>CM060679.1:153944861-156515584 GCA_030686995.1 Artemisia argyi
TTGCGAAAAACGGTCAACACGAATGTTGGTGAATAATCATAGGTTTATAAGTAAATCGTAAGTACATAAGCCACAAGTAATAAGTAAACCGACAAGAATGTCAAAAAGCTACATTGTCTCTTAAGCTCATGACCCCGAAGCTAGACTTGTAATGCCCCACCAGAGTGTTTACCAGACACTCAATTCGTTAAGACATGAAATGCATTCGTCCCGTTGGAGCAACCCAACGCGAATGGAGGCGTCACCCTCGATAGATCTATCCACTCACTCCCGCTTAGTACTAGAAATTAACGGTCCATGATAATAAAAGGGGACTTGTCAAGGCGTGGTAATAAGGCAACTTAAGCAATGTATGGAATTTGTAATACTTGGGCATGTACAAAAATAATTGTGCAGTGTATTCTCCCCCGTGGGATTTAAAATCAAATAAGTAATTAAAACGGGGCTATGAAGACTCACCTCGAAGTGATGGTACAAAGATGGTGCAATGAGGTAAAAGTAGTCGGGACAATGAGGCGCGAGTACTAGCCGCAACCTAAACGAATAATCGTGATCTAACTTAGATCAAGCCGTAATGAAATGAATGCACATGCACATGATACTCATACCACTCGTAATTTGGAAATACTAGTTATCGTCATGGTAAAATAGTTTCCATACTTAGGAAAAATAGGTCCATTTAGAGAAGTATATAACTTGTCATATTAACTCGTACGAAAATGTTAGCGTTATAATCCTTGTATCGGAAACCTTAAAATAACGTCGTTAAGTCGTATAAATATACTCTTGGGTCGTACGTATTCATTTGTTAAGAATATAGTCATTAGTAACGTTTCTAGAAAATATACCATTTAGTACGTACGTTATTATTTTTATTTGTGACCAAATATATATATATAGTTTTGGTGATCTTAAAACGCGTATAACTTGCTCGTTTTAGGTTCGTTTTCCTTGTTCTTTATGTCCACGGATTCGTTTTTGTATATACTAGTATATTTTTGATAACTCGGCTCCTCTAGGTTATGTTTAATGCCTCTATTTACCCGTCGAAATCTGCCAAACAGCAAGCAGTTTTTACAAAAATAGTTTTCGTCGTTAAATTTGCAAAGATCATATCTCCTTCGTTATAAGCTTGTTTTAATCCGTTCTTTCGCCTAAAGTTTCGTTTTTGAAAGTATTTTCTAAATCTTTGGTCAAAAATTAGCCATCAACCACTGATTTTCCCACGAAATCAAAATAGGGACAGTAGGTATTTCAAAGGTTTCAAAAATCGTTTCTAGGGTTCTAATCTAGTTCCATCTTCATTCAAACCACTTTCAATCACCACAAAACTAATCTAATCCTACCATACACCTTCTTAGGGTGTCATGGGTTCCTAAACATCACAACCAAGTAGATCTAACAAGGATCTAACCAAAAATCACTTCTAGGGCTTGAAAGTTTAAATATATACAAAATGAAGTGGTATAAGCCAATATATGCATGAGATCTTGCAAGAAAAATATATAATCATGGTAATAACTTGTAAAAATTATGAAATGAGTTTTGTAAACTTACTTTGAGATGTGGTGTGATTAGATGATAAAACCTTAGTATTCTTGAGTTTATATTTCAAAACCTTGTAAGAAATACTTAACTAAACTAATATAACACTAGATCTTGAGAAAATTTTATTTTGTCTTGCTCCTTCTTGTTGTTGTTGGCGTGGGATCAAGAGAGAAAAAGAGAAAAAAAGATGAAGTCTAGTTGTGAAAATGAGATAAGAAACTAGTTTAAGTTATAAGTATTATTTGATATTAAATAAAAGTTAGTACAAGGCATTTATGAGAAAGAGTAAGTTAGTGGTTTTTGTAAGTTGATTGGCAAGGGGGGGGGGGGGGGGGGGGGGGGGGGGAAAGGATGTATGTAAGACTTTTGGTGTATTTGTATTATTGTGTTATTTGTAGTTTTAAAATGTACCGGGTACCGGGTTAACTAAAAATAAATTTTAACGGAGTTAACCGGGTCATAATAAAGTTATAAAAATTATAAAAATAGGTTGGGTAAAATTATTGGGTGTTTAGATAAATATAGTTTAATTTCTACGAAAACCGTCGAAGTTTTAGTAAACTTTCGTTAATAATTAAAATAAATCTCCAAAATACCGGGTAAATTAATATTTAAATTTTTATATTATAAAAATGAATATAAAAAATATACTGGGATCATAGTCGAGAGTGTTGGACGTGTTAGTCACATTATTGATCGTTTGTTAACGTTTATTTGGAAATAGTTATACGTAAAAGTAAATTATACCAAAAGTATTAATTTAATTACTCTACGAGTGGAATAGTATGCAAGTGCCATAATGATAATATGAAGACTATTTCTAGTCCGTACAAAGTGTCCCAATGATAATGCATGAATTCGCTCCTGAACCAAATACGGTTACGCGAATTTTGAATACTCGTAACTAAATTTACGATGACATGAGTAATGCACGTGAATAGTGGTTTTCTCTCGGAAATGAATAGTGTCAAGTGAATAGTAAAATTTCTGAACGCTTCTTAGAATGTCGAATTGACCTCGAAAACGATGAATAGTGATCAATGAATAGTAAATGATGAATAGTAACTTGTGAATAGTAAATTGTCGAGGTTTAGAAAATGACCGGAAATTACGAGTTGTGACAGTCTTCCCCTCTAACAGGAACTTCGTCCCGAAGTTCAGTTTGTGTTGGTCTCTAGAGTGGTATTGGTGAAAAGATGATAATAATTGAGAATTTCAGCGAACTTTCACGATAGGAATTTGGCTTTGCTTCAACCGTTCGACCTCATGGTCCATGCTTTCTACTGGTTCTCTTACCCAGTTTACGTTTGTCTCAAGGTTGGATTCCCTTCCAAATGGGATTATGATTGACTAATCTGAAAGTCATTTCCTGGATTTGATTAGGTGAAACATAGTTGTGTAATCCGGCTGTTCCTTAACAAGGCTCAAGTCTGAAGGCTACTAGGCCTACTCTGTCTGAATTATTACATGGTCCAGTGTATATCAGTTTTAACTTTCCAAATTTTCCGAATAATATCATGCCTTTCCTAGGCAGAACTCTCAACATGATCTGGCTACCAATTTGAAGTTTTAATGGTTTACAACTTATAGAATTTGTAATTGATTCTCGACTTGTAGGAAAATTCTGGTTATTTCATGAATGCCTATTGGAATAGTGAGTTTGGCTTTTTCCGAGTTTGGTTCGTCAATAGATGATCAGTGCTTTTTCAGGTTTATAATGTAATATGGATAATATATGTTGCTGAACTCTGTCAGAACTCAAATCTTATATGTCAGCTGGTCGATTCTAACATGAATCTGAAATGGTCCAATATACTTAAAGGTTCAATCTCTCGTGTTACCAAAATCGTATCATGCCTCTCCAAGGCAAAGCTTTCAACTTAGCTCGTTCTTTCACGTGAATCTAGTTAGTTTGCTGTTCAAGGATACCCAATCCGCATGATGTGCGTCATGTACCAACCTAACTTCTACCAGTTTCTCGTTGCTTGTAACGGGTTCTTGACTTGTGAAATTCCCTTGGTTGTTCCATAGTTTAGTCCTAGACCGGTGAATTTAACTTTCCGATTTCGGTCTGTAAATGGGTAATTGGTACATCGACGATAAAGTGCATTAAATGGTGTAGTCTCTATGCTCGTGCGATAACTATGGTTGTAAAAGAATCCGATTTAGGGTAAATGGTTAGTCCAACCATTTCTAGAGTCAATCACTCATACTCTGAGTATAACTTTCCTATGTTTGAATCGTTCTCTCGTTATGACCATCGATCTGAGGATGATAGGCGGTGTTTACATCTTAATGAGGTTCCGAAGGAAATCTTAGAATGATTGTTAGAAATCTGAGGTGATTTGATCACCTTTATCAGGAACAATTGAAATAGGTACAATAAATCTTGTGACTAATTCCACAACGTTACGTCTTTCGAACACGGCGTTATACGAAGAAGATAGAATATGGGTAACAATGTTTGATTCTTTGTGTTTTGGTCTAATGGATTGCTAAGACATGTGTCATTCCTTGCCTACTGTGCTTGGTCTCCATTACTGACGTTTGTAATCGTTCTATGGTGTTCCTCCTAATTTCCTTCATCACATATTCCAGTATTCCTTATTGTCAAGTCACAAAGCCCTAAATGCATAAGCGATGTAGCATTGTGATTGGTTTTCAAAATTTATCTCGCGATTTTTGAGTCTTTGGTCGAAATCTTTTTCTGAATAAACGAATTTAGAAAATGGAGCAAATGGTTTACTAAATAATATCTTTCTTGATGATTCAAAATTCAATAGTTAGGAAATGTGACGCGGTTTTCAAATAGGTTGTGAATAGGACTGTTTACCAAAGTGTGATGTTTATATATTTCCCATTGTACAATGGTTTTGCTAAATATTGACTAAAAAGGATCGTATTTATTCAAAACAGGCAATTCAAAAATTATCTTTTACAAGATATGTGTTTTGTATAAACACATTTTTTAAATCAACTTTATTTAAAAGTGAAAACACTAACAAGGATAAAATGGTAGGCTAGGAAATGCTCGCATAAATGCATAGATGTCTAACGTTCGGTTTCTGATATTGGATGGTACCTAATGGTGGTTATCTGGCAAAACTACAAGCCTAGGTATTCAACCAACTTAAGTCTTGAGATGGTTTATCGTTGAAATTGCCATCATGATGGCAATATGAGGGTTTCAATTGATACTAGGTCGATGAATTTCCGTATTGTCTTCACATGTAGCTGGGGAGATATTCTTGAGTCTGATGTCTCTCTCGATGTATAGGTGAGGTTATCTAGAATTTCCTGAGAACATAATGCTTTAGGGGAATCTATATCGATATCCATAATTCGAATCAATCATTCTTGTCGTAAACTCACTGCAGGGAAGTTTGCGTATGGATGAGACCATGTTAACTCAAAACACTTTACAGTATCGGTTAGGAGGCTTGGTTTATTCCCATGGTGTTGCTTAGTGTACCTTCACAATGTGTTTGATCCTGTAGATCAGTCTAACTAGTACCTTTGAATAATAAATTGGACAACTAGGTCAGAGATGGTGAGTCGGATGGTCTCGTGGTATCTTAGGATTGCCGTTGAGTTATGAATTTTCTTAGTCTAGGTACTATAGTTCCGTAATCCTTTTATTGTTTTTCTTGTATCGAGGAATCCTACTCGTAATTGATATGGAAAGTCTCTCCTAGAGAAGTCAATGGAAAGTCCAACTTAATGGCTAAGTGGGTGACAGGTGGGGTAAGTATCCAGGGAGAGTTTGTCAGAAAAAGACATTTATAAAAGAGTTTACTTGTTTAAAATGCTTTTAAATGAAGACTGTTATTAGCAATACTTTATAAAGTAACTATTCCCTTCATGGCATAATCCTTCCTGAAGTATACATAGGTGATCAGGCTATGTATAGTTGAGGACTAATGATGCGATGCTTGATTTAGTCAAAATAATATTATTTTCCTCAAAAGCTTTAGATGGTGTTCAACGCGTTGTTATTAAAAATGGTATACTAATTATTTCCTTCCAAAGTAATATAAAAATTGTTTCGCGTAATAATAGTAAATATTTGGCGTCATATTGGATAATCAGTTTATAGTACGGTAACAAAACGACTTATTTTAGAAATTCGGTAAAAACAATTTCCCCATAAGGTAGTAAAATAGTTTGAAATAAAACTCGTTGAATGGTTTGTTGGATACATGGGTAAATCCTATGGATTGGTAATAATCTACTAATCCGTCAGATACGAAATCGGTCAAATCCCTAATAAGACAATGGTATAATGTTGCTAAACGATTGAAAATTGCGTAATTGCAATAGAAAATGGAATAAACAAAGGCTACGGTTATCACAGAGGTAACAAAAGATAGTCATTACATTAGATAGGAAAGTGCTTAATATAACTAGGTTACATCAACGTACTTATGGAAAGTACCAAAAGAAAAGTACAACCCTAGAGGGCTCAAACTATGGTTTTACAACATGAAATGCCTCCTCCAGTTCCGGTCTCTCAACACCGGGCATTTACTCCTGAAGTGTCCCACTACTCCACATTCACGGCAGATTACCGTGAGTTCCTGATGCTTTGCGAGGGTGGGAGCCTTGCAGTCCTTGGCTTCATGTCCGACCTTTTGGCAGTTCTTACATCGAGAGGGGCAAGATCCTTTGTGATGAAACTGACACTTGTTGCACTCAGGTAATTTACCAATATACTTTTTCTTTTGGCTTGACCCAGCAGCACGGGTCTCCACCACTTGTTGTATCTTAAGTGGTTGTTGAGAAGCATTGGCATCCAAATTACCGACCCATTTTCTCTTGTTGTTACTATTGTTTCCTGACGTCTTGTCGCGAATTATGCGTTCCTTTGCTTCGATTGCCATCTGGATAGCTTCAGACATGGCATTGGGTTCCCATGCGATGACCAACATACGAATTTCAGGAGAAAGTCCTCCGACGTACCTTTCAAGTCTCTTAATTTCCGGTTCACCAATTGCAGGGTCTAGTCGAGCTAATTCATAAAAATGAGCAGTATACTTGACAACATCATCTCCTACCATGGTAAGGTTTAGTGCTTCCTGTTCTATTGCCCGTAATTCACTTCTTACACAAAAGGCTATACCCATCATCTTTCTTAGTTCCTCCCAAGAGCGTGAGTAAGCATCATCAACTCCTACTATCTTAACATGTGTGGTCCACCATTCCTGGGCAAGATCCTGAAAAGTGCATGTGGCGAACTTAACCTTGTCTTCCTTACGACAGTCGCCACATCGAAATATCGTTTCTATTTCTTCGAACCATTTGAGAAATTTCTTTGTGTCTCTAATTCCGTTAAAGGAGGGGGGATTACAACCCATAAATTCCACGTGAGTAAGTTCCTTGGTGAGGGCGGTAGTTACGTTCCTGGCAATGAATTGTCCAACAGCGGCTTGCGTCATGCTTGGAGTTGTTTGCTTAAATCTATTTCCATCAAATCATAAGAGTCCATGAGAATCTATATGTAATAAGGATCATCCTATTCATAACACATGAAGGTTTCGATCTATATGGACCAATATCATAGATAGCACCACCATTCCCTTATAGTAGAGTCAATACTTGGTGATTCCGTTTGTTCATCAATCAAAATACTACAAGTTTCTTCGAACTATGCCACACCTCTCGTGGCTAGGGTAATAGTAAAAGCTAGTAAAGATATAAGTCTAGTCTAAAGACTTCCTGTAGTCCTTCTAGGTGAAATCAGGTTTATGGCATCGTAAGGTCGAGATAGTCCTGAAGTAGTGTCTGAAGTTGTGCATCGATCAAGTCCTAGATAGTGTAGATTCTAAGCCATTCTTGAGGAACCTGCAGATGTTCCTGTTGAGTCCGTAATCTTGGTATTATCCACAAGGTGTTATCTAATTCGTGGCAAGTGGAAATGGAAAAGGGAAATGACAATGGTGGTATTCAAAAGGATGAGAATAACATTGATGACAATGAGATCCTAGTGATGAGTTAGGAGATAATGGTGATAATAGTGAATGGGATACTACCCTCTTTCGCGCTATCTCGCGGCATCCAAGAGGTAAAGTTAAAGTACGCACTATGGGGCGACCAATAGTGAAATAAGTAACCAACGGTGGTGATAATACCTAAGTAGTAAGCGTCCTACTAGTGAAGGAAAGAAAACATGCTATCTCCCTTGTAATAAGCATCCAAATAAGTCCATTAAAATTAAGTCTGAATACTCTACCAAACAGCATTCTATGTATAGGATGAATGAGAACCTTGCTCTTATGACAATTCAATAGTGCTAATGGTGGTGTAAGTACAGCTGGTGGTATAATGGTAGTGGAAGATGACAAGGCATCTTCAATGTCGGAATCCGATAAAAGGATAATAGGGTGAGTATCTGAAGACATGTCACTAGTGAACCAGGTCAATATAATCATATATATATATATATATATATATATATATATATATATATATATATATATATATATATATATATGAGTATGGGTATGAATAACTCGTACAGTGTGTGCGTAAAACAACATGTATAGTGAATATGCACTTATGATGAAATGACGAGATGCTATGATGATGTGGTTATAGTCTAGGGTCCAAGATACATCCTAGTTCGCTATAACCTTAGCTCTGATGCCAATCTGTCACACCCCCAAAATACCTGAATGGCAGCGGAATGGAATACCTGGGGGTGACTGTCATAGCACCATAGTTACAGTTATATTGAACGACCTAAAGTGTCGTTTAGAAAATACAGCGTTTGATCATTAAAACATTCAGAGTTTACAAAGCTTAGGTCCCAAAAGAGTTTGCCAATAAAGTTAAAATAAGTTCAACAAGATCAAACGTTTCATAAGTGCAGAAAATATAGTGAGACGCGTCGACTCCGCGACTCCATGAAGGTCCAAATGTATGCAACATGAGCTACCTTAATAACCTGAGAAATACATTGCGAAAAACGGTCAACACGAATGTTGGTGAATAATCATAGGTTTATAAGTAAATCGTAAGTACATAAGCCACAAGTAATAAGTAAACCGACAAGAATGTCAAAAAGCTACATTGTCTCTTAAGCTCATGACCCCGAAGCTAGACTTGTAATGCCCCACCAGAGTGTTTACCAGACACTCAATTCGTTAAGACATGAAATGCATTCGTCCCGTTGGAGCAACCCAACGCGAATGGAGGCGTCACCCTCGATAGATCTATCCACTCACTCCCGCTTAGTACTAGAAATTAACGGTCCATGATAATAAAAGGGGACTTGTCAAGGCGTGGTAATAAGGCAACTTAAGCAATGTATGGAATTTGTAATACTTGGGCATGTACAAAAATAATTGTGCAATGTATTCTCCCCCGTGGGATTTAAAATCAAATAAGTAATTAAAACGGGGCTATGAAGACTCACCTCGAAGTGATGGTACAAAGATGGTGCAATGAGGTAAAAGTAGTCGGGACAATGAGGCGCGAGTACTAGCCGCAACCTAAACGAATAATCGTGATCTAACTTAGATCAAGCCGTAATGAAATGAATGCACATGCACATGACACTCATACCACTCGTAATTTGGAAATACTAGTTATCGTCATGGTAAAATAGTTTCCATACTTAGGAAAAATAGGTCCATTTAGAGAAGTATATAACTTGTCATATTAACTCGTACGAAAATGTTAGCGTTATAATCCTTGTATCGGAAACCTTAAAATAACGTCGTTAAGTCGTATAAATATACTCTTGGGTCGTACGTATTCATTTGTTAAGAATATAGTCATTAGTAACGTTTCTAGAAAATATACCATTTAGTACGTACGTTATTATTTTTATTTGTGACCAAATATATATATATATAGTTTTGGTGATCTTAAAACGCGTATAACTTGCTCGTTTTAGGTTCGTTTTCCTTGTTCTTTATGTCCACGGATTCGTTTTTGTATATACTAGTATATTTTTGATAACTCGGCTCCTCTAGGTTACGTTTAATGCCTCTATTTACCCGTCGAAATCTGCCAAACAGCAAGCAGTTTTTACAAAAATAGTTTTCGTCGTTAAATTTGCAAAAATCATATCTCCTTCGTTATAAGCTTGTTTTAATCCGTTCTTTCGCCTAAAGTTTCGTTTTTGAAAGTATTTTCTAAATCTTTGGTCAAAAATTAGCCATCAACCACTGATTTTCCCACGAAATCAAAATAGGGATAGTAGGTATTTCAAAGGTTTCAAAAATCGTTTCTAGGGTTCTAATCTAGTTCCATCTTCATTCAAACCACTTTCAATCACCACAAAACTAATCTAATCCTACCATACACCTTCTTAGGGTGTCATGGGTTCCTAAACATCACAACCAAGTAGATCTAACAAGGATCTAACCAAAAATCACTTCTAGGGCTTGAAAGTTTAAATATATACAAAATGGAGTGGTATAAGCCAATATATGCATGAGATCTTGCAAGAAAAATATATAATCATGGTAATAACTTGTAAAAATTATGAAATGAGTTTTGTAAACTTACTTTGAGATGTGGTGTGATTAGATGATAAAACCTTAGTATTCTTGAGTTTATATTTCAAAACCTTGTAAGAAATACTTAACTAAACTAATATAACACTAGATCTTGAGAAAATTTTATTTTGTCTTGCTCCTTCTTGTTGTTGTTGCCGTGGGATCAAGAGAGAAAAAGAGAAAAAAAGATGAAGTCTAGTTGTGAAAATGAGATAAGAAACTAGTTTAAGTTATAAGTATTATTTGATATTAAATAAAAGTTAGTACAAGGCATTTATGAGAAAGACTAAGTTAGTGGTTTTTGTAAGTTGATTGGCAAGGGGGGGGGGGGGGGGCAAAGTCAAGGGGGGGGGGAAGGATGTATGTAAGACTTTTGGTGTATTTGTATTATTGTGTTATTTGTAGTTTTAAAATGTACCGGGTTAACTAAAAATAAATTTTAACGGAGTTAACCGGGTCATAATAAAGTTATAAAAATTATAAAAATAGGTTGGGTAAAATTATTGGGTGTTTAGATAAATATAGTTTAATTTCTACGAAAACCGTCGAAGTTTTAGTAAACTTTCGTTAATAATTAAAATAAACCTCCAAAATACCGGGTAAATTAATATTTAAATTTTTATATTATAAAAATGAATATAAAAAAATATACTGGGATCATAGTCGAGAGTGTTGGACGTGTTAGTCACATTATTGATCGTTTGTTAACGTTTATTTGGAAATAGTTATACGTAAAAGTAAATTATACCAAAAGTATTAATTTAATTACTCTACGAGTGGAATAGTATGCAAGTGCCATAATGATAATATGAAGACTATTTCTAGTCCGTACAAAGTGTCCCAATGATAATGCATGAATTCGCTCCTGAACCAAATACGGTTACGCGAATTTTGAATACTCGTAACTAAATTTACGATGACATGAGTAATGCACGTGAATAGTGGTTTTCTCTCGGAAATGAATAGTGTCAAGTGAATAGTAAAATTTCTGAACGCTTCTTAGAATGTCGAATTGACCTCGAAAACGATGAATAGTGATCAATGAATAGTAAATGATGAATAGTAACTTGTGAATAGTAAATTGTCGAGGTTTAGAAAATGACCGGAAATTACGAGTTGTGACACCACATAAACTAAAATAACTAACATAAGTCATAACATTTAAAACACGAATCACATTAAACGTTAAAGTTAAAACACGTATTACATTAAACGTTAAAGTTAAAACATGAAATACAAAGTACGATTAATAGAAACTACGATACGGTAATTAAAATAAAACTACGAACTAATAAAATGAATCATCGGAGACCCAGCCATCCTCCTCACTCGAAGAAGACTCTGATGGCTGATGGCCTAACCCCAAGGCCCATCGGTGTGGTGCTTCTCTGTTTAACCGCTCCCTACGAGCATTTTCCCGAGCCGTACAAGCAGCTGCCTCACGTTCTTCAGCTTCTATAGCCTCTCTCATGACTTGCATATCTTGCTCAAAGAGTTCTTCATCAGTCAACGCTCGTTGTTCCACCGGTGGATTGTTTACCGGCTCATTCTCAACTGGAGTGTTTTGTTGTTCATTTTCATTTTCTGCAGGTGGTGGAGAGTTCACAATCACCACCGGTTCGTTTGGAGGACTTGGGAATTGTTGTGAGAAATCTTTGTGAGGACTTGGGAATTGTTGCGAGAAATCTTTGCGAGACATCGAATTTTGAATGTTGAGAAGTGAGAACTGATAATTATGTGAATGGGACAATGGGTAGTAAGTATACTAGTATTTATAGGCCCAAAAACGGGAAAAAAAAATACAAACCGGTCCAAACCGGTTAACCGCGACCAAACCGCATATAACTGAAACCAAACCGGTTCGGATAGGTTTGGGTTTTTTCCTCTCGAGGCCGGTTTGGAACCGAACCGGTTAACCGCCCCGACTGGTTCTTGACCGCGTTGACTCAAACCGGTCACACAAACCGGTCCGGGTAAAACCGAACCGTTTAACCGAAATGTGCACCTCTAGGTGTAGGGATATGGAAAACACGGTTTTGCTGGATAAAGGCAATATTTACTGGTGGCGAGTTAATCATCTTGGTTAATTACATGTACAATATGGCGTTGCTAAGCCAAGAATCGACTCGACTTAAGCCAATAAATAAAAAATAACAAAAACATAAAATAAACATAGAATGAAACAGGATGGTAGTCCGTATGTTTTTTTTTTTTTTCTCCTTTCTTTTTCTATTTTTTTTTTTAATTTTTCGATTTTTTTTTCATACACTCTTACCCTACTATCCAAAATAATACATCATGGGGAATGTACATTCCCCTTACACTTGAATTTTTACATACTTTACAATAAACTACTCTAATGACTCGAATCAAGATAATCAAAACACTTGGAGTACTTTTTAAGATTAATGCACATATGGGGGTAATATATGATGTTCTTCCCCATTACTCCATAACACAAGTACTTTACCCATTAGTCTCAATCGTCCCAAAACAATATGTACAAGATATGACTCGAGTTAGCAACCATGTAATCAATTAGATAATTAACTAAGGGTTTAAACATATAACAATAATGCACTAAAGATGAGTGCATACACGGAAGGCTAAGGCGATTTGGTTGCACATTTGGGTGGGTTGTAACAAATTCTTCCTTTAAGTAAAATGCTTAAAGTTATAAACGAAAAGATAGGCTCGGAGGAGTGTACTAGGGTTTTCGTGTACTAAAAATGAGTACAACGCTAAGGTGTGGGAAAATTAATTGACTTTACTAGTCAAGTAATATGACTTAAATGGTCAAGTAATTATGATACGGGTTTAACAAGAGGGTGATCCTAATGCCTCTTATCATGTAGTAAATCCTACTACACGAATGTAGTCTCACTAGCGGTCTCGGGATGCATCACTAACGCAAGTTCTAGAATCTAAATGCTATCGGTACACTCATAAGCACTAATAATAAATGCTTTTCTTATGAAATCTAAAGGCGAACCTCACATATTTGGGTGGAAATTTTTTCTGAATGCTACGTTTTGTGCTAGTCATACAACTCCTATCCATAAGACGCTTGCTAAGGCTAAAGTTTCACTCCTAAATGTTGTAAAAAAAATTTAAATTTGGCGCTAAAATTACACTAACAAGTATTTCTCTTAGTTTTATTACACACCTACCATCGAACAAACAAACTCAAGTGCAATAGTATCCTATAAGGTATCATCATTTACCCTCCTCTTACACTTAGGATGAACATTGTCCTCAATGTTCAATTAAAGAATGTAAAAGTAGAATAGGTAAAAGAATGAAAACAAATACTCCCCTGATTCGTTCGGTGTGGATAGTGTGTTAACAAGGTTAGATCTTCCTCCAAGAAAATGAACGTTCAAAGCTTCCCTTCCAGAAAAATAAATCATCTTCTTGTCATATATAACCTGTTAAACCTGAGAAAATAAACAAGACAACCTTACGTAAAACCGGCGGCAATCTATAAATACTAACAAGTCCTAGAAAACAAATTAAGATATAATGTTTGTGGAATGAATGTTTGCAGATTTCCTGGAGTTTATAAAACTAAAGAATTAACAAAAACTTTTAGACTCCGTTAGAAAAACAAAACTCGCAAAATTTCCAGAATTTTACATGTGACGCCTTCAGGAGTTAAGCCCTGACGCTGTCAGAAGTGACCTGCAGAAATCTTTGTGTTATGTTTCCGAAAAATTTCTGGCAAAACTTATGTCCTACTTCCTGGAAAATCCTGCAAAATATCATTATGACTCGATACAAGCATTTGACTCTAACAAATATTAATATACATGTTCATTTAATATTGTGGCGAACCAAGATCATTTTCGTTCTTATAAACAAATTTGGGGTTTCCCCTTACACTTAGCTTTTGCAAAATACCTTTATATGAAGTTAAGACGAAGTTAAACAACAAAATAAAGCATTTTCACAATTTTAGTTTGAAACATGATCTATCAACAATAATAATAAAACATGCATACGGAAACAAATAAAATCAAACAAATAAAAAAAACAAAACAAATAAAACGGGCTTGGGTTGCCTCCCAAGAAGCGCTTGTTTTTGTTCGAGTCACGAGCCTGACTCTACCCTTATTTAACAGAAATAGGGGAGGTTTTCCCTACACTTAGGATTAAGTGTGGGTGGAAGTAGCGATACATACCCTTAGGGTGGAAATATGCTTCATGAGGAAAGTGTGGTGGATGAATTATATGCTCAAAGGGGTGTGCTCCTATCATCATAACCTTACCAAATTCAATCGGGTTAATGGGTGGATTAAGATTTTCTCCTAGAAAGGGATCATTTTCTATCAACTTCAAGAGACTACTAGTTGAGAATCCATCTTTACCTAATAAACCCGGTTTAAACCCATAATGTTTCTTGTGATCAATCATAAATGGGTGATGTAAGCATGTAAGGTCATTTTCCACTCCTATATTGACTTCCTCTCTACAAGGCTTAGAGTCCACTACCTTTATCCTAAGACTACCCGGACTATGTGGTTTGATGGGTGGATCGGAACCTATTTCAATTCCTAAATTCACATCTAACAATGGAAGATTAGGTAATGGTTTTGGTTGAGGCTCCGGTTCATCAAAACTAGGAACTTTCTTAGAACTAAAAGAAAAGTCATCACTATAAGTGTTAAAACTTATATTCTCTAATTGTGCTTGGTCCAAGGGTTCTACCTCAATTGGGGTTCCTAAAGTTTCTTCTACTTCTTCCGGGTAAGTCACGGGCGGTGTGTGTGCCTCAAATGATGGTAGGACTTGTGGGGTACTTGGTGGGCTTAGATTTCTACTTCATCATTCCTTGTGTCAAGATCACCTATATCCTCAACATGTGTTTTATTATAATCTAACCCTAACATTTTCCCAAGTATCTCAAGTGCTTCTCTAGGCATCTCAACTTCTATATCCGAATCATAAGGATCATCTTTAATATTATGACTGCTATATACAAATTGCCTAAAAGATTCATCATGTGTTTCTTGAGATTCATCATCATCGATCATAAAACCTAGGTCTTTTTTATCAATGTGATCATGTTCGGCTATATCCTCCATTACATCAAGGTCACCTATGTGCTCATCTTGTATCATGGTGAAATCAAACCTCTCCGTGCACCTAGGTATCTCATCTATAGGTTTATTATCCCCAAACAAACTTCTTGCTTGTTCCCTCAAACTTGCTATCAATTGATCCGTAACAACATTTGTTAGGTTGTCCATTTTTTTGGCAAGTATGGTACAATTCTCTATGGTTTCCCATGCTTCATCAGCACTTAATCGCCAAAGGTCCCCATCTGCGGCATGGTCAATGTCCATTTTGGTATAGTGGTCGACACGATGGTAAAATATTTCAATTTGGGACCACAGATCGAATTTATGATGAGGGACTTTTCGGAGTAAATATTTAAAACGAGCCCATGCATCATAGATATGTTCATCTTCATGTTGTTTAAACATCAAGATGTCATTAGGAGTGGGTGAATTTTGTGGTCAGTAGTACGGTGGATTCGCGTTCTCCATAATGGTGAACGGAAGAGTCAATGGAAAGGTTTTTACGAACAAAGACACAAAGAAAATATAGACTAAAGAAAACCTAAAAATAAAAAATAAAAATCTTACTAGAAAGGAATCTAGCAAGTAGACCTAATAAAAAGAAATCCTAACCTAGACAATAACTATTCCCCGGGCTGCGGCGCCAAAAACTTGATACGTGAGGATCGCACCCTTGGAACAGGTTTTACCTCTCAAGGGATCTCGAGAAGCTTACAACCCCCACCAGGCAGTGTACCTGATCGTTGTAGTATAGTATAGTGACAAGTACCGAAGGATTGATCGTTCAACTCAGGAATAGTGTCGCTAGGATTAGGAAGCCTACTAAACTAAGTCTAGAGGTGAGGAATGATTCTTTTTGTATTTTTAAATTTTATGGAAAGCAAGTAAAATCTCGGGTTATGAAGGAGTGGGCGAAATTAGTTTGCTAGCCAACTAACCCAATTAATCTAAAGATGCAATCAAAATAAAATAACATAAATGAAAATAAAACTATTATACTAATGTGGTGGAAACAATAATGAGGAAAGCTGTGTTTACTTAGATTTCATTACTCCCTAGATATCTTTTATAGGTTGATAGCTTGTTACAATTGCATGGATGACGGGTCATATTCCTTAATACTAGTCGTAGGGTCGTGTACAATATTCCCTAGCTCTATAGGATCCTACTTCACTCCTATGTCGAGCCGTTAGAAGCTCCTAACATGGGATCATTAGAATTCTCCTACGCATTAAATACAACAAAAAATCGTAGTACACCTCCGATCATGTTTCTTAAGACGTTCAAGCAAGTTACCAATGGAAGTCTGCCAGTTTTCTTAAGCCTAACATCGAATACAATCATCCGTAACAATTATAAACAAACAATCAACCCATAATCAACATCTATGTTTCACTACATCTAAGCAAACACAAGAAAAATATAGCCTAGCATGTTAAAGAGAAGAAAAACGTAAGATATAATCACACAACACATATACATATTGAATGATTTGAATGAATATTTATCTTCAATTGAACATGGAAGAATCAAGGGGTTGGAACCCTTGAAAAACTGATAAAATTTGGACTAGGGTTTTTTTCCCTCAAAGTTGCACACTAATGAATGAAATTTGGAAAACTATATATAGATTATACATCGTGACGGCGTCATGTGTTAGATCGTGACGCCGTCAACTCGCCGCCTTGATAAAATCGTATTGCCTAGATCTGTTTGTGACGCCGTCATGTGTAGAAATACTTTGGGCCGTCACTAATGTTTGGACCCTGACATCCTTGGTGACGCCGTCAGGCCATTGGCTTGAAACTCTCTGGATCGTCACGTGTATTTTCCACTTCCACCTCTTTTGCAACTCTTGACGCCGTCATGTACAAAGGCTTGACGCCGTCAGGTACTGTTCCCAGCAAGGAATTTTGAGACTTTGCCGTTTTCTTCACTTTTATGCTCAAAAAACGTCCAAAATGCTTCCTTTTCCAGATTCTTCCTCAAAAGTACCTAAAATGACAAAATGAACGATTTAGAGCAATATTTGATCAAATAATCACGAATTCGGGCTTAAATGACCCCTTAAAAGCGGTACACTTTTCGCCTCATCAGATGCCCAACTAGGAAAAGTACACTAATGAAGTTCCAGATGTTTCAACTTCATACGAGAGTACATTTGGGTTGGCAACATAACTGGTTCACCATACCAGTTTCGAATAGAGCTCCTCAATTCCTTGCGGAGCCAAAAACAACAGCCAAATCATGAATCTCTTCATAATTGAAGTCATATTGTCCAAACAGTGTTTTGGGCCCTACGGAGAAGACAAACCTTCTTACGGGACATTTGAGCTGAAGTAGTAGTCTAGTAACATACCTTCCATCAAACTTATTTGTCAAAAAATAGAAGAAATCCTCATCAACTATGACATCGGTGAGAAAAGTCCACTTAAACCTCCAATTTTTTGCTAGACTATCTGTAACACCCCGATTTTTATAAGTTTTAGAAATAGAATTATTTATGCTATTAGAAAAGTAGAAAAGTCTTCATGTTAGTATTTTATAGAAATAAGGATTTAGAATGCAAAATAGTTAGCAAAAAGGATTAACGGTGCAAAAGACTTAACGACAGGGACTAACCTTGCCAAATTTCAAAAATTACATGATAAGCTTAAGTACCTTTCCTTTAGATGAAGTAAACTCAGATTTTATAAAAACTAAACACATATATGTATGTGTCATTCCATACGTGGCTTTACAGGAAGAAATAGGAAGGAAACTTATCTTTTATCATTCCATTAATTAAGAATTATAGAAAGGGTTACAAGGATTTACAAGGGTTTCAAGAATCAAGGAGAGTTTAAGGAAGATATTATCAAGAAGCTTCAACATGTTTATATGATTTTTCCTTTATTTCAAGGTATGATGATAAACTAGTGTATAAGCATGAATTCATGTTATAAGGTTATGTTCAATTAAGACTTATGAAAACCTAGTTTTAAATTATGATCAATTATGATGAAATTGATGTTAGAAGTATTATTGTTATGATGTAAATATGTTAGGAATCATGTACCCAAGTGATAGTTAATGATATAGAAAGATTCATGATGCTAGTTGTTGTTGATGATTAAGTATGTCAAGATAAGGAGTGTTTGGTACAAGCTTATTAAGTGCTTAAATTAGAAAGATAGCTTATGGACCTGATGAAAAATGATATTGACATGTTATATAAGCTGTAAAATAAGTTTGGTAATAAGGGGAATAGCTTATTATGAGTTTTGGGTCGTTTTGGACACGTTACAAGTTTAGATCAGCCTGCTGAATTGAAGTTTATGCAGACTTTAAAGAGGAGTATAAAATAGAAAGTTTATCGTATTGACATGCCGTAAAAGCCTACTTTTAGCCTTATTAGTAAACTTTCCAACCCAAGTGGTCTCATGGTCTAATTTTGAGTTGAAGTGGGTATAAAGTGCAAAATACAGCAGCAACCCAGAAAATTCTGCACTGAAAGTGTTTTTGTAAAAGTGTGTTTAATGATGAAATAGCATCTTAGGTGATCATGTTTAAGTTGTATAGACTCAATAGATGTTAGATAAATGTATTAGCAAGTTCTAATAGCATTATAATGATTATCATGTGAGTAGGTGCTCGTGGGAAGCTTACGGAAGGCTAAACAAGACTTAGAGGTGAGTAACGGTTCATTAGCTTCATTTTACTAGATTGAACATAATGATGGAACTTGTGCAAGGTTTCAGAGATAGCCGAAACAAACCATGAATACTATGCTCACAAGAATCATGATTTTACAAGTTTAGAATGCCCAAAAAACGCACCAAAAGTCAAGTAGCGTGCCTAAGAAGTGCACGATGTAGAACTCCCATAGTAGCATCCTAAGTGGATGACACGTGCTTTTATACTAGCATCCAAAGTGGATGACCAAGTGTCCTATGCGGATGACCCGTGCTTGAAAAGCACTTACGTCCTATGTGGACGACCCAAATCAGAAAAACACGTATAATAAATTTAGAAGCCGTTAGAAGAGTACTCGTTAGCTAGGGAGGTTCTCACTCATAGCATGACGACTAAGCATCGTCTAGTCAGAATGCACGTGCTCAGATATCATGCATGATTAAGAATTCAGAATAAGTCTCAGACTCATGTACAAGTAGTAAGACGACTATTAGTCGTACCATTTATAGCATTTGAAATACGTTTATGTTCAGAATTGCAAGTGTTAATTTAGATATAGCTAGAACTATCGGGTTTTAGATTCAGATTTAGATATAGACTCAGACCCGTGTACTCACTAAGTCATCAGGACTTACCGTTCTCAGTTTCCATGTTTTGCAGGTTAAGTATTAAGGATGCTGGGACATGTAGATTAAGAAGATGAGTTATGAGATTGGTAATGCTCGTGTATATAGGTGACGAGCATCTCAACCATACTTTGTTATTCAGCTTGTTAACACCCCAAAACTTTATGATTAAGTGTCAGAATCATATAAGTCGTGTTTTGATATTAATGTGTAAATATATATAACATGTATTTGATAATGGGTCAAAATAGGGGTGTTTGGGTTAACACCCGCACTCGTAGTTTTACGCTTCTGCTATCATAATTTAAGTACCATGCTTATGTATTATATAATTATGATGTGTTTTATTCGGATTTTTAGTTTAGTAATTTTCACTAGTACAGATCGATACGGCGTATAGGACAGAACCTATACGGCGTATTCAATGTTAAAATATAAATTTAGAGTCGGGTGTTACACTATCGGTCCTCACCGCATCTTTTAGTGGCAAACGATTCATAATATTAGTGATCACGTTATCCGGTATGTTGCTAATATAATTCGGCATGTTAGTGATAACATTACGTCCAAAAGACATGGTATTGTTGGAATTTGATTTGGTTTAGAAAGTTCTGGAAAATGAGAGTTTGGATTTCGTTTTTGATTTTCAGTAAATGAAGTTTTTTTTTTTAGTTTGGATTTAGTTTTATAAGGGTTTGTGTAATTATAGCGGGTATAGGGGTTTGGTGGGTGGGTTTATTGGTTCGTACGCAAAATTAACTAGCGTATCAGGGAAGATACGGTCAAGTTGCAAAGTCAAGTTCATGATTCGTCCCTAACGTAAACTGTTGGGTTAACTACGGTGTAGATGTGTAGTTAAAACGTGAAAGGTCTATTATGCCCCTCAAAATATAACGCAAAACGTGCGTTGATCGAGACCAAACTAGTCAAGGGACACAATCGGCCTCAAATCCTAACTTTTGGACTCACGGCGACGATTTCCCAAGTTTTGGGCCAAGGCAATGTTTTTGGGAAAGTTCAGGGACCAACGGTGTATTTTTGTCTAGTTTTAATTATGAGATTATATATCCAGAGATCACCAAATTCCTTACCTTTTTTCTTTTAGGCCGCCAATTTATCAAAAACTAACTTACATGACACTCATTTATTGTAGGGGCGTAGACGAGCCGAGTATTGCCAAGCTCGAACTCAACTAAATTTCTAAAACTCGAGCTCGAAACTCGACTCGAGCTCAGCTGAGCTTTGGATTTCAAGCTAGAGCTCGGCTCGTCATCTTAAACTCGAGCTCAAAACTTGACTCGGGCTCGATTATTTCTAGATTTAAAGCTCGAACTTGATGAAAAATCTCCATACTCGACTCTATTGTATAACAATTACGTAACTACATGTATATAAAAGAGTAAAAGTGTAATATCATTGAAGCTCGATAAGGGCTCACGAGCCTCACGAGCTGAGTATTTTCAAGTTCTAGCTTGACTCGAAAGTGTACCCGAGTAGCTCAAGCTTGAGCTCGACTCGTTTATATCGAGTCGATTTTGAGTAGTTTACGAGTCGATCTCGAATAACTCGCGAGCTGTCTTGTCTCGTTTATGTATTTGCTTTTGTTTATACAAATTTCAGATAATTTTTTCATGGAAATATTTGAAACAATGAGAATAAAGTTATACATAAATATATTAAAACTACACAAATAATTTTTGAAATGTAAAATATCAGTTTTAGCCATTGTTTAAATGCAACCTTCTTTAGCCGAAAGGGATTTATGATAATTTCACTAATGTTTTACATTTGAATGTTTAATTTTATTGTATTGATATGTTAAAGTTAGCTTTATTCTTGAAATTGTACAAACTTCCAGCAATAATTTGAACGAGATTGGTATAACGAAAACATACACATATTTTGGTGGTCTGTAAGTTAGTTTAAATGAATGCAACCTAAAAGTTAAAAAGCTTAATAGTTGAGTAGCGTTCAAATACATAATCTATTTAATTATCTTCTAAGGTTATTGCATGAATGGTGAATGGAACCAAAAGGGAAAGTAACAAAAAGACGAAGAAATGAAATAAAAGTGTAAAAGAAATATTAACTACAATAAGAAAATGGTAAAAGTGTACTTATGTCTATCGTGTGTATTGATTTGTTGTATACCGGGTGTGTAATTCAAAATAATAATAATAATAATAATAATAATAATAATAATAATAATAATAATAATAATAATAATAATAATAAATCGAACATGCTCATGAATATGCACAATCTAGGTATGCAAAGAGCGAAAAACGATTGGTCAATTAAGGCAAGGCACGTATCTCCTAGTTTGATCCGGTTCATTTATTATTTCGCAAAGATTGTTTTTAATTTGGCATGACTTGGCCCGAATTGACCAATCAAACGATGACACATGTTTTCGTAGTCATGTAATTAAAAAGTGAATGACCATCTTATATGAATAAAGACTATAATAACGAGGATGATTATTAATACTAGAGAAATTTTGTAAAGTAAACGTGGATAACGAAATCACCAATAGCATTCACAATCCAATTTGCTTTTATAGCTATTTCTTTCTATTAACTCATTTTCCTACATAAAATCTAACTTAAAGTAAGACGTTATATGATTGTTAATGTGATAAAAAAGCACTCTGTATAGGCCATTAAACAACTTCACATACATAGTAATGTTACAATCAGTCAAAACCTAAGTTTAGATTTCCACTTTACCCTATAAGTCTACGACGCTAAAAACACACTCAAAATCAATATCACAAATTTACTATTATCATCCATACCATAACACCTTAAAAATATCTCTCATCCTTGTACATCACGTTACTAGTTTATCAAAAATAACATTAAAACATATTCATATCATATCCTCAATTTTATATTATATCACATCATATAAGAATGAAAGCAATTTTTACATTATAAAGACGACCGTTGACTATCTACTCTCTCATGCACCACTCACGTGAGATCGAGTATTGCTATTGTATCTTATCATATACTAAGAGCTTGTTTATTTTAGTTTTTTTTTTTAAGTTATGTCTAGATATGGTGATTGACAATGTATGTAAACAATTGTTGTTTGTTACGTATGATAAATAAGTGTCTTAATCATAATAGTTATATGAATATCAACGACTTTATAGAGAAAGCCGCCCTTCATATGTTTTGATTAAGTTTGTAAGAAACAAGTTCTTAAAGACTTATTGTATTAAGAGAATTATCAAATTAAGATAATTAAGCCATAATTAGTGATTAGTTCTCAAAGTTTTTTAGTAAGAACAGTAAAAAAAATAAGAAGTAAACATTTTCAGCTCAGTTTTAAAAGAAAATATTTTACTTTAAAAATCAATCCATCATTCTTTCTTTTCAGTCCTTATATTTTTCTTCTTACTCAAGTGATACTCGAGAACAAAACCATATTTTCCTCTTTATTTTATTTACCTTCTTTTATTTAGGCTATATTTGGTGCGGAGCGTTTTGGAGCGATGAGCGGCGAACAATGAACTTTTTAATTTTTAGTGTTCGTTTGACAAAAAAAGGGTGAATTTTGCTATTTTTTTAGGAATGCTCGTTTTTCATATGTTTTTTTAAGAAGCTGTGAGCAGTGAGCTATGACTACTGCTCACAGCTCACAACTACTTTTAACAAACACATCTTAAGTGATACTCGAGAACGCAGTCTAAATGTCAAGTAACTACACAAAAGTTAAAAACAAAAAGCCCAAAAGATTCATAAAGAAAAGCCCCATTGTCCAACGTCTGCATGTCCAGCCCACAATCAATCACCTCACTCACAGACAAATCTTAGAGAGAGAAACAAACCTTTAAGAGAGAGAGAAAAAAAAAACAAAACAAAATCGAAAGAGCTTAATATTGAAGACGAACATCATTACACACACAAAACACACACTCAAAAACACACACAAAACACACATTTATATATATATATATTTATATCTCCCCATCATTTCGAGTGATTCATTTTCATACTTTCAATTTCACTCGATTCCAATCACCAAATTTTCTAGGGCACAGTTTTTCAAATTTTTTCAAATTAGGTTAAATTAGTCTAATTAGGGTTAGGGTTAAGGTGTGTGAGGGTGTGATTGAGGCGTCTGGTGTTTTTAATTCAGGTAATTTGTTTCCTAACCCTAGAATTTTGTGATTTTTGTAAACCCTAGAAATGAATTTGTGTGAATTGTTGATTTTAGGGTGTGGAATGTGTGATTATGATTGAATGCATGTGTGAATGATGCTCAGGTGGTTATTTGTTGCGTTAGGATAGTGCATTTTGTTACGGTTTGCGTTGATTGAGTGGTGTTGGTGAGATTATGAAATGTGTGTGTAATTGTATCGCGTGGGAGTGGACTGTGTGTTGTGAGTGGTTAACGGAAGGTGAAATGATAAGTGGGATGCGATAACGGTCTGATAATTGGATTTGGTAGTTTAATGAGATGTATGTTACGGCTATGGTAAATCGTGAAATTATATTGGTTTAGTTTTAGGGTAAACATGTGGAATTAACATAAATAGTATCTATTCATTATTCATCTCGGCTTGCCTAAATAGTAACCTTTAACCATGGAAATATTTTGTCTTCATAATATTATTAATCCTATAAACGAGTGCCCACACTTATTTACTACAGTAACTCGCAAGGCACAAGTAATCTGGTTTAAACTATTATTGCGAAAAAATAGTACATAGGTTGCTCAGATCTCAATAGTATCAGGCTATACATGTACTACATAGTATCAAGCATATATAAGTTATTTCATGCACACATTGTATATTGCCGTATAAGTGTTTGATAGACTGATAGCGATGATAACAAATACCCCTTTAGGAGATTAGTTTGCAAACTTGCGGAAGATTCGTAGGTTTTAATAGTATTTTAAGCACACGTGGGAATATGTCATCCAAGATATTACCGAATCTAGAATTCCCGGGTGTCTGTTATTTGTGAACATGTTTATGCTACATATACGCCATGAAATTTGGTAATCAAAAGTCTAGGATCAGTGTTAGACAATGCCCATTTGGCACCACTTCATTAAGATATGTAGTGTATGGATAATTATGTGCTTTAGTTGTATTCTCAAGGGAATATATTCTGTATTTTTAGGGGTTCATAGATAGTTATATAATTGGATGTGAATTCTCTTTCACGTTTTGGGTAAACGACTCATGTTTTTTTAGTGCCTACTGCTTCTCAGCTTACTTGTGGATACTCTATTACACTTAATCATATCTTTTTCATCACCTCGACTGTTTTTTTCGAGTCTGTAATTTGTGCAATTTCCCTTTCAATTAATCGATTGAATTTCATCCCAATGTTTTAGTATCCCCCTAATTTTATTACCTTTTCCCTCTAAATAGATGTTATCTGATATTTTTGCTTGAAAGAAGTAATTGAAATAGAGAATTTTAGGTAGTACTGTTGCAACTAATTGAGCACGAACAACTTTAGCTAGATCACTTTATGGCATATGTTCTTAGGTATGTTTAAAGATTTATTTTCTGCATGTGTTATTAATTTTTTCTTTTGTGTGTTTGCTGGTATTGTCTCTCACATACACACAGTAGGTGCTTTAAGTGGGTATGCATGGATGTACTTCAGGAATTGCGCTTATAGTCAATGCTGAACCTGATTCCATGGGAGGAGTTGGAATTTCTTCAACACCATCTCCGCAGCAATCATCAGATCTTGAGAAAACTCAAGCAGAACTTAGGTAACAGCGGTTTCCTTCTGTGTGCTGTGAACTTCTTATTTTTATCAATATAAGGTGAAAATAAGAGTGTATTATTTATTGCAGGCAAACATTCAACGCTGCCGAAAATTTTAGAAGAGAATTAAACTTTCTGCAGAGTGTATGCTGATTGAATTATGATTATCTTCATTTTACAAATCATTTCAGTATAGATAGGTGGTTAATTTATTGTATTTTTGCAGGGTGGGGACCCATTAGACTTGAAACCTGCAAATGCGGCGTCAATTAGCTTTCAGTCCACATCACCGATTGAGCGACATCCCGAGCAGTTTGTGACTAGGTTTGTATCTAGTGTAAAATAATCAACTGATTATATAGTTTACAGCAAAATTTTTAAATTGATTATTGATAATTTATTTTATGTTCTGTAGTGAAGCAAAAGGTAGTTCTGCTGAAAGTAGCGGTAGATTAGGGGCCCCTTCAGTCTGTGAACCAAACAGTGCTGATAATCTTATGCTGTTTGATGGCGACAGCAAGTCAAATGATCTCGAAAAGAGATCTACTATCTTAGAGTTGCCTAAAAAATCATATAGGCGTAGGGTTAGATCTCGGCCAAGTCGTGATGGAGCCCGTTCAAGTTCTACTGATGCTTTTCGACATGTTTCCAAGGATTCGAGCTCAATGCCTAGAAGTCCAAATGCTAATATGGATCTTAAAAATTCTATTAGTCATTTAGAAAATGACTTAGATGGTATGCCAGCTGTACAATCATCCCTTGGCCCTGCACATGGTTCATATTCTGGTGGTTTAGAGGCTAATGATGTACAAAACACTCGAGAGAATCACCATGATCCGCTATCAAAATCTGATGGTCGAGAAGCACCACTCAAAATGGCTTCTACAGAACCTGAATCTGTTTTGGGTATGGAGCAGGTACATTTGAAAGATTCCAAACGCCCTCTTAATGCAGATATGCAGTCATCTGAAAACCTGCCTTCTCCGGGTCCAACCAATGGTTTTGGAAATACAGAAGAGATAAAAAGTAGACATGATGATAGCAAGTCATCACGCACCCAAAGCAGTCAACGTTTTGATGATTATAATGGGCCATCGGAACAAAAGTTGGAAGGTAATAATGTAGGTGCTGAAAAGAATGATAAGTTATTGAATATTGACAATGATAATTCTGACATACGTCATTCGACTCAAAATGAAGACGGGTCTGCTGTTAAAGAAGGTGTGAAAGGATCTGAATCTGCATTGCACACCGATTTTAATAATTCTGTCAGTATTAAAGAAGCAGAAAGAAAAACTTGCAATCTCGTTGGCCCGAATTCCTTATCTCAAGATGAAAATGCTTGCAGTAGCAGACCTCAGGGTTCAAATTATACCCATTTTCAGGAGTCTACTGATGGTGCAGAGCAAAATGGATGCTCTCAGGACAACTTGAAGTTGGCAACCAAAGAGCGTGAAGACTCTATTTTGGAAGAGGCTCGTGTTATAGAGGTATCCTCATGGATTACGAACTTTTGGATTTAGAATTTGATTATAACCCTATAAAAGTGTTCTTTATAGCTGATTTGAGATGTATTATAAACAGGCAAAACGTAAGAGGATAGCTGACTTATCTGCTAGACCTTTGCCACTGGAGGGACGTCTAAAATCTCATTGGGATTTTGTCCTTGAGGAAATGTCATGGTTGGCTAATGATTTCGCCCAGGTGTGTTTTTAAGCGATTTCATGTATCAATTTTATTTGCTCTATAAAAGTATATTAATTGATTGGTAAAAGCTAGTTCCCTTACATTTGTATTTTTGTTTTGTAATAAAGGAAGTTATGCGGCCATTTTGTGTAGCCTTTTGTGATCTTAGCTTTCTATTGATAAACAGGAGCGCCTTTGGAAGGTAACTGCGGCTGCTCAAATTTCTCGGAGAGTTGCTTTTGCTTCGCGCTTAAGAGCGCAAGGACAAATTTCAGTGCAAAAACAAAAGGAAGTGTCTCGCACATTGGCAGAAGCTGTCATGCAGTTCTGGCACACGATACAGGTATTTCAATAATTTATTAACTGCTATCATGAAAAGTTTATGTGAAATGGTCAATTACAGTGGTAGATTTACTTTGTATTATACACGGTATACTTTTGCCACTGAACTCCTACAGCTGAATGACTAGTGTTTATTCTAAAATAATTTTCTGAAGCTAGATTTTAATATACTTAAGAACTTTCTCCATAAATAACTCCCAAGCTGTAGAAATGTTCTTTAGAATATTATGTTATTATATATATCATCTTTTCCATTGGCTCTATATTTGGCAAACAGTGTGCTATCTTTGGTTGGATAGACTAAAATTGGTTGATATTAGGAAAACCAAACCTGATATTTTTACATTTTACAGATGAAATGCGAAGGACAGGAGTCACAAAACCATATACAAGATCATGCAGTTGGGATTCAGAGATATGCAATGAAGTTCGTGAAACATAATAGCTCTGAAGCTCAGTACAATGCAACTCAAGCACCTGTGACTCATGATAATATATCTGATCTAGGCATCATGGACCATTCATGGGAAGATAACCTGACAGAAGTATGGACTTCACTTACTATCTTTACACATCAGTTGCCTTTTTTTGCTACTCCATGCGACCTAAAAAATTTGCCCACTTTTTTTTAGTGTTCTGAAATAATTGTCTGGTTTTATTAAGAGTTCTATATTACCCCCAAGTGAAAACATTTTCACATACTTAAAGAAAGTACTACCTCCGTCCCATATTAAATGTCCACACTTTAAATTTTCAAAGTCGTGTTTTATTAACTTTGACCATGAATATTTTTATATATGATATATAATACCTGATGCAAAATATATGAATGAATTAGGTTTTAAATGTACTTTTCGTTGACATAATTTTTATCAAGTATCATAAAATACAAACAAAAATATTTAAGGTCAAAGTTAAAGAAAAAAGACTCGAAAAGTCAAAACTGGACATTTAATAAGGGACGGAGGGAGTATTAAATTAGTGGTCTAATAAACAATCATTTTGAGAGGGTGGGAGTATATGCTATTGGTACACGAACACAATGGTACAAATAGAACCATACCACAACTACTCGATAGTTCCAACACCAAGTTTTAATGCTCTTCAATGGAGATAACATTCTTTTGGATATTTGCTTAGATTTGTACATCTGTATTTCTGTTTCTTACTGGCTTGATATAAACTTTGGTTTTGTGGAATGCAGGAGAACCTCTTTTATCAAGTACCACCTGGTGCGATTGAGGCTTACAGAAAGGCTATTGATTCTCATTTGCTACAGTTTGAGGTAAAACACGTTAGAGAATTATAGCATGTTATTCTTGCTACCATTGTGGAACTGGCTTCTCTTATTTTCGCGCACTCTCACCTTCCAGAATTGCTTTCTATATATATTGAGGAATTATTATTAATTAACTTAGGCATGAATTCCCATCGAACTAGTATTTAGTCTCGAATATTTAATCATCAGGTATTGAAACTGTTGTTTGCAGTGGTTTTGTAGAAAAAGAAAGAAATAGGATAATAATGAACTTGAAAAAATAAATCACACTCGCATTTATATTACATTTGTGGTTTAGATTTTAATCCTTTTAAGTGTATATCGGTTGCGTGAAACTGGACTGAACATGTGAGATGGCGTAAATGGAAATTTGACCCTTAGATTTGGGACAGCTGGGTTGACCACTTAATTGAAAATATATGAAAAAGGAGAATTCACAGATTTGTTAACAGTGGGTATGGTAATTTTTATGGACTCGATGACTAAATTTTCTATTTCTATAATTTGTCATAGAGGGAAGTATGAGGATATTTGAAATGTATCATTTGTTATCTACCTTCTAATTTGGAAGAACGAGGCTACAAGAGTACATTATTTGGTTAAATGGCAAAGGCTTTTCTTAGTTTCTTAGCAAGTTATTGGGATTTACATGTAGATAAGATTTTGATTGACATACAATATAGGCGGGTAATTAGAGCTCAATTAAGTTTATGGCAACATTGGTAATATATGCTATCTTATGCATTTAAGTGGTTTAGTTAACATGTCTGATAAATTGTGCAAATCTTCATTAAAAGCAGAATTTATCATTAGAATGATAAATGAGCTATCTTACAATAAAAACAAAGTTTATCACCTCAAATTGAATCTGCAAGGTCTTGTCTATAGAATTCACAATCGATATATCAATTTCGGGATTCATTTATAACTTATGAAAAGTTGTTACTGATGACGGTCTTTTATAATCTTTAGAAAACCGGCAGTAGCATACAAGAGGAAGTGGACACATCTTGCCATGATGCTGTTGCAGGTATTATAGTCTTGCTGTAGACCTTTTATAATAGTAATTTCACCAATTCAGACTCTAACTATATGTGGTCTTTAAATTTTGAAGATAATGCATTTGAAGAGGAAGAGGGCGAAACAAACACATATTATTTGCCAGGTGTGCATGAAGGCAGCAAATCCACGCAACCCACTCAAAAAAGAAGGAAAAATTATCAGTTTTATGGCGGAAGAGCATATGAAATGGCAGGTGATTTGACATTCGGTAGTCAGCCCTCTGTGTTGAGTGGGAAACGTCCAGGCAGCAATCTAAATGTTGCAATTCCAACAAAACGCGTGCGTACTGCATCAAGACCGAGAACTATAAGTCCATTTAATGCCGGAACTTCTGGGAGCATACAAGCACCAAATAGGACAGATGCTTCAAGTGGTGATACTAATTCCTATCAGGATGAACAAAGTACTCTACATGGAGGATCTCAAATACCGAACAACAATATGGAAGCTGAATCGGTTGGAGATTATGAAAAGCAGCTACAGTTTGACTCCATGGAAGTTTCAAATAGACCTAAAAAGAAAAAGAAGACAAAACATCCAGTATGTGCATATTCAATGAAGTTCTTGATATTTTTCAATTGCTGTGACTAAATTTTGTCTTATGGTGTTGCAGGGATCCACGTTTGAGCACAGATGGCAACTTGATTCTAATTTTCAGAATGACCAGGTATACTTTTGCAAAAAGTAAACTACATATTTTTCTTTGTAGCCGTATGCGCAGCTGTAAGTGACAAGGGTGTATAATCTAGTTGCTGAAGAACATTTTATTAATATATGTTGTATAATAAAGACTTAAAAAACTGGACTGAGATGCAACTAAACGTGGTATACTTTTAAACGTTGTCTGATAAAGGATAACTTATCCAACCAAAGACATGTTTTCTTGATTAATGTAATGGACATAAGTCTTGGATATAATAAAATAGATATATCATAGACTCTTTGCCTAATTAAATTTTTTTGTGTTGCTTCAGTTGCAGCATTATTCCCGTTTACTTAGATACTTGAACTGCTTAGTATATTTTTTCATTGATTGTTTAGACGTTTGTTGGGACAGAATTGCAAGTTATTTCATTCATATCCGGTCTTGATGCCAATGTTTAAATTCAGATTGATGTTTCCATTGATATTTTATTAATGAGATCTAATTATTTTCTTTATTTTTTTTATTAATGAAGAAGGATCACTCAAGGAGGAGACTAGATACACATCAATTTGACTCTAACGGAAGCAGTGGTATGGCTCTTTCTCTTCTCTGTTGTGTCTTTCGTAATTTGGAAAATTAATTAAATTTGTTGTGTAAATTTCTCAATGATACTTGATGTGACATTCATTTGACAAGCTTATTATATTGGTTATTCCAAATTCTTCTCCAGTGGCTTCTCAAATGAGCAATATGTCCAACCCAAACAAGTTCATGAAATTAATTGCGCGTGACCGCGGTAGGAAAGTCAAAGCACTTAAGGTATTATGAATTAACAGGTTTCAGTATTATATATCCCTCTCTAAATTCCTTTTATGTGGCGGATTGATATATAATTATCTCTGCAGACACCTGCTGGGCAGCCAGGTTCAGGAAGTCCATGGTCATTATTTGAAGATCAGGTTAGACATTTTAGTTTCTTTTCTGCTTTCACTAGTTACATATATTTCTTATTTTTGTTAATGTTGTTTGTGAGATGTCTTATAGAATTCTTTTTTCTTTGTCAGGCACTTGTCGTGCTCGTACATGATATGGGTCCGAACTGGGAACTTATAAGTGATGCCATTAACAGTACTTTGCAATTTAAGGTACCGTGTGCCAATTTTTATCTTTTTATTAATTTTTCCGAGCTTGATTACTCTTGGTAATTTCAGCATTTACTCTTTTAATTAAGATTTTATCTTGTCTTATATTTTTCATTTATTATCTTTGACCTTCCCCTTAATCCAGTCATGTTTAACATTTTTAACTACTAATCTAGTCATGTATGATGATATGAATACTTTACTCTTTGCAACTTGTGCAGTGCATCTTCCGGAAGTCAAAAGAATGCAAAGAACGCCACAAAATATTAATGGATAGGAATGCTGGTGATGGAGCTGATAGTGCTGAGGATTCTGGCTCGTCTCAACCTTATCCATCTACTTTACCTGGCATTCCCGAGGCAATATTTATAATTTATTTAAGTTTATGTGTTTTACATGATAGTATCGTATTTGAATTTGCATTCGTTAAGACCCCTAATTGTTATGTCTCATGCAGGGCAGTGCACGACAATTATTTCAACGGTTGCAGGGACCAATGGAAGAGGATACGCTCAAAAATCATTTCGAGAAAATTATTGTAATTGGACAAAAACAACATTATAGAAGGACACAGGTGACTATTTTTCAGTCATAGTTCTATTTTAGTTGAAAGTTTTAGCATTATGACAAATTTCAAATTCTGTAGTCACATATTCTGATTCATTTTTATTGCGAAGAATGATAATCAGGATCCAAAACAGTTGCAACAGCCTCATAGTTCACATGCATTTGCTCTTTCCCAAGTCTTCCCGAATAACCTCAATAATGGTGGGCAAGTCCTTACGTGAGTTATTTCTTATTTCTCAGTTTTATTTTTATGTTCTTTACTTTATTCATGAATCTATAATGCTAATTTCGGCCTCATTTTGCAATTAAGGCCTCTTGAACTATGTGAAGCAATGCCGCCAACCCCAGATACTCTTCCAGTTGGTTTTCAAGGTCCTCATAGTGGCGGCTTACCGCCAATGCTTCCGGGTTCTGGTTCCACCTCAACACCCGCTTCTTCCGGTTCGGTTCATGGCAATAACCTTCCATCTGGATCTTCTTCACTGAATCCATCTGCTAGGTAATCCTGTAAACTAAATTGGGAGCACTTGTTTCATCTAGGAGTGTTCATCCAGACGAACCGAACTGGACTGGACCAGTCTAAATATATCTGGTTCCGGTGTGTAACTAGTTCTGTTTGGATTCGTACAACTAAGTATCCGTACAAACTAAGCAAGAACATGGGGTATTTTATAGAGAAAATTCATTTAAATGGTCAAATTGGAGATGTTTTTTACAAAAATATCAAAAATTAATGTGTATGTGACAAATTAACCAACCATTCCGCCAAGTGTTTTTGTGGACTGAACTTATTTTGGAAACCTAATCGCCTTCCAAAATCCAGAAGAATGTCAAAAAAGAAAAGAAGATATATAATTACGAAAAAATAGTCAATTCCGCAAATTAGAGTCGAATTTCACCAAAAAAGTAGTTTGCAGTATGTTTTGCAAAATTGATGGTTATGTTGGTATAAACACAAATTTATACAGCATTGTCTGTATTTTTGATGAATTGTTCTTTTTTATATTGTAAGAAACATAGATATAGAAGGTTTGAGTTTGAACATTAGTGAAGAAACCGAGAACCAGTTTTTGGTAGAATACTCAACCTCAAAATTAGCCAGATACACCAAATAGTCCAGTCCTGCGGTTTTTTTGGTCCAAACCGATTTGTGACATCCGTAATGATTTTCAATTGTTTTCTACTTGTATAGGGAGGGAAGATATGGGAACCCTAGAACAGGGTCATTATCAGTAGATGACCAGCAAAGAATACAACAGTACAATCAAATGATAACTGCTAGAAATGCACAGCAGTCCAGTTTGGCTTCTGGGTCTCATGCAGTAAATGATCGCGGCGCGCGCATGTTGCCAGCTGGCAATGGTGTGGGTGCTATGGGTGGGATGAATAGAAACATGAAGATGGCTAGACCAGGCTTCCAAGGGATTCCTTCACCATCTATGTTGAGTTCTTCTGGTACAGCAACACCAACCTCTGCCAGTATGCACTCTGGTCCAGGAAACTCGATGTTGAGGCCTCGTGATGCTATGCATATGATGCGGGTGAGCTCTATAGCATTTTGGTTTATTTTATGGAAGATGATCATAGTAGCCAGAATATATATATGTTGGTTTTAAAGAATAGCCATGAAAAAGTTGGGCTTATATCAAAAGTAGCAATAAATTGTGCTAAAAAATTTGGGGACCAATCTATTATGCGGGACTTCTCCGGAAAAATGCATAAAAAAGAAAAGAAAAGTAAATGGTAATTCCGCAAAGTTATGTCAAAAAGCTCAAAAGTATATTCCAAAATGCTTATTCGTTAAAATAAAAGAGTAGTTTGTAAATTTATTTAACTTTTTGCCGATATGAGGGGGGTTATGTTGGTATTAAGAATTTTCTCGGTTATTCTTTTAAACCCATAGAAGAATCGTAATTCAATGAGTAAACTGCTAAATCCGTCCATGTGGTTTGTCCATTATGGCACAAACCATCCGTACACATCATCCCTCTCTGATGGTTTGTGCAAAAATGGACAAATCACGAGGACAGATTTTGCAGTTTACTCTAATTCAAATTATGCATCACATTCACGGGATACTGTCTTTTGTGATTTCTTTTAAATCTCGAGTCACTGGTAGCATGTTGGCATTTTTTCATCTTTTGGTTAAGGTTTCTGATCTTGTAACATTGTCTTCTAATTTATTGCTACAGCCGAACCATAATACAGACCAGCAAGTATCACAAAGTGGGACCACTCAAGGAGTTCCTGCGTTTGCCAGTGGAACTAATTCATCATTTCCAAATCAATTGTCTCAACCACCTGCCCAGTCATATCCGCGTCCAATTTCTCCCCACCAGTCACCACATGGGTTAAGTAGTAATTCCCATCATCCACATCATTTCCAAGGACCCCCAAATCTTGCAACCAATACACAACATCCAGCTTACACAATGAGACTAGCTAAAGAGAGACAACTTCAGCAACAACATTTACTACAACAACAGCAACAATTTGCACAACAAGATTCTCAACTTCCTGTTTCTTCTCCACAAAATACTACACGCTCTTCTTCCCCGCCGGTATCCATGTCTCCAAAACATCTTGTACCCCCACCTAATGGGCTTGTGCGGAACCCACAAGCAAGTGGTAGCCAGTTAGTGAAACAGCATAGACAACGCCCATCACAGCAGTTCCAACAACCCCATCAGCAAAGGCTACAGGTGCCACCTCAGCAGCAACCTAAGCTTATGAAAGGTGGAAGGGGAAATATGATTGTACCCAATGATTCTTCACTAGTGAATGGCTTTTCAGGCACCCAATCTACTGCTGGCAAGCAATCTGTACCTCATTCTGTAAGTCAACAGCACCAGCAGAAGAAATTTTCTGGTCAAGTACAAACTGCTTTATCAAAGAATCCTTCTGATTCATCTGATAGTAATAACAATAATCAAAATCATGCTCCGTCATTGGTTGCCTCAAGTATAAACCATCAACAGCATCAGTCTCTGCTAAACCAGAAGTTGGTGAATCAAAAGCAAGCATTAAGTCCGCATAAATTGCTGCTTAATCGAAAAGTCAATACATCTGACCAGTCTGCTAGCAAGCTGCAAGCTCCAACCGAGTCACTAACTACAGCTGTCCCAATGCCTCATGCACCTTGTACTGATGCAAATAATAGTGAAGCCCCTGTTTCTTCGACTGCAGCACCAGATAATGCAGAAACACAAATGTCTCCCCCTCAAACAAGTGGTGCGAGGACCGAGAGTGAACATTCCGGACCAACAGCTAATCAAGTTATGGTTCATAACCAGTCTTCAGCAGACAGCTTGCCTGATACTGTTGGGCATGATACCGGTGTACAGATGCAGCAGCAGCAGCAGCAGCTTCCATCATAACTACCTCTTACCTGCTAATTTTAGATGGGAATAGTGCACTCTCTGTAACAATTTCTTTTGAGTGGTTCTGACCCCAAATGTTTGGGTTGGGCTGTCATTCCCATGTTAGAGCAATTTCAGGTTTGTTTTACCTTACGTTCTTCTTTTTACTTTCCTTTTAATGTTATATCTGCATCTCTTTCGTACTGTAATTGACTCCATAGACATTACTAAAAGAGTAAATCATAAAAGACTTGCAATTCCATGCAGCTTAAAAATGCAAATAATGAGACTATGATGAGTACGAGATAAACTTTATGAGATATTATATGCTACTACATTAGAAACCAAATATAATTGGGAATTTGGATGATTTACGGCTCTACTACCTTAATCCTTTACTTGCATAGTTGTATCTTCCACCCTACCTGTAAAATTGCCAATATATTATTTAGAAATAAAAGTTGTGACTTTGTTATGTGATATGAAATCGGTATTACGGTATTACCTCATTATGTAAGAATTGGTGTTTATTAAATACTAGCATTTAGTTGTGCAGACTGCTCATTGGTGTTTTTGATATATCTTGCAGATAAAGCTCGGTCCCATCAGGCAAACGATGGAAGAGGCTGCAGTTTGTGTTTCTAAATGTTACAATAGGTTAACTGAACTGAAGTAATCATGACAGGGCTAATTCTTGGGTGTTGTGTATAAAATCATGAGGAGATGGAGGAAAGATAAAGAGTTATGTGTACAGGACTTCCATCCCTTGTCTTTTAAACACTTTTTTAATCATTATTTTTCTCTTCTTGAACCCCTAGATTAGCCCTATGTATTAGTACCCTTTTTGTAATAGGCGGGTAGTTATCATTGTTATTGGCTGAAGCCTGGGGGAAATTTTGTGAATACTAGTGTATACTTAGATCAATGTTGTTAAAATGATCTCCATCGCGTCGCTTCAATGAGCACATCTGCGGTTTCTGCAACTTGTTAAGCCTCTTTTTCAGTTTTAATTGGTTAATCCCGAGTATTCTAAGTGACTCGGATTGGGATCCATTTTATTGGTAAATGAATAGTTGACTCACCAGTTGTATTTCTTGTTTTGATGATGATGCGACATGTGATATATTTCCTTATTGGCACAAGTAAATTAGGCTTTTTCTTCATCACATGTTTCCTGAGTTGATTTGTTTTGCAAACATCATAGGCTCATGGCCCAATACTTAACCCGTCTGAAAGGGGTGTTTATCGGTTCGGTTATTCGGGTTGATTTTTTTTTTTTTTTTTTTTTTTTTTTTTCAGCCAAAACCATAAACCGAAACAAAATCAAAGTGGATTAAACCTAACCTAAAACTGAATTTGAGTTCGGTTAAGGTTTTGGGTTGACCCGAAAAACTCAATTTTTTTTTTTTTTTTTTTTTTTTTTTTTTTTTTTTTTTTTAATTAAGTTATTTACTTTTTAACACCAAATGTATAATTATAAAAATTAGTTAATATATATACTTAACTATGTAGTGAAAGAGATACATTAATAACAAAAAATAGGATTTACAAACGGTATTAGAAAAAGGTTTCAATGATTTTCTTATTTATATAAATATCTTAGAAAAGTATATTCGTATGAGTTTGGTTTCGGTTAAGTTCGGTTGATGTTTTGCCAAAATCAAATAGCTCGGTTTGGTTTTGACCAGAAAATCGATTTACAAATTTGGTTCGGGATAATTTCGCTTCGTTTCGGTTCCTGTGACTATTACCCGAATTATGAACACTCCTATGTCTGATTGACCTTTTTATTTTACCACTTCTGTGCCAAACCAAAACATTGCTGATTTGGTTGGGTTCTTGGTTGATTCAAACACTGTACCTATGGGATAGAGGAAGAGTGTTAGGTACTTGTGCTTTGACTTGGCGGCTGTTTAAAACTTCGGTTTAGAAACGAATACATCCCTTGTCTCAAATTCATTACAAATATTTTAAAACCCTCAAGATCACACGGAAGGTTTAGAAACGAGTACCAATAGTACATCTTTATGCATCGAATACATAGGTCCATCGATAGTAAGTACCGTAAATTGCATCCCATAAGCAAAAAGATGCTACACAAACACAATTTTCAGACCAAGATTTTGTTTTGGTCCCTAAAATCCCCCTTAAACGTTCTTTTAGGTATGCACAAGAACTTAAATGATCTACAGGAACCACACATAACATACTTTAGTTGCTCGATACAAATATATATATCTAGGATTAACCTATAAGAAAGTAAATGCATCACATGGCTTCATCAAGTAATACATATGTAGACAAGTCAAATTCATTTTATACCATTTTACTCTAAACCAAATACACGAAAGTTCAAATCTCGGCTACATCTCTGAATCTTTCCCATGTTAAATGGTCTACTAATACACGACATGAAAGGTGTTCTAAACCTACAAATTTGCAACAATCTAGTTATTAAATAAGAGCAAATACAGCTTACTACTGACTACACAATACAAGACACCTAAAATCTTGAATCTTGAAATCTTGGATTGTCGTCATTTTGCAGACAGCCTGTGTGTTTTATTTGCACCACCGAAAGCCCTGTTAACTGACTCAACAAGCATCTGTTGTGATTCACGAATCATTTCCATCCTCTTATTCTCCATTTCCATTCTATACCGTTCCACATCCCTTATCATTTCAATCTTATTTTTCTCCATCCTTACAAACTTTTCCGCAAAACCCTTTATTTCTGCAGCCAATTGTGTTACCACCCCTTCATCACCATCATTATCACTACCATGGTCATCTTCTTCTTCTTCCACCTTCTTCTGAACACCATAACTCGCCTGATAATATTCTCTAGGCTTATGAACAACCGGAGTCCTCAACCCCTTCACAATCCTACTCACACCATCCGAAAACGGAAGAGTACCAACTAAACCACCATTCACATTACCACGATCATTACTATTACTATTCCTAACCCTCGCGCTCCTCTTACTAACAAGAAACTCACCACCAACAACATCACTCTTCCGCTTCTTACCATTCACATCACTCGGTTTCCCATACTCCACCACTTCCATAGGAGACGACGAAATAGGCAAAGGACCTTTCTCCAAATTATCCATCATCTTAAAAAAATCCCACGCATTCGCTCTAGACCGCGGCTTCCCCCTCTCTTGCCTATACCTCTTACGCAGCTTCTCCATCTTATGGCGACACTGCTTAGAAGTCTTGGTAGGCTCATCATACCCACAACGCGCAGCCACAGTAACCGCTACCTCCTCCCACTGACCCGCCTTCAAAGGCCCTTTCTTTATCGAATACCACTTCTCCTGATACGCTTGGATTAAATTCGCTGTTTCGTCATGAGTCCAAGGCGATATAACAGGTTTACTAGGTATGAAATTAGTAACTGCATTATAAAGGGGCACTCCTAGTGGCAGCTCCTTATGTGGTGACTTAGGACTAGGACTCCTAGAATTCGCTTTCGGGTTATTTTCGACTTCTACTATAGATAAAGATTCATTATTATTATCCTCAATTTCGGATGGTGGTGATGATACCTGCTGTGCCACTGGTGATTCACCTTTAGGGCTTTTCTCCGGCGACGGTGGTAACGGCGACGGCGATGATGGTTCTGAAATGGGTTTTTCCGGCGGAGCTTCCGCCGTTGACGGCGGTGGGTTTTCAGTTGGTGACTCGACGTTAGGGTTAGGGTTTTCGGGTGGATCCTCGTGCACAGACAACGGCGGCGACAGTGGTTGTTCCAAAGGTGGCTCCTTTATCTCCTCGGTGGCTGACGGCGGCGGAGACGGTGGAATTTCAACAACTTGTGGTACTTCCGGCGGCGGCGGCGGTGGTGGTGGTTGGTCAACGGGGTATTCAGTTAATTGACAGTCAACTGAGTTAAGTGATGGTGAATAAGGCATATTGGAGTCTATAAACTCCTGGTCTTCCTCAACTGGTGACGTCACCGTCGGTGGTGAACCGCCAATCTCGGATTGCTGTTGGTGGTGTTCTTCTTCTACTTCATGGGGTGGAGATGCCATGATTAAAGGTGGGTTATGTAAATTGTGGTGGCGTGTGGTGGTGGTGGTAGTAGGTGGTTGAGATAATATGAGTAAGTGGTAACCCTGTGTGGGTGGTTCTAAAGTACAAACAAGTATGTGTTTCTTGTACCTTCAACTTAATATATCCACCTTTTATTGAATCATTTCATAAAACTAGAACCGTACCCGCGCAATGCGGCGGCGGGTACCGTGTGATTATACACATGGCGGGTACCGTGTGATTATATTTTGCGTTATTTGGTTAAGGTAAATAATTTTATTTTGAACAATCGACCGCTTTCTAACAAACTTCCTAACCAACTTGCTTCCTAGCAAATTAATTTTGAAATATTTCCATAATAAGCAAGAAAAAAGTCTTAATTTTAAGTATTTCTAATTTAGAATAGTCTCAAATGCATTATAATGTAGTATAGATTATATCAAATAAAAACCTACTTTTACAAATTTTCTGAGTTAGTTAACCAATTTATTTTATTACTGATTTAGTTGTTGAAACTTTCAAACTATTCTATTATACATTTACCATAGAAAACGACGTTGTTTTAAGGAGCTCCAAAACAACGTCGTTTTGGTGTTTATACATGTCTGATATTGAAAATTGAAAATTGTGTGTCTTAGATATAGCCTCTTCAAGAACACGTGTTCATCGGATGAACCTACAAAACAGAGTGTGTGTGAGAGTCAGAGAACGATAGTGGGATTATATGTGTGAGGTTGCATGTTTCGTGGTATGTTCTTGGTATTGTCGCCTAATTTTTGGAGTTGAAACAAGAGGAAGGTTACTCACAGAGATTTAGTTGCATGTAGGTGGTTCTTATATAAGTCAAGCTGATATAGTGCATAAAAAGCCTATACGATGTATAGGATGTATACCTATATGCTGTATACACGACGGGTTGGGCTTTTCTTATATAAATCGACCTTGTATTCGAGTTAGGGTTACGTCTTTCTTAACCCATAAGACATTGAAAATTTTCCTTTGCTTTTCATCCATTCCAAAGCTAGTTCCATCAAGAAGAGAAGACTTCAAACATCATAGATATTCATTACCTTTGGTTTGATTGTTATCATACACTATGACAACTTTTAATCATTTTGAATTCAATGTTTGTTTGTTTAACGTTTGTTATGGAAGGCTAAGCACTTATTTGCTTGCCTAGTTATGAATATAAAACATTAATGAAATGATTTGATTCGTTTGACTTTGCTTTTGACTTGGATAGTTTATACGCTTGTCGTTTACCTTACGCCTTTGTGCTGATCATTTATAACCTTTGGATAACAATAACAATAACAATAATAAAAGTAAAGTGCAAAATACATCTTTCTATCAGCAAAAATACGAATATACCTTTCATGTTAGATCCACGTTAGAAAATAATGAAAAAATATTTCCAACGTTCGTTCTCAGGAATTTATAATATCTAACGTTTATTGACGAATAAATGTATATATCCTAACATTTTTAACAAGGATACGTGTTTTTAAAATAGGCAAACCAAAATATATTTTTTTGGAGTTTATTCTAAGTAAAAATAAAAAAATAAATAAACAATTTAAAAGCTGGTAACTGCATGTAACACCCCCAAATTTAAGTTTTGTCGCAGCGGAAAAGTAATTTGGGTGTTACGGGGAGGATCGAAGTTATAATCTCATAAAACGGCTTAAAAGAAATGTTTTGAAAGTTATTTATCATTCAAACAATATTTTTGATAAAATATGAACCATTTGATTTAAAATCTTATTAAAAGATATAAAGACCTGTAAAAAATGACAAATTTGATTTTTTTACACCATTTTAATTTATCAGAGTAATTAAATGCCCACTCCGTGTCTTGTCCTGCTCCGTTAAATTACCTGAGATACACATGCTTAAAAGTATCAACACAAAGGTTGGTGAGTTCATAGAGTTTTATGGAAAACCCTTTATTTTGTTAGATTTCAGGAATATTTGGTATTGATAAAATACAAACAGTAATGAAACAAGTATTGAGTATATTGACTATAATCACAAATAAATCATATAAGTATTCAATCACATTAAAATAAGGAATCAATAATTCTAACATGAGCTGGAAACTCATGATGCTAATTTAATCAGATATACAATTCAAGTATGGTCAAATTCCTATACAGCTGTATCTAAATATATGTTTGAAAACATACATTTCCTTTATAGATATTGCCCCAAGCCTCATGACACACAAGCTTAACCAAAAGAGGTGTTTCATCAAATCAATGATAAATTTTGCCCTCTAATAGTAGGTGATTTGCCAATTCCTATTTGTCTACAAATATAGTGTATCACGACTAATACGACTAACCATTTGCAAATGACATTCCGTCAAGTATTAATGGGACAGGAGGTCAGTCCTTAACAGGTTTCGAATCTGTTCACTATATTCGCGCCCACTTTACATGTGATTAATGGCTCATGATTGAGGGACTTTATGGCGATAAGGTAACTTAGGCAATATCAAGGTAATAATGGATCATTCAGAATAACATCATGTAATCAAGTATCATACCACAATAATCAGTTTGGGAATATTATCGTTTGAGTATTAGTAATTTAGTTTAAGTATTTCGCCAGTAACACATGTATATCACATACCACAATAATCGAATTGAAAACATTATCATATGAGTATCAGTTTTTCAGTCAAGTAATTCATCAGTAAAATATATATATCACATACCACAATAATCAAATTGGAAGCATTATCATATGAGTATCAGTATTTCAATTAAGCATTTCGTCAAGTATTGTATATATCACATTTTAAATCACAAACCATATTAAATAAATATCAATTAGGAAATTGATTTGAATCATGTATTTTATTCATATACTTATCAAATTATCAAAGTATATGTAAGCATGTATCTCTCCCAATGAGTTAAAAACAATTATTGGAAATGGGGCTATGACTCACCTGGATTGGTACAGAAATGATGAAAATAAAGTATGATGAGATTTATGGGAATGATTATGGAAACGTCTTTGATACGGAACCTGATAAATAAATTTATCTGAGAATATAACCAGATACTATTTGGTAAATACGAACGAATAACGAATAATATTTATTCGTTATGACGAATAGATGATGTGCAGTGTAATTGTTATGCCATGCATGATATGATAAAATACTTTATTTAAATTATCCATCGAAGTTTTACCTTTTTAAACGTAAGTAAAATATTAACTTTTGAAATATCGTTATATATATTATTAACGTAAAAAAAATAATATATATATATATATATATATATATATATATATATATATATATATATATATATATATATATATATATATATATATATATATATATATATATATATATATATATACACAACGTAATAAAATGCATATGACGTGATGGTTGCCGTAAAATAGAAAAGAAAATAAGAATGTCAAATAGATTATGTTTAGTCCTTGTCCTTTTCCAATTTTTACACTTTTTATACTAACGGCGTTAGCGTTACACCGTTAGTCCTTTTCGTATCTATTTTATTATTATAGTCCACTACTTGTCCAAAATTACAATCTAAGCTTGAAACATCATATAATATCAATTTTTATCCTAAACTTTCTGTTTTGACAGTTTTAGTCCAAGTTTTTAAGGTTTGGCAGTTTTAGTCCTTTTAGGTGTCGTCGCGTTACATTTTTAGTCCAAATTTACAAAAATGATTATAAAAATTTTATAAAAATTTCCGTAGCTTATTTTATTAATTCTAAGCTTATTTCAATAGCTTATTTTATTAAAAGCTTATCTGTTTAGCTTATGGGCCTTAATCGAACCAAACAAAAGCCCATTTTGAAATTTAGAGGCGAGGGCATAAAAATTGTTTTGGGCTTGAACTTGGGCTTCTTTTGTGATTCCAAAAATATTTCATATGGGCCCAGTGGGCTTATATTTCGTTACTTCTTGTTGGGCCTTAAATAAGCCCACTCGAAGAATATAAATTTTTATATGAAAAACTCATTTTAAAACTGGGCAATTGTCGATCAAATTGAGTGAGTTTGAGTGTCGAATCGTGAGTATTTTTACAAGTTGTGTAAACGAAATTAATAGTTTTCTAGGTGGTCTATTAGGTCAAGTAATAATATATGGTGCTCGTTAAGTTAAATTTCAATGTATGCGTGCGTTTCTTGGCTTCATGGCTCGTTTATATTTATGAAAATATTGTAAATATTTCTAAGTGTTTTGGTAAAATCTCATACAATGGACATGGTTCAAAAATGGATTCGTGTAATGCATGTAACATGAAACCAACGTGAACTTTGTGTGCTACGTGACTCCTAGGCCTTCCAAGATAGAGGCTAGTCACGTTTGTGTTGCTAAAAATATATACGTACGTAAAATATATATATGAAGTTATATACTATCGATACTAATTATCACAAGGATGCATGTAAACTTTTAACGTGTGAAATGGATTCAAGTGAGTTGTAAAAGACTTACTACACCTCTAGGGTGGTGGAGAGTCGAGTAGGAACAAATGAAACACAAGAAAATCTTGTTTAATCGTATAACCCAAACGTTATACTTATATATTAAACCCGATATCACTTTTCTTGCTTAATCGATCTCTGGTCTTTAGGATTAGTTTATAGGACGAAATTAATGTGTGAAAGAGTATGAGAATGAGGAGAAACAAGTGCATGCATGGAACTTATATATATTTCACTTGAATGAATCGTATGGTTTGAAATCACTCAAGGAAACACATGAACTATGCAATGTCAGTAATACTTGGACTCCTAGGACGAATTTTATTGTTATAATATGGGATGTGAGTGCACAAAACATGGGAAATGTCTTGGTGATTCACATATACATGTCGACATCAATTTAATACATACACGATTTGCTAAATCTTGTACTACTCGATTATAGCTGATCATGGATGATATTTGAACATGAAATCAACTTAGAAATATTATTAGGAACACGTAGGAACAAACGGGAATCAAAACGGTAAAGTTTTGAGTGATTTATGAATTTGTTTGGGTCGATTTATATGTCGACATTTTGCCACTTAAAAATGTATCAAACGTCGTCCAATGAACTTGGGATTTGACACACTAATATTTGGCTAGGTGGTGAACGAGATGGTACAAAAATATATAGGTGTCGTGTGTACGAATTAAGAATAAACGAGGCGTTTTGGAGCTTCCTTAGTCGACTTATATGTATTATTAGTAATGAAAATGGGTTTGGTATTTTTGGGCCGGTTGGGCTTAGAAAATCATAGGCCCGTTTAGTTTTGTAATTAGTTATATTAATTAGGATAGTGAATTATTAATATTTTGTTAATTGTGTCGAGAACTTGTTTTGTCGTTTAACGAATTTTGCAATATCGTAATCGTGACCATTTTACTATACTAAGAAAATTTTAAATTTCCCCGTAAAAATGGTGATTACAATAATGACAGAGATTATTTATTTAATTAACCGAAGTTAATTATACGAATTTTTGCGAGGTTTTACACTGCAACAACTTTAAATGGCCATTCTTATTCGAGTATAAATACATACAACAACGAGCCTATGAAATCCTATCAAGATAACTCTGACTATAAATGACCATTCCAATTACTCCGAATGACACTTTCAAGTTTCAATCGACACCACATTTGGATATACAACGACGAACCTTTAACATACTTCTGACAAAAATGACTCATACAAACTAATGATTCTAAAACTAGAACGACCACATAGAAGATCCATAATTAAGGAAAAACCTCGTCATCTAAAACCACATAACACCTAACCACTGGTATGAACAAAAATAAGACCATGAACTTAACATTCGAGATGAAATTCGCAAAAACGTCAAACCATATAGTGCTATACGCCGCAACTAGAAATATAATAATAAAATTACTGCAATGTATGTTTAGTAACACAACAAATACAAAAGTTTTCCTCACATATTGAATTTACTAACATTTCATATCCATGCCTCTTAGCTAAGCATATAGCAGCACATAATTTTGCAGTGCATGTTTGTGGACCGCATGCTGTTGGAGCAACTTTATAAATGTAAGATCTTTCATTACCTGTTTTACCAAAAGAAAAAAATAATATTAATAATAACACAACTTTAAATAGTAAAATTAATAGTAGATAATAAATAAATGCAAATATTGTTTTTGACCAAAGAATGTCAATATGTTGTTTTGCTATTTTTTTTAATGCTTCATAAGAAAAGTTATTCAATGGTTATTTTGCTATAGCGGCAAAGTCATTTTCTCAATGATTTTAGATAGTACAAAGTTTTTTAAACTTTAAATAGCACAAAGTTTTATCAGAAAGTTTTTACCCAAAAAAAGTTTTATTAGAAAGTCTTGTTACGTTAAAGATAGATGATTTCTTTACAATAGTTTGTTTTATGCAAATTTGATACGAAAGATAAATTAATTAAAGATGCACTTAGTGTAAAATACTCAAAAATTACATTACCACAATATTCTTCCATGGCTCCAACTTCGTTCATAAAATGCGTAGATAGAACGTAAAGCAAGAGAAAACACATAAATTCCTTCTTCATTAGAAACATAACTATTATTAGCGTACACCAAATACTTTTTAATATTTCATCTCATGTGAATTTTGCTATTTATAATAAGGTTTTCTACTTTTCTAATACTTGGCATTAACAACAATTAGTGATGCTAATAAGTCATAACAAAACAGCTATTAAATTTTAGCATTAAATAATATTAAGGTGCCATTTAAGATAAAACAATATTATGTTATCCAAAATGCTTCTGTTTAAATGCTTTTGTTTAAAGTGCTCTTTATTTTAATTTTGAGTAAGAGACGATGTCAATTCTTTATATTTATATAGTACAAAATTTAAACGTGTTAATAAGTAATTATGATATGTTATTTTATAATTTTTGCACCATAACATTTTAAAAATGCATAGATAGAACGTAAAACAAAAAAAAAAACAAATATATATGGTAAAAAATAAAACAAATATATATGATTAAAGTGCTTTTAATATGGTATAAAATACACATGGTATAAAATATAACAAATATATATGGTATAAAATACATATGTTACTTTAAAAATTCTTTATATTTATATGGTATAAATATATATGGTATAAAATAAAACAAATATATATGGTATAAAATATATATGTTATTTTAAAAATTCTTTATATTTATATGGTATAAATAAAACAAATATATATGATTAAAGTGCTTTTAATTTTGAGTAGGAGACGATGTCAATTCTTTATATTTATATGGTATAAAATTTAAACATGTTAATAAGTAATTATGATATGTTATTTTATAATTTTTGCACCATAACATTTTAAAAACTAGATTTGCATCATGTTTAAAAAAGTTAATTTTACAAATATACATGTTTTAAAGTTTGTTTTTGTTGAAATTATTTGTATTGCTCAAACCTACTTGTTTATTATATTTATCCCACATACATGTGTGACGTAAACAAAAGAGTGCTTATAAATGCAAGAGGTATGGTCTATGTTGTTTATCGGATATAACAGATATGATTGCTGATTTTTTTTCTCAAATCCTCTCCCTATAGTTTTGACCACTAATGGGTTGGTCTCTTGACCACTAGTTATGTTAGTTTGACCCTAAATTGGATGATTAAATAAGTGAATGTCGAAAATACCCTCACTTTCAACATCTTCGTCTCCATTTATCTACATCACCACCCCATCATAATTTCTAGCCACTTGCCCACCTTTCGGCGATCTCCCCTGTTGAACCAAGATCAAGCCCAATCTAGGATATGATAACAATGATTGAATATGCACATCGGAATAATAAAAACACAATCAAAGTTATGAACAAGGTTTTACTAATAAAACAATGATCCTCTATAGATCTTTATTGCTTTCTCTCAAAAGTGTTATCTTTTTCTCTAATAGAAGCGTCCCCAATATAAAAGCCTACATGTTCCTTTTATACACAAGGAACCCTAATACAATAATAAATAAAAATATCAATGCATATCACTACCTAAAATAGCTCATGCATATCCTAACAAACTAATAATAAAGATACGGATTCACTATATCCGTAGAAACAAGTCTTCAGCAGGAACACTATGTCAGCAGAAACCATCTATAGCTTCAGCAGGATCCTGTTAGTAGAACTTCATCAGCAGGAACTTCCAAAATTCCCAACAATCCTCCCCTAATCTTGAATTTGACATGGTTAAGTTCAAGATTCCAGATAGAGCTTTAGCTTCGAAAGTGTGAGGATTGAAACATAATATTTGCAGCAACAATAAGTAACTAGCAGCAACCAATCTATATATCAGCAGCAACTAGTAACCATCTTTTAAGAACAAGGAACCAACAGCAACTTCAACCTATCAGCAGCAACAGGAACCAACAGCAACATGAATAGATTTGATAAGCCTTTACCAAGTAGCTACTCACTCTTGGGCTAGCTAGTCCTTTGGTGGAATCATGACATCACCTTGGTGAACTAGTTACCAGTTCAACACTTAGAACGTGAATCATCGGTGTGTTGAAATACCCTAATGATTTTTGGCAAATCATCACAGCCATAAACGGATTTGAGATGTCTTTACCTGTAGCTGTTTGCTCAGGACTAGACAATCCTTTGGTTACCCAATAGGGCAGCAACCATGGTGAATTGATGACCATTTCAACTCTCAGCAATGAAGCATGGGTGAGTTGAGTACCCTATGGTTTTGAGCAAACCATTACAGCTATCAATGGAATTGATGTGTCTTTACCAAAAACCGTTTGCTTTTGGACTAGCCAACTCTTTGATGGAATGTCGTCATCATCATGGTGAGTTGATTACCATTTATGGATTTCCGCAGCCTTTACCACAAGTCATAATCTTGTGGGCTAGCCAACTCTTGTGTCAGTAAGACATGGTGAGCTGGGAACCATATGTGTAGTAATTAACTACTACAAGTACCTGCAAACAAGATAAAACAAAAACTATACATGTTTTTTTTTTTAATTATTATTATTATTATTATTATTATTATTATTATTTATTTATTTATTTATTTATTTATTTATTTTTTTATTTTTATTTATTACTATTTTTTATTTTTTTTGTATTTTGTATTTTTTTATTATTTATTTATTTATTTATTTATTTATTTATTATTATTATTATTATTATTATTATTATTATTATTATTATTATTATTATTATTATTATTATTATTATTATTATTATTATTATTATTATTATTATTATTATTAAATAAAAGAAAGAAAGAAAAAAAATGAAATATATAAAATATACCATCAATAAGCATAGGAACCAAAGAAATATGTAGTGCTAGCAAAAGCACTAAGCCTCCCCTTAGGCTTTTGAGGATCCAACAGCTGCAAAAATGGTTAGTATACAAAGAATACAACAATAAGCCTCCCCTTAGGCTTATGCCTCCCCTCAATCAATGCACCTGACAAAGACTATTGTTCTTGGGTACCCAGAATGAACCTTTACTTTTAGTTTTCCAAGAACAACCTGTTGAGGGCTTAACACCAGTATCCCATCTTGTCCCCCCCATATACTTTGGGTCATAATAACCAGGCCAAAAACCATTCTGAAAGTAAGTGCTAGTAGGTATGTAGAATGGTCTAGCAACATGTCTTTTCCAATGAGCTGGAAAAGATCTACTAGCAGAAACTGGCTTATCAGCAGGAACTGACTTATCAGCAGAAACTGATTTAGCAGCAGGATTGGGTCTGCTGGTTTTTACATGTGCTTGTGGGACAAATGGAGGAATACTAGCAACATTATTCCATTTGGGTCTAGAGGTCTGCTGTCCATAGGAAACACCCATCCTATTCTCATGATAATCACAGTCTTTAATGAAATGAGACTTACTACCACACACAAAACAAGATTTCTTTTTAACGTTACTTGCCTTTTTATTAAAACAACCATTCTTATTACAAGAAGTCCTAGAATTGTATGTATTCTTATCAGATTTATTACAAGTGAAACTAGGTAAACCTTGAACAACAATGGGTTCTTGTTTGGGTGCCCTAACTGTGGATTCAATCTCAACTTTACTCTTAGATGTAGAAACACTAGAAGTGGATGCAAAGGAGGTAGACTCAGTAGAATTTGACTATGAGCTTTTGACATTAAAAACACTGGGGGCAGGGACATTGACCTTTGAAGACTTCTTATAGTTATCACAAGACACAAAGTCATTAGTCACAGAATTAGAGTCACTAGAGGTTGAATACTTTGTACCATAAGACATTTGTGACTCATCCAAGTCTGTTTGGGGAGATCTAGGCATAAAAACTCCTCTAATAGGACCAGAAACAACATTCATTCCCCCTTCCTTAACATATTTTACGGGTTTTTGAAATTCCAGGTCAGGTTCAGGGTCAAAAACACTGGATATATCAGGGTAAGTTAATTCCTCTGGATCTATATATTTACCATACCCTAATGCTCTTCTAGACCTAACAGATTGACAACTATCAATTAATTTTTCTAAATGTGAAGACCCTTCTTGCCACTTCTTACGACTAGCCACTTCATTATCAAACTTTACTTGTAATCCTTGTTTCTCTAGCTCTACTTTAGCCTTTTCTTTCTCAGTACGCTTTAAATCAATGCTAGTACATTCTAAATCACTTTCTAACACCCTTATCTTTTCTTCATAAGCAAGCTGATTCTTTTGAAACCAAATTTTTTGTTTTTCTAAGGTTTTTAAAGCTTGTTTGTAAACCTCAACCTCTACATAACATTCAATATATTTAGGTTTCAATTCATCATAAGCCTCCTTAAGTGCATTATATCTTTCACTACAACCAAAAACACAATTATGTACCTGAGAGATGCCCATAAGTGCAAATTCTTCTGTCTTGGATATAGTGCAAGCTTCATTTTTCATCTTCTTGGATTCAGCTTTTCCACCATACCTTGCTTTGATTGCATTCCATATATCACTTGCCTCATCCATATAATGGAATTCTGCTACATGATCAGTAGGAATAGATTTAAGCAAGGTAGTTCTTGCCTTTGATTCTCTTTATACAGCAATGTGTTCATCAGCAGTCGTTGGAGGAAGAATAATGACATTTCCTTCTTGATCTCTTCTATGCCTTTTCAAGCTGTTGCCATTTTGAATCACCTTCCAGATATTCATATCATTTTTCATGATCCAGTGTTCCATTTTTTTAGCCCAGACCTCATACTCATCATTCATCAAATGAGGAAAATTTACATCATTCCTTTCATACTCAGATTCTGCCATTTTTAACGGTTGACAAAATAGTATACCAGTTCAAACCGAATGAATGAACAGCAGCAACAAATAATGATGTCAGCAGGAACAAAAATGAATCAGCAGAAAAAAATAGGATGGCAGTAGAAACGAATTGAAGTACCAGCAGAACGATATGACAAACAAAATGAAATCCCCACACGTGATCAACCAATCAGCAGCAGTAACACAAATTCAAAACCTTGCAGAAAATGATAGTCACAAATTCAATGCAGTCCCACTATTAATAGAATAATATATTCACAAACCTCACTTTGACCCGTCAATACCAACAACAACGTTCTTCAGCAGCAACAATATAGGCAACAAAAATATTCGACCAATAGGAAATCTCACAATCTCTGTTGTTGACTTGCAATAAATGACTTACAATCAATCAATTGCTTGTAAAAAGTGACACAATATAGACACTTTGCTGCACTTTCACTACGCAACACGACAACACTGATCCACTATCTTCAATAGAATAATAAAATATCCATCAAATTCACAATCCAACTTCGATCACTTAAATAAAAGAATTCGGTCCTATGATAAATTCTTCACACGTGCACCGACCCAATAATAAGCACTACTATCACCGATCACAAAATAATTTCTCCTAGCCTTTTTGTAGAAAGCGACAACACAACAGCAACAAAACAAATAATATCCCCTCGACAATCAAAAACAACCTTATAACTCCAATACTATAAACCAATTCATATGAGTTTCATGCAGTACACCACAAACCAGATCCAATCAGCCCCATACAATCGTCATTAATGAATGTTGAATCAAAATAATAACTTGCCCCACACCTTGTTTACACTATAATTTAATTCAAATGTAGTACAAGGTTTAGTTCAGCCCCACATGTCAATTGAATCACATTAACATTCAAGAAACTACTTCCACCAACACCAATATTTTTTATATTCAAAAGATGACAAACAATTATTGTATAAAGCAAATTCGTTCCAATCACCAATTAATTCAATGATAAATAGGTACGAGATGAATTTTGATTTACCAATGAGAAACTGCCTGCGTTGACCTTTTTCTATTTTCTTCGGAACTGCTTCTCTTCCAACGAAATCAAAAACCTTGAAAACCCTAGATCTCAAGCCCTCTGTGCTATGATGCCAAATGTTGAACCAAGATCAAGCCCAATCTAGGATATGATAACAATGATTGAATATGCACAACGGAATAATAAAAACACAATCAAAGTTATGAACAAGGTTTTACTAATAAAACAATGATCCTCTATAGATCTCTATTGCTTTCTCTCAAAAGTGTTATCTTTTTCTCTAATAGAAGCGTCCCCAATATAAAAGCCTACATGTTCCTTTCAAGGAACCCTAATACAATAATAATAAAAATGTCAATGCATATCACTACCTAAAATAGCTCATGCATATCCTAACAAACTAATAATAAAGTTACGGATTCACTATATCCGTAGAAACAAGTCTTCAGCAGGAACACTATGTCAGCAAAAACCATCTATAGCTTCAGCAGGATCCTGTCAGTAGAACTTCATCAGCAGGAACTTCTAAAATTCCCAACATCCCCTCAAATCCGGCGACCTTTATTTATTTATTTATACTATTTTATAGTGAACATTTTTCCTAAATCATTCACACAACATTGTCTCATTATAATAGAAAAAATCCATATAAATCTAATACTCAAACCTCTTATTTCATGGTGGAGTGAAAACACCGTAATCTTTAAAAATTAATTCACATGTATTTTAACATTAAAAATCCCCGTATCATCTTTAACCTAACATCATCTTCTATAATAACAAATATTCCAACCATCCCCCCTGAAGTTACGACGTACAAGGTTCATGTTTATGTGTCGTATACATTGAAGAATGAGTGACATGGCATAAAATGCAAGTCTGGCTGATATAGTGCATAAAAGGTATATATGGCCTATAGGATGTATACCTATACGTTGTATACACGACGGGTTTGGCTTTTCTTATATAAATATACCTTATATTCGAGTTAGGGTTACATTTTTCTTTACCCATAAAACATAAACAATTTCCCTTTGCTTTTCATCCATTCCAAAGTTGGTTCCATCAATAAGAGAAGACTTCAAACATCATAAACATTCATTACCTTTGGTTTGGTTGTTATCATATAGTATGGATACTTTTAATCATTTGAATTCAATGTTTGTTTGTTTAACATTTGTTACGGAAGGCTAAAACCTTAATGATATGATTTGATTTGTTTGACTATACCTTTGACATGGATAATTTATACGCTTGTCGTTTACCTTACGCCTTTGTGTTAATCATTTATAACTTATGGATAGTAATTAATTAGTAAGACACAATTCAAAAGTTAAGAACTTGATACATAAACATATAGACTTATATCAATTTATGGTTAGTGTTGCATCCCAAATAGCTTAACTAGGTAAAAAATTATAAACTATAGGGTTTTTGTGTTGTTTAAAATGTTACTAACTTAAAACTTGCACTATTCGATATGTCCCATTAAAATTATATTCAATCATTAATGAGTCGACACGACGAACCCGTTTAATAAATGTGTTAAGGTTAGGGTTGAACTTCTCGACACGATTAACTAAACATGTCAAGTGTTGAGACTTTTGAACCACCCAACCCATCAACCCGAAACCGCCAACCTGGACATGACCAAAATTGCCACCCCTAATTCCAATTGCCCCAAATGACACTTTCAACTGACACGTCATTTAGACATACAACGACAAACCTTTAACATACTTCTGACAAAAATTACTCTTACAAACTATGATTCTAAAACTAGAACGACCACATAGAAGATCCATAATCAAAGAAAAAACCCGTCATCCAAACCCACATAACACCTAACCACTGGTATGAACAAAAATAAGATCATGAATTTAACATTCGAAATGAAATTCGCAGTCAAACCATAAATGCTATATTCCGCAACTAGAAAAATAATAATAACATTATTATTGTACAAATGCATGTTTAACACAACAAATACAAAGGTTAGCCAGCTCACATGTTGAATTTACTAATATTCTATTTTTAGGCATCTGAGTTGAACATGTAAAAGCACACAAAACTTCAAAGCATGTTTTTGGACCGCATGGTGATACACCAAATTTGTAAATGTAAGATCTTGATCCCTGACCTGTTTTACAAAAAATAAATAAATAATAACAATACTTTAAATAGTAAAATTAATAGTAGATAATAAATAAATGCAAAGATTGTTTTTGACAAAAGAATGTCAATACGTTGTTTTTGCTATTTTTTTAAGTGCATTAAAAAAGAAGCTATTCAATGGTTATTTTGAAATACCAACAAAATCTTTTTCTCTATGTTATGTATTTAAAAAAAAGTGACTAGAGAATTGCTCCCTCACGACAATTTTTTTAAATTTTAGATAGTACAAAATTCTATTAGAAAGTCTTGTTACGTTAAAGATAGATGATTTCTTTACAATAGTTTGTTTTGTGCACATTTCATATGAAAGATAAAATTAATTAAAGATGCACTTAATGTAAAATACTCAAAAATAACATTACCACAATATTCTTCTAGCTCTATGGCTCCAACTTCGTTCATAAAATGCATAGATAGAACGTAAAGCAAGAAAAAACGCATAAATTCCTTCTTCATTAGAAACATAACTATTATTAGCGTACACCAAATACTTTTTAATATTTCATCTCATGTGAATTTTGCTATTTATAATAAGGTTTTCTACTTTTCTAATACTTAGCATTAACAGCAATTAGTGATGCTAATAAGTCATAACAAAACAACTATTAAATTTAAGCATTAAATAATATTCAGGTACCATTTAAGATAAAACAATATTATATTATCCAAAACGCTTTTGTTTAAATGCTTATAGGCTTATTTTGAATGATTTTGTTTAAAGTGCTCTTTATTCTGATTTTGAGTAGGAGACAATGTCAATTCTTTATATTTATATGGTATAAAATTTAAATGTGTTAATAAGTAATTATGTTATGTTATCTTATAATTTTTGCACCATAACATTTTAAAAATGCATAGATAGAACTTAAAACAAGAAAAAACAAATATATATGGTATAAAATAAAACAAATATATATGATCAAAGTGCTTTTAATATGGTATAAAATACATATGGTATAAAATAAAACAAATATATATGGTATAAAATACATATGTTATTTTAAAAATTCGTTATATTTGTATGGTATAAATATATATGGTATAAAATAAAACAAATATATATGGTATAAAATACATATGTTATTTTGAAAAGTCTTTATATTTATATGGTATAAAATAAAACAAATATATATGATTAAAGTGCTTTTAATTTTGAGTAGGAGACGATGTCAATTCTTTATATTTATATGGTATAAAATTTAAATGTGTTAATAAGTAATTATGATATGTTATTTTATAATTTTTGCACCATAACATTTTAAAAACTAGATTTGCATCATGTTTAAAAAAGTCAATTTTACAAATATACATGTTTTAAAGTTTGTTTTTGTTGAAATTATTTATATTGCTCAAACCTACTTGTTTATTATATTTATCCCACATACATGTGTGATGTAAACAAAAGAGTGCTTATAAATGTAAGAGGTATGGTCCATGTGGGTTATCGGGTATAACAGATATGATTGCTGATTTTTTTTTTTTCTCAAATCCTCTCCCTGTAGTTTTTGACCGCTAATAAGTACGTACAAATAGTTTGACCATAACATTTAAAAAATGCATAGATAGAACTTAAAACAAGAAAAAACAAATATACATGGTATAAGATAAAATAAATATATATATATATATATATATATATATATATATATATATATATATATATATATATATATATATATATATATATATATATATATATATATATATATATATATATATATATATATAAAGTGCTTTTAATATGGTATAAAATACATGTGTTATTTTAAAAATTCTTTATATTTATATGGTATAAAATAAAACAAATATATATGATTAAAGTGCTTTTAATTTTGAGTAGGAGATGATGTCAGTTCTTCATATTTATATGTTATAAAATTTAAACGTGTTAATAAGTAATTATGATATGTTATTTTATAATTTTTTGTTGGGTCACTGAATTCCCCAATCTTCCTCTTACAAGGATTTGAACGTAAAATAACCTAAGTGTAAACAAGTCACTGAGTGAACAGTAACTCAGTGAGTCATCTTCAGGATGCCTAGACCGAGCCTAAGAAGAAAGGTTCTCCATTCAGTGAGGCGGAACTCAGTGAGTGTGATCTAAGCCAAGAAGAAGGTGATGGGTTCAGTGAGGATGACAATAACTCACTGAACCCCAAGACTCCTCAACAACTATCATGGTACTGAAGACTGATGACTTGAAGACTGAAGTTTTGGCGGGACTGGGCGGGAAAGTTTGATCTGTTTCACTAAAGTGCTTTATCACTTTAAGGTCAAACTTTCCCCAAATGGTTAAAATCAGGCTGTCATCAGAAAGTACCTTTTGGACTTAACCCAAAGAAGTTTCCCTTGCCAAAGAATAAAATCTATCAAGATTTTATTGAGGAACACTTAGGTCCATTGTATAATAGGGTTGTTCACATTTGTGTATAAATAGGTAGCATAAGAGAGGAGTAAAAGTTGACAAGTTTGTGCAATTAATGCAAAGCATTCACAAACCACTTTTACTCCTCCAAAGAACAACATAACCCTTGAGATAGCTCAGTGGGTCTTGAAAGTTGTCACTCAACATAGGTTGAGTTTAGTGAGGAGTCAATACGACACTTGTCGTTTCAATCCCAAGTGTTATTCCGCAAACACTTGGGTACGATTCTTTTTGATTAACTTCTAATAAAGAATTAAACGTTGAAAAATATTGTCTCTTATGTTTACGTTGCTTTATTGTTAATCATTTATACATCTTTGTTAAAAGTCATACAACTTGGTTACTTTAGCTTTTTAGTTACTGTTAACCAAGTAAAAGGGACCAACAAGTGGTATCAGAACCTCTGATTTGTAAAACTTAAACCCGTTTTCAAAACTTAAGAGTGCTCAAGTTTTTTAAAATCAAGATCCCACTATGACTGACATAGATGTTCCTCAACTTGTCGACAAAAAGGGTGGAAGTTATTCAGCAACTGCCCCTCGACTTGAAGTTGGAAAATTCAATAAGTGGAAAAAGCGAATGCTTTGCTACTTAACTGGGATGGAACCATATTACATTAAGTTGATTAATGATGGTCCATATGTCCCAACAACAGCCCAAGGTTTAATCAAACCTGAAGCACAGTGGACCCCAGATGAAAGGAGGGTGGTCAATCAAGACCAGCGCCTGAAAAGCATCATTATATCATGCCTTCCTGATGATATAATGGAATCATTGATCAACTGTCCCACTGCCCAGCAGACATGGACTGACCTGGTTCATAGCTATGAAGGGCCTTCTGATACCAAAGAGAATAGAATCATGGACCTGAAGCTTGAATTCAATACCTTCAGGGCCAAGGATTCTGAAAGTCTCTCTGAGACTTATACTCGGTATAAGACCCTCCTGAATGAGCTAACCAATGATGGTGTTATACTGTCAAAACATGAGATCAATGTTGGTTTTGTCAACAGTCTCCCTGAGAAGTGGTTAAACTTCTCTCAGGGATTGAGAAATGCAAACCACATTCAGAACCTTGAGCTCCCTGCCATCTATGGGAAGTTTGTCTATGAAGACAATCTTATCACCAGGAGATACCCTGGTAATGCTCAGGAGACCAAAAAGGCCTTGAAAATTTCACCCATATCAATTGCTTTCTATTCAAAAGGTGTTGTGCAGGATTTTCAGAATGGATCTGATGATGAGGTTGACCTAAGAACCAGTGAGGAGTACCTAAATGATCTTCAAATTGAATTTCAAGAAAGGGCACTCCTTGCTAATTCAAAAAGGTTTTTTAAGAAAAACAAATTTCCTTCAAAAGCAGATGAGAACACTGAATGTTTTAAATGTGGCAAAATGGGCCATTTTGCTAAAGATTGTTTTTCAAAAACAACCTCAGAACCATCTTTCAAATTTTCAGGAAGTAACTCTTTTTCAGGCCTTAGCAAATTTCAACCAAAAATGCTTCAGTCTAGTCAAAGATTTGAAAAAGTCCCTCAAATTGACTTTGAAGCCAAATACAGAAAGGCAAAAGCTAAACTTGCCCTTCTTGAATCATCCTCAACAGTCTCTCAGCCTCCAAAGCCTTCTCAAGCCAAGAACAAAGGGCTTGTTGCTGAAACATATGACTGGGATGAGGTTGAAGTGTCCTCTGATGATGATGAAGTTCACATCAGTGCCCTGATGGCTCTATCAGATGACAACAAGCTTGCTGTGGGGAAGAGTCATGCAAGAAATGATGACTGGGTTAACATCACTATGAGGAAGGTAAACCTTTTACTTTCTATGGATGATAATGATGATTGGAAATCCTACTTAGATTATATTAATGTTGATCTTAAGTATGTTGAAGAGCAAAGACTTAATTTGTTTTCAAAATTTAACAAACTGAGTTTTGAATTAAATCATAGTAGAGATGAACTACTTGCTTTAAAACAAGTCAAGCTTGAAAGTGTTACACTTCAAATTCAAAACTCTGAACTAGTAAAACAAAATAAAGCTCTTCAGGAAGAACTTAAGAAAGAAAAGGAAATTATTTGGAAATGGACTCAGAAAAACCCCAAACTTTATGAAACACTGAGTCTCACACCCAGCTCCAAAAAGGCTGGTTTGGGTGATGATCAACTCACTGAAGTTTCTGGGGAGAGTAGTCGTTCAACAACTTTTCTGTAAACCAACATACTTTCTAGCAAAGAACTTGCTCCTAAACCCAGTGATTGGATTGAAAGAAACAATCCTGATAGTAAAATGCCAAATTTTAATACTGGAAGAATCCTGGAGCCTGAAAGTCAGGCTATCAAGGAGCTACTAGGAGTCACTGATGAACTTAGTCCTACTGAGTCCATCACTGAGTCTAAGTCTGATTCACCACTCCCTCCACTGAAACAAGTTCAGGGAGCTGAACCAAATTCTGACCTTGCACCATTAGTCTATCAACCACATTCTCCCAAAGAGAAATCAGGTTTAGGAAAGACTATTCTGAAAAGACCTACTCCTGCACCCACTGAACACTAAAAACCTTCAGTACCCACTGAAGTGAAGCATGAAAGCACTGATTCAAAGGTTGATCAGCTTGCTGAACTTGTCAGGATGCTGAGTGAGAAAATTGAGTCTACTGAAAAATTCTCAGACTCTAAATCTAATAGGCCCTTAGTATCCTCAAGCTCTTCAAAACCAAAAACCACACCCAGACCTTCAGGGAGATGTGAACTGTGCAATTATCCAAATCACAGCACTGATAAATGCTACAGAGTCCTGTTTTGTATGATATGCAAACAAGAGGACCACAGAACTTGTGATCACATCCCCCACACTGCTTCTTTAAAAGCAAGAGGTCTATACAAAAACCAAGGCTATCAGTATGCCACACCTTCCAAACAAAGACTGAAGGCTAAGCCTTTCTCGCCATGTCCTCACTGTGGTTTCAATGATCATCTTCCTGATGATTGTATGATGAAAAATTGCTGTGACATCTGTGGAGATCCCTCCCATGAAACCAAGGGACATGACAAAGTTATTCAGTCCAGAAGGAAATACCAAACCAACACTTCTCAGTCACCTGAGGCATCAACCTCCACAAAATGTAAAACATGTGGAAGCTCAGGTCACACAACTTCAGACCATGATTCATTAACTGAGTTCAAAAAGTCCCTGAGGACTAAGCCCACTAGAAAGCGGGTCAACAAGAAAAACTAACCCAGTTTACTGTTTGTGCAGAAACACATGAAGGATCCTACTTGGCATCTAGACAGTGGATGCTCCAGAAGTATGACTGGTGTGAAAAGTTTTTTGCACAAATATGTGGAAGAACCAGGACCCAAAGTAGTATTTGGTGATAACTCATCAGCTCCCACTGAAGGTTATGGTTCAGTAAACTGCAATGGTATAGTTTTTACAAGAATAGCTTATGTTAATGGTCTCAAGTACAACCTGATAAGTGTTTCCCAACTATGTGATACCAAATACATAGTTCAGTTTGATGACAAGAGAGGGACCGTCTTTAATGCCAATAAGGAAGTTGTGTTGATTGCCCCTAGGAGGGATGATGTATATGTCCTTGACATATCATCCCTGACTCAGAATGGGACTTGTCTATTCTCAAAGGCAAGTGAGACAATCAACTGGCTATGGCATAGGAGACTCTCTCATCTCAACTTCAAGAGCATCAACAACCTGGCCAAACAGAACAAAGTTCTGGGCCTTCCATCCCTGGTGTATAACAAAGACAAGCCTTGTTCTACTTGTGAAAAAGGAAAACACCACAGGGCATCATTCAAAACCAAACAAACCTTTTCCATCAAAAGCTGCCTACATCTTCTTCATATGGACCTTTTTGGACCTGTCAGTCCAATGTCCATTCACCATGAGAAGTATACTCTGGTCATAGTGGATGAATACTCAAGATATACTTGGGTTTACTTCCTGACCAAAAAGAGTCAGGCAGCTGAAACCATCATGTCATTTGTCAGGAACATTGAAAATCAAAATGATGTCAAAGTTAAACAGATCAGGACTAACAATGGCACTGAATTCAAAAACCAAGACCTTGAGTGTTTTTGTGATGAGAAAGGAATTTCTCAAAATTTCACTTCTCCCTATACTCCTGAACAAAATGGAGTAGCTGAAAGGAGAAATAGAACACTCATTGAGGCAGCAAGAACAATGTTAAATGGCTCAGTCCTCTCAAAACATTTTTAGACTAAGGCAGTTAAAACAACCTGCTACACTCAAAATAGGTCAATCATTGTGAAAAGGCACAATAAGACTCCTTATGAGATATTCAAAGGAAGAATCCCTGACATCAGCTACTTTCATGTATTTGGGTGTCCTGTGTTTATTCATAATCACAAGGATCATTTGGGTAAATTTGATGCCAAAGCTGATGATGGATACTTCCTGGGATATTCTCTGGTTTCTAAAGCCTTCAGGGTGTTCAACACTAGGAGACAGCAAACTGAGGAAACTTATCACATTACTGTTGATGAGAGCACTGAATCCATCAGGTTCTCAAATTCCTCAGTTGAAGAAATTGGTATTGATGACTCATCAAGATATCCTCCTGATGAGTATCATCTTGAGAACAATCCCTCAACACAATACCAAGCTGATGCTGATGTCTCCTATTACATCATCCCTCATAACCTACCCCAACCACCCATCAGTGAGTTCATTGAAACTCAGCATGTCTCCAATGAGACTGCAACCACTGAACAAACTGTTCAGGATCCTTCAGAAGAAATTGTTCCTACAGAAGTCACTAAAGCACATAATGATGAGTCACCTCATGTTCCTGAGTCTGAACCTAATCAGGCTCCTTTAAGCTCAAATTCTTATCCCAAACCTCAGGATAGCTGGACTAGATCCAAAATCATTGAGCTTGTGAACATCATTGGTGAACCCACTGAAGGCATGCTCACAAGAAGCAATGCAGCTAAACTCAAGGCCGCCACTGCCAATATATGTCTTTATGCTGACTATCTCTCAGAGATTGAGCCTAAAAATGTCAAAGAAGCCCTGACTTATGAAAGTTGGGTTCAGGCCATGAGAGATGAATTGGAACAATTTGACAGAAATGATGTCATGACCCTTGTTGAATGCCCCCAGGGTGTTTTAATCATTGGTATGAAATGGGTCTTTAAAAACAAGACCGATGAGAATGGCACAGTCATCAAAAACAAAGCAAGACTGGTTGCCAAAGGATATAATCAACAGGAAGGTATAGACTATGAGGAAACCTTTGCACCTGTTGCTAGAATGGAAGCCATCAGGATCTTCCTTGCCTATGCAACTTACATGAACTTTAAAGTTTACCAAATGGATGTTAAAAGTGCATTCCTGAATGGTAACATCAAAGAAGATGTTTATGTGCAACAGCCTCCTGGTTTCGAAAGTAGTGAATACCGCAACCATGTCTACAAGCTTAACAAAGCCCTTTATGGACTGAAACAAGCACCCAGGGCATGGTATGAAACTCTTTCAGCCTTCTTGATCCAAAACAAGTTTGTCAGAGGAAAGATTGACAACACACTGTTCATCTACAGAACAAAGAATGATGTCATTCTTGTCCAAGTATATGTTGATGACATCATCTTTGGCTCAACAAGTTACAAACTTTGCAAACAGTTTGAGAAACTGATGACCACAAAGTTTGAAATGAGCATGATGGGTGAACTCACATACTTTCTTGGACTCCAAATTAAACAAACTGAAAAGGGAATATCCATTTGCCAAGAAAAATACCTCAGGAACCTACTGAAGAAGTATGAGCTCACTGATTGCTCCTCAGTTAAGACTCCTATGGTTCCTCCTAACAACCTTGGCCCTGATCTCACGGGAAAATTAGTGAATCAAACCCAATACAGAGGAATGATTGGCTCCCTGATGTACTTACTTGCCTCAAGGCCTGACATCCAATTCTCAGTCTGCCTGTGTGCAAGATACCAGACTGTCCCTAAAGAATCACATCTCACTGCTGTCAAGAGAATCATCAGGTACCTGAAGGGTACTCCAAACCTTGGTTTGTATTACCCAAAATGTTCAGGATTTGATCTCAAAGGGTACACTGACTCTGACTATGCAGGATGTAATATGGATAGGAAAAGTACTTCAGGATCCTGCCAATTTCTTGGTAGTAAACTTGTGTGTTGGAGTACAAAGAAACAACAGTCAGTGGCCATGTCCTCAGCTGAATCTGAATATATGGCTATTGCAGGATGTTGTGGAAATGTACTATGGATGAAGAGCCAACTGAGTGACTATGGCATTCAGTATAAGATGGTACCTATCTTTTGTGATAATACAAGTGCCATAGCCATCTCAAACAATCCAGTACTTCATCAAAGAACCAAACACATTGACATCAGATACCACTTCATCAGGGACCACATCACTAATGGAGAAATTGAACTACATTTCATCCCCACTGAATATCAGCTAGCTGATATATTCACAAAACCTTTGGATGAACCCACTTTCACAAGATTGAAAGCTGAATTGGGCATGTTGGACATATAATCAGGAAACTGATCAAAAGTGTTCCAACCTGATGTAAATTCTCTAGGTCCCTGATCACACCCTTCCTGAAAACTCATTTTTTTTTCGAATGAAAATTCATTCAAGGGGCTCAGGATGAAAAATGGCATTGAATACCCTAACTAAATGCTCTAAGTACTTAGTTAGTTAATGTCCCAGGTAGGTAACTGAATCCTATTAAATATAGGAATATATGTCACTTACACAACTGGCATCCACTCCTTGGGCCCCCACATCTCTCTCACCAAACACCACTGAGCATTAAATGCTCCCTCACACACAAAAGTTGTGATGATTTTTTCTCTGCAAAAGTGCATTATTTGCAGAGCCTCACAACTGTTCACCCATGATGTGAGAGAAAATAGGGGTAATGGGAATCGTGATATTTAATGCGGATATCAAACCAACATTATTATGCCGCTTCGGTTGAATAATTTAAACCTTTGGTATCCGCAACATCACTACCCTAATTCCCACCCTATAAATACCCCCACAAAGAACACACACACGCTTTAAAAAATCTTTACAAAACTCTTGCAAAATTATTTCAAGAACTCTTTTGCTTTCAAAATCTGTGTGTGCTTCTTCTTTATTCAAAACCAGACCTTTTTATCAAACTAAAATGGCATCTTCAAAGGTCATAAAATACGCACCCAATGTGGAATTCCAATTGGAAAGCGTAGACCTCACCAAAAACAATGTGGTGGGGAACTTTGCCTACCCTGAAGGGTTCCCTGAATACAGGGATGTGGTGAAGTTCCGACAAAACTGTTTTCTCACCACCACATTCACAAAGACCCCCTCAGTCATCTATCATGACTACTTGAGGGAATTTTGGTGCACAGCGGTGGTTGAAAACCCTGATGCGCCAAAGGAGGCCAAAATCAAGTTCTCAGTGAAGAATGGGACTAAGTCCCTTACTCTTGACTACAAAACCTTTGTCAAAGCCACTGGCCTTGACTACACTGAGACTTTTGTAGCCCCACCTACTGAAGATGAAGTTAAACAACTCCTCTTAGAACTAGGGCCCTATGATAAACATCATCCTGATGTTACTCCATGGGCCCTACTGAACAAAGCCCCCATCATCAAAACATGGTTCCCTGCCCCTTGGAGGATCCTGATGACATTTGTAATTTAGGTCCTTGGGGGGAATAAATCCTCAACTGAGCAACTAAACACTACTCAATCAATGATAGTGTACTGTCTCATTGAGGGTAAAAAGAATGACCTTGGAGAAATTATCTTCAGGGACCTCATAGGCAAATTGGGTGGGAAGTCTAGGCAAAAACACATGTCTTACCCTAGATTCATTTCATGTGCCCTGAATGACCTACTAGGGTCTGAGTATATCAAGCCTGACAGTGTCGGCTTTGAACCTGATGTCTTACATAAGGCAAATTACTCACGTGACCCTAATGAGGTAACACCTGTCGCCCTAACCACATACATGCTGACTGCTATCCAGGGTGACAACATCATTTCACCAATTCCCTCTCCCACCAAAAAGGTGAAGAGGAAGAAGGGTCAGGGGTCCAGGAAGGTGGCTCAACCCAAGCCACTCGCCACTGAGACCTCTGCCCCTAAGCCTGACAATAGGGGGCAACAACAACAGACCCTGACTGCTGACACCATCAGGATCATTAGCCAATCTTTGGCCACAAAACAAAGGCCAACGGAGGGCACTGAGACATCACACTCAGTGTCCTCGGGCGAACCCGTTCCTAAAGCCCTGCTGGCATAAACAAGTCAGTGGGGTTGGAACCAACTAAACCTTCACATCCTGCTAAAGACTCTGGCAAATCACAACTAGAGTATCAGGGAGTAAGGGGTCCTATACCCTCGGTGGGGCAGCACTACTCCACTGAGACGGGGACCCACAAACATTCACATCCTGCCAAAGGCTCGGGTAAATCACAACCCAAGCAACAGGGAGTTCTCGCCCCTAAATCTTTGACAGGCCAGCACAAGCCTGTTGGAAAGGGGGCATAACCACTCAGGTGCCTGATGAGGACATTCGTAAATCAAAGCTTTTGTCTGAGGGCACAAAAACTCATCCCAAAGACACAGAGGGAAACATACAACCCGCTGATATGGACACAACATTCATGGCTCCTCAAGATGGCACTGGAAAACACCAATCAGTGCCTGAAGGGGTCACGGGGGACAAAGATTCAGAGGGACACATACCACCCGCTGATATGGAACCCACAACCACCCCCGAAGGTGCGCATAACTCGGGAACTGACCTTGAGGACCAGGTAGATAAAACCCAATCTACCGGATTTTAGGGGTCAGGACCTGGCCAAAACGAAGGCAAGTCTTCTTATGAAGAGGAGCCGGATAACCTTACTTTGCAGATTCAGTCCCTAGCTGATGCTCAGGCAGTTTTGTACTCTGATGATGAATTCAACAGTGATGAGGAAGTTTTTAAGGCCGGAGATGACATGGAGCTTGAGGAGACAGTCCCTGAACCAATTCCTCAGTCTCCTCAATCTTCTAACCATGACGATGCTGACACACATTCCGAGCCAGAGTCTTCAGGAGATGATCAAGCTCCTCTCACTGTGAAAACCTTTACCAAATTCATCAAAAAGATTACTAACATTTTGTACAGGGGGATCACTGATGAGGTCTTTGACATGCACAATGAACAGGCGGTTCACTATCATAATCTCAAAGACGCTGTCGAAGACTTTGATGATGATGTCAGGGAACAGCATGCCTCAGTTAACCACTCCCTGACACAGATGATCACTCGCCTGAATCAGTTTTTGATAACCCTCAACCAGCTGAATGTAGGGGTTCAGTCGGTTCAAGAATCAGTCAAGGATGATCCTGAACTCACCAGGAAGCTACTTCAGGCATCTGAGACGTATCAGGTAAACTCAGTGGCCCTCACTAAGTTACTTGACTTGCTAAAGGGTTCAAATCTTCAGGGTCTCACCACTACTGTGGAGTCTCTCAAATCTTCCTTCATCAAAATGGAAGAATCAGTGACAACTCAGTCCCAAAGGTCTACTTCTCTGGCATGGACCTTGGGATCCAGGATGACAGCTCTTGAACAAGCACAGGCTACACTTGACTCCAGGGTGTCCATCATTCAGCAGGATACTCAGGAGATCAAGTCTATGATGACTGAAATTTTTCAAGCCTTCAAGGGATCATCTACTTCTTCTTCAGTACAGCCAACACTTGCCATCACTGACACTCAGGCAAATGTTGAGGGGGAGAATGCTACTAAATCCCCAAATACTGTTGAACAAGAATCTGGACAGCCCTCTCATACTGAAGGGGAGCATGTCACTGAAGCCACACCAATCACTAAAGTTTCACCACAGGAGGAACCAGTCTCCTCTACTCTCGGGCAGGACAGAGGCAAAAGTATTGCTACCACCTCTAGTCCTGAAATTGTGCTCAAGCCAGCCTCAACCTTGGTCAGATATGACCCTGATGCACCTATCAGAGTCCCGTTTGAAATCAATGGAGTAGTACATCATCTCACCAATGACGAAATTCAAGCTCACATGGAAAGGACTGAGATACTACTAAAGGTGGCTGAAGAAGAGAGAATGAGCAAGCCTGCTCTCATTAAGGTTGTTCATAAGGAAGCTGAAAAGATTTGTTTGGATACTGAGCACTAGTAACTGAGCAAGCTGGTGCAGCCTTTAAAAAGGCTCAGGAAGAAGAGCTTAACGCTCTCAAAAGGGAAAGGGAAAATAAGCTCAGGAAGGACGCTCAAATCAAAAAACACAGGGTTGAAAAGTATACTTGGGTGATGAAAGAAAGGTTAAGACCTGAAACCATCACTGACATTCAAATCCACAGAAACACCGATCCTGCAATGGTCACCGTCTTCAGGGGACGTGATAAAAGAACATTTGACGTCCATAAGCCATTCAGGTTTGCTGATTTTGGCATCACTGAACTTGATGAGCTTCGTCCTATCATTGCCAAAAAGAACAATGTTGTAGTTCCTAGCCTTCTCAAGTCATTGAAGGAAAGGTACGACAGACTGAGAGCAATGCCTGAAGCTCTTAACATTCCCTCACTTTTTCCTGACTCAGCAAAAGAGACTGCTCCATCTAAGGCTTCCAAGAGGAAAAGGAAGGAAATTGAGATGGAGCCTGAGATCAAAGTACCAGGGTTAGAGTGTGACAGGTCGCTTCCTGAAGGGATCATTTTTGTGAACAACATGGTCCTTGAAGCTCCTGAAAGAGGCTTATGCTTCACTGACGAGTACGGAAATTTTGCCTTCCAAAGATGGTCTGATATGGATAAGGCAGGAATCAAAGCAATGCTCATGTACCTCATGTTGGCGTCCCCCATTAAGAGTGAAGAGAACAAAAGATTCTGCCAGGACTTGGAAGCAATGATCAATGAACATCCTGAAAGACACCTACTCAGATCAAATAAAGCAAAGCTTGAAAACCTTGGATACCACCTGAACATCTGTGTTAGGTCACCATTTTGTAAACACAAGTATGATTGATAAAGAAATGAGATGAGAATGAGAGTGGGATGGTTATGAGAAATTTGAGAAAATGAAATGCAAGAGTTTCCTTAATGTTTTCAAATAACCAACCAAGTTTACAAGAGGCCTAAGACTAGTATTTATAGGAAAGGAGCTAGGGCAACATTCCTACTCCTTCCCTCCTTACAAATCGTATGGGCTTTGAGGCCCATGGACTACATACTTAAGCCTAGTAAACTTAATACAAAATGTAAATGAAAGTAAATAATAACTAAGCAACCTAGCATTATTACAAATGACCGAGACTTGATAAAATAGTAAAACTATGGTTCCAACAATCTCCCCCTAAGGGTCGGTCATCAAGGTTGCTTGACGTCTTTGTCTTAATATTTGACTTTCATAGCTTTAGACGTCTTCAGAAGTGATTAGAATAATGATGGATGTACTTTGCTCTTTGACTTTATTCTTTGATGATGTTGTTGTGATTATGTTATGAAGTAATCTGCCGTTCGTCACTCCTGCGTCTGTGGTGGTTGTCCGCCATTCCAACATGCTCATACATCTTTGAGTTCTGACTTATACATGCACGTAGTCCCTTTCTTTCACATAAGATCTTTGGTCTTTAAACTTTGTAGATTCTTCTTTTTGGCGTAGAATCTTACTTTGAACTTTGTGTTGCTTTGATCTTTGAGGGAGCTTTTGATGATAGCAAGATGCATGTATGAGCATGTGGAATCCGTCATCATGGAAGTGAGGTACCTGCGAGTAGACAGTTAGCAATAAATCACCGGTACTTACGGATAAGGAATTAGAGCTCATCAACAGCATATTGTGAAGACTCCTTCTAATCCTTATCCTGGCCGTTCCCATATCAGATACTCCCGAAGGAGCTTACGAGACCTACTAGGTAGCTCAATGACTGGGTGAGTCGCTGGGGATCACTCCACGACTGTAGACCGTAATGGAACCACCGCAAACACTAAGCGTAACCCTTGTGGGTTACCGAAGTGACCTGCTGTCAGGGCTGTTTTATGTTGACCCTGGCAGGATTTCCGTTCAATCATTGAGAAATACTTACGTAATCCTCTCATAAACGTTCTCGGCAGATTGCTAAGATCTGCGAAGGACTCGATAGTTTACAACTGATGCTCATTGATGTAGAACACCAGTCGTAGAAATACTAAGTGTTCCTAAGAGATCTTTGATGTATCTCAAGGCTCTAGACTCTATAAGTGCACACCTAGGTTTCCTATGCGGAGACTGGGGATGTCCTTCTTCAATATCAACCGTCTCTAAGAGATAGGTCGATAGGTTACGCGGGTTCCCCTGTGAGAATGAAACAAGTCCTTTTAAGAGAACTTGAGTGGTTAAGAAGGTTTAGTGCATTGCGTCACTGGGTCCATGACGACTTTGTCTTCAATACCGGTGTTGTCTTTTGCAACAACCAGTAGCATACGTATTGAACCCGGTGTCTGCCCTAAGGTTGAACATATGGAGGGCTATTTCTTTTCACCCTTTACTTTACTTTTCTTTTTAATTCTTCAACTCCTTCTTTCCCTTTCGTTCATTTCTCCTTTTTCTGTATCATACCTAAGGACTTCTAATTCTAACTATGGGAGATGTCCTTGGGTAGATCCCTCCGGCTCTGGCGGATCATAGGACGGATATTCCTATCTTAATCACCTTATAACTCCGACAGTTAGCCAAGAAACCTTTGATTGAAAAATCTCTCAAGGTGTTTGTGATAATCAAATATTTTGGTTAACACTTTGAGAGTTTTTATGTACACTTTTGAAGGGCTCCCCCTGCACATGTGCTCATAAGTGTTTAAATAAATTTGCACATGCGGGAGGAGCAATCACTTTTGAATTGATCCACTTTCCGTGAACACGACCGATTCGAGACACGCTTACATCACTAGTTAGACTAGCTTGAAATTATTACCCGGCCTGATCAAGTTCACAGAAAGTTTCTCGAGACGGTACTTTTCTACTAAGACATATCCTTTTCGAGACACGCCTACGTGGTTAGTTAAAGAGATGCATTGTCAGCTTTTAGGTGACAACTAGCTCTAGTAACTAACTTGATGTTATTACCCGTCGAGGATAAGTCCTTTCGATGTTACTAACTTGTATCATCTCGTCAATTCCTGGGTTAATACTGAGTCTAGCTCGCACATGATACAACCTAAAGCTTTGACTTCGTATGTTTTAATCACCTTTACATTTTCTCCCCCTCAAAAATAGCATATAAGATGGTGTTTTTGACAAATTTTTTTTTTGGATTAAAATATGCCTTTTGAGTCTTATGGGGAGATACATCAAGAACTTTTGATTTTGAGCAAAGTATTTTGTTTTGACAAGTGCTCCCCCTCAACAAGTGATTAGGTCTTATTGAGGTGAAATACTTGTCCTTTTGAGCAGAATTATGAGAAATCATAAATGTTTGATTAATTCTACTCAAAAGTAAGAAGCCTTCGCTCCTTATGTTTAGGATTGAGGCACTGAAGCGTACCTCAGGGTCCTTTAATTACAAGCACGGGTTGTACACTGTTATGTGTGCACAAACCATAATGGAAAAAATGATTCAATCAATGAAACAATTGATATTGAAAAAATATGACCAAATGTACCAAGTTATTCTTCGTCTGGAAGTGGAGCATTGAAGTTAGTGAACTGAGGTTCTGGTCTTTCGAAGTTTCTGACAGGAAACGATGGTCTGGCACCGATGTAGCTTTCCAGTCGTCTGATCTGTTCCCGTCGAAATAACCGTTCTTCAATCTTTAAGACAAAGTTACGAACTTGTCTTCTGGAGCTGGATTTCCATCTAGGTTGTTCCCCCTTAGCTATCTTACGTCGATCATCATTCAACCTTTTGACAAGCCCATCACGAACAAACTTGAGTGTAACATCACAGAATTTATGTACCTCATCGAACCTCATGAAGCTTTGTAGCTTTTTGCTGTTGATGTAGGTGAAACCAAACGGTTCTTGGATGAGAGTAAACTGTGGTGTTTCATAGAGACCATCAAAGTAGAACTGTGGCTTTGTCAAATTGATCTTTTGTTGGTAACTTTCCACTCCAAGCTGAAGATCTTCCACTCTTTCTTGAACAATCAGTCGTCGGATGTAAAGAAGTAGCGATGCCATGAAGTTGTACTGAACGTCTCTATCGAATCCGCGCATTCTACTCTGAACCTTTTCAAGATACATATCTTCTATGTCATTGAGATAAAGGTTGGGAAAGTCTGCTTCGGAGAACTTGTACTTCTTTTCATCTTGTCGTTTAACAACAATTTCACGCATGAATAAGTAGTTAAACCATTTCGACTGCTGAATCTCCAAGATAGCGATGATCTTTGATTTCTGCTTCACATTTTCCAATGATGTCTCTCCTAATCTGCTTGTATAACCGAGACGACGACGATCAGGCCAATGTTGAATTCCGTGTAGAGCATCTCTGTCGTAAGCTACGATGGAGTTGCTGAAAATACGAGTGGTTTCTTCAATGGCTGGAATTTCGTATCTAGCGGCTGGTACTGAGATTGTGAGTGAGGAAGCATATTTCTTCTTGGATATCTCTTGTGTGAGCTGGATGTTACGAAGATCTTTGTTGAAGAAGAAGCTGTAAGGTATCTTCGGTTTGTCAGGAAATCCTTTCAACGGTAATGGTTTGGTCCAGTCGGTGAAGTAAGGTTTTTCATGATTCTTGGAACTTAGATCGATATTCACTTCAGGATTTAACCAGTCAAAGTTGGCAGACATTGCACTAGCTATATTCTGCATGTGATATTCGTATTCGACTTTATTTCCAGATCTTTTCTTGAGGAATTCTTGTGCATCCCTATTGATTCTCCTAAGCTCCGCCTTTGTGAGTTTGTTGATGTGAAGATCCTTCATAATGACCTGGGTGAACTGAAGAGTGTTACCAGGAAGAGGTTCTTCTTCTTCCAGAGGAGGTTGAGCTTGGACCATTTCTGTAAGCCAATCATTCTGAGGATTGTCATCATTGTCGAGCCATGAATGACGTGTTTTCTTCTTGGATTTCTTAGACTTGGATGTAGCATCTTTGTCTTTGGCTTTGGACGGTGATGATGGACCAGCATGAGAATCATGAGTAGGTGGAGCACGGTAATCGGTGTCAAGTTGATCTTGGAAGTCATCAGTTTGTTCCATGAACATTTCTTCATCTTCGGTTTGACCTTCACCAGTAGCTGAGGGTTGTTGTTGAGTTCCAGGAGGAGTGGAGTCCTTCTGTGGTTGTAGAGAGGATGAGGGACCTGTTCCAGACTTCGGTTTCTTGCCTTTGGAGTTTGGGTCAGGATCGTCATCTTTTCTTGTCCGTTTTCGGGATCCAGCAGCATCTTTGCATGACTCTTTTGACATATAAGCTACCATAGCATCATACAGGCCTTTTTCTTCAGCTGTCTGTGTGGTTTTGGTGGCAAGGTTGTCGAAGATTTTGACAAGCATGTCATTGAGGGACAATTCTTGGACGGTTGGAGCCACAGTAGAAGATTTTGCGGTGTGAAGTGTGAAGGGTGTAGTAGACAACATTTTCTTCGTAACACTTCTAATTCTGTGATCCAAGTTGTCATTGATTGGTTTGAGAAGGTTTGCAACTTCAGGAGTGATCATCTCAACCAGATTATCAGTGAGAAAATCATGTGTTGCAGTTCTGATAAAACCTTCGTAATCAGATTTCAAGAACTTGTCAATCAGCTGCGTAGAATCCTGGAATTCCTCAACTTGTTTAGTAAGTTTGGTAACCATGTCGGTGAGTTTGTTCACTTGCTCCTGAAGATCAACTTGTTGTTTTGGTTCACTGATCGAATGCTGTTTAGATGCGGTTTCAGATGGTGTGGGTGATGAGTGCTCTGGTGATGATTCGGACGAAGACTCGTTGTGAGAGTCTGAAGAAGAAGCAGGAGGAGTTGGATCCTTTGGCGGAGAGTCTTGAGGAGGTGGAGGTTGTGCTGAGGAGGTCTGCTGAGAAGATGACTTAAGAAACATGTTGGTGTCGAACGCGTTCTTCTCTTCGTTTTCCTTTCGACGACGTTCCTCTGCTTCCTCTGCTTCTCGTGCAAGAAACTCTGGAGTAATAAGATATTCATGTTCCTGATCCGTAGCTAAGTTCTCTTGACCGCCAACATTCTCCTCTAAAGTAGCAGTCTCAGTCATGTGGACATCTTCTGTCTTTTCTGTATCCTTAACGTTGTCATCAGGTTGTGGAGCTGATTCTGACGTTGTTGGAGGAACCATACTGCTTGTAGCCCCTACATGTTCTGACTGATCGATAGGTGGTGGTGTTGGAGGGTGTGATAGAAGTCGGCTTTCAAGACTTGCTTTCCTCTGTTCTTTCCTAAGCTGTTTTTCTTCAGCTCTAGTGTCGACAACTATGCTCTTCAGTTTGCGTTTATCGACTAATGGTTCAACGATTGCTTCGTCTTCATCATCATTTGGCTCATTGATAGTGACTCCTTTTCTTCTCCTTGTCTCTTCTTCATAAGTTTCCAGACTTTGTTGTACTGCAATCTCTATTGCTGGAAATCCTTCATCAGGTGCTCTGTATCTCAGTTCATAGTCTGGTTCTTCTTCATCAGATTCAGTATCAAATTCGGACTCAGTGTCAGAAGGTGGAGGAGTAGGTTCATCCCGAATAAAGTACTCAGGAGTTGCCTTCTTCTTTGGTTTGGTAGCAGGTTTAGGTTTGGATGTAGGTTTAGGTGTGGTAGTAGTCTTGGGTTTTGCCTTTGTAGCAGACTTAGATCTTGTATGAGGTGATCCAGTGGTGCTAGTGGTACTCCCAGACTTTACACTTCCTTTGCTACGAGTCTTTATTGTTGCTTCTTCCAGTTCCCCTTTGTAAGCCAGATCATACAACTTGAAGTTCGCCCTTTTCTTAATGTTGTCATTCAGAAGGTATTCGGGAATCCTCATTCCTTTGATCTTGGTAGCGGAAGTGGTTGATTTGATGAATAAGGTGGGGAAGTCGTCCTCGAAGAGGTGCTTCGGCTCAATAGGATCAGCCATCCTCTTGATGAATTCTGGAGAACTTTTGCAGAGATGTTCAACGATAAGCTTGGTGAATCTTGTGAATGGTATCATAGTCTTCACACGGTCGGTCTGAATACTGTAGATGATATCATTCATGATAGGAACTGCAAAGTCAATTGGTGTCAGAGTCACCATTCCCCAGAATGTTTGCAGGTGTTCGAGCCTTGGATGTTCATGACCACTTTTCCTTCCAGATATAGATCTAACAACCAACAAACAGAATGTTCTCCAAGGCTGAGGTATATACTTGACATTGAATTTGGAAAGCTTGATTAGAGGTTCATCATCATCAACCTCATATCCTAATTCAATGAAGAAGTCAAGAAGTTCCAGGTCAGGTAGTATCGGAGCAAATTCGTTGTCAGTTTGTGGCATGAGAAGAGCTGTTCGAAGAACGTCATGATCTACAGAGTAATCTTGGCCATCTAAGGTAACAGTGAAAGACTCATTATCCAAGTTGGTATGAGCAGTAAGCCAGAATTGATGAAGATAGAACAGTGGAACTGAAGTAGAGCAGGTGAGAAGCGGTTTGCATGGATGTGCCAGTAGGATATCTTTCACAATCTTGCATGATTTCTCTGTGATATTCAACTTGTTGAAATCGACTCTGGGATTGTTGTTGCCAATTGTGACATTGTAGTTCTCGGGAGTGATGTCATCCAAGGTAAGTAATGGAAGAGGTTGTTCTGCGACGTTCTCAATGTGTTCAGCCATGTTTTTCTGAAAAGTATCACCATAAATCAAACATCCAAATGTGTTATGAGTTAGCACAGTTTAGATATTGGATATAGATATCTACTTGAAACAATTAAGCACAAATGCGTCATTTAAGAATGAGTCAAATAATGCAAATGGCAAATAAGTACAACATGACAAGCACAATTCACATTACATCACATTACACAACACTTAATGAATCACACCAAGGTAACATTGATATAATACCAAACAATATTTCGGAAAAAAAATGCATCATGGACCTTTTATCGAGATTTCTTATTTTTCGAAAAAACTTGATATTATCGGAAAAAATTCTATTATCAATCTTATCGAGAACCTGGTGTTATCGAGAAAGTTTAATAAATTGAATGATTTCAATAAATGAAACATTATCGAGAAAGTGTCATATCGAGAAACATTGATATTTATCGAGAAACTTTATCGAGATCTTTCCTATATCAATATTTCGAGAAACTGAAGATTTCGAAAAAATGGAGTTCCCAGAAAGATTTCGATAAATGAAAAAATTTATCGAGAAAATGATTTCTCGAAAATTTCCTCAGAATATCGAGAAACTTTATTATATCGAGAAACCATTTTATCGAGAACTTGAGTTTCTCGATAATTTTCAAAAGATTTCGATAGGACACAGTTTTCTCGAAAATATTCTTATACAAGAATATAATCGAATTCTCATGAGATTACACCTTTGTATTCATCACAAATCATGTTACCACAGAGATTGGCCAGTCACAGATATTCTAATACAAGATACAAGTGTATCTCGATGATGTTCCTAACAAAGCATACATGTTTCATCGAGAACCATGAATAAACTGTGAGAATAATCCAAGCAAGATTGATTATGCACATTAGAGACCAAATAAGCAAATCCCACCACTAACATCAACCAAATAATCACAGAAGCAAAATATCCACTTCGACCCATTCTTTTTGAAATCGAGAACCAAGCAAACATGATAGAATGAGATAAAAACTGATGATAAAGTATTAGAAACAAGTAAAGTGACTAAACCCCATCAAGAATTAACCATCACAACAGGTTACTCGCATTTTCGAAATCCTAACCCTAGTTCTCGATATCACGAATACAAGAGATCTAACCATTGAAAAATCAATTTACCAAGATCCTATGTTTGAAATACCCTAGTGAATCCATAGGAACTTACAATTAAAAGATCAAAGTCGTGGTTTGCTCGATTGATTATGAACCGTGGGTTTTAGAAGAGGGTTTTGGTGGTTTTGAAATATGTAGGGTTTAAGTGGTACGGTTTGTATGTTTAAGTAATTTTAAAACTTTGAATTTTTGTCACTTTTAGTCCTTGGACTTTAATAACAAACAAACTAGTGTTCAAAAGTTTTAGAATCTTAAAAATTTGACAACAAGGGTCCCTTAACTAAGAAGTACTTTAAACTAGAACCCTAAAGTAACTAGCATGTCTATGGACATTGAGATGTGACTTCGTTAAGTTAACTTATGAAGAAGTAAAACCACCCGCACATTCTCCGAACCGAAAAAAAAACGAAAAAATATGCAAGTATATCTATTTAAAATTGTTTGAAAAAAAATTTAAGCGTGACTCCCCCTCAACACTTGTAAAGTAAGAACAAGATGTTGAATGGAAGCAATATACTTGCATTAGTTTGTTTTTTTTTTTTTTTTTTTTTTTTTTTTTTTTTTTTTCAATGAAAATAAAACATGTGAAAAATCTTTTTTTTTTTTTTTTTTTTTTTTTTTTTTTTTTTTTTTTTTTTTTTGGGTTTTGATTAGTTTATAGTAAAGAGAAAAAGACAAATATTATACAGAGATAGTAGTGATGTTTGACGATCAGTGGTATTTTAAAAACTTTTCCAGATCCTCTGGTGTCAAACATCTCATACCAATCTGGTGAACGAGACTAGCAAACCTGGATGGTGCCAGAGATTTGGTAAGTAAGTCTGCCAATTGGTACTCAGTTCCAACAAAATAAAGTTCAACTGTACCCCTTTCCACATGCTCTTTGATGAAATGATAACGGAGATCGATGTGTTTGGATTTGCAATGATGCACAGTGTTGCAGGAGATAGCAATCGCACTCTTTGAATCACAGTAGATAGGAATCTTGTTGAATAGGTAGCCATAGTCTTTGAGTTGTGATCTCATCCAGATGACTTGAGCACAGCAAGCCGACATGGCTACGTATTCAGATTCTGTAGATGACAAAGACGTGCAGTCCTGCTTCTTAGATTGCCATGACACAAGTTTGTCTCCAAGAAACTGTAATCCACCAGATGTACTTTTGCGTGTGTCTAAACATCCTGCATGATCAGCGTCTGAAAAAGCAATTAGTTCAAAACCAGAATCCTTCGGATACCAGATCCCCAAGTTAATGGTTCCCTTTATGTATCGAAGGATTCTCTTGACCTCACTGAGGTGTTTTTCAGTTGGTCTGGACTGATAACGAGAGCACATGTAGACAGCAAAAACTATATCAGGTCTACTAGATGTGAGATACATGAGGGACCCAATCATACTTCGGTATTTGGTAGGGTCAACAGGAGTCCCATGTAAATCAGCATCTAGTTTTGTGGTATAGCCCATTGGTGTATTAAAAGTATCACAAGACATCATTCCATGTTTTTTAAGAATTTCGAGAGCATATTTGGACTGATTTATAAAAATACCACGGGGTGATTGATGAACTTGTAATCCTAGAAAGAACGTAAGTTCACCCATCATGGACATTTCAAAATTATCTTTCATTAATTTTGCAAAATCATTAGAGTAACTTCGTTTTGTTGAGGCAAAAATGATGTCATCGACATATATTTGAACAACAAGTAAGTCCTCCCCGTAGGTTTTTGTAAATAGTGTGGGATCCACCGATCCTTTAAAAAATTTATTGGCCAATAAGAAAGTGGACAGTTTGTCATACCACGCCCGTGGGGCTTGCTTGAGTCCGTAGAGAGCCTTTTTGAGTCGGTAGACATGATTAGGACGCTCAGGATCAACAAAGCCTTCAGGTTGACTGACATAAACTTCTTCACGGAGTTCTCCATTCAGAAATGCTGTTTTCACATCCATCTGGTAAACCACCATATTCCTATGAGCAGCATAAGCCAAAAAGATCCGAACAGCTTCATGTCGTGCCACTGGAGCAAAGGATTCAGCAAAGTCTAGACCTTCAAGTTGAGAGTATCCTTTCGCTACCAGGCGTGATTTGTTGCGGATGACAGTCCCTTCTGCGTCAAGCTTATTCTTCCATATCCATTTTAACCCGATGACAAAGACTCCGTCAGGTCTTTCAACTAATTCCCAGACTTCTAATCTTATGAATTGCTGAAATTCCTCTTGCATAGATTCAATCCAGTTGTCATAAGTCATTGCATCTTTAATGTTCTTGGGTTCTTCATGACAAACTGTGAGTGCGTAGATGCAAGTTTCTCCATCGGTGTGAAGTCGTTGTCTTGTCATAACAGGTGCATCTGGATGGCCAATAATATGAACTAGTGGATGGTCACGAGTCCATTTGTGTGTTGACGGGTGTAGTTGATACGTATCTCGCATGTTGGCAGGATCCAAGTTGCGTGTTGATGACTCAGCTATATCAGGAACTGTAGTAGCTGGTGCAAACGGATTAATGAACGCATCAGGATCATGCTCTGCGGGTTGTGGAACTGATTGTGGTGTTGGATCTTCAGCTGGATGGCAGGGAGTAGAACCAGTTTGTTCTGCTGTAGATGATACAATTGAAGGACCGTCTCTCTCAACACTTGTTGAAGTTTGTTGAGGTGAGTCTGGTACTGGAATGTGATCAGGTTGAGCAGCGGAATTTGGTGAGACCTCAGTAGGACGATATACAATCGTGTCAACAAATAGTGGAGCAAACAAGGTTTCTAATTCTTTGCGGTTAAGTGGTAAAGGTTCAGCTGAAGATGCCGGAGAGTTGAGACGGTTAAATTCGGGTCCTAAGCTGTGTTGCTCAGAAGCCATTTGGGTGAGTTCATCGAAATTAGCGTGAATGGTTTCTTGAATTTCTCTTGTACGACGATTCCATATCCGAAAACCTTTGGAATTTTCACAATATCCAACGAACACTCCGATGTCAGCCTTAGCTTTGAGTTTACCTAAATCATCACGATCATTTTTCGGATAGCAAAGTGCTCCAAATACATGAAAGTAATCGATGTTCGGTTTCCTTTTGTGAACAATTTAATATGGTGTTTTGCGATGGCGTTTTGTGATCATGCAACGGTTTTGAGTATAACATGCGGTTGAAACAGCTTCTGCCCATAAGTAATCTGGTAATTGAGCATTAATCAACATAGTTCTAGCAGCTTCCACTAACGTCCTGTTGCGTCTTTCAACCACACCATTCTGTTCTGGGCTTCTAGGTATAGACGTTTGATGTTCAATTCCCACTTTCTCATAGTAAGACCGAAGTGTCTGATTCTTGAATTCAGTACCATTGTCAGTTCTGACGATTCGTACTGTGTTTCGAAGCTGAACTTGAATTTTGGTGAGAAAGGTGATGATCATCGAAGGAGCTTGATCTTTACTTCGTAGAAAATAAACCCAAGTCCATCTGGAGAAGTCATCCACAATTACGAGTATGTACCGTTTACCGTTGATACTTTGAACACGCATCGGTCCACACAAATCCATATGAAGCAGTTGTAAAACATGATTCGTACTTTGCTCAGGTTTAGACGGAAAATGAGCACGAGTACTTTTTCCTTGTTCACAGGCTGGACATAAGTGATCTTTGGTGAAACGGAATCTTGGAAATCCATCGACAAGTTTATAACGAGCAAGGTCAGTCATGGTTCTGAAATTCAAGTGAGAAAGACGTTTGTGCCATAACCAGGATTTAGTTGACTCTGCTTTGGAGAGAAGACATATCGGAGATGTTGCAATCATATCTGACATTGATATTGTATAAAGATTGGAGCCGCGTGAGCCAGACATTAGATCGTTTCCTTGTAAGTCGCGAACAAAGCAAGTTTTCTCACGAAATGCAACTTCTAGATCCCCATCACAGAATTGACCAACAGAGAAAAGGTTGTGTCCAAGGCCTTCCACATAGTAAACACGACTGATTTCAATGTTCCCGCTGATAAAGTCACCATATCCCATTATAAGAGCGTAATGATCATTCCCGAATCTGACAGTTCCTATAAACTTTGAGACAAAGTTGTGTAGCAGTTTGAGATTGCCTGTCATATGTCGGGTGCATCCGCTATCAACAATCTAGAGAACAATCTGTACCACCTGCATCATCAGAAGAAGACACGGGTGGAACAGAAGTAAGGGTGGAACCCAAAGACAAAGCGGGCTCCTGTTGGTTAGTAACACATGTAGATAACAATTTAGGAATCCATTTAAAATCTGGTTTGTATTGTAACCAACGTTGCCAGTTCCAACTAGTTTTTGCTTTCTTAATGTTAAATGCACTAGTAGTTGGCTCAGTCCTGGATTTGTTCTCGGCTCCTATGGGGGTAACTGGGACATCATTAGAAACCGTAGAAGACGGCTTTCCTAAGTTAGACTTAGAGGCAATAGTGGGCCTAGAAGGAATGCGTGTCCTACGTTTCTTATGACGATTGAGAAGAGAATTAGCTATACATTTAGTATGATCACCAGATGATACGCTTTTACGACAAAACACACAAGATGCATTAATATTCAAAACATTTAAAGGTTTATCATTCGTTACATTTAGATTTTGATTACAATTTGCCAGATTAGAATCTAAATCTGATGCAACATGAGTTTTATTCAAATTCCTAAGTTGGTCTTCTACTTCCTGAGCTTCTAGGTGTCCTCTCTTACGTTGCAAGATCCTATTCTTCTTTTTACTTTTTCGCTTGGGTCTGCTAACGCTAGAAGTGGAGACTAGTCCTGTAGAAGTGGAGGTATCAACATTAGTGTTTTGAACAACCTTTCCTTTATCAGTTTTGTTTATTTGATACATTCCTGGTGCTATCACCGTGGTGTCAACCATTTTTCCTTTTTGAAGTAGCTTAACTTTCTCTTTCAAATCAATGATGATGTGATTTTTGTCCTGAATTTCAGACTCAAGTAAACCATTGCAATATTTGATGTCGTCGCGGTTTTGTTGCCATTCGGCGTTTTCAATTTTTAAATCCGCAATTTCTTTCTCGTACTGAAAACATCGACCTTTTAAAGACTCGTTGTTTTTGCAAATCTGACAAGAGTTTGAAACAATTTGACTTTGAAACTTCAATTCCCTTTCAAGACTTTTAGCTTGACACCATTCAAGCCTTTGATTGAGTTGACAAATTTCTTTTGAAAATTGTTTTGTCACATCATCATTTTTAATTCTCAACTTTTCATTTTCCAGTTTAAGTGTCTCAATTTCCTCATTCAACAAGATATTATCAACACAATGATCATGCTTAAGCACAGAAGTACCAGAATTATAAAGATCATTCATGATAACAGACAAAATATCAGCACAGAGAACTTGTTCCAAGAGTCGATCAGCATCATTTTTGAAAACTTTAGTTTGTAGCTTTTGGACCAAAATCTCATTTTCAGCAGTATCAAAAACGTTTATCATATTTTTGACCTCCTTTTGAAGTTCCTGATCCCAACGTGTAGCACATAGACGAAGGTGTTGAACAATTGGTTTCATTTGTTTTTGAAAAATATCTCTCTTTTCTCGCTCGTAAGCGGATTGAAAAGTTTCAATTTTTATTTCTGAATTGCGTTCAATTGTTTCCTCCAAAATATCGATGTCTTCCATAAAGGTTTTGAAATAATTTAAGACACGACATTTTGGTAAACGTGTAAGTTCACCGGATGATGGTAAAGGACCATTTATTTGTGCTACAGGTGGGACAGGAGCCGCATTGTGAGATGAAACATATGACTCTTCGATAAACCATGATTTCTCAGGTAATTCCTTTTGAGTGACAAAAGATTTTGAAAGTGGAGGAGCTTTTGAATAGTCATATGGTGTCCAATATTGAACTTGACTCATTTTAGATCGACTCTCGTCTTCAAGTTCTTCTTCCTCCTCAGTATCAAAAACAACAGCACGCACAACCGTATTATCAAGAAAATAATCCATACTGTAAATTTTTGGAATTTCTTTGAATGCCGTGTGTAGAAACATTGAATTGTAATCACCAAGTGCATAACCGCAATTGGGTTTCGGTTTTAAAGTAAATTTCTGAATTGTTGTGACAGAGTTCCCGTGTTTGTAAACAATGTGACGAAATTCTTTGAGTTGTTTTTCAAGATCAACAATATCACCGAGTAAGTTGTCTATGTACTTCCTTTTCCGTATTTTATGTACATGAAAATCTTTTTGACAACTTGACAATTTTGTTTCTGTTTTTGAAAGTTCAGTTTGAAGACATTCAACTTGTATTTGCAATTCACCCTTTTCACTTTCAAGTTTCGAAATCAACTTTCCATGTGACTCAATTAAATCTTGTATTTTGCGTTGAAGATCTTGTTCTTTGTTGTAAGAATCTTGAAAAGCTTTTTCAAAACTTTTAGTGTGTTTAATCTTTTGTTCTTGATTAGAAAGCTGAATTTTATAACACTCAATGTCTCTTGCAAGTGTTGCATTAGTTTCTTTTAAAACTTTGTTTTTCTCGTTGCACTTTGCAATTAGCAATTGTTGAGCATTCAGTTGTTTAGATAACATTATGAGGTCAGGGTCTGTATCAAATGATGGTTCATGTTGTTCTAACTGATCATATTTATCATTCTCAATAGGATCATCAAATGAAACAACTGTGTCATCATCAAATATGACAACTGTGCTTATTTGTTCATCTGTTTGAGAGGATGAAGATGATGTAGATGGAACAACTTGCGCCATATCTGATTCAGAAGCAGAGGGTGAGATAATTTCATTTATAAAGCATGCATTGAGGTCATGTACCTGAGACAAGCCGTCAGTGTCATACACTGGACCTGAATCATTGAGCTTAAGTTCCTGCATGTTGGCCATAAGCATCACAGCTGCATTAGCTTCCAGATCTTCCATGTCATCATCACTGTGTACATTTGCCATGAAGTTGTTGTCTTGTTCAGGGAAATGTCCGTCCTTTTCATCTTGAAGAGCCATGAGTAATGCCTGCTTGTGAAACTTACTACCCCGAGTTCTCGGTTTGGGACATGCTGTAGCTATATGACCTTGTTCATTGCAATTGTAGCACCAAACTGCATTCCCTGAGCTGGAGTTCCTCGTAGCAACTGAGTCAGACCTTTGTTGAGGAGATGCTGAGTTGTTTCTGAACCCTGTATTGTTACTAAACCTCTGACCATTCCCATAGTTTCCTGAAGAGCTTCCTGAACCAGATCGACCATAATTACGATTCTGAATTTCCACTCTTCCATCATTAACAACAGCTTGATTTCTTGTGTTTGAAGATGAACGTTGACGGTTGTTTGTTTTGTTGGAGAATTTGCTGAATGCACGAGCAATAAGAGCAAGTCCCTGATTCAACGTATTAAAGTCATCATCGTCATCATCATAGGAGTTGGAGTAGTACACAGCATCATTGTTGTTTGATGAAACAAGTAGAGTAGAAGAATCTTGTGGAGATGAATCATAAGGGACCATTTGGTTCGAGGTGGAAGATTGTGGATAACTGAAGTAGTTCTGCTCTTGAACATATGCATGATTAGACATTGGTGGTGGAGCATAGGGAGATTGAGCTACGAGAGCCAAGGAATTTGGTGTTGATGATGGTGTGTATCCTCCTCGTAAAGCTCTATCTTTTTCCACTTCAGGTTCATGGTGTTTCAGAAAATCATACAACAACCCATATGGAGCATCATGAAGATTCTTCGTTTGACGAACAAATGTCACATATTTATGCCAATCAGGGCCAAGACTACCCACAAATTTGGAGTTCACAGCGATCCTTGGTACAGTGATTTTGTGACGTTCCAGATCATTAACCACATTTGTGAAACGATGATAGTAGGATTCAAGTGACTCTCCAGGTTCAATTGTGATGTCAGTGTATTCCATGTAAAGCTTGGATTCCATGTCATCTTTGTTCAATTGAGTGCCTTCCATGAGGAGATGAACGTGTTCCCACATAGCTTTGGCTATTTTCTGAGCATCGACACTGCGATAGATCGGATTGGGTATACCTTGAAGTATATAAGCCATTGCATACTGATCAGCTTCACGATGTAGTTTCTGTTCTTCAGTGAGTGCAGTTTCTGGAAGGGGTCTATCACCAGGAGGACGTGGAGGATCTGCATTTGGATCACCAGCTTCAAATCGTGTTGGCCACTCAAATGGTCCTTCAAGTATCACTTGCTTCAAGAATGGCCCATGAGGTTTCTTGAGTTCAAGAAATCGTAGGAATCGACTTGACCATTGCACATAATTACCAGGTGTAAGCATTGGAGGTGTTTCAAGTGATCCTGCCTCATGTCGGGATTGTTGAGTTGTAATAACTTCACACATTCTGTCAAACCAGTGAGGTTGTTTGGAGGAAAACTGAGTGGTTTGTTGTGGCACTTGATATGGTAGTTGTTGAGGAATGAGCTGTTGTTGCATCATAAGGTAATGTTGTTGTGGATTGTATTTAGGAGGTTGTTGATTCATTATGTGAGGAAGGTAATGTTGTTGCTGATACTGCTGAGGTTGTTGTTGCTGAGATGTTTGTTGTTGAACATGAGGAAAGTAGTGATTCGGTGGCTGAGACATCTTCGAACACTTGTGTAGAAATGGATCTTGTGGAAAGTGTAGAATGAACCAATTATCGAGAAACGTAGCACAACTTCAAAGAAGATTTCAAAAATAAGTTTTCGATAAGTTGGCAGATTATCGAGAAACTTGGAAGATTTTCGAGAAACTTGGATGTTATCGAGAAAGGTTTTCGAAACTGTGTATTATTATCGAGAAAAAATTGATTTCGATAATCAAGCAGTTTATCGAGAAAAGATTTCAATAAAAATTTCTCGATAACTAAGATTTCGATAATGTAACAATTTTCTCGAAAAAATCACAAAGATTTCGAAACTTGGTTTTCGAAATTATACAATTTCGAAAACTTTCCCAATAGTCGAAGTACTTAACTTTCTTATACAAGAAAGAAAATACCGAGTCCACACAAACGAAGTCTAGGTGGTGCACTTTGAGAAGATCGCAAAAATGAGACTTTGTAGGTTCTCGATAAGTAGTAATGGTTGTATTTCAAAGAAAGCAATCCTTAAATTCGTTTTTCTTTCAAGATACTTGTACTTTTGTGTATAAAATGAGTAGATCTTATGGAAAGTTGAAAACTTTAAGAAAAATTTTAACCTTGGTAAGATTTCGATAAAAGTACAAGTAAGAACAAATCGAGTTTTGTTGTGAAAGTTTGGAACTTTATGGTTTGTTTTGATTTTAAACACAAGTTTGTAAGCAAAGATGTGAGAAAAACCAAGAAGCAAATCAAAAAATATAAAATTTCACAAAAAATTCGATTAAAAAAAACGAATAAAAAAGAAAGAAATCAATGAAAAACAAGAACTACACCTTCCTCTAGCGAATGATACCACTTGTTAGGTCACCATTTTGTAAACACAAGTATGATTGATAAAGAAATGAGATGAGAATGAGAGTGGGATGGTTATGAGAAATTTGAGAAAATGAAATGCAAGAGTTTCCTTAATGTTTTCAAATAACCAACCAAGTTTACAAGAGGCCTAAGACTAGTATTTATAGGAAAGGAGCTAGGGCAACATTCCTACTCCTTCCCTCCTTACAAATCGTATGGGCTTTGAGGCCCATGGACTACATACTTAAGCCTAGTAAACTTAATACAAAATGTAAATGAAAGTAAATAATAACTAAGCAACCTAGCATTATTACAAATGACCGAGACTTGATAAAATAGTAAAACTATGGTTCCAACAATCTGATCTGCAACAACTATCTTTTTTATTTTTGTAATTTGTAGGACTTGTAATAACTATGAATAAACTTTGATATTTTTGTTTAAACTACGTGTCCTACTTATAATTACAACAACATTCAGTAAGAGATGAAGACCCCTGCCAACTCACACTGAATCAAGAAACACTTAGGCTATTTGTATGTTCAAATAGGGGGAGATTGTTGGGTCACTGAATTCCCCAATCTTCCTTTGATTTGAACGTAAAATAACCTAAGTGTAAACAAGTCACTGAGTGAACAGTAACTCAGTGAGTCATCTTCAGGATGCCTAGACCGAGCCTAAGAAGAAAGGTTCTCCATTCAGTGAGGCGGAACTCAGTGAGTGTGATCTAAGCCAAGAAGAAGGTGATGGGTTCAGTGAGGATGACAATAACTCACTGAACCCCAAGACTCCTCAACAACTATCATGGTACTGAAGACTGATGACTTGAAGACTGAAGTTTTGGCGGGACTGGGCGGGAAAGTTTGATCTGTTTCACTAAAGTGCTTTATCACTTTAAGGTCAAACTTTCCCCAAATGGTTAAAACCAGGCTGTCATCAGAAAGTACCTTTTGGACTTAACCCAAAGAAGTTTCCCTTGCCAGAGAATAAAATCTATCAAGATTTTATTGAGGAACACTTAGGTCCATTGTATAATAGGGTTGTTCACATTTGTGTATAAATAGGTAGCATAAGAGAGGAGTAAAAGTTGACAAGTTTGTGCAATTAATGCAAAGCATTCACAAACCACTTTTACTCCTCCAAAGAACAACATAACCCCTGAGATAGCTCAGTGGGTCCTGAAAGTTGTCACTCAACATAGTTTGAGTTTAGTGAGGAGTCAATACCACACTTGTCGTTTCAATCCCAAGTGTTATTCCGCAAACACTTGGGTACGATTCTTTTTGATTAACTTCTAATAAAGAATTAAACGTTGAAAAATATTGTCTCTTATGTTTACGTTGCTTTATTATTAGTCATTTATACATCTTTGTTAAAAGTCATACAACTTGGTTACTTTAGCTTTTTAGTTACTGTTAACCAAGTAAAAGGGACCAACATTTTTGCACCATAACATTTTAAAAACTAGATTTGCATCATGTTTAAAAAAGTTAATTTTACAAATATACATGTTTTAAAGTTTGTTTTGTTGAAATTATTTGTATTGCTCAAACCTACTGGTTTATTATATTTATCCCACATACATGTGTGATGTAAACAAAAGAGTGCTTATAAATGTAAGAGGTATGGTCTATGTGGTTTATCGGGTATAACAGATATGATTGCTGATTTTTTTTCCTCAAATCTTCTCCTTGTAGTTTTGACCGCTAATGGGTTGGTCTCTTGACCACTAGTTATGTTAGTTTAACCCTTGATGACATCAAATAAGTACATATTATTGTCATCATTTATCTTATTTATTTGACTTGTCTTATTATATTATTTATGAGAATTGATACTTAATTGTTTACTTTAGTAATTCTTAGGTAAAAACAAGCAATTGGTGAAACTTGGCAATTTTGGACGAATTATGGAGCAAAAGTAGCAAGATGTCAAAAGTCTACTGAAATTTAGAAGATGCGTCGTATCTCTCTCAACAGATACGCCGCAATATCATACTTAGATGAATTCGAAGACCATTGCCTGACTTTGAAGAATGCGCCGCATGTAATTCTATCATGCGCCGCATATGAAACTTTGATCAACGAAGAAGATCAAGCTTGTTCTAATCCATATACGCCGCATTATACTTCTGACATACGACGTATCACTATCCAGACCTCACCAGATACAATCCAAGACACTGAACGACATGCACCGCATACAAGATCAAGATATGCCGCATCTGAAGACGGTGTACGAATATTCCAGAATATATTAATCTTGGACCCCACGCGAAGTTTAGTCAATGCGCCTCATCTACTTACTCGATGCGCCGCATCGTGCCCTCAGACAGAAACTATAAATACCCCAAGACATATACGACTTTGGTGTGCAACAAAACCCTAAGGAGACGAATTCAGTCGAAGAAGCATCACAAGACACACCCCAAACGAAGATATTAGAGATGTAAGAAGGTCCTGCATGTATTAGTAGTTTTGTTTTATTGTATTAGTACGCTTGCGGCCACCATACTGCTCCCCTTAAAATTGCTTTCCCATCAATTAAAGTTTATATGATGATGTTTTTGGTGACTTGTATATGTGCATTGATAACCTCTGTGTTTAGCTGAGCATACGGGCTACCATACATGTTCCTCGCCTACTTATCTAGCATCCAAGGCCGTCTCGTCGATTTTGATGGCCCTGTGCTGAAACTACACGGAGGCCCCACTAGATACAAAAAGTAAACGTATAAATAAAAATATCCATCAATAATACGTAAAAATTATTACTAAGATTCCGAAAACATTAAAACAAGGATACTGAAATAATGGTTAACCGGGTTACAAGCCATACGTGATCGATTAATGGTAAAACTTTCGAAATTTAGGAAAACAAGATGCCCAAGGATGGGTTATTAAAAAAATATTGCCGCTACTCTTGAGTCTTGACCTTCAATTCTTCAAACTGCTTGTGAAGTTTTTTTATTTATTTACCTAATGATACACGTTTTATACTTTTTGTTTATATTGGGCCTTAGCCCTTATTGGTCAGGCCACATAAAAGAACAAAAGTAATATTTAGTTAGGATACTACTCATTACTCCATGTTTTTATTGGAAGTATTATTGTACTCTGTATAATACATACATATAACAAATGTACTTTTGGTGTCCCTTATTTTGGTGTGGCCCTGTGCCATTGCACATGTGGCACTCCCTTGTAGTCGGCCTTGCTAGCATCTAGAAAGTAGGATATACATAAGTAATCATTAAGAGTTTACTCGCCTATATTTAGGATCCAACGAGACAGATTAGATTACGATACTCATCATATAAAACTAGCAATAAAACAAGTGACAAGCTGCTTAACTATCAGGACATGCCTTCTTCTGCTTCTATTATCTATTTGTGTACGTGTTGTGTGGAAAACTAGAAGGGGGGGGGGGTTGAATAGTTTTACGTCGTTTTTAAATTTATAAAAACTTTGTTTTCAAAATCTTCGATTCTAGTTTTATGTGAGATCAATACTTACACACTTATGAACACTTATATCTACGAAAGTAAATAATAACAATATAGACAAGTAAATAAAGAGATAGAGATGGAAAGATCGCACCGCGAGACAAAGGATTTATAGTGGTTCGGCTACGAAGCTCCTCTTCGCCCTACTCCACTCCCGAGCACCTAACTCGAGAGTTTTCTTCACTATGTCAACAAGCTCCCTTATGGCGGAGAAAACCTTACACAACTTTTGCTTACACCAATTAACGACACTAAGCTAAATGTCGGGTTCTAATAGTAGCTAGAAACAATCTCACTACTCTTCACGACTTCTCACGAATTCTACACAACTTGTACATACCACAACCACTTCACGACTTCTCACTACTTCACAACTTCTTCTTCACAACACTACTTCTTCTTCCCTACTTCTATTCACTACTAACACACCTAAATCTACCTATTAGAAACACTCTACACCTTTACAAATAATTTACAAAACTACAAGACTATATTCACAAATCTACAATACTTCTTAACTAGATGTTGAAGGAGTATTCTTCTCATGCACTTTGAGTGATAAAGGATTGAATCACTTGAAACAAAGACTTATAATCTTATGATCAAAGGATTTAGAAGTGTGTTTAGAAAGAATTGGGACATAAAATTTTTGTACAAAAGGTGAGGTAAAATTGTAAAAATGAACCAGTATTTATAGGCAAACAATCCTGGCAACAGGAGCGTGCCGGCCCCTTCATTTCTTGTCTTTTTTTGGTGAAAGTTTATTTGGTGAAAATCTAACTCATTTTGGTTAAAAATTTGAATTCATATATTTATTATGAATTAACATTTTCCTTTAATTACAAAAAGTGTTTTTCTAATATATATAAAATGTTTATAACATTTTATAAAATTTGTTGTGTCTAAATAAAAATCTCTTTGATCATAAAATGTATTAGACATTTGTTTATTCATACCTTAAGGGATTTAGTTGGGTGGAATGATATTTGTAACTAAATACTTGTTTACATAATGATTTTACGTTTATTTTACATTTTGTGATCGTCAAAACGTAGGGATATCGAGAAATATTCATAACGTTTTTATGCATTATTATATCAACAATCTCCCCCTTTTTGATGATTATAAAATCTAAACTCATTAAATTAAAAATTAAGATATATACAAGTATTTAGTGAGTTTATATCATTTCTCCCCCTTTTTGTTAGTATCAAAAAGGTTAACCTGATGAATGTAGAACTCCCCCTTGACGTATACTCCCCCTCGTTTTAAGGTCATAAGAGAAATCGAGATATGGAATACTTGCAAAAATATTTATAGTACAAGCAATATATATGTGATGCATGGAACAAGTATATAATAAAAGAACTAATAAGAATGCATGAGAATAATAACACGTAACACGTATCTATCTCAATGCTCTAGGACCTCCTTTTATAGACTAAGGAGTCCTAGTCAGCTTACAATAACTTTTTATACAAGATAAATATTTTTAGAATATTTTTTATACTTATCTAACCAACTATACAATGTATATCTCATTAACATCATTAACTAAGATTCAATATAGACTAACAATCTTAACTCTAACTCTAGCAGCAGTGATCCTTCAGCAGTTGTAATTCTGAACTAGCAGCATTAACTTTTAGTCTGGCAGCACTAACTACTTGGTGCATTTCCTTGAAGTTCTTCAACATCACAAGCAGTAGTAAAATACACCAGCAGTAGTAAAACTTGTATTAGCAGCATTAATGACTTGAGCATTTTCTTTGTAATACCTGAGCAGTCTTAATCACATGAGCAGCAGCAACTCTTAGAAGCTTTAATTCCCAACATCACCATTGTAATAAATCTGGATTATATTTCCATACTTTTCAAACTGCAGATATAAAAATAATAGTGATACTAGCAAACACACGAAAATAAAAAAATAACTACTATCACATTCTCATTGCGATGTGCAATTCCCGACCTAACCATAGATAAGAAACACACACGAACATATGAAATACAAACTTTACAAAAGCAACCAACCACGGACTTTAATCTACATGGTAGGCTAACGTGTAAGGGTGTAACAAAACAAATTAACATTGGTGTAAGAAACGAAAGGAATGGCTCTGAGGGTTTTTCTAGGGGTATCTTATTCAAAAAATGAGAGTAACAAATCTTTTATATAATAAAAGAATTACATCTTTTCAGAGTATTTTTGCAAATCCCTTCTCATTGAAAAAAAATTGGACCAATAGCAGTGCTCGATTATGCCACGTAGGCGAAATCTAGCAACGTGATTGGTCAATAAAAAGTCAAAATTAAATTGATTTTTGTCAAACTAAATAAATTTGGTGAAGAAATTTGGTTAAGAAAAAAAATCCATAAAAATATAGGTGTCAAATTTATGAAAAACAAAAACTTAAAAAAAGAGGAAGTAATAATAAAACTTTAGTGATTGAATTTTAAATAATTTATATAGAGTAAAGTGTAAAATTACAAGTTTTCATGTTTTTTAATAATTTTATAAAAAAACACAAATAACCCCTTACACTTTATATCCCCTATACTTTATAATATTAATTTTGTTTAAAATTACATGAGTATCAGTATTAGTTTTTAGATTTTTATCTATTAAAATTACAAAATTTGGTAAATATGCGAATTAGTTTTAAAATACGTTAAATATTTTTTTAAACTAATGTTAGTTTTAAACTTTCATCCATTATAATATTTTTTTAAATAAGGACTCATGTTACTATTTAAAAGTTTAATTTGTGCATACACGGGTTTGAAATACGGCTAAATTATTAGTAACGGGAATATAAATATCAAATGGTAAGCACGATACTGTGATATGAAAATAAATATACGCAATTTCACTTATAACAACGACTCATGAAATTGTTATTTAAAATTTGTATATAGATATCCATAAAAACATTTTAAAAACTTTACGGAGCATATTTTAACTTCATCAACGCTCAATATGTGTTACTAAATTCACACATTTTGTACAATATGATATCAATAGTTAAAGTTAAACAACAAAATCAACCTCAACCTTAACATGCCTGTCAGTTAAAAAGGTTATACAAAGCTAATTATTAAAACAAACAAACAAACACATGGGTTAGATAATCATTGTTTAATATAGAAGGTGTTTTCCTTAAATTATATAAAAAAATGGACGCATCACAATCTTTATTTGATAACAATCACCTCCTAAAAAAAAACGTAACAGTTGGCCGTTGTAAACAAATTAAAAGTATGTACATGAGAATTATTCAGCAAGAATGCATAGTTTTAATCAGGTTATTATGTTACTAGACTGTGATAATGTTATTGAGTTGGTAATCACAGATGTGAGATACAACCATTATTCTATACTTATGATTTATGTATAAACCTCTTTTTGCTTCTGAATAGAATCCGAAAGAGACCTCAACAGAACTTTGCCTTATGCCTTATCTAGCTGATAGTATTTAGTAACTTTTTTTATGGTTTAACTTTTTTGTTATATACACACCAACTTTTAGTAACTATTTTTTATGTTTTATTGAAAACTTCTACACTTAATATTTGTGTTTTTACAATAAACACACTAAGCTATAATAGAATTAGTTGTGAGTTCAGGGGCTTTTCACTAAGCTTCTAAAAAAAGCTTATAGCTTTATCATACACTTATTGTGTTATGGTAATTGAATAAGCTAATAAGCACCTTTAATAAGCATAACCAAACACCCATTTAGTTCTAATATGAACTTTTCTTATTTAATGTTATGACTAACTTTGTTGTTATCCTCACTATAATGCAACATGTTAATGGTTTTTGCAGTTTTATTATCTTATCGCACACACTAAAGTGTAATGCAATTTGTTGTGTGCGTTTTTTAGAGGAGGATTAAGTATCAACACATGATTGTCGTGGAAGGATTTTCTACGCCTGCTCAAGGTATGAATGTATAATTTAGTTGAGTTGCTGATTTAGATAATACATGAATGTATTTTAATGTACCAAAGATGTGTTTTAGTGCCTATATGAGGAATTTTATGGTAGAAATTCTTTTCGGAGTGTAATTTGTTTTTAAATGAGTTAATGAAACTTAGCAGGTGTTTGCTGTCATTGATAACACTATGGGTGTCAACCAACGGTCTAAAATATGTAATTTGCATTAAAGGTCGGTAAGGATTCAAACAATCCTAAAAGACTTGCAAATATACTCTTTGTCATTTTTTTCATGCATTTGTAATTTACTTATACAAGTAATAATAATTTCCTTATAAAGTTCGGGCTTAGAAAAAAATTATTCTTATACATTATACATAAACCTAAGTTTAAATTTGAGTTCTACCCATTACATATTTTTTCGTTTCTCTTTATGTAATAAAGAAGCTATAATGTAAGCATCTATGTTAATTTGGTAATTTTATAATCAAACATGAGAAGTAAATAATACGCACTTATGAAAATACAACTTTCCAAACAAAAAAGTAAACTAGTAAAAATAATATGATGGTTATTCATAATTAAGGAAATGAATCAATCTTCAAAGGTATCTAAATACGTTACATATTTTAACGAAAATATAAGTAAAAGAAATACCAAAATTACAAAACACATCGTAAATTGATAGCCCGGGTTACAAAGCTAAAAGCATATATCACTAACATCTCATATAAGTCAAATATCATCATGTGATTTTGCTTGAATAATAAAATATAATTTTTAATCCAAAAGCATTCTCCAAAAATAATACGTAGTAGGTAAGTTATAACATATACATATGATTTTTTATTTTTAGTTCACCAAGTAAAATCATTTGAAACATGTTAAGTGGTTCATTTCTTAGTCGATAATAATACATAATTAAAATGAAATTTTAAAAACCCTGTGCGTACACAGGTATTATAACTAGTGGGTTCATACGGGAATTAACTAACCAGTGTAGTTAGTTAATATAACATAACATATAAAGGCTATTTGGGTGTAATCCTAAAAATTTACCAAGTTAGACAAGTTACTCCAATTATATCAATGATACTCATTATGGTGGTTTCGAATACTATACCAAGCCAAGTTTTAAAATTTACTACAAGTCACCGGCACACTCATATTTTTGTGGAATTTGGGTAAAATACTGGAAACGGATAATGCTTAATTCTCACAATATGAAAATAAGGATTATGTGTGCGGGTTACGCAACTTTGATTTCACAAAAATATGCTAAAAATTTTAAATTAAGCATATATTACGCATATTTTTGAAAAATTAATGACAAGTAACGTTCTAATTCACCATCCCCCACTTAAAATAAACTACGTCCTCGTTGTGTAAAAAAATATTCATGATGCAAGCGTATCAGTAGATGCAAACGTTGCAACAACAACAAGCTTAAATATCCGTCGTACGCAATAACCATAATCCGGTTCACCATGAACGTGATGTTTCTGAAGAACATTTGATTGCCCGTTATTTTGGTTATGATCCAAAATATCCGGAGTACTAATTCAGACGTCGATATCATATGAGCAATAAACTATTTTTACAAATAGTCAAAGGTAATGAAACTTATACTTTCGATCCTCTTCCTGACCATTTTAATTTTTTTTGAAGTCCGACCCGATTGTACGACTCTAATGAGTTTTAGTGTTATTATGAAATTCACTTTCGCCATATGCCAATTGGCATACGGTACAACACCTGATGCATTTGATGAATATCTACAAATGGGGTGAACATTGTGCACGCGATTGTCTAGATAGTTTTACTAAGTGTATTATTGATTTGTACATGCCTGAGTTTTTAAGAAATCCAACTTTAACGACATTCAAAATATATATGCAACACATAAGAGGGTTCACGGGTTTCCGAGAATGCTTGAAAGCATTGATTGTATGCATTGGGAGTGGAAAAACTGTCCGAAATCATGCCACAATAAATATGGAAGAGATGATAAAAAATATAACCAACTATAATGCTTGAAGTTGTTGCACTGTATGATTTGTAGATTTGGCATGCATTTTTTGGACAGCGGGTGCGAATAACGATATTAACATTTTAGATAATTCTTCTTTATTCAACGACCTACTTGATGACATCGATCGGTGCATAACATGATCAAAAATTTATGATAAATGACTTCAATGACTTGTATATTAGTTCGCAACCAATGAATATACAATCCACATAATGGATTAGAAGCAAAAGATAAACACTATTAAACAAAAATAGTAAATATTGTGGCACGAGTCTCGTGTTTAACACGATTCCATTAAAACAGATTCGTCGTCTGTTTCCCAGGGTACAACGGCCAAAGCTGATGTACAGCCGGACGTGACAAACTTGCCTGAAAGATCACGAAAGCGATTCGTGTTTCTGATCGAATCTTGCTAGAAACTGGTTGCAATGGAGTTGCGTTTTTCAGTGTCTAAAACCGAATGAGTTATGGTTTTATTTATACTAAAAAATTGTCTTGTTCTCCAAGACTAAATAAACGCCATAATTAAATAAATTGGTTTATGTTAAAACACGATTTGCATATATTTTATTTACACAACAATATTCTGTAAACTTTGTTAATAAGTTCCAAATCTATTCCAAAAATGGATTTACAGAATTTAGGAAAATAAATCTCGAATTTGTAGTAAAAAGATACGCACGTAGGCGAAGTTTCGGAGCTGCATTCGTGTCCGCAGGTCGCTCGGGCTAGCATGAGTTCACAAGCTTGGAACCCATTTTGGCCCTGAAAATTCGAAATCTGCAACCCCCCGCGTGCGCACGTAGGTGTTTGAGTAAAACCAACAAATCAATTTGAAGGTCCATATCAAGATTCCTATATAAACACCTCCCCATTATTTTACTAGGCGATGTGGGATATCATATTTTTCCTATATTTTGTGTTTCAAGTGCCCCACTTTAAGATATGATATCTCATTCATATTAGCTTCATTTTGGACATGCTTTAGCTCGTTGCAAAGCTCTCGTCAAGGAGAACACAAAACTACCTAGAAATATAAATATATATAACATATACATATATTAAATAGTGTCCAAATTTTGCAAAAAAAATCATTTTGCAAAACCATTTTTTTCCAGCAATCCTCCACATGAATGGAGATCGGTCAAAAACACACAAAAGTTTCAGTGAAATTTCTGCGGTTAAGTCCTGCATAGGATAGGTAGGTGATTCGTGTCAATTATAGTATATATTTATTTTCCGAAGAAATACTTAGGAAAGTATTTCCCGGGTCGTTCTCCCAACGAAGGTAGAATGGAATTTTGAATTATCGAATTGTGAATCGTGTCGTGAAAAATGGTAAATGTGAAAAATGTGAATAAGAAATTCAAGTAATAGCAAGGAAACACAAAATATGAAGAATGTACAAGCTACATATGCACAAGAGTCTAAAATTAGAAAACGGAAATGCAAACGCAATTATTAAACGTACCGTACGAAATAAAACGTAACTTTTATACTAAAAATGATCCTACAAATATGAAACAAGTTTCTAAAAATCTTAAAATATTAAAAAGAATTTTGAGAAAAAGAAAAATATTTTTTTTGACTTTTTATTTATTTTCTATGATTTATTTATGTTTTTGTAGTTTTAAATGAATTAAAAATAAAGGAAATTAGAAAAATAAAAGAGAAAAATGTAAAATAATTTTTGAAAAATCTAAAATATTATAAAAGAATTTCCTAAAATATTTTTGTATTTTTTATAGCTTTTTTTGAATTTATATTGATTTTTGTTTATTAAAAAGTATTATTAAATGAATTAAAACTAAGAAAATTTAAGAAAAATAGTAAAACATTTCAGAAAAATCTGGAAAAATTACAGAAAATCACAAATATTAAAATGAACTTTAGAAAAAAATTTGAAAAAGATATGAGCAATAGAAGTGCTTATTGTAAACAAAACAGCTTATAGCAAGTGCTTAATAATAAGCACTTGCTACAAAACCGAGTGAAACTTGAAACACAGATGTATTATGAACAGATAAGCTCAAAAGTCTTCAAATATGATACAGGTAAGCTCAGAAACACAAGAATCAAGCAATAAGCAGTTATGGAAAAACTGAAAACCAACAGGCAAACTAGCTTACTTCAAACTAGTGCACAAGCTATTAGTCGAAAAGCTAAGATCTAAAAATGATGAAATAATAAAGATAGGCTAGCTAACAAGTAAACCAAGTTACAGATTCTAATGAGCTTATAAAGGGCTAAAAATGAGAACTAATAATGGTGGGCTTTTAGAAATAGTAGCTATGGTGCAGGGTATATCAGTCAAAAAAGGACTTAATCAAACTGGGAAAATGCTACTCAAAAGCTATAAAAAAAATTCAAAAATGCAAGTCAACAAGGTAAGCAACCAATTATTTTGTATTCAAAATCTCAGCTTATAAAGACTTGAAATAAGTAAGTGTAAAATTAAAAACAAAATGGAAATTGGCAAATAGGTAACTGATGGCAGAGGCTAAAATGGGTCGAAACTAAGTATTTGACTAACGAACTACTACTATCATATTTAAACTAACTATTACAAACTATAAATTTGTGAAACTGATGCGTGGGAATCGCACCTTGCTTTACCTCTCGAGGGATCCCGAGAAGCTTACAACCCCCACCAGGCAGTGTACCTGATCGTTGTAGTATAGTATAGTGACAAGTACCGGGGGATTGATCGTTCAGCTAGGAATAGTGTCGTTAGGATTGAAATTAATCTAACTAGGTCTAAAGGTGAAGGATGATTCTTTTTGTATTTTTATATTTTATGAAAAGCAAGTAAAAATCTCGGGTATTGGGAGTGTGGGCGGAATTAGTTGCTAATCAACTAACCCAAAAGCTACTAATTAAACTAATTAACAAGAAAACTAAACTAAGGTTCTACAAGATAAGTGAAGCATGTCTACCCATGATATGTTACTCCTTGCTAGCTATCCAATCCTACCTATTGAATTGTAACCTTGTTTTAATTGACGGGTTGTATTCCTTAATACCATTCATGGGGTGGCATACATAACTCCCCAATTCTATGAGCTCTTATCTCCTCCTACACCATGCCCAGCACAACTATAGGGATTGTAAACAGTGGCTCATGCATTAAATACAACCAATAAAGACCTAGTACGCCTCGGTTCATGTTTCTTAAGACGTTCAAGCATGTTACCATTTGGAGATCTGCCAGTTTTCTTAAGCCTAACATATAAATCATTCAATCAAAACAAGAATCAATAGGAAACAAGGATTATAAACTAAACCAACTAGATCTATTGAAGTTGTCACGCCTTAATTGATGGAGATAGACACAACATCAATAAGAAATCAATGAGATCTAATCAATTATATACAAGTTTCACATAATCATAAGTAGACACAAGGTGAATTAGCAAATCATCATCAAAGAAGAGCAATCAACAATGATAATGGAAAACATAATTAAGATAGAATCAACAAACCAATACATGATGTTTATGGAGTGATTGAAACCCTCTAAGTTGCTGGAAAAACACCCACCTAAACCCAGGAATCGACCTTAGGGTTTAGGGCTTACAAAAAGTGAAGTTATGAAGTTATATTTATAGGCATGTTTTCTGTCGGCCCTTCGTGACGGCGTCAGCCCGTACTCTTGATGCCGTCAAGACCATTTTTTCACCAAATTGTAGATCTCTTCGTCCTCTTCGCGTGGGCTTTTGAATCACCTAAATCCGAGTTCGTATGCAAAAGTTATGACCAAAACAATATCAGCTACTCCGCGCGCAAGTTTTGACAAATTTACACGTGACGGCCTTGGTGACGCCGTCACCAACTACGGATTTTTATTCTTGGGACTCTGACGCCGTCAAGAGCAATTCTTGACGCCTTCATGCACTGTTCACAGCATAGAATTTGGAGACTTTGCCGTTTTCTTCACTTTTATGCTCCAAAAACGTCCAAAATGACTTCTTTTCCAGAATTCACTCTCCAAGTACCTAAAATCACAAAAGGAACGATTTAGGGCAATATTTGATCAAATAAATTCGGATTCGGGCTTAAATGACCCCCTAAAAACGGATCATTTTTCGCCTCATCATATACCCTTACACTTGAGATTTGCTTGTCCTCAAGCAAATGAGCTTTTATTCTACTCAAAAGACAAGTTAGGGGTCATTTAACACTAATATAAAAGTAATTACAACAAATAATCGTTCCACTAAAGACCAATAGACAAGCACGGAGGTCATACACAAGCACCTCACAAATAGTGTTTAGATACTCACATCTCTCGGGTGTAATAAAGTAATATAACATTATGGAAATGGAAGATATCTCTCACTACCTGTCATAGCAAAATAGATTACCATAGGCTTGGGAAAGGATCAAACCTCCACCACATGGCGTAAGCACCTAGGATAAACTATCAAAGAGGTCTTTTAAAGGGTTATAACGTTAGGTGTAGGGATATGAATTACACGGTTTTGTTGGATAAAGGAAGTTTTACTGGTGGCGAGTTAACAATCTTAGTTAATTACATGTACAGGATGGCGTTGCTAAGCCAAGACTAGACTCGACTTAAGCTAATAAATGAAAAATAACAAAAACATAAAATGAACATAGAATAAAAACGGGATGGTAGTCCGTATGTTTTTTTTTTCTCTCTTTTTTTTTTTTTTTTTTTCCTTTTCTATTTTTTTTTTTTTTCTTTTTCTTAATTTTTTCGATTTTTTTTTTTTTTTTTTTTTTTTTTTTTTTTTTTTTTTTGCATACACTTTTACCCTACCATCCAAAATAATACATCATAGGGGATGAGAATTCCCCTTACACTTGAATCTTTATATACTTTACATTAAACTAATCTAACGACTCGAATTAAGAAAATCAAAACACTTGGAGCACTTTTAAGATTAACGTACATATGGGGGTAATAATATTATGTTCTTCCCCATTACTCCATAAAATAAGTACTTACCCATGAGTCCCAATCGTCCCAAAACAATATGTACAAGGATATGACTCGACTTAGCAACCATGTAATTAATTAGAAAGTTAACTTAGGGTTTAACAAATAACAATAATGCACTAAAAATGAGCGCATACACGGAAGGCTAAGGCGATTTGGTTGTACATTTAAGTGGGGTGTAACAAATTCTTCCTTTAAGTAAGATGCTTAAAGTTAGAAACGAAAAGATAGGCTCGGAGGGGTGTACTAGGGGTTTCGTGTACTAAAAATGAGTACAACGCTAAGGGTGTGGGAAAAATTAGTTGACTTAACTAGCCAAGTAATATGACTTAAATGGTCAAGTAATTATGATACGGGTTTAACACAAGGGTGATCCTAATGCCTCTTATCATGTAGTAAATCCTACTACACGAATGTAGTCTCACTAGCGGTCTCGGGATGCATCACTAACGCAAGTTCTAGAATCTAAATGCTACCGGTACACTCATAAGCACCAATAATAAATGCTTTTCCTATCAAAACTAAAGGCGAACCTCACATTTTTGGGTGGAAAATTTTTCTGAATATACGGTTATGTGCTAGTCATACAACCTCCTATCCATGAGACGCTTGCTATGGCTAAAGTTTCACTCCTAAATGTTGTAAAAAAATTTAAATTTGGCGCTAAAATTACACTAACAAGTATTTCTCATAGTTTTATTACTCATCTACTATCAAACAAAACAAACTCAAGCGAAAGTGCATATGTAAGGTATCATCTTTTTACCCTCCCCTTACACTTAAGATGAACATTGTCCCCAATGTTCAAGTAAAGAATGTAAAAGTGAAAAAGTAAAGAGAATGAAATCAAATACTCCCCTGATTCGCTCGGTATGGATTATAGGTTGGCCAGATTAGATCTTCCTCCAAGAAAATGAACAATCAAAGCTTCCCTTCCAGAATATAAATCATCTCCTTGTCGAACATAACCTGTAAATCCTGACAGAACAACTACAAAAACCCAAAGCATCAAGCCGAACAAAGATAACTCACAACTAGATGTAATTCCAGACTTAGGAATAAAAACAAAACAATTAAAGATATAATGCTTGTGGAATGAATGTTTGCAGATTTCCTGGAGATTATAAAACTTAATAATTCACAAAAACCATAAGACTCCGTTAGAAAAACAAAACTGGTAAAATTTCCAGATTTTTACAAGTGACGCCGTCAAGAGTAAACTCGTGACGCCGTCAGAAGTGACCTGCAGAAATTCTTATGTTAAGTTTCCGGAAAATTTCTGGAAAAACTTCGTCCTACTTCCTGGAAAATCCTGCAAAACATCATTACGACTCGATACAAGCATTTGACTCTAACAAGTACTAATACACATGTCCATTTAATATTGTTGTGGTTCATGCTCAATTTCGTTCTTATAAACAAATTTGGATCTCCCTTACACTTATCTTTTGCAAAATACCTTTATATGCAATTAAGACGAAGTTAAAAACAAAATAAAGCATTTTCACAATTTACTTTGAAACATGAGCCACAAACAATAAAAATAAAACATGCATACGGAAACAAATAAAATCAAACAAACGAACAAACAAACAAATAAAAACACACAAAACATGGGTTGCCTCCCAAGAAGCGCTTGTTTTTGTTCGAGTCACGAGCCTGACTCTACCCTTATTTAATGGAAATAGAGGAGGTTCTCCCTACGCTTAGGATTAAGTGTGGGTGAAAGTAGCGATACACACCCTTAGGGTGTGAATATGCCACGTGAGGTGAAGGGGGTGAGTGAATGGCTTCCTTCATCCTAAAACTACCCGGATAATATTGGTTGATGGGTGGGTCGGTTCCTCTTTTGTCTCCTAGAAATAAATCTAAGGATGGGAAGTTGTGTAAAGGTTGAGGTTCCGGTTCATCAACACTAGGAAATTCCCTAGAACTAGGAGTAAGGTTATCACTACAAGTGTTCAAACCTATATCCTCAAGTGGTGCCTGGTCCAAGGGTTCTACCTCCATGGGAATTCCTAAAATTTCTTCTACTTCTTCCGGGTAAGTCACGGGCGGTGTGTGTGCCTCAAATGATGGTTGAGTATTTTGTGGGCTTATGTTATTTACCTCATCATTCCACGTGTCACGATCACCTATATCCTTAGGTAGTGATAATAACAAACCTAGTGCTTCATCCAACTTATGGTTTATTGATACGGCTCTATCCATAATTCCTTGGCAAACTAGATCGCTTTTTCTATTAGCTTCACTAAAACGAGATCCTAAACATGGAGGTTGTTCATAAGAATCTATTCTAGGTGAAGGCTCATATGATTCATAGGTGTCTCTAAATGAGGTATTTTGCACTTCTTGGTGTTCTAGCCACTCAACCATATATTGCAATCTTAGAAGTCTAAGTGAAGTGTCCATTTGAAGCAAATTACAAACAAAATCACAAAGAAAAGATAGACTACGAGAAAGCTACAAAATAAAAAGAAAAAATCTCACTTGATAGGAATCTAATGAGTAGACCTAATAAAAATCAAATTCAACCTAAACAATAACTATTCCCCGGGCTGCGGCGCCAAAAACTTGATGCGTGGGAATCGCACCTTGCTTTACCTCTCGAGGGATCCCGAGAAGCTTACAACCCCCACCAGGCAGTGTACCTGATCGTTGTAGTATAGTATAGTGACAAGTACCGGGGGATTGATCGTTCAGCTAGGAATAGTGTCGTTAGGATTGAAATTAATCTAACTAGGTCTAAAGGTGAAGGATGATTCTTTTTGTATTTTTATATTTTATGAAAAGCAAGTAAAAATCTCGGGTATTGGGAGTGTGGGCGGAATTAGTTGCTAATCAACTAACCCAAAAGCTACTAATTAAACTAATTAACAAGAAAACTAAACTAAGGTTCTACAAGATAAGTGAAGCATGTCTACCCATGATATGTTACTCCTTGTTAGCTATCCAATCCTACCTATTGAATTGTAACCTTGTTTTAATTGACGGGTTGTATTCCTTAATACCATTCATGGGGTGGCATACATAACTCCCCAATTCTATGAGCTCTTATCTCCTCCTACACCATGCCCAGCACAACTATAGGGATTGTAAACAGTGGCTCATGCATTAAATACAACCAATAAAGACCTAGTACGCCTCGGTTCATGTTTCTTAAGACGTTCAAGCATGTTACCATTTGGAGATCTGCCAGTTTTCTTAAGCCTAACATATAAATCATTCAATCAAAACAAGAATCAATAGGAAACAAGGATTATAAACTAAACCAACTAGATCTATTGAAGTTGTCACGCCTTAATTGATGGAGATAGACACAACATCAATAAGAAATCAATGAGATCTAATCAATTATATACAAGTTTCACATAATCATAAGTAGACACAAGGTGAATTAACAAATCATCATCAAAGAAGAGCAATCAACAATGATAATGGAAAACATAATTAAGATAGAATCAACAAACCAATACATGATGTTTATGGAGTGATTGAAACCCTCTAAGTTGCTGGAAAAACACCCACCTAAACCCAGGAATCGACCTTAGGGTTTAGGGCTTACAAAAAGTGAAGTTATGAAGTTATATTTATAGGCATGTTTTCTGTCGGCCCTTCGTGACGGCGTCAGCCCGTACTCTTGACGCCGTCAAGACCATTTTTTCACCAAATTGTAGATCTCTTCGTCCTCTTCGCGTGGGCTTTTGAATCACCTAAATCCGAGTTCGTATGCAAAAGTTATGACCAAAACAATATCAGCTACTCCGCGCGCAAGTTTTGACAAATTTACACGTGACGGCCTGGTGACGGCCTTGGTGACGCCGTCACCAACTACGGATTTTTATTCTTGGGACTCTGACGCCGTCAAGAGCAATTCTTGACGCCTTCATGCACTGTTCACAGCATAGAATTTGGAGACTTTGCCGTTTTCTTCACTTTTATGCTCCAAAAACGTCCAAAATGACTTCTTTTCCAGAATTCACTCTCCAAGTACCTAAAATCACAAAAGGAACGATTTAGGGCAATATTTGATCAAATAAATTCGGATTCGGGCTTAAATGACCCCCTAAAAACGGATCATTTTTCGCCTCATCAGAAACCAAAACTAACAATCTAATAGGAAGGCTTTTGAGCCGTTAACTGATGTTGGCAGAAACAGGTTCAGGCAGTCTGAGGTGGTAAGAAAAAATGGGTAGACAATGGTTTGGTACCTAACGGCTAGAAACAAGAATAATAGACATGTAATAAAGAACTAATGCAAGCTAACAAAAACTTCCAAAAACTCCTAAACACTAAAAATCAATTGAAGGCATTACGGGACAGAAGTGAACTGATGGTGTAGGGCAAGGGGCAATTAGGCGCTTACTGAAAAGCTTTTAAACAACAAGCTAAAGGCTCAAAATCTCAAAGCATAATAAGCTTAACAACCAGGGAACATATAAATTCAATAACAGGAAATAAGGACTTGTAGATAAGCAGAAGAGGGCACAAAAAGCAACTGAGCTAAACTAGACTGATGCAACATCAACCTAGGAGTAAGTTTAGCAATCTAACAGCCTATCCTAACGAGTACACAAGCTGAAATCAAGTTAAACATAAGCTCACACCAGCCTAGTCAAACGTAAACAAGCTATTAATAACAAGCACACAAGCAGAAAGGCTGGCAACAAGCTCCTAAATAGCTCAGCGAACTCTGAGCTAATCTCAGTAGATATTAATGCTAAATGGGCAACTAAGATGGCATAATAAGCAAAAACAAAAAAAAAAAAAAAAAAAAAAAACAATTAAGTGAAATCTAAGCCTAAATCCTAAGAGACAGAACTATAAGCTACATTTACCTCCAGAAATCAAATAAAATCATCAACTAGATAAGCAGATAGTTGGCCATTAAAAAAAAACTAAGAAACAGATTATCTGTTGTGATGAACTTTGACTAAACCTAATTTCAAATGATCTAAATTGAGCCTAAATGTTGTATTAAGCTGATTTAACATCTAATTAAGCTAAGTTGAACTACTTTCTACCAGAATCTAAGTTTTTAGCAGCTGTTACACAAAAATGAGCACGAAAATGAATTTGGAAATCGAATTTGACTTTTAATCGTTCTACTTATGCATATTAAACTTGTTTTACTCTACATGAACCTAAATAGCTCTACTGATGCAGAAATTACAGGATGAAAACAACAAGATTACTCAGAAAGCTACTGATCCAAACACTAGTTATGAAAAACTGTTAAGAAATGTTAAGATGATAAAGCACTTATAAAAGCTAAACTAATGAAAGACAGATCTTAAGCAAGCTACACTAAGTCCTAAATAACAAATAGCAATATACTAATAAGCACTAGTAAGAGTAATAAGCATAACAGTTGTTAAGCTAAAACTGGATGAAGAATAAGACTAAGTAAGCAAACCTCAAAACAATAGTGTAACTCACATAAAAGCTCAACCACAAGCTACTCAACCCAAAATGATCCAAAACCCCTTCTAAATCAGCTTACTACCTTCATGAACCCGTTTGACTTTAACTTTGACTTTATTTGACTTTTTGAAAACTTTTGAAATAAAAATTGGTTTTTTTAAATAACAAGCTCACAATAGGCTATAAGAGCTTACATGGGCTTATTTGAACAGTAAATGAAAGCTCAAAACAGATTTAAAACAATTAAAAAGGTTGAAATGTAAATGGCAGGGAAATTAAAAGAACACCTTTAATTACATTAATAAAAGTAAAGTTACAAAATTGGAATGCAATTACAACTGAAAATAAGCTAAAGCTAATATTAAGCTAATCTAATCCTACAGCTAAAGCTAAATTATACCCTACTCCTAATGAGGTCGAAAGTGTGAGTGAAGAGTGATATTTATAACCGAAGCTGAGGAGAGATGAGGATTTCTCTGGAAGGCTCTGGATCTTCTATCATGTCCCTTGGATCATTATTCCAATCATTAGCTCAATCATAGCCGTTTGATCAAGATGTGAGGTGTCTCAACCAATAGGATGCTGGGATATTGCCACTCTGTCATTCTCTTACACTCTCTGTCTTGTTAGCACTTTCTAGAAGGTACAAGGGATCCAATGATGAGGTGAATTGTTTGTAAGGGTAAATGGAGTAGGGTGAGAGGGTGATTTTGATGAGGAAGATAAACAGTAAAATATGGGAAGAGCGCGTTTTGGTGTTTGGGTATTTTTATTTTAATTTTGACTCTAGTTGATTTGGGGATTTTGACTTCGGGTAAAATGGGGTGGTGGATCGGGTTATACTAAAAAGGAAATGGACTCGGGTCTTGTTTATTGTTTTTGGCCCAGGTTTGGGTTAATATCTTTGGGTTGGACTTATAAAAGGGTTTTTATTAAATTTGGATCCGGATGAGGTTTAGTGTTAGATTTAGGATAAAGGTTTTAGGGATTTGTTTTCTAAATTTGCAAAGCTCAAGGGTATTTTCTGCCAACTTTGTAAAGTGATTTCCAAGGACCAATCTTGACAAATAATGAATCTTCAAGGTTGATTTATTCATTTTGAGCTCAAATCTGATCTTTTCTTGAAAATTACTTCCTCAACATCGGCTTTTGATCCTTTTTCCAATTCTCGTGCTCGTTTTGTCGTTTCCTTGTTCTTTTGTCCACTTTTCTCAATATCCGTACCTGCATATTCAAAAACACAAAAACACAACATATATGGCATATTTGGACGGTTTTTGGTCTTATTTGGTCCGGTTTTGGTCTAATAAAAGGTGTGTAAATTAATACACACCAGTAGGTGTGACCCTTTGAACCTTCCCATGTGAGGTGCACTTAGTCTCCTAGATCTGAGCAGACGCGATGTCATTGAACTCAACCTATGTTTACGTAGAAGACGTTACACTTCACACAAGAGTCTCCCTGACCTTGTCAAGTCCTCATAGTCGTGTTCATTGATGAGTGTGTAAATACTCATTATTTTTACCTTTTCTGAGCTGTCAAAACATCTAAAAACACTCAATATTGAATCAAAATAGTGAAAATATCCCAGGAAAGTGTTTTACATGTTTCAAATGCAAAATAATCAAAAACAGATGAAAAACGCACAAAGTTTGCAAAATTGGCAGTTTCAGTCCCTCATCTTTCAAAAGTTGTCAAATCTAGTCCCTAGCTGTTCTAAAAACTTGAAAAAGTCACCAAAGGTCCTTATAAATCAAAAAGTTACACAAATAGTCCTTTGGTGCAAAGTTTCACAAAATGTCAAGTTTAGTCCCTGAACTTTAAAAATTGTCAAAAATGGTCCCTGGGATATTAAAAACTTTGAGAAAAATAAATTTTGTCCTTGCACTAATATTTTATGGCAGGATTGGTCCTTGGTGGAAAAGTTTGGTGAAATTACACAACTGGTCCCTGAAGTTTGAAAGTTTGGCAGTTTTAGTCCCTGGTGAAATTAAAATGGAAAATCATACCAGGACCTCATACTATGCATAAATTGGCAAGAAACACCCCTTGAAATACTTTGGAAGATGGCCAATTTTAACCCTCCAACTTTCGGTGAATTACAAAAATGGTCCTTGTGAATTACTTACACCAAACCGGACCCTTACTATTACCCAAAAATAATACCAAGTCCAAATCCATCACCTAAGCCCACCCACTCCTTATCCTAAGCCCATGCAATACCCACCCCACATCCCCTTTTATAATAACACCAGGTCAAACGTTTGACCTCGGTCAAACCGAGTCAAACACCACCACCCCCTTCTTCTTCCCCCTTCCCCCACAACCTGCCAAACTCCACCACCCCCCACTTGCATTAATTACATCATCACAAACCCACCACCCTCACCCAACTAGACAACCCACAATTAATGCTTCCCCCTACACGCTAAACAGTCCCAATTGCTCTTATTATTTTTTTGGCGCGAAAAACTTTTCAAAGGCTGAGATTGGTTTAAAGTGATCCAACGGTTCAGATTATTGATGGGATTTACTCAGAGGCTCAAAAGAACCTTAATGGACATCTATAAAAGGGGAAGAATGCAAGGAAGAAGTGTGTGTAGTTAATTAAGTAATTTTTAGTGTCGAATTAAATTTAGTTTTCAAAATCAGTTGTAATTTCCTTAATTCAAGCATTGTAGTAGCTTTATTATTGTACTCTAAGTCTTTTCAAGTTATAAAAATCAAAGTTTCAATTATGTTTTGTGTTATTGCAATTTACTTAATTTCTGAATTTCTCATTAAGCTTAAGTGTCACTTGTATCAATGATCATGGACTGAGATAGGGTCACTTAGGTTCCTTAAGCTTGTTAAAGCTTATAGAGACAATTAAAACTCAGTATTACTAGAAAAACATCAAAAATATATAAAAGTCAACAATAGTCAACTGTGTTTGTTTTGAGTTGTTTTCAGGTATTGAGAAGCATTTGTGGGCAAGCTTGGAAGTGTACTTAGCCTATCTAATGATAGGCATCAGTGGAAAACCCCTTGTTCATGCTAGGGGTGGTTTGTAAGCATTTGCTTATTTTAAAATTTCCTCTAAAATCTTATTTCATTATAGCTTCTGATTGCTTGTTTGTTATTTGCCATTCTGTGTTTCTTATGCTTATTGAGTGTCATTTAGGTGATTTATAGCTTAATCTAGATAACTTGTTCATTAAAATTGGTAGATACTTTAAGTCCTAAGTTTCACAGTCAAATTAGTTAAGTGGTATTCTTGTGTGTTTTATGGTTAATCTCTGTTTCTAAGCAGTCTTTTAAGTCTAATACATCATAAAAAGTTGATTTTGAAAAGTCTCATAAGCTTTCATAACCCTTAGCTCTTAAAAAACCAAAACAGTCATTGTAATAGGGGTGTTTGGTTTAGTGGATTGCTGAGGTATTCAGTGGGCATTGTGCCTTGACAGTTGTTCCCTTAGTTTGTATTAGGTGTAATCAGGCTTGAAGAAACATAAAACCAGCACCTATAATAGAAAAAAGTCAAAATCAATCAACCTCAACAGTTAACTGTTGAGGTTTTGGGATCTCAATTCTCTCACATTAGCTTAATATTGTAAGTGTAATCTTAAAATAGCTTTTCTATAGCTTAAATACATGATCTCAGTCCATTAAGAAGCATCAAAACTCAAGAAAGTCAAAGATCTAAGTTTTTCTTCAAAAGTCAAAAGTGCATATTCATTTTTTCTCCAAAATGGCATGAATTTCCATGATTTTTGTGTTTGGTTTTGAGCCTTAAAACTTGTTGGGTAGTTAGTCTATAAGCTTAAGTTGAGATTTGCATAGTTGTTTGATTTTTGTGATTTTTTGTGTGGGCTCCACACACCTCCAAACAAACCTGCAGGGAAGAAGACTTCCCCTGCACCAGCAGACCACCACAACACCACCACCTTTGGTGGCTGTTGTAGGCCAATTCAGTGGGCCCCAGTGGTTCATTTTGGTTTTTCCCAACCCCCCTCCTACCAGGCATCATAGTTTGACCCTTTGTTTGACTTTAGGCCTAGTGGACCCCACCTGGATTCAGTGCTCAAGTTTCTCCCATTTCTGAGTGAAATTTCAAGTTGCAAAGTGCTTATTTCATTCTTAACAGCTTATCAGTGATCATTGCTTGTTGTTTTCAGCTTATTTAAGTCACTTTAGCTTATTTGTACCTAGTTTTACCATTGTGGACCCCACCTACAGTCATTTGTGCTTATTTTGCTTCTTGGTCAATAAAAGTCAAACTGCTTAAGTAAAGGGGGTGCACACTGCTTATTTTTAAGCTAGATAAAAAGTTGTTTTACAAAAGTGTCTTATTTTCATCTAACTTTTAGCTGTCAAAAAGAAAAACACCAAAAATCCAAATATAAAATAAGTGATAGCTTCTATTTAATAGAAACTATCTTTTTCATTTTTCATTTCAGCTTATTTGTAAGCACTTGTCCATTTTTATAATTTTCTAAATTTTCTTGTACCTTTAAGTATTTAAAATAATTTTCTTAGATTTTTCCTAATCTGTTTACTATTTATTAGATTTAAAAGTAGTTTAATTAATTAAATAAGTAATATTAGTTATTGATTAGTTTTCTTAAATTTTTAGTAACAACAGTAGGTTTTTATAATTTTTCTAGGTTTTATACATTAATTAAGACTTTTAGAAAATATATTTTTAGTTTCTACTGTTCATTTTCCATTTTTCTTATTTTAATTATTTAAATTAGATTTAAAGTAATTAAAAGGTAATTAATTAGTGGAATAGCCTTAAACATAATTTTTAGAAGTTTTTATAATTTTGTAGGATTCCTGTGATGGTTAAATAGTTTTATAAATTTTTACATAATTTTCTAAGTTAATTTAGTATTAATAGTAAATTAAAATAGTTTAATTATTTTAATTAATATAAATAGTTTTTAATTAATAAAAAACTAATAAAAAGACAAAAATATTTATTTTTATTTTTTATACTTTCTTCAAGTTCATTTTTAAGTTTAGAAATTGTTTTTGCAAGTTTTTTTGTTTAATTTGTAATCCTTATAATTTTTAGTTAATTTAAATTAGAATTAAATTAGATTTTAAATAGTTTATTAATTAAATAATAAAATAATCACTTTTATAATTTCATTTTCATTTAAAATTTATTTTTAATTTTAAGTTTTCAAAAGTTTCATTTGCACCCCCTGTAGTTTGTAATTAATCAAAACCCACTTTTCTGTCTGATTACGTGTTACCAGATTGTGAATTTGTGCATATACCTGTATATCTGTTATTTGTGAATATTATATCTGTGTACAAATACCAAAATATCAGTAGCAAAATCAATTCCATATCATCTTGGCTACTGACCTCAGTGCCACTCATTCCTAAACGATTTCCAAAGCACCATTTCAATCTCGCTGGGACTTAACGACCCGGGGACACACTATACTATCACCGGAGAATTGGAATGAGGCTGTCTTTGACTTATTGACCTTGGTCAATAATATCTGACTGCTTTTACACCAATCATTCATTATGGTCATGAATACTAGTCTGGTTCTGCAAGAGCTCTTAGGAATTGCGCCCCCTGCATTTCCCTTCGAAGCGACTCCACTTCTCTCTCACATAGGTGATTTCATCTTGAATCATTAAAAAAGCATATACTTTAAAATTTCATCTTGAATCATTAAAGCCATATGTTTAACCTCTCAACAAGTCACATTGTTATAGGAATGGACTAGGAAGCTACAAATTAAGTAACTCCCCCACATTGACATGACTTCCCCCACATTTATATGATTAGGTTGTCCTATTAAACCCAGATTTTGGGATCTCCAGTCAACCGGGTTAGGTTTTCCTTCATATAAACTCATTCCTTTAAGGGCTTTAGTCTCATTCCTTTAGACGACTTACTAACTAACTCTCTGCTTAAGCCTTTCGTAAGCGGATCCGCAATGTTATCCTATGACTTCACATAGTCAATTGTGATAACTCTTGTTGAGAGTAGTTGTCGCACCGAATTATGTCGACGACGGATATGCTAGACTTTCCATTATACATTATGCTATGAGCTCTGCCAATTGCTAATTGACTATCACAATGTATACTAATGACCGTTACCGGTTTAGGCCACCTTGGTATGTTCTCTATGAAATGATGTAGTCATTCGGCTTTTTCTCCGCATTTATCTAATGCGATAAATTCTGATTCCATCGTGGACCTAGCTATAACTGTGTGCTTGGAAGACTTCAAAGATATAGTTGCCCTTTCTAGTGTAAACACATATCCACTAGTCAATCTAGAATCCTTTATGTCAGATATCCAGTTTGCATCACTGAATCCTTCGATAACAGATGAATATCTACTATAATGCAACCCATAATTGTGACTGTATCTCAAACAATGAAGTACCCTAGTCATAGCTTCCCAATGTGCATAACTTGGTTTATTAGTATGACTACTTAGCGATGGGCCATTTTTGGATGTTAATGTTAAAAGTAATGATAATGATATAACGCTATTGAAGCAGCACCTTTTGTGTTGAAGGAGTCCTGATTGAGAGACCTAAATTATGTGTCTAAATCTATGCTTAAGTATAGCTACATATTTAAGTATAAATCTATGCTTAAGTATAGCTACATATTTAAGTATAAATTTAAGCACATAATTAGTCCATAATTAGATCTCCATATCATCTAGTAACTAGTTAGCAAAGCCCAAGTGTGATGAACGGCCCACAAGACAAGTAATGACTTCACTTCTCAACCACACTTCCCGAACATCCTGTATATAAATTCTTTATTACCAGAATAAAAATAAAAATAAAAAATTCCAAATTTCACGGTGTGCAACAGCAACAACCTTACCTCCGCCACACGCCCACACGCTTCCGTCAATGGCGGTGGTTCTTTCCGTCGGAACCTCACCTTTGCACCACCGCCACCGTCAGCCACACTCCCGTAAAACCTGCTTTCATAAACGTGGAAGCAGTAACGTAAATATGGCAGGTGGCACGTTGTTGTTGTTAAGTAAATATGACAGTGCGGTGAAGTTTTTTAACCGTTCGAGTTTTCGGTAATTTTTTATATATTTTTTTACATTGTAATTGTTTTTCATTTTGTAATTTATTTTACGTGAAATGTTGCTAGTTAGGTATGTTAGTGTTAATTTTCATGATAAGGTGTTTGTTTCGGCTTATATAGTCGGCTTATGGCGTATTTGGTTTTTGGGCTTATATTTCATAAGCTCGCTTTTTGTGGCTTATTTTGAAACTTTTCGGCTTTTGTAAGCTTATTATGACATAATAAACTTATATGAGCGGAAAAGTTTCAAAATAATAAGCCACAAAAAGTGAGCTTATGAAATATAAGCCCAAAACCAAATAAGCCATAAGCCGGCTATATAAGCCGAAACAAACACCAATGGCTTATGAGCTTATATGTTTTCGGCTTATGTTTATCATAAGCTCATTTTTTCGGCACGATACATAAGATAGTGTAAATGCTAATAAGAGTATTTGGATATAACTGATATATGATACACGGCTTCGGTGTAGTTGTAACTTGTAAGTTGTGACACCCTAATTCTGAAGGAATAGGAGGCTAAGTGATGATACATATATAGAGCGATAACATTTAGGTCGAATTACAATGAAGCAATAATAATGTATCTTTGACAATGAAACGAAGGAGTCATAACAATAAGGTACCAAGAAGGAGGCTATAACTATAAAGAACGAAGAGGCGTTTAATCAATAATATGTGTTAATGGCCAAACAGGCACGTAACTATAAGTACTAGCCGAGAATCTGTGTGAGCATCTTTACGAATAAATGAATGCTTATTGAAGAGATACGATATTTGTACCTCAAACAACTCACCGGGCAATTGAAACTCGACTAGTTTCTCATTCAAATACTCTGGAGCATTTGCAAACTGATTTGTTGTCATCGCAAACACTCTCCCGCCAATAGCATTTAGTGTCTTATTCTCATTATTGCATTCATTACCTGTGCTATCATTACTATTGAAATCAACCCTTTGCTCGATGCCCAATGCCCAATCTGACCACACATAACTGTTGGGCGGAATTAGAATATGCCACTTTGGAACGTTTTGGATAGCGTTCTTGGTTTGCCCATATCGTTGCTGCGTATTTTGACGATATTTTTCCCATGATCAACCTTTTGATGACCCGAATGTGCTACACTGCTGGTTGTCGGTTGTATCTATTTCTTTTCTTGTTACCATCTTGTTTCAAAATATTCTTTCTGTAAGATCTCAATATTCTTCGCGACATATGTGGCATCTGCCACATAGGAAAACTTCATGTTGATAAGCTTGTCACAAGCTATGTCGATCATTGAGTGCCCACTTGAATTTCTTAGCCTGGTCTTCCTACAAACTTGCTTTAGCATAAAACCTGCTAGTTGGCAAATTGGTGAATATTCCGTTTCATACTTATTTTTTATAAGCTGGAAAATGTTGTTGGTAAAATCTTTCTATAACAGCGTTTCCACAAAGCATCACCGCTCTTTGCCTATTTATAAGCCTTCCCCCCATTGTGAGCATCCCCCTCCAGCTCATACGTTGCCTGCCTTACCTTAAATTGGTCTGCACACCCAAGTAACTAGAAGAATTTCTCCAAACGACAAATATAATAAGAGAACAAATCACATATGTTTCAGAGAATTTGTCGAAGAAGTAGGTCGAGTTTCGATTGCATGTTAAGCTGTTTGAGGTACAGATATCTTATCTCTTGATAAGCGTTCTTTTATTCCTAAACATGTTTGTACCAATTCTTGGCTAGTACTTTCAGTTATGTGTTTGTTTGACCATTGACACAAATTATTGGGAAAACCTAAAAAAACTTATTGTTCGCTGCCTTAATAAATAAAAATCAGCGATAGGTCTGGCCTTACTGATAGAAATATCACTTTGTCATTAATTGATTTATATGGGCACATGCGCGTGTAACAACTTTTGACCTTTTTCCAACACGAAGATGGTGAAGTGACTTCAATGAGAGTAATATATGTGAAAATTAAAGTTACCAATCATGACAGGATTCCTTTTTACCAATTATTATGAGCAACTTAGTTTTCTGAGCATTTATATACATATTAACATTTTGTTTATTATATTTAGTGTTAGAAGCTTCCAGAAAGATGATACAGAATATTCTGACTCTGCAAGCTACATAGATAACTCTGAGAGACAAGATGAAACGGCCGATGTTGGAAGTCAAGAAATTATAACCACTGGTACAAGGAGTTCATTGCTGGCACAACTAGCAATACTTCTGGGTATAGCTGCAACAGTTACTGTATTGTCTATATGTCTCAAGCAGCCAAATCAGGGATCCTCGTCAGGAATTCAAATATTGGCTGGCGGTGCATCTACCTCTGCTCTACCCGGTGTTGGTTTTTCGTTCAATGCTTTTGGATACAGAATCATACTTCCAGAATACACTCCGGGGTATATGGCTGGCTACCCTTTGCACTTGCAAATTTCGGCTTTTGACATATAATGATTCATTTAAAGAATTGGCATCTGTTTTATTGTTCTACAATGTAATTTCAATAGTCAAGGAATCAAATTTCCTGCTATGGGCTACAATAATATTTTTTCCTTTCAAATTGTATCAGATGGATCTATTTTTGGCTGCTGATGGCTGCAGGATGTGGGCTTTTTATCAGTGAAGAGGCTTTGAATATATGGGTGTGCGATTCTTTTCAATATATATTTAGAAGTTTTTGTTGGTTCCTGTTGGTATCTGATATCGAATTTTTGCAGGTTGGTATCTCTGTAGCACGTATGTTGTCATTAGATGGGACGAGGCAGTCTTTGGTTGACTCATTTTCTAGAAATGCTCCACACATATTGTCCACTGTTTTGTGGGTATACTGGTTAGTGCATATATTTTTAAGTCAAACTTTCTAGAGTTCTCAATCTTTTATAGCAGTAACATAGTCAAACCTTTCCACTTGCGTGTGTAATAAACACCAGGGGAGTCTGTATTAGTGATATGATACCATTTTACCTCGGAAGGCTCTTTAAGAAATCTGGTGCATCTGATGATGTCTATTCAAAGGTTTGTTTCGTTCTAGATGTCTTTTTCACTGCATCTTTTTTATACCATGAAGTAAAATGATAAAATTTTAATATTTACTTTAGTTGGGGATTAACAAAGAAAAAGCAATTGAGCTTAACGGCATTGTTCAAAGATACGGGAATCTCATTGGTTTCGGTAAGTTCATGGCACACATTTTATTCCTGTGATCTTGTATATGGCTTCTAAGTGTTATATTTTGTTTTCTTTAGCAAATTATTCTTTGTCCTTCTTGTGAGTGTACTGCTCTATAATATCTGGTTGGTGACTCTCTTCACATTATGATTTGCAGTTGAACGTTTTTCTCTTGGAGTGAGAAACCCGACAGCTTTCCTTGCTGGGGCACTGGTTCGTAATCTGTTTTTATACAACTTCAGTTTATTGTTCAACATCATAAAAGCATAAGTACACATAGTTATCATCAATCCAGTATGACTTTGTGACACAGTGAACACAAATTATTCATACTCTGGATCCTAATTCTAGTTACATATTTGAGTCTATACTAGTAGCCGACAAGCTATTCTCCCTAGGATAGAGTTAAACAGACAACGTATTTTTTTTACTATTTGAAGTGGATTTTTTCTACCAAGCTTCTTTCTCTTGGAATACAGCAGTTCTTAGTACCTTGTTTTTCATTGATTGAAGGGTATCTCCCCCGAGTGCTTCTTTGCTGGCGTTTGTTGTGGTGGCTTGCTTACTCTTCCAGTTCAGGTTAAGCCTATTTTAATACAGATCGCATGTTTCCTACATAGTAATATCATACCTACATGCATTTTTATATAAATTGTTGATGTTAGTGGTTGAAATCATATTTGGGCTTATTATGACCAAGAAAGAGAAGCCTCTTATATGAATGTATCAGTCAATTTTTTATGTGATAGAGAAACCCTTGATGAGTAAACGTACTTGCACATGTATGACACGATCTACTGATAAAGTTAGCAATAAAAGCAACCAAGCTTGGTTAAATCTCTCTTTTTTGGTAGCCAACATTTTTATGCTATAAATAAACATCGAAGTTTTAATAATTGATTCAAGGTAACCTACTAAAAACTCTATTATGTGACCTGGTTACCTGGCCAAGATGCTGCCCTGGCAGCTGACTTCTTGTAACTTTGACCATGTTGACATTCGTCTGATGTGGAGCCTGAAAACCGTTAAATTAGAATATTACCTTCAATTGGAATCTCTTGAAACCCTGGTAATATTTTTAGGAAAATGAATGAGTTGGTTAGTGAGTGTGCTCTCTTTGTAGCTGGTCATCTGACACCATTATTTTTCTCTGACCCTCAGCTTGGAATTGGTTTCTTACTGAGAGAACGACCTGTATTTGCTCTCGCCACTGTTGCTACAGTAGTGGTAAGAATGATTCCGGTGCCCCAAATGATCATATCTTTTTTTATATGAAGTATTCTAATATAATGTGTTATATTGACAGGGAATATGGACCATCTTCCCGTATGCCGTAGCTGCTTCGACAGCATTATTTTTTTACCTGCGAAAGCGCTACTCTAATTAACCCAATTCACGAGGTACTAAAGATTAGATAGATATTACATTCAAAATATTAAAGCATTCTATTATTTTCAGAGTGACGAATAATCAATTATATGAATTGATTGGTTCATCTCTGTTAACGAAATTAGAATAGGTGGTTGATAAGAAAGTATAAGAAGTAAAAATTGGTGTATAGCTAGATAGCTCATTTTTCAAATTGCAAGAGCTGTCTCTCCTATGTAATTCAATACTTGTTTTATCTTATATGATCTAATACAAAAAGATAAAATAGGCTATATGGCTAATACTTTTGCTGTTGCATTCCTGAGATGCAAGACTATTCCTTTATATTTTGACTAAACTTCTCCCCATTTTTATATATGAAGCTGCCATTAAATAATAAGAAATATCTCCAATAAATAATATACGTGATTCTCAACTCGTCCATGTACAATGTATTATTACATACAAACAGAAATCTACTGGATTTATCTTTCTAGTCGCTTCTTCTCTTTCAAGTGGAAGTTCCAATAGCTGCAAGATACGATAGCTGGATGCTGTAGGATTCTTTAAGCACAGCAAGTACTTCAGCAATATTTGGTCTCTGTGATACATCTCTACCTACAGACCTGGCAGCAATTGAAGCTGCTTTGCCCATGCTCTCTTCATCAAAAGCTCCCTTTAAGCTCTCATCCACTATCTCAAATGCACCGGCTTGCAGATACGGCTTTGCCTGCCAAGATATTAATATTGTCAAAGAAAATTGGGACAAAAACACCTTTAAGCTTTAGATGGCAGTTCTGGCTTTTTACTGATGACGGGTCTATTTGGGCTGTGTTTTATCTCAAACGGTTCAAATCTGAAAGCTAGATGATGAACTAGTTGATAGTCATTAAAAGTCTATTCAAATGCAAAAGAAAACGTCTTAAATCTATTTAGTTTTAAGAGGTTGAGTGTTGACTATTATTGTAGTAAAGTATTAATATTCTTAAAATAGGACAAAAAAGTGTTTTTAGCCAACCAAACTGATCCAAGCCGTTTTGGTTCGGTACCCAACCCCGCCCGTCTTGCCAACTGTACTAAGTAGTAATAGAACGGAGAAGAAATTAGGTACCCATAAAACCAAGTTGAATGAATCTGGTGATCCGATTCGCCTTAAGGGTGCTCTACCACAAATTAGCTCCAATAGAACAACTCCAAAACTATATACATCACTCTTCTCAGTCAATTGTTGGGTGATATAGTATCTGCATAGAATTAGAATGTCACATTCTTGTTATCTGTATGCACTTGACTGAGAGGAAGTTTGACAAAGAAAAACGTTAACATACTCGGGATCAAGATAGCCAGCAGTTCCCTTGACCATAGTGGTCACATGACTCGCATCTGCCTGAAGTACTTACTTTGATAGGCCAAAGTCGCAAACCTTAGCATTTAGATCTCCATCCAACAGTATATTGCTGGACTTCACGTCACGGTGGATGATCCGTGGTTCACTCCTATTGTGCAAGTAGTCCAAACCTTTTAAGAAAACACAATGGAATGAGCTTGACCTTTTAGACTGCACAATATACCATTATTGCACTATTGGATGGAGAGTTTGTACCTTTTGCAGCATCAATTGCAATTTTTAGTCTACGCACCCAACTTAATGTTATTCTTTTGCTATTTGGTCCTGAAAAAGGCGCAACAAAAATTATACAAATGTAGGACTCATAGGTAGAACTTAACTGGTGAATGAATGGCTTACCGTAAAGATTATCAGTCAGTGTTCCACCGGGTAGATATTCGTAAACCAGTATTTGCTGTTTCGATTCATGACAATATCCTTCCAACGATACAAGATTTGGGTGACGTATTGAGGACAGAAGCGATACCTGGAACATCAGTCCGTCAATGGGTCAGAAGTAGAGGTTGCAGTTTTGACCCATTAACTCAATACCGGGTTATCCATTTTATCTTTTATCTTTAAGATGTCAAACCGAATAAATTCAAGGGGCCCCAAATTTTATTTTAAAGGCCTAAAACCCCTTAAATAATTTGATATAAAAGTTTTTATTGTAATTTAACTAATAATCATATCTAATCCAAAAGTTTTCTTAACAAGTTGTCTTTCAGCAACCAGCCCGATCCGTATGAAAAAGCACCCGTTTTTACTTGAACGAACTAGTCCAACTGGCCCATAATCCGATATTACCACATTTAGTCAGATGGTGTCACTAACCTCATCGATGAAAGAATCAGCCCCGAGCTGTGTTTTATCGAACCGGACTTTAACAGCTACTAGTTTTCCATCGGAAAGCTTCCCAAGGTAGACTGACCCATAGCTACCACGGCCTAAAGCCTGCTTAAAGTTGCGAGTGGCTACTTTGATCTCTCTGTAAGAGAAAGTTCTTGCTAGAGTCAAGGACCTCATCTGCAGGTCAGCTTGCTCACTCTCTTTAAGTTCAAATTCTGCTTTATTTCTCCTTGTGTAGAAGAAAACCGAAACAATTACAACAATAAGAATAATAGTAACTCCTCCAACTGCACCAAGTACAACTGCCAAATGGTTATGAAGTTTTTGCTTCTTCTCGTCAAAGACTGATACTTTTGGTGCATCAATTGAAGCATTGGCTTTAGCGTCATAGCATTTTGACATGGAGAAGCTAAGACACTGATTCCCTGTGGTTCTGCATAAAACCTTAGTGTTTAGTTTAATAGGCGTAGTACTCTTACTAAAGGTAGCAAAATGGGTGGGTAAGGAGAGCTGGTAACAGGTTGAAATTGGTAATTTTGTATGGGCCTGGTTGACCTTAAACATATCTGTCATAACCTTTGAACTTTTTAATTACGGAGTAATATTTTGTGTGTCATTAATGATTACAAAGTCATATTATTGTAATAATAATTTAATCTATTGAACATTACGCTTTAGGTCGTAAATAAAATAAAATACACTACGGTCAATTTTTTGACATATTTAACCCATTTTTTCTTTTTAGCTAAATTTCTTGAATTACCCAGTTGACCCGTTCCCATTTATAAGTGATCGGGTCGAAATTTCCACCTTCATGTAGTACCCTTAGGGCGATTGGCCGATCCAAGGTAGAAAAAAGAACAATCAGGATTTGATACCTGATTTCAAGACTATCTTTGTTTAGTGCCTTTGGGAGTGCGCCTTGTAGTTGATTGTTTTCAAGAATCCTAAGAAATTACAGAAATTAGCAGACCAGGTATCTCTAGTTAGTTAATTCATGAAGATAACAATGATTATTCACTTACAATAGATGAAGATTCTTCATGGCTCCTAAACTTTCAGGGACGAAACCTTCTAAACTGTTATTTTTCAGATCCCTAAACAGAAACAATCAGACTTTCGCTTTAGATAAGCGATCATGTAAGAACATTTCAAAACCATCGTCTAGTGTAATTTGAGACAAGACTTACAGAACTTGGAGGCTGATTAAGCCACCCAGATCAGTGCCAAATGATGTTAGCTTGTTGAAACTCAAATTCCTGCGATTTTAAGCCCACAAATTTCTTAGTCAATAGTCCTAGATTCAGGAAAGAAGAATTAACCGGACTTGAGTTAGGCAGTGAGCATTACAGATTTTCAAGATTCTTTAAACTGCCCAGGTTTTCTATATCTCCTGCAAGTGACGTATTATGCAAATCTCTGCCAGTATGATGAAATGAAAAAGTTAATATAAAGATTCTGAATTCAATTGCATTTATACTGTTTAAAACTGTCTTACAGTGTTTTTAGATCGAATAGGTCGCCAAATGTAGGATTGATTGACCTCAAGTTAATATCAGATAATACCCTACAAATAGGTCAAGGAAAAACATGAATTGAGGAAAAACACTACCCAAATAAAGTCAAATTTCTTGTTGAATTCAACGCATAGTTTTTCATACAATGAGGTGACCGAACTTCCTTCACAATGTATGTGCTCCCAGGGGGTTGGAAAGCATGGGTCGTCTTCCCATTTGAGATCCACCCCAGTGGACTGCTGAATTACTTGAAGAGCTGAAACTGCAGAACATGTATAAAGGCAGCTTATATAAATAGGTTATTGATACAAAATAATAATAAACTGAGAAGTCAGACTGTCAGAGTGTCAGACAGTCCGATGACATGCATTGTAGGTGGCACTATACAACCCCACAATGCATTGTAAGGTTGTACAGCACATCCCGATGTCGTTGGGTTGAGGCTAACCTACTGTTGTAGAGGATTCAGGAGGTATGTTAACGATCTCATACACCTCGATAGCATTCACGAGAGGGTAGAAGCTAATATCTTTAAAAGTAATATTTAAGCTCCTAATTCCTGTCCTTAAGAAATACAAGCTTTCAACTTCCCAGCTTTTCACACTATAGTTTGATTCCACAACATCCCCATTGATTAAGACATCAAATGTAGGCGACACCGGAAGAATCCCAGCAAAATATAAAACTAGATAATAATCTCTGAGATCTGCGAGGTCAAAATTGTAACTCAAGCCTTCCCTCCTAGCTAACACTCTACCGGTTTGAAGAACTGGTACAGGAGGACTCTCGTGTACACCCCAAGTATTAAAGGTACCCAGGGTCATAAATCCAGTCGATGTATGTAAAGGCGAAAAATCTTGATCAGGATCCCATATTCTGTCATATTGATCTAACGGATACCTGGAATTAACATGACCTCATTTTAGTAACTGATCAAGAATCAAAACCCGCTTACCAGTATTTATCTTAGACGGGTCAAATTGGCCAGTTCGGAAAAAATAGCTAAATTGATGAGCTCGTCGATTAGATGATAGTCATCCAAATTGTAATTTAACTGCATACAGCCTCGTAAGTTTTTTTTTTTTTTTTTTTTTTTTTTTTTTTTTTTTTTTTTTTTTAATCAAAAATATAGATTTATCATTCATTTTCTTTTTAAATATGGAGAAAAAAGGTTCCAGTTAAACCAGAACCCTTTTCGACATTACTAAATACTATAAGCATAGTGCTGAGATCATACCGAATAGAGCCATTAGTGTAACCGCAGTTGATCCGGTAGCGTTTCCTAATCAACTTGCTTGCAAAATCTTCCATCCCACTGTAATAAGCTCCTTGAGGGATCGGTCGGATTTCAATGGAAGAAATGACAGGAAACCCACCATTCCGTATAGAGTTTAGACATAACAAAAGAAGCTCTTTGCTGTTTGGTTGCCATATGAACTCTTCAATCCACGGATCTTTAAACGATAGGTAAATGTCAGCAGCTATAGCCGTTCCTAAGGAAACAGCGAACAATGGTGGCTGTTTAAGCCCGTCATAGTTTTGATACACGAAAGTGGCTCGAACAAGCATCAAGGATGATGATGTGTAGTTTATCGGTATCTTATAACACTTTCGGTTTCCAGGACCAGGGAAAAACCGAAGAGTGGTCAAGGAGGCAGTACTCTCGTTGAACTCAACCGTTGTGGTATTGCCTTCTGTGATATAACTGTTGTCTGATACCCATGAAATGTTGGATGAGTCGACGAAATTTGTAGCTCCTCCACATGATATACTCAGAAAACCTGTACAAAAGTTGCATGATCATGAATAAATACAAGATGGTAGAGTTAAAAAAAAGTTACAACTGAAATGAAGGTAAGATTAGTACATACCATCTTGATCAGATAAAATGAGCTTAGAGTAGCTAAGAAACAAGAAAACAGAGAATAAACACCAATGGAGGTCCATGAGATTTTCAAGTTTGCATCAGATTTCTAGTATAATGAATACTCACTAGTTAATGACTTAATTTAAGATATGGGCTAATGGGCAGATGGGATTTTCTATTGCTTTATGTCCAACGTTGGGCATACACTATGCAGTATGCACATTTGTTATTAGCATGCATAAAAAATGTTGTTACTACTAGAAAATATACATTGATATCAATCAACAAACTAGTTTATGACACGTTGGTAAAAAGCCGTTATAACCAGCCCACACGTCCTGCTACAAAGACAATATATGGATGACAATGTTTATACACCGCTCACGACACTGTCCGCACCGGCCACCACTAGGTTACACCTTTAGAGCTATAATTCAATTTTGATTTCGGTTATAATTTATAAATATATTATCTTAGATCAAACTTTAGAACTAATTTAGTACTCGTATCATTTATGCATTAACAAATTTAAGAAAATATTTTGGTTTTCTGTTGGATGAGTAAAGGATATGGAGACTGGTGAGTGATAATGAAAGCGTGCCAGCAAGTTTACTAATGCAATCATCTAAAGTCCACTTTCATTATTACATAAAACGTTTCTTTACTTTTTGCAATTATTTGTTTTCAGTAAAAATTATCTCTGGAGTAATTTTTAGAAGGCTGTGAGATTGCAATGGCATCCTTCTGTTTGTTACTATCACATGTAGAACAATAGATCATTTAACTTGGGACATGAGTCTGTTTTATAAGTTCATGGGTGATTGACAAATAAAAAGTAGGAGAATAAGTAGATAGATATAACATATTAACATTTACTTGTAAAATCTAAGAGAAGATTTTCGAAATTTGAATCTAACTGTTAGTAAAGTAATTACTCTGGAGTAATTTTTTAAATTGGTCTTAAGAGATAACGTCTTTCTTAAAGTGAACATTGACTAATGATGCATGGGATGCTTAATTCACCAGCAAATTAGTACTTTATATGATTGTTGTCTCACTTTTTCCCAATTACTTTTGGATTCAAGAAGTTGCAATAAGAAACACTCAAGGGGTGGTTCAAGAGTATAGATATTAAAGCTAGAGCTTTAGGCCTCCGAATTTTTAAGGCCCCCGATTTTTTAAGACCTCGTATATATAGATAGTTGGTCGCATCTTTTCTTGGGCCTTCTCTGTTAGGTCTCGATATTTTAAGGCCCCTGATCCCGGACGAAAATACATAACAAGGCATTTCGAAAATTAATATTATAATAAAATTGTCGCCGTTTTATATGATATAATCCAAACTAGCTATTTAAACGCTCAATATATGACTATTTAAAAGTTTGTTCATTTTTGTTCATGAATGGTTATACGTTCGTAAAAAGTTAACAAATAAAGTCTCATTCTAAAACTTCGTTTTAGGCCCCCAAAGGCTTTAGCCGCTCTTGCGAACAACCCAAAATACAAAACTATTATAGTACTCCTTTCAACAATTTAACAAATTATCATATACGTAATATTTCATTTTGGATTACTAAACAACTTGAGACTGTCTATATGATGCATTTAAGACATTTCACTTTAGTGTATGCAACGGTTGACTGGCAGTCTGGCAGAATGGTTGGATTGTGGTATATTTGCTCTAATTCACGAACAATTTAAGTGAAACACAAAGATATCTTCAGTTGTTATTGTATTAGGTTCGATGGAAAATTATAAGGGTGTTATACAACATGCTAACGGCATGTGAATATCATCTAAAGTAAATACATTACAGTGCTGCTTATCAGTTTTTATATGACGATTCAAAAGCCGCCAATTCATGAGATGTCCATATGTGTGTGTATATCTTGTGTCTTCGAAATAGCACCAATGTATATATCTTGTGTATACTAGAATCAAAATCAAACACTTTACCACTATATTGCCTAAAAACACTAAACTCAGCCACTGCAAAAAATGTTTGTGCAATCAAATAGTATCATAACTTGAACAAAATTTTATGATTCCACAACATTTAGTCCAAGACAACAAATCATCACATTGCAAACAAAAATATAAAGAGTCATCAACATCCAACACAAAACTTCTAGCAAGAAACTAAACATAAGACCTTCAGTAGGTAACTGGAACAAGGACCTCCAATTGTGAGCCAAGCTTTTCTTCTGCAGCCTTCTCTGCCTTTGCGCGCAATTTATTAAGTTGCTTCTTCCTCTCATACACCACTTGGGACTTCTCTTTCCTCTTCTTCTCAAGCTCCTGTATGCACAAATCGCAGATCATCGGTAATTCATTCTAGTATTCATAATGCTTAATTCTTTACATGTGTATACCAAATTAAAGTGCAGCAAAAAAATGCATTAACAAATTGACAGCCTCTAAAAACTAACTACTTTAAATGGGATACAAAAGCAGCACATTTGAACTTATCAGTGGATTGGCATACTTAACTATTAAGTACGTATGCAGAACTTTACAATTAACTTAAAAATGCAAGACACTCTAAACAACTTTAACGTGTAGTACATGTGTTTCTAGTAGAGAGTGCATCATGCCACAAGAGCATCCATCAATTATTACACATAAGTAATTATTTTTTAGTGTCATCTGTTGGGACGCCTATTTCAAAAAATAATATTTACTCAACTCGTTAGAAAAGACGCAACATGTTTAACAATTTAACTCATACATTCATATCAAACAGTTGAATAACAACAAACAGCCATAAGCAGACACAAATGAATAGCAGATTATCAATGTATGAAGAAAAAACACAGTTAGTTAGCAGCGGATATATGTGCACCCGTCAATAAAATGCAAAAGCACATGTTTACCTTGATGGTCTCGTAGTTATTCAATCCAAGCTCAGATGATAGTTTACCCAACAAACAGTACTAATGTGTAGAAATGACAGCCCATTCAAAAGTGTATCTCGGCTGAAAGTATCTCGGCTCAAGTCTACATGTCGACAGTTTGGGCTTCTTTTGGGCCAACACTTAATGGTGATTTACTACTGATTTCAATATTATAAGACTCTTGTCAGGGATGTTCATCGATTCGGTTTCTTGGGGTTTTTTTTTTTTTTTTTTTTTAGTTTAGGTTGTTCAAATTAAAAGAAATTCAAGCAAAATAAAAAACCGAACCTAACGGAATTCGAAATCCGAATATACTTCGGTTCGGTTTTCGGGTTGACCCGAAAAACCCAAATTACATAATTTATAATCTTTTCTTTTCCGTTATATAAATTTAGTGTAATTTCTTTTCTATTATATAAATCACTAATAAAATAAATAAATAAATAAATAAAAATTACAAGCTTAAAAGATGTTATATCTTCTAGAAAAACGTTTTAGTGGTTTTCTTATGTATATAAATAATAAATGTATAAGAATATATATACTCATGTAAATTCGGTATTCTTATCGCCTTATCACTTCAGTGTACGTTTTGTCAAACCCAAACTCGAAAGTAAATATTTTAGTTCGGTTCAGTTAAGTTATAAATTCGGTTCAGCCAGCTTGGTTTTTAATGTTGTAGGTTTGTGGTCTACTTAAACACTACTACCCGACAAGGGCGAAACTATTAAGGGGCAGTGGAGAATCCCAACATTCCCCCGACTAGTGTAAAGGTTATAAGTTTTAATGGTAATTAAGTTGACAATACAAAGTGGTCTAAATGTAAAAGCTTAAGTAGTTAAGCGAGCCAAAGTGAGAGTAGTACCAGTTTGGATGACCGACCGGGAAGTCCTCACTTGGGAACCACAAGCTCTAATGATATCAGGTGAATCGGGAATAGGAGTGGGGTTATCCCCTAAGGAGAGGCTCGCGGTTGGTATCTCTGCCCGATGATGCGACACTAACTCGAGCCAACAACTAACATCTAACAACTAACCCGCCGTTAAAAAAAAAAAAAAAAAAAAAAAAAAAAAATCCCTAATTCCTTAACCGGCCTTTGACTACAAAAGATATGACACATCCTCTTTTATTTTCATGATTAAATAATTGATAGCTTAATGGCTTAGATATGATCATAAGATAGGTATTCTTGGCCCATTTGATTCATGCAATAAAGCTCTAAAAACCCATACATTCGGCCCCCAATATGAAATGTTCAAGTTCCACCGTTGACTGGGAATCTTATTCTTGATAAAGTCTTAGCCTCTTAGGTAACGACTTTATAGTAGACAAAGACTTACAAAAAGCAAATAACATAGACTTTGTCTTCAACAGGAACTTTCGTCTCAAATTAAACCATGACGAACATATTCTTTTGCGGCTATATCTTTACATACCTACTAAAATGAAACTATATATAATGCTTAGTTTTATCATATGGTTTCAACATCCACCAGGCAAAACACCACAAAAGTTACTTCAAACAAGTTAAAGAAGATGAGCCAAAACATGTAATTGCTAGCTACTTATGATAAATCTTTTAGTATAATATTTCTTCTTATTTTAAAAAATTTCTTGATAGGACAAATATTCCACCAAATGATGGATTTTTATATTGATCTTAAAACCTTGCAGGTTTAGTAGTGAAGTGGAACTCGGAAAGTTTCTCGGCAGCATAAATATCATTGCAGATGCTTATGGAGCAGTTTCAAAGACAACGTCGACTTATGAGCTTCACACTAATCCTTCTGGGATCCAAACTTTGGCTTTTGACTGTCCAATTGATTACACAACCCGATTTCTAAATGGAGAGTTCTGTTTGGTGCCATCAGAAAATCACAAGGTCGTTGATTTCATTTCCACCGGCCGAAAAGACAACTTTTCATTCTCCATTAACAAAGCAGCTGTTGAGTTGTTTGAACATCTCCCTGATGACCTCAAAGGCCTACAGAATAAGGTATATATTCTCTCGTACTATTTACTTGAAACCAACATTAAATGTGGCAAAAGTTAACTTTTTAATATCTGAACTTTCAGCTTATAAAAAGCCCATTAGTCGTCACTGGACGGGGTTTAGGGGGATATTGTGCCATTATTTTCACGCTATGGCTGCAACATATCATAGATGTTGAAGAATCAAATGATCATTGGGATTTCAAAAGGCCTATTTGCATAACATTTGGGTCCCCGCTTATTGGCGATGAAGCTCTACAAGGAGCTATCTCCAAATACTACCCACAATGGGAATCCAGGTTCCTGAATGTGGTTGCCAAGAAGGATCGTTTTGCTAGTTTTTTCTCATCCAATAGTAATTACAAGCCTTTTGGTACCTTCTTGATATGCACGGAATCAGGTAGGCACGCAGCTTTTGAGGATCAAGACGCGGTCCTAGCTGTCCTTGACACCATAGAGTCTGCAAGGGATGGAAACTTGGAGCTACATGATTATGGGAATGTTCTGAGTTCAATCAAAAGGAAAGTAATGTATCGCAGGATTTCTGAATGTGGAGAATTCTCCTTAAATCTTTTGAGGGAAGGCATCACATTGCAGTTGCGAGAAGCCGGTGTGTTGGATAATATTTCGAATGATCTCATTGGGAGAATGGCGCAGAAACAAGATGATAAGATAAGAAAGAAGAAGAATGTATATGAGCCTACAAAGAAGCTAAATGACATGAAGATAAATATGGTATGCTTGGAGTTCTACATGAAGATCAATTTATCAAATGGAGGTTACTACGATTCCTACAAGAACCCAAGAGGAAGAGATGGAATTCAGCTAAAAATCAAACTCATCAATTGTCAAGAGGATCTTAACAAGTATTGGAAATCATTTCTTAATGAAACTGAGCGAAATCCACAAAAGGAAGATGCTAAGATGCGGAAGCGATGGCTTCTAAATGGACACAACTATAGAAGGATGGTCGAGCCTCTAGACATAGCCAAATATTATAGCTCAAAGGGAAACCGTAACTACATAGCAAATAGATCCAACCACTATATAGAGCTAGAGAAGTTATTAGCTAAAGATCAAAAGGATGTAAATGGTGGAAATGGAAACATGAAGGCTGCCAGTCTTACCAAGGATTCTTGCTTCTGGGCACATGTGGAGGAGGCAACACTTGCACTGGGAGACCTGGAAAAAGAAGGCTCAAGTAACAGTGTCTACATCGAGCAATTGGAACAATTTGAGGACTATATGATGAATGCAATCCAGGATTTCTCATTATCGCCAGATGTTTTTCTAGAGGGAAGTAGTCTAATGGTTTGGTGGAGTAAATACGAGACATACAAAGGCAGTTCATATGCTTCTAAGTTTGCGGAATATATGAGCAACAAGAGGTACAAGTTGTATCAGTAAGCCATGTTGATTGTTATATTATCTGAATATTCAGATGATAAAATTATGTTTTATTGCAAGAATGTACTGTCATGTATTTTCATTTTTCTATTGTGAGATCAACTTATTTGAGATTTTTCTTGGTTTTTGCTGGTAATGTATCTTCGAACGCTTTACCTTTTCTCATTTTTATTTGTTATTTTTTGGAATTTACATTTCTTCTATTTATTTGGGATCTATTCATATGATCCATAACCCAAATGGACCTCTAACACTTGGATCTATAGGCTCATTTTAGATAAACTACCTACCTATATAGAAACTGCCATTTACAAAATGGTGAAAGCAGATCGCAAGTCAACAAATTTTTTTTTTTTTTTTTTTTTTTTTTTTTTTTTTTTTTTTTTGAACAATAGCCGAAGCTAGAAACATCAAGTAATATCACTCCTCGCAAAAGAGGTAATTTCGACTGGAAAGTTTGTATCCCACATGATGTTAACAGGAGAAGTAAACGCCATCTTTGCAAGTCAACAAAAAATTGATACAAGGCATTTCCTTGTTGAGGATACTTTTTACCGAATGGGCAAAAAAACAAAATGTTTGCCAAATAGCATGATTAAACTTGAACAAAATTGTATGATTCCACATGATTAAATCCAAGACAACAGATCCTCATATTGCAAATAGAAATATAAAGAGTCATCAACATCCAACACAAAATTTCTAGCAAGAAACTAAACATAAGACCTTCAGTAGGTAACTGGAGCAAGAACTTCAAGTTGTGGGCCAAGCTTTTCCTCAGCAGCTTTCTCTGCCTTTGCGCGCAATTTGTTAAGTTGCTTCTTCCTCTCATAGACCACTTGGGACTTCTCTTTCCTCTTCTTCTCAAGCTCCTGTATAAACATAATGGCATATCCTCAGTAACTCATTCTAGTAAATTCATAAAGTTTTATCCTATACTCATATAGACTTTAGCAATATGATAGAAAAACTACATGCACATGCAGCAAAACATGCACATACAACTGCCTGAAATGGTAGCAAGTAAAAACAGAAACCTTCGGAAACATTTTTATGGGTATTGTTAGAACTTAAAAGCACCAAGATTTCTATTCTCAGACTACTAGTCGACCTCAGTAACTTAAGAAAACATAGATGAGTTACAAAAACAGCACACATGAAGTTTTCAATGGATTAGCAATAGCTAACTAATAGCTTATGCAAAACTATACAATCAACTTAAATAGGTAGAGAATCTGTTCCACTTTACCATCCACAAATGTTTATAGTAAGAGAGTGCGTCATAGTGCTAATCACTTTTTTAGTATCCTTGGTTCAAGGTCTATATAAAAAATTAATAATAATCTTTACAAAAAAGTCACAACTTATTTACCAATTTATATTGCATACATTATTTACGAAAAAGTCACAATTTATTTACCAATTTACCAACTTATTTACCAATTTATTGCATACATTAATATCAAACAACTAACTAAGCACAAACAACCATGAGCTGACACAAGTGAATAGCAATTATTTAAGTACGATGAAAAACCGAAGTTATCAGCAGACAGATAAGCAAAAAAGCACAAGTTTACCTTGATGGTCTCGTAGTGATTCCATCCAACCTCAGATGATAGTTTGCCCAACAAACAGTACTTGTGTCCAGCAGTGAGCCTCAAAACCCTGGTTTTATAGAGAGAAACAATTTAAGCACAAATCCATATTCATAAAAACATAGCATACAATCTGGTAATCTACTTTACAAAAACTGTTGCTATGAGACAAACAGCAAAAAATGGTCCTAAATATATTAAGGTACTCACTTAAGAGCATCAGGGATAACCATCCTCTTCTTCCTGTTGTAAGGAGTGGGAACACCTTCATAAACCTTCAACCTGGCGAGTGCGGCAGCTCCACGCTTGGTCTTATGTGGGATCATTCTACATATAAACAAGAAAAAACAGATCAACATAGGGGCAAGGGAGACACAACTGCTTGACAAGCTCCAAACATAACTACTAAACATTCGTTTACAAATACCAAATTAATGTAATTCCAGTAACGAACGAGTCTAGCAAAAAAACTACAATGAACTATAATCCTAGTAAAACAGCGTCTGAATGAAATTAATACACTATATCAAATAATGCAACTAAAGGGGTGTCTGTATTAGCTTGTTTTGGCGGCCTATGTGGTTATGTAATTTTAAAAAGGCTAAAAATGCCAGAGTTTACAGCTTATTAACCTATAAAAAATAAGTTAAAAGATCTAAATAAGCAACAAGCTCAATTTAATAAGCTAATATAGCAGAAAACGGAACATTGTGAGATTTTAGAAAATCAAACAAAACCCACAAAAATAAGTTGATTTACACACCCGCTAAAGTACCACTATAAACTCTTCTTTTGAATATAACAAAACTAAATTATACAAGTCAATAGTTAATCTCATCAACATAAACAATCAGCATTTGTAGTAGATATAACGTTTTCAATTTTTAAGCAGCTTAACCAAATTGCCCTTCACATACTACTTCAAACATTAATTAAGCACTAAAATAACACACAACATACAAAATGTAGACATTTTTCACATACAATATACTCTCAAACCTAAACATTAGTAAATACTAAACCACATACACTCATTCATAAAGAAAAAACAATATGCACAGATGAAGAAAAAAAACATTTCAACTATTACATACCAACCTAACCAGACAACACAGTAAACATATCAAACTAAAAAACAAATCATATCACAACTATATAAACAAAACAATAAACATATTAAATATATAAACTAAAATGATAATAAAAAGATGCATACCCTCTGATGGTCCTCCAAAGGATCTTGGAAGGAGCACGGAAATGAATAGGGCCATGAGAAGGCTTAGTATTCATTCGCTTCCTCAAAAACCTCAAATACTTCATTTTCTGTCGGACAAGACCACCCGACAAACATATCTCCTCACATCGTACCACTGTCACTTTCTGCCCGTTCAGCAACTCCTTCGCCAAGATTGACGATAACCGCCCCAGCATGTGGTGTCTTGCGTCCACCACCACTTCCTTTGCGCAGACCCCTGACCCGTTCACCATTTTTGTTTCTTCTTTCTCTCTCTCTCTCTCACGCCTCCCTTTTGTGAATGATGTGTGTTATAGGATTAGGGTTGTGATGATGTTAGGGTTTTGTATTGGGGTTTGCTTGGGTTAAGTGGGCTTGGGCTGATGGTCCAAGAAGAAAATTTAAGTGAAACTTGTTGTGGTCTTGTTTTTTACTTAACTTAGTCCAAGTTCGATTCTTCATTTTCTCTTTTCTTTTATACCTTTTTTTTCCTTTTATTTTTCTCTCTTCGGTTTAGTGATGCTTGGTTATTGGAAATGAGTGGCCAAACTAGGGGTGATCGGGCCGATACCAACCGGAAACCGATCCATCTTGAAACTGAGTTTCTGGAAAACCAACGCTGAATACCGAATCGAAATTACTCGGTTTACTCGGTTCGGTTCGGGACGAGTCGGTTTCGGTCGGTTTTCTCGGTTTTGTTTGTATGTTTTCGGTTTTTAGCCCGAACCGATCCCAACCCGACCTATCCCGAAACCGAATTTCGGGAAGCCTAAAACCGAATACCGAACCGAGCATGGTCGGTTCAATTTCGGTTCACTCGGTTTTGGTTGATTTTTCGGGACAAGTCGGTTTTGCTCACCCCTAGGCCAAACTATGGGTATATAGGTAGTCACGAGACATCGATGAAATTTTGCAGCATAGTGCTGGTTTTTTGTTTAAAAGAACCTAACGTCTCTACCAAAAATGTTAAATTCATACAACTATATGTTCCTGCTTATCTCATCACCACCTTAAATATGACATGTGTTCATTTAGTATTTCTTTCACATCTAACGTCATTTTTCTACATATCTTAATATAGCGGGTCACAGAAGAAATATGGCGATATGCTCATTTTCGGAAAAAATTTGATCCTACTTCCTAGTACTTAGTTTATTCATTAATATGTATCATTTTTATCCAACACAATGTTATAGTAGAAATCAAGGTTTTTTCCCTTTGTTTGTTTCTTATACCACAACTGAAAGAATCATACACCCACCACTTTTAGTCTTTGTTTTGTCTTAGTGATGAGGGTATGCCCTAAAAATTATATGTGATATACAATGTTTAAAGTGATGTAGCAAGTCCCTAATTAGTGTTCCCATATACTGTGAGATATGATTGTTTACATGTATACGATTGGAATCTTGATAGACCATAAAAACAAATAAGGTTTTTAATGTTTATGGGCGATTCTTTTGACTCATATGTACGCGGTTTAATAAAGATATCTTCATGACTGTTTCCAACTCTTCCTTGACAATCCTCAAATATGTTCTCTGAGACCTTGCATTACATGTTTGAGAGTCGACCACAAATTTGCAAAGTACAATTATTGAGTCTTAATTGATTAATATCAAATTGCGCGAATAAACATATCTCACCTTTCGAAGTTTTTGTAGTTATACAATGATACAAATAACAAAAGGTTGACGTGACATTACACTTAAATGGAGGAAATATGTTGTCTACCGACATAATGATAGTATCACGAGTCTAAAATACTTGATATGTCCAATTCTCTTTGGGTGTCTGGGATTGCCTCCCCATTTTCTTTTTCTTTTTTTTTTTTGTTTCAAACGCTACATGTTTTTTTACTTTTAAAAAATTAGAAAAATAGTTTTTCATAAGCATGTTAGAAGCTACTTATTTCGTATGAATTATTTGATATTGAATTAAAATGTCTTTTTACTCTCATATTAAACATAAAACCTTTTATAATTGAACTATATTGAAAATTTATTTTAAATTGCGTTTTAAACAAAATAAGCAAATCCAAACACTGGTTCCATACTTTTTTTATAAGTACTTATTTTTACGTAAATGTATAAACAGAAAAATTAAGCAATCACAAACACCCAATAATACTAGTTTTGGGCAAAGGGCGAAACTAAAAGTATCGGGTATTTACGGGATACTGATAAAACTAAATAAAACTCAAAGTGACAAATGTTAAATTGACATAACTAATCTTCCTATTTATGCTCATAAATCATAACTCTCATTTCCTTTGTAACCATTTCCGATATTCTTTTCCTTTTAGAAGGCAAAATGCATTTATTAACAACGTCAGAATGTGTACAATACAAAACAAACAACCTACAACGGCACAAAAAGGCCACGAAAAAACAACATTTACATTTCACCTACTAATCAACGGGGTTTGAGCCACCGCCGCACATATATAACTCAAGTGAAGCCTTCCCCCTTTTCATAATTCATAAGTATGTTATTACCTAGATAACCCTCGGTGGTTAAAAATTACATGTGTTCATTTTATCATTTACCACTTGTCTCCCATCCTCATAACCACCTTAAATACTTTAAATATGACATATGTTTATTTACTATTTTTCTCTCGTCCTACTTTGAGGTTATTTTTCTATATATCTCAATAAAATGAGTAAGAGGATAAATATGACGATTTTAGAGGATATAAAATGCTTATTTTTCTGAATGCACTCGGTTTAAAAAATTATATTTCTAGTATTGGCTATATCGCTAGGTGAAAGAGTAACCCATTTTAATCAAACATAACTGTTATATTTGAAATCAGAAGTTTTTTCCTATGTTTGTTCCTCATACTACTATAGGTGAAAGAATTTTGTACACTTGTTCACTTTTTGTCTTTGTTTCGTTTCGTCAATATGACTCAAAATAGCATGTGGTATACAATGTTTAAACTGTTAACGTTGTAGCAAGCCCCTTTATTTGACCAGTGTCTGCATAGATATACGATTGTTTACATAATTGCCGACTATTGAATCCAACTGATGACCATCACATTGAAAATTATGTGCTCTAACTTTCGAGCTAAGCAGGCTCACATACACCTGAATTCGATATGCAAAATTATACTCTCATAAACCAACTGGTTTACATGTCTGTGAGTCAAGCACAGAATTGCAACCTAAATTCATTCAATCGTAACTATCACAAACTATGTGGATGGTTTATCTAACTCGTCGTTTTTTTATAGGTTTATCGTATAAAATGATAGTAATATCAAACTTTGACGGAGAAAATAGGATATCTAGTAGCATAAAATGAGATAAGTTAGAGCACGGCTTCTCCATCAAAGTTTGATATTACAATCATAAAATATGAACCTAAATGGGCTCAATTTATCACAGCCACCACGAAGCCATGCTCTAACTAATTGCCTAACTTGCCAAACCACAATTTATGACATAAAGGCCTTGGCCTAACTTGTACTTACTAAGAACTATAGAGAGTCAAAAATTATGACGACTGATCACGTATAGGCTCCCCGGACGTAAACAAGAGCAACCCAAAGGAACCACGTCACACTTCATAGTCCGAAGGTACAACTGCGGAACACACACTCCACAACCCAGCCCGGTGAAACGAACGTGATAGCCCGCAGACATCGATATATATCCGGACTAACCCAGGACGCGGATTAAAGCGATGGTACAAACAGCTGTCATGCAATGGATCAGAGACAAAAAGGACAGATGGTACATGATCATGGAATAAGCCGAACAATAAGGGGAGTGCGCAATTCCGAGAAACATGCATAAACGGTCGAAAAGGACAAGTATGCTTGGCCTATATAAAGAGTAAAAATGTTCACTTTTGGATCAGATTCTTTCTCTCTCTCACACTTTATTTTAAATATTTTATCCCTCTACCATACACTTACTCTCACACCGGAGGTTGACCGCGGAACACCCCTTCCGCGGTGAGGCTAACGGTGTTTCTTTCTTAGCAGCTTACTCGAAGATCTTAACAGTCATAACTCACCCTCTCAAGGCTCGGGCCTAACCAAGTCTAGAAGGGTGCCCCAGTTTTGTACTAACAAGTGGCGCCATCCGTATCGGGACTCGCTAACTTAACTACGTTTCCAAAGATACTCAAACCAACATGAGCCATCCGGCAAGAAGCGGCTCTGCTCCCACCCAAGAACAATCCGCAGTACGGAACACCTTGGAGAAGGAAAAGAGTCAAGAAGCAAACGAACCATTGCCAGACGTGGCACTAAGGGAGTTTTGCGACAAGCATTACGACCAGTTGTTGCCCCTAATGGCCGAAAAGGTTCATCAAGAAAAGTTAAGGCAGGTGCAGACACGCCTTGACTTTGACGGCGAAGAAGGAAAGGGCAGAGGAGCTCGGGAACAAGCTCAAGATTCCGAGTCCAAGTCCCTGAGTAAGAAAGAGGTCAGAACAAAGCGGCAAGATAGCCCAAGCGCTAAGTTCGGTTCCTCTGACGACTCATACTCTCGGAGTGTCTTTTCTCGACTTAGCAGTAGAAATACAAGAACTCCTGAAGAAATCCATGAGAAGCAGAGATACCCTCGGTCGGTCGTCTTCTCACGCCTAGGAGAGAAAAGACAGGATATCCGGTCGCGACTGGGAAACCGGAAAGCAGATGTGTTCTCAAGGCTAAGCTCAAAAAACCGGGCCGGAGGAGAACACGGAGCCGAGAATGGACGTACATGGCGAGAGGAAAGCAGGGGTAGACCAGTGGGACGGAAAAAGAGAAGTCCCGGTCCAACTTGCAGCAGCACACCCTATTCCAGGAAGCGAAGCGCTGGGAGACGGTCCGCATACTCCGACCCCGGAAAAAAGAAAAAATGACTCTCCCTAGACAGCGAAGATAGTGACGGAAGGCATTGGGAATCCAAGTCCAGAAGTGTCAAACACAGTGAAGACGATCTCTACCGCCCGTACGATATCGAAGATAGCGATCCATTCACACACCGGATCAGAAACTTTGAGTTCCCCAGGCGAACACGAATGTCGTCCAACGTTAAAACCTATGACGGGACAAGCGATCCGGAGGATCATTTGAAAAACTTCTGTACCGCGGCCAAAGTAGAACGATGGGTCATGCCTACCTGGTGTCACATGTTCAATTCTACCCTTATGGGCCATGCTCGGGTGTGGTTCGATGAACTACCCGTGGAAAGCATTGACAATTTTGAAGATCTGCGAAAAAGCTTCCTATCATACTTCCTCCAACAAAAGAAATATGCAAAAGACCCAGTGGAGTTGCATCACATCAAACAAAGAGAAGGAGAATCGACTGGAGCCTTCATCGAACGTTTCAAGCCTGAAAGTATGCACGTGAAAGGGGCCCCAGAGTGCATGAAAGTCTCGGATTCATGCACGGGATCACCAACCCGGAACTGATAAAAAGACTCAATGACAATATCCCACGCACGATGGATGAGATGTGGAAAGCAACAACAGCTTTCCTCCATGGTACTACGGCCGCGGCAAATCAGTCTAAAAAGAAGCAAGACCGGCCCACGTGGAAAGCTCAGGAAAACGGGTCTAAAGCCACCCAGACGTTTGAACGAAAGTCAGAATTTAAGGGACGCTCTAGGGCGGACAGGAGGCGAGTTGACCGGTTCACACCCCTTACTAAGACGCCAAGGGAGATCTTAGAAATGGACTCCGTCAAGTTCACGGCGCCACCGCCCATGGCAAGTCTGGTGGAGTCAAGAAACAAAGACAAATACTGCGACTTCCACAGAGAAAGAGGACACACCACGGACGAATGCTTTCAGCTAAAAAAGCAAATTGAGGAAGCAGTAAGATCCGGCCAACTGGCACACTTGTTGAAAGAAATAAAGAATGGCAGCCAAAAAGGGGGAGCAGCTAAGGGCGGTAAAAAAGACGCTGCGACAAAAGACAAAGCCCCCGCCATATTTATGATTCAATCTTGGCAAAGAAATGTAAAGCAAAAAATTCCACCGCACACGGGTCCAGACCTGGAGATATCTTTCCCCCCGGTACAAGGGGATGACTGGGATGACCATCCGCTGGTAATTAAAGCAGAAGTAGGGGGCCACCGCGTTCACATAATGTATGTCGACAACGGGAGTGCGTCGGAGGTACTCTACGAACACTGTTTTAACCGTTTAAGCCCAGAAGTCAGGAAAAGGATGATTCCCGCCACAACCCCGTTACTCGGTTTCAGCGGCGAAATATCATGGCCTCTAGGTCAAATCCTGCTGGAAGTAACTCTGGGGAATGAGGAAAACTCGGCGAGCACATGGATGAATTTCATGGTGGTACGATCACCATCACCATACAATGGAATCATCGGTAGGCCGGGAATAAGGTTGCTGAAGATCATACCCTCAACGGCCCACGGCATGATAAAATTCCCGACTGCGGGAGGCATAGTAACGATCCATAGCGACTGTCACACCCCCAATTTAACTGACTTGCAGCGGAATGGAATGCCTGGGGGTGTCTGTCATAGCATCACAGTTACAGTTACATTGAACGACCTAAAGTGTCATTTGTAAAATACGTCATTTGATCATTAAAAATATTCAGAGTTCACAAAAATAAGGTCCCAAAAGGTGTTGCCAATTTAGGTAAAATAAGTTTCACAAGATCAAACGTTCATAAGTGCAGGAAAATAAAATCAGACGCGTCGTCTCCGCGACTCCATGAAGGTCCTTATGCATGCAACATGAGCTACCTTAATAACCTGAAAATACATGCTAAAGTGTCAACACGAGGTTGGTGAGTTCATAGATTTTAGTGAACAAGTATGTAATGTAAAACATTTGAAAGAAGAATTCCCAGCAAAGGCCTCGTAAATCCACTCAGTTCCAAGTCCCGCCATAAGAGACTTGTAACCTGTGTGTTTACGACCCACTGCCAAAGTATGATTTGGTTTATGGAAACAAAAGTAATAGGATTGATGCCAAGGCATCGTAATTCAGTAATAAGGCTGATGCATTTCGTGTTTGGGTTGCTCCAACGGAATTACGAATGCATTTCATGTCTAATATAGTACGAGTGTCTGGTAAACACTCATTTGGGGCAAATTTTAGTACGTCTAGCTTCGGGGTCATGAGCTTAAGAGCTAATGTGGGTTTCATTATTGAAATCTTAGTACTTTACTTTATACTTGGGCTATTGTACATACGAAATTACTTATAAATTCCCGATACTTTTTCATCACTATTACTACTGAATTACGATGCCTTTGCATCAGCCTTATTACTGAATTACGATGCTTTTGCATCAGCCTTATTACTGAATTACGATGCCTTGGCATCAATCCTATTACTTTTATTTCCATAAACCAAATCATACTTTGGCAGTGGGTCGTAAACACACAGGTTACAAGTCTCTTATGGCAGGACTTGGAACTGAGTGGATTTACGAGGCCTTTGTTGGGAATTCTTCTTTCAAATGTTTTACATTACATACTTGTTCACTAAAATCTATGAACTCACCAACCTCGTGTTGACACTTTAGCATGTATTTTCAGGTTATTAAGGTAGCTCATGTTGCATGCATAAGGACCTTCATGGAGTCGCGGAGACGACGCGTCTGATTTTATTTTCCTGCACTTATGAACGTTTGATCTTGTGAAACTTATTTTACCTAAATTGGCAACACCTTTTGGGACCTTATTTTTGTGAACTCTGAATATTTTTAATGTTCAAATGACGTATTTTACAAACGACACTTTAGGTCGTTCAATGTAACTGTAACTGTGATGCTATGACAGACACCCCCAGGCATTCCATTCCGCTGTAAGTCAGTTAAATTGGGGGTGTGACAGCGACAAAGTCATACCCGTCGAATGTCGCATGATAGCAGAAACACAACCGCAACAGAACAGTGAAGCGGCCATGGCAGAAAGCATCAAGGTTGCACTACACCCGAAGTTCCCAGACCAGACAATCACTATAGGGGGAAGCCTCACTACCCAAGGGAAAAAAGACCTATGCGACCTACTCCGAAACAATTTGGATATCTTCGCATGGAAACCATCAAACATGACCGGAGTACCAAGGAGTATTGCAGAACACAAGCTCAACGTGCGGGAAGGGTACACCCCAGTAAGACAAAAGAAGCGAGGGCAAGCTCCAGAAAGAAACAAAGCCATTAACGACGACGTAACCAAGTTAGTAGAAGCCGGTATCATGAGAGAGGTCCACTATCACGATTGGTTGTCAAACCCCGTCCTAGTAAAGAAAAGCGATGGGAGCTGGAGAATGTGCGTCGACTTCAAAGACTTAAACAAGGCCTGTCCCAAAGATTGCTACCCCCTACCAGAAATTGATTGGAAGGTGGAATCGTTGTGCGGCTATACATTCAAATGTTTCTTGGATGCATATAAAGGGTATCACCATATACAAATGGCCGCGGAAGACGAAGAGAAGACCGCCTTCCACACAAACCAAGGAATATTTTGCTATCAAAAAATGCCCTTCGGTCTAAAGAACGCAGGAGCTACGTACCAAAGATTGGTCGACATGGCTTTTCAAAAGCAGATTGGGAGAAATTTGGAGGTGTACGTAGATGATCTGGTCATAAAAAGTCATTCAGAAATAGAGATACTAAGGGACATAGAAGAAACTTTCGCAACCCTTAGAAAAATCAATATGAAATTGAACCCAAAGAAGTGCACTTTTGGCGCTGAGGAAGGCATGTTCTTGGGACACCTGATTAACAAGCAGGGGATCCGCGCTTGCCCGGAGAAATCCCAGATCGTCGCCCAATTACCATCCCCAAGAACCCTAAAAGAAGTACAATCCCTCAATGGAAAGCTGGCAAGCCTCAATCGTTTCCTTTTGAAATCCGCAGAAAAGTCACTACCATTTTTTCGAACACTAAAGAAGTGCATCAAGAAGAGCGACTTCCAATGGACACCAGAAGCGGAAGCGGCCTTCAAAGAAATAAAAGGACACATTGCCAACCTCCCGACTCTGACAGCCCCTCGCCCGAAGGAAGAATTAATAATGTATCTATCCGCGGCACGAGAAGCCATCAGTTCCGTGTTGCTAGCAGAGAGAGGAGCACGCCAAATGCCAATATATTTCGTCAGCCGCGCCTTACAAAGCCCGGAAATAAACTACAGCGCAATGGAGAAGCTAATCTTAGCACTAGTCCACGCGGCCAGAAGATTAAGGAGATATTTCCAGGCACATCCAATCATCGTCATCACCGACCAACCAATCAAACAGGTGCTAGCACAACCGGAAAAAACGGGCAGAATGACAAAATGGGCAATAGAATTGGGAGAGCATGACATCAATTACAGACCAAGAACAGCAATCAGGGGTCAAGTTCTGGCGGACTTCGTCGCGGAAATGCCAGAAGAAATAACCGCAGCGGCAAGTTCACCGGTAGAAGAACTACCCTACGCGGAACCATGGAATCTATACACAGACGGCTCCTCGTGCCAGGAGGGGTCCGGAGCTGGTCTCATATTGACAAATCCGGTAGGAACGGAGTTCACATACGCCCTTCGTTTTGAATTCCAAACTTCCAACAACGAAGCAGAATATGAGGCACTGATAGCAGGTCTACGGATAGCCAAACAAATGGGCGTACAAGACCTAGCTGCAAATGTAGATTCACGGCTGGCCGCAAATCAGATCAATGGTTCATACACAGCTAAGGAAGAAGCCATGATCCAATATCTGGAGAAAATAAGGGCCTTGATTGGAAGCTTCAGGACGTTCTCGATACGACAAGTCCCCCGGAGCCAAAATAAGTAGGCAGATGCATTAAGCAAGATCGCTTCCACCAGCTTCGCTCATCTAACTAAACAAGTATTGGTGGAGGTTCTCAAGGAGAAGTCCATTAAGGAAAAGGAAATCATGCCTGTGGTAGAAGAGGAGGGAGACACATGGATGACACCGTTGCTCGATTATTTGCAAAACGAAGTACTCCCAGCGGAAGATAAAAAAGCCCGGAAACTAAAGATAAAGGCAAGACAATACGCCGTAGTCGACGGGATCCTCTTCAGAAAATCATTTTTGGAACCATGGCTCCAGTGCGTAGGTCCGATGCAAGCCAACTATGTAATAAGAGAGATTCATGAAGGGGCGTGCAGTATGCACTCAGGACCGAGGTCGATAGTAGCAAAAGCCTTACGATCCGGATACTACTGGCCCAGCCTGCACAAGGACGCAAGAGAAGTTATCCGGCGATGCCAGGACTGCCAAGTCCACAGGCCAGTACCCAAGAATCCGCAGCATAACCTAGTCCCCATCACTTCTCCCTGGCCGTTCTACAAATGGGGCCTGGACATAAGCGGTCCTTTCCCAGAAGCACCGGGGAAAATAAAATATCTAATCGTGGGAATCGACTACTTCACAAAATGGATTGAAGCCAAACCCCTTGCAACCATCACAGGCAACCAAGTGAAAAAGTTTGTGTGGGACAACATTGTGTGCAGGTACGGCCTACCAGGGGAAATAGTGTCCGACAATGGAAAGCAATTCAGGGATAATCCCTTCAAAGATTGGTGTGAAAAACTTAACATTAAACAACGATTTGCTTCCGTGAAACACCCGCAAGCAAATGGTTTGGTAGAACGGGCAAACAGGAGCCTAGGAGAAGGAATCAAAGCAAGGATAGATCAAGGAAAACGAGATTGGCTAGAGGAAGTACCGCACGTGTTATGGGCACACCGCACCATGATAAAATCCAGCAATGGGGACACCCCATTCTCTTTAACATACGGCACGGAAGCAGTAATCCCGGTTGAAATAGGAATGCCCTCACTCAGATGTGCTCTCTTTGACCCAATAACAAACGAGGAAGCTCTTCGCACCAACCTAGACTTAGCAGAAGAAAAAAGAGAGGTCGCGGCCATCGAAGAAGCAAAAAGCAAGGCCAAAATGGAAAAATACTACAACACCAAGGTTCGCGGCACATCTTTCAAACCCGGTGACTTTGTGTACCGGAGCAATGAGGCAAGCCACGCAGAAGATGGTGGAAAGTTGGGTCCAAAGTGGGAAGGGGCTTACGAAGTGATAGAAGCATCAGGCAAAGGATCATACAAGCTCAGGGACCGGGAAGGCCGAGACCTACCCCGGACATGGAACGTCCGCAACTTGAAAAAGTGCTATATATAATATTTTCTAAGTGTAAGTGTTCCCTGCAAACTGGCCGCGGTTCTACCCGGCAGCAGAAACTCATCATTATGAATGTTTAAGTTTATGTCATGTTTTCTTTTATCAATAAAACGTGGAGTCTGATCAACTCCACAAATGTTTCCTAATAATTACTTCGTTGTCTTTCTAATTTTATCATCTTTGTTTCCATACATATGCATAACATATTCATAAGTGGTATCATAACCACTCCTGCAACAAACATACGCGGGCAATCATAGACGCGTAAGTGGTATTGCAAGCCCAATGGACATACATATATATAATATATATATATATATATATATATATATATATATATATATATATACGCTAAGCCGTGTAAGTGGTGCTATAGACCCATTGGCCGCAAAAATCATGAGAATTAACAAAAGTAACCAAGGCATATAAGTGGCACTACAGACCCATTGACCATCTAAAAACATACTCCTTAAAAAAAATAATAAATAATAAATAAACCACTAGCAACCGCACAGGCCGCGAATACCCCTATTTCTATCACCGGATACCTATGTCCGGACAACTAAGACACAAAGATAATTAGAAGCTTCACAAATTTGTTGGCAAGGGTGGTATAGTCAAAATACCCTCAGAAATGCTGCCAAAGGACCATCCTACTTCTCCAAAGAAGGTTCATGCTGCGACTCTTCCACGGCAGGATTCTCAGGCTGATCAAGGATGGCGGAATCAAACAACTCATTGTCAGTATATTCCAATTCACGTTGAGCTTCGTCATCTCCCTCAGAATCGGTAAGAGGGGCGGAAGGGTTAACATTCACCCCACCCCCAGAAGAATGCACTGCCGGATCCTGGAGAGGGATCAGGCGAGGAACTGTCAAGGAAAAATCAAACTCTTTACCATATTTCTTGTTCTTGATAGCTTTGTAGGAAGCTACAGCGCCCGGCCTGTTACACAACCGTTTAAGTTAGGAATCCGGCAAAATGCGCTCCTCCGCGACCGGGGGTCCGAAAGTAATTTCAGTCGACCCCGGAAGACGGGCTTCCTCCAACACAAGCTGGGACATAAGAAATTCCAGAGGTGAGTCCTTGCAGGCTTCAAGGGAATCTAACAAGGGGAATGACACATCCCCTAGCCTGACCACAGCCTCGGTAAAAGTTTCTTTAGCCCGAGGATCATAGGCTTCCACATCCGCTAGCTCGGTACCCTTACGTCCATGCTCTATACCAGCTTCCAACCCCTGACGAAGACCCTCTGCAATTGCGGCCGAAATACAATCCCCAAGCCTTGTCTTCAACTCATCACACTCCTTGAACTTCTGGAAGGCTCAGCGAAAACCATGACCAATAACCCATCTCTTCCCCTCTACGGCCATCAACATCCGAGGAAACAACTCCGCATCAAACTCGGCATTAAGAACATTTAGCCGGGCGTCTAATTCGGATATCTGCTCCTTAAAGCTGTCCCGGATAACCTCTTCCCTCTCCTCAAACATCTTGTTCAAACATTCCTCTCCTTTCACCTGCCCCTCAAGCGTGCTACATACGATCTCCAGACCGGCAACCTTCTCAGACAATTCTTTCCTTACATTCTCCAACTCCTTATTCCGAATCTCCAGCTCTGATAAACCAGCAAGATGCTCGACTTTCCCGGACAAAGAAAGGTTCTCCGACCGAAGGTCAGCAATCTCCTTGTCTCGAGACTCTATCATCCCCTCCAACTCAGAGATTTTACCGCGAGCTTCGGCCATCCGCGAAGACTCGCCCTCAACCTTCTCCCTCAAAGATGCAATTATCTTCTCCTTTCTCTGCAACTTACGTTCCAACTTTCCCACAGCCTGCAACTCATGTTCCAACCTCAACCTAACTTCTCCACCCGCACTAAACTGTTGAGAAGACAACAGGTTGTAATGATCCAACAACTCTTTCGCTCCCATATTCCTAAGAACAGACACATAGCCGGGGGTGGGAAAGTTATCTACAAGACTCCGACAAACCCATGGGTCGTCCATCTTGAAACCATTCGTAGCGGCCCACTTAGGAACGTAGATAGATGGAGCTTGAGCAGTATCAACAGATAGCGACTGGTAAAAATCATCTGAATCCCCCTCCTCCTCATTAGCAACATTCAGATGCCCGGAATTCTCCTCAAGAGGACCAGAACCCGGACTCTCCACATTTAATTCAGCTGAACCCGAGGGAACATGAGTGGACCCAGCAGAAGTGGCGCGAGGCTCCTCAACAATTTTGTCTTGAAGATGAGGAGTTGCAGCAGAAGCAGAAGGAGTGGAAGACTGTTCAGTAGCCTTCGGATGAGGAGATGCGGTGGAGTCAGAAGAAAGAATGGTCACATTCTTCATTATGTTGGCATCCATATGCGGACCCGAGCGCTCTAACCCATCACCAGATTCATCCTGGAGCTCCGGATGCGCGGGAGTGGTATCCACAGGCGCATCACCTAAAAAACAAAAGGAGTATATATAATAAATAAAAAGAAGAAACAGAAGAATATAGCGAAGCACGCGGAAAAAGAAAAAATGTGTACCTGAGTCTTCTCCGGTCTCTTTGGTGGCCAAGGAAACAAGCCTTTTCTTGCTGGGCTTGGGGGGAGCACTAATGGTAACCTTCCTTTTCCCCGACTTCTTCCTCGCCTTTTCATCCGCTATCTCCTCAACCAATGTGCGTTGAACCAATGAAATCACATTCTCAGAAGGCTCGATCACCCGATCCGCCGTTTCCGCACGCAACGTAGGTTCATTTTTCTTCAAGGTTCTCTCCCCAGTCTTCACTTTGAAGGGATCAGGTTGGCTAATAAACGCAAACAAATCCATCTCTGCAAAATCAGAAACACATACAAACCCGTTACACAAAAAAAAAAAAAAAAAAAAAAAAAAAAAAAAAAAAAAACAAAACAAAACAAAACAAAAAAAACACCCACCCTGTTCATCCGGCCACAAAAACGTAGGACGACTAGTATCATCATCCCATATCTGGCTCAACCCTATGACATTTAAAAACTCCTCCAGATACTTTTTGAAGGCAACCCTCTTAGTGGTAAGGAGCCCCAAAAGTCCGGGGTCCACATCCGCGTCAGAAGGCGGCGGATCACGGTCAGCGAAAACCTTGTCAGACCAAGGAATGGAAAGAGGAAAAATGGTCCGTTTAACGAAGAAGAAATGATCCTTCCAGTGCTTTACAGAATCAAGGACCAAGGTATAGCAAACGGGGACCACCAAAGACTTTGGACCTTTTCTCTTCTCTATAGTCAGCCAGCCATTATTTACACCAGCCCAATAAAACTTCCTAAACAGCGGCAGAGTAGGGATACCCCCGTGTACGCGATACAAAATTTCAAAATGGCTAATCCGGCAAGCCGCTAAGACGGACAACTGAGAAAGATGTATTTGATAATATTCTAAAACCTTAAGGAGGAAGGCCGAAAGCGGAATCCTAAAATTACCCATCTCAAAAAACCTAGTGTAGACGCCTATCTTACCCTCGGGAGCATCCTTAATACTAGTAAGAGGACCGGGGGCCTCCGGCAAAAGATGACCGGGAATATGATACTTCCTACAAAATTCATCCACTTCCACTTGTGAAAGTTTAGAATAAGTGGTATCTATATAATCGGCCGTCATCCTATACTATTAAAACGCAAAAAGAAGAGAAAATAAGGGATGGTGTGAAACCTAACATGCGAAGTCTAAAGCCAGAAATACGGAACAAACAGCCAACGAAAGGGGAGCGGACAAGAGAGAGTGGTAAAATATTAAGTGTGTGTAAAAAAAGTGCAAACAATGACCCAATGGGGGTACTTATACCCACAAGCACACCTACTCTCTTTCTTGATCAAAAAGACGAGGCAGCAACACGTGTCCCACATCTCAAATCAAGGGTATAAACACGCGACACGTACCCCACTTTCAGATCGTGTGGTTTGAAACCACCCCAACTCAACGGTTGCGATTGACGCAGAAGACGAATGGTCAGCCGTCAAAACGTCACATCAGTCAGTAAATAAGTGGATTAAAACACCTCGCAAATACCAATGACAGCTGGTGTGAAGAAAAAACTGGTTAGTGGAAAGTCCAGTCAGCAGCATGCCAATTCAGATGCCGCGGACAGATAGAGCCGCGTTAAACCAACGAGTCAAGTATACTTGGTCTAGACCACAAATATACTAGACTGGGGGGACTTGATCACGTATAGGCTCCCCGGACGTAAACAAGAGCAACCCAAAGGAACCACATCACACTTCATAGTCCGAAGGTACAACCGCGGAACACACACTCCACAGCCCAGCCCGGTGAAACGAACGTGATAGCCCGCAGACATCGATATATATCCGGACTAACCCAGGACGCGGATTAAAGCGATGGTACAAACAGCTGTCATGCAATGGATCAGAGACAAAAAGGACAGATGGTACATGATCATCGAATAAGCCGAACAATAAGGGGAGTGCGCAATTCCGAGAAACATGCATAAACGGTCGAAAAGGACAAGTATGCTTGGCCTATATAAAGAGTAAAAAGGTTCACTTTTGGATCAGATTCTCTCTCTCTCACACTTTATTTTAAATATTTTATCCCTCTACCATACACTTACTCTCACACCGGAGGTTGACCGCGGAACACCCCTTCCGCGGTGAGGCTAACGGTGTTTCTTTCTTAGCAGCTTACTCGAAGATCTTAACAGTCATAACTCACCCTCTCAAGGCTCGGGCCTAACCAAGTCTAGAAGGGTGCCCCAGTTTTGTACTAACAACGACAATGACACTTAGCTAACAACAATAAAGGGCCTTTCATCAATCAAGTAACGGCTTTTTTTGGTAAATCAATGGATCATGTATTCAATATAGTTATATCATTTGATGCCATCAACTTTTCCAACTCGCTTTATTTGAATGTACGTGTATATATGTTGACTCGAACTTTCTATATTTGAGTAACACCAAGTACAACAGATTATGAAGCCTAAAAAGTTAGATTTAGAGACATTTTTTTTGGAATGACGGAATATTATTAAAATGCTAGTAAGAAACTAGGCGAAAGAAAATTATTGTTGATACAAAAGTTGGGCTTACCTTGTTTGGACTCCTGCTCTCGTACCAATTAGAACTTTAGTGCTTGTGAAACCTGCGCACTAAGAAAGCAAACAACACCGTTAGGCTTATCGTGGGATTGTCTCCCACGATTAGACTCCGGCGTGAGAGTAAGTAATCGGTTTTAGGGTTTGTAGAAGAGTGAGGGATTATGTAAATCGTACCTTTTAATGAGAATATATCATTCTATATATAGGGTGTAGAAACCGTGTAGGTTTCTTGCTCCTTACTCTTCGCACTCGTGGTGCTTATCTTAGGTAAGGATATCTATCCGTGAATAGAGAACCCTTATCCCTTAATTATGCGTATCGGTTGGGCTTTGGGCTTCGTGAGCCCAAGCCGTTTGTATTAATGGCCCAAGTCATTTGTCATGATAACCCACTCGTGGTGGGTTTGGGCTTAGTAATGTCCATAATTTGGGCTCGTGGCCCAACTATAGGATATACGTCATCATGTCCCCCAAGTCTAGCATGCGCGGCACGTAGCCGCGGGTACTAGACTAAAGGAACGAGCGGTAAGCGTGGCGGGAAGAAATTAAATATTTCCCGCCCAAATGATAGTTACAATGAACCTAGTCCCAAATATCACAAGGTGTGCCTCGAGAAACGGGGGAGCTATCCACGTGTGTCTCGGGAAAAGGGGGAAAGTGCTTGTGCTCTTCACCTCCCAGCTACACGTTCGTGAGTGGATTCCACGTGGCATCCCATTTAGGGTTTCTTAGTCTCTTATATAAAGCACCGCCCCCATTTCACTGTGTTTCACACAGTTAAAACGTTTTTTCACCATTTGCAAATTTTTCGAAAGCTTTGTCTCTCCTCGATCCTCTGTATACGTTAGGTAACTGCGCGTGCGCAATATTTTAGCAAAACTTATTTACAAAATGGTTGTTGCGCAGTTAGATGAGTTTCGCTCCCTGATGGATGAGGATGACGTACGTCAGTTTGCTTCTGACTATTTCATTCCTCTAGACGTCCATCCGGAGGCCTCCGATGTTGACGCGTGTATAGCTGATTTCCCCGATGGGAAGATAGGTTTATACACACGCTTTTTTGACTATGCGAATTATCGTATACCCATTTCCATGTTTTTGAGCAATTTGCTCAACTACTATCAGCTCCATATATCGCAGCTGCACTGTATAGGTGCGGCGAAGATATCTAATTTTGAGATTAACTGTCGGTTGCTTGCCATTAACCCGACCGTCGACCTGTTCCGCGCGTTTTACCATTCTACGTGGGCGAACGGATGGGTCTCATTTGCCAAACGCGCCGGGAACCTTCAATGCTATACCGTTAAGGTAGATTCGTTAAGGCATTGGAGGGAACACTTTTTTTGGGTAGATGATGTGGTTTTTCCGTCACGCTTTGGGTTCTATGCCCAAGGGGCGCTGCCGAGGGATGAGCGTCCTGTCCCTGGTTCGTACAGCCTTGCGGATGCGGATACTATTGATAGTAACCGTATTCCCATTAACTCCTATCCTGAGGAGTTTTTGGCGCACATGGGGCTCAGTCGCAATTATTTTGATGGCGCTGGCAAGGTTCCAACCTTCATTGATGAGAACAGCAGGGTGGGTGCTCATCCTTTCTTGCCTTTGCCTCTAGAATGTAAGTATTTGTTTTAAATAACTAAGTTGTCCTTGTTATTTGTTGTTGTTCTTCGCAGAGATGGATTTGTTCGCGTTCGTGAAGTTGAAAGAGCCCAAGCGTGCGACCATAGGAGTGCGTCCTTTGAAGGTTGGTGAGCAGCCTATTTTAGAGGCGACGGACGGACACCTAACGGTGTTTGGGCCTGTTAATCATCCGAACTCACCACCTGTAGCTGTGTATGTGCCACCAGTGCAGAGTGTTCCTCCCACTGGAGAGCCGTCGCACGCGGAGGAAGAGACGCATGCGGAGTCGTCTGATAGTGTGGAGATTGTGGAAGTCCGTAGAGAGAAGCGCAAGGAAGCGTCTTCTGGTGGTTATGTTGGTACCTCCAAGAGGAGGCGCCGTCTGATTGGTGAGGATGAGTTAGATGCACCAGATGAGATGTCTGCTACTAGTGCGCAGAAGAATCGGGCCGACTCTCCGCCACTTGTGTAAGCATTTTCGAATGTAACTATTTTCTCTTGTTTTTATATATATCCGCGTACTAACCTCATCCTTTTTATCTCGTAGGGATCATGCTGCAGAGGCTGATGCGGTGTTTGTTGATCGTACCGCTTCGCCCAATGTTGCTGATGTAGAGGAGCCTTTGAAGGCTACGGCGCAGATGTCTGCGCAGGAGTTGGTTGAGGAGCTTGCTGGTGTTGCTACCCGCCAGGCTGAGTTGGTCACTCAGCTAAAGGCGCGGGCCGTCGTTGTGGGTACTGTAAAACCTCGCAAAAATTCGTATAATTAACTTCGGTTAATTAAATGAATAATCTTTGTCATTATTGTAATTACCATTTTTACGGGGAAATTTAAAATTTTCTTTGTATATTAAAATGGTCACGATCACGATATTGCCAAATTCGTCAAACGACAAAACAAATTCTCAACAAAATTAACAAAATATTAATACTACACTAATACTAATTAATATATCCTAATTCTAATTACTAAACCTAACGGGCCCTTAATCCCCCCTAAGCCCAACCGGCCCAAGATAATAAACCCAAAATTCATTTCAAATAATTAAAAACAATCGACTAAACATACTCCAAAACACCTCGTTCATTTTTAATTTCTACACACGACCTACGTATATTTTTGCACATTATCATTAAGCTCCTAGCCAACTATTAGTGTGTCGAATCTCACGTTCATACGTTGAGTTTTGATACGTTTTTACAAGGCAAAGTGTTTAACCATAAATCGACTTAAACGATTTGTGATTTATTCAATTCTTAACCGTTTTAATCCCCGTTTGTTTCTAAATGATCCTAATAATGTTTTCTAAGATGATTTCATACTCAAATGTCTAAGATGATCAAGTATATACAAGTGATGAACGATTTTGTAAATCGTTGCACATATGTATAAGTTGTCGACATAGAGCATGATTCATCCAAACACATTCCCTCTTTCAAGCTCTCACATCTCATATAATATGTATTAAAATCGTCCTAAGAAGCCAGAGGTACTGACATGGTATAGTAGCTCTTGTTCCTCGAGTCATTTAACACCATACGATCCATTCGAATGGTAATATATACGTACCATGCATGCACTTAGTTTTCTTTCATTCTCAAACACTTTCACTCATTCGTTTCTTCCTAAATATCACCTTCCAAACCACAAGTCGAAGGTTATACTAGTTGGGACTCAAGAAAAGGAAATCGGGTTTTAATATATATATATAACGTTTGGGTTATATATTGGAAACGTGAAATCCTTGTGTTCCATTCTATTTCACTCGACTCTTGATCACCTATAAGGTGTTTGTAAGTCTCCTCTACTCGTTTCTATTCCAATTCATATGTTAAATATTGGTCATGCATCATATTTATATTCGTTTCATCGTATGTCATTTTGGTATATATATACACGTACATATTTATTGTTAGAACATGAAACGTGACTAGCCTCTATCTTGGTAGGCCTAGGAGTCACGTAGCACGTACACTTCACGTTTATTCTCATGTTACATGCATAAATTTATTCATTTTCGAACCATGTTTCACACGTATAAATTTCCAAAAGACTTAGAAAATATTTCAAGTTTTCAAAATATATAAACGATTCAAACACTCTACAAAAGCATCGTATAACTTTTAATTTCATATAACAAGCACCCAATATTTTTGCTCGACCTAATAGACCACCTAGAAAACTATTAGTTTCGTTTATATAACTTATCAAAATAATCACGTTTAGACACTTTAAACGAGCCAAAGTAAATCGACAAACACAAGTTTTTCAAACTAAAACTTTATATAAAAACCTTATGATTGTCGAGTGGGCTTAACTAAGGCCCAACAAGACTTCACGATTTAACAGCCCACTAGGCCCATAAAATATATTTTTGGAATCATAAAGGAAGCCCAAGTTCAAGCCCAAAATAATTTTCATGCCCTCGCCTCTAAATTTTAAATGGACTTTTGTTTGGTTCGAATTAAGGCCCATAAGCTAAATAAATAAGCTTTTTATAAAATAAGCAGTTGAAATAAGCTTGAAATTAATAAAAGAAGCCACGGAAATTTTCATAAAATTTTTATAATCATTTTTGCAAATTTGGACTAAAAATGTAACGCGATGACACCTATAGGGACTAAAAGTGAAAACTGTGAAAAGAAAGGACTAAAAATGTAGAAACAAAAAGAAAGGATAAAAATTGATAATATAGAATTGTTACAAGCTTAGATTGTAATATTGAACATGTAGCGGACTATAATTGTAAAATATATATAAAAAGGACTAACGGTGTGACGCTAACGCCGTTAGTATAAAAAGTGTAAAATTGGAAAAAGAACAAGGACTACACATAATCTATTTGACATTCTTATTTTATTTTCTATTTTACGGCAACCCTCACGTCATATGCATTTTATTACGTTTTATATATATATTATTTATTTTTACGTTAATTATATATATAACGATATTTAAAAAGTTAATACTTTTACTTACGATAAAAAAGGTAAAACTACGATGGATATTTTAAATAAAGTATTTTATCATATCATGCATGACATAATAATTTCACTGCACATCATCTATTCGTCATAACGAATAAATATTATTCGTTATTCGTTCGTATTTACCAAATAGTATTTGGTTATATTCTCTGATAAATTTATTTATCAGGTTCCATATCAACGACGTTTCCATAATCGTTCCCATAAATCTCGTTCTACTTTACTTTCCATCATTTCCAAATCAATCCAGGTGAGTCATAGCCCCATTTCAAATAATTATTTTTAACTCATTGGGGGAGATACATGCTTACATATACTTTGATAACTTGATAAGTATATGAAATAAAATAAAATACATGATTCAAATCAATTTCCTAATTGATATTAAAATAATATAAATTGTGATTTAAAATATGTTAATGTTTCCAATGTGATTATTGTGGTATGTGAAATATATATTTATTGAAGAATTTCTTGACTGAAATATTGATACTCATATGAAAATGTTCTCAATTCGATTATTGTGGTATGTGATATAAATGTGTTACTGGCGAAATATTCAAACTGAATTTCTGATACTCAAATGATGATATTTTCAAACTGAATTTCTGATACTCAAACGATGATATTTTCAAACTAAATTTCTGATACTCAAACGATGATATTTTCAAACTGAATTTCTGATACTCAAACGATGATATTTTCAAACTGAATTTCTGATACTCAAACGATGATATTTTCAAACTGAATTACTGATACTCAAACGATACTGTTTTAAATTTAATTATTGTGATACGATACTTGATTTCATGATGTTATGCTAAATGAGCCCATTAGTCCTTGATATTGCCTAAGTTAGCTATAGCCATGAAGCCCCTCTATCATGAGCCATTAATCACTGTAATGTGAACGCGAATATAGTGAACAGATTCGAAACTTGTTTTGGATTGACCTCTGATCCCACTAATGCTTGACGGAATGCCAATTGCAATTGGTTAGTCGCATTAGTCGTGATACACTATATTTGAGTAAAAATAGGAATTGGCAAATCACCTATTACACGAGGGCAAAATCTGTCATTGATTTGATAGAACACCCCTTCTGTTAACGTCTTGCGTGTCATGAGGCTTGGTGCAATATCTATAAAGGAAAGATATATGTATTCAACATATATTTAGATACAGCTGTATAGGTTTGACCATATGTGAATTATATATTTGATTGATTTAGTATCATGAGTTTCCAGCTCATGTTAAGGTTATTGATTTTTTATTTGAATGTGATTGAATACTTATATGATTTATTTGTGAATATATTCGATACTTGTTTCATTATTGTTTGTATTTTATTAATACCAAATATTCCAGAAATCTAACAAAATAAAGGGTTTTTCCTAAAACTCTATGAACTCACCAACCTTTGTGTTGACACTTTTAAGCATGTGTATCTCAGGTAATTTAAAGGAGCAGGACAAGACACGGAGTGGGCATTTATTACTCTGATAAATTAAAATGGTGTAAAAATCAAATTTGTCATTTTTACAAGTTTTTATATCTTTTCATAAGATTTTAAATCAAATGGTTCATCTTTTATCAAAATTATTATTTAAATGACAATTAACTTTCAAAACGTTTATTTTAAACCGTTTTATGGGGTTAAAACTTCGATCCTCACCGTAACACCCAAATTACTTTTCCGCTGCGACAAACTTAAAAATGGGGGTGTTACAAAAACCCTTCTTCTATTACTTTGTAATCTAGCTCCTTGCTAGTTGTGTGGAATAAAATCGCCGTTAAAAAAAAACAAGGTTCAATTTCAATGCGTTAACGATGTGTATCCAGCACCAAAGAAGCTAGGGTTATCATTTAAACCAATTTAATTGTATGAATCTCTAATAGTTATGTTTTGTAATATCATAAGTTGGTTAGATCGTATAGCGAAAATTGTTTTGTATGAGATTTTGACGAGCGAGGTGTAAGCATCGTTGTCGTCTATAACTCGTGTGAATGACTTATATTTGAGAGGTCTATTTGTTGAGCTTTATCTTTGTTTGTCTGGATTTTCACTCGTACGTCTTCGGTCATAGAGTTACTTTAAGTGGAGTTAGAGGGTCAAATCATCTTAGTTGTAAGTTCAAAAATAATTGTCGGTAGAGTTAATGTAAATCTAGCTTATTTTTAGTCGAAAATTTAAAGGTTTTAATTAGTGGCGGCTCAAGCCTTATGCCTAAGGTTATGTTTGGTGCATAGCTTTTTGAAACTTTTTGGGCGATTAGCGGTGAGCAATGAGCTTTTTGATTTTTAGTGTTCGTTTGGCAAAAGAGTAGTGAGTTTTGCTATTTTTTTAGGAAATCTCATTTTTTCAATGCTTCTTTAAGAAGCTGTGAGCGGTGATCAGTGAGCTGTGGCTACAGCTCACAACTACTGTTCACAGCCCACTGCTACTGCCCACAACTACTTTTGCCAAACATAGCCTAAAGCGAAATTCAAATATGAGGCCTTTTCAAAATTTTCATTTTTTCTATCTACTTAATATTAGCTTTTCGAATCATTGGATTAATAAAACATCCAATTGTCAGACAAAAAACATGATCAAAATCTAATAGTAAATTGAAGATTGAGAAAAATAATATAAGAAAGATAAAAAACAAACTTTACTTTATATAAAGTAGGGTAAATAACCAAACTAACACGAAGGAGGCTTGTTCGGGTTCGTTAGTTTTGGTTTAACCGAACAATCGAACTAATATGAACACTTAAACAAATGGACATTGGTGTTCATGTTTGTTTTTAAAAAAATATGTTATTCTTGTTCGTTTATTAAGACAATATGCATGAGTGATTCTTAAAACGTGTAACTTGTTTACAGTATCAGCTAAAATTAATAGAATTTGTAGCATTAAATGAGCTTAATTCATCATTTTGTAATAATAAAAAGATTATGGATTTAAAAAATAAACAAAAAATAAGCAAACATCCTTAATAATCTTAGCAATAGGGCCTTATATATATCGAGACCTCAAGATGATGAAAAAAAACATGTAACCGATTATATATTCATAAAGGGCACTAGAAAATCAGACACCTTAAATATTCGGGGGCCCTAAAGCGATGACTTTAGTAGCTTTACCCTTGAGCCACCACTGTTAATTGAAATGTTGCTTAAATTACTAAAACTATTTTATGTAGAACCGGGTAGAAAAAAGATGAAAAACTATGGATTTGTAAGTTATTTAGCTCATTCATCACATACTTATAAAAGAAAAGAGTATAACATCTAAATATTGCATTGTAAATGAGAACACATAACTATTTATTGATCATAAATGCAAACATTAAAATTTATGTATAGTTTCACAAGAGTAGTTGCCTGCAAAAAGCACTCATGGATTCAATTTTACGCATTTTAAAGTCATTCAATTTACTCATTTTAAAAAGCACGCAAGGATTGAAAACACAAAAGTTGTCTGTAAGACTACTTCTAAACATTTATAGTCATTCAATTCAATTTACTCAATTTTAAAAGTACATATCCATTGAATTCTACATAAAAGTTGGCAGTTTCTTTCATTGAAATACACCTCAATTGAAGTCTACAATAACTATCACATTTATTTACTAGTTATTATATTTTTGTTGTAATTTCATAAATAATTCAAAGTAATATATTTATTACATATTATTATAAAAACTAACACATAATTTAGGCATTTTTTTTAAAAAAAACTGGATTTTTATGACAAGATTTTTTTTGTAAAAATCCCAGGCTTTCAGGCTTCTTTGCTGGCTTTCAAAAAGTCCGGGCTTTCGGGTTTTTAGGCGGACTTTTTCGGGCCGGGCCTAAGCCCGGGCTCGGGCTTTAGCCCATCTGTGCACCTCTACCAATCACTACTGTCGCAAATCACTAACCTCACCCACCACCGTCACAAACCACCAACCTCAACCACCACCACCAACCCATCCACCACCACCAACCACCGGGCAGTAGTGGTTGGGTATGCTGGTGATGGTGGCAGTGGGTTAGGTTGGTAATGGCAATGGTGCTGATTAAGTGGTGACAGTGGTGGTGACGACAGTGTTGGGTGGTGTTAGGGTAAAACAATGATGGGTGGGGTTGTTGGTGGCGAAGGTGGTTGGTGGTGGTATTGGTGGGGTTGGTGGTGGCCATGATGGTCGGTGGAGATGGTGCGTGGCGGGTGTAGGTGGTGGTTTGCGGCGAATGTGGATAGGGTTTGTGATGGAGGCAGTGTTTGGTAGTGATGATTGTGGGCATGGTTGGTGGTGGCGACAATAATTGGTGGTGGCAGTAACAATAGTAGACCTGAAATGTAAAACTTAACGAATAATTGTTAAATATTTAACAAAAATACTTAAATTGATTAAAAATATAAGTTGGGTACCTTTTTATGTAAAAAAAAAAAAGTGTGATACCATGATTGAAAATAACTTTTACGTTTAGTACCATTTTGTGTTATTTGCCCTTTATAATATAACTTTCAGCTACAACTCTGGTTAATTTCGCCAAATACGCCAACAAAGTTATGAATCAGTGGAAATGCTAACAACATTTTTATTATTTTTTTTCTTTTTTCCATAAAACATGTTAATATTAATTAAGACATTGAAAACATGTTTTTTTTTTTCCTGACCAATAAAAAAATAAATTATATTTATATTTGAGATATCATATAAAGTGATTAATGATTTTAGAAGATTTTGAATGATTTAATTTATAAATCATACATTTTCAGATTTTCTTAACATAACTCGCCTATTTTCTCCCCTTTCAACTCTACTTACCAAAAAAAGAAAATAAAAAAAATAACTGGTTCAAGATTCAAATCTACCTCCAGGGTCATAAAGTCTATTTTATTACTTCCCACCAACCCCCTACCTACAACAAACACTACCCACCATTCCCCATTATTTTATAAAAATCCAAAAAAATTCCACCTAAAACTCACTCTCCCACACCTTAAATAATACAACCACCCACCCATAATTCTTACTCTTCAAACCCAACTACACAAACACAAAGCTCGGCTTGTTTGTCGAGACAAACCACATAGATCTTCTCTACTCTAGTGTCATGGGTAAAGTTTTATACACTTTGCAACAAGTTGCTGAACACAATGATCCTAAAGATTGCTGGTTAATCATTGACGGCAAGGTATAATATGTTTGGTTCGTGTTTTTTTTAAGGATCTTGTTTGGAATTATGTTTGACTTTATTTGAATTTATCAACTTGTCTAGGATGTATCGAAAATTTGATGTAGTTTTTTTTTTTTGGTTGTTGGTTGTTGGATCAAATAGTTTTGTGGAATTTTTTTGATCTGGATAGCTGAGCAGCAATCTTTGACTTTTTAGTCAAAGTAACTGGCTTTAGTTGACTTACTTTTTTGACATGGAATTTGTTTGATTGGTTTCTGTTAGTTTTATTTACTGTTATGTACATGTTTGCGTTTATTTGTCTTGGAAAAGATTGATAAAAGTATTTCATTATTAAATAAACAACACAATAAGGATCACTGATGATATTTTAAGTGTCGTGAAAATTAAGAAAAGTTTGTATTTTGGTTGTGGTGGTGGTGGGGTAGTAGGGAGAATGACGTGTGGATAACTTGATCTTGATTGATTGTAATAGTGCATATGCAGTGCATTGAACTCTATTATGTAATCGATTAAACTAGATAGAGTTTAATGGAATGACAAATCGACACTCTAGGATTATTAAAACAACAAATGTAAATTATTCTGGTTGGCGGAATAGAGTTTAATGCGAGGCCGATGCCTGTCGAGCACCATTTCATAACCGTTTCGCTGCCGTGCATTGTTTAGAAGTATGTCAACCATTGTTTCCCCATTGAGATCCTATTGACCTTGCTTTGCGGATGGTCTTGAGCATGTTCAATTGGGAAAGTTAGGATGACATGCCATTTTAAACTTTGTGTTGCATTGGAACGTATATGGAGTTACAATAGGGATTGTGTTATGACCACCGGAGTAGATTTAATTAGCATGTTTATTGTTAATTTGAATTGTTTTAGTTAGGATAAAGTACAAGTGTTTTAGGTTGCTATTACTCAAGGGTTTGTTACGTTTTCTTTCCTTTTTCTCGTAATTTTGTTGCATCATTCAATATCATAGAAACTGCTCCCGAAACATAAGGATTATAAGTCTTCATATTTTTTCTACACTCCTTTATAAGCACGTTCCCTTGTCATTTTCTCTGCTGTGTTTTTGGAATCAGTTCCTTGCACAACACTCTTCAATGAGGTTATATTGATAAAGACTCATATTTTATACGTTTTCCAATTTATAGCATGCACAACTTTGTAGACTACATCATTAGATGCTTCAAACAAAAGTGGGCTCCTCTTGGCAAACCTAAAGATGTCTAAGTCTGGTCTAAAATCTTTACCTCCTAGACTAACTGCAACATCTATCCTTAAGGGGTGGCCCTAATTACGTAAAATTCTTTCAGAATAAGCTTGAAGCTCTTTTGGCTTAAATTGCTTATTTATGCCTAAAGAGAAGTTTTTCTTTCCTGTAACACTCACAATCAACGGTTGGATCATCGAACTTGGCCCCCTCAAACATTTGATTAAGGCATATAACTTGCTTTCGTGTCATTTCCCCAAATTTAATTTTATCATCAAGCTTCCATTTAACTGTTAAATTTCCTGCACTTAAATTAGGAATATCAAATTTTGAGGAGAAAAGGCAATAATGTCAGCTCTTTGTTACCTCCTATGAGGCCTTGGATGATATCTATGTTTACATCACCTGGGAAATACTTTGCTCCTTGAGGAACTTTGGTATACTACTGATTTACCCATATATTTTACTTTATAGAGATTCAAAGGCTTTATTTGAGAACTCGGATGAGAAATTGTATTCTAATGTGGCATACGGACATATAAATGCTATAACGCGGATATATTGTAACATCTTGTAATGTAAACTGAATTTGCCTTTGATTACAATACTAATCTTAGTTCCGAGCCATTTCTCTATGTTATCTTGCAACACACTTCGCCTCCAAAAATACTAGTAGCAGAGTTGCTTTTGGTATCTATTTCGAGCAGGTAGTATGATATTTTTTCTTCAGGATCCGTAGAAGAGAATATCTCAATAGTTACTCCGGTACTTATCTTTGACCATATTAAAGCTATTTTGGCTTCAATACCAAATTTTCCCCTGGATTGAGTATTTCCATACTTCGTCTTGGACAGAACTGTTCCGAACATGTGCGGTATATCCTTATGGGGAATTCCCATTCCATTATCAGTTCTATATAAAGTTCCTAAGCTTCAATCAACCTCCAAAAACGCTACTAAAGCTCGACTAAAGTTCCCCGTAAGGATATACTGCTCATGTTCGTAATAGTTTTGTTCTGGACTAAGTATGGAAATATTCAATCTAGGGGAAAATTTGGTATTGAGGCCAAAAATGGCTTTAATATGGTCAAAGATAAGTACCAGGGTCCTATTGAGATATTCTCTTCTATGAATCCTAAAGAAAAAATATCATACTATTTGCTCGAAATAGATACCAACAAGTATGCTACTAGTATTACTGGAGGTGAAGGTGCGCTGCAGGATAACATAGAGAAATGGCGTGGAACTAAGATTACTATTGTAATCAAAGGCAACTTTAGTTTGCATTACAAGATATTGCAATATATATGCCTTATAGCATTTATATGTCTGTATGCTACACTAGAATATAATTTCTCATCTAAGTTCCGAAATAAGCCTTTGGATCTCTATAAAGTAAATGTGTGGGAAAATCAAGTAGCATACCAAAGGTTCCTCATGGAGCAACGTATTTCCTAGGTGATGTAAGCTTAGATATCATCCTAAAAGGCCTCATAGGAGGTAACAAAGAGGACTGTTGCCCATTCTCCTCAAAGAATTTGATATTTGTGAGTTAAATGCATGAAATTTAATAGTTGAATGAAAGCTTGATGATAAAATTAAACTTGGGGAAATGACACGAAAGCAAGTTATATGTCTTAATCAAATGTTTAAGGTGGCCAAGCTCGATGATCCAACTCGTGATTGTCTAAGTGTTACAGAAAAGAAAAACTTCTCTTCAGGCATAAATAAGCAATTCAAGCCAAAGCGCTTGGAGCTTATTCTGAAGAAGTTTATGTAATTGGTGGCACCCCTTAAGGATAAATGTTGCAGGTAGTCTATGAGGTAAATATTCTAGACTAGACTTAAACAACATTATGTTTGTCAACATGATCCCACTGTTGTTTGAAGCGTCTAATGAGGTAGTCTGTAAGTTGCACATGCTATAAATTGGAAAGTGTATAGACTCAATGCGACATCGCTAAAGATACTTGGAGGATTGTTCGGGTGTGATGTGATAACTCTTTCCCTTTGTTCGTTTCCATCGACCATTGGAAAGACGGGCTGAGTTCGTGGTCCGCTTCTAGAGACATTTTTGATAATATTCATTTGTATTCTTTTTCTTCGCTTAAAAATATAGGTTGTAAGAGTAGTAGTTGGACTGATTGGTTAAAAACCCTTATGTAATTGCTAGCTCCTTGCTAGTTTTTCTTGTTCAATAAATTGCAAGGAACTAACAGTGTTGCAAGGAACTAACAGAGAAAATGTCAAGGGAACGTGTAAAGTGTAGAAAAAATATGATGATTTATAATCCTTATGTTTTAGGAGCAGTTTCTATGATATTGAACGATGCAACAAAATTACGGGGAAAAGGAAAGAAAACCTAACAAACCCCTGAGTAATAGTAATAACAACCTCTAACTAAAACAATTCAAATTAACGATAAACATCCTAATTAAATTTGTAATTCTAGTGGTCATAACGCAATCCCTATTAAACTCCAACTCCATATATGTTCCAATGCAATACGAAGTTTAAATGGCATGTCATCCTAACTTTCCCAATTGAACATGCTCAATCCATTCGTAAAGCAAGGTCAATAGGATCTCAATTGGGAAAAAATGGTTGACATGTCACTTCTAAACAATGCACTGCAGCGAAACGGTTATGAAATGGTGCTCAAGAGGCACCGGCCTCCCATTAAACTCTATTCCGCCAACCAAAATAATTTACATTTGCTATTTTAATAATTCTAGAGTGTTGATTTGTCATTCCATTAAACTCTGTTTAGTTTAATCAATTACATACTGATGCCACAATTTATGTAACTCAACAGAGTTGCAGTTGCACCATTACAATCAATCAAGATCAAGTTATCCATTGAACTATAATCTATATAGAGGTCAATGAATTGCTGATGCTCATTTAATGCACCTTGGGGCTTCATGTTTTAGGGGGTGTATCATACCTAAGTTACAATTGTTTTTAAAGTGAGTTAAGTGACCACAGTTTAAATTTACAACGATAATCTTTTTTCACTCATGCACTCAAAAGTGATTTTTATCACGATAATCCGGTAAACGCAGATATAAACACCCTCTTAGAATTAAACGGACAAAGTCCATATAGTGCATAACTGTTTGGCTATGAAGCCTAAATTAACTGTAAGCTGGGTTCTAACTTCACCAGGTTCTGGTTTTATTAGTTCCATCCACTTTGTTTGATTTTCTTCATATAATTAGAAATTAAGACGATATATGCAGACAAATTATCGTACTACGTAACTATTGTGTTCCCACAACAAATTGTGGGTTTTATATTATTTTACACTATAAGTTGTTTTGATCCAGTTAATGTGTTGGTGCAGGTGTATGACGTGACAAAGTTCTTGGAAGATCACCCTGGTGGTGATGACGTTTTGTTGTCTGCCACAGGTACAACATCATCCTGATGGCATAATGGTTGTAACTGTAGTTTAAGAATAGTATTAACTCATAACTTCACGTTCGTTAGTCTTTTACTACTTAAAGCTACATAATCATTCTTATATTAGACCTATAGCTATCAGTTTGGTTAAAAAAATAAAAATTCATTTACACTTATTTTTGAGCTATAAATAAATGGTAGATGTTGTTCCCTACCATACGATACACATGTTTAAAAGCACTATTTGGAGATTTCCTGCTTAATTCTATTAATTGAAAGAATGCGTTTATTATGAACTTTGCAGGAAAGGATGCAACCGATGATTTTGAAGATGTCGGCCACAGCTCAACTGCCAAAGCAATGATGGATGAATTTTATGTTGGTGACATAGACACAGCAACAATCCCCTCAAAGGTCGAGTACAAGCCACCAAAACAGGCTCATTACAACCAAGACAAGACATCTGAGTTCATCATCAAGATTTTGCAATTCTTGGTTCCATTGGTTATCTTGGGTGTGGCAGTTGGAATCCGAATCTACACGAAATCAGTGTAAGATAATGATATGGGTCTGTCTTTTAAAGTCTGTTGTTTAAGAGTACGAGTCATTTGTGTTCTTGTTTCCCAAATATTGATACTAATTGATTATGAGATGAAAGGATGGTTGGTTATGCTGTTGTGGAAACTTTAAGTTGGTAATATGAGCACTCCTTTTAAATGTGTTTGTGATCTCATGGATATTACATTCATGCATGTTTTATTGAACATAGCTCTACTAGATATTCTTAAGCTGTTAGAGCTCCCGAATGAGGCTTGTTTGCTGAACAGGGACTTCTTCGAGGTCGCAAAATGGGCAGCTTAGGGTGTGTTTGTTAAAAGTAGTTGTGAGCCTCACCACTTCTTAAAGAAGCATTGGAAAAATGAGCATTCCTAAAAATTGGCAAAACTCACCGCTCTTTTATCAAACGAACACTAAAAATCAAAAATCTCATTGCTCATCGCCCAAAAAGCTCCGCGCCAAATATAGCATTAGGCTGTTTGGATAACTGTTGAAATGGGTTTGGGTCAGAATGGGCAAATATCAATGCTGGTCCAAATGGGTCGTGTTGGGTTGAACCACAAACATAATTTGTTTAAATTCTCGAGTTATTTATATAGTTTACCTATGTAATGATTACTTTATGTTTGATAAAGTGCTATTGAGAGGTTATAAACATGTAAATATTGAAATACACTTGAGGTCACTTTTGACCCATTTGTCACATTCTAATTTGATCTGTTGCATATAACCTGAACGAGGCGTACATAAATCGATAAATGTGTTGAAATAACCGCCTCTAGAAACTTTCAATCACAAAATGCATAGTAACTGTACTGGTTGCTTAAAGGCTTGATCTTTTTGGTCCAAACAAAGGACCATCATTACTAGAAGGAGGAAAGCCAACACATATCATATACAAGCCTGAGAATGAAATTTTGCATTGTAAATAACTTAATACTCAAAAGAAAAAAAGAAAAAAAGTTGAAATCAAACAAAAATACTTGAAAACTCGCTTCAATCTGTCATCACTGTTACCTTAGAATCTGTTCTCTGTGAATGCCTAGATGGTGAAGTTGATCCTCTGGAAGAATAACTATGATGCCCAAACAGACTCATTTTACTAATTTTCTTTGAAAAAGAACTCAAAACATTGCGCGAATTTGATCTTTCCATACTCCTCTTCATGCACACATGTTCTTTCTCGAAATCATTTAATCTCATCCTTAACCGAGTCAACTCAAGCTTCAACTCGCGGTTTTCCCGCCTTAATGATGCATAGTTGTCTTTTGGAGACATGGCGGCACTGAGACCTCCACTGTTGATCCGCCAAGACTGGTGTTGCACTGGCGGCTTGTAGTTGTCATCCAGGTCGTTACAGCCTAAAGCGTTTCTGAGTCTTAGCTGCTCGATGTAGAGGACCTGAACAATTGATTGAATAGGAAGACGTTCGTTTTGTGCAGCATGTGCAACGGCTTCTGGTGAGAGTTTATGGAAATCAATCAGTTTGCAGAGCTTCTTTTTGTCGAATTCTGATAGACCCTGATGAGCCTGCAGACAGGTTTTAGCTTTGTGAGTGCATAAGCTTTGACTTTTGATGTCAAAGAGCTAAATTTTGACCTAAAGGTTCATGTTTGGATATTCTGATAGCCCCTAGTGACAGTTTTAGATGTTTATACGAACATACATCTTAAATTTTGACGTCAAATCGCTAGTATCTGACTTCAAAATTCATAACTGTTGCTGTTTGGAAAATTTATATGTTTGACCACAAAAGTTATATGTGTTCTTGAAGCTTTTTCTTTAATTTTGGTTAGTTCTCAGTAACCCTTGTGACCCTGCAAGCTTTAGTTTTACAAACTTAAACTTCGACTTCTTTATGTCAAAACTAGTAACTATACGAGCTTTGACCAAAGAAGTCAAAATGCTTGCTCTTGAACTAATGAATCATAAACATAGAAAGACTTACTTTGAGATAAACGTCGATGGCTCTATAAAGACCATCATGAACTGTACGAGCATGAGCCGGTAAACTCCCTGCCACATCTATAAATTTTGAGAGTTTCAGATTTATCTCCGGTGCAATTTCAACAAGATAATTATCAACCAGTCTCGACACTTTATCTAAAGCTGTTTGTGACGGCGAATCAGGCCCATCCGACTCAAATCCATCGCCATCACAGTCACCGTCTTCCAGTTCATCCTCACTATCATCTTGCTGCGAAAAGTTAACCAAAATCCTATGAACCACATCAACATCAAACAATGTATCATCTTTACTCCTTAAAGATGGTATCAAAAGATCATCAAGTGTCACTAAATCTAACTGTGAACCAATTCGCCTCTCTAGATCGGTCCGGCATGCTGCCGCGCAATCAAGCATAATCGCAGCCCGTAACAACCCAAAAAGAAAAGTCAAAGGAACTGACATTTTCTCAACCGGAAGTAAACCAACAATCGTCTCAACCACAATACCTTCATGTCCCAAACTGTTAAAAGTATCACCCTTTTTATTATTAAGATTATATAAACTCGTTAGCTCTTTTTCAGCATAACTCATTAACGATTCACCAATACTTTCGGGCCTCACACCTCGACATTTCATTGCAGTCATGACTCTTTGATACATATCAACTCGAAGAACCGATAAATCTTTGATCCACCAATCAGTCTCGCCCTTCACTTGTCGACTCATGTGAAGCCTACCCGAGCTACTATATTCAAGCCTTGAGAAGCTTGATGCAATTTGCTCAACACAGGCCTTAGAAGCAATAGCATCAATGCATCTACTGATAATCTTTAAATTATCAGCTAATGGGAGCAAGTTTTCGGATTGTTTCAAGACTTCGACCGCCATTTCAAGGTTTTTGGTGACAACAGTGTCAAGATATTCATTGGCACGAGAATTGAGGTTACGGGTCGAGAATTTTTCAGTCATTTCAAGGTAATCAGAGATGCAGCATAGCTGGGCTACATTTGATGATGTTATTTCAAAGTTGATACCGTAGCAGAATTTAGCAGCTTGCTCAAATGTCTCAACGCCTCCCGGTAAACTAAGAAGTTCAACCTTTGATATAGCGTTATCTCTGTGGTCTGATACTAGTTTTCGGATTCGACCACATCTGGAAACAAGAGGGAACTGCAAAAACAAAAACAAAAACAAAAACAAAAACAAAGAGATTATTTTTCCATATGGCTATTGCTTATTGAAAAAATTATATATAAAAAAATTATGCATGATGTATGATTTTGTTTTCAAAACTCATACTCCCTCTAAGATTCTTATAAGTTGTTTGATGGTTAAATAAAATTTGAAGCTGTAGTAAAGGATACTATAAGAAACTGCAGAAACTTGATTTTTGTCAATTGGTATGACTTTAGAGACTAAAGTTTGACTTTGTGTACTAGTCGAAAACTAAGTAGAAAAACTGAATATCAATATGGTTCGAAAAGGATGAAAGAAATTACAAGATTTATGGACTAATACAGTGCATAGCTGTTTCGGGAGCTATAAAATTAATCAAATGACCGAAGAATGATGCTAAGGCTAATGCTTACTCAATAGCCTTCCATTTTAAGACAGAAAATTTGAAGAAAGTGAATTTTTTTTAACTTTTAAGTCGAAGTATAATGATATCAGAAGCGTTCATTCTGAAGATCCAAAATTTAAGACAAAAAACTTGAAGATAACAATGCTAATCAAGAACTTACCTTATGCAGTGCAAAGGTGACACCGTTTACTTCTATTGTTATATCACTTGGAACATCACGAAATATCCTGCAAAAGGAAGACACAATCAATTAAGTTTGAGTTTCGGTATTCACTTTGTGCCAAATAGCTAGAACACGCCCCACATTCATATTTTCAGCTAATTACTTAGTACAAACCCATAACCATAAAAATGAAAATGTTAGTAACAAGCAGTGAAAGTTAAAGGCAACATGCTGTACACTTAACGTTAACTTGTTCTCTTTCTTAATCTCAAAGTTCAAAAAAAGTTTACTACAAACTTAAAGTTTAATGGATGAATTATGAATGGGGTTTTTAAGCTCTAAACAACTTCTTTAGAAGAACTTCTTGATATACAAAAGTAGACATGAAAGAGTGACAAACCATTCGTTGTATCGTTGGCGAGAACTCTTGGCCGGAGTGAGCTGAGATTGAGTTGGAGGGTGGTGATGGTGGTAGTGGTGCTTGTCCATGAAGAAAAGAAGAGGAGCAACTAGAGTAGAGTGTTTGAAAAATGCAAATGTTTGTGAGCTTCTTTGACATATTTTTTGTCAAGTATGCTAAATCATAAGTTTGCAAATGTCCAAAGCAATGGGCCTCTTTTTCTCTTGTAGGGTCGTCAAAAGATTTTATAGTAATTGTTTAATTAAAATAAAAGATTACAGTTAAATAAAATAGTACTACGTAATTAATAAATAAGAAAGTTAACTTTGAACAAAAGTTTAATTAAAAAGGTGGTCGGAATGTAAAAATACTTTTTTGATAGTCATTAAAGATATATATTAAATTATGTGTAAATAAAACTAGACACAATAAGTGAATGAATACATAACTTTATACTAGTTTACATTTTTATAATTTTAGTAGGTTTTATACTTAGGATAACTTATATATAACTTAAGTATATCATTGGGTACATGAATTGATGTAGGAGATGGCAAATAGTGTTTGATTTAAGGAGGAAAAGGGGCCAAAAGAGATGGAGGATTGAAAGTTTGGTCTTTCCATTGAAAAAAGACAAAAAATATGGCAAAGAGAACATACATGAATAATTGTTGAAATTCATTTTTAATGACATATAAACTTATCATTTATCAATAACTGCAAAAATCCCTAAACTTAAGATCAACTTGCATGCCCTACACATCAATCGTTTTTCCATATACATGTAGACTTGCATATGCAGATATATTATGTGAAAAGATGCTACACAACATAAATATTAGAAGCTTGCCATTGAAATGTTTTTGCAATTGTATTATGATGTGATTTTCACTTTATCATCTAGCCTTGTGTTTTTCATTTTTTTTTTTTTTAATTTTTTATTTAATTTTTTATTTTTTTAAATCTGTATATGTATATGTAATGAGATATGATTGTCAAGTGCATTGATATGCTAGACATTAAGATTTAAGAGATTAGTCAACTAGCTTTTGGCAAAAATTTAAATGATTGCCCAATGCCCACCTCTACTCCTAGCTATGGGCCTAAGGTGGTCTACTTTCTATATTATAAAAGTTTACAATGGTAGCAATTTGATGATGGTAAATCATCACTATCATCATGCAAACACAGTAAAAAGCAAAGGTGATCTATGAAATGCCGCTATAAAGCCAGGTGTAATGGTTGCTTGAACTTCACCTCTACTTCGGCAGCCGCATCAACGTACAACACATCATCTTACTTTCACTTTTCAATCGTAATGGTCACCATCTAACCAACTACATAAAAATAATATATTTTATATAAAATACTCTACACACACTCACAAACAACAACAAATAATAATAAGAGTAAACTGCAAAATATATCCATGTTATTTGCAAATTTTAAAACCTTACATCCGTATTAGAAACTATTGGCACCTCACATCATTCGTTATTCAAACGTTTACCATAATACATCCCTAAGGACGAACGACACAAATATTTTTTCGTTAACTGCTAATGGGAGTATAATGGAAGGCTGTTTTGGTCTTTTTACTTATAAGAAGGATGTATTCTCCACTTTACTTTTATACTTTACTTTATTATTATTATTATTATTATTATTATTATTATTATTATTATTCAGTTCTCAAACCTTTATCAATTCATGGGTTCAAGTCCTGGCATAGAAATGAAACATGTATATAGCGATCGAGTATCGGCAAATTTTGGTCACTTTAACCCATTTGAGATTTCGATCACCTTTCTAGCAAATATTCAAAAATTTACCTATATGACTCATTGTAGATAAAGCTTGACGTAAATCGAAAGCAATGCATGATAGTTCTTATGTCAATTTATGAGATTAGACACCAACTGCATTGAAGTTTCATAATTGTTGTAATAGTGATAGTAGTACTAAAATAAAAGCCGAAACATATGGCCAATAGATGGTTTAGTTAAAACACTAAAGTAAAAGAAATGATGTTGTGTAAATGGTATTTTTCAAACATGTCGTCCGCAAAGGGGACCTTTTGATGGGCATGTAACTTTTTAGTGGAAAATATTGATTTTGGAGCACTTGCACGCCAATGCTTCTTTTATAGGGGTGTAATAATATTAAAGCATCCTATGGTACAAAGTCAATATGAGTAGTATAATATTATGAAGGTGATATTATGCATAAAAATCAACATTCGAATTAATTGTATCACAGATTGATGTTTTTCTAATGTGTTTTGATTTTGTTGTTAGATCCTATGTGTAGCACAAAAGGATGTAAAGGGGTTTGACATGTTTGTAACCGATCGAGGACCAAATAAAATCCTATACAAGCGCTACATAGTGTGAAATTTTCATCATGAACAGTGATGTTGTAGGAGACTAAGTTAGTGACCTAGTACTAGTGACCATGAATAGTGTATAGCATCAATTACATGCAAATATGTCAAATTTTTATGTTTGAGAAAACGTTAATTAGTTTTTGTATCGGAAATATAGACCGCTGTCTTTAAAAACTATATTTCATGTTGGTAATTTTTACGAACAAAAAGCAAATGAGTATTATAATTGTCATATGTAAAGAAATCCTAAATAATTTTGATATATGTATGTTTGAACCGAAGATGAAGCCGTAGATAGAGATGTATGTTTAACAAAAGAAACTATTGTTTGAACTGAAGATGAAGCCGTAGATAGAGATGTAACGGGAGATTAAGGGCATCATTTACATAGAGGCCCCTCTATTTTTTTCTTCATATATATAATTACCAAACTACATGCATCAAACAACGTTTTAATGAGTTATTCACTTATTCATCATTTAAACCTTGAATACCTCAATTCCTACTCATTTGTTCATGTTTCTTTGTGTTGTCTAATGATAGATCTGGAAATCGATCCTGCATATTTTACATTCAAGAAACCATCGTATGGAGATATATCCACCTTTGCCTTTACAATTAGTCCAATGTAAAGTTCTTTCTTTGTTCTCATCAGCCATGATTTTAGTGACGAATAACGAGATCTTCTTTTTGGAGAATGTTTATGAGCAAAGAAAATGGTCGGAAATAGTGACATTTTAAATCAATATCCGGCCTATGGCGTAATGTTACATATGTGATGTAAATGATAGTGATGTGTGATTGGTATGGTTTCCGAGTGATTAGCTTAGGTAAGTACCTCATGAAAAGACCAATGGTCCTAATAGCCGGGTTACATTCACATAAAATAAATGTTTAGCGTCTTGAACGGGCAACGTAGCATATAATATATCATATCATATGTATAGCTTACCCAATTTATGAGGATGATTCCCTATAGTCCCAAATTAGAGTTTAAGAAGGGTTATGAATCATACTCAACGGCTAATATCGCAATAGTTATGATTTTGTCATTGAGGATATATGACACAAATGACACAAGTCAATTGGACATGCATTTAGTGTATCATTGATGGGGATGACACACTGACACGTTTGTAGCGTACAACGGTCGTCATACATGAGCAAAATGGTGTACATTTACCAATCACGTTTTGTTGGAAAATTTAGTGCACTTGAGGGATCAAATCATACTTGGGAATGGGTTTGGAGGTACGGAGTGTACACTCATCAAGTCCCTGATTACCCTGACTCAATAGTGGTTGTGCTAGTATGAATCTGATTCTGCTGATGCATGAATCTGATTCTGCTGCTAGTATTGTGAATCTGCTGCTAGCTGATCCTGCTGATAGGATTCTGCTGCCAGCTGATCCTGCTGCTAGCTGATTCTGCTGATAGCATTCTGCTGCTAGTGAGAATCTGCTGATAGCATCAGCAATTCTGCTGCTCGGTTTTAACCACTGATTTCTACGATTATGGAAAGTATTATGATATAATTAATGGGCCGTTAATTATATATAATTCCATGGGCTAGGGTTTTGAGTATTCTCTATTATAAATAGGGGTCATAACACATCTGCATGGATATACGAAATCACAAAACCCTAAACACTTGAATACGCATCTGGTTCTTGATTTGTGCCTAAAACAAGAACATCACTTGGTCTTATCCCATAGAGATATTCGTGTAACCCAGGCATAGGGTCGAATAGTTTCTATTGGAAAGTGATACCACGATTTCAAGTGAATATCCGGTACCTTATTGATTATCTTTACCCTAATCTGGGAACTTGTTTACACATATTAACCAACAATCAATAGAAACTATTAGTGATAATCAATGGCTGCTGCTATGAGACAAATAGCTGCTAACTTTTCCAAGTTGGAAAAGTTTGAAGGTGTTGATTTCAGAAGATGGCAAAAGAAGATGCACTTCTTGTTGTCAAGTATGAATGTGGTTTATGTTCTGACAACTGAGATTCCAGAAGATTTTGGAGAAGATGCTACTATGGATCAGATGAGGGCAAGAAGCAAATGGGAGAATGATGATTATGTTTGCAGAGGTTTAATTCTTACTGGTATGTCTGATTCTCTATTTGATATTTATCAGAATGTTGAAACTTCTCAAGAACCATGGGATTCCTTGGAAGCCAAGTATATGGCTGAGGATGCATCAAGTAAAAAGTTCCTTGTAAGTAATTTTAACAATTACAAAATGGTTGATTCTAGACCTGTCATGGAACAATACAATGAACTTCTTAGTATACTTGGTCGATTCACACAACACAAGATGAACATGGATGAGGCTATTTCTGTCTCTTGTATCATTGATAAACTGCCTCCTTCTTGGAAGGATTTCAAGCATATGCTTAAGCATAAGAAGGAGGAGTTAACTCTTGTTGAGTTGGGCAGTCACTTGCGCATTGAGGATTCACTCAAAGCTCAGGATATTGACAAGCCAAAGAGTAGCACTGCTACTGGTCCATCAGTTGTCAATATGGTGGAGCATAACAACTCCACTAAGTACAATGACAACAAGGGCAAGCGTAAGCATCAAGATAACACCAAATTTGATCCTAACAAGAAACTTAAGGTGACTTGTTGGAAGTGTGGGAAACCTGGACACTTCAGGAAAGATTGCAAGGGTGGTAAAGTTGGAAACAAATCCAATGGATCAGGCACAGGTGGAGGGAATGGTAATACCAATTCTCTGAATGGTTAGAATGTGTTTAATAAGTCTTTTAAGTTTTATTATGTTACATATATATCTGACATTACTTTGTGCAGGATGATGATGTTGCGTGGTGGGTTGACTCTGGAGCAACAATTCATGTGTGTAAAGATAGAAGGTGGTTCAAGACCTATGAGTCAATGAATGATGGTTCTATTCTTCATATGGGAAACGAGTCAACTGCCCTGGTGCATGGAAAAGGATGTGTTGATTTGAAGTTTAGTTCTGGAAAGATTGTTTCTTTATTTAATGTTTTACATGTTCCTGATATTAGGAAGAACTTGGTTTTTAGTAGTGTTTTGAATAATTGTGGTTATAAACAGGTTATTGAATCTAATAAGTTTGTTTTGTCTAAAAATGGTGTGTTTATTGGTTTTGGTTATTTGTGTAATCAAATGTTCAGACTTAATATTGTTCATGATAATATTGATTCTGCTTTTATATCTACATCTAAACTTTATGATTCAAACCTATGGCATGCAAGACTTGGCCATGTACATTTTAAAAGAATGCAAGATATGTCCAAGGATGGTTTAATACCTGCTTTTGATATGAACACTGAAAAGTGTAAAACTTGTATGATGAACAAGATAACTAAGAAACCTTTTCAAGGAGTAAAACGTGAAACTAAAGTTTTGGAGTTAATTCACAGCGACCTTTGTGATTTACATGCTACTCCTCTTTGGGGAATAAGAAATACTTTGTGACTTTTATTGATGATGCTTCTAGGTTTTGTCATGTTTACTTATTACATTCTAAAGATGAAGCATTAGATAAATTTAAAGTATTTAAAACTGAAGTTGAATTGCAACAAAGTACCCTGATCAAAAGATTAAGGACTGATAGGGGAGGTGAGTACATGGATACTCTGTATTTTCAGTCTGTTGGTATAATCCATGAAACGACTACCCCTTATACTCCTCAGCAAAATGGTATTTCTGAAAGGAAAAACAGGGTGCTGAAGGAGATGGTTAGTTCCATGTTGTCCTATTCAGGGCTGAGTCAAGGGTTCTAGGGTGAAGCTATGTTAACAGCTTGCTATTTATTAAATAGGGTTCCCAACAAAAGGAACAAAGTTACCCCTTATGAACTTTGGACTAAGAAGAAACCTAATCTTAATTATCTTAGGATATGGGGTTGTAGGGCTGTTGTAAGACTCCCTGATCCAAAGCAGAAAACTTTGGGAGAAAGAGGCATTGAATGTATCTTTGTTGGCTATGCTGAGCATTCCAAGGCATATAGGTTTTATGTTATAGAACCTAATGATTCTGTTTCAATTAACTTAATAATTGAATCAAGGGATGCACTTTTTGATGAGAACAGATTCTCATCTATCCCTAGACCAATTCAAAGGATTCCAAATGGAACCAATGACAATGGTGTTTCAGAAGTATCTAATGAGGTTCCTGATGAGGTTCCTGCTGAGGTTGTAGAACAACAACCTGAACCTGAGCTTAGAAGGAGCAATAGGGTGAGGACTCCAAAGTCATTTGGACCTGAGTTTCAATTATACTTAGTTGAAGGTACAAGGAGTGAGGTCTCTGACCAATACTTCTATTGCTTCATTGTTGAGGATGATCCCAAAACATTTAAAGAAGCAATGAAGTCTCAGGATGTTGCTTTCTGGAAAGAAGCAATAAATGATGAGATGGACTCCATTATGGGCAATAACACTTATGTGTTGACTGATCTACCACTTGGTTACAAACCTCTAGGTTGCAAATGGATTTTCAAAAAGAAAATGAAGGTAGATGGAACTGTTGAAAAGTTCAAGGCAAGATTAGTTATTCAAGGCTTTAAACAAAAGTCAGGAATAGACTACTTTGATACTTATGCTCCAGTGGCACGTATCAGTACCATAAGATTGCTAATTACTTTGGCATCAATTCACAATCTGATTATTCATCAGATGGATGTGAAGACAGCTTTCTTGAATGGTAATTTAGATGAGGAGGTTTACATGAACCAACCTCAGGGCTTCATCATGCCTGGCAATGAAAACAAGGTGTGTAAACTGATTAAGTCTCTTTATGGACTAAAACAGACACCTAAGCAATGGCATCAAAAGTTTGATGAAGTGGTTTTGTCTAGTGGTTATTTACTTAATCAAGCTGACAAATGTGTATATAGCAAATTTGATGAATCTGGTAAAGGAGTCATCATTTGTCTATATGTTGATGACATGTTGATCTTTGGCACTGACCAAAATCAAGTTGATCTTACAAAAGAATTTTTGTCATCAAAGTTCTCCATGAAGGATATGGGGGAGGCTGATGTTATCCTTGGTATTAGGGTTAAACATGAAAGTAACAAAATTTCTATCTCTCAGTCTCATTACATTGAGAAGGTGTTAAGGAAATTTAATTACTTTGATTGTACTCCAGTGAGTACTCCTATGGATACAAGTGAGAAGCTAATGCCTAATACTGGCAAAGCTGTATCTCAACTTGAGTATTCTAGGGTGATTGGCTGCTTGATGTATGCCATGACTTGTACAAGACTTGATATTGCTTTTGCTGTGGGTAAACTGAGCAGGTATACTAGTAATCCTAGTGCTCATCATTGGCAAGCAATTCAGAGGGTCTTTAAGTATTTGAAGAGAACTATGGATTATAGTCTCTCATATACTGGTTATCCTTCAGTATTAGAAGGATACACTGATGCAAGTTGGATCAGTAACACTGAAGACAATTCGTCTACTAGTGGCAGGGTATTCCTACTTGGTGGAGGTGCAATTTCTTGGGCATCCAACAAACAAACTTGCATTACCAGTTCAACCATGGAATCTGAATTTGTGGCTTTAGCAGCTGCTGGCAAAGAAGCTGAATGGTTGAGAAACTTGCTTCTTGAGATTCCATTGTGGCCTAAACCTATAGCACCTATTTCTATCCGTTGTGATAGTGCTGCTACATTGGCAAAGGCTTATAGCCAGATGTACAATGGAAAGTCTAGACACTTAGGTGTCAGACATAGCATGATTCATGAGCTTATCATGAATGGGGTGATATCTATAGAGTTTGTTAAATCTCAACAAAACTTAGCTGATCACTTGACGAAGGGTTTGGCTAGAGACTTGGTTTTGAAGTCTGCTACAGGGATGGGTTTAAGTCCAACTTAGTCACTGAATGCAAGGATACCCAACTCCCTTCTAAGGAAACTTGGAAGCTGAGTTCAATGTGGAAAGCTGATCATTTGGTGGACTGAAGCACATGTATCATAAACATCCCAAGGTTGTGCTTGTTACCTGCTGGAAAGGAGGATGAAGTCATAACTTCTTAATGGTTAATTTTCTTTGAAAAAGTGCTAAGCAGGAGCATGAATTAAAGATGAACCACCTATGTGAATGTTGAAGTTTTGCCGCTTCAGGAAGCTTTGGACTTTTAGGTTTTACAACATTTATGAATTGGATATGGACACATGGCTTGTATAGTGTCAGGAGTATTTTAGTATTTGAAAACTTGTGTGTATTTATCATCAGGTATTCAAATGGGTTGAAGGGTTCAATTCTTAAAACACCCTGATTCTCGAATATTTGAAAGTATATGTACTAATGTGGAAATTCAATCCTCAGGATATTTTCTTTAATCCACTTGTTTTGTTTTGTGTTTAATTTTTCATGCAAAGGAAGTGAACTAAATTTGGGGAGGATTGTTGGAAAATTTAGTGCACTTGAGGGATCAAATCATACTTGGGAATGGGTTTGGAGGTACGGAGTGTACACCCATCAAGTCCATGATTACCCTGACTCAATAGTGGTTGTGCTAGTATGAATCTGATTCTGCTGATGCATGAATCTGATTCTGCTGATGCATGAATCTGATTCTGCTGCTAGTATTGTGAATCTGCTGCTAGGATTCTGCTGCTAGCTGATCCTGCTGATAGGATTCTGCTGCCAGCTGATCCTGCTGCTAGCTGATTCTGCTGATAGCATTCTGCTGCTAGTGAGAATCTGCTGATAGCATCAGCAATTCTGCTGCTCGGTTTTAACCACTGATTCCTACGATTATGAAAAGTATTATGATATAATTAATGGGCCGTTAATTATATATAATTCCATGGGCTAGGGTTTTGAGTATTCTCTATTATAAATAGAGATCATAACACATCTGCATGGATATACGAAATCACAAAACCCTAAACACTTGAATACGCATCTGGTTCTTGGTTTGTGCCTAAAACAAGAACATCACTTGGTCTTATCCCATAGAGATATTCGTGTAACCCAGGCATAGGGTCGAATAGTTTCTATTGGAAAGTGATACCACGATTTCAAGTGAATATCCGGTACCTTATTGATTATCTTTACCTTAATCTGGGAACTTGTTTACACATATTAACCAACACGTTTTGATATTAACTAAGGTACTCAAGATTATATTGACCTGAAGATATATCAATTGGTAATGAGGCTTATCTAGTTGGGCTTGGATGCGGTTTTGGGGCAATCTGTATATTAAATGGGCTAAAATATACAAAGGCAAGGCTACCTTTATATATTGTTTTGATTCACATTTGGTAATCACGAAAACCCTACGCCTCATGCAGAAGAAATCATCATCATCATAATATGTATGTTTTTTCTGCTTATACGTACAGATTCATGTTTATTACTACTGATTCTTATATGTCCAATGGGACGAAATTGACCAGAACACTAAACAAGATCGGAACATAATTCTTTAGACCATGTGCATTATCGAATATAGAGGTTTTTTCCATGCAGGTTCCATCACTGCCATTTGTGATAGTTTTAACTAAAATAAATATATTGAAATTAATTGACGTTTAGTTCCAAACTTTATTTTGAAAGGCTTTAGTTCCAAACAAAACGTGGACTTAATCTATATTGAGTTGTAGATAACTAAATATGTGTATTTGCTGAACATTTATACTATTGTGATTTAGTTTTCATAGAGGAAGCAACAAAGGTAGTTAGGAAATTATGCAAGGCCTTAGGCCCTTAGCTAAGCGTTTTGTGCAAAAACTATGTTAAAACAAAAACCATGCATAACAATTAAAATTAATTAAAACAAAAAAACGTATATCTCAGAACAATTTAGGTCTAATTTTTTATTTTGAGGCCTCTAAAACTTGGAGGCTGTGTGCGGCTTCACACCTCGCACGCCCTCGTATATGCGGCTTTGAAATTATAGTTCAAAGGTGAACTAACAAATCATGATCTATCTAATGACGTTGTTGCTGGTTAAAAATAATATTTACTTCGTCATATATTATTCGACAACTATTTGTTGGAAGTTATTGTTTAAATCTAACAACCACTTGTTTCAATGCGTGTTTACTATGTTCTGTTCTGATTATCATAGTCTTTCAAATTGCAGCTTCTGTGTCTAGGTCCAGGTAGAATTGGAAGAGAATGGATGTAGAAGTTGATAGACTAAGCAGCTTGCCAAATGATCTTATATATAAAATCCTCTCGTATGTTGAGATCGTATATTCTATTAGATTAAGTGTTTTGTCATCTAGATGGAGGTTTATTTGGACTTCAATGCCCAATCTCAATTTTGCAAGTCGCGAAGTATCGAGATCCTCACCCTATCATGAATTTGTTAACAATGTTCTCTCTGGCCGCAATAATAAGATAGACGTGTCTTCTGTCAGCCTCAAATTTGCTCGCGGTGATACTGAATCGGCTGTCAAAAAAATTCTGGAGTATGCATTCACTCACAATGTCCAACAACTGACGATTGCTGGTCTTTCATACATCTCAAATTGTGAATTTCCTCTTTCTCTGTTTAGTTCTAAGTCTCTTAAACATCTCACAATTACATCAACCACTATTGATGGTCTTTCCTGTTCCCCTTGATCTCCCAGCTTTAACTACATTACATCTCCACTATGTCAAATTGAATAACTGCAGTTCTATATTAACCACGTGTCACAGGACAGATGTTCATAAAATCTGTGATCTGTTTCAACGACTCCACAGTGTCAAATCACTTGCACTTAGCTGGGAAATTGTCGAGGTATATTACTATATACATTGGTGTTTAGCGTTTATGATTTGTATCTTTCAAATGTTTACAACCTGAACAATGGATATGTACAGTCAATTCTGGAAGCATATAAAAAATAGCTTAGATTTTTCATTATTATTAAGTACTCACGCTTCGTATAATTGCAAAGTTATAACTTATACTTATTCGCTTTCCTTTTTTTTTTTTGTAAGGCAAATAAGATACATATACATATATGGATTATATGCTTGCAAAAACGGTAAAGTTGGGAAGGGCCTCAATAGAACTTTAGCGTCATATCGAAAATCTAATATACTATATGATAATGCTCTGAAAGATTTGTTGAGCGTATCTGTACATATGTTTGCATAGTTTTGAAGATTTCATTGACCTATCCCGTCTTCTATAACTTCATATTGTTTTTATAAATTCTTTGCAGCTTCTTTCTTCCTCGGTAGAAGTTATCTCACATCAACCTTCCCCGTTTGCTAGCTTAAAGAGTTTAAAGGTTTATCCATCAAAGAGTATAAAGAAATATTCGTTCAGGATATTAGAGGAGTATCTATTAAAGAGTTTACAAATTGATCCAACCGATCAACTATATCAACTACGAGTAGATCAGGAACAAGCAGCAATGGAAATCAATTTGTCTACTGAAGTTAAAAATTATTTGCTTGATGTTTACAGTGGTCTCACGTGAGGTATTTTCACTATCACACCTGACACAGTTTTTTTTTTTTATTATCACCAAATTAATAACAAAATTGTTGTCCCAATAATAGATCTTTAATAAGTTGCAATTCATTTGAATAAGTAAAATCTAAAATGTTTCATTAACCTTTAATCGATCTATGTATCTACATATATATATGTTTTGAATCGGTATATATGAACCGACACAACCATTCACATAACCGAAATAACTACCATAACTACTTTTCGGTTATTAAGTTTCTAACTAACAAGTTTGGTCCTTTATGTTCTAACTATTACAAACAAAGCAATGTATTAAGATTATTCGGTCTTCATTCTCCTCCTTAATCTTGATCGTTGCTTTTCTTTAAGTCTTGAACTCCGAGCATCTGTCGCATTGTTGTGAACTTCAATCTTGGTAGAGCCTTTGTTAGAATATCTGCTCTTTGTAGTTCTCCGCTGACATGTTCCACATTGATGTGTCCATTCTCTACGCATTCTCGAATAAAATGATAGCGAATGTCGATGTGTTTACTTCTTCCATGAAAAACTGGATTCTTCACAAGTGCTATTGCTGAAACGTTGTCTACCTTCAACGTTATCTTCTTTTCTTCACTTCCAGTTAATTCACTAAGTAATCTTTTCAACCATAAGGCTTGACATGCTGCTGCAGTAGCCGCCATGAATTCTGATTCACATGATGATAGTGCCACTGTCGGTTGCTTCTGAGTACTCCATGTAATGGGTGACTCTCCAAAGTAAAATACTATGCCAGTAGTTCCTTTTCCTTGATCAGTGTTGATTCCATAACTACTGTCGCTGTAACCTGTAATCTTGCAGCCGCCTTCTTTCTTGTAAATTATGCCATGCTCCTTTGTTCCTTTGATATATCGAATTACTTGCTTAACCGCCTTCAGGTGGTGATCTTTTGGATCTTGCATAAATCTGCTGAGTAACCCGACTGAATAACTAAGATCTGGTCTTGTATGTAGTAAATATCTGATACTTCCTATTAAGCTTCTGTAGTAAGTTGCGTCAACTGAGTTTCCATCTTCCGCCTTGACCAACTTAGTACCTGGATCCATGGGTATCTTCGTATCATTACTATCCGTCATACTTGTCTCCTTTAAGATCTTGTTAATATATCCTGTTTGCTTGATTGTAATCTCTCCTCCTGTCTGTGTAACTTCTATCCCAAGGTAATAAGCTAACAATCCTAAATCGCTCATTTCAAACTTTTCTTCCATTTGAGATTTAAATAAATCTAATTCTTTCTTTGGAGTGCCCGTGATTATCAAATCATCTACATAAACTCCAACTATAATCGTAGAATTCTTATTTCTCCTTGTATAGACTGCTTGCTCGAGATTACACTTCTTAAAATCTAATGACTTTAATGTTTGGTCAAGCTTCATGTTCCAAGCTCTCGGTGCTTGTCTTAATCCGTATAAAGCTTTAATAAGCTTATAAACTTTTCCTGAGTTTTCTGGTTGTACAAAACCTTCAGGTTGTGTAACGTAGACTTCCTCCTTCAAATCTCCATGTAAAAATGCTGATTTTACATCTAAGTGGTGAACTTGCCATCCATGATATGCTGCTAACGCCAGTATTAACCGTACTGTTTCTATCCTAGCAACTGGGGCAAATACTTCATCGAAGTCTATTCCTTGTTCTTGTACATATCCTTTTGCTACTAACCGTGCCTTATACTTGATGATCTTTCCTTCTGCATCTCTTTTGGTTTTAAAAACCCACTTAAGTCCTATTGCCTTTTGGTTTTCTGGCAATTCAGTAAGAAACCATGTTTTGTTCTTGTTGATTGAATCCAATTCAATCTCCATGGCCTCAATCCACTTTTTATCTACTGATGCTTCCTTATAGTTACGAGGTTCTTCTTCTATGAAGAGTAAACTAGGTGTTTCAACTACACTTGCTGTTTCATAAACTTCTTTCAAGTCCTTTAAACCTCTAACCGGTGTATGATCATATCTTCCTGAGCTTCCTAACGAGCTTCTAAGTGAACTAATAATAGTAGCTTCTCTTTCACTTTCTGAGTTAGGTTCGTAAGTATGTGTTGGTGGTGTGACTGGTGAATCTGGTTCTGACAATGGATCTGGTGTTGGTTCTAGTACTTGATCTTCTTGGTGATACATATCGTCTGCATCTCCTATGTTGATTTGTATAGGTTTTTCATTGTCAATTTCACCTTCCACAAAACTAGACCAAAATGTGTCTTGTGTACTTACATCTTCTCCAATCTTATTCCAATCCCACGGCTGTATTTCCATAAACTTTACGTCCCTACTAACATATTTCTTCTTGGCTATTGGATCATATAACCTACATGCTTTTGATCCTTCCTCTACTCCCAAATAAACCAATGGTATGCTTCTATCATCCAGCTTCTTCAAATGAGGTATTGTTATCTTTGCATAAGCTGTGCATCCAAATACTCTTAGGTTCTCTAAGTTTGGTTTTCTACTGTAGAGTGCTTCATATGGAGTTTTATCTATCAGGGCTCTTGTAGGTACCCTATTCAATATGTAAATAGCATGTCTAACTGCTTCCGCCCAAAAAATTAAGGGTAGTTTCATAGCTTTCATCATACTCCTAGTCATTGATAACACTGTCCTATTTCTTCTCTCTACTACTCCATTTTGTTGTGGTGAGTATGGTGCTGTCAACTGTCGTGCTATTCCATTATCCTTACAGTACTGTGTGAATTCATTTGAAGTAAATTCACCTCCTCTATCTGTTCTTAGCATCCTCACTTTCAATCTTAACTCCATTTCTATTTTCTGTTTAAATTCCTTAAATGTACTAAATGCTTGATCCTTAGATTGTAAAAAGTAAGCCCACATAAAACGTGTACAATCGTCTACTAACAAGAATATTAGTTTCTTGCCTGAGTGTGTTACTGGACTTATAGGACCACAGAGATCTCCATATATCAAGTCCAACGGGTTCTTAGATCTGAATTTAGCTTGGTTTGGAAATGGTGTTCTACTTTGTTTTCCTAATAAACATGCATCACAGATTTGTCCTGCATGGTTTATTCTAGGTACTCCATCCACTAGACCCTTCCTAGTCATCTTGTTCATAACATCAAAGTGCAGATGACCTAATGTAGCATGCCATAACCAATCCTGGTTATCTATATTTGCTAAGAGACAAATAGGTGTGTCTATCTGTAATCTAATACTGTAAAGTCTATTCTTAGATCTTTCTACTTTCATCAACAACTTCATGCTCTTATCATACAAAGTCAATTTATCTCCGTCCATTAACACTTTACAACCTATTTCCGTAGGTTGTCCTAGACTTAGTATGTTGCTCTTAAGGTTTGGTATAAAGTATACATCTGTCACTACCTTATGCTCTTGGTTTTTACAACCTAATAGTATAGAGCCTTTTCCCTTTATCTGTACATACGATCCATCTCCAAAACGTACTCGTCCTGTTACGCTTTCATCTATATCCTTAAAATGACTTTTAGTTCCCGTCATATGGTTACTTGCACCGTTATCTAAATACCATATGCTTGCATCCTTTGAAGCATATTTTCCCGGTTGAATTTGGCCTTCATTCAACAACACTCCCTCGTGTTTGGTTTCGTGCATAGTCATTAACAATGATGGTTCATCGTCTTCTAAGATAAGGTTTGATTGTTCCTGAGTTGTTGGTTTTGATCTACATTTATCTCGAAAATGTCCAAGTTTGTTGCAATTATAACACCTTACATTGCTAAAATCAAACTTACTCGAATTCTTATTTTGGTTATCTTTATGGTTCGAGTTATTCCTATTCTTATTTTTATGCCAGTTTCTTCGTGAATAGTTCGATCTACCTCCACGCTTGTTAAAACTTTTCTTTTTATCTGAGTGTTCGTCATGTGCAAACAATAAGTTATCCTGGCTTTCAACTTGTCCTCCCTTTCGTAATTTTATCCTTTCCTCAAATGCTTTGAGTTTTCCAATGATCTCATCTAGGGTTATATCGTCTAGATCATTTGTTTGTTCTATGGATGCTACTATTTGTATGAATCTATCTGGTGTGGAATCTAATAGTTTTCTAACTAAAAGTGATTCATCTAGTGTTTTCCCTAGTTCTTTTGCCTTTGTCACATAACCATTCAATTTTTCCGCAAATGCATCCACCGTCTCATCTTCCTTCATATAAAGTGAGTTAAATCCAATCATCAATGATTGTAGTCGTGCTTGCTGCACTTTTTCTTCTCCAACGTCTCTTTCTCAATGATTCCCATAATTCCTTAGCCGTCTTACAACTCGCTACTTGTAAGATTACATCTTCGGTTAACGCTTGGTATATGAAAGCAATTGTTGCTTTATCCTTCTTATCATCTACGTCTACCCCATCCTTATATTCAATAGTTTCCCAAAAACCTTGTGCACCTAATATTGCCTTAATTTGTATAGCCCATACCGTATAATTTGTGTTTTTCAATTTTGGACATTGGTATTGTGCAATCGGTATTACGGTTTTTGTTGCGTTAGATGTACTAGCGTCATCCCCGGCCATGTTCGATGTATATTTTATGATTTTCACTTTCTAATCCGTATGGGAATAATTTTTTTCTTTGTATGGTATCTTCTAATATGAAATATAGTTTTGAAATTCCTTAATACTACGGGATCAATTAATAGTTCTCGGGAATTCCTAATAGCATAAACTAATATGATCTATACTATATAAAATGAAATCCAGAAAATTGAAACTTGTGACCTTGTTAATTTCGTATAGAATACGAGATGTATTTGATGTTTCGACTTGTTATAATTCGGTCACCAACTTTGTTCCCTTTCTCGCGCCAAAATCCTTTTAAAATTTCAGTGCCTCGTTGTCCTTTTCAAAGTGTTATTCGACCCAAAATTAACCAACACTACTCGGTTTTCTTTTGTTGTTGTCGCTGTCCTTGTTCTCGAATCAAACAAAAAACTGCACAACTCTCCTACACTTGTCGAATCTTCTTTTAATTTTGCCTACGAATCTATATTCCAAACGTTCCACTGCCTTCACTTGGCTCTCCTTATTACTACTGTTTGTCGAATGAATTCAACACGTAAATAAAGAAATACCACACTACACGTTATCACCCTTTGTGTGTTTGATCTCGGTATTGAGATCACGCAGTCTCCTACACACAAACTTGTATTACCACGCCTTGGTAACAAAACCGAACCCAAATCAAACTGTTTGCTGCGCTCCTGGTTCGTTCCAATGAAAACAACGACAGTCACTTGTCTTGTTTTCTCCCCACGTTGTTGTTGTCCTTGTGTTCTTGCGACACAAACTCCACACTCTTCTCTTTCAAACGTATACGTATTAATCTAACAACAACGTCTCTTCGCGCCTCTAGAATTCGCGTATCACTATACCTTGTGTTTTTCTTTCTTCTTAACCGGTTCTTAACACAAAGTCTCCACTCTTCTTCCTCAACACCAATTCACTCTCGATGTTGTACACTTGCAACTTCTACGCAAAACAGATCGTGCACTATCTCTTCTACGCGTTCCTTATTCACACTTGTTTGTTTCCTTGGAAGAATTAAGAAAAACAAACGTCCCTTTGCTTTGAAGAAAAAGACCAGCGAGAGTCTCTTTTCCCAGCGTGTTCAAATGGCCTCCTTGTTAAGGTTTCTGTAAAACGTTTTCAGATATTTCGATGTGTATAAAACCTTTGCTCTTGATGCCAATTGTTGTCCCAATAATAGATCTTTAATAAGTTGCAATTCAATTGAATAAGTAAAATCTAAAATGTTTCATTAACCTTTAATCGATCTATGTATCTACATATATATATGTTTTGAATCGGTATATATGAACCGACACAACCATTCACATAACCGAAATAACTACCATAACTACTTTTCGGTTATTAAGTTTCTAACTAACAAGTTTGGTCCTTTATGTTCTAACTATTACAAACAAAGCAATGTATTAAGATTATTCGGTCTTCAAAAATTACATTTTCCATGTTTTGCAAAGGACATGTCCATCACAAATCAATCTAAACAACAGTTAATTTATCACAAACTATACTATAAACTTTTAGTTCACCATCTTTTCTCTGTATTACTAATTCTTGCAAGTTCCATCAATACTAGCAACATTAACACCAAACAGATCCTTATTTTCCAATGACTACATTTACTGAGAAAAGTATACCAGCTCCCTTCCAGACTGTAGACTCCATACTCACTGTCCAAATGAGATACTATGCCAGGCATCATCACCGAAATCAAGGGAAAATATCTCCAAACAACCATCATTCTAGCCAATTCAATAGAGTACTGCAGTTCATTCTTTATTGTGCTAGACTCTTAAGAGTTCCATTTTATGATGATATACCACCATAAAAACTCTTTTCTTTTTCGTTATAACTAGAAGAGAGAATCATCAAAACCAGCATGACTACATTACCTTTTACCCATTTTGCAAACCACTTGCAGCTTCTTCGACACCAAACAAACCAAATATAGGAATATAAACACTACAAGGCTTAATCAAACTGGATTCATTATACCCTTGGCTATGCATTTATACTCAGCATCAATTGATGCTTTTCTGTTTATTTAGCATTCGTATATTATACCCTTGGCTATGCATTTTTCTTTTAAGACGTTGGTGCAATTGTATCAATATTAAAAAAGAGCTTTCAGAATTGGGAGTTTCTGACATAATGGTTCTATGATACTGCAGGAGGCTAGAGCAATAAAAGTCACCAAAGAGACCCAACGCCTTATGTCAGAACTACGGGAGCAGCTAAAGAAAATAGAAGCTAAGATTGAGACTGGGAGGGCCGATGTGGAGCGGAAGAAGACACTTGATGATAGCTGTCCAAGAGATTTTAAAATGATGATTCGGGGATGGGGTGATGGTGAAAGGATATTCATCACACTGCAAAATGTTAAAGAACTACTCAACAAGGTGCTTGCATCAAAAAGGGTAGAGATGCAAGCATGTTTTTATAGATTGTGTGCAGAAGCCAAGACCGTTGTGAATAAGATAATTGACGATATGAAGAATGATTGTGATGTAAAACGAAGCATTTTAAGTGGGTACTTTAATGAGTTCACTTTGTCTTCTTAGAATAACTTCTGAAGGATTTTTTTCCCCTGATGATACGCGGAACTAAGATAATCAAGCATCTTCAAGTACGATAGTATAAACTGAATGGAATTGAGAGAAGCTTTTTATTCCTCATATTTGTGTCTCTACTAATTCTTCCCAGTATGATATCTAAAGGGATAATCTAGGCCGTGGTTATTATGATTTTGTCAAATATAAAATGAATGTTTTTTTTTTTTTTTTTTTGTTACGACTATTCCTAGATGGTCCGACGTTGGATTATCACGCAAGCTTAGTTAGAGTGCAAAACTTCACATTAATTGTTCGCATTGGAGTGTCGGATCTTTAGCTTGTGTTTTGGTTGAGTCATCTTTCTTAATTAGTAGTAGACTTGGGTTGGGTTCTTAAGTACTTCTTTCTTGTGATGAGACTGCAATTTATGCTTGAGCAGTATTGGTAAATCTTTATTCGCATTGTTATGTTTTTGTAGATTTTTGGTACATATCAAAATCAAATTTATATGTATAAAGTGTTAGCTAATAAGGCTTATATGCCCGCCCCGCATGTTTAGGCCCGTTTAGTATAATGTATGTGTATTGTAAATTTGTAATAGTTCAGTGAATCTGATCAATATAGTTTTTTTTTTTTTTTTTTTTTTTTTCTTGAAATGGTGAACTTGCATGTATTGATAAATTAGAAACTTACAAACATCAATCAAACAACTATTATGAACATGCTCACATAGCTTGATACAAATCAAAGTAACACTATTCAAGAATTACATTAAGGAAATACAACTGATTCACAACTCACCATTCTTCTAGATATAGCATACTCATATGCTATCACCTAGGCATGCACGGAGAAATATCCAATCCTTAACTATAGTTCCACCAGACAAACACCCTTCCTAAGTAACACTATAGTTTTTCAGTATTCCTTTGATTTGTACATGGTATCAAGAAGCTAGGTCAAAGATGAAGAAGAAACAAAAAATGCGTAAGTCTGATTGTCTGTTTCTGTTCATACATGAAGATTTATTATTTTTGGGTTTATTCGAATGAACATGTTGAAGTGATTGGATCTGGGAAAGGAATAAAAAAAAGAAAAAAAGAAAAAAAAGAAAAAATAAAGCGTTAGTTTTGCTCCTGGTATTTATGGTTCAACAAAATAAAGGTACGACTGGTTTTGGATTTCTTTTGGGCCGGTTATATTCTTTTGAAATTGTTTTGTGATGTTGGGCTTTTATTTTTTATTTTTGGTAAAGGGGTTACCCGGTGAATTATTATTAAAAATAATAATAAAAAACAATACAATGAAGTTCAAGAACCATTAGAGAGACTAATTGTCACATATGATGAACAAACAGCATCACAACGACCAACAACAAACCAAAACGACAAAATAAACTAGGAACTAGTGCCTAGTTTGCAGCCTCCAAACATCCTTCATACGGACAACGTACGCCGAGTCTTTAAATTTTAGAGACATTAATTTCAGCCTTGTGGTAGAGAAGATAATATCAAAAACTTGATCCACATGTCGCACTTTCTTCTTGAACAACCTATTGTTCCTTTCTTGCCAAACGTAGTAGACCGACGCCCCGAATAATAATTTATCAACAACCACACTTGCTGAATTCTTGTGGGCAATCGGTTGGATAGCCCCAACAAAAGACTTCCACGCATTATCTGGACAAAGGATGGACAATAACGGTTTCACTTTGTTCCACACTTGTAAAGAATATGAGCATTCAAAAAATAAATGTGAGTGGTTATCTTGTGTCAATTCACATAGAGGACACCGAAGGTTTCTTATAGTCGTCATGGCATCAACATCATAAGTTCTCAGCTTGTCCTGAGTCTTCAACCGCTCGCCCATAAGAAGCCAAATAAGGAACGCATGACGAGGAATGCATTGTGAAAACCAAACGACATCAAACCAGTTAGCATTTTCACCTCTAGAACGAATTGCTTCCCAAACTTTTGACACACTAAAGTTGCATAGCTTTCCCTCCAAGTCCTTCCACCAAAGCTTATCTTCTGTATTAAACCACTCACTAGGCCACACCCACAAATCGTCATATATCAGGTCTTTTACCACACTATCTGATCCAAAACCACCCATATATATATATATATATATATATATATATATATATATATATATATATATATATATATATATATATATATATATATATATATATATATATATCTTTGGGTAATTATTGAATCTAAAGGGCCATTATCATGCCATTTATCAAACCAAGCTGAAGTAGCATCGCCTTTACCTACAACATGAAAGAAAAAACGACGTAGCAAAGGACGAATCTGAAGAATTTTACGCCATCCATAGCTCGCATCAGCCTTGATCGGAATATCCCAAAAATGCCTTCCTTGAAAATGGTGAGAGTGGGTCCATTTGACCCATAAAGATTGACGGTTTGATAAAATACTCCAAATATGGGTAGACATGAGAGCAATATTCCACAATTTAAGTCTTCGAATCCCTAAACCACCCTCCATTTTTGGTAAGCACATAACATCTCACTTCACTTTAGCTTTACCTCTTTTCATTTGTCCTTGGCACCACAAAAACCCTCGCATTAACCCTTCAATCTCCTTAATGATAGCTTTAGGAAGGATAAAAATAGAGGACCAGTAGACTTGCATAGACGCTATAACGGATTGTTATTGGGCTTTTATTGTTATTGAGACTTACGTAGTTGTTATGTGAAAGTAATAATCAAAGTTTGCCAGTTGGTTTGGTTTTGGATTGGTATTTGTATCGGTATGACCGTGATTGGTATTGGTTATGGATTATGTTTGTTTGGGTTATAATTTGTTTTGGTTTTAAATATGATTCTAATCTGGTTCCGCCTGGTTTTGTCTGCATCTGTCTGATTTCACACGTGGTTCCGCATCTGGTTCCGCCTGGTTTGATCTGAATCTGTCTGCACCTGTCTGTTTGTCTGAATACACATGTGGTTCTGCATCTGGTTCCACCTGGTTTGATCTGAATCTGTATGTTTGTCTGCACCTGTCTGCCTGAATCTGAATATGAATATGTCTGTTTGCTTTGATCTGAATCTGTCTGTCTGAATCTGCATCGGTCTGTCTGCCTGTTCTACTCTCGTTCATCTCCGTATTTATGTTGCTTTGTGCTCTGCACCTGATTCTTTTGGATTGCATTGGATTGAGACTTCGTCTAGAACCGAGTTTGCATTCTGGGACACTCCGTTTTTTATTTGATTTTTTTAGTTTTAGTTTTCTTAATACAAATATCGCCTAAAAACGTTATTTATATTTTACGATCTTTCTTAGTTTTGTTAACTACAAAAGGTAAAGTTTATTTCTGGCAAATCATAAATACAGTTTAAAAGTCTTTTACTTAACTTCACTCAAACTACATTTACATGTTTTCACAAAGTAAATTCTAACTAAGTATACTTTAGTTTAAGTACATGTGTTGAAAATGTCTCTTATATATATTTAGCAAGTTTACTAAATAGTATGTCATATTAGGATATAAGCAAGCAAACTCTTTTTAGTAAATCATTCACTTGCTAAACATCTCAAACAAACATGTTTTGATTTTATACATAAACTATCTTTACAAATATACTTTCATTTTTAAGAATATCAAAAATTAGAAATATAATGTTACTTACATCATCGCTTGCATCACACATGTCCCTTCAAGGAAACATGTGTGTAAGAAACATGTTTTATTTTGTATAGATTCATACTCAAGATCTCAAAGTTGACTTTGTGAGATCTTGAGAATATTGTGTTAGATTTTCTAATATCTTGTGCAGGATTCTGTCAGGTTGTCTGGCGGAACCCTCAGGGACAACGGACGGAACCAAAGGATTGGTTCCGCCGTATCCGTGGGTTGGCCTAGATGTTGGCCTATAAATAGCAACCTACTCCTTGAGTTTTTCTTATCATTCTCTATCATAATATACTGCATATACTTCATTTCTAACTCAGTACACTTTCATATTTGTGAGTCTTTCTTTGTAGCAAGAAGATCACGAACTTACAAGCTTCAACACAACGTTGCAAGACTTGTCAAGCATAGCATAGTGTAAACTAGTAAAGTTTATACATCATTGTATGGTATCCATTTGTAGTGATCGATTAGTATTTTAGTCCTCAAAATACTTAGAGTATCGGGAGTTGTTGTACCCTTGTAAAAGAACTATCGGGAGTGGTTGTACCCTTGTGAAAGAACTCGACATCTAGCTTAGTGTCGGAAATAGTGTGTAAGCGACATGTAAGGTTTTCTCCGCCGGATAAAGGAGCTTGTTGACTAGTGCAAGAAAACTCTCGAGTTGGATACTCGGGGCATGGAGTAGGGCAAGGAAAAAGAGTCCTTGTAGCCGAACCACGATAAACAATCGTGTTATGGTTTGATCGTTTCTTACTTTTATTCTTGCATATTATTTATTGTTTGATACGTCTTAATTGTTAATTACACGTAAAAGTATTAGAAGAAAATCAAGTTTAAAACCGGTAAACTATTCAACCCCCTTTTAGTTTTCCACAATTGGCATCAAGAGCTACGTTACTCAAGATTTTAAAATATATTGTATCCTAAAACTTGGAACGATCCATGGATTTTGAAAACTTTAAAGAAGGGCAATCTATGAAAAGACCACCACTATTTGAACCAAATTGTTTCATATATTGGAAAAACCGTTTTGAAACTTACGTAAAATCAAAGGACATAGATCTATGGTTTATTATTATTGAAAGTGATCATAAGGCTACCGGAAGTGGTCGGGATGAGGATAGTTCACTTAGTAAACATAGTGATGATCAAAAGAAACTAATTGCCAAAAATAATGAAGCAAAAATGATGCTTTATAATGCCTTACCTAATAAAGAGTATGAAAGAATTTTTATGTGCAAAACCGCTAAAGAAATTTGGCAATCTTTAATAACTACTCATCAAGGAAATTCACAAGTTAAGGATAACAAAATTGATCTTCTTGTCCAACAATATGAACAATTTTCTATTCCCGAAGATGAAACTATTGATAGTGCATTTGCTAGATTTAACACTATTATTACTTCACTTAAAGCACTTGATGAATCTTTTTGTAGCAAGAATTTTGTCAGGAAATTCCTTAGAGCACTCCATCCTAAGTGGAGAGCAAAAGTAACGGCTATTGAAGAATCTAAAGATCTTTCAAGCATGGCACTTGACGAGCTTATTGGAAACCTCAAAGTTCACAAAATGGTAATGGAAAAAGATTCGGAGATAGTTAGAGGCAAGAAGGAAAAAGTAAAATCTATTGCCTTAAAAGCTAGAATAGAATCAAGTGATGATGAGGAATCAAGTTCGGATAGTGAAGATGAAGAATATGCCATGGCGGTTAGAGACTTCAAGAAATTCTTGAGAAGACGAGGAAAGTTTGTAAGACAACCTAAAGATGAACAGAAGCCTCTACGAAAAGATCAGGATATGAAGAAAGTAAAGAATGAAAGAGCGGAGATACAAGTCACTTAATAGGAGAATGTCCAAAACCACCCAATAGCAAAACTCAAAGTGCTTTTGTGAGTGGTGCTTGGAGTGATAGTGAGAATGATGACGAAGAGCCGACAAATGACGAAATAGCTCTTATGGCTCAAAGCTCAAATGAGGTACATTCCGATTCATCTTACTCTTCTATTGATGATAACACATTAGAACAACAATACAACAAACTTTGTGAGTTAAGCTTAAAAATCATTAAAAAAAACAAATTTGTGAAGACTAAAAAGGAATTTTTAGAAAACGAAGTTTATGAATTAAAAGAAAAAGCTAAACGTTTGGAAAATAATAAAAATGTTGACACAACGTGCAAATTATGTCAAGAATTCAAGCGTGAAATTGAGAAGCTTAAAATCACACAAGATAATCTTATTAAACAAAACTCAAAGTTTAAGAAGTCTGATAAAAGTATTTGTTGTGCGGATGAAATAATGAAACTCCAAAAATCACACTTTGATAGAACAGGGTTATGATTCATGAAAACAGGATCAATAAGTAGTTTAAAGAAACAAGGCGAAAAAGGACAAGAAAAGGACAAAAATGCAGCAATGACCCACGGAACTGACGGAACCAAAAATTTGGTTCTGCCAGTTGAACCCATTAGTTCCGTGGAGACTGCTGCAGAACAGAACAGTTTAGTAACTAACCGAAATGAATTTGTTAAAGTTACAAAGAAGTCAAACACTAGTTCAACTGAAACCAAACTTAAACCTTCCATTAAAATAGGAGTAGGACTTGCTAAAAATGAATTTAGAACTAGAACTACTCAACCAAGACCTAAACCGTCTATATCCAAACGCCCCTTTCCAAAGAGTAACTACAACACACAACCCTACTTTCAGCATAGCTGGGGTCAAAACATACCTAGACATCATCAAGCTCCAAACTATATGTCTTGGAACCCATATCCACCATTTTCTTACATGAATCAAGGTAATGGTATGATTAACCAAAATGGACCCATGAGATATTGGGGACCAAATGTTTGAATGCTTGTTATAAAATAGGCGTGCTTGAAAGTGTGTTTGGAACCGGATGAATGGATCAAAGATAGCGGTTGCTCAAGACACATGACGGGGGACAAAAGTCTTTTCTCTACCTATCAAGTATATGACGGAGGTAATGTTACTTTTGGTAGCAAGCTTAAAAGTAAAATCATCGGAAAAGGTACTATCTCTCATGACTCTCTATCTATTGATGATGTTGCTCACGTTAACAACTTAGGATTTAATCTTCTTAATATTAGCCAACTTTGCCGTAAAAAGTATAAAGTCCTCTTTAGTGAAAACTGTAGAACCGTAGAGGGGGGGGGGTGAATACGGTTTCTTAGGCTTTTAAGACGTTTAAAAACTTTAAGCCTCAAAGAAGACCAAGTGGTTGTATAATCAATCCAAACAACCACACACACAAACAAAGTATATAAAGCGAGTAAAGAAAGACGCCACGATATATACTGGTTCGGGATGGGGGGTTTATACCATCCGTACGTCCAGTTGCGAATCCGCGACTAAGATACTATTCACTAGTATAATCCTTTCGGTGGACTACAACCAGTTACAATTCACTCCACCAATATTGAAGCTCACAAAGAAGGAGTTACTCCCCAACAGTATTCCGCCCTCGGAAACCACCCAAAAGAGTCTCACGATTCGACTTCACCTAAGGATCACAAAGATCTCTACCAAAACTTCCACCCGGAAGTATCAAACACCAACTAGATCCCCAATGATCTAGGCTTGGTCACCAAGACACAAGACTTCCCTTACAAACAATTGAATGAATGAATGAATGTTTGTTCAATCAAGTCCTAACCTAACCTAGAGACTCAATTCTAGTAGAAAGGGTATAAGAAAGAAGACCCTCGACGCAATCACAAGAGTGGATTAGGTTCTTGTGATTCTTCCCTTGCAAGTAGATGTGTTCTTCTAAATATGTTAGTGTGATAATCAAGAACACAAGATTAGAGATTGAGATAGAGATAGAGAGTGTTTAGAGAGAAAGAATAATGGCAAGGGGTGAGGAATACAAGAGGAAAGGGTGGTATTTATAGGCCAAGAACCAAAACTTGGGAAAATTTACCGAGGCCGGCGCGTCACCCCGCGCGTCAACGCGCGGGCAGCGCGCCAGGCGTCTGTAAATGTTTCCCAAGTGTTGGGTATTTGGATCTTATAAATACCTATCCTTGCTAAACCCCCAATTGTACTTCACACTAAACCTTAACATTAATCATTCTAAGGTTTACCAACTCAAATAGCCAATTTAGAAATCATTTGTGAAGTGTTTAAAGAGAAACCAAATTACCAAGGGTGTAAAGTGTAGATAGGGTAATTTGGAAGGGGTAGAAGTGTATCTCCTCACATGGCATAGAAAAGAGAGAAAGAATATGCCAAGGAATATTCCAATGCTTGAGGGGGAAGAATGAGATGGAGGGTTGAGATGAGATGGTTTGAATTGGATGGATGAGATCAAAGGGAGCCTCCCTTGGTTTTCAAACAATTTGGCATGTGGTGAATGTGGATGGTTGAGATGAATTCATTGAAATGAATGGTTAGGATCAAGGAAACCTAGGTTAGGGTTGAGAAAGGATATTCCAAAGGAATATGCTTTGCTTGGGGGGAAATGAGTGATCAATGGTTGGGATGGTTTTGGTTTGAAATGGATGGCTTGGATTAAACACATGTGGTGGTATAGAGAAGAGAGATTGGATGGATGGTTGAGATGTGTTTAGTTTGAATTCAATGGTTGAGATCAAGCACATGTGGTGGCATAGATAGGAGAGGTTGAATGGATGGTTAAGATGTGTTCTAGTTTGAATTCAATGGTTGAGATCAAGGGGAGCCTCTTTAGGGTTTCAAACAATTGGCATGTGTTAAATATGAAGGGTTGAGATGTGTTGTAAGGGAATGAATGGTGAGGATGTAGTGTGTAAGGGAATATGTAAGAGTGTAAGAGATTGTGTAAGAGAATATATGATTTAGATATGATTGGATATGATTGGTTTTGTCTTTTGTATAAATGGGATTATGAGAAGATTAAGACATAATCTAATTGTCATTAAGAAGAAAAGGTTTAGACAATTAAGATTATGAGTTGAGAAAATCATAAGTTCAAGTAACATAACGTCGAGAATCCATAGGTTCATATCTCGTGACTTTCCATGACTCGACGTTCTCAACTAATACCTTGGTTCAAACAAGTTAAGTGCTTTGCCTTGATGTAAAGCATAACCCAAGTGGGAAAGGATGCGTTTACGCAAAGTGACCTTTGACTTAGTTTGAGCAATAAGAGAGTAAACCCGTTACGTAATTAGAGAAGACGTAAGCACGGGATATGAGCATATGGATGCTTCAACACGATGTTACGTGAAATATATAAGCTCCCTAAGTTTAGAAAAGCCTTGGCTAGAGGCGATAGTTAGAAAACATGAGTTGGCATTTCCCCGTAAATGGGTATTTCAAAAGTTGGATCTCCCAAGTCTCAAAACTCGTTTCGAGTGTTCTCAATTAAGCACATAACATATTCATACCTGTATTGAAAGATCCACATTTGTCGAGTAAGGGGAAAGCCGACTTTCAAAATTCACCCAGAACCATACAGACTCCTGGCGCGTCACCCGCGCGTTGACGCGCGGGCAGCGCGCCAGGAGCAGACATTGGCTCCGGCGATTTTGAGCTAACGTTTGTTATTTTATGTGTTTCGATAGTTTATTTGTCATTATTAAAAAATAAAGAGATCTTGATCATGTTGCCTCAACAAAAACGAAAGTAAGATACTTAAAGATGGTATAACTATAGCTAAAGGAGTTCTTAAAAACAATGTATACGTCATGAAAATTGATAAAACATCTAGAGATAAACTTTACCTTACCTCATTAGATGAGTCCTCGACTCTTTGGCATAGACGCTTAGGTCACGCTAATATGAGACTTATTCAATCCCTATCCTCTAAGGAATTAGTTAGAAACCTACCCAAGTTGAAATACGATCAACACTTTTGTGATGCTTGCAAAATCAGTAAACAAGTTCATAGTAGCCATAAGGCTAAAAATATGGTATCCACAACTAGATGTTTAGAACTTTTCCATATGGATTTGTTCGGTCCATCCGTTATTCAAAGTTATGGAGGCAACTTCTATACTTTGGTCATAGTGGATGATTATTCACGATATACATGGACAAGATTTTTGAAAAGTAAAAATGAAGCTTTCGAACAATTTGAAATTCTTGGAAAGAAAATTCAAAATCAAGTAGGAAATTGCTTTATATCTATTAGAACGGATTATGGTCGGGAATTTGATAACGGAATACAATTTGGTGAATTTTGTGACAAAAATGGTATAACACATAATTTCTCAGCTCCTCGCACTCCTCAATCTAATGGTGTAGTAGAACGTAAAAACCGGACACTTCAAGAGATGAGTAGAACAATGCTTAACGAACAAAATATTCCACAAAAGTTTTGGTGTAATGCCGTCGACATATCAACTTATATCTTAAACCGAGTCCTAATTAGACCATTTTTAGATAAAACTCCATATGAAATATATAGAGGTAAAAAGCCAACATTAGGATACTTTAAAGTATTTGGGAGTAAATGCTTTATACTAAACACCAAGTATTATCTCACTAAATTTGACCAAAAGTCTTATGAAGGTGTGTTCCTTGGATATTCACAAAATAGCAAAGCTTATATTGTTCTAAATAAAGAGACATTAAGAGTCGAGGAATCATTGAATGTAACATTCGACGAAAGTCCACCTCCCTCTAAGACATCACCTTTGGTAGATGATGACTTAGTTGAAAGTCAAGTTGTTAATCAAATTGATTTAGAAAACGACAAGGAAGGTGAACTATTAAATAGATAAATAATCAATGTCAAAGAATCTAAAGGTCATCCATTAGATAGTGTCATAGGTAAACTTAATGAAAGAACCTTAAGATCAAAAGCTCAAAATGAAAGTAACTATTTTTGTTTTATATCAACCATTGAACCTAAAAATATAAATTAAGCTATAAGTGATGAATCTTGGATAATAGCTATGCAAGAATAATTAAACCAATTGATTAGAAATGATGTTTGGACACTAGTTCCTTGATGAGTGTCTAAATACTCATCATTTTGTACCAATCTGAATTGCCAAAACATACAAAAACACTCAAAAATGCATCATAATACTTAAAATATCTTTGAAGTGTGTTTTATATGTTTCAAATACAAAATATGCAAAAACTAATGAAAAACGTACAAAGTTTGCATAATTGGCAGTTTCAGTCCCTCAAGTTTCAAATATTGACAAAACTAGTCCCTGAAGGTTTAAAATGAATGAAAAGTCAACTTAAGTCCTTGGGAAACCAAAAATATTAAAAAATGATCCCTGGATGAAAGTTTATACAAACTGGCAACTTTTACCCCTCAAGTTACAAAATTGGCAAAAATGGTCCCTGGGTATTCAAAATTAGAAATTTACAAATAATACCCTTGTACTATGCATGAATGACAAAATGGAACAATTTTGATAACATTTTGAGAAATTACAATCACAGTCCCTTAAAAATCCAAATTTACAATAATGGTCCCTGGAGTTTGAAAAATTACAGAAAAGGTCCCTGGATATTTTTAAAATGGAAAAATCATAAATTTGGTCCTTGGTTTATCTAACTTTGCAGGTTTGGTCCTTATGTTAAAAGTTTGGAGAAATTACAAAAAGGCCCCTCAACTTTGCAAGTTTGGCAAAAATAGTCCCCGGTATTTTAAATAATGAAAAAAATAAAAAATAACCGTGTACTATTCAATTATGGCAAAATAGGTCCTTGTAATTACATGTGGGAATTTACAACAACAGCCCCTCAACTTTGGAATAATTACAAAATTGGTCCTTGTGATTTTCTAAGCTAAAAACCAAACCGGCCCTTTTTATTTATATAAACCAAAACCAACAAACCTTACCCAGCCCATACACACCCCTAGCCCAAACATAAGCCCAATCCACCACCCTTTTTATTTAAAACGGGCATTGACCCGCGTTGACCACCCAAAACCGCCAAACACTGTTCACTCTCCTCCCCCACCCCTGCTTCACCAATACCAGGTGGTTTTACCACCACCTCACCACCTTCCAGCTCACCCTCACATCCTTTCCACCTCACACATCAAACCACATAGGCATATAATGCCTTCTCCACAATTTTTCACTCCAAACTACATCTAAACCTCTGTTTTCTTCAAAATAGCTCCAACTTGCATAAAACATCACCTTTTGCCTCCTGACACATCCACAAACCTCCAACAATCTTTAATTACAACCCTTTGCCTCCACGTTAACGTGAAGGACTTTGGCGCCAAAAAGTTGGTTTAAATGGTGGATATCAATTGGACTAAATGGATGGCTCAGATGAAGTGGGAAAAGATCAGAAGATATTCCTAAACCTAATTGAAGCCTATAAAGATGAAGAGAAGCGGAGGAGTATGCATATCTAGTTTTTAATTAAAAAAGTGTATGTCGTTTAATTTGTATTAGTTGTTCAAGTGTAATTTAAAGCTTTTCAAGTTTCAGTTAAGTGTTCTCAGTGTACTAGTGATCTTTTAAGTTAATAAAAAGCAAGTTTGTATTATTATCTTAGTGAATGCAATTTTCAATTTCATACTAAAAATCTCAATAAGCTTTGTACTTGTTACTGTTTGATTATATGGATTGAATAAGCTCATATAAGCTCCCATAAGCTCAATACAGCTTTTAGTAACTTACTAATCAACTTAATATAAAAAAATCTCACAAAATACAAATTTGGTCAATGATAGTCAACTGTGGCAATTTGTTCTTGATATCTGGGATTCAAAGCTGAATTGGAAGCATAAGGAAGCTTGGAGTATTGGTTTAGATCCTCAGGGGGGGAAATAAGTTGTTCTTGGTTCTTGGTTTTGAGCAGGAAAGCAACTTGTAAGTTTCCAATCTCAATCTTTGGTTTTTACTGTGGCATCTCCTATTAATCTAATTGTTGGTTTGTTTGTGCTTATTTGATGCTAGGTAGTAATAATATAACTAAATATAGCAAGCTTGTTCATTTAAATTCATAATTACTTAGAAATAAATTTCATACAGTAAAAATAGTATAATCAATAATCCAGGTTATTTGTTGTTGTTTTCTGTGTTTAAGTGTCTATTATAGCTTAATTAATCTTACTATGTTGTTTTTAATCTGTTTCAGAAGCTCTTATAACCATTTACTTCACAAATCATAAGACAGTGATACATAAGGGGGTGTTTGGTTTTGCTTATTTCAGTAGGAATTTGGGTGTCTAAGTTGTTTCTCTTAATTCAGTTAACTTACATCAGGTCTAGATAGGTCAAGTAAAGTCTAAAAACCAAGTCTTAATTAACAAAAAGTCAAAATGGTAGTTAATCAACCCTCACAGTTAACTGTGAGGGATTTGTGATCCATAAACCCACCCAATAACTTATAAGTAATTCATATAGCTTATTTTAGCCTTACAATAGCTTAATATAACATATACAATCTGTAGTGATCATTAGAAATCCAAAATAGTCAAAGTACCAAGTTTCATTCAAAAGTCAAATTTGTATTACTCAGATTTTCTCAAATCTTAGGAGATTTTTGTAGATTTATGTGTTAAGAATTACACTTTGTGCTTTTCAGGTTTAGTAGTCTACCACCTCAGCTTTAAGTTCCAATAAGTTTTATATTTTTAGGATTTTTACTCTAAGCCCCACAGACCCTCAAACTCACTTGCAGGGCAAAGGTGTGCCCTGCTCATTTAGACCCAGTCCATCACCACCACTTTGGTGGTGATTTCTTATCAACTCAGTGGACCCCACATCCTAGGATTTAGCTTAATTGTAGCTTAATACACCAGCTTATCTCATCTAGGCTTAGTTTAGCTTTTAGCTTATTGTGGCATAGCTTTTAGGATCCAAATTGTGACCTGTGTAAAACAAGCTATACTGAGTACTCAGTATATGATCACCATTTTGAAGGCTCATTCAGAGCTTATTAGTAAGCCAAAAGCTTAACTTCTTGGTTTAATTTGTGGCTTATCAACCCATATTTGAACCCCTAGGCTTAGCTTGAACCCTGTTTTACTCTTGTGGACCCCACACTCATTAAAAGTGGACTGCAAGGCAAAGCCTTACCCTGCACATCAGATACACAGCCATCACCACCACTTTGGTGGTGATTTGTGGCCAACTCAGTGGGCCCCACACCTTCTACTTAGCTTATTACAACCCCCTCCTACCCAGGTTCAAAACTTGACCCTTAGTTTGACCTATAGATTAGTGGACCCCACCTAAACTTGTCCCCAAACTCTGTCCCATTTCTGAGTCAGAAGAGAAATAAGCAAGTGCTTATTTGGGATTTCCAGCTTATTCTAGGAGCTTATCTTACCATATTTAGCTTAATTAGGTGTAAGTAACTTAGTTAAACTAGATTTCACTATAGTGGACCCCACATAACCTCAGCTTAGCTTAATTCTTAATTTAGTCAACCATAGTCAACTGTATAAGCTTATAAGCACTCTCAGTGCTTATTTCAAGGTTCTAAAATAGTTGTCTTTATTAAAGTTTCATTATTTAAGTATTTAAGTAGTTTTATAAAAGAAAAACCAGAAAAAGCAAACATAAAAATAGTGATAGCTTCTATTTAATAGAAATTATCTAATTAATTTTCATTTTAGCTTATTAATAAGCACTTGTCCAATTTTATAATTTTATAAATTACTTAGTACCTTAAAGTAGTTAAAATAATTTTCTTAGAATTTTCCTAAGCAGTTTACTATTTATTAGATTTAAAACTAATTTAAATAATTAAATAGGTAATATTAATAATTAAATAGATTTCTTTAATTTTAATTAACAAAAGTAGAATCTTATATTTTTCCTAAGTTTTATAAAGTAGTTAAGACTTTTAAAAAATAGTTTCATAATTTCCACTGTTCATTTTATAATTTTCTTATTTAAATTAATTAAATTAGCTTAAAATTAATTAATAAGTAATTAATTAGTCAATTAGCTTAAATATAATTTTTAGCAAGTTTTTATAATTTTGTAGTATTCCTGTAGTGTTTAAATAGTTTTATAAATTTTATCATAATTTTCTAAGGTAATTTAGTATTAATAATAATTTAAAATAGTTAAAATAGTTTAATTAAGTTAAATAGTTATTAATTAATAAAATACTTATAAAAAGACAAAAATATTTATTTTAATTTTTTATACTTTCTTCAAGTTCTTATTTAGGTTTAGAAATTATTGTTATAAGTTTTTAGATTTATTTGTAATAGTTGTAATTTTTAGTTAATTTAAATTAGGTTTTAAATTAGATTTTAATTAGTTTTATTAATTAAATAGTAATTAAATATTATAATAATCATTTTCATAATTTCAATTTCATTTTCTATTTTCTTTAATATTAAGTTTTCAAAAGTTTCACTTTTAACCCCTGTAGTTTGTAACTTGTTAAATACCACTTTTCTCTGTCTGTTATCTGATTACCTGATTTTGTGCTTATATCTGTATTTTTGTTATAGTTTTATATTTTCCAAATATCAAGCAATCAGTAGTATAATCAACCCTCAAATCATCTTTGTTACTGTCCTCAGTACCACTCACTTTCCTAATCGTTCACAAATACAATTTCAATCTCGTTGGGACTTAACGACCCGGGGATTTCCCTGTACTTCCACGGTCAATATTAACTTGCACTTTCTCCCAGGTGGGCCTAACAGCTGCACACGGCTGACTGGTTGGTTTGGGAGGAGTCAAAATTTGGCGCCACTGCCGGGGAGGTTGTTGCGTATTTCAAAACGGTAAAAGTTTAGTGGTTTTTGAAGAAACCCTCTTGTACAAATATCACCACTTTGTAAATTTTTAATCAAAATCATATCTGAAAACGTTCATTAACATTTCTCCTGAAGTGTTAACAACACCAAACAAATCATAAACAACAAAACAAACTGTGAAGTTAAATTACTTCGTTGTCTTTAAGATTACAACCTGAAACAGCTGGTATAAGGTAAGTTCTGACATTAAATTGCGAACTGAAGAGGAATACATTTATTTCCTCCCGCTAGCCTGCGAGTAATCTTAAAGGGACGATTTCGGTTAACGAATCAGTTCCAAAAATATTTTCCAAGTTTTTTCACCCATACACGAAAAGCCAAAAACATTTTACTGTGAATATAATTACATAAAAGTTTACCACCGCAAACCAAGGCAGAACACCTACCAACTGGGGGTGTGAACATAATAAGTTCCCAAACCTAAAAGATTAAAAAACTTACCATTGTATCCTTATGAATAGTGTACCTTTTTTAAAGGAGCTGTTCATTTGTGATTATTGGGTTTAAGTTCACTGTAGTTTTGCCTCGATCTTGTGTTGAAAAATAATTTTTGTGCATGCGCACTCGTTCACAAACAAAGAATAAAAAGAAGAAAAACGTACCCGAGTTACGTATTGTTACAGAAGAACACACAATCAAAATGAACGACGAGCCCCCATTCCCTCCCAAGGATGAGCCAGTTCCTGACACCCGAACTATGGAGGAACTGTGTCAACCTACCATGCACGGGAGGGGTGGACCAATTGCACCACTCACTATTGGAGCCACGGATTTTGGATTAAAACACCATATGATACAACAGATCCAGAATACGTGCCAGTTCCACGGATTGCCGGGTGACGATGCCAACAGGCATCTCGACAAATTTTTAACTGTCACCCAAAGCATGAAACAAAATGGCGTCACCGAAGACGGCCTACGTTTATACTTGTTCCCTTATTCTCTCACTCATCATGCAACTTCATGGTTCGATCGACTTCCAAAGAATTCGATCCACACTTTTGATGAGATGATCACTAAATTCCTGGCCAAATACTTTCCACCATCTATGGTCACAAAGCTGAGGAATGATATCAGCAACTTCAGACAGCTTCCCGAAGAGTCCTTATTTGAGGCATGGGAACGCTACAAACTCGCCATTGATCGGTGTCCTAATCATAACATGCTTCTTGTCACCATTATTGATACCTTTTATAATGGTTTGACACTCCGTCATCGTGACACCATCAATGCTGCTGCTGGGGGCACCTTTATGAAAAGGACCCCTGAAGAGTGTTATGACTTAATCGAAAACATGACTGCCCATCATAATTTTTGGGACTCCTCTGCTGAGAGGAACGACTCATTTAAGTCAGACACTCCGGCAAGCAATGAAATATCAATCCTAGCTAAAAAGCTGGATGATTTGTCTACAGCAGTTTTGCGTATCCATCAGAATAATCCTAATCAGGTCAAAACTGTTAACCCGAGTTGTGAAACTTGTGGTGGTCCACATCCCTACACAGAGTGCCCACACTCCAGTGGCTTTGCTCGTGAAAACATATCCGCAGCTCAAGGTTCCTATAATACGGGAGGTAATTCTTACCAACCGCAAGGAGACCGAAACCTTTTGAGCTACCGTTCTAATAACTATATTGGACCACCAGGGTTTAATCAACCTCAGAATAGGAACCAGAACTTTAACCAGAATCAGAACCAGAACCGGATGAACCAAGGTTATAACAACCAAGGGAATTTCAACTCTAGTCAAAACCAGGTTCCTCAAAATCAGAACCAAGGGAACTATAATCGTAATCAAGGTCAGAACAATTACCCACAGGGTAATTTTCAACAACAAAACCACTTCCAAGGTAACAACAATCAGCAACATGGGAATTTCCAAAACAATCGGGCTCAAAATTTTCAAAACCAAAATCAAGCCATTGTTCCAACTGGACCATCACATGATGAGTTATTAAAACAGTTTATGAAATCCCAGGAAGAACTAAACAGAATGCTGGTTAGTCAAATGTCTAATTTCCAGAAGTCTTTAAATGATCGACCCTCGGGCTCAGGTACAACTTTACCTAGCAACACGATCGCTAATCCGAGGGGCGATGTAAAGGCGATCACCACAAGAAGTGGAGTTTCTCACAAAGGACCTACAGCTCCCTCTACCTCATCTCCTATCCCTGTAGAGGAATGTGAAACTGAGGATACCACGGATACGGTACTTCCTAATAATAATGGAGGTACCAATGACATCCCTCCTCCAGTTATCCCGGTCCCGACTCCCACTAAAAGAGTCGTGTTTGAAACTACCAAAGGTCCTGTTGAATATCCAAAAGCCAACCCAAAAACAACAATTCCATATCCCTCACGATTGCAAGACCAAAAGCTCCGTGAAAAAGCTAATCATCAGATGGAAAAATTCTTTCAGATTTTCCAAGAACTACACTTCGATATTAGTTTCGTGGACGCTCTTCTTTTAATGCCCAAATTCGCATCGACAATCAAAAACTTGTTGAGCAATAAAGAAAAAATGTTTGAAATGGCACGAACTCCACTTAATGAGAACTGCTCTGCGGTTCTGTTAAAACAGCTTCCCGAAAAGCTAGGAGACCCCAGGAAATTTCTAATACCATGTACTTTCCCGGGTATGGTTGAATGCTTTGCCTTGGCCGATCTTGGTGCAAGCATCAATTTAATGCCTTATTCAGTTTGGAAAAAGCTCTCTCTTCAGGCACTTAGTCCCACATGCATGACTCTCGAGCTTGCAGACCGTTCAATTTCACGTCCCCTCGGTATTGCCGAGGACGTATTTGTGAGAGTGGGAAAGTTCCATTTTCCGGCGGACTTTGTTGTTGTTGATTTCGATGCAGATCCAAGAGTTCCTCTCATTCTTGGCAGGGGATTCTTAAGAACGGGACGTGCATTAATCGATGTTTTCGATGAGGAAATCACGTTACGAGTTGGCAATGAAGCGATAACGTTCGACCTTGATCAAACCTCGAGATACTCCTCGAATTATAATGCTGATTCGGTCAACCGAATTGATGTCATTGACATTGCATCCGAGGAGTATGCTCAAGAATTCCTTGGATTCACTGATAAATTTCCGAGTGGCAATCCCACTATTTCTTCTGATCCCATAATCGCTAATTCTTCTCCTTCCCTCACTCCGTTTGGGGGAAGTGATTTCGTCCTTGAGGAATTAGAGGCCTTTCTCAAAAGTGACTCAGTTCCCGAAGGAATTGATTACCAAGAGATTGACCCGGAGGGGGATATACTTCTCCTTGAGGAGTTATTGAACAAAGATCCTTCTCCCATTCCTGTTCTACCTCCACAACTTCATAAGGTAGAAGTCAAATATGTTGAGAAAAATGATGACTTCCCCGAGGTTGAACTTAAGGACCTGCCTCCTCATCTAGAATATGCATTTTTGGAAGGTAACGATAAGTTACCGGTCATTATTGCAAAAGACTTAAAGGATGAGGAGAAAACCGCGCTGCTCAAGGTTTTAAAGTCCCACAAACAAGCAGTTGCTTGGAAACTCTCAGACATAAAGGGTATTAACCCGGATTTTTGTACACACAAAATCCTAATGGAAGAGGACTTTAAACCTACCGTGCAGCATCAAAGAAGGGTAAATCCAAAAATCCACGAAGTCATAAAAGCAGAGGTTATCAAACTTCTTGATGCGGGATTGATTTACCCTATATCAGATAGTCCTTGGGTAAGCCCAATACATTGTGTTCCAAAGAAGGGTGGCATCACGGTTATCACAAATAAGGACAACGAGTTAATACCAACTCGTTTGGTTACAGGGTGGCGAGTATGTATTGATTACAGAAAGCTTAACGAAGCCACCCGCAAAGACCATTTTCCTCTGCCCTTTATGGACCAAATGCTCGAAATACTAGCGGGAAATGAGTATTATTGTTTCCTTGACGGCTTCTCGGGTTACTTCCAAATTCCCATTGATCCACAGGATCAAGATAAAACTACCTTCACATGCCCTTACGGGACATTTGCCTATCGTCGCATGCCTTTTGGGTTATGCAATGCTCCAGGCACTTTCCAAAGGTGCATGATGGCTATTTTCCATGACATGATTGGAAAAACCAAGGAGGTATTCATGGATGACTTCTCAGTCATCGGGAATTCTTTCGACTCGTGCCTCTCCTACTTAGAAAAAATGCTTCAACGTTGTGAAAACACTAATCTTTGTCTAAACTGGGAGAAGAGCCATTTTATGGTTAAAGAGGGCATTGTCCTCGGCCATAAAATTTCAAAAAGTGGGATTGAGGTCGATAAGGCCAAAATTGATGTTATTGCTAAACTGCCTCATCCCACCACTGTTAAAGGAATAAGGAGTTTTCTCGGACATGCCGGGTTCTATCGGAGATTCATTCAGGATTTCTCCAAAATAGCCCGGCCTATGACTCATCTTCTTGAAAAGGATGCTCCTTTTATCTTTTCCCCCGAGTGCATCGAAGCTTTTGAAATTTTAAAGAAAAGGCTTACCGAAGCACCAATCCTTGTTGCCCCCGACTGGGACTTACCCTTTGAACTTATGTGCGATGCTAGCGATTTCGCTATTGGTGCAGTTCTGGGGCAACGCAAAACCAAACATTTTCAGCCAATACACTATGCAAGTAAGACCATGAACGAAGCTCAAACACACTATACCACCACAGAAAAAGAATTATTAGCCGTGGTATATGCCTTCGAAAAATTTTGGTCTTACTTAATCTTAAACAAAAGCGTGGTGTATACGGACCATTCGGCTTTGAAATACCTGTTCACTAAACAGGATGCAAAGCCAAGACTACTCCGTTGGGTCCTGCTCCTCCAGGAATTCGATATTCTCATAAGAGATAAAAAAGGAGCAGAAAACCTTGCTGCTGATCACTTGTCCAGGTTAGAAAATCCTCATCAGGATATTCTCGAGAGAAAAGAAATAAATGAAACTTTTCCTCTGGAGACTCTAAATCTAATCTCTACCCGGGATAATACCACCACCCCATGGTTTGCCGACTTTGCAAATTACCGTGCGGGAAATTTCGTTGTGAAAGGGATGTCGTCCCAACAGAAAAGAAAATTCTTTAAAGATGTAAAACATTACTTCTGGGACGACCCCTACTTGTTCAAAATATGTGCGGATCAAGTCATCCGACGGTGTGTCCATGGCCAAGAAGCCATGGAAATTCTTAAAGCTTGTCATGATGGACCCACGGGGGGACATCATAACCCAAACTACATCGCCAAAAGGGTGTTTGATTCAGGATTCTTTTGGCCCACGATATATAAAGACGCCCATGAACTTATCAAAACCTGTGAGGCTTGCCAGCGTCACGGGAATATTTCTAAAAAGAATGAGATGCCGCAAAACGCCATCCAAGTCTGTGAAATATTTGATATGTGGGGCATTGATTTTATGGGGCCATTCCCGTCTTCACGAGGGAATAAGTATATACTCGTCGCTGTCGACTATCTGTCAAAATGGGTTGAGGCAAAAGCCTTACCCACCAATGATGCCCGAGTAGTTTGTAAATTTTTAAAATCTCTCTTTGCCAGATTCGGGACTCCTCGTGCCATTATCAGTGATCGTGGTACTCACTTTTGCAATGAACAATTTGCAAGAGTAATGCTGAAATATGGTGTAACTCACCATCTTTCTACAGCATACCACCCCCAAACAAGTGGGCAGGTGGAGGTCTCAAATCGGGGTATTAAGAGAATTCTCGAGAGGACGGTTGGTGAAAACCGTGCCTCTTGGTCGGATAAGCTGGACGATGCATTATGGGCTTTCCGCACTGCTTACAAAACACCCATCGGGTGTACTCCATATAAGCTAGTGTACGGGAAAGCATGTCATCTTCCGATCGAATTAGAACATAAGGCCTATTGGGCCTTAAAACATGCAAATTTCGACCTTCAGACAGCGGGTGATCACCGTAAAGTTCAACTTAACGAACTAAATGAATTACGTGATCAAGCTTATGAAAATTCTTTAATCTATAAAGAAAAGACTAAGAAGATACATGACTCTAAAATAAAAAACCGCGTTTTCAACGTTGGTGACAGAGTTCTTCTTTTCAATTCAAGGTTAAAAATTTTCTCGGGTAAACTAAAAACCCGTTGGTCTGGACCATTTACTATAACCAAAGTATACCCATATGGAACTGTTGAGTTATTGCAACCCGACGGTCCCAATTTTAAAGTAAATGGACATCGGTTAAAACACTATTTTGGAGGGGACATACAACCAATGGTTGTCCCGGATCTCCAAACTTACCCCATGGACCAATAAATTCGGGGTCGAGTCAAGCTAGCGACTCGGTTAACAAAAACAAGTTTCCCCAAGGACAATTTTAATTTGGGGTCGAGTCAAGCTAGTGACTCGGGAATCAAAAACAAGCTACCTCATGGACAAATCAATTCGAGGTCGAGTCAAGCTATTGACTCGGTAATCAAAAGCGTAGCAATATGGGTTTTCACTCATATTTCTGATTTCTTTCTCTTTTCTAACACCCTAGTGTGGGGGAGACGAACCACATGTTGTACATATGTAAAATATTTTTTTCAAAAAAAAAAAAAAAAAAAAAAAAAAAAATGGTACAAGACAAATAAAAAGAAAAAAGTGAGTTTGTATGTAAATAGAGTAAAATAAAAAGGTTAATAGTATTGCCTCCTTACGTTCTAAAGTCTTGGTGGGACACCAAGTACTGTGAATATTGAGGGCAATATTCAGTTCTAAGTGTGGGGGAGCGTTCTCACGAATGCAAAACACATGTTCCATCAAGAACCCCCATTTGATCAAAATTATCAGTTTTTTCACACTTAGAAATGCGAATAATGGTATCAATCCTCCATGTCTAACCCACAACAGGATTGGCTAGTCCAGGGGCAAACGGCTCTTGGTAAAGACATCTCAAATCCGTTTATGGCTGGCAATTTGCCAAAAATTGTATGGTTCCTCAGCTCCCCAAAAACAAATGAGTTGGCTAGCCCGCAAGATTATGACTTGTGGTAAAGGCCGTGGAAAAACCATAATTGGTAATCAGCTCACCAAGATGTTGACTATTCCATCAAGAGTTGGCTAGTCCAGAAGCAAACGGCTTCTGGTAAAGACAAATCAAATCCATTGACAGCTGGTGGTTTGCTAAAAATCACACGGTTATCAGGTGTGCCACAGTTCTTACACCTGGCTACTCCAGAAGTGATGGCTTTTGGTAAAGAGTAAAAATCCATTAATTTTTTCTCAAATAAATTGCTAGGGACTAGCAATAGTTTAGTGTGGGGGATTGATGAGTGTCTAAATACTCATCATTTTGTACCAATCTGAACTGCCAAAACATACAAAAATACTCAAAAATGCATCATAATACTTAAAATATCTTTGAAGTGTGTTTTATATGTTTCAAATACAAAATATGCAAAAACTAATGAAAAACGTACAAAGTTTGCATAATTGGCAGTTTCAGTCCCTAAAGTTTCAAATATTGACAAAACTAGTCCCTGAAGGTTTAAAATGAATGAAAAGTCAACTTAAGTCCTCGGGAAACCAAAAATATTAAAAAATGATCCCTGGATGAAAGTTTATACAAACTGGCAACTTTTACCCCTCAAGTTACAAAATTGGCAAAAATGGTCCCTGGGTATTCAAAATTGGAAATTTACAAATAATACCTTTGTACTATGCATGAATGACAAAATGGAACAATTTTGATAACATTTTGAGAAATTACAATCACAGTCCCTTAAAAATCCAAATTTACAATAATGGTCCCTGGAGTTTGAAAAATTACAGAAAAGGTCCCTGGATATTTTTAAAATGGAAAAATCATAAATTTGGTCCTTGGTTTATCTAACTTTGCAGGTTTGGTCCTTATGTTAAAAGTTTGGAGAAATTACAAAAAGGCCCCTCAACTTTGCAAGTTTGGCAAAAATAGTCCCCGGTATTTTAAATAATGAAAAAAAATCAAAAATAACCGTGTACTATTCAATTAGGGCAAAATAGGTCCTTGTAATTACATGTGGGAATTTACAACAACAGCCCCTCAACTTTGGAATAATTACAAAATTGGTCCTTGTGATTTTCTAAGCTAAAAACCAAACCGGCCCTTTTTATTTATATAAACCAAAACCAACAAACCTTACCCAGCCCATACACACCCCTAGCCCAAACATAAGCCCAATCCACCACCCTTTTTATTTAAAACGGGCATTGACCCGCGTTGACCACCCAAAACCGCCAAACACTGTTCACTCTCCTCCCCCACCCCTGCTTCACCAATACCAGGTGGTTTTACCACCACCTCACCACCTTCCAGCTCACCCTCACATCCTTTCCACCTCACACATCAAACCACATAGGCATATAATGCCTTCTCCACAATTTTTCACTCCAAACTACATCTAAACCTCTGTTTTCTTCAAAATAGCTCCAACTTGCATAAAACATCACCTTTTGCCTCCTGACACATCCACAAACCTCCAACAATCTTTAATTACAACCCTTTGCCTCCACGTTAACGTGGAGGACTTTGGCGCCAAAAAGTTGGTTTAAATGGTGGATATCAATTGGACTAAATGGATGGCTCAGATGAAGTGGGAAAAGATCAGAAGATATTCCTAAACCTAATTGAAGCCTATAAAGATGAAGAGAAGCAGAGGAATATGCATATCTAGTTTTTAATTAAAAAAGTGTATGTCGTTTAATTTGTATTAGTTGTTCAAGTGTAATTTAAAGCTTTTCAAGTTTCAGTTAAGTGTTCTCAGTGTACTAGTGATCTTTTAAGTTAATAAAAAGCAAGTTTGTATTATTATCTTAGTGAATGCAATTTTCAATTTCATACTAAAAATCTCAATAAGCTTTGTACTTGTTACTGTTTGATTATATGGATTGAATAAGCTCATATAAGCTCCCATAAGCTCAATACAGCTTTTAGTAACTTACTAATCAACTTAATATAAAAAAATCTCACAAAATACAAATTTGGTCAATGATAGTCAACTGTGGCAATTTGTTCTTGATATCTGGGATTCAAAGCTGAATTGGAAGCATAAGGAAGCTTGGAGTATTGGTTTGGATCCTCAGGGGGGGAAATAAGTTGTTCTTGGTTCTTGGTTTTGAGCAGGAAAGCAACTTGTAAGTTTCCAATCTCAATCTTTGGTTTTTACTGTGGCATCTCCTATTAATCTAATTGTTGGTTTGTTTGTGCTTATTTGATGCTAGGTAGTAATAATATAACTAAATATAGCAAGCTTGTTCATTTAAATTCATAATTACTTAGAAATAAATTTCATACAGTAAAAATAGTATAATCAATAATCCAGGTTATTTGTTGTTGTTTTCTGTGTTTAAGTGTCTATTATAGCTTAATTAATCTTACTAAGATGTTTTTAATCTGTTTCAGAAGCTCTTATAACCATTTACTTCACAAATCATAAGACAGTGATACATAAGGGGGTGTTTGGTTTTGCTTATTTCAGTAGGAATTTGGGTGTCTAAGTTGTTTTTCTTAATTCAGTTAACTTACATCAAGTCTAGATAGGTCAAGTAAAGTCTAAAAACCAAGTCTTAATTAACAAAAAGTCAAAATGGTAGTTAATCAACCCTCACAGTTAACTGTGAGGGATTTGTGATCCATAAACCCACCCAATAGCTTATAAGTAATTCATATAGCTTATTTTAGCCTTACAATAGCTTAATATAACATATACAATCTGTAGTGATCATTAGAAATCCAAAATAGTCAAAGTACCAAGTTTCATTCAAAAGTCAAATTTGTATTACTCAGATTTTCTCAAATCTTAGGAGATTTTTGTAGATTTATGTGTTAAGAATTACACTTTGAGCTTTTCAGGTTTAGTAGTCTACCACCTCAGCTTTAAGTTCCAATAAGTTTTATATTTTTAGGATTTTTACACTAAGCCCCACAGACCCTCAAACTCACTTGCAGGGCAAAGGTGTGCCCTGCTCATTTAGACCCAGTCCATCACCACCACTTTGGTGGTGATTTCTTATCAACTCAGTGGACCCCACATCCAAGGATTTAGCTTAATTGTAGCTTAATACACCAGCTTATCTCATCTAGGCTTAGTTTAGCTTTTAGCTTATTGTGGCATAGCTTTTAGGATCCAAATTGTGACCTGTGTAAAACAAGCTATACTGAGTACTCAGTATATGATCACCATTTTGAAGGCTCATTCAGAGCTTATTAGTAAGCTAAAAGCTTAACTTCTTGGTTTAATTTGTGGCTTATCAACCCATATTTGAACCTCTAGGCTTAGCTTGAACCCTGTTTTACTCTTGTGGACCCCACACTCATTAAAAGTGGACTGCAAGGCAAAGCCTTACCCTGCACATCAGATACACAGCCATCACCACCACTTTGGTGGTGATTTGTGGCCAACTCAGTGGGCCCCACACCTTCTACTTAGCTTATTACAACCCCTCTCCTACCCAGGTTCAAAACTTGACCCTTAGTTTGACCTATAGATTAGTGGACCCCACCTAAACTTGTCCCCAAACTCTGTCCCATTTCTGAGTCAGAAGAGAAATAAGCAAGTGCTTATTTGGGATTTCCAGCTTATTCTAGAAGCTTATCTCACCATATTTAGCTTAATTAGGTGTAAGTAACTTAGGTAAACTAGATTTCACTATAGTGGACCCCACATAACCTCAGCTTAGCTTAATTCTTAATTTAGTCAACCATAGTCAACTGTATAAGCTTATAAGCACTCTCAGTGCTTATTTCAAGGTTCTAAAATAGTTGTCTTTATTAAAGTTTCATTATTTAAGTATTTAAGTAGTTTTATAAAAGAAAAACCAGAAAAAGCAAACATAAAAATAGTGATAGCTTCTATTTAATAGAAATTATCTAATTAATTTTCATTTTAGCTTATTAATAAGCACTTGTCCAATTTTATAATTTTATAAATTAATTAGTACCTTAAAGTAGTTAAAATAATTTTCTTAGAATTTTCCTAAGCAGTTTACTATTTATTAGATTTAAAACTAATTTAAATAATTAAATAGGTAATATTAATAATTAAATAGATTTCTTTAATTTTAATTAACAAAAGTAGAATTTTATATTTTTCCTAAGTTTTATAAAGTAGTTAAGACTTTTAAAAAATAGTTTCATAATTTCCACTGTTCATTTTATAATTTTCTTATTTAAATTAATTAAATTAGCTTAAAATTAATTAATAAGTAATTAATTAGTCAATTAGCTTAAATATAATTTTTAGCAAGTTTTTATAATTTTGTAGTATTCCTGTAGTATTTAAATAGTTTTATAAATTTTATCATAATTTTCTAAGGTAATTTAGTATTAATAATAATTTAAAATAGTTAAAATAGTTTAATTAAGTTAAATAGTTATTAATTAATAAAATACTTATAAAAAGACAAAAATATTTATTTTAATTTTTTATACTTTCTTCAAGTTCTTATTTAGGTTTAGAAATTATTGTTATAAGTTTTTAGGTTTATTTGTAATAGTTGTAATTTTTAGTTAATTTAAATTAAGTTTTAAATTAAATTTTAATTAGTTTTATTAATTAAATAGTAATTAAATATTATAATAATCATTTTCATAATTTCAATTTCATTTTCTATTTTCTTTAATATTAAGTTTTCAAAAGTTTCACTTTTAACCCCTGTAGTTTGTAACTTGTTAAATACCACTTTTCTCTGTCTGTTATCTGATTACCTGATTTTGTGCTTATATCTGTATTTTTGTTATAGTTTTATATTTTCCAAATATCAAGCAATCAGTAGTATAATCAACCCTCAAATCATCTTTGTTACTGTCCTCAGTACCACTCACTTTCCTAATCGTTCACAAATACAATTTCAATCTCGTTGGGACTTAACGACCCGGGGATTTCCCTGTACTTCCACGGTCAATATTAACTTGCACTTTCTCCCAGGTGGGCCTAACAGCTGCACACGGCTGACTGGTTGGTTTGGGAGGAGTCATTCCTCAACCAAAGAATCAAACTATAATTGGAACAAAATGGGTCTTTCGAAATAAAATGGATGAAAACGGAGTTGTGTCTAGAAACAAAGCTAGGCTAGTAGCACAAGGTTATAATCAACAAGAAGGCATTGAATACGATGAAACTTTTGCTCCGGTTGCTAGGCTCAAGTCAATTAGAATCTTACTTGCATATGCATGCGCACATGACTTCAAACTTTTTCAAATGGACGTCAAAAGTGCATTCTTAAATGGTTTTATTAATGAAGAAGTTTATGTTGCTCAACCTCCGGGCTTTACTGACTTTGAAAAACCTAATCATGTTTACAAACTTAAAGATGCTTTATACGGACTTAAGCAAGCTCCAAAAGCATGGTATGATCGACTTAAAACCTTCCTAGTTGACCATAAGTATACCATGGGCCTAGTTGACAACACTCTCTTCACTAAGAAGAAAGAATCACACATTATCATAGTTCAAATTTATGTTGATGACATAATATTCTGATCAACATGTCAAGAGCTATGCAATGATTTCTCTAAAATCATGCATGACGAGTTTGAGATGAGTATGATGGGAGAACTCAATTTTTTCTTAGGACTTCAAATTAAACAATTAGAAGATGGGATATTCTTTAACCAATCTAAATACATAAAAGACATGCTTAAGAAATTTGGTTTAGAAGATTCAAAACCTATCAAAACGCCTATGTCCTCAGAAACCAAACTCACAAAGGACGAGGAAAGTGAATCCGTAGATAACACTAAATATAGGGGTATGATTGGTAGTCTACTTTATCTCACGGCTAGTAGACCCGACATTATGTTTAGCGTTTGTCTATGTGCTCATTTTCAAGAAGATCCCAAAATAATCCATCTTGAAGCCGTAAAAAGGATTTTTAGGTACATCAAAGGCACTACACATCTAGGATTATGGTATCCCAAAGGAACGGGTGTAGAAACCATAGTGTATGCCGACTCGGATCATGCCGGTGACTATGTTGATAGAAAAAGTACAAGTGGTATTTGTACTTTTGTTGGACATTGTCTCACCTCATGGTTCTCAAAGAAGCAAACGACACTCGCAATCTCAACAACTGAAGCCGAATACGTATCGGCCGGAAAAGCATGTCAACAAGCTCTTTGGATGAAGCAAGCGTCGTGGACTACGGAATTGTGACTAAAGACATATCTATCCTTTGCGACAACAAAGGAGCCATCGACCTAAGTAAAAATCCAGTCCAACATGCTCGTACTAAAAATATAGAAATTCGTCATCATTTTCTTCGTGACAATGTTCAAAAAGGAAACATCTCCATCGAGAAATTATCCTCCGAAGACAACATTGCCGACATTCTTACAAAACCCCTTAAACGTGAACCATTTAATCTTCTTAGACTAGGACTAGGAGTTATGGAACCTACTTCATAGTTCAAACGTTAAATAAGTCGTAGAAATTAAAAACAAAAATTCCATGTTCTTAAACCTGCAGGACTGGCGGAACCAAGAAAAACAAAGGGCGAATCCCTCTGTTTGGTTCCGTCCAGTCCGTCAAAAGTTTGTACAGGTTCTCTTTTTATATATTAAACCATAAAAGTCCCATACTCTATACCACTCACCAAAAACAGTTACTATTCACTTCAATATCCATTTTTACATGAAAATAGGGTTCTTACTCAGCCACTCTTCATTCCTATCATCATTGTAAGTATTCTAAACGCAATTACTCTCCTGATCTGTGTCTAGGAAACTCTATTTATGCACCAAAACTAAAAACTTGGGGTTATGCATCAACTTAGGAATTCATGAAGAAAACTTGTCATAAACAAAACTAATTATGTTTTTCATTAGTTAGGAATTGCATCTTGTAAGACATTATCACATTATACCAAACACCCCATGTCAAAATTTTGAAAAATCTTCTCACATTTAGGAAAAATAGCTTTTCATTGATAATACAAAATAAAAATGTTATGTTTAAAACATCACTTGCATTATGTCTCTTGAATGCTAAAGGGGATACATAACTAATATGTATCTTCGGGTACATTCAACCGTAGCTACATTGAACTAGGAGCATTTGGATTATCTCAAAATTTACACAAAATTTGCATAAGTGAAACCATTTTAACATTAAAATAAGTCGAGATAATCATAACTCCATATTGTTCTCATATAGGCACACACTAGAATTTTTTACACTTAAACCATTACTTACAAAAGCTAAAAATGTGATAATTATGTTTCTAGGTTCATCATGCCTCCCGCAACCTTCTATGACCACAAAGACACCACCAAATACCTACCCGAACACTACAAGACCAAAGGGCTAACCTCGGCCCAAGTAGAAATCTTTAAGAACCTTGAGAAGCGTTATGTTCATGAGGGTAGAACCATTGATCCTACTTTCCTTACCGGAACCAATGGTGAGTGCTTATTCACTCACTTTTATAAGATTAAAATCGGACCAAAAAGACCAAAAACCAAGCCAAAAATGCCAAATATATGTTGTTTTTGTGTTTTTGATTGTGCAGGTATGGATATTGTGTAAATGGACAAAATTGAGCTAAAAACGACAAACACGAGCACGAGATATGGAATGGAGTCTAAAGCCGAGGCCGGGAAAGGAATTTTCACCATTGGATCATATTTGAGCTCGGATTTACATAATTAACCTTGAAGAATCAGAAAATTACAAGAAATACCCTTGGATTAAGTTTACTCAATTAGCAGATTTGGTCCTCGAAGTTTATTCAGAATTACATGCTTAGTCCTTGTTTTATATCTCTTTCAAAATCTGAAATCCAATAACAAATTCCAACTCCAAGTGTTAAAACCCAAAAAAGCCCAATTTAAATTCCAAAAGCCCAATCATAAAAACCTTTACCCAAGCCCATCCCTACACCCTCGGTCAACAAACTCAACCCCAAAGTCAAACATCAACTAAAATATTAACCCGTACACTTACCCCGCTTATTTTACCCCCAATTACCCCACTCAACCCATAATCTACTATTCACGCTATAGTAAACTAGAACCCTAATTACCCCATTCCTAATAATTACTGCAATTAAGGGTGTTATGGTCAAATCAAAGTGTTTCTAGAAGCTGTGGATGATGTCAGAAGGTGTCAGTGAATCAAAGAAGCACATGAATGGGACATGTGGCAGTCAATCATTGGATAGGACGCGTCATAACATTCAATCCAAGGGCTTATATTCGATGGGCAATGATTGGAATGATCAGATGGTGTGGAATTGCTTCAAAGAAACACAACTTCACACGGATTGCCAGCATGGCAATCCGTGAACCCTCACCTCACTTATCCTATATATATAGATGCTTGTAATAGATTAGAGGTGTGGAGTTTGGAGTAGCCAAACTCTGCCAATTTCATTTCTCAGTTTTTTAGTGTAATTGTTTACTTTAAATTGTAATCTTCCATTTTTAATGAAATCTATTTTTTATCTTTAATCATTTCAATTACCTGTTTAATGTTATAGTTTTAGCTTTTTCAATTTCAAATCTCAGAATTATAAAAGTTTTGATTCTATTGGTTTAATATTTCATTGCAAATCTAGTTTAATGTTCATTAAGTTTTCATAAATAATACAAAATCAAACTAAAGAATAGTTTCTGTGATTGATTCAAATTTCAACAAAGTTTGTTATTAGTCCAAATTAGCTTTTCATTAGCTTATTAGCATTTGAGATTATTTGGTAAGTTGAGGAGGAATTGACAGGTCATATCAGAAATTGGAGGTGTTGAGCCTGTCTAAAGACAGGCGTGCATAGTGAATCTCATCTGTTTAGCTGATGAGAATGCCGTAGTAAGTTCTGTTTCAATCTTTGTTAAGCTAGCATCATAAATTTGTGTTACTGTGTTTCTGTTGATGTTAGTAATTAGTAGTTGTTTAATCATCTTTTATTGAGTTATTTTAGTTGTTTTAGATCTAAGTTTTAGTGATTAGAAGTTTAGAACTAGGATTTGTTGTGTTTACTGTTTGATGAAGTAAGAATCTGTGAACTTAGTTTTAGTTGGTATTTGTTGGTTATTACTGTGCATTTGTGTTTTTTTTTTTTTATTTTTTTTTTTAAGAGATTTAGGATACTTATGATCATAGTTGTTAAGATTAGTGGTTAATTTCAGTGAGTTGTAGTGTTTACTGTCAGTTTAGGGGGTGTTTGGATCAGAGATTCTTTGTGTATGATTGAGGTTGGATTTCTGCTTATCTGTCACATTTAGGTTTCTGTAGCATTGCTATAAAGAATTGAACAAGTAAGTTGGTAGTATAGTTCATAGTCGGTCAAAGTGAAATCTTAAATTTCTTTAACAGTTAGGATTAATTAGATTCAGTTAGTGTAAACATAGAGTTAGTTGCAAAATAGTTTAAGACAGCTTAATCTAGTTAGAAATTAGCTTATTATAATAAGTTGTGGTAGTTTTAGTGAATTTAAATTGGATTAAGTCAAATTGGTAGTAGTGTATAATAAGTCAACTGCCTTCAGCTCTTGAGAGTCCACTGGTTGCTGATTTAGGTCACATTTAGGGTAGTATAAGTTAGTTTCTGTTTGAGCTTTTTGGTTTATAGCATCTCATTAGTGTAGAGATTAATTTGCCCCACTTTAATTGTAGATTTGAGCTTATTTGATATTGCTTTTTAGTCCTGCTAGATAAGAGCTTATTGCCTATTTCTGTTTTGGAGCATTGGATTGCTATTGCTCATTTAAGCTTATTCCTGCATAATTTTGTGGTTTCTGAGTTCTTTAGATTGTTTTTGAGTTGTTTGCATAGTTCTGAGCTCCTGGTTTATTCATTTCTGAGTTGTACTTATTACTTAGCTTATTCTCAACTGCTTATTGCTTGCATCTCTTGTTTCTGTGCTTTCACTGTTCCTTTCTGAGCTTATTTGAGTCTAATTCAGTCATTTGTATCTGTGTTTAAAGTTTGGTAAAGTTTCAGTGGCAAGTGCTTATAAATAAGCACTTGCCATAAGCTGTTTAGCTCTGAATCAGCACTTCAGGTCATTATTTTCTTTTCAAAAATTTTCTGCAAGCTCATTATAATATTTTAGATTTTCTGTAAATTTTTCATAATTTTCTGAGTTGATTTGATATTTTTCTTAATTTTTAATCATTTTTAATTCATTTTTAAATAACAAAAAGCCATAAAAAATCAGAAAAAGCTTTAAAAAATACAAAAATAGTTTAGAAAATTCTTTTATAATATTTTAGATTTTTCAAATTAATTTTCACAATTTTCCCATTATTTTTCACATTTTCTTGTATTTTTAATTACTTTTTAATTCAATAAATAGAAAATAAATTCTAGAAAATAAATAAAAACTATAAAAAATATTTTTCTTTTTCTTAAAATTCTTTTTATTAGTTTAGTATTTTTAGAAAATTGTTTCACATTTGTAGGATCGTTTTTCGAATAAAAGGCGCGTTTAATTTCGTACATTACGTTTAAATATTACGTGTGCATTTCCGTTTTTACGTTTTTAACGTTTGTACATATATAGCTTGTATATTCTGCTTATTTTACTATTTCTTATCAAAATTTGAATTCAAAAATCATATTTTTCATTTTACCGCTTTTCACGACTCGATTCCGCGATTCGATTATTCACGATTCCATTCTACCTTCGCTGGGAAAACGACCCGGGAAATACTTTCACAAGTATTTCTTCGGAAAAATAATTATATACTACGAAACGACTGTATCAAAAATGGCACCGCTGCCGGGGAAGGTCGAAGAGAGTTTTTGAATATTCGTTTTGAAAAATCGTGTTTTGATAAGCCTTCCTCTATCTTGGAAATATTTTCTATAAAACATAAAAATTAAAAAAATCAAAACCAAAAATAATCTTCTTATCTTCTAAAAATTTGATTTTTTTTTTCTTAAACCCTCTTATGTTTAATTCTTATGGATCCAATTTGTTCTAATTGTGGAGAACCGTTTTTCGGAGGGTTGTGTGAGTGGTGTACGTGCGACCAATGTGGCGATGATATTCATGATGGCGTTTGTTGGAATTGTAATTCTCCCGAGTATGATCAAAGATCGTTCAACAATCCGTCAAACGTTCCCGATTACTATACACCACCACCACCTTCATTTTATTGTTATAATTGTGGAAACCCTGCTGAAGAAGGAATGCCGTGTGGGCAATGTTTTTGTAATAAATGTGGATACACCGATTGTATGTGCTATGCCCCGAGTGCTGACACGTCTTACGCTTACAATCCGAGCTTTGATTTTTATCCTCAAAACTTTTATGAGCAAAACCCGTATTACAATGGTGATTCATTTCAAAATCAATCAAATTTTGAACATTGTGGGGGATCGTCTGAAAATTTTTATGAGCCGAATTCATATTACGATTCTCATGGTTTTAACCAACCCCCACAAACTTCTGAATTTACGAATCAAATTTTTGAAATTAAATCCATTATTGAGACGTTAAAAGAAATGGTGGCTAATTGTTATACGCATACTTCCGAGCCTCATGAGAAATCGATGGAAGAACTTCTTGTCGAAGAAAGAAAAGCCCAATTTTGTGAGTGTTGTATGTACGATGATGATGATTCCACGATTACAATCGTTCTTAACCCTCAAAATGAATCTATCTCTCCTTCCGTAGAACCCGAGGACTTTTTTACAATGGGGGACGAGCATCTTAACACTATTCCGGCAACGGAATTGGACGAATTCAATAAGTCTAGTGTTGAGAACCTCGTCCCAATCCCAAGTGAGTCCGAGGAGATTTCTAACGATGTTGAAAATAATCGTCTTGATAATCATGTTGATACGAATGATATACCGTTTGATGATAATCGTGATGAGATGTTCTCCGATTCTGACGATGACGATTCAATATCTTGTGGAGAAATTGAATATATTGATGAAGAACCTTCTGAGCTCGTAAGCTTAGAAGGAGAGAATGAAGAAGATGTTGATACGGAAATACAAGATGAAGCTTTACGTGAAACATTATTGAGTGTCAATCTTCTTATCTCTCGTATTGAGGCATTGAATGATCCACCGACTTCTTCTCCTATCCCCGATATGGATAGTGATTTCTTACCCGAGCTTGAAATCTTTCGATTTGAAGAGACGAGTAGTGGTAATCCCACTATTCATGCTGATATCTCTCTTCCGGATTAGGAATGTTTTCACTTTGAGATCGACTCTATACCTATTTCTGATAATCCGTTACGTGATCCTCTTTTAGAGGATGTTGATCGATTTCTTGCTACGGATGACTCGATACCACCGGGTGTTGAGAATGACGAGAATGATATTTTTTCCGACTTACTTTCTTCTCGTCCACCCGCGAAACCACCCGATAAAGATTTTGAATCCGGTACGAATGAAGATATTTTTAGAATGGTGGACGAGGTTTCTGAACTCGAATTTGTTTTTACCATCCGAGTGTTTTACCCTTTCTATACTTATCCCCTCATTTCTTCACTTTTCCACTCCACCGGGAGTGAGGACACCGTATTTGACCCTGGCATCTCTATCTTTTGTGCCAAGAGTCTGTTTCATCTGCTCTCCTCAAGGACGAATTAATTCGGGGATCGAGTCAAGCTCATGTGACTCGGTGAACAAAAACAAGCGCTTCGTGGGAGGCACCCCATGCTTATCATTCATCTTCTTAAATTTCTATTTTCTTATTAACGTGATGTGAGGAGGGCTACCTCTTCCACTTTCTCGTGTTTTGTGCTTGTTGTGAATGTCCAGGATTTGCCCGAATAATGAAGACTCTCGTGCTTGTGGTTTTGTCTCCTCTCAAGTTTCATCATTCGTTGCTCATCCATATATATCCTAATCTTATCGACTAACATTTATCTTTTGGCATAATTTGTAACGACCCATGAATTTCCCAAATATTTAAATCATTGTGAGCCTGAAGTATGAAATTTTCAAACATTTTGACAACTATTTTGATCAGTAACAAAAATATATCTTCTTGCATTCATTTTATTTCTAGAGCAACGAATTATAGCCTTGATCAACCATTATGACAAACTCATATTTATAGTTATTGGAACCGTGCGCGTACCGACACTATATTAGTATGAGATGAATTCTATAACAATTTTCGGAACTAACCAATTCCTTTTATAATACATTCATATAACCGTTTCCAAAATTATAACTTTCGAAACTACTAAAACAAGTCACCACATTTACACTTTTGCTCAACGGGACACGGAGTACCATCGACACATTAACGAAAAGTAAAATAAAACACAAACATTTACAAATACATTTATATTTACAACTTTTCCCCACCACAACTACAAATACTAATACATTCATTTTAATTCTTTTATTTTCTTTTCTTTTTTTTCGTCTCTTTCTTCTCCTCCTCTTTAGGAACGCATCCCATCTCTCTCCCCATCCTCAAAATCCACACCACCTTCTTTGGTGATTTACAGCCGTTCCCCCTCACAAGCCCCCCCTACACTCGTTATTTATCAAACCTTGTGGAGGAGCTCTCTCAACGATGCACCCTATATGTGTCCCTATCAAGCTTCACTATCACCAATGGCTAGGGTCAATATTCAAACTAGGGATGATCTATCACCCTCTTACACTTTCTCTTCTACCCAGGAAAGGTCACGGGTACAACCCACGACAAGGATGTGATTGTTATCTTTCTTCATTTAGGATGACACTATGATCGATCCAAGGAAAGTTGGAGTCAACCATCTACTTTTCTTCATCTTAAATCTACCACCGATCCACAGGGGAGACACCACTCTTATCCAAAACTCACAAAAAAGTTATTGGTGGTTCCTGCTTGGATTCGGCTTGGTGGATCTGCTTGTCTAATTTGTTCATCTTGGATCGGTTCTCGTTGTAAGGTCTTCACTAAATTCTTGCACTCTTTGTTATATCTTGTATATTGTTATTCATAAATTATTAGATCGAGTTTTGATAATGAATCGGATGAGTTATGTTGCTTGCAATCTTGTGTGCGTGGCGTATTTTGTTTGACAAACCAAAATAATATTGGCTCAATATGGTTGGGTTACTCTTTGCTTAAGTCTTGAACTCTAGTTGCTTTCTTGATATCTGTTGCGTGGTATGAGTCGGACCAGTGGCTTGGTCATTCTTAGTCAACAACGACCCACTTGGGGTGTGAGAAATGCTTGTCTTGATTTAGCTTTTGAGTCGATGCACTCCTTCTAAGCCTTGTTATGTTCATAAACCTGGGCGTGAGTCGTATTCGAAAAACTTAATCGTGTGGCATTAGTCTTGACACTAAAATTCTAGGTGCTAAAATGTTCTCGATTAGGCCTCATTCTAGGACCGTAATACTTAGCCTCGATGGGAACTGTACGCCTTCTGCAAATGTAACGACTATGACTCAAGGGGAGGCCTCGTGTCCGCTACTTATCTCGGCTCCACAACACGCTCGGTGTACGTCCTGATGCAAGTAATACTCGGCAAAATGTACCAGAATAGAAGCCTGAAAATGTGACATTAGATTGTTTGGCTGTTGGACTTTGCACTCGACTTGGGCCTTAGCGCTCACAGGCCCACGCCACATTAAACCAGCCCATGATACTTGAAGCCCAGCTGCGGTTGTTTGCAACAAGTGAACAAGATGCGTGATGTTACCGACTCGATTCCTTCACTCGACCACAATATTTGTATCACACAATAAAAATATATGTACTTGGTTATAAACAAAAGAATCCGTTTTGTATAAATTTCAAATATAGGAACAAATAAAATGAAGTAACGTTGCTCAAAACTAAAGTACTTAACCCATTAAACGAGATTTAATTTGACATTTAATCACGACATATAATAAAAACTTATACTTAAGTCATGCCGATTTTCTAAAAATTATTATAGTATAAAGATAATTTTAAATGCAAATGTCATTAGTAAAACTATTAAATCAACTAATACATATACATTTATTTTCATTACACATATACGTTCATTTAAATATCGTCTCCTAATTTAACTTCACTTATCACCGCTTTTCGTCCACCTCGTCTTCCATTGTCGTGCCAAACTTGTCTACGCCTTGCTATTTGTCTTTCGACTATTCTGTACGTATACTCTTCCATGAGCCAATATTTAAAAGACTATTTCTAAACTAAATCCACGCCACATAAAACAGCCATATTGTTTTGAATCTATAAATTGGAAACTAAGAATGTCATACTAATTTAGGTTACGCGTTGGAGCTATCAACTACTATTTAACTACATTGCATTTCGGATTACTACTACTTGCTGAGGTGAGTTCATAGTCCCACCTTTTACTATGTTTTCAAATCCCGTGGGGAGATACATGCTATTAAACTGAACACAAGCATTTTCTGTATGCTATCCTGACCGATATTGCCTAAGTTACCGTTGTTGCCAAAAGTCCCTCATCTCATGAACCATTAATCACTTGCGAGTGAACCCGAATATAGTGAATAGATCTATTGGCAGTTGACGCCCCATTTGAAGTTAGCCTGGAATGGTAACCGAATGCACTATATTTGAATATCATAGGAATCTGGCAACCTCCTAGTATCCGAGGGCACTATTACCTGCATCATATTATTATGTGTAGGCTTCCCATAAGATTTTATATATCTCTTATGGCTGCAGTACAATGTTAAGGTTTGCGTGTCATGAGGCTTAGTGCAATATCCTACATTACGATGTTACTGTTTTATTACTACTTTGGCTTGTGTTCCAATTATTATAACTTAAACGCTGTGGATTCACTCAACCTTTGTGTTGACCTTTTTAGCATGTTTTATCTCAGGTAACTAGATTGCAACTGTGGCACGGAGTGGAAGTCAGGGCACTCTTTTGGACCCCTCTTAAAAATGTTATCATTCGATTTTATTTAAGACATTTCTAATATGTATTTCTAAACTCACCAAACCCTTGTGGCTACTCTGATTTAATGTTGAATGAATGATGACAAGACTTTTTTTTAAAACGACTCATTATTGTCGTTTTCTATGATTGTGGCAATGTATCTATGAAGTAATACCCCGTTTAGTCTTCCGCTATTTCAGTTCAATTTTCGGGGCGTTACACAATTAATAAACGGCCTTAGGTTTATGTAAGAGAACCCTTACCTTTTAAAACATTGAGGACAATGTTTCGTTTTAGTCTGGGGGGTGATCGTTTGATCTGATTTTTGCCTTGCACTTTGTCGTGAACTCTCGCAACTCCGTTTTTCCTAAAAATGAAAAATTGAAAAATTTCAAAAATTTTGAAAAAAAAAATGAAAGAAAAAGTCATGAGAAAAGTTGAAAAAGTTGTACAAAAATATAATAAAGTTTGAATAAGTGTTTTGACACCTTGTGGACTTTCTTGCTGGCGAGAGTAGGAATAAATATTTTGACTTGACCGGGCGTGTTGAGCCCTAGCTTGTTCTCTTAACCAATGATAATCACATAAGCTTGTGCTAGTTTTGTACACAAGGAGCTATAAAATGCGAATTCTTTCTTAAGTATCTGCAAGTTCCCGTACTTGACTTTATACATGCCCAGCTTAAAAGCTTTCGCTAGTCTTTTACATCAGGAGCTAGAAAACGCGAATTCTTCTTCTAGAATTTGCAAGTTTCCGTATCTGACTTTATATATGCGTGGCTGATTATCGGCTAAGTATTCGCGGGTTTCATTATTTGGAATCTTAAATTGCGGAGAGCGAGAAATGATAGAGTTTATTTAGAAGTTAGATGCTAAACGTGGAGTAGTGGTTCTCTTTAGAGCTCATGAGAGGTACTTGTGGCTTTTTACTCCCATCAGAAACGTCACCCATATATAATAGATGTTCTAGGTTAATTAGTGGTATTTCGGTTTGAATAATATTTAGTTCTTTGTTTTCTTAAGAGAATTTTTGCTTTAAAAGTTGGGTACATATCAAGGAACATAAAAAATAAGAGCAAAAAGTGAAAAAAATCAAAAGTCAAAAGTTGATTATCTATGCGGTTTTGGAGCTACCTGATAAGCCTCCATTGATGTTATGAGAAAAAGTCAAGAAAGAAAAAAAGTGAGAAAAATGAAAAGTATGAAAAAAGTGAAAAAGTGAAAAATGAAAAAAAAGTGAAAGTTGAAAGTTATGTTGAATAAGAGCTTATGTATAAATAAGTTGTTGGCGCGTGAGGTGCATGTTTTTGATTAGTAATCAATCACACGAAGTGCACGTGTAGTACTCCGCAACTTATATTTTTGATATTGTATGTACCCAAAATTCCTTGATGTGGACCAAATTTCTATTGCAGTGGTTCTTAAGAGAAAATGAATAACTACTTATCGTTTTAACTTAGGTATCACTATCGGACTAAAAATTATTGAAACGAGAAAATATGAAGCAATTAATTTCTCAACAAAATAAAATATTGAGATACAAAACCTAGGATATGGGAGTAAGGAGTTTCCACAAGTAACTTTTATGAGTAGTGTTAGCATCTAGTTTGTAGATAAGTTGTGATCTCGTTTGTACGCTTAGTTTGGGGACTTGTGAAAAATCAAGGATGACGATTTTTATCCGTACGGTCACTTCTTAAATATAAGAGTTTCTACTCGGTGACCCTAATAATTATTGCAAAATAATGAAAGTTCAACAAACCTTCACAAGTATAAGTGAGAAAAGTCCAAAAATAGAAAGTGTAAGAGAAATAAAGGAATAAAAGAAAAATATTGGAAAACGGAGCGTTTTTCGGGAATAAATGATTTTATTACTTCTTTCGAACCTCTTTGCTACTTTTCAAAGTTAGAAAAAAGAGTTTTGAAATTATTTATCCCAAAAGCGTGAATTGATCACATTGCGTGAGGACACGACAATACTTTAGTCTGGGGGATTTTAGTGAGTGCTTATTCACTCACTTTTATAAGATTAAAATCGGACCAAAAAGACCAAAAACCAAGCCAAAAATGCCAAATATATGTTGTTTTTGTGTTTTTGATTGTGCAGGTATAGATATTGTGTAAATGGACAAAATTGAGCTAAAAACGACAAACACGAGCACGAGATATGGAATGGAGTCTAAAGCAGAGGCCGGGAAAGGAATTTTCACTATTGGATCATATTTGAGCACGGATTTACATAATCAACCTTGAAGAATCAGAAAATTACAAGAAATACCCTTGGATTAAGTTTACTCAATTGGCAGATTTGGTCCTCGAAGTTTATTTAGAATTACATGCTTAGTCCTTGTTTTATATCTCTTTCAAAATCTGAAATCCAATAACAAATTCCAAGTCCAAGTGTTAAAACCCAAAAAAGTCCAATTTAAATTCCAAAAGCCTAATCATAAAAACCTTTACCCAAGCCCATCCTTACACCCTCGGTCAACAAAATCAACCCCAAAGTCAAACATCAACTAAAATATTAACCCATACACTTACCCCGCTTATTTTACCCCCAATTCCCCCACTCAACCCAGAATCTACTATTCACGCTATAGTAAACTAGAACCCTAATTAACCCATTCCTAATAATTACTGCAATTAAGGGTGTTATGGTCAAATCAAAGTGTTTCTAGAAGCTGTGGATGATGTCAGAAGGTGTCAGTGAATCAAAGAAGCACATGAATGGGACATGTGGCAGTCAATCATTGGATAGATCATAACATTCAATCCAAGGGCTTATATTCGATGGGCAATGATTGGAATGATCAGATGGTGTGGAATTGCTTCAAAGAAACACAACTTTACACGGATTGCCAGCATGGCAATCCGTGAACCCTCACCTCACTTATCCTATATATATATAGATGCTTGTAATAGATTAGAGGTGTGGAGTTTGGAGTAGCCAAACTCTGCCAATTTCATTTCTCAATTTTTTTAGTGTAATTGTTTACTTTAAATTGTAATCTTCCATTTTTAATGAAATCTAGTTTTTATCTTTAATCATTTCAATTACCTGTTTAATGTTATAGTTTTAGCTTTTTCAATATCAAATCTCATAATTATAAAAGTTTTGATTCTATTGGTTTAATATTTCATTGCAAATCTAGTTTAGTGTTCATTAAGTTTCCATAAATAATACAAAATCAAACTAAAGAATAGTTTCTGTGATTGATTCAGATTTCAACAAAGTATGTTATTAGTCCAAATTAGCTTTTCATTAGCTTATTAGCATTTGAGATTATTTGGTAAGCTGAGGAGGAATTGACAGGTCATATCAGAAATTGGAGGTGTTGAGCCTGTCTAAAGACAGGCATGCATAGTGAATCTCATCTGTTTAGCTGATGAGAATGCCGTAGTAAGTTCTGTTTCAATCTTTGTTAAGCTAGCATCATAAATTTGCGTTACTGTGTTTCTGTTGATGTTAGTAATTAGTAGTTGTTTAATCATCTTTTATTGAGTTATTTTAGTTGTTTTAGATCTAAGTTTTAGTGATTAGAAGTTTAGAACTAGGATTTGTTATGTTTACTGTTTGATTAAGTAAGAATCTGTGAACTTAGTTTTAGTTGGTATTTGTTGGTTATTACTGTGCATTTGTGTTTTTTTTTTATAGATTTAGGATACTGATGGTCATAGTTGTTAAGATTAGTGGTTAATTTCAGTGAGTTGTAGTGTTTACTGTCAGTTTAGGGGGTGTTTGGATCAGAGATTCTTTGTGTATGATTGAGGTTGGATTTCTGCTTATCTGTCACATTTAGGTTTCTGTAGCATTGCTATAAAGAATTGAACAAGTAAGTTGGTAGTATAGTTCATAGTCAGTCAAAGTGAAATCTTAAATTTCTTTAACAGTTAGGATTAATTAGATTCAGTTAGTGTAAACATAGAGTTAGTTGCAAAATAGTTTAAGACAACTTAATCTAGTTAGAAATTAGCTTATTATAATAAGTTGTGGTAGTTTTAGTGAATTTAAATTGGATTAAGTCAAATTGGTAGTAGTGTATAATAAGTCAACTGCCTTCAGCTCTTGAGAGTCCACTGGTTGCTGATTTAGGTCACATTTAGGGTAGTATAAGTTAGTTTCTGTTTGAGCTTTTTGGTTTATAGCATCTCAGTAGTGTAGAGATTAATTTGCCCCACTTTAATTGTAGATTTGAGCTTATTTTATATTGCTTTTTAGTCCTGCTAGATAAGAGCTTATTGCCTATTTCTGTTTTTGAGCATTGGGCTGCTATTGCTCATTTAAGCTTATTCCTGCATAATTTTGTGGTTTCTGAGTTCTTTAGATTGTTTTTGAGTTGTTTGCATAGTTCTGAGCTCCTGGTTTATTCATTTCTGAGTTGTGCTTATTACTTAGCTTATTCTCAACTGCTTATTGCTTGCATCTCTTGTTTCTGTGCTTTCACTGTTCCTTTCTGAGCTTATTTGAGTCTAATTCAGTCATTTGTATCTGTGTTTAAAGTTTGGTAAAGTTTCAGTGGCAAGTGCTTATTCTGTTTAGCTCTGAATCAGCACTTCTGCTCATTATTTTCTTTTCAAAATTTTTCTGCAAGCTCATTATAATATTTTAGATTTTCTGTAAATTTTTCATAATTTTTTGAGTTGATTTGATATTTTTCTTAATTTACTTTATTTTTAATCATTTTTAAATAACAAAAAGCCATAAAAAATCAGAAAAAGCTTTAAAAAAATACAAAAATAGTTTAGAAAATTCTTTTATAATATTTTAGATTTTTCAAATTAATTTTCACAATTTTCCCATTATTTTTCACATTTTCTTTTATTTTTAATTCAATAAATAGAAAATAAATTCTAGAAAATAAATAAAAACTATAAAAAATATTTTTCTTTTTCTTAAAATTCTTTTTATTAGTTTAATATTTTTAGAAAATTGTTTCACATTTGTAGGATCGTTTTTCGAATAAAAGTCGCGTTTAATTTCGTACGTTACGTTTAAATATTACATGTGCATTTCTGTTTTTACGTTTTTAACATTTGTACATATATAGCTTATATATTCTGCTTATTTTACTATTTCTTATCAAAATTTGAATTCCAAAATCATATTTTTCATTTTACCGCTTTTCACGACTCGATTCCGCGATTCGATTATTCACGATTCCATTCTACCTTCGTTGGGAAAACGACCCGGGAAATACTTTCACAAGTATTTCTTCGGAAAAATAATTATATACTACGAAACGACTGTTTCAACCAACATTAGGGAAGAACTCTCTTTTATTGTCTTTGATTGTCTCTTAGACATAGATGAGCCAATTTGTCCTCGTTTCATACTAGAATTCTATGCTTCCGTGACCCTTAGCACGGATGATGAAGGTCTCATGTCACTAAACTTTTCTATCAACCAAAATGACTTTGAAATCACTTTAGATCAATTTTCTCAAGTGCGTCGTGTTCCTAATCGGGGCACATGTCTTTACACCGACAAATGACCACTTTCAACTCTTGACTCAATTCATGACCACATTCATCCTTATGATACCCCTTTAGTGAGCAAAGAAGAAATTCGTGACCATATTTTTGTTAGGACCTCTCATACTAGGAGAACTCGAGGAGGAGAGGAAGTTGCCAAAGACCCGTTTAGAATGGAGCTCAATGAGTTAAGACCACAATTCTTGAAATGGGAGGAGATCATTAGGGCCAATGTCATTAGTACTTTAGGAAATAGGGACCATATCAACACTTGTCTCTCCTACATGCTCTATAGTGTATCCACCCGCCAAACTTTCAACTTAGCCTAATATATTGCCAAAAGGATGGCAAACATCTCGGTTCAAGGCACCACCGCTCTTCCATATGGGATGCTTCTCACCCGTCTCTTTAGGTTTTGTGAACCTATTCCTCCAACTCCTAGAGGCCGTCGCCTAGATTATCCTCTTATTCCTCACACCTTTGTGGCATTAAGTGAGAATGAGTTTACAAAGCCAAAGGTAAACGTCCTCACCCTCCAACCTCATCATCATCCATGAGTGAAGATGACAATCTACCAAACTCTAGGCTCCCACCTCTTGAGTACCTCTCACAACTTCCAACAATACCGAATGAGTCGGAGGAGTACAAACAAACCAAAGGCATGTGAAAATGCTTTGGGAGATACCTTGGGAAGATCTATAAGAAGGTGAACAAGAAATGAGCATGATAAGAGGGTGTTTGGCACAAGAGTGCATTTGAACAATTTGGTCATCAAAACAATGTTATTTTATGGTTTTATGATGTCTTAGGATGATATTATGTTTATGGATTATGTGTGAACTAACAACATTTGCAGGGGATAACAATTTGGTATTATGCTATTTTCACTTTTTGGCTAAAATTTTGAATGCTATAATCACTCTCTCAAACTATATAGGTAAGCATGTTTCTACCTGCAATTTTTATTTCTTCTGTCTACAAAAAATTGATTGCTTAAGTTTTAGGAAAAATTTTGGAATTCGGAAAACTCACGTAGTCGTAAAAGACACTCTGTCTCGAATTTGAGGCTCCACGGAAACGGCGGAACCCAAAGTTTGATCCTTCCGTTACAAAACTTGGTTCTGCCAAGTTTAATACCAATGGATACGGCGGAACCCAAAAATTGGTTCCGCCTGTGTTATCGATTGGTTCCTCCAGTCCTTAAGCAAAATTTGATCTTTGAATTTTCTAAATTTTTCTAGCAATCCTTAGGATCCAAACTTGCTTCCTACATGCTAGTTAATATTTATCTGTAATTCTAGAGCTATCTAATCACACATTAACCAATAGCATCATCATTCCCGCCAAAATTTCAAATTTGCCTAAACTAACCCAAGGAACCTTTCTGATACAAGGAAGGAACCATTCCTTTGGTTCCTCCAAATCCGTGGAACAACCTGACAACATGTATCCACCATGATCACATGGCATTTACTTCCCCACTTAGTCTTTCACTCCATCCAACTCCATTGGATTGACTTCCAATGATTTGACAACTTCTTGGAACTCTTCCATATGATTAGGAACCTCCAACATTGTATGGATCAACATCAAATCCAAACACCAGTTTCCATATCATGCTCTTCCTATAAATTGATCAACAATTCACACATACAATTCACACCATCACCTTCACTTCTCTTAATCTTATACTTCTAATCCTACCAAAGTCTTGCAATGACAAAATCCACCACCTCATCCGAATCATCAAGACCTATTAGGAGAACTGCTAGAATTAGCGTCAAACCATGTTGCTTCAACAAAACCATCCAAGTAAGCTCATCATCATCAAGTGATTCATCCCTCAATATTTCATCACCCATCAATGATACCAACTTTCTAAACCTTGCTACTCCAACATCATCTCCAAACCCTTGCATTGCTAACATAATCACCACTCCTCCACCAACCATAACTCCAAGTGATCCAACACCACCTTCGGCACCAAGTCAACCTTCAAAAACTCCATCACCTCAATCACCAAAATTGACACCTATGGAACTCTTCAAAACACCACCAACATCACCACATCCATTTATGGAAAGTTTGGAAGACCTTCCACCAAGATCATCAGATCCACCACCATTGCCACTTTTTGATACTATTGAACAAATGAAAACTCAACAACAACCTCGGTCTCAACTAAGTGACCCATTGGATGAAAAACCTCATCAACCATCGCTAATAGAGCGTTTGGCTTACAAGCATGCTAGACCTTCCATCTTTCCACACGATCAAGATCATCCTCAACCACAACCATTGTTGTTCCATCCTATTTACAAAGACATACACGGTCCTCTTTATGGAGAATCAAGCTTTCATCATCATGATCAACAACAAGAACCACCTCAAGATTTTTCCAACCGGCTTGAGTCCATATTTCCGACTTATGAGGAAATAGAAGCGTCTTTGTGGACCAAATCTCCAAACACTCATGAAGAACTCAACACTCGCTTGGAAAGCCTCTATGCGTTCAAGCACATGATTGATTCTCATCTCACCCAAGCCATGGATTTCGAAACCGCAATGTACTCATCAATTGTAGGAAACCGACACACCTTTCAACCATCCACCTTTGCTCCCGCAACAAATGTTTCCACCACCACAAATGACCCACCAGCAACAAACCAAGTTCCACAACTACCACCTCTTCGCCATGATTGCATCATGTGCGAAAGAACCGCTCATATAAGTGAGAGATGCAACATCTTGGTACATGAGCTTAAAGATGAAATGAGGTTTATACTTAACCACATTTTGGAGCGTCTTAACGCCATCTCTCACTTGCCTCAAGCCTAGAGCTTTCTTAAGATCAAATAATGGTAGAATCTCACTTAGGACCCTTTCCATTTATAGATGTAGTTGTCATTTCATCTTGTTTGTTTTAACCTTCTCCACTAGTAGACTTTTTTTTTCAAGTCTTTAGGTTTGAGTCAAAGTTTAAATCTTACTTGAAATATAATGGTTCTACTTCTATATTGTGTTGGTTATTCTCTTTTGGTTGTTTATTACTTAATAGTTGTTGTCATGAGATGAATGCTTATTCTCTTATACTTGGTATTATGTTCTCATCCTTATCTCTACAACAAACTAACCTTTTTTTGTAGGACCAAAATCCATGTATCCTCTCTTGGCACTACATTTAGGGGAAGTATTGTCCAAGGGGGAGCATTTGGCTTGACACATTTCCGCTTCGCTACTCTTCTTTTTGTTTCGACAAAAAGGGGGAGCTAGGATATATTTTACCAAATCAACTTTAATACATCATTTAAAATGAAATACTCAAAAGTTGAAATAATCATGTGAAATGTAAATTTTCAAAAGGCTCAAAATCTATAATTATCCATTTGCGTAAAAATAAAATTTATTTTTTGTCGTCAACAAAAAGGGGGAGATTGTTAATACAAATATCGCCTAAAAACGTTATTTATATTTTACGATCTTTCTTAGTTTTGTTAACTACAAAAGGTAAAGTTTATTTTTGGCAAATCATAAATATAGTTTAAAAGTCTTTTACTTAACTTCACTCAAACTACATTTACATGCTTTCACAAAGTAAATTCTAATTAAGTATACTTTAGTTTAAGTACATGTGTTGAAAATGTCTCTTATGTATATTTAGCAAGTTTACTAAATAGTATGTCATATTAGGATAAAAGCAAGCAAACTCTTTTTAGTAAATCATTCACTTGCTAAACATCTCAAACAAACATGTTTTGATTCTATACATAAACTATCTTTACAAATATACTTTCATTTTTAAGAATATCTAAAATTAGAAATATAATGTTACTTACATCATGACTTGCATCACACATGTCCCTTCAGGGAAACATGTGTGTAAGAAACATGTTTTATTTTGTATAGATTCATACTCAAGATCTCAAAGTTGACTTTGTGAGATCTTGAGAATATTGTGTTAGATTTTCTAATATCTTGTGCAGGATTCTGTCAGGTTGTCTGGCGGAACCCTCAGGAACATCGGACGGAACCAAAGGATTGGTTCCGCCGTATCCGTGGGTTGGCCTGGATGTTGGCCTATAAATAGCAACCTACTCCTTGAGTTTTTCTTATCACTCTCTATCATAATATACTGCATATACTTCATTTCTAACTCAGTACACTTTCATATTTGTGAGTCTTTCTTTGTAGCAAGAAGATCACGAACTTACAAGCTTCAACACAACGTTGCAAGACTTGTCAAGAATAGCATAGTGTAAACTAGTAAAGTTTATACATCATTGTATTGTATCCATTTGTAGTGATCGGTTAGTATTTTAGTCCTCAAAATACTTAGAGTATCGAGAGTTGTTGTACCCTTGTAAAAGAACTATCGGGAGTGGTTGTACCCTTGTGAAAGAACTCGACATCTAGCTTAGTGTCGGAAATAGTGTATAAGCGACGTTTAAGGTTTTCTCCGCCGGATAAAGGAGCTTGTTGACTAGTGCAAGAAAACTCTCGAGTTGGATACTCGGGGCGTGGAGTAGGGCAAGGAAAAAGAGTCATTGTAGCAGAACCACGATAAACAATCGTGTTATGGTTTGATCGTTTCTTACTTTTATTCTTGCATATTATTTATTGTTTGATACGTCTTAATTGTTAATTACACGTAAAAGTATTAGAAGAAAATCAATTTTAAAACCGGTAAACTATTCAAACCCCTTCTAGTTTTCCGCAAGTTTATTTTCTGTTTGGCAAACTCTCAATGTTTACCGCTGCAACATTGCGAGTTTGAGAGGAGGTGATAGCTAATAAGGCTTATATGCCCGGCCCACATGTTTAGGCCTGTTTAGTATTTAGGGTTTCATTTGTCTTTCTTATTTAATGTATGTGTATTGTAATAGTTCAGTGAAGCTAATCAATATAGGTTTTCAGTATTCCTTTTTGATTTCTACAAAACATATTAGTTTTTGTTGGAAAATAAAGACCCATGTCTTTTAGATAATTAGTTTTCATTATATATTATTTCAAAACTAAAACATTCTCTTACAGGGAACGAAGAGAAAACCCATTTCACTTTCTCTTTTACAGCTAAAACAAACTTCATAATTACAATAAGCTAAACCTAGTACGTTTAACATGAAAACTGATTCGAACATAAGGAGAAAAAAAAACGATGAAACATAAGAAAACTCGCATATATCATGTTCTCCTCTACAACTAAAATAAATTTGAAAATTTAAAAGCCAGTTGTTGGTATATTGAAGTGAAACATTGTTCTTCATATAGAAAATGCCAAAACAGATCTAAGTTAATATATTCAGCGTATTGATACGACTTGGAATATCCACTTTAACGTAGAAACCAAAAGAACTTGTGGGTTATGCTAAAATACTAAACCGTAGGTTGAATGTTCTGTTGGAAAATTTAGTGCACTGGTGGGATTGGTTCACACCTGGTAATGGGCTTGGAGGTACGGAGTGTACACCCATCAGGTCCATGAACATCCTGACTCAAATAGTGGTTGTGTAGGATTCTGCTGCTAGTATTATGACTCTGCTGCTGAGCAGATAATCTGCTGCTAGTGATAAGTGGATTCTACTGATGATATGTAACTGATTTGACCTATTCAAATGGCAGTTACATCTACACTTATGACCTTGTTTAACTGGTCAAGTAACCACTATTTTAGGCTATAATGGGGATAATTATGTGGAGATTAATGGCCGATTAATTCCCATAATTCCATTTGACTGGCCATGAGTATCTTCCTATATATAGGAAATCATATTATGCATGAAGAGATACACAGAAAACATATAACACTTATACACGAAGGGTTATTGATTTGTGCCTAAATCACTAACAACATTTGGTCTTATCCCAAGTAGATATTCGTGATACCCGGGCATTAGGGTCGAATAGTTTACTTTGGAAAGTGATAACACGATTCCAAGTGATATCCGGTAACCTTAATTGGTACGTAGTTAGGCTATTGATTATCTCCACCCTGTTCTGGGCTAATAACCACCAACAATCAAAGTAAACTATTTTGTGATAATCAATGGCTGCTGCTATGAGGCATATGGCTGCTAACTTTTCCAAATTGGAAAAGTTTGAAGGTGTTGATTTCAGAAGATGGCAAAAGAAGATGCACTTCTTGCTTTCAAGCATGAATGTGGTGTATGTTCTTAGCACTGCTATTCCTGAAGATCATGGGGATGATGCTACTGTGGAACAAATAAGGAAAAGAAGCAAATGGGAGAATGATGACTATGTATGCAGAGGTTTAATCCTAAATGGTATGTCTGATTCTCTCTTTGACATTATCAGAACGTTGAATTTTTCAAAGAACTTTGGGATTCCTTGGATGCCAAATATATGGCTGAGGATGCTTCAAGTAAGAAGTTTCTTGTAAGTAATTTCACAAATTACAAAATGACTGATTCAAGACCAGTCATGGAACAATACAATGAACTTCTTGGAATACTTGGAAGGTTTACACAACATAAAATGAACATGGATGAGGCTATTTCAGTCTCTTGTATCATTGACAAACTCCCTCCTTCTTGGAAAGATTTCAAGCATGCCTTGAAACATAAGAAGGAAGAACTGACACTTGTTCAGTTGGGTAGTCATTTGCGTATTGAGGATTCCCTCAGGGTGCAGGATAATGACAAGCAAAAGAGTAGCAATGCTACTGGTGCACATGTTGTCAATATGGTGGAACATAACAATTCCACCAGGTACAATGACAACAAAGGCAAACGTAAACATCAGGATAACACAAGGGCTGATCCTAACAAGAAGGCAACACCTACTTGTTGGAAATGTGGCAAATCTGGTCACATTAAAAGGGATTGCAAAGGTGTTAAGGTCGGTGGTAAAACCAATGGTTCAGGAACTAGTGGTTCAGGGAGTGGTGGTTCAGCCAACTCAGTGAAAGGTCAGAATATGTTTAATGAATCTCTTCAGGTTTATTATGTTACATATGTATCTGAATCTAACTATGTGCAGGATGATGATGTTGCGTGGTGGGTTGACTCTGGAGCAACTGTTCATGTGTGCAAAGATAGAAGATGGTTCAAGACTCACGAGTCACTGAATGATGGTTCTATTCTTCACATGCGAAATGAGTCAACAGCCTTGGTGCATGGTCGTGGTTGTGTAGATCTTAATTTTAGTTCTGGAAAGATTGTAACTTTGTTTAATGTTATTCATGTTCCTGATATAAGGAAGAACTTGGTTTCAAGTAGTGTTTTGAATAATTATGGATATAAACAAGTTATTGAATCTGATAAATTTATATTGTCCAAACATGGTGTGTTTATTGGTTTTGGCTATTTGTGTAATCAAATGTTCAGGCTTAATGTTGTCACTGACATTGCTAATTCAGCCTTTTTATCAACCTCTAAACTGAATGACTCTACCTTGTGGCATGCTAGACTTGGCCATGTACATTTTAAAAGGATGCAAGACATGTCTAAGGATGGGTTAATCCCAGCATTTGACATGGACACTAAAAAGTGTAAGACTTGCATGTTGACCAAAATAACTAAGAAACCTTTTCAAGGTGTAAAACGTGAGACTGAGCTCTTGGAGCTTATACACAGTGACCTGTGTGATTTGCATGCCACTCCCTCTTTGGGGAACAAGAAGTACTTTGTGACATTTATTGATGATGCTTCAAGGTTTTGTTATGTGTATATGTTACATACCAAGGATGAAGCATTAGATAAATTCAAAGTGTTTAAAACTGAAGTTGAGTTGCAACTTGGGTCCCTGATCAAAAGATTCAGGACTGATAGGGGAGGTGAGTACATGTATACTCAGTATTTTCAGTCTGTTGGTATAATCCATGAAACGACTGCTCCCTATACTCCTCAACAAAATGGTATCTCTGAAAGGAAAAACAGGGTACTGAAGGAGATGGTTAATTCCATGTTGTCCTATTTAGGACTGAGTCAAGGGTTCTGGGGTGAAGCTATGTTAACAGCTTGCTATTTATTAAATAGGGTTCCAAATAAAAGGAACAAGATTACCCCTTATGAACTCTGGACTAAAAAGAAACCCAACCTGAATTATCTCAGGGTTTGGGGTTGTAGGGCTGTCGTCAGACTCCCTGATCCAATATTGAAAACTTTGGGTGAAAGAGACATTGAATGCATCTTTGTTGGATATGCTGAGCATTCCAAGGCATATAGGTTCTATGTTATTGAACCTAATGAATATGTTTCAATTAACTCAATAATTGAATCAAGGGATGCACTCTTTGATGAGAATAGATTCTCATCAGTCCCTAGACTAAGTCAGAGGATTCCAAATGGAATTGATGACATTGGTGTATCAGAGGTCCCTGATGAATTATCATCTCAGGCCCCTGATGAGGTTGTGGTTCAACAACCTGAACCTGAGCTCAGGAAGAGCAAAAGGGTCAGGACTCCAAAGTCATTTGGACCTGAGTTTCAATTATACTTAATTAAAGGTACAAGGAATGAGGTCTCTGACCAATATTCCTATTGCTTCATTGTTGAGGATGATCCCAGAACATTTGAAGAAGCAATGAAGTCCCAGGATGTTGCTTTCTGGAAAGAGGCAATAAATGATGAGATTGACTCCATCATGGGCAACAACACTTGGGTGTTGGTTGATCTACCACCAGGTTGTAAACCTCTTGGTTGCAAATGGATTTTCAAAAGGAAAATGAAGGTAGATGGAACTATTGAAAAGTTCAAGGCTAGATTAGTCATTCAGGGCTTTAAACAAAAGTCAGGGATAGACTACTTTGATACTTATGCCCCTGTGGCACGTATCAGTACCATCAAGCTGCTGATTGCTTTGGCATCAATTCACAATCTAATTATTCATCAGATGGATGTGAAGACAGCTTTCTTGAATGGTGAATTGGATGAGGAGGTTTATATGAACCAACCTCAGGGCTTCATCTTGCCTGGAAATGAAAACAAGGTGTGCAAACTGATTAAGTCTTTATATGGACTGAAACAGGCACCTAAGCAATGGCATCAAAAGTTTGATGAAGTGGTTTTGTCTAATGGTTATGTTCTTAACCAAGCTGACAAATGTGTATATAGCAAATTTGATGAATCTGGTAAAGGAGTCATCATTTGCCTATATGTTGATGACATGTTGATCTTTGGCACTGACCAAAATCAAGTTGACTTGACAAAGGAATTTTTGTCATCAAGGTTCTCCATGAAGGACATGGGGGAGGCTGATGTTATCCTTGGTATAAGGATTAAACATGAAAGCAATGGTATATCAATTTCTCAGTCTCATTACATTGAGAAGGTACTGAAGAAATTTAATTGCTTTGATTGTACTCCAGTGAGTACTCCCATGGATACCACTGAGAAGCTTATGCTTAATACTTGCAAAGCTGTATCTCAACTTGAGTATTCCAGGGTGATTGGCTGCCTGATGTATGCCATGACTTGTACAAGGCCTGACATTGCTTTTGCTGTGGGTTAACTGAGCAGGTATACTAGTAATCCTAGTACTCAGCACTGGCAAGCAATTCAGAGGGTACTGAAGTATTTGAAGAGAACTATGGACTATAGTCTCTCATATGCTGGTTATCCTTCAGTGTTGGAAGGATACACTGATGCAAGTTGGATCAGTAACACTGAAGACAATTCGTCTACCAGTGGCTGGGTATTCCTACTTGGTGGAGGTGCAATTTCTTAGGCATCCAAGAAGCAAACTTGTATCACCAGTTCAACAATGAAATCTGAATTTGTGGCTCTAGCAGCTGCTGGTAAAGAAGCTGAATGGTTGAGAAACTTGCTTCTTGAGATTCCATTATGGCCTAAACCTATAGCACATATTTCTATCCGGTGTGATAGTGCTGCTACATTGGCAAAGGCTTATAGCCAGATGTACAATGGGAAGTCTAGACACTTAGGTGTCAGACATAGCATGATTCGTGAACTAATCATGAATGGGGTGATTTCTATAGAGTTTGCTAGATCTCAACAGAACTTAGCTGATCACTTGACGAAGGGTCTTGCTAGAGACTTGGTTATAAAGTCTGCTAAAGGGATGGGTTTAAAGTCCAACTTGGTCACTGAATGCTAGGACACCCAACTCCCTCCTGAGGAAACTTGGGAGCTGAGTTCAATGTGGAAAGCTGAACATTCAGTGTACTGAAGCACATGTTTTACTAACATCCCAAGGTTTGTGCTTGGAACCTGCTGGAAAGGAGGATGAAGTCACTTCTTCTTAATGGTTAATTTTCTTTGAAAAAGTGCTTGGCAGGAGCATGAATAAAGAGGAACCACCTATGTAAATGTTGAAGTTTTGCCGCTTCAGGAAGCTATGGACTTTTAGCTTTTACAACATTTATGAATTGGATATGGACACATGGCTTGTATAGTGTCAGGTGTGTTTAAGTGTTGGAAAACTTGTGTGTATTGTATCTTCAGGTATTCAAATGGGTTGAAGGGTTCAATTCTTAGAACACCCTGATTCTTGAATATTTGAACGTGTAATGTACTAAGATGGAAATTCAATCCTCAGGATATTTTTCGTTTATGCACTTGTTTTGTATTATGGTTATTTTCATGCAAAGGTAGTGAACTAAATTTGGGGAGGATTGTTGGAAAATTTAGTGCACTGGTGGAATTGGTTCACACCTGGTAATGGGCTTGGAGGTACGGAGTATACACCCATCAGGTCCATGAACATCCTGACTCAAATAGTGGTTGTGTAGGATTCTGCTGCTAGTATTATGACTCTGCTGCTGAGCAGATAATCTGCTGCTAGTGATAAGTGGATTCTGCTGATGATATGTAACTGATTTGACTTATTCAAATGGCAGTTACATCTACACTTATGACCTCGTTTAACTGGTCAAGTAACCACTATTTTAGGCTATAATGGGGATAATTATGTGGAGATTAATGGGCCGATTAATTCTCATAATTCCATTTGACTAGCCATGAGTATCTTCCTATATATAGGAAATCATATTATGCATGAAGAGATACACAGAAAACATATAACACTTATACACGAAGGGTTATTGATTTGTGCCTAAATCACTAACAACATTTGGTCTTATCCCAAGTAGATATTCGTGATACCCAGGCATTAGGGTCGAATAGTTTACTTTGGAAAGTGATAACACGATTCCAAGTGATATCTGGTAACCTTAATTGGTACGTAGTTAGGCTATTGATTATCTCCACCCTGTTCTGGGCTAATAACCACCAACATGTTCTAGATATCGGATCATTATCAAGTGGCTGTGATAAGCGGCCTTAATCTTGAATTCTTGATGGTTGCAATCTCTTCAGTTGATTTACAGAGTAAACGTGTGATAGATGGCTAGTGAACAACGTCACTAAGAGCAATTTTGTGTTGCTTCTGCAGTCCAACTGTGGCATTGGTGACTCAATATGTTATGTCGGTTATGAAATATATAAATGACGATTTTAACCAATTTAGAAACACGGTTCAATTTGGGTTAGTTTATAACCAACGGGTAACATTTCTTAAAGAATCTAAGTTTGTTGATGTAATGTTACATTTTCATAATTGTTTTAACACACTGATTAACAAAAAAATTATTTATAAATATAAAATGTATACACCATGATTTGTGTGCCGTGTTATTGTGGGGATGACATGAACTAGACTTTGATCAATGATCATGTTTGACTGTCTTCACATTCTGATATATTAGTATTAAGGAGAATCCTGAAAGATTTCTTTCGGAGTACTCTAGTAGCCTGTGATAGTTTTTATTGACCCGGGAATGCCTCCCTTGGGTTAAGGAGCTCGTTCGGTACGTAATGTAATAATCCATGCATATTGATCGAGTTGGGTTTGAATACTTTTTATGGACCGCCTATATGTTAATTGGGCTTAGAAATGATTCCAAATCTCGAACCCATACGAGTATTTATAATTCACGTTCCTATTTTCCGAAACCTCACGTAACACAATGACCTAAATCGTTGTATCTCACGCTGAAGATTTTCATCATCGTCTATAAGATCTGTAAGTTTCTGTTGATACTTGATCTCATTTTCTTTTCAAATTCTATGTTTGAACTACTTTTCTCTATTCGGGGTTTATAACTCGTAATGAAACAATTTGAAAACTTTGGCTGTTAATTCCGTAGACTAAATCTAAATATATATTGAGTTGTAAATAATTAAGTACGCATTTGTGATTTAGTTTTCAAGCAGAATAGTTAGTTGGGAAATTACAGCCGTAGCAAAAGCTTATGTAATAGCTAAACATAACGGTTAAAGATATATGATACCATCAATTGAAAAAAAAAAAGTAATATTCTAACGATAGCTTTTAGTTTTAAATTTGATCGAAATCATTCAGTACTCTCGCTCACTTAGAGACTAACAAAGGACATATAATCATATCTCCTAATATTTTTTGTGGGAAGTTAATTATATATGAGGCACTATGAGGTTACTCATCTTACGAATCTTCGAATACGGCTCTAAAATTATAGTACGTTCAAAGGTCAACTGGAAAATCGTGATCTTTTTTCATTTAAAAGTATCCATGGTCTTACCTAGAATCACCACAAATTGATAATGATGTTGTTGCTGGTTAAAGTTATGTTTACTATGTTTTTTTCTCATTGTTTTAGTCTTTCGAATTGCACTTTGCGTCTAGGTTCGCATAGAGTTGGAAGAGAATGGATCTAGAAGTTGATAGACTGAGCAGCTTGTCTGATGATCTTATCCATGAAATCCTCTCATTTGTTGACATCACATATTCTATTAGATTAAGTGTTTTGTCATCTAGATGGAGGTTTATTTGGACTTCAATGCCCAAGCTCAATTTTTCAGGTCACGAAGTATATAGATCCTCACCCTATCATGAATTTGTTAACAATGTTCTCTCTGGCCGCAATAATCAGATAAACGTGTCTTCCCTTTCTGTAGAGGGTACTGATGATGAATCAACTGTCAAAAGAATTGTGGAATATGCATTCTTTCACAATGTCCAACAACTCACTATTAGCTCGATAAGTAATTATCAAATTCATTCCCCCTTTCTTTTAAAACCTAAATTTCATCTTTCTCTGTTAAGTTCTAAGTTGCTCAAACATCTCACAATGACTGCAATTTCTATTGATGGTCTTTCCTATTCCCCTTGGGATCTCCCAGCTTTAACTACATTACATCTCCACGATGTCACATTGGATAACTGCAGTTCTATATTAACCATGTGCCAGAACTTGAAGAATCTTACCTTAGAGGGATGCCAAGTATCTGAACGTGAATCCTCTAAGAGTTTCACTGATAATAGTTGCACCGCAGGGGAATGGGAAGTATGTGAAGGCCCCATCGGGGAATGGGACGTATGTGAAATCCCCAACTCTAAGAGTTTCACTAATAATAGTTTCACTATTAATAGTTCCCGGCTTCTTAATCTCACACTTAAAGAAGTAGCATGGCATGTGGATTTTGTACATGTGAACACACCTCAACTGAAGAACCTTATTATCATGGACACGCCTCCTAGGTGTAATTGGCAGGAGTACGACTATGGATCACGTATTAGTGGATCTCCGTGGGGGCTCACAATTTCTGCACGTGACCTTACCTACTTACTCCTTAAAGGTTCTTATTTATTCTAGAAGTTATCTGTAGATGGTTCTCTGGAGAAAGTGGATCTCCGTATTTCTTTTCCACCCAAGACAGATGTTCATAAAATCTGTGATCTGTTTCATCGTCTCCTCAGAGTAAAATCACTTGCACTTAGCTTGGAAATTTTCGAGGTATATTACTAAATATATTGGTGTTTAGCATTTATGATTTGCATCATTTCTAATGTTTACAACCTATAGAAATACACATAACTACTCGAAACATACAACTAGATCAGCTTAGCATTATTATTGTTGTTGTTATTATCATTATCTCCTAATGGGGGTACGAGTCATTTGATTGCTCTATTCACGCTTCATATATTTGCAAAGTTTTAACTCTGACTTACTTGTTCTCTCTTTTTTTGGATGGCAATAACATATGTATTAACAAAAAGTTCGTCTTTTTGAATCTAAGATGATATTATTTCACTTATGAACTCGATATGGATTTCTGATGGGGGTACGAGTCATTTGATTGCTCTATTCACGCTTCATATATCTGCATGTTTACATATTTTTGAAGATTGCATTGACTGATCCCATCATCGATCAGTAACTTAGATATTGTTTTTAAAATATCTTTGCAGCTTCTTTCTTCATCGGTAGAAGTTATCTCACGTCAACCTTCCCCGTTTGCTAGCTTAATGAGTCTAAAGATTTATCCAACCCAACTAGATCACGAGAATGCAGCAATGACAGTTCAATTATCTACCGAAGTAAAAAATTATCTGCTTGATGGTTCGCCAAATGCAACTGTTACAATGGTCTCACGTGAGGTATTTACAGTATTACACCTGTCAAAGCTTAATCTCATGACATTTTATCACCTATCAATATGTTTGGAAGTTTTTGATGTGTTTTTTACTCTTTATTTTTTGGTCCTTGAAGTCAAAATTGACCGAGTACAAGACTTTATTAGTTTGTTGTTCTAACTTCTCATGGATATATTTTCTATACCTTGTTTTAGTTTTTTGGCTAAATAGAATCAACTATGTCCCCATCAAACAAGATTATGAACTCATTATACCAGTGATAGTAAATGTATGATAAGTTTCAATTTCAGCATCATCTGATGGTTGTTTATTTTGTTTTGTGTATGTTGCATTCATATATTATATAGACCTGGCTAAAGTGAACAACTAGTGCTGTGCATCACCTGTATCATGTTTGTGACATAAAAGTTCTATGCAGGAGGCTAGAGTTATGGAAAACACCAACGAGGCCAGACGCCTTATGGAAGATTTACGGAAGTATCTACAAAAATATATAGAAAACAGGGAGCGGAGGAAGATACTCTTGGATGACTGTTGTAGAAAGTTTGACAGGATATTCTACCCTCTGCGTGAAATTAAAGAACTACTAACCAATGTGCTTGCATAAAAAAGGGTTGAGATGCAAGCATGTTTTTTTAAGTTGTGTGCAGATGCCGAGACCACCGTGAATAAGATATTAGATGATATGAAGAATGAATTGGATATGAAACGAAGCATTTTTGGAGGGTACTTTGATGAGTTTACTATGTCATCCTAAATAAATAACTATTCAAGATTTTGTGTTCACTAATGGTATATGGAACCAAGAGGATCAAGTGTTCTCAACTCAAGTACGATCAGAGACGGAGCCAGAAATTTGTGTTAGGGGGGGTTCAAAATTTTTTTCCGATAGTAACATACTCAAGGTGATGAGATAAGGTCAACAAGTCAGTCGAATTTGGGTCGGCATGATACAACTAATCAACACATACATAGTTAAACTACTTAACTTGTTTGTAGAAAAGATATACTCCACAATGTTACGAGAAAGAGATACACATGAAACCATTCATTTACTTTTTCATTAGTTTATACGAGTAGTAATTAAATAAGAATAATTTAAATACTACGTATAACAATTAAAGCTACTGTAAAATAATAGAAAATAGAACTCGCGGGAATTATAAACTATTTTTCATTATTTCAATAAAAACAATAATAAAATATACAGTACATGATACTTCATCTTCCCCACATTTACCTGTTCTTTTTCACCATTTTTATTTTCTTCTTCATACACCTTATCTTCTTCCTTTTTCAACAACCACATAACACTGATAGTTGGACTGGTTGGGGTGGCCGAGCACCCTCCAGCCCCCCCACTGGCTCCGTCCCTGAGTACGATAGTAGAAACTGTAATAATTATTTCGTTATATTGTGTCTCCACTATTCCTTCTTCCTAGTAACAATAAATTTTTTCGTCATATTGTGTCTCCACTATTTTTTCGTCATCTTGTTAAGTTTTTAAACACAGCGGATCATGAATTTATAAAAATAAAAAATAAAAAAATCTTGGCTGCAAAGCCATGAATCTGACCCATTTATGTTTTGCAGATGACCTGATGGTCTTCTGTCATGGTGATGTTAGGTCAGTTCAGATTGTCCAAAAAACTCTTGAGGAATTTAGTGGATATTCAGGATTAAATCCTAATATGGCTAAAAGTACCATTTTCTTTGGAAATATTAATGCTCAAAAAAGGAGTGAAATTTTGAATATTATCTCATTCAGTATTGGAAAACTCCCAATGAAGTATCTAGGAGTTCCTCTCTTGTCCAAATGCTTGAGTGTTGCTGACTGCAAAATCCTAATTGATAAAGTTAAGGATAAAGTGGATGACTGGAAGAATAGATGGCTTTCTTATGCAGGGAGAGTTCAATTAATCACATCTGTATTGGCATCAATGCAAATCTACTGAGCTTCCGTCTACTTTTTGCCTAAGACAGTAATCAAGGATATTGACAAAGTCATTAAGAGATTCTTATGGAATGGGGTTGATAAAGGTAATGCAAAATCAAAACTAGCATGTAAAGTGGTATGTAGACCAAAGGAGCAAGGTGGTTTGGGGATAAAGCCTCTCAATGAATGGAATGAAGTTTTACTTATGAAACATGTTTGGAATGTTGTTATCAATAAGCAAACTCTTTGGGTTCAATGGGTTAACAGAGTAAAATTAAAAAAGAGAAGTATTTGGGATGTTGAGGTTGAGAAAGGTGACAGTTGGAGCTGAAAAAAGTTTTTATCTTTAAGAGATAAAATGAAACCTTTTGTATGGCATGAGCTTGGTAATGGTCTCAACACTTCTTTATGGTTTGACAAATGGGATAGTAAAGGTCCTCTTTCAAACTTCATTACTAGCAGAGACTTATATGAAGCCAGATTTAGTAAAGACTTAAAAGTTGCTGATATGATTGTTGATAATCAATGGATTTGGCCAGACAATTGGTGGAATAAGTATGCTATACTTCATGAAATTCAAGTTCCTAAACTATCTCAAAATCCTGATAAAGTGGTATGGTTGGGTAATGAAAACAAGAAGTTGCAATTTTCTATAAGGGGTGTTTGGCAGAGTATGTTATGTGAGTATCAAAAGGTTGATTGGTTCAAGACTGTTTGGTTCTCTCAGTGTACTCCTAGACAAGCTTTTATTCTGTGGTTAGCTATGCACAATAGGCTCCAAACCCAAGATAGAATGGAGAAATGGAATAATGGTATTGTTCTGCAGTGTCCTTTATGCCTAACTACTAAGGATTCAGTACAACACTTGTTCTTTCAATGTGATTTTGCTTCTAAAGTCTGGAATCATATTAAAGAGTTAAGCTGTCTTGACAAAACTAATCACAAGTGGCAAGATATACAACAATTTATGCAGCAGAGTACATATAACAATAGCATCAGAAGTATACTTGGAAGACTTGGTTTGGCGGCCTGTGTGTATAATATTTGGGGGGAAAGGAATTTAAGACTTTTTCAATGAATCAAAAGGCGTGAGGATGAAGTAATTCAGTGCATTAAAGAAGAGCTGAGATGGAAATTAATGAGTTTAAAAGTAAAGAAGACCACTGCAATTGATAGAATTTTCAAGATATGGGATATAAGTGAAGTACATAATCTTTGTTTGACATGAACTGGGTGTTTGGAAGTGAATTTTACTGTTGATTGAATCAGGTTTTGTCAACTATTCTTTATAGAAGTCATTACAAAGGTTGGACACCTTGTACCTTGGAGTTCTATCAAGTATGGCTGTACCTATTCTAGCCTTACATGCTTTCCAGTTTTGGCCTTGGGAGGAAAATTGGATCATGTATTGGTTAAATAGGAGGCCTAACTTGTAAGAATGTACCATAAAGTAGGGTCCTACTTTGTGAAGGGTAAATGACTTGGAGGATGGTGTATGATGGTTGGAATAGAGAAGTGTGTAAGATGAACCTTCTTGGTCCTTCCAATACACCATCATAGGAGGTATGGTTGGCATCCCTCAAGGAGTGCGTTCCCAAACAGTTGAAGCCATTTTCGAGATGGAAATGTAGGCTGTTTGGTATAGCCCTTGATTGGATGGGTTATGGGTGTCTAGTGATGCCATTAACCCTACTTGTTGTGTTTACTATGATGGCAGGTTGAGTGATCATGGCAAAAGGGTAAGATGGAAATGTAGCTAGATGGTATGGTGCAATACAAAGTGATTTGAAGGTGTCATATTCTTTGTCTGAGATCAGAAATATCATATATAATTGTTAGGATTTTGTCTGATATATAGTGAATGTTTAGAGTTGTGTTAGAGTTGCTGGTATAAAAGATTGGGGTCTGTCCAATCTTTCTTAAATATCCTTATGATGTACATATGTTTGGATGTTTAATATAAGCTCATCTTTTGCAAAAAAAAAAAAAAAAAAAAAAAAAAAAAAAAAAAAAAAAAATCAATTTTTTGTTGCGAGTCATGTTTGATTCTTTTGTTCAGTTCGTATACTTTTTTTTTTTAAATAGATTGTACTGCGTCAGTTATACGTCATCGTCTGTATTGGTTCATCAAATTGCGTCTACTTGGTTTTCTATTATGCACCCTCGTGAAAATTTATTGTTCATCTCAATAACAGTTTTTTTTTTTTTTTTTTTTTTTCTTTAAAAAAAAAAACTGTTCACCTATAAAATAATAAAAAAAGGTAATATACTTGCCACAATTTCATCGAATGGGTAATGAATTTTTTTTTTTTTTAATTTTGAAGGTAATTTTCTTTCAAAATCATCATCTTTAGGGTATTTTGTAAAAATTTTGGACAATTTTGCCCCTCATAGCTAATACAAATTTTTTTTTCCCGAAGGGCAAAATTGTTCAAAAATTTTGCAAAATACCTTAAAGATGATGAATTTGAAAGAAAATTACCTTCAAAATGAAAAAAAATACTCTAGTTCACTACTCATTCGATGAATTTGTGACAAGTATATTACCTTTTAATATCATTTACCCAAAATTAAATTAATAACAATTTTACTTAATTTACCAGCCTATAAATAATTTTCATATTATAAATATGCATTTAATTAAAACATTAAATGCATATGTAAAAATGACATCTTGTTAATTTGGAAAAGAGGGAGTTGTATTGTTTTGAGTAATCTATAACAATATCTATACTACTTATAGGCTATGTTTAGCAACACGTAAGGTAAAGCAGTAGCTGTTTGTTTAAAAACTTGTTTTGTAATATAGTTGTAATTGTAATTATAAAGTATAAAATTACGAAAAAAGACATACACATTAAAGTAGACAAAAGGGATTAAACAAATAATAATTTGTTATTTATAATGTACTCATTACTTTTATATGCTTGAAATAACATAAACATCATGATACGCTAGTTATAACTTATCGGCGATGTGCTTTCCATATTGATGTGTCAATATGATTACGAATTTGTTTCATCTCATTAGATGTTCACTAGAAATACCTTCATTATTCGTAATCGAGTCACGAACATCACCAAGTTCATCACACCTCATGTGACAATGGGACAGGGTGATACTGAAAGGATATTTTGCGTACTGCAAAATGTTAAAGAACTACTCAACAAGGTGCTTGCATCAAAAAGAGTTGAGATGCAAGCATGTTTTTCTACATTGTGTGCAGAAGCCGAAACCGTCGTGAATAAGAATCAATGATATGAAGAATCAATGTGATGTAAAACGAAGCATTTTCAGCGGGTACTTTAATGAGGTTGCTTCATCTTCTTAGAAACTTCTAAAGGTTTTTTTTTCCCCTGATGATATGTGGAACTAAGATAATCAAGCATCTTCAAATACGATATTACAAACTGAATGAAATTGAGAGAAACTTTTATTCCTCATATTTGTGTCTTCGCTAATTCTTCGTAGTATGATATCTAAAGGGATAGTCTTGGTCGTGGTTATTATGATTTTGTCAAATATAAAATGAATGTTTACTTCTTTTGCTAGATGGCCTGACGTTGGATTATCATGAAAGCTGTTGACATATATGTTCTCTCGCAACTATATATTTCGATGAAATAAACATAGTAGAAATACCTTACTGATGTAATGAGAACACAGACTCATAAGACCGAACCTAGCGAGTGAGGACAACAGATTCAACGCTCGAACATTTGAAACTCATAACAGCAAGTATCATCACCCATGATCATCTTGCGTCTTCTAACCTGTCAAACACGTAACAAACAGAACCGTACGGGATGTCAATCCCTGTCCTTTTAAGTACGTTCGGCACCCCGTAAAGTTGCTGGAGTCTACTAGCCAAGGCACTCCAGGATTCATACAGTTCACACACGCAAACGTCGAATAGCAACAATTCGAGTTTGCAATGCAAGATGGCGGTATGTAGAAAACAAGTTCCAAGGAAAAATGGCAGCAGCTTATTCTCGAGATGTATATTTGTGTGTTTCATGTATATCCTTCAAGATCCCATCATGGTCTTATATATACTACTTGACAACCATAAACATGATCACATTGATCAGATGTACGTGGTCATGATCATGCATCGTAAATTAAGGAGATAGTGGATGGGAGTTTCCACTAAATCAGCCTTAAATTCCTTTTACCAAGTCAACACAAACTAATGGCACTTTACCCCATTCTAGGCTTGTACCGCATGCTGTTAGCCGTGTACAATCAGTTGCAACATCAGCTAATTGTATCTTACGCTTTGTGAGTGATAAAACTTACCAAACTCACTAATAATTCCAACAATCCCCCACCAGGTTGGAAAGTTTTCTACCACTCTAATAAATTATGTCACGAAGGTGTCACTAAGATTAAACCTCGTTTACTCAAAGTATGCAAAGTGAAATTGATTCAATGGTGTCCGAAGATTAAACCACAAACCTCAAGATATAATGGTGTCAGAAGATTAAACCAAAATCTTGTTATTTCACCGGCACACTTTTACACACTCCTCACCGTAACCATCGCGTTCTCACTGAGCGCTAATATGGCCATGCGCTTAATCCCGTTCATGACCCTCTAAGAGAGAAACCACAACTCTCCATTCAAGGCGGCACCACCTCTAGGTCATATAGGCAAAGCTACTTTAACGTCTTCGTTGCTAAGAAGCCTCAAAAGCTTTGTTAAGAGAGTAATCTCATCCTCATTTTCGGCAACGCCGTGCTATCTTAGCTATGCATGGGTCAATTTGATTGATAGCACCTTCTATCAATTAGTGACTTGTTATTACCCATTAAACTTGGAGATAGGAGCACTAAATTCAAGTCGGGTTACCATCACTAATCGATTCACATATGGTTTCAAACCCATGCCTCTAGCAACTTTCAATAAGTCTCTCGTCAGAGACTTATGAAAGTATCCGGCAGTCTCTACACAACTAGTCCGTCACATCACGAACACTCAAGTTTCTAGATCACTTGACAAACATGTCATTAATGGCCATTCTCATATATTTATAATACCTTCCATCACATTGGAAGTCTGACAAATTGGATCTCTAATCCACTTAGCCGTTACTCTAGCAACGACTTGATAAATAGCTCAACTTCCTTCTTGAAGTGTAAATACACACATGTTTCTTGCACATTCAAGAATGAATTCGTCGTGCGTGAGTTTAGTGATTCACCAACTTGTGATATTTTGTATCATTTTCATGTGTATTTGCAATTCTCAATATCTCGATTACACTACTTGAGGGACGAAAAAGAAAGAATCATGATCATAGTGATCAGTTATAATCACAATTCTATCCGATATAAGGGACATAGGGTGACGGTTTCAACTTTACGTTGCTTACCAGGTCGCCCTTTTTTTTCATCAATCACATACACATGAAACACTATACACAAAACTCCTTCAATAAATTAAGCATAAGTTTATAAATCATCTTTTCATGAACCCTCGCCATAAATCTCAATATTAAATTTATGTCGCTTAAGATTTCACATTTCAAATGCACATTGGTAGACTTGCTCACAAGCAAGTTTAAATTAAACATGTAGCATTTATAATTAATGCCCCCACCATTTGGTAATATTGTATATATACCAAGTCACATTTTACAAGAAGCCTGCATGCTTCATTAATTTGATATGGCACTACTAACCATTCAATTTGCTTTGTGGACTGCCTCATATTGGTTTGCAACAAATGAACTCAAGTGTTTTCGTTAAGCACTAGTTTTGATATCTTCGAAATAATAAACTCGTTGTTCAATGAAATATTGCAACAGCAATTAATTTGAACAAATTAATCAAAAGATTTTTTTTTTTTTTCTTTTAACAAATAAATGTAACCGATCACGTTAAAGATATAAAAATATAACAAACACCTTGAGTAGATATTGTGTGACAACATTTGGCATAATTTCATAGTGACCACCTCGTGTCAACTATACATAATATTACTCCATGCAAAACATCCAACACGCTCTAGACTCATCTAATATTTCTGTCACATCACAATGTTCCTCCTCGAAATTGTGATCGATACATTCCTTCATGAATGTACTAGGCATTTGATGGCACACAAAACATGAGGAACATCCATAAGATTCAACACATTACATTTCGTGTAGATAACCTCAACCACACATAAACGTGCTTCCACGTACACACTATTAGGAACCACTCATGTTCACGTTTGGAATCTCTCATCTCATAGCTTCATGCATTCATAATCTCATATCTGCATTTCATTGTAACCTTACAACAAAAGGATTTATAAAACCTACAAATATTTATACTCTACTTTTAATTATTGTATGTTTCTGATTGTACCCTCATGTACAAATAAATCATCAAAAATCTTTCCAAAATAGTGACCCTCTTAAGCAAAATGAAATCTGATGTCATCTTCAATACCCAACATGCAAGAAGACAGATCCATGGTAGCCATGGGAGCATATTTAACATCTCTTAAAACAAAGATATTGTTAAGAGATGTAGACACCAATATTGCTACTTTTCAACCACTGCTACCCATTAACCATTTGGTGTTATCACAGTTCTCCTTTTACCGTCTCGTAATAGAAGAAAATGTCACATAAGAAACACACATATATGATCCATCATCTATGGAACTCTATTCAACAGTGCATAAACTCAATTTGGACCTCAAATAATGCAAATTTATTCATGCTAAACTCAAAATTGGTATTACCATTTGAAAACAAGTTTATATCTCATAATTTGACTTTCACATAAGAAAGCACCACCTGTATATCTCACATGTTACAGTGTTACACGCATATCCTAGAAGCCAATGATCAATAGTCATGTAATTTCCTTTATCACTTTTAGATTCTCCATTCTTAATCATAATAGTAAAAGGAAATTGAAACACATTGCATCCCAATAGTTGCGAGAGACAATTGAGGCTCCTAAATGAAACTCTCTGATTAGACATCGACTAATAATTTCGTTTCATTTTTGAGTCCGCGAAAATACTTAAAAGATTGTTGACATATATGTTCTCTCGCAACTATATATTTCGATGAAATAAACATAGTAGAAATACCTTACTGATGTAATGAGAACACAGACTCATAAGACCGAACCTAGCGAGTGAGGACAACAGATTCAACGCTCGAACATTTGAAACTCATAACAGCAAGTATCATCACCCATGATCATCTTGCGTCTTCTAACCTGTCAAACACGTAACAAACAGAACCGTACGGGATGTCAATCCCTGTCCTTTTAAGTACGTTCGGCACCCCATAAAGTTGCTGGAGTCTACTAGCCAAGGCACTCCAGGATTCATACAGTTCACACACGCAAACGTCGAATAGCAACAATTCGAGTTTGCAACGCAAGATGGCGGTATGTAGAAAACAAGTTCCAAGGAAAAATGGCAGCAGCTTATTCTCGAGATGTATATTTGTGTGTTTCATGTATATCCTTCAAGATCCCATCATGGTCTTATATATACTACTTGACAACCATAAACATGATCACATTGATCAGATGTACGTGGTCATGATCATGCATCGTAAATTAAGGAGATAGTGGATGGGAGTTTCCACTAAATCAGCCTTAAATTCCTTTTACCAAGTCAACACAAACTAATGGCACTTTACCCCATTCTAGGCTTGTACCGCATGCTGTTAGCCGTGTACAATCAGTTGCAACATCAGCTAATTGTATCTTACGCTTTGTGAGTGATAAAACTTACCAAACTCACTAATAATTCCAACAAAAGCTTTGTTAGAATGCAAAACTTTACATTGATTGTTCGTAATGGAGTGTCGGATCTTTAGCTTGTGTGTTGCGTTGAGTCATCTTTAGCTTGTGTGTTCGTAATGGAGTGTCGGATCTTTAGCTTGTGTGTTGCGTTGTGTCACACAATAAAGCACGGTATAAACAAATCCTCATTTATAATATCTACATAATGCCCTCTCATTTTTCTTACCATTACGAGACTACATGCATGCATGATACAACATTATAGAGATTATTGATTTATAACTTTCTATATGATCATGTTATTCAATTCCTATTCGTTTGTTTCATGGTTTTTTTGTGCAGTTTCTATTGATAAATGGACAAATTAATTTAGCCATTATTTACGATCGATCTGGAAACCATCTTGTAGAGACATATCCATGTCTTATTTTACGATTTTTATATTAAGTTACCATTAATTTTTCTTCACTTTGCTCGTTGCACGGATTTTGTTTGAAGGATGTGTATGAGAAAGGAAAGGATACTAGGAAAAGTGACTTTGCGTTAATGTCCCAATATGACTTTTAAATGTGTGATGTTAATAATGATTAATTAAGTGGGGTGTGAATGTGTGATTAGCTGGGCTTTACCCGTATAAATACCCAAAAACTTTTATATATCGTTTTTTTCTAATTTTTATTCACATATATTCCAAAAAACCTCGCGTCTCGGTGATGAACATAAATACCTAAATCGCTGCACTGAAGATTTTATCCGTCAAAATCTGTATGTTTTCCTTTGCTACTTAATTGCTAGTACAAAGTTCATGCTTGTTACCACTATTTCTTATATGCCCATTGGTGATAGTTTGAACTAAATAGATTGATTTTTTTTTTTTTTTTTTCCAAACTAAACGTGGACTCAATCTATATTAAGTTGTGGTAATTATGTATGCATTTGTTGAACATTTATAGTGTTGTGATTCACTTTTCATAAACGAAGCAACCAAGGTAGTTGGGATATTACTCAAGGTCATAGCTAAGCATTTTGTGCAAAAACTAATGTGATAACTAATTAAACATACATAACTGTTAAAATCTAGTAAAACAAAAAAACATAGTATTGGAACTATCTTGGTTCAGGCTTGAAATTGTAGTTCAAAGGTCAACTGATAAATCGGGATATTTTTCATGTAGAAGTATCCATGGTCTTATCCGGAATCACCACAGATTGATAATGATGTTGTTGCTGGTTGAAAATAATGTTTACTTTGTCATTATTCGACAACCACTTGTTTCAACAGTTCGTGTTTCTATTGTCCTGTTCTGATTGTCATAGTCTTTTAAATTGCAGCTTTTGTGTCTAGGTCCAGGTAGAGTTGGAAGAGAATGGATGTAGAAGTTGATAGACTAAGCAGCTTGTCAAATGATCTTATATATAAAATCCTCTCGCATGTTGACATTGTAAATTCTATTAGATTAAGTGTTTTGTCATCTAGATGGAGGTTTATTTGGACTTCAATGCCCAATCTCAATTTTGCAAGTCACCAAGTATCGGGATCCTCACCTTATCATGAATTTGTTTACAATGTTCTCTCTGGCCACAATATTAATAAGATAGACGTGTCTTCTATCAGCCTCGTGCTTAATAGTAAGGATACTGAATCGTCTGTCAAAAGAGTTCTGGAGTATGCATTCTCTCACAATGTCCAACAACTGACTTTTAGCTGGAGTAGAAAACTTCAAATTCCTCTTTCTCTGTTAAGTTTGAAGTCGCTCAAACATCTCACAATGACTTATACCACTATTGATTTTCGTTCCTATTCCCCTTGGGATCTCCCAGCTTTAACTACATTACATCTCCACTATGTCACATTGTTTAACTGCAGTTCTATTTTATCAATGTGCCAGAACTTGGAGAATCTTACCTTAGAGGGATGCGAAGTGTTTGAACGTGAATCCTGTAATGGTTTCAGTATTATTAATTCCTGGCTTCTTAATCTCACGCTTAAAGAAGTACATTGGTATGTGAAATTTGTACTTGTGGACACACCTCAACTGAAGAACCTTATATTTGTTGACACACCGAACTACAACTACAGCGGAAGTATTAGTGAATTGTCAGGGGAGCTTACAATTGTTGCAGGTGACCTTAACTACTTACTCCTTGAAGGTTCTTATTTTCCTAAGTTATCCTTACATGGTTTCCATTCTTTAGAGAAGGTGGATCTCTCTATCTCTTCTCCGCATAAGATGGGTGTTCATAAAATCTGTGGCCTGCTTCAACGTCTCCACTGTGTCAAATCTCTTGCACTTAGCTTGGAAATTGTCGAGGTACATCACTATATACATTGGTGTTTAATTAGCATTTATAATGGAAATGCACATTTAATTCTGGAAACATATAAAAGGGGCTATATATTATTATTATTATTATTATTATTATTATTATTATTATTATTATTATGGGCAAATTCCGAAATCAGGACATTTATTTTTTGAGTTTATTTATTGAGTACAAAATCAACCCCATTTCTCAATTTAGTCAAGTGCGATCGTGCGATCCCTTTAACTTTGTTACACGTGTCCCAGACAAAACAACATTGCCAATCATTGCAGCCCCACCCCACTTGCACTTGTCCCCCACGTGGCCTTCAATTTTAATTTTAGATCATGCGAATTCTGATCGTGCGATCGTGCGAAAGTTGGCTACCCCATGTGCAATATATCTTGGAAAAGACCCCAAATCTTTTGGAAAGATTTTCTTCCTATCAAATGATAAGTTTAATAAATTGCATATCCAAAGCTCCAGATCGAGACCTCATAAACAACCTTGATGTTTTGTTCTTGCAGTTTTTACGTACGCTGGTTCCCACGACGTATTAGAAGTGACCAAGGACAACTACGATTCATGCACAACACTTGACCGAATATCGACTAACCTTTTGTCCCCAACTACCATTGAACTAACAGATGCAGGAAACCGTTATTTCATTTGTGGGTCAGCTGGTCATTGTGATCAAGGAATGAAAGTTGAGATTCAAACAGTCGCAGCAGCTACTCCACCATCATCTGATTCACCACCTGCAGCCCCACCAGTTTCGACAGATGCTCCAGCACCACCCGTTATTTCAGGTGGAAGTCCAAACAACACTGGTGAAACTACAAATCCACCACCAAATTGTTTTTATTTAAATGAAATACCATAAGTAAAATTAAAATATTAATATTTAATAAAAATATGTCAAGTCAAATCATATGAAGAAAATCTTTTCAAAAGATTTGAGGTCTTTTCCAAGATATATTGCACATGGGGTAGCCGACTTTCGCACGATCGCACGATCAGAATTCGCACGATCTAAAATTAAAGTTGAAGGCCACGTGGGGGACAAGTGCAAGTGGGGTGGGGCTGCAATGATTTGCAATGTTGTTTTGTCTGGGACACGTGTAACAAAGTTAAAGGGATCGCACGATCGCACTTGACTAAATTGGGAAATGGGGTTGATTTTATACTCAATAAATAAACTCAAAAAATAAATGTCCTGATTTCGGAATTTGCCCATTTTATCTATTACTCCATGTCATTATTAAGCCCTTATGGAGGTAAGAACATTTAGTGGCTCTAGCTACTCACGCTTCATATGATTGCAAAGTTATAAATTTTACTCTTTTTTTTTTTAAGGGAAATAAGATATTAACAACAAGTTTGTTTTTTCTAAATCATAGATGATGATATTTCTCTTATAACTCCATATGGATCTCAACAGAAAATTGGACCAAATTATAGCATTGTGGAGTGAAATACTTTAAAGTTACATCGAACATCTGAAATACATTATATAAATCTGGTGCTAAAAACACTTTGTATGCCACAATATATTAGCAAAATACGTCATCATAGATGAGTATTACTCCGAAAGATTTGTTGCACATATATGCTTATCTGTTTACATAGTTTTAAAGATTTCATTGGCCGATCCCGTCTTCTATAACAGTTTTTGTTTTTGTAATTCTCTTGCAGTTTCTTTCTTCATCAATAGAAGTTATCTCACATCAACCTTCACCGTTTGCAAGCTTAAAGAGTTTAAAGATTTATCCATTAAATATTTTAGAGATTGATTTAACTGATCAACATGATCAGGAGCAAGCAGCAATGGAAATAAATTTGTCTACTGAAGTTAAAAGTTATTTGCTTGATGGTTCTCCAAATGCATCCTTTACAGTGGTCTCACACGAGGTACTTTCACTATGTTTAGAAAATTATAAAATCTATTCACCTTCTCAGGAGTCTCATGGAGAAGTATAGAGAAAAACAAAAGGATTTGCATATAGCGTTTCTCGACCTTGAAAAGGCATATGATAGTGTTCCACGCGAGTTGATTTGGAGAACCCTCGTGGAGAAAGGGACCCCAAGGAGATATGTAAGGGTCATCAAGGATATGTACGAGGGGGCTAAGACCCGGGTTCGGTCCACAGTGGGGATCTCTGAGTTTTTCCCTGTGGAAGTAGGGCTACACCAAGGATCTGTCATTAGTCCTTACCTCTTCGCCCTGATTCTAGATGAGTTAGCTCGTGGGATACAAGAGGGCATCCCGTGGAGCATGATTTTTGCTGACGACATTGTGTTAGTGGCAGAAACGGCGGAAGGGTTAAACAGCAGACTTGAGCAATGGAGGGCAGCTCTTGAAGACAACGGGCTTCGAGTGAGTAGAGAGAAGACTGAATACATGAGATGTGATTTTGGGAGGATCGAAGCAGGCCACCACGAAGGAATTGATATTCGTTTAGGTGACCAGATCCTGTCACCAAAGGAGTCCTTTAGATACCTTGGATCGATGATCCACAAATCAGGGGGGATAGATGAGGACGTTTCTCATCGGATTAGAGCAGGTTGGACAAAATGGAGGGCGGCGTCGGGAGTCCTCTGCGACAGGAACGTCCCCTTAAAGTTAAAGGGAAAATTTTATAGGGTGGCGTTTAGACCGGCTGTGATGTACGGGTCTGAGTGTTGGCCCATATCCAAGGCCCTTGCTAACAGGGTAGAGGTAGCAGAACTGAGAATGCTAAGATGGACTTGTGGTAAAACCTTGCTTGACATGATCCCGAACGGAATTTTCAGAGCAAAGCTCGAGGTCGAGAATATTATCTCGAAGATGAGAGAAGGTAGGTTAAGGTGGTTCGGTCATGTCAAAAGAAGGCCACAATCAGCGCCGGTAAGAAAAGTCGAGGCGCTAGTAGTTGAAGGTGTGAGAAGGAGGGGTAGACCCAAACTCAGATGGGAGGATAGAGTTAAGCTCGACTTGAAGGAGCTTCTCTTGACCGAGGACATGACCTCAGATAGGAAGGTGTGGAGAGATAGAATTAGGATTTGCGGGTAGTTTTCGGCTAGGTGCCTTGCTTGTGCTTTGTGTTTTTGCCCATGCGTTGCTTTGCCTTGCTTTTGCTTTAGGCCCCGTGCGTTGCTTTGCTTTAGGTTTTAGTGCCCCTTTTTTTGCTTTGCCTTAGCTTTAGGCTCCTTGCGTTGATTTGCTCTGTTCTGTTTTTGTTTTTGTTTTTGCTCCCTTAGGTTTTTTTTTTTTTTTTTTTTTTGGTGCTTTGTCTGTTTGTTTTTGTTTGTGCTCTTTGCTTGTGTTTTGTTTGTGCCCCTTGCCTCTGCCTGTCGGCGGTTGCCTTGGTTGTTCCCCTTGCTTGTTGGTTATTGCCTTTTGTTCTTTATGCTTGCTTTTCCGTTCTCATCACCCGCACACCTGCACTTGCCGGAGGTCTCGTTGGAAGCAGTCTCTCTACTCCCGGGTTTTCCCTGGGGTAGGGGTAGGACCTGTCTACAGTTTACCTCCCCCATACCCCGCCCCCGGCGGGATTGGGTTTGTTGTTGTTGTTGTTGTTATTTATCAAAATTTAAATAATTTTTCGATTTTTTTTTTGTTCTTATAACGTTGTAGACCAAAATAGACGATTGCACGACTTTATTAATGTGCTGTACTGACTTCTCATGGATATATTGTCGATACTTTGTTTTAGTGCTTTAGCTAAATTGATCCAACTATCTCCCCCATCAAAAAAGATATATAAAATCATTATATACCGGATAGGGATTCGGTGAGTAGAAAACTTAAAATGAGACGGATGAGAAATAACAATAATCACACATTCAAGATGCAACGACTTGAATTAGATGCATCTCTACTCATTTAGATGCATCTTAATTAGTTTTGAAAATGATCTTGAAGTGAAAACGACGCAAAGTAGTACTAGCAACAAATTTGACCCGCAGACGACGAAAAATACATAGGAATCACCTAACTTGATGAAATGCATCTAAAATATGTATACGCATCTAACTTTTTGCTAGAATATATATTATGGTGCATCTAAAAGATTATGGATATATCTAATTCAAGTCGATGCATCTCTAATTTGTGGTTATAGTCATTTCTATCCTTTTCATTTTAAGATTTCCTTATTTGATCCTAAGTCTATACCATCAATAGGAAATTTAGAATAAGTTTTAATGTCAGCATCAATTGATGGTTTTCTGTTTATTTAGCATTCGTATTTTTTTATTTTTTTTAAAGCATTTATATCTACCTTGCTATGCATTTTGGTGCTAAGGTGAACAATCTGTATAAGAAAAGAGCTTTATGACATAAAGATTCTATAATATTGCAGGAGGCTAGAGCTATTAAAGCCACCAAAGAGGCACAACGCCTTATGACAGATCTATGGAAGAGTCTAGGAGAAAAGGAAGCTTATATTAAGACTAAGAGGGCTGATGATGAGGGGAAGAAGACACTTGTGGATTGCCGTTCTGGAGATTTTAAAATTAAGACTAGAGGAGATGAAATTTTCGGTATATTCTACGATCTGCGTCGTATTAAAGAACTACTCACCAAGGTGCTTACATCAAAGAGGGTTGAGATGCAAGCACGTTATTCTAGATTGTGTGCACAAGCTGAGACCATCGTGAATAAGATAATAGATGATATGAAGAATCAATGTGATATAAAACGAAGCACTTCCAGTAGGTACTTTGATGAGTGTACGTCGTTTTCTTAAAAAACAACTGCTCAAGGATTTTTTTTTTTTTTTTTTTTTTTTTTTTTTTTTTTTTTTTTTTCACTGATGCTATGTGGAACCAAGACGATCAAGTATGTACTGCCATAAAATTGGGAGAAGCTTTTGTCCTCATCTTCGTGTATCCACTAATCCTTCTTCCTAGTAACAATGTCAAATAGAAGAATCAATGTTTATTTCTTTTGCTATGACTATTTCTAGATGGTCTGACATTGATAAAGGGATAATGGACAAAGTAATTGTATCATGAGTTTTTGTTCATTTTGATCGATGTACTATTTTTATTACTTTTTAGCTCACTATATTGTGGAAAACGTTTTATTACTTTCATTGTACTATCATAATTGTCATATACTCTTAACTAGTTTTTTACTCCGTGTATATATACGAGGCTTCTAAATAAGATTTTGTTTTTTATAAAATTTTGTAAAAGCTTTTACATTATGCATACACGGGGGCTATTAAATAAGATTTTTCAAAAAGTTATGTAAAATCTATTATACTTAATAGTTACAATAATCGTACACGTGTGGTTTTTACATTTTTTTTTTTTATTATATATGAATATTATGTATATATTTTTGGTTGGACGAAGTATTTGGTTTTGTTTAACAAGCATGATGTTGAGAATGTTGTTATTTAAATTTAACTATTAATATCATGTTCGAGACATTATACGTGTTTGATATCAGATAATGACCCTTGAAAAAATGTTTTTCCGGATATCTTATTTAAACCTAGAAAGGAATTACATGCGTCGTTGTTATATGTTTAATCTCTTGTATTGATTTCATCTCGCAAAATCCTGTGGTGTCGTGACTTCATGTTGATATTTGTATTCTTGTTAATAATAACTGTTAATACAAATATCGCCTAAAAACGTTATTTATATTTTACGATCTTCGCTAAGTTTTGTTAACGACAAAATGTAAACTTTAGTTTTAAGCAAAACATATTCTTAGTTTTTAAGACTTGCATAAACAAGACTTTTGCTACATTTTACATTTCATAAAACATAACACAAGTTTATTTCTTAAATTAGAAATAGTCACATCACATTTATGGCAAGTTTTGTCATTATGTATTTATGGCAAGTTATGTGTTTGACTTGCTTTCATGTTGCTTGCAAGTATCATGTTTGACTTACTTTAAGTGATGTGACATTGTTTGGTTGATAGAAGTTATGAGATAAGACCTTGTTTGGTTTGAAGAGTAATTGCAAAAACCTATTACAGACCCGGCGGTACCCTGGGGGTACACGGGCGGAACCCATTTGAGGGTTCCGCCTGATCCGCCGAGCACACAGTTTGTTGTGCTATAAATACCAAGCCATAACTTGATTTTTGGCTAACCTCTTGAGATCATTTTTACACACACACTCATCTTTCTTTCTAACATCTTAACATTGTAAATGTGAAGTTTCCTTTTGTAGCAAAGAAGCTCACAAGGTCGTCTAAAGTTACAAGTTTCCAACACAACGTTGCAAGACTTGGTAGCTTAGTATTGTGTAAACTCGTGTTGTTTACGCGTCATTTGTTTGTGTATATTCTGAAGTGAGTGGTTAGTATTTTAGTCCTCAAAATACAAAGAGTGTTGGGAGTTGTTGTACCCTAGTAAAAGAACTAAACGGGAGTGGTTGTGCCCTTGTAAAAGAACTCGACATTTAGCTTTGTGTCGGTAAAAGTATAAGCGACGTGTAAGGTTTTCTCCGCCGGTGAAAGGAGCTTGTTGACTAGTGAAAGAAACTCTCGAGTTGGATACTCGGGGCGTGGACGTAGGGCAAGGAAAAAGAGTCCTTGTAGCCGAACCACGATAAATACTCGTATTGTGGTTTGATCGTTTCTTTCCTTTACTTGCATGTTATATATATTGTGTTTGTGCATATATCTTTGATCAAACGGAAAGTTTCAAAGCTAACTAAACAAGTTAAAAAGATTTTAAAACGCTAAAACTATTCAACCCCCCTTCTAGTTTTCCACAATAACTTTAGTTGTATTTAATGTCTAAATCCGTGTATGCGCATGTTAAACTTATAAAGAAGAAAAGACATGAGTCGTTATTGAACGCCATTAGTAAAAAAATAAAAAACTCTTTTGCGGATATTCTTACTTAATCTTATAAAAATGAGCAACACAATTCATTCGTATATATACAATCTCATGTATTCATTTACACATCAAGTAACTTCTACTTTCATTTTGATATTTACAATTACGTGTATATACATTAATTTAATATATAATTATGATAATATTTATTAATAACAACAATGTATGTGTGTTTTTTTTTAATAAAGTCTGTGGGGTATTTATTAAATTTATAAAGTTAAAAAAGACAGGAAAATTGATAAGTTTATATAAGTCTTGTTTAAAATCTAATTACCTCTCTTTCTTTTTAGTTTTTGTTCTTTATAAAATTGACGCATGTATTTTTATAAAAATATATTTTGCTGGATGAAATCTAGATAAATTTAACTGAATTGAAACCAATTTTGACTTTTAATGATCAAATTTGTTCGCAAAACGTTTTCAATCCCAATACTACTTTGAGGTAATAATATCAAAATAATACATGTTACATGTCTGTGTGTGCTTAAGCACATTTTTTTGAGATTAAAAACTCAAGTTCAATAGCCAACTCAGTATAATGATTTTAGGATTAATTTCATATATCACCCTACTTTTATGATTAATTTTATATATACCCAAAGTGCAAGTATTGAATGCATAATATATAATATTTTTAATACATGTTTGGGTATATATGAAATTTCGAACTGAAATGAGGAAAGATATGAAAATTCCTTTATATGATAAACTAGTAACCTCCACACCTGCCAAATACCTCAACCGGTAAGATAATTTGGGTGTATCAAATCGGATTGATGATAAATAAAACCATAAAAATAAGTTATTGGCTCAAGTGAACAAAAACGTAGACTTGGCCAGCCAATTTCGATAGTACACTAATTTTATTATTAGGTCTTTGATAGTACAATGACTAATAAAATATGAAAATAATACATTGACTTAATTGAACAAAAACTAAAAGTAATATTTTACATTTAAAGTATGTTCGGCGAAAATAACTGTGTTGTTGTAGCTAGAACTCTGAAACTGGAGATGTAATTGTAGATGAAGATGGAGCGAGAGCTAAAAGTTTTAGATTATTTTTATAAGCTTTATAAACTAGAAATTTCAATAGATCATATAAAAATTTTATTTTTAAAATCTCTAATAAATTATGTCAAAAAAAAAATGATATTTGGCGGAACTATCTCAAGTCCGTGTACCTTTTTGGTACCGAGCCCCCCATCCAACAAGAAGGCATATCCCGAATAATCTAAAACATTATTCTCTTTACATTTTAAAGATTTTCTTTCAAGATATAAGCATTATTCTCTCATAATCTTCTATCCAAAATATACCCGGTGTTCCCTTCGAAATGTCACATCTTGAGCTTGTGTGATGTGCTGTCATCTTTTTCTAGTAGTCTAGTAGAGGTGGGTTGTGCTTATTCTTTTTACCTTTTGGAATCTTGATGTATAAACGAAATGGCTATAATTGAGCCTTGTAACAGGCCATCATATTCTCATATTGTTAGCCCATATCCAGTATCTTCCAGGCCCATATTTATAATGTTTATCAAATTATCGGTTTGTTCGGTTAAATTCTTTTTTTTTTAACCGAAAATTAAACCGAACCAAACCGAATTCAAATTGGAATTAAACCAAATTTGAATTTTGTTTGGCTTTCGAGTTCACCCGAGTAACCCAAATTACATAATTTATATATTTTTCATTGTTTAAAAGTGATTTTTATCACCAAAAACTTTTCAAACTTAAAAAACTTTATTATATAAATATATAATAGATATTATATTTATGTGAATTCGGTTTTGGTTTTAGTTCGGTTTTTATTTTGCAAAATCATATCCTAACCAAAAATCAAATATTTAATTCGGTTCAGTTTTGTTTTGGCAAAATCAATTCTGTTGCAAATTCGGTTTCGGTTTTCGGTTCTTGTGGGTATTACCGGATTTGTGAATACCCCTATATTTATAGAAAGCCCCATCTACTTCATGCATAATACAATGCTTAAATGATTATCAGATTGTTGTAATCGCGTTAGTCGCCATTTAAAACTTTTGAACAACTTCAATCTGCAACTCATTCATATGTGTTCTCTAACGGGAATTCTGATTAAACAACAAAATTTGAACGAGATAGTGTTGTATGTATATGAAGGTGTGGTGATTAAACTGGTAATCGGATATTTAATCAACTGTTAAATATGAAGAAGAAAAATCGCACGGACATATTTACATCTAAAATTAACATAACTAATCAGTTTTATTCTAGCTACTTATATACAGAAACTGATTATTTGCAACTTGAAAACACAATTATTAGATAAATCACTTTCAAAACGCAATACCACATACCCCTTTTAGTTGTTAGAGTAAATTATATTTTGTTGATATAGTTGGTGTTTCATGAGTATATTATCCAAAATTGATTTCAGGTCCATTCCTAAAGAGGTCGAACACACACCAACAAGTACCTTTGTCTAGCCGTATCAATGCGACAATGCGTATCCAAGATATCCCAAGTTCCCAACCATTGAAGGTTCGAGTCTAAATTGAAATAAGCTTTTAAGATTTAAGATGTATACAAGTTTGCAGAGAAAACAGAAATATATGTACATCTCAAGGTAAAAATAAGTAGAAGTTTTTGGTGCTTTTGATAGATAAATATGCATGGCACTATGGCAGTATGGTGGCACTCTTATTACTTTAACAGGGGTATATTTCTTACAGCTTACTGTTACCAGATCTAGTGAACTGACCATGGCGTTGAGTTAAGATTAACTTTTTTTATTGGATACTGTACTCTCACTGACCAAGGTTTAAACATCATCATGAATGCTAGATGCTACATAAAAAGTAAAAACTGAAGGAATCTGGGTAAAAATTTCAACTATGAAAGAGTAGTACTGACTGAGTGATGAACTCACATGTGCAATACATTTCACCTTTTTCAGGCCTTCATGGCACCACAAGACTTAACTCACTACTTCATCATGTAATAAAATATTATGCATTATACATAGTTTTGCTTCAATATGAGACATAAAACGAGTGAAATAACTAACCATATGAAAACGAAAGTGTTTATGCAGCATATGTTGTTTAGATCATCACAACGACCATTTTAACAATGTATCCGAATACTATAAAATGACTATCGACGACACTTGAAAATAAAATAACCATATAATAACTCTGGACATAACAACAAACACCAGCAATAATTGGCAAAATGTTTTAAAGGGGGAGAGAGAGAGCTTTCTTGATGATCAATACTGGCATCATAGATCAGAAACCATATTGTAACTTAAACTTAATATCAGCTTTCCAATGACAACCATTAAATCATCCAACATATTTTTCAACGATTACACCTAATGAACACGAACCCTAGCAATTATTTATGACTTGCAAATCTAGAAAAAAGCTAAAATCGTTTTTCCGTCCATTCTACCCTAAATATGTTAGTGTGTAATTCATCAGCCCTGTTATTTTAGAGAGATCATTAGATTACACAACTCTTATGCTTCCTCTTTACATCCTACTAGACATCATTAATCCTAGCTTTTTATCTTCAAACTATGATGTTGATGTTATATATCCACCACCCTCTAGGGTTGCACTTTGACCCATTCATAACGCCCTTGAAGCGGCTTTTCATTCACAACATCAAAGTTGTACCTGTATCGAGTCGAACAGATGAGAATCCAAAATAACTGAAATAATTTTGTGTTAAGAAACCTTTGGTCAATTAAGTCAACAGGTCAAAGTCCAAAGTCGACACACTTACTTTTCAGAAAAACGGCGTTGCTGCTCCAATGCATGACGTGCAAAGAAATCCTCAATCTCCTGTGCAGAAGGCATAATCCTCTGTATGGAATTCTGAATTACGCGGTTAGCAGCATGTTGGGTTGTAGACCTTGTACTAGAACCAGGGGTGGTAATGGCATTTGAGTCCCTTATAAAGCTGCAAGGTGTACTTTCCCTAGTGCTCCTTCACCACCCAAAAAAAATGATAATTAGCATAACAAAACATAGCAGCAAAGAAAAGACTATTAGAGTCACAGATTGCATCAAGATATATACATTCATCATCTACATCATTATGTATAATTTAAGAAAATAAATATTCACCTCATATTATTATAAACAAGATTCATTCAATACAGCTTATTTAAACCAGGGCCCTTCTAAGAAGATGCATCAATATGCATATACAGGCAAATAGGTTAGCAGGATAAAAACAAATAATCAGACACAAAAAAAAGATTTACTTTATAGAATAATGATAGTGGAGGTGAAACTTTTCAATCGTTTGTGTACTGTTCATTGGCAGAAGGTAAAAACAACTTATGTGGACCCTATTGTCCTCTTCCATGCATTCTAATTTCTAACTCTTGATTGTAATCTAAACTAGGAAGTGGCAATGTCGACATGTGATTGAAACAGATTTGGTTTTGGAACTTTGTGCTAACTAAGTTAATCATCAAATTGAAACTAACTATGCTACACAATTTTTACTACACCTATTAAAGATGATGTCTTGATATGGAAAAGATGCGACTTGATATAAATGAGACCATGTGGACGATAGTAACAATGTTGGTTTGAACCACAGCAACATCTCACCCCACCCATGTCTCATAAGTTTTGGTAAGAAAGAATACAAAGAAGAACCAACAAGAACAAGTGGGTGTTGCTTTTTCTGGTCAATGTCGTTTTATGTTCTTAAAAAATCAAGCCACTGTAGTTTCAATCTAAGTGCTACCATATGTATATCCAGCTAAATACAGTATTGACATACTTGTCGTAAAACAAAATTTGAGCCTGTGCTACCACTTATTTGGTAAGCCATCATGGACATCGATGACAATGCTACACCACCGTGTAAGGAAATAAAACCAGTCTGATCAAATCTTTAAGCGTACAAATACGTCTCACTTATTACAACTCAAAATGACAGTTTTGCCTATAGAAAATACATTTGACACTTGTTACAAAGAAGTATTCAAATAAGCAAATTAATGCATTATGCATGCAATTGTGAAACCTAGCATAGGCATGAACCACACTAACAAATTTTTAGCTAGATATAGGATAAGAAAAGTAGCTCATCAAAAGCAGAATCTTCCTAGCATGCAAACAAATAAAGAAAATACTATACCAATATTGCTCCAAAAATATATTTGGAGCATACAAAAAGGATAGAACTCAAGAAAACTAAAATTTCAATCTGGGACAAGTTTTTTGTTGCAAAACTAATACATCAAGAAATGGTCCATCTTTTATTTAAAAACACATAACTACAAAAAAATAACAAACGTTTTTGTTTTTTTACCAAGCGTGCTTAAAAAACAAAGTTTTTTCGCCTTTTGATAGTCTCTTTGCAACAACAGCAAGTTTCAAAACTTAATAGCTCCATTTAAGATGCACCCCACATGAAAAGGAAATGAAAACACTTTTTTACATATAAAGGATAACAAACTCACCCATAAAAGAGCATTTATCAACCAATACTAACAAAATAACCATACTCACAAAAGACAATATAAAAAGCCCTTTAAGAATATATCAAAAGGATATACTATCAGGATACCAATATTACATCACAAAACACATGTTTAGAAATCTTTTAGAAATAGCCCCTTTTTCCTCAAATAATTTTTTAAAAAATACAGCAGAACCAAAAAAACAGAACATTTATATGTACTTAGTTATAATTATTAAAAATATTAAGAACAGAAAATAAAATCATGTAAAAATAACCCATTTTTCTCATATAATTAGACATATGAGTAAAAAAAATAACAGAAAAAAGCCAGAGCATTTATATGAAAAAAGAATATAAACACCTTTCTTAAAAGAAACCTTTTTCCTAATATAATCAACCATGTAATTAAAGGGGGGGAAAGAGCTTTTATATGTAAAAAATACATAACCTTTATTTATAAATTTAAAATTTAAAATTAAAAAAAATAAATAAATAAATAAAATAAAAGGTTTTTATGTAAAAAAATATAGAGACTTTACTTTAAAAACCAACAAAAAAAACAAGCATTTACATGCAAAAAAAATAAAAACTTTAAATAAAAAAACGCTTTTTCCTCATATAACCAACCAAATCATTTTTAAAAAATAAATAAATAAAAGGAGCAATTATTGTAAAAAAGATAAATATAACTTTACTTAAAAAACACGTTTTTTCTCTCATATAATTAAAATAATAACATGGCTTTATATGCTAAAAAAATGTACAAACTTTATTAAAAAAAAAAAAAAAAAAAAAAAAAAAAAAAAAAAAGCTTTTCCTCAAATAAATATATAAAAAACCCTTTTTTCTCATATATATAAAAAACCTTTTTTCTCATATAATCAACCAAATAAATATATATATAAAAGCACTTTTTCTCATATAATCAACCAAATAAATATATTAATTAAAAAAAAAAAAAAAAAAAAAAAAAAAAAAAAAAAAAAAAAAACCCTTTTTTCTCATATAATCAATCAACCAACTAATTATATTTAAAAAAACATAATTAGAAAAACCCCTTGTTCACAACCAAATAATTATAAATAAATAAATAAATAAAAATAATAATAATAATAATAATAATAATAATAATAATAATAATAATTAAAAAGACCCTTTTTCTCATATAATCAACCAAACAATTTTATAAAAAAAACAGAGCAATTTCTTATTAAAAAAAGAGATACAAACTTATAAAAAAAAATAATACCTTTCTCTACCATCAACATTATTTTCACCACCAAAAGAACCCTCAATCTCTTCACCTTCAAACTGGGACCCACCAGACCCAATTAAACCCAAATCAACCAACCTAGGGTTAGGGTTTTGCTCTTTAACCTCCCCCACCGGCGGCTTCTCCAGCCGACGGCTCCGCAGCTCAAGATACGACGGCTCACTGCGCTTCTGCAAAGCTAGGGTTTTGGCGCGTGTACGAACACCGAGAGTTGATTGAGGCAAGTCTATGACGGCGATGACGTCACCAGTAGTTAATTTTGATTTCCGCATGTATTTACCCATTGTAATTAGGGTTTTATAAATTAGGGTTCATGAATTGTTTGATTTTTAGAGAGAGAAAGTGGTGGAGGTGGGTTTTAGAGAGAGGAAGGAAGGGAGGGAGGGGGGAAAGTTTGGTTGTATGAAATGGAATTAGGGTAATTTTAGTTGTATTTGTATTGGGTTTTTTTTTTATGGGGCTAATTTATTTTTTATTGGTTAGTTAAAGATGTTTTGGTATCCAATGATATAAAAGTTTTTTCATTTTTTTTCTTTTCTTTTTTTTAATGGGAAAAAAGGTTTTATGGGTATGAATGATATCTTTTGTGAGAAAGTGCAACCATAAATGTTTTTTTTAACACCTTTTTTTAAAAAATGAAATATGTGTTTAAGGCTAATAGCAGTGCGCCTGAAATAATCGATCGAGAGGATCGATCGATCGATCTTGGAAATCGATCGTCCCATTGTGGCACAAACCACCAAATCGATCGCCGGTGACTTCAAAGAACAAATCGTTCGTTTACTCGATCGACTTTGAGGCAAACACTTTCCCACACTTTCTTGATGAATAACAATGAATATGAAGAAACTAAGCAAGAAAATCTGATAATATATAGATGTTACTCTACTGATTTTTAAACACAAGTAATGAATATTGATTTTACCTTGTTTTGATATATGATGATCAGTTTGTGAAGAGTAGATGATGATGAAGATATGTTCAAGAATCCGCCATGAGAAGAGGTGTTTTGTTGTATTTGGGGAAAGGGGAGGCTTATAAGATAAAGATAGGTACTATCACAACCCAAACACGGATAGTATTTACGTGTTTTAATGTGTTGTCGTGTATTAATAAAATTTGTGTTTGTGTTAAAAAAGAAAAAAAATGATACAATATGGGTCGTCACTGTGATGAGAGAGGTGAATATGGGTTGAAGAGAGAGAAAGTTGAGGTGGCAGCCGGAAAGATGATGCAATATGGGTCACCACTGCTAGTAGCCTAATATTTACACAATTGTTTTAAAAAAAATCCGAATACAAAACAAATATCATACCTTTTTTACGAAAACAAACCAAATTTTAGTAATTTACGAAAATGGACTTCAACTCGCTCCGCAAAGAACGCGCGCTTCTTGTTATGTGCGCTACGCGCATGGTGTTTAAGGGTTCGAGCTTGATTTGTGTGCCTGCCTTTGCCGATAAGATGAGGAGGATAAGGAGATGGGGGGGGGGGGAAGATGGTGGTAGATAATGGTGAGGAAGATGAGGAACACAACATATTGTCTCTATATGGTGGTAGATAATGGCAAGGGTGGGGGAGTTACATAATTTACTAAGTAAACTTTAAAATAAGTGCACGAAGAGGGTTTAGATAATAATATAACAAGTAATAATATTTCAATAACTGAACTTCGGTAAATAGTATAACAAGTAATAATATTTCAATAACTTTAGTTTTAAGTTAAATATTGTGACAATTCATAAATCGATAAAGACCATTCCTTCGACCCAATGTGGCGTCCTTAATAGGACTCTAGTTTCTCTCAAAGAATTAGATAGCATGTTTATTGTCACATAGTTATTCCTTCTGTTGGGTCTGTAAATACCCAAACTACTTTAAACTAGGATTTGAACATAAAATATCCTAAGTGATTGATAACCTTAAACATACTCAAGTCACTGAATGAACAATCATTCAGTGAGTCATCTTTAAGAAGCTCATGACGAGCCTATGAAGAAGGGTTCTCCATTCAGTGAGGAGGAACTCAATATGATACCTGAGCCAAAGAAGAAGATGATGGATTCAATGAGTAATGACAATAGCTCATTGAGTCCTCAAGACTCCTCACCAACTATGAAAACTGAGAACATAAAGACTGAAGATAGGAAGACTGAAGTAAAGGCGGGATAAGGCAGGATAAGTTTGAATTGATAGGGAAGGGTCCTTATCATGCAAAGGTCAACTTACCTGAATGGATAAAAGACCAAGAGTGTGTCAACACTGAAGCATAGAAAGCAGTCTTGTCGTTTACTACTTATAGCCATGTGTAACAGTGATAAAATGCCTATGTATTTTGTCTAAAGTAGGCTTATGTCATTTATGTCTTTTAGGTAACAATTGAAATATACTTGTATATAAACAGGAGTCATGAGGAGATGTAAAGATTGCTAAGTTTGTGCACTAAATGCTTAGACATTCACAATCTTTACTCTCTCCAAATGGCAATAGTCCCTGAGATAGCTCAGTTGGTACATTAGTTGCTACTTAAGCTTAGCTTAAGTTTAGTGAGGAGTAATACACCATACTTGTCATTTCAATCCCAAGTGTTATTCAGCAAACACTTGGGTATAATTCTTTGATTGATTTCTAATAATAATTAAACGTTGAAAAAACCTTGTCTTTTATATTTACGTTTTTACTTATTGTTATTAATCAATACGTTTCTAAGTCATGGAACTTGATTAGTTTAACTTTCTAGTTAATTCTAACTAAGTAAAAGGGAACAACATGTGGTATCAGAGCCTCTCATTTGTAAAACTTTTCAAAAACAAAAGAGTGCTCAAAAGTTTTTAAAAACAAGATCCTTCAATGGAAAAAGTGTATGCTTTGCTACTTGACTGGTATGGAGCCACACTACATCAAATGTATCAATAAAGGTCCCTTTGTCTCTAAAACAGTTGAATGTTTGCCCAAACCTGAAGCTCAGTGGACAATTGATTAGAGAAGGGTGGTTAACCAAGACCAACGCCTGGAAAGTATCATTATATCTTGTCTCCCTGACGATACAATGGAATCAGTCATTGACTGTTCAACAGCCAAACAAACTTGGCTGACTTGGTTCACCGCTTTGAAGGTCCCTCAGATACCAAGGAAAACAGGATAATGGACCTAAAACTTGAGTATAACACTTCAGGGCCAAAGACTCTGAAAGTCTCTCTCATACTTATACACGGTACAAAAATCTACTCAATGAACTATCAAAATGATGGTGTAGTCCTGTCTAAGCATGAAATCAATGTTGGCTTTGTCAATAGTCTCCCTGAGAAGTGGTTAAACTTCTCTCAGGGTCTCAGGAATGCTAACCACATTCAAAATTTTGAGCTTCCTCAGATTTATGAGAAGTTTGTCTACGAGGACAACTTAATCTCAAGGAGATACCCTGACTCTAAGAAAGCTCAAGAGACCAAAAAGGCCCTGACAATTTCACCCATATCCACTGCTTTCTACTCTAATGGTGTTATACAGGATTTCCAAGAGAATTCTAATGATGAGGCTGATGAAAGAACTAGTGAAGAGTACCTTAATGACTTACAAATTGAATTTCAAGATAGGGCACTCCTTGCTAATTCTAAACATTTTGTTAAAAGAAACCAATCAAAATTTTCAAATGAAAAAGCTAATGAAACCACTGAATTGTTTCAAATGTGGTAAAAAGGGTCATTTTGCAAAAGACTGTTTTTCTAAAACAACCTCAGAACCCTCATACAAATTTTCTAGTAATAGTTCTTTTTCAGGAACTAGCAAGTTTTAACCTAAAATGCTTTAGTCTGTTCAACATTTTCAAAGTAAAAATAACATGATCATAAAGATTTTGAAGCCAAATACAGAAAAGCTATGAATAAACTTGCTTTCCTTGAGGCCACATCCTCAGTTCCTCAAGCTATAACCACCAAACCTGTTCAAGTAAATAAGAAAGTACTTGTGGTTGAAGCTTTGACTGGGATGAGGAAGTTGTTTCCTCAGATGATGAAGAAGTAAGAGTCAGTGCACTGATGGCACTTTCAGAAGATGACAAGCTAGCTATTGGAAAGAGCTATGCTAGAAATGGAGAGTGGGTCAACATCACCATGAAGAAGGTAAACCTTTTGTTTTATATAGATGATGATTCTGATTGACAGTCTTATTTGAAATATATAAATGTTAATCTTAAGTTTGTTGAAGAGTAAAGACTTAAATCTGTTTTCAAAATACAACAAATTGGTTTTTGAATTAAATAAGTGTATAGATGAACTACTTGTTTTAAAAAAGCCAAACTTGAGGCTGTTACACTTCTAATTCAAAACACTGAAATTTTGAAACAAAATCAAGCTCTTCAGGCTGAACTTAAGAAAGAAAAGGTTGTTATTAAAAGTTGGACAACTAAGAACCCTAGAGTTTATGAGACTATTAATCTTATTCCAAGTTCAAAAAGAAAAGTTCTATGAGAAGACCAACTCACTGAAACCTCTAGTGAGAGTCATAGTGAGAAGACATTCTTACCAACTCGCATATCCTTTGATCTAGAAATGAAACCTAAGCCTAGTGACTGGGTTGAAAGAGTCAATCCAGAGAGTAATTTACCTAACTTTGATACTGGGAAAGTCTTGCAACCTGAAAGTCAAGCTATCAAAAATATGCTTGGGCTCCCTGATAAACCCGGTGCCACTCAATCTGTCAATGAGTCTGAATCAGAGTCACAAACACCACTCCCAATGATCCAGAGGGAAGCAAACAACCCGCTGGTAGGGGAGCGCCTTCCACCATTCCTGGTGATGGCACTGACATAAACCCATCAGTGCTTGAAGGGAAAACTGGGGACAAATACTCTGAGAGATTAAAACCACTCACTGATATGGAACCAACACCCCCCATGGAGTTACGCAATCCTCAGGAACTGACCCTAAGGAATAGGCAAATAAATCCCAGTCTGTTGGAATAGAGGGGTCAGGGACTGACCATAACTAAGGCAAGTCTTCTAATGAAGAGGAGCCGACTAACCAATTTGTGCAGATTCAGTCTATGGCAGATTTTCAGACTGTTCTCTTTTCTGATGATGAACTTAGCAAAGATAGTGAGGAAGAAGTATTTGAGGCAGGTGATGATCTGGACACTGATGCTCAAACCACTGAACAACCGCATCAGTCTCCTCCACAACAGGCTGAAGAATCAGCACCTTAGGCTGATCATTCATCAGATTCTGAATCATCCTGCCCTGCCAATCTCAGGAAGTATGACAACATTCTTCCTCTCACTAAAAGACAACTAGTCAAGTTCTTGCAGAAAGCAAATACTGCCCTCTTCAGTGGGCTCACTGACGAATTCTTTAATCAGCATTATGAAGCTGAAGTTCACTATGTCAACTTGAAGGAATCTGTTGAAGCTTATCATGATGACACTTTGGAGCAACAGTCAGCCATCTCCTTCTCCCTGACAACTCTTGATACCCAACTTAACAGGTTCAATGCTACTCTTTCTAACATTACGAAAAGCATTGCAACTATTCAAGAGTCAGTTAAAGATGACCCTGAGCTCACCAAGAAGATTCTTCAGGCTTCTGAGACCTATCAACAAAACTCAGCCCAGTTCACTGAGCTTGTCAATATGCTGAAGGCTTCTAACATTCAGGGTCTCAGCTCTTCAGTGAACTCCATCAACTCTTCTCTTATTCTTATGGAGAAAATTTTGGCAGCATGAGCCAAGCCTTCAAATTCTATGGCCTGGAATCTTGGGCATATAACGACTGCTATGGAGATTTCTCAAGCATCCCTTGAAGCCAAGGTTACCACTCTTCAATGAGATACCTCAGAAATCAAATCCATGATGACTGAGATCTATCAGGCCTTCAAGGGTCATGCTGCTCCCTTCTCTTAAGTGAGCGCACCAACTCTTGCTCTCACCATGGCTCCAACAATAGTTGAGGGGGAAAGAGTCACTGAAGCCTCTTCCAGCCAGCCAAAAGTCTTACTCTCAGGAAGAAAAGGGGTGAAAAATTGAAGAAGGCTTCAGAGTTAAAGAACAAGAAAATTGAGAGGTACCAATGGGTTATGACTAGCAGACTGCGACCAAAACCAATCACTGATGTCAAAATTCATCAAAATACCAAGCCTGCTGTCATCAGTGTCTTTAGAGGTCCGGACAAAAGACACTTTGAGGTTCATGATCCGTTCACATTTGCTGACTTTGGGATCACTGAATTGGATGAAATGGGTCCAATCATTGTGAAAAAGCAAAATATGGTTGTCAAAGACCTGATGAAATGCTTGAGGCAAAGATATGGAAAACTGACAAAATTACCTGATGAACTTGGTATTCCTTCTCTTCTCCCAGCTCCGGTCAATCAGCTTGCTCCCTCTCAGTCCTCTAGAAGAAAGAGGAAGAAAATTGAATCAGAACCTGTGATCAAAGTTCCTGGGCTTGACTGCAACAGAGCCCTCCCTGAAGGAGTTAGATTTGTGAACAACATGGCCATTGAACAACTTGAAAGAGGTCTCTTCTTTACTGATGAGTTTGGAGACCCAGCCTTCCAAAGATGGAGCGACATTGATCAGGCAGGAATTAAAGCCATACTTGATTTCTTCATGATGGCTTCCCCAATACAGAGTCATGAAAATGTGAGGTTCTTTCATGACCTGAGAACCAAGATACAAGAACATCTTGATCAACATGAACTGAATTCCAAGAGACCAAAGCTTGAAGCCCTTGGATACAAATTTGACTGATGAATCTGCGTTATGAAACTTGGTTAGTTTAACTTTCTAGTTAACTCTAACTAAGTAAAAGGGAACAACACCTTCGAGCTAGTGTGGCGTCCTTAACCTGATAAGGACCACCTAACCATCTGGTGTATAATAAAGGTTCACTAGTTTCGTCTTGTCTTGGACTTATCAGGGAGCGGCCCAACTCCCTACTATGTGATGCCCTATCGAATCATCTACTCGTGGCACATAGTATAATTTTAAATTAGGGTACTACAGCAACTTCAACAGGATAAATCGATAGCCCTCGCATTAAGCACGCTTACAAGCAGAACTCGACCTTTCATAATTTGGCTTGTGACATTATGCTATCATAAAAGATGTCCATTAAACTGCTTTTGGACTATGCAGTATCTTATGTGATTATATATAATAATCCATTTTTGGGAAAAGAACATATGACTTATAACAAAATGGCTAAAGTTTACTAGTACATGTGAGATGCTTAATAAACAAGTGACTAGTTTTTTTGTTCAAGTACCGTTTAAAACTAAGATAAAAGCTAGATATAATTTATGTATTATCCGTCAAAACTCATTATGCTTAAAGTACTAGCGATATTGGCATTTCACACAACCGAAATTGTTTGTTAAGGGTAATTTGGTCAATTTACGGAACTTCATCTTCTTCCTATGCCTATTTTCATATGTAAAAAAAATTAAAAAAAAAAATAGAAGCCAAATATGAATTGTTCATATGCAAAGTTGTTACTGATTGAGTTATTTTATGTAAGATGCAATGGTTTATGGTGGTATATGATGTAAGCTGGTGGGTATGGTGATCATAGGTGGTGGTTGATGATTTAACTTTAATTAATTTAAATTTCAAGACTGCAGCTAAAATTGGCGGTGGTGTTGGCGGCCGAAAATGGTAGTGGCGGTCGGAGTTCTAGTGGTGTTGGCGGCCAAAAGTGACGACAATGGCTGGTGAATATAACGAAGGACATTTAAGTATGTTTATGTGATACAGGTGAACTCAGTAATGTATAATGACTCGTTGATCGTACAATATATTATATAGATTGAGCACGATGCATTATGGTAAATAGTAATAGTACATATAGAAAATCAACTTTTACCCTCAACAGTATTATGCGATTATTAAGTAAACATCGTTATGTACTATCGGATGTCTTCCTTAAAGTTGTACTCGTACTTTTATCCTTAAATGAGTGTTTTAAGAATGTGTATTAATTATGTATCAATTAATTGTAAATATTGCATGAATACTTGTATTATTTAAAATTAATTTTTTTAAAGTATTTAATGTTAAGAATGTGTGTTTAAATTAGTTGTACATCTAGCTTATATAGTTGTATTACTGAATTTTAAGACATTAAATGACCCAAAATGTCTAAATGCTTTATAAGATAGTAAGATAAAATGCATCAATTCACTTATTTAATTTTTTTTTACTTCACATTTCCTTAAAGGGAAATGATACACCTAGAAAAACAAATCAACAAAACCAGCCACAAAATGACATGTCAGTAAGTGGGTGAATTAAAAAGAAAAGAGATAAACTATAACAAAATACACCAATTAGAGAGCGACATCTCATTTTGTAAATCATATTGTGAATATATTTTTTTGAGTGTATTATTCCTCTTCTTTAAAATATCCATAGTGCATTTGGTAGGATACTCCAAAAGTTGGATGTTACATGAAGTTTCTTTAGTTGAGGAATGTACATTTGGTTGTTGCATAGAGATAGAGCCATAGACTATGCGCAGCACATACCCAAAAATACATGTTTAAACGAATAAAAACATTGGAGGTAATGTACTTGACGAAATGGGTATATACGTGCAAAAGTTGTACCTAGTAGTTTTGTACTTTTGTAGTGCCAAATAACTTTAGAAAACTGTCCACATAGTATAAATTTATAATGGAACCTTCATAAACTATTATAGTAACATCATACTATATCATTAACATCATACTATATCATAGTAGTGTCTTTAAGAGATGGTATGTTGTTGTACATTGTTTATAACTTTTTAATGTGTTTTAAGTAGTACTACTTTTTTAAGGACGGTTAAGCTAAATAAATCATGTTGCTGCCGTTGATCATTTTTACTTTTCATTCGAAAAGTCAACTAACTATCTTACGTTCTATACATATCATAAATTTATCAATTATTTTAGACGGGATTTGATGTCGTACTATTTGATAGAGATAGTTTACAACATTTAAAACACATGCATCTCAATTTGTGGGATTGTAACACCTAATGAAATGTATACAAAGCTAATACAATATACAAGTAGTATCTTAAAGCACTAGATACAAATTAATTACCACATTCGTGCTCTTTGTTATATGTGTGTATTTGCATTTTAATATTGCCCAAGTCATATGCAAAGAAACAAGCATAAAAACCAAGCTTATAGATAATATTAACAAACATAATAAAATATGAATGCATGATTAAAATTAGCCACTATTAGTGGAGAATGACAGAAGTCAAATGCCCAATCAATTTATCCATGACGAATTTATTACATAGATTTAAGATTTTGATTTTAAAAGGCTTTAAATGAAGGTATTTATTATGTCAATTTCCATACCAAAATCGTGTTGTGATTCGTATAGTTTATATGTAAACATCTATTGATAATAAAATAGTGTAATATTTTATACTGGTGTGTTTGTTAAAACTACCGGTTAGTGAGCTGTAAATAGTAGCAACAGCTCAAAGCTTTTTGAAAAAAAATATATAAAATTAGTCTTTTCTTTAAATTAGTCAAAGTTCATCGCTTTTTTTTTTTCAAACGACTACTAAAATTCAAAATACTCATTGCACATTGCTCACTGTACCAAAAAGTTCTGCACCGCTCTACACTAAACATACGTCATAAACTAAGGGCATGCTTGGTAGGGGGTTAGGGGGTAGAAATGAGAAAGATAATAAAAAATGTTGCTTGTTAAAATATAATGTAATGACCCATTATCCAATAAATTATGGTCTCGAGAAAATGTTTTCCTTACTTTTTCTCTTTCTTTAGCATTCTCTTTGTCTTTCCTTTTCTTATTTCTTATTTTGAACCAAGCGCACCTGGGCATGGATACACCTACCCACCGGTTAGTTTACCCGGATGAGGTGGCATTGATTCATTGGGAGAGAAGGAAGAATATCCTCCTCTTTTCTCCAACAAAGCATTAATTGTATTTTAATTGTGTTTTAATTCCTAGTAGGTAAACTACCCTGTGGGTAGCTTAAGTTTTCTCCAAGCGCACCCTAGTTGTAGAAAGGAAACAAGAAAACCTTCATTATGATAAATTAAGTTACGAATGGACTGCATGTGTGTCATAACATAGATTTTGAGATGTCTTTGAAGACTTGAAAAGGGGGTTTATGTAAACATTTTTTTTTTTTTTTTTAGATTAAAAGTCATAGATTTTTGTATACAATGCATCAATCTATAGAAAAAAGTTCATACAAGTTAAAACGCGTTTTTGAGTGATTAACGGGTTGGCATCATCATTGCCAAGTAGATATGGAACATTTTGTTCACATTTATGACAAAATACATATTCACTAGTGGATGTTTAAGTCAAGCATTGTTCTAGACTTCAATGGTCAATATAGAATCCTAAGACATGTTGTTTTCTCGATGGCTTTCTCAATCCCGACAATGACTAATTTTTTAATTTTTTTCCGGTTGACCTTAAATTTCCTTTGTCTATATGGATCAAGGACATGAACAATTACACAATATGTTAAAATGGTGTTTGTGTCATCTCTAAGGAATAAGATTGAGAATATGAGTTACACCGGGAATGTTATAGAATGCTAATAAGGTTTACTTTAACCATTTTGTTTCGTTAATTGTTTATATCACACTAGTTATAGAACCAAATGTATTTGGCATAAATATTATTTAATGTATTTTGACATAAATTATAATATATTTGAATATTTTTATTTATATACACAAATTGTATATTATTGACTTCTAATTTTACAATTTGGTAAAAATGTAAATTTCTATCTTGGCATAGTAAAGTTTGTCCAGGTGCATACAACGAAGTTGTTAAATAAGATTTTATATAACAATATGCAAAATCTTTTATACTTTTATAGTTATAATACAAGCATATGCGTGAGTTTTTACATCAATTTTTCATTATGAATTAATATCATGTATAGATTTTTGTTAGACGAATGGTTAACTTTGTTTAATTGGCATGGTATTGAAGTTGATTTTGTTTAAATTTAACTATTTCTATCATGTTATAAACATAATTGATGCTTAACAACACATAATGATCATTGGAAAAATGTTTTTTTTTTTTTGGATAATCTTTTGTACAATATCGTGTATTTACTTTCATCTCACAATATCTCGTGGGACCGTTTCTACATTTTGATACGAATATTTTGATTAATAATAATTTTAGTCCTATTTAAATTTTAAGTCTGTGTACGCGTGATTAAACTAATAAACAGGTATAACATTAGTCATTATTGAACATAAAAAAATAAATAAATAAATAAAAATTAAAAAAGAAAAAAACTTTTTCGGACATCCTTACATAATGGCAAAAAATTAATATCATTAATATTCAACAAAGTAGAAGAAGAGTTACAAAAATTAAAGAAATCTAAAATAAAAATATCAAACTGACAAGATATGAAATGTGGTTAATAGAAGATGAAACTAACTAAGTAACAACAACTAAAGAAGCAAATCATAACAATAAGAGTGCTTTAATATATGAGACTCGGATAAACATCTAATTTCGATAAGATACGGTCTCTAGATGAGTTACGAAACTACTACATTGCCAAACCCCTTGACGGTTCTCTATCTTGTGGAAGATGGTTTACCTCCTAGCTAGTTTTAATCCTGATAGGATTTTTTTTTTTTTTTTTTTTTTTTTTGACGTGCATGATGCTCGTCTAGTGTAATTCCCAACGAGGCACGTAATGAAGTAAGACGCCGATGTCGAATTTCATCTTCCTCATATTGTGACTAATCGTCGAGAGATAAGTAGCCACCCGATCCATGCTCACTGCCATCTTCGTAAATGCGTTATTCGATTTCTTCTATGATTGGGAAGTGATCTTTGCCTTTCCTTTGTCTTTCGGGGTTTTTTTTGGAGTATCTTAGTAGTATTTTTGGAAATCTTTGTGATTTGCAATAAATTGTATTGCAATTTAGAGTCTTCAATGTTTTCAAGATCGGGATCCTACCCATGATCGTTTTCGTCTTTGTAAGATCGTGATCGGGATCTTAAGATCCTACTATAATGTCATTTTCTTAATAGTTTTTGTAATATTATACAAATTTACAAATTATTATATATCATAAACACAAAATTATATGAATGTTCCATCAAAATGTTATCCTAAATAATGATTATGAAATATATAATAAGATTAACATGATGATTTTTAAATTCTACAAAAAATAATCTAGAAATTTGCAGTTTTTTAGTTTGTTATAGGAGAAAAGTAGGATCGGATCGGATTAGATATTAAGATCCTATGGTCAAGATTAGGATCCTATAAGATCTTAAGCTTTCAAAGATCCTATGTAAGATCGGGATCATTTTTACTTTGCAGTATCGTAAAATCGTATGATCCTAAGATCAGGATCGGGATCCTGACAACGTTTTGGAAAGATGGTCGGGAGATGCACAAGATACTAATGTGGTTTGGACTTTTGGTTGGTGACTCGAGAAATATTAAGTAAACAAAAATTGATAAGCACCCAAAAAACCGCTTATGTTATTTTTGCTTAGATCCAAAACAATTTTTTTTACAAACATATAACTTGAGTCTTCATATAAATAAAAATATTTGATACTTTTGTAACTAATAATCACGTCCGCAGACTCAATATATTATTTACAAGATAAACTAGTCTAAACACGTTTGTTAATTAATAAAACTAGTAGGGTACCCGTGCGTTGCAGCTAGGGGTGCTATTCGGGTCGGGTTGGTTGGGTTCGGGTCAAACGGGTCGGGTCCAAGTCGGGTCGAAGGTAAAAATAATATACCCGAACCCGACCCTATTTGAACTCGGGTTAGTCGAGTTTGGGTCAAATCGGGTCGGGTCAAGTCGAGTTCTGGTTTGTCCAATTTACAAAATCACATAATTTTATTTCTTAAACTTAGTAGTTAAAATTTAGTAATTTGTTGCATAAATTGTATATGAACCATAAGTCTACTTAGTTATTATATTGTTCTTGTCATAGTATATATCAAAACTAGTCTTTAAAATCATTTTATGTAACAATTGTTTCTATGAACTAATAAAAGTAAGGAAATTTCGCAATTGGTAAATGAGTATTTGATTTAATGAATAGATCACTTAGGTTTTAAACATATTACAGTATATAAACACATAAGCATGTAAGTAATTGTACATTGATATTTTTGTTGAACCTAATCCAACATTGATGTCCATGCTATATGCAACTTCTGCAAGTCAATTATAACATTTTTTCGTCTCGGAACAACAAATCAGAAATATACCATTTTGTAATATGCATTTTCATACACATTCTTATATTCTTATTATTAAAGTATACAATTCATGTGAAATGATAACTCACGATATGATGATATAGTTTACTCTAGGATATGTACTCTTAGACCTACAAAATTTTCAAGCCAAAAACCACACTAAAAATTATATAGAAAATGAGTCAAGTTTACTACATGGATCACTTAATTTAACTTGGGTCTTTCAATTGAACACAAAAAAATAATAATAATAATAATAATAATAATAATAATAATAATAAAATAATCTCGGGTTAGTCGGGTTGACCCAAACCCGAATAGACAAGTATTTAAAACCCGATACCCGACCCGAGTTCGTAATCGGGTTAGTCGGTTGACCCGACTAAGATTTTGGACCCGAGTATCCTTTTTCGGATTTATGACACCCCTGGTTGCAGCGGCGGGTACCCTAAATAAATGTTAACGACATCAAAAAGAAAAAGTGATAGCTAAGAGTAGTAAACCTTTTTGGTTCGAGCCCGTTGACCTGTGCTCGTTCGGGATAGAGCCCGTTTGGCCCGTGCCCATTCAGGCTCGATCCCGTTTGGCCCGCTGCCCGTTAGGGCTTGAATATTTGTATAATGTATTTTATTATTTGTATTATTGACATTTAATGTAGAAATTGTGTTTAAGTTGTTGTATAATATGCTTGATAATTATTATTGTTTATGTAAGGGGTGTTTTAATAACTGCATTAATTGTATTTATTGATCAGTTTATTAATGTTAGTAAATGTGTTTTAGTTAGTTGTACTTTTAGCTTAAAAACTTGTAATGCCGAATTTTAAGTATTTCTATTTAAAGATTGTATTTAATGTGTTGACATAAATAATGCCTAAAAAACATTATTAAGTTTTTATCAATATCTCTATGTTTTGATCATTACAAAATATAACCTCAAAGAACTAAAACTTATGACATAAACAAGTATTTGGTGATTAATATTTCTCTTTACATCCAAATCACTTAAGGTATGAATAAACAAAGTGTTTAGTGCAATGTATGATCAAAGGGTATTTAATTAACTAATACAAAGTTTATTTAATTATATAATCTTATTATATATTTTTGAAAAACACTTTTGGTAATAAGGAAAAATGTTTTAATCATACTAAATATATGATTTCAAATATTTAACCAAAATCAGTTAGTTTTTCACCAAATAAACTTTCCCCACTAAAAGACAAAGTTTCTGGCCGTTTCAGCTGGGCGGCCCCCTTAATTATAAAGGGCGGTCCCCTTAAAATTAAGGGGACCGGCCATGATTTAAGGGGACCAGCCACGCTCCTCTGTCAGAAACTTTTGCCTATAAATACCACCTTAAACCTGGATTTTTTTCCCCACCTTTTGCACTCCAGAACTTTCTGTTCTAGATCTCCATTTCCAATCTATAAATCCTTTGATCATACATTCTTAAATCTTTGTTTCAAAGTGATCCATACATAATCCATTCAAGTGCAAGAGAAGAATACTTCTATCCCTCAAGACAAGAAGTATTACAACTAGTTGTGATCTCCACATCTAAGTTGTTTGAGCATCATCATTGATGATTATTTCATAGTGTGATTAGTTGTGAATATTTGTTAGAGAATAGTTGTGAAAAAGATAAGTTAGGAAGAAGATTGGTGTGTAGAAGAATTTGTGTGTAGAAGTATTGGTGTGTAGAAGATTGGTGTGTAGATTAATGGTGTGTAGAAGATAGGTGTGAAAGAAGTGGTGTGATTAAGTAGTGAATTGGTGTGTAGTAGTTGTGATCTAGGTGTGAAGATATTGTGGTGTGTAAATTGGTGTGTAAGGTTTTCTCCGCCATAAGGGAGCTTGTTGATATAGTGAAGAAAACTCTCGAGTTAGGTGCTCGGGGAGTGGAGTAGGGCAAGGAAGGTGCCTTGTAGCCGAACCACTATAAATCGCTTGTCTCTCGGTTTGATCTTTCCATCTTTTACTTATTTCATTACTTACATAATTATTGCTTCATAGTATATATACTTAATGTTGTTCATATTGTGTATAACTAGATTTCATATACCATCGAATCTATATTTTATAAATCAACGAAAACTTTTAAACAATTTGTTTTATAACAATTAAAACGACGTAAAACTATTCAACCCCCCTTCTAGTTTTCCACAATTGGTATCAGGAGCCACGTCTAGCAAGATTTTTAAAATATATTGTATTTTAAAACTTGTAACGATCTATGGAATCTGAAAAATATTTAGAAGGGCAATCTATGCAAAGACCACCACTATTTGAAAGTGATGGATTTTTATATTGGAAAAATAGATTCGAAACCTATGTGAAATCAAAAGATCTTGATCTTTGGCATATTATTACCTTTGGTGATTTTTCTCCTATTCAATATAATGTTGAAACTAAAATGGATGAAATTGTAGATTTTGAAAAACAAAATGATGATTTGAAAAAGAAACTAGCAAAAAATAATGAGGCTAAAATGGTTATTTATAATGCGTTACCACGTAAAGAATATAAAAGAATTTTTATGTGTAAAACCGCAAAAGAAATTTGGGATTCTTACTGATCACTCACCAAGGTAATAGTCAAGTTAAAGATAACAAAATAGATCTTCTTGTACATCAATATGAACAATTTACGATTCCGGAAAAGGAATCAATTGATAATGCTTTTGCTAAATTTAACACCATCATCACAAGTTTAAAAGCACTTGATGAGACATTTTCTAGTAAAAATTGTGTTAGGAAATTTCTTAGGGCATTACATCCGAAATGGCGAGCTAAAGTCACGGCTATTGAAGAATCAAAGAATTTGATGACATTGTCACTAGATGAGCTTATTGGCAACTTGAAAGTCCATGAAGAAATTATAAGAAGAGATTTGGAAACGGTCAAAGTCAAGAAAGAACAAATCAAATCCATTGCTCTAAAAGCCAAAATGGAACCTTGTGACGATGATGATTCAAGTGACGAGAGTGAAGATGAAGAATATGCGATGGCCGTAAGAGAATTCAAGAAATTCTTCAAGAGACGAGGAAGATTCACTAGATCACCACGTGACGAAAGAAAGGTGTTCCAAAGAAATAGAAGTGATAATTACCTGAAAAGAAAGTGCTTTAGATGTGGAAGTCCAAATCATCTCGTTGGAGAATGTTTAAAGCCGCCGGGTTATGAAAATCAAAGCGCATTTGTTAGTGGAACATGGAGTGATAGTGATAAAGAAGAAGTGGAAAAACCAAAAGAAGAAAAGTGTTTTGTGGCAAATGCAACCGACGAAATATGCCTTGGAATTGACTTGGAGCCTGACGAATGGATCAAGGATAGTGGATGTTCGAGGCACATGACGGGGAATCGCAAGCTATTCTCTACATACAAGGCATACAATGGAGGTAACGTTATTTTCGGTAGTGACTTGCGTGGAAAAATTATTGGCAAAGGTACGATTTCTCAAGACTCACTTACTATTGAAAATGTTGAACATGTAAATAATTTAACATATAACTTACTTAGTGTAGGCCAAATATGCGATAATAAATGTAGAGTTATCTTTTCCGAAGAAGATAGCGAAATAGTTAAGAATGGAAAAATTATAGGTAGAGGTATTAGGAAAGGAGGAGTATATGTTATGAAACTAGGAAACAAACCTGAAGATAGGATATGCCTAACGACCCTAGATGAAAACTCTACATTGTGGCATAGGAGATTAGGACATGCTAACATGCAACAAATACAATCTTTGGCCTCTAAGGAATTAGTTAGAAACTTGCCTAATCTAAATTATGACAAGCATTTTTGTGATGCATGCAAAATTGGAAAACAAGCTCATGCTAGTCACAAAGCTAAGAATATAGTATCCACTACTAGGTGCCTAGAATTATTACATATGGATCTCTTTGGTCCATCCGCTGTGCGGAGCTATGGAGGAAACAAATATACCTTAGTAATAGTAGATGACTACTCACGATACACGTGGACTAGGTTTTTAAGTGACAAAACCCAAGCCTTTGAAAAATTCGAAATATTTAGTAAAATGATTCAAAATAAATTAGGATGCTCAATAGTTGCCATTAGGACGGACCATGGTAGGGAATTTGATAACGAAATACAATTCGGAAAATATTGTGAGTTAAATGGAATATCTCACAATTTCTCCGCTCCTCGTACTCCTCAATCAAATGGGGTAGTAGAAAGAAAAAATAGGTCACTACAAGAAATGAGTAGAACTATGTTAAATGAACAATCCATTCCACAAAAATTTTGGTGTCACGCCGTAGATACATTGACTTATATTTTAAATAGGGTATCAATTAGAAGAATTCTAGGAAAAACTCCTTATGAGTTATTAAGAGATAGAAAACCAAACTTAAGCTACTTTAGGGTATTTGGAAGTAAATGCTATATTTTAAACACTAAGGACTACCTCACTAAGTTTGATCCAAAATCATATGAAGGAATATTTTTAGGATACTCATAAAATAGTAAAACATATATAATACTTAACAAACACTCCATGAAAGTAGAGGAATCACTAAATGTAACATTTGATGAAACACCACCACCTCCTAAAACGCTACCTTTAGAAGATGATAATTTAGTCGAAGATGAAGCCATTGAGGTTAGTAAAACAAAACCCATAGGAAATAATAATGAAGACATCCACTTAGAAAATAACGAAACTATTAATATTAAAGAATCTAGATCACATCCATTAGATAATATAATAGGACATCTTAACCAAAGAACCCTTAGGTCACAAGCCCAAGATAAAAACAACTTCTTTTGTTTCCTCTCAGCAATAGAACCTAAGAATATTAGTGAGGCTTTAAAGGATGAAAGTTGGATTATAGCTATGCAAGAAGAATTAAATCAATTTAAGGCAAATGATGTTTGGGAACTAGTCCCAAATCCAAAGGATATGACCATCATAGGAACCAAATGGATATATAGAAATAAGTTAGACGAGAATGGAATAGTTACTAGGAATAAAGCTAGGTTAGTTGCCCAAGGTTATAATCAACAAGAAGGAATTGATTATGATGAAACTTATGCCCCCGTAGCTAGACTAGAATCAATTAGGATATTACTTGCCTATGCTTGCGCCCTAGATTTTAAGTTATTTCAAATGGATGTGAAAAGTGCATTCCTTAACGGTTTTATCAATGAGGAGGTATATGTGGCATAACCTCCAGGATTCATTGACTTCGCAAAACCTGATTATGTTTATAAGTTAAAGAAAGCTTTGTATGGACTCAAACAAGCTCCCAAAGCTTGGTATGATCGATTAAAAGCTTTTCTTATTAAACATGATTATTCCATGGGAATGGTAGATAACACTCTTTTCACTAAAAGGAAAGACCCAAATCTCATCATTGTTCAAATATATGTTGATGACATTATATTTGGATCGACTTGTCAAGACATGTGTGATGAGTTTGCCAAAATCATGCATGATGAGTTTGAGATGAGTATGATGGGTGAACTCAACTTCTTCCTAGGATTACAAAGAAAACAATTAGATGATGGAATATTCTTTAACCAATCTAAGTACATTAAGGAAATGCTTAAGAAATTTGGCCTAGAAGACTCAAAACCCATGAAAACACCCATGTCTACGGAGGTAAAGCTCACAAAGGACGATGAAGGTGAGTCCGTAGATAACACCAAGTATAGAGGAATGATAGGTAGTTTACTATACTTGACGGCAAGTAGACCCGATATCATGTTTAGTGTCTGCCTTTGTGCCCGTTTTCAAGAGGATCCCAAAACCTCTCACCTAGAAGCGGTTAAGCGTATCTTCCGATACGTTAAAGGCACTATACACTTAGGATTATGGTATCCTAAGGAATCCGGCATAGAAACCATTGTCTATGCGGATTCGGATCATGCGGGAGACTACGTAGATAGAAAAAGTACTAGCGGTATTTGCACGTTTATGGGATGTTGTCTAACGTCTTGGTTTTCGAAAAAGCAAACCGCTCTTGCTATCTCTACCACCGAAGCCGAGTATGTAAGCGCCGGAAAGGCATGTCAACAAGCACTATGGATGAAACAAGCTCTCGTAGACTATGGCATTAGGTTAGAAAATGTCCCCATTATGTGCGATAACAAAGGTGCGATAGATTTAAGCAAAAATCCGGTACAACACTCTAGGACTAAACACATAGAAATACGTCACCATTTTCTTAGGGATAATGTACAAAAAGGAAATATATCTATAGAAAAGGTTGCATCGGAAGACAATATTGCGGATATATTCACAAAACCCCTTAAGCGTGAATTATTCAACCACTTGCGTTTAGGATTAGGAATGATGGAACAAGTTGACTAAATTACATTGAATTAATTCTAAGTTATACTTGCATGAAAATTTATTTTTCTTTCATTCCATCTTCTCTGAGTCTAGGAATCTATTTCGCACAAAACTTAAGATTGAGAAGATTTATTTTCTTTGCATAAATTTAAAAAAAAAAAAAAATAATAAAAAATAAAAAAAAATAAAAAAAAAAAACTCAATCAATTCTCTCTAATCTTTATTCTCACAATCTAGGAATCACATGAAAATCATTTTCATTGCATTGTTGACTAATTCTAAAAACATTGTATTTCAAAATCATGCATAAACTCTCACATAAATTGTGCTTGCATTTACTTACTAATTGCCCTTACCTTTAATTCAAGATAGGTGCCTTAGGAAGCTTAAGTGTGCTTGCATTTACTTACCTCCTATTGCTTATTATGTGTTGATTATTTGCTCTTGTGCCTATGTGTTTTTGCATGATATCTAATGTTAGATTAGATGCTATATTGCCTAAAGGAATTGAACTTGCTTGAATCCAAGTCCAAAAACACAACCTTTCTGCAAATTTTCTGCCAAAAACCCAATTCTGGCAATCTGGAAATCACCAGATGGGCGGCCCCCTTAATTATGTAAGGCGGCCCCCTTAATTTTAAGGGGACCGCCCCCTAATTAAGGGGACCGGCCATCTGATGGACGGGTTTACAGAATCTTTTCTGCTTTTTAGCCCACTTCAACCTACATTTCCCATTTTTCACCAACACATTTTGTCCTAATCTTCCAAACAAACCTTATCCATCCTTAAACACACAAATCCTACACTATAAATATCCCCAATCCTCAAAACTCTCCACTCATTCCATCATGAACTCTCCAAACAAACCAAAATCAAAAGCCTCAAGGCTAGCAAGGATGACGGAAAAACCCGTTTGGCGAAGAAAAAGCCCTCGAAACAAATCCATCACCATTAATGAAGTTGGAAGTCATTCCACACCCCCAACTTCTTACTTCCCAAACTTTGCATCAAACCAACAAGGTCATTCATTTGATCCTCTCTACAAACCATACAACATTGGTCAAACATCTTCCTTCAAACCAAACTACACATCCCAACCTCCAACCACTTATAATGATCCATACAAGTTTGATCAACCATCAAACTACAATTCCAACTACACAAACCCAACTCTTCCATACCAAACCTATGATCCCCTCCACATTGCCACGGAAAAACAAAAATTCCGTGATGAAATTAACCAAATCCATGATCTTAGTGATCTCCTTGCTATGCATCTTGCACAACGCAACAAAGGGCAACTCCCATCATCACCCTATGCTAATTGCCTTCCCCACTCTCTCAACTTGGATCAAGTTACTAACCACACTCACTTTTGCCCTTGTTGCATATTTCTTCAAAAACAAATCCTCTACTTGAGTGAAGATATTTCTTGGATTGAATATCTTCTCACTCGTAATCATCCTATACCACCCTTAACACGATACAACATCGTGAAATCCACCTCTTCCGCTCCATACAACACCCCATATCCACCTCAATCAAACATCTAAGCTCCATGCTTATGTTTTCCTTCAAGCAAATAAAACAAATCAACCATGGGTTGCAAGCAAGTCCAAGTGCTCTCTTAGGCAATATAGGACTATATCTTTTATTTTGTTTTATTGTAATCAATATGCTACAAGCATATTGAATGTTATGCTAATTATTTCTATCATGCTTGAATGAATCTATTTTTATTTGCATAATTGTTGTTTTTGCATATATATGTGTGTTGTTCTCTTCAAAATATTTTTGTAGCCAAGATTCCAATTGCTCGTTGCCTTTGTGCTCTCAAACGAGGGGGGGCATACATCAAGGGGGAGTTCTCTACCCGTTTAAACTTCTTTCACGAAGATTATTCGGCCTAACCTTTTTGATTTTACAAAAAGGGGGAGAAGAGAAATGGTAAACTCTATAATACTTGTCTAATAACAAGTTTTAAATCTTTTGAGTTTAAGGTTTTGTAATAATCAAAAAGGGGGAGATTGTTGACATAAATAATGCCTAAAAAATATTATTAAGTTTTTATCAATATCTCTATGTTTTGATCATTACAAAATATAACCTCAAAGAACTAAAACTTATGACATAAACAAGTATTTGGTGATTAATATTTCTCTTTACATCCAAATCACTTAAGGTATGAATAAACAAAGTGTTTAGTGCAATGTATAATCAAATGGGTATTTAATTAACTAATACAAAGTTTATTTAATTATATAATCTTATTATATATTTTTGAAAAACACTTTTGGTAATAAGGAAAAATGTTTTAATCATACTAAATATATGATTTCAAATATTTAACCAAAATCAGTTAGTTTTTCACCAAATAAACTTTCCCCACTAAAAGACAAAGTTTCTGGCCGTTTCAGCTGGGCGGCCCCCTTAATTATAAAGGGCGGTCCCCTTAAAATTAAGGGGACCGGCCATGATTTAAGGGGACCGGCCACGCTCCTCTGTCAGAAACTTTTGCCTATAAATACCACCTTAAACCTGGATTTTTTTCCCCACCTTTTGCACTCCAGAACTTTCTGTTCAAGATCTCCATTTCCAATCTATAAATCCTTTGATCATACATTCTTAAATCTTTGTTTCAAAGTGATCCATACATAATCCATTCAAGTGCAAGAGAAGAATACTTCTATCCCTCAAGACAAGAAGTATTACAACTAGTTGTGATCTCCACATCTAAATTGTTTGAGCATCATCATTGATTATTATTTCATAGTGTGATTAGTTGTGAATATTTGTTAGAGAATAGTTGTGAAAAAGATAAGTTAGGAAGAAGATTGGTGTGTAGAAGAATTGGTGTGTAGAAGTATTGGTGTGTAGAAGATTGGTGTGTAGATTAATGGTGTGTAGAAGATAGGTGTGAAAGAAGTGGTGTGATTAAGTAGTGAATTGGTGTGTAGTAGTTGTGATCTAGGTGTGAAGATATTGTGGTGTGTAAATTGGTGTGTAAGGTTTTCTCCGCCATAAGGGAGCTTGTTGATATAGTGAAGAAAACTCTCGAGTTAGGTGCTCGGGGAGTGGAGTAGGGCAAGGAAGGTGCCTTGTAGCCGAACCACTATAAATCGCTTGTCTCTCGGTTTGATCTTTCCATCTTTTACTTATTTCATTACTTACATAATTATTGCTTCATAGTATATATACTTAGTGTTGTTCATATTGTGTATAACTAGATTTCATATACCATCGAATCTATATTTTATAAATCAACGAAAACTTTTAAACAATTTGTTTTATAACAATTAAAACGACGTAAAACTATTCAACCCCCCTTCTAGTTTTCCACATAATGTTAGAAAATGTGTTTTTATTAGTTGTATTTTTAGCTTAAGAACTTGTAATTGTATTTAATGTTAGAAAATGTGTTTTAATTAGTTGTACTTTTAGCTTAAGAAATTGCAATGCTTAATTTTAAGTATTTCTTTTTTTAGAAGGTATAAGTGCTTTATAAGATAGTATGATAAAAGCCAGCACAAGCACAAACTAGAAAAAATAAGTAACCCCAAACACGAGTCAATAAAAACCTCAATACCTCATTGTCAAATATCATAATATATTATAAAGCATGAATGCCTACTATTAATATAATACTTAAAATTAAGCATTACAAATTTCAATGCTAAAAGTACAAGTGATTTAACACAATTAGACATTTTTTGCTATTAAAGTTTAAAATTAATGACTTAAAATTGAAAATTAATGACTTAAAATTGATCATTATGTATATTAAATACAATTAATTAAATAGTCAATAAATACAATTAATACACTTATTAAAACACCCCTTACATAAGAAATACAAATTATCAAACATATTGTACAACCAACTTAAACACAATTACTGCATTAAATGTCACTAATACAAATAATAAAACATATTATACAAATTTTTAAGCCCGAACGGGTAATGGGCCAAATGGGCACGGGTCGAACGGACACGAGCTAAATGAAATTTTTGATATCCGTAAATTTATAGTCAAAAAAAATATAATAAACTAAAATATGTTCATATATTGTACAAACCAAGCAAACTACTAAACAAAAACATAAAATAAATAATAAATAAAATAATACAAACAAAGCAAAATTACATCAAACTTTTACCATAAAAAACTAATCAGTAAAACTATTGCCAAAAAACGTACAAATAAAATAAATTATTAATCAAAAAAATTAAATTACAGGATGCCCGCAGCTATATTGCGCGGGGACCCTGCTAGTATTTTATAATCAAGCAATGCTCCGTTTTATTATTACTAACCCCTCTACACTTACAAATTACAATTAACATTTTCGATTCTTTTAAACTATGACCTTAAGTCTTAACTAACATACACTAAAAAGGTAACAATGTTACTCACCAAAATTTATCTAGGATAAGACACCATTACACAAACAAGGAATAATTAAGCTGTATCAAATTAATTAAATAACGTTTGAAAAAACATGTTTTTTAATGCTTTGTGAGGGAAATTACTGTTTATTTACAATATTTTTTCAAAGATGGCCAAAATAGTCCCTCTGGTTAACTTACGTTTAAGACACAGTCTTTAATAAATTTCAAAATTCATCTATGTCGTTAAATGTGATTGAAACAGCAGTCCTATCCGTCAAATGCGATTGCAATAACAATCCTTATGTTAAATATGTGTAGCGAAAATCTACACAAATGATCCCTTTAGTTACCTACCGATTTTAGTAACAGTCCCTGATTAAAACTTAAGGATTGTTTGTGTTACAAAATATTACATAAAGTCTATGTTACCTACCTCATTTTACAAAGAACGTCCATAAATCAAAGATTTTTTTTTTTTTTTTTTTTTTTTTTTTTTTTTTTTTTTTTTTTTAAGATTATGTCGGGTAAAGATGTTAACAAGTAATTATTTATAGATTAATAGAAAATCAAGAAACCTAACACTTAATGTTGATTTGTTTTTTCACCCGCAACGTGCATGCAACTCCCACTCGTTTGTCTCATTAACCAAACGTTGTACACCTAAATTCATATAAAGTATTAGAGTGCACGATGAAGGCATTGAAACCGGCACCTATGGTGTCGTTATCCTGCACCTTTAACCGTGTCATAGCGGCGTTATAGGCAGTTTCGCCATATCGTTCATGGCCATTTTATGTATTTTCCATTTTTTTAATTCTTAACTAGGTTTTTGTGTCTGTGTGTTGTGTTTGTGTTTGTGTTTTTAAGTTTCGATTTTTTTTTCTTTTGGGCCCCAAAAGGCAGAGCAAGGACGAAGATGATATGAAAATGGTATGTTTGTTTGCATTGTTAGTCTGTTTAACTGTTTTTCTTGCATCGTTATTCTTTGTTATGTTTACAATGTCAATCATCAAGTTAATTTTCTTATATTTTTACTCCTCAAGACATATAAATTCATAAGACATGTTGTTTACTCTATAGCTTTCCCAATCCCGACAATAACTATTTTTTTTTTTAATCCGAATGACCTTAATTTTTTTCTTTTCTTCTTTTCGACAGCACTTTGTTAATGTTTGGATCAATGACATGACCAATGAAACATTACGTTAAAATGGTGCATGGATCAATTACACCTGAAATGTTATGGAATGCTAATTAATAAGGTTTACATCCATGATTTTGTTTCATTTAGTAGTTTATATCGTAGTGGTGTTTGCGATTGCTTATTTTTTTTAGGCTTATATGCTTATTTTAACCTGTAGTAGTATTGTATTATCCAAACTTTTCATGTCCATCTAATTATTTTCAGGTAAAATATCAAGTAAGCAAATTATGATAAGGACACAACACTGCTTATGTCAAGTGTTTATTTTGGATAAAATTAAAAACACATTTTTACAAACATGTTTAAACCAAACCTTCTCACAAGTAAATCTTTTTGATAAAATTTCAACTAATGATCACAATTGCAGGATTCATGCATTAACTAGTGATGAGAGAATCTAAACACTCTTTCTAATTGAAGCACAAACATAAGCTAGAAAAAATAAGCAACCCGAAACACCTCATGGTCAATAAAAACATCCTTTGTCAAGTAATGCTCCATTTTACTTTACTAGTATACTAACCCGTCAACACTTAGTCACTTACAGTTACCATTTTTTAATTCTTTTTTTTTTAACCTACAACCATAAAACTAAGAAACACTAAATGATACTCATCAAAAGTTAGGCCGTATCAAATTTGTCTCATTAATCAAAAGTTGTGCATTTATATTCATAGAAAGTATTAAGTATGTCACCAAAAGTAAAAATTACGGCATAAATAAAAGGTTTTGTCCATAAGGACTAATGTTGTAGGGTAAATCATATATGAATTTTGCTACATCCACTCAAATTCATCCACAAAAAAATCTCACACGCTGAGGTGCCACTGGATGATTGGTTTTTTGTGAGAGTGGCTCCCACAAAAAACCAATCATACGGCGCCACCTCAGCGTGTGGGATTGTTTTGTGAATGAATTTGAGTGGATGTATCACTCCTCATCATATATTATTGGCTCTAGCTCACTCTTTTTATTCCCTAATTTGCGGCTTTTCTTTTTTCCGTACTTGATTATTCCTCTGGCCATACGTGTGCACAAACAACAATGATTTTACTGTACTATTTTTTACTTGTTCACTAACAAGAACTTTCGGACAATGTTTTAAAACTTGGTTTTTAACTCGGTCGAGACGTTGGGTCACCAGTTCAACCTATATCTTGCTCTGATTCATATAACAATCGTGTTTTTACTAATTAACTTTGTTTAATTTAGTGTTAACATTATTTTTATTTGGATTTACGCCTGATTAGGTTGTGATATTCGATTTTCTAGGGTTTTTTAGGCTATCGCAAATTAGGGTTTTCTTGGCATCGCTAATCTGATTTTCCTATTTTGCTTTGTCGATCTATAATGGAAGTCGGTTAGAACTTTTATTGGGCTATAAATCATGCCTTAATTCTGTTAAGGCTCTCGTTTTGAAGATTTACGTGGCTCTTCTTGTATTGCAATCGTTATTTTAATAATTAGAGTTTCTTATTTTTAATAAGTTGTTATGGAAAATGTGGGTGGGAGGAATGTTGATGTGAATGCATTGAGTGCTAGTGTTTTGATGTCGAGTTTGGGAGAGGAGCAAGATATTTTGTCACGCCCTATGGCTGAAGATAGCAGTGCTACTGTTGATTAGTCAAAAGTGACTATGAGGAAACATAAGAAGTCTCGACCTAAGGATGTTACAGGTGTGGCGACACAGCATATAGCTAAAATTTTTTATGATACATCTCCTCATGTTCAGGTTGAGAATTCTAAAGGACCAATTGCTGCTGAATCATCCCATTTGAACGTGGGTACTGGTCCTTCTATTGAGCTTAACTCTATCAAAAGCAAACATGATTTTATTAAATTGGTGTTTGGTGTCTCGCTGAAATCAACCTTGGATATGGATTTACTCCTTAAGGAGGTTGAAGCTGGTAAGTATCCAATATGGTCTAATTTGGATATTGATACTCGTTCAAAGGTGCATGAAGCTATGAGTAGTTTGCTTGAGGTTTATGAGATGAATACTAATGCAACAAATTCTAATTCTGATGAGAGTATCAAAGACACAACACCCAATGTTGTAAATGTGGATGCGAATATAAAGGATAAAAATTTTGGTTTCCGTCCTTTGGTTGCTGATTCAGTTTGTGAAGGAGTTAACGTTTCTATTCCACGTAGTGTGGTTGAAAAGGTTAGTGCACGTCTTGAACATACCCTATATGGCTACTTTATTGGTAATAGAATGGCGTTTCTAGTGGTTGAGTACTATGTTAAAAACAATTGGGTTAAATATGGGTTGAAAAAGATTATGATGAATGAAAAAGGTTTTTTCTTTTTTAAATTCGATACTCAGTCTGGTTTAGAAGCAGTTTTGGAAGGTGGCCCTTCGATGATACGAAAATCGCCGATCATTCTAAAGAAATGGTCAATTGATACTAGTTTGTGTAAGGAAGAACTGACTCGTATTCCGGTATGGTTTAAATTACATGATGTACCTATTCAAGGGTTTGAAGAGGATGCTATTAGCTTAATTGTTTCATTTATTGGCAAACCTATTATGCTTGATTCGTATACGAGCTCTATGTGTAAGGATTCTTGGGGTAGGAGTAGTTTTACTCGGTGCTTAATTGAGGTTAGTTCAGAGGCTGAACTCGTAGAGGTTGTGACTATTGGTGTCCCCTTTCTTATAGGGGATGGTTTTACTAAAGATACTATCCAAGTTGAGTATGAATGGAGGCCTCCCAGGTGTACATTATGCAAGATTTTTGGCCATATCCATGATCACTGCCCTAATAAAGTGGTCAATCATCCTGTTGCTACTACTTCAAATGTTGCTAATCCTTCTACTGTGCCTGCCAATGATGGTTTCCAAACGGTAAGTCATAAGAAGAACAAAGGTAAAGCCCAGTCTGCTAAAGGTAGTCATTTTGCTAGTACTTCAGTCAAACATAATTTCAGGTATGAGCCAAAGAAAGTTACTAGTGAACCAATGAAGGGAGCTACTACTCGGGTTAATGTGCATACAACGTCGTCTAAGTTGAAGTCTACTGGTTCTACTTCTAAGGAAGGTATTGTTACTACATCTAATTCTTATGCTACATTGGTGAACGATGATGAGGAAGATGGAGAGCATGTCATACATGTGAATGAAGATTTGGCTAATCCAAATATAGGTGGAAGTTCATCTTTCACGGTAGCTGCTGGTTAGCTTGTTTGTGTTATTTCTTGAGTTGTAAATTCTTATGGTACGCCATAAGCACTAGTTATTTTCAAGCTTCTTAGCTGTCTACATTATTTGCAACTATTGACTCGTTAAACAACTTTCATCTGATTCATTTAAGGTACCTGACCAAAACATAGTATTAACACAAATGGGAAATTTCTTATGCAAAAGGGTAATATCAAATTTTTTTTATATCTAACAAAGTCAATCTTGTCTTTACTTGAATATTACTAGAAAAAAAGTTTATTTCAATAAGCAATGTATACAAACTATCACATTAACTCAACACTTGTTTCACTTATGCTGAATCATTTGTCATCACTCATCCTCCCCAAAACAACCCTTTTCCAAAAACAAGAACTCACAATTTCACAAAACAAGAACTCGACACTTTTGTTTAACAAAACAAGAACTCACAAAACAAAGATCCCACATATACGAAACCTCTTCATCCACCACTTATCATCCTCACAGAGACGGAGCCTCATCACCCCAACATAGAAGAAATTGAAACACAAATCGATTGATTAACAAGATTAGGAAGTGTATTGTTCAATTACACATCAAACTTGTCCAATTACATCATCTGATCTTAAATCATTCTTTTTTTTCCTTTGATATGTGTTAAACATGCCGGTTTCCGGTTCGACGGTTCGACCCGGTCGACCAAAACTTGACGGTTCAATTCAGTTCAAGTTTCAGTGAAAACCCAGCTTACAACAGCGCGGTCATCACTCCGGTTCTCTGTTTAACAGGCCGGGTCGAACCAATTTTTAGAACATTGCTTTTAGACCCATGCTAACCTCAATCATAGCTTCACAACTGGGCCAGTTGGTGATCGCCTCCCCCCACTAGCCCAACTACAGGTGACCGAATCCCCTTCAATCAAATGAATATTTTGGTTGTCTATCCGACCACAATTTCAATTTGGTTTGCGAGTGCGTTTTTTTTTTAATTTGTTTTTGTGGTGTATGTTTTTTGTTGTAGTTACAACGCCTTCCTATTTGTTTATGATCTGTGTATAATCTTAGAGAGAGAAAACTGAGTTGATGTGACATGGTCCATTAACATCAGCCTTATTATACTCATTTTACTAGCCCCAAATTAGATTTTCGAATTGTTAAGGCTGGTCATTATGGCAACCCACTGATCGATCGGTTAAGTAAATGCGATGCGTGCCCCCCCCCCCCCTGTCGAACCACCAAGCACGATCCCCCCTCCTCAAAATCTTTTGTGATATTCGATCGGTCCAACGACCGAATGTGGAGAAGAAAAAACTAGCTATGTGCCTAAACGCACTATCCACAAAGGATACAAAAGCGGTTATCACGCTATTCACAAGTCATCTAATCTATAAACATGACTAACTTTCAGGTGTCTCCAAATTCATAACATAACTTGGCTAATTCTTTACTATTTCCAATTCATGAGATAATTTATACTTACTCGGCTATTGCCAAGTCTACATAACATGTAATTATCGACTATTTCTGAATCTTTATAAACATAACATATATCGGCTATTTCCGAAACTAAGCTATTAAGCATGGTCCAATTACTACCAAAACTACATATAAACATACTAAATCATGTTTAACTACCAAAACAAGAGAATAATCCATTACTCACCTTATTCGTAGTCTAGGCCCTCCGCTTGTATCCCGTGAGCACGTAAACATATAATCACAACATACTAACTTTTTTTAATAATTTCTACTAATCAAATAACCCATGAAATAACTACTTGGCTATATAGGGTTCTTATTGCCTTGTGCCAACCACACATAATTCATCATAACTAGTTTTTAATCATAAGCTTAACATAAATTCTAATAATTATGTAGCCATGATCTTAACACATGATTTTGCCATAATTCTTTCTTAACTTGATTTCTAATATCATATTTAATCATAACATTAATTCTAACTAAACTTCTGATCAAACATAATTAAAACTTGGCTAGAACATCACGTACCTTGATGGAAAATTATTTCTAACACATGAAGACTTGTAAGAACTCATCAAGATACCATTAAACACCCTTGAATGCGGACTTGGTTACCATAGTTTATAACCTCCATAAAATTGCTTAATAATCCGTAACTTGATTCTTGAAACTTTCATAATCATCTTAGATATGATTTTATAAGAAAATAGTTTAATCCTTTTTTCACGCCCAATATCTTAGGAAAACACGGCCTTGTATACGTATCAAATGAGGGATAATTCCATGGATAAAAGTCTTATAAATCATTAATGGTAATTATGTAATTTTACATTTTAACTCCCGTTGGTCTCTACCTTTAAATCCTTTGCATCGTTAGTCCCTTTCTTTTAACTATTTTGCATTAAAGGTCCTTATTTTTGATAAAACTAACAAAATGACTTTTTCTAATATTCTAATGTCATTAAAATACTATTCTGACTAATATGTAAATTTTGGGGTGTTATAGAAGGCTACCTCTGTAATTCGTCAATTAGCATATGACATCGTACCTGATGCTCTTGATAAATACCTGAAAATAAGTGATAAAACTTCTCATGATTCTCTTGATGCTTTCTGTAAAGGGGTTATGGAATTATACGAAAAGGATTTTTTGTGAAGGCCTACAAGAACCGATGTCGAAAAACTCTATGCTTTTCACAAGGAAAAACATGGGTTTCCTTGATGATAAAAAGCATTGACTGTAGGAAATGGTCGTGGGCTCAATGGCTAACTTATATTTGTGGTCAATTTTGTAAAGGCGATTCTGGGTCAGATCCATTCATATTATTAGAAATGGTTGCCTCCCAAAACATATGGATTTGGCATGCGTTCTTTGGTGTTGCTGGGTTGAACAACGACATCAACGTTATAATGCGGCCACCTCTTTTAAACTATCTCAAATAGGGGAAAGCAGCAGAGGTTTCATTTGTGGCTAACAACATGACTTATAAATGGGGATATTATCTCACTGATAGAATATATCCGGAATGGTTTGTTCTTGTTAAGTTTATTTCAGAGCCATGCTCGAATGATCACAAGCGAATAAGATATAAGCAAGCGCATGAACCAGCAAGAAAAGATGTAGAACGAGCATTTGGTGTGCTAAAGAAAAGTGGGATATAATAAAAACTCCCGCATGGTTACAAAGTCTTGATGGACTTACGGGATTGATGTACACTTGTATCATATAATATGATCTTAAAAGACAAAGAAAATGCAAATCTCTCCCGAATTCCGGAGGAGCAACATCCTGAATATGATTCCGTACGACAAGAAGAATATTCGTTCCAAGTTATTAGATGTAACACCCCCAAAATTTGATACAGCGGAAGACTCAACAAGCTTTCGGGTGCTACGGGGATTGGTATCTAACACAAGACATAATAGAACGAGATAAAGTAAACATAATAAAAACGCAACCAAAACGGGGTTTTAAAGTTTACATTTATCCCAACATCATTCAGAGTCAGGCCCAAAATAAAATAACAGTAGGTCCATAATTAATTATCAGAGTTTAGAAAAATAGATCCATAAACCAAGAGCCTTAGCCAAGCCTTCCATTCCAAGCATCCAAATCATCACTTAATTACCTGAGAAAACGTGCTAAAAGTCAGCTTTCGCTGGTGAGATCATAGGTTTAAATTCATCTAACAATATAGTGGACATATACGCAAAACGCTTGCTAGCTAGACTAAGGATTCGCTAAAAGCCTGCGAATACCCTCCGCTCCAACATAGATATTCGGGTGACCCCCGCAATATCATAAATACTCGGATAACCTCCGAAGTATTAATAACCTATAGGTGCACACTATAGTATCTAAATAAGTCAACCTTGAATAGTACACACGAAACTATGTGACTAAAGCTGACAGTTCACCAATAACCAAATAAGCCAACCTTGAATAGTACACACAAAACTATGTGACTAAAGTTGACAATCCATCAATAACCAAATAAGCCAACCTTGAATAGTACACACAAAACTATGTGACTAAAGCTGACAATCCATTAATAACCAAATAAGCCAACCTTGAATAGTACACACAAAATTATGTGACTAAAGCTGACAATTCACCAATATTCAAATAAGCCAACCTTGAATAGTACACACAAAAATATGTGACTAAAGTTGACAATACATCCTAGTCCATACGCATAGCAAGTTTTAGAAAGAATATAAAAACGATAATAGTCCACATAAAATAATTTGCACGTTTCTCACCCCAAGTATTGAAAACATAGTTCAAGAGTAAAAAGTGGGGCTATGACTCACCTCAAGTCCAGAAAATAGCAAGAAGAAGTCGGTAGAAATAAGATGTATAGTAACTCACAAAACAACAACTACGGACTCGGCACGACCTAACAATATCAACTCGTTCAGAAATCATTTCCTCAAATTCAAAATATTCCCAAACCCGGACGTAATCCGTTTTATTTTTCGAAAATCCATTTCGTAAGAGTTTGGTGTATTTACGTTTGGTATCCATACGGGTGGTGGGTCGACACAAAACAAACAAAAAGGTCACACAAATAATAATAAAATAAACTATAGATCTAATATTAGCCCAATATATTATTTAAATAAATCGCCGAAGTTTATCAAATCCGTCGATTTGATAATCCTCATATTTATTTACGTAACATACCGTTCCAAGATTACACCCAATCCTAAAGCACATAGCACATAAATACTATATGGTATATATCGTAGTTTAATAAATTCCTTATATACATCGTCAAATTGGCCAGATTTCCCGATATATATATTCGCAATTTATTACCCTTTACATATACCACAACCTATGGGCGTCGTAGGATACGATGCCCATTAATATATTCATTTCCTATAGCCAAATAACCCGGTTCAACCTTTCGGTTAAGTAGTTATTTAGTTATAGAAAACGCTTATATTAATCGTCATATATCTGTGACAACACGAAAGTCACAAATAAAACTTACCTGAACTCGAGTGACTACGACTCCGCACAACTAGATAAGTTTACTCGTTATATATATAAAATGACATTTTATTTAATATTTAGTAATTGTCGAGAGTTTCTCGTTTTATAACACATTTTTATAATAATACTTCCAATAATATTACGCTACTCTCGTAGCTTAATATATATCTAGTCGTATTATTTATAATATGACTCGTGATTATTATTATTATTAATATACGCGCTTATATAATTAATTAATTATATATCCGTTATTCACGTCTATATATTCATATAAACGTTTATATTACAAATAATTATTATTACGAGTTTTATTATTTATGTTTTAATTGTAAATCGTTATCGAGTCATACAAAATGGTCACATGTCCGAGTCATGACTCTCGGCTCATTGTCCAAGTCCAAAGTAATAAGCAAATGTCATAAATATCAATACATCTCCGTCCAACACAATCCCAATCCACGTGCTACAACAATAGGGTCCGACTACGGCACCCAACTAACCTATCTCCGTCAATCTAAGTGACCGTCTCACAATCGGTCCCCAATAACACAATTCGTCAACACTTCTCAATACCAAAATTCAATATCCAAGGTCGAGACCCAAACATAGTCTCGACTCACATGTATTCGGCCAAGGAACAAGTAAACAACCAACTAATAATAACTAATACCAAACCAAGTTATATTCAAGCAACAAATAATCAAAGTCATACTCGGGTGGGTTTACCAAGCCACACCCAAGCCCACACGACTCGACCGAGTCGCGGTATATACCACGAGCCAAGAGGGCTCGAACCAAGCATCAAGGGTCACCAAAAAGACTCCAAAGAGTACTCCAAAAATACCCATTCGACCCAAAGGTCTCGGCAACAACAACAATAATACGGCTACGAGCCGCGACTCACAAGAGTCGAACCAAGGTATTAACGAGATCAAGGCTACCAAGAGCCAAACCACGGCTCCAAAATAGCAAGAAACGAGCCCACGGCTCGAGACACAACCAAACGAGAGCCCCTTTTGGGTCTCGACCTGATTATACGAGCAACAAAATGCGACCCCGAGACCTCAAGGGTCTCGGTTATGCTCAATCCAAAAAAAAACCAAACCCTCGAAGTATCATAAAACAACCCAAATCCTTCCACAAATCCGAACCCAAATCGACCCAAACCGGATACCAAACTATATCTTTATCAAAAATCATTAAAAGAACTTGTAGTTTTAAACCCCAATACAAGATAATCCGAGTTTGAATCGGTTTAGTAAAACCCACGCGTAAAAACGTGTTTTCTCACCTTCCAATACACGGATCTATATCAAAACTTCAAAAATAATAGTGGTGGTGTGGTGTACGCGCGGCGGTGGAACAAACAAGAGGTGGTGGTTTCTTGTTCTCGGCGCGTGGAGTGGGTCAAAAGGTGGAGAAGGACGTTTGGATTACGGTGGTGGTGTTTGTGTGTGGTGATAACCGGCGGTGTGGCTGTGGTGATGGCCGGATTTTGGATGGCGGCTAGGGTTAGCAAGGAAAAGGGAGAGAGATGAGAGTGGAGGTGATGGGTGTTGTGTGTTTGTGTGAACCGGCCCCCAAACAAGGACCAATTAGTAGCTTTTTTTTTTTTTTTTTTTTTTTTTTAAATAATAATAATAATAATAATAATAATAATAATAATAATAATAGTAATAATAATAATATTACTAATAGTGTTGAGCGGGTAAAGTGGGTAAATGTAAAACATGTGGCCCGAAACCCGAACTCATTTCAAACTTTAATATCTCCCGAAAAACATCTCGTAATTACTCAAATATCATTGGACTCGTAAAACGAATCATAAAATTTTCCGTTAGGTAAGCCTAGTGTCGGAGTCAACGTAGTACTAGTGAGAATTTTTAAAGAAAATACACCATCAATTAAATTCCATAATGAATTATAAAAATAATTCTCGAATCCCATAACGTCATAAAACATAATTATCCATAAAATTGTCTTACAAGTTCGTTATGAATAAAAATTCCAAATAAAAATTATAACGAACTTTAACGTAATGCGGGTTTTTAAAATAGCTCCCTAAATTGCCGGTTGTCACATTAGAGATATACATAGCCAGGAAAGGCATCTAAGTCTTAAAGCCGATTTAGTGGAACACATTTGACGTCGAACAAATGAACACTAATTTTGTAATGTTTTTAACTTTGTTTTAATTATTATGTAATGTTTTTTAAATTATTAATGAAATTTAAATTTAAAAAAGGTTGGGTCACCGGTAAGATCACCATAACGGGTGTTTGGTCATTTTTTTTTATCTAGGAGAAAAAAATTGATGTGATGCTGATGTGATAAAATGGTCTAGTCACCTGCTGTGTTACCATAACTATTAGTCTAAGAAGGTGTTCTTGAGCCTTTTTGTGAGAGGGAACTCGGGAAGTAAAAAGAATGACAAGATATAAAGAATTTATGTTCTCGATATTATTTAAGCGTGAAAAAAATGATAAGATAAGTGTCAAAGACTTTTTGTAATTTTGTAATCGTTCAAAATTGTAAGGAGATTACCAAATCTTTTATATAATAAAACAAAACCTCAAGTGGGGATTTTCGTATTAAAAAAAATAATATTATTTCCCTATTAGGTAATATTTTAATTATTATTTTTTAATTTATAAATTCGTTTTGTTGATATACTATACAAATAAAAGATAAATACAAAAAATATAGATAAGATGTAACTAACAATATGATTAGGCTTTTAAATGATTATCTTTAATAATAAAAAATCATAAATCAAACAAAAAAAGATTAAATTATTATTTTTAATAAATAAAAATATATCATTCAAAAAATTAAAAAAAAAGAAGAAAAAAATCACGCATGCGCTGGCATTATAACTAGTATTCATATATATAATGACCTGTATTAACTTTCTAATATAGAAATTCTACATAAAATTAAATTTTTCAATTTTCTTTCCATATATTGCAACTCAAAAACACGAAATACATGTCATGTCAATTTTTTTTTTTTTTTTTTTTTTTTTTTTTTTAATTTTCTTTAATCTAAAGAACACGAATTTGTAAATCTATTTTCTAATATCGTATCCTTTTTTTCCCCTCATTTCACTATATCATTTATTTTCCTTTGACAAAAATCTCGAGAATTAAGCATAAATTATTACAAAAGAGTATTGCATCTCTTTGTTAACTAATTTACGCTCAATTCTCGAGATTTTTACTTCTCACTGGAGTTTAAATTCTGTAATAATTTACTCCAACGTGTCAAACTTTCTCATATTAAGTAATGGACAAACCAAAGCGTTGGTTTTTTCACCAGTTCTCATACTTTTTACCCAGTGATAGCCCTAATGGTTATAGGTATGTTTTGTTTGGTCGACAAGTTTTTTTCCTTTAAATGTAGGATTGCCACAATTGTAAATTTTAGTATCGTTGTACTATTTAGGGTCATGTGTGTCAATATAATCTATAGTCGTTGAGGCCATGATAGTGTTTTTTAATTGAGGGATGCTATATCCACTCACAAATCTCACACAAAACATCCACACGCTGAGGTGTCAGCCACTAATTGGTGGGATGAGAGAGAAGTATATCTCATCCCATCAATCAGTGGCTGACACCTCAGCGTGTAAATGTTTTGTGTGAGATTTGTGAGTGGATGTAACATTTTCCTTTTTAATTTATGTTCTAACTACATGATAGTTTGCTATGCATTACTAATATAATAAAAGGGAGATGTTATCCGTCCACCATCCTTTTTTTTTTTTTTTTTTTTTCTTTTCCAAATGCCACTTTTTTTTTTCCTATTATAATTTTGTTTATATAAAAGGATTATCAAACTGAAAGTACGAAATATAAAATTTAAAAAGTTAAAAGTTTAAAACTGACAGAAAATACAGAACAAAATCTAATAAAAAACTGAATTATACTATAAAGTGATTGACAAAAGAAATCTTTTGCGGTATAACTTTACCCATTTGTGACATCCGGATGGTGGATAACATAACCCATAATAAAATTTTGCCTTTGATAAAAATTGTGAAATAAAAAGCAAAGAAAGACAAAAGTTATTACTCGTGGGTGCCGCCAAGGTTGTATTGGTAGGAGCATCTCCTTAAAACCGATGCAAAAAAAGCGAATCTTTTCCCGCGAAAACTCTCTCTTTTTATTATTGGCTCATTTTTTATTTTTATTTCCCCGTTACATTAAAAAATTATTCCATATCTTTCAGCCGTTACACACTATACAAAAACTAACAAAATATTATATTTCTAAAGTTAACGTTGCTCTCATCATAAAGTTCTTCTAGATACGGATTGATAATCATTTAGTGTGTACATTTTGACATGAATTAACAAGTGAATAAAACTGTTATACAACTCGATCATCAACTTTTTAGTACTATTCATTGTCAATGACATTATTCAACATAAACATGCAACGTGTATTTGTCTACTAGAACAATAGAAGCAGGGCCGGTCCTGAGTTTTCGGCTGCCCTGAGCGAAACGATCATATGATGCCCCTATTAGATGTCGCAAAGTCGCAAACACACTATTTTCTAAAGATATGGTTCACCCCTATTTTATGTCGTATACAACGTGTTATTGACATTTAACAATTTGTTGTACTTATTTACGGTTTGATATAACATGTTTATATATAATGTATCTATGTTACTATTATTGTTAGAGCATCAGGTGCTCCAAAGTCATAGAGCTCGCGTTATAGCAAAAAGTTTTGCCACCTCCATATTTTTCTCATATAACTCATAACATATAACTAAACTCAAAAACACTCTCCCTCCATCGACACCCCCTGACCAACACTTAACATAATAAAACACAATTACGACACACTCACACACAAAACCATATAACTTGGGCTAGTCATGACGGCGCGACGCCTAATGGCGCCAAGTCCAGTGTAGGCTTCGTGCTATTCGCCAGCGTTATATGTTAGCGTGAGAGGCTATAATGCCCCGTACCGAACCCTATTAGACATTATAGAAAAGAAAAATATATCACATAAATTATCATATCAATTTATCTTTTAATTAGCATAAAACTAGTTAATTATAAACCTTTTGCAAAATCTTATTTACGAGATAAAAGAACTAAAAACTTGACTTATAAAAGGAATGAAATTATGGTAACCAGTAAAGTTAGAAAAAATAAACAATCAAGTAAGAAGTTAAAAGATGTTTTCACATAAATTTTGCACATAATATATTACTACAATTTATTCCACATAAATCCACGTAAAAAATATTTCCACAGTAAATCCATATTATTCGTATGTCCTCTAGCTCTTTCAAGTTTCAACTACAACCGCTCATTCATTCACGTGATCTAAGGTTATAATAAAATAAAAATAAAAAGTCTTTCATCTTTTAACACCACCTCTCTTGGTATGTGTCTTTCCGACAACAGTTTTCATTTCCGGCAAGCTTTCTTCTTTTACACTATAACTTACTTCATTTATCTTTTCTTCATTTCTTCTTTTTACATATATTCTATTCGGCATCATTTTATCTTTATAACACCGTCTACATCACATAAAAATGATTCGCAACTTGATGCCCCCTGTTTATATGATGCCCTGGGCCGTCGCCCGCGCCGCCCATAGCCAGGGCCGGCCCTGAATAGAAGCTTGCAAACATTAAAAAGTTTATCAATGTCGAGAATTGGTTTTGAAAATATTACCTTGGACAGCTAAAGTTATGGTAACTGATTTTTTTATGAAACAATGGAGTAAAAAAATCAAATGGAAATTGATGCAAGTGTACATAGAAATGTGTAAATGTTTAAATGCTCCAATAAATGTTTACATTAATCTAAATTTCAGTTCCTAAAAGTAGTTTACAGGAATTTATGAATTGAATCTCCCAACTTATCATTTAGGGATTAGAGGTTTTTTTTAACACCTTGGTTTCAATTAATATTTGTAGCAAGTAACATCACTGTTTCAATTCGATCAAGACCATTAGTGATTAGACCATTAAAAACGTTGTATTTGTAGTTTATATGCATGACGCTTTAAAGAGATTGCTAATTAGTTTTTTCAACGATTAGGAAGGCGTGATACAGTACTCGTGAATATTGATGGTATTTACAAGTAACATCAAGTTTTGTTAATGATAAATGTATTAAAAAAATAAATTGGTAGTATTTAGAAATCTAAGAAAGTTCGTTGACAATATAAGTCATTAACCCTTTAGGGATTAGAGGTTTTTTTTAACACCTTAGTTTCAATTAATATTTGTAGCAAGTAACATCATTGTTTTAGACATTAAGTCAAGGGTTCTCTCTCTCTAAAAAAATATCTCCTACCTCTATCTAAATAACATCAAACCGAACTCCACCCTTTCTAAATAATTCCGGCGGTCGGTTTCGGCCGGCCGTCCGGATCTCTTTTTCGCTTTTACCTTCTTTCAATAAAAATTCTTACCCACAGATCTATCACCGCCCACTGCCGCCGTTCGCTGCTGCTGTCGCTGTCTCCCGGAAATCTCTGCTCAGATCTGTTGCGGTCCGCCATCGATAGCATCATGCTGCCTTGGGTTTTGGCTTTATATCTGTTAGGTTTAGGTCTGGCTCCTTATGGATGCTTAGTTTTATCTTCTTTGTATGCTTTATGTACTTTATGTATTTTTGTCAAGCTACACTTTCATATGGTTGTGTCTACAAAAAGCTCACTCTGGTGATTCCCCCCACCTTTGAATGGTGTTGTTGTAGGTGGTCACAACTATTTTAGTGTATGTCTTGTTTTGGCTTAACTTGTTATGTTCAATGTAACTTGTTGTGTTCAAATTTCCTCCATTTGGGAGGCGTGAAATGAAATCTATGTTCAAAAAAAAAAAAGAAAAAAAAAAGAAAAAAAAGTAACATCATTGTTTCAATTCGATCAAGACCATTAGACCATTAAAAACGTTGTATTTGTAGTTTATATGTATGACGCTTTACAAAGATTGCTAATTAGTTTTTTCAAGGATTAGGAAGGCATGATACAGTACTCGTGAATATAAATCGGAGGAAAGGGGATCTATGTTCTACTTGACGAAGATGTTGAAGTTGTGGCTCGCGTCCACTTGGATAAATTGAAGGCCTAGCTATGGTACGACTTGCTTGTTAGTTTATCTTTTGCATATCAACTTGCTTATACAAGTCCTTGGCTTATACCTCATATTGTGAGATAAATTCTTCAGTTAAAGAGTTTTGAGTTTAAGTCCTACTTAGAACATATCAGATAAATTTGTGATGTATTATATTTCAAGATAAGTAGTTTTTCGTTAAAAAGAATTTGTGCCTATGAATAAATATCACGGTCTTGAGTAAGAACCACATCAAAAACACACGCAAACAATAACTTGTAATGTCCTTAATGTAACAATTCGCATTTTCAAGATAATTACTATTCCCGGAAAATTTCACTATTCACTTTTACTATTCATTTTTCCTGAAACTTGATTTTTTTTCTTAGCCTCGAGTGATAAATCATTTCCATGACAAATTAAAAGTTTGACCTTCATAAGCTCATTTTCGTGAAAGTTATTAAGGAATTACACGTTTTAGGGTAAAACGTCATTCAAAAATTCTACGCACAACGAAACTCGACCCCGTCAGGTGACCCCACATCAGAAAAATGTTTGACACACTCATGATTTATTTGAGAATAAATCATGACTGAGAAAAATATGACCAGAATAAACCTCGGCCGTGAAAAACTGGAATTTTCAGTTTTAAGCGTTTTTACTCAGCCGTAACCTTAGCCTATACCTGCACCGCATTTCTAAGACTATTTGAGTTTTCAACTTATTAGAAAAAGTCAACATATTTTCCCTCCTCCATTGACCAAAAATCATTCATTGATTTTATAAGTCATTCCTTGATTTTTAGGCTTACGGTTTGATGTATAAAAGACATTTAATACCAACCGACACTAGACTGAGCCTAGTCTAGACATTATAAGTCTTTTTAAATCATTTTTATCCTATTAGAAAAGTAACATTTTACTTTTCTCAATTTTACGCAATATTCGTACATTTTACGTATTACGCGTTTTAGACCCGTGTTTCCAGTTTTAGCAGGGTTTTACCACCCAAATGGAACCTACCACTCATTTTATATTTTATTATGGAACATATGGGCATGTTTATCAATACTTTCAAATTCCATAATTTTACGACACCCGGTTTTACGTTTCGTGGCTTAATCATTTACGGTTGGCATTTCCCGGAGTCAAAACTAACCAAGTATCTTGGATAATATCAACAAAGTCCAACATTTCCTCCCCAAGGCTTGACAAACCGCCTCTAGGGGGGGGGGGATTCACACTTGTGGCTTGATCTTGACCATTGATCCTTAGATCATGACAAGTGTTGAACTTGGTGACCAAGTTTTGGTAATTTCCTAGTTATTTCCTAACCTCCTCAAGGCCATATAAATAGCCCCTCCTCCCCTTCATTTGTACGCCACACCACACACACCACAACACTCCATACTTAGCTTATTTCCTTCTAAATTCAAGCAAGATTCAAGAGCAAGTTCAAGATAGAAACCCTAGTTAGGTTTTGATTCATCAAAACACTTCCATAACCTCATATACTTGGTGATTTCTCTTGAGTTTGAATCCACTCAAGTCACCTCAACCTTCATCATCCATCTTTCAAGATTACAAGAGTAGAAAGAATGCATGAAGTGAAGTGGGTTGAAGCAAGTCTATCAAAGTCCTATACTTACATGTTAACTTACCTTTCTTTGTAGAAAGCCAAAAGTTGTAAGCCAAACCCTAACATACTTCTTGCTAAATATCATATTCATGTTATTTACATATCATTCATGCTATATTTTGTCTTGTGATCATGTTGTCACACCCCCAAAATCGGGTCCAGCGGAAGCATACGTGTAGCTGGGGTGTAACTCAATTGGTATTACAACACAAGTTCAAAAATAGTTTTCACTTTACTTATTTAAAATAAAATCGTTTAACCAAAAATATTGAATTTACATCGTTAAAAGTAGTGCGGAAGTAGGCCCTTAAAATAGTTTAAAACGGTCCCCAAATAAATAATCAGAGTCTTCTATGACCATGCCGTACCCTGCCAAAACCTCCTGTAGCGTGCCATTGGTTAAAACCTGAAAATACATGCTAAAGTGTCAACACGAAGTTGGTGAGTTCATAGAGTTTGTTTAATAAATAAAGTATATAGAAAAATGATCACACAGCAAAGGCATCGTAAATCCACTCAGTTGCAAGTCCCGCCATAAGAGACTTGCAACCTGTGTGTTTACAACCCACTGCTAAAATAGTTTATGTCTGGTAGTCAAGCACATGAGGCCAATAATAAGTCACAATATAAGCACCACATATATAATAATGTATGCCATGCAAAGCCCCTAATTAAATAATATGCGTCCCGTAACATAGTGGACGAGAGGTTGGCCGACCTCTAATAGCGCTATCCATACTACTAATAGGCGTCGAACAATGCGAATGTACGAACAGTACATCATACAACTATTATATACGATTAAGAACGCTCCGAACATGGGAGACTTAGCACGCTCCACCAATAAGGCGAGACTTTAGGGTTAAGAACGCTCCACCAATAAGGTGAGACTTTGCACGCTCCACCAAAAATGGCGAGACTTTAGGTCATAGTACGTACGGTACATTAGGGTCAAAAGTTTAAGTCAAGTTCAAAAGTCAAGTCAAGTTCAAAAGGTCAAGTAGTAATTCATGTAAAAACGAGCATGTATTCTCCCCCAAAAAGTTAACAAAACAATTTAAAAGAGTAGGGGCTATGACTCACCTCGAAGCGATAGCAATGATGACAAAAGTGGATACACTGAAATGAGATACGATCTCTAACCGCAACCTAATATGAATGATAGTGATCTACTTAGATCATGAAAGGATGTAATGAATGCACATGCACATGATACCTATACCACTCGTAACTTGAAAATACTTGTTATTGTCAAAGTAAAGTATTTTCCATACTTAGGAAAAATAAGTCCAACTAGGCTTATAAAAAAAAACTTGTCGTAATATATCGTATATAAAATGTTAGTGTTATATTCCTTACTTTGAAAGCCTTAAAATAACGTCTAATCGCCGTAAAGATAAACTTATAATCATTAGTACTTCATTAGTTATGAATATAACTCTTGAATAAGAAATCTAGAAAATATGTCACTTAGTACGTAGTTATATTATTTTCTAGTAGTGACTAAATATATGTATAGTTTTGACGATTTTAAAACATGTATAACTTGGTCGTTTTAAGCTCATTTTACTCGTTCTTTATATCCACGGATTCGTTTTAGTATATACTAATATATTTTCGATAGCTCGGCTCCTCTAGGTTACGTTTAACGCCTCTATTTGCCCGTCGAAAACTGTCAAACAGCATGCAGTTTTTCAGAAAATAGTTTTCGTCGTTAAATTCGGAAAATCATATCTCCTTCGTTATTAACTCGTTTTAATCCGTTCTTTCGCCAAAAGTTTCGTTTTTAAAAGTATTTTCTAAATCTTTGGTCGAAAATTATCCATCACCTACTGAGTTTCCCACGTTTTCAAAATAAGGACAGTAGGTATTTATATAGTTTCAAAAATCATTTTCCTAGTTTCAAACTTGTTTCAACTTCAACCAAACCACTTTCAATCACCACAAATCTAGTCTAATCTTACCATACACCTTCTTAGGGTGTCATGGGTTCCTAAACATCATAAATCAAGTGGATCTAACAAGGATCTAACAATAATCTATTTCTAGGGATCAAAAGTTAGATATATATATATATATATATAAATGAGTGGTATAACTAACATATGCATGTAGATCTTGAATGGAAATCATATGATCACAAAGATAACATGAAGAAATTATGAAAAAGAGTTTGACAACTTACTTAGAAAGATTATAGATTTTGGATGAGTAAAACCAAAGAAACCTTGAGTTTTTATTACAAAACCCAAACAAGAACAACTAAAGGAACAAGATAATGACTTGATCTTGGAAAAATGATGGATTCTTCTTGTTGTTGTGTTCTTGGCCGATCATGGTGAGAAGAGAGAAATGAAATGAGTTTCTACTTTTAGATCTTGGAAATGAATGAGTATGAAGTGTTTTTAGTATAAGTATTATATATATTGAATCAATAATGCATTCATTAATGCTAAGGTAATATTTTCAAATCATGTAAGCGTTTGTAAGAAATGGGGATGGGGAGGGTAGATTTTGTGTAAGATATGTAAGAGTTTTGGTAAGATATTAGTAGATATTGTGTAGTTTAGGTGATACCGGGTACCGAGTTAACTAAACATAAATTTTAACGGAGTTAACCGGGACATAATAAAGTTATAAAAATTGTAAAAATATGTTGGGTACAAGTATTTAGTGTTTGGATGAATTATTGTTTAGTTTTTACGAAAACCGTCGTAAATAAATTAGGCGTACGATTAAATTAAATAAATTTCCAAAACACCGGGTAAATTAATAATATAATTTTTATATTATTATTATGAGTATAAAAATATGTTAGGACCATAGTTGAGATTATCGGATCAATTATTCAAAATAATAGCTCATAAGATAACGTTTATTAGGTATATAATCGTACGTGTACAGAAATGACGCAACTCACGTATAAATGACAAATTTTCTTCGGAGGTGAATAGTGTTTTATGAATAGTAAAAATTTTGAACGCTTCTCAGAATCACAAACTGACTCCGAAAAAGATGAATAGTAAAATGATAAATAGTGATCGATGAATAGTAACCGATGAATAGTAAATGTGAAAGTTCAGGAAAAGACCAGAATTTACGAGTTGTGACAGTCTCTACCCCTTAAGGGAACTTCGTCCCGAAGTTCAGTTAACGTTGGTCTTCGAAGTGTTATAAAGGTGAAGATTCATGAGATGAAATGACCAGTTGACGTGCTTCCAGGCGGCGGTTCACGAGGTGATGAAAAATATAAGCGTTCTGACAACGAGGGTATACACATACATAAATGTAACATTTAGAAATTGAGTAGAGAATTCAATCCAGACAGAATTTTATTATAACCATTCTCAGTGTTGCAAAATTCATTTCTGAGTCGGATATAGGTAGTCAGCCTATGTCCCACTATCCCGGGTTGAATATAGGTGACTAGTCTATATTCCACCGAGGTTCCATAAATTTTGAAATACTCAGCTCAGTTATACTAAGACTATGTCCTTCACAAATACCAAGACGTTCAGAAAGACTAAGGCAGGTGACCAAACTCGAGGTCAAATGATGAAACTATGCACGGAGAAACATAATAGGGTGACATATATGATACGTGAACATGCTTATATGAAAGACAATGATAGTAATCAACTAGAATAAGTGAATATAATATACCAGATAATAAGACATAAATCTCATCACCCAAGTCAGCAACAAACCACAATGAGGATTCAGCTTGGCAAGCAGGCACGTGACGGTCATAGGGTTAAGTTTTTCATAAAAGTAGCTATAGTCTAGGTTTTAAAAACACTTAGTTCGCTATAGCCAAAGCTCTGATACCAATCTGTCACACCCCCAAAATCGGGTCCAGCGGAAGCATACGTGTAGCTGGGGTGTAACTCAATTGGTATTACAACACAAGTTCAAAAATGGTTTTCACTTTACTTATTTAAAATAAAATCGTTTAACCAAAAATATTGAATTTACATCGTTAAAAGTAGTGCGGAAGTAGGCCCTTAAAATAGTTTAAAACGGTCCCCAAATAAATAATCAGAGTCTTCTATGACCATGCCGTACCCTGCCAAAACCTCCTGTAGCGTGCCATTGGTTAAAACCTGAAAATACATGCTAAAGTGTCAACACGAGGTTGGTGAGTTCATAGGGTTTGTTTAATAAATAAAGTATATAGAAAAATGATCACACAGCAAAGGCATCGTAAATCCACTCAGGTGCAAGTCCCGCCATAAGAGACTTGCAACCTGTGTGTTTACAACCCACTGCTAAAATAGTTTATGTCTGGTAGTCAAGCACATGAGGCCAATAATAAGTCACAATATAAGCACCACATATATAATAATGTATGCCATGCAAAGCCCCTAATTAAATAATATGCGTCCCGTAACATAGTGGACGAGAGGTTGGCCGACCTCTAATAGCGCTATCCATACTACTAATAGGCGTCGAACAATGCGAATGTACGAACAGTACATCATACAACTATTATATACGATTAAGAACGCTCCGAACATGGGAGACTTAGCACGCTCCACCAATAAGGCGAGACTTTAGGGTTAAGAACGCTCCACCAATAAGGTGAGACTTTGCACGCTCCACCAAAAATGGCGAGACTTTAGGTCATAGTACGTACGGTACATTAGGGTCAAAAGTTTAAGTCAAGTTCAAAAGTCAAGTCAAGTTCAAAAGGTCAAGTAGTAATTCATGTAAAAACGAGCATGTATTCTCCCCCAAAAAGTTAACAAAACAATTTAAAAGAGTAGGGGCTATGACTCACCTCGAAGCGATAGCAATGATGACAAAAGTGGATACACTGAAATGAGATACGATCTCTAACCGCAACCTAATATGAATGATAGTGATCTACTTAGATCATGAAAGGATGTAATGAATGCACATGCACATGATACCTATACCACTCGTAACTTGAAAATACTTGTTATTGTCAAAGTAAAGTATTTTCCATACTTAGGAAAAATAAGTCCAACTAGGCTTATAAAAAAAAACTTGTCGTAATATATCGTATATAAAATGTTAGTGTTATATTCCTTACTTTGAAAGCCTTAAAATAACGTCTAATCGCCGTAAAGATAAACTTATAATCATTAGTACTTCATTAGTTATGAATATAACTCTTGAATAAGAAATCTAGAAAATATGTCACTTAGTACGTAGTTATATTATTTTCTAGTAGTGACTAAATATATGTATAGTTTTGACGATTTTAAAACATGTATAACTTGGTCGTTTTAAGCTCATTTTACTCGTTCTTTATATCCACGGATTCGTTTTAGTATATACTAATATATTTTCGATAGCTCGGCTCCTCTAGGTTACGTTTAACGCCTCTATTTGCCCGTCGAAAACTGTCAAACAGCATGCAGTTTTTCAGAAAATAGTTTTCGTCGTTAAATTCGGAAAATCATATCTCCTTCGTTATTAACTCGTTTTAATCCGTTCTTTCGCCAAAAGTTTCGTTTTTAAAAGTATTTTCTAAATATTTGGTCGAAAATTATCCATCACCTACTGAGTTTCCCACGTTTTCAAAATAAGGACAGTAGGTATTTATATAGTTTCAAAAATCATTTTCCTAGTTTCAAACTTGTTTCAACTTCAACCAAACCACTTTCAATCACCACAAATCTAGTCTAATCTTACCATACACCTTCTTAGGGTGTCATGGGTTCCTAAACATCATAAATCAAGTGGATCTAACAAGGATCTAACAATAATCTATTTCTAGGGATCAAAAGTTAGATATATATATATATATATATAAATGAGTGGTATAACTAACATATGCATGTAGATCTTGAATGGAAATCATATGATCACAAAGATAACATGAAGAAATTATGAAAAAGAGTTTGACAACTTACTTAGAAAGATTATAGATTTTGGATGAGTAAAACCAAAGAAACCTTGAGTTTTTATTACAAAACCCAAACAAGAACAACTAAAGGAACAAGATAATGACTTGATCTTGGAAAAATGATGGATTCTTCTTGTTGTTGTGTTCTTGGCCGATCATGGTGAGAAGAGAGAAAAGAGATGAGTTTCTACTTTTAGATCTTGGAAATGAATGAGTATGAAGTGTTTTTAGTATAAGTATTATATATATTGAATCAATAATGCATTCATTAATGCTAAGGTAATATTTTCAAATCATGTAAGCGTTTGTAAGAAATGGGGATGGGGAGGGTAGATTTTGTGTAAGATATGTAAGAGTTTTGGTAAGATATTAGTAGATATTGTGTAGTTTAGGTGATACCGGGTACCGAGTTAACTAAACATAAATTTTAACGGAGTTAACCGGGACATAATAAAGTTATAAAAATTGTAAAAATATGTTGGGTACAAGTATTTAGTGTTTGGATGAATTATTGTTTAGTTTTTACGAAAACCGTCGTAAATAAATTAGGCGTACGATTAAATTAAATAAATTTCCAAAACACCGGGTAAATTAATAATATAATTTTTATATTATTATTATGAGTATAAAAATATGTTAGGACCATAGTTGAGATTATCGGATCAATTATTCAAAATAATAGCTCATAAGATAACGTTTATTAGGTATATAATCGTACGTGTACAGAAATGACGCAACTCACGTATAAATGACAAATTTTCTTCGGAGGTGAATAGTATTTTGTGAATAGTAAAAATTTTGAACGCTTCTCAGAATCACAAACTGACTCCGAAAAAGATGAATAGTAAAATGATAAATAGTGATCGATGAATAGTAACCGATGAATAGTAAATGTGAAAGTTCAGGAAAAGACCAGAATTTACGAGTTGTGACAGTCTCTACCCCTTAAGGGAACTTCGTCCCGAAGTTCAGTTAACGTTGGTCTTCGAAGTGTTATAAAGGTGAAGATTCATGAGATGAAATGACCAGTTGACGTGCTTCCAGGCGGCGGTTCACGAGGTGATGAAAAATATAAGCGTTCTGACAACGAGGGTATACACATACATAAATGTAACATTTAGAAATTGAGTAGAGAATTCAATCCAGACAGAATTTTATTATAACCATTCTCAGTGTTGCAAAATTCATTTCTGAGTCGGATATAGGTAGTCAGCCTATGTCCCACTATCCCGGGTTGAATATAGGTGACTAGTCTATATTCCACCGAGGTTCCATAAATTTTGAAATACTCAGCTCAGTTATACTAAGACTATGTCCTTCACAAATACCAAGACGTTCAGAAAGACTAAGGCAGGTGACCAAACTCGAGGTCAAATGATGAAACTATGCACGGAGAAACATAATAGGGTGACATATATGATACGTGAACATGCTTATATGAAAGACAATGATAGTAATCAACTAGAATAAGTGAATATAATATACCAGATAATAAGACATAAATCTCATCACCCAAGTCAGCAACAAACCACAATGAGGATTCAGCTTGGCAAGCAGGCACGTGACGGTCATAGGGTTAAGTTTTTCATAAAAGTAGCTATAGTCTAGGTTTTAAAAACACTTAGTTCGCTATAGCCAAAGCTCTGATACCAATCTGTCACACCCCCAAAATCGGGTCCAGCGGAAGCATACGTGTAGCTGGGGTGTAACTCAATTGGTATTACAACACAAGTTCAAAAATGGTTTTCACTTTACTTATTTAAAATAAAATCGTTTAACCAAAAATATTGAATTTACATCGTTAAAAGTAGTGCGGAAGTAGGCCCTTAAAATAGTTTAAAACGGTCCCCAAATAAATAATCAGAGTCTTCTATGACCATGCCGTACCCTGCCAAAACCTCCTGTAGCGTGCCATTGGTTAAAACCTGAAAATACATGCTAAAGTGTCAACACGAGGTTGGTGAGTTCATAGGGTTTGTTTAATAAATAAAGTATATAGAAAAATGATCACACAGCAAAGGCATCGTAAATCCACTCAGGTGCAAGTCCCGCCATAAGAGACTTGCAACCTGTGTGTTTACAACCCACTGCTAAAATAGTTTATGTCTGGTAGTCAAGCACATGAGGCCAATAATAAGTCACAATATAAGCACCACATATATAATAATGTATGCCATGCAAAGCCCCTAATTAAATAATATGCGTCCCGTAACATAGTGGACGAGAGGTTGGCCGACCTCTAATAGCGCTATCCATACTACTAATAGGCGTCGAACAATGCGAATGTACGAACAGTACATCATACAACTATTATATACGATTAAGAACGCTCCGAACATGGGAGACTTAGCACGCTCCACCAATAAGGCGAGACTTTAGGGTTAAGAACGCTCCACCAATAAGGTGAGACTTTGCACGCTCCACCAAAAATGGCGAGACTTTAGGTCATAGTACGTACGGTACATTAGGGTCAAAAGTTTAAGTCAAGTTCAAAAGTCAAGTCAAGTTCAAAAGGTCAAGTAGTAATTCATGTAAAAACGAGCATGTATTCTCCCCCAAAAAGTTAACAAAACAATTTAAAAGAGTAGGGGCTATGACTCACCTCGAAGCGATAGCAATGATGACAAAAGTGGATACACTGAAATGAGATACGATCTCTAACCGCAACCTAATATGAATGATAGTGATCTACTTAGATCATGAAAGGATGTAATGAATGCACATGCACATGATACCTATACCACTCGTAACTTGAAAATACTTGTTATTGTCAAAGTAAAGTATTTTCCATACTTAGGAAAAATAAGTCCAACTAGGCTTATAAAAAAAAACTTGTCGTAATATATCGTATATAAAATGTTAGTGTTATATTCCTTACTTTGAAAGCCTTAAAATAACGTCTAATCGCCGTAAAGATAAACTTATAATCATTAGTACTTCATTAGTTATGAATATAACTCTTGAATAAGAAATCTAGAAAATATGTCACTTAGTACGTAGTTATATTATTTTCTAGTAGTGACTAAATATATGTATAGTTTTGACGATTTTAAAACATGTATAACTTGGTCGTTTTAAGCTCATTTTACTCGTTCTTTATATCCACGGATTCGTTTTAGTATATACTAATATATTTTCGATAGCTCGGCTCCTCTAGGTTACGTTTAACGCCTCTATTTGCCCGTCGAAAACTGTCAAACAGCATGCAGTTTTTCAGAAAATAGTTTTCGTCGTTAAATTCGGAAAATCATATCTCCTTCGTTATTAACTCGTTTTAATCCGTTCTTTCGCCAAAAGTTTCGTTTTTAAAAGTATTTTCTAAATATTTGGTCGAAAATTATCCATCACCTACTGAGTTTCCCACGTTTTCAAAATAAGGACAGTAGGTATTTATATAGTTTCAAAAATCATTTTCCTAGTTTCAAACTTGTTTCAACTTCAACCAAACCACTTTCAATCACCACAAATCTAGTCTAATCTTACCATACACCTTCTTAGGGTGTCATGGGTTCCTAAACATCATAAATCAAGTGGATCTAACAAGGATCTAACAATAATCTATTTCTAGGGATCAAAAGTTAGATATATATATATATATATATATATAAATGAGTGGTATAACTAACATATGCATGTAGATCTTGAATGGAAATCATATGATCACAAAGATAACATGAAGAAATTATGAAAAAGAGTTTGACAACTTACTTAGAAAGATTATAGATTTTGGATGAGTAAAACCAAAGAAACCTTGAGTTTTTATTACAAAACCCAAACAAGAACAACTAAAGGAACAAGATAATGACTTGATCTTGGAAAAATGATGGATTCTTCTTGTTGTTGTGTTCTTGGCCGATCATGGTGAGAAGAGAGAAAAGAGATGAGTTTCTACTTTTAGATCTTGGAAATGAATGAGTATGAAGTGTTTTTAGTATAAGTATTATATATATTGAATCAATAATGCATTCATTAATGCTAAGGTAATATTTTCAAATCATGTAAGCGTTTGTAAGAAATGGGGATGGGGAGGGTAGATTTTGTGTAAGATATGTAAGAGTTTTGGTAAGATATTAGTAGATATTGTGTAGTTTAGGTGATACCGGGTACCGAGTTAACTAAACATAAATTTTAACGGAGTTAACCGGGACATAATAAAGTTATAAAAATTGTAAAAATATGTTGGGTACAAGTATTTAGTGTTTGGATGAATTATTGTTTAGTTTTTACGAAAACCGTCGTAAATAAATTAGGCGTACGATTAAATTAAATAAATTTCCAAAACACCGGGTAAATTAATAATATAATTTTTATATTATTATTATGAGTATAAAAATATGTTAGGACCATAGTTGAGATTATCGGATCAATTATTCAAAATAATAGCTCATAAGATAACGTTTATTAGGTATATAATCGTACGTGTACAGAAATGACGCAACTCACGTATAAATGACAAATTTTCTTCGGAGGTGAATAGTATTTTGTGAATAGTAAAAATTTTGAACGCTTCTCAGAATCACAAACTGACTCCGAAAAAGATGAATAGTAAAATGATAAATAGTGATCGATGAATAGTAACCGATGAATAGTAAATGTGAAAGTTCGGGAAAAGACCAGAATTTACGAGTTGTGACACATGTCCATGATGTACAAAAATGGGTAAAACAAGTATTGATACATATATGTAACTTATGTTATTCAAACAAGTAAACTAGTGACTTTCTTGGAGAACCACGACCAAAATAGTATAACTATGATATTGGATCATTACATATTACAGTAGAGGACTTAACAAGGAAATCATAGCAATTTGAACCATCTAAAACGAGTATACGAGTCAAAAGTTATGGCCATAAGAAGTTAGCGAAACCAAAACGGCAAAACTGCCTAGACCATACTGTTTTGCATTCTGACTTTTTGAAAGTCACCCTTCTGGTCCGATTCATCAAAAAGTTAAAACACGAAAGTTGTCCGGAACGACGTTTTCGTTCAGGAACAAAGAAGCTCGAGCCCTGAAAACGCTTTCCGAGTGATAATTTCTTCAAATTCTAAACAGCCATTTTTAGACCAAAGTCATTATATAAAGGTTATGGTTTATAAAGACCAAGAGGTCTTATGACCTAGATTCAAGACCACAACCATGGCTAGAGCCAAGGTTGAGTCTCAAGACCATGGAACAATGACCAAAGGTCATGGCAAGGCCATGACTAAATGACCATATCAACATACCAAGGCAAATACATGAACTAGAGAAGTTGGCGATAACTTGAACATACAATTTGGATCTACTTCATTTAAAAGAACCATGAGATACAAGTTATAAGAAACTCACCCTAATAACAATCTTCATGTAATAATAAACTTTCCTAAGTTTATTCAAATATCGGACATGTAACTTTTCGGATCAAAACTTATATCTATATATTTTATCAACTACTACAATAGTAGGGAGCCTCATGTGAGGATTTCATTATGTAAGCCGTCGAGATGAGTTGTGGATTTACGAATTAAAGTGTTCTGGCTCCTCGAACGCTTACTAACATGACTTCTGAATTATGTCGGCCCGAACGGTAGTAAACGATATATAAACATACTTGTTTCATGAATCATTTCTTTCAAAGACTTACACTATACATCATACCACATCATGGACTAAGTGCAAGACATACATATATTGGCATGTTTATGTTTCCTTAGACATTATTCCAAACCTAAGTTGCAACGATTATTATAGGTTGCTCGTAAAAACCTTCGCGATTCGACCATCATATTCACTACTTGCTTGTTAGTTTATCTTTTGCATATCAACTTGCTTATACAAGTCCTTGGCTTATACCTCATATTGTGAGATAAATTCTTCAGTTAAAGAGTTTTGAGTTTAAGTCCTACTTAGAACATATCAGATAAATTTGTGATGTATTATATTTCAAGATAAGTAGTTTTTCGTTAAAAAGAATTTGTGCCTATGAATAAATATCACGGTCTTGAGTAAGAACCACATCAAAAACACACGCAAACAATAACTTGTAATGTCCTTAATGTAACAATTCGCATTTTCAAGATAATTACTATTCCCGGAAAATTTCACTATTCACTTTTACTATTCATTTTTCCCGAAACTTGATTTTTTTTTCTTAGCCTCGAGTGATAAATCATTTCCATGACAAATTAAAAGTTTGACCTTCATAAGCTCATTTTCGTGAAAGTTATTAAGGAATTACACGTTTTAGGGTAAAACGTCATTCAAAAATTCTACGCACAACGAAACTCGACCCCGTCAGGTGACCCCACATCAGAAAAATGTTTGACACACTCATGATTTATTTGAGAATAAATCATGACTGAGAAAAGTATGACCAGAATAAACCTCGGCCGTGAAAAACTGGAATTTTCAGTTTTAAGCGTTTTTACTCAGCCGTAACATTAGCCTATACCTGCACCGCATTTCTAAGACTATTTGAGTTTTCAACTTATTAGAAAAAGTCAACATATTTTTCCCTCCTCCATTGACCAAAAATCATTCCTTGATTTTATAAGTCATTCCTTGATTTTTAGGCTTACGGTTTGATGTATAAAAGACATTTAATACCAACCGACACTAGACTGAGCCTAGTCTAGACATTATAAGTCTTTTTAAATCATTTTTATCCTATTAGAAAAGTAACATTTTACTTTTCTCAATTTTACGCAATATTCGTACATTTTACGTATTACGCGTTTTAGACCCGTGTTTCCCGTTTTAGCAGGGTTTTACCACCCAAATGGAACCTACCACTCATTTTATATTTTATTATGGAACATATGGGCATGTTTATCAATACTTTCAAATTCCATAATTTTACGACACCCGGTTTTACGTTTCGTGGCTTAATCATTTACGGTTGGCATTTCCCGGAGTCAAAACTAACCAAGTATCTTGGATAATATCAACAAAGTCCAACACTTCCTCCCCAAGGCTTGACAAACCGCCTCTAGGGGGGGGGGATTCACACTTGTGGCTTGATCTTGACCATTGATCCTTAGATCATGACAAGTGTTGAACTTGGTGACCAAGTTTTGGTAATTTCCTAGTTGTTTCCTAACCTCCTCAAGGCCATATAAATAGCCCCTCCTCCCCTTCATTTGTACGCCACACCACACACACCACAACACTCCATACTTAGCTTATTTCCTTCTAAATTCAAGCAAGATTCAAGAGCAAGTTCAAGATAGAAACCCTAGTTAGGTTTTGATTCATCAAAACACTTCCACAACCTCATATACTTGGTGATTTCTCTTGAGTTTGAATCCACTCAAGTCACCTCAACCTTCATCATCCATCTTTCAAGATTACAAGAGTAGAAAGAATGCATGAAGTGAAGTGGGTTGAAACAAGTCTATCAAAGTCCTATACTTACATGTTAACTTACCTTTCTTTGTAGAAAGCCAAAAGTTGTAAGCCAAACCCTAACATACTTCTTGCTAAATATCATATTCATGTTATTTACATATCATTCATGCTATATTTTGTCTTGTGATCATGTCCATGATGTACAAAAATGGGTAAAACAAGTATTGATACATATATGTAACTTATGTTATTCAAACAAGTAAACTAGTGACTTTCTTGGAGAACCACGACCAAAATAGTATAACTATGATATTGGATCATTACATATTATAGTAGAGGACTTAACAAGGAAATCATAGCAATTTGAACCATCTAAAACGAGTATACGAGTCAAAAGTTATGGCCATAAGAAGTTAGCGAAACCAAAACGGCAAAACTGCCTAGACCATACTGTTTTGCATTCTGACTTTTTGAAAGTCACCCTTCTAGTCCGATTCATCAAAAAGTTAAAACACGAAAGTTGTCCGGAACGACGTTTTCGTTCAGGAACAAAGAAGCTCGAGCCCTGAAAACGCTTTCCGAGTGATAATTTCTTCAAATTCTAAACAGCCATTTTTAGACCAAAGTCATTATATAAAGGTTATGGTTTATAAAGACCAAGAGGTCTTATGACCTAGATTCAAGACCACAACCATGGCTAGAGCCAAGGTTGAGTCTCAAGACCATGGAACAATGACCAAAGGTCATGGCAAGGCCATGACTAAATGACCATATCAACATACCAAGGCAAATACATGAACTAGAGAAGTTGGCGATAACTTGAACATACAATTTGGATCTACTTCATCTAAAAGAACCATGAGATACAAGTTATAAGAAACTCACCCTAATAACAATCTTCATGTAATAATAAACTTTCCTAAGTTTATTCAAATATCGGACATGTAACTTTTCAGATCAAAACTTATATCTATATATTTTATCAACTACTACAATAGTAGGGAGCCTCATGTGAGGAGTTCATTATGTAAGCCGTCGAGATGAGTTGTGGATTTACGAATTAAAGTGTCCTGGCTCCTCGAACGCTTACTAACATGACTTCTGAATTATGTCGGCCCGAACGGTAGTAAACGATATATAAACATACTTGTTTCATGAATCATTTCTTTCAAAGACTTACACTATACATCATACCACATCATGGACTAAGTGCAAGACATACATATATTGGCATGTTTATGTTTCCTTAGACATTATTCCAAACCTAAGTTGCAACGATTATTATAGGTTGCTCGTAAAAACCTTCGCGATTCGACCATCATATTCACTACTTGCTACATAACTTAAGGTGAGTCATAGCCTCTACTCTTTTAGTTGTCTTACCAACTCTTTGGGGGAGAATACATGCTCGTTTTTACATAAATGCAATACTTGTTTTACTTGAACATGCTACTAGTTTGCTTAAACACCAATTGCCTTACTCAATGTTTGTGGCTTACTCAAGTGTTTACATGTTACATACTTCATTGCCTTCCCGTTGCACTAGTATTCAACAAAGCGTAGTATCATGGCTTCCACTTCATTGTCATCATTATTTATATGGCATCATTGTAAAGATTGTTTATATAACGGTATTGCTACATTTATCTTTGAATCTAGATACAAGTTTTACCTTTGTTCACATAAACCAGATCATATTTGGCAGTGGGTTGTGAACACACAGGTTACAAGTCTCTTATGGCGGGACTTGCAACTGAGTGGATTTACGATGCCTTTGCTGGAAAATCATCATTCAAATGTTTTACATTACATTTTGTCACTAAACTCTATGAACTCACCAACCTCGTGTTGACACTTTAGCATGTATTTTCAGGTTCATAATGAACAAGGATGGCACGGAAGGGGCACGGATATTCAAGAGGGCTATAAATTTTATTATCATTCGAAACTCATTTAATGTAAACTGTAAACATGGAACCATTTGGGACCTCATTTTGTAATCTCTGATATTTATACAATTTGAATGATAAATCTTTTAAAACGACTCAATTGGAGTTCGTTTTCTATTATTGTGACTATTGTGCCGTCGAGTAACACCCAGTTTGAATTCCGCTGCAACCATGAATTGGGGGTGTTACACTTAATTCTTTCTTTATAGTTTTGTTATAAGTTTTTATCAAAAAAATATATAGCTGGAGATGTTAATTTTTCGTGTTTGTTTTCGTATTTCTAATTTTTCAATATGCTATTATAAGATAAGGGTGTTGTAATTTATAAACTAATTATCACATAATAAACATATAATCATCACGAGTACGTAGTACGTAGCGGATTAAGATCATATAATGTAAACAATTAACCTAAAAGAAAATGTACCTTGTTAGCTTCCTTACGATTCAAGAACAAGATCAAGAAACCAATAAACCCTAAATTAGGGTTTTCTAAAAATTGTCCCTTGTGTTTAAGGAGACACAAGAACCACCAAAAACCCAAATAGGATTTCTCTACAATTTCACACACACGTATTGGTAGCAATTCAATTAGAATGCTGATTCTTGGACCACAATAACTAACTTATCACTTTAGTTTCGTTCAAAATCAATCGCACAACCCTTGGGTTATGTAGTTCGATCGACCAAGACAAAAGTGGGAGAAGAAAAGAAGAAAAAGCTAGTTAGGGTTTTCCAAGAGATACCAAACAATGAATACAAAGGTTTGTATTTATAGTGAGATATCTTGGAGTCCAAGTTTGAGTTGGATTCCCCTTGGAATACCCCATTCGACCGATCCATGTGATAAGGAGGGGATTCTAGATCCTTCTCCTTATCTAATTACACTCTAGTCCTTTAACTTAACATTTAACGTCTGTTAACTAACTTCAGTTAAGTAATGTTTAATTAACGACCGCTAGTTAGTTATTATTGTGATTTAATAATTAATATATTACTATAATATATAAATTATATAAATTGAATCTTATATGTAACGTGTGCGATCCCGTAGACTCTAATACATTCCGGACTTACGTGTTCGAAATATGTTCACAATCCAACAAAAGGGGCTGTGCAACCTCATTTGCCTATAGCAAGAGGCAAAATTTTGATTTGATTTGACTCCCACACACCCATGTCTTGGACGCTAAAAACACTTCAAAATTTCCATTACAACATTGCTCAACAATTATAATCCTCAATACTAGAGCTTGGAAATATATATTTACTATTTAGAACCATTCATCTTATTAAAACAAGGTTGATTTTGAGTTCGTCCCAAACTATATACCAAAACTTGTCCAAAAGTATAGAATACGAGCACATACACATCAGTTCCACTCTGGCTTTTTATTAACTCATCAAAGTTCCATTCGGAATTATTCGATAAAATAAAAGTTCGTCTCTTACTTGTAACCAAATGTTAGACCTTAGATATATTAAGAATAGTTTGCAAGTTAAAAATATATCTATCAAGAGACTTTTTATGTAACTAACTCAAAATCAAACCACTAAATGAAACAAGAGGCCACATTTAATCCATGCATTCCATACGTCGATATTATGGACAAGCAATGATCAAGATCAACTCGCTCGCAATTTCTTCTTCTTTATATATAAATTCCTCACCAAAATTTTGTTTTCTCTGGACCCTTCTCCTCAATTAAAAGGTAAGATCTACTTCGTTCTCGTCGTCCTAATTCATTTGTTCTTTCGTACGCATTTGTTTGTTCCTCGTTTCATCAATTAACAGATTTATAAATCGTTTTTTCAATGAATGTGAGGGACTTTTATGTATGGTATGTGTTATAATGTGTAAGCAATTCTGGATGATATGTTGTTTGTGATGGATAATTGCTTGCATTATGCAAATGAGATCTGTGTGAGGGATATTAGGTAAATGCACATCGATTGTACGTGATCTTTGAATTGTGCGTGTGTGTATTAAGATTTGGATACAATCGGTTTCTCATTTCTTTTTATGTGAAGACATTCAGTTATGGTATTTGTTTAGAGCCTTCCCATCACCCATGGGCTTCGATCGCTTTGTGCCATAATTAAAAAGTAGCCCTCAATAACACGAAAAAAATTAAAATTAAGATTATGCTTAAAATCATTAATTTTGTGTCTAGACACAATGGTGCCATTATGTAACATATGTACTAATTCCGATCTCCACCATGAAACCTTGAAGCCCTTAGAAGAGGAGGGTTTCGTACAATATATTGAACTCACTTAAATCCTCCCATTATGCTAAACGATGAAATTGCTTTAAATAACACGGAGATTTGAAACTAGTTTATAAAGATCAAGTTTGATTTCCACATATACATTGAGATGCTATTTTATGAAGTCATTGTCTGCCTTCTAATAATGTTGTAATTTGTGTGTATAGCGGTGATCGTTTTAATACTCATTCTGTTTTACATTTTCATGTTTATTTTATTTTGTTTGGGCAGAGCTCATCATTGTTCGGTCAAGACATCATTGACAAGGAATTTTAGCACCTCAAATTTTATAGATGGCGGAGGTATGAGATTTTAACGCACTTATTGTGAACATGTGGATTTTATGCGTTGATTTAGGGAGTGTTTGGCATTGCATTTTGAAGATACCAATATGAGTATCGCGTACCAATAATTGTTTATTAGTGGTTGGGTACAATAACTATTTTTGTTGTCAATAGTAAAAATTTCTCAAAAATGTAAACAACTATAATTATATGAATATCATAAATTCGAACAAGATAACACATCCAAATAGTCACTTCGAACAAGATAGCGTTTGTCATTTCAAAATGCATGCCAAAACACCTTTCCAAGTTAAATACCGTAGCACACAACCATATCTGACGGCATTCAAATTGGCTGAGATCTCTTAACGTGAAGGTTATGTGCATAGTTATCGATTAGTACTAGTTATGTTCTTGTTTATGCTTATTAAGATATAGCGTATATGTGGAATATAACATAGCCGCTTTTAAAATCCAAATATAGGAGGGCCAAAAGGTGAGCTTGTATGTGTATGATTTAAGCCAAGGACTAGCTAAGCAAGTCTCCAGTTCTTTACTAGGGAAGGCTTTTGAAGGCATATGGTATTTATCTATATTACAAGTTTTCTTTCATCTTTCTTTATCATGCACAATGCACACACCCAACAAAAAAGATGATCTAGTTCGGATAAACCAATGTAGAAGAAACATTAATGTGTGCATTCACAATATTTTTTGACATCCAAAAATGTGACATGATATGTTTGGAAATTGAAAACACAGGCACACAGGAATAGTGGTATATGATACCGAATATTATTTTGGTGGTGGCATACAAAAAAGTCCTATTGGAACAGCACCTTATGGAACACCAATTAAAATGATTGATCTTGGTGACACCAAGATCACCAAGGATGCATTTGAGTCATATTTACAGGAGATAAGCCCACGCTACACACCAGAAACTTATAGTTTATTGAAGCATAATTGCAATACTTTTAGCAATGAAGTTGCGCAGTATCTCGTGGGCACAACCATACCGGAGTACATTCTTAACCTCCCTAATGAAGTCATAAGTAGTCCACTTGCTCCTCTAATGAGTAAGTTACTAATCTTTCTTCTTTCTTAAATCTTTTAATTCTGTTATTTTTGTGTCTTTTTTATACTTGGTAGTTAACAATGTTGGACAAAATTTAAATACAAGGATAGATGATTTAATATGATGAAATCTCAACTAACTAATGGTAATGGTTTAATCTTTCTACAAATGGATAGAATGTTTTGTTTTCTTATTTTTAGACTAATAATAAAATGATTGCTGGCTTTTCAGAAACAAGATACTATATTTTCTAAATAAAAGCTAAGCTAGAAAGTGTTACATTTTTTTTAACCAACCAGACACAATATGAGTCTCTAGGTCATGCATGTCAGTTTTTGTTTTCAACTTGATGTGGGCTCTTCAACTATTCAAAAAATTTAATAGTAACTACAATGACAAACTTTTTGATATAGAAAATTGTCGGTGTGAGATACGGAAATGTGAAACAAAAATGAATATTAGATGCAGAAAACACTATGTCACTCTATGTTTGAATTCAAAGGTTGGGTAATATTTGGTATGGGCCAGGTTGGTCTACAAGACCCTAACATGTTTTTGTCCAACTCTCTTAATTTCTGTAAAGACATGTGATAAAATTATGTGTTTGCAAGAAAGTGGTCACATTTTTTAACTGTTGACGCTTTCTCTAGCTGCTTAGTTAGCCTAAACATTGTTTTTCACATATTATTCTTGGGGTGTGATGTGCGGGCTGGTCAACTGCAAGAACATATGACTACATAAAACGGTTTAGCATGTATAACCAAATCGACCACGTTCATAAATTAAGTTGCCTAATTTGCAGTGCCGTTGATACAAAATCTGGAGGCACAATTGAGGGAAGGTGAAGTCCCACAACCTCTTAGCTTAACTGAACCAACTAAAGGCCAACCCTCAGAGGCCACCACTATTCAACCTGTGACTGATCCTCTCGGCAATGCTAGGAACGTGGTCCAAGATGAGATCGCCAAGGAGTTTGCTGCAATAAGGGCCAAGGGGGAACTTGGACCGAGTGAAGCTACAGCACTTGCAACCAAAAATGTGATGCAAAAATATGGGTTCATGAATGGCAGCAGCTAAATATTGGTTTGTTTGATGGTGTTATATTTTCAAGATTTTCTGACTTATTTTGTCTAGCTTTTGGCTTTATGTTTCCAGTTGAATTATTGTGACTGAATATAAATGGACACTATATAAGTTAAACTATTTTCATCCTGCAAAAAAATTTGAGGGCCAATCACAAAATGAATGATATTTTGTTTTCTAGCACATATTGTAATAAATATGGTTTGATCGTCTGTCAAATAGTGTCCTTGACTCAGTGTACGGGAAAATCGTAACATATTTTGTGGGTATATTCAATGAAAGTATCAGCATTTATTGTTAGAGAAATGACTTGAATCCATACTTTCAAGTTAGTATTTTGTAGTGTATATATGAAGGTGTTTTACACCAAAATTTAGGCTAATGGAGTGGAGCAAGTAAGTGAGTAACTCACGGGGTGAGCTCCATTTCGCATGCATGAGTCGCTCGTGAGTTAGGCAAAAAAAAGTTAATGTATGGCACCAAGCAAGGAATGAATAAAAAGTGAGATTTTTATAATTAAATATTTGGTTTGTGAGTGTGTGTACTACCTCCGTCCCATAATTATTGTCCACGTTTAACTTTTGAAGTCTTTATTTTACAACTTTGACCATAAATATTTTTATTTGTGTTATATAATACTTGATGAAAATTATACAAATAAAAATACATTTAAAACTCAATCTATTTATATATTTTGCATCAAGTAATATATATCATAAAGAAAAATATATACAGTCAAAGTTGAAAGCTAAAGACTAAAAAAGTCAAATGTGGACAATAATTATGAGACGGATGGAGTATATTTTTTTATAATTAAATAAAAAGTGGTGTATATTTTTATAAAAGTGAGTGGGAGTGACCACTATGGATGATGGTGACTGGGAGAGAGTGAAAATAAGAGAAGAGAGAAAGCTGAGATGACACTGAGGTGGCGTTGAGTGAGTTGCTACCACTACTTCTAGTATTATATTATTTCCGGTTCCATGCGTCAAAAGACATGTTTTCTATACACCAAAATTTCAATTATGTCAGGTAAGTTTAGGCATGTTCATTTCGATAAACAACTTAGTTTTTAACGGCTCGATAATAACATTGACATTGAAAACCATTTTTTTTTACCTCCCAATGGGTAAAAATGCTACTCCAATAATGATTTTTTATCCAAGCCACCAGAATACCTGATTCTGTAGTTTATGTATAATTGTATATCTAGCAAACCAAACGTTTTCCCCTCACCCGAACCACACCCAGCGGTTCCAGGGCCGGAGATGGACATGGGCAACATGGGCCGTTGCCCAGGGCCCATTATTTGTAGGGGCACCAAAATTGTAAAAACCCAACTGGTATATACATTGGATTTAAAGCCCAATAAGTATCCCTCAAACAAGAAAAGGAAAAAAAAAAAAAGAAAAAAAAAACGATGCATAGCAAAGGGCCTTTTATAACTTTTTTTTGAATATTTATAACTTTTTTTTTAGTGTCGATTAGTATATTTGGATATTTTTTACTTTATTTTTGGCATCGATAATGGCTGTTTTACTCGCATATTTTTTTTATAAGAGGGCCTTTTTTTAGGTACCGCCCAGGGCACCCAAGATCCCCGGGACGGCCCTGAGTGGTTCTTGCCACTTATTGCCGGCACTCGGTTTCTTCGGTCGATGGCTCAGTGGGGAGTTTTAACCTCTTACCATTAAAAGTGTAGGGCCCCTAGTCAAGAGTCCAAGAAGTAAAGACATGTGACACTACCCACACAGTAAATGAGCAGAACTGTGGTTGTCTCTGTTAACAACATTATGGATATGAACATTTGACTAAAAGGCCAATCGCCTGTATTTAGAAAATACACAAAAAAAGGACAATACACTTGACATGCAATCGCTTGAATTACCAGAAACTAACTGTGAATCAAAAGTTCAAAACACATACTTGACATACAATTTCTTCCAAAAAAAAGCTCGACTATTAATCGTACAAACTCTCATTTATGATTCCTAATATCACTATATCTGTATTATCAAGGTACAGACAAACAATTCAAAATGTTATTTTAGTGACTGAATCTCACAATAAACATTCTTATCGAAACCAGAGAGTACACCACTACCAGAAGCATCTCCAATCTACACAAGAAGGTTAACCAGTCACCAACCCTAGCCAAAGCACCGTGTCCGTGGTTCACCTATTTGCCACCACCACTTGGCCATGACACCAAAGTCACTTGAGGACAAGACTCATCAAGATTCGTATCATTTCTAGAATACAAATAGTTACATGTCCATAACTTTATATCTAAAAAGTCTACTCTAGCCACCTTGTGGCGAAAAAGATTCCTCTTGATTTTTGACTAGTCAAATTCAAATAATCTCTCAAATTCAACTAGTCACAACCTATTCGTCATTGCACTAAAAAAGGCAACCTATATCCCGTGCACCTTGGAATGAAGAGACAAACGAAAAGCCTACAACAAGATACCAGAATATCTCCAAGGGACAAAAAAACAATTATACATGTAGAAAATGAGTAATTACTTGAGAGAAACATTAACTTCTATAGACGATTCCGTCAAAATGATGTCTTTGGAGTTTTCTGCTTTCGGGTGGTCACGGGAATTAATCTTTAACCTCACATGTAGTGGCCTTAAAAAAACGAATTCTTCAGGAGTTTTCTCTGATGTCAATAGAATCTGAGCACACGCATCTGTTTTGGCCTTATCTTTCCCACTCGGGTCTAATAGGCTTGCCAATCTCGTAGCCCGTAGCTTCTTGGGTTCATCCTTCTGATTTTGAAGCTTTTTGATCCTCAAGTACAATGCAGCACTGATAATAACCTGGGAAAAAATTGAACACTTAAAATGGTTTTGATATAATTTTCCGCCAGTATATAAACATTGCATTAGCTTCGTGAAAGAATATTGAGGTTGCAAAAGATTATCGCTTTTGTGAGATATCAAAATTACCTAAAATGAAAAGATACTTGTAATAATTTTTTATTTGCAGTGATGCTTAAGGAGCAAACACCAACTTTAACAAGAATGATGTCTTAAAATACTATACACTTTCATGGTACAGAAAGAGTAATAGTCTAATAGAGAACTTTCTCATTTTGAGTAAAAAAAAAAAAAAAAAAAAAAATCGTTACTGGACTAAATTGGACATGCATGTTTGGCCAATTGATTTATTTGTACTCTAGGTCCAAAATAAAGACTTCTTTACATTTTGTTCACAACATTGTCTTTTCTGAGCCAAGAGTGTAAAAATATGTCAGCTGGACGAAATTTTTAGTTACTCATCCTTGAGGGATGTAATATTTTTAACTATAGATCATTGGGTCTTTCTAGAGGTAGCAAATTTGACCTATTTGCTTAAGGAATGAGTCCATTTGGGTAATATTTTATTTCTATCAGGTCAGATGGACAAACATAAGTCTGCTACAATCAAAAAGCTCAAGTCGATTAAACAGATTCAAAAATGATTTAAAGTTGGTTCTTTTTTATGCATAAAACCTTCTAAACCATTTTGTTCAAAAGATTGAAATAGTATCGTTATAATATTGTTTTTGTATCATATATTCATATTCAACATTCTAACTATGTATAAAATAAAGCAATTTTGGAAAAAAGAATTTTGGGTGAACCATATCCGTACAAAAATTACACAGTTAGTCCACTATTGACGCTCCCAATTTGCCTCATCAATCTTTTATTTATATTAAAATATTATAGCTTAGCATGTGAACCTGAATGCACATACCTCACTTGTTCCCGGGCTAGTATCGACAGCACAATCAATGCATATTTTTCCATCTTGCACTTTTGCATGAGAAATTGTATCCTCTTCAGCTTTAAGTTCTTGTTCTGTTAAAGACGCAAGCTCATCCAACTCATCGTACCACTGTTGGGCAACACCAACCTGCATACATATGAGGTCAGCATGACTGCATATTCCTTGATAAATGGTTCTTTATGTATACATGGGACCACACCCAAGGTAATGAAATATAATCACCCTCGAATCTTATTTTCCTGGATTATAACAGTAAGAGTAAACCTAGCGACTTTGGTGAAATGTAAAGGTGGCAAGATGGGCGAGTCTGTTGGAAAAGATCATTTATGGTACATGTCAAAACGGCAGGGTGACCCATAAACATTTTTTTCCCCATTTTCTCTATAAATATGTCGCCCATTAGACATGATTAAAAACACCATGATTATTAAAAAGTAGACTTAAGAGTGATTTCTAACCTGTTTCACTCAGCTGAAACAAAAAACACTCCAAATCGACCCATATATAATTAATGAAACAGCCACCTAATATATTTTTCGATTAAAGGGAAAGAAGACAAAAAAGAAACAAACGATAAGAAGCTAAAAAGGGCATCCAAAGTTCAACCTTTTCTGTTGATTCAGCTTTGTTCTCTGCTCCTAAAACTTCAGTAGCAGTGCCTCTTGTCTGGCGCCATATGCAACCTTCATCTAGTGGTTCCACAAGCTCAGTATCCTCAGGGATTTCAACTTTCATCTGTATGTTTATCCTTCCTGTGCCATAACGTTAAATCACGGTTACCTAAATTATTTTCACATAATCGATTTATCACCCATCATGCTACACCATTAATAATCAGTAATGCCATGAAAAAACCCGGGTGTAGAGGCAATTGGACTATATTAAAAACTACATAAGCAACCCATCAATCATTTGGAGAGTTAAGAGCATGTAGAGCCAATTACCTGGTAGCAAGCTGAAATGTTGAATATGATCGACATGAACTCCCGGGACACCAAAACCACTGTGACATCAGCAGCAAGAATACATGAGAACCTTAAACTTACAACCGAGGAATAAAAATATGACCATATGAGATAAATAGACGACTCACGCAGCATAAGCTGATTCCATAGGGGACACCAACCAGTATGGTAATCCAAGTATTCCAAATTTTGAGAACTCAAAGCTACTCATTGACTGAGATTTTTTGTTGTATTTCAGTACCACCTGACCATCTAAAGCAATCCGGTTTCTCATGAAATTAGCAGGTTGTAGTTATTAAATAGAAGAAAAAGGAGAACAATAGTCTAAAGATAGCAATCTCAACCCATTCTAGGTAACTGAGCTGACTCAGGTTTATACTCAATGGGTAAACTTTCGAAACATAGTTCAAAGATGGAAAGGCTCAAATGGGTTTAAATGAGACAACATTGACCCGCGGTGTATTTGAGTTTGTAGTTTGTACCTATTAAATCGCTTTATTTAGACAGAGTAGATTTAACCGTGGTTTTAGTTTCTACCCGTTTGACACGTTGGAAATAATTATAACCCAGGTTGAACTAATAATAATGGGTCAAAATTGCCACCTCAAGCATATATTCAAATCGTCTGCTAAAAAGTTTACCTGAATCACAAATTACTATATTGTCCTGAAAAGTCGCCACCGAAGAGACCAGAGCAGCATGTGAAATTCCCTCTACTGAGAATTTAGTGGCAATATGCTGTGGCAGGCTACTAGACGGTATCTCCTTCAGAAGGGATGACTTCTCCTGAATCAAAGGTCCACAGATCTCCATAATATTTGCAAAACCTTCAGAGTGTAAACATATATTCACTTCCGGAGCTGATAACTCAAATTGGAAATATCAAAAGAAAAAAAGCCAGCAAAATGCAAACCTTTGACAACTTCTTTAAGAAGACCCGATGACATATCAATGATCCATAAGGTTTCAAAACTGCATGAATACATAACTGATAAGTAAATGGTCGACCATGTGAAGTGGAGATGACATTTAATCACTTGGAACTTGTAATTTTAATAAACATTGAAACCCACAAATGTGTATATGGTAAAGTTGCAGAGAGTAACACATGCTTTACCTGCGGTTGAGAACAAAGAGGTCATTTTCAACCGATTTAAGTAGATGCCAGGGATAGAAAAGTAATTTAGAATCAACTTCCTCTGAATCTGAGGGAACATCTCTTTTACTCCAAAGTTTATCCATGATCCAACTAAAGGGACCGCTTTTTGTCTCATGAACAATAGGTTTTGGGTAGAATGTCTCTACAGTCCTGCTCTCCATATCAGCTCTCCTTATAGCATGATTCTTAAATGATACAAAACAGGGCAAGAAATATGAAAATGTGAAAACTATAATACGACTACTGCTCATAACTACAGTTCACAATATACAATTATTGAAAATCTAATTCAATCAAACTGATAGTCACATTGCCAAATGAATTAACCCTTATACTAGAAGCGATCAATTTGACCCATTTACTTATGGTCACTTTGGGTATCTCAGACAGGTCACATTCGAGAATAGCTAAAAGGGAAATGGGTCAAAAGTATCCAAAAGTCCTCTTTAATACATAAAACCTCATAAATCGTTTTATTCAAACTTTGTATTACAATTGTAAAAGGTTCTTTTGTAATCAAAATTAACATTAACTATTTTTAATTTAATTCTAAAAAGACCAAAAAAAGTGACAGTATGTCCACCGTGGCATCGCCAACCCAGATCAACCTGTACTACATACGAACCTTGGATGCTCCACAGATATGAAGGGTGTACTGGAAAATATAAGAATACAAGAAACTACTCCTCAATAGCCTACTTTAAGAAAATACACAGAACCTTAAGGCACATACCTCCGAGTCAACAAAATACAGGGAATCCTCATCATCGTCATAAAGCAACGCAGCAGGGCGCATTATCTTGGAAGATTCAAACTCTCCATCCTCGAATCCAGGAGAAGATCCAATCTGGAAAGAAACAGTATTATAACAAAAACTTTATAGCACCCTTGTCATATTGATATATGAGTTGAAAATGGATTTCCTTACATACAGAATCTAAGATCTCCCCGTTGCTAGCGAACACAATTATACGATGGTGATTTGTGTCGGAAAGGAAGAATAGTCCATTAACTTCATCAACCTCGATGCACCCTGCAGATTGTATTACTATAAGTTAACAAAACTTAAAATTGTTTTAGCTTCAGTTTAGGTCTTATAAAGATTCTGAATTTCAGGAACTTGCCGCGTTAAATACACAAATTATCATCCAATTCGAAACATTTTGAAGGATGGAATTACCCACATCGACCCACTCATAATTAAATGGCCCAAACTTGACAACTCTAGTTATATTGCCACGGTCCCACAACAAATGAAATTATTCCATCTGAGCCATTGACATAACCAAATCCCAGTATATTGTTACATTAATGTGGACATCTTTGACTGTCACTTACTCAGCAGAGAAAACAAAGAAAAGATGTGTAGCTCAACTACTGTACCTGGGAAATAAAGAAGTGAATTTTGCAATGGAGAGCAGAGACGCGGTTCCTTAAAAGCATCAAGTGGCTTTACCCAAGTGCCTCTCAGATTATGCAATAACCCGGGTTTTTCTTTCGTCTCCACAATTAAATCCTTGATGGCTGCAGATGTGTACCACAACAAAATAAAATAAGAAACAAGAAATTTGACAGATATAATACACAACAGATATCAATACGGATGATGTTTACAGTTAATAAAAGCAACTTCTTCCTAACATTTCGTTCTTATCATAATTTCCAACATTCTACAGGACAACCAATTGCAAACTAGCATACACTTCAAGTCTATGGTTTTGCAAAGCGGCCAACTATGGAAACACAGAGTAATTTTCCATGTTTTGCATGGAACTCCAAAGCCAAGGGCTCGCTGGATTAGCACAATAAACTATGATGAAAATAAAAATGTTACAGTTCCAACTAACTTGAAACTGTATTATATATTCCTACAAAGTGGAATCTATAGTTGATTGCATCAATTAACTCTTTGTGTGCATTATGGTTGGGATACAAGTAGAAAGTAGAAATACAACACATAATATGATATGATAACAAAAGAAGATTTGAGGATAACGCTTACCTGTCTCAAGAATTTCCGATTCGACATCCTTGTCATGCAAGAGCAGAGGACCATCCGTGCCGAATAGGATGTAGCACGCTCTATCTGCCACCTAAATAGACAAAGATGGATGTAAGTAATAAACCATTCTTGCATATGCTAATCACGTTGTTTAAAGGAGTTATAGCTCGTGTAAGTCAAAATTTTTGGTTTGGGTTCAATTGATAACGGATCAAATAGTTACAATTTAAAAAGTAAGCTAAAAAAATGAATATTCAAAAGCCACACAAACTATACTCCCCATGCATTTACGACCTCTAAATAATTTTATTCACTATAATCAGGGTCATTATTTTAGTAGTCGTATTAGTTTATTTGCATAAAAACGAGCTTAAGATACAATATTAAGATTCATCTGAAAAGAAACTTTACCTCAGAAACAGACTTGTTCGAAACCAAGATAGGAAATGTGATGTATTCCCTCATGACTATCTTTGCTAAACGAGACTGAACAGCATCACTGCTACCTTCTGCGCAGAGCTGAAATCCAATAACGTTGAGTGAAGGATATCTGCATTTGGTAAATATAGACACAAATAACTAGATTCAAAATCAACAAGACTAAAACAAAGAAGCTAAATATTACTAGATATTTTTCTACCTTTGCTGAAGTGATTTTACTTTTTCGAACATCGAGCTAGAGTCTTCAATGAATGCACCGGCAACAACTAAGAAGACTCCATCTCTCGCACCTATATCCTTGGTGACATCACTTCTATTCAACCACCAATGAGAGGGGCCTATATTAAAAAACTATTTAAAATCTGGCAAATAAAGGCAGAATGTATTTGTTTCTACAATAACATCGTGTAAAATTTATATATTTATGGCTTAAAAATGGGCACAGGGTATACTTGGGTCATTCCTAATATGACCAATCAAAATAAAGTACTAGTGTACTACCTATCGAATCGAGGGTTGATAATGAATAATCAAATGTCAAGAATACCGCCAACCTGATATGTGGTCAAAACATATAGCATTTGTATTTTTGTATGGCCGTCAAAGTGAAAAACGCATATGAATATGGCCAAATTTCTATAGGAAACTCTGTGTGTCTATGAAGTAAAGTACGTATATACAAAATACGATAAGCTGGAAACATGTATGGACTATGTGCATATGCACCTGCATCAAGTCAGTTCTCATTCATAGCATTAGTTGTATCCACCAAATCATACCTTATCGGTACCCTCACATAAAAGAGTGTTTGGTATTGCTTATTTTTTATGCTTATATGCATATTTTAGACATAGTGTTTGGATAACGAAACTGCTTATTCCTAGCTTATTCAGGGGTAGAACTTAATTAGTTTCGGATAAAATGATTAAAATTACAAAAGTGACTTTTGACCCTCATTTCTAACCTAAAAACCTTTAAAAAGAGATATGCGTCAGTTCTATGTTCTTATATCCGTTTCTCAAAAACTAATTGTTGACTTGCTTATTTTGAAAAAGTAAATAAGTGCTTATTCATACGCAGGAACATAAGCAGAAAGCATAATCATTCCTAAACACCCTCTTAAGCTACCAGGATCACAAACAAACAACAATGCATAATACCTTGAAGCTCATTAAGACTGGACCTAATAAAAGCCGACAACGCATCAACCTCCGAACGCGCTGATTTACATTTTTCCACCAAAGTCGAAAACCTGAAAGAAACTGTCATCTGTAAATTAGGAAAGTCCACATTAGCTCCTACACTAAAGGCAAATAAATAAAATTTACCTATGAGAATAATAATATTGTTTATAAACCAAATGCTCGTTGTCGGGTTTTCGACACGAATATCGACCAACTGAATTCGAAATACATCTGGATGAATGATAGTTTCTTAATATCCGATAACATCTACCTGAAATAAATAAATTGTCAGAAATTAATTTTTTTTTTTAAAATATTGATAAGTGAAGTTTAAATATGTGAGATGTGAAGAAATTACCTGCTGCTCGTAACATTATAATTGGAAGGAATGTTTAATTTTAATTAAAAAAAAATAAAGTCATAAACCCTAAAAAAAATTGGTTAAGTGAAGAACCCTTGTGACCTGAAATGTAAAAATTGTAAGAGAATTAGAAAGTTTCGAATTGACCCCTTTAAATGTATTGAATGACGATAATTGACTGGAAAATAGTTATAACTTATACTCCCTCCGTCCCAAATTTATTGTCCACTATTGACTTTTTTAGTCTTTCTTCTTCAACTTTGACCTTAAATATTTTTGTGGGTGTTATATAATATTTGATGCAAAATATATAAATGGATTGAGTTTTAAATGTACTTTTCAATGGTATAATTTTTTATCAAATATTATATAATAAAAAAAACATATTTATAGTCAAAGTTGAACCAGTTTGACTTTGAAAATTCAAACTGGACAATAATTTTGGGACGGAGGGAGTAACTCTTTTTCCTAATACTAACTTTTTTTCCATTTTATAAAGTAAGATACAAAATTTTACAGAATTTAAGTACTTGGAGGGGGAAAAAAACAAAAATCTTAGGGGTTGTTTAGTTGGTGAAAAAATTCTCAATTTTTTCATTTCAAAAATTCTTTGAGAAGATGGTGGTTTTTCTTCTCTAGAGAAGAGTTGAGAATTTTGAAAACGTGTTTAGTTGAAGTTATATTTTTCTTTTTTTAAAATGATAAGAAGAATACTTCAAATTGCGATGGTGGCGGCGGCGGCGGCCGGTGGCAGCGACAGTCGGTGGTGGAGGATGACACGAGAGCTTAGGGGTAGAATGTTTTTTTTTTTTTTTTTTTTTTTTTGAAGTTGAGAAAAAAGTGAGAATGGTAAAATGGGCTTTTCAATTTCTTAGTTAAAATTTAGAAAATGAGAATTTCATTTTTTTCGAAAATTGTTGGAAAAAAGTGCGACTAAACGCGTTTTCAATTTTTTCATTTTCTTATGAAAAATTTCTTGAAAAAATAAAGAATTTCTCTCAAACTAAACGCACCCTTAATTTTCTATTTTTAGCTTCTTAGAAAAATAATAGGCGATTTAATTCTTCACAAAAGATAGAAAATGCGTTCAAATTAACATTGTTTTCAATTTTGTAGAAAAAATAAAGGGAGGTTTTAGGTTACAAGGAAAACAAATAAAAAAATAATAATAAATAGTTTTTTTTTTTTTTTTTTTTTTTTTCTTTGTTAAGTTGGGAAATGCAAATTTTCTGTTTTGTTGAAAATTAGATCGAAAACAATTGATTTGAACGTAATCATTTTTTTATTATTTTTTTTTGGTATAAAACATTTTGTGGAAACACAGGGGTATTTTTTTTCCAACTAAACGCACCCTAACACTTTCTTAGTTTTAAAAACGATTAACAAACCAATTTTGTCACAAAACCGAAGCTTGATGTGTGGGAATTGTACCAAGTTTTACCTCTCGAGGGATCTCGAGAAGCTTACAACCCCCACCAGGCAGTGTACCTGATCGTTGTAGTATAATATAGTGACAAGTACCGGGGGATTGATCGTTCAACTCAGGAATAGTGTCGCTAGGATTAGAAAGCCTAAGAACTAGGTCTAGAGGCGAGGGATGATTCTTTTTGTATTTTTATATTTTATAAAAAGCAATTAAAAATCTCGGGTTTAGAGGAGTGGGCGGAATTAGTTGCTAATCAACTAACCCAATAACTAAAGATGCAATCAAAATAAAATAACAAAAATGAAAATAAAACTAATTTAACTAGTGGTGTGAACAATAAATGGGAAAATTGTGTTTACTTAGATTTCATTACTCCCTAGATATCTTTTACAGGTTGATAGTTTGTTACAGTTGCGTGGATGACGGGTTATATTCCTTAATACCAATCGTGGGGTGGCGTACGTACTTCCCCAACTCTATAAGCTCCTACTTCACTCCTATGTCGAGCCTGCAAGAAGCTCCTAACATGAGATCACTAGAATTCGCTCATGCATTAAATACAACCATAAAAACCTTAGTACGCATTGGTTCATGTTTCTTAAGACGTTCAAGCAAGTTACATTATGGAAGTCTGCCAGTTTTCTTAAGCCTAACATCGAAATCATTCATCCATTACAACTATAAACAAGCAATCAACCTATAATCAACATCTAGGTTTCATTACATCTAAGCAAACACACAAGAGCTCTAGCCTAGCATGTTAAAATCAAGACAAGCGTAAGATATATTCAAACAACACATAGACATATTGAATGAATTGAAAGGATGCTTATCTTAATTGAACATTAAAGGTTTCAAGGGGTGAAAACCCTTGAAAATACTGTAAAGGTCGAGCTAGGGTTTATTCAACTCATCCCTAAAATTGTCCTCTCTTTTTAGAATGAAAATTACAAAGACTATATATAGATTTCCTAAGGTGACGGCGTCAAGAAGAAAGTTATGACGCCGTCAACCCGCCGCCAATAATATAATCGGATTGCCTAGATCCAGATCTAACGCCGTCATGTGTAATGTTGCTCTGGGTCGTCACCACTTTTATTCTTGACGACCATGCTTTGACGCCGTCACGTTTATACTGGGCCGTCACCACTTTCGCTCTTGACGCCGTCATCAAAATGCTCTTGACGCCGTCAGGTACTGTTCCCAGCAAGGAAAATTAAGACATTGTCGTTTTCTTCACTTTTATGCTACAAAAACGTCCAAAATGCTTCCTTTTTCCAGAATTCACTCCAAAAGTACCTAAAATCACAAAAAAAAACGATTTAGGGCAATGTTTGATTAAATAAATTCAAATTCCGGCTTAAATGACCCCCTAAAAACAGATCATTTTTCGCCTCATCATATACCCTTACACTTGAGATTTGTTTATCCTCAAGCAAATGCGCTTTTATTCTAATCAAAATACAAGTTATCGGTCATTTAACACTAATATAAAAGTAATTACAACAAATAATTGTTCCACTAAGGACCAAAGACAAGCACGGAGGTCATATACTAGCACCTCACAAATAGTGTTTATATACTCACATCTCTCGGGTGTAATAAAGTATATATCACAATATGGAAATGGAAAATATCTCTCACTACCTGCCATAGCAAAATAGATTACCATATGCTTGGGAAAGGATCAAACCTCCACCACATGGCGTAAGCACCTAGGATAAACTATTAAAGAGGTCTTTTAAAGGGTTATAACGTTAGGTGTAGGGATATGGAATACACGGTTTTGTTGGATATAGGCAATCTTTACTGGTGGCGAGTTAATCATCTTGGTTAATTACATGTACAATATGGCGTTGCTAAGCCAAGACTAGACTCGACTTAAGCTAATAAATGAAAAATAACAAAAACATAAAATGAAACGGGATGGTAGTCCGTATGTTTTTTTTTTTGTTTTTTTTTTTTTTTTTGCATACACTCTTACCCTACCATCCAAAATAATACATCATAGGGAATGAACATTCCCCTTACACTTGAATTTTTACATACTTTACAATAAACTAATCTAATGACTCGAATTAAGATAATCAAAACACTTGGAGTACTTTTTAAGATAAACACACATATGGGGGTAATATATGATGTTCTTCCCCATTACTCCATAACACAAGTACTTTACCCATGAGTCCCAATCGTCCCAAAATAATATGTACAAGGATATGACTCGACTTAGCAACCATGTAATCAATTAGATAATTAACTAAGGGTTTAAACATGTAACAATAATGCACTAAAGATGAGTGCATACACGGAGGCAAGGCGCTTTGGGTGTACATTTAAGTGGGGTGTAACAAATTCTTCCTTTAAGTAAGATGCTTAAAGGTAGAAACGAAAAGATAGGCTCGGAGGGTGTATTAGGGGTTTCGTGTACTAAAAATGTGTACAACGCTAAGGGTGTGGGAAAAATTAATTGACTTAACTAGCCAAGTAATATGACTTAAATGGTCAAGTAATTATGATACGGGTTTAACACAAGGGTGATCCTAATGCCTCTTATCATGTAGTAAATCCTACTACACGAATGTAGTCTCACTAGCGGTCTCGGGATGCATCACTAACGCAAGTTCTAGAATCTAAATGCTACCGGTACACTCATAAACACTAATAATAAATGCTTTTCCTATCAAATCTAAAGGCGAACCTCACATATTTGGGTGGGAAAATTTTTTGAATAGTACGGTTTTGTGCTAGTCATACAATCTTCTATCCATGAGACGCTTGCTATGGCTAAAGTTTCACTCCTAAATGTTGTAAAAAAATTTAAATTTGGCGCTAAAATTACACTAACAAGTATTTCTCATAGTTTTATTACACATCTACCATCAAACAAACAAACTCAAGTGAAAGTGTATCTATAAGGTATCATCATTTACCCTCCCCTTACACTTAGGATGAACATTGTCCCCAATGTTTAATTAAAGAATGTAAAAGTGAAACAGGTAAAAGAATGAAATCAAATACTCCCCTGATTCGTTCGGTGTGGATAGTGCGGTAACAAGGTTAGATCTTCCTCCAACAAAATGAACAATCAAAGCTAACCTTCCAGAATATAAATCATCTTCTTGTCATATATAACCTGTTAAACCTGAGAAAACAAACAAGGCAACCTCGCGTAAAATCGGCGGCAATCTATATATGATAACAAATCCTAGAAAACAAAGTAAGATATAATGCTTGTGGAATGAATGTTTGCAGATTTCCTGGAGTTTATAAAACTAAAGAATTGACAAAAACTTTAGGACTCCGTTAGAAAAACAAAACTAGCAAAATTTCCAGAATTTTACACATGACGCCGTCAGGAATTAATTCCTGACGCCGTCAGAAGTGACCTGCAGAAATCTTTACGTTAAGTTTCCGGAAAATTTCTGGGAAAATTTATGTCTTACTTCCTGGAAAATCCTGCAAAACATCATTATGACTCGATACAAGCATTTGACTCTAACAATTACGAATATACATGTTCATTTAATATTGCGGAGAATCATGATCAATTTTGTTTCTTAAAAACATATTTGGGGTTTCCCCTTACACTTATCTTTTGCGAAATACCTTTGGATGAAGTTAAGACAAAGCCAAACGACAAAATAAAGTATTTTTCACCATTTTAGTTTGAAACATGATCTACCAACAATAAAAATAAAGCATGCATACGGAAACAAATAATAATAGAACAAAATAAAAATCACACAAATCATGGGTTGCCTTCCAAGAAGCGCTTTTCTTTATTTACGAGTCTTGTAGCTAGACTCAAGGTCATGGGCTATTACGTGACCTCATCGTTGGTCTCATTTTTTAGGTCATCTCCTATACCAGTTTTGTATTCCGGACCTAGTTGCAAGCATTCTTTGTAGAAACCAAGTATCCTATTCATCACATACTCTACTCCTCTACGTCTATCCTCATCATTCCTATAGTAAACCGCTTGTTTGTGTTCCTTTTCTACGTTCGATAAGAGGCGGTATTGTTCAATCTTATAGGGTATTTGGTAAGCAATCTCATCATTCTCATCCTTGAATCTAACTATGCCTAGAGTCGGATCATAACTCATCTTAGAGGCCTCAACGAACGGTTTTCCGAACACTACTTGACTTAGGCAATCATCTATCACCGGACGAGTATCCTCCACTATCATAAAGTCGGTCTCATAGGTGAAGTTTCCGACAATCACATGCAATCCTTTCACTCTCCCTACAAAATTACTTATCAAATTCTTACTGGGCATCATCCTATAACCAAGTTGCTTCTTCATTACCCAATTATAGTATCCTAGTCATGATATTTATAGGAGACCTATGATCGATATAAGCTTTTCATACATGCATATGCCCAATGTTGCATGGTATGTTGATGTTAGAGGGATCACCTACTTTAATAAGGGGTGAGCCAAGGATATATGGTGTCTCGGGATCATCGAATAAATCCTTGTGATATTCCCGTTCTTCCTTGGTGGGCAACTTATCAAAGTACTCTTCTACAGTTTCTACTTCCTCTAACTTTTCTCCCTTATCAACCTCAACTTCCTTAATTTCATCCCTAGGCTCGGTTTTTATTCTAACTTCATCCTTGTCACTTTCTTCTATATCTTTATCAATTGGCTTAATGGTGACAACATTGACAAAGTGGACGTGTTTGGATGACGAGGGGTCCTTAGTTTGGATTCCGCTATTGGTGTCCCTAGTGTCCTTCCTAGGTGTAGTTAACGCTTGGTTGTTGAGGGCTTTCAACAAGTTGTCAATCTTATTGGTCATCTCCGTTTGTTGTTGATTGAATTCGGTTTCAAACTTAGCTATGCGAGCTTCTTGAGATGCCATAAACTTGGACATCAATCCTTCAAGATTGTTGGTACTACCATAGTTATTAGAAGGATTGTTGTTGAAAGTACGGTTGGGGGTGGACCGTTTGGTTGGTAATGATTAGGCGGATTGGAAGAATTGGTTTGGTTTTGTTTCCACCTAAGGTTCGGGTGATTTTTCCAAGAAGGGTTGTAGGAATCACCGTAAGGGTTTGGCTCAGGTTTGAAAGTGTACCACTTATCTCCCGCTTCATCGGTACGCGAGGATGCGTAGTCCGCAAAAGCTGTTCCGGGGAATTCCACGCAATCACGAGTGTCATGGGGACCACTACATAATTCGCATGAAGAAGTGATTTTATTCACTTGGCTTGAAGGCTTAGGAGCTTTGTAAAATTTCATGAGAAACTTGACTTGGTCCTCAAGTTCCAAGATCCTACGGTCGGGAGTGCTAGAATTGTTCGAAGGCAAAGATATTGCCTTGACCGTTTTGTTCAAATCACGGGGATCATTCCAACTTTCGTTGTCATAGAGAGCAAGATCTTCTATGAGTTCCCATGATTGTTCCGCACTTAGATCATGTAGCTTACCACCGGCCGATTGGTCAATGGCTCACCTTGTGGAGAGATCGATATGGTCATAGAAGATTTGGACTTGGAGCCAAAGATCTATGCCATGATGAGGGACTTTTTGGAGTAAGTCCTTGAAACGAGTCCATGCTTCATATAGAGTTTCATTTTGACGTTGTTGGAACATCAAGATGTCATTTCTAAGCTTGGTAGTTCTCCCCGGTGGGAAAAATTGAGCAAGGAAACGAGTGGTGAGATCATCCCATGAGGTGATGGATCCTGCGGGTAAACGTTCAAGCCATTGACTAGCTTGATCACGTAGAGAGAATTGGAATAGGTGTAATCGGGTTGACTCTCTAGTTGTAACATCAAGGTATATAGAATCTACGATTTTAAGGAAGTCCTTGAGATGTTGGTTTGGATCTTCGAAACGAAGTCCATGGAATGCACATCCGCTTTGCACCAACCGGATGGTGTCGGATCGCAAGGGAGACACATTGGCTCCTTGGGTGAGCTCAATAGTGTTTCGATAGCCTTGGTGGCTAGGTCGGGAATACTCTCCTAGGGTTCGGGGCCTAAGAGCTGGTTAGCTAGTGGTAGGTTTTGTTGGTGGTTTTGTTGTGGTGGGTTAATGGGTTCAAAGATCTTACCACCTTCCATGATGTCGGATGGTAAAGATTACGAACAAAGACACGAAGAAATAAGATAGACTAAAAAAAACCTAAAAATAAAAATAAAATCTTACTAGAAAGGAATCTAGCAAGTAGACCTAATAAAGAGAAATTCTAACCTAGACAATAACTATTCTCCGGGCTGCGACACCAAAAACTTGATGCGTGGGAATTGCACCAGGTTTTACCTCTCGAGGGATCTCGAGAAGCTTACAACCCCCACCAGGCAGTGTACCTGATCGTTGTAGTACAGTATAGTGACAAGTACCGGAGGATTGATCGTTCAACTCAGGAATAGTGTCGCTAGGATTAGAAAGCCTAAGAACTAGGTCTAGAGGCGAGGGATGATTCTTTTTGTATTTTTATATTTTATAAAAAGCAATTAAAAATCTCGGGTTTAGAAGAGTGGGCGAAATTAGTTGCTAATCAACTAACCCAATAACTAAAGATGCAATCAAAATAAAATAACAAAAATGAAAATAAAACTAATTTAACTAGTGGTGTGAACAATAAATGGGAAAATTGTGTCTACTTAGATTTCATTACTCCCTAGATATCTTTTACAGGTTGATAGTTTGTTACAGTTGCGTGGATGACGGGTTATATTCCTTAATACCAATCGTGGGGTGGTGTACGTACTTCGCCAACTCTATAAGCTCCTACTTCACTCCTATGTCGAGCCTGCAAGAAGCTCCTAACATGGGATCACTAGAATTCGCTCATGCATTAAATACAACCATAAAAACCTTAGTATGCATTGGTTCATGTTTCTTAAGACGTTCAAGCAAGTTACACTATGGAAGTCTGCCAGTTTTCTTAAGCCTAACATCGAAATCATTCATCCATTACAACAATAAACAAGCAATCAACCTATAATCAATATCTAGGTTTCATTACATCTAAGCAAACGCACAAGAGATCTAGCCTAGCATGTTAAAATCAAGACAAGCATAAGATATATTCAAACAACACATAGACATATTGAATGAATTGAAAGGATACTTATCTTAATTGAACATGAAAGGTTTCAAGGGGTGAAAACCCTTGAAAATACTGTAAATGTCGAGCTAGGGTTTATTCAATTCATCCCTAAAATTGTCCTCTCTTTTTAGAATGAAAATTACAAAGACTATATATAGATTTCCTAAGGTGACGGCGTCAAGAGGAAAGTTATGACGCCGTCAACCCGCCGCCAATAATATAATCGGATTGCCTAGATCTAGATCTGACGCCGTCATATGTAATGTTGCTCTGGGCCGTCACCACTTTTACTCTTAACGGCCATGCTTTGACGCCGTCACGTTTCTACTGGGCCGTCACCACTTTTGCTCTTGACGCCGTCATCAAAATGCTCTTGACGCCGTCAGGTACTTTTACCAGCAAGGAAAATTAAGACTTTGCCATTTTCTTCACTTTTATGCTACAAAACGTCCAAAATGCTTCCTTTTCCAGAATTCACTCCAAAAGTACCTAAAATCACAAACGGAACGATTTAGGGCAATATTTGATCAAATAAATTCAAATTCCGGCTTAAATGACCCCATAAAAACGGATCATTTTTCGCCTCATCAAAGCTAGTAGGGTGACTAGTGGGTGCTGAGCTGTGACAACTGGCAAATTAGGGAAACTTTAAAACCCGCATTACATTAAAAGTTTGAAGTTTTATTATATAATTGAAATGTTATTCGTAACTGATTTGTGAAATTTAAACCGATGTTTTAAATTTTGAAATTTATGAATTCGAGTTATTGATTTATTATGAGATATATATGTGGTGAATTATTGTTGAGACGTTGTAGTTGCACTACGTTGACTCCGGCACTAGGAAAACCTAACGAGTTTAAATCTTTTGAATAACGGTCGCATTTATACGCTAAATGAACGCTTTATCTCTTATATATTTCGGGAAATGCCTTTGGGAATTTATGGTGGCTTATAAAAATATATCCTGACGACATCTAATAATTTTGAAAAATAAATAATCGTGTTACGGGAAAACCGATTAGTAATATTTTACTAAACGTTAAAGGTATTGTGGCTTAAATTGGAAAAATGAAACTTAAGGGACCAATTTGAAATTTTCGGGTATAACTACCCTCACCCCTAACCCTAGCCTCATAATATCACAAATACTTTCCCCTCTCCCCTCTCTTTTGGTCGCCGTTGGCTGCCACCCACAACAACACCACCACCACCAAAATACTCACCATCATTTTCTTATTCGTGTGGTGTGAAACACGTGCCCAAAATAAACCCTCCCCCCCCCGTTTTTCTTGATACCGCTGCCTACAAACATTGCACACCACCATACCATTAAATTTTCTTGGTTTTCATTCTATTAGAAGGTGAGAAAATCGCGGGTTACGCGTCGGGTTTGACTAATTCGAGTCAAACCCGGATTTAATCTTGATATTGGGTGCAAAAATTAAAGATGAAAATGGGTTTTGATATAAAACTTCAAATGGTATCCATGGGTGTCTACTCTTTCTTGATTTGGTGCTCGAATTTGGTTATTGGATGCGTTTGGTTTTGTTTGTGGCTCGATGGAGCTCAACCGAGACCGTATGGTCTCGGTGTGGTAATATTTGGCTCAGTTGGGAGCTTAACGTGACCCTTGGTCCGTTTGGTTTTGAGTATTATAGCTCTTGGGAGCTTAACGTGACCCTTGGTCCGTTTGGTTGTGGTATTGGAGCTCGTATGAGCTTAAACGTGACCCTTGGTCCGTTTGATTTGAGTCGTTTATGGGTTAGAGCCAATCGAGACCCTCATGGTCTCGTGGTTGTTTCTTTTGGTTCGAATGGTGGACCGAGACCCAAACGGGTCTTCCGGTTCTAAGTTTATTTATTTTTGACCCATTTTGATTGATATTGTAATGTTTTCTTTTGTTGTTGTGTTATGCTATTGTCGTTGTTATTATTACTTTTGGTCCGAGAGCATTGCAAGGCCGAGACCTTGTGGTCTCGGCAATGGACTTGTATTTTGAAGTTGTGTTAACGAAGTGTGATAACGGGAACCGATTGTGTGACGGTTATTAGATTGACGGAGATAAGTTAGAAAGGTGCCGTAGTCGGACCTTATTGTTGTAGCATGTGAAATGGGACAAATGACGGAATTGTGGTTTGGACGGTATTACTTTGGACTCACGGTTGTGCGAGTCGGAGTCACATTGACTTTCTAGTCAACGATTGATTTCGGTAAAATGCCATAGCACTTGGATTTGGACAATGAGCCGAGAGTAATGACTCGGACATGTGACTCATCTTTTATAACTCAATATTAACTATAATTAAACTTAATAATAAAGACTCGTAATAACTTATATTAATGATATAAACATTTATATAAGTATATAAATGTTAAAATGCATATATATATATTTATATAAGTGCGTATATTAAAAATAAAGTGATCACGAGTAATAAAAATAATAATGTAACGATATATATTATACTATGAGAATAGTATAATAAATGCCGGGAACGTAATTATAAATAAACTATTATAAATAACGATATAATTATAACGTTGAATGCTTTACGAAATGAAATGCATTTTTGGAAAATAAAACGGGAAACTTACGAGTTATATGAGATCAAGGGCACTTGAGTCCAAGTGGGTCATCTTACTTATTTAATGACTTTTGTGCTTGTCATGGATGTGTGACGTTAATATATTCATTTCAGATAACTACGTAACTTATTTGATCGACAGATTAAATAGGACCTATTTGGTTATATAAAAAGGGTCTATTAACGGGTATTGTATCCTACGACGCCCATAGGTTGTGGTAGGAGTGCGGGATAATGAGCTACTAAATATCTCGTGAGGTTTACCAAATTGACGAATTTGGTAAGTTTAACGATATGCTTAGGAAACTTATTAACTTAAATACTTACCATATAGTATTATACGTGCTGTGTGACTTAGGTTTGGTATGATCTTGGAATAATATATTAGGTAAATAAGTTATGGAGGATTACCAAGTCGACGGATTTGATAAACTCCAATGATTTATTTAAATAATATATTGGGCCAATATTAGACCTGTAGATCGTTTTTATTATTTCTTTCGATATGTCTTCTTGGTTTGTGTTGAGTCGACCTTCCACCTGTATGGATACCAAACGCCAAACTAATACGAGAAATGGATTTTTGGAAAGTAAAATGAAATACGTTCGGGATTGGGAATATTTGATTTTGAGGAAATGTTTCTGAAAAGAACTTATATTGTTAGGAAGTGCCGAGTCCGTAGTTGCTGTCTTTTGAGTTGCTATACTTCTTGATTCTACCGGTTTCTTTGTGCTGATATATGGACTTGAGGTGAGTCATAGCCCCACTTTTACTTTTGAACTTTATTTTCAATACTTATGGTGAGAAACGTGCAAATTGTTTTATGTGGACTATTATTGCTGTTATTTAAAAACTTGTTATGCTTATAGAACTAGGTAGGTTATAGCGCATGTCGTATCCTTACGAATGCATGAACATGTCGTATCCTTACGAATGTTGGGCATGTCGCATCCTTGCGAATGCATATTGATTTGATTTGGTTTTGGACTATAGTGTGCACCTATAGGTTTGGTTTAGTGATTCGAGGCCTAGTCTAGTTAGCAAGCGTTTTGCGTATACGTCCACTTGATTGAATTAAGAATTTAAACCTATGATCTCACCAGCGAAAGCTGACTTTTAGCGCGTTTTCTCATGTAATTAAGTGATGACTTTGGATGCATTGTTTGGAGGCTTGGCTTTGGCAACTCGGCTTAAGGATCTATTTTCTCAAACTCTGATATGTATTTGTGGACCTACACTTCATCTATTTGGGACTTACTTTGGATAATTTGGGATGAATGTAAACTTTAAAAACCCCGTATGGTTTTGTTTTACTTATGTTTACTTTATCTCGTTCTTTTATGACTTGTGATGGATACCAATCCCTGTAGCACCCCGAAAGCTTGATTAGTCTTCCGCTGTACCAAATTTTGGGGGTGTTACATGAGCCACCCCTAATCATTTCACTTTGTTAAGTAATTATTGAGCTCATAAGTTATTTTCTTAGTAGTTTTTACAGGTAGCCCCCTTATTCATGTTATATATATTGCTATAATTTTTACATTAAGTTCAGCTCCTTTTAACTTAAAATCCTGGATCCGCCCCTGATTTTGTGAGAAACAGTTTGTGTTGTTTAGTGGCATATTAGACAAGGTGTAATGGTGGTGGCACTGATCAAGCTTCTCTCTCATCACATTTACCTTTATAATAGTTATCGTTTCACTTATCATTTAATTATGCACCGCTTGAAAAAATATATATACATGATACATTACAAAAAACTCGCCAGAACCACCGAGTCACCCATATATTACCCAGCGATTAGTGGTTTCTCCTTTTATGTAATGAAGCTCATGTATGATTGTGCCAAATCATCCGGAAAATGTATGGCTTTAGGCTTTATTATGGCCAACCTTAACCTGATACGAGATGTTGAGATTTATATCAAAATGTTACATCGTTACTGCTTAGTTGAGTATTACGCGTGTATAAAAAGTTATAACATGGCATTTTAGCTTCTGAATCTCATGTAATTAAATCACAAAGTCTATCATCTATCTTATATTTCATGGAAGAAGGTTTTTGCTTGCTTTTTTATTACAGGAGAATATAGATGCCAAAATGTCATGTCATAACTGTTTTACACACGTCAATGCTCAACTGAGTAATGAAGTAGAATTTTGAGAAAAATCTTGTATCAAGTTGATAAACCCATAAATATCACAAGTTAAATGCTACATTCCCCTTTTTGTCGTAAAATTGGTTTCTAGGTCCTTTTTGTAGTGATTTTATGAGTGAGAAAAACTATTATAATCCATATATTAGCAAAAGTTTGTATCTTATGTCATCTTTTGGCAAATTTCCTTCTATAATAATACGTAGTAACTATTAGAATATTAGAAAAGTCTTTCCGTTAGTTTTTATAAGAAATAAATACTTTCAACACTAGTTAACAAAAAAGGATTAACGGTGCAAAATATTTAATGATAAGGACTAACGGTGCAAAGTAAACTTTTATAACAGAGTTGCTAAATTGCCCTTATAGCTTTATAACCTCATTTAGTCCACATATCACCTCAAGAGATGAGATCAATATAGAACTCAAATTTGCCATAAAACCAACGAACCAATCATAGTCACCCATTTTTATTTTTCACATTTTTTTAAAATACAACATATCTTGCAAACGGTAAATTTTCAAGCTACAAAAAAAAAAAAAAAAAAAAAAAAAAAAAAAAAAAAAAAAATACAATCGCGACGAGAATTAAATCATCTTTCTATAGATATGCATTTTTATATACTTTCGACGAACTTTTTTTTTCGACGATTTTTTTTTTTTTTTTTTTTTTTTTTTTTTTTTTTTTAAATTTCCGCATAGAAAAATCATATATGATTCGTAAAAATCACATATGATTTGATTTTTACAAATCACATATGATTCTTACGAATCATATATGATTTGTAAAAATCATATATGATTTTTAAAAAATACCATCGCGACGAGAATTAAATCATCTTCCTATAGATATGCATTTTTATATACTTTCGACGAACTTTTTTTTTTGACTATTTTTTTTTCGACGATTTTTTTTTTTTTTTTTTTTTTTTTAAATTTTCGCCCAGAAAAATCATATATGATTTGTAAAAATCATATATGATTCTTAAAAATCATATATGATTTGTTTTTAACGAATCACATATGATTTTTACAAATCATATATGATTTTTCTGGGCGAAAATTAAAAAAAAAAAAAAATCATCGAAAAAAAAATCGTTGAAAGTATATAACAATGCATGTCTATAGAAATATAATTTAATTCTCGTCACGATGATATTTTTTTTTCCGCGTAACGGTTTACGGTTTGGGAGATATTTAATTTTAAAAAAAGGTGAAAGTTTATTTATTTATTTATTTTTTTTAAATGAGTGGCTAAAATTACTTGGTTCTATGGTAAAATTTGGTTCTATGTTAAAAATTGGTTCTACACGGATCTTTTGGCATCACCTCAAACTGTTGTGGTGTTTTGCGACCAATAATAACTGACCTTACACCTTTATTAAGCATAATTAAAATGTTTTAAAACTTTTAAGAGGTAATCCTTTCCTTCTAAAACAGATGTCCATTTTGACTTTTGAAGTCTTTTTTATTCAATTTTGACATTCAATATTTTTATTTATGTTATACTTGATAAAAGTTATACCAATGAAATTACATTTAAAACTTGTTTCATTTATATATTTTGCATCAAGTATTATATAACACAAATAAGCGTATTTCAAGTCAAAATTGAAAAAGAAATACTCAAAAAAATCAAACTGATTATTTATGTAATACCGTTTTTCTATGCACACAATAAAATCACATACTAACCGGTATTCAAAATTATAATTTTAATCATATATATTAAAAAAAATAAAAAATAAAAAAAATAAAAGTCATGTTTTGAGTTACAAAATAATTTTTGCACATTGAGTTGTACATTTGATCATTTTTGTGTAATTATAGTCGGTTGATAGCTTCATTTGATAATGATGGAGGTAAAGATTGTTAAATAGGATATGAAAAGATATGTTGACATAAGATGACAGAATCAATAGAAAATAAAAGTATATTGTTACAAACATCTACCAAGATGCATCATTAAGAAGTTATGTTTCTCCTTCATCTCACTATAACAAGTAACTAATGAAACACAGTCACTCTTACCATCAACCACTTTTGGCTTCTTCACTCTGATGTGGTCACATTATGTGGGCATCTTGCTAGTATTAATGTTTTATATACATTCATACATATATTTGGAGAGTAAGATGTGACATGAAACAAGATACTATTAATAGATCAAATTAATAATCTTACACTATTTTACTTGTTACGAAATCCGGCTTGGAATTGAGAAAACCTATATAGTTTAGTGTTTTGTTGATTAAATGATAACTAATAAAATTATAAACCAGGTTTCATTCAGATTAAATACTTGTATAATCTTTTATAAATACAAATATATATATCAAATGGAAGAAGGATAAACATAAATTGCTAGTTTCTGATGTAATTGACAATCATCATTAATAGTCGAGATGTAAAGGTGTTGTCCTTCGGTGGTAAGATCGACGGAGCCTGGTCCAGTTTTAATGACAACTTTAGCCTCATCAATTTTGCATTCATGGTATGCATCCGGAGAAACAATTGCAACATCATGGCTTTCATTGAGAAAATTAAAATACAAGCTGTCGCCGACTGTGAAGGTGTTTACTGATCCATACTCGGCATAAAATTCCGGGTACTTTGGAGTATTCCACCCGAAATCATCGCCTACCACATGCTTAGTTTTCGCCGCACAACTATTGAAGGAAGTGGATGCAATCACCATGGCTATAAAAACAAACATGTTGAAGTTGAGTGTCGTCATTTGCTATCTCTTATGTTACATTGTTTTCAATTCAATTATATATAGAAACTTTATATACATTTGATAATAAATGAGAAGTTAAATAATGAGGTATCAACATAACCATATTCTAATAAATTACATGAATGAATTGTAATATCATATAATATAATGTAATACAGTATAATAGTATAAAGGTTTGCTAAGGGTTATTCACTTATTTGAAAACTAATTTATGATATTTTATTGGGTTGAATATGGGGTTGTCTCACATATAAGTTTACATGCGAAACCATAAAAAATTACATCATTTTAACAAGAAAAACATTAAATCTACCTCATTTGTATCATGTCCTTCACAATATTAGTGTTTTTCTCTTGATTTTATCACAACATTACTTAATGGGTCCATGTTGATACATGCGTTTTCTACATCATATTGTTAGGTGATTTCATTAACAAATTAGCTATAGATTCAACAATGGTTTGATTTAATTCACCATAAAAATGCGTTTCATTATGCATATATTAATTCCACTACTCAAATTTAAAAAAAATAATAATCAAAATGACGTATTTTTAATGACTTTTATGGCTTCACATGTAAGCTTAGATGTGTGACAGTCTCATATTCACTTTTCCCTTTATAATATAATGTAATATAATATATCTCAAATATAATACAGTTAACTTTCTCTCAATTAGTCATGTTAATGAAATATAAGAGTTAAATTATGTCGTAATAATGTATGCAGATTTGATGAAATATAATATAAATCATAGTTGTCAGGATCCCGATCCTGATCTTAGGATCTTACGATTTTACAATACTGCGAAGCAAAAACGACCCGGATCCTACATACGATCTTTGCAAGCTCAAGATCTTATAGGATCATGATCTTAGCATACGATCTTAAGATCTAATCCGATCCGATCTTAATTTTCTCGGATTACAAACTAAAAAACTCTAAATTTATTGGTTGTTTTTTTGTAGAATTCAAAAAACAAAATGTTAAATCTTTTTAAACATTTCATAATCATAATTTATGACAATATTTCTATGAAACATTCATAATATTTTGTGTTTATAATGTATAATAATTTGTAGATTTGTATAATATTATAACAAACTATTAAGAAATAACATTTGAGTAGGATCTTAAGATCCCGATCCGATCTTACGATCACGATTTTACCAAGACGAAAACGATCCTGAGTAGGATCCCGATCTTGAAAACCTTGATATAAATAAAATACAATAAAATATAATATAACTAGATCTAAGGTACATCCGATGGGCGGGTTCGTTTTAAAAATTATGTTATAAGATAATATAGGTTGTGAAAACAATCGATAATACTTGTATAACACGATATACTCATCATCGGAAGTTGAAAAAAAAACTGTTTATCAATATTCATACAATAAATGCTGCTACGACGGTTTTAACATCGAAGTTTTACACTCATAGGCAGTGTACTTAACGTCTTAACCGTTGTAGTGTGTTATAAGCGATACCTGGAGAAGATTGTTCTCTAGGAGAATAATGAGGTAGGTTCGAGATGTGTAACAATTTGATCTAAAAGCAAGAAAGGATTATTTTTGGTATTTTATAATTAAATTAAAAGCAAGTAAAATATCAGGTTTGAGGGAGATTTGTTTTAAACTAATAATAACCTATATTGCAAGAATAAGAGGGAAATGCATATTTCTCTAAGGTGCACTACTCCTTACTAGCTAACCAACTCTACTTACTGATCTGTCCCTCTTTGATTAGCTGTATGCATTTTTTATTTTTCTTTTTTTATAACGACAATCTTTAAGACTTTAACTGTCTCACAATATTAACGCCACAAATATATCTCACATGTCTTAAGCAGAACTTGAACCGACAACCATTTTAATTGAGGAGCTTTTCACACAACTAGGAGTACCATTGAGACACAAGCCATTTGGTGCATGAAATTCATAATTACAGATTGTTGTAAAACTCAGCCACAAACCCTATGCTACTAACTACTAAGAAACTAATGTGACCCTGTCAAAGAGGAGTTGGATAATAGTTTAGGGACTGAAGTGTTACAATTAGATAGTTGAAGGACTAGTATTGTAAATATTCTGTTATTAGTTTCTTCCTTGTATATATACTCTGTAACTCATTACATTCTTCAGCTTAATGAAATCACTTTCACTCTTTTGTGTGTGTGTGAAATGTGTGATTCTCTCAACTCATTATTGTCAACATGGTATCAGAGCTCAATAATGAGTTCTTGATCAGTTGCAACCGTTACAACCACTCTAACTAACTTTTCCGATCATCTTCAACCATCATAAACCACCGTAACTAACTTTTCCGATCATCTTCATAAAACCACCATTTCAACACCAATTTTCATAATTCTTTCACTAATCTCTATCAAATTTCTTCACAAACACCTGTAATTGATTCAATTCGTGTTTCTTGAATTCGTGAATCAATAGGTTATTTCTGTAACGGTTTCTTGAATCTATAGAACGCTTCCGCTATCATAATCATGGTGAATTCATCTTCTACATCTGATTCCAGTAATAACATGATCAATCAAACCCAGTTGTTTCAAAATCCTCTGTTTCTTCATCCTTCTGATGGTCCTGGCACTCTTATGATTGGTGAGAAGCTAATTGGTGCACAGAACTATCGTTCTTGGAGAAGGTCTGTTGAAATTGCTCTTTCCACTAAACGAAAGTTGGGATTCATTAGAGGCACAGTTCCAAGATCACTTGATGATGTTAATCTGCAAGAACAGTGGGATACTTGCAATAATCTAGTGATTAGTTGGTTGATGAATTCTGTGTCTGAGTCAATTGCTAAATCCATCATGTTTATGGGTACTGCTCATGCTATCTGGCTTCAGTTAGAAACAAGATTTGCACTTAGCAATGGGTCTCATAAGTACAAGTTGAATAAAGAAACTTATGAGATCATGCAGTCAGGTAAGCCTGTGAGTGAGTATTATACAAGCATGAAGTGTGTGTGGGAGGAGTTGGATTCGATGACTGAGTTGCCAAGAATTGTCAATATCACTCCTGAAGTTGCTGTTTTCTTGAACGCTTTGAATATACAAAAAGAGGAACAAAGATTGTTTCAGTTCTTGAACGGTTTAGATGATCATTTTGCTAGTCAAAGAAGTCAGTTGCTATTAAATACTCCATTACCAAGTGTTGAAACTGCTTGTGCTTTGCTTCAACAAGAAGAATCTCAAAGAGGAGTGTTTGGAAGTGCAACACAAGTGGGTGTGGATTCAACTGCTCTTTACAGCAAAGGTGAAATAAATGATAAGTGTAATATCTGTGGATTTAAGTGGCATCCACCAGAGAAGTGTTGGGAGAAAATTGGTTATCATGTTTGGCATTATAAGTATAAACAAGGTCAGAAAGGAAAAACAGTGGTTAAGAATGGTAATGGAAATGTAAAAAGGACTGCTGCAGTAGTTGAAAACAGTGGTCATGTTGTGTTTACATCCAAACAATTTGAGCAACTCATGAAAAGTTTGCCACAGTTCAATCAAAATGCTCAAGAACCAACTGAAATGGATCATCCATTTGGTGAAGGTACAATTTATTGTTTTTCCTGCACAAATGGTGTGATAGAAGGTTGGATAATAGACATTGGAGCTAGTGATCATATGTCACCTGATAGTGAGGATTTAATAGATGTTCAGACCCTTAAGTATAAACAAATGATTAATTTGCCTAATGGTCACACATCTATCATCTCACAAGTTGGAAATAAGGTGTTAGAAAACAAAATTGAGCTCAAAAATGTCCTGGTTGTTCCTTCATTCAAATTCAGACTCTTGTCAGTCTCAAAATTGACAAAAGATTCTCAATGTTTTGTCACTTTTTATGAGCAGTTTTGTGTTATTCAGGATTTGAAAACCAGGAAGGTGTTGGGCTTGGGTAAGAAGAAGGCTGGTCTCTATCATTTGCTCAATCTTCCATTGGAGCAAGTGCATGCTCAACTCTCTTCTATGGTTGTGTCTGCACTTGAAGATTGTAGTTTGTATTCTTTCTTTGCAAACTGTTCTGTTCCTGATACATTTGCTTTCAGTGTTTTCAACAATTCATATAGTCTATGGCATCATAGGCTTGGTCATGTTTCAAACTCTACTCTTAAGCACATTGATTCTGTACCTTAGTGTCAGTCTGATGCTAGTAATAAAGATTGTTTGACCTGTCCTATGGCTAAGTTTGCTAAACTTTCTTATCCTACTAGTGTTTCACATTCTAAAGTTCCATTTCATCTCATTCACATTGATATCTGGGGCCCTTATAAAGTTCCAACTATAGGGCATCATAGGTATTTTCTGACCATAGTGGATGATTGTAGTAGAGCTGTGTGGACATATTTGTTGGTTAAGAAATCAGATGCTTTCACTGTCTTAAAGTCATTTCATACTTTTGTTAAGACACAGTTTGAGAAAGACATTAAGGTAATAAGGTCAGACAATGCTCTAGAATTTCTCAAAGGATCAATAGGCCCTTATATGAAATCTTTGGGAATTGAGCATCAAACCTCTTGTGTGGATAGACCTCAGCAGAATGGAAGAGTAGAGAGAAAGCACAGAAATATTTTGGAAATTGCAAGGGCATTAAGGTTACATGCTCATTTGCCTGTGCATTATTGGGGAGATTGTGTTATCACTGCAACTTATCTCATCAATAGATTTCCTACAGCTGTTTTAAAATTCAAGACACCTTATGAAATTTTGATGCATTCTAAGCCTGATTATGGTCACTTGAGAGTTTTTGGGTGCCTGGCTGTTGCAAGCAATCCAACAAGAGTTGCTGATAAGTTTGAATCCAGGGGTGTGCCTTGTTTGTTTCTTGGTTATCCACAACATCAAAAAGGGTACAAGTTGTACAATTTGCTCACCCATACCAGGTTTGTTTCCAGGGATGTGGTATTCTATGAGCATATTTTTCCTTATTCAAAGTCTAGTATGAATCAAGTACTTAAACCCATACCTGCTCCTATGTCATCTTCTATTTGGTATGAGGATCAGTTGTCAGCAGAATCTCATCAGCAGGATCAACTGTCAGCAGAATCCCATCAGCAGGATCAGCTGTCAGCAGAACCTCATCAGCAGAATCAGCATTCTTCTGAACAAGCTAGAACTGAGACTGAGATTCATGAAGAAGAAGTTCAACCAGTTGAACATCCTGCTCCACCAGTGTTTGAACCAACAAGGAAGTCATCCAGGGTTCCAGTTCCTCCAAGTTGGCTTAAAGACTATGTTACCCCTCATTTGCCAAGAGCCAATCAAGTCTCAGTTACTTCATTGCAGTCTCAGTTTCAAGCATTTTTGTGTGCCTTGTTAGCCAACACTGCACCAACATCTTTCAAAGAAGCTATTAAGATTCCTGCCTGGGGCAATGCAATGGATGTGGAAATTCGAGCTCTGGAAGATAATGAAACATGGGAAGTGACAACTTTGCCTAAAGACAAAAAGGCTATTGCTTGTCATTGGATATACAAAATAAAGTACAATGCTGATGGTTCTGAGGACAAAAAGAAGGCAAGGCTGGTGGTAAATGGAAACAGACAAAGAAAAGGAGTAGACTATGAAGAAACTTTTGCTCCAGTTGCCAAAATGGTGACAGTGAGAGCCTTGTTAGCTATTGCAGCCATGAAGGGTTGGGATATTTGTTGTAACACCCCCAATTCATGGATGCAGCGGAATTCGAACTGGGTGTTACTCGACGGCACAATAGTCACAATGATAGAAAACGAACTCCAATTGAGTCGTTTTGAAAAGGTTTATCATTCAAATTATATAAATATCAGAGATTACAAAATGAGGTCCCAATTGGTTCCATGTTTACAATGTATAATAAATGAGTTTTGAATGATAATAAAATTTATAGCCCTCTTGAGTATCCGTGTCCTTCCGTGCCATCCTTGATCGTCATGAACCTGAAATACATGCTTGAGAGGTCAACACAAAGGTTGAGTGATATTCATAGAGTTTGTTAAATCGATTGAACACAATATGTTGGTAGTGTGAGTTATAGGCTCACACCAATGTTTGGAAAACAAAACAGGTAGGCTACGTTATTATACGCCCGGAACATGTATTATACACTAAGCTTATGACACCATAACGTTAACGTGTACCAATATCGATCGGCAGATTTATCCCGGTAGGTACTTTGCTAACATACCTAAATCTCAAATATTAATGCATTTGTTTGAACTTAGTCAATACAAATGGGATTCGTCAATCCCAATAGGCCTATTCACAATATTCGCGCTCACTTGCAAGTAACCCTCGCAAGTGATTAAATGGTTCATAATATGGGATCTCGGTTTGGCAAGGATGGTACTTAGTGATAATAAAACAATCAGGCAAGCATACAATTTAAAAACATTGTGCTCGGTTAAAAATAGCATGTATTCCCCCCAAGGGTTTGTAAAACAATGAAGTAATGTAAAGTGGGGCTATGAACTCACCTTAAGTAAGATAGCAAGTAATGAATGTAACGGTCGAATCATGAAGGTTTCTACGAGCAACCTATAATCGAATGTTGCGACTTAGGATTGGAGTAAAGAATATGAAGTAGTGCCTATATATATATATCTTGCATTATAGTCCATGATGTGGTATGATGTATATTGTAAGTCCTTGAAAGAAAAGATTCATGAAACATGTATGTTTTGTATATCGTTTACTACCGTTCGGGCCGACATAATTCAGAAGTCATGTTAGTAAGCGTTCGAGGAGCCAGGACACTTTAACTCGTAAATCCACAACTCAACTCGACGGCTTACATAATGAACTCCTCACATGAGGCTCCCTACTATTGTAGTAGTTGATGAAATATATAGATATAAGTTTTGATCCGAAAAGTTACATGTCCGATACTTGAATAAACTTAGGAAAGTTTATTTGTACATGAAGATTGTTATTAGGGGTAGTTTCATAAGTCTTGAATGACCATTTTCTCTTGGTAAAATCTCATGGTTTCCTTTTAGATGAAGTAGATCCAAATTGTATGTTCAAGTTCTCGCCTAATTCATTGTTTCATGTTTACGCCTATGTAAGTTGGTATGGTCATTTCGTCATGGCCTAGCCATGACCTTTGGTCCTTGTTCCAAGGTCTTGAGACTCAACCTTGGCTCTAGCCATGGTTGTGGTCTTGATTCTAGGTCATAAGACCCCTTTGGTCTTCATAAACCATAACTTATATGTAATGACTTTGGTATAAAAATGGGCTGTTAAGATTTTGAAGAATTTATCACTCAAAAAGCGTTTTCAGGGCTCGAGCTTCTTTACTCCTGAACGAAAACGTCGTTCCGGACAACTTTCGTGTTTTAACTTTTTGATGAATCGGACCAGAAGTATGACTTTCAAAACCCAAATTTGATCAGGAAGCTATTTGGCAGTTTTGCCGGAAATCTTTGGTAATTTCAAATCGCCATAACTTTTGACTCGTATACTCATTTTGGGTGGTTCAAATTGATATAGTTTCCTTGTTAAGTCCTCTAATACAATATGTAATGATCCAATATCATATTTTTACCATTTTGATCAGGTCTTACCAAGAAAGTCACTAGTTTACTTGTTTTAGTAACTTGTTGTAACAATCAATAACAATAACTTGTTTTGGTCATTTTTATACATCATGGACATAACTACAAGACATAATATAGCAAGAATAATATGTAAATAACATGAACATGATTATTTAACAAGAATCAAGTTAGGGTTTAGCTCACAACTTTTGGCTTTCAAAGATGAAAGGAAGTTAACATGTAAGGATAGGACTTTGATAGACTTGCTTCAACCCACTTCATTTCATGCAATCTTTCTACCCTTGGTATTCTTGAAAGATGGATGATGAAGGTTTAGGTGACTTGAGTGGATTTAAACTCAAGAGAAATCACCAAGTATATGAGGTTATGGAAGTGTTTGATGAATGATAACCTATCTAGGGTTTCAACCTTGAACTAGCACTTGAATCTTGCATGAAACTTGGAAGAGAATGAACAAATGAGATGGGATTGGTGTGTGGTTATGGTGGACGGCATAAGGGAGGAGGAGGGGCTTTTATAAGGGCTTGAGGAGGTTAGAACATGGACTAGTCAACACCTTGGAGACCAAGGTGAACACTTGTAACCATCTTAAGGCCTTAAGCACAAGATTAAGCCACCTAGTGTGAATCCCCCCCCTATAGGCGGTTCATGAACTTGGAGAGCAAGAGTGTGGACTTTTCTTGGTATTATCCAAGATACTTGGTTAGTTTTGACTCCGGGAAATGCCAATCGTAAATGATTAAGCCTCAAAACGTAAAACCGGGTGTCGTAAAATTATGGAACTTGAAAGTATTGATAAACATGTCAATAAGTTCCATAATAAAATATAAAATGAGTGGTAGGTTCCATCGGGTGCTAAAACCCTGCTAAAAACTGGAAACACGGGTCTAAAACGCGTAATTCGCGTAAAACGCTGAATATTGCGTAAAATTGAGAAAAGTAAAATGTTTCTTTTCTAATGTTATAAAAATGATTTAAAATGACTTATAATGTCTAGACTGTGCTCAGTCTAGTGTCGGTTGGTATTAAATGTCTTTTAGACATCAAACCGTAAGCCTAAAAATCACGAAATGACTTATAACATCAAGGGATCATTTTTGGTCAATGGAGGAGGGAAAGAATATGTTGACTTTTTCTAATAAGTTGAAAACTCAAAAAGTCTTAGAAACGCGTTTTGTGGTCTCACGGTTAATCGCCCAAATGGTTAAGCGTGCTCATGCGAGAGTAGTACAGGCATGGGTGACCTGCTGGGAAGTTTTTGGTCATGTTTTTCTCAGTCACGATTAATTCTCAAATAAATCATGAGTGTGTCAAACATTTTTCCGATGTGGGGTCACCTGACGGGGTTGAATTTCGTTGTGCGTAGAATTTCTGATTGACGTTTTACCCTAAAACGTGTAATTCCTTAATAACTTTCACGAAAATGAGCTTAAGAATGTCAAACTTTTAATTTGCCATGGAAATGATTTATCACTCGATAAAATCAAATAAAAATCAACTTTCGGGAAAGTTTCGGGAAAAATGAATAGTAAAAATGAATAGTAAAAGTGAATAGTAAAATTTTCCGGGAATAGTAATTATCCTGAAAAATGTGAATTGTTACATTTGTCAAATGGATGTCTCAAATGCCTTTTTACATGGTGATTTGTTTGAAGAAGTTTACATGCAGATGCCACAAGGTTATGTTGGTAAGGGGGAGAATGTGCAAGATGTTCCTACCAATCAAAACCTTGTTTGTAAACTTAAGAAATCTTTGTATGGTCTCAAGCAAGCACCAAGACAATGGTTTGCCAAATTGTCATCAGCCATGGTGTCCTTTGGATATGTTCAGTCAAAGGCAGATTATTCATTGTTTGTCAAATCAAATGGTACATCATTTACAGCTGTGTTAGTGTATGTAGATGATTTGATGATAACTGGTTCTGACAGCAGTGAGATTCAAGCTTTGAAGTCTCAGTTAAGTTCTCATTTTCATATGAAGGATCTTGGAGAACTGAACTACTTCTTAGGTTTGGAAGTGTCCAAAAGTGATCAAGGCATCTTCATTTCACAAAAGAAATATACTACTGATTTGCTGCATGAAGCAGGCTTATCTAATGCTAAAACCTATAAGCTGCCCATGGATCCTCATGTGAAGTTACAGGCTGACATTGGTACTCCTCTTTCTGATCCAGAAGTATATAGGAAGTACATTGGAAAACTCATTTACCTTACTATCACTAGACCTGACATTTGCTACACAGTACAACTTCTTAGTCAGTTTATGCAAAATCCTACCTCAGTTCATATGCAAGCTGTTAAGCATTTGTTGAGATACTTGTTGAAATCACCAGGTCAAGGAATTTTGCTAGCTAATGATTCTGCTGCTCATCTGACTGCATATTGTGATAGTGATTGGGCTAGTTGTCCAATGACTAGAAGATCTACAACTGGATATTGTATATTACTTGGTCAGTCTCCTATTTCATGGAAATCAAAGAAACAAAGTGTTGTTTCAAGATCATCTGCTGAGGCAGAATATAGAGCAATGGCTCTAACTTGTTGTGAAGTGACCTGGTTAGTTTCATTGCTAAAAGATTTGGGAATTAAAGATCTTGGTCCAGTTGATTTGAAGTGTGACAATCAAGCAGCTCTGTACATAGCTGCTAATCCTGTGTTTCATGCTAGAACCAAGCACATAGAGGTAGACTGTCACTATGTAAGAGATCAAGTGAAGAATGGTCAAGTCAGTCCTTCTTATGTGTCTACAAAGGAACAACTTGCAGATGTGTTTACAAAAGTTTTACCTGAAGATCAACATTCAAAACTTATGTCCAAGTTGGGAGTTTCCAATTCTTCCACCTCTCAACTTGAGGGGGAGTGTCAAAGAGGAGTTGGATAATAGTTTAGGGACTGAAGTGTTACAATTAGATAGTTGAAGGACTAGTATTGTAAATATTCTGTTATTAGTTTCTTCCTTGTATATATACTCTGTAACTCATTACATTCTTCAGCTTAATGAAATCACTTTCACTCTTTTGTGTGTGTGTGAAATGTGTGATTCTCTCAACTCATTATTGTCAACAGACCCCTTTTGTTTGAATAATGATTGACACTCAAGAATCTGACTGATTTCATGCTTGAATAGAACTGTGAGTGTTTTTATTAGAGTTGTGAAAAAAAATCTTTTATAACCAACAAACTACTATATGCAAGAATAGGAATACAATTACGCGTATTTTTAGATAACTAGATTCCTAGTTATTTCTCATTTTGTTATTTGGATATTTTTACATACATATTCCACTTGAATAACTTAAGTAGCGGTCACGAATAACGACATATCAGATATACTGATATAGAACAAGATGACATATGATACTGCAAATTAATCTACAATGACTTTCAGAACTAATACGAAATCAAATGCCCCATATATGTGCGACGACTTTGAAACACAACTTGAAATCCTCAACACAAAACTAATGTAATGACTTGAACCCTTCAACCTTGTTACAACAACACCACCATGAATTTGTGCACTCGAATTTTATAGTATTGCAGTATCAGAATCAGAAAAAAAAAAAAAAAAAAAAAAAAAAAAAAAAAAAAAAAAAAAAAAAAACTTTACTTGTAATATTTGAAGATTATGAAGTATAAACAATGTATTCAAAATTTAACCTTTCAAACGCATTGTTTTTTTTCTTGGGAAATTGTTGCATTTACAGCATTCGTTTTGAGTTGTAACGAATACTGTTTTGTCATATAACTCAGTAACGAACTCTCAACTTAACTGACACCAACAACATAAAATTTCAACATTACAAGTTTACAACAACCAAACAAGATAGACTGTAAACTAATAGCAATGGTAACCTGCAAGTCAAGCTTTTGTACAAAATACCCGTAGTTGTACATATCTTTCAAGACATGCATAGTTTAGTGTTGCAATGAACGATTTGCATTCTGACTTCTAGATAAACTCAACAAGCTAAGACAAGTTGACTTTCATGCTCCCATCCTCTATGATCATTGTCGATATTGTTGTTTTATCACAATATAGAACATATACATGTACTGGGAAAGAGTAAAGTATGCTAAGGAAACATATATACAAGTTTCTCTTATAAACGCTATTGCATATGAAATACAACCCTTACTAGTCTCCCGACTGTAAATGAGGGTAACGTACATAACAATGGAACAAAATTATTATCACACGTTTATTGACGCACCACCAGTAATATAAGTGTGAAGCTCAAAATACAAGATCCCAAGCATTATATATGCACCAAAGGTTAACAATCGAGAACAAATAAGATGACTATAGATAGTAGACCAGATTTTAATTAGCTAGAACTCCTAACTGAAGTAAGATCCATCTTACACACAAAATTATCAAACAAAGTGTTGAACTTGGTTGATAAACTAGAGCGAGGAATGGAATTTTTCATCATAAGAGAGCGACTTGCCTCTAAACGATATAATACAAATCGAAATTAGCTTGACCATCGAGCAATTTCACTTGACTAAGAGCGAGGAATGGAATTTTTCATCATCAGAGAGCGACTTACCTCTAAATGATGTAATACAAAACGAGAATAGCTTGACCACCGAGCAATTTTACTTGACCAAAAACTAGAGATCTATTTGAGTCAAGGATCGCATCAGGAATCATCATGATTTACCATGATAATTCTTATCACATACAAGCAATTGAAAACATATACAAACATTTTTATAACTTCGGAAAAATACTATATCTTTTTCTTTCTTACAAATACCGCCAAACCATAAATAAGGACTTGACCTGAATAATAATATTCAGAAGTATCTAGATATATGTGATACTGACTTAAAATTTTGGACGTCCTCTATTAATTACTGACCATTCTAATCCGGCCAGTAGCTAGCTAGACTGATCCATCCACATGATACTAGTTTGAAATAGGGTTTGGTCCGCTTGGAACTTCATGATCGCTAGCTTGAAAACTTCTGGAGTGTTTGAAATGAGTTGAAGATGTTGGTTTTGAACGATGGGGTGTGGTTGTTTTGGGATGAAAGTGGGTGGTAGATGCAGTAGTTGGAAGTGAAGTTGCCATGTAAGAAGAGATGAACAAGATATAAATTACAAAGGAAATAAAGATAGCACAAGAAGAGATTTTGATAAGTTTAGCCATGCATAAAGAAAAGTAACAAGGGATCAGTAAGTCTAAAAAGAGGGAAAAGGTTCATACTAGCTAGAAGTTTAAAAGGAGCCAAAAGGCTAAGAAAAGAGATGAAAGAAGCTTTGAATTCAATAGAGCACATTGAAAACACATGTTACCTAACATAATTTATAGATTTTATGTTTAAACAAATGACGTCATTAGATCGAAAACCACTCGTTAATATTTACTAGATGTATATCTGCACAAAGCGACGATGTATAGCGGCAAATAATTATACTTGCGAAATCATGATTCTTGTTTGATCGACCTTTGAGGCAAAACGTGTGTTTTTTGAAATACAAAACGTGCGTATTTTATAATTAATATAGTGTGTGTTTTTTTAAAAGTTGTCAAGTTTAGAATTAATCAAGCTTAAGGTGTATTAAAGGATACTTAAGAGTAATTTAGACAAGCTACATTTATTTAAGTTTTCATAGGTTCAAGAATGTGCATTTAGTTTTTATAAGTAGTATAGATATAGATATGGATATGCATATAGGTGAAAAAAAAACACTAAAAATGTAGATGCACGCGCTTTTAACAAGTATATACACATACCAAAATGTATATGCAAACACTTATATATTGCTAGAATTTGGATCAAAGTTAAGTAGGGTTCCAACTAGAGTACGTTATGGCAATTGATAACATGTACTTATATCCATATAACTATTTCTTATCATATAGAAGTTCATAAGTTCTCAACACACCTCTAGTTTGTGATGTGAATACATATATCAAAAGATACGAAACCTTTTGATACCATATATTAAGATAAAATTTATTTGTGTTTTGTTAAAGCCACCCAAGGTCAATAATGGGATCAAGCATCTGATTTAGCTTTAAGGCAATGCGCTTAAGGATATTTTTATGAGTTGGTATGCGACAAATTAATGAAACACCCATCGAATATATGCCTTTCAAGAAATAGAAGCATAGAACAAATGCTCTTTGGGTGGCTGGCGCCTGGCTGATCAAGTACTCCAGTTATTATACTTAAAAAAAAATTAAATAATAATAATAATAAAAAAATAAATAAAAAAAATAAGTTCATTGTTCATACAATCAGTAATAATGGTAACTAGGAGAAAAGAAGATTAGTTTTTGTTGGATAAATAAAGACCACCAAGCCTTGTAAGCCCGGAATATTGACTCAAAGTAACAAAACACATGATCGGAAACGTTACATTGTATTAAATAACAAATGAGAAAGGAAGAATGTACAAACTAGCATCCCCTCACTTCTATTTACGGAGATAAGAGGTAGGAATTCAAATTCCATAATTACCTTGCTTGCCTTGCATACCAAGCAATCCTAGTTTAAGTCTAATCGTAACTCTATTTAACTAAATACAATTAAATCCCTATACATAGAGTAGTTACACTTTAGCCCACTAAGAATTGCTACTATATCATAACAATTTCCACCTTAGTAGTGATTCTTAGTTTATACTGATACTCAACATCTTCATCAAATGTTGGAACCTCGAACCATGGACCACCTTGTTAACCAGGCATTGTACCTTAGTAAGTATCCAAGTTAGCTTCCTTAGATCACCTTCACATTCTTCCTTCCAGCAGCATTACCCTCTGCACCCTTTTGACAGGTACTCCGGTTACCATAATGTATGCCCCGCCTTTATACCAATGTGTACCTTTTCCTGCTCCTTTACTAAGCAGCCCGTGTTTGTCTTTCTTCAAGTTGTTTAACCTCCAACTTTCTTTGAGCCACTACATCATCATTATTACTATCCTTAATAACCCCAGCTTCACGATTTCCTTGAGCTCCCTACAGTCCCACCTCTAACCAAACACACTATGAACATGTACTCTACGGACTCCTATTCTAACACCCAGGACCAAGTTTCTTGAACCCAACTTGTTTTAAACCTCCATGCTTTTGTACACTATTCTCATCGAGCATTTCAATATTTAACTTAGTATTCATACTAGTCATTCTTTATTAGCCTTACTACAAACCTTGTCAAGTTGTTTTTTAACCAACTTTACCAATAAGTCTTACAAGCCGTGTGTTAAACCCGCTTTCTTGTAAAGATTGATCTACTAACGTATAAAAAAACCCTAAAGCTTTGAAGTTTCCACCTCAAGTCTTCAACCTTGATATACCATATACTCCAAGTAATCACGTTTCTTGAATCTCAAGACAAAGCTAAACATTACTTGTCTTCCAAGAACCACCAAGACTTGAATTCCAAAAAACCTGCGGACACCTTCAAACTTCAATAATTAAAGATTCTAGATAATCAATTAAACCTTGAATCTTTTTTACCCTTCAACTTGATCACCTCTAGAACCTCAAAAATAACACCTTGAAGCTTAAAGTTTCAACCTTGTACAAACCCTTTTGAAGCTTGAACCTTGTCGTACTAAACCTTTTCAACACCAACCTTGATAAACCCAAGAATCTTGCAAGAAAAACCCGACAATCTTAAGCCTTCAAACCCTTGATTGAATCTACTTTGAAAAGAATTTGTAGATTCTAGACCAGGAACTTTGACCACCTGTATCTCTCTATGAATCTTCGATTGAAGATCCATCCGGTGAGATTATAGATCTATGTGTCTTTGACCCAACATTCGAATTTCACAACGATCCAACAGTTAACCAACCCGCAACGTCAAATCTGCCACCACTGCGCAGAAACCGACGAACCAAAAAGAGAAGAGACTACTTATTGGGACTGTACACTTTGAGTCGACCTAGCTTCAAGAAACCAACGTAACTTATCACAATCGGCGAACCCGGCACCTCAAACTAGCACTCGAACCTCGTAACAACGATGAACATTGCTTTTGATACCACTTGTTGAATAAAAGACAAGCAAACCTTGTAAGCTAATGCAGAATATTGACTCAAAGTAACCACACACATGAACCCAAACGTTACATTGTACTCCGTATTACATAACAACAGACTAGCATCCCCCTTCACCTCTATTTATAGAGACGAAGGGGTACAATCTTTATGGAATTCGAATTTCATAATGAGCAAGGAAGAATGTACAACATGTATCCATTTTTGAACCATAAGAATCAAAATATATGAATAACGTATGTAAACGTATCAAGTTGATCCTGTACATACTTAAAATGCATTCTATATATATACAACATTTATCGAATTGATGAATGTTATTTTACTATTCATACATTATGAATAGTAAACCTTGTTAGTTTTTCTTAAATGTTAATCTTTTGGATTTCTTTATTACATCTTTCGTTAATTATTTGCATTCTATATGATATGTTGTAAACGAGACTTGCTAAGAGCTAATGCTTCAATACTGCAAGTTTCTCATTCTTCATTCTACGTTTTATTCGATGCTGAAAATAGACTTATCGACATTAATTCTCATAATATGCAGAATAGACAAAATAAAACAATAAACAATAAAAAATTAAAGATTTACATTTCATGTTACACGATATACATTATTGTAACATTATTATCTTAAATTAACTTTCTAACTTTAATAAAGGATTTACTAATCCATATATGCCCCACACATATTAAAATTGCTCGTTCTCACATATCATAACATGCATGATGTCATGTTTATCTCATCATATGTTGTGTATCATGAAAAAAAAAAAAAAAAGGTTATTGTAAACATACACAGGACTTGCTAGGAGCCATACTTCAGTACTATAAGTTTTCTCATTCTTCATTTTGCGTTTTATCCGTAGCAGAATTCAGAGTTATCGACATTCTCATAATATACAAAAAAGGCAAAAAAAAAAGAAAAACAATAAAAAAAATAAAGACGGCCCTGACATTAAGCTACATTTCATGATACACTATATACATTATTGTAACATTATTATCTTCAATTAATTTTCAAACTTTAATAAAGGATTTACTAATCTATATCGGGCCCATGCAGATTTCCTATAAAAGCCAAAACCATGATTACACTTTTGTTTTGCTGTTCATACTTCATTTTCACAATTGCTTATAAATAACAATCCTAATTAGGGGTTGCTAACTTTTGCGTGTGGATGTGACTTAAAGACTACAATCAACACATCAAGCAAGAAGATTGGACACATGTAGCAAACAAAAAACAACAAGAATGACTCCATAATTTCTATAAAATATGCTAAATCAATTAACTTTCTTCATCTTGGACCATCTCTCTTGTCATGTCCAGTCACCTACTTTAAAGGTGTGACAGGAAGTCTTGAAAGGAATCTCCTTTTTAGCACAATAAGAATTAGTACAAAGGCATCTATAACTTAATCTAAAAGCCTAAAGTGAAATGCGCCCATAGAAAAAATAGTTTAAACCAAATCACTGTTCGATAAGGGTGTGCATAAGCTGGTTCAAATCAAGAAAATTAACAAACTGAATCAGGAATCGACAAAGTATTATCAGTCATTTTCCAGTATCTAGCGCACAATTACCTTAATTCTCATCTGCCCCATGCCTAAATGATTTTTGATGCGAATTTACATATCGAATAAGATTTATGTAAAGTGATTATCTTATAAATTAGTCAAAACAAGAGAGGAAAGCAAAATGGATTTTTTCTTTTTCTTTTTTTTTTTTTTTTTTGAAAGGCAAAAAAATGGAAAAACAATATTAGATACAACAATGGTATGTGAGACATTATCTATGAGTAAAAGATTTTTACAATAAAATAAATGCGCATTAGTTTAGTTAGTTACAATACAGATGATTCCAAACATAACACATGTTCAACTGAAAAACTGGATTGGTTCTAATAACCCTCAGTTTAAGGCTGTGGTAAGTCAAGTTAAGACACTATCCACAAGCCCCCCTTGTGTGGTCAGCTTGTTGTTACTGACACTACACAAGTTTGGGTGTCAAAGTGTTCCCATTGCTATAGCTTCTCGCAAGGCCTGACTTTTGATTAATAAAAGGTTTTTCTTACCATTCTTAAAAAAAAAAAAAAAAAAAAAAAAAAAAAAAAAAAAAAAAAAAAAACTAGATTGGTGTACATACATACCTTTTCCAGCAGCAGTCGCATAATATCCTCCACCCTCACCTTAATGCACAATGGCAACTTTTGTGAGGTCTACTCATTCATCAGCATCAACAGTTATATGACCAGTTTGTCAAAGTCTCAACATCAGTATCCAGTTACCAATGTACCCCTAAGCTTATCGATTGGTCTTTATATTAATCAATTGCTTAAGAATTAGTCAATTACGATTATGTACTTAGTCAAACGGATAGAGCGGGTGGAGAGACGCCCAAAACATATTTTCAAAGCATGTGACCTCCTAAATCATTTTATCAGACAATTAAGATTATGTGCTTAGTCAAACGCATAGAACGGGTGGGTAAACCTAACCTGACCTGACCCATTTAGATCCATTTCAACATGAGCCCATTTGACTATTACCAACCTACTCGATCTGTCTATAGCCACCTGTAGGTCTCGACTTTCAAGTAGATATATCAGCATGAATTAAGTTTAGAATCAAGGTTTTGGAAACGCCCAAAATCCTTGTTCTCCACATCTTTTACAGTTTCACTACTTTCATGATTCTGTTATAAATTTATAATTGCATGGTCAAAACTTAGAAAGGGACTAAATTAGAGTCTTGGACTCCTTTTCATCATTACAGCAACCAACAAGGGATCTAGTTTTTTGTGCATACATTTCTTATAATTTCTTTGAAATGTGAGAATTATAACCGGTTCTAAAAACATACCATGCTTATTTCAAAATAATAATAATAATAATAAATAATACATATCATGCAAGTAATTTACAGTTAGTAAAACATCCAAAATGCCCTTCCAGTATGACCTAATAAAAGGGAATATATTTTTATGGTTTTCAATTATGAGATTTGCCAAGAAAAAAGATACCAGACACTTAATAGTTTGCTAGTAATTGTATCTAACGTGAGATATTTCAAAATGAGCATTGTCACAGCTTCCTGTAGAACAAATGCGGTACCTTAGCAATTACGTTCAGGAATGCTTCGTGTTCAAATTTGCAAAAAGTGCGAGTTTGAAAGGTCCCACATTAGTTGTAACATTTCTGTTTAGGTAAAGTTTTGAGCTAATTTACCTAGACATCGAAAGTAATCACCACTCACCACAAGTTTTATGTTGTTGATTTTGAGCAACAGGTCTACTTCAGTTGAACATGTAAAAGCTAATGTCACAATTTCCTTGCTAAAGAAACAATTATGTCATATGTGGATAGAGCCAACTCTAGCGGCATTCATGGGATTGAAAGTTTTTTTAATTTGTTACCATTGCCACACTTTATAGTTTATAATGCACTTAGTGTACTATTCCTGTTTATTAGGGTAAACTACGAAACAGGTGTTAACCAGTGACACCAGGATAAGCCATACCAGAATAGTTGAATGTAGTTGCATATATCTTCTTCCTTAATTGTAAGACGCATTTCTGAGTTGTATTTTACAAGTGATTTTGTAACACAAAAGTTAGTCGGGATGGTGTACCTACTGTCTAGTGGTTGGCACATAAAAGGAATTGAAAGTTGAATGGAAACCCTCTATTGGAGTTGCCTGCAATCAATATGTACCCTAAAGAAGACCCTAATAGAAGCTAACACATAAATTTTCACTTCATATTAATATTAAAGCTTTACACCCTTTATAATGTACTCACTTTTGCAGCAACTCCCGAATCCTATGAAATCATGTTTTAGTAAGTTCTAACTTTTAACTTTATGTATTAAAACTTATATGTTCACTAAATTCGACCATATAAGCACTAGAATTCTGTTTGCCTATAATATATAGTAACAAGACAGTGTAAGCGAGACGCTTTTCTTTTGTAGAAAGTTAAGTCACTCAAGGTCACTAAAGTAGAGATGATATTTTTTCTTGAAAAGTGGTAATCTAAAGATGGTAGGGCAAAAGATGATCTTCTAAACTTCACTTTTTCTTTTACAATTCTTTCAAAATTCAAAAGCAGAAGCCACCTACTGCCCCCTCCCGTTGAGGGTTCATGTTCCCACCATATCTCTTTTCTACTCCGACCCTAAAGTGAGGACAACACTCCTACCAAGTAATTATTGTCAGGTATCTAAAGGTGTCAAGATGAGTGGATCAGTGGGTTGGGTAACGGGTCAAACAGGATAGGATTGAGACAGACATTTTTACTTTGGTCGGGCGGGTTGGCCCATGAACATTTTTGTCACCATTTGTTAAGACAATAGTATAAATTAACTAACTGCTTAGATATGGTTACGAAACTACTCTAAATCATTGAATACAGTGATATCTGAGGTTGTATGCATTAAAAACTGACTTGGGGTGAACTTTAACGCATAGTACACGTATCCCTCAATTTATTTCTTTGACCCGTTTGAGATATAGCACAACCCAAATTAACCATCCATAAATTAATGAGTTGAAATCGCCATCACTAGTGTAAAGCATCATCCAGAGGACCCTCCTACGCTAGTAAACCATCATAGTGGCACTATAACACTAGTGACATGAGTAGCACACTACCAATGGAGAGGCTCTAGCTATAATTCGTCCATTTGGGTACTTGACAGTATAGAGTAGAAGTATTTACAAAAAGATGGTCATCCTTAAAATTTAAACATTTGCAATGAGTTTCCTACATCAAAGCTTTGTAAAGACATAATGCTAATCAAGTAATAATATCTTAGTACCCATAATGATTATGTTTTGAAATCAACGGGAACGACAATTTCGTCAAAAGACGATTACTGTTTTTCACTTTATTTGGGATTTAATATGTGGTTAAGGAAGCTGGAAAGATAATATTCTTTAACAATACTCCCAGGTAATGCCCCGACGGGATTGGGTATGTTGTTGTAGTAATACTCCCAGGTATGTTCAATCAAATAAATCATCTTTCTGATAATAGCACTGATCATGTTTCTTAGTATGGAAAATATAAGAATAATCTGAAAAGCCTCGAGGCAAATAATCAATAACAGTTGGTGGAAAAAATGAATTTTTCTATTTTGCATGCATACATTGCTCTTCATCTAAATCATTAAGATTTAAGAAAAGAAAAAGAAAGAACCATAAACAGGATGAGAAAGGACATGGTATATCTTACTTCCACCTCAGTGACTGCCTTATCCCAGTGTAGATGAGTCCCAAAGATCGCCCAATCAAGCAAACCAAAAAGAAAGAAACAGCATCACTAATCTTCGCAACAAGGGTCCTTACAAAGGGCATTGTAATATCAGCCATTTCAAGATATAGACTGAAGTAGTACCTCCTGCAAGAAAGAATAATACATTAACAGTGTATTACATCAATGTAGGATAACCTAATCGATACTTAATGTAGGATACCCTAGGACTGTCATCTTATGTTCATAACGAGCATCCAACAAAATATAGGATGCGCATATTGATATCTAATATAGGATCTTTTTGGCTTACACCTTGTTGAAGATTCCTGATTCTGGCGTCATTATCTTGAGGTACTATTTACCAATGCAATTCCTTATTTTAATGCATGGACTTCATTAAAACAAAGGATAGTAAAACACCTTAACCTAGATATCTGATTCAATAATTACTATGTCTGTAGCCACCACTCACTACCAATACTACAAGGCATTTTTGGTAGAATACTATTTCATTATTGAACAGAATTTAATGAAACATGCACGGAGAACGTTTATTAGGTCCAAACCTGTGTTTTCATTTATCAAAGGGCTACGTTTGTTTCCAGTTATGTATAAAACATATGAAATAGTCTAGAGCATATGGGCAAGAATTGGGTAGGTGTTGTTTAAAGTTTTAACATTTACTGCCTTACTGGAGAGCTCCGGAAGTGAAGTCTAATCAAGAAGAACTGGAGAGAGCAATTTCGACTCATTTGCTTATCAATAGGTATATGTGGGTTATGTTTCAATCTCTGATGGGTCAAATAAATAAATAAATAAATAAATAAAAGCTTAAAAGGAAACGGGACAAATGGGTCTAACACATTGAACCATGTATATATTTAATGCATAAAAACCTCAAAATATTTTAGAAACAAAATAGCTTATCATAGTAATGATATAGTTTTTGTAATCATATTTAAGAAATTAATTGTTTATAGATTATATTTAAAAACCATACAAAAAAGTTTTTGCAAGTCAGCCAACCCATTCAACCCGTGTCATAACACTTCCGAATTTGACGCCTAACAGTTTTGACCAGTTACCCGACCAACCCATTTTGCCTTTTTTTGGTATTTATATCTATGTGTGAGAATGGAAAAAATTAGAGCATACCATCCCACGAGGCCCCTTAATTCTTTGGTCCTCTTGACAGGCACACATACATGGCTGATTATAGCAGCACGTAAAGGAGACACCGATGCGCTTGACTTCCCAAGGTTAAGCTTCTTCAACCAACCAAACTTTTCAGTGTTGCCGATGGTAGATTCTGGAATGGGTCGACTCTGAAGTACACGGAGGTCAAATCGATCCTCATACATAGATGCAACTGTCTCCATGTTTTGAACAAACCACTGATTTAGTGACACCTATACAGAACTGATGTTAATTTCACATGATAGATGAAGTATGCAAAAGTCCAGTTATATTCCATGCTCGCATTTTCTCCAAATCATAGATGTCTTGTAGAAATTATGTTAAATTAAGCGAGCATCCTACAACTCTTTTAAGTTTTATATGACAAGATTAGATGTGGTTATTTCGAATTTGGTTACTTTAGTCATGTTTAATGCATCAATTGTTAATATTTTTGTAAAGATTGAGGTAATCAGTTTCCAGGGTAACCCAAACCAAGCCCACCTGTTTTGACTCCTCATTCGACCCGCCCATTTTACCACTTCTAGACAATACAAATCGACATTATCGACACAATGATCTAGCCTGTGTGGCTAATTGAATTGTTCAAACAACACTTTTAGCAATTGTACCTCATTACGTAATCTCTGAAGTGCTCGAGTCGACAAGGCACACAGATTTAATCCTAGGTTGTTCATTTCGTTTGACATGTCACTGTCGACAGAAATTAGCTCCAAATAAATACTTGCGATCCCATCAGCCAATGTGATTACCAAATCTTCTAACACAGAAACCCCGCGAGAAGCAAAAAAGTCACTATCATAACAACATTCCTGGCTGTCCACACATAAGAAGACATGCATTAGAGGAAGGTTGGGTGAACCATTAAATGAAGTCTATATTAATTCATACATGATAAGATGGTAATGATGCAATGTGTCTTTTGATCATAACTTTTTTGGTGAGGAACTGAAGAACGCAGATGAATGAGAGATAAAAAAAAATAAATAAATAAATAAATAAATAAAAAATTTGATGATACAAGGCCTCACAAGGGTAGGAAAATATTTCTAAACTCATAAAATGATGGGAAACATATGTGAGAAGGTATGAGTTGTTCAAATAAATGAGCTTGTTGCATCTAGCATACCTGAGAGAACCAAATCTAAGAATGTAAACTAGCTCGGTATATAGATCCTCCTTGCCGGACTTTTTAACGTTTTGTAAAACAGAATCATCTCCTTTTAACTTTTCAAACAGAGGAGGGGGAAATTCCTGATCAAAAAAAGGAAAGAAAACAATCTTAATATGAAAACACTTTTAGAACTTATATCTCTTTAAAATTTTCTTTAAAAGAACTAGCAGAAGAAAAACCTAAAGCATGTCATTTTAGTTTTATAAGGCACCTTGATTGATTTCTTGTTTCTCAATGAAAGCTCGTCTTTCAGCCAATCTGTGCATATAGACAACGAAGATCTTCGTAGAATTTCAGAAAAAAACTTCTGTAGATCTTTCAAATCTGCAGCAGAAGTACTTCTAGAGATATTGTCCACCTGTAACAAGTTATTGAGTTTTTAAATTACATATTGAGATGCAAGTTTATTCAAACTTTCAAGGTAACCATCCTGAGGCATCTCCTATATCATCGATGATACAGTAAACTTAAAAAGAAGTACCAAGATATTCATTCTTCTAGGGTCTTTCCTTAAGTTATTTATAAAAATTACTCTACCTAGGTCACAAAGTTAGCATAAACATACGTAACATTTCATGATTTTTGTTTGTTATTGCTGTACCAAGAGCATTCTCGAGTAAACAACCACAGACCAGTTCCCTAATTTGAAATGCAGAGCTGCAGTATACGCACCCACGCTTGTAACAACTTCATACAATATATGAACTTGGACATCCAGAGTGAATCTACGGAGACACCAGATTCACCATTTTCTCTCCTTAGAAAGAGACAGAATGTCATTATAAGGAGAGTAAATGTGCATTATGTCACATCAACAACAACAACAACAACATTACCCAATCCCGCCGGGAGCGGGATATGGGGGAGGTAAGATGTGGACAGTGATACCTCTACCCGAAGGTAGAGTGACTAAAGACCTCCGGCAAGATTGTGTGTGTGTGTGTGTGTGAGTGTGAGTGTGAGTGTGAGTAAGGAAAAAAAAAAAAAGCATATGAGACTATATGAAGCATATATAAGTCTATGTACAAGGAATGCACAAATCTTGAAGCTAGATATAAGTTTATTTTCTACACCTAAAACCAGAGGCAAATATGTACACGTGAAGACACTAAGTCACCTAGAGTATCTTATCAGCGGTCATTATGTCACATGATTTTCCTATACAAAATTATAACATAGAATTTGAAAGAGGCTCTTAATTTTTCCTCAATAGCCGAGGCCAAGAATATTGACCAACTCATAATTTTCCATCCAAGATAATCGGAGAAGCAGGGAATGAGACGGAGAGAAAGAAAACAAACAAAACTGAACCAATATAATAGAAAGAGTCCTAACCTCATTTTTAAGCCAATGAAAGGAAGCCCACATCAACCGAAACCTAGGACCCTCTGCAATTGCAGATAAGCTTGAAGGTTGCTTAGCAGTTTCCCCCGATTCCATAACTTCATTTTCAAGTATGGTGCCATTTTCAATCGCATTTATGGAATCAGTAAGCTTGCCTTTCACGGTATCCCACGAGGACTCTAAGGTAAACTCAGTGTCCTTTTCCTTCTTCGTGGCACTGCACTTTTTGAAACAAGAGAAAACAGATACGAGAAATATCACTCGACAATGTTTATCAAATAAACAATATAATGTTTTTTTTTTCTGGTACCTTGCTTACCTACCCGAAATGGGAGTCCCGTCGGGAGCCACATCATCGTTCAGTTTGTTCTTTCCGGGAATCGTAAAGGGCCCGTCAGCAGGTACGACTCCGGCCATATGTGTAAGAACGACACTTGCCATGAGGAGCACTTGATCGGTTACAGGTATCCACCCAGAAGATTCAACAGCTGAACTTATTATAGACCCCAAACAATAACACTTCACACAATTCACCTTCTGATAATGATTTACTTTCGAGCTCGTGAAGACGTTCTGTGTAGCTCTACCCCAGCCCGCATAACACTTCCTACTGAAGAATAGCAATTAAATAGTAATCAGAAGTCAAACAAAAGGAACAAAACATGTTAGGATTCTATACATCTAGTGTTTCTTAATAGTTAATAGCCTAATATGATATATCCTTAGACGTAGCAGTAGGCAAATACAATGGCACGTCTCATATTTTATAAATAGTATGCAGCTTGATGCTTAGGGGGTGTTTGGGTAAGCTTATTTAAGAAGCTTAGCAGTTTATTGCGTTTTGGTACTGCTAATAACCACTTTTGGGTATTAGTAAGAAACGAAACACAGCTTATGCTTATCAGCTTATTTAAGCTACATTGATAAGCTGTTTTCGTTTAGCGGCTTATATTTAACTAAAATAATCTGATAAGCTATCTAAACACTATCTCCTACATCGTACTTTGACATAGCATATGTTGATAAGTTAAATCAAAACGCTACCATGATCCCCAATGAACTCGCTCTGCATACAATGTTGTGAATATCATAAGCTCTAAAGCACAGTACCACATTAAACATCTACAAACTGGTCTATATGCAATGCACCACATTAAAACTACAAATAAAACCTGCGATTTTGAGCACATAATCCATTTGGCATTAAGCTAAGCTCGGCGAAAGAACTTCCGCGCACGGGGAACTTAATAAACGGCCGAACCGCTACATATTCCGTCATTCGTCAATTATCTTGCTTCTTCCTAAAAACATAAAAAAAAAAAAAAAAAAAAAAAAAAAAAAAAAAAAAAAAAAAAAAAAGTCAAACCAATAAAAATACAGTAGCACAATGCATATTAACTTAACAAACAAGACATAATAACTAATTCAGACTCTTGGATATAAAATATTGACTCGATTAAAATTTATTTTATATAAACAAATGTAAGATCTGTTTGTTAGTATGAGGTATTGACTAAAATGTAAATGTAACTACCAGATGAAATGATGACGTGGACTAAATGCAGGAACCCTAAATTTAGGAAGTCTCAAATTGTAACTGGAATTGGAAATGAATGGCGGTGAAAATGAGTTTTGGATATTATCAATTGGTGCTAGTGCTACTTGCTTTCGCTATCCTGGTTTTGACTAATCTCAGGTGGCAATATAATGCTGATCTTAAGTCTAGACTCTAAAAGACTACAAGTATTAATTAATCAAGGGATCCAACTATTAAACTTTTTAATTTTAGGCTACTAGACGAATACCCGTGCATAGCAACGGTTTCTAGCGGCAGATAATTAACGATTTGTGATATTGTGGTGAGTGTTTTGTGTAGCGTTCAAAATAGAACGTGAACATATCATAATGTAATTGCAAACGGTTGTACTACACGATAACTAAATGCAGCATGCGTTGAAACCCGCCTATCGTGAATTCTACTCCCACTTTTACCGATGAGGGATTCCGCCTCAAGTTCAGATTTTGATTTGTTTGCCTTTTTATATCCTTATCGTGAATTCTACTCCCACTTTTACCGAGTAACCACGGCATAGATGAGTAGTTCTCGAATAATTTTGGTTTGCGTCTATTTGTATTTGTGTTTATAGCCAACGGCCATTTTATTATGTATGCAACTTTTATTACTTCGATGTCTTACGCCTTTTGTTTGTTTTGTGTGTAAGGCTGAGCATCGGTCCGAGACCGGTCCAGACCGCCAAAAACCGAGACCGAATTAAGGTAAAAACCGGGACCGGGACCGAGACCGAATATGGTCGTTCCGGTCCGGTTGGTCTTCGGTCGGTCCGATCCGAGACCGATTTTTGGTTTTTTTGTCGGTCCGGACCGACGACTGAATTAGCCTAAAAGCCTAGACCGAGGACCAGACCGAATGTGGTCAGTCCGGTCCGGTCTCGGTCGGTCCGTTCGGGTCGTTTGACCACCCCTATTTGTGTGTAACTTTTCTTATCTTTATTACAAATTTGTTCACATGTTATAATTCTTCACTAAAAATACAGACAATAAATAAGGGACTAAAAAAAATCAATCACATATATTATACTCCTATATGTTTTGGACAAAATCTTGATGGGGAATGATTTCTTTCGACACTCTATTTATAGCGTTAGGGAATCAATTTTGAATAGGTGGAAATGTATAATTTTACATAAAATTTGGTAGCCGAATAGGCGCGCCTAGTGGCAGCGATGCATCGTTTTCAACGATATACATTTTGTCATTTTTCTCTATATGTAAGGTTTAAATTTAATTTTCGCGACAGTTGAGCATAATTTCAGTGGTTACGTTGACATATGGTTGTGTTATATGTTAACACAATCACGACACATGTTAAATCATTTGATATTACAATAGTTTATATATGTAGTTTTATCTTATTTTTCCAACAATGGTGAAACTTCAAGTTATCTCGTTTTTTATTTTATGTAAATGCAAAGTTCAAATTATAATCTATAACAAAATATTATTATTGTAGCGTTTTCATAATTTGCAAACCTACACCTTTTTGCTTTTGCACTTTTTTTATTTTATATAAATGCAAAAATCAAATTATAATCTATAACAAAATATTATTATTGTAGCGTTTTCATAATTTGCTTCCCAAAACACCCCAATAGTACAACTCCACTCACCCCATTCACCCCACCAATTTCAGTTTTCTTCAAATACCCCGGAGGCAACTCTATCTCAAAAAAATTTGGGCGACTGAGCCCACATTTCTTGAACAACTTGTCTTTTAATGAAAAAGTATACTTTCTTGTCCATAGTAAATTACAAGTATACCCTCCCAAAAACTAAATCATACTTCACCCACAAACTAAATCATACTTCACCCACCTCACCTCACCTCACCTTTCATCCCTCTCCTCTATCTATCTCTGCCGCCGCCGACCACCCAAAACACCACCACCGCCACTCCTACATCTACACCACCACCACAAATCGAACCACCATGATCCCCTCTCTCTTTTGATTCATCACACGTGCCGAGATAACACACCACAATCACCACTCCATAGCCAACGCGCCACCAAAATCTTTTTAACACCACTCCTGTCACTCCCACCATGTAGATCGAAGAAGACAAAGGTAGGAAACATGAGTCACGCTCGTTTTGACTCGGTACGAGTTTTAATCTTTATAAAAAAAGATTGAAGGGTTTTGTTTGGAATAAGATATTAAGTTAGATCTGAGGTGGGTTTTTGTTAAGATCAATGGTGTCACACCCCCAAAATCAGGTCCAGCGGAAGCATACGTGTAGCTGGGGTGTAACTCAATTGGTATTACAACACAAGTTCAAAAATGGTTTTCACTTTACTTATTTAAAATAAAATCGTTTAACCAAAAATATTGAATTTACATCGTTAAAAGTAGTGCGAAAATAGGCCCTTAAAATAGTTTAAAACGGTCCCCAAATGAATAATCAGAGTTTTCTATGACCATGCCATGCCCTGCCAAAACCTCTTGTAGCGTGCCATTGATTAAAACCTGAAAATACATGCTAAAGTGTCAACACGAGGTTGGTGAGTTCATAGAGTTTGTTTAACAAATAAAGTTTATAGAAAAGTGATCACACAGCAAAGGCATCGTAAATCCACTCAGTTACAAGTCCCGCCATAAGAGACTTGTAACCTGTGTGTTTACAATCCACTGCTAAATAGTTTAGGTCTAGTAGTCAAGCACCCGTGGTCAATAATAAGTCACAATATAAGCACCACCTATATAATAATGTATGCCATGCAAAGCCCCTAATTAAATAATATGCGTCCCATAACATGGTGGACGAGAGGTTGGCCGACCTCTAATAGCGCTATCCATACTACTAATAGGCGTCGAACAATGCGAATGTACGAACAGTACATCATACAACTATTATATAAGATTAAGAACGCTCCGAACATGGGAGACTTAGCACGCTCCACCAATAAGGCGAGACTTTAGGGTTAAGAACGCTCCACAAAAAATGGCGAGACTTTAGGTCATAGTACGTACGGTACATTAGGGTCAAAAGTTTAAGTCAAGTTCAAAAGTCAAGACAAGTTCAAAAGGTCAAGTAGTAATTTATGTAAAAACGAGCATGTATTATCCCCCAAAAAGTTAACAAAACAATTTAAAAGAGTAGGGGCTATGACTCACCTGGTGCGATAGCTACGATGACAAAAGTGGATACACAGAAATAAGGTTCGATCTCTAACCGCGACCTATAATGAACGAATGATACGATCTACTTAAATTATGAGGGGATGCGATGAATGTACATGCACATGAAGCCAATACCACTCGTAGTTTGAAAATAAGTGTTGGCGTTGATTTATAGTGTTTCCATAACTTTAAGAGAATATGTGCTATTAGAAGTTGTCAAATATATATATATAGTTCGCCTAGTTTCAAAAGTGTATATCTTGGTCGTTTTAAGCTCGTTTTCTACGTTCTTTATATCCACGGATTCGTTGGACAACATACTAACCTATTATTGATAAGTCGGAATGGCTAGATCAAGTTTTTATGCTCAAATTTGTCCGTGAGTACTGTTCATCAGCAAGCAGTTTTTCAGAAAACTAGTTTTCGTCGTTAAATTCGGAAAATCATATCTCCTTCGTTATTAACTCGTTTTAATCCATTCTTTCACCCACGGCTTTGTTTTTTGAAAGTATTTTCTAAATCTTTGGTCAAAAATTACCCATCATCCACTGATTTTCCCACGTTTCAAAAATAGGGACAGTAGGTCAATATGTAGTTTCAAAAGTCATTTCTAGTGTTCCAATCTAGTTTCTAATCCAACCAAACCACTTTCAATCACCAAAAATCTATTCTAATCTTACCATACACCTTCTTAGGGTGTCATGGGTTCCTAAACATCATAAATCAAGTGGATCTAACAAGGATCTAACTATAATCCATTTCTAGGGTTCAAAAGTTAGATATATATATAAATGAGTGGTATAACTAACATATGCATGTAGATCTTGAATGGAAATCATATGATCATAAAAATAACATGAAGAAATTATGAACAAGAGTTTGACAACTTACAAAGAAAGATTATAGAGCTTGGATGAGTAAAACCTAAGAAACCTTGAGTTTTTATTATAAAACTCAAACAAGGACAACTAAAGGGACTAGATTAAAGCTTGATCTTGAAAAAAAAATGTTGTTCTTGCTTGCTTCTTGTTGTTTTGCCGACCACCCCAAAGAGGAGAGAAAAAGAGAGTTTTTGCTAGGTGTTTTGGTGTAAGATGTGAAGAAATGTGGTGAAGAGTAGTATATATATGGTCTAGGATAAATGTATTAAGACAAAGGGGCAAGATCCATAAAACATGGAAGAAAAGGAGTAAAACAAGGGTTGTATTTTGTGGCTCATTAATGTTCATGTCTAGGTGCAAGTATTGGTGGGTTTGGTGTATACATTAGGTGTTATTGTGTACCGAGTTAACTAGAAATAAATGTTAAAGAAGTGAAATAAAATACGACGAAGTTGTAAAAGTTGTAAAATATTATTCCTGATGAGAATCGGGTGTAAAAATAATTATCTTGTTGAAATAACGCAAACCGACAGAGTAATAAGCTCCAACCGTAAAATATAGTATTTGATTTCAAAACACCGGGTAAATTAATAATATAATTTTTATATTATTATTATGAGTATAAAAATGTGTTAGGACCATAGTTGGGATTGACGGATCAATTATTTAAAATAATAGCTCATAAGATAACGTTTATTAGGTAGATAACCGTACGTGTACAGAAATGACGCAACTCACGTATAAATGACAAATTTTCTCCGGAGGTGAATAGTGTTTTATGAATAGTAAAATTTTTAAACGTTTCTCAGAATATCAAACTGACCTCAAAAATGTTGAATAGTAAAATGATGAATAGTTATCGATGAATAGTAACTGATGAATAGTAAATGTGAAAGTTCGGGAAAAGACCAGAATTTACGAGTTGTGACAGTCTCTACCCCTTAAGGGAACTTCGTCCCGAAGTTCAGTTAACGTTGGTCTCCGAAGTGTTATAAAGGTGAAGATTCATGAGATGAAATGACAAGTTGACGTGCTTTCAGGCGGCGGTTCACGAGGTGATGGAAAATATAAGCGTTCTGACAACGAGGGTATACACACACATAAATGAAGCATTTGGAAATTGAGTTGAGGATTCAATCCAGACAAAATTTTATTATAACCATTCTCAGAGTTGCAAAATTCATTTCTGAGTCGGATATAGGTAGTCAGCCTATGTCCCACTATCCCGGGTTGAATATAGGTGACTAGTCTATATTCCACCGAGGTTCCATAAATTTTGAAATACTCAGCTCAGTTATACTAATACTATGTCCTTCACAAATACCAAGACGTTCAGAAAGACTAAAGCAGGTGACCAAACTCGAGGTCAAATGATGAAACTATGCAAGGAGAAACATAACAGGGTGACATATATGATACGTGAACATGCTTATATGAAAGACAATGATAGAAATCAATTAGAATAAATGAACATAATATACCAGATAATGAGACACAAATCTCATCACCTAAGTCAGCAACAAACCACAAGTGAGGCTTCAGCTTGGCAGGCAGGCACGTGACGGTCATAGGGTTAAGTTTTTCATAAAAGTAGCTATAGTCTAGGTTTTAAAAACACTTAGTTCGCTATAGCCAAAGCTCTGATACCAATCTGTCACACCCCCAAAATCAGGTCCAGCGGAAGCATACGTGTAGCTGGGGTGTAACTCAATTGGTATTACAACACAAGTTCAAAAATGGTTTTCACTTTACTTATTTAAAATAAAATCGTTTAACCAAAAATATTGAATTTACATCGTTAAAAGTAGTGCGAAAATAGGCCCTTAAAATAGTTTAAAACGGTCCCCAAATGAATAATCAGAGTCTTCTATGACCATGCCATGCCCTGCCAAAACCTCCTGTAGCGTGCCATTGATTAAAACCTGAAAATACATGCTAAAGTGTCAACACGAGGTTGGTGAGTTCATAGAGTTTGTTTAACAAATAAAGTTTATAGAAAAGTGATCACACAGCAAAGGCATCGTAAATCCACTCAGTTACAAGTCCCGCCATAAGAGACTTGTAACCTGTGTGTTTACAATCCACTGCTAAATAGTTTAGGTCTAGTAGTCAAGCACCCGTGGTCAATAATAAGTCACAATATAAGCACCACCTATATAATAATGTATGCCATGCAAAGCCCCTAATTAAATAATATGCGTCCCGTAACATGGTGGACGAGAGGTTGGCCGACCTCCAATAGCGCTATCCATACTACTAATAGGCGTCGAACAATGCGAATGTACGAACAGTACATCATACAACTATTATATAAGATTAAGAACGCTCCGAACATGGGAGACTTAGCACGCTCCACCAATAAGGCGAGACTTTAGGGTTAAGAACGCTCCACCAAAAATGGCGAGACTTTAGGTCATAGTACGTACGGTACATTAGGGTCAAAAGTTTAAGTCAAGTTCAAAAGTCAAGTCAAGTTCAAAAGTCAAGACAAGTTCAAAAGGTCAAGTAGTAATTTATGTAAAAACGAGCATGTATTCTCCCCCAAAAAGTTAACAAAACAATTTAAAAGAGTAGGGGCTATGACTCACCTGGTGCGATAGCTACGATGACAAAAGTGGATACACAGAAATGAGGTTCGATCTCTAACCGCGACCTATAATGAACGAATGATACGATCTACTTAAATTATGAGGGGATGCGATGAATGTACATGCACATGAAGCCAATACCACTCGTAGTTTGAAAATAAGTGTTGGCGTTGATTTATAGTGTTTTCATAACTTTAAGAGAATATGTGCTATTAGAAGTTGTCAAATATATATATAGTTCGCCTAGTTTCAAAAGTGTATATCTTGGTCGTTTTAAGCTCGTTTTCTACGTTCTTTATATCCACGGATTCGTTGGACAACATACTAACCTATTATTGATAAGTCGGAATGGCTAGATCAAGTTTTTATGCTCAAATTTGTCCGTGAGTACTGTTCATCAGCAAGCAGTTTTTCAGAAAACTAGTTTTCGTCGTTAAATTCGGAAAATCATATCTCCTTCGTTATTAACTCGTTTTAATCCATTCTTTCGCCCACGGCTTCGTTTTTTGAAAGTATTTTCTAAATATTTGGTCAAAAATTACCCATCATCCACTGATTTTCCCACGTTTCAAAAATAGGGACAGTAGGTCAATATGTAGTTTCAAAAGTCATTTCTAGTGTTCCAATCTAGTTTCTAATCCAACCAAACCACTTTCAATCACCACAAATCTATTCTAATCTTACCATACACCTTCTTAGGGTGTCATGGGTTCCTAAACATCATAAATCAAGTGGATCTAACAAGGATCTAACTATAATCCATTTCTAGGGTTCAAAAGTTAGATATATATATATAAATGAGTGGTATAACTAACATATGCATGTAGATCTTGAATGGAAATCATATGATCATAAAAATAACATGAAGAAATTATGAACAAGAGTTTGACAACTTACAAAGAAAGATTATAGAGCTTGGATGAGTAAAACCTAAGAAACCTTGAGTTTTTATTACAAAACTCAAACAAGGACAACTAAAGGGACTAGATTAAAGCTTGATCTTGAAAAAAAAATGTTGTTCTTGCTTGCTTCTTGTTGTTTTGCCGACCACCCCAAAGAGGAGAGAAAAAGAGAGTTTTTGCTAGGTGTTTTGGTGTAAGATGTGAAGAAATGTGGTGAAGAGTAGTATATATATGGTCTAGGATAAATGTATTAAGACAAAGGGGCAAGATCCATAAAACATGGAAGAAAAGGAGTAAAACAAGGGTTGTATTTTGTGGCTCATTAATGTTCATGTCTAGGTGCAAGTATTGGTGGGTTTGGTGTATACATTAGGTGTTATCGTGTACCGAGTTAACTAGAAATAAATGTTAAAGAAGTGAAATAAAATACGACGAAGTTGTAAAAGTTGTAAAATATTATTCCTGATGAGAATCGGGTGTAAAAATAATTATCTTGTTGAAATAACGCAAACCGACAGAGTAATAAGCTCCAACCGTAAAATATAGTATTTGATTTCAAAACACCGGGTAAATTAATAATATAATTTTTATATTATTATTATGAGTATAAAAATGTGTTAGGACCATAGTTGGGATTGACGGATCAATTATTTAAAATAATAGCTCATAAGATAACGTTTATTAGGTAGATAACCGTACGTGTACAGAAATGACGCAACTCACGTATAAATGACAAATTTTCTCCGGAGGTGAATAGTGTTTTATGAATAGTAAAAATTTTAAACGCTTCTCAGAATATCAAACTGACCTCAAAAATGTTGAATAGTAAAATGATGAATAGTTATCGATGAATAGTAACCGATGAATAGTAAATGTGAAAGTTCGGGAAAAGACCAGAATTTACGAGTTGTGACAAATGGGAGCTTTAGATGAAGGTCATTTTGATGTTGTTCTTGAAAATGGTGTTAAGTTTGAAAAAGATGGAGATGAGATTGAAGTGGCTGTGAAAGTCTTGTTGGAGATGAGAGGTTATTTATCTTTCTTTTATATGTTTTTGTGGTTATGCTTTTTATCATTTGAAGATATTATGTGAATTCAATGTTGGTGGTGTTATGGTTTAAGTGTTTGGCATTGGGTTTGGAAAGTGGTTATGTGATCAGATTTGAAGTTGTAAGTTGCGGTGTTGGTGGTGTTGGTGAATGATGGGTAAAGATGATGGTGGCCTGCTGTTAGTGGCCGGAGTGGTCGCCTATTGGTGGTAGTAGCCGGAGTGGTCGCCGGAAAATTTAAGAGGAGGCCGGAGTGGGTGGTGGTTAAAAGGGAATAAATGTACAAGTTTATAAGCTATTGGTACAAAAACAAATGTGAGGGTATACTTGTAATTTACTATGGACAAGAAAATATACTTTTTCACTAAAAGACAAGTCGCCCAAGAAATGTGGGTCCAGTCGCCCAAATTTTTTTGGATAGAGTCACCCCCGGGGTATTTGAAGAAAACTAAAATTGGTGAGGTGAATAGGGTGAGTGGAGTTGTACTCTTGGGGTGTTTTGGGAATTACCTCTTTAGCATTTGCACTTGACAAAAGGCCTGTACTCACTATACCTTCCCTTCCCAATGAAATTCAAATATCACCAAATCCCAACATCCAAATTTAGTTAGACGTCTTGAGACCCAAAATTCTGAAAAGTCACATGGGGTTTGTACTTTTTTTCTTACTTTGTACCTTGTTTTTCTGAAAAGTCACATGGGGTTTGTACCTTTTTTAAGAACCCTTCCCAATGCAATTCAAAATTATGAAACCAATTAGACTCGGTTTTCTTTTTGAAAGAAATATTTCATTTTCTTTAGTTTATTAACAATGGCTGTTATTTGTTAGTTACTATAGTGAAACTTAAAGGCGCTTTCTAATAAGTTTAACATCTCAAACATTAGCAAAAGTTTAAAATTCTTTAAAAAGTTTCAAAGTTTATACTCCAATAAGATACTGATGTAACTTTTTACGTGGAAGATTTGTAACTTTTTGAATCTAAAATTAAACTTCAATGAAAATAACTTTAAAAACTAAATAAAATTAAAAACTCCATACTTGGAAAACTTTCGAAACTTTCAAACTCCATGTTTCAAATTTAATTTAAAATATTCTTAAATAACTAAAACTAACAAAATTTTCAGGAAAGTTTTAAACTTTTTGAAAGTCAAATATTGGTTTTCAATTTAGCTCAAATTATAACTTTTTGAAATTCAAATATTGGTTTACAACTTTAGCTCAATTATCAATACAAAGTACAATGGTTCCCTATAATATTCGGCTGTACTATAGCATCCAACTTCAGCTCAAATTGTAACATTTTGAATTTTCACAAGATTTACCACATTTGCATTTTCATATGATCAACCGGAGTATAATATTCAGCTGCAAATATCAAGAAACACAAGAATATGTGACTTTTTTTTTTCATAAACACAAAAATTTGCCTGCAAATATTAGACGTTGCTTTGAATTTTTGGATTGTACAACTACAACAACTTGTAACACATTTAAAATTTTTCATTCTTGGTCAAATGTTTTGTAATACAAATAAATCATTTGCCTCATTTTATATTTTGGCTCATACATGACAGTGGCAAAAAAAAAAAGCTAAATTGCATTGTAAAATGCCTGCTTATTGCCCGGCCAAATATCACTCAAATTTTTATCATAGTTAAACAAATAAAAACTATCAAGGAACCAAATAAACCCGTAAATATACAATCATAGGCCTCTAACAGATTCATTGTGTGAAATAAACCAAAACACAGCCAAATCGCAAACACCAGCACAAGATTAGAGATGTAGCAAAATAAGGCCAAGATGCTAACCTATTTATACAATTTATAAAAAATTAATTATCATTTTTGAAATTCATACAACACATATAAGAATCTGATTTATAGATTAAAAAAAAAAAAATATATATATATATATATATATATATATATATATATATATATATAGATTAAAAAAAAATATATATATATATATATATATATATATATATATATATATATATATATATATATATATATATATATAAGACTCAAAACCTCAATTTATAATCCACACCGGCGGCAACAGCGGCGGTGGCGTGGATTCCGGCAAGTGTGGATTCAAGCGGCATATTTTCTGGCAACACAAGCTGATCTGAAAAAGAAAAAAAATCTGTTAAAATTTAAAATAGAAAGTTATCTAAACTCATATCTGAAGAAAAAAATTGATAAATCTATAAAGAAAAACCATGAAAACTTGAAATAAATATAAATCTAACAAATACTAACAAATTTATAACCGTATATACATGATTAATTTTAAGACAATTATTAGCAACAATAAAAATAGAACATAAGTATAAAGTGGCGGCAACAAGTTTTTTCGGCAACAGCAGCTTTTCCAGCAACACAAGTGGTGGAAGCAGACTTTTCCGCGCGAGGATGCGGTTGTAGCAGCAGTTTCCGATGACGGTGGTGGCAACGACTGTAGAAAAAAGTACCAAAAAAATAAATAAATAAAAAACATAGATCTACAAATAAAATATAGATATCAATAAAAGAAACCTTTATAACTTTAATTAATATATATATAACTATGAATAAAACTCGAAAAATACCTCTCGGTTGTAGCTGTTGTGTGGTGGCCGGGGTTCATTGGTGGTCTGGTGGTGGTTGCTTTCTAGATAAACCACCATCCAAACCTTGAAAAATACATAAATCTACGAAAAACCTCAAAAATTACCTCAAAACATTGTGGTTCGGTTTGGTGGTTCGTTTTGGTGATGGTCGGGTTCGATGGTGGTCTCGTGGTGGTTTACTTTCTGGGGTCGTGGTGTCCGGTGAGGTCACGTCCGGTGGGGTAACGTACGGTGGTGTAGGGGTTTGTGGTGGTAGATGAGTTGGTTGGCATGTGTGTTTTTGTTTTAGAGAGAAAAGTGATATGTATAGAGAAGAGATGGAGAAGGATCTGAGCGTGAACCGATTTATGTTCCATTTGTGACATTTAATTCTTGTTCAGTCCCAGTAGTCTTTAATATGGATAAGATTTTAATATAGATAAGATGGACAAGGGCAAAATGGGGATTAAGTGAAAATTCAGTTTTTCACTTATTGACTTGTTGACCAAATCTTCTTTATAAATAGTTAAGATGAGTTTGATTTCGTTTGTACCAACCTCGTTTACATTCTTACCGGAATTTTCATGCAATTTATGTTTGGCAAAAGTAGCTGTGAACAGTAACTGTGAGTAGGGGTGAGCTCGGTTTCGGAACTGCACGGAACCGAACCAAAACCGAGAGAACCGAGAATCGCGAATCGCAAAATGTATATTTTAAGAACCGAGAACCGGATTGAAAAATATGTTTCGGTTCCAGTTTGGTTCTCCGGTCCGGTTCAGATATTTCGGTTCTACCTGATTGGAACCGAATTTTCCAAGAAACACATAAAAATTCACAACTATAGTGTAGGGACAATTCTTATCATCAAATTAAACTAAAATAAACCCTAACTTCTCTGGCGATTTTTTCCCCCACCCTAACTTTTCAATCGTTCCTGCCTAAAACCCTAATTCTCCTATGTTTCTTGCATCGATTGTTCCTGCTATTGTGTTTCATCATTAGCTTGATTAATTCTGTGTGTGGTACGCAAGTAATTAGGTGTTTAATTCTCCGATTTGTTAGGGTTTACAATCGCTAAGAACCTTAATCATTTTTTTAGGGTTCTTTTCCATACCGACATTGATTTTAATTCATTTTTAACTCTTGTTGGTTTGTTTTGATCGATTACCATTCTTAATTATTATATCAGTTGCTTATTGACTATAATTTTCAAGTAATCGATCACTATGGTTGGAAGTTAAGATCTTTGTGTGCTTTGTATAAAACCCTAACTGTTTCTGTTAGGGTTTTTACCATTCGTTGGTTGTTTTGTTGGTTCTTCTTCGTAGGGTTGTGAGATGAATAAGGGGTTTTTGAACATTACTAGTTCTGTGTGTAACACTCAAGTTGATGGTTCTAAGTCCATTGGGAATATTAACGTTGATGTTGGTGATTTGATGGGTACTAGTTCATTAACACAACCTGTGAACTTTGATGAATTAAGTGCTACATTCAAACGTTCTAAAACTCGCGAAGTTGCTAGGAGTATTAGGAACTATAATAATCCTACTTGTAACATGGCTCAACAAACAAACCAAGTGAAGCCGGTTTCACTTGGAAATGATGGTTATCCTAGTAAGGGTAATCCTAGTTCTACTCAGCCTATACTTGCATCGTCTAGTCCTATTATTATTGAGTGGAGTGTTGATGATGGTGATATTGAATTATCTACGCTTGTGGACAAGAATAATCAAGTGAAGTCGGTTTCACTTGATCCTTTAGTTAATGATCCGAATGGTCCACATGGGGCTTCTAACAAGTCTCATAGTTTTGATAAGGTTGATACGAATGCACATGGGGCTGTTGGTGTAGATGTTGTGAAACAACCTTCTATATCGTATGCTGGTGTTACTTCTAATGAACCTAAGCAACACACGTCAAACTTTCGTAGGTTGGAGTGTAGCAAGAAAGCAAATGGTGTGGATCTTTCTGTCCCGATGAAAGTGGTTGAAGAGGTGAACACTAGGTTTGAGAATACTTTGTATGGGTATTTCCTTGGTCAACGCCTTGCTTTCCCTGTTGTTGATTACTTTGTACGCAATGCGTGGGCTAAGTTTGGTATACAAAAGGTAACGATGAATGCAAAGGGGTTCTTCTTCTTTAAGTTCAATTCGAAGAAAGGTGTTGATGATGTTCTTGAAAACGGTCCTTGGTTGATTAGAAATGTACCTATTATTCTTAAACCATGGACTTTGAACACCAATTTACTTAAAGAGGATTTGAGTAACATCCCGGTGTTGGTTAAATTCCTTGATGTTCCTCTTTCTATGTTTTCTGAAAATGGTCTTAGTCTTCTTGCCATATTGATTGGTACATCCAAACGGTTAGATGCTTATACCAGCCAAATGTGTAAGGAATCATGGGGCCGTAGTAGTTTTGCTAGATGCATGATTTAAGTGAAGTCGGATGAGGTGCTTAGGGATAGCCTCACTGTTGAGATACCTTTACTTGATGAGTCGGGTGTGACTATTGAGAAGATGCGGGTTGAATACGAGTGGAAACCACCTCGTTGTGATAAGTGTAAGATATTTGGTCATACACTGAATGATTGTCCTAAAGTTGTTATACCTCATGTTCAGCCTACTAAGCCTGTTAATGATGGTTTCAAGACGGTCAATAACAAGAAGAAAGGTAAGCAAGGTGGTCCTACAAGTCCGGGTCAAGGAGGGTTTACTAAACCTGTTGTGGGTAAGCAGTTTCAGTATCAACCCAAAAAGACTCCTCCTGAACCTAAGAAAGTGGATGACACTAAGAAGAAGACTTCAGATGTGGCTAGTTCTAGTGGAACGAAGATCTCTACATCTAACCAGTTTGAGGATGCTTTTGGTATTCCTACTAATGACACCAACAAGGATGCGGATTCTGGTCGTACAATGGAAGTTAATAAGGATGAGTTGTTTAAGATTAGTGATTCGTGTGAAAACCAATTATTATAATTATAGTATAGTATCGAAGTGATCCGCGTAAAATACGGATCACCCGAGTCGTTTTCCAACGAAGGCGAATGGAATCGAGAATATCGATTCGTGAAATCGTGAATTGTAAAGTGAGAAAATGAGAAATAGTAATCAAATATTTCACGTAATCATAAACAAGTATGAAATATGCAAAGATTACAAGCTAATTATGCACCGAAATGAAAAACGTAAAAACGGAAACGCAACCGTAAAATTTAAAACGTAACGTATGAAGAAAAATGATCCTACGAACTTGGAAATATTTTCTAAAATTTTTAAAATAATTAAAAGAATTTTAAGAAAAAGAAAAATATTTTTTACACTTTTCTTTTATTTTCTAGAATTAAATTCCTATTTTTGGAATTAAAAATGAATTAAAAATAAGGAAAAATAGAAAAATAACTTGGAAAAATGAAAATTAAATTCTAAAAATTCTAAAATATTATAAAAGAATTTAGAAAAATATTTTTGTATTTTTCAAGACTTTTTCTGTATTTTTATGGATTTTTGTTATTTAAAATTGATTTAAAAATGATTTTAAACTAAAAGAAATTAAGAAAAATAGTAAATGAACTCAGAAAATTATGAAAATTTCACAAAAATTCTAAATTATTATAAGAAGCTTGCAGAAAAATTTTGAAAGAAAAATAAGCAAAGAAACTGCTAAAAAGCTAGAAACAGCTTATTTGGAGTGCTTATTAATAAGCACTCCTTGACCAAATGAACTGAAACTTTTACCAAGTGATTAATAGACTCAGAAAAACTTAATGAAACAAAATTAAGACCACAAGAATACACAGCAACACAGATAAAGGCTCAATAGTGCAAATAAGCAATCGAGACAATAAGCAGTAAGAAAAACAGATTAAGCTATGGATGCTACTAAATGAAATAAGCCACTAGATGTTCAAATGAACTGATATAAGCAACAAATCACCAATAATGATCAATTAAACACAATAGCAGCTCTAAACTTGCAAACAGATTCTAGTTCAAACACTCAAATAAACAAGGCCAATAAGCAGTCTCAATAAGCTAGTAAATGAGAACTCATGTGGGCAAACTCAACACAGACCTACTAAGATTCCAGATTCACTAAAAGACCTGAGTTCTAATCCAATTAACTAACTTAAAAGCCACTAGAAAATCTCAACTAGATCTGATGTGCAGGGGTGAAAATGAGTACAAAAAAGTGAACTGAAATGCAGGCTTGACTTGGCTATCAACCAAGTTGGAAATTGCAAAACAAGCTAAAAACTCTTAATCACTCTACTACTAACAGCTTGTAAAACAAAAATTCAAACACTAAATCTAACTAAAACTAAACTAATAATAGAATCAAAAGGAACAGTAGCAGTAGTGAAAGTAAAATGGGTTAAAATGGACTATTCTAAATGAACTATTACTAAATCAATTCAAATCCAAACTATAAAAACTCACTTAGTACATCAGATCTAACCACCAATCTACTCAGAAAACTGATTTTCAAACATTTTTCACAAAGATTGAATGCTGAAACAGAATATGATAAAAGTGCCTTTGAAAACTGATGTGAGTTATTACTGACATAAATGGGAAAAAGAGATATGCAAAAAATGGATGTACTAAGAACCTAAATATGCAGAACTATTTGAGTATGTAAAAATAAACTAATATAAACTAAATTTGAAACTTAAAATGCTATAAATCTAAATCATCCTAAATGCCAAATTTTAACTGATATGAGCCTAGAACTTATAACCACTGATGCAAAGTCTACAATATAGCTTGAAACTGATAAAAAATAATCCTAAACAACTTTCATAAACAAAATGAAGCAAAATGAAAATTAGATTGTGACTTATACCAAAATTGACCTCAAAAGTCAACTGAACCAAACAACCTTTTATATATCAGTTTACACTAAAAAAACTATACCTCCAACTCAAACACTCAAATCCAATCATCCAATAAGCAACAGTATGAATACTAAGAGCTAAATGAACAATCAAACACAAACAATTACCACAGAAACTCAAAAAATCAGATCTACCAAATAGTTAAACAGGATTGTAAACAGAACTTACAAAATATTTCACTTCAGCTCAAACAGAAGTGAATTCACTACGCTTGCCTATCTCTAGGATAGGCAGAGACCATCCATGTCTGTCTCAACTTATCCAATTACCACAAGAACTCAGGATTTATCACCCTTTGACTTCAGTTGACTCTGATCAATTCTCATTTAATGAAACAGTACATGTATTCAACTATCTATAAAAGTTTGAATAAACTAATTTCATAAGCTAAAACAGCTTATCTCATATCTAAAACAACTGATTGGAAACATTTTTATTTTTATTTATTATAATTATTATTTTTTTTATATGAGGTTTTTTTATAGAAATAGTGACTGATTAAGTAAAACTAGTATGAATTTATTGCAAACAGAATGTAAAGTATATAAAAGCTTGATAAAAACTTTAACAATTGTATTTAAAACTAATAAGCTGATTGAAAATAAAAGCTGAATTTCATTAATATCGAAAATCTATTACATAAACTATGCTAATACATTGAGAATTAAATTTGCAAGAGCTACACTACACTAAGAAATTACACACTTTTGGAGCTTAAAATGGACACCTATTTATAGGACATGAGAGAGGGTAAGGGTCTAAATCCATGCTGGCAATCCGCAACTCATTGTGTTTCTTCTCCTCTACTAATAGCCCTTAGATGAGACTTGTGCTTCTTTGATCATTCCTCAACCCTTGGATCAAAATAAATGATGTGTATCGACCAATGAGTGGCCACCACATGTCCCATTCGAGTGCCTCATTCTCTGACATGTGACTCAGCAGAATCCAAGGAGAGTGCGTGACGCGTCTCTTCCAATCTCTAGCTGCCAAGTGTCCTTATAGCTTTCAACATTCTCTCTGACACACTTATTGCACGTGGGAAGACCATCTAGAAGCTCCAATCATTAGCATTTAAAAGTTAATTGATGTGGTGAGAGATGGTTCGAGCCAATTTTGGTTTTATTGGTGGCTAGGGTTCTTTGGGTTCTGGGTTTGGGAATTGGGGAAGAACAAAAAATGGTGCGTTTATTTTTATTATAACCGGATATAACTTTGACCAAGGATAAGTTATTGTATTGACCGAATTTATGGGATGGGCTTGGGTAAGTTTAATATGAAATGGGCTTGAGGATTTAGTGGGTGGACTTGGGCTTGATAACTTTATGGACTAGGCTTTGTGTAAGATTTTCAGATTTTATTGTAAAAGAAATCACAAGGACCACAAATGTAATATTCTGAAACTTTAAGGGCTGAATAGTAATTTCTTCAAAATATACTTCAAGGACTAAACTTGCCAAGTCTGAGTAGATGAAGGACTGATGATAACTTTTGGATCCCCAGCATTGACTCTTTGACCAACTTCAATTCTCGTGCTCGTTTTTCGGTTTTCTTGTGATTTTTCGTCAATTTCTGTAATAACCGTACCTGCATATCACAAACACAAAAACACACGTTTTATTTGCATTTGTTAGCTCAAATAGTCGTTTTGGGTAGGTAATTGGCCAAATAATAGTGAGTGAATAAGCACTCACCAAAATCCCCCCGACTAAGGTATTGCCGTGTCCTCACGCAATGTGATCAATTCACGTTCTTGGGATAAATAATTTCAAAACTCTTCCTACTAACTTTGTAAAGTAGCAAGGAGGTTCGAAAGAAGTAATAAAATCATTTATTCCCGAAAACGCTGCGTTTTCCAAAATTTTCCTTTTATTCCTTTATTCCATTTTCACTTTCTATGTTTGTACTTTTCCATACTTCACACTTGTGACGGTTTGTTGAACTTTCATTATTTTTGCAATAATTATTAGGGTCGACGAGTAGAAACACTTCTAATCAAGAAGCGACCATACAGATAAAAATCGTCATCCTTGATTTTTCACAAGTCCCCAAACTAAGCGTACAAACGAGATCACAGCTTATCTACAAATTAGATGCTAACACTACTCATAACAGTTACTTGCGAAAACTTCTTACTCCCATTTCCTAGGTTTTGTATCTCAATATTTTATTTTGTTGAGAAATGAATTGCTTCATATTTTCTCGTTTCGATAATTTTTAGTCCGATAGTGATACCTAAGTTAAAACAATAAGTAGTTATTTATTTTCTCTTAAGAACCACTGCAATAGAAATTCGGTCCATTTCAAGGAATTAGGGGTACATACAATATCAAGAATATAAGTTGCGGAGTACGATCACGTGCACCTCATGTGACTGATTACTAATCACTTATCACATGCACCTCACGCGCCAACAACTTATTGATACATACATAGCTCTTATTCAACAATACTACAACTTTCATTTTTTTCATTTTTCACTTTTTTCATACTTTTCGTTTTTTTTTCTTTCTTTCTTGACTTTTTTCTCAACATCAATGGAAGCTTATCGGGTAGCTCCAAAACCACATAGATAATCAACGTTTGACTTTTAATTTTTTCACTTTTCGCTCTTATTTTTGGTGTTCCTTGATATGTACCCAATTTCTAAAGCAAAAATTCTCTTAAGAAAACAAAAAACTAAATATTATTCAAACCGAAATACCACTAATTAACCTAGAACATCTATTTATAAATTGGTGACGTTTCTGATGGGAGTAAAAAGCCACAAGTACCTCTCATGAGCTCTAAAGAGAACCACTACTCCACGTTTAGCATCTAACTTCTAAATAAACTCTATCATTTCTCGCTCTTCGCAATTTAAGATTCCAAATAATGAAACCAGCGAATACTTAGCCGATAATCAGCCACGCATATATAAAGTCAGTTACGGAAACTTGCAAATTCTAGAAGAAGAATTCGCGTTTTCTAGCTCCTGATGTAAAAGACTAGCGAAAGCTTTTAAGCTGCGCATGTATAAAGTCAAGTACGGGAACTTGCAGATTCTTAAGAAAGAATTCGCATTTTATAGCTCCTTGTGTACAAAACTAGCACAAGCTTATGTGATCATCATTGGTTAAAGGAACAAGCTAGGGCTCAACACGCCCGGTCAAGTCAAAATATTTATTCCTACTCTCGCCAACAAGAAAGTCAACAAGGTGTCAAAACACTTATTCAAACTTTATTATATTTTTTTGCACAACTTTTCAACTTTTTCTCATTTTTTTGTGCTTTTTTCATGACATTTTCAAATTTTTTTGAAATTTTCAATTTTTTCATTTTTGGTGGAAAAACGGAGTTGCAAGAGTGCACGACATGTGAAAAATGCAAGGTCAAATCGAATCGAAGATTCACCCTCCCCCCGACTAGAATTAAACATTGTCCTCAATGTTTTACGGGTTAAGGTAATCCTAACAAAATTCTAGGCCATTTATTAATTATGCCAAAGAAAACGTTAGTCGATAAGATTTAACGGATATAGGATTTCCAAGTAGCACCGATGAATGAGACTCCAAGTGAAAAGATAACGAGCACGAGAGTCATCATAATCGCGAACAATCCTAATAAACATCACAAACAACCACGAAACACAAGAGTAGAAGAGGCACCCCCTCCTCACGTTATTTGTTAGAAAATAGAAATATAAGAAGATGAAATTGGATAAGCATGGGTTGCCACCCACGAAGCGCTTGTTTTTGTTCACCGAGTCACATGAGCTTGACTCGATCCCCGAATTAATTCGTCCTTGGGGAGAAAATTGTGGAAAAAAATAATCTCAATCGGGCTTTCATTCAAAATATTTTGAAAAACTTATGACGTATTTGAAAGTTCCATCCCGAATAGATAACCGCTGGTATTTTAAGTATGAAAACTTTGAAAACCGATACCAGGGTCAAAAACAACATCCTCACTCCCCACTGAGTGACGGATAAGAAAAATCACACCAAACGTTTTAAACGGCAAGAACGTTATGATAACAATCTTGAAAAACTCATCTTCATCAAAATAAAACTTCATAATTATAGAATTATGAATCTTATCATTTTTGCTCCTTTTAAAATCTTTTCCGGGTGGGAGGGTTGGGATAAACTTTTCTTTAAAACTCTCATTCTTAAGAACACCACCCGGATCATGATCAATTTCAAGATCAAAACTGAAACTTTCATATTCAGATTTAGAAAACTTTTCCATTTTGCATTCAGATTCATCAAAACGAAATGACTCAAACTCCGGTAGAGAGATAAAAGCATGAGAAGTGGTACTGCCACGACTCGTCTCTTCCGAGTAATCAAAATGAAAAGCTTCAAATGTCGGATCATAAAAATCATGACGATAAGTGGGATTGCCACTTATTTCCTCAGTCGTATCGAAGGTAAAACTCTCAAAGTCTGGTAAAAATTCCTCGAGCTCGGGCTCAAGAGGATCGTCAATAGTAAGCTCAATCTTCGTCTTAACTTTATCCGGAGGGATCAACGGTTCTAACAAATTGTTAAGAAAAATAATATCACCCTCCGAATCAAAGTAAGATTCGTCAGTCTCAGAAATCGGAATCGTTTCGATAGCAAGAAATTCATCGACCTCTTCCCAAAGAGAATCATATTCCTTAGTCGGAGGAAATGATGGGGAAGAGTCGGAGACGAAAGTTTTAACAAATTCATCAAAAGAATAATCGCAAACATCAACGCTTTTGACGGAGTACTTCTTTGATTTTGAATCATCGGCTTTAAAAATCATAATATCATCATCGTGTCATAACGTTAGAGTATCCTCAAAATGGTCTACTAGGGCTTTAGCGGTTCGTAAAAACGGCCGCCCTAGTATTAGAGGAACTCTCGGATCAGCTTCAAAATTGACAACAACGAAATCTGCCGGAAAAGTACACGAATTCACACGAACAAAAACGTCCTCAGCAATTCCAACTGGATGAGTGATCGATCGATTAGCAAGCTCCAAAGTCATTCTTGTCGGTTTAAGAGCCCCCATTCCAAGTTGTTCGTAGATTGATAAAGGCATGAGGTTTATACTCGCACCCGAATCGGCCAGGGCGTTACAAACTTCTTGATCTTTCAATGAACAAGGAATGAGAAACTTTCCCGAGTCACCAAGCTTTTCGGGAAGCTTCTTGAGAAGAATCGTGGAACATTGAGCATTTATCGGTGTTTCGGCTAATTCAAGCAATTTCTCTTTATTACTTATGAGGTTTTTGAACGTGGAAGCAAATTTCGGCATATACACGAGAGCATCCATAAAACTTATATCAAAGTGAAACTTTTGAAAAATATCCATAAATTTTTCCATTTGTATTTTAGACTTTGCACGGAGATTTTCATCATTAAATCGTGACGGATATGGCAATTTAGACTTGTATTTCACATTATTCTCAAAAACAACTTTTTCTTTATCTTTCGATTTTTGGACAACCGGAGGTTGGACGTTTTCAGTTCCTCCATTATTAACAGGAGGAACCGGGTCCTTTGTCGCCTCGGTCTCACAGTCTACTACCTTGGGTGGAGACGAAGAAGAAGAAGAAGAGGTAGTAGGAGCTGTGGGTCCCTCATATGTAGCACCACTGCGAGTTATGATCGCCTTTACTTCGCCCCTCGGGTTTGCGATCGTGTTGCTTGGCAAAGATGTAATACCAGAACCCGAGGGTCGATCATTTAAACGTTTGTTAATATCACTAATTTGATTAGCAAACAACCGTGTCGACTCTTCATATTTTGCCATAAAAGATTGTTGGTTTTGAATCAATTGCTTAATCAAATCTTCCGTGGGCGACGGATTTGGAATAACAGCTTCATTTTGATTATTGTTGAAATTCTGCCCACGGTTTTGGTAATTACCATGATTTTGTTTCCATGATTTGCGTTCTGAAAATTCCCAGGATTTCCATGGTTTTGTTGGTTTTGAAAATTGTTCCCTTGAGGCGGGCCTTGATTGTAATTACCTTGAAAACCCCGATTTTGATTAAACCCTTGATTATGATTTTGAAAACCGTTATTAGCTCGACTCTGATTTTGATTTCCTTGATTATTACGATTCACAACATTATGATTCTGACTGACTTGATTGACTTGGTTTGGTTGTTCGAAACCGGGTGGTCCAAGAAAATTAGGAGAACGGTAGCTGAGGAGATTACGGTCTCCTTGAGGTTGTGGGTAATCGGTGTTACCCACGTTTGCAGCATACGCGTTCTCACGAGAAAAGGCACTGGTGGCCGGACATTTATAATACAAATGTGGACCACCACAAGTCTCACAACCGTGACTAACCACATTGACTTGATGGTTTGGTTTTTCAATAGACATTGCATCAACTTTCTTTGTTAAAGCCACAATCATATTTACCAATTCATCATTATTTTTACCATTATTAGACACTTGAGGTTTATTCCTTGACATTCTCACACGAGCTTTATTATCAATTATCATGAAAGCATCATTCGTGTTCCTAGCCAACAAGTTACCACCCGCAGCAGAGTTAAGCGAATCTTGATCAGCATGACATAACCCATTATAAAACGTATCAATCTGCTGAAGGTCGGTAAACCCGTGGTTCGGACATTTCTCCTTCAAATCTTTGAATCGGTCCCAAGCTTCACTAAACGTTTCATCAAAAGCTTGTTCGAACCGAAAGATTTGAGAACGTAGGTTAGAAGTTTTAGAGGGAGGATAGAAGTAATTCACAAACTTGGAAGCGAGATCATTCCAAGTGTGAATAGAGTTCGGCGGTTCCTTTTCCAGCCAAGTCCGGGCTGCTCCTTTTAAGGAGAAAGGAAATAACTTCAATTTCACCACATCGTGAGGAACTTGGTTCATTCTGATCGTCTCAGCGATGTCGGTGAAATTTCTTATGTGAGCATAGGGGTCTTCGTGATCGAACCCGTGAAAAGATATACCCGTGATCAAATTGAGTAATCCGTGATTGATCTCAAAGTTGGCATTTATGTCCGGAATCACAATAGCTCTCCTCACACCATTGAATGGTGATTGGAGTTGTTCTTCCATCGGACGTGGATCAAATGCCGGTTGTTGTCCCATCGGCGGGATAACATTATGCTGCAGACCACCCATCGGCGGGGGTCCGTTGTGTTCGTTTTGGTTCAACTCCTCGTCGTCAAGGAAATGAACCCGACTCGTATGTCGTAAAACCCGCTCGGGGTTAGAGAACGGAGACGTAAGACTCTCAAACGAAGATCGGGTGTGCATACACCACGAGCAAAATTAAAAAGTAAATGAAAAAGAAAAGAGAAAAGAAAATATTTTTGTTTTTTTTTTTATATTTTTCACAAAAACTTATTATTTCTTTTGTTTTTCTTTTCTTAAAACGTAATGTTAATCGAAAACCGTTTCTTTCAAAACCACGCGCGACGGGACGGGAGAGAAGAATGGATCTCTCTTCAGCTAGCAATTTAATGTCTTAGCTATCCGTATTTCCCGCTTATTCGGTTGTAGTAACTGAAATAGTCCGATAAACAACTAAATTACGTTTTCGTTATATTGTGAGACTTTTTTGGTTTACAACGCCCTTTCTTTCGATCGGAACGAGGCTGTAACTTTTATTTTATTTTTGGTATTTTGAAAACACTTTAGTAAAAGTGTTTTTGATTTTATTAATTTTATAAGAGATATATATACAAAGTAGAGGAAGGCTTAACAAAACACGATTTTCAAAAATGATATTCAAAAATTCACTTCGGCCTTCCCCGGCAGCGGCGCCAAAAATTGATTGGTGTGAAAACCAATTATTATAATTATAGTATAGTATCGAATTGATCCGCGTAAAATACGGATCACCCGAGTCGTTTTCCAACGAAGGCGAATGGAATCGAGAATATCGATTCGTGAAATCGTGAATTGTAAAGTGAGAAAATGAGAAATAGTAATCAAATAATTCACGTAATCACAAACAAGTATGAAATATGCAAAGATTACAAGCTAATTATGCACCGAAATGAAAAACGTAAAAACGGAAACGCAACCGTAAAATTTAAAACGTAACGTATGACGAAAAATGATCCTACGAACTTGGAAATATTTTCTAAAATTTTTAAACTAATAAAAAAGAATTTTAAGAAAAAGAAAAATATTTTTTAGACTTTTCTTTTATTTTCTAGAATTAAATTCCTATTTTTGGAATTAAAAATGAATTAAAAATAAGGAAAAATAGAAAAATAACTTGGAAAAATGAAAATTAAATTCTAAAAATTCTAAAATATTATAAAAGAACTTATAAAAATATTTTTGTATTTTTCAAGACTTTTTCTGTATTTTTATGGATTTTTGTTATTTAAAATTGATTTAAAAATGATTTTAAACTAAAAGAAATTAAGAAAAATAGTAAATGAACTCAGAAAATTATGAAAATTTCACAAAAATTCTAAATTATTATAAGAAGCTTGCAGAAAAATTTTGAAAGAAAAATAAGCAAAGAAACTGCTAAAAAGCTAGAAACAGCTTATTTGGAGTGCTTATTAATAAGCACTCCTTGACCAAATGAACTGAAACTTTTACCAAGTGATTAATAGACTCAGAAAAACTTAATGAAACAGAATTAAGACCACAAGAATACACAGCAACACAGATAAAGGCTCAATAGTGCAAATAAGCAATCGAGACAATAAGCAGTAAGAAAAACAGATTAAGCTATGGATGCTACTAAATGAAATAAGCCACTAGATGTTCAAATGAACTGATATAAGCAACAAATCACCAATAATGATCAATTAAACACAATAGCAGCTCTAAACTTGCAAACAGATTCTAGTTCAAACACTCAAATAAACAAGGCCAATAAGCAGTCTCAATAAGCTAGTAAATGAGAACTCATGTGGGCAAACTCAACACAGACCTACTAAGATTCCAGATTCACTAAAAGACCTGAGTTCTAATCCAATTAACTAACTTAAAAGCCACTAGAAAATCTCAACTAGATCTGATGTGCAGGGGTGAAAATGAGTAGAAACAAGTGAACTGAAATGCAGGCTTGACTTGGCTATCAACCAAGTTGGAAATTGCAAAACAAGCTAAAAACTCTTAATCACTCTACTACTAACAGCTTGTAAAACAAAAATTCAAACACTAAATCTAACTAAAACTAAACTAATAATAGAATCAAAAGGAACAGTAGCAATAGTGAAAGTAAAATGGGTTAAAATGGACTATTCTAAATGAACTATTACTAAATCAATTCAAATCCAAACTATAAAAACTCACTTAGTACATCAGATCTAACCACCAATCTACTCAGAAAACTGATTTTCAAACATTTTTCACAAAGATTGAATGCTGAAACAGAATATGATAAAAGTGCCTTTGAAAACTGATGTGAGTTATTACTGACATAAATGGGAAAAAGAGATATGCAAAAAATGGATGTACTAAGAACCTAAATATGCAGAACTATTTGAGTATGTAAAAATAGACTAATATAAACTAAATTTGAAACTTAAAATGCTATAAATCTAAATCATCCTAAATGCCAAATTTTAACTGATATGAGCCTAGAACTTATAACCACTGATGCAAAGTCTACAATATAGCTTGAAACTGATAAAAAATAATCCTAAACAACTTTCATAAACAAAATGAAGCAAAATGAAAATCAGATTGTGACTTATACCAAAATTGACCTCAAAAGTCAACTGAACCAAACAACCTTTTATATATCAGTTTACACTAAAAAAACTATACCTCCAACTCAAACACTCAAATCCAATCATCCAATAAGCAACAGTATGAATACTAAGAGCTAAATGAACAATCAAACACAAACAATTACCACAGAAACTCAAAAAATCAGATCTACCAAATAGTTAAACAGGATTGTAAACAGAACTTACAAAATATTTCACTTCAGCTCAAACAGAAGTGAATTCACTACGCTTGCCTATCTCTAGGATAGGCAGAGACCATCCATGTCTGTCTCAACTTATCCAATTACCACAAGAACTCAAGATTTATCACCCTTTGACTTCAGTTGACTCTGATCAATTCTCATTTAATGAAACAGTACATGTATTCAACTATCTATAAAAGTTTGAATAAACTAATTTCATAAGCTAAAACAGCTTATCTCATATCTAAAACAACTGATTGGAAACATTTTTATTTTTATTTATTATAATTATTATTTTTTTTATATGAGGTTTTTTTATAGAAATAGTGACTGATTAAGTAAAACTAGTATGAATTTATTGCAAACAGAATGTAAACTATATAAAAGCTTGATAAAAACTTTAACAATTGTATTTAAAACTAATAAGCTGATTGAAAATAAAAGCTGAATTTCATTAATATCGAAAATCTATTACATAAACTATGCTAATACATTGAGAATTAAATTTGCAAGAGCTACACTACACTAAGAAATTACACACTTTTGGAGCTTAAAATGGACACCTATTTATAGGACATGAGAGAGGGTAAGGGTCTAAATCCATGCTGGCAATCCGCAACTCATTGTGTTTCTTCTCCTCTACTAATAGCCCTTAGATGAGACTTGTGCTTCTTTGATCATTCCTCAACCCTTGGATCAAAATAAATGATGTGTATCGACCAATGAGTAGCCACCACATGTCCCATTCGAGTGCCTCATTCTCTGACATGTGACTCAGCAGAATCCAAGGAGAGTGCGTGACGCGTCTCTTCCAATCTCTAGCTGCCAAGTGTCCTTATAGCTTTCAACATTCTCTCTGACACACTTATTGCACATGGGAAGACCATCTAGAAGCTCCAATCATTAGCATTTAAAAGTTAATTGATGTGGTGAGAGATGGTTCGAGCCAATTTTGGTTTTATTGGTGGCCAGGGTTCTTTGGGTTCTGGGTTTGGGAATTGGGGAAGAACAAAAAATGGTGCGTTTATTTTTATTATAACCGGATATAACTTTGACCAAGGATAAGTTATTGTATTGACCGAATTTATGGGATGGGCTTGGGTAAGTTTAATATGAAATGGGCTTGAGGATTTAGTGGGTGGACTTGGGCTTGATAACTTTATGGACTAGGCTTTGTGTAAGATTTTCAGATTTTATTGTAAAAGAAATCACAAGGACCACAAATGTAATATTCTGAAACTTTAAGGGCTGAATAGTAATTTCTTCAAAATATACTTCAAGGACTAAACTTGCCAAGTCTGAGTAGATGAAGGACTGATGATAACTTTTGGATCCCCAGCATTGACTCTTTGACCAACTTCAATTCTCGTGCTCGTTTTTCGGTTTTCTTGTGATTTTTCGTCAATTTCTGTAATAACCGTACCTGCATATCACAAACACAAAAACACACGTTTTATTTGCATTTGTTAGCTCAAATAGTCGTTTTGGGTAGGTAATTGGCCAAATAATAGTGAGTGAATAAGCACTCACCAAAATCCCCCCGACTAAGGTATTGCCGTGTCCTCACGCAATGTGATCAATTCACGTTCTTGGGATAAATAATTTCAAAACTCTTCCTACTAACTTTGTAAAGTAGCAAGGAGGTTCGAAAGAAGTAATAAAATCATTTATTCCCGAAAACGCTGCGTTTTCCAAAATTTTCCTTTTATTCCTTTATTCCATTTTCACTTTCTATGTTTGTACTTTTCCATACTTCACACTTGTGACGGTTTGTTGAACTTTCATTATTTTTGCAATAATTATTAGGGTCGACGAGTAGAAACACTTCTAATCAAGAAGCGACCATACAGATAAAAATCGTCATCCTTGATTTTTCACAAGTCCCCAAACTAAGCGTACAAACGAGATCACAGCTTATCTACAAATTAGATGCTAACACTACTCATAACAGTTACTTGCGAAAACTTCTTACTCCCATTTCCTAGGTTTTGTATCTCAATATTTTATTTTGTTGAGAAATGAATTGCTTCATATTTTCTCGTTTCGATAATTTTTAGTCCGATAGTGATACCTAAGTTAAAACAATAAGTAGTTATTTATTTTCTCTTAAGAACCACTGCAATAGAAATTCGGTCCATTTCAAGGAATTAGGGGTACATACAATATCAAGAATATAAGTTGCGGAGTACGATCACGTGCACCTCATGTGACTGATTACTAATCACTTATCACATGCACCTCACGCGCCAACAACTTATTGATACATACATAGCTCTTATTCAACAATACTACAACTTTCATTTTTTTCATTTTTCACTTTTTTCATACTTTTCGTTTTTTTTTCTTTCTTTCTTGACTTTTTTCTCAACATCAATGGAAGCTTATCGGGTAGCTCCAAAACCACATAGATAATCAACGTTTGACTTTTAATTTTTTCACTTTTCGCTCTTATTTTTGGTGTTCCTTGATATGTACCCAATTTCTAAAGCAAAAATTCTCTTAAGAAAACAAAAAACTAAATATTATTCAAACCGAAATACCACTAATTAACCTAGAACATCTATTTATAAATTGGTGACGTTTCTGATGGGAGTAAAAAGCCACAAGTACCTCTCATGAGCTCTAAAGAGAACCACTACTCCACGTTTAGCATCTAACTTCTAAATAAACTCTATCATTTCTCGCTCTTCGCAATTTAAGATTCCAAATAATGAAACCAGCGAATACTTAGCCGATAATCAGCCACGCATATATAAAGTCAGTTACGGAAACTTGCAAATTCTAGAAGAAGAATTCGCGTTTTCTAGCTCCTGATGTAAAAGACTAGCGAAAGCTTTTAAGCTGCGCATGTATAAAGTCAAGTACGGGAACTTGCAGATTCTTAAGAAAGAATTCGCATTTTATAGCTCCTTGTGTACAAAACTAGCACAAGCTTATGTGATCATCATTGGTTAAAGGAACAAGCTAGGGCTCAACACGCCCGGTCAAGTCAAAATATTTATTCCTACTCTCGCCAACAAGAAAGTCAACAAGGTGTCAAAACACTTATTCAAACTTTATTATATTTTTTTGCACAACTTTTCAACTTTTTCTCATTTTTTTGTGCTTTTTTCATGACATTTTCAAATTTTTTTGAAATTTTCAATTTTTTCATTTTTGGTGGAAAAACGGAGTTGCAAGAGTGCACGACATGTGAAAAATGCAAGGTCAAATCGAATCGAAGATTCACCCTCCCCCCGACTAGAATTAAACATTGTCCTCAATGTTTTACGGGTTAAGGTAATCCTAACAAAATTCTAGGCCATTTATTAATTATGCCAAAGAAAACGTTAGTCGATAAGATTTAACGGATATAGGATTTCCAAGTAGCACCGATGAATGAGACTCCAAGTGAAAAGATAACGAGCACGAGAGTCATCATAATCGCGAACAATCCTAATAAACATCACAAACAACCACGAAACACAAGAGTAGAAGAGGCACCCCCTCCTCACGTTATTTGTTAGAAAATAGAAATATAAGAAGATGAAATTGGATAAGCATGGGTTGCCACCCACGAAGCGCTTGTTTTTGTTCACCGAGTCACATGAGCTTGACTCGATCCCCGAATTAATTCGTCCTTGGGGAGAAAATTGTGGAAAAAAATAATCTCAATCGGGCTTTCATTCAAAATATTTTGAAAAACTTATGACGTATTTGAAAGTTCCATCCCGAATAGATAACCGCTGGTATTTTAAGTATGAAAACTTTGAAAACCGATACCAGGGTCAAAAACAACATCCTCACTCCCCACTGAGTGACGGATAAGAAAAATCACACCAAACGTTTTAAACGGCAAGAACGTTATGATAACAATCTTGAAAAACTCATCTTCATCAAAATAAAACTTCATAATTATAGAATTATGAATCTTATCATTTTTGCTCCTTTTAAAATCTTTTCCGGGTGGGAGGGTTGGGATAAACTTTTCTTTAAAACTCTCATTCTTAAGAACACCACCCGGATCATGATCAATTTCAAGATCAAAACTGAAACTTTCATATTCAGATTTAGAAAACTTTTCCATTTTGCATTCAGATTCATCAAAACGAAATGACTCAAACTCCGGTAGAGAGATAAAAGCATGAGAAGTGGTACTGCCACGACTCGTCTCTTCCGAGTAATCAAAATGAAAAGCTTCAAACGTCGGATCATAAAAATCATGACGATAAGTGGGATTGCCACTTATTTCCTCAGTCGTATCGAAGGTAAAACTCTCAAAGTCTGGTAAAAATTCCTCGAGCTCGGGCTCAAGAGGATCGTCAATAGTAAGCTCAATCTTCGTCTTAACTTTATCCGGAGGGATCAACGGTTCTAACAAATTGTTAAGAAAAATAATATCACCCTCCGAATCAAAGTAAGATTCATCAGTCTCAGAAATCGGAATCGTTTCGATAGCAAGAAATTCATCGACCTCTTCCCAAAGAGAATCATATTCCTTAGTCGGAGGAAATGATGGGGAAGAGTCGGAGACGAAAGTTTTAACAAATTCATCAAAAGAATAATCGCAAACATCAACGCTTTTGACGGAGTACTTCTTTGATTTTGAATCATCGGCTTTAAAAATCATAATATCATCATCGTGTCATAACGTTAGAGTATCCTCAAAATGGTCTACTAGGGCTTTAGCGGTTCGTAAAAACGGCCGCCCTAGTATTAGAGGAACTCTCGGATCAGCTTCAAAATTGACAACAACGAAATCTGCCGGAAAAGTACACGAATTCACACGAACAAAAACGTCCTCAGCAATTCCAACTGGATGAGTGATCGATCGATTAGCAAGCTCCAAAGTCATTCTTGTCGGTTTAAGAGCCCCCATTCCAAGTTGTTCGTAGATTGATAAAGGCATGAGGTTTATACTCGCACCCGAATCGGCCAGGGCGTTACAAACTTCTTGATCTTTCAATGAACAAGGAATGAGAAACTTTCCCGAGTCACCAAGCTTTTCGGGAAGCTTCTTGAGAAGAATCGTGGAACATTGAGCATTTATCGGTGTTTCGGCTAATTCAAGCAATTTCTCTTTATTACTTATGAGGTTTTTGAACGTGGAAGCAAATTTCGGCATATACACGAGAGCATCCATAAAACTTATATCAAAGTGAAACTTTTGAAAAATATCCATAAATTTTTCCATTTGTATTTTAGACTTTGCACGGAGATTTTCATCATTAAATCGTGACGGATATGGCAATTTAGACTTGTATTTCACATTATTCTCAAAAACAACTTTTTCTTTATCTTTCGATTTTTGGACAACCGGAGGTTGGACGTTTTCAGTTCCTCCATTATTAACAGGAGGAACCGGGTCCTTTGTCGCCTTCTCTCAGTCTACTACCTTGGGTGGAGACGAAGAAGAAGAAGAAGAGGTAGTAGGAGCTGTGGGTCCCTCATATGTAGCACCACTGCGAGTTATGATCGCCTTTACTTCGCCCCTCGGGTTTGCGATCGTGTTGCTTGGCAAAGATGTAATACCAGAACCCGAGGGTCGATCATTTAAACGTTTGTTAATATCACTAATTTGATTAGCAAACAACCGTGTCGACTCTTCATATTTTGCCATAAAAGATTGTTGGTTTTGAATCAATTGCTTAATCAAATCTTCCGTGGGCGACGGATTTGGAATAACAGCTTCATTTTGATTATTGTTGAAATTCTGCCCACGGTTTTGGTAATTACCATGATTTTGATTTCCATGATTTGCGTTCTGAAAATTCCCAGGATTTCCATGGTTTTGTTGGTTTTGAAAATTGTTCCCTTGAGGCGGGCCTTGATTGTAATTACCTTGAAAACCCCGATTTTGATTAAACCCTTGATTATGATTTTGAAAACCGTTATTAGCTCGACTCTGATTTTGATTTTGATGAGTTCTTATTCACTCATCCTTTTTAGGCCTTATTTCAGACCAAAAATACCAAATACTAACCAAAAATGCCAAGAGAATGCATGTTTTTGTATTTGTGTATGTGCAGGTACGGATATGAGAAAAATGGACAAAAACACACCAAAACCGACAAAAAACGAGCACGAGAATGGAAAAAGGTCAGAAGCCGGAGCCGGGGAAGCAAAATGACAAAGTCTAAGCTCAAAAAGTCAAATCAACCTCAAAGATTTATCATGTTACAAGTTCAGTCCCTGGTGAAAGTTTGAAGAAATTACAACAGTAGTCCCTCAACTTTCAGAGTTTGGCATTAATGGTCCCTGATTTTTAGATTTGTACACTTTTGGTCCTTGATAAATTTTCTACTCCTAAATCATACATCCGGATCCACAAATAACTTTAGTCCAATAATAATAACCCTAAACCTTATACCCTTATAAGCCCAAAATATAATAAGCCCATCACTACACTACCCTTGACCCGGCCTGCTATCCACCCAGTCAACTCAACCCGGTCAACACCCCTAAAAATAACAAACATCCCCAAATTATCCCGCCCCCCAATTCCCCCCACAACCCAGAAAAACACTGTAGTAAGAACCCTATTTTACCGTACCCCCAATTACCCTCGAATCCCAATAATTACCCAATGATTACACCTTCTAGAAGATGTCAGGAGTGGTCAGGAATGTAAGCGTGGACGCGTGGACCAATAGGACAACATCACGAGGATAGGTCTCCATCAATCAATCAATTAAGGGACACAAATCATTGGAAGCATCTGGGACATGATCTTACGGTTGAGATGAGCTTAGAGAAGCACAAATGACGCGGATAGCCAGCCTGGACTCAACCCTCACCTCAGCTCAGCTCAGCTATATATACCCCCTCCATATCATGTATCAAGTGTGCCTTTATTTGTATTGTTATGCTGTTGTTTTCATTTCTTGTATTACATTTTTATTAATGAAAATTTAAATTCAGTCTTATTGTCTTATTTCCTTATCTATTTTCAGCTTATTGCTTATTTACTCATTGTTCTTAGCTTATTGTTTTTTTTTATTACTTATTGTCTTTTCAATTCAGCACTTATTTTCAGTTATTTACTTAATTGTTGTCTCAAGTATTTCATAAAAAGAAAAGAAAAAAAAATAGAAAATCAGAAAAAAAAAAAAAAAAATATATCAAGTCTTATTTACAAAAGCTTCAATAAGCTTTTTAGTTCTTCATTAGTTTCATTTCAGCTTAATATAGCTCTTGTGAAACTATTTATGGCACCAAACACTTAAAGTCTCTCAAATCTCATATAGTCAACAAAAGTCAACTGAGCTTATTTCAATAAGCTCAGCTTATTTGGTGGTTTAAAGGCAGCCTTAAGGAGTCCAAAGGCCTGTCTAAAGACAGGCTAGCTCAGTGAAACCCCCTCTGTTTGAGCTGAGGGGGTATTTGATATTTGTAAGTTCATTCTCATTTCAATTCTGTTTCATCTTTAGGTTTATTGTAGTTTAGATCTGAGTTAGTGCTTATTGTTGATTGAAATTGTTTGTATGATGTTATAGTAGAAGGATTATAGTAGTTTTTCATCTGTTTTACTATTTGAGTAATTGGATTGATTGATAGTCACTACTAGTTTCACTTCTGTCTCACATCTGTGGATCTTAATTCTGTGTTACATTTGAATCTTAGATCTGTTATTCTTCATTGGTTTACCTTCTTGGTTCATACTCAGTTCATAGGTAGTGCATTGGAAGTAGTTTAGAGCTATCTGTGGTACTTTTCTTTTGTTGACAGAATAGTAGGGGTGTTTGGCTAGGTTTAGTTTACTAATATTAAGTATCATTCAGTGGTTGATTTTGGTTGTAGTTAGTTACTTAGGTTGTTATTAGAGTCAGTAGTGCATAAAATCTATAGGTTCTTAGTATAAAAGTCAAGTTACCTTTTTCATTTTCAATACAGTTGCTTCTTAGTAGTTTTAGATTTTATAAGTTTTCATATAAGTGTAGTGTAGTTACTATTAGCCTTATTTAATCACTAGTTAGCTTACTATTACTTCAGTAGTTAGTAAATTAGTTTCAAAATCTGAGTTAGTCAAAGTTTTGTTCATCATAAAAGTCAAAATGCTTTTTGGTTACCTGTTTTTGTCACAATTTTCAAAGAGGTGCATAGCACTCAAAATTTGTTCAAAATAACTTTTAAAAGCTGTTTTGCAAAGTTTGGAAGTAGGTTTACAAATATCACAAAGAATTTTGTGGATTGGATTTCATTTGCTTATTTAAAAAGCTTGCTTAAGTTGACTGATTCAGCACTTAGGTGCCCTGTGCACTCAGCAGAACACCATAATCATAGGTTGATTTGGAGGACTTAAGTTGATTGGGAGTCTTAATTCTGAGTAGTTTTGTGATTTCTAGTTGCTAGTGGTTAAATAGAATCCATAAGTTGCCACTATTCATCTTATTTACACTGTTCAATTAGCTTATCAAGTTGAGTATTGGAGCTAGTTTCTGAATTTCTAATAGGGCTGCAAATTGTGTGTAGCCATCTTAAGTTTGATATTATTGGTTATCTGAGTTCATTTGCATCTTAAGTAGTTGCTTCAATTGGTTCTTGGCCTTCTGCTTATCTGATTCAGCTTATAGCTTATCACACTTTGCTTATTTGGACTATTTGTGCTCATTTCTGTGATTCTGTGCTTCAAATTGCTTCTCAACTGTTCCAATAAGTTTCTACAAGTTCAAATATCATCTGTGAAAAGATTTGGGTCATTTTGGTCAGGAGTGCTTATAAATAAGCACTCCAAATCATCTGTTTTCAAGCTTATAAGCACTTTTCTAGCTTATTTTTGTTTCAAACTTTTTTCTCAAGCTTATTATAGTGTTTTAGAATTTCCCTGAAATTTTCAGATTTTTCCAAGTTCATTTGCTATTTTTCTTATTTAATTTTCAATTATAATCATTTTTAAATACTTTTTAATTACTAAAAAATACAAAAAAAATCTAAAAAACCCCAGAAAAATCCAAAAAAATATTAGAAAATTATTTTTAGTTGTTTTAGAATTTTAGAAAGTAATTTTGTATTTTTCTCACTTTATTTACATTTTCTTTTAATTTTTAAATAGTTTAAATAGTTTTTAATTCATAAAAAATTATTAAAAAGTCAAAAAAATATTTTTCTTTTTCTCAAAATTTTCTTTTATCATTTTTGATTTTTAGAAATTATTTCCAAGTTCGTAGGATTAGCGTAGCTTAAAAGTCGCATTTTATTTCGCGCGTCAGCGTTTATTTTACGTTTTCGCGTACGGTTTCGATTTACGTGACGTTTCTAGTTACCTTATTTGCTATACGTGTTTAAGTGATTGATTGTGCCTTATTTGCTATATCATTAGCGTAATCTCATCAATATCACTTTGTACCACTTTTCACGACGCGTTTTCCGAATCGGAAATTCGGAATTCCATTCACCCTTCACATGGAATACGACCTCGGATTATCCGTATTTCTTTGCGGATTTCTTTGAGCTTACTATCTATACTATAATATTGATATTGTGTTTTTCACGAATCAATTTTGGCGCCGTTGCCGGGGAAGGTTGAAGTGAATTTTTGAAATTTCGTTTTTGAAAAATTGTGTTTTGATAAGCCTTCCTCTATTTTGTATATATTATATAAATATCGAAAAATCAAAAACACTTTTCCTAAAGTGTTTTCACAAAAATACCAAAAAAATAATAAAGTTACAGCCTCGTTCCGATCGAAAGAAAGGGCGTTGTAAACCAAAAAAGTTTCTCAATATAACTACGCGTGAAATTAATTGCGAGTCGGATTACTTTAATTCTACAACCGAATAAGCGGAAAATACGGAAGCTTTGACATTAAATTGCAAGCTGAAGAGAGATCCATTCTTCTCTCCCGTTCCGTCGCGAGTAGATTAAGGGAAACGGTTTACAATTAACGTAACGTTAGAAAAAAAAAAAAAACAAAAGTTTAAGTTTTGCTTTATAAAAACAAAAACACAAAAAGATTTTCCTTTTCAAATTTGTTTTTCCTTTTATTTTTCAAAATTTTGATTTTTGTGGTGTATGAACACACGATCTACGTCTAAACGACTTGTTTCACCACTTTCAAATCCGGAAAGTTTGTTTCGTCACACACACCGAGTTCTATTTCCTAATACGGAGGAAATGAACCCGAACGAACAACACTTGGGACCCCCGCCGATGGGTGGTATCCAAAACAATGTGATCCCGCCGATGGGACCACAACCGGTTTACGATCAACGTACTATGCAAGAATTGCTCCAGTGTCCCACCGAGGGATACGGGGATGCAATTGTTTTACCACCAATCCTTTCCGATAATTTTGAACTTAAAACTGGATTGATTCAACTTGTTACGTCAAAACAATTTCACGGTTTTGAGAGGGACGATCCTCACGCACACATCCGATGGTTTAATAAGCTAACTTCGACTTTGAAATTTAAGGATGTCCCTCACGATGCTATCAAATTGATGTTGTTCCCATTTTCACTCAAGGGTTCAGCCCGGATTTGGCTCGAAAAAGAACCCCCTCGATCAATTCACACATGGGAAGAACTCGTCTCGAAATTTGTTAATCATTTCTTTCCGCCGTCCAAAACGACTAATCTTAAGAATGATATAACTAATTTTCAACAACGTTTTGATGAGAACTTTGGTGAGGCTTGGGAACGCTTTAAGGATCTTCTTCGAAAATGTCCTCACCATGGTTTCTCCGAGTTACACCAAATCGACACGTTTTATAACGCTTTGACGCAAAACGATCAAGATTCTTTAAACGCAGCCGCCGGTGGCAATATCTTGAATCGTACGCCTAGGGATATTTTGACGATTATCGAGAACAAATCAAAGGTTCCGACTTCTCGTAACAAACCGAATGTTTCGAAAGTGACTTCTTTTACTCCTCCTTCACCTTCGTCGGTCCAATCATCGGAATTGGCCGAACTTACCGACGCTATCCGTTGTATGATGAAAGAGTTTAAGTCGCAGAACCAAAAACCCGAGCCCGTTAAAGCCGTTAATGAAAAATGTGTGATTTGTGGTGGACCGCATCCATATTATGATTGTCAAGCCACCGATGGCCAAGTTTATAATGCTAACGTTGCAGCCGTAAACTACAATCAAAACCAAGATTTTCGTGCTAACCAAACAACTCCACCTGGGTTTCCACCCGTGCAAACTCATCAAAACCGTTATCCTCAAAATAACCAAGGTAATCAAAACCAAGGTTACAATCAAAATCGTGGAACCAATTTCAATCAAACTCAAAATTTTCAAGTCCCTCCACCCCAACAAGTTTATCAACCACCACAACAAGTACAACCTTCCCCTGAGCTTGCTAATTATATGAAAACGAACGATGTTAGCATACGAGCAATGCAAAATCAAATCAATAACTTGAGGGTTGAATTTAAGAAAGAGATCGACACATCTATAACTCGACAAACAAATGAGCTTAAGCAAATGATGAGCAGTTTTATGCAAATGAATCAAGCGTCGACATCTGGTACTCTTCCAAGTAATACGATTCCAAACCCGAGGGGCGAGCTTAAGGCGATTACGACTCGCAGTGGTGCTTTATATGAACCCACGGTTCCGACTACCTCTTCTTCTCTTCCACCAAAGGTAGTGGACCGTGAGACCGAGGTGACAAAGGACCTGGTACCTCCTACTAATAACGGAGGTGCTGAAAACGTCCAACCTCCGGTTGTTCAAACGTCTAAAGAAAAGGAAAAAGTCGTTTTTGAGAACAATGTGAAATACAAGTCTAAATTACCATATCCGTCACGATTTAATGATGAAGAGCTCCGTGCAAAATCTAAAAAACAAATGGAAAAGTTTCTTGATATTTTTCAAAAGTTGCACTTTGATATCAGTTTCATGGATGCTCTTGTTTACATGCCGAAATTTGCATCAACGTTTAAGAATCTAATAAGTAATAAAGAGAAATTGCTCGAATTAGCCGAAACACCGATAAATGTTCAATGCTCCGCGATTCTTCTCAAGAAGCTTCCCGAGAAGCTTGGAGATTCGGGAAAGTTTCTCATTCCTTGTTCGTTGAAAGATCAAGAGGTTTGCAAAGCCCTGGCCGATTCAGGTGCAAGCATTAACCTTATGCCTTTGTCAATCTATAAACAACTTGGGATGGGGGAACTTAAACCGACCCGAATGACGTTAGAGCTTGCTAATCGTTCGATTACTCATCCGGTTGGAATAGCGGAAGATGTTTTTGTTCAAGTAAACTCGTGTACTTTTCCGGCCGACTTTGTCGTTGTTAATTTTGAACCTGATCCGAGAGTTCCTCTTATACTAGGGCGACCGTTTTTACGAACCGCAAAAGCCCTAGTTGATCATTTTGAGGATACTCTAACTTTACGACATGATGACGATATTATGATTTTTAAAGCCGATGCTCCGAAATCTAAGAAGTTTTCCGTCAAAAGCATTGATGTTTGTGATTATTCCTTTGATGATTTTGTGAAAACGTTCGTCTCCGACTCTTCCCCATCATTTCCTAGGACTAAGGAACATGATTCTTTTTGGGAAGAGGTCGATGAATTTCTTGCTATTGATACGATTCCGTTTTCTGAGATTGACGATTCTTACTTTGATTCAGAGGGAGATACTATTTTTCTTAACAATTTGTTGAACGATGAACCGTCAATCCCTCCGGATAAAGTTAAGACGAAGATTGAGCTTATATTTGATAATCCTCTTGAGCCCGAGCTCGAGGAATTTTTACCCGACTTTGAGAGTTTCTTCTTTGATACGACTGAGAAAATAAGTGGCAATCCCACTTATCATCCTGATTTTTATGATCCGACGTTTGAAGCTTTTCATTTCAATCACTCGGAAGAGACGAGTCGGGGCAGTACCACTTCTCATGCTTTTATCTCTCTTCCGGAATATGAGTCATTTTGCTTTGATAAAATTGAATGTAAAATTGAAAAGTTTTCTAATCCGGAATATGAAAGTTTCAGTTTTGATCTTGAAGTTGATCATGATCCGGGTGGAGTTCTTAAGAATGAGAATTTTAAAGAAAAGTTTTTCCCAACCCTCCCACCCGGAAAAGATTTTAAAATGAGTTTGAATGATAAGATTCATAATTCCACAATTATGAAATTTTCTTTTGATGAGGATGAGTTTTACAAGATTGTTATCATAACGTTCTTGCCGTTTATAACGTTTGGTGTGATTTCTCTTATCCTTCACTCCGTGGGAAGTGAGGATGTTGTATTTGATCCGGGTATCGTTTCTAAACGTTTTCAAAATTAAAATACCAGTGGTTATCTCTTCGGGATGGAACTTTCAATTAAATCTTATGTTTTTCAAAATATTTTAAATGAAAGCCCGATGGAGATTATTTTCCATTTGCTCTCCCCAAGGACGAATTAATTCGGGGATCGAGTCAAGCTCATGTGACTCGGTGAACAAAAACAAGCGCTTCGTGGGAGGCACCCCATGCTTATCCTTTTCATCTTCTTTATTTTCTTATTTCTAATAAACGTGACGTGAACTCGTGTTTTTCGTGGTTGTTGTTTATGAATGTTCAGGAATTTCCCCGAAGTTTGAGGACTCTTGTGCTCGTAGTTTGTCGTTCTCTCCACTCGAGTCTCATCTTTCGCTGCTTTTTCGGAAATTCACCATATCCAAAATCTTATCGACTAACGTTTATCTCTTGGCATACTTAATAAACGGCCTTAGATTTTGCGTAGGATTACCTGTACCCTTAAAACATTGAGGACAATGTTTCACTTTAGTCTGGGGGGGTGAATCTTCGATTCGATTTGACCTGTACCATCGTCTGAGCTGTTAACTTACGCAACTCCGTTTTCCACCAAAAATTTAAATTTTTGTCACCGCTTTCTTATTTAAAAAAAAAAAAAAAAAAAAAAAAAATATGAAAAAAATATATATATGATATGAATAATAAGATTTGACACCTTGTTTTGACTTTCCTACCGGCGAGAGTAGAAATAAATGTTCCGACTTGACCGGGCGTGTTGAGCCCTAGCTTGTTTCCCTTAACCAATATAATCAAAAGATTATGGCTAAGCATCCGCGGATCTCATTATTTGGGATTTTAAATTTGCGGAGATCGAGGAATGATAGAGTTTATTTGGAAGTTTCGTGCTATACACGGATTGCATCACTGGGATTTAAAAAACCCACGAGAGGTACTTGTGGCCTCCTTGTTCCCATCAGCAACGTCACCAATATAAATAGATGTCTAGGATTAATTAAGGGTATACGGTTTGGGCAATACTTAGTTTTTTCTCGTTCCCAACAAAATCTCTGCATACGGGGGTTTGGTACACATTGAGGTACTGCCAGTGTTACGGTGAAATAGACTATTGCATCTTGCCGGTTCGCTGCCGATGTTGTGATCTTAGTAAAGGCCGTAGGACTTGGGGTTTGGCATATAGTTATGAATATCAATAATAATAGTCCAAAGCCAAATAAAAGGCAGAGGAATCCAAAGCTACAAAAAGCAGCGGATAGAAATCCAAAGTCATAATAAAACTCTTACATCTTGGCGGCTCATAAACCGTTGACTGTAAAAGAATAAAGGACTAAGGACAAAAGTATTATTAAAGTGCTTATGATTATGCAAAAATGCCAAACTTCGACTCCGGGGGTTTCCCTAATAAAAAGCTTCCGTTTCGGGTATCAAACATGGTATGTCTCGGTCGTAAATAAAAAGGGGGCCTCCACAAATCGTGTTAAATCAGAGACCTTCATGTGGACCCGATTTCTGTATGCAGGGATTTTCGAGGGAAAGTTTGGAAACTGCTTAACGTTCAAATTTTGTGCTCTTATCGGACTAACAAATATCGAAACGAGAAAATATGAAGCAATTCATTTCTCACAAATTAAAATCCTTAGATACAAAACTTAGGACCTGGGGACAAGAGGTAATACACAAGTAACTTTCGTGGGCAGTGTTAGCATCTAACTTCTGGTAAACAATGATTTCGATTTTACGCTTAGTTTGGGAGCTTGTGAAAAATCAAGGATGACGATTTTTATCCGTATGGTCTCTTCTCTGTGAGAAGTGTTTCTACTCGTAGACCCTGAAAGTTATCAACAGATATGAATTGATAATGAAAGTCAAGGCAAACCGTCACTTATATAAAAATAAAAAAAGTACAAAAAGAGTAGTAGTAGTTGTTATTCATAAAAATCGGAAAACGGAGCGTTTTTGAGAATAAATGATTTTACTATCTCTCTTGAACATCATTGCTACTTTACAACGTCAGTAAAGAGAGGTTTTGAAAATTATTTATCTTTTAAGCGTGAGGTGATGCATTGCGTGAGGGCACGGCAATACCTTAGTCTGGGGGATTTTGATGAGTTCTTATTCACTCATCCTTTTTAGGCCTTATTTCAGACCAAAAATACCAAATACTAACCAAAAATGCCAAGAGAATGCATGTTTTTGTATTTGTGTATGTGCAGGTACGGATATGAGAAAAATGGACAAAAACACACCAAAACCGACAAAAAACGAGCACGAGAATGGAAAAAGGTCAGAAGCCGGAGCCGGGGAAGCAAAATGACAAAGTCTAAGCTCAAAAAGTCAAATCAACCTCAAAGATTTATCATGTTACAAGTTCAGTCCCTGGTGAAAGTTTGAAGAAATTACAACAGTAGTCCCTCAACTTTCAGAGTTTGGCATTAATGGTCCCTGATTTTTAGATTTGTACACTTTTGGTCCTTGATAAATTTTCTACTCCTAAATCATACATCCGGATCCACAAATAACTTTAGTCCAATAATAATAACCCTAAACCTTATACCCTTATAAGCCCAAAATATAATAAGCCCATCACTACACTACCCTTGACCCGGCCTGCTATCCACCCAGTCAACTCAACCCGGTCAACACCCCTAAAAATAACAAACATCCCCAAATTATCCCGCCCCCCAATTCCCCCCACAACCCAGAAAAACACTGTAGTAAGAACCCTATTTTACCGTACCCCCAATTACCCTCGAATCCCAATAATTACCCAATGATTACACCTTCTAGAAGATGTCAGGAGTGGTCAGGAATGTAAGCGTGGACGCGTGGACCAATAGGACAACATCACGAGGATAGGTCTCCATCAATCAATCAATTAAGGGACACAAATCATTGGAAGCATCTGGGACATGATCTTACGGTTGAGATGAGCTTAGAGAAGCACAAATGACGCAGATAGCCAGCCTGGACTCAACCCTCACCTCAGCTCAGCTCAGCTATATATACCCCCTCCATATCATGTATCAAGTGTGCCTTTATTTGTATTGTTATGCTGTTGTTTTCATTTCTTGTATTACATTTTTATTAATGAAAATTTAAATTCAGTCTTATTGTCTTATTTCCTTATCTATTTTCAGCTTATTGCTTATTTACTCATTGTTCTTAGCTTATTGTTTTTTTTTATTACTTATTGTCTTTTCAATTCAGCACTTATTTTCAGTTATTTACTTAATTGTTGTCTCAAGTATTTCATAAAAAGAAAAGAAAAAAAAAATAGAAAATCAGAAAAAAAAAAAAAAAAAAAAATATCAAGTCTTATTTACAAAAGCTTCAATAAGCTTTTTAGTTCTTCATTAGTTTCATTTCAGCTTAATATAGCTCTTGTGAAACTATTTATGGCACCAAACACTTAAAGTCTCTCAAATCTCATATAGTCAACAAAAGTCAACTGAGCTTATTTCAATAAGCTCAGCTTATTTGGTGGTTTAAAGGCAGCCTTAAGGAGTCCAAAGGCCTGTCTAAAGACAGGCTAGCTCAGTGAAACCCCCTCTGTTTGAGCTGAGGGGGTATTTGATATTTGTAAGTTCATTCTCATTTCAATTCTGTTTCATCTTTAGGTTTATTGTAGTTTAGATCTGAGTTAGTGCTTATTGTTGATTGAAATTGTTTGTATGATGTTATAGTAGAAGGATTATAGTAGTTTTTCATCTGTTTTACTATTTGAGTAATTGGATTGATTGATAGTCACTACTAGTTTCACTTCTGTCTCACATCTGTGGATCTTAATTCTGTGTTACATTTGAATCTTAGATCTGTTATTCTTCATTGGTTTACCTTCTTGGTTCATACTCAGTTCATAGGTAGTGCATTGGAAGTAGTTTAGAGCTATCTGTGGTACTTTTCTTTTGTTGACAGAATAGTAGGGGTGTTTGGCTAGGTTTAGTTTACTAATATTAAGTATCATTCAGTGGTTGATTTTGGTTGTAGTTAGTTACTTAGGTTGTTATTAGAGTCAGTAGTGCATAAAATCTATAGGTTCTTAGTATAAAAGTCAAGTTACCTTTTTCATTTTCAATACAGTTGCTTCTTAGTAGTTTTAGATTTTATAAGTTTTCATATAAGTGTAGTGTAGTTACTATTAGCCTTATTTAATCACTAGTTAGCTTACTATTACTTCAGTAGTTAGTAAATTAGTTTCAAAATCTGAGTTAGTCAAAGTTTTGTTCATCATAAAAGTCAAAATGCTTTTTGGTTACCTGTTTTTGTCACAATTTTCAAAGAGGTGCATAGCACTCAAAATTTGTTCAAAATAACTTTTAAAAGCTGTTTTGCAAAGTTTGGAAGTAGGTTTACAAATATCACAAAGAATTTTGTGGATTGGATTTCATTTGCTTATTTAAAAAGCTTGCTTAAGTTGACTGATTCAGCACTTAGGTGCCCTGTGCACTCAGCAGAACACCATAATCATAGGTTGATTTGGAGGACTTAAGTTGATTGGGAGTCTTAATTCTGAGTAGTTTTGTGATTTCTAGTTGCTAGTGGTTAAATAGAATCCATAAGTTGCCACTATTCATCTTATTTACACTGTTCAATTAGCTTATCAAGTTGAGTATTGGAGCTAGTTTCTGAATTTCTAATAGGGCTGCAAATTGTGTGTAGCCATCTTAAGTTTGATATTATTGGTTATCTGAGTTCATTTGCATCTTAAGTAGTTGCTTCAATTGGTTCTTGGCCTTCTGCTTATCTGATTCAGCTTATAGCTTATCACACTTTGCTTATTTGGACTATTTGTGCTCATTTCTGTGATTCTGTGCTTCAAATTGCTTCTCAACTGTTCCAATAAGTTTCTACAAGTTCAAATATCATCTGTGAAAAGATTTGGGTCATTTTGGTCAGGAGTGCTTATAAATAAGCACTCCAAATCATCTGTTTTCAAGCTTATAAGCACTTTTCTAGCTTATTTTTGTTTCAAACTTTTTTCTCAAGCTTATTATAGTGTTTTAGAATTTCCCTGAAATTTTCAGATTTTTCCAAGTTCATTTGCTATTTTTCTTATTTAATTTTCAATTATAATCATTTTTAAATACTTTTTAATTACTAAAAAATACAAAAAAAATCTAAAAAACCCCAGAAAAATCCAAAAAAATATTAGAAAATTATTTTTAGTTGTTTTAGAATTTTAGAAAGTAATTTTGTATTTTTCTCACTTTATTTACATTTTCTTTTAATTTTTAAATAGTTTAAATAGTTTTTAATTCATAAAAAATTATTAAAAAGTCAAAAAAATATTTTTCTTTTTCTCAAAATTTTCTTTTATCATTTTTGATTTTTAGAAATTATTTCCAAGTTCGTAGGATTAGCGTAGCTTAAAAGTCGTATTTTATTTCGCGCGTCAGCGTTTATTTTACGTTTTCGCGTACGGTTTCGATTTACGTGACGTTTCTAGTTACCTTATTTGCTATACGTGTTTAAGTGATTGATTGTGCCTTATTTGCTATATCATTAGCGTAATCTCATCAATATCACTTTGTACCACTTTTCACGACGCGTTTTCCGAATCGGAAATTCGGAATTCCATTCACCCTTCACACGGAATACGACCTCGGATTATCCGTATTTCTTTGCGGATTTCTTTGAGCTTACTATCTATACTATAATATTGATATTGTGTTTTTCACGAATCAGATTTCCTTGATTATTACGATTCACAACATTATGATTCTGACTGACTTGATTGACTTGGTTTGGTTGTTCGAAACCGGGTGGTCCAAGAAAATTAGGAGAACGGTAGCTGAGGAGATTACGGTCTCCTTGAGGTTGTGGGTAATTGGTGTTACCCACGTTTGCAGCATACGCGTTCTCACGAGAAAAGGCACTGGTGGCCGAACATTTATAATACAAATGTGGACCACCACAAGTCTCACAACCGTGACTAACCACATTGACTTGATGGTTTGGTTTTTCAATAGACATTGCATCAACTTTCTTTGTTAAAGCCACAATCATATTTACCAATTCATCATTATTTTTACCATTATTAGACACTTGAGGTTTATTCCTTGACATTCTCACACGAGCTTTATTATCAATTATCATGAAATCATCATTCGTGTTCCTAGCCAACAAGTTACCACCCGCAGCAGAGTTAAGCGAATCTTGATCAGCATGACATAACCCATTATAAAACGTATCAATCTGCTGAAGGTCGGTAAACCCGTGGTTCGGACATTTCTCCTTCAAATCTTTGAATCGGTCCCAAGCTTCACTAAACGTTTCATCAAAAGCTTGTTCGAACCGAAAGATTTGAGAACGTAGGTTAGAAGTTTTAGAGGGAGGATAGAAGTAATTCACAAACTTGGAAGCGAGATCATTCCAAGTGTGAATAGAGTTCGGCGGTTCCTTTTCCAGCCAAGTCCGGGCTGCTCCTTTTAAGGAGAAAGGAAATAACTTCAATTTCACCACATCGTGAGGAACTTGGTTCATTCTGATCGTCTCAGCGATGTCGGTGAAATTTCTTATGTGAGCATAGGGGTCTTCGTGATCGAACCCGTGAAAAGATATACCCATGATCAAATTGAGTAATCCGTGATTGATCTCAAAGTTGGCATTTATGTCCGGAATCACAATAGCTCTCCTCACACCATTGAATGGTGATTGGAGTTGTTCTTCCATCGGACGTGGATCAAATGCCGGTTGTTGTCCCATCGGCGGGATAACATTATGCTGCAGACCACCCATCGGCGGGGGTCCGTTGTGTTCGTTTTGGTTCAACTCCTCGTCGTCAAGGAAATGAACCTGACTCGTATGTCGTAAAACCCGCTCGGGGTTAGAGAACGGAGACGTAAGACTCTCAAACGAAGATCGGGTGTGCATACACCACGAGCAAAATTAAAAAGTAAATGAAAAAGAAAAGAGAAAAGAAAATATTTTTGTTTTTTTTTTTATATTTTTCACAAAAACTTATTATTTCTTTTGTTTTTCTTTTCTTAAAACGTAATGTTAATCGAAAACCGTTTCTTTCAAAACCACGCGCGACGGGACGGGAGAGAAGAATGGATCTCTCTTCAGCTAGCAATTTAATGTCTTAGCTATCCGTATTTCCCGCTTATTCGGTTGTAGTAACTGAAATAGTCCGATAAACAACTAAATTACGTTTTCGTTATATTGTGAGACTTTTTTGGTTTACAACGCCCTTTCTTTCGATCGGAACGAGGCTGTAACTTTTATTTTATTTTTGGTATTTTGAAAACACTTTAGTAAAAGTGTTTTTGATTTTATTAATTTTATAAGAGATATATATACAAAGTAGAGGAAGGCTTAACAAAACACGATTTTCAAAAATGATATTCAAAAATTCACTTCGGCCTTCCCCGGCAGCGGCGCCAAAAATTGATTGGTGTGAAAACCAATTATTATAATTATAGTATAGTATCGAATTGATCCGCGTAAAATACGGATCACCCGAGTCGTTTTCCAACGAAGGCGAATGGAATCGAGAATATCGATTCGTGAAATCGTGAATTGTAAAGTGAGAAAATGAGAAATAGTAATCAAATAATTCACGTAATCACAAACAAGTATGAAATATGCAAAGATTACAAGCTAATTATGCACCGAAATGAAAAACGTAAAAACGGAAACGCAACTGTAAAATTTAAAACGTAACGTATGACGAAAAATGATCCTACGAACTTGGAAATATTTTCTAAAATTTTTAAACTAATAAAAAAGAATTTTAAGAAAAAGAAAAATATTTTTTAGACTTTTCTTTTATTTTCTAGAATTAAATTCCTATTTTTGGAATTAAAAATGAATTAAAAATAAGGAAAAATAGAAAAATAACTTGGAAAAATGAAAATTAAATTCTAAAAATTCTAAAATATTATAAAAGAACTTATAAAAATATTTTTGTATTTTTCAAGACTTTTTCTGTATTTTTATGGATTTTTGTTATTTAAAATTGATTTAAAAATGATTTTAAACTAAAAGAAATTAAGAAAAATAGTAAATGAACTCAGAAAATTATGAAAATTTCACAAAAATTCTAAATTATTATAAGAAGCTTGCAGAAAAATTTTGAAAGAAAAATAAGCAAAGAAACTGCTAAAAAGCTAGAAACAGCTTATTTGGAGTGCTTATTAATAAGCACTCCTTGACCAAATGAACTGACACTTTTACCAAGTGATTAATAGACTCAGAAAAACTTAATGAAACAAAATTAAGACCACAAGAATACACAGCAACACAGATAAAGGCTCAATAGTGCAAATAAGCAATCGAGACAATAAGCAGTAAGAAAAACAGATTAAGCTATGGATGCTACTAAATGAAATAAGCCACTAGATGTTCAAATGAACTGATATAAGCAACAAATCACCAATAATGATCAATTAAACACAATAGCAGCTCTAAACTTGCAAACAGATTCTAGTTCAAACACTCAAATAAACAAGGCCAATAAGCAGTCTCAATAAGCTAGTAAATGAGAACTCATGTGGGCAAACTCAACACAGACCTACTAAGATTCCAGATTCACTAAAAGACCTGAGTTCTAATCCAATTAACTAACTTAAAAGCCACTAGAAAATCTCAACTAGATCTGATGTGCAGGGGTGAAAATGAGTAGAAACAAGTGAACTGAAATGCAGGCTTGACTTGGCTATCAACCAAGTTGGAAATTGCAAAACAAGCTAAAAACTCTTAATCACTCTACTACTAACAGCTTGTAAAACAAAAATTCAAACACTAAATCTAACTAAAACTAAACTAATAATAGAATCAAAAGGAACAGTAGCAATAGTGAAAGTAAAATGGGTTAAAATGGACTATTCTAAATGAACTATTACTAAATCAATTCAAATCCAAACTATAAAAACTCACTTAGTACATCAGATCTAACCACCAATCTACTCAGAAAACTGATTTTCAAACATTTTTCACAAAGATTGAATGCTGAAACAGAATATGATAAAAGTGCCTTTGAAAACTGATGTGAGTTGTTACTGACATAAATGGGAAAAAGAGATATGCAAAAAATGGATGTACTAAGAACCTAAATATGCAGAACTATTTGAGTATGTAAAAATAGACTAATATAAACTAAATTTGAAACTTAAAATGCTATAAATCTAAATCATCCTAAATGCCAAATTTTAACTGATATGAGCCTAGAACTTATAACCACTGATGCAAAGTCTACAATATAGCTTGAAACTGATAAAAAATAATCCTAAACAACTTTCATAAACAAAATGAAGCAAAATGAAAATCAGATTGTGACTTATACCAAAATTGACCTCAAAAGTCAACTGAACCAAACAACCTTTTATATATCAATTTACACTAAAAAAACTATACCTCCAACTCAAACACTCAAATCCAATCATCCAATAAGCAACAGTATGAATACTAAGAGCTAAATGAACAATCAAACACAAACAATTACCACAGAAACTCAAAAAATCAGATCTACCAAATAGTTAAACAGGATTGTAAACAGAACTTACAAAATATTTCACTTCAGCTCAAACAGAAGTGAATTCACTACGCTTGCCTATCTCTAGGATAGGCAGAGACCATCCATGTCTGTCTCAACTTATCCAATTACCACAAGAACTCAGGATTTATCACCCTTTGACTTCAGTTGACTCTGATCAATTCTCATTTAATGAAACAGTACATGTATTCAACTATCTATAAAAGTTTGAATAAACTAATTTCATAAGCTAAAATAGCTTATCTCATATCTAAAACAACTGATTGGAAACATTTTTATGTTTATTTATTATAATTATTATTTTTTTTTATATGAGGTTTTTTTATAGAAATAGTGACTGATTAAGTAAAACTAGTATGAATTTATTGCAAACAGAATGTAAACTATATAAAAGCTTGATAAAAACTTTAACAATTGTATTTAAAACTAATAAGCTGATTGAAAATAAAAGCTGAATTTCATTAATATCGAAAATCTATTACATAAACTATGCTAATACATTGAGAATTAAATTTGCAAGAGCTACGCTACACTAAGAAATTACACACTTTTGGAGCTTAAAATGGACACCTATTTATAGGACATGAGAGAGGGTAAGGGTCTGAATCCATGCTGGCAATCCGCAACTCATTGTGTTTCTTCTCCTCTACTAATAGCCCTTAGATGAGACTTGTGCTTCTTTGATCATTCCTCAACCCTTGGATCAAAATAAATTATGTGTATCGACCAATGAGTAGCCACCACATGTCCCATTCGAGTGCCTCATTCTCTGACATGTGACTCAGCAGAATCCAAGGAGAGTGCGTGACGCGTCTCTTCCAATCTCTAGCTGCCAAGTGTCCTTATAGCTTTCAACATTCTCTCTGACACACTTATTGCACGTGGGAAGACCATCTAGAAGCTCCAATCATTAGCATTTATAAGTTAATTGATGTGGTGAGAGATGGTTCGAGCCAATTTTGGTTCTATTGGTGGCTAGGGTTCTTTGGGTTCTGGGTTTGGGAATTGGGGAAGAACAAAAAATGGTGCGTTTATTTTTATTATAACCGGATATAACTTTGACCAAGGATAAGTTATTGTATTGACCGAATTTATGGGATGGGCTTGGGTAAGTTTAATATGAAATGGGCTTGAGGATTTAGTGGGTGGACTTGGGCTTGATAACTTTATGGACCAGGCTTTGTGTAAGATTTTCAGATTTTATTGTAAAAGAAATCACAAGGACCACAAATGTAATATTCTGAAACTTTAAGGGCTGAATAGTAATTTCTTCAAAATATACTTCAAGGACTAAACTTGCCAAGTCTGAGTAGATGAAGGACTGATGATAACTTTTGGATCCCCAGCATTGACTCTTTGACCATCTTCAATTCTCGTGCTCGTTTTCCGGTTTTCTTGTGATTTTTCGTCAATTTCTGTAATAACCGTACCTGCATATCACAAACACAAAAACACACGTTTTCTTTGCATTTGTTAGCTCAAATAGTCGTTTTGGGTAGGTAATTGGCCAAATAATAGTGAGTGAATAAGCACTCACCAATTAGTAATGCATCACAAGATCCTCTTGTGAGTGATATACAAGAGAAGGAGCAGTATGGGTCTCCTAAGGTTAGTATTTCTTCTGCTCCGTTTACCTCCTCTACTAGGAGGGCTAACCCATTTTCAAAGGTGGGTGAGGTTGTGGTTTTATAATAATGAGGATGATGAGGTTCTTAACACGTTCGACGAATCAGCAAATCTTTTTGGTGGTGGTCATGAGCATGAAGATGAGTTTGATGACTATGATGATTATTCGAAGCAAATTTATGATCTTCCAGGGAATTTGGAGGCTCTTAATGCCATGTATGGCTTTAATCTCCAAGGTCGTCGGAAGTAGTTTACATTTTTGTCATTTTCTTTTGTTATCATGTGGTTAGTGGTTTGTTTTCGTGTTTAGAAAATAGGAAGTATCTTGTTATGTAAGCTTTACGCCTATGTAACGGGCTTAGATATGGGATTCACCCATATCCGTTGTACTTAAATGCTTTTTGGAGTAATATATCTACCGGGTCGTTTTGACCCAAAAAAATATCGTCAAATTAAACTATAACTCGATATTAGGATTATAAGCTACCATTAAAACCTAAACATATTCAAAGAGAAAGATAAGTACGTATATAATGTGTGTAAACTTTCATAACATATACAATGATATTCATATGTGACACTAACAAATCCAAACAATATAACAAAATTAAGTAATATAAATGATATAACTAAACTGATGCTATGTGTCATAGCAAAGAAGATGATGCACATAGAAATCATCCATAATATATATAGTTGCTAGTTTGCTACAGATATATGTAACTACAAGTATGTATAAGGTGTCACTAGTAGCCATCAACTCATCTTTATGGTAACATAAACACAACGATAAACACATGACATAGAATAGTATATAAAAAGAAAACCTGATTGATACACATTAAAAAATAAATAAAACTTGATTGCAACGAGTAATGATATGGTCAGTGCATTGTTTCATAAAAACTAAGAAATTATGTAGATACATAGAGTTTGGGCGGTTCTTCGGTTTTGGAAGCGATACCCGCGGTTCCGGACCGAACCGAGAACCGGAATTTGCATTTTGAAGAACCAAGAACCGAACCGCGGTTCCAAAATTCGGTTTGGGTTAGGTCGGTTCTGGTTCTCGGTCCATTTGCTCACCCCTAGTTGTGAACAGTAGTTGTGAGCTATAGCCAGCTCACTCCTCACCGCTCACAGCTTCTTAAAGAAGCATTGGAAAAATGAGTTTTCCTAAAAAATAGCGAAGTTCACCGCTCCTTTGCCAAACAAACACTAAAAAAAAAAAAAAAAAAAAAAAAAAAAAAAAAAAAAAAAAACCTCATTGATCACCGCTCATTGCCTCAAAAAGCACAAAAAACTCTATGCCAAACATAGCCTAAAAGAATAAAGCCAACTTTAATATATCAACACAATAAATTTTTTAATTTAAACGTAAAACATTAGTTAAATTATCTTAATTCATTTTCAATTAACTACGTTGCACTTAAATAGTGGCTAAAATTGGTATTTACATTTCAATAATCGTTTATGTTATTTTAATATGTTATATCTAGCTTTATTCTCGTTGTTTTGAAGATTTTTGAGATAAAATTATCCGAAATTGGTATAAACAAAAGCAACTCATAAATGGGTAGCTTATAAGTTAGTTTTGATAAATGGTCGACCTAAAAATAAAAAGTTTAATAGTTGGATGGTATTCCAATACATAATTAATGATAAAAAAGGAAATTCACGATATAACATATTGCTAAAATTATGACTTGAATATGTGAACGGACAAAAACTTCTTTAACTCTTTTAAATGTGAGTTGTCTGTAGTACCTTTATTTTATCTTATGAGTTTTGTTCAAATAGTTATACTTTATGTTTACACTTTTACTCTCGCGTATATTTAATACACATGCATATTTTTTAATTCTATATATACATACGTGAAATTACAACAGAAAAAATTCAAACAAATAATGTATTATTTGATATTCATTTCAATATACTTTTTAAAAGTTCTTTTTTTGAGATTTTTCGTAGAAAACTAATTCGCAATATTTCATAATTAATTCGCAATACATTTTTATATTAAGGGTTTTTCTAACATGTGTCATAGGGCACAAGTTAAGCACATCAAAAAAGTACCCAAAGTACTTAGAGATTCACAAAAAAGTACTCAGGGGCCTACAAAATTCATAGGTCCCTGGGTACTTTTTTGCATCTTTTCGTGAGTCCCTGTGTCCTTTTAGTGTGCTTAACTTGTGTTCTTTTGGTGTGCTTAACTTGTGTCCTTAGGGCACAAGTTAGAAAAGCCCTTATATTAAATATATTCAAAAACTGACATTTTATCTCTTCCTCCTAAAAACCCCATCTTTTTTCCAAAGCACCCCCTTCTTCTTCCTACAAACACTCTTTCCCCTATTGTGAACCCCCTACGAATCAATTGGGAACCCCCGACCCTATAATCATTGCGAACATCCCCAATTACGAACCCCATTGCGAGGTTCTTCCAAGATGCGACCTAATGCGAGCGCAACGTCACGATAATGTACTGTTTAAACACTGATAAACATTAATTCATTATAAACGATATGTTTATAAAAAAATTAAGCTTCAGTAGAATCTAATAAGTCCTCTCACAAACAAAGCCATGATATGTTTAAACACCCATCACCGAAACCCAACCCAACTGTCCCCAAATTTAAAGTGATCAAATGTTTCAGATTTTTGTTGCAAGAGGTAGATCCAACTCATCCTACTACAGTCATAGATGAACAACATAAAATATTTGCTCCCACTAAGTGATTTGGTTCTCACTAGACCACATAAGTCATCATGTGCAAGCTCAAGTATTTGTCTTGTTTAGCTTTTCCAACTGGAAATACTTGCTTGGTTTGTTTCCCAAAACACAACTTGTTGTGTTTTGAAGAACTGTTGCTACCCATATTATTACAACTGCTCAAAGTGTTCTAAGGAAAATAGTCTAAGTATGTTAGTGCTGCTAGACTAAAGTTACAACTGCTAGTTAAGTGTTTCTGATGCTGGAAGATTACTGCTGCTGGAGTTAAGTTACTACTGCTAGTTTATGGTTACTACTGTTGCAGTGTTATAGTCAGTTAATGTTTATAGAATATCTTGAATCGAAAGTTGTGTATTAGATAAATATAAAAAAGATATTTATCTTGTGTAGAAAGTTATGTAAGCTGACTATGACTCCTTAGCCTATAAAAGGAGGTCCTAGGGTATAGAGTTAGACACGTATCATTATAGAGTCGATTAACTTCAAGGTTGTAAACCCTAATACTTTTGAGTATTCGTATTAAATATATTGAAGTGTTTAGTGAGATACAACTGTTTGTTATTCATTATTCTTCTTAAGATTAAACACAGGATTCCGCATTGTGTTTAATAGAGTTTCAAGTCAGTTTTTATACATTAGTTGTTTTAGATTTATCTAAGATAACTAAATCTTTACAAGCTAAAGAATTCGATCAAGTGCTTAACTGGGATCAATAAGTGGTATCAGAGCTTGTGATCTAGAAGCTATGATGAAGAAGAAGTTGTTTCAAACTCAAAGCTGTTCAACATCTACTCAAGACATGGAGTCAGAATCACATATGGATACTGCATCAAATGTGCCTATGCTCAAGTCTTGTGAATATGTGATATGAAGAATGAGAATTGAGCAATACATTAAGATGATCGACTACTCTATGTGGGAGGTTATTGTGACTGGTGATACTTTACCAGAAAATACAACTAATGATAAAGGTGTGGAGAAAGTAGTACCTATCAAATCTGCTAATGACAAGGCTCAAAGAAGGTTGGAGATTAAGATTCATAGTATTCTCATGATAGGGATACATAATGAATATCAGTTGACCTTCAATCACATTAAGGATGCTAAGTATTTGATGGAAGCTATTGATCAAATATTTGGAGGGAATGAAGCTACCAAAAAGTTAAGGACGAATCTTTTGAAGCACCAATTTGAGAACTTTACTGCTTCAAATTATGAGAATCTTGATGTGACTTATGAAAGACTTCATAAACTTATCAGTCAAGTAGCACTTGTGCAAGTGATAGTTCCTCAAGAAGATATCAATCTTAAGTTTCTAACAAGCTTGTCATCAAAATGGAGTATGCACACTGTGGTTTGGAGAAACAAACCTGATTTGGAAAATATGAGTTTAGATTATCTGTATAACAACCTGAAAGTGTATGAACCTGAAGTCAAAGGGTCATCTAGTTCATCTTCAAGTGCACAAAACCTAGCTTTTGTGTCTGTTAGTGCAAATATTACGATATTTAAACTAAACGGTTTCTTCAGTTTTAATGATGACAAACATGTAGCTTGTAATGCATAACATAAAATGCACAAGTTACTTGTAAACACTAATCATCGATGCATACATACATCAACATCTCTCGACGTCTCAAGTATGATTCACCATAGTCGAAGATTTCCATTCTGACATAAATCACTCAAGGTATGAACAAACAAATTTAAACTTGACGGATGATCAAATAAATAAATTTTTTATTTTAAACTTCACATTTTAAGAATGTGACAAAATATTTTTCAAAAATACATTTTACAAATTATTTTTGAATTAGAAAGAAATGTTTTATTTGGGAAAATTATTTCAAAAACAGTAACAACTATTTCCTCCCCCCCCCCCCCCCCCAACAGCTTCAATATTCCCCAAATAAACCTTCACCACTAAAAACAAAAAAAGGAGCGTCTCTGGTATGGACGGTACCACTAAATACCCGACTGTACTGTTAAATTTAGTGGTACCGTCTGACAATTAGTGGTACCGTCCCTATGTAACGGCTAGTTTTTTCTTCATCTATAAATAGTGGACTATTTTACACATTTTGGCAAGGTTTTTCACACATAACTTTTTGTTCTTTATCCACCCACTCCAATCCACTTTCTTTGATCATGTAGTTAGTTTATTTTTGTTTGAGAAGAACACACCGCATCATGAAGATGCAAAGTGTTGTAAGAGATCGGGGAGATCTTGTGTAGCTTGCGTTGATCGGGTAGATCGTGAGTAGATCGGGTAGATCGAGTGTAGATCATGTGGATCTTATAGCTTGTGTGATTTGTGAAGATCGGGTAGATCATGAGTAGATCGGGTAGATCAAGTATAGATCATGTGGATCTTGTAGCTTGTGTGATTTATGAGGATCGGGTAGATCGTGAGTTAGATTGGTACTAGCTAGATTAGTACTCGACATCTAGCTTAGTGTCGAAAAATAATGAAAGCGACGCGGTTTATGTGTTTAGGCCTTAAAACACAAGGTTTGTTATGTTGGGCCATAAAACATAACGGGTTTTGTTGAAGCATAATTTGTGTTGGGCCGGTCTTGATGACTCCTCTGGTGTCGTTTGTCATCGTCCTGAGCCTTGCATAATGCTACATACAAGAAAGAATCGGTTAGAAGGGGACCCAAGGCCGGAGCCCCAGGATTCACCCTCCGACGGTCAAGTCAGAATATTATACATGTATGTGTTTAGTGAGAGAGGTGGTATAGAAAATAACTTATTGGGAAGGATGATCCTACCCTTGTATTTATAGTGTATAGATTAGGGTTGTGTAGGATGTGGGCCACTCTTTTATTGGTTTTGGCCCATTGGGTCTGGCCCATTCTAGACTATACGTCAACATGTCCCCAATCTAGTATGATATGGTTCTTGATCATGTTATGCTAGAATTATATTATTTGTCCTCAGTACGTAAGCCCATAATAGTATAAGTGGGCCGGGTCGTCCACACTATACGTCATCATGCCTTATCTTAGGCAGCACCCGCATACATGTGTCGGGTAATTGTGTTCGGATGCTTGGACGCTTGGTTTCTCGTGAATGGACGGTAAAGACCCCGTAAGAAGAATACGTAACACTAGCGTTGACCGGATACCTTCGCCTTATCTCGTATGAGAGGATGAAGAGGAGGTTTTATATCAGTGAAGGTGGACTCTGTATAATAAAGGCCGATGGAATACATACTTCTGTGGCCAAATAATGCGGATATAACATCCGAATTAGTATTGGGCTTGCAACGCCTCTTACATACTTGGTGTGGATATGGCATCTTTCTTAGTATTGGGCTTGCAACGCCTCTTACATACTTGGTGCGAATATGGCATCTGTCTTAGTATTGGGCTTGCAAAGACTCTTACATACTTTCTGTATCCGGAGATACTTACGTAACATGCACGAAGATAATTATAATGGTATCGTTATACCCATGTAGCCCCCCAAGTTTAATGAAACTATACTTTATTAGTAGCAGTAAACTTACATGCTCAAATATCCAAAAATCATGAATAATTTTAGCACTTACCCCAGCAGGTCGTGGCCCGCGTAACACGGAGCTTGCTAGAAAGGTGGCTCCGCGTGATTGCACGTAGGAGTTGTAGCTCCGCGTCTCCATGCTTGGGCTAGCAATGGATCTCATTACGACAAAAGAGCGGATGTCCGCTGTGCTAGTAATCGGAACATGCCATTTGGTTAAAGGTTTCTCGGCTCATGATATTCACCATTGTGAAGTAAACTTTCCACTGTAATATAAAAATACTTTTGGAAGCACCCAAGTTTGTTGACCGGTATTTATCTCCGAAGGCTTGAGGCCGCAATGGTGATGTGGTTGATGACCGCAAATACCAATAAATAAAAAATGTCTAGAATTGCGGAGCGTCATGAAAAGATTTAGCTTCTAATTTGGCTATTTTGACAACAATATCGTCATAAGCCAGAGCTTGCGAAGGTTAAGTCAGGATAGTGACAAGCCGGAGCTTCTAACTTACTTTCACACGTGTTCTTCCAGTAAAATATACATGTGGAAGTTATCATTCAATGTGTTTTGTATAGTTTGACTTTGTATATTCCGTTTGTTATACAAAACTGATAGCATAGGTACGTAGATGTCTTAAAAATAGATGACCAATGGGCCATTTAGAGTATACATGAAACTAAAGTATATATTTGCATGGTCATGGAAAGTCACATGGGAAACTTTTGACAAAAAGGAATATGATATTTCAGTATATGATGAAGTGAATAAAATACTAGAACAAATGTAGTGAATCTCACGTGCAGGGAATGGACTACGAAATAAAATATTCTTCTAGAAGCAAACACAACTTGAACAAGTTGAAGGGAATAATGCAGGAGCGTTTAATACAGCATGTGATATCCGAATATATTCCGATAAGAGAAATATTTGATTCTTATCCAACAGAGATATGAGATTCGTTTCTCCCCTATAAATAGGGGCTTGGTGAATTATCGAAACACACAAGATTCACAATTAACTATCTCTCTCTCTCTCTCTCTCTCTCTCTATATATATATATATATATATATATATATATATATATATATATATATATATATATATATATATATATATATATATATATATATATATATATATTACTTCCATTTACAACCTCACTGACTTGAGCGTTGGAGTCCAATACGGGGAGCAAGTCCCGGTTTACCCCTAACGTCATTTTCTTGATTGATACAGATAAACAGGTCACTCACTTGGCAATTGACACGCTCGCCCTGGACCCGTAAATTGGTGTATCAACAATTGGCGCCATCCATGAGACCCGAAAAATAAACCCATACTAAGCCAACGACCTATGACGGAAGAAACCCCGTTTACCATACCGGAAGGTGCCCTTGGAGATGGACCTAATGAGCCCGATCCAAATGAACCGCCGGTAGGCGTAAACGTATCCAACCCCACTCCCGAAAATCACACCCTTGATCATACTCCAGAAAATACATCTGAAAACGCTGGAGACCCTGTCATGCAATTTGTGGTTCAAAATTTTGAACAAATGCAATGTATTCAGCATTTTCTTCAAAGAGAAAAGAAATCAATCCCGCATCGATAATAGAAAACGATGGCCGTCCTGTCTCGGAGCCATGGCAGTCAGACTCCGGAGGTTTGCCCGAAGAAGCTACTCGAATACCCAGAGATACCACCTTACCCAATAAACTAGCCAAAAAGAATCGTGTCATGATCGAAAACCTAGATGGGCCCTCAAAACACCAAACCGGAAGCAACGCTGCTTTCTAAAATGAGCCGTTCACATTCGTAGAGACCGAAAAAAGCATCCGCGATTTAGTGGCGTCGCCTTTCACAGATCGAATAAGAGATTAGGACATGCCAGATGGGCTCAAGGTACCAACGAACCTAAGGACATACGATGGTACGACCGATCCTGACGATCATCTCACAATATTCATGGGCACCATGGATGTCCATAAGCTTCCGAAACCTGCATGGTGTCGTTTCTTTTATATTACCTTGTATGGAGCTACTAGATTTTGGTACGACAACCTATCATCCAAAAGCATAAATAGCTTTCACGAGCTAAGAGACAAATTCCGGACAAACTTCTTACAGCAGAGAAGGTTCCAAAAAACCCAAGCAGAAATCCTGGGGATCCGCCAACGTTCAGATGAATCCCTAAGGGAATACCTAGGCAGGTTTAGGAAGGAAACCTTACACTTGACTGACCGCTCAGACGGAATGATGACGGGAGCGTTCATTAGTGGATTACGCCCAGGAAGGTACTTCAAAGATCTAATTGCTCGACCACCTAAGTCCATGGAAGATTTATTCATACAAGCACACAACTTCATAAGAGCCGATGAAGCAAATATAGATAATCGGTTACGTGACTCAAGATGGGCTGAAAACCGATACGGCTAAAGCTACCGAGACACCTCGAGAAGACAAAGAGACAGACATGTCACTCGTCCTAATGGAAGACCTAGTGAACGCTCTGGCACGCACAAACCCACCTTTACGCCTCTACTTAAAACACCCGCTGAGATATACGCTACATCTGAAGGAAAGTCCTTGCTTCGACCTCCATCACGAATGTTCGCACCCCCCATCACAGGGACCGCACCAGATACTGCGAGTTCCGTAATGACCACGGCCATGACACAAATGATTGTGTCTACTTACGAAAGGAAATTAAAGCATGCATTAGAAATGGTCGCTTGAGCCATCTCGTGAGAGGTGCAAAGGCCCAGAACAACATCCAGGGCGCAACTCCTTCCAACACTGCCGAAAGAGGTAAAGATCAAATTGATTGGAAGCAGAAGATTATCGAGCCCAAAGTTATTAATGAAGTTCTGATGACTAATGAACAATGGTTGCCAATTTGCCACGAATCAAGGACACCTCAACAAAACACAAACATCGCATTCTCATGTGACGACCCCATCCCGGATCACTGTAACGGTGATAACCCGCTCATCATCAAAGCTAACATGATACACCGTATCTACGTGGACGGAGGAAGTTCAACGGAAATAATGTATGAGCATTGCTTCCAACAACTAACCAATGAGGTGAAGGCGTCAATCCAAGCACTAACATCACCATTAGTAGGTTTTGCAGGGCAGACGCTCTGGCCACTCGGAGTCATAACTGCCCCTCACCCTTTTCGATTACAACAGGAAGGGCAGTAAAACTATCATGGCGGACTTCATGATTGTCCGAGCTCCATCACCTTACAATTTGATTTTGGGCAGGCCAGGAATGAGGCAACTGGGCGCAATTGCTTCTACAATCCACTCACTTATTAAATTTCCCCTCCAATCAGGTATCGCCACCGTCCGCGGAGATGTACTTCGTAAAGCTGAATGTATCCAAATTTCTCGGAAAAGGGTGCGCGAATCCAAGACAGAAGCTGTCTCAGAGACAAAAGAAAACGTTAATGAAAAGGAGAATGTAGTAAGAAATGACGCACACCAAGATCAGCCAGTTGCAATTGGTGCCAGTTTATCTCCCCGATCTAAAGAAGAACTACGGCGAATTTTTAGCGAAAATTTGGATATATTTGCATGGTCTCCCTCTGATATGACCGGGATACCAAGGGAGTTCGCCGAGCACAAATTAAACATACATCCACGCACCTTCCTGATTCGGCAAAAAAAAACGAGTGTTAGCCAAGGAGCGCAATGAAGCAATCACTCGGGATGTCACAAAACTGGTAGAAGCTCGAACACTCAAAGAAGTATACTTTCCCCGTTGGGTTGCAAACCAAGTAATGGTGCAAAAAAGTGATGGCACTTGGCGCATGTGCATCGACTTCACAAGCCTAACACAAGGCTTGCCCAAAAGATAGTTATCCGCTGCGTGAGATCGACCAGAAGATTGAATCATTGGATGGATTTCAATTCAAATGTTTCCTAGATGCATACAAAGGGTACCACCAAATACGCATGGCGGAAGAAGATGAAGAGAAAACAACGTTCCACACAAAGCATGGAATATTCTGTTATGAGAAAATGCCTTTTGGGCTTAAAAATGCTGGCGCAACCTACCAACGGTTGGTGGATAAGGCCTTTTCAAGCCAACTCGGCTGGAACATCAAAATATACGTAGACGATATGGTTATTAAAAGCAAAAGTGAAGGAAGTCTTATGGAAGACATTGAAGAAACTTTCAAAAAATTGCAGCGCGTCAACATGAAGCTAAACCCAAAGAAATGCTTGTTTGGCGTTGAAACAGGTCAGTTCCTGGGGCATATGATTACAAAACAGGGAATTGAGGCAAACCCAGAGAAAATCAAGGCGGTTTTTGATATGATATCTCCACGAACGATACGGGAGGTACAAAGCCTCAATGGGAAGCTAGCCGCCCTCAGCCGATTCATGGCTAAATCTGTAGAGAAAGCATTACCCTTCTTCAAGACATTGAAGGGGTGCACAGAAAAAAAAGACTTTCGATGGGGTCAAGAAGCAGAAAAGCATTTCAAGAGCTCAAGTTACACTTGCAATCTCTCCCTCCTTTAGTCATACCAACTCCCGGAGAAATTCTGACGCTATACTTAGCTGTATCGCACGAAACGATTAGCTCAGTACTCATGGCGGAAAGGAAGAACGTGCAAAGGCCGATATACTTTGTTAGTAAAGCACTACAAGGACCAAAGGTAAATTACCCACTACTTGAAAAGCTAGCCTTTGCACTCATTCACACAGCACGCCGCCTGCACCGATACTTTCAGGCTCATACGATATGCGTACTTACCGACCAACCCATCCGCCAAATATTGCTGAAACCAGAAAACTCTGGTAGACTAGCCAAATGGGTCATTGAGCTGGGAGAGCATGATATCATATACAAGCCTAGGTCGACAGTCAAAGGACAAGTAATCGCGGACTTCTTAGCCGAATACCCAAACAACACGTCCCAGATAAAAGAATCATCGACATCCTTCCCCGAGACTTAAGATAAAACACCAGTTTGGACCGTATACACTGACGGTGCATCTAGAAGTGATGGTTCTGGAGCAAGACTCATTTTGACCGACTCAGATGGAAAAGAAATCACATACGCCCTCCGGTTCGACTTCCCAACCTCTAACAATGAAGCCGAGTATGAGGCCTTCATTGCAGGTTTGGAACTAGCCATTAGACTGGAGGTTCGCCATCTACAAGTTTTTACTGACTCATGGCTGGTAACCAACCACATCAAAGGAAATTATGAAGCTCGAGAAGAATCAATGAAACGATACCTAAGCAAGGTTCGAAGTTTGCAGAAGGACTTTGAAAGTTTTTCAATCACACAGATTTCTCGCTCAAAAAATAAGCATGCTGATGCTCTTAGTAAGTTAGCTTCCTCATCCTTTGCACATCTTACCAAGAAAGTTCTTGTACAAGTCATCCCTTGTAGAAGCACCGAAGCCCATGCAGCTAATACAGTAGAAGACGCTGGAGAAACATGGATGACCCCCATTGTCGAATACCTTCAAGATGGAAAGCTACCTGAAGATCCAAACACCGCAAGGAAGATCAGAATTAAAGCACCTCAATACTCCATAAAGCAAGGTGTTTTATACAGGAAAGGTTACTCAGCACCTTGGTTGCGTTGTGTTGGTCCAAACCAAGTACGCTATGTCCTCCAAGAAGCACACTTTGGATCTTACGGGGACCATGCAGGGCCAGAACCATCGCACAAAAAGTCGCAAGGACTAAAAACACGGTTAGGAAAAGCAAAAGGTCAATGGGTGGAGGAATTGCCCAATGTATTATGGGCCCATCGCACGACGGCAAAAACGGGAACTCATAGCACCCCATTTAGTCTGGTGTACGGGTCAGAGACTGTCCTACCCCCCGAAATTGGAATCCCCACCTACCGCATCCAGTCGTACGAGGAGCATAAAAACGACATGGACCTCCGACTAAACCTGGACCTCCGAGCATAAAAACGCGAGGAAAGATACAAGCACCAAACAGAGCAATATTATAACTCCAGGGTCCGTCATACAAATCTTAAAGTTGGCGATTTTGTACACCGTAAAAACAAATCAAGCCGACAAGAAGGGCAAAAAAATCTCGACCCAAATTGGGAAGGACCCTATCAAATTACCGAAGCTAAGCGCCCTGGGATATATGTTCTCAAAGACTTGCACGGGAAATTAATACCCAAAACATGGCACATCAGTAATCTACGCAAATTTAGCTTCTGAATAATTAACACTTCAACAACGCACTCTATAAGTGCCATGTTCATAAATAAGGGTAGCATATTTCGCGCCTTTCAATAAAAAGTTTGTAGATACAATGCTTTAGTAGCACGATTGAACTTCATATATTGAAGAAAAATTCGATCTTTCGAGATAGAAACTCGAGTTGGACATTTTGATATATGTCAAAAAACACCAGGAAAAGCATAAATATGATACCTCATCCCGCTATAAAAAGGGATATAAGCTCGAAGAGCATCGCGATAAAATCCGGATATATTCCTGCCAATAAAAGGGAAACAACTCATATGGCCCAAGAGTATACGATCAACACAAGGTCGCAAAAACAAATACTCATACAAAAAGAGTCATTAATAGAATATTAAAATACCGATGAAAACAAATAACGCCCGAAACATCTTTCTTAAGAATAACAAAATAAAGCATGATCGAAAATACACCTTTGTTAATGTCGTAATCTTTTACGAAGTAACTTGATTGAAAGAATAAAACACCAATCCTCATAATGCTTAAAGTAAAATTGTAATAACATTTAATATTACAAACACTTCTAAATACATACTAACATACAGAGGGATCATGCATGCATAAGCAACAGTTTATCACTTTAACATTTTTGCCTACTAAACCAACATCATTCATGAAACAACAAACCCAGACATGAAAACAAAACATACGGTATCCAAGTAGCCTCGCATCATCTATGGCCAAAAGAAAAAAAATGGATACTTATAAAACTTTGTCACACGCACTTATTCATACTATTATACATTACGAACCGCTCGAAAGCTCCAACTCAATCACTCGATTCCTGGCTCGAGGAGTCATCACGACGACGTAACACATAACGGAGTAATGATACCGGGGCACCTGTTATGTCACTCATAAACTCCCATTTAGTCTTTCTTAAGCCTTTGATGGCTTTAGCAACCTTTCGTGGCATAGAATTATCTCGAGAAGCTTGATAACGATTCTCTTCTAGCATCATACGAAGTAACTACAAAACTTCTCGCTGGAATTCGTCACTCTTAAAGACCCTTTTAAGTATTCGAGGGATACCTTTCTTTGAAACCCAGCCAAGATCATCAGCTAATTCAGATTTCTCCTTATACACTCTCGCGAGCGTGTTGCTTAGATCGACCCTCAATTGTTGTAACTTGGTGAGGTCCGACACGGTATTATTATAGCTTGTTAACATGGACTCATACTTAACCTTAAGGTCTTCATTCTCAGCCTGTAAGTTGCCTAGATTTTGTTCCATACTCACGTTTAATGCACGAGCCAAGGCTAATTCTTGGGCAAGATTAGGTTGATAACCTTGTTGATCAGGAGGGTTACCGAAACCTTGCCCCATATCTTGGCCAAATTAGTTGCCATGATCCGCCTCTGCCATGTTGACATCCTTTCCACCCATATAGGGGAGATGAAGGTCTTCCAGCGGAACCATATGGGAGCTACTTCCATACTTAAAATTCCCCTTCGGAAGCTCAAACTCACGGCCAAAGGACCCCATATCTAATGGGAAGTCAGCTGGGTGGGTAGCCATAAGAGGCTCCTGTATAGAAGCATTTCCTCCATGCAAAACCTCCTATATAGAAGTATCTCCCCCGTGCGAAACTTCCCCACCATTAAGCAACTTCAGGAAATTTACACCTACAAAAACAAAGAATCGCATAACGCATTATATCATCAACCTCGTTTATAAACAAAACACAAACACCACTTACCTGTTTTGTCATCAACTTCAGTTGGAGAAGACATTAGGACTTCTTTGAGATATGCTTGAGGTGAACAGATGAGTAACATGGAAATTTATAGCCGATCATGAGGCGGTGACCGCCATTGAAAGCCAATCAAAATGGTTTACACTGGTACTCTGTTACACAAATGACACACATAATCATCAACCCTACAAAGGTAGGTTATGACATTTTAATGAAATTCAAACTATCATAGCCTAGGGGGCTTGATAGCGTAGGTACGTAGATATCTTAAAAATAGATGACCAATGGGCTATTTAGAGTATACATGAAACTAAATTATATATTTGCATGGTTATGGAAAGTCACATGGGAAACTTTTGACAAAAAGGAATATGATATTTCAGTATATGATGAAGTGAATAAAATACTACTAGCACAAATGAAGTGAATCTCACGTGCAAGGAATGGACTACGAAATAAAAGATTCATCTAGAAGCAAACACAACTTGAACAAGTTGAAGGGAATAATGCAGGAGCTTTTAATGCAGCATGTGATATCCGAATATATTCCGAGAAGAGAAATATTTAATTCTTATCCAATGGAGATATGAGATTCGTTTCTCCCCTATAAATAGGGGCTTGGTGAGTTATCAAAACACACAACATTCACAATTAACTATCTCTCTCTCTCTCTCTCTCTCTCTCTATATATATATATATATATATATATATATATATATATATATATATATATATATATATATATATATATATATATATATATATATATATATATATATATATATATATATATATGAAAAATATTACTTCCATTTACAATCTTACTGACTTGAGCGTTGGAGTCCAATACGGGGAGCAAGTCCCGGTTTACTCCTAACGTCATGTTCTTGATTGATACAGATAAACAGGTCACTCACTTGGCAATTGATACCCTCACCCTGGACCTGTAAATTGGCGTATCAACAAAAACTATTTGATAATGAATGTACATCAAATATGGAGCGGACCCTTGTAAATATAGAGAGGCCGGGTCGCAACATAATTTTTTGGACGGACCATAAATATAAAGAAGTCGGGCTGCGACATAGTTTTTTGGACGGACCATAAATATAAAGAAGACGGGCCACGGCATAATTTTTTGGATGGACCATAAATATAAAGAAGCCGGCCGCGACATAATTTTTTGGACAAACCATAAATATAAAGAAGCCGAGTACAAAGAATTTGGAAGCGTCCAAAAATATTTTCATCCGCAAGTGCTTTGGCTGAGTAGTATTGGCCTCCACGTATATAATAAAATATCTTTATCCGAACCGCATACTTGGTGCGGATAAAATGTTGAAAATGTAATAAATTATGGATCAAAAAGTCAACATATGTTTCGTAGTATTAAAAGAACAATTAGTATGATCAAGAAGTCAACATTTTCATCCGGATTATTTGTATTTTTCGGAGATATGGTATCATTAGCGTTGACTGGACTATAAAGAATCATCCTAGTCCGGACGCTAAATTTTATATTGTGGAATACAAAGGTAGTCCACAAGTATTGGTACATGGCATTGGAACTTATCTCCAAATGTGAAACAAGTTTTATAGTGTGGACCATAAAATTTTGGAGCGTAGCGGACCATAAGAATCACTCTGATGTGTTTCTCTATAGAGCGGACCATAAATTTTTGGAGCGGAGCAGATCGTATTTGAATAATCATAAATCATGGAGCGGACCATAAATATAAAGAAAAGTAGATATCCGGGTGTGTCATCACAAATCTTTGGACCACATAGAGCCAAATCTTCCACATCATCTTGTACATATGTTGTCTTTAATAATACTAGTAAAAGATATACTTCCTCCTTCATATTCTCACTAATCAATGTCAAAAATATTTCCAGTACCAATGCGCTGACGAGAGATGTCTTGCAAGGGGCAGACTAGGATGGAGGTCCGCTACGTTGAGAACCGGAATTTGTAAAATTGTCCATGCAGACAGTGGTTCCGTGGTTCGATGTTAAATTTTTGGAAGTAAGTCCATGCAAGATAAAGATGGTTCCGGAAGTAGTGATTTATTTTCCAAAAGAATAAATAATTTATTTTTCATGGAGTGGACCATGAACTTTTGGAAGTAGGAGCATATTTGAATGATCATGGAGCGGACCATCATAGATACTAAATTATGGGGTGGACCTTCATTATACGTCAATCATATATTTTTATCCGTCTTAGTATTGGCATATATTTTATTCTCATATCCGCACGGAGCCCCAGGAGATAAATGATTTTTTGCTATTACCCATAATGATAGCAAATATAGTTCCTTGCTATTACCCATAATGATGTCACTCAATCCACGTCCACGTGTACGGACCTTCATTATATGTCAATCACATATTTTTTGAGATAGGAGCGGACCATCATACATATGAAGAAGCCTTGCCATATTTGAATAATCATAAATTATGGAGCGGACTATAAATATAAAGAAATCGGGCCGCAACATAATGTATGGAGTGGACCATAAGAATAAAGAATCCTTGTCAACAGGTTTGGTTGTACCCGAAGAAGAACTCGACATCTAGCTTAGTGTCAGAAAATATTGTAAGCAACGTTGCATGGTTTTCTCCGCCGAGAAGGGAGCTTGTTGATTAGTGAGGTAACTCTCGAGTTGGGTACTTGAGGAGTGGAGTAGGGAGAAGAGGAGCTTCGTCACCGAACCACTATAAATCGCCGTGTCCGGATTTGCGTTTACTTAACTTATCTCTTTACTTTTTATCTTTGCATTTATCGTTTTATATTTGCATTGCTTTTATGTTTGTGTAACTTATTGCATATATTGTGTGGTATTTATGTGTGTCAATGTTTGTGTCATGGTAATATGCTTCACATATGAAATTCCACTATCACTAGTTGTCGCAAGACTTTTTGTTGAGACTTCTCATATTACATCAAACTTGATTGGTCATTTGATACAAAAGTTTTAAGTTTTAAATGGAAACATATTCACCCCCCTACGGTTTCCACAATTGGTATCAGAGTCACGTCGCTCAATTTTTTAAAACAAATGGTTTCCAAAATTGAGTACGATCCATATATCAAATTACCCATGAAGGGGGATAAAGTATGAAAACTATTTATTTGCTTAATACTTACAAGTTTTGTTGTTAAGTATACTTTGTCATACTAGCTTGAAAGTTTTCTTAAACAAATAAAAGAAAAGAGTTTGTAAGTGTCTAGTTATGTCTATAGAAAGAGTCGTAAAGTCATGAAGTCTTGAAAGTAGTGTTTGGGAAAACCCTTTGTTTTGTAGTAAGAATATTGTCGTAAATATTTTCCTTAGTCCTAAACATGGAAATGATGCTTAACATATTCTACATGTTCGGTATCTAGTCCACTAAGTTTTACATCGCTTCATTAAAATATTTTGTTTTTAAGACACGTGTTTTGGCATTCGACTTAAGCCACTACAGCAGGCCGCCGACCATGAAATGGGCCACAACTTAGCCCGCCAAGTTTACTAATATTTTAATGCCAAATGAAAACCCAAACAATTTTTTTAAAGAGATATTTTGATATAATATAGCACGTTCCCAATCCTTATTGGTCGCCACTGATAGACTCTTTACTCGCTAATTTGCTATATCAACTCTTAGTCGTGAAAGGCCCAATGTCTTCTTTAGTTATCATCATAAAATTATGATAAATACTAAATATTGACCGACCACCATCATAACTCTTCAAACTACCCAACCCATCTCTTGCTTGTGTAGTGTATGATGAAGATAAAATAGCAGTGCAATAACGTGTAGTAACATCAATAATACTTTCAAATAGGTGAGAAGCTTTTGCTTTAAATATGAAAAGTTAAATAAAGGCTTCCACCAAACTACTTCACTCATAAAGGTCTCGCAGCGGGGTAGTTTGCATACTTCAATTCATTTACTTTATCCTCATAACTCACCTACATTTACCCTTGCTAACAACTATGTTGCACGGAAATGCCGTTATGGTGTCGTCTCCCGTACCAAAAACGTTTTTGGCGCGTTTCCAGGCGTTTCTAGCCGTTTCCTGTTTATGAAACATTTTCGGTACGGGATACGGCACCCCGACGGCTTTTCCGTGCAACATAAGTGTTAGCTAGGGTAAATAAATGTGAGTTATATATGATGATAAAGTAGATGAATTGAAGTATGCGAACTACCACGCTGCCAGACCTTTATGAGTGAAGTAGTTTGGTGGAAGCCTTTATTTAATTTTGCATATTTAAAGCAAAAGCTTTTCACCTATTTCAAAGTATTATTGATGTTACGATGTTACTACACATTATTGCACTGCATTTTTATCTTCATCATACACTACACAAACAAGGGGTGGGTTGGGTAGTTTGAAGAGTTATGATGGTGGTTGGTCAACATTTAGTATTCATCATACTTTTATGTTGGTAGCTAAAAAATGTGACATTAAGTATAGCAACAAGAGGATTTATAAACAAGAGTTGACATCCAGACACACCAACGTGACCAAAGAAGGAAGCGTGTTGATGTGACGTGCTATGTCGTTGTAGAATATCCTTACTCAAGTTTTAAATTTATAATATCCGACTTATCATATAGCACACACTAACGAGCAGTGTACCCGATCAATATAGCCTAGTTGGTAAGTAGAGTGTTGATCACTAAGAGTGGAACGTTAATAACTAGCATGTTTATCAGTATTTTAATAGCTAAGTTAGTTTTACAATCTAAGCTAACGCAGGGGGTTTTCAATCTGAGAGACTGGCATGATTTGGTTTGGTTAAACTAAACTAAAACTATTGAGCAGAATACAACGAATGCGAACACGTACACAGATAGATAACATAAATAGATAGAATGCTTGACTAATGATTAAGTAGCTTGTCACTTGTTTTATTGCTAGTTTTATATGATGAGTATCGTAAACTATTCTCTCTCGTTGCTTCTTGACTATAGGCGAGTAAACCCTTAATGATCACTTATGTCTAAGAATTATTTAACCTTTTTACAGGCTCACACTAACTTATAATGCTAGTGAAGTAATCGTAGGAGGGGTATGGCGGCCCAAAGCTTGCTACTGTTTGACACAGAGGTTATCAAAGCACATATAACAAGAACAAAAAAAAACATCATATAAACTTTAATCAATGGGAAAACAATTTTAAGGGGAGCAATATGGCGGTCACAAGCCCATCAATCCTGATGGATTAAAGCTTACTATTACAATAAAACAAAACTACTTAATTGAGTTAAAACACATTCAGGACCTTCTTACTGCTATGAAATCTTCACTTTGGTGTGTCTTGTGTTGCCTTTTCGTCTGTATTCTTCTCCTTAAGGTTTCTTCTTTTCGTTCTAGGGTTTATGGCACACGAAATCTGGCTGTATCTTGGGGTATTTATAGTTTCTTTCTGAGGGATCGATGCGGCGCATCTACTAAGTAGATGCGGCACATTGACTTAACTTCACGTGGGATCCAAGATTAATATATTCTGGAATATTCGTACATCGTCTTCAGATGCGGCTTATCTTTAATTCAATGCGGTGCATGTCCTTCAGTATCTTGGATTGTATTTGGTGAAGTCTGGATAGTGATGCGCCGTATGTCAGAATTGTGATGCGGCGCATCTGAGCTAAAACAAGTTGGTTATTCTTCGTTGATCAAAGTTTCATATGCGGCGCATCAAATAAATTAGATGCGGCGCATTCTTCAAAGTCAGGTGTCACACCCCCAAAATCGGGTCCAGCGGAAGCATACATGTAGAGGGGGTGTAACTCAATCGGTATCACAACACAAGTACAAAAATGGTTTTCACTTTAATCATTTAGAATAAAATCGTTTAATCAAAAATGTTGAATTTACATCGTTAAAAGTAGTGCGGAAGTAGGCCCTTAAAATAGTTTAAAACGGTCCCCATATAAATAATCAGAGTCTTCTATGACCATGCCATGCCCTGCCAAAACCTCCAGTAGCGTGCCATTGGTTAAACCTGAAGATACATGCTAAAGTGTCAACACGAGGTTGGTGAGTTCATAGAGTTTGTTTAACAAATAAAGTCTATAGAAAAATGATCACACAGCAAAGGCATCGTAAATCCACTCAGTTACAAGTCCCGCCATAAGTGACTTGTAACCTGTGTGTTCACAACCCACTGCTAACATATATAGTATGAGTAAAACATGTATAAGTTCATAACAGTTAAGCAATTAGTCGTGAGTCTACACTTCATCTCCGAAGACCTCACGTAAGTATGTTGCTCACAAGGAAGGTAGTGGCATTGGTTCCACTTCATCTCCGAAACCCAATGCATGTGTTATCCAAGGAGACTGGGTGCCATTTCCCAAAGTATAAAAGATTACTGGGTGCCATTTCCCAAAGTATAAGTTGCTCAAGAATACACAATCACAGTTTAGTATAACGCAGTTAAGTATAACACAATCACGTATGTATGAAATCAAGTATAAATGTAATCAAGTATAAGACAAACAAGTATAAAACAATCAAGTATAAATGTTTTGAGTATTTGTACAAGTAAGCAAGTAGTTGAGCATGTATCTCCCCCAAAGAGTTAAAACGAGTATAAAAAGAGTAAAAGTGGGGCTATGACTCACCTGGTGCGAATAGCTACGATGACAAAAGTGGATACACAGAAATGAGGTTCGATCTCTAACCGCAACCTAATATGAATGATAGTGATCTACTTTAGATCACGCCGTGATGTAATGAATGCACATGCACATGATACCTATACCACTCGTAACTTGAAAATACTTGTTATTGTCAAAGTAAAGTATTTTCCATACTTAAGAAAAATAAGTCCAACTAGAATAATAAAAACTTGTCGTAATATATCGTATATAAAAACGTTAATGTTATATTCCTCGTTTTGAAAACCTTAAGATATCGTCTAGTAGTCGCATAAATAAACCTTGGGTCGTACGTATTTCGTTAGTTAAAAATAAACTCCTTGAATAAGAAATCTAGAAAATATGTCATTTAGTACGTAGTTATATTATTTTCTAGTAGTGACTAAATATATATATATATATATATATATATATATATATATATATATATATATATATATATAGTTGTGACGATTTTAAAACGTGTATAACTTGGTCGTTTTAAGTTCATTTTCCTCGTTCTTTATATCCACGGATTCGTTTTAGTATATACTAATATATTTTCGATAGCTCGGCCCCACTAGGTTACGTCTAACGTCTCTATTTGTCCGTCGAAAAATGTCAAACAGCATGCAGTTTTTCAGAAAATAGTTTTCGTCGTTAAATTTACAAAAATCATATCTCCTTCGTTATAAACTCGTTTTAGTCCGTTCTTTCGCCAAAAGTTTCGTTTTTAAAAGTATTCTCTAAATCTTTGGTAAAAAATTACCCATCATCTACTGATTTTCCCACGTTTTAAAAATATGGACAGTAGGTATATATATTGTTTCAAAAGTCATTTCTAGTGTTCCAATCTAGTTCCAACTTCAACCAAATCACTTTCAATCACCACAAATCTAGTCTAATCTTACCATACACCTTCTTAGGGTGTCATGGGTTCCTAAACATCATAAATTAAGTGGATCTAACAATGATCTAACTATAATCCATTTCTAGGGTTTCAAAGTTATATATATATATATATATATATATATATATATATATATATATATATATATATATATATATATATATATATATATAAATGAGTGGTATAACTAACATATGCATGTAGATCTTGAATGGAAATCATATGACCATAAAAATAACATGAAGAAATTATGAACAAGAGTTTGACAACTTACTTAGAAAGATTATAGAGCTTGGATGAGTAAAACCTAAGAAACCTTGAGTTTTTATTTCAAAACTCAAACAAGGATCACTAAAGGAACTAGATTAGAGCTTGATCTTGGAAAAATGATGGATTCTTGATGTTCTTCTTGTTGTTGCCGTGGGTATGGAGAGCAAGAGAGAAAGAGATGAGATTTTGCTAGTTACTTGTATAAATGAGAAAATATCTATGTCTTGTATATATATTTTATTTTTAGACAAAAAGGATTAGTATTAATGGTAGCAAGTGAAAAATTTCAATTGTGTAAGTGATTGGAATGGGGTGGATGAGTATGTAAGAAATTCTTGACTTTGGTGTAGAATTGGGTAGATATTATTAGTTTTAGGTGATACCGGGTACCGAGTTAACTAAAAATAAATTTTAACGAGATAAAATAAAATATAATGAAGTTGTAAAAATTGTAAAATAATATTCCTGATGAGAATCGGAAGTTAAAATAATGATCGGGTTGAAATATCGCAAACCGACGGAGTTATAAGCTTCGACCGGAAAACGTAACAGTTGATTTGAAAACACCGGGTAAATTAATAATATAATTTTTATATTATTATTATGAGTATAAAAATGTGTTAGGACCATAGTTGGGATTGTCGGATCAATTATTCAAAATAATAGCTCATAAGATAACGTTTATTAGGTAGATAATCGTACGTATATAGAAATGATGCATCTCACGCATAAATGACAAATTTTCTTCGGAGGTAAATAGTGTTTTATGAATAGTAAAATTTTTGAACGCTTCTCAGAATCACAAACTGACTCCAAAAAAGATGAATAGTAAAATGATGAATATTGATCGATGAATAGTAACCGATGAATAGTAAATGTGAAAGTTCGGGAAAAGACCAGAATTTACGAGTTGTGACATCAGGCAATGGTCCTTAAATCATCGTTTAGTAGACCATTCCAATCTTGATCATTTAGCTTCATATTTCGTCTAAAATCACGAACTTTCACCAATTGCTTGTTTTTACCTGAGAATTACTAAAGTAAATAATTAAGTATCGATTCTTACAGATAATAATATAAAATAAGTCAAATAAATAGAATAAATGATGACAATAATATGTACTTATTTGATGTCATCACGTGTTTATCACTTGAAGCCAAGCAGTTTCTTTGCTAAGGTCCACCCTACTCATCAAATAAGCGAAGTGAAGTGGTTATTTGCTAAGTATTTAAATATTTCAATTCTCATTTGTTGTCATTATTCAATTTGCATTGATGGCAACACAAGGGATTGTTCACTCGTGATCTCTACAGCATGGGCCGTATTATTTTAACTAGTGATACTAAAGGAAAACATAAAATCCCAGATAATGACGATGACGATGAAAAATGTTATCAAACTAAAGAAAATTTCAAGGGCGATATAGCTACATTCTTTAAAACAGACCCGCTTGCTCAGGATCTCGTTGAAAAACTCTTAGCATGCAAGTCAGAGCAGCAGTATGTCATTACTTAATATAACTATTTATATTAATACAAATTTAGGATGATGAAAAGCATACCACACCCTTAATACAATGATAACTTATATATGTGTATGTTGTTTTCCGGTACGTCAACCAAAGGCGTGTTCAATCGCTACTTGTTTTCCGGTACTTACAGTTTATGCAACGTGCGAGTGATGCGATCACAAAGAAGTATGCTAATGTTACCATAAAGTGTAAAATCGAAAGGTATGAGTATATCATTTTTGGTAATAGTTGGATATATAAGGTTAATGGTAAGTAGCTTCCTAAAATGGGGGTGTTGGTCTTGGCTATACTTACGATGATAGAAAAATATATGACCACTTGCGACTCATAAGGAATACATTGCATCATCTTGCCAATGGGAATATCTAGGGTCTTGGATCCTATACGGTTTGAGAAGTATATCCTCAAACCAGATTCTAAGAACACTTTAACATATTTTTAGTGCCGCAAAATCACTACCCCTAACCAAAACAAATAATCCACAACATATCAAACATAAAACACAACTATATACCTCTCAAACCTGACCTTGTTATCATCCTCCTTAACCTCCTCCATCTTCTGATCCTTCACCTCCTCAACATGCTTCGCGCTCGAACTCGAACCCGAACCCAAACTTTTTCACCTTCTTATTCTATAGTTGTAACCCCTTTAAACAACTCACTTTCCTTAGAAAGTCGAGAAATTTTTTCAAGAAACTTGAGTGGTTCTGCTGTGTCAAGAACTGTGTTGAATGGTTTCTTGATGGACTCTGATTGTTCTTCTTATTCTGACAAGATTGCCATTGTTTTTTGTTTCAAGATCGATTGATTTTTTTTAGATTTACGCTCTGTTCTCGAGTTTTTTTTTAAAGTAATGGAAGGGGATGGGAAGGGAAATAAAAAAAGGGGCGTTATTGAGTTTTTTTAAGAAGGAAAGGTAAGGGACGGGAAGGTAGGAGGGAGGGAAGGGATGGGCTTTTGTGTGTATATGTAATCCGTCCAAATTTGGGGGGATCTGTCACACCCCCAAAATCGGGTCCAGCGGAAGCATACGTGTAGCTGGGGTGTAACTCAATTGGTATTACAACACAAGTTCAAAAATGGTTTTCACTTTACTTATTTAAAATAAAATCGTTTAATCAAAAATATTGAATTTACATCGTTAAAAGTAGTGCGGAAGTAGGCCCTTAAAATAGTTTAAAACGGTCCCCATATAAATAATCAGAGTCTTCTATGACCATGCCATGCCCTGCCAAAACCTCCTGTAGTGTGCCGTAGGTTAAAACCTGAAAATACATGCTAAAGTGTCAACACGAGGTTGGTGAGTTCATAGAGTTTGTTTAACAAATAAAGTATATAGAAAAGTGATCACACAGCAAAGGCATCGTAAATCCACTCAGTTACAAGTCCCGCCATAAGAGACTTGTAACCTGTGTGTTCATAACCCACTGCTAAAATATAGTTGCATGTTTAGTAGTCAAGTACCCACGGTCATAATAAGTCACAATATAAGCACCACCTATATAATAATGTATGCCATGCAAAGCCCCTAATTAAATAATATGCGTCCCGTAACATGGTGGACGAGAGGTTGGCCGACCTCTAATAGCGCTATCCATACTACTAATAGGCGTCGAACAATGCGAATGTACGAACAGTACATCATACAACTATTATATACGATTAAGAACGCTCCGAACATGGGAGACTTAGCACGCTCCACCAATAAGGTGAGACTTTAAGGTTAAGAACGCTCCAAACAAGGGAGACTTAGCACGCTCCACCAATAAGGTGAGACTTTAGGTCATAGTACGTACGGTACATTAAGTTCAAAAGTTCAAGTTGAGTTCAATAGTTCAAAACAAGTTATAAGGTCAAGACAAGTCAAAAGAGTTCGTAATAATCAAAGGGTTCAAAACAATGTTCAAAGAGTTCAAGTAATAATTCATGTAAAAACGAGCATGCATTCTCCCCCAAAAAGTTAACAAAACAGTTTAAAAGAGTAGGGGCTATGACTCACCTGATGCGATAGCTACGATGATAAAGTGGATACACAGAAATGAGGTTCGATCTCAAACCGCAACCTAATATGAATGTTATGAACGATCTAATTTAGATCATGAAATGATGTTGAAAATGTCCATGCACATGTTACCTATACCACTCTTAACTTGAAAAATACTTGTTATAGTCATATGAAAATATATTCCATACTTGAGAAAAATAAGTCTTAACTAGACTTGTGTAAACTTGTCGTAATATATATGTATAGAAAGTTAGTGTTATAAACTTCGTCTTGAAAACCTTGAAGTAACATCTAATGGTCGTAAAAATAAGCTCATAAGCATAAGTACTTCGTTAGTTATAAATTTCGGCAATTTAGTAGTATTTCTAGAAAATCTAGAATTTAGTACGTAGAAGTAGTATTATTATTATTTCTATTAAAAGCTGCCAATTATAGTGAGTTCTTGTCGATATTGAAACGTGAATATCTTTGTCGTTATAAGCCCGTTTTACTTGTTCTTTATATCCACGGTTACGTCTTAGTATGTAGTAATATATTTTGGAAAGCTTGGCTCCTACGGGTTACGTCTAAAGCCTCTTTTTGACCGACGAAAAACGTCCAACAGCAACTATTTTCCAGAAAAATACTTTTCGTCAACAATCTTGCAAAAATCATAACTTCTTCGTTATTAACTCTTTTTAATCCGTTCTTTCGCCTACGGATTCGTTTTTGAAAGTATTTTCTAAAAATTTTGCCAAAGTTTACTTTGTATTTATTGATTTTCCTGGATTTCACAAAATGGGACAGCATGTCTAAAACATGCTCCAAATCAAGTTTTCAAGGTTTATAACTAATTTCTAACATCACCAAACCTCTTGTAATCACCACATAGCTAATCTAATCCTACCATACACCTTCTTAGGGTGCCATGGGCTCCTAACCAAGTTATTATAGCAAGGGAATTCATAAATAAGAAGTTAGGGTTTGTATGTTCCATTTTTGACAAAATAAATGGTGGTATAGCTAGTTGTACATGGTTTTTAGCATGGAACTCATGCAATACAAGTAAATATAAGATGATTCATGTAAAAATAAAGTTGATAACTTACTTGATAAAATGAGATGATTGAATGACTAGAAACCTTGGATTACTTGTGTTTTTGTGTTATGATTCTTGATTAGGATGATGAAATGAACAACTTTGATGCTTTGTACTTTGGAAAATCATGGATGGATCATGGTGATGGTCTTGGGTCGTGGTTATGGAGAAAAAAATGAAGAAATGGGTTTTTGATTCTCAAAAATAAAATGTGTAGTGTTTTTGTTGTTTAAGGTTAGATATTTTTCTAAGAATGGCATTTTGGTAATTAATAAGTCAATATGAAGTAACATGGGATGGGGAGGGCTGCACATGATTGATGAGTATGTAGTAAGCTTGGTATTATCTGGTTTACGGAGTCAGTTTTGGTTCCGTTAATCGCAAACCGTAAAGTTTTAAATCGCGAAACGTAAATCCGGGTATCGTAAAAATATGAAACTTGAAAGAATGACTAAACTTGTCAAAATACTCCATAATAAAATATAAAATGAATGGTAAGTTCCATCGGGTTGCTTAAACGTTGTTAAAACTGGAAACGCGGGTTAAAAACGCGTGATTCGCGTAAAACGCTGAACTGAAAAACGTAAAATTTCAAAACTTTAAGAATTGTCGTAAAATGAGAGAAAATCATATTTCTATTGTTTATATTGTTTTATGGACATATCGGGATGCCGGAAGGACGTTTAAACCTAAAAGTAAATCTCGGACACGGCTTCGTGATTTTTGCAGAAATGATCCGACGAGCGCAAAACTCTCGGATTACCGTTAAAATAGTTTAACTTATGAGAATATGAAATAAAAATTTCGGACACGAATAGTGTTTTGTGAATAGTAAAAGTGAATAGTAACTTTCCGAGATAAAAATTGGAATTTCGACGTTTGAAGCAGGACATGAAATTACGAGTTGTGACATTCTTCCCCTCTAAAAGGAACTTCGTCCCGAAGTTCAGTTTGTGTTGGTCTCTGAAGTGTTATAAAGGTGAAGATTCATGAGATGAAATGACCAGTTGACGTGCTTCCAGGCGGCGGTTCACAAGATGATGAAAAGTATGAATGTTCTGACAACGAGGGTATACACACACATAAATGAAACATTTCGAAATTAAGTAGAGAATTCAATCCAGACAAAATTTTATTATAACCATTCTCAGTGTTGCAAAATTCATTTCTGAGTCGGATATAGGTGGTCAGCCTATGTCCTACTATCCCGGGTTGAATATAAATGACCAGTCTATATTCCACCGAGGTTCCATGAATTTTGAAATACCCAGCTCAGTTATACTAATACTATGTCCTTCACAAATACTAAGGTGTTTAGAAAGACTAAGGCAGGTGACCAAACTCGAGGTCAAATGATGAAACTATGCAAAGAAAAACATAACGCTGTGATATATATGATACGTGAGCATGCTTATATGAAATACAATTATAGTAATCAACTATAATAAATGAATATAATATATCAGATAATGAGACACAAATCTCATCACCTATGTCAGCAACTAACCACAAATGAGGCTTCAGCTTGGCAGGCAGGCACGTGACGGTCATAGAGTTAAGTTTTTCGTAAAAGTAGCTATAGTCTAGGTTTTAAAAACACTTAGTTCGCTATAGCCAAAGCTCTGATACCAATCTGTCACACCCCCAAAATCGGGTCCAGCGGAAGCATACGTGTAGCTGGGGTGTAACTCAATTGGTATTACAACACAAGTTCAAAAATGGTTTTCACTTTACTTATTTAAAATAAAATCGTTTAATCAAAAATATTGAATTTACATCGTTAAAAGTAGTGCGGAAGTAGGCCCTTAAAATAGTTTAAAACGGTCCCCATATAAATAATCAGAGTCTTCTATGACCATGCCATGCCCTGCCAAAACCTCCTGTAGTGTGCCGTAGGTTAAAACCTGAAAATACATGCTAAAGTGTCAACACGAGGTTGGTGAGTTCATAGAGTTTGTTTAACAAATAAAGTATATAGAAAAGTGATCACACAGCAAAGGCATCGTAAATCCACTCAGTTACAAGTCCCGCCATAAGAGACTTGTAACCTGTGTGTTCATAACCCACTGCTAAAATATAGTTGCATGTTTAGTAGTCAAGTACCCGCGGTCATAATAAGTCACAATATAAGCACCACCTATATAATAATGTATGCCATGCAAAGCCCCTAATTAAATAATATGCGTCCCGTAACATGGTGGACGAGAGGTTGGCCGACCTCTAATAGCGCTATCCATACTACTAATAGGCGTCGAACAATGCGAATGTACGAACAGTACATCATACAACTATTATATACGATTAAGAACGCTCCGAACATGGGAGACTTAGCACGCTCCACCAATAAGGTGAGACTTTAGGGTTAAGAACGCTCCAAACAAGGGAGACTTAACACGCTCCACCAATAAGGTGAGACTTTAGGTCATAGTACGTACGGTACATTAAGTTCAAAAGTTCAAGTTGAGTTCAATAGTTCAAAACAAGTTATAAGGTCAAGACAAGTCAAAAGAGTTCGTAATAATCAAAGGGTTCAAAACAATGTTCAAAGAGTTCAAGTAATAATTCATGTAAAAACGAGCATGCATTCTCCCCCAAAAAGTTAACAAAACAGTTTAAAAGAGTAGGGGCTATGACTCACCTGATGCGATAGCTACGATGATAAAGTGGATACACAGAAATGAGGTTCGATCTCAAACCGCAACCTAATATGAATGTTATGAACGATCTAATTTAGATCATGAAATGATGTTGAAAATGTCCATGCACATGTTACCTATACCACTCTTAACTTGAAAAATACTTGTTATAGTCATATGAAAATATATTCCATACTTGAGAAAAATAAGTCTTAACTAGACTTGTGTAAACTTGTCGTAATATATATGTATAGAAAGTTAGTGTTATAAACTTCGTCTTGAAAACCTTGAAGTAACATCTAATGGTCGTAAAAATAAGCTCATAAGCATAAGTACTTCGTTAGTTATAAATTTCGGCAATTTAGTAGTATTTCTAGAAAATCTAGAATTTAGTACGTAGAAGTAGTATTATTATTATTTCTATTAAAAGCTGCCAATTATAGTGAGTTCTTGTCGATATTGAAACGTGAATATCTTTGTCGTTATAAGCCCGTTTTACTTGTTCTTTATATCCACGGTTACGTCTTAGTATGTAGTAATATATTTTGGAAAGCTTGGCTCCTCCGGGTTACGTCTAAAGCCTCTTTTTGACCGACGAAAAACGTCCAACAGCAACTATTTTCCAGAAAAATACTTTTCGTCAACAATCTTGCAAAAATCATAACTTCTTCGTTATTAACTCTTTTTAATCCGTTCTTTCGCCTACGGATTCGTTTTTGAAAGTATTTTCTAAAAATTTTGCCAAAGTTTACTTTGTATTTATTGATTTTCCTGGATTTCACAAAATGGGACAGCATGTCTAAAACATGCTCCAAATCAAGTTTTCAAGGTTTATAACTAATTTCTAACATCACCAAACCTCTTGTAATCACCACATAGCTAATCTAATCCTACCATACACCTTCTTAGGGTGCCATGGGCTCCTAACCAAGTTATTATAGCAAGGGAATTCATAAATAAGAAGTTAGGGTTTGTATGTTCCATTTTTGACAAAATAAATGGTGGTATAGCTAGTTGTACATGGTTTTTAGCATGGAACTCATGCAATACAAGTAAATATAAGATGATTCATGTAAAAATAAAGTTGATAACTTACTTGATAAAATGAGATGATTGAATGACTAGAAACCTTGGATTACTTGTGTTTTTGTGTTATGATTCTTGATTAGGATGATGAAATGAACAACTTTGATGCTTTGTACTTTGGAAAATCATGGATGGATCATGGTGATGGTCTTGGGTCGTGGTTATGGAGAAAAAAATGAAGAAATGGGTTTTTGATTCTCAAAAATAAAATGTGTAGTGTTTTTGTTGTTTAAGGTTAGATATTTTTCTAAGAATGGCATTTTGGTAATTAATAAGTCAATATGAAGTAACATGGGATGGGGAGGGCTGCACATGATTGATGAGTATGTAGTAAGCTTGGTATTATCTGGTTTACGGAGTCAGTTTTGGTTCCGTTAATCGCAAACCGTAAAGTTTTAAATCGCGAAACGTAAATCCGGGTATCGTAAAAATATGAAACTTGAAAGAATGACTAAACTTGTCAAAATACTCCATAATAAAATATAAAATGAATGGTAAGTTCCATCGGGTTGCTTAAACGTTGTTAAAACTGGAAACGCGGGTTAAAAACGCGTGATTCGCGTAAAACGCTGAACTGAAAAACGTAAAATTTCAAAACTTTAAGAATTGTCGTAAAATGAGAGAAAATCATATTTCTATTGTTTATATTGTTTTATGGACATATCGGGATGCCGGAAGGACGTTTAAACCTAAAAGTAAATCTCGGACACGGCTTCGTGATTTTTGCAGAAATGATCCGACGAGCGCAAAACTCTCGGATTACCGTTAAAATAGTTTAACTTATGAGAATATGAAATAAAAATTTCGGACACGAATAGTGTTTTGTGAATAGTAAAAGTGAATAGTAACTTTCCGAGATAAAAATTGGAATTTCGACGTTTGAAGCAGGACATGAAATTACGAGTTGTGACATTCTTCCCCTCTAAAAGGAACTTCGTCCCGAAGTTCAGTTTGTGTTGGTCTCTGAAGTGTTATAAAGGTGAAGATTCATGAGATGAAATGACCAGTTGACGTGCTTCCAGGCGGCGGTTCACAAGATGATGAAAAGTATGAATGTTCTGACAACGAGGGTATACACACACATAAATGAAACATTTCGAAATTAAGTAGAGAATTCAATCCAGACAAAATTTTATTATAACCATTCTCAGTGTTGCAAAATTCATTTCTGAGTCGGATATAGGTGGTCAGCCTATGTCCTACTATCCCGGGTTGAATATAAATGACCAGTCTATATTCCACCGAGGTTCCATGAATTTTGAAATACCCAGCTCAGTTATACTAATACTATGTCCTTCACAAATACTAAGGTGTTTAGAAAGACTAAGGCAGGTGACCAAACTCGAGGTCAAATGATGAAACTATGCAAAGAAAAACATAACGCTGTGATATATATGATACGTGAGCATGCTTATATGAAATACAATTATAGTAATCAACTATAATAAATGAATATAATATATCAGATAATGAGACACAAATCTCATCACCTATGTCAGCAACTAACCACAAATGAGGCTTCAGCTTGGCAGGCAGGCACGTGACGGTCATAGAGTTAAGTTTTTCGTAAAAGTAGCTATAGTCTAGGTTTTAAAAACACTTAGTTCGCTATAGCCAAAGCTCTGATACCAATCTGTCACACCCCCAAAATCGGGTCCAGCGGAAGCATACGTGTAGCTGGGGTGTAACTCAATTGGTATTACAACACAAGTTCAAAAATGGTTTTCACTTTACTTATTTAAAATAAAATCGTTTAATCAAAAATATTGAATTTACATCGTTAAAAGTAGTGCGGAAGTAGGCCCTTAAAATAGTTTAAAACGGTCCCCATATAAATAATCAGAGTCTTCTATGACCATGCCATGCCCTGCCAAAACCTCCTGTAGTGTGCCGTAGGTTAAAACCTGAAAATACATGCTAAAGTGTCAACACGAGGTTGGTGAGTTCATAGAGTTTGTTTAACAAATAAAGTATATAGAAAAGTGATCACACAGCAAAGGCATCGTAAATCCACTCAGTTACAAGTCCCGCCATAAGAGACTTGTAACCTGTGTGTTCATAACCCACTGCTAAAATATAGTTGCATGTTTAGTAGTCAAGTACCCGCGGTCATAATAAGTCACAATATAAGCACCACCTATATAATAATGTATGCCATGCAAAGCCCCTAATTAAATAATATGCGTCCCGTAACATGGTGGACGAGAGGTTGGCCGACCTCTAATAGCGCTATCCATACTACTAATAGGCGTCGAACAATGCGAATGTACGAACAGTACATCATACAACTATTATATACGATTAAGAACGCTCCGAACATGGGAGACTTAGCACGCTCCACCAATAAGGTGAGACTTTAGGGTTAAGAACGCTCCAAACAAGGGAGACTTAGCACGCTCCACCAATAAGGTGAGACTTTAGGTCATAGTACGTACGGTACATTAAGTTCAAAAGTTCAAGTTGAGTTCAATAGTTCAAAACAAGTTATAAGGTCAAGACAAGTCAAAAGAGTTCGTAATAATCAAAGGGTTCAAAACAATGTTCAAAGAGTTCAAGTAATAATTCATGTAAAAACGAGCATGCATTCTCCCCCAAAAAGTTAACAAAACAGTTTAAAAGAGTAGGGGCTATGACTCACCTGATGCGATAGCTACGATGATAAAGTGGATACACAGAAATGAGGTTCGATCTCAAACCGCAACCTAATATGAATGTTATGAACGATCTAATTTAGATCATGAAATGATGTTGAAAATGTCCATGCACATGTTACCTATACCACTCTTAACTTGAAAAATACTTGTTATAGTCATATGAAAATATATTCCATACTTGAGAAAAATAAGTCTTAACTAGACTTGTGTAAACTTGTCGTAATATATATGTATAGAAAGTTAGTGTTATAAACTTCGTCTTGAAAACCTTGAAGTAACATCTAATGGTCGTAAAAATAAGCTCATAAGCATAAGTACTTCGTTAGTTATAAATTTCGGCAATTTAGTAGTATTTCTAGAAAATCTAGAATTTAGTACGTAGAAGTAGTATTATTATTATTTCTATTAAAAGCTGCCAATTATAGTGAGTTCTTGTCGATATTGAAACGTGAATATCTTTGTCGTTATAAGCCCGTTTTACTTGTTCTTTATATCCACGGTTACGTCTTAGTATGTAGTAATATATTTTGGAAAGCTTGGCTCCTCTGGGTTACGTCTAAAGCCTCTTTTTGACCGACGAAAAACGTCCAACAGCAACTATTTTCCAGAAAAATACTTTTCGTCAACAATCTTGCAAAAATCATAACTTCTTCGTTATTAACTCTTTTTAATCCGTTCTTTCGCCTACGGATTCGTTTTTGAAAGTATTTTCTAAAAATTTTGCCAAAGTTTACTTTGTATTTATTGATTTTCCTGGATTTCACAAAATGGGACAGCATGTCTAAAACATGCTCCAAATCAAGTTTTCAAGGTTTATAACTAATTTCTAACATCACCAAACCTCTTGTAATCACCACATAGCTAATCTAATCCTACCATACACCTTCTTAGGGTGCCATGGGCTCCTAACCAAGTTATTATAGCAAGGGAATTCATAAATAAGAAGTTAGGGTTTGTATGTTCCATTTTTGACAAAATAAATGGTGGTATAGCTAGTTGTACATGGTTTTTAGCATGGAACTCATGCAATACAAGTAAATATAAGATGATTCATGTAAAAATAAAGTTGATAACTTACTTGATAAAATGAGATGATTGAATGACTAGAAACCTTGGATTACTTGTGTTTTTGTGTTATGATTCTTGATTAGGATGATGAAATGAACAACTTTGATGCTTTGTACTTTGGAAAATCATGGATGGATCATGGTGATGGTCTTGGGTCGTGGTTATGGAGAAAAAAATGAAGAAATGGGTTTTTGATTCTCAAAAATAAAATGTGTAGTGTTTTTGTTGTTTAAGGTTAGATATTTTTCTAAGAATGGCATTTTGGTAATTAATAAGTCAATATGAAGTAACATGGGATGGGGAGGGCTGCACATGATTGATGAGTATGTAGTAAGCTTGGTATTATCTGGTTTACGGAGTCAGTTTTGGTTCCGTTAATCGCAAACCGTAAAGTTTTAAATCGCGAAACGTAAATCCGGGTATCGTAAAAATATGAAACTTGAAAGAATGACTAAACTTGTCAAAATACTCCATAATAAAATATAAAATGAATGGTAAGTTCCATCGGGTTGCTTAAACGTTGTTAAAACTGGAAACGCGGGTTAAAAACGCGTGATTCGCGTAAAACGCTGAACTGAAAAACGTAAAATTTCAAAACTTTAAGAATTGTCGTAAAATGAGAGAAAATCATATTTCTATTGTTTATATTGTTTTATGGACATATCGGGATGCCGGAAGGACGTTTAAACCTAAAAGTAAATCTCGGACACGGCTTCGTGATTTTTGCAGAAATGATCCGACGAGCGCAAAACTCTCGGATTACCGTTAAAATAGTTTAACTTATGAGAATATGAAATAAAAATTTCGGACACGAATAGTGTTTTGTGAATAGTAAAAGTGAATAGTAACTTTCCGAGATAAAAATTGGAATTTCGACGTTTGAAGCAGGACATGAAATTACGAGTTGTGACATTCTTCCCCTCTAAAAGGAACTTCGTCCCGAAGTTCAGTTTGTGTTGGTCTCTGAAGTGTTATAAAGGTGAAGATTCATGAGATGAAATGACCAGTTGACGTGCTTCCAGGCGGCGGTTCACAAGATGATGAAAAGTATGAATGTTCTGACAACGAGGGTATACACACACATAAATGAAACATTTCGAAATTAAGTAGAGAATTCAATCCAGACAAAATTTTATTATAACCATTCTCAGTGTTGCAAAATTCATTTCTGAGTCGGATATAGGTGGTCAGCCTATGTCCTACTATCCCGGGTTGAATATAAATGACCAGTCTATATTCCACCGAGGTTCCATGAATTTTGAAATACCCAGCTCAGTTATACTAATACTATGTCCTTCACAAATACTAAGGTGTTTAGAAAGACTAAGGCAGGTGACCAAACTCGAGGTCAAATGATGAAACTATGCAAAGAAAAACATAACGCTGTGATATATATGATACGTGAGCATGCTTATATGAAATACAATTATAGTAATCAACTATAATAAATGAATATAATATATCAGATAATGAGACACAAATCTCATCACCTATGTCAGCAACTAACCACAAATGAGGCTTCAGCTTGGCAGGCAGGCACGTGACGGTCATAGAGTTAAGTTTTTCGTAAAAGTAGCTATAGTCTAGGTTTTAAAAACACTTAGTTCGCTATAGCCAAAGCTCTGATACCAATCTGTCACACCCCCAAAATCGGGTCCAGCGGAAGCATACGTGTAGCTGGGGTGTAACTCAATTGGTATTACAACACAAGTTCAAAAATGGTTTTCACTTTACTTATTTAAAATAAAATCGTTTAATCAAAAATATTGAATTTACATCGTTAAAAGTAGTGCGGAAGTAGGCCCTTAAAATAGTTTAAAACGGTCCCCATATAAATAATCAGAGTCTTCTATGACCATGCCATGCCCTGCCAAAACCTCCTGTAGTGTGCCGTAGGTTAAAACCTGAAAATACATGCTAAAGTGTCAACACGAGGTTGGTGAGTTCATAGAGTTTGTTTAACAAATAAAGTATATAGAAAAGTGATCACACAGCAAAGGCATCGTAAATCCACTCAGTTACAAGTCCCGCCATAAGAGACTTGTAACCTGTGTGTTCATAACCCACTGCTAAAATATAGTTGCATGTTTAGTAGTCAAGTACCCGCGGTCATAATAAGTCACAATATAAGCACCACCTATATAATAATGTATGCCATGCAAAGCCCCTAATTAAATAATATGCGTCCCGTAACATGGTGGACGAGAGGTTGGCCGACCTCTAATAGCGCTATCCATACTACTAATAGGCGTCGAACAATGCGAATGTACGAACAGTACATCATACAACTATTATATACGATTAAGAACGCTCCGAACATGGGAGACTTAGCACGCTCCACCAATAAGGTGAGACTTTAGGGTTAAGAACGCTCCAAACAAGGGAGACTTAGCACGCTCCACCAATAAGGTGAGACTTTAGGTCATAGTACGTACGGTACATTAAGTTCAAAAGTTCAAGTTGAGTTCAATAGTTCAAAACAAGTTATAAGGTCAAGACAAGTCAAAAGAGTTCGTAATAATCAAAGGGTTCAAAACAATGTTCAAAGAGTTCAAGTAATAATTCATGTAAAAACGAGCATGCATTCTCCCCCAAAAAGTTAACAAAACAGTTTAAAAGAGTAGGGGCTATGACTCACCTGATGCGATAGCTACGATGATAAAGTGGATACACAGAAATGAGGTTCGATCTCAAACCGCAACCTAATATGAATGTTATGAACGATCTAATTTAGATCATGAAATGATGTTGAAAATGTCCATGCACATGTTACCTATACCACTCTTAACTTGAAAAATACTTGTTATAGTCATATGAAAATATATTCCATACTTGAGAAAAATAAGTCTTAACTAGACTTGTGTAAACTTGTCGTAATATATATGTATAGAAAGTTAGTGTTATAAACTTCGTCTTGAAAACCTTGAAGTAACATCTAATGGTCGTAAAAATAAGCTCATAAGCATAAGTACTTCGTTAGTTATAAATTTCGGCAATTTAGTAGTATTTCTAGAAAATCTAGAATTTAGTACGTAGAAGTAGTATTATTATTATTTCTATTAAAAGCTGCCAATTATAGTGAGTTCTTGTCGATATTGAAACGTGAATATCTTTGTCGTTATAAGCCCGTTTTACTTGTTCTTTATATCCACGGTTACGTCTTAGTATGTAGTAATATATTTTGGAAAGCTTGGCTCCTCCGGGTTACGTCTAAAGCCTCTTTTTGACCGACGAAAAACGTCCAACAGCAACTATTTTCCAGAAAAATACTTTTCGTCAACAATCTTGCAAAAATCATAACTTCTTCGTTATTAACTCTTTTTAATCCGTTCTTTCGCCTACGGATTCGTTTTTGAAAGTATTTTCTAAAAATTTTGCCAAAGTTTACTTTGTATTTATTGATTTTCCTGGATTTCACAAAATGGGACAGCATGTCTAAAACATGCTCCAAATCAAGTTTTCAAGGTTTATAACTAATTTCTAACATCACCAAACCTCTTGTAATCACCACATAGCTAATCTAATCCTACCATACACCTTCTTAGGGTGCCATGGGCTCCTAACCAAGTTATTATAGCAAGGGAATTCATAAATAAGAAGTTAGGGTTTGTATGTTCCATTTTTGACAAAATAAATGGTGGTATAGCTAGTTGTACATGGTTTTTAGCATGGAACTCATGCAATACAAGTAAATATAAGATGATTCATGTAAAAATAAAGTTGATAACTTACTTGATAAAATGAGATGATTGAATGACTAGAAACCTTGGATTACTTGTGTTTTTGTGTTATGATTCTTGATTAGGATGATGAAATGAACAACTTTGATGCTTTGTACTTTGGAAAATCATGGATGGATCATGGTGATGGTCTTGGGTCGTGGTTATGGAGAAAAAAATGAAGAAATGGGTTTTTGATTCTCAAAAATAAAATGTGTAGTGTTTTTGTTGTTTAAGGTTAGATATTTTTCTAAGAATGGCATTTTGGTAATTAATAAGTCAATATGAAGTAACATGGGATGGGGAGGGCTGCACATGATTGATGAGTATGTAGTAAGCTTGGTATTATCTGGTTTACGGAGTCAGTTTTGGTTCCGTTAATCGCAAACCGTAAAGTTTTAAATCGCGAAACGTAAATCCGGGTATCGTAAAAATATGAAACTTGAAAGAATGACTAAACTTGTCAAAATACTCCATAATAAAATATAAAATGAATGGTAAGTTCCATCGGGTTGCTTAAACGTTGTTAAAACTGGAAACGCGGGTTAAAAACGCGTGATTCGCGTAAAACGCTGAACTGAAAAACGTAAAATTTCAAAACTTTAAGAATTGTCGTAAAATGAGAGAAAATCATATTTCTATTGTTTATATTGTTTTATGGACATATCGGGATGCCGGAAGGACGTTTAAACCTAAAAGTAAATCTCGGACACGGCTTCGTGATTTTTGCAGAAATGATCCGACGAGCGCCAAACTCTCGGATTACCGTTAAAATAGTTTAACTTATGAGAATATGAAATAAAAATTTCGGACATGAATAGTGTTTTGTGAATAGTAAAAGTGAATAGTAACTTCCGAGATAAAAATTGGAATTTCGACGTTTGAAGCAGGACATGAAATTACGAGTTGTGACAGATCAGGAGGAGAAGGGGGAAACTAACAACATGGGCATTTGTTAAATTACTATTATATCCTCATTATCTCATGCACGATCCATATTTTTGACCTAGTTATAACAATATAACAATCAACCACAAACACATGCAATTTTCGCACATTTTTTTCACAGAAAAATCTCAGGGTATCAATTGTAAGTCTACCTTAATGTTTATGTCGTGGTCAGTAGTAGCAGGCCAAAGGTTTTGTGAAAAAAGTATTTGGTGCGTCAATGTATAATTGGTGGACTTTGCTATTTGTGATATCATCTTTTGGTGCGTCAGTGTATTATGTTTTGAAGTGGATACAATTAAAAAATGTACATTTCTTTTTTGAAGTGGATACAACTAATAAAAATGTATAGTAAATTATGCTTTTATTCAAAAGTTCGAAATGCACTTTGCTATTTGGGATATCTCTATTAGATGCTTTTATTCGAAATTTTTTTGATGAATAGAATGCAATTCTGATACAATAAAAATGTACAGTTCTTTTTTGAAGTGAATATAATGCAATTCTAATAGAGTAAATTATGTTTTAAGGATATATTGGTAATTTGGGTAGCTTTCTTTCATTTCTTTCCAACTTAAAATAAAATCTCAACAACACAAATAAAAATAATCACTTTCTTCACGGTGTCATTCTTTACTTTGCCCATCCCATCCCATCCTCTTGCATTTTTTAAAAATTTGACTTGAGAACAGAGCGTTAAGGTTTGGAAGTGAATGTGTTTTTGTTTTGGGTTTAAAGTGAGGAACATGAGACGTGTTTATGGGTTTATATAGAGTGATTTGAAGTACGAAAGTCTTCTCGATTTTGTTAACTTTTCTAATTTGTGTTTGTATTGTGATTGGGATTTATGGTAAGTTATTTAACATTTTTTATGTTAAGTTTTAAAGTTTAGTTATAAACTTATAAGGATTGAATTTTTTTAGGTATGTAATGTTTGATTAAGGATTTTAATTTTTCGTATTTACATTGTATTTTCTAGTTTTTGTATGCTATTAAAATTTGAAGTTCATAAAGATGTGGATTATTAGGGAATAGGGATTTAAAAAGGTCTAGAAGTTTTAGGTATTTTTTGTTTGTTTTTTCTGGATTTAGTTTAAGAGTTTTTTTTTTTTTTTTTTTTTTTTTTTTTTTTTTTTTTTTTTTTTTTTTTTTTTTGAAGTTGAAAGATGTACCTCTACTTATATATCTAACAAAACATGTTTGATATACAAAAATTAAGTTATTGAAATAAATGAAAGTTTGATTTTTTTTAATGTTAAAAAAGACCGTGCATCACACGGACCGTAATGCCTAATATGTTAAAAAGTTAATTCCAAGCAACAAATGTAAATTGTTAAAGATTTAAAACTTTGCCACCACTTAAATAAATAAACTTACCTAACATCCTTAATCGGAATTACCGTTAACAGATCAAATGACCAATTCTATTAACAACAACTGATTTACAATAAAGTATATCGCACGGGTCTGCATACGTAGTGTGTATAACCATCACTCGCGAGCACCCGCGGCAATGGGCCCGAGTCCCTCTAACCCATCACTTGCCCTCGTGTTTTTTTCTCACCTGCCAATAAATACAATTTTTACCCATGCCCATGCCCATGCCCGCAAGTATCTGTTGCCCATGAGTTAGTGAAATGCAAAAAATAAAAAAAATAAAAAAAGGGAATATTCTCTAAATCCCCCAAAAGTACAATGTACTTACCCCTGTTACCCCAATTTTTTTTTTCTTCAAATGCCCCAGAGGTAGAGGTCGCTAAAAAATGTTGGGCGGATCTTATAAAATAGTGACATGTGTCCCGATATATGGCCTCACCAAGTACTAACACAATATTACTTTATACAGGTACTTTCTTGGGCGACTGAGCCACATTTCTTAGGCGACTTGTATTTTTTGTCTTTTTGCCAAAAAATTAATAATAGATTTAAGTACATTTTTGGTCCTTGTGGTTTGATTATTGCTTATTTTTTGTCACACTTTTCCTTCCTCTTCTCTTTTATAAATAAAAACACAACCACCACTACCACATCCAGTGCCACCACCGCCACCCACCATTGCCAATATTTTTTTTCTTTTTGCAAAGATTCATCAATCATCATCACTGGTGTTGGAGTACCATATCAAATCAACCCAACCTACTGGTGTTGGAGCATTACGAGATCAAACAAATGGTTCCAACACATCACATGCCTCCCATTTTACAAAGAGATTTTTGTTGAAAGTACAAATCAACCCAACCATCACCACATGCCTCCCATTCAGTCCTTTCCTTGACTTTGACCCACTACAAATCAAATCACAAAAATCACATGCCTCCCATTCTTCCAAAAGGTACGCAATAATATTAAATCAGTAAACATGGACTTACAAAATCATCAAACAACAATTTCAACAAACGACCTCATCCAAAAAAACAAAAAAACTAAACTGTGCAAACAAAAATAACTATTTCTTTGTACTCCCAATCTTAAAAAAAAAAAAAAATAAAAAAAAAGAAAAGAAAAAAACGATTAGATCTAAAATCCTTTTTCAATTGCACTATATTTCCTTAGATCTTGAACATTTTTTTTTCTTTCCAAAAATATGATGCTTGAACCAAACTCTTGTAATTTCAATAGCTTCAAGAGTCTTTATTCTTCAGATCTACATTTTCATGTTTTGAAAAGCTAAAAACTATAGTATTCATGTGCACAAATCTGCAAAAGTTAACTCACGCTAGTGTCAAAGGTTAGGCGGCAGGACGATGGTGGTGTTGAAAAAAGGAGATAGTGATGATGGCGGTTGGGTGACAGCGGTGAAAAAAAGAGAGTGATGATGGCGGTTGGATGATGTGGTGGGTAGTAACCAAGCTGCAGCGGAGTTTTGGTTGTGTCGATGGTGGAGAGAAGATTTTATAGATTGATGAGATTAGTGTGTTAGTGTTTGTGTTTATGTATTTTTGTTTGTGGTTATTTTTGATGAAGATGGAGATGGTTTTCTTCTTTTGATGAAGATGAAGATGGAGATGTGTTGACTTAGAATGATTTTCATCTTTTGTCTTTATGTATTTGTGTTTATGTACTACCTCCGTCCCATATTAAGTGTCTACTTTCATAATGCACAAAGTTTTAGGAGATTTCACTAACTAAACTCTCCACCAATCAAATATTTCTTTTACCCACTAAACTCTCATCTTATTGGTTGAAAGGTACAAGTGAACACTTAATTTGGGACATCCAAAGATTTCATTGTGGACACTTAATATGGGACGGAGGGAGTATTTGGGTTTTGGATGTGTTGTCTGAGATAAAAAATGAAATACCAATCAAACTACAAGGACCAAAAATGTAACTAACTTTATTATTAACTTTTTTACAAAAAGACAAAAAATACAAGTCGCCCAAGAAATGTGAGTCCAGTCGCCCAAAAAGTACACATGATAAGATGTACCATAAATGTACATGGTGGGGACACCACTAGGGACAAATGTCACATTATTAAGATATCCGCCTAAGTTTTTCAAGCGACCTCCACCTCTGAGGTACTTGAAGAAAAAAAAAATTTGTGGGTTACTAGGGATAAGTACTTTTGTACTTGTGGGGTAAATCAAATATATATGAAACTACATAATAAGACACCTTATCAATTTACCAAATACTAAGTTCACAAAATACTTAACACATATGTCCAACTAACAATTAAACATTATTGCACCAAATCAAAATAAACTTTACAAAACTATGAAACTATAGTAACTATTTAGATGTATTAGATATGATAAAGTGATGTTAGAGGTGAGCGGAACTTCGAACAAGAAGTCGAGAAAGAGTATTAGGGGTATGAGTATTGTAGTTATTAAATATATACCAACAATCTTAGTACTTTACAAATCTTTAATTAGTATAATAATACTTTTTTTTAACACAAATAGGTTTACGGGTACAGGTATTTTGACGGGTACACCCGTAAGTTTTTTAAATGGGTGTTATAAGTTTACGTATAACGGGTATACATTATCCGTCACCCGTTGACAGGTACAAATTTTTACCCACAACGCACCCATGAATGAAAATTAGCGAGATTACCCACCATTCACGTATTCACGTGACCTGAGTTTTTTTCTGGCCCGTTGCCATCCCAAGTTGACAAGTCGGTCATCCAAATCTTCTATTCTGCGATATATAGCCACGTACTTGAGATGTAAACAACATGGGGTGGTGGCGCAGTTGGCTAGCGCGTCGGTCTCATAGCTAATAACGAGTGATCCGGAGGTCGATAGTTCGAGCCTCTCTCACCCCATCTCTTTTTTTATTTTTTATAAAAAAAAACCCCTCACCCCTTTTATATTTCCACTTATATTCCGCACCCCATCTTCATAAACCCTAATTCCCAAAACCCACCTCTCACAAATGGGCAAACAAAGCAAAAGTAAGCAAGCATCTTTTATACCCTTTTTATAAAATTTTATATCTTTTTTTCCAACTGATTTATGTAATTTTATATTTTTGAATTTGCAGAGAGTAAGAACAAGAGAGTCACATTAAAGCACAAGAGCAAAGTGCTTAAAAAAGTTAAGCTGCACCATAAAAAGAAAGCAGCAGAAGCTAAAAAATCTGGTGTTAATAAAAAACAACCCAAAGTTAATATCCATGAGGAGTGGCCTGTTAATGAACAGCCAGAGCTTAATACCAACACGGCTCGTCGCGCGAAAGCTGCCGAGGAAAGCGAGCTGAAGAAGACTGCTAGTGTAGAGAGGGTATAGTGTGTATTTAATTATTTATAATTAGTTTGGATTTATTAGTTTATGATTTGTTATTGTATGTGAATTAGGTGTAATTTGAGGTGGTCTTTAGGTTCTTAGTCGACGTATGTGATTCGTATTGATTAAAATGGTATGTCGGTGTATGTTTGGCAAAACTAGCTAGAGGTTATTTGTTAGGCTTGCGAGGTTATTTGGTTCGGCTTATATTCCATGTGCCTATTTTCTTCAGCAAATTTTCCATCTTTAAGTCATGATTAGATCATAAGTCAGAAGTAAGCCAAGAAAAAACGAGCTTAGGAAAATTAGCTATAACCAAATAAGTTTATAAGCTCAAGAATAAGCTTAAACAAATACCCTGTAAGAGCTTATGTTTTTTGAAAAGTTATTATAAGCTATGCCATTCAAAGAAAGCTTATCTTTGGTGAGAGCTTATTTATGATTTCTTATTGTATATGTATGTGTAATGTAGTTTGGTGTGGTCCTTTGGGTTTTTAGTTGATATATGTGATTCGTATTGATTGAAATAATCCATTGGGTATATTTGGTAAAACTAGCTCGAGCTTTCTTTAGCTTATTTGATGGGCTTATGAGCCTATTGAAATTTTGATAAGCTTTTAAGTTCATTTTAAATGGCTTGTGTGTTTATCCACTTAAGCTTAAATAAGCTATAAGTTCGAGTTGAAAAGCTCATTAGCCATTAGAAATGAGCTTGTCAAATTTGAATAAGCTTATAAGCCAATCAAATAAGCTAAGACAAACACTATGTTTTAAAAAAGCTCTTATAAGCTCTGTGATATAAAAAGCTTAATTTTGGGTAGAGGTTATTTTCTAAGCTTATGATCTCAAGCTTATGATTTGTTATTGTATGTGATTGTAATTTGATGCGGTCTTTAGATTCGTAGTCGACGTATGTGATTCGTATTGATTATGTTTGGCAAAACTAGCTAGAGCTTATTTTTTTTAGGCTTAGGAGCTTATTTGGTTCGGCTTAGATTCCATATATGCCCATTTTCTTCAGTAAATTTTCCATTTTTAAGTCATAATTAGCTCATAAGTCAGAAAGTAAGCCAGAAAAAAACGAGCTTATGAAAATTAACTAAGCCAAATAAGCTCATAAGCTCAAGAATAAGGTTAAACAAACACCCTGTAAGAGCTTATGTTTTTGAAAAGTTATCATAAGCTATGCCATCCAAAGAAAGCTTATCTTTGGTGAGAGCTTATTTATGGTTTCTTATTGTATATGTATGTAGTGCAGTTTGCTGGGGTCCTTTGGTTTTTAGTTGATATATGTGACTCGTATTCGTATTGATTGAAATAATCCATTGGGTATATTTGGTAAAACTAGCTCGAGCTTTCTTTAGCTTATTTGATGGGCTTATGAGCCTATTGAAATTTTGATCAGCTTTTGAGTTAATTTTAAATGGCTCGTGTCATTGTGTGTTTATCCACTTGAGCTTAAATTAGCTATAAGCTCGAGTTGAAAAGCTCATAAGCCATTATAAATGAGCTTATCAAATTGAATAAGCTTATAAGCCATTATAAATGAGCTTATCAAATTGAATAAGCTTATAAGCCAATCAAATAAGCTAAGACAAACACTATGTTCTAAAAAAGCTCTTATAAGCTCTGTGATAAAAAAAGGCTTATTTTGGGCGAGAGATTATTTTATAAGCTTATGCTCTCAAGCTGCCACCAAACGTAGCCATTTGCTGCAAGATTGTTTTGGCTGGAACTTACATTTGATGTTTCTTCAGGTTAATAAGAGGAAGTTGGTGGAATTGGATGACGATGAAGACATGGCAGATTTGTCTAAAAAGGTTTTCGCCAGTGAAAAGCGTTTTGAGGAGGGAAATGTTAAAGATGATTTTGAAGTGATGACTAAGATACGAGGTAAATAGCTTTATATTGATGCTCGGAACTTGAACCTTTTACCCTTTATTCTAAATGTGGTTTTGTTATCTTAAAGTATTTTTAATTACGCAGATAACTCAGAGAGGACGTTCTACAAGGAGTTGACGAAAGTTATCGAAGCATCGGATGTCATATTGGAAGTGCTTGATGCTCGTGATCCAATTGGTACCCGTTGTGGTGATATGGAGAAGATGGTTATGAGAGCTGGTCCAGAAAAGCATCTTGTTTTACTCTTAAATAAAATTGGTAATAATTTGGTTTCTCCAACTTATGTTTTAGAAAATTTTCTGAATTCAAATGCTACATGTAAATGTTACTAAATGCAACTTGGATGGTCAGATCTTGTACCTCGTGAAGCTGCTGAAAAGTGGCTCAAGTATCTGAGAGAGGAGTTGCCGGCAGTTGCATTTAAGTGTAGTACCCAAGAGCAGAGGTCTAATTTGGGGTGGAAGTCCTCAAAGGCTGCAAAAAAGACGAGCAATCTTTTGCAAACGAGTGACTGTCTTGGAGCTGATACTCTAATAAAGTTGCTTAAAAATTATTCAAGAAGTCACGAGGTATGTCTTGCTATATTCACTGCTTTCTTTGTTCTCTATACTCTGTAGCACCTAAGATGGATATATCAGAACCCACTATCTACTGACTATATAATTTTACAAGTAAATGACAAGAATTGTTGCAGTGGGTTGGTAAAATTTATGAAAATTATCGCTCGTTGATACTGTTTGCATAAACGGTCTCTGATTGCACTGTGTTTTCATTTTTGGTCATTCATCCCTTACCCTGTAGGGGCCAAAACTGAAACTAGTTATATACTTGGAGACCAAAAGTGTAAAATGTAAGTGCAGTCAGGGATCATCTATGCAAATAATATCAACGAGGGATGTGTTTCTTAATTTTCACAAACCACCGCGACAAGTAATGTGATTTACTGCAATTTAACTAACTTATCGGTTATTAAAGCATGGTCGAAGGTTAATGTTTCGGTTGGTTGTTAAGTGAAGTATGTTTCTAATATTTTAGAAAGTATGCACATTACCAATCAGCCAATGCTTTTAGCAACACTGCTTTTGTTTAGAACGGATAAAATACGATGTATGCACGTGCATGGATAAGATACATCTCGTATACAAGTGGTTTTGTCTGCGAGTGCATGTATAGCTAAGTTTTGTTATTAGTTTAATTAATAATATGTTTTTTTGATCCAGATAAAAAAATCGATCACTGTGGGTGTAGTTGGACTGCCGAATGTAGGCAAGAGTAGTCTTATCAACAGTTTGAAGAGATCCCATGTTGCCAATGTCGGTGCGACACCTGGACTGACAAGAACCATGCAAGAAGTTCAGTTAGACAAAAATGTTAAACTTTTGGATTGCCCTGGTGTTGTCATGCTTAGATCCGGGGAAAGTGATGCTGCTGTTGCACTTAGAAATTGCAAAAGAATTGAAAAACTAGAGGATCCTGTTGGTCCAGGTAGACTTTTATAACTTAATATGTTATTTTTTCATGTGCAAGTCTCTGTTGTGTGCTGTATCTGAATGATTTATTGTTGGATTGCAGTAAAGGAGATCCTCAAGCTATGCCCTGCAGAAATGTTGATGACCCTATACAAACTCGACAGTTTTGATGCTGTTGATGACTTTCTTTTTAAGGTAGCTACCATTAGAGGTAAGCTCAAAAAGGGAGGTATCGTGGACATCAACGCTGCTGCTAGGATTGTGTTGCATGATTGGAATGAAGGTTTGTATAAGCAACATGCATATTTATATTTCTTGGTTTTTATTCTACTCGTAAAGAAGGTTGACACCACTTACTAGGAAAATTATTGAAAAGGAAGATGGTATGGTGGAAGAATGTTTAGTTTTACCTGAGTTGACTCTTGTTCTAATTGTTTTCTCATAAACTACAGAGTCGGCAATTTGAACCATTTACTGATTTTGCCGATGTGGGTTATGATTTATCTTAAATGGGTCAATATGGTCAAACGAGTCGAAAGTCACCCAAAGCGCATCATCTATAATGCATAAAACCTCCCAAGTCATTTTGGTAAAAAATCTATATCTAAGTATAAAGAATTCGGACAAGTGTTTCTGGTCAAACCAATATGTCATGGAAACATATTGACCCTTACTAAGAAAATACCCGTTTTAACCCATTACCCGACCTTTTTTATAGCTCAATTGGCTCAATACAGAAACTAGTAACGCTAATTTGCTATCATTCTTTGCAGGTAAGATTCCATATTACACAATGCCTCCTGTTAGGAACGATGGAGAGGCGATGGAGGCGACTATAGTTTCTGAACTTGGAAAGGAGTTCAATGTGGATGAAGTATATGGCACCGACTCCTCAATTATTGGCAGCCTAAAATCCGTAGATGATTTTAACTCTGTTTCTGTCATGACTGGTGCTCCTGTTGCATTTGATGAGACAATGCTTGAGGTTCGTTGTTTCTTACACTGTTTAATAAATTGGTGATCGACTCCTAGATATGCTTAAAACCTATTAAAACCTTTGATTCAAATAATGTATTTTTAAGTTATATACAAACTATTTGACACTTTGTATAATAAAAAATTCAATATATTTGGACATAAATGCTTCTGCATAAAAATTATTTGTGGGAGGCCTTTTGGTTAGTTATCAACTTCTCATACAGTTATTTACATTCTTTTGGGTATGACTTACGAACTGTCATTTCCACAGACCGATAAACAACCTGAACGCCAAATTCCAGTACAAAGTATCAACAAAGGTGAAGATGAATCCATGGTGGAAACTGACAGTGTAGCAGAGGCAACAGTCAAGAACCCAACTATTCGACAGAATGAAAAGTTATATGCTGCAGAAGGTGTTTTAAACACGAGGTTAAGGAAAGCAGAAAAGAAGAGACGGAAAAAGGCTAACAAAATAGCTTCAATGGAAGAAGATGAGTCCATGGATGGTGATTACAATGTCAAGGTTGATAATAATGTTAAAAACGACATTGCTATGGATGTTGGCGAGGGAGAAGATGATGATGGGTCAGCTAAAGCGGTTATGAATAACAGATTTGCATTGCCAGAAGATGCGGAGGAGCTTGTTCAATGAGGCTGAGTAATTTCACAGGCAAAATGATAACTTATGATTTTCAGTATTCTGATTTATTTTGTGTCAACAATTTTGAGATGTTACTTTTATTCTTATTAACAAAATCTATAAAGTTATATCTATATTGTGCAAATTTCGATAAAACTGTGAAATCAATTTGGATCCGTAGTTGGTAATAGTTGCAAAGATTGGTTTTCACTTTTCAGTTAGGACACAACTTAGATTTTTTCTTCTCTTCTAAAACATCATTAAGGATAAAAGGTAGCTTGTCTAATAACAATGAGCATTTTTATAATTGTTGGATGAATAACACATAAACAGTTTCTATATAAAGTTTTATGATTGAACCTTTTAGGATATGTTTAGTTTGCTCGAATTTGATGGGTTGTAATATGAGTTACATTTTAACCTGTTTTGTTGACAGAATGAAAGAGTTTGAAATTCGGATTATATTATATACTTCAATACTGTTTCATTGACAAAATAAATAAAATTTTAATTCAGATTATGTTGGTTGCATAGCAAGTTATAAGACTCATTGTCAAGGGTCGTATATCATGCTGGGTCTTTAGAATTGACCGTGTATGTGAATATTTTTCTGGATTCTAGAAAGTCGGAAATAATTAACCAAGAAAAATATTGGGTAGTCAGCTCGACCTATTCGTTGTTATGTTTGGTACATCTAGCCACCAAATTGCCTACGATCATTATAGCAGCCATCTATCATTAAGTTTTATTTGCAAAGTTCATATATAAAACTTTGGAAAATACTAACATAATATATATGATATATCCATGAATAATACAATATATGTATTTTACGTACAGGTTTTATCCATTTTATCTATGAACCCGACATATTCCTTTGAAACATATGAACAACAAAGCGTGTTTCTTTCTAAGTTTGAAATAATCTCGTCTTTCACAAAGCATTAATTACTTAATTTGTCATTGTTATACTTTTTCAATTTAAAAATTGGGTGAAAGTAAAAAAAATAAATCTTTATTTATTATGGACATTTAAATTTTTTTAAAATTACATATTCAAAAAGAATTTATTTTAGTACAAGTTTAGTCCAATGATTCTGCTAATAAATTTGATTAAAACAACCGTACACGTCAAAGTACGAAGATTTTTAGATGATTTATAAAGTATGAAAACGCGTAAGCATATAAAATACAAAAAATTCTTATGTGTACATGTTATTTAATATTGTGACGAATATTACATAACATCTACTGATTAGCAGATACCTTTCTCAATCAATTATCAAAACCTCGTAATACTATCGAGTATCGACTACTGTTTTGATATCGTCATTTTATCGTGATGCACATGCACTTGACATGTTAATAAGAAATAGTGTGTAATAAAATTATTTTTTAAAACTCACAATGCTTAAAATCGTTATCACGAAAAACATGTGATCATAAAATATTACAGTATTCATCAATAATTTTCATTACAAAATATCCGTTGTCTCAACGCGCGGATATCTTATAGTAATACTATTTAAAAAGGCAGGATTAACGTGAATGTTGAAATTCAAACACGGGAGGGATTTTCAACCAAAAACCGCGTAGCATTTCCGTTAAACCCCCGCTTCCCCAATACGAAAACCCAACACTTTCCATCTCCTCCTCCCACTTTCTCTTTCACACACTCAAAACACACACACACACACAAATAACCGTTTCTTCCTTCACCACCACACGCGCCATCACACGCGCCGTCCAAAAACAATGGGACAACAGTCGTTAATCTACAGCTTCGTAGCTAGAGGAACAGTAATCCTATCGGAATACACCGAATTCAAAGGTAACTTCACCTCTATCGCTGCCGAATGTCTCCAGAAGCTTCCGGCTACTAATAACAAGTTTACGTATAACTGCGACGGTCATACTTTTAACTACCTTGTCCATGAAGGATTCGGTGAGTCTCTTTTTTTATAAATTTGTTTTTATAGCTCTTTATATTCTGTTATGTATTGTTTATATAGTTATTTCAATACTTGTATTAGCTTACACGTTTATATTTTGTTTATAAACGCGGTCATATTGTGATTTGTTAGATACTTCTGTTACGTATCTATATTTTGTTAATTACGTGTTGATTATATAAGTATTTAGATACTTGTATTAGTTTACGGCTTTACGCATTTATATTGTGATTAGTACTTGTTACGATTATGAACTGTTAGTCGATTTAATTGTTTATATTCTGTTATTTAGATACTTCTGTTACGTATTTATATTATGCTGAGAAGTGATGAGTAGTTGTTATGATTATGAAACTGTTACTTTATTTGACTGTTTTTATAGTTTTTAATTATGTATTGATGATGTTTGAGATACTTTTGTTAGTTTACGCGTTTATATTGTGATTATTACACTGATTAGAAGATGTTAGTTTGTTTGATTGTGTTATATCAGTTTTGATTTTATTTTAAATGTTTATTATTACGGTTATTTTTTATTATTTGATGAGTAGTTGTTATGTATTATGATGATTATGGAGTGTTATTTGATTTTTATATTGTTTTGTTATATTAGTATTGGTTATATTTTAGATGCTTCTATTAGGTTCGGCGTTTATATTGTGATTGTTATGCTGATGAGCAGTTGTTATGATTATGAAACTGTAAGTTGATTTTATTCTTTATAGTTTTTAGTTATGTTTTGATGATGTTTGAGATGCTTTTGTTAGTTTATGCATTTATATTGTGATGATTATGCTGATGAGAATTTGTTACAAAATTAATATGAAGTGTTAGTTTATTTGGTTGTTTATATTGTGTTATATTTATGTATTGATGATGATATTTGCTATTACTTTACATGATGCATAGTTTTGGTTAGTAATTTAGGTATATGCTCGGTGAATTTGGAGTTGCGTTTAGTCATAAGGTTTTGTAGAGTATGATGATCGTGCTATATGTATATGCTGTGTTGTTGCTGATTAAATGTTAATCTAAGTCTCTGAAATGCATGATGTTCTGGTTACTTTTTTTATACTTTTGGAATTTGCATCTGAATCAAGCATGTGGAATTATTAGATATCTTCAAAAGTAAAGTTTCATTGCATGTGTTTCCCGCAGCAGTTAATTGTGTATCATAATATCTTCAAAAGTAAAGTTTCATAAGCACGTGTAAATTGTATTAAACGTTAATCTACTTTTGCAATTTTGTATAATGAATTTACATTATGACAGACGTATGATAGTCAGAAGATATTTGTACTGCTCGAGCTCCTATTGCCAATAAGTTTCTAAATTTGTGATTACTGATGTGTGTTTTGGTGTTCCGCGCCAATTTTTTAAACCAGATGTTGTAACTTGTTTTGAAGCTTCCTTGATGCCCTTGGCTAAGAATTAGTATCAACTTTCACGCCTGAGGCTCGAGCTCATATGAAAGCTTAGATATATTAGATGGACCTTGTGATATGGACACGTTTAATCCAGTGATAATATTATTCATAGTTCTTGTTTACTGGCAAATTTGTCATCTGATTTGTCTTGTTCTGCTATTTCCCTTACACAAACATCACCCCCTCTTTGTCTGCATTGAGTTGTATATTGAAATTGAGACAAGCTACTTGAGTTTTCAATCACATGCTAACCAACTTATCTTCTCAATTTATGTAGCATATTGTGTTGTTGCGGTTGAATCCATTGGCAAACAGGTTCCAATGGCTTTTCTTGAGCGCATCAAGGAGGACTTTACTAAGAAATACAGTGGTGGGAAAGCTGCAACAGCCACTGCCAACAGTCTGAACAGAGAATTTGGGTAAATTCTTAGTCTCCATTAAAATTTCATCTTCTTACGCATTTGTCAAAGTTTAGCTCTTTGAATGACGTGCAATGATTATCAGCTCGAAGCTGAAGGAACAGATGCAGTATTGTGTGGACCATCCAGAAGAGATCAGTAAGCTTGCAAAGGTGAAGGCTCAGGTTTCAGAAGTCAAAGGGGTGATGGAGCAAAACATAAATAATGTAAGGCCTTACTAGTGCTTCAGTGAATTGGTGTAATTGCGTATCCCGTGTAGAACACATGGTATACATATAAAAGCACGTGAAGTTATCTTGCTATTGTGTAATTTTCTATTTCAATGCACTGTAGGTTCTTGACCGTGGAGAAAAGATTGAGGTTCTGGTAGACAAAACAGAGAACCTTCGCGATCAGGTCAGTGGATACAAATGTTAATCTCTTAAAATGCTGAGCTTGACACGGGAGAGTAATTTTACTTCTTCCATCAGTCATGCCATGAATACTCGTAAATCTTGTGTGTATGTGAACCCAATAATCATATTGAGTTCTATTGTGAAACTGTCAAGCCAATTGCACAACTGAGTTGATATAGTATGCTATGTGTTCACGGGAAATTTGGTTGAAAAGTTCATGTACACTGATAAAAAATCTTGCGTCGATTGAAAATGATATATATATATATATATATATATATATTTTTTTTTTCTCGCTTTCTTAAAAGGTTAGAGAGTTTTAATAGCGGACATCTTTTACTGATTAAGATAACCAAGATTGAAAATCCAGTTTACAAATTCTTAAGAATAACACGACATTTTAATTTGATGTTTTTCACTCTTCACAACATTGGTTTACCGTTTACCTGATCTTTTTGGGTTAGATATTCCAAACGATTTCTGCTTTTCATTTTAAAATTAACCTATCTTGGGGGGAAAAGATGCATTATTGCCATATGTTTATTAATGTAGTCAAAGATAAATCAAAACCTGATTTCACGCTCCAACAATAATACTTCTACTATTTCATGCGTATCTGATGCCATTAAGATACTGCAGTAGATAAATCAAAACCTGATTTCACGCTCCAACAATAATACTTCTACTATTTCATGCGTATCTGATACCATTAAGATACTGCAGTGCTTTAGGTTAAGTGTTCATCCAAAAATGAGAACAATCACATGCTTAGACACGTACACACACTTTTTCCCTAATATTGTCCATTCAATTGCTGTCCATATAAAGTGATCTACTTTCAATTTCTAGATCTAGATGTTGCTTTAAACAATCTTTTCACTCCAACATATCTTTCCATTTGATCTCTTTAAAAACTGGGTTTTCTTAGAATTACATGTTTATTCAGATGAAGAAAAATCACATGCTTGCTCGCACATACGCTCGTTTATCCCCACAATTGTGCATACAATAATCACCCATATAAAGCCATCACTTTCAGTTTCTATATCTATATGTGTTTGTTACATTCTTCCACCATTCCTATTTTTTTGAGGCCTACGTTCTAACTCTGTAATTGGGAATACTCTAATAAGAAATTCAGTCTGTATATGCTTAAAACTGAAGCCTTTTTATTTATTTATTTATTTTTAAATTAATCATATATAGTATGTTTCATTTCCAGTTCTTTGTTATTTGGGGTAAAATGACCAATTTATAGCCAGTTCAACATATTTGCATATCAACAGAATCACCAATCTCATCACAATAGTTGTACTCACATGTTTATTGTTGCAGGCACAAGAATTTAGAAGAGGCGGTACTCAGATGAGAAGGAAAATGTGGTTGCAGAATATGAAGATAAAACTGATAGTTCTCGGAATCATTATCGCCTTGATTCTCATCATAGTTTTATCAGCATGTGGCGGTTTTAACTGTGGCAAGTGAAGCACATCTATGAACTAGAAAACCTTATCCTTATGTTTATTTGTTCTTTCTTCTTATATTGTGAGATAGTTTTTGTACAGCATGAATAATCGACGGGTTTATGTACCATTTGATTCATAGTAGTGACAACCATATTGATTGACGGGTTTTTGTATAATCCATGTTTATATAATCGATTTATTTTCCTAGATGGTACTGCTGTGGCAGTGTGAAAAAGTGGCTGTTTATGTTATTACTGCTGTGGTAATGTATGAACAAGCGGCTGTTTACACTCCACACTCACTATACAGTATAGAATGACCTTATTGTTGATGTTACAAGACAAGCATTTGGGTTCATTTGTTCTTCACAGTAACACGTGAACACACATGGCAAAACGGACTAACGTGAATACTATGAGACATCAATTTCTATATTGTCGATCAACCTCACCTTCCCAAACCATGCTGCAACACACACAACTCCATTCTTAATCACTTCAACCGCTTCTAGACATTTTTGATCCACAATCTGCACTCCCAAACAATACCCACAAGTTCAGATAATTTCCATAACTTCAGACAAAATAAGACATAAGAAGCCTCTTGGTACATAAATTATGCTAGGATAATTAACACCCTAATCTGCATAGATTCTTTAAAAAAAAATATTGGATTCAACTAAGAGTAAATCGACGCAGTGAGGTACATGTAATATTGATTTAAATGTGGATTGTTAGAAGATTAATTTATTGAACTTGTGTAGATTGATTAAACTTATTTAGTGTTTATAATTCTTAGATGCACGGTTTCTATTATAAGATTATAACTGGAGATTTAAACTGCCTAACCAAAGACAATCGATGTCTCACCTCAACATAATCAACCTTTCCACCTGCTGCTTCTATCTTTTCGATTATTGATCTTCTTAAATCACTACATACAAGTTTTCCATTTTCAGCAGCCGATTTGGCTTCGAATAACGACAGGTTTATTGACAACGCCTGCAAATTTTGGGAAAAAATTGTTAAGATCGTCACAAACACATCAGCACATCACTAATTTGAAAGACTTTGCAACTATACACTAAATGGAACCCCTCAATAGCACTCGTGTATGAGACCCACATATTAAACATACAGAAGTATAGAACAATGAATATAAATTCGACCCAAACCAACCTGTTCCCTATCTTGTGGTGAAAGACGGACGTTACGAGAGCTCATTGCTAGTCCATCTTTTTCACGCACCAACTCAGAACCAATCACTTCAACACCAAAATCAAGGTCTCGAACCTACAAGTTCATTGTTTTGAACAATCAATTCTTGATCATAAATTGATAATTCATCTTTCTGAAAATTCAAATTGAGCTTTTTAATTCTTCTAAAGTCACATTCAAGACATTATTAATGCCACAAGTATTATAAAAAATTAGTAATCATCTTTTTGAGAATCATATAAAATAGGTCCCTCAAAACAAATCATTACACTAACATATACATTCGGAGTGTTGTGAAACGAATTCATTAAGCGGGGCATGGAATTATGGGAAAAGTTGGGCTATCAATTCGTTTACTATATTATAATATAAATATATTTATCGCTGCCGCTGTGCGCGGGTATCCAACTAGTATAACTAAAACATTAAAAAGATCATAATTCATAACTTAAGTATCACAACATACAGACATTAACAAAAGATTTAAAGCATAATATGAACTACAAAGGAACTTACTTGATTAACTAAAGTTTCTATAACAAAATTTAAGGTAGAGCATCAATACAACGGTATTTTTGGGTAAGCTTATTTGAACAACTTCTTACCTAAATCCTAATAGCATTTTAATACAGCTAATAAGCAATTTTAACTATTCTGATAGAGCCAACCAGCTTAAACTTAACAGCTTATTAGAAAAAACACAACTCAATCCAAATACATGTATCTATTCAAACAACCTAAACCACAACACATCAAACTCACCATCCTTTCAATAACGCGCCACTGCTGATAATCCTTCTTCCCAAAAACCGCCACATCCGGTTCCACAATATTAAACAATTTCGCCACAACAGTCGCCACGCCCCTAAAGAAAATCGGCCTACTCGTCCCACACATACCATTCTCCAACCCCTCAACTCTCACCCATGTCTCATGCCCCCCTTCCACACCCTCACCCCCATAATCATACAAATTATAAGGATTAAAAACAACATCAACCCCATTACCAAATTCCCTAAGTTTTTCGATATCGCCTTGGATATCCGAAGGGTAAGTGTCTAGATCCTCATTAGCAGCAAACTGAGAAGGGTTGACGTAGATTGATACAACAGTTAAATGTGTGTGTTTTTGGGACTCAGATATTAAGGATAAGTGGCCTTGATGAAGGTAACCCATTGTTGGGACTAATCCTATGGTTTTGTTTTGTTGTTTCATTTGTCTAGACCATTTTCTCATTTCTTGTTTGGTTTTTATGATTAGTGGTTTCTGGGTTGATGATGACATTTTTAGGGTTTGTGGGTGCTTTCAAAAGGGGGTTAAAGTGGCGGCTAAAGGATGAAGAGTTGGTTAATGGGTAGTTGAAAAATGGCGGGTGGTGTGGTTTCGGATTTGATGGCGATGGGTTTTGTACTTTTGTTTGTTTGTTTGTGTAGGTGGATGCAAAAGTACAACTTTGTTCTTAGGATAATTTCATATATACCCAAAAGAAACTTCATAATTTCATATTTACCCAAATGACAAGTTTTCAATGCATGAATACAATACTTTTAAAGCATGTGTTGGAAAAATATGAAATTATGATGTTTGTTTTGGGTATCCGTTAAATTATAATAAAAGATATGGTCAATTAAAGAGGGATATATACTCATCATTCTACTTTTTTATAAGAGTTGATTTGCACATCATATTTTTTTATTCTTTCACAATACCTTATGCATTACAGTGTTGTACGGTGTGCTATAAAACATGTACAAAATGGTATTTTTATCAAAAAGTTTGATGTGCAAATCAATCCCCTTTCTTTATTTCCCATTTCTTCTCACCTCTTTATCTCTCATCATCATCATCACCAGATAAAATACTCAACATCTCAACTTCACTATCCTCATCATCATCTTTGCGTCAGCACCACCGTCTTCCGTCGTCACCATCAGGTACCAACTAATAAAACTCTTTTTTATACTTTTCAACTTCATAATGTAAACATAGAAGATCTGTTGTTGAAATGTGATAGATATAATGATGCACACTAACTGCTCGACGAAATGCTTCAACCAGATTCATCATTTCATTCATAAATTAAACCTCATTATTATTCCTGCAATGATTAACAGATTCCATCTCCGTGTGACCGTCACCTCGCCAGAATGGAATAAAAAGATCACATCAAGAATCTTTCTGAAATGGGGAAAAGGGTATTATGAAACAAATCCATTTATTGTTTCATTCACGATGTAGTTTTAAAAAAAAATTATTTTATCTAATAAAATAAGCTTTTGTACAAGCCCTTCTAAGCACCAAGCATTAAAAATTGGTTTAATGCATTGATGTGGACTTCCTTATTTAGATCCAAAGTACAATCGGTTCATGCAATAGTTTTTGTGAAGGAAGTGGAGAAAGTCAATAAGGCCTCTGAATCTATTTTTGCAAAGTAGTAAAGGGCTTCATTATCCTTCCTCTCCACGCTCCTCTTCAGTTACAGATTCAATGCTATACGCTCCATTTCCATTATTATATTCAATCAATCTTCTGTTTCAATTTTCTTATATGCAGTGATTTAACCGATTTTTGCTGGTTAGCAATTCAATTCGTTCGACAACTTTTTCTTGATTTTCCAATATGCTATCCACACCGTAAAATTGGTAAGTATCGCAATATTCAAGTTTTTTTTAGGGTTTCGATGTGTTTTTCTTAAGTTTATAAATTGGGTGAAATTATTTTGAGAAGATATTGGATCACACATGTATTTTTTGCCAAAACTCTCGCAGCTGCATTCAAAAGTGAAGAAGAGGTAGTTATTGACAATCTTGATGTTGACAATCATAAGGATCTTGCCGAAAAGTAAGTAACATGGATGTTTATGCCTCTTTATAGAATTAGATTTTATGCTGTAGTTATGGCCAACACTTGTGTTTTCATAAACTTTTCACGATGTTCTATACTGCCATGGATGATCTTGAATTTCACGCAATAATTTTGGTAAGTTTTTTATTGTATTGAATCGATTTGGTTTATATTTTCGCTGAATTTTTTTTAAGTTTATGATTTAAACCCTGTAATTCAATTCAAATTGATTTTTGATTGTTTCAGTTCAAGTGATAATACGTGTTTCGATTTAATTGTTGTTTCAGTTCCACCGTATCGGATAGTGAACGGCGAGCTCATGTTATTACGGCTATGCATAAATCAAGGTAAAAAAATGTATCTTATGTATTAAATCTGTCAGCCCATCACTATAGCTTTCTGATACTAAATGTATATAAGCACATTTATTAAAGCTCCACATTCACATCACTCTTATTTGAGCAGAGCTTACATTCAGATAGGATCACCATAGATTAAGTTTGCCACTAGGGCTTTTTTTGTTTGTTTTGGGATTTACTGGGTTGTGCATCCAAAAGCAATAACTAATCCAGTACAAGTAGAAGGCCTGAACCGGATATGTTTAATCTTCGTATGCACAGATTCATATTGGTTGGTTTTTTTATCCTCTTCAAATGTTTGTTTGTGATAGGCCAGAATGCATTTTAGTACAAATGATCTTGGAAAACAATATTTTTCTACCTCTCAGGATGTAATTTTAAAGTCTTAAAATTATGCTATAGGGTTAATAATGGTAACACCGGCCATTAAGTTTCACGTTAGAATGGCTTGATATTATCTTGCAATGTAGCCCACAAACATCATGGATCTATTTGATTACTTATGTATCTTTTTAGTTAAAATGGTTAAATATAAACCAAATCAGGATTTGATAATTCTTTTAGCTCATACATAGATTATGGAAGATGGAGAAGCACCCAATAAGCCACTTGATAAGATCGATCTATAGTTTCACTTATGTTGCAATATGTTTTTTAATCAACATAGGTGACGTTTCTCTTTATGGAGTAGATATTAACACGGGTGGGATATCTGCTAACTTTGTGTGGTAGCCAGCAGTGGTTAAGGTGATGATTTATTGTGTGTTGGATCAACTTTTTTTTGTTTTGATTTTTTAACACTTGTGGGAGGTTTTCTTACTTTATTCTTTTGTACAGATCAATGCTATAAACACTGTTGCCGAAGCGGCATGCCTTATCTTAAGCGTTGATGAAATAGTGAAGAATTTAAAGGTAATGTCAGTTTTGTTTCCCCAAGCTTTTTGTGCGCTATATATATATATATATATATATATATATATATATATATATATATATATATATATATATATATATATATATATATATATATATATATATATATATATATATATATATATATATATTTTGTTTTTTATAAGTATACAAGGTTTTGTCTATGGTTACAAAATAACAATACTACAATAATAAATTGAGATTCTTGAATAAAATTATTGAGGAGCTTTGTATCCTGTGAGCAACTTCCAACCCAATTGATCCCGTTTAGGGACATTTTCTAAAACCTTGACCAAGTTAAGATAAAAAGAGGTTTGATCTTTGTTATTCTGATCTAGGAAAAACCGATTGTTTTGATTTGAGATAAAAAAAAAAGGTAGTGAGTTCAGAGTAATTTATATTGTGATGTTTCGATTGTGCAGGGGACGTGTAATTTATCGGGGACTTGTGAAGAAACATTGTTGCAATATCCACTTTCTTCTCACTGCATAGCAATCTTACCAAAGTGTTTACAGTACGAACCTAAAGCTTTTTCTGTAATCTATTTATAACCTTCATGGCAGATATCAATACCTCCCCATTTTATTGTTCTTTGTTTGAGTAAAATTACTTATTCGATTACAAATGATGCTTTTTTGCAATTAGATGTGAGAAGAGGGGTCGAGTATTTGCATAGTTTGGCACTGCAAAGTTTTATTCATCGAGTTTTAATGACGTCTAATATTCTTCTTGGTGATGATATGAGAGCAAAAGTTGCTGATTTTGGCTTGGTTATGAACGCGCCTGATGGGAAGGGTGGGAAGTTTTCTATCGAGACGAAAGTTGCAGCTACTTTCAGTTATTTGGCTCGCGAGTATGCTGGTGAGACTTAGTTACCTTTACTTTTACTGTTATGATTTAAAGATTACATTTCTTATTTTAGATGTGTCAATTACAACCCATATGTACTTTTTCAATCTCAAATGGGTAAAATCTTAAACTTTAGCTAAAAAGAGAACGGGTTAAATGGGTGAAAGTCCGTTTGCATCAATTGATATGGTTATTATGTTATAATAGGAACAAATTATTACTGAGATGCTCAATCGGTATGAAATATATTCAGTTTGGATTGGTGATTCGGGTCCTCTGTTCAAGCTCAAAACCTATGAGGATAAGGGTAGCCTTGGTCAAGCTTTACGAATAGGTCGTGCACAGTACATACCTATGGATCTCCGTGATCAATCTCAAGTGGGAAAAAGGTACTTTTTAATCTTTCTAAATCATTTGTGTATCTGTTTGCTTCAAGTAGATTAAATATCTTGCTCACTTTTATGGGCTTAAATGATTTTTTTGCGGCAAGAAATTGGTTAAATTATTTCAAATGCTCATTTTAGGTTTCAATAGGAAATATCTTTATGTCGTATGGATAGCCTTATCGGGACTTGTGGTGGTATTTTGATGTTTATCACCATTTCAAGAAGGTTTGGAGGGTTTATATATATATATATATATATATATATATATATATATATATATATATATATATATATATATATATATATATTTATTTATTTATTTATTTTTTAACTTTTTGATATTTAGTGATTGTATAGGTACCTATAAATTGCATATAATTATGGGTTGCGAAAAGAAGTTAGGGTGAAAAACAATTCCTTTGATGCAACTCTTCTGACACAAAAATACAAGGATAGATGAAACGCATTATTACTCTATAGAAATCTGAGCTTCACACATATAGTGTTTCCATTGGAGGGTTGAATATTTAACTCAATAAGATATCTTAAAAGCTTCATTAGAATGCTTAGTATAGCACATGTATAAACCCATTATCCAAGCTCCCAATATGCTATGTCCATGTAATCGCTCGCTGTCGTAGATGGTTTTATGTAAATTGTAACAAATTGTGTTCACACAATAAATGTAAGCTCATCTTTGAGTAGTTAAATTATGCATCATGTAATGGAAGAATGAACTAAAGGCCAAGTTAACCACAAGATTAGTGCTTATCGGGGTTGTTTGGGATTGCTTATTAGATTAACCAACTTTAGGGGATGTTTGGGATACATTATTAAACTACTTAAAGGGGTTGTTTGGACTTGCTTATTTGAATAACAATTTTTACAGGTTGTTTGGGAGTTCTTATTAGAACTGCTTATAGGGGCTCATAAGGGCTGTTTGGTATTACTTAACTCCTTATCGCAGATTGGAAGAGAGGCCAACTAACAAATATGTTGTAAGTTGGTAATTAATTTTTGTTGTGCAACTTGATAATTACAACCCCATTTAAATAATGCGTTAAAATTAACTTGGCTAAAATTGAAACGGGTCGAATGGGTTAAGGGATACTCAAAAGTTATTTTGACTACATATAAACTCTTACATTGTTATTTGCACTAGATAAATGATTAATCTCATATATTCACAATGGACAAAAAATGTTTCTGGGTTTAGGGTCGTATCAAGGTCAATGTCTGTTATAGGTTGTTTTACTAAAACCTTTTGTTATCAATATATACATTTTTCCATTTAAAGAACTAAAAAATACAAGGGTAGTGTCTTGATGCAGATTATCAGATTGGTCATGGGTGGATTGCTTTTATATGTACTTTATCTGAAAACTCCATTAACTGAAGTTCAAGAAAGATAATGACCTTATTTCCTCATTTACCACTTCTGTACTTCAGCCTATAAGAAATAAGGGGGTGTTTGGGATTATTTTTTATTTCTATTTTGGGCCTACGTGCTTATTCTTTTTCTGAAGTAATTACGTGTCTGCTTAATACTTTACATCGAAATAAAAAACGTAGTAAATAATTTTTGATAATATACAGATAACCATGTGTGATTTAACATTATTTGCTAACGAGTGACTTTGTGACTATATGCACATTGATGTGGCTGGAACCTTATGTAAGGAACGTGCCTTGGAAGCCTTTCCTCTGGAATCAATAAAATGGGGAGGTATTGATATCTGCCATGAAGGTTATAAATAGATTACAGAAAAAGCTTTGGGTTCGTACTGTAAACACTTTGGTAAGATTGCTATGCAGTGAGAAGAAAGTGGATACTGCAGCAATGTTTCTTCACTAACTCATTGATAAAGACAAGAATTTGGTATATTTTGAGGGTCTTCTGAAGATGGGTTCGGTAATTACACCTGCCAACTGTTCTCAGCAATAGGTTCCTCCTCTAATTGTTCATGCATATCCTTCGATACGACTGGCTGATAGCACATGTTTGAACTTTGCAGAAGTGGCACACACATTTGATGGTCGTTTATTTCACTAAATCATAGCAAGCGCATTACTCTTGATAAATATATTGTGAACCTAAGATCAATACCATGAAATAGGCATTTAGTGTCTGATTTATATCTATACATTAAACATTGTGTTTCGTCATGATAGCTTATATCGTAATATTTATTATCATGGTTGATAATAAAATGAGGTTCTAATTTTATAAGACACTCAAAATGGTATGCTGAAATTGAACATGTCACAAAAGTAAAGCAACTTTACTTAAGAATGCACGTCCTCAGTTAAGCAATTTAATTTAGATATCCAGAAAATATTAAAAGAACAAAGAGAGATCACACGATCTGAAAACATTTACCTCAAGTCCACAACCATGGAAAAGGCTGAAGGAACTGCGGTAGTATGTTGTTACTTATCTCTGTTACTAACTACACAATTTGAGGAAAATGACATATCAAATGGGCCATTTCATTTTTTTTTATAGATTAGAACTTTATACCTTGGCAAATTTAAGAGCACTGTCATAGCTAATATTGAAGTAAAAGAATCTCAAACCTCTTAGTAATTAAATGTTAACTGAAACTAAATAAGCTTTAAGTTACACGAAATGGTCTATATGGTTTGCGTTGATATGCTCTTATAACGGAGTTAGAGGTAACTATTCTAACTATGAAATAATAGGAATATAAAAGTTAAGAGGAAGCATATATTCTCAATTATAATATACTATTAGTCACAACATGCTTTTACTTACATCATCTACGGACTATTAGGTGTGCGCAGCATGTACATTGGGTATTGAATTGATAAGCGATCACACACATCATTTTATGTTAAAGACAATCAATTTTGGAGACGCCAACGCTTGGACGTTTATTAGTTTAATTGTAACAAACTCAATTGCTTATAGGATAATTGACGCATTGTCTCATTTTTTTCTTTCATATATTAAATGAAACATGTTTACGTTGTCAGTTTTCTTATCGTCGCATTTTGTTATTTCTTTAAAAAAAACCCTGTGATTCCTTAGTGATGTAGATTAAATGTCAATCAACTAGATAAATGAGACGCTTGTTAGTGTAATTGTAAAATAAGCAATTTCTTATCTTATAATGGACACATTGTCTCATTCTTTGTTTCATATAACAAATTTACGTTATTACTTTTCTTATCATCTCATTTCTATATTTCTTTAAAAAATTAGCCGGTGTCAACGGGTCTTCTAAGCTAGTAAAATATACAATGTTGGTTCAGTATTGAGAAATAATAAAGTCGCATTTAAATGAGCTAATAAAAAGCTATATTTAATAGATTTGAACTAAATGATTTGTTTTTTTTTTTTGTTTTTTTATATATAAAAAGGGAAAAGATGAACATTGATTGTTGTCTGTGTGATTTTTTGTTTGTTTGGTGTTTGGAAATAGATTTTCTTATTGGTTAAACTGTTAATTTGCATCGGGTGATGAGTGTTAGTTTGTTACCGGTATCTTTTTTAGTTTCGTGGACCGGTTGCCTGAGCCGGTATCTTACTTTTATTAGAGGTTCATCAGTTAGTGAATTTTTTGTTACCTGCTTACTTTTATCCGAGGTTCAGTTTATGCTTTTTTGTTATATTTTTTAAGTAGATGACATATTAAAATATCAATTGTCTATGTTTTTTTTTTTTTTTTTTTTTTTTTTTTTTTTTTTTTTTTTTTTATGTTAGATTCATCGGTTTATGTTTTTTTTAGTTGATGAACATATTAGTTTAGCTATTATGTTATATCTTAGGTTCATCAGTTAGTACATTTTTTGGTATCTGCTTATTTTTATGTTGAGAATGTTAGGTTCATCGGTTTATGTTCATCAGTTAATGCTTTTTTGTTATATTTTCTTAGTTGATGAACATATATTATCTGAGGTTCATCAGTTAGTGCATTTTTATTTATCTGCTTATTTTTATCAGATGTTCATAAATTTATGCTCTTTTGTTATATTATTTTTAGTTGATGAACATATTAAAGTCTATTGTGTTTTATTTTAGCTATTATGTTACTATAGGTTCATCAGTTAGTTTATTTGTGTTACCATATGTTATATTATCACAGGTTATGTTACCGTAGGTTATGTTATGGTAGTTTATTAGTTTTTTTTGTTCATCATGTTTTTGTCTTGTGTTATCATAGGTTTAGCAGTTATCATAGGTTCATCATTTATTGTCCTGTATTATCATAGGTCCATCAGTCATCATAGGTTCATCAGTTAGTTGATGAACATTAGTTTTTAGTTAGTTGTTGTTGTTGTTTTTGCTTTTTCTTTTCTTTTTTTTTTCATCATGATTTTTTGTTCATTAGTTGTTGTTCAGCATCTTATTGATCATCTAATTGTTATTGTCCTGTTTTTTTCTTTCCAAAATAGGTTAGTACTAAGGGTTCGCGAAAAACGATTAAGAGCAGTGTTGAGCGTTCAATTAATCCAAGTGGGAAGCATAAGAAGAACTGTAGATTCTGCAAATGTAGCATGAAGGATCATGATTAGACGAAGTGCAATGCTATCAGAGCTCAAATTGCTGCTAAGAAGGCTAGTGATAAGGCTGCTATAAAGGAGAGCAAGCAGAAAGCGAGGTTGGCCACTAAGAAGGCAAAGTTGTCTAAGACGAATGCTAGTGCAGGATCGGGAGACCAACGCCATGTTGACACAAGTCTATCGTCGGATGACGAAGAGTTTATGTTGTCAATTGGTATAGTTAGGGCTACCAAAGGTACTGAAATGACAGGCGGGACCACTGACAAAGCAGTTACTTAGTTACTATTTCACTTTTTTTTTGTTCATCAATCTAAATGTATCGTACATCAATAAAAATTATCGTTCATCAATAAAAAGGTTTGTTCATTTGTTCATCAATATAAAAGTATTGTTCATCAATAAAAAGGGTTGTTCATTTGTCTGTCATTAAAAATAGTTGTTCATTTGTTTATCAATATAAATGTGGTATTCATCAATATAAAAGTGATGTTGTTCATCAATTAGTTTCTTCATCATTTATTCTTTGTACATTAGTTAAAAAAATAAAAAATAAAAAAAAATAACAAAAATAACAAAAGATGTATTGTAATACACCAATTAGTGCATTTAAATGTACTTTTATAAGAAAAATCTATTTTAGGCATTTTATCAAACACTTTATATGCGCTAAATATGATTAAGACGTCATCTTTAACATGCGATATCTCACACATATCATATCGGATTTCAATGATTCAAATTTTTGAGTAAAGGATGGCCAAAATCTACAACTTTCGTGTTTTAGGTTTTGTATAATTCGGCCATTAAACTAGATAAAATTAGAGTCGAAAATACCGAAAATTTCAAGAAAATCAACACCCATTTAAGAACTTAAAAAAAGAGTTGCGATTCATATATCAAAATTCATACCAAATTATAGAGAATTAACTTTTAAAAATTATGGTGAAATCGATTTTTTGTAAAAGTTTATTGTTTAAAAGTTATTTACGTTTGAAGTTTATGGTGGAATTAAAAAAACGACTTAAAATGACTAATATACCTCATAACAGAAAATACTAATAAAAAAGGAGGGAATGGATGGAGGACATGTGGCACCACGTGATTGGCTTTGCAAACTTTTTAATTTTTTCCACTTTCTAGTTCACCTTAACTTTTTTTATTTATTTATTTATTTTTTTTGCAAAATTAATAAGGATAATACATAAAAAAGTACTCACTCCGTCTCATATTAAGTGTCCACAATGGAATATTGGATATCCTAAATTAAGTGTCCATATTCTATTTCAACCAATGAGATGAGACTTTAGTGAGTAAAAATGATATTTGATTGGTGGAGAGTGTAGTTGGTGGAATCTTCTAAAACTTTGTGCATGATGTAAGCGGACACTTAATATGGGACAGAGGGAGTATTTAGCTTGTTTATTTTTATTGTTTTATATGGTCTTTCATTTTTTTTCTCCTAGTATAACACAAATCTTTCAAATGATTTATTAGTTTACATGCTCAACCTCCTACTCTTACGTTGGGTCGATTATTTGCCATATCATTTATATAGATCTAAATTTATATTTTTGCCACTCCACCAAACACCCTTTTCCTTCACTCTGCTAATATAAGTAACCAAACAATCCTATCCTCTGTCGATATAACTAACCAAATACCCTTATCTTTAAGAAACAACACAAGTTGTGTACAGACTAGACAACATAAGTTGTATACGCATGGATTTAAAATTGTCTATAGACCAATTTTACATTGTTATAAACAAATGAACATCACGAAGCTATGCACTTGAACTTTGGAAGCTTGAAAACTCATTGAAAAGAATTTTGAAAGCTTGTAAGTTTCTACACACCTTAAAGACTTGACATGTCAATGCCATAATCACAATACTAAGAAACACCAACTTGTTCATGAAACAAATTAACCATGAACAATCTCTAAATGCTAACCCAAAACCAAACAATTAAGTGTTTAAAATACAAAGGAATGAAAAAACTCGATTCATTCGAAGAGACACCATCGAGTTTATGTAATGACAAATGGAGGCCACCACCATTACGACAGACCTAGTAATCTTTCATCTGTCAACGATTACTACAAACCCAATAACCCAGTACCTCCAACACCTAAGGGCTACCATCTGATATGAATTCAATGTGATTTGATTTAATATGAATAATATGGGTAGAAGTTAACTACAAAGCGTGTGAATAGGATGTGGGTGTGAGATAGTGGGCATGGTCTCGTGTCTGGGAATGATAAGTAGAAGAGAAAGTGTGTTTGGATAGAGTTTGTGTGAGTGAGAGCTTAGGAACCTTGCGCCAAGAATGGCGTTTTCCCCCATAATGCGACGCGACAACACCTAGACCACACCGGATGTTGCGTTTTCGGGTTTGGCGCCCTCACCACCGCCTAACAGTCCCATATTTTCTTATATTTATTTATTTTTTATTTTTTTATTTTTATTTGTATTCAAGTAGGTTATGTGCGGGCCATAAGGTGCACCATGGCCCCAGGTTTTGGTGTGATAGGAGGAAGGGGTATTTTTGGTATTGTAGTGAATTATGGTATTATGGGAAAAATATGATGATGTGTAGCACATTTATCACGCCACCAGTGGGACGGCACCATGGATACCCTAAGCTTCGAGGTGGAATAAAATGATGACATGGATAATAAGAAAAATGTAAAATAAGACAATAACCAATTACCTGCTAGTCGGGTCAATGATACACAACAAGTTTGAAACTTTGTGTATAATTTTCATGTAACAATTCGCAATTTCAGGTTAACTTTTATTCCCGAAAATTTTACTATTCACTTTTTACTATTCACTTTTCACTATTCATCTCAGAAATTTTTATTTCATATTCTCGTAAGTTAAACTATTTTAACGATAATCCGAGAGTTTGACGCTCGTCGGATCATTTCTGCAAAAATCACAAAGCCGTGTCCGAGATTTACTTTTAGGTTTAAACGTCCTTCCAGCATCCCGATATATCCATAAAACATTATAAACAATAGAAATATGATTTTCTCTCATTTTAGGACAATTCCAAAAGTTTCGGAATTTTACGTTTTTCAGTTCAGCGTTTTACGCGAATTACGCGTTTTAGACCCGTGTTTCCAGTTTTTAGCAGGGTTTTAGCACCCGATAGAACCTACCACTCATTTTATATTTTATTATGGACTATATTGACATGTTTAACAATACTTTCAAATTTCATATTTTTACGATACCCGGTTTTACGTTTCGTGACTTAAAAACTTACGGTTAGCGATTTACGGAGTCAAAACTAGCTACATACTTAGGATATTATCATCCAAAGACCATGACTACTCATCTAGTCACCCTTATCCTTGGAAAAACGACTTAGGAGGGGGGGGGGGAGTCACCATGTGTGGTTAAATCTTGACTTTAGCCATTAGATCTTACTTAATTACAACTTTGTCACCAAGTTATAGCACTTTCCTAGCAAGCTTCCTAACCTCCTCATTCATAGTATAAATACAAGCTCATTTGCTTCCTTTCTTCATCACCAAAAATGCCACAACCTTTTATCATAGCACCATGATCCTTTGATCTTCAATATACAAGTTACACTACAAAGTTCAAGGCCTTAGTATTCTCTACCTAGTTCTTAAGTTTGTTTGGTGATTCCATGGTTGAATTAGGAGCTACACAAGGTGATTAGGGGCTGAAGTTAATGGGTTTTCACAAGGTCTATATCAAGTCTATCAATGGTTACAAGAGTTATGGTGAAGGGTTTACAAGATTAGGTTTAGTGTCCTAGTTCTATACTTGACTTCCTTTCTTAAGTGAAAGCCAAAAGTTGTAAGAAAACCTTATGCACTTTCTTGCTCAATATCATATTCATGCTTATTATGTTTCATTCATGCTATATATGGTCTTTGTATTGTGTTCATGATGTTTAAAAATGGATAAAACGAGTATTGGTCTACATATGTTAACTTATGACAAGCAAACAAGCAAACTAGTGATTTTTATGAAAAACCACGACCACAATAGTATAACTTTGATATTTGACACTTACTTACTGTTAAAGAGGACTTAACAAGGAAAACATAGCAATTTGAATCACCCAAAACGAGTACACGAGTCAAAAGTTATGACCATTTGAAGTTAGCGAAACCAAAACGGCAAATCTGCCTAAATAGCATTCTGATAAAAGTTAAAACACGAAAGTTGTCCGGAACGACATTTTCGTTCAGGAACAAAGAAGCTCGAGCCCTGAAAACGCTTTCTGAGTGATAAATTTTCTTCAAATTCTTAACAGCTCATTTTTAGACCAAAGTAACTATATAATTGTTATAATTAGATGAGACCAAGAGGTCTAATGACCTAAAGCCAAGACCACAACCATGGCTAAAGCCAAGGTTGAGTCTCAAGACCATGGTAACAATGACCAAGGTCACGGCAAAGCCACGGCTAAAGACCATATAACTTTTAAAGATCAAAACTTATATATATGTTATCAAATACTACAATAGTAGGGAGCTTCATGTGAGGAGTTCATTGAGTAAGCCGTCGAGTCGAGTTGTGGATTTACGAGTTAAAGTGTCCTGGCTCCTCGAACGTTTACTCCATGACTTCTGAATTATGTCAGCCCGAACGGTAGTAAGAGATATACAACCTATACATGTTTCATAGACCACTTATATTCAACGACTTACACTATATACTAAGTACTGCATCATGAACATTATGCAAGACATATATAGGCAATTCTTCGTATTCTTAGACATTACTCCAAACCTAAGTCGCAACGTTCTATTATAGGCTGCTCTTAGAGACTTTCGCGATTCGACTACCACTTTCATTTCTCATTACATAGACTTAAGGTGAGTCATAGCCCCTACTTTTTCATACTTGTTTTAACTCTTTGGGGGGGATACATGCACAACTACTTGCTTACTTGTACAAATACTCTTAAACATTTATACTTGATTGTGTTATACTTGATTGGCATTATACTTGATTGCGTTATACATACTTGATACACTATACTTGCTTAATTTAAATACAAGATTCGTATTTACGTGCATACATAATACTTTATTCTGTCGGAGAGGTATTGGTAGTACTCATGGGAAGATGCCCCCTACCCTTGTGTCTATACTTGACCTTGGATGTCGTAGTACTATTTGGGGAGAGGCCCCCGCCCTTGTGTCTATTCTTGACCTTGGGTGAATATAATCTGGTGCATTGTATAAACTAACTTTTAGCAGTGGGTTGTGGACACACAGGTTGCAAGTCTCTTATGGCGGGACTTGCAACTGAGTGGATTCTCAATGCCTTTGCTGTGTGAATATTCTTTTAAGGCTTTTCAACTGTTTTAAGACAAACTCTATGAACTCACCAACCATTGTGTTGACACTTTAGCATGTTTATCTCAGGTTAGTAAGGCGATAGCTAGTGCGTGGAACTTAGAGTCAAGCTGCATATTCTGAAGACTTACGCTTTTATCATTTACCATTCAAAACTTTGTATACATTTATGTATCATACTTTGGAATATCAAGTTTGTAACTCGGAATTTATTAATCGAATGGTAACTTTTCAAAACGTCTCATTTAGAGTTCATTTTCTATAACTTGTACTTTGTATTATGAAGTAGCACCCCTATGACACAGTCTTCCGCTGCGGTATTTTGGGGGTGTTACATTTCATTCGATTAATGTATCTGCTACAAATTTGTTTTTGAGTTTTGGAGCAGTTTTGGTTTTGTGAGTATTAGGTATGACTCTCGAAATAGCTCTATTGTCGAAATTGCTCTATTGTTTTTGAGTTTTGGCGCAATTAAGGTTTGTTGATTTATAGTGATATTTGTTTTAATTTGTATCTAGGATTTTAAAATACATGGTTTCTTGCATCGAAATAATTAACTCGTAAAGATAATTACAAAACTTTTTTATGAATACAAACATATAGAGAACCTAAAGTTATAAAAACTAACACTGTGTTCTCGAGTTTTGTTATAAAAGAAAAGTAAAGAAATTTAAAGTAAAAATTTTCTCCCCAAGATTAGGAGGAAACACTTTACTTTAATAATCAATAAAAATCACACTAACTTTCATTCAACTTCTTTTCTTTTATTTCCTTTTTTTAGTCCATGACTGGACAAGTAAGTTTCTTTCTTTTCTTTCCTTTTATTTATTTATTTTTTTCGTTAAAAATATTATTGTTAATGAGTAAAATCATAAAATGTAGTTATTTTGGTGGCGTTGATTAAGGTTTAAGTAAGTTAACCTAAAAAACTATACTCAAATAATGTAAGTATAATGTAACACCCCGCTTTATAGGCCACAATATTGTTACCCAACTAATCCGGGGACGGGATTCCCCTAAGGGGGTGAATGTAACACCCTAGGAAAATCTGACATTGGCCGTGACTTGTAGTTATGCTGGGACATACGTTAACATACACCTTATACAACAACGTGTTTTGTGATCGAACGGTTAAACGCCCATACGGTTAAGCGTGCTCGTATGAGAGTAGTACTGGCTTCGGTGACCTGCCGAGAAGTATTCACATGAGAGCCACAAAATCAAAGCCGTGAGCCTACGGGTAAAGCGAATAATATTGTGGTCTATAAAGCGGGGTGTCACAGGTGATATCAGAGCTACTCCAAGCCGTTCAGGATGTAGGGCAAACATCATCGAGGACGATGAGTCCCTTAGGCAGGGTTGTTACCCAACTGAATCCCGAGACGGGATTCCCCTAAGAGGGAGTGAATGTAACACCCTAGGCAAATCCCACATTGGCCATGACTTGTAGTGATGCTATGACCTATGTTAACATACGCCTTATATAACAACACATTTTTTGGTCTAACGGTTAATCGCCCATACGGTTAAACATGCTCTTTCCAGAATAGTACTGGCTTGGGTGACCTGCCGGGAAGTCTTCACATGAGGGTCACAAAAGCAAAGCCGTCCTACGGGTAAAACGGACAATATTGTGGTTTATAAAGCGGTGTGTTATATATAAGATAGCCTATTCGTAAATATACATCTGAAGGAACATTATATTTAGCTAAACATGGTAAGCAGATCTTATTATTATTATTATTATTATTATTATTATTATTATTATTATTATTATTATTATTATTAATTTGATTTGTCTCAAAAATGATTATATTGCCAATTTCTGTCATTCATCACAAAGTCGCAAGTCTAATTTTTTAATGTCATGATATGACTTTTGAAAAAGTTGTTTTATCACTTACTTTTTATTGATGATTAGGACAAAGTATTGTGTTTTTAGGATTAATAAATGTAAAGTTGTTTAAAGTTTATGTTTGTTGTTTAAAGTTCTTATATTATTAGCCTACTTACTGTAGGCCTTAGAGGAAACGGACCGAACAACTAGGTCCATGCAACATAGGTGGACAAAAATGGTCTGATTTTGGCCAAACTAAAATAAGGGAGATTTATTTGTCTTACCACCATGACGGTGGCATTTTTTGTATATCTCTGCTTTATATGGGGAAGGATGAGGATATCATTTTACAACATGGAGATATACAAGGACGGTTCCTTCACAAACGTTTCTCAATAGATCCGGATGAGTTCATCACTTACATACATGGACACTACCTTTTGTATGAGAAAAAGCCCCTCAAACTTTTTTCTTTATACATAGACACAAACAAGTCTTTACACGAATCGTTTGGTTCTGGTTTTAATGAGGAGCCTAAGGATTTGGAACCTTTTTCTTTTGAAGTTGGACCAAAGCAATGGTTCAAAGGGTTTCATGGGGTATTTAGTGATGGGAAGTTAGTTGGAATCCTTTATATATGTTAATACACACTTGAGTAGTACAAAGAGGATCAAGAAAACCTCTCTCAATCCGGTGACCAACAATATGAACAAAAAAACTGAAACTACTACTGCTGATGATAGTCGGAAGAAGACCCTTCGTTCGGCTGCCAACAATCACACGAAAACGTAAAAGTATGCAATCATTATAGTTAGAGTTAACTACATTTTTGGTCCTTGTGGTTTACCGGGTGTAACGATTTTGGTCCAATAGTTTGAAAAGTCACAGATCCTGTCCAGATTCCGACAACCCGTAACACTTTTGGTCCACCATTAGTTTGACCAATTTTGATTGTTAAATATGAGGGCATTTTTGTCTTTTCATCTGTCTTGTTAAATATAAGAGTTAACTACATTATTTTTGGTCCTTGTGGTTTATCGGGTGTTTCAATTTTAGTCTAATAGTTTGAAAACGAATATATCCATATCTTTGAAAATGGCTAATTTGCTTGATAGTGTTATATAAGTTTTTATGCACATTTTTATAAATATATTTTATACACTTTTTATACACATTTTTATATACGTTTTTATCTATGTTTTTATCTACGCTTTTATATACGTTTTTATAAATTTTTTTATATACATTTTTATATTCGTTTTTTAAATATATATCTACGTTTTTATCAACGCTTTTATGTACATTTTTATATACGTTTTTTATCTACGCTTTTGTCTACGTTTTTATATATTTATGTAGTTTTTATCTACGATTTTGAAAACATAGATAAAAATGTTTATATAAATGTATATAAAAACATATATAAAAAACATAGATAAAAACATATATATATATATATATATATATATATATATATATATATATATATATATATATATATATATATATATATATATATATATATATATATATATATATATATAACGTAGATAAAAAATGTGTATAAAAACGTAGATTAAAATGTATATAAAAACGTATAAAAAATATGTATAAAAACTTGTATGAAAATGTGCATAAAAACTTATATAAAATGTGTATATATTTTAAAAGTTATTAGAAAACAATATATATATTTTTTAAGAAAATCAAATATTTTTTTTAAGAAAATTAATACTCAAATTTCTGTCAACTTATAAGCAGTTTTTATAACTATTATAAATTTTATAAAAATCTAGTATTTCAGTATTATTGTATATAGATTAAAAAGCAGTTTTAGTTACTAAATCGTTAAAAATAGTTTCTTAAGTTTTAAAATTCACTTTCTTTCTAACAAGAAAATTAGTTCTAACTTACATTTAGTTGTAATAATAATTTTAGAGTGTATTTCAAGTTTTTAGATAGTTTTTAATTTCAATAAAAGTTTTTAGTTGTTAAAAGTTAATGATGAGGCGAAATGTGTTACGCTTTTAGGGGGTCATTTAAGCCTTAAGTCGTGATTATTTGATCAAATATTGCCTTAAATCGTTCTTTTTGTTATTTTAGGTACTTTGGAGAAGAAATTTGGAAAAGGAAGCATTTTGAACTTTTTTGGAGCAAAAAGTGAAAAAAACGACAAAGTCTCCAAATCAAGCTGGAAACAGTACCTGACGGCGTCACATTTTATGAGTGACGGCGTCACGTGTTGGCAAAAAGTTGGATATGAAGTTTACACGAGACGCGCCAGAAAGTTTTTTTGATTTACAGAGTGACGGCGTCACCCTTTGTGACGCCTAGGTCGTCACGTACAATCTATAAGGTGACGGCCAGTGAAGAATATAAGGTGACGGCGTCAGATCTGGATCCTGGCAATCCGAGGGAAGCATTGGCGGCGAGTTGACGGCGTCACATGTATAACGTGACACCGCCATATTGTATTCTATATATATAGTTTTCTAATTTTCATTCATTAGAGAGAGAACTTTTGGAGGAACTTCACCATAAACCCTAGGACGAATTTTAGCCTTTTTCTAAGGGTTTCAAACCCTTATTTCATCCATGATTAAGTAAAGATAAGTCTTCCAATAATCATTCAATATGTCTATGTGTTCTTTGATTCTATCTTATGCTTGTCTTTACATTAACATGCTAGGCTAGGTTTATTTGTGTTTGCTTAGATGTAATGAAACCTAGCTATTGATTGTTTGTTATTAATTGTTGTTGGATGAATGATTTCGATGTTATGCTTAAGAAAACTGGCTAATCTCCAATTGGTAACAAGCTCGAACGTCTTAAGAAACATGAATCGGATGTGTACTTGATAACGCGAAAAGTGTACCGCTTTTAAAGGGTCATTTAAGCCTGAATTCGTGATTATTTGATCAATTATTGCCCTAAATTGTTCCTTTTGTCATTTGAGATACTTTTGAGGAGAACTCTAGAAAAGGATTGATTTTGGACATTTTTGGAGCATAAAAGTGAAGAAAATGGCAAAGTCTCAAAATCCTTGCTGGGAACAGTACCTGACGACGTCAAGATCTCACACATGATGGCGTCAAGAGTGGCAAAAGAGGAGGAAGTAGAAAATACACATGACGGCCCAGAACAGTTTTAGTGTTATTTGGCTTGACGGCGTCACCAAGGCCGTCAGGGTCAAAACACATGTGACAGCCCAGAGTATATTTACACATGAAGGCGTCAAGACTGGATCTAGGCAATACGAATTTTATATTGGCGGTGAGTTGACGGTGTCAGAACCTACAACGTGACGCCGTCAGGATGTATTCTCTATATATATTTTTCCAATTTTTCATTATAAAAAGAGTGGAACATTAGGAGGAACTTTACCACAAACCCTAGGTTGAATTTTCATCATATTGTAGGGGTGATGAGGCGAAAAGTGTACCGCTTTTAAGGGGTCATTTAAGCCCGAATCCAAGATTATTTGATCAAATATTGCCCTAAATCGTTCTTTTTGTCATTTTAGGTACTTTTGGAGAGAAACTGAAAAATGAAGCATTTTGGACGTTTTTGGAGCATAAAAGTGAAGAAAACGGCAAAGTCTCAAATTCCTTGCTGGGAACAGTACCTGACGACGTTAAGCCTTAACACATGACGGCGTCAAGAGTGACAAAAGAGGTGGATGTGGAATTTATAACGTGACGGCCCATAACATTTTCTTTGTTAATGTCCTGACGGCGTCACCAAGGCAGTCAGGGTCCAAATACTAGTGACGGCCCAGAGCTTATTTCTACATGACGGCGTCAGAAGTGGATCTAGGCAATACGAATTTCAACTTGGCAGCGAGTTGACGGCGTCAGAGGCTAATACATGACGCCGTCAGGATGCTTAGTCTATATATATATATTTCCAATTTTTCATTGTAAAGTGTGGAACAAGTTGTGGAATACCTAAACACAAACCCTAGGTCGAATTTCTTGCACATTGAAGGGGTTTAAAACCCTTCTTTCTTCCATGTTTTAATAAAGATAAGTATTTCAATAATCATTCAATGTGTCTATGTATTGTTTGATTCTATCTTATGTTTATCTTTCTTTTAACATGTTAGGCTAGGTTTTTCTTGTGTTTGCTTAGATGTAGTGAAACCTAGATGTTGATTATTGGTTGATTGTTTGTTTATAATTGTTACGGATGATTGTATTCGATGTTAGGCTTAAGAAAACTGGCAGACTTCCATTGGTAACTTGCTTGAACGTCTTAAGAAACATGATCGGAGGTGTACTACGATTTTTGGTTGTATTTAATGCATAAGTGAATTATAATGATCCCATGTTAGGAGCTTTTAATCGGCTTGACATAGGAGTGAAGTAGGATCTTATAGAATTAGGGAATATTTTACACGGCCCTACGACTAGTATTAAGGAATATAACCCGTCATCCATGCAATTGTAACAAGCTAATCAACCGGTAAAAGATATCTAGGGAGTAATGAAATCTAAGTAAACACATCTTTTCTCATTATTGATTCCACCACATAATTACATTAGCTTATTTTTATTTCTTTTTATTTTATTTTGATTGCATCTGTAGTTAATTGGGTTAGTTGACTAGCAACTAATTCCGCCCACTCATTCAAAATCCGAGATTTTACTTGCTTCCATAAAATATAAAAAAATACAAAAAGAATCATCCCTCACCTCTAGACCTAGTTTAGTAGGCTTTCTAATCCTAGCGACACTATTCCTGAGTTGAACAATCAATCCCCCGGTACTTGTCACTATACTATACTACAACGGTCAGGTACACTGCCTGGTGGGGGTTGTAAGCATCCCAAGATCCCTTGAGAGGTAAAACCTGTTGCGAGGGCGCAATTCTCACGTATCAAATTTTTGGCGCCGCATCCCGGGGATTAGTTATTGTCTAGGTTAAAATTTCTTTTTATTAGGTCTACTTGCTAGATTCCTTTCTAGTAAGATTTTTATTTTTATTTTTAGGTTTTCTTTAGTCTATCTTTTTCTTCATGCCTTTGTTAGTAAATTAAATTCATTGCCTATTCCGTTGGCCAGTATGGAAAACGTGAATCCATCCCTTTCCCTTAGTGAAGTGGCTTTGTTGCTTGAACAGATTGAGAATGAGATTAGGGAACTTAATAGGTTAATTAATGTTGAACTCGATCATGGATTTAGTGACCTAGCGACCGCCTTGTATTCAAATAAGGACCTAGGATCTAATGATTTTAAGGTTGTTGTTGAGGATGTGAAGGAACTTGAGGAAGGGGAGATAGATCCGAAACCGGATGATTATTTCAATCTATATCCCACTAAGGAGGAAACTACGTACTATAATAATCTTGTTGATAATCCTCGACCTCCTTTTGCTAGAATTGACCCTAAGATAAAGAGAGGTGATCCTAAGAATGTTAAGATACCATGTGTGATTGGGTATAGGTACATTGACAACGCTTACATTGATTTTGAATCCCCAATCAACATTATGTCCTCAAGTGTTTATAATGATATAGTGAAAACAAGACTCGGACCTAGAAAAGACCCCAAATACCCCGGTGGAGTTTGTAATTTTGTCGGGAGAATCAAAGGTCTACATGTCTTCGTTAGGAACTTTACTTATATCATTGACTTTATGGTTGTTGAAGACTTAGCTAGTGTTATTGATTGTCGCTTATCCCATGTTGTATTAGGTAAGCCATTTGTTGAAGAATCCAAGTTAGAATATGATAGGATAGAAGGGACGATCTGATTTACTAGTGAAACTGATAGGATTACATATAGGATGCCTAATAGAATGTATGAATTTCGTTTTGTACCTCAATTTGATATGGAAAACATTGGTGCTTTTGAGGACATCAATGAAGAGGATAAGAAAAAAGGCATGGACTATGTATGGGAGAAAAAGAGCCTTTTCTATAAGGACTGCTTAGATGTAGTGAAACCTAGATGTTGATTATTGGTTGATTGTTTGTTTATAATTGTTGTGGATGATTGTATTCGATGTTAAGCTTAAGAAAACTGGCAGACTTCCATTGGTAACTTGCTTGAACGTTTTAAGAAACATGATCGGAGGTGTACTACGATTTTTGGTTGTATTTAATGCATAAGTGAATTCTAATGATCCCATGTTAGGAGCTTTTAGTTGGCTCGACATAGGAGTGAAGTAGGAGCTTATAAAGTTAGGGAATATTGTACACGGCCCTACGACTGGTATTAAGGAATTTAACCCGTCATCCATGCAATTGTAACAAGCTAATCAACCGGTAAAAGATATCTAGGGAGTAATGAAATCTAAGTAAACACAACTTTTCTCATTATTGTTTCCACCACATTAGTATATTAGTGTAATTTTCATTTATGTTATTTTATTTTGATTGCATCTTTAGATAATTGGGTTAGTTGGCTAGCAACTAATTCCGCCCACTCCTCAAAATCCGAGATTTTACTTGCTTTCATAAAATATAAAAAAATACAAAAAGAACCATCCCTCATCTCTAGACCTAGTGTAGTAGGCTTTCTAATCCTAGCGACACTATTCCTGAGTTGAACGATCAATCCCCCGGTACTTGTTACTATACTATACTACAACGATTAGGTACACTGCCTTGCGGGGATTGCAAGCTTCTCAAGATCCCTTGAGAGGTAAAACATGTTGCGAGGGCGCAATTCCGCGTATCAGTACTACGATTTTAATGGTTATATTTAATGCATAAGTGACTACTAAGGAGGCCATGTTAGGAGCTAGTTGTCGGCTCGACATAAGAAGAGGTAGAAGCTTATAGAGTTGGGGAAGATCGTACACGGCCCCACGAATGGTATTAAGGAATATAACCCGTCATCCACGCAATTGTAACAAACTAATCAATTAATGAAAGATAGCTAGGGAGTAGTGAAATCTAAGTAAACACGTTTCTCTCCATATAAGGTTTTTCTCACATTTATTTTCTTGTTATTTTATTTTTATTGCATTTGTAGTTATTTGGGTTAGTTGACTAGCAACTAATTCTGCCCACTCTTCCAATACCTGAGATTTTTACTTGCTTTCCATAATATATAAAAATACAAAAATAATCATCCCTCACCTCTAGACCTAGTTAGATTAAGTTTCAATCCTAACGAACACTATTTCTCAGGTAGAACGATCAATCCCCCGGTACTTGCCACTACACTAAACTACATCGGTCAGGTACACTGCCTGGTGGGGGTTGCAAGCTTCTCGAGATCCCTCGAGAGGTAAAACCTTTTACAAGGTTGCAAAACCACGCATCAGTTAATTTTTTTAGTTTTATAAATTTATGAGTTTACATTTTTGGTCCTTATGGTTTGTTGGGTGTAACACTTTTAGTCCATTAAGATGAGGGTATTTTAGTCATTTCACTTGTCTTAATTGGTCAAACTAATGGTCGATGGACCAAATCTGTTAGGGTTCGTCGGATTTTGAACAAGATCCGTTAATTTTCAAACTATTGGACCAAAACCGTTACACCGTGTAAACCACAAGGACCAAAAATGTAGTTAACTCTTATAGTTATGTCTTTTGCGACTTTTGTAAATAAAAACTTAGTCCCAAATCTTACTCCTATATTCATCGATCGGAGTATGTGTAAAACATGTGATAGTAAACTAGTTTCCATTAGTCTTAGTGAGGTAGCAAATGTGGCTCGTCGGGCCACATCAAGTTGGTTCATGTTTAGAAGTTTGAACATTTGACGATAGATTACATTTTTCAAAGAACAATAACACAAACACATTCCTTTCGTAACCATAATAGGGCGGGCATAATCATGTTTTTTTTTCACCTTTAAAAGTTGATTTTGGCACATTAGTAGAGATAGGAATTGGATAAGTCGTATTCAAGCAGGCTCATTTTGAATTTTATAAAGCTGAATGTGCGGGATGATTTCGACATTTTATAAATTGTCATCATTGCTTAAAAAGTTTGCCCAACATGTTTATTTTTAATGTTCATAAAGTTTGCCCAAACATGCTCATTCCGCCACTGATAACACTATTTATGATTGTATATATTGTAATTAAATGTTCATATCATACCATGTAAGCACGATTATACGACAGACATCTTTTTCAATACATTAAGTTACTATTTTAAAAAACATGTCTTGTCAAAACATTAGGGTTTTCTGAAGAAGTAAAAGATCCCCATCTTAAAGTCCATTACTAGACAAGTAAGTTTCTTCCTTTTCTTACATTTTTTTTTTCATTAAAAGATATTATTGTTAATGAGTAAAGCTATAAAATGTAGTTCTTTTGTTGGCGTTAATTTATGTTTAAGTAAATTAACATAACAAACTATACTAAAATATTGTAAGTATAATGTAACAGCCCGCTTTATATACCTCAATATTGTTACCGAACTGAATCCCGGGACGGGATTCCCCTAAAGGGGAGAATTTAACACCCTAGGCAAATCCCACATTAGCCGTGACTTTTAGTGATGCTGGGACATATGTTAACATACGCTTTATACAACAAAAATGAGTTTTGTGGTTTAACGATTAATCGCCCTTACGGTTAAACGTGCTCGTGTGAGAGTAGTACTGGCTTTGGTGACCTGCTGGGAAACCTTCACATGAGGGCCACAAAAGAAAATTCATGAGCCTACGGGTAAAGCGGACAATGTTGTGGTCTATAAAGCGGGGTGTTACAGGTGGTATCAGAGCTACTTCAAGTTGTTTGGAATGTGGGGCAAACCTCATCGAGGACGATGAGTCCCTTGCAGGGTTGTTACCAAACTGAATTCTAGGACGGGATTCCCCTAAGAGGGGGTGATGCGTGGGAATTGCACCAGGCTTTACCTCTCGAGGGATCTCGAGAAGCTTACAACCCCCACCAGGCAGTGTACCTGATCGTTGTAGTATAGTATAGTGACAAGTACCGGGGGATTGATCATTCAGCTTAGGAATAGTGTCGCTAGGATTAGAAAACCTAAATACTAGTTCTAAAGGTGAGGGATGATTATTTTTTGTATTTTATATTTTTTAGAAAGCAATTAAAAATCTCGGGTTTGAAGGGTTTGGGCGGAATTAGTTGCTAATCAACTAACCCAATACTAAAGATGCAATCAAAATAAAATATTAGAAATGAAAATAAACTAAATTATACTAAAGTTGTGAACAATAAGTGGAGAAAATGTGTTTACTTAGATTTCACTACTCCCTAGACATCTTTTACACGTTAATTACTTGTTATAATTGCATGGATGACGGATCGTATTCCTTAATACCATTCATGGGGTGGCACACTTAACTCCCCAATTCTATGAGGTCTTATCTCCTCCTATACCATGCCCATCACAACTATAGAGATTGTAAACAGTGGCTCATGCATTAAATACAACCAATAAAGACCTAGTGCGCGTCGGTTCATGTTTCTTAAGACGTTCAAGCATGTTACCAATTGGAGATCTGCCAGTTTTCTTAAGCCTAACATATAAATCATTTATCCAAGACAAGTATAAACAAGTAATCAACACATAATTAACATCTAGGTTTCATTAGATCCAAGCAAACACAAGATAGATCTAGCCTAGCATGATGGAATTAAGACATGAACAAGATATAGACAACCAACACATAGACATATTGATTGAATTAAAAGAACACTTATCTCAATTACACATGAAAGGTATCAAGGGCTTGGAACCCTTGAAAAACCTGTAAAATTTGCACCAAGTTCGTACTTAGGGTTTCTCCAAAACTTTTCTCCATTTTTATGTGAAAATTAGAAAACTATATATAGGAAAAGGGGTCTGACGGCGTCAAGACCAAGCTTGTGACGCCGTCACCTCGCCGCCAAAACTTTTCTCGGACTGCCTTGATCTACATTTGACGCCGTCAAGTGATAATCATTTCCAGGCCGTCATGACTTTTACTCTTGACGCCCTACCTTGTGACGCCGTCAAATCTTTACTGGATCGTCATGGAGTTTTGCTCTTGACGCCGTCAGGGAGTTACTCTTGACGCCGTCACCTACTGTTCCCAGCATGGAAAATTAAGACTTTGGCGTTTTCTTCACTTTTATGCTCCAAAAACGTCCGAATTGCTTCCTTTTCCAGATTTCTCTCCCAAAGTACCTAAAATCACAAAAGAAATGATTTAGGGCAATATTTGATCAAATAAATTCGAATTCGGGCTTAAATGACCCCCTAAAAACGGATCATTTTTCGCCTCATCATATACCCTTACACTTGAGATTTGCTTGTCCTCAAGCAAATGCGCTTTTATTCTAGTCAAAATACAAGTTAGGGGTCTTTTAACACTAATATAAAAGTAATTACAATAAATAATCGTTCCACTAAAGACAAATAGACAAGCACGAAGGTCATACACAAGCACCTCACAAATAGTGTTTAGATACTCACATCTCTCGGGTGTAATAAAGTGTAAATTACAATATGGAAACGGAAGATATCTCTCACTACCTGTCATAGCAAAATAGATTACCATAGGCTTGGGAAAGGATCAAACCTCCACCACATGGCGTAAGCACCTAGGATAAACTATCAAAGAGGTCTTTTAAAGGGTTGTAACGTTAGGTATAAGGATATGAAATACACGGTTTTGTTGGATAAAGGAAGTTTTACTGGTGGCGAGTTAACAATCTTGGTTAATTATATGTACAATATGGCATTGCTAAGCCAAGACTAGACTCGACTTAAGCTAATAAATGAAAAATAACAAAAACATAAAATGAACATAGAATGAAAAGGGATGGTAGTCCGTATGTTTTTTCTCTTTTTCCTTTTTCGATTTTTTTTTTCTTTTTCTTGATTTTCTTTTTCGATTTTTTTTTTTTTTTTTTTTTTTTTTTTTTTTTTTTTTTGCATACACTCTTACCTTACCATCCAAAATAATACATCATAGGGAATGAATATTCCCCTTACACTTGAATTTTTACATACTTTACAATTAACTAATCAAATGACTCGAATTAAGAAAATCAAAACACTTGGAGCACTTTTAAGATTAACGTATATATGGGGGTAATAATATGATGTTCTTCCCCATTACTCCATAAAATAAGTACTTACCCATGAGTCCCAATCGTCCCAAAACAATATGTACAAGGATATGGCTCGACTTAGCAACCATGTAATTAATTAGAAAGTTAACTTAGGGTTTAAGCAAATAACAATAATGCACTAAAAATGAGCGCATACACGGAAGGCTAAGGCGATTTGGTTGTACATTTAAGTGGGGTGTAACAAATTCTTCCTTTAAGTAAAATGCTTAAAGTTAGAAACGAAAAGATAGGCTCGGAGGGGTGTACTAGGGGTTTCGTGTACTAAAAATGAGTACAACGCTAAGGGTGTGGGAAAAATTAGTTGACTTAACTAGCCAAGTAATATGACTTAAATGGTCAAGTAACTATAAAACGGGTTTAACACAAGGGTGATCCTAATGCCTCTTATCATGTAGTAAATCCTACCACACGAATGTAGTCTCACTAGCGGTCTCGGGATGCATCACTGATGCAAGTTCTAGAATCTAAATGCTACCGGTACACTCATAAGCACTAATAGTAAATGCTTTTCCTATCAAATCTAAAGGCGAACCTCACATATTTGGGTGGAAAATTTTTCTGAATATACGGTTATGTGCTAGTCATAGAATCTCCTATCCATGAGACGCTTGCTATGGCTAAAGTTTAACTCTTAAATGTTGTAAAAAAATTTAAATTTGGCGCTAAAATTGCACTAACAAGTATTTCTCATAGTTTTATTACACATCTACCATTAAACAAAACAAACTCAAGCAAAAGTGCATATGTAAGGTATCATCTTTTTACTCTCCCCTTACACTTAATATGAACATTGTCCCCAATGTTCAAGTAAAGAATGTAAAAGTGAAAAAGTTAAAAAGAATGAAATCAAATACTCCCCTGATTCGCTCGGTATGGATAATAAGGTGGCCAGGTTAAATCTTCCTCCAAGAAAATGAACAATCAAAGCTTCCCTTCCAGAGTATAAATCATCTTCTTGTCATACATAACCTGTAAAACCTGATAAAATAGACAAGACAACCTCGCGTAAAATCGGCGGCATCCTATATAAGTTACTAAATCCTAGAAAACAAGATAAGATATAATGCTTGTGGAATGAAGTTTGCAGATTTCCTGGAGATTATAAAACTTAATAATTCACAAAAAACACAAGACTCCGTTAGAAAAACAAAACCGGTAAAATTTCCAGATTTTTACACTTGACGCCGTCAAGAGTAAACTCTTGACGCCGTCAGAAGTGACCTGTAGAAATTCTTATGTTAAGTTTCCGGAAAATTTCTGGAAAAACTTGGTCCTACTTCCTAGAAAATCCTGCAAAACTTCATTATGACACAATACAAGCATTTGACTCTAACAAATACGAATATACATGTTCACTTAATATTGTGGAGAATCATGATCGGTTTGTTTCTTGAAAACATATTTGGGGTTTCCCCTTACACTTATCTTTTGCAAAAATACCTTTAGGTGGAGTTAAGACTAGGCCAAAACAACAAAGTAAAGTATTTCCACTATTTAGTTTAGAAACATGATCTACCAACAATAAAAATTAAGCATGCATACGGAAGCAAATAATAAACAAACAAACAAAATCACACAAAACATGGGTTGCCTCCCAAGAAGCGCTTTTCTTTATTTACGAGTCTTGTAGCTAGACTCAAGGTCATGGGTTAACGTGTATCGCTTATGCTCACATAACCAAGTGTGAGCCATCTAATAGTCGCCTCATCTTTCTTATATTCGGCTTCTAACTCTAAGCATCCGCGATAGTATCTTTTATTCTTTTCATGCGTGTACTTAAGTCCTTTTCTCTTATCATTCTCACTTAACATTTCCATGGGCGGATACCTACTACGCTTTTCCATGGGAAAACCTTTGAACCTAGGGTGTGTGCGGGGCATTTGATAGACAAAATCTTCATCCCCATCCGAGAATGTAATTAGCCCTTCTATGAGTTTTTCATCGAGGTTGGTCAACCGTTTGAAGGGTTTTCCAAACACAACTTGGGTCAACTTATTATCAATAAACTCTCCTAGATTCTCCATAACCATGAACTCAACAAGATAAACCAAGCTTCCTACAAACACATGCAATGGTATTGCCTTAGCAATAATGTTTTCTCCTTTGTATTCTAACTCATCTACCATGATTTTATTGTATTCATTACGTGAGATTATGTTCATTGGAAGAGATGAGTTGAGATAGGCGTTAAAGCTCTTAAATCCGATCTTACAAGGGAATTGCATGTTAAATGAACTATCACACTCAATCCTAGTTCTGGGGTCAACATACCTAAGAGGGTTTATTTCTTCTTCCATCCTATTCTCATTAATCACATCACCATCATCAAGATCCTCATCGGAGTCTGAATAGTAGAAAGGACTAGCCCTATGGTCATCATCATGATCAGACTCTTCTAACTCAGAATTATTGTCAAAGTGGTGGTTGGGTGAGAGGTTAGGTGGGTTCTCATTTTCTGCTAAAGGAAGTGGGGCGGGCATTTGGAAGATCCTACGACGAAAAACACGAATAACAGGAATCAACCGATCAATGTTATTGTGATCCATCGAAATATTTTACGAACAAAGGCACAAAGAAATAAGATAGACTAAAGAGAACCTAAAAATAAAAATAAAATCTTACTAGAAAGGAATCTAGCAAGTAGACCTAATAAAAAGAAATTCTAACCTAGACAATAACTATTCCCCGGCAACGGCGCCAAAAACTTGATGCGTGGGAATTGCACCTGGCTTTACCCCTCGAGGGATCTCGAGAAGCTTACAACCCCCACCAGGCAGTGTACCTGATCGTTGTAGTATAGTATAGTGACAAGTACCGGGGGATTGATCGTTCAGCTTAGGAATAGTGTCGCTAGGATTAGAAAACCTAAATACTAGTTTTAAAGGTGAGGGATGATTATTTTTTGTATTTTATATTTTTTAGAAAGCAATTAAAAATCTCGGGTTTGAAGGATTTGGGCGGAATTAGTTGCTAATCAACTAACCCAATACTAAAGATGCAATCAAAATAAAATACTAGAAATGAAAATAAACTAAATTATACTAAAGTTGTGAACAATAAGTGGAGAAAATGTGTTTACTTAGATTTCACTATTCCCTAGACATCTTTTACACGTTAATTACTTGTTATAATTGCATGGATGACGGATCGTATTCCTTAATACCATTCATGGGGTGACACACTTAACTCCCCAATTCTATGAGCTCTTATCTCCTCCTATACCACGCCCAACACAACTATAGGGATTGTAAACAGTGGCTCATGCATTAAATACAACCAATAAAGACCTAGTGCGCGTCGGTTCATGTTTCTTAAGACGTTCAAGCATGTTACCAATTGGAGATCTGCCAGTTTTCTTAAGCCTAACATATAAATCATTCATCCAAGACAAGTATAAACAAGTAATCAACACATAATTAACATCTAGGTTTCATTAGATCCAAGCAAACACAAGATAGATCTAGCCTAGCATGATGGAGTTAAGATGATGAGGCAAAAAATGATCCATTTTTAAGGGGTCATTTAAGCCCGAATTCGAATTTATTTGATCAAATATTGTGTATAAAAACTGTTTTTTTATAACTTTTTTGTGTTTCTTCCAACTAGGATTGTTTGAAATTTTTTTAGTATGAATTTTATGTAACTAGATGAACAACAATTAGAAATTTAATGTAATACATCAAGATCCGTTATATCCAACCAGAAAATGAATTTTATGACAATATAAGTTGACAAATACATCAAAATAATTACTCCATAAAAGGTTACAAATATGTTAACTTTAATATCTCAAATAACTTAAATATGTTTGATTGAAAATTATATTGTGTTAACGTTGATATAACTGTTGCAGCGATGACGCGGACATAGATGAAGCTGACATGGAAACAATTTAGTGTTGACATGGTCATGACATGTCACATGAATGACATAAATGTTTTGTTTTTGAAAGCTTAATAACTATTTTAAAACTAAACAAAAGTATAGTAACAAAAAGTTTATATAGTGACGTATATGAATATTCTTAGAAAGTATAGTGGTCTTGTGGTGCAAAAATCCTGTTAACATATATCCAATCATCACTAAAAGTCACGGCCAATGTGAGATTTGCCTATGGTGTTACATTCACCCCCTCTTAGGGGAATCCCGTCTCGGAATTCTCTTTTAATACCTTTGTCTCTGCAGAAATCATCCATAACTTTATTCTTGAACTCTGTCCCATTGTCACACCTGATGATCTTGATTTTCTTTTCAAATTGATTTTCAACTTTAGTAATAAATGTCTTAAGGATGCCAGTGGTTTCATCCTTGGTTCTTAAAAAGAAAACCCATGTGAATCTACTAAAATCATCAGTCACAACAAGACAATACTTCTTTAAATTGATGCTGCTCACAGAAGTAGGACCAAACAAGTCCATATGCAGCATAAAGAGTGGATGATCAATAGAATTGAATGCTTTAGTCTTGCATGAAGCTCTGTGTTGCTTTCCTTTGAGACAGGCAACACAAGTTTGGTCATTTTCAAATCTTTTCTCTGGTAGACCTCTGACAAGTCCATATTTTACAATCTTGTTGATGGTCTTGAAGTTAACATGACCAAGTCTTCTGTGCCAAAGCATTGATTCATCCAAAGTGGCTTTTACAAGCAAGCAAGTAACATCATTATTAGCCACTATGTTCTTCATGTCAATGCTATACAGATTTCCTTTTCTAGGGATTGTAAGCAAAATTTCACTTTCATCAGGGAGCTTATAATCCTTAGATAAGATATAGCATTCATCTTCTGTGAATAGAACTCTATGCTTCTTGTCACACATCTGTGACACACTGAAAAGATTGTACTTGAGTTCTTTCACATAGTGCACATTCTCAAAATCTATATTTCCAGCCTTGATTGTTCCTTTGCCAGAAACTCTGCCACCAATTCCTCCTCCAAAGCTGACAAATTGTCCATCATAAGGTTGAAAGTCTGAAAGATAGGACTTATTGCCAGTCATGTGCCTGGAACATCCACTGTCTGAGTATCCTTGATCATTTGTAGTCTTTGAATGTTCCTGCACACAAAATAAAGGAATTAGTTCCTTTTGGGGACCCAAGCCATAAATGACTTGGATCTGCCTCGTGTATCAATATAATTGTATCTTTCAAAGGTCATTGATACACCATTGGGATTGTTTGAGGTGATGGTTCCTTTTGGTTTCCATTCCCAACGTGCTGAGGCCTTAACAGTATTTCCCAAATTTACCCTTTCATTGTTCACAGACCCACCAGTGGAAACCTTTGGCCTTGCAGTAGTAACTGCTGGCTTAGCAGTGGAAACTGCTGGCTTTGAAATTTTGGGTACCCACTTGTGATTATTATAAACTTTCTTTTCAAAATTGGTAACAGGGGACTTAGGGTAAACTCTGTTTTTATTGCTGGCAGTGGTAACTGCTGGTCTAGCAGTGGAAATTGCTTTCATGCCAGAATGAAGCAAAACAGACCTGGGAATCATTTTGCTAAGTGGATTTGGGTGAGTTAAGTTATTAGCATTGTGGCCATTCACCCTAGTATTCCCAAACACTTCCCTTCTACCCAAGTGGTAGGTACAACTATAAGACAAATGGTCAAAGCTACCACAGATATGACAGGGTTTGTTGTTGAACACAAAGTCACTACCAAATTGCCTAGATTTAACATGATTCCAACTTCTCATATTACCCCTAGGAGTTGGCGACCTACTTCTGTACATCTCTGCATATCTAGTAGTGGGCCTAGTGAAATTAGGTTGTGACCTAGGCTTCTCTTTGACAACATCAGGGATACTCTTTTTAACCTCCACACTAGGTTTAGACTCAACATTCAAACTTTCATCTTTAAGAGATAAGTCACTAGCACTATCAAATGTATCAACCTCAACCTGAACCTTTTCAATAACAGCTGGTTTAACAAATTTTGGTCCATAGGTCATAGGTGGTTCCTAGAATTCTTCTAATCCTGTGTGAGCTAAGTCAATGCCAGGAGGTGATGGAACACCTCTTAGAGGTGGTGGAACTGATTTGTATCCAACTCCTGATTTGGCTTTGTTCACAACTTGGGCTTCCCAAATTTTGTCAATACACTTGGATTGGTGATCCAGTGTATTGCAAGTTATCTTTATATTCTCACTAGCCATTTTAACCTTTTCTAGTTCTTCCCTAAGAACCTTATTTACAGCAACCTGATAATCTAAGTCTCTTCTTAGAACTGCAATATCATCATTGAACTTAGATTCATTTGCCCTATAATGCTCTAATTGAGTTTTTAAAACACCTAGGCCTCTTTTATGATTTGCTAAGTTATAATTAGTATGATTTAACTCTAGCAATTGTTCATCATATTGTGCTTTAATTTTCTCATACTCTTTTAAGGTCTTACAAGATTTAGAACAAGCATTATTAATTTGTACCTCAGAGTCAGAAAAAAGCCATTAGTGCAAGCTCAGTGGCAACCATTGCAGACTCTGAATCATCTTCCTCATCCTTAGTCATAAAGCTCCAATCAAAGCTCACTCCATCAATAGCCAATAGCCCCTTTGGCTCATCAGTTGTAGGTTCCTTTTTATTGTCTTGCTTATACCAAGTTGACCTGTTGTCAGATTTCCTTGGCTTCTTGCACTCCCTGGCAAAGTGCCCCTTCTTATGACAATTATAGCACTCCACCTTCTTTTTGTCAAACCCTGCTGTTTCAGTGCCACTGATGTTAATCTTTCTTCCAGTCTTCTTCCAAAACTTCTTTGTTCTTAAGCTTAGTAATGCCACCTGCCATTTAATGTCCATCTCCTCCATATCATCCTAATCAATTTGATCCAAAACCTCATGATTGAGAATTGAACCACCTACTTGACTTGATATAAAGGCATAAAAGGTAGTATCACTAAGTCCTGCAATCTGTCTCTTTGAGCTACCAGTGGAAACACTTCCACTACTAGTGGAAACAACAATGTTAGCACTGTCATCATCACTATCACTTTCTTCATCTGAACTATCATCAAGAGATGATGATATGAGTGCTACACTTCCTGAACCTATGCTTAATTTGCCAGCTTTCTTCAATCTTTGTTCAATAACCTTGAAGTTATTGTACAAATCATTAAGTTTCATGGTCTCCAAATCTGACTTATCTTCCCACACTGCAACATTGGTTCCAAACTCAGAGGGTAAGCTTCTTAAGAACTTTAGATTGAGGTCTTCCCTTTCCACCTCAATTCCAAAAATAGTGAGTTGAGTAACAATCTTTTGTAGCCTTGTGAAGATGCTATCAATAGATTCATTACTTGTTGAACCAAAGTTTTCATAAGTCTGTTTCAGCAGGGTCTTCTGAGTCTTCTTGGTGGAATCATTACCACCAAAAACATTACAGATCTCCTCAAAAAGAGTCTTTGCAGTCTTGTACTTGCTGAATGCTAGAACTTGGTCTCTAGGAAGTGTCATCAGCAACAAACCTCTGGCCTTCAGATCATTCTTCATCTGAAGTCTTTCATCATTAGTAACAGGTCCAATGTTGACCTTTATTACTTCCTTGCCACCAACCATCTCTGAAGTAGAATTTGGTTTGAAGGAATTACCAACCATAATGATCTCCCAGAGTGTATAGTCTTGGACCATAAAGAATTGTTCGATCATTAGCCTCCACATCTCAAAGTCATTCAACTTAAGCTTTGGAAGCTTAGCAACAATGTTTGATTGACTGGTTTCTGTCTCCATTGATTCTTTTGAGTGAACTAGAGTCTTCTAAATCAAAGTATCAAAACCTGGCTCTCATACCACTTGTTGGATCTTAACACTTGAACTGTGTTAGATTGATACTTTGAGTTATATCACTAAGTATGCGGAATCTACTTAGTAACACTTAGAAGTTTGATTGTGAGTAAGACAGTTGTTTATGAATAAGAACAATGTATGTAACAAACGATTAGCTCCAATATTATTAATGATAATAATACGAGTGATCTTGATATCACTAGGGTTACACCTTGAAGCTCTAGAAAAGTATATCTAACCTTTAACCTAGGATCTCCTTTTATAGCACAAGGAGTCCTCTTCTACAAGATAGGTATAATGCTAATAGAATAAGATATACACAAGATCTATTCTATATTTATCTAAACACATTTCCTAACAGTTATCTAAACAACAGTGGTAATATATGTTCTTGCAGTGGTAATGAGTTTCCACTGCAAGTACATTCTTCAGCAGTTGCAATGTCTTCACTAGCCGTGGTAACTGTTAGTATAATTCCCAACAGGGTTCTATTATGCAAATCTAAAGTTGTTTATTAATTATTCTAATAGATAAACATTAATCGATAAGATTTAGGATATCGGATTTTGATGAGGCGAAAAATGAACCATTTTTAGGGGGTCATTTAAGCCCGGAATTGAATTTATTTGATCAAATATTGCACTAAATTGTTCCTTTTATGATTTTAGGTACTTTGGGAGTGAAATCTGGAAAAGGAAGCATTTTGGACGTTTTTGGAGCATAAAAGTGATGAAATCGGCAAAGACTTAATTTTCCATGCTGAGAACAGTTGCTGACGGCGTCAAGAAGAGAAATGTGACGGCGTCAGGAGTAAAATCCATGACGACCCAGTGAAAACCTGAAGGCGTCAAGAGAAGGGCGTCAAGAGTAATTTTGGTGACGGCCTGAAGATAGACTACACGTGACGGCGTCAAACCTAGATCTAGGCAGTCCGAGGAGTTTATTGGCGGCGAGATGACGGCGTCAGACATTTACTCTTGACGCCATCACCTCACAAAATCTATATATACTTTTCTATTTTTCATTCATAAGGAGAGGAACTTGTGTGGAGAATACTAGGGTCGAACCTAATAAACCCTAGGTCGTTTGTAACAGTATTTTCAAGGGTTTTCACCCCTTGAAACCTTTCATGTTCAATTAAGATAAGTCCTCTTTCAATTCAATCAATATGTCTGTGTTGTTTGAATATATCTTATGCTTGTCTTGATTTTAACATGTTAGGCTAGATCTTTCATGTGTTTGCTTAGATGTAATGAAACCTAGATGTTAATTATAGGTTGATTGCTTGTTTATAGTTGTAATGGATGAATGATTTCAATGTTAGGCTTAAGAAAACTGGCAGATCTCCATTGTGTAACTTGCTTGAACGTCTTAAGAAACATGAACCGATATGTACTAGGTTTTTATGATTGTATTTAATGCATAAGCAAATTCTAGTGATCCCATGTTAGGAGTTTCTTAGCCGGCTCGACATAGGAGTGAAGTAGGCGCTTATAGGATTGGGGAAGTAAGTACGCCACCCCATGAATGGTATTAAGGAATACAATCCGTCATCCACGCAACTGTAACAAGTAATTAACTTGTAAAAGATATCTAGGGAGTAGTGAAATCAACACAATTCTCCCATATATTGCTCACACCACTAGTTTAATTTAGTTTATTTTCATTTTTAGTATTTTATTTTGATTGCATCTTTAGTTATTGGGTTAGTTGATTAGCAACTAATTTCGCCCACTCCTTCAAAAACCGAGATTTTACTTGCTTTCATAAAAAATATAAAAATACAAAAAAAATCATCTCTCATCTCTAGACCTAGTTCTTAGGTTTTCTAATCCTAGCGACACTATTCCCAAGTTGAACGATCAATCCCCCGGAACTTGTCACTATACTATACTATAACGATCAGGTACACTGCCTGGTGGGGGTTGTAAGCTTCTCGAGATCCCTCGATAGGTAAAGCCTGGTGCAATTTCCACGCATCAAGTTTTTGGCGCCGCAGCTGGGGGAATAGTTATTGTCTAGGTTAGAATTTCTTTTTATTAGGTCTACTTGCTAGATTCCTTTCTAGTAAGGTTTTATTTTTATTTTTAGGTTTTCTTTAGTCTATCTTATTTATTTGTGTCTTTGTTCGTATTAGGTTGGTCTTTATGGATTTAGAGAATCGCCGTTTAGAAGTTAGCAAGAGGCTTATAGCGCATAAAAGAAGAAAGAGAGAAGTTAACACATTTAAGGAATTTATTAAGCCCCTCCAAATGAAAGTTGAGTTTACAGACTTTGCTCCAACCCCTGATGAACTGAGTTACCATAGATTTCTTCTACAACACCCCTGCCCCTCAAAATATAGAAAAGAACCATGGATTAGGAGGCATAACTTTAGGAACATAAAAATTCCTTGCATGATTGGGTACATGTCTAGAGAGCATACATACATTGACTTAAAAGCACCCATGAATATTATGTCTAGGCTCTACTACAACTGAATAATGAACGAAAGGTTAAGCCCTAGAAAAGACCCTTACAACTCTAATAGGCTATGTAATTTCGTCAGGAGAGTTAAAGGGGTACACATCTTTATAGGAAATTTTACTTATCAACGCGACTTCATAATCCTAGAAGATGTTAGAGGCCTTATAGATCCACACCTAGGAGAGATGGTTCTTGGACGACCTTTTGTTGAGAAGACTAAGATGTATTGTGATCATGAGAAGGGGATAGTTCAGTTTAATGAAGGGATAGAGAAGATTACATTTATGATGCCTCACATGAAGGAAGAATTAAAAAGCATCAAGATTCTACAAATTGATGAGATTAGACCTTATGAGGTTAAGGAAGATGGAATTGATGATGATGCCTATTATGAGAGGAGGCGAACATACTATTCAGGTTGCATGGATCTAGGCCTTGAATACAAGCGTGATGAGAATTAGGTTAGATGTTTTGAGTCGGCACAGAAGTGGGAAAGAAAAACGTAACCTATGACCTTGAGTCTAGCTACAAGACTCGTAAATAAAGAAAAGCGCTTCTTGGGAGGCAACCCATGTTTTGTGTGATTTTTATTTTTGTTTGATTGTTATTTGTTTCCGTATACATGCTTTTTCTTATTGTTGGTAGATCATGTTTCAAACTAAAATGGTGAAAATACTTTATTTTGTTGTTTGGCTTAGTCTTAACTTCATCCAAAGATATTTCACAAAAGATAAGTGTAAGGGAAAACCCCAAATATGTTTTTAAGAAACAAAACCGATCATGATTCTCCACAATATTAAGTGAACATGTATATTCGTATTTGTTAGAGTCAAATGCTTGTATCGAGTCATAATGATGTTTTGCAGGATCTTCCAGGAAGTAGGACAAAGTTTTTCCAGAAATTTTTCAGAAACTTAACACAAGAATTTCTGCAGTTCACTTCTAACGGCGTCAGGAAGTAACTCCTGACGGTGTCACGTGTAAAATTTTAGAAATTTTACCAGTTTTGTTTTTCTAACGGAGTCTTAAAGTTTTTGTTAAATCTTTAGTTTTATAATCTCCAGGAGATCTGCAAACATCATTCCACAAGCATTATATCTTACTTTGTTTTCTAGGATTTGTTAGCATATATAGATTGCCGCCGATTTTACGCGAGGTTGCCTTGTCTGTTTTCTCAGGTTTAACAAGTTATATATGACAAGAAGATGATTTATATTCTGAAAGGAAAGCTTTGATTGTTCATTTTCTTGGAGGAAGATCTAACCTGGCTACCTTATTATCCATACCGAGCGAATCAGGGGAGTATTTGATTTCATTCTTTTTACTTATTTCACTTTTACATTCTTTACTTTGTGACAACTGGCAAATTAGGGAGCCATTTTAAAAACCCGCATTACGTTAAAAGTTCGTTTATAAATCTATGTTGGAAATTTTATTCGTAACGAACTTGTTGATACGTGGGAATCGCACCAGGCTTTACCTCTCAAGGAATCTTGAGAAGCTTACAACCCCCACCAGGCACTGTACCTGATCGTTGTAGTATAGTATAGTGACAAGTACCGGGGGATTGATCGTTCAGCTTAGGAATAGTGTCGCTAGGATTAGAAAACCTAAATACTAGTTCTAAAGGTGAGGGATGATTATTTTTGTATTTTATATTTTTTAGAAAGCAATTAAAATCTCAGGTTTGAAGGATTTGGGCGAAATTAGTTGCTAATCAACTAACCCGATACTAAAGATGCAATCAAAATAAAATACTAGAAATGAAAATAAACTAAATTATACTAAAGTTGTGAGCAATAAGTGGAGAAAATGTGTTTACTTAGATTTCACTACTCCCTAGACATCTTTTACACGTTAATTACTTGTTATAATTGCATGGATGACGGATCGTATTCCTTAATACCATTCATGGGGTGGCACACTTAACTCCCCAATTCTATGAGCTCTTATCTCCTCCTATACCATGCCCAGCACAACTATAGGGATTTTAAACAGTGGCTCATGCATTAAATACAACCAATAAAGACCTAGTGCGCGTCGGTTCATGTTTCTTAAGACGTTCAAGCATGTTACCAATTGGAGATCTGCCAGTTTTCTTAAGCCTAACATATAAATCATTCATCCAAGACAAGTATAAACAAGTAATCAACACATAATTAACATCTAGGTTTCATTAGATCCAAGCAAACACAAGATAGATCTAGCCTAGCATGATGGAGTTAAGATGATGAGGCGAAAAATGATCCATTTTTAGGGGGTCATTTAAGCCCGAATTCGAATTTATTTGATCAAATATTGCCCTAAATCGTTCCTTTTGTGATTTTAGGTACTTGGAGAGTGAATTCTGGAAAAGAAGCCATTTCGGACGTTTTTGGAGCATAAAAGTGAAGAAAACGGCAAAGTCTCAAATTTCTATGCTGGGAACAGTGCATGAAGGCGTCAAGAATTGCTCTTGACGGCGTCAGAGTCCCAAGAATAAAATACCGTGGTTGATGACGGCATCACATAGGCCGTCAGAAATAGATCAAGGCCGTCCGAGGAAGCATTTGGCGGCGAGATGACGGCGTCACACCATTGCTCTTGACGCCGTCACCCCTGTTTTCCTATATATAGTTTTCTAGTTTTTCACATTAGAAAGAGGGAGAAGTTTTAGTGAAACCCTAAAGACGAATTTGGTGCAACTTTTACAGGTTTTTCAAGGGTTCCAAACCCTTGATACCTTGCATTGTAATTGAGATAAGTGTTCTTCTAATTCAATCAATATGTCTATGTGTTGGTTGTCTATATCTTGTTCTTGTCTCAATTCCATTATGCTAGGCTAGATTTCTTTTGTGTTTGCTTAGATCTAATGAAACCTAGATATTGATTATGTGTTGATTACTTGTCTATTCTTGTTTTGGATGAATGATTTTATATGTTAGGCTTAAGAAAACTGGCAGATCTCCAAATGGTAACATGCTTGAACGTCTTAAGAAACATGAACCGAGGCGTACTAGGTCTTTATTGGTTGTATTTAATGCATGAGCCACTGTTTATAATCCCTATAGTTGTGCTGGGTCATGGTGTAGGAGGAGATAAGAGCTCATAGAATTGGGGAGTTATGTATGCCACCCCATGAATGGTATTAAGGAATACAATCCGTCATCCATACAATTATAACAAGTAATTAACGTGTAAAAGATATCTAGAGAGTAGTGAAGTCTAAGTAAACACAATTTCTCCAATTACTGCTCACAACCTTAGTATAAATTAGTTTATTTTCATTTTTAGTATTTTATTTTGATTGCATCTTAGTTTTGGGTTAGTTGAATAGCAACTAATTCCGCCCACTCTTCCAAAACCCGAGATTTTACTTGCTTTCCATAAAATATAAAAATACAAAAATAATCATCCCTCACCTCTAGAACTAGTAATTAGGCTTTCTAATCCTAGCGACACTATTCCTAAGCTGAACGATCAATCCCCCGGTACTTGTCACTATACTATACTACAACGATCAGGTACACTGCCTGGTGGGGGTTGTAAGCTTCTCGAGATCCCTCGAGAGGTAAAGCCTGTTGCGATTCCCACGCATCAAGTTTTTGGCGCCGTTGCCGGGGAATAGTTATTTTCTAGGTTAGGATTTCTTTTTATTAGGTCTACTTGCTAGATTCCTTTCTAGTAAGATTTTTATTTTTATTTTTAGGTCTTCTTTAGTCTATCTTATTTCTTCGTGCCTTTGTTCGTAACTCTTTACCATCCGACATCATGGAAGGTGGTAACATCTTTGAACCTGTCATCCCACCACAACAAAACCCACCACTAGAACCCCTTAGGCCCCGAACCTTAGGAGAGTATTCCCGACCTAGCCACCAAGGCTACCGAAACACCATTGAGCTCACCGGAGACAATGTGACCCCCTTGCGATCCGACACCATCCGGTTGATGCAAAGCGGATGTGCATTCCATGGACTTCGTTCCGAAGATCCAAACCAACACCTTAAGGACTTTCTCAAAATCGTAGATTCCATAGACCTAGGTGTTGAAACTAGAGAGACTACCCGTTTACGCCTATTCCAATTCTCTCTACGGGATCAAGCTAGTCAATGGCTTGAGCGTTTACCCGCGGGATCCATCACCACATGGGATGATCTCACCACTCGTTTCCTTGCTCAATTTTTCCCACCGGGGAGAACTACTAAGCTTAGAAATGACATCTTGATGTTTCAACAACGTCAAAATGAAACCTTTTATGAAGCATGGATTCGATATAAAGACCTACTCCGAAAAGTCCCTCATCATGGCATCGAACCATGGCTCCAGATCCAAATCTTTTACGATAAGGTTGACTATCAAACAAGGAAAGCCATTGATTACGCAGCCAAGGAAAGGCTAGATAGACTTAGCGTTGACGAGTGCTGGAAAGTTCTTGAGGAGTTGGCACAATACGAAGAGGAAGGATGGGAGGACCCGATGTTCCCAAGCAAGGTAAAACTTGACTACGCATGTGCCACCCAAGAAGAGTTGTTAGGAAGCATCGAGAAGCAGGTAAAAGAATTGATGAATATTGAGAAACTTGCTGCTGAACCCGTGTGGAATCATAATCCACGTAGGAATACGGTTATCAGCCAAAATTTTCCTGAACGCTCACGACAAGAGGAGTTCGAAGGGATAATGGTAACCTTCATGGATAATCAGGAAAAACAAATCCAGCACCTAGAGGCACGCATGGAAAGAACTCATAAAGCTTTTATGAATTTCGCAGACCAATTCATATCAAGGGTCAAAGAAAAGATCAAAGAGAATTCCATACCTAAAAAAATTGAAAAAGTCTTCGAGGTGTCAACCCCTTTGGTGTTTGACCAAGAGGATAGCGGGAAATTTTCCTCAAATGCTTTACCATTAACTACCCCCGTTCTCATGAACACCCCCATGCAGAGAAAAGTTCGCAAATCCATAACATTTTCGTTGGATGTTTGCGAACTACATTCCCGATCTCATCCAAAAAACGTTCTTTTGGTTTTAAACCCGGTGTAAAGAGGTCGCACCTCGAAAACACCACTGATTTGAAACCCCCTATGGAACAACATCTTTCTTCTCACACCAATGACCCGTGCATAGGGATCAACTTAGCCAAAATGTCACCCGACTCCCTCTACAACCTTACCTCTTTCCGTGACAGTAATGAGACGTTCGACCCTGGTGGACCTCGTTAATGGAATAGCTACTCATGGGTTATTACTAATGATTAGTTATTCACGCAAAGAGCAGGGACTAAACATGAAACTACACCAAACCTTACCTTACACGGGCATCTGACGGCGTCAGATTTAACTCTTGACGCCGTCAGCTCGATGGATCAGCAATATTAACCCAAAACCAATCACTTTCAACCCATACCCCACAAATCTCACCCAAAGTGCTGCTGCTACTCTGATTCTCCAACCTCCAATTCGACGTCTTCCGCATCCAATCTTCACTTGGTAAGTGATTATTCTTCATCTTTTCTCGATCAATTGTCCCTAGGACCCATCAATTTGAGAAACCCCTTTCGCCCGAAACCCCACTCTTGACCCACTATTAGCAAATCGTAATGCCATCCAATTGATGATTTGTAATCATGGGGTTACCATTTGGTGATGTTGTCTCACCCAAATCATGCATTAATTTAGAGAAAACCCATCATGCCTCGGATTCTTTGACCCCCCACCCCTGGTTCCTGATTAAAGGAGCGTTTGGGTAATGGGTTAAGAGTTTGAAAATTGATTTTTTCCCTCGTATTTGCATGGTTTTGATTCTGATCCATCTGACGGCGTCAGGATTACTCTTGACGGTGTCAGATGTGTCTGACTGCATAAAGTTTATCAAAATTCTCGTTCTAATCGTTTCCGTTCACTCCACCTTTTTCCAAGAAAATGAGCAAAAGATCTCGTCAACATAAGGGCAGTTCCTCTAGATCTCAAGGGGTCAATTATGGAGAACTAGTCCATAGTTGGAGCGAGTTTGGCGATGTTGGTACTAGCACCAAGTATGCAGAGTTGTGTAACCACCATATTGATGCTGGGGCTGTGGTTGACTGGGATTTTCTGAGAGCCAGTGGGTTGGAGGCTACATTTTTAGGGAGGATCCGCACAGATGGGTTTGCGGGTCCGCAGTGGGAGAGATTGTTTAGGATTAGAGAGACAGTGTATAGTGAGTTAGTGAGAGAGTTCTTTGCGACCTTCCGTTTTGATCAGGCTGAGGCTAGGGCAGATATGGGGGGCACCACTGTGTATTTTAGGCTAGGGGGAGAGTTGAGGTCATGTTCAGTGGCTGAGTTTGGTTGGAGGCTGGGGTTATATACTAGTGAGGAGGTTGATGGGACTTTTCTGCAGAGGTTGTTACATGGAGAGACTCAGAGGAGTGAGATGAGGTGTATCACTTTTTGGCCAACCATAGGGGATGGGGTTTACACCTCGACTACTGGGGCTGCATCGATCAGGGACCCCATTGTTAGGCTAGTTCACAGGTGCATCACATACAGCCTGTCTGCACGTCATGGCACTACTCACCGTATCACTGCTTCGGACCTGTTCTACTTGTACACCATCTTTTCTGCGGATGTCTACTGCAACATCCCGTTTTGGGTGGCCAGTTATTTGAGGACCAGTGTGGTTGAGAGGGATATTGACAAGGTGTACGGGGGGATGTTCGTGACCCGGTTGGCTCGTTCCTATGGTCTTCTTACTCCTCAGATCATGGGGTACTTGAGCGACTGCGGGAACTGCAGGATAGTGAGGGCGAAATCCCTCAGGCAGATGAGCATTGTGATGCAGATGGTGGATGGGTCCTACACCTGGTACGTGGCAGCAGGGCCTGCTGGTGAGGATGATGATGATGATGATGATGAGGGTATGCCCCAGCAGCATCAGTTTGCTAGGTATGAGGAGGGGACTGCTGACTACTACCGGCACATGAGCCGAGGAGACTGGTAGGCGCATCAGGGGGCTTGGATGGGTCAGGTGGATGCTTGGAGAACCACCACTGACCAGAGATTTGACTGGATGTATGATCACACAGTCCGCCAGATGCAGCATCTTTCGACCCGTGATCACATCGAGCCCCATCTGCAGATTGACCCATTCCCTGGGCGCGAGCAGGACTATCCTCCCTATGGGTATACTGGGCACCTCCCACCTGGCTACGATTATCGCTTTGGTCCTCCCCCTCAGTGATTCATTTTGATATCTGTGGTTCTTGAACAATTTATTCTCGGTTGTATGATTTGAAACATTTGGTCTTGTAATAGTTTAGGATTCAGCCTCTGTTGGCTTTGGACACTTTCTATATTTTTTTTTACTTTCTTTTTTCTTCTTTTTAACAAATATTATGCATGTTCGGCTTTTAATTTTATTGTTGGTTAATCTTTGCAACCCATGTTTTGTGTGATTTTATTTGTTTGATTGTTATTTGCTTCCGTATGCATGTTTTATTTTTATTGTTGGTTGATCATGTTTCTCAATTAAAATGTGGAAATACTTTACTATGTTGTTTGGCCTAGTCTTAACTCCAACTTAAAAGTATTTTTGCAAAAGATAAGTGTAAGTGGAAACCCCAAATATGTTTTTAAGAAACAAACCGATCATGATTCTCCCCAATATTAAATGAGCATGTATATTCGTATTTGTTAGAGTCAAATGCTTGTATTGAGTCATAATGAAGTTTTGCAGGATTTTCCAGGAAGTAGGACCAAGATTTTCCAGAAATTTTCCGGAAACTTAACATAAGAATTTCTGCAGGTCCATTCTGACGGCGTCAGGGGTTTACTCTTGACGGCGTCAGGAGTTAAAATCTGGAAATTTTACCGGTTTTGTTTTTCTAACGGAGTCTTATGGTTTTTGTGAATTATTAAGTTTTATAATCTCCAGGAAATCTGCAAACTTCATTCCACAAGCATTATATCTTACTTTGTTTTCTAGGATTTAGTAACTTATATAGGATGCCGCCGATTTTACGCAAGGTTGTCTTGTCTATTTTTGTCAGGATTTACAGGTTATGTTCGACAAGGAGATGATTTATATTCTGGAAGGGAAGCTTTGATTGTTCGTTTTCTTGGAGGAAGATCTAACCTGGCCAACCTATAATCCATATCGAGCGAATCAGGGGAGTATTTGATTTCATTCTCTTTACTTTTTCACTTTTACATTCTTTACTTGAACATTGGGGACAATGTTCATCTTAAGTGTAAGGGGAGGGTAAAAAGATGATACCTTACATATGCACTTTCGCTTGAGTTTGTTTTGTTTAATGGTAGATGTGTAATAAAACTATGAGAAATACTTGTTAGTGCAATTTTAGCGCCAAATTTAAATTTTTTTACAACATTTAGGAGTGAAACTTTAGCCATAGCAAGCGTCTCATGGATAGGAGGTTGTATGACTAGCACATAACCGTATATTCAGAAAAATTTTCCACCCAAAAATGTGAGGTTCGCCTTTAGATTTGATAGGAAAAGCATTCATTATTAGTGCTTATGAGTGTACCGGTAGCATTTAGATTCTAGAACTTGCGTTAGTGATGCATCCCGAGACCGCTAGTGAGACTACATTCGTGTGGTAGGATTTACTACATGATAAGAGGCATTAGGATCACCCTTGTGTTAAACCCGTATCATAATTACTTGACCATTTAAGTCATATTACTTGGCTAGTTAAGTCAACTAATTTTTCCCACACCCTTAGCGTTGTACTCATTTTTAGTACACGATACCCCTAGTACACCCCTCCGAGCCTATCTTTTCGTTTCTAACTTTAAGCATTTTACTTAAAGGAAGAATTTGTTACACCCCACTTAAATATACAACCAAATCGCCTTAGCCTTCCGTGTATGCGCTCATCTTTAGTGCATTATTGTTATTTGTTAAACCCTAAGTTAACTTTCTAATTGATTACATGGTTGCTAAGTCGAGTCATATCCTTGTACATATTGTTTTGGGACGATTGGGACTCATGGGTAAGTACTTATTTTATGGAGTAATGGGGAAGAACATCATTTATTACCCCCATATGTGCGTTAATCTTAAAAGTGCTCCAAGTGTTTTGATTTTCTTAATTCGAGTCATTAGAATAGTTGAATGTAAAGTATGTAAGGATTCAAGTGTAAGGGGAACGTTCATACCCCTATGATGTATTATTTTGGATGGTAGGGTAAGAGTGTATGCAAAAAAAAAAAAAAAAAAAAAAAAAAAATCAAAAAAATCAAAAAAATTAAGAAAAAGAAAAAAAAATAGAAAAGAAGAAAAAAAAAAGAAAAAAAAAAAAAGAAAAAAAACATACGGACTACCATCCCGTTTCATTCTATGTTCATTTTATGTTTTTGTTATTTCTCATTTGTTAGCTTAAGTCGAGTCTAGTCTTGGCTTAGCAACGCCATCTTGTACATGTAATTAACCAAGATTGTTAACTCGCCACCAGTAAAACTTCCTTTATCCAACAAAACCGTGTAATTCATATCCCTATACCTAACGTTACAACCCTTTAAAAGACCTCTTTGATAGTTTATCCTAGGTGCTTACGCCATGTGGTGGAGGTTTGATCCTTTCCCAAGCCTATGGTAATCTATTTTGCTATGACAGGTAGTGAGAGATATCTTCCATTTCCATAATGTTATATTACTTTATTACACCCGAGAGATGTGAGTATCTAAACACTATGTGTGAGGTGCTTGTGTATGACCTCCGTGCTTGTCTATTGGTCTTTAGTGGAACGATTATTTGTTATAATTACTTTTATATTAGTGTTAAATGACCCCTAACCTGTCTTTTGAGTAGAATAAAAGCGCATTTGCTTGAGGACAAGCAAATCTCAAGTGTAAGGGTATATGATGAGGCGAAAAATGATCCGTTTTTAGGGGGTCATTTAAGCCCAAATTCGAATTTATTTGATCAAATATTGCCCTAAATCGTTCTTTTTGTGATTTTAGGTACCTGGAGAGTGAATTCTGGAAAAGAAGCCATTTCGGACGTTTTTGGAGCATAAAAGTGAAGAAAACGGCAAAGTCTCAAATTTCTATGCTGGGAACAGTGCATGAAGGCGTCAAGAATTGCTCTTGACGGCGTCAGAGTCCCAAGAATAAAATACCGTGGTTGATGACGGCGTCACATAGGCCGTCAGAAGTAGATCAAGGCCGTCCGAGGAAGCATTTGGCGGCGAGATGACGGCGTCACACCATTGCTCTTGACGCCGTCACCCCTGTTTTCCTATATATAGTTTTCTAGTTTTTCACATTAGAAAGAGGGAGAAGTTTTGGTGAAACCCTAAAGACGAATTTGGTGCAACTTTTACAGGTTTTTCAAGGGTTCCAAACCCTTGATACCTTGCATTGTAATTGAGATAAGTGTTCTTCTAATTCAATCAATATGTCTATGTGTTGGTTGTCTATATCTTGTTCTTGTCTCAATTCCATTATGCTAGGCTAGATTTCTTTTGTGTTTGCTTAGATCTAATGAAACCTAGATATTGATTATGTGTTGATTACTTGTCTATTCTTGTTTTGGATGAATGATTTTATATGTTAGGCTTAAGAAAACTGGCAGATCTCCAAATGGTAACATGCTTGAACGTCTTAAGAAACATGAACCGAGGCGTACTAGGTCTTTATTGGTTGTATTTAATGCATGAGCCACTGTTTATAATCCCTATAGTTGTGCTGGGTCATGGTGTAGGAGGAGATAAGAGCTCATAGAATTGGGGAGTTATGTATGCCACCCCATGAATGGTATTAAGGAATACAATCCGTCATCCATACAATTATAACAAGTAATTAACGTGTAAAAGATATCTAGGGAGTAGTGAAGTCTAAGTAAACACAATTTCTCCAATTACTGCTCACAACCTTAGTATAAATTAGTTTATTTTCAATTTTAGTATTTTATTTTGATTGCATCTTAGTTTTGGGTTAGTTGAATAGCAACTAATTCCGCCCACTCTTCCAAAACCCGAGATTTTACTTGCTTTCCATAAAATATAAAAATACAAAAATAATCATCCCTCACCTCTAGAACTAGTAATTAGGCTTTCTAATCCAAGCGACACTATTCCTAAGCTGAACGATCAATCCCCCGGTACTTGTCACTATACTATACTACAACGATCAGGTACACTGCCTGGTGGGGGTTGTAAGCTTCTCAAGATCCCTCGAGAGGTAAAGCCTGTTGCTATTCCCACGCATCAAGTTTTTGGCACCGTTGCCGGGGAATAGTTATTGTCTAGGTTAGGATTTCTTTTTATTAGGTCTACTTGCTAGATTCCTTTCTAGTAAGATTTTTATTTTTATTTTTTGGTCTTCTTTAGTCTATCTTATTTCTTCGTGCCTTTGTTCGTAACTCTTTACCATCCGACATCATGGAAGGTGGTAACAACTTTGAACCTGTCATCCCACCACAACAAAACCCACCACTAGAACCCCTTAGGCCCCGAACCTTAGGAGAGTATTCCCGACCTAGCCACCAAGGCTACCGAAACACCATTGAGCTCACCGGAGACAATGTGACCCCCTTGCGATCCGACACCAACCGGTTGGTGCAAAGCGGATGTGCATTCCATGGAATTCGTTCCGAAGATCCAAACCAACACCTTAAGGACTTTCTCAAAATCGTAGATTCCATAGACCTAGGTGTTGAAACTAGAGAGACTACCCGTTTACGCCTATTCCAATTCTCTCTACGGGATCAAGCTAGTCAATGTCTTGAGCGTTTACCCGCGGGATCCATCACCACATGGGATGATCTCACCACTCGTTTCCTTGCTCAATTTTTCCCACCGGGGAGAACTACTAAGCTTAGAAATGACATCTTGATGTTCCAACAACGTCAAAATGAAACCTTTTATGAAGCATGGATTCGATATAAAGACCTACTCCGAAAAGTCCCTCATCATGGCATCGAACCATGGCTCCAGATCCAAATCTTTTACGATAAGGTTGACTATCAAACAAGGAAAGCCATTGATTACGCAGCCAAGGGAAGGCTAGATAGACTTAGCGTTGACGAGTGCTGGAAAGTTCTTGAGGAGTTGGTACAATACGAAGAGGAAGGATGGGAGGACCCGATGTTCCCAAGCAAGGTAAAACTTGACTACGCATGTGCCACCCAAGAAGAGTTGTTAGGAAGCATCGAGAAGCAGGTAAAAAAATTGATGAATATTGAGAAACTTGCTGCTGAACCCGTGTGGAATCATAATCCACGTAGGAATACGGTTATCAGCCAAAATTTTTCTGAACGCTCACGACAAGAGGAGTTCGAAGGGATAATGGTAACCTTCATGGATAATCAGGAAAAACAAATCCAGCACCTAGAGGCACGCATGGAAAGCACTCATAAAACTTTTATGAATTTCGCAGACCAATTCATATCAAGGGTCAAAGAAAAGATCAAAGAGAATTCCATACCTAAAAAAATTGAAAAAGTCTTCGAGGTGTCAACCCCTTTGGTGTTTGACCAAGAGGATAGCGGAAAATTTTCCTCAAATGCTTTACCATTAACTACCCCCCGTTCTCATGAACACCCCCATGCAGAGAATAGTTCGCAAATCCATAACATTTTCATTGGATGTTTGCGAACTACATTCCCGATCTCATCCAAAAAACGTTCTTTTGGTTTTAAACATGGTGTAAAGAGGTCGCACCTCGAAAACACCACTGATTTGAAACCCCCTATGGAACAACATCTTTCTTCTCACACCAATGACCCGTGCATAGGGATCAACTTAGCCAAAACGTCACCCGACTCCCTCTACAACCTTACCTCTTTCCGTGACAGTAATGAGACGTTCGACCCTGGTGGACCTCGTTAACGGAATAGCTACTCATGGGTTTTTACTAATGATTAGTTATTCACGCAAAGAGCAGGGACTAAACATGAAACTACTCCAAACCTTACCTTACACGGGCATCTGACGGTGTCAGATTTAACTCTTGACGCCGTCAGCTCGATGGATCAGCAATATTAACCCAAAACCAATCACTTTCAACCCATACCCCACAAATCTCACCCAAAGTGCTGCTGCTACTCCGATTCTCCAACCTCCAATTCGACGTCTTCCGCATCCAATCTTCACTTGGTAAGTGATTATTCTTCATCTTTTCTCGATCAATTGTCCCTAGGACCCATCAATTTGAGAAACCCCTTTCGCCCGAAACCCCACTCTTGACCCACTATTAGCAAATCGTAATGCCATCCAATTGATGATTTGTAATCATGGGGTTACCATTTGGTGATGTTGTCTCACCCAAATCATGCATTAATTTAGAGAAAACCCATCATGCCTCGGATTCTTTGACCCCCCACCCCTGGTTCCTGATTAAAGGAGCGTTTGGGTAATGGGTTAAGAGTTTGAAAATTGATTTTTTCCCTCGCATTTGCATGGTTCTGATTCTGATCCATCTGACGGCGTCAGGATTATTCTTGACGGCGTCAGATGTGTCTGACTGCATAAAGTTTATCAAAATTCTCGTTCTAATCGTTTCCGTTCACTCCACCTTTTTCCAGGAAAATGAGCAAAAGATCTCGTCAACATAAGGGCAGTTCCTCTAGATCTCAAGGGGTCAATTATGGAGAACTAGTCCATAGTTGGAGCGAGTTTGGCGATGTTGGTACTAGCACCAAGTATGCAGAGTTGTGTAACCACCATATTGATGCTGGGGCTGTGGTTGACTGGGATTTTCTGAGAGCCAGTGGGTTGGAGGCTACATTTTTAGGGAGGATCCGCACAGATGGGTTTACGGGTCCGCAGTGGGAGAGATTGTTTAGGATTAGAGAGACAGTGTATAGTGAGTTAGTGAGAGAGTTCTTTGCGACCTTCCGTTTTGATCAGGCTGAGGCTAGGGCAGATATGAGGGGGCACCACTGTGTATTTTAGGCTAGGGGGAGAGTTGAGGTCATGTTCAGTGGTTGAGTTTGGTTGGAGGCTGGGGTTATATACTAGTGAGGAGGTTGATGGGACTTTTCTGCAGAGGTTGTTACATGGAGAGACTCAGAGGAGTGAGATGAGGTGTATCACTTTTTGGCCAACCATAGGGGATGGGGTTTACACCTCGACTACTGGGGCTGCATCGATCAGGGACCCCATTGTTAGGCTAGTTCACAGGTGCATCACATACAGCCTGTCTGCACGTCATGGCACTACTCACCGTATCACTGCTTCGGACCTGTTCTACTTGTACACCATCTTTTCTGCGGATGTCTACTGCAACATCCCGTTTTGGGTGGCCAGTTATTTGAGGACCAGTGTGAGTGAGAGGGATATTGACAAGGTGTACGGGGGGATGTTCGTGACCCGGTTGGCTCGTTCCTATGGTCTTCTTACTCCTCAGATCATGGGGTACTTGAGCGACTGCGGGAACTGCAGGATAGTGAGGGCGAAATCCCTCAGGCAGATGAGCATTGTGATGCAGATGGTGGATGGGTCCTACACCTAGTACGTGGCAGCAGGGCCTGCTGGTGAGGATGATGATGATGAGGGTATGCCCCAGCAGCATCAGTTTGCTAGGTATGAGGAGGGGACTGCTGACTACTACCGGCACATGAGCCGAGGAGACTGGCAGGCGCATCAGGGGGCTTGGATGGGTCAGGTGGATGCTTGGAGAACCACCACTGACCAGAGATTTGACTGGATGTATGAGCACACAGTCCGCCAGATGCAGCATCTTTCGACCCGTGATCACATCGAGCCCCATCTGCAGATTGACCCATTCCCTGGGCGCGAGCAGGACTATCCTCCCTATGGCTCCCACCTGGCTACGATTATCGCTTTGGTCCTCCCCCTCAGTGATTCATTTTGATATCTGTGGTTCTTGAACAATTTATTCTCGGTTGTATGATTTGAAACATTTGGTCTTGTAATAGTTTAGGATTCAGCCTCTGTTGGCTTTGGACACTTTCTATATTTTTTTTTACTTTCTTTTTTCTTCTTTTTAACAAATATTATGCATGTTCGGCTTTTAATTTTATTGTTGGTTAATCTTTGCAACCCATGTTTTGTGTGATTTTATTTGTTTGATTGTTATTTGCTTCCGTATGCATGTTTTATTTTTATTGTTGGTTGATCATGTTTCTCAATTAAAATGTGGAAATACTTTACTATGTTGTTTGGCCTAGTCTTAACTCCAACTTAAAAGTATTTTTGCAAAAGATAAGTGTAAGTGGAAACCCCAAATATGTTTTTAAGAAACAAACCGATCATGATTCTCCCCAATATTAAATGAGCATGTATATTCGTATTTGTTAGAGTCAAATGCTTGTATTGAGTCATAATGAAGTTTTGCAGGATTTTCCAGGAAGTAGGACCAAGATTTTCCAGAAATTTTCCGGAAACTTAACATAAGAATTTCTGCAGGTCCATTCTGACGGCGTCAGGGGTTTACTCTTGACGGCGTCAGGAGTTAAAATCTGGAAATTTTACCGGTTTTGTTTTTCTAACGGAGTCTTATGGTTTTTGTGAATTATTAAGTTTTATAATCTCCAGGAAATCTGCAAACTTCATTCCACAAGCATTATATCTTACTTTGTTTTCTAGGATTTAGTAACTTATATAGGATGCCGCCGATTTTACGCAAGGTTGTCTTGTCTATTTTTGTCAGGATTTACAGGTTATGTTCGACAAGGAGATGATTTATATTCTGGAAGGGAAGCTTTGATTGTTCGTTTTCTTGGAGGAAGTTCGTACTTAGGGTTTCTCCAAAACTTCTCTCTTTTTAATGTGAAAATTAGAAAACTATATATAGGAAAGGGGTCTGACGGCGTCAAGACCAAGCTTGTGACGCCGTCACCTCGCCGCCAAAATTTTTCTCTGACTGCCTTGATCAACATTTGACGCCGTCAAGTGATAATCATTTCCAGGCCGTCATGACTTTTACTCTTGACGCCCTACTTTGTGACGCCGTTAAATCTTTACTGGATCGTCAAGGAATTTTGCTCTTGACGCCGTCAGGGAGTTACTCTTGACGCCGTCACCTACTGTTCCCAGCATGGAAAATTAAAACTTTGGCGTTTTCTTCACTTTTATGCTCCAAAATCGTCCGAATTGCTTCCTTTTCCAGATTTCTCTCCCAAAGTACCTAAAATCACAAAAGGAACGATTTAGGGCAATATTTGATCAAATAAATTCGAATTCGGGCTTAAATGATCCCCTAAAAACGGATCATTTTTCGCCTCATCATATACCCTTACACTTGAGATTTGCTTGTCCTCAAGCAAATGCGATTTTATTCTAGTCAAAATACAAGTTAGGGGTCATTTAACACTAATATAAAAGTAATTACAACAAATAATCGTTCCACTAAAGACCAATAGATAAGCACGGAGGTCATACACAAGCACCTCACAAATAGTGTTTAGATACTCACATCTCTCGGGTGTAATAAAGTGTAAATTACAATATGGAAACGGAAGATATCTCTCACTACCTGTCATAGCAAAATAGATTACCATAGGCTTGGGAAAGGATCAAACCTCCACCACATGGCGTAAGCACCTAGGATAAACTATCAAAGAGGTCTTTTAAAGGGTTGTAATGTTAGGTGTAGGGATATGAAATACACGGTTTTGTTGGATAAAGGAAGTTTTTACTGGTGGCGAGTTAACAATCTTGGTTAATTACATGTACAAGATGGCGTTGCTAAGCCAAGACTAGACTCGACTTAAGCTAATAAATGAAAAATAACAAAAACATAAAATGAACATAGAATGAAAAGGGATGGTAGTCCGTATGTTTTTTTCTCTTTTTTTTTTTTTTTTTTTTTTTTTTTTTTTTTTTTTTTTTTGCATACACTCTTACCCTACCATCCAAAATAATACATCATAGGGAATGAACATTCCCCTTACACTTGAATTTTTACATACTTTACATTAAACTAAACTAATGACTCGAATTAAGAAAATCAAAACACTTTGAGCACTTTTAAAATTAACGTATATATGAGGGTAATATATGTTGTTCTTCCCCATTACTCCATAAAATAAGTACTTACCCATGAGTCCCAATCGTCCCAAAATAATATGTACAAGGATATGACTCGACTTAGCAACCATGTAATCAATTAGATAGTTAACTTAGGGTTTAACAAATAACAAAAATGCACTAAAAATGAGCGCATACACGGAAGGCTAAGGCGATTTGGGTGTACATTTAACTGGGGTGTAACAAATTCTTCCTTTAAGTAAAATGCTTAAAGTTAGAAACGAAAAGATAGGCTCGGAGGAGTGTACTAGGGGTTTCGTGTACTAAAAATGAGTACAACGCTAAGGGTGTGGGAAAAATTAGTTGACTTAACTAGCCAAGTAATATGACTTAAATGGTCAAGTAATTATGATACGGGTTTAACACAAGGGTAATCCTAATGCCTCTTATCATGTAGTAAATCCTACTACACGAATGTAGTCTCACTAGCGGTCTCGGGATGCATCACTAACGCAAGTTCTAGAATCTAAATGCTACCGGTACACTCATAAGCACTAATAGTAAATGCTTTTCCTATCAAATCTAAAGGCAAACATCACATATTTGGGTGGAAAATTTTTCTGAATATACGGTTATGTGCTAGTCATACAATCTCCTATCCTTGAGACGCTTGCTATGGCTAAAGTTTCACTTCTAAATGTTGTAAAAAATTTTAAATTTGGCGCTAAAATTGCACTAACAAGTATTTCTCATAGTTTTATTACACATCTACCATCAAACAAAACAAACTCAAGCGAAAGTGCATATGTAAGGTATCATCTTTTTACCCTCCCCTTACACTTAATATGAACATTGTCCCCAATGTTCAAGTAAAGAATGTAAAAGTGAAAAAGTAAAGAGAATGAAATCAAATACTCCCCTAATTCTTTCGGTATGAATAATAAGATGGCCAGGTTAAATCCTCCAAGAAAATGAACAATCAAAGCTTCCCTTCCAGAATATAAATCATCTTCTTGTCATACATAACCTGTAAAACCTGATAAAATAGACAAGACAACCTCGCGTAAAATCGGCGGCATCCTATATAAGTTACTAAATCCTAGAAAACAAGATAAGATATAATGCTTGTGGAATGAAGTTTGCAGATCTCCTGGAGATTATAAAACTTAATAATTCACAAAAACCATAAGACTCCGTTAGAAAAACAAAACTGGTAAAATTTCCAGATTTTTACACTTGACGCTGTCAGAAGTGACCTGCAGAAATTCTTATGTTAAGTTTCCGGAAAATTTCTGGAAAAACTTGGTCCTACTTCCTGGAAAATCTTGCAAAACTTCATTATGACTCAATACAAGCATTTGACTCTAACAAATACCAATATACATGTTTATTTAATATTGTGGAGAATCATGATCGGTTTGTTTCTTGAAAACATATTTGGGGTTTCCCCTTACACTTATCTTTTGCAAAAATACCTTTAGGTGGAGTTAAGACTAAGCCAAAACAACAAAGTAAAGTATTTCCACTATTTAGTTTAGAAACATGATTTACCAACAATAAAAATTAAGCATGCTTACGAAAGCAAATAACAAATAAACAAACAAAATCACACAAAACATGGGTTGCCTCCCAAGAAGCGCTTTTCTTTATTTACGAGTCTTGTAGCTAGACTCAAGGTCATGGGTTACTACGTGACCTCATCATTGGTTCCGCTCTCCGATTGTAGATATTCCTTGTAGAAACCAATCACCTTTTTCTCAACCGCCCCCATAATCATTTGGGCAAATTCTTTATCGACTTTATACCTTGGTCCAAGGGCCAAGCAATCTTTGTAATAAAGACTCCTTTTTTCCCATACATAATCCATGCCCTTTTTCTTATCCTCCTCATTAGTATCCTCAAAAGCACCAACGTTGTCCTTATCAAAACGGGATATAAAGCGAAATTCTTTCATCCTATTAGGCATCCTATAAGTGATACTATCGGTGTTACTTGCAAATCGGATCGTTTCTTCTATCTCATCATATTCCAACTTAGACTCCTCAACAAATGGTTTGCCAAACACAACATTGGATAATCGACAATCAATAACATTAGCAAGATCCTCCACAATCATAAAGTCGGTGACAAAAGTGAAATTACCAACAAAGACATGTAAACCTTTAACTCTCCCGACAAAGTTACAAACTCCACCGGGGTATTTGGGATCTCTTCTAGGTTCAAGTCTTGTTTTCACTATATCATTATAAACAGTTGAGGACATAATGTTGATTGGAGATTTAAAGTCAATGTAAGCATTGCTAATGTGCCTATATCCAATCATACATGGTATCTTAGCATTCTTAGGATCGCCTCTCTTGACCTTAGGTTCAATTATGGTGAAAGGAGATCGCGGGTTATCAATAAGATTATTATAATATGCAATCTCTTCCTTAGTGGGGTATAGATTAAAATAGTCATTAAGCTTCGGATCTATTTCCCCCTCTTCAAGTCCCTCAATAACATTCACAAAGTCATTAGGCCCTAGGTTCTCATTTGAATACAAGGCGGTCGCTAGGTCACTAAATGCATGTTCGAGCTCAACCTTGATCAAACTATTAAGCTCCCTAAGTTCCCTAATCTCACTCTCAATTTGTTCACGTAACAAAGCCACTTCTCTAGGGGAAAGGGGTGGATTTGCGTTTTCCATAATGGTCAACGGAATAGTCAATGAATTTGATTTACTAACAAAGGCACAAAGAAAAAGATAGACTAAAGAGAACCTAAAAATAAAAATAAAATCTTACTAGAAAGGAATCTAGCAAGTAGACCTAATAAAAAGAAATTCTAACCTAGACAATAACTATTCCCCGGGCTGCGGCGCCAAAAACTTGATACGTGGGAATCGCACCAGGCTTTACCTCTCAAGGGATCTTGAGAAGCTTACAACCCCCACCAGGCAGTGTACCTGATCGTTGTAGTATAGTATAGTGACAAGTACCGGGGGATTGATCGTTCAGCTTAGGAATAGTGTCGCTAGGATTAGAAAACCTAAATACTAGTTCTAAAGGTGAGGGATGATTATTTTTGTAGTTTATATTTTTTAGAAAACAATTAAATTCTCGGGTTTGAAGGATTTGGGCGGAATTAGTTGCTAATCAACTAACCCAATACTAAAGATGCAATCAAAATAAAATACTAGAAATGAAAATAAACTAAATTATACTAAAGTTGTGAGCAATAAGTGGAGAAAATGTGTTTACTTAGATTTCACTACTCCCTAGACATCTTTTACACGTTAATTACTTGTTATAATTGCATGGATAACGGATCGTATTCCTTAATACCATTCATGGGGTGGCACACTTAACTCCCCAATTCTATGAGCTCTTATCTCCTCCTATACCATGCCCAGCACAACTATAGGGATTTTAAACAGTGGCTCATGCATTAAATACAACCAATAAAGACCTAGTGCGCGTCGGTTCATGTTTCTTAAGACGTTCAAGCATGTTACCAATTGGAGATCTGCCAGTTTTCTTAAGCCTAACATATAAATCATTCATCCAAGACAAGTATAAACAAGTAATCAACACATAATTAACATCTAGGTTTCATTAGATCAAAGCAAACACAAGATAGATCTAGCCTAGCATGATGGAGTTAAGACAAGAACAAGATATAGACAACCAACACATAGACATATTGATTGAATTAAAAGAACACTTATCTCAATTACACATGAAAGGTATCAAGGGCTTGGAACCCTTGAAAAACCTGTAAAATTCGCACCAAGTTCATACTTAGGGTTTCTCCAAAACTTCTCTCTTTTTAACGTGAAAATTAGAAAACTATATATAGGAAAAGGGTTCTGACGGCGTCAAGACCAAGCTTGTGACGCCGTCACCTCGCCGCCAAAACTTTTCTCGGACTGCCTTGATCTACATTTAACGCCGTCAAGTGATAATCATTTCCAGGCCGTCATGACTTTTACTCTTGACGCCCTACTTTGTGACGCCGTCAAATCTTTACTGGATCGTCATGGAATTTTGCTCTTGACGCCGTCAGGGAGTTACTCTTGACGCCGTCACCTACTGTTCCCAGCATGGAAAATTAAGACTTTGGCGTTTTCTTCACTTTTATGCTCCAAAAATGTCCGAATTGCTTCCTTTTCCAGATTTCTCTCCCAAAGTACCTAAAATCACAAAAGGAACGATTTAGGGCAATATTTGATCAAATAAATTCGAATTCGGGCTTAAATGATCCCCTAAAAACGGATCATTTTACGCCTCATCACTTGTAAAAATCTATATTTTGTGGTTGATTATATTTAAAATTTTTATGGAATCGAATTTGGCTTATCGATGTGATGAGAATTTATCTCGAGATTTTATTTGGCACTATGTTGACTCCGGCACTAGGAACGACCTAACAAAATTTAATGTTTTGAATTACGGTTCGACTATATGTTTATTTATGGAACGTATCGTGAGATTTTAAATGATTTGGAACGAGCTCGGTTTGAGAGTGTCGGGATACTTTCAAAAAAAATTACGCGAGTGGTCCTTGTGTTTTACACCTTAGCCGACCCCCCTCCTATTTTAATTATTGTTGTTGCCTTGTCATGAAAATAATAATAAGAGTAAACTAATAAATTGGTCTTTGTGGTCATAACCTGGAACAAACAAACACACCCAATTCTCTCTCTTATCTTCATCTTCATCTTTCCATCTCAACCGAAACCCTAGCCACCATCAACTTTGGCCGCCACCACAGCCACATCGTCAGCCACCATGACACACCACCATCATTAATCAACTCCCCATCACTAGATCTACAAGATCCCCACCACCACGCGCCCAAGACTTGTGTCTTTGATCTCGTTAACCACCCCACACATCTCCTTTCTATTGTTTTTGGTTCTATATCTCGTTGGGAGTCGAATAGGTAAGAATATGGTTGAAACCGTGACCCTTGTTCATGGGTTTCAAGTTTTCTTGACTTGGGATTTGACCTAAAATGTGGGGAAATACATTTTTATATATAAAAACGAGATTTAAACAAGGTTTGGTATCAATTTGTTTGTGGTTGTGTATATGTCGACTAAACCGAGAGCATAAACTCTCGTCTAAGTTTCTTGTTTCGAGCATATGTGGTCACTTGTTGATTATTGTTGAGTCCTCGTGGTTATTGTGATATTTTCTGGTCTCGTTTCGGTTGGATGACGAGGAGGTAAGGACCAGGGGTTAGAGCAGATTGATCTTTTGATAGTATGTTTGTTATATTGATGATGTTACTGAGTTACTGGACCAGGTGGTTCGTTTGGCAGCTTGGTGTGCTCGTATGAGCCTAGCCGAGACCCTTGTGGTCTTGGGTTTAAGTCCTCATGACTCGTGGTCTAGCCGAGACCCAAATGGGTCTCTCGACATGGGTTTTGACTTGGTAAGTCGACCCGGATGACATGATATATGTGGTGATCTTATATATGGCTGCTTGTTATTTTTTTTTTCTAGTTGTTATTATTATTTTGTTGTTGAGGTATTTTACTTTGGCATCGTTGGTGTTATTGTCGTGTGCTTGGGAGCCGAGAATTAATGGTATGATGGTTGTTTATTGTGAAGCGTTGACGAGGATATGAGTAAATGGGGACCGATTGTGAGACGGTCAAACTAGATTAACGGAGATAGGTTAGTCGGGTGCCGTAGTCGGACCCTATTGTTGTAGCACGTGTTATGGGTATTGTTTGGACGGAGTTGGTTTGATTGATTATGATTTGGTTATTTCTATTTTGGACTTGGACAATGAGCCGAGAGTGATGACTCGGACATGTGACCATTTCGTATGACTCGATTAATATTTATAATCAAACGCAAATAATAAAACTCGTAATAATATTATTGGTAATATAAACGTTTATATAAATATATAGACGTGAATTACGTATATATAAATATATAAATGCGTATATTAATAATAACAAGATCACGAGTAATATTATAACAATAACGTGACTATAAATATTATGCTATGAAAGTAGTGTAATATTATTGGGAGCGTTATTATGATTAAACATTATAAATAACGATGAAATCTGGACGTTAAATAAATATTAAATAAAATAATATCTTTTAATAAACGAGGAAAACTATCGAGTTATACGGGGTCGTGGTCACCTGAGTCCAAGTGGATTATATTATTTGTGACATTCGTGTTGTCACGGATATATGACAATTAATACACTCACTACGATAACTACATAACTTATTTAATCGACGGGTTAAATAAGAGCTATTTAGTTATTTAAATTGAGTATATTAATGGGCATCGTATCCTACGATGCCCATAGGTTGTGGTATGTGTACGAGAATAATAAATTACTAAGTATCTCGTGAGGTTGCCAAATTGACGAATTTGGTAAGCTTAACGGCATAATTAGAGAATTTATTGAACTTTGATATATACCATATAGTACTTTATGTGCAATGTGTGACCTAGGATTCGGGTATAATCTTAGAATGGTATATTAAGTAAATAAATATGGGGGATTACCAAATCGACGGATTTGATAAACTTCGATGATTTATTTAAATAATATATTGGACTAATATTAGACCTATAGATTGTTTTATTATCCTTTTTGTTGTGACTTCTTGGTTTGAGTTGTGTCGACCCACCACCCGTATGGATACCAAACGTCAAACTCCAAACGAATATGAGATTTATACGAGAAATGGATTTTTGGAAGTAAAATGGAATACGTTCGGGTTTGGGAATATTTGATTTTGAGGAAATGATTTCTGAACGAGTTGATATTGTTAGGAAGTACCGAGTCCGTAGTTGCCGTCTTTTGAGTTACTATACGTCTTACTTCTTGCTAATTTCTGGACTTGAGGTAAGTCATAGCCCCACTTATTACTCTTGAACTATGTTTTCAATACTTGGGGTGAGAAACGTGCAAATTATTTTATGTGGACTATTATCGCTTTTATATTCTTTCTAAAACTTGCTATGCGTATGGACTAGGATGTATTGTCAACTTTAGTCACATTGTTTCATGTGCACTATTCAAGGTTGGCTTATTTAGATACTGATGTATTGTCAACTTTAGTCACATAGTTTTGTGTGTACTATTCAAGGTTGACTTATTTAGATACTATAGTGTGCACCTATAGGTTATTAATACTTAGGAGGTTATCCGAGTATTTATGATATTGCGGGGGTACCCGGATATCTATGTTGTAGCGGAGGGTATCCGCAGGTTTGTTACGGAGGGTATCCGTGTATTATGTTTGAGCGGAGGGTATCCGCAGGTTTTTTTAGTGAATCCCTAGTCTAGCTAGCAAGCGTTTTGCGTATATGTCCACTATATTGAATTATGAATTTAAACCTATGATCTCGCCAGCGAAAGCTGACTTTTAGCACGTTTTCTCAGGTAATTAAGTGATGATTTGGATGCATGGATTGGAAGGCTTGGCTACGGCACCTGGTTTATGGATCTATTTTTCTAAAACTCTGATATTTAATTGTGGACCTACGTTTATTTCTTTTGGGCCTGACTCTGAATGAATTTGGGATAAATGTAAACTTTAAAACCCCGTTTGGTTGTGTTTTTCTCTTGTTTACTTTATCTCGTTCTTTTATGTCTTGTGTTGGATACCAATCCCCGTAACACCCCGAAAGCTTGTTGAGTCTTCCGCTGTACCAAATTTTGGGGGTGTTACAGATTGGTATCAGAGCCAAGGTTATAGAGAACTAGGTAAATAAACACCTAAACTATAACCAATTTTTATAGAAAACGATCCTCGGCCAATGCCCGCCAGCCCGCCAAGCCGAAGCATCTTCGATTATATTGAGGTATTATGAGATAATGACTTGAAATGAGATTTTTGAGATGATTGAGAATATGGGATATATTGATTTAGTGATATGATGGCGTTTTGAGGAATTATATGGCTTAATTGTTTTATAAATGTTTTAGTAATGCGGTATTTGAAATTCTTTATTGAGATTATATGATTGAAATTATATGATGATTTTTGATACGGTATTTTGAGTTCGCGATTTAGTTGTTTTGAAACACTTACACCTACCCTACGCCGTTGTCACAAACCATGACCTCCTATTCGTACGACGTTATTGAGGATGTTTATGCTGGTACGCGTCGCTCAGCACAGATCACTATGGCCCCTGATGACCCATACATGAGATGGTCATGCGTTTAGCCACTACTACTTCGTCTTCCCATTGTTGCCCTAAGTCACCAACTTTATCGCTTCGTGGTTCACCTGTTCGGAGACGACGATTGATGGAGTACCCCGCCGATGAGGAGTACGAGAGTGAGCAAGAGAATGATGACCCTCAGGATAAGGAGGAGGATGATCCTCAGGAGGAAGAAATGCCTGATGATGATGGTTCGCCAGCACATTCAGCTCATTCTGCGGAGCCCGATTCCCCGATACATCTGTTAGAGCCGGTATCACCTGATCACCCATTTTTGTTTGATCCACCACCTGGTAGTCCCGTGGTGTCGGACGCGTCATCTGAGATATCTGCTGAGCTTGCAGGTTTGGGTGAGACTGGTAGGATTTGGACTCGGATTACCGCACAGAGCGAGAGGATCTCGCATATGGATGATCGACTTGAGATGGTTATTGGAGAGTTTAATGCTGAGTTGAGAGTCGATTAGACTACTATCATGGGCAGGACGACAGCGATTAGGAGAGGCATGATGGAAATTCATGAGCAGATTGAGAGCTTACAGAGAGGTTTCATCACGGCTCGCGAGGAAGATCGCAAGCTGTGGCAGAGAAACACCGAGTTGGAGAAGGAGGTAGCAGACCTCAAGAGAGATAGCGATACTCATAGTGTGGAGTTGGGATCATTGTGGAGAGAGCTGGATGGTTTGAGATCAGAGTTGAGGAGTCTACGCCAGCATCGTGGCTAGATCGATTTGGATTTGTGTTGTTGTGTTACTACCTAAGCCAGGGAGTACTTGGTTAGGAGAGCTAGATATTATATCTCTTATGTCGTGATATTCGAATTGTACGTTCATCTCGTATGGAACGATTAGTATCTATTATGTCTTTTGGTAGTATGGAACGATGTATTGATCACTACTTGTATGGATGATGGTGAATTCGTATGATATTCTATGGTTTTTGGCGTACATAAAGAATTGTGTTTCAAATTGCGTGGTTGATATCGTATTGGTATTATGTTGATCAATGGCCTCACGACAAAACCCTGTTAGAGCTACCAGAACTGGTCCTGCAGTGACTACCCCTGGTCGCCGAGGACGCCGTCCTACTCGAAATGTTGAAACCCCTACTCCTGATAACCTGGACACTACTAACCGCAACAACAGGAATCAAAATGTTGATGTTCAGGGAGACAATGATCATGTTCCACCTAATGCACCTACTGTGGATCAAGCAATGATCAATCAACTTGTGGAGCAACGAGTTGCTGAGCTACTAGCTGAGTCAAATCATTCCAACAACTCTGCTGGAACTTTTCCACCTACTCGTGCTAATGGATATAACTACAAGGAGTGATGTGATTGCTGCTAGACCTGCAAATATCCATGAGGCCATCACAATCGCTCAACAATTAATGGATTCATTGGAATTGGAAGGAGCTGATAAGGATAAGAATGGAAAGAGAAAGAGAGACCATCACTCTAAGGGTAATGATCACCGAAACAAGCGACAAGCTGTTGCTAAAGCTTATGCTATTGGGGATGGAAATAAGAAGAACTATAATGGTGATGCACCCAAGTGTGGTCGTTGCTACAAGAATCATACAGGACAATGTACTGCGATTTGTCAGAGTTGCTCAAGGAGAGGACATGTAGCTAGGGATTGTAGAGTACGGCCCCTTGCTATGGTTCAAGCTACTCCTAAAGTGAGAAGTAAGGCGGACGTTACTTATTATGGATGTGGAAAGAAGGGACATTATAGGAATGAGTGTAGGGAATCATGGAACCGAGGAAATCAAGGATCGGATGGTAATGGGTACAATCATGGAAACCGTGGAGCTGGAGGAAACCATGGACGACAAGATAATGGGGACCAACGTGTGGAAGCTGGAGCTGCTCATGGGATAGTGTATGCACTCGGGAACGAGAAAGGAGAAGATCCGAACGTCGTTACTGGTACGTTCCTTCTCAATAATCGTTATGCTTCCATACTATTTGATACTGGTGCCGATAGAAGTTTTGTATCCACTTCGTTTGCACCATTACTAGAGAAACCCCCGATGGCCTTAGGAATTGGGTAGGATGTAGAGTTAGCTAATGGAAACATAGAAAGGATTAAGACTATCATTCGCGGTTGCACGTTAAATTTCTTGAATCACCCTTTCAACATAGATCTTCTACCCGTCACGTTAGGAAGTTTTGATGTAATCATTGGTATGGATTGGTTGTCGAAGTATCGTGCTCACATACTTTGCGATGAGAAGATCGTGCGTGTGCCTTACGGAAAGGAGATTCTAAATATACAAGGAGATCAAAAAGGTTCGAGGAGCCCATCCCGATTAGCGGTCATTTCTTGTACTAAGTTACCGAAACTAATGGAAAAAGGATGTTGCCTTTTCTTAGCTCAAATCTCTGAGAAAGGAGGGAAGGAGAAGAAGGAAAGGTGCATTGGAGATGTACCTATAGTTCGTGATTTTCCTGATGTATTTCCCGATGATTTGCCGGGAATCCCGCCTACTAGACAAGTGGAGTTTCAGATTGAGTTGATACCTGGTGCCGCACCTGTGGCACGAGCACCTTATCGACTTGCACCCACTGAACTGGAAGAGTTGTCGAAACAATTAGCGGAGTTAGCCGAAAAAGGATTTATAAGACCAAGTTCTTCGCCTTGGGGAGCCCCGGTCATATTTGTGAAGAAGAAGGATGGATCGTTTCGTATGTGTACTGATTACCGAGAGCTGAACAAGTTAACGGTGAAGAATAGATACCCGTTACCGAGGATCGACGACTTATTCGATCAGCTCCAAGGATCAAGTGTGTATTCGAAGTTCGATCTGAGATCGGGATATCATCAGCTTCGAGTTCACGAGGAAGATATTCCGAAAACGGCTTTCAAAACCCGTTACGGGCATTACGAGTTTCAAGTGATGCCGTTTGGGTTGGCTAACGCACCGGCTGTATTCACGGATCTCATGAACCGGGTGTGTAAGCCTTACTTAGATAAGTTTGTAATCGTGTTCATTGACGATATTCTAATCTACTCGAAGAGTGAGAAAGAGCATGAGGAGCATCTAAGGCTTATCTTAGAATTGCTCAGGAGGGAGAAACTGTATGCCAAATTCTCCAAATGTGAATTTTGGGTTCCGACGGTACAATTTTTGGGTCATGTGATTGATATTCAAGGAGTTCATGTAGATCCCGCTAAGATCGAAGCTATTAAAGATTGGGCTGCACCGACAACCCCAACAGAAGTTCATCAATATTTGGGATTAGCTGGTTATTACCGAAGATTCATTGAGGGATTTTCGAAGATAGCAAAACCGTTGACCAAATTGACTCAAAAGAGTGTTAAATACGAATGGGGAGATAAGGAAGAGGAAGCATTTCAATTACTTAAGGAGATGTTGTGTAGTGCTCCTATCTTAGCGTGACCTGAAGGTAATGAGGACTTTGTCATCTATTGTGACGCTTCTCATAAAGGTTTGGGAGCTGTGTTAATGCAACGAGAGAAAGTAATAGCTTACACTTCCCGACAGCTCAAGAAGTACGAGAAGAACTACACCACCCATGATTTGGAGTTAGGTGTTGTGGTTTTTGCCTTAAGGATATGGAGACATTATCTGTATGGTACCAAATGTGTGGTATTCACGGATCACAAAAGCCTACAACACATCTTGAATCAAAAAGAGCTCAACATGAGATAACGACGTTGGATTGAGTTGTTAAGCGATTATGATTGCGAGATTCGTTATCATCCTGGTAAAGCAAACGTCATTGCTGATGCTCTTAGTCGAAAGGAGAGAATACCACCATTATGAGTTAGGTCATTGGGAATGACTATCGTATCGCCATTACGGTCTCAAATATTTGAAGCTCAAACGGAAGCGTTGAAAGCAGAAAACCGACCTGCTGAGAACATATTTGGGATGGCTGAAAATGAGAAAGGATTTGTTAAGCGTTTTGATGGAGTATTATGTTTTGGAGATCGGATTTGGGTACCATTGTATGGAGGAATCCGAGAGTTGATTATGCATGAGTCGCATAAGTCAAGGTACTCTATTCATCCTGGGTCTGACAAGATGTACCAGGATTTGAAAAAGCTATATTGGTGGCCAAACATGAAGGCAGATATAGCGTTGTATGTTAGTAAGTGCTTGACATGCTCTAAGGTTAAAGCTGAACACCAAAGACCGTCAGGATTATTGACGCAGCCAGAACTCCCAGTTTGGAAATGGGAGCGGATTACAATGGACTTTATTACCAAATTACCAAAGACAGCTAGCGGCTGTGACGCTATCTGGGTAATTGTGGATCGATTGACTAAGTCTTCTCATTTCCTGGCGATTAGTGAAGATGATAGTATCGACAAACTTGCGAGGTTGTATGTGAAGGAAATTATTTCTCGTCATGGAGTTCCGATATCGATTATTTCTGATCGCGATAGCCGCTTCACGTCACTTCAAACCGCTTTGGGGACGAAACTTGATATGAGTACTGCATATCATCCCCAAACCGATGGTCAAAGTGAGAGGACCATTCAGACTTTGGAGGATATGCTTCGTGCATGTATAATAGACTTTGGTAAAGGCTAGGAGAAATATCTACCCCTTGCGGAATTCTCCTATAACAATAGTTACCACACAAGTCTTAAAGCTGCACCATTTGAAGCTTTATATGGTCGTAAATGCCGTTCGCCTATTGGTTGGGCTGAGGTTGGAGATAGCCAACTCACAGGCCCCGAGCTTATTTTGGAGACTACTGAGAAAGTGACTCAAATTCGTGATCGATTACAAGCAGCTAGAGATAGGCAGAAAAGTTACGCCGATCAGAGACGTAAACCCCTAGAGTTCCAGGTTGGAGACAAAGTGATGCTGAAAGTCTCGCCTTGGAAAGGTGTGATACGTTTCGGGAAACGTAGAAAACTCAACCCCCGCTACATTGGACCATTTCTTATTTTAGAAAGAATTGGGCCCGTGGCTTATAGGTTGGAATTACTACAGGAATTGAGTAAAGTTCACGAGGTGTTTCATGTTAGTAATTTGAAGAAGTGTCTTTCTGATGAGACACCGGTTATCCCGATGAAGGATATTCGTGTTGATGAGAAATTAAACGTTGTGGACGGGCCGATTGAGATTTTGGATCGTGAGATTAAGCGACTCAAGAGAAGTCGCATTTCACTCATCAAGGTTTGTTGGAATTCCCGACATCGACCGGAATTTACGTGGAACGTGAGGACGAATTCCGAAAGAGATATCCGAAGCTTTTCACTTCGTAGATGGATTGTTCCGAGAGAAACCCGGGACGGGCTTCTTCTGAGGCTGGGAGGATGTGACAACTGGCAAATTAGGGAGCCATTTTAAAAACCCGCATTACGTTAAAAGTTCGTTTATAAATCTACGTTGGAAATTTTATTCGTAACGAACTTGTAAAAATCTATATTTTGTGGTTGGTTATATTTAAAATTTTTATGGAATCGAATTTGGCTTATCGATGTGATGAGAATTTATCTCGAGATTTTATTTGGCACTACGTTGACTCCGGCACTAGGAACGACCTAACAAAATTTAATGTTTTGAATTACAGTTCGACTATATGTTTATTTATGGAACGTATCGTGAGATTTTAAATGATTTGGAACGAGCTCGGCTTGAGAGTGTCGGGATACTTTTAAAAAAAAATTACGCGAGTGGTCCTTGTGTTTTACACCTTAGCCGACCCTCCCCCTCCTCTTTTAATTATTGTTGTTGCCTTGTCATGAAAATAATAATAAGAGTAAACTAATAAATTGGTCTTTGTGGTCATAACCTGGAACAAACAAACATACCCAATTCTCTCTCTTATCTTCATCTTCATCTTTCCATCTCAACCAAAACCCTAGCCACCATCAACTTTGGCCGCCACCACAGCCACACCGTCAGCCACCATGACACACCACCATCATCAATCAAATCCCCATCACTAGATCTACAAGATCCCCACCACCACGCGCCCAAGACTTGTGTCTTTGGTCTCGTTAACCACCCCACACATCTCCTTTCTATTGTTTTTGGTTCTATATCTCGTTGGGAGTCGAATAGGTAAGAATATGGTTGAAACCGTGACCCTTGTTCATGGGTTTCAAGTTTTCTTGACTTGGGATTTGACCTAAAATGTGGGGAAATACATTTTTATATATAAAAACGAGATTTAAACAAAGTTTGGTATCCATTTGTTTGTGGTTGTGTATATGTCGACTAAACCTAGAGCATAAACTCTCGTCTAAGTTTCTTGTTTCGAGCATATGTGGTCACTTGTTGATTATTGTTGAGTCCTCGTGGTTATTGTGATATTTTCTGGTCTCGTTTCGGTTGGATGACGAGGAGGTAAGGACCAGGGGTTAGAGCAGATTGATCTTTTGATAGTATGTTTGTTATATTGATGATGTTACTGAGTTACTGGACAAGGTGGTTCGTTTGGCAGCTTGGTGTGCTCGTATGAGCCTAGCCGAGACCCTTGTGGTCTTGGGTTTAAGTCCTCATGACTCGTGGTCTAGCCGAGACCCAAATGGGTCTCTCGACACGGGTTTTGACTTGGTAAGTCGACCCGGATGACATGATATATGTGGTGATCTTATATATGGTTGCTTGTTATTTTATTTTCTAGTTGTTATTATTGTTTTGTTGTTGAGGTATTTTACTTTGGCATCGTTGGTGTTATTGTCGTGTGCTTGGGAGCCGAGAATTAATGGTATGATGGTTGTTTATTGTGAAGCGTTGACGAGGATATGAGTAAATGGGGACCGATTGTGAGACGGTTAAACTAGATTGACGGAGATAGGTTAGTCGGGTGCCGTAGTCGGACCCTATTGTTGTAGCACGTGTTATGGGTATTGTTTGGACGGAGTTGGTTTGATTGATTATGATTTGGTTATTTCTATTTTGGACTTGGACAATGAGCCGAGAGTGATGACTCTGACATGTGACCATTTCGTATGACTCGATGAATATTTATAATCAAACGCAAATAATAAAACTCGTAATAATATTATTGGTAATATAAACGTTTATATAAATATATAGACGTGAATAACGTATATATAAATATATATAAATGCGTATATTAATAATAACAAGATCACGAGTAATATTATAACAATAACGTGACTATAAATATTATGCTATGAAAGTAGTGTAATATTATTGGGAGCATTATTATGATTAAACATTATAAATAACGATGAAATCTTGACGTTGAATAAATATTAAATAAAATAATATCTTTTAATAAACGAGGAAAACTATCGAGTTATACGGGGTCGTGGTCACCTGAGTCCAAGTGGATTACATTATTTGTGACGTTCGTGTTGTCACGGATATATGACAATTAATACACTCACTTCGATAATTACATAACTTATTTAATCGACGGGTTAAATAAGAGCTATTTAGTTATTTAAATTGAGTATATTAATGGGCATCGTATCCTACGACGCCCATAGGTTGTGGTATGCGTACGAGAATAATAAATTACTAATTATCTCGTGAGGTTGCCAAATTGATGAATTTGGTAAGCTTAACGGCATAATTAGAGAATTTATTAAACTTTGATATATACCATATAGTACTTTATGTGCAATGTGTGACCTAGGATTCGGGTATAATCTTAGAATGGTATATTAAGTAAATAAATATGGGGGATTACCAAATCGACGGATTTGATAAACTTCGATGATTTATTTAAATAATATATTGGACTAATATTAGACCTATAGATTGTTTTATTATCCTTTTTGTTGTGACTTCTTGGTTTGAGTTGTGTCGACCCACCACCCGTATGGATACCAAACGTGAAACTCCAAACGAATATGAGATTTATACGAGAAATGGATTTTCGGAAGTAAAATGGAATACGTTCGGGTTTGGGAATATTTGAGGAAATGATTTCTAAACGAGTTGATATTGTTAGGAAGTGTCGAGTCCGTAGTTGCCGTCTTTTGAGTTACTATACGTCTTACTTCTACCGATTTCTTCTTGCTGATTTCTGGACTTGAGGTGAGTCATAGCCCCACTTTTTACTCTTGAACTATGTTTTCAATACTTGGGGTGAGAAACGTGCAAATTATTTTATGTGGACTATTATCGCTTTTATATTCTTTCTAAAACTTGCTATGCGTATGGACTAGGATGTATTGTCAACTTTAGTCACATTGTTTCATGTGCACTATTCAAGGTTGGCTTATTTAGATACTGATGTATTGTCAACTTTAGTCACATAGTTTTGTGTGTACTATTCAAGGTTGGCTTATTTAGATACTATAGTGTGCACCTATAGGTTATTAATACTTCGGAGGTTATCCGAGTATTTATGATATTGCGGGGGTACCCGGATATCTATGTTGTAGCGGAGGGTATCCGCAGGTTTGTTACGGAGGGTATTCGTGTATTATGTTGGAGCGGAGGGTATCCGCAGGTTTTTTAGTGAATCCCTAGTCTAGCTAGCAAGCGTTTTGCGTATATGTCCACTATATTGAATTATGAATTTAAACCTATGATCTCACCAGCGAAAGCTGACTTTTAGCACGTTTTCTCAAGTAATTAAGTGATGATTTGGATGCATGGATTGGAAGGCTTGGCTACGGCACCTGGTTTATGGATCTATTTTTCTAAAACTCTGATATTTAATTGTGGACCTACGTTTATTTCTTTTGGGCCTGACTCTGAATGAATTTGGGATAAATGTAAACTTTAAAACCCCGTTTGGTTGTGTTTTTCTCTTGTTTACTTTATCTCGTTCTTTTATGTCTTGTGTTGGATACCAATCCCCGTAACACCTCGAAAGCTTGTTGAGTCTTCCGCTGTACCAAATTTTGGGGGTGTTACATACTTGAACATTGGGGACAATGTTCATCCTAAGTGTAAGGGGAGGGTAAAATGATGATACCTTACAGATACACTTTCGCTTGAGTTTGTTTGTTTGATAGTAGATGTGTAATAAAACTATGAGAAATACTTGTTAGTGTAATTTTAGCGCCAAATTTAAATTTTTTTACAACATTTAGGAGTGAAACTTTAGCCATAGCAAGCGTCTCATGGATAGGAGAGTGTATGACTAGCACAAAACCGTTCCATTCAAAAAAAATTTCCACCCAAATATGTGAGGTTCGCCTTTAGATTTGATAGGAAAAACATTTATTGTTAGTGCTTATGAGTGTACCGGTAGCATTTAGATTCTAGAACTTGCGTTAGTGATGCATCCCGAGACCGCTAGTGAGACTACATTCGTGTAGTAGGATTTACTACATGATAAGAGGCATTAGGATCACCCTTGTGTTAAACTCGTATCATAATTACTTGACTATTTAAGTCATATTACTTGGCTAGTTAAGTCAATTAATTTTTCCCACACCTTAGCGTTGTACTCATTTTTAGTACACGAAACCCCTAGTACACCCCTCCGAGCCTATCTTTTCATTTCTAACTTTAAGCATTTTACTTAAAGGAAGAATTTGTTACACCCCACTTAAATGTACAACCAAATCGCCTTAGCCTTCCGTGTATGCACTCATCTTTAGTGCATTATTATTATTTGTTAAACACTAAGTTAATTATCTAATTGATTACATGGTTGCTAAGTCGAGTCATATCCTTGTACATATTGTTTTGGGACGATTGGGACTCATGGGTAAAGTACTTATGTTATGGAGTAATGGGGAAGAACATCATATTATTACCCCCATAGGTGCGTTAATCTTAAAAGTACTCCAAGTGTTTTGATTATCTTAACTCGAGTCATTAGATTAGTTGATTGTAAAGTATATAAAGATTCAAGTGTAAGGGGAATGTTCATTCCCTATTATGTATTATTTTGGATGGTAGGGTAAGAGTGTATGCAAAAAAAAAAAAAAAAAAAAAAAAAAAAAAAAAAAAAAAAAGAGAGAGAAAAAACATACGGACTACCATCCCTTTCATTCTATGTTCATTTTATGTTTTTGTTATTTTTTTTTATTAGCTTAAGTCGAGTCTAGTCTTGGCTTAGCAACGCCATATTGTACATGTAATTAACCAAGATGATTAACTCGCCACCAGTAAAGACTGCCTATATCCAACAAAACCGTGTATTCCATATCCCTACACCTAACGTTACAACCCTTTAAAAGACCTCTTTGATAGTTTATCCTAGGTGCTTACGCCATGTGGTGGAGGTTTGATCCTTTCCCAAGCCTATGGTAATCTATTTTGCTATGACAGGTAGTGAGAGATGTTTTCCATTTCCATATTGTGATATTACTTTATTACACCCGAGAGATGTGAGTATCTAAACACTATTTGTGAGGTGCTAGTATATGACCTCCGTGCTTGTCTTTGGTCTTTAGTGGAACGATTATTTGTTGTAATTACTTTTATATTAGTGTTAAATGACCCCTAACTTGTATTTTGAGTAGAATAAAAGCGCATTTATTGGCTGCGTCAGGAGTAAAATCCATGACGACCCAGTGAAAACCTGAAGGCATCAAGAGAAGGGCGTCAAGAGTAATTTTGGTGATGGCCTGAAGATGGACTACACGTGACGGCGTCAAACCTAGATCTAGGCAGTCCGAGGAGTTTATTGGCGGCGAGATGACGGCGTCAGACATTTACTCTTGACGCCGTCACCTCACAAAATCTATATATACTTTTCTATTTTTCATTTATAAGGAGAGGAACTTGTGTGGAGAATACTAGGGTCGAACCTAATAAACCCTAGGTCGTTTGTAACAGTATTTTCAAGGGTTTTTACCCCTTGAAACCTTTCATGTTCAATTAAGATAAGTCCTCTTTCAATTCAATCAATATGTCTATGTGTTGTTTGAATATATCTTATGCTTGTCTTGATTTTAACATGTTAGGCTAGATCTTTCATGTGTTTGCTTAGATGTAATGAAACCTAGATGTTAATTATAGGTTGATTGCTTGTTTATAGTTGTAATGGATGAATGATTTCAATGTTAGGCTTAAGAAAACTGGCAGATCTCCATTTTGTAACTTGCTTGAACGTCTTAAGAAACATGAACCGATGTGTACTAGGTTTTTATGATTGTATTTAATGCATAAGCAAATTCTAGTGATCCCATGTTAGGAGCTTCTTAGCCGGCTCGACATAGGAGTAAAGTAGGCGCTTATAGGATTGGGGAAGTAAGTACGCCACCCCATGAATGGTATTAAGGAATACAATCCATCATCCACGCAACTGTAACAAGTAATTAACCTGTAAAAGATATCTAGGGAGTAGTGAAATCTAAGTAAACACAATTCTCCCATATATTGCTCACACCACTAGTTTAATTTAGTTTATTTTCATTTTTAGTATTTTATTTTGATTGCATCTTTAGTTATTGGGTTAGTTGATTAGCAACTAATTCCGCCCACTCCTTTAAAAACCGAGATTTTACTTGCTTTCATAAAAAATATAAAAATACAAAAAGAATCATCCCTCATCTCTAGACCTAGTTCTTAGGTTTTCAAATCCTAGCGACACTATTCCCAAGTTGAACGATCAATCCCCCGGTACTTGTCACTATACTATATTACAACGATCAGGTACACTGCCTGGTGGGGGTTGTAAGCTTCTCGAGATCCCTCGAGAGGTAAAGCCTGGTGCAATTCCCACGCATCAAGTTTTTGGCGCCGCAGCCTGGGGAATAGTTATTGTCTAGGTTAGAATTTCTTTTTATTAGGTCTACTTGCTAGATTCCTTTCTAGTAAGGTTTTATTTTTATTTTTAGGTTTTCTTTAGTCTATCTTATTTATTTGTGTCTTTGTTCGTATTAGGTTGGTCTTTATGGATTTAGAGAATCGCCGTTTAGAAGTTAGCAAGAGGCTTATAGCGCATAAAAGAAGAAAGAGAGAAGTTAACACATTTAAGGAATTTATTAAGCCCCTCCAAATGAAAATTGAGTTTACAGACTTTGCTCCAACCCCTGATGAACTGAGTTACCATAGATTTCTTCTATGTTAGGAGCTTTTAGTCGGCTCGACATAGGAGTGAAGTAGGATGTTATAGAGTTAGGGAGTATTGTACACGGCCCTACGACTAGTATTAAGGAATATAACCCGTCATCCATGCAATTGTAACAAGCTAATCAACCGGTAAAAGATATCTAGGGAGTAATGAAATCTAAGTAAACACAACTTTTCTCATTATTGTTTCCACCACATTAGTATATTAGTGTAATTTTCATTTATGTTATTTTATTTTGATTGCATCTTTAGATAATTGGGTTAGTTGGCTAGCAACTAATTCCGCCCACTCCTTCAAAACCCGAGATTTTACTTGCTTTCATAAAATATAAAAAAATACAAAAAAATCATTCCTCACCTCTAGACCTAGTTTAGTAGGCTTTCTAATCTTAGCGACACTATTCCGGAGTTGAACGATCAATCCCCCGGTACTTGTCACTATACTATACTACAACGATCAGGTACACTGCCTGGTGGGGGTTGCAAGCTTTTCAAGATCCCTTGAGAGGTAAAACCTGTTGTGAGGGCGCAATCCCCCGTATCACCCGCGGTCTTAAGGTTAAAATTACAATGTTTCAAGGCCCAATAGGCCTTATGTTCAAGCTCTATTGGGAGATGACAAGTCTTTCCGTAAACTAACTTATAAGGAGTGCACCCAATGGGTGTTTTAAAGGCGGTACAGAAGGTCCATAATGTATCATCTAACTAATCGGCCCATGAGACCCGATTTTCACCTACGGTTCTTTCTAAAATGCGCTTTAAACCACGATTGGAAATCTCAACTTGTCCGCTCGTCTGCGGGTGACACGCGGTAGAAAGACGGTGAGGAACTCAATATTTAAGCATAACTTTCGCAAATTGATCATTACAAAAATGAATACCGCCATCACTTATAATAGCATGGGGAGTTCCAAATCGAGAAAATAGACTCTTAAAAAATTTCACAACAACTCAGGCGTCATTTGTGAGGAGCACCTTTGCTTCAACCCATTTTGAAAAATAATCTAGTGCCACGAGGTATTTGTCTAGTTTATAAAGAATCGAGGAGGAGAAACCTAATACTTGGTAAATAAGGAATTTATATTTGAAAAGCTTAAGAGATTTCCTAGTACATGACTATCTTCCTTAATTTTGAGATAAAGTACAACTAACCCTCTAAACTTATATAACAACTATTACATACTAATATTCTAACGGAAGTTTAATGTTCTATTATTTTTTTCACTTATTGTGGGTATTAGGTATAACTCTCAAGTTTGCTTTATTGTCCAAATATTGTTATTTGTTTTTTACCTCATATGAATGGTCTCGTCAATTCATTTTGTCTCTTTAACTAAATCTTATATACAAATTAAAACAAATATTACTATAAATCAACAACCTTACTCTACAACCAAGGGAAAATACAAACCTCATTGACTATCAACAAAACATGCATACGATTATAAAGAAAGAAAAAGAAAAGTTAAAGTCTTTAGTTTATACTTTATAGTGAAAGTATGTTTACAAGTCAAATAAGAGAAAGTAAAAGTATGTAGTTTATAAAAGATGCTCTGAAGAAAGAAAAAAAAATGAATGAACATTAATTGTGATCAGTATATATGTATAGAAAAATTCTAGATGTGCAGCCAAAAACAAGAGGTGGGGGTAAACCGTAAACAGGGGTTATATTTATCAACGAACATCTAAAAATGGATTTAAGCTAAAAAATTTAGCTAAAAGGCAAAGGTTAATTGGGTTTAAAGTCATCCAAAGGCTTAAAACCTTATAAATTGTTATAACAATGAAAACTTATAAATTGTTAAAGTCATTTTGATAATTAAAAAAAATTACCACATTAACTACTAACAAAAATTAGTAAAGATAATTCTAACTCATAAATAACTATAACTCATAATTATACCCAAATTTTGTATCGAAATACTTATAACTCATAAAGATAATTTTACAAAACTTTTTTTTATGGATACAAACATATAAAGAACCTAAACTTATAAAAACTAAAGTTTTGTTACAATGTATACTATTTGTCTCAAAATATACTTCGCTCCAATGTGCGATCTTTAAATCCTCCTTATTATCATTTTGGTAAATAAAAAATTACCACATTAATTAATAGGCTACAAACTTGATATCAACGAGAATGGCGCCGGCCGCCGCGTTGCGGGCGGGCCTGTTTTTTCCCCCAACCAATTAACTACATTAATAAACCAAGTCCTAGGCCTGCTATTGTAAAGACTGCTACAACAGAGGATGTCACCACCACTCTCTTTTAACTGTTGACGTGTTTGAACATGTACCAGATATATTTAGTGTTCCTTTCAATGCAGGATCAATCAACTGTTCCTGAAACAAAGGTTGAAGTATATGAGAATAAATTAAAAGGATATATTACAGCAGGAAAAAAATGGAAGAATCATTTTCTTGAGAAACAGGACAACACAACCGAATCAGGCCTAAATTTAACTGAAATTTCACATGTGCGGTGTTCAGTTACTAAAACCCGAGTTTTTATTTCAGCAAGGTTAATCGCACAAAGTTTAGTGTAGAGTTACTGCTGCACCAGGGGCTGATTGGAACTGAGTTTCGTGTTGCAGGAATGTTTGTTTGGCGTTCAGTTTAGAGTTGCAGCGTGGGCAATTTAGGATCGAATTTAATGTTGCACCCAGGCAATTTGGTACATAGTGTAGTGTTTTGATTGTGCAATTGCTACAGATAAAACTGGTATACAAATACATTAAGAGAAGCTTGCTTACAGATCAATAACTCTGTTATACCTTCATGAAGACGTCAGTTTCTAGTTCTGAAAATATTCCAGCTCCTTTCTTTCGTTTAGGAAATGCCATCAACAATGCTGAAACGTGTGAGTTATGTGTATCAATATAAACGCTGAGCTTTTCAATCCACTGCAAGTGACGCAGAAATCCAAAATGTGAAGTTTTATGGGATGTTTGGGGCTGCTGCCAAATAGCAGTTTCAAATGGTGATTTCGTTTTTCTGAAAAAATCTTCATTTATATACGTATGGATGGGTCTATTTCGATATGGAAACTGCTATTCAGTAAACTTTAGAAATAAGTCACTGTTCAACTGAGTGATCTGAATGTATAATTTTTATAAGCTAAGTAGCTTGAATGTCATGTTTAATGAGTTTAGTGACTTGAGGAACAGAAAATAGTAAAATACTTTAAATGAACAAAAATGCTACGTGTTGTAATTTCCGTATGTATTAGCCCTTAAACAAATGATCAAATCCCATACAGATTATTGACTATTTACATAATAAATCTAGACTTATTCATGGATTATGAGCAAGCAAGTTAATATTAAAAAATATAGTATTAAGGACGTACCATTTTTCTATAACTTTTATCCATGTAGATATAAGCGTTTAATCTGTTCAAAATAAAGAAAGGGAATAACTATCAAACCATTGCAGAAAACTTGCAATCTCATATTCGAACCCAAAGACTAAATAGTGATTACCAAAACATAGGGTCATTATAATTTCTGTAAATTAAAATTGTGATATTCGCGAAGATGAGCTCATACGGTGGCAGATAATTCTACATTGGCTAGAAGTTAACAGTGAACATAGCACAATGGTATTAGGAATCTAAGAGAGGAGACTGGTATGCAGAAAAAAAACTATGCCCATAATTCATCAATCTTTGAAATCGAACATCGCCTGTATATCAACTAATTAACTATGATTATTTCAGTTAGGGGTGAAAAGCAAATGACACTCCGATTACTAGTTTTTGATTCACATTTATGAACTGAGAATTATTTCACAATGACGATAATTTATGTCACAGACCATCAACCTGCAACTCAGAAAGTTCCCACCATATATTTGTCTTCCTCGTCTAAACACAACCACTTTGTATACTACTTATCAGCCCAAGCATCGTCTAATTATCATGCCCAATAAATAGTACTAATGATGTGATCACGCCAAAGATGGAACAATTTACACCATTTTAATTTGCCTTAAGCTTTTTCCATTTTTAACAAAAAGCATATAGTAACTCTGATATCATTATTGTTCCTAATGCTCATACAAACAAAAGTGCCTTTTATGCTTCTCTAAGATTGCTAAATGGGTAAAAATTGCGACATCTGATCTACACAATCATGAGAAAAATGATGAAATAAAGTACTTGTGAATCAAAAGGTTGAAAATCAGTTATATATATCTTATCATTCATGTTCAACATTGGCACCATTCCAAAACATGTAGCAACCTCTCCTGCGACCACACAAACATTGCAGTAGGAAAAAAAGAAAGAAAGAAGAACAAACTCGGATGCACATGTCAGGCGTCATTATAACGTACCATGTTTCTTTGGATCAATCTTTAATGCTTAACCCAATGTCAATATTGCAACTTACGATTTTGTTTTGTAAGCGATATTATTGGTTACTTTTATGTAAGCGAGAACGGCACCCGGCCTTTTCCTTTATTAAGCAATGGTTTCATACAATATCAGGACCTGCAGTTTTATTTTTAAGCCATGGACCTTCTCGCTCTCGGGAATCTGTATCCACACAAAAATAGCCATATATTCAGTTCACATATTGGCATAAGTTTAAAAGCAAACCAAATTATATTTCAAGTCACTTCATATCAATATTCACCAAATCATATTAAACTTGGACTTTGCACTTACAAATTTTAGCATCAACATTTAAAAAGGTTAATTTTGTAGATGGACACTGATAACAGTGAACCAACAACATCAGACTTGATGCAAACAAATCATGCATATACTATAGATGGTTAAAGGAAGAATAGTACCTCAACCCATGCTGCAAGTTTTCACCTGATCGCTTTAATATCATCTTTCTTTACATCTAGCAAGTATGGCTGAAATCTTTTGATAAGTGGAGCATAAACTATATCTAACTGTACCACAATCAATCATTTTAGTCTTTTAGAGTCTTTGGGTATGCAAACATATTCAAATTTCATACTTTTACTCATTTCCCTCCAAGGTAGCACCGATTATGCCGCGGCCTTTCATAAGAGGACCCGGTCGTGAGCCTTTCTTCATACCAAAATAAGGCATGACAATAAGGGCAAATCCAATTGCAAAGACCCAAAGACCTATACGTTGGTGGAGGTCCTGTGAAAGTATGCAAAGGTATTAGCAACAAATAACTGATATGAAAGATGTGGTAGTCCAATATGCTAGGCTAGATAATTTGGTTGTAGAAATGACATGGACCTCAAGTATGGAAGTCATCACAGTTGCCCGCTTGAGTAAATGGCCTGTTATCAGCTGGTGCCATGTGCGCCGACCCTAAAAGACAAAGATCGGCTAACATATAATTGGTGAACAACATAACGGGGAAACACCATTTTAATTACATAACCATACAACTATCATACCAGCTGCATCCAATGAGGTTTGTCGCATAGTATGGGCTTGAGTATTATGAGAAGATGGGCGTGAGCGTGTATGACGTAGCGGCCTACGCACACGATGCCCCTGTGACAGTGGAGGAAGCACCGCTGCAGCAAGTCCTAATACATAAGCATGAGTGATGAAATGGTTGTTAGAATACACATGGCCGGCTGAATGGATACAGAGATGAAAGAGAAGTAAACTGCATATCTATCATACCTAAAACCTGATGGGAAGGACCAACATCTGAAACCGGTGTGTCTCCCACTTCAGTAGGCACTATGTTTGCACAACGTCCTTCACTCAATGAATAAGTAAACGCGGGTCTATTTTGAGTGACAACAGCAGCCACTAATACATACACATTTAATAAGAAAGTGGGCTCAGAGTATATACCAACAATCCAGGTCAACCATAAGCAAATAAAAGTATAGCATTTGTATGTACTATATCAACAATTTGAAAAGCATAGTGGTTATCCATTAGGTCAACAACCCATTTAAGCCCCTAGCTGAGCCCCCAAACTCGCCCATTTCAGCATGTAACCGCACCAAATGCCCTTAAACTATACTTATCATACTGAATCAAAACACTACATGAAACTATACTTATTATTAACCTTACTAAAAAAACTGTAATTAACAAAACCCCCAAACTATCACCAAAAACTGCAATTAACAAAAGCCCCAAACTATGACAAAACCCTGATTTCAAAATTAAATTTTTATATGTGTATAAGCTGTAAAATTGTTATACCTGGAAGAAGTAAGAGTTAATTTCGCACAAAGAATTTCATACCTTATTTTTTTGTTTATCGATTTTGTACTGAATTCCCCTCTACTTCCACCGACTGTAGATTCGTGATGGGTTTCTGCAGATTGTGATGGATTTCTGTAGATCGTGTGGGAAGCGGAAGATTGTCAATTTGTCACCGCCTATCTTTTGAGTATCTGGTGGGAATAACCGGAATTTGGTAGAAGCTTGTATAAGTGTTTGGCAATTTTGGGGTTTCAAAGATGATATACATTTTTTTTGGACTAGTACAAAATGACGCAGATCAATGGCACGGGTCACTTTTGGCCCAGGAATTTTGGCGGGAAAAGCCCACACCAAAACGGCACCGTTCGCACATGGTTTAATATATGCTTATAATTTGTATATTTCCTTCCTCAATTTCAAACATAGAGTTTTTCCTTCTTTTTTATATGTAAACTGAAAATTAATCCATTATGTGGGCTTAGGATTTGCTTGGGCTTTATATAAGGGAACACACTTTATTTTTTGATTGGGACACTCATTTGTACAACCGGTTAAAGCAGTGTACATTCACAGTACAACAGTTTAATGCACATGATAGAGTGTCCCAATAAAAAAATGGAGTGTGCAAATCATTTCCCTTTATATAACGTGTAGGGGTCCAATTCCTGTAATGTTTGCAATCTGAAATACACAAATCCACAATAATCACAATCTCAACTTTTCGTCTTTTTAATGTTAGAGCAAACCCTACCTACGCCAACCAGCGAGTTTACTCTCAACTTAAACCACCACTGTTGAAATACAACTTAAGATCCACCTTTTCTTTTTTATTTTCTGGTGGTAATGTAAGAGATCTAATGCTTGTGTATTAGATCTATGAGATCCACCGAAAAATTATCCTGCTTCTTTTTAATAGTTCATTTATTTGGACCAGCCATGAATTTTGGCCATGAAAGGCGTGTGTGGCATGTGGCATGGCGATTATCTTGTCATCTTTGTTGTAATAGACGGTCTCGGAAATATAACATTAAGGTAGATCTAATTTCTTTCGTGTTACATTTATCACTTTATTTACATTCGGTTTCTTGTTAAATACATGTATTTGTCATTGTTGAATTCGGTCCTTATGATGATAACCCTTGTAACTTGTTGTTTGTTACACATTATTTAAGAGGTGTAGCAAATTATAGTTTTGGTTCATAAACTAATTGTGGCATAACTTTTGGAAAAAAAAAACTATTTTGTTTAAAAACTCGAATGAAGTTATCAAAAGGGTGATGAACAAGATTGTTTTCCTTAGGTAAATCATTGATTTATAGTAAATTTCATCTTAAATGTTTACCTCTGTGGGATAGAGCAAGAAGTGGTTGGATAAGTTCATACTAAAAATGATCATGTATGCATTATATTAGGCACTTAAGTACGAGAGAAGGTTGTAGCCTTCGATATCGTCTTATTAAGGAGAGTTGTGTGCTGCCACCAAACAATCGCTACCTAATGAGCATGCACCAGGTAACCTTTTGAGTTTTGATGCATTCTTGTACATGCTTAAAAAAAAATTTTCTTCAGGATGTTTAAAACATTTGTGGTTTGTAAATCAGGAAGCAACAATTCTGAAATTAATGAGGAATGGAACCGAGGCTTTGAAGGGAAAAAATTATTGACAGGGCGTTTTCATGTTGCTATTGGTAAGCAATGCTTTCCTAATCTAAGAACTGTAGAGGTGACAAATTTATATAGTCTCGCGGGCAAGGTAACCGTCAAATTAGTAATTTTTACGGGTCAAAACGAGCGGGTAAAGTTAGGTAAACTCTTGGTAAGCAATGCTTTCCCGATCTAAGAACTGTAGAGGTGGCAAAATTGTATAGTCTCGCGGGCAAGGTAACCGTTCCAAGTTAGTAATTTTTTATGGGTCAAAACGAGCGGGTCAAGTTAGGTAAACTAAAAATATTTGACAGCATCCCAAGTTACTTGTGGAGAAGACTATCGAAGAGATGGGTTACTTGTGGAAAGGCAACATATGTACCGTCTATTCTGCCGTGGCTTTGCCGAAGACTCACTGAAAATGGTTATAATGGAGGTAGAAGATGAAGATGCGAGAAATGACAAGAATACCCTTAATAAACCATTTTCGTTATGTATTATGGGAATAAATGAAGTAGAGAAAGAATAATGAGTTATTTTTGTAAGTACATTAAAGTTTAAACATTTAATTAAGCATTTATTAGTGGCAAGAACATAATTACCTGATAGAAATATGGCATGAGAGAATGTGGGGTTAAAACCACTTATGTTATCGTGTACTTTACTTAAGATCTGAAAGCAAAAATAATAAGAATTGAGTAATGCTTAGCAGCATAAGAGATGTCAATTGGACCCATTTACTTATGAATCGGTTGATCGGATGAATTAGTATCTCATAGGTCAAATAGGTAAAATGGTAGGAGCTTATAATAAAATCGGTCAAAGAGACCGGAAGTTGCTCAAAGTGTAATTTTAACATGGGTTTTGCTAATGTGTGCCTGCTAGGCGCATGATTGAGCACCGTTAATGAAGATTAAACTTTTTTTTTAAATCAAAATATGTATTTAATAAACATTAATTGATCTCTAAAATTACCGTAATTAATTATCATTTTGATATAAAGTAACTCCAATATTCGTTATATATATAGCTAAACAAGTGTCCAGTGTACAAAAGTTAGCAAAACCCTTCTAACATATACGGAGTACATAAATTTGAAAATGTTTTTCAAAACAATTGGATTCCGTACTCATTTTTGACATGTTAGTTGTTTACTATAATACATCTCTTTGCACGAAAGTGTTTCAATTGATCCACCCGGTACAAAAATAGTTAACCGTTTTGACCCATTTGTGAACCGACCCCTGCTACCCACCCAATTTGCCACATTAGATAATATCAAATGGCATCGTCTTTTAAAGTACCACAACCCATATTTTAACTAGATCTACCGGTCTCAGAATCTTTGCATACAAGCAATGAGCCTGAAACCATCTTTTAATAAAATTTTCTAGGCTCTTTTGTATCCTCATACCACATTGGTCAACTAGTTTCAACATAGTAACACTCTCTGCACATGCTTCTTTGAGACTAGTCAAAGAGGCAGATTCTCTTGAAATAAATCAACTATGTAGAACACACTTCCATCCTGCTTCGGAAGACCAAGTAGCCTACAGGCAAAATGCATCACAACGGAGAACCCCGTTATATTACCAAGCCCAAAACGCATAAAACAGGCCAAAAAGAGCAGAAAACTACACCTCTTCTAATCTATTACCTTTCCGCTATACCCTAAACACCAACACAAATATAAATGTACCCCACTAAAAACAAAATTAACACACACAACCACACCTTCACAAGTTGGTCGGTCGTTATACCGTCTTCTCCTTTTTATGCATAAAAGACGTGTGAGGCCGGTTGTCTTTTTAATGGGTGGCGTGTCTTTGGGGTGCCACCGAAGCAAAGGACCCGTCTTTGCAATCTTATTATCACCAGTCTTAGAGTCGATCGCAGGACCTCAAGCCCGGGCAGACGACTTAACAAATGAGGTTTTTTCTTAAGTTATTTGATAAAGACAGTCTTTTAACTGAGACACCCCTACGACCGTTTCTAATTGGTAATAATTTTGAACTTTAAACTTTTTATGACAACTTCAAATGTGTTAGTTAGATGTGATACCTAACACTAGACGACTTTGCAGATACTTTTTAAAAGTAAAGGAAGTCACATTAATGGATTGTTAATAGTTTAATACTCAAAATTATTAGATGATAAATAAGGCCCAAGCCCGGTATGTGGGGTTGGGTCCATTAGGGTTTCATTATGTATTGCCTATATATATCGTATCAATAAAACATATCACCGACGGGGTTCAATGTAGTCTAACATGTAGTCTAACACGGAATGATTAATTATTCCGTAGGTCCATTCAACACATAATGACACTTGAAGCAATGGGTTGTATCTCCGGCACTAGGCGAACACCAACTCCATCAATCTCAGATATCGAGTTCAACCAATATCCCAACTCCTCGGATAACTGGCTGAATGACGTACCTCAGATAGATCTCCTACGCAAGTCATTAAGCAAATCTATTTTGTAAACATATGCCTGATTATGCATGTTCTTTTTATCTTTTTATTTGCTAGCTTTAGTAGTCCAAGGGTCGAAACTCAAAAGCCTTGTAAACTTGTTCTGTTTCATAGAACTAGATTTTGATTAACCAAATTGGTAAGAGTTTCATTTACAAATTATTGAGGCATTTGGTTGAGACGCGCACACACACAGCCAAATCCAAGATCGAAAGTGGGCTTGCATTAATCTTATTGTTTGCTTCTTATTAGATGTCTCGATTTCTCAGATTTATAAATCTGTTTATCATTTCATGTTTATTTGCCTTTTTGGTACACAAACAACAAACTTTAATTTCTTCCTTTCACTAATTTGATACAACGGAACAATCAAGTAAAGATAATCGCTATAAATTTTATGAAAACTAACAAATTAAACCTTAAAGAAATGTGGTAAACTGAGGGTACATTATAGATACAATCAGAACATATGATGGGCATACTTAGTTACTTGGTGAGGTTAGGATTCTCAAGAACTTCTTATTGTCAAAAGAGGGATATACTTTGAGAAAACTTCTTATTAGCACTTGTGGGAGTGTTTATATTCACAAGTATTTCCGAAAAACAGTAGAACCAACGAGGGGACGCCAAGTGTCCGAAATTTTGGGCAACACCTCCATTTTTTGGGCAACTTGGGACACTCAGGGACGGAGCCGGGGGGTTCCCGCGGGTGCCCGTGCACCCCATGAAATTTTTTGATATAGCGTTAATTTTTGAAAAAAACACCGAATTTTCTTAAATTCATCTTAAATGCACCCGGTCCATCGAAATGTGTTGCTAGTATTATTGTTCAAATTTTTTTATGCAGCCGGTCATATTTAGTCCTGGCTCCGTCCTGGCACTTGGCATCCTATGGTTTGAAACACAAGAGTTGTTCGATTGTCAAGTGGTAGTTTCGGAACTTTCTGAGCGAAGGGCAAAAAAGCAAATCAATTTGACAACTTGGGCATTTTTGGCATTATCCCTTATTTTAATTTGTGTTCTTGAGTTTTTATTTTTAAGTAGCAAGGAAATGATATGAAGTTACCCAAATTACTAATAATTACTATAAATGTTTACGTCTACAAGCTAGATCAGTTCACATATGTTATATTTAAGATTCTCAGAAAATCAATAAGACTTGATGTTAACTTTGCTTTAAGGTTTTACTTAATTTGTTAAATCAAAAGATACTTAAGGAGAAATGATTATTTGGCCCAACTAATAAGCTTAAAAATCTGTGTAACTTAAAATATGATGATGACAAATGACAAAATTCAGAGAACATATAAGGAGAGACTGAGAACTCAAGTCATGTGTCGAATTGAATGAGATATTATTCTAGATTGATTTTTACGCGGTTTTGTTTTAGACAAAGAGTCAAAGAGTCTGCATTGTTTTGGATTTGAGAACTTCAGTTATAGCATTTGTAGATGGTAATTTCAAATATTAGTATAATTTTGTTATAGTGAATTGTATATAGTAGTACTAGTTAGTACCGAGACCTCAGGAATACGTGAGTGCAAACTTGCTTGGTTTATGCGTTCCTGTTTTTATATCTGTTAACAATAAAGTCCCCTGCATCTGATTTTTGGCCAAGTTTCAATTGACCATAATTTGGTCAAATCTTGGCTATTGGCTATGATCTTTGCTGTTTTAGACACCTCCCTAGGTAGTATTTAGGACTGTGCTTTTAGTTTTCCCCCTTGTGCATATTTGATTGCTTAATTCTGCCCCTAAATTTGCCATCTTGCAACTGCTGCTGCTGCTAACTCAGTCAACTGAGTTTGATTGGTTTTTGTTCTTGTTTGATAAGCTGCCTTGATCCTTGTGTTGTTACTTGTTGTTTATGTTGTTATTAATATAGTTGTGTTTGTGCTAATCTATTTTGGCTACTTATGCTGATTTTTACTTTACTTTTACTTCTAATATGATTTATTGGTTGGCTACTTATATTATGTTGGTCTATCAGGGTGAGATGGCGGCCTTGGCTGCTAATTTAGGTGCAGAAGTCGTGGATAAAACCCAACGGACAAGGCGGGGCAAATCTGTTTGAAGGGCATACGGGTGAAGAGTGAAGACATTATAATTGTTTACTTTTGTTTCGTTATGTATTAGTTATAAGGATTTATTAAGGACTTTTTGTTTCGTTATGTATTAGTTAAAAATATTATTAGGAACTCTCGTTAATTTGTGAACTCGTTTTGTTTCGTTATGTATTTTTGTTAACAGGTCCCTTAACAGGTTCCTTATCGTGTAACATGTTAATTTTCGTGTCGTGTTCGTGTTCGAAAAAAGTGACACGATTTTTTATCGTGTCGTGTTCGTGTTCAGGTCATTCGTGTTCGTGTCTTATCGTGTTCGTGTCTTATCGTGTCGTGTCAGACACGATATGCCAGCTCTATAGTCCATCACAAAAAAAATTCCAAAAAAAAAAAATTTCAAAAAAAAAAATATAGAATTTTTTTAAGAAAATTAGAAATTAAAAAAATTATATAAAAATTAAAAAAAAATAGAAAATAAATCAAAATTTTTTATTAATTTTTTTTTTTAAATTTAAAAAAATATTAGAAAATAAAAAAAGAATAAAAAAATTTTAAAAAAAATAATTTTTTAAAATTAAAAAAAATAATTTTTTAAAATTAAAAAAAATATATAGAAAATAAAAAATTTCGAAAAAATTAAAAAAAAAAATTAAAATTCAAAAAAAAATCGAAAATATTTTTTTTGAAATACAAAAATTAGAAAATAAAAAAATTTCAAAAAAAATTTATTATTTTAATATTTTCGAAAAAAATATATATATATAATTTTTAATTTTTTTTTTCGAAAATATTAAAATAATTATTTTTCAATTTTTTTTTTTTGAAATATTTTTATTTTCTAATTTTTGTTTTTCAAAAAAATATTTTCGATTTTTTTTTTTTTTTTTTTTTTTGAATTTTTTAATTTTTTTTAATTTTTTTGAAATCAAGGTTAGACTAGTTAAAGCCCTTCAAAATCAAGGTTAGACTAGTTAAAGCAAATACCAACTCTCCATGTTTTCAGCCAAGGCTATTCGCAGATAAAAGTTGACAGCAAGCACAGGCATATAAATGCCCATTCCAGAAATCAGATTAGGTAACATGTTTGACAATAACTGATCACAATGAGTAATACAGAAGCTACAACTCAAGTAAAATTTTAGTATGTCTTGTAATACTAAGATAGAATTCAGTATCTTTACATAAAATTTTCTGGTTCATTATTCTTAGACCTCTACAATGTGAAAAACAACAATACCAACTTGGTCCAATAAAAACAAACAACCAAGAGATAGTAAGAAAAATATTAAGATTAATAGGAGTGGCTTACAAGGTCTGCTATTTCACTTTCAGTTTGAGGCTCCATGCCTCCAAACCCTTTTCCATCAACAGGGCCATTTTTTTCTTCACACTGACCCACCAAGTGACCAAACCAAGTCATACTTTGACACAGTTTAAACTTTAAAGAGTATGGCCACCATTTATACGTATACAGATAACATACAGAAATAAACTTGTGTGAAAACTGTAAACGTGACATACATTGAAAGTAAGATTCAGGGGATAAACTTACGTGATAATGAGAGAAAAATAGAGGCCGTTGTTACAGAGATGCTGCTGTGAAGTATGAAAACTAGGTCAAATATATGGAACGTGCATGAATAATGAGGATATCTTTGTAATTTTATACAAGCCCATGATGTTAATAACTTCTTAATCCCCCAAAATTGGACGGAACAAATGCACACAAAAAAGTCGAGAACAGAGAGCTGGGACCTAAGTGACTAAGTTGAGCCGCCTCCTTTATGACACCCGTATATTTATTTTCTTTTTCAGTTTACTCACTACTTCAACCAACGAATAACAAATCACTTTTGTGTTTCTTCTTTGTTGAATTCATTGACCAACAGTTTAGGTGGGGTATTAATTCCACCCGTGTACAACTCTTAACGTAACAAACAACAGCAACATGATTATTATACCATTTTACAAGAATTATTTTATTGGTCATCATACATTTGATAGTCAATTATCTCAAACTATGATGGATTTCATACAAACCCCAGCGGTTTGTGGGCTTAGGGCAAGTGGGTCGTTGGATAACTCCATGGACATATGGCCGGTCAAAGAAGTCTCAAAAGTGGTGGGATCTTTGAAGTTTGCTGGAACAAATAAGGTGATAAGGTCAGTAGTTTTATGTTAGCAAATAATAATAATAATAATAATAATAATAAATAAAAAATAAAAGAGTTGTTTTATTGTTTGTTTGTTAGTCGATTGTTCGTATAGCTTTGTTACTAGTTGACCGTTGGTATCAGCCCCTAAAGTCGACCGTTGGTACGGTTATGTTACGAGTCGACTTAGCCGACCGTTGGTACCAGTCAACAAAAGCCGACCGTTGGTACAGTTTTGTTACGAGTCAACTAAAGTTAACTTTTTATTATGTTTTATCTTGTTTAGTTTACTACTCCAGTCCGACCTTTCGTAATTTTGTCGCTCGGGCTGCGGGGAGTATTAGAGAATAAATAGGCCCAAATCCTGTGAGCTTAGGGTATCTAGAGTTTTACCATTATAAATAACACATAGTTGATATAGCAAAGTGTGGGGTGTGCTAGAAATAAAAATCCAGTTTCAACTGCGAAGTGTTTAACTTGTTGCGTTATCTTGAGACTAGCTCATCACATACACTTGCACCGGTATTGAGGAGCCTACTTGCTTCTCTTGGAACTTATATAAAGCAGATTAAACACACTACTAGTTTTTTTTTTTTTTTTTTTTTTCTTTTTTTAGCAGAACACACTAGTTATTCAGAATATTAAGATGAAAATATATAAATGATGAAGAGATGAAGTTGAAAAGAGAGGGTAAAAGGACCAAAATACCCTCTCGTGAGTATCACATGTAGTCACATAACGAAACTTAGTGAGTGCAAGGACTAACGGTGGATAACATTTTGCATATAAGAACGAACGATGTATTTTTTAGGTCAAAGGCTCTTCGGTCAACGCCGAATAATTTACTCTATTTTTATTTGAAAAGGTCCTACGACTACCTACCAAATGCCTTTTTTCACGTGTCTAAAAAGGCTTCCTCTATTTCTAGTTCTACCATGAAATTTACTTATAAATTCTCACGACTAATGATACATTTTTATTTGAAAATGTCATATACCAACTGGCAACTACTCACCAAATGCCTTTTTACACTTGTCTAAAATACTAGATGGATGCTTCCTCTGTTTCTACCATGAAATTTCCTTATAATATCTCACCTTAAACCTTCCCCTGTTATATATTCAAAGCTCGATTACTGGTGCTATTAAGTTACAAACTTTTTTTATACATCCTCTAAACCAACTTGAAGCAATGGGTTGTACCTCCAGCACTAGTCGAACACCAACTCCAACAACCTCAGATATCGAGTTCAACCCAGATCTACCACCGTATCAAGATGCTTGTCGAACGGATCCCATCCTCCAGTCCTTTGATTCAACTCTCCAAGCTCGAACCAATCGCGTAATCAGCACTCTAGCTGTTGACCCTTCTCTTTCACTCCACTCTCTCAGTGTAGTCATTAAAACATTACTAGATACAGATCAAGATGTACTTAAACTAATACTCCAATATGAAACTGACGTTTGGAACCATGATGGACTATTGTTACTGGTTAAAGAATATCTTGAAACAAGCATACAAACACTTGACTTCTGCAAATCTGTTGAGGACTGCTTAATGCATGCTAAATCTAGTGTATCAATTCTACAAACTGCTATTGATCAGTACGATGAAGATGCTAATCACTTGAACACCCTTGAGCAGTTAAATAAGTTTAAAGCTTCAGACAACCCGTTTTCAAAAGAGTTCTTGGCATCGTTTCGTTCTGTTTATGGAAATCAAGTTTCGTTGTTAAACAAACTACGAATCCACACAGTTGAAGTTATTAAGAAGTTGGATTCAGTGAAGACAAGGAGGAGATTAAGTAGTGTGATATTTATCGCCACCTTTTTTACTGTCTTGATATGTTCAATAGTCGCAGCAGCGGTGGCTGCTCCTCCACTGGTGACAGCACTAGCAGCAGCAGCAACATTGGTGCCGTTGGGATCAGTGGGTAAGTGGTTCGATTCATTGTGGCAGAAATATGAGAAAGAGTTAAGATATTATAAAAACACAACGAATGTGATGAAGGTGCAAAGCGACGTATTTGTGATTAAAGATTTGGAAAATATGAAAGCTACTGTCGACAGAATGGAAATTAAGATGGATAGTATGTTGAAGTCTGCTGATTTTGTTATCGGGGAAGGGGTCGAGGAGGCAGTGGGGATTGGGTTGGATGAGATAAAGAACCCAGTGAAGGAGTTTGAAAGAATGATGGATGATTTGAGTGATCAATCTGTCAAATCTATAAGCGATGTAAAGAGAGCAACAACAATAATTTTGGAGAAACTTACTGAGCATCCTCGGGTAACTGGTTGAATGTGTTGAAATATGTCATATTATGAAGCTTATGTTTTTGTGTTCAAAAAAAATGAAGATTATGTCTTACTTTAAGTTGAGGGACTAATTGTGAACCCTTTATAAATACTGTATATAAAACAATAAGCTAAGGGGGGCAGGGAATCACAAGAATTTAAAAGTCCTCCATTGAATGGGATGAGAAAGACAGGTTCGGAAATGGCCGGATTAGCGGGAGGAAGAGCATCCCCACCCGGAAACAATTTTGTTACAAGTCTGATTGTGTGGTTTCTGATCATCTTGTTCATCTTTTGGTTTAGTGTAGGTTTGAGTGTTTTGTAGTGAGGAAGATTGTATATGTTTCTTTGTAGTGAGATAAGTAGGATCCTTCTGAAGGGGACTACTTCTTTTCTCTTGTATTGTTTGGTGAGCACACGTTTTGTGGACTATCTTCTTGACTATAAGTAATAAAAGATTCACCAAAGGGGTGGTTGGCTGGGTGACTTGATTGTGTTGTGGTTGTGCTTCTAGATTAGATATGTAGTTTTAACAGAATGACTTACCTCAGATAGATCTACTAGGAAAGTCATTAAGCATAATTTGCCTGATTATGCATGTTCTTTTTATCTTTTTATTTGTTAGCTCTAGTAGTCAAAGGGTAACTCAAAAGCTTTGTAAACTTGTTCTGTTTCATATAATTAGATTTTGATTACCCAAATCGATAAAAATTCATTTACAAACCACAAGGGGTGACCCAACGGTAAGAATACCAGCCTTCCAAAGAGGAGGTCAAGGGTTCGAATCCAATGGGGAGAAAATTAATCCCCTTGTGGCCACGGAGGTTCACCTGCGCCGACTCCGGGCTATCCAAAAGGGTAGTCGCCGTGGGATTAGTCGGCTCGCAATGTCGAGTCGGAAACCCATGTTACAAAAAAAAAAAAAAAAAAATCATTTACAAAGTTTTTGAGGCATTTGGATAGTTTAGAAACAAAGGCTCGTGCGTGCACCGGCACACACACTCAGAGCCAAATTTAAGATTCAAACTGGGCTTGCATTAATCTTGATGGTAGCTTCTTAGTATTATTTGCCTTTGTGGTACACAACCAACCATTCACAAATTTGCTACAATGGAAAAATCCAATAAAGATAAATCACTATAAAGTTTATGAAAACTAACAAATCAAACCTTAAAGAAATGTGGTAAACTGAGTGTACATTATAGATACTATCAGAACGTGTGAAGGGCATACTGTTGGCGTATATACCCTCCGGATTTAGGCCGTACAATTAAATACCTTCCGGATCTATGTCAAACAAGGCATACGCAAATGTATTTAAACAGGACAGACCAATATCCGAAGGGTTTGAAATGTCCGCATGACCTCAACCCTCCGGAGATCTGGACCATTCGGATAAACCAGTAAGTACATGAGTTAAAGTACAAACAAATACACCAAGTATATGATAATGGAGCATAAGTTAGCAAACATTAAGGAACTAAGTACATACCAGCCTGGCACTCCATGTTGGAGGCCTATAAATATAAAGGAAATCTTCACTTAAAGGTTAACTAATTCTCTCACTCTCTAATTTCATACACACTTTCTTTCTCTAAGAATCTATACTTACTCTCACGCCGGAGGTTGGTCCTGGGATACATTCCCGGGGCGAGACTAACGGACGTACCTGTTTTGCAAATATCCGAAGTAATCCATCATCAACAAAGATCACCCCGAATCCGGAGGACCAATCCAAAGTCCGAATGATTCATCTCGCTTGTCTGAAGTAAGAGCAAACTTTTACTTCAACAAATTGGCGCCATCCGTGGGACCCGTCATTCACTCTACCCGAACTTAGAAATGACAGGTCCTGCTCCAACAACACCTGAAGGAAGTGGGAAAAACTCAGAAGTAATTCCAAATAGCATAGAACAAATCCACAACCACCTCACTGCATTGAAAGCTCTAATTCAACAACACAACGCCACAGGGGTAACACCGATTAAGCCTATTCAGCTCGACTTCGAGGACGAAGAACATCAAGATACCGAAGCTCAGGAAACAGAAAAGGAAGTGACGGACTATCTTTCCAAGCCTTTCAAGGCAGCGTCCAAGAGCCCATTCACCCGAAGGATAATTGATTTCACTGGACCTAAAAATGCAAAATACTTGATGCCTTCTCACATAAAGTTATATGATGGATCCACCGATCCGGATGATCACATCACAAGGTTCGAAAGAGCTGCCAATCAAGGTGCTTGGCCTATGCCCATATGGTGTATGATGTTTCAACAAACTTTAGATAATGTAGCTAGAGGATGGTTCGATAGCCTTCCGCGAGGAAGTATCGACAATTGGGACACTTTATGTGAACAATTCGTGCAAAGATTTGCTCTACGAAGAAAATGTGTCCGAGACCCTATGGAGATAACTAAGATTGTCCGGAAAGCTAACGAAGCCCTGTCGGAATTCAAGGAACGATGGACCGACGAAGCTAGCCGTATTTTAGGAGTCCCGGAAGTAATGCAAATATCCTCTTTCATGGACGGATGTAAGTACCCGGAGCTGGCAAAGAGATTCTCTGAAAAAATCCCCCGAACCGTAATAGAGATGATGATGAGGGTGGACGATTTCATCCGTTCCGAAAGAGCTTATCGATTAACCGAAGTGCCAAGGGGAGAACGAGCGGATAACTACAGAAAAGATTACCATCCTAACTCGTATAACCGGAACGACCAGAGCTCGCAACGGTCCTCATTCAAAGGGAACCGCAGGAGAGATGCCCATCGAGAAGAATTCCGACCCCGGCGAAATGATCACTACACACCTTACGGGCAAACCAGAAATGAAAATCTGAATAGGAATGATTATAGAACGGACTACCGCCGCAACGATGTAAACCGGAGGGATGTCCGACCCATAGACTTAAATGTACTCTCCAAAGCTCCCAAAGAAATCCTCGCAACTGAACACCATCTTAGACTTCCGGCACCACCTCCGGTGAGAGGAAGACCTGCCAGAGAAAACATGGAAAAGTATTTCGATTACCATGGGGAAAAGGGTCACCTCACCAACGACTGTCATAACCTGAAGGAACAGCTCAAAAAAGATATGGAAACAGGCAAATTAGACCACCTAATTAGAGATGTTCGACAAAGGGAAAGGGCACCCCCAAGGAATAACAATCACACCAACCAAGGTAGAATTATCAATATGATTCGGTATCCAGAGAGAAACTATAAGCGGAAAATCATGGATCAAGAAGAAGAATGGATGAATACTCCTATAAGTTTCCCTCCCATACTCCCCGGAGATGCTTCCGAAGAACCACTAATAGTTGAAGCAGAGATCGAAGGATACACTGTACGTAGGGTATACGTGGATCAAGGCGCTTCGATAGAAGTAATGTATGAACACTGCTTTCTAAACCTTGACCCCTCCATCCAATCCCGACTGACAAAAACAAACACACCGCTGATTGGATTTGTGGGGGAAGCGATAAATCCGTTGGGCAAACTGGAACTGGAAGTGTGCTTCGGAAACGAAGGATTATATCGTCGGACAACAATGAAGTTTGCAGTGGTAAGATCCCCCTCCCCCTACAACGTAATACTGGGACGTTCCGGAATCAAAAAGTTAAGAGCTATTCCTTCAACAATACATGCCATGATGAAATTCCCAACACCAAGAGGTATTGCCACTTTGATCACCCGATCGGTCATCATATCGGAATGCAGAAAGCTAGAAGAAAAATTCCTAATGGAAAAAGAAATGAAAGTCGAAAGTCTTCCGGAGCCCATGATAGAAGAAGGAACAGCGGAAACCGAAGAAATATAGGTTCATTCGGCTTACCCAAAGCAATTGGTGACAATAGGGAAAAAATTTTCAAAAGAAGGAAGAAGGCAGCTAATAACGTTGCTCAAAAACAGCCAAGACGTTTTTGCATGGGAACCTTCGGACATGACTGGCATTCCCCGATGGGCGGCTGAGCATAAACTCAATGTGAATGTCCAAGACAAGCCGGTGGCACAAAAGAAGAGATTCTTTTCGGAGGAAAAGAATCAAGCCATAAACAAGGACGTAGAAGAATGGTTAAAAGCAGGGATAATCAGACCTGTCCGATATCCAACCTGGATATCCAATCCTGTGTTAGTAAAAAAGCCGGACGAGAGTTGGAGGATGTGCATCGATTTCAAAAATCTCAACTCATCGTGTCGAAAAGACTACTATCCGCTGCCTGAAATAGATTGGAAGATCGAATCAGTAATGGGGTTCCGATACAAATGTTTCCTAGATGCTTACAAAGGATATCACCAGGTACAAATGGCAAAAGAAGACGAGGAGAAAACAGCCTTCTATACTGATCATGGGACATATTGTTACGTCAAAATGCCGTTCGGATTGAAAAATGCCGGAGCAACCTATCAGAAGCTAGTAGACTCCGCCTTCCGGACGCAAATTGGCCGAAACCTGGAAGTATATGTAGATGACATGGTCATCAAAAGCCAAACGGAGAAGGAGCTTTTAGCTGATATAGTAGAAACGTTCGATAACCTCCGGGGAATCAATATGAAACTAAATCCCAAGAAATGTTCCTTCGGAGTGGAAAAAGGTAAATTTCTTGGATACATGATAACTTCCGAAGGGATTAGAGCAAACCCCAAGAAAACCAGAGCAATTGCTGATATGCAATCACCAAAGTCACTGAAGGAAATGCAAAGTTTAAGTGGTAAACTGGCTGCACTAAACCGTTTCTTATCAAAATATGCCGAAAGATCCTTACCCTTCTTTGAAACATTAAAGAACATTACCAAAGACAACAAAGAAAAGTACCAATGGACGGAGGAAGCTGAAAAAGCTTTTCAAGAGATGAAGAAGATGATCCTGGAACTTCCAGGCTCAACAACGCCGAAACCAAAGGAAGACATGTACCTATACCTATCGGCAGCAACAGAGGCGATAAGCGGGGTAATGATGGTCGAAATGGAAGGACGACTGATCCCTGTTCATTACGTAAGTCGAACGTTGCATGAGGCCGAAAAAAGATATGCTCCGGTTGAAAATTTGGCTTTGACGCTGCTACATCTGTCCAGAAGACTAAGGTGGTATTTCGAAGCTCACCCTATCAAAGTCAAAACAGACCATCCTATCAAGCAAGTGCTAAACCGAGCTGAATCTCCCTGACGACTCGCCAAATACATAGTAGAGCTAGGAGCTTACAACATTACCTACGTACCCAGGAATGCCGTCAAGGGTCAGGTGTTGGCTGATTTCATCAATGAAGTACCCATCGGCACCGTATATCCGGATCCAAAAAGGAGAGGCAAGGAGATATGCAATATCTCCAAAACCGGAGAATGGATCTTGTATACTGATGGAGCTTCCAGCAAAAGAGGTTCCGGAGCGGGGCTAGTACTAATCAGTCCGGAAAAGGAAGAATATACTTATGCCCTCAGGTTAAACTTCGAAGCCACTAATAACGGAGCAGAGTACGAAGCACTCCTTGCCGGATTACGATTCGCAAGGGAAATGCATATAGAAGCGCTGGACGTACGAGTGGACTCAAACTTGGTGGCAAGTCAAATTAACGGAGAATTCACCGCATATACGGAAAGCATGACCAAATATCTTGCCAAAGCCAAAGAATACATCGCTTACTTCAAACAATTTAAGATAAAAAATATTCTGAGGGCACAAAACCAAAAAGCAGACATACTAAGCAAGCTAGCATCCGTAGCATTCAACCACTTAACAAAAGAAATCTTAGTGGAAGTGTTAGAAAACCCATCCACTGAGGAAGAGATAATCAACGCAATAGTAGAAGAAGAAGAAGAAAACTGGATGTCACCCATACTCCGATGCTTAAAAGAAGGGGTCTGGCCGGAGGATCTAAATGAAGCCCGAACCCTTGGTATGAAAATAAACCATTATACACTAATAGATGATGTACTATTCAAAAAATCCTATCTATGACCAATGTTACGGTGCGTAGGACCCCTCCAGGCCAACTATGTCATCGGGGAAGTACACGAAGGAGCATGTGGTATGCACTCCGGACCACGCTCCGTTGTAGCTAAACTTATGAGGCAAGGCTATTACTGGCCAACCATGCACCGGGACGCCAGGGAGGTATCCAGAAGTGTGACTTATGCCAGATACACGCTCCGATTCCTAAGTTGCCAAAAACAATGTTAACTTCCGTCATGGCTCCATGGCCCTTCTTCCAATGGGCTATAGACGTGTTGGGACCTTTACCCGAAGCTCCAGGGAAAGTCAAATATATAATCGTAGCCACTGACTACTTTACCAAGTGGATGGAAGCCAAGCCCCTAGCCAAGACAACCGGAAAGGAAGTGAAAAAGTTTGTATGGGATAACATCGTCTGCAGGTTCGGATTGCCCAAGATAATTGTTACGGATAATGGAAGCAATTTTGTAGGAGATCCGTTCAAAAGTTGGTGCGAAAGATTGAATATCACGCAAATCAACACAGCCGTAGCTCATCCTCAGGCCAACGGATTAGTGGAAAGGGCAAACAAAAGCTTGATGAAAGGATTCAAGTCACGGCTAGGAAGGGAAAGATCCGGATGGGTAGACGAACTACCGAACATATTGTGGGCATTCCGTACCACCCTAAAAACTAGCAACGGAGAAACTCCCTTTAGCCTGACATACAGAAGCGAGGTTGTCATCCCAGCGGAAATCGGTATGCCTACCTTTCGAACCATGATGGCAAACGCAGAAGACAATAATGATGAGATCGGCTTGAACCTAAACTTGTTGGAAGAAAGGCGAGAGATGGCAGCAATAAGGGAAGCCAAGTACAAAAAGAAGGTGGAGCAGTATTACAACCGAAGGGTTAGACCTGAAGCGTTCAAGGTGGGGGATTTTGTGTATCGGAAGAACGAAGCCAGCAGGGTGGAGGATCAAGGAAAATTAGGGCCAAATAACGGAAGCCTACCAACATGGAACGTACAAGCTGCAAACCATGGACGACATAGAAGTACCTCGAACCTGGCATGCAATCAATTTAAAAAAGTGTTTTATGTAATCAGTTGTTCCGATAGACTTATTGTAAGGCATGAGCCATTTTCCTATTATCAATAAAGCATACTATGCAGTTGGGCCGCAAGAAAAGTTGTTTTTATCTAAATGTCAAACTACTTAGCAGGAAAGAAAACCCCAAGTGGGTATAATCTAAGGCCAAGAGACGAAGGGCACAGGTTGCCCGATGTTTTAAAAACCCCAAGTGGGAATAACCTAAGGCCAAGAGCTGAAGGGCACAGGTTGTCCAACATTTTAAAACCCCAAGTGGGTATAATATAAGGCCAAGAGCCGAAGGGCACAGGTTGCCTGATATTTTAAAAACCCCAAGTGGGAATAATCTAAGGCCAAGAGCCGAAGGGCACAGGTTGTCCGACATTTTAAAACCCCAAGTGGGAATAATTTAAGGCCAAGATCCGAAGGGCACAGGTTGTCCGATATAATAAAACCCCAAGTGGGTATAATCTAAGGTCAAGAGCCGAAGGGCACAGGCTGTCCGATATAGTAAAACCCCAAGCGGGTATAATCTAAGGCCAATAGTCGAAGGGCACAGGTTGGCCGATATTATAAAACCCCAGGTGGGCATAATCCAAGGCCAAGAGCCGAAGGGTACAAGTTGTCCGATATAATAAAACCCAAAGTCGGTATAACCCAAGGCCAAGAGCCGAAAGGAACAAGTTGTCCAACATAACTAAACTTCAAATGTGTAATCTAAGACAAAGATACGGAGAAAGCATATTGACCAGTAAATTAAACTCAAACGAATACAATATGAAACCTATAATTGAAAGGCACAAGTGGCCCGGAACGTACATAGCACAAAGCAAAGACAATAAAAATAACAAAGGCAAACGATATATATTCATCCGATCAAAAAATTAATTACATCAGGTGTTCCAGAATAACGGAACAATAAAATGTTAATGACCTACTCTATTACATAGAATTACCAAATACATCAAATTGTTCCGAAGATAATTGTTCTACAAAATAACGGAACGATAAATGCTCTACACTATTACATCAGCGGCAATGGAGAAACGAAAGCTTCACAAGGAGTCCGGAATACCTAAATCCATAGTCAAAATGGAGGTATCCGGACTCCGGAACATAGTTCAACACGGACAAAATTTAGTAACAATAGCTTCACAAAGAATTTGCAGTTCCTATGCCCATAGTCAAAATGGAGGTATGCAAACTCTTAAAAACATCAAACTCAGAGAAAGGCCGAGGTGGTCTGATCCACAGATGGATTACCGGAGGGATTCTCGGTATGAGATTCAACCACGGGCTCTTCAACAACTGGAATAGGAGCAGGATCCGGAACCAGGGCAATCAATTCATCAAACTTCCGGTAAATGGTCTGGCGGATCTTTTGGATGAAAGGATAGTCTTGGGAGAGGGCCTGATCATATAATGAACGGTATTTTTCATCGGCCTCAAAGTCCATCCCTTCAACTTCCCCTAACAGCTTAGCCGCTTTCTCCGGCTCCTCAAATAACCCTGCCCCATCTATCAGACCAGATTGATAATATAAGTTGAAAGGTTCTACCAGTGCTGTCCGGAACTCATGGCTACCAAGAAAACGGTGAATAGCTTCCGGAATGAACTCATTTACAATACGATTTCGCTCCATTTCGGCATTTCCAGCAGCTATAGCAATTTCTTGCTTCTCTTGGTGAAGCTCCTTATAAGCTTTCTCTTCATCGGCCAGCTTCAACTTGGCATCAGATAAGTTACCCTCCAACAACTTGATCTTCTCAGCCTGCTCAGCGGAAACCTTCCTCCACTCCTCTTTCTCCACTACGAGCTGAGAGACCCTGTCCTCCAAACTAGCATTTTTGGCACGCAGCTTTTGAATCCCCTCCGGATTCACCGTAGCACATTCTGCATGCTTATCCTTCAGCTCCTTCAACTCCCCAGCTATTTCATCAAGCCTCTTACACTTATCCCCCAAGGTTTGGTCACACACCTGATGAGTTTCAGACAACTTCTGATACTCTCGTTGAAGAGACTCAAAACGGAAAATGACATCCGCCTGAGCCGTAGCATGCTTGCCCAACAGTAACCACGACCTTCGGATAGCCTCAGTATCATCCTGACCATCCAAATTCCTCTCTTCACCTAGGGTGGCCAAATTAATCATCATGTCCCGGCAGACATTCGCATTGTTCATGCGAGTCCCCCTCTTCACCACCCAAGCAGGGACGAAGGTGTCATCATCCTCATCATCCCCCTCTATATCCACTTGGACATCCTCCTCATAAACCAAAACCCCCTTGCCCGGACGTTGGGAGGCACCCTTCGAACTCCCTGAAAATAAAGAGCCTTCATCAATAAATGGTAAAAATTAATCAAGGATAAAACTATGGACAGATTGTTCACTAAGGCATACCGGTTGGGATATCCTTCGGATGCAACGAGCGGATCGGCTCCGGCTCCTCAACCCCTTCCGTATCATCTAGATCAATGACATGGTCAGAAGATTGCTTTTGCCTCTTGTGAACCTTAGAGGAGATGCTTTCTCCGGCTCTCTTCGCCAGAGGTTTCTTGGAACCCTGCTTCGCTGCCTGCTCTTTCTTTTTGTCCTTCGCAGCCAGCACCCGGTCGTCCGGAATCTCGACCCTCTTCAACTCCTCGTCCTTCTCCGGAACTTCAGCATTGGAGGCTAGAGGGCGAGTGGTATGCACCTTGCGTTCCTGCCCTTGCGGAAGTGGGTCCCCCTTGACCACATTCACCGTCTTTCGAAGAGAAGGTTTCTTCAGGTAGCTCGACATGGTTACACCTGCGAACAAACAAAACCTATCGTTAAAAATAATAAAAAAAAAGAAAAAAAAAACACAACTTAAAAATTCATATTTATAACAAAGGCTATACCCCTCCCCTGCTCATCCCTCAAAGCCGGACGGAAGCCGGTAAATTCCCAATGATCCAAAAGACCCAGAGCATATAAGAACGACTAGGGAACTTGGCATGGCTCAATGATCGTCTCAGCCAGCCTTTCGGCATGAGCAACATCGTACTCACTCCTCTTGGGAAACGGATCAGACACATCTGAGTCCGAATGCCTCCAAGGCATAGCAAAGGGAATGGCTCTCCTATCAATCAAGAAGAAGTGATATTTCCAGCTCTTCAGACAGGAAGGAAATTCTCCGAAACAAATTTTTCTGTCTTTGTGCACACGTTTTTCGAAGGAAAACCAGCAACCTTGTTTGCTAAGTTTATAAAAGACACGGAACAGAGGAGTAGTAGGAGGAATGTGCATGCTCCGGCAATACACCTCAAAAAGAGTAGCACGATGCATACCCAACAAAACCAACTGAGATATATGGATCTTAAAATATCTAATAACATCTAAGAGAAAGGTAGAAAAAGGGACGGTAAGACCTCCGTCAAAGAAATACTCCGCATATAAACCAATGGCATCCGCAGGTAATCGATCCATTGTCATACCCGACGGAGGTACCCTCGGATGTAAATCCTTCGTAATTCCAAAAGTTTCCACTACAACGAGTACCTCACCGTCATCCATCGTAGACGGCCTCAGATGTATGTCCATCTTAACGTGTGAACCCTCCGGCATGGACACATCCTCATATTCAAAAGACGCAGTAGATTCCGACATAATGAGTCCGACAGGGAGAAGAGTATAGCCAAACAACAAAAAACTAAACGGACTAGGACGTACCTCAAAGACGAAGAGAATAATCGTTCGGAATACGGGAGGTATAGAATGTGTCAGAAGTCTATGTGTGTGGAGAAGAAAATTTATAGTGGTGTAAATGAGGAAAAAAGAACTATTTATAGGCAGTAAAAAATGGGCGCGTAACGACACGTCACCCGTAGGGCAGACGTGTCCCCATCCAAACCGTATAACAAGAAGAACGGACACGTGTCCCAATCCAGAGGACACGGTAAAAACCGACGGCACACCTTAAATGACACATTAATTACTTTTGGCACTTTGTACACGACTCTAGCAAACGACGAAGCTACGACTCGCGCTCCGGAAAATTACAAAAATAAACTAAGTATCACACCATTGGCATAACCAATACTATGATACTGGGGGGGACATGTTGGCGTATATACCCTCCGGATTTAGGCCGTACAATTAAATACCTTCCGGATCTATGTCAAACAAGGCATACGCAAATGTATTTAAACAGGACAGACCAATATCCGAAGGGTTTGAAATGTCCGCATGACCTCAACCCTCCGGAGATCTGGACCATTCGGATAAACCAGTAAGTACATGAGTTAAAGTACAAACAAGTACACCAAGTATATGATAATGGGGCATAAGTTAGCAAACATTAAGGAACTAAGTACATACCAGCCTGCCACTCCATGTTGGAGGCCTATAAATAGAAAGGAAATCTTCACTTAAAGGTTAACTAATTCTCTCACTCTCTAATTTCATACACACTTTCTTTCTCTAAGAATCTATACTTACTCTCACGCCGGAGGTTGGTCCTGGGATACATTCCCGGGGCGAGACTAATGGACGTACCTGTTTTGCAGATATCCGAAGTAATCCATCATCAACAAAGATCACCCTGAATCCGGAGGACCAATCCAAAGTCCGAAGGATTCATCTCGCTTGTCTGAAGTAAGAGCAAACTTTTACTTCAACACATACTTAGTTACTTGGTGAACTTAGGATTCTCAAGAACTTTCTACTGTCAAAAAAGGGATATACTTAGAGAAAACTTCTTATTAGCACTCGTGGAGCCGTGGGATTGTCTATATGCACAAGTGTTTCCGAAAAACAGTAGAATTAACCAAAGTGCATAGACCATAATTGATATAGCAAACTGGGTGTGCTAGAAATAAAAATCCACTTTCAGCTGCGAAGTGTTTAAGTGGCGTTTAACTTGTTGCGTTGAGACTAGCTCACCACATACACTAGCACTGGAATTGAGGAGCCTACTTGCTTCTCGTGGAACTTATATAAAGGAGAATAAAGCAGATTAAACACACTAGTTGTACTTTTTTTTTTTAGCAGAACACACTAGTTGTTCTGAATAGCAGTGTTTTGAAACCCGGGTCGACCCGGCTGGGTTAACCGGTTCGACTGGTTCCGGCGAAAAAAACGGGTCAAAACAACCCGGGTTTCTAAAACCGGGTTAACCATTTGACCCGCTGGGTTTTGAGTGGTTCTCGAAACCCGGTCGGGTTTCATTTTTCAAAAAGTTTTAATAAAAACCCGGGTTGACCCGGTGGTCGAACCGGTTGACCCGGTCAAAAAAGATAATAATAAATTGAAAACCGGGTTGACCCGGCGGCCCAACCGGTCGAATCGGTTGACCCGGTGCCCGGTGACTCAACCGGGTCGATTTCATACCCGGTTTTTAAAACGTTGCTGAATAGGGATTTTCTAACTTGTGCCTTTAGGCACATGATAAGAGTGAGCCCTTGTGTCCTTTTTTGTAAGTTTTTATCACTTTTCAAATAAAAAAATATTTTTTATGTCCTTTTTGTGGATCCTAAGTAAAAGTGACACACGAACTCACTTCATATCATGTGGCTAAATGCGCATGTTAGAAAAACCCTTCTGAATATTAAGAATCCATAAAATAGTTGACTTGTAACCTGTCCATAAAGATCATTAGCATCAATTAGGGTATATGAGGTGAAATCAATATATAACTTATATTTGTCATAGAAATAATGAATCGATTATAGTTATCCATTTTTTATATTTTTATATAATAAAACAAAACCCCTAGTGGGTATTTTCGTATTTCGGAAAAAAGAATATTTCTTTATTAGGTAATATTTTAATTATTATTTTTTAATTTAAAATTTTAAAAATTTGTTTTGTTGATATACTACACAAGTATAAGATAAATATAAAAAAAAAATATAGATAAGATGCAATACTAAGATAAATACAAAAAAAATAGATGCAACTAACAACATAATTAAAATTTTTAAATGATTATCTTTAATAATAAACAAATATAATTAAAAATCATAAATCAAACAAAACAAAGATTAAATTATTTGTTTTTATAAGAAATAAAAATATATTATTAAAAAGAATTAAAAAAAAGTTATAACTAGTAAATTACTAATGAAAAACAATTTTCAACCTTTAAAAAAAAAAACAACATATCATGCAAACGGTAAATCTTCAAACTACAAAAAATACACCGTCGCGACGAGAATTAATTATCTTTCTATAGATATGCAATTCTATATACTTTCGATGAATTTTTTTTTTCAACGATTTTTTGTTTTTAATTTTCGTCCAGAAAAATCACATGTGATTCGTAAAAATCACATATGTTTTGATTTTTACAAATCACATATGATTTTTACGAATCACATGTGATTTGTAAAAATCACATGTGATTCGTTAAAATCAAGTCATATCTGATTTTAACGAATCACGTGTGATTTTTACAAATCACATATGATTTTTCTAAGCGGAAATTTAACAAAGATCGTAAAATATAAAGAATGTTTTTATGCGATATTTGTATTAACAGATATGTTTGTGTGTTTGATTTGAGGGTCACCACTACAACTGTTTGGTGAAAAGACTGACTGTTGATATATCTATCCATATGTGTCTAATACTTCATATCGCTTGCTGTGTTGGGTGTAACTTTACCATTTAATGAGTGGGCCTAAACTCTTTTTTCATTTTAATGAGTAGATCTACAAAAATCTCACTCTCTTAATTAAGAGTTAATCTAGTAATATCTCCAAACCATTTAATTTAGTAAACAACTCCGTCAAACTGCAACCTCAAAACTTAACTTCATATATAGTCTTTTTATAAAATAAAAATGTGAATGACGATGATCATAGTAGCAACGTACGCTTCTTGTGTTTATAGGCTAGTACGGTGGTGTTTGTGTGTTGGAAGAAATTCAATAAAATGATTTTTAGAGTGGAATCATGATTCAAAAACAATTGTAACAAGACCTTGACATAGAGTTATGATCAGTGGCAAAACCAGGAAAATAGGTTATGGGGGGCAAAAATTTTTTTGACAATAGCAACAAAATGCGGAAGAAAAAAACTATGATCGAAATGATAAATCGAGTATTGTTACTTAGAGATGAAGGATTTATAAGGTTTTAGAGTATTGAATGTTGAGTTTTAATATGTGGGTAGGGGCAATTTGAGTTTTGGGTGGAGAGCACTTTCCAAAAAAAAATCAAAATTAACACTAAAATCTCATTTTGTTTGGCTAGCCATGAAAAAAAAAAAAAAAAAAAAAAAAAAAAAAAAAAAAAAAAAAACTATATGCATGCATTCGCGCTTTGTTATGATCCTTTATTGTCAAGTGGCACCAACACGATATTTTACATTAAAATGCTTATTAAATGTGAGCAAAAAAGAATGTACAAATAAACCTTACCTTCTCATCTCTCTCTCTCTCTATATATATATATATATATATATATATATATATATATATATATATATATATATATATAAACATGAGAATTTGCTCCGCGCATAAAATTGTTGTACAATGTCGCGTGAACAGTGGTTCGCACAGTGAATGGGCTTTAGCGGATTGTACTTCTCATTTAAGCTTCAGGATTCTACTTCCTACATATTTCCACAATCTAGACATTTCTTCACTCTTCTCCACTTTCACCCTCAGAGAAAAACACACAGTCACACACACACACGCTAAACAAAACCACATCAAAACACATAAACCAGATTAAAAAAAGAGAGGGGAAACACCGATTGATTCATTCCTATAAATAATACCTACATCGATTGATTTCTATCCCTAAATCAAACCCACAAACCAGAAAAAAAAAAAAAAAAAAAAAAAAAAAAAAAAAAAAAAAAAAGGGCAACAGCGATTGATTTCAATGCCTAAATCAAATCACTTATGTAAGTTTATTAACCCTAATTAAATCAGCTTTCAGTATTTTTTGTTTTTAGGTTATTTTTTATTCCGAGTTTTAGGTGTTTACAGGTAATAATTATGAACAAATGGTGATTTTGATTCAACGCTTAGTAGCAAAGGTTTGTGATTAATTTTTTTTTTGGTTTCATTTTAGCAATTTTCTCCCTGAAATAGGGGCTAATGGTGTTTAAAAGGCTGCTGAATGAGCAAGATTGTTGGTTTTGCTAACAAGTCGTTGAAGATTCTAGGTACGTTTTTTATTTTTATTTATTTTTTTTTAATTATTTTCATTTGAAACTTTTTATGCCACATGTGTTGAAGATTGTGTCTGTGATTGTTTGGTTAACTTATATTTTTGTGTTTCATGCGCGTTTGCTTTTTCGTGATTTTTTGGTGCTTTAAAATTGCGACGCATTTTATATAGCAGATACTTTATCTCATGCTAACCTTAAACCAAAAAATAATCTTAAAGAGACACCACTTAAATGTAGGATACTTGCTGTGAAAATGATGTGAATAGTATTATTGTTGATTGTAAATGCAATGGTAACTAGCTTCCTACTCTGAAAATGTAACTATAAATATTGCAGAAATTGAGCTGTTTGTGTGAAATTACTATCAGTGTGGACTAATTGTTAAAATGAAAATGTTAAAGTAGCTAAACTAAACTCACAAAGTTGAATCGTGTCACCCTTAAAGAAGAGGTCGTGAAGAAGTTTTCCACAAATATTAAAAGGTTCGGATTTGATTTGCGTGTGTTAAAATTTATTCACTACATTAACGGAACCTATGAAAATTGCTAATTTTTTCTTCTCATTTTCTGCAGATCAAACAAGGAAAGGTTATTGCTGATGCTGATGCGTCTTGCTTATGGCACGACTTGGTGCTGCTGCTGACGCGAATTGTTCTTGCTACCGCTGACACAAATCGCTATTGTTGTTGACGTATCTTGCTGCTGCAGTTAGGGGTGTTCATTAAATGGTATTGCATCATTTTTACCTATTCATGGTTATGTTACATTTTTATCTTTGCAGCAATACACACTCAACAAAGCAAGATTTACGTTAAGAAAATTACTTTTTTTACCGTGTTTGTTAGTGGCAAGGTCGATTTAGGTTTTAAGCGGAACACTTTTTTTCCAAACATGTTTGACTTTAAACAGAAAAAGAATACTTCAACCAACTTTAAACATGTTCATTCGACCCGTTTGACCAGTTACTATTTTCATTATACGCGTTTGACATGTTTTGACTCGAGCCTACAAAATTACAATGACGTATCACAAATTGCAGGGTGATCAAATAGAGTCTGAGAAAGTGTTAACGGTCAGCTCAGCAAATTTACAAATACCAATTTATACCCATTTACTTAAGAATGGGTCGTTTGGAATTGTATTTTTCCTTAAACAGGTAAACGAATTTATTAAAAAGGGAAATGATTCAAATGGGTTAAAAGTGAGCTTTAATTTTAGTGTATACAACCTCTTAAATCGTTTATTCAAGTATTTGATAGGTTGTTGATCATGATTTCATAAAATGAAGAAAAAATAATAATAGTAAATGAAAAAAAAAAATTACTTTTTTTTTAACTTTTTTTTTTTTTTTTGAATGGACTGAACATGAAAGATTTCACAATTATGGAATGTTCTATATTTGACTTTACAATCTGCTTATTTCACAATTATGGGTTGTATGGTATGCAGGTCGAGACCTCTTAAGAATGAAGATATTGGGACGGACTTGGGTACGAAAAATTCACACATTGCAACTACGGAAGGAAAGGTGGTAAATCAGTTGTTGACACTGCAAAAGAATGGTGCTCCCAATCAGGTGAGTTAATTTTCAGTAGAAACAATAAATTAGGTGTTGCATTTGGTCATTAAAGAAATACAGTTGGCTGTGATGGAATTCTACTTTTTGTTTTTGGAAATGGTTTTTGGAAAACAATGATAAGTTCACCTCAAGTAAGCAACAATAACAACAGTTTGTAGAAAACAATGATAAGTTCACCTCAAGTAAGCAACAATAACACTTTGTTTTTGCTACAGCACTAGAAAACAGCTGACGGGCAAGCCTCTGTGTAAAAATTGGGACTGCTTCTTTTAAAGTCCCTAGGTTTATTAAAACGCAAAGGTTTTACCCAAACTGCTTACTTGCATAGGTGTGACTAGATAAGTGCTTAAACAACCAATTCCAACTTTTATTACATATAACAGTACTAATACTTTTAACTTATTGTTCAAATTTTGGTTTGACTAATTGTGATGGTGAAGTTAGTATATTCTTATGATTTTTTTTCTCTGTTTAAATTCTAGATGTAAGAACTGATAAACTTTTATAATGCAGTGGAGTTGGGACATCAATTTGGAAAGCGTCTTGGATTTCTCAAGTTTAGGACGAATGTGATGACTTGGTGAGGCATAGCATGATTCTGTTGTTCATGTTTTGTGATAAATATAAGTAGCGTGAACCTGAATCTTTTTTTTTTTTTTTCCAGCCAAGGAAATGACCCAAGCCATCAGCGATGCGCTTTTACACCTCTTTCGTGTTGGTATTCAAGGATTTATTGTGTTGAACCGGTAAGTTTGATATTGATGCGATACTGATGTAGAACATAGTATTTCATTACTTGCAGCTCTAATGAGCTATAGAAGTAACTGTAACGACTAATTGATGTCTGTGGCTAATTGTTCTTGCAGGGTTCGCGTCAGGTTTCGTCTTGATAAAACCCGAGAAGGAGCTTATATGTTGTTAAAAAAGATCACATATTGCCTTCCTACACTGGTGTGATAGCCTGAACCATATAAATCCTCCATCAGGAGACACAGCAACTTGAAAGTTGCTATCAAATTGGCGTCATGTGCGGACTTGCTCCACAAGAAGACCTTCGATTGTTGGATATTGTTCTCCTTGCCCACTGATCGGTAAGGATATTAAGTTTTGATTTGGTATTTTTGGTAACGTTTGAACCTGAGTAGTTATTTTCACATGTTGAGTTTCATTTCGGTAATAAGCTTTGGTTTTTCTTATAGATTTATGTGATGTTATAAGGACCAATTGGGTAATGTGTCAATATGGGTATATTTTTTATTTTGCTTTCATTAATTAGGAAAAGATGAGGACTGCAATTTTATTGTTGAAGGAATGAAGGCTGCATTTCAGTTTACACAAGGCAACCTTTTACCAGCTTTGGTTTTTCTTATTGTTGTTGTTTGAATTCTAAGCTTTGTAATTTGATTAGTCGCAAATGTTTCTAACACTTCTAATGTTTTGTAATAGAATAATAAGACAACCTTTTACCAGCTTTTTAAATTAAGGAGTGTACCAGTTTCTTTTTAACATGCTTATAATAATCACAGTTGGCCTTATGTTGGATGTAGTCATGTAGCTTTGTACCATTTTATTGTTAGTAATGAGTAAGTCTCAACAAACACGCAGCAACGCGCGGGTTTACACGCTCGTTTATACTATATGTAAAGCACGGATAATTTTTCTTGAAATTTAAAACTTAAAAATAAGTAATGTGTTATACCGAATGTACCATATATTAAAAATAATAACATCTATCACTAAATTTATAGTTTAAGTATTGTTTCATCTTCAAACTCTTATCATTTTCTGTTTCTAACACAGAGACATTTTTTCCCGCAATAACTACAAATTGAGCCCGTAAATGTTGAACCACAAGTTCGTAAGTATAATGATTTGCCGATATATACCATCGTTTTGTGCGGGTATTTGTCTAGTTTATAGAGAATCATGGAGGAAAAACCTAATACTTGGTGAATAAGGAATTTACATTTGAAAAGGTTAAGAGATTTTGTAACACCCCCTAATTTGTAACATGGCAGCGGAATAGTAATTAGGGTGTTACGGTGAGGATCGAAGTCATAATGATAGAAAACGACTCGAAAGAGACGTTTTTAAAACATAAGTTTATTAATAAAAATTCAAATACAAGAGGTCACTATCAGAGTATTATAATAAAAGTATTGATGTTTTAAACTGAATCAAACATCTTTTATTTTACACCATTATTTAAATAAAGTAGATAAGTTTTGAAGTTTTTCCGCCCGTTCCATGCTTGCTTCTTTTGCTAAACACCTGTGATAACATATTTAAAAGTTAACAAAAATGTTGAGTGATATCATAGAGTTTGAATTTATTAATCATTTTGATACACAAGTAAGATTGTATTGGAAATACAATCAGTTAAAAATTGATATTGCAGTATATATTGCTCTAAGTCTCATGACACGCAAAACGTTAACAAATACCGTAAATACGGAGGTGTTATCAAATTAATGATAATATTGCCCTCGTGTAATAGGTGATTTTCCAATTCCTATTTTTAATCAAATATAATATATCACGACTAATACGACTAACCACATGCATAATGGCATTCCGTCAAGTATTAATAGGATAGGCTGTCAAACCTTAAATAGATCTATTCATTATATTCGCATTCACATAACAGTGATTAATGGCTCATGATCAAGGGTCTTTTGGAAATAGGTAACTTAGGCATATATCAAGTCAGGAAGCATACAGAAAATTACTTGTGATCTGTTTATAACATGTATCCCCCTCACGGAGTTTGAAAATAAGTAAATGTGAGGCTATGACTCACCTTGATTGATACTGAAATGAAGAAAATAAAGTCGGACGAATTTATGATAACGGCTTCGAAATACAACCTGATAAATAGATTTATCTGAGAATTTGACCAAATACCATTTGATAAATAAGAACGAATAACGAATAATAATTATTCGTTATGACGAATAGTTGATGTGCAGTGTAATTCTTATGATATGACAAAATATGTTATTTAAATTATCCATCAAAGTTTCACCTTTTTAATCGTAAGTAAAAATATTAATTTTGGTGATATCGTTATATATATTATTAACGTTACGTTAAATAATATATATATATAACAAAAATGAAAGTTTAAATGCAATAAGAAATAAATTTACGAAAATAGAAAATAAATAAGAATGTTAAATAGAATATGTTTAGTCGTTGTCCTTTTTCAATTTTACCATTTTTACCTTAACAACGTTAGCGTTACACCGTTAGTCCTTTTTATATATAAATTACAACTATAGTCCTCTAATTGTCCAATAATTAAAACTAGGCTTAGAATATTAACTTTTATCAATTTTTACCCTTATCGTTCTGATTTTATAGTTTTAGTCCTTACTTTTCAATATTTACAATTTTAGTCCTTCTAGGTGTCGTCGCGTTACATTTTTAGTCCAAAGTTACAAAAATGATTATAAAAATTATATAAAATTCTCCGTGGCTTATTAAGTTAATAATAAGCTTATTTTAACTGCTTATTTGATTAAAAGCTTATTTTTTCATGAAATTGGGCCTTAACAAACCAAGACAAAGGCCCGTTAAGAATTTTAGAGGCGAGGGCATGGAAATTTCTTTGGGCCTGGACTTGGGCTATTTTTATGATTCTAAAAATATTTCATATGGCCCCATTGGGCTTATGGATCGTTAATTCTTATTGGGCTTGAAATAAGCTCAAACGAGTTTATTAAGTTTTTGACTAAAATAGGATTTGAAAAACCTTGTGATTTGCCGATTCAAAATGAAGTAATTTGAGTGTCGAAACGTGAGTATTTTTACAAGTTATATAAATGAAAGTGGTAGTTTTCTAGGTGGTCTATTGAGTCGTATAAAAATATTGGGTGCTCGTTAAGAAATATTTCAATGTATACGTGCGTTTCTTGGGCTACTTGGATCGTTTCTATATATGTCAAAGACTTAGAATATTTTCTAAGTGTTTTGTGTTTTAGGTCCGATTTATGCAAGGTTCCAAAATGAGTTTATTTGATGCATGTAACGTAAAAATAAAGGTGAAATATGTGTGCTACGTGACTCCTAGGCCTTCCAAGATAGAGGCTAGCCACGTTTGGTGTTCTATATGACAATATGTACGTGAAAACAATATGTAAAGTTTATATATATCGAATATATATATCTACGATGCATGAAACATGTGTAACGTTTGAAATGAATTGAAATAAGTTTGAAACAACTTACTACACCCCAGAGGTGGTAAAGAGTCGAGAGTGGATGAATGAAACACAAGATACGATCAAATTCGACTATAACCCAAGTAATACACGAATATATTAAAGTCGATTACCCTTTCTTGCATACAAACGATATTGAAATCAACTTCTGGCCTTTGTGATATAGTTTTTAGGAAGAAAGGAAACTTTGAGAGTGTATGATAATTGAGAGAAACAGGTGCATGCATATGGTGTATATATGGTGTCATTTCCTAACACGTAAGTGTAAATATTTCAAGGAAACAACAAGTACTATGCAATGTCAGTAACTCTAGGCTTATAGGATGATATTATAACATATAATATGAGTTTGAGAGTGCATGAAATAAGGTGGGTGTCCTTGGTGAATCACCAATATGTCGACCACATTTTTATTCTATACACGAATTGAGAAATTTTGTACCACTTGAATATAGCTGATCATGGATGACATTTAAACATGAAAACATGTTAGAAATATTATTAGGAACATGTAGGAACAAACGGGAATCAAAACGGTTGAGATTTGAGTTTAATATGAAGCGATTGAGTTTAGTTTTGATCAAACACTTTGCCACTTAAAAACGTATCAAATGTCGACCTATGAACTTGGGATTTGATACACTAATAGTTGGCTAGGTGGTGAATGAGGTGGTTTAAAAATATTGGTATGTCGTGTGTAAAAATCGTGAATACGCGAGGCATTTTGGAGGCTGGATGTTAGTCGAATTTATGAAATCATAAAATTTGGAGTTGGGCTTTTGGCCTTAGGCCTGATGAATAGTGTAAGAGTGTTGGGCTGGAAAATGATTAAGAGTCCATTTGGATTTTAATTTGTGATTAGGAAATTTAATTAAGATTAGGAAATGTAATTAGGATTAAATGAAATGTTTTAGGTTTCGAGTAACGTGTCGAGGATTGGTTCCGTCATTTCGTGATTTATATTATTTTGTGATAACGAAAAAATAATATAATAAGAAAAATTTCAAATTTTTCTGAGAAAATGGGAATTAATAACGATAACGAAAGATTATTTATTTATTAACGATATAATTACAAGAAATTTTTACAAGGTTCTACAGTACCCACATGTCATTCTGAATTTTGTCCCGTAATTCGATTTTAAGAAATCTAACAAGCGTGTTCTATGAAAATAAATGTGGATATTTCTCACGGAATCTATCTTCTCTTTCCCATGTGTAAGTTAGTCCTCGCTTTGAGTCCCATCTAACCTTTACAATAGGGATACTATTCTGTTTGAGTTGATTTATTTCTCTATCCATTATTTCCACATGCTCTTCTGTGAACACTAGTTTGTCATCCAATCTAATCTCCTTTAGTGGAATAACGAGAGTTTCGTCAGACAAACATTTCTTGAGTTGTAATACGTGAAACGTAGGATGTACCCTACTGAGTTCTTCCGAAAGTTCTAACTTATAAGCAACTGGACCAATTCTCTCCAGAATTTTGAAAGGTCCAATGTACCTCGGATTTAACTTTCCACGTCTTCCAAAACGGATCATTCCCTTCCAGGGAGAAACTTTCAACATGACTCTGTCTCCTACTTGAAATTCCATAGGCTTTCTCCTAACATCAGCATAACTCTTCTGTCTGTCATGAGCAGCTTGTAAGCGTTGCTTGATTTGGAATATCTTCTCGGTCGTGTCATGTATTAGCTCTGGTCCGGTGAGTTGCATATCACCAACTTCTATCCAACAGACTGGTGATATGCACTTCCTTCCTTAAAGTGCCTCAAAAGGTGTAGCCTTTATGCTGGCATGATAGTTGTTATTGTAAGAGAATTCAACTAATGGCAAGTGTTTATCCCAACCTTTTCCGAAATCAATCACACATGCTCGGAGCATATCTTTCAAGGTTTGGATTGTTCTTTCACTTTGTCCATCGGTTTGCGGATGATAAGCGGTGCTCATATCTAAACTAGTACCAAAAGATTTCTGTAGAGATTCCCAAAATCTTGAGGTGAATCGGCTATCTCTATCAGAAATAATAGATATTGGAACTCCATGTCTAATCACAATTTCCTTAAAATACAACTGAGCGAGTGTTTCCATCTCGTCAGTCTCCTTGATAGGTAGAAAATGTGCAGACTTGGTTAATCGATCGATGATAACCCAGATTGTGCCTAATCCAGTCGAAGTCCTTGGTAATTTGGTAATAAAATCCATGGTGATTCGTTCCCATTTCCAGACCGGAATTTCTGGTTGCACGAGTAATCCTGATGGTTTCTGAGTCTCTGCCTTTACTCTAGAACATGTTACACATTTACCAACATACTCTGCGATATCAGCTTTCATATTTGGCCACCAATAATTCTTCTTAAGATCTTGATACATCTTATTGGAACCGGGATGAATAGAATATTTGGATTTATGAGATTCATGCATGATAAGGTCTCGAATACCTCCAAAGAGAGGAATCCAATATCTCTCCTTGAAACATAACATTCCATCATCTCTTCTCACAAATTCTTTTTCATTATTTAACATTCTGTCAACCTGATCTTCATGATTTGACCTTCTGTCAATTTTCTCATATTGCCGATTTTCTTCTTGTAGAGCTTCTGTTTGAGCTTTGATGATTTGAGCTGGAAGTGGCGAATGAATTGTCATCCCTAGAGATCGAACTCTAAGAGGTTTAATTCTGTCTTTTTTGCTCAACGCGTCGGCTACAACATTCGCTTTACCAGGGTGGTAACGAATTTCACAGTCGTAGTTGTTGAGTAATTCTAATCATCTTCGTTGTCTCATGTTCAGCTCCTTCTGATCCAGTATATGTTGAAGACTCTTGTGATCGGTGAAAACCGTACACTTTGTACCGTATAGGTAATGTCTCCATATCTTAAGAGCAAAAACTACTGCTCCTAATTCTAGATCATGGGTGGTATAATTTTCTTCATTCTTCTTTAGCTGTCGTGAAGCATAAGCTATGACTTTGTCTCTTTGCATTAGTACCGCACCTAAACCATGATGAGATGCGTCACAATACACGACAAAGTCCTCATTTCCTTCCGGTAATGCTAATATTGGTGCTTCACAAAGCTTTTGTTTCAACAGTTGAAATGCTGACTCTTGCTTCTGTTCCCAGATATAATTCTTGTTTTTCTAGGTGAGTTCCGTCAAAGGTTTTGCAATCTTTGAGAAACCTTCTATAAATCTTCGATAGTAACCGGCGAGACCTAAAAATTGACGAATTTCGGTTGGAGCGGTGGGTGATGTCCAACCTTTAACTGCTTCTATCTTCGCGGGATCTACATGGATACCTTGGTTGTTGATGATATGGCCTAAAAATTGAACGGTAGAAATCCAAAAATCACATTTGGAAAACTTGGCGTACAACTTTTCTTTCTTAAGTAACTCCAAAATAATCCTTAAGTGTTCAGCATTGTAACAATTCGCAATTTCAGGTTAATTACTATTCCCGGAAAATTTACTATTCACTTTTACTATTCATGTTACTATTCATTTTTATTATTCATTTCTTTCCGAAATTTTCCCGAAAGTTGATTTTTATTTGATTTTATCGAGTGATAAATCATTTCCATGGCAAATTAAATGTTTGACATTCATAAGCTCATTTTCGTGAAAGTTATTAAGGAATTACACGGGATTACACGTTTTAGGGTAAAACGTCATTCAGAAATTCTACGCACAGCGAAATTCGGTCGCGTTAATTTTCCCCGTATCAGAAAAATGTTTGACACACTCATGATTTATTTGAGAATAAATCATGACTGTGAAAAACATGACCAAAATAAGCCTCGGCCGTGAAAAACTGGAATTTTCAGTTTTAAGCGTTTTTACTCAGCCGTAACCTTAGCCTATACCTGCACCACATTTCTAAGACTATTTGAGTTTTCAACTTATTAGAAAAAGTCAACATATTTTTCCCCCCTCCATTGACCAAAAATCATTCCTTGATTTTATAAGTCATTCCTTGATTTTTAGGCTTACGGTTTGATGTCTAAAAGACATTTAATACCAACCGACACTAGACTGAGCCCAGTCTAGACATTATAAGTCATTTTAAACCATTTTTATCCTATTAGAAAAGTAACATTTTACTTTTCTCAATTTTACGCAATATATTCGTACATTTTACGTATTACGCGTTTTAGACCCGTGTTTCCAGTTTTAGCAGGGTTTTACCACCCAAATGGAACCTACCGCTCATTTTATATTTTATTATGGAACATATGGACATGTTTAACAATACTTTCGAATTCCATAATTTTACGACACCCGGTTTTACGTTTCGTGGCTTAACCATTTACGGTTAGCATTTTACGGAGCCAAAACTAACACCATATCTTGGATAATATCACCAAAAAGCCAAACCTTCCTCCCCAAGCTTTGTGAACCGCCCTAGGAGGGGGGATTCACCACCCATGTGGCTTCATCTCATGAATTTACCCATAGTTCATCACTTAATTACAACTTGGTCTCCAAGGGTTGACAAGTCAACACAAGTAACCTCCTCATTTTTAGTATAAAAGAGACTCATTCTCTTCCTTTCTCTTGCAATACCAACGACCCTAAACCATCAAAATGCACCATTTTGATCATTGATCTTGCTCATTCAATCCATCACAAGTTCAAGTCATAGTTCCTAGTTGATCCTTAACACCTTTCAACCATAAAACTCTATAAAATCACCATAAAACACCACAAAAACTCATCAAATTTCCAAGTGTTCTTAGTGAAGATTTTTACTAAGGCTTGTTTTTGTGATAGATTAGTGTTTATCAAGGGATTATAAGATAGGGTTTTTGATATGGAAGCATGGCTATGGTTGGAAAGGTTTTTGGAAGATTAAGTAGTGGTTCTTGGTCTTGATCTTGGTTCTAGTTAGTTTCTTCACAAGTTGTAAGCAAACCCTAACTTGCTTCTTGTTAAATAATCATGTTCATGTTATTTACCTATTATTCATGCTATATTATGTCTTGTATGCATGTCCATGATGTATAAAAATAAACAAAACAAGTTATTGTAATTGATTGTTAAGACAAGTTACTAAAACAAGTAAACTAGTGACTTTCTTGGTAAGACCTGATCAAAATGGTAAAGATATGATGTTGGATCATTACATATTACAGTAGAGGACTTAACAAGGAAACCATAGCAATTTGAACCACCTAAAACGAGTATACGAGTCAAAAGTTACGCCCATTTGAAGTTACCAAAACTTTGCGGCAAACTGCCAAATACCATTCTGATCAAATTTGGGTTTTGAAAGTCCCACTTCTGGTCCGATTCATCAAAAAGTTAAAACACGAAAGTTGTCTGGAACGACGTTTTTGTTCAGGCACAAAGAAGCTCGAGACCTAAAAACACTTTCCGAGTGATAAAATTCTTCAAATTCTAAACAGCCCATTTTTAGGCGAAAGTCACAAGATTATGGTTATACTTTGAAAGGAACAAGAGGTCTTATGACCTATAATCAAGACCACAACCATGGCTAGAGCCAAGGTTGTGTCTCATGACCTTGAAACAAGGACCAAAGGTCATGGCTAGGCCATGGCGAAATGACCATACCAACTTACATAGGCGTAAACATGAAACAAAGAGTTGGCGAGAACTTGAACAAACAATTTGGATCTACTTCACTTAAAAAGGAACCATGAGATATTACAAAGAGAAAATGGTCATACAAGACTTATGAAACTACCCCTAATAACAATCTTCATGTACAAATAAACTTTCCTAAGTTTATTCAAATATCGGACATGTAACCTTTCGGATCGAAACTCATATATATACTTTATCAACTACTACAATAGTAGGGAGCCTCATGTGAGGAGTTCATTATGTAAGCCGTCGAGTTGAGTTGTGGATTTACGAGTTAAAGTGTCCTGGCTCCTCGAACGCTTACTAACATGACTTCTGAATTATGTCGGCCCGAACGGTAGTAAACGATATACAAAACATACATGTTCATGAATCTTTTCTTTCAAGGACTTACAATATACATCATACCACATCATGGACTAAGTGCAAGACATACATATATTGGCATGTTTATGTTTCCGTAGACATTATTCCAAACCTAAGTTACAACGATTATTCTAGGTTGCTCGTAGAAGTTCTTACGACATATCCATCATTCTCATTATACATCATCCAACTCAAGGTGAGTTCATAGCCCCACTTTACATTACTTTAATGTTTTACAAACCCTTGGGGGGAATACATGCTATTATTTTTCTACTCGAACACAATGCTTTCTATTGTATGCTATTCAACTATGTTTTATTATCACTAAGTAACATACTTGCCAAACCAAGATCCCTTATTATGAACCATTTAATCACTTGCGAGGGTTACTTGCAAGTGAGCGCGAATATTGTGAATAGGCCTATTGGGATTGACGAATCCCATTTGTTTTGACTAAGTTCAAACAAATGCATTAATATTTGAGACATTAGGTATGACGGCAAAGTACCTACCGGGATAAATCTGCCGATCGATATTGGTACACGTTAACGTTTTGGTGTCATAAGCTTAGTGTATAATACATTTCATGGGCGTATAATAACGTAGCCTACCTGTTTTGTTTCCAAACATTGGTGTGAGTTTATAGCTCACACTACCAACATATTGTGTTCAAACATTAAACAAACTCTATGAATATCACTCAACCTTTGTGTTGACCTCTCAAGCATGTATTTCAGGTTCATGACGATCAAGGATGGCACGGAAGGGCACGGATACTCAAGAGGGCTATAAATTTTATTATCATTCAAAACTCATTTATTATACATTGTAAACATGGAACCAATTGGGACCTCATTTTTTGTAATCTCTGATATTTAGACAATTTGAATGATAAATCTTTTGAAACGACTCAATTGGAGTTCGTTTTCTATTATTGTGACTATTGTGCCGTCGAGTAACACCCAGTTTGAATTCCGCTGCATCCATGAATTGGGGGTGTTACAAGCATGCTCTTCTTTGTTGCGCGAATGGATTAAGATGTCATCAATGAACACAATAACGAATTTATCCAAGTATGGCTTGCATACTCGGTTCATTAAATCCATGAACACTGTTGGTGCATTGGTAAGACCAAATGGCATTACTTGAAATTCATAATTGTAACACCCCCAATTCATGGTTGCAGCGGAATTCAAACTGGGTGTTACTCGACGGCACATTAGTCACAATAATAGAAAACGAACTCCAATTGAGCCGTTTTAAAAGATTTATCATTCAAATTGTATAAATATCAGAGATTACAAAATGAGGTCCCAAATGGTTCCATGTTTACAGTTTACATTAAATGAGTTTCGAATGATAATAAAATTTATAGCCCTCTTGAATATCCGTGCCCCTTCCGTGCCATCCTTGTTCATTATGAACCTGAAAATACATGCTAAAGTGTCAACACGAGGTTGGTGAGTTCATAGAGTTTAGTGACAAAATGTAATGTAAAACATTTGAATGATGATTTTCCAGCAAAGGCATCGTAAATCCACTCAGTTGCAAGTCCCGCCATAAGAGACTTGTAACCTGTGTGTTCACAACCCACTGCCAAATATGATCTGGTTTATGTGAACAAAGGTATAACTTGTATCTAGATTCAAAGATAAATGTAGCAATACCGTTATATAAACAATCTTTACAATGATGCCATATAAATAATGATGACAATGAAGTGGAAGCCATAATACTACGCTTTGTTGAATACTAGTGCAACGGGAAGGCAATGAAGTATGTAACATGTAAACACATAAGGCATTTGAGTAAGCCACAAACATTGAGTAAGGCAATTGGTGTTTAAGCAAACAAGTAGCATGTTCAAGTAAAACAAGTATTGCATTTATGTAAAAACGAGCATGTATTCTCCCCCAAAGAGTTGGTAAAACAACTAAAAGAGTAGGGGCTATGACTCACCTTAAGTTATGTAGCAAGTAGTGAATATGATGGTCGAATCGCGAAGGTTTTTACGAGCAACCTATAATAATCGTTGCAACTTAGGTTTGGAATAATGTCTAAGGAAACATAAACATGCCAATATATGTATGTCTTGCACTTAGTCCATGATGTGGTATGATGTATAGTGTAAGTCTTTGAAAGAAATGATTCATGAAACAAGTATGTTTATATATCGTTTACTACCGTTCGGGCCGACATAATTCAGAAGTCATGTTAGTAAGCGTTCGAGGAGCCAGGACACTTTAATTCGTGAATCCACAACTCATCTCGACGGCTTACATAATGAACTCCTCACATGAGGCTCCCTACTATTGTAGTAGTTGATAAAATATATAGATATAAGTTTTGATTCGAAAAGTTACATGTCCGATATTTGAATAAACTTAGGAAAGTTTATTATTACATGAAGATTGTTATTAGGGTGAGTTTCTTATAACTTGTATCTCATGGTTCTTTTAGATGAAGTAGATCCAAATTGTATGTTCAAGTTATCGCCAACTTCTCTAGTTCATGTATTTGCCTTGGTAAGTTTATATGGTCGTTAGCTCATGTTTTCGCCTTGGTATGTTGATATGGTCATTTAGTCATGGCCTTGCCATGACCTTTGGTCATTGTTCCATGGTCTTGAGACTCAACCTTGGCTCTAGCCATGGTTGTGGTCTTGAATCTAGGTTATAAGACCTCTTGGTCTTTATAAACCATAACCTTTATATAATGACTTTGGTCTAAAAAATGGCTGTTTAGAATTTGAAGAAATTATCACTCGGAAAGCGTTTTCAGGGCTCGAGCTTATTTGTTCCTGAACGAAAACGTCGTTCCGGACAACTTTCGTGTTTTAACTTTTTGATGAATCGGACCAGAAGGGTGACTTTCAAAAAGTCAGAATGCAAAACAGTATGGTCTAGGCAGTTTTGCCGTTTTGGTTTCGCTAACTTCTTATGGCCATAACTTTTGACTTGTATACTCGTTTTAGATGGTTCAAATTGCTATGATTTCCTTGTTAAGTCCTTTACTGTAATATGTAATGATCCAATATCATAGTTATACTATTTTGGTCGTGGTTCTCCAAGAAAGTCACTAGTTTACTTGTTTGAATAACATAAGTTACATATATGTATTAATACTTGTTTTACCCATTTTTGTACATCATGGACATGATCACAAGACAAAATATAGCATGAATGATATGTAAATAACATGAATATGATATTTAGCAAGAAGTATGTTAGGGTTTGGCTTACAACTTTTGGCTTTCAAATAAAGAAAAGAAGTTAACTAGTAAGGATAGGACATTGATAGACTTTAGCTTCAACCCACTTCACTTCATGCAACCTTTCTACTCTTGTAATCTTGAAAGATAGATGATGAAGGTTGAGGTGACTTGAGTGGATTCAAACTCAAGAGAAATCACCAAGTATATGAGGTTATGGAAGTGTTTTGATAACCTAAGATCAAACTAGGGTTTATGTGTTGTTATGCACTTGAATCTTGCATGAAATTTGGAAGAGAATGAGCAAAGGAGATGGTGTTGGTTTGTGGTTATGGTGGACGGCATAAGGAGGGAGGGGGGGTATTTATATGGCTTGGAGGAGGTTAGAAATGTTGACTTGTCAACCCTTGGAGGCCAAGTTCTACACTTGTAATCAATCTAAGGCTAAATGCATGAGATTAAGCCACCTAGTGTGAATCCCCCCCCTAGTGGCGGTTTGCAAAGCTTGGGGAGGAAGGGTTGGCTTTTTGATGATATTATCCAAGTTATGGAGATAGTTTTGGCTCCGTAAAATGCTAACCGTAAATGGTTAAGCCACGAAACGCAAAACCGGGTATCGTAAAAATACGAAACTTGGAAGAATGGTTAAACATGTTATTATACTCCATAATAAAATATAAAATGAGTGGTTGGTTCCATTGGGGTGATAAAACCCTGCTAAAACTGGAAACACGGGTCTAAAACGCGTAATACGTAAAACGTACGAATATTGCGTAAAATTGAGAAAAGTAAAATGTTACTTTTCTAATAGGATAAAAATGATTTAAAATGACTTATAATGTCTAGACTGGGCTCAGTCTAGTGTCGGTTGGTATTAAATGTCTTTTAGACATCAAACCGTAAGCCTAAAAATCAAGGAATGACTTATAAAATCAAGGAATGATTTTTGGTCAAAGGAGGAGGGAAAAATATGTTGACTTTTTCTAATAAGTTGAAAACTCAAATCGTCTTAGAAACGCGGTGCAGGTATAGGCTAAGGTTACGGCTGAGTAAAAACGCTTAAAAACTGAAAATTCCAGTTTTTCACGGCCGATGCTTATTTTGGTCATGTTTTTCTCAGTCACGATTAATTCTCAAATAAATCATGAGTGTGTCAAACATTTTTCTGATGCAGGGTCACTTAACGCGGTCGAGTTTCGTTGTGCGTAGAATTTCTGAATGACGTTTTACCCTAAAACGTGTAATTCCTTAATAACTTTCACGAAAATGAGCTTATGAAAGTTAAACTTTTAATTTGCCATGGAAATGATTTATCACCCGAGGCCAAGAAACAAAAATCAAGTTTCGGGAAAATTTCGGGAAAAATGAATAGTAAAAGTGAATAGTGAAAATTTCCGGGAATAGTAATTAACCTGAAATTGCAAATTGTTACAATAATGTCCGTACCGTGTTCGAAAAGCTGTCTTGGGAATGTCTTCTTCCCTGACTCTTAATTGATGATATCCTGATCTTAGATCAATTTTTGAGTAAACACTAGATCCTTGTAATTGGTCAAATAGATCGTCGATCCTTGGTAATGGATATCGATTCTTCACCGTGAGTTTGTTCAACTCTATGTAATCGATACACATTCGGAACGTTCCATCTTTCTTTTTGACGAATAGAATTGGTGCTCCCCAAGGGGATGAGCTTGGTTGGATGAATCCTTTATCTGATAGTTCTTTCAACTGTTCAGATAATTCTTTCATTTCGGAGGGTGCTAATCGATATGGTGCTTTTGCAACTGGTACTGCTCCAGGCACTAAATCGATGCAAAATTCTACTTGACGGGTTGGTGGAATTCCAGGCAAGTCTTCAGGAAATACATCAGAAAATTCTTTTACAACTGGCACTTCATCAAGTTGTTTATTCTTTTCTTTTGTTTCTCCTCCCGTTACTTGAATTTGGAATACATGGCATCCTTTGCTTATGTATTTCATCGTCTTGGCGTACGAGATAATATTGAACGAAGTTTTAGGTTTATCACCTTGGATGATTAAGGTTTCACCGTTGAGTGGAATTTGAATGACTTTCTCGTCACAAATTATTCTGGCACAGTGTTTAGATAACCAATCCATACCAATGATGACATCAAAACTTCCCAATTGGATGGCCATGAGATCGATGGGGAAAGATTTACTTAGAAAAGTTAAGGTGCAATTTTCGATTAGGGTATTCGTACTTAGGATATTTCCATCTGCTAATTCTATGTTTAAGATAGTATCTAGTTCTATAGGAGTAATATTTAGAATTGCGGCAAACGAAGTAATGTGTTATACCGAATGTACCATATATTAAAAATGATAACATCTATCACTAAATTTATACTTTAAGTATTGTTTCATCTTCAAACTCTTATCATTTTCTGTTTCTAACACAGAGACATTTTTTCCCGCAATAACTACAAATTGAGCCTGTAAATGTTGAACCACAAGTTCGTAAGTATAATGATTTGCCGATATATACCATCGTTTTGTGCGGGTATTTTTCTAGTTTATAGAGAATCATGGAGGAAAAACCTAATACTTGGTGAATAAGGAATTTACATTTGAAAAGGTTAAGAGATTTTGTAACACCCCCTAATTTGTAACATGGCAGCGGAATAGTAATTAGGGTGTTACGGTGAGGATCGAAGTCATAATGATAGAAAACGACTCGAAAGAGACGTTTTTAAAACATAAGTTTATTAATAAAAATTCAAATACAAGAGGTCACTATCAGAGTATTATAATAAAAGTATTGACGTTTTAAACTGAATCAAACATCTTTTATTTTACACCATTATTTAAATAAAGTAGATAAGTTTTGAAGTTTTTCCGCCCGTTCCATGCTTGCTTCCTTGGCTAAACACCTGAGATAACATGTTTAAAAGTCAACAAAAATGTTGAGTGATATCATAGAGTTTGAATTTAGTAATCATTTTGATACACAAGTAAGATTATATTGGAAATACAATCAGTTAAAAATTGATATTGCAGTATATATTGCTCTAAGTCTCATGACACGCAAAACGTTAACAAATACCGTAAATACGGAGGTGTTATCAAATTAATGATAATATTGCCCTCGTGTAATAGGTGATTTGCCAATTCCTATTTTTACTCAAATATAATATATCACGACTAATACGACTAACCACATGCATAATGGCATTCCGTCAAGTATTAATAGGATAGGCTGTCAAACCTTAAATAGATCTATTCATTATATTCGCGTTCACATAACAGTGATTAATGGCTCATGATCAAGGGTCTTTTGGAAATAGGTAACTTAGGCATATATCAAGTCAGGAAGCATACAGAAAATTACTTGTGATCTGTTTATAACATGTATCCCCCTCACGGAGTTTGAAAATAAGTAAATGTGAGGCTATGACTCACCTTGATTGATACTGAAATGAAGAAAATAAAGTCGGGCGAATTTATGATAACGGCTTCGAAATACAACCTGATAAATAGATTTATCTGAGAATTTGACCAAATACCATTTGATAAATACGAACGAATAACGAATAATAATTATTCGTTATGACGAATAGATGATGTGCAGTGTAATTCTTATGATATGCATGATATGACAAAATATGTTATTTAAATTATCCATCAAAGTTTCACCTTTTTAATCGTAAGTAAAAATATTAATTTTGGTGATATCGTTATATATATTATTAACGTTACGTTAAATAATATATATATAACAAAATTGAAAGTTTAAATGCAATAAGAAATAAATTTACGAAAATAGAAAATAAATAAGAATGTTAAATAGAATATGTTTAGTCGTTGTTCTTTTTCAATTTTACCATTTTTACCTTAACAACGTTAGCGTTACACCGTTAGTCCTTTTTATATATAAATTACGACTATAGTCCTCTAATTGTCCAATAATCAAAACTAGGCTTAGAATATTAACTTTTATCAATTTTTACCCTTATCGTTCTGATTTTACAGTTTTAGTCCTTACTTTTCAATATTTACAATTTTAGTCCTTCTAGGTGTCGTCGCGTTACATTTTTAGTCCAAAGTTAAAAAAATGATTATAAAAATTATATAAAATTTTTCGTGGCTTATTAAGTGAATAATAAGCTTTTTTTAACTGCTTATTTGATTAAAAGCTTATTTTTTCATGAAATTGGGCCTTAACAAACCAAGACAAAGGCCCGTTAAGAATTTTAGAGGCGAGGGCATGGAAATTGTTTTGGGCCTGGAGTTGGGCTATTTTTATGATTCTAAAAATATTTCATATGGGCCCAGTGGGCTTATGGATCGTTAATTCTTATTGGGCTTGAAATAAGCCCAAACGAGTTTATTAAGTTTTTGACTAAAATAGGATTTGAAAAATCTTGTGATTTGCCGATTCAAAATGAAGTAATTTGAGTGTCGAAACGTGAGTATTTTTACAAGTTATATAAATGAAAGTGGTAGTTTTCTAGGTGGTCTATTGAGTCGTATAAAAATATTGGGTGCTCGTTAAGTAATATTTCAATGTATACGTGCGTTTCTTGGGCTACTTGGATCGTTTCTATTTATGTCAAAGACTTAGAATATTTTCTAAGTGTTTTGTGTTTTAGGTCCGATTTATGCAAGGTTCCAAAATGAGTTTATTTGATGCATGTAACATAAAAATAAAGGTGAAATATGTGTGCTACGTGACTCCTAGGCCTTTCAAGATAGAGGCTAGCCACGTTTGGTGTTCTATATGACAATATGTACGTGAAAACAATATGTAAACTTTATATATATCGAATATATATATCTACGATGCATGAAACATGTGTAACATTTGAAATGAATTGAAATAAGTTTGAAACAACTTACTACACCCCTTAGGTGGTAAAGAGTCGAGAGTGGATGAATGAAACACAAGATACGATCAAATTCGACTATAACCCAAGTAATATACGAATATATTAAAGTCGATTACCCTTTCTTGCGTACAAACGATATTGAAATCAACTTCTGGCCTTTGTGAGATAGTTTTTAGGAAGAAATGAAACTTTGAGAGTGTATGATAATTGAGAGAAACGGGTGCATGCATATGGTGTATATATGGTGTCATTTCCTAACACGTAAGTGTAAATATTTCAAGGAAACCACAAGTACTATTCAATGTCAGTAACTCTAGGCTTATAGGATGATATTATAACATATAATATGAGTTTGAGAGTGCATGAAATAAGGTGGGTTTCCTTGGTGAATCACCAATATGTCGACCACATTTTTATTCTATACACGAATTGAGAAATGTTGTACCACTTGAATATAACTGATCATGGATGACATTTAAACATGAAAACATGTTAGAAATGTTATTAGGAACACGTAGGAACAAACGGGAATCAAAACGGTTGAGATTTGAGTTTAATATGAATCGATTGAGTTTAGTTTTGATCAAACACTTCGCCACTTAAAAACGTATCAAATGTCGACCTATGAACTTGGGATTTGACACACTAATAGTTGGCTAGGTGGTGAATGAGATGGTGTAAAAATTTTGGTATGTCGTGTGTAAAAATCGTGAATACGCGAGGCATTTTGGAGGCTTGATGTTAGTCGAATTTATGAAATCATAAAATTTGGAGTTGGGCTTTTGGCCTTGGGCCTGATGAATAGTGTACGAGTATTGGGCTGTAAAATGATTAAGGGTCCGTTTGGATTTTAATTTGTGATTAGGAAATTTAATTAAGATTAGGAAATGTAATTAGGATTAAATGAAATGTTTTAGGTTTCGAGTAACGTATCGAGGATTGGTTCCGTCATTTCGTGATTTATATTATTTTGTGATAACGACAAAATAATATTATAAGAAAAATTTCAAATTTTTCTGAGAAAATGGGAATTAATAACGATAACGGAAAATTATTTATTTATTAACGATATAATTACAAGAAATTTTTACAAGGTTCTACAGATTTCCTTATACATGACCATCTTCCTTAATTTTGAGCTAAACCACAACTAACCCTCTAAACTTATATAACACCTATTACACACTAATATTCTAACAGAAGTTTAATGTTTTATATATTTGTACTAACATCACTCTAAACGTAACATTTGTAAGGGATAAGTTATTCATACTCTCTTTAAACGGTTAACATTACCCCCCCCCCCCCCCATTTTTTTTTTAATTTATATTTTTAAGGTTTCAAACTTGTGTGTAGTTCTCATTCAATTAATGTATTAGCCACATATTTTTGTGTTTGAGTTTTATTGCGGTTTTGTAGGTGTTAGGTATGACACTCAAATAGTCAAATTTGCTTTATTGTCCAAATATTGTTATTAGTTTTTGTACCTCCTATGAATGGTCCCGTCAATTCATTTTGTCTCTTCAACTAAATCTTATATACAAATTAAAACAAATATTACTATAAATTTACTCTACAACCAAGGGAAAATACAAACCTCATTAAGTGACTCTCAACGAAACATGTTTACGATTATAAAGAAAGAAAAAGAAAAGTTAAAGTCTTTAGTTTATAGTGAAAGTATGTTTACAAGTCAAATAAGAGAATAAAAGTATGTAGTTTATAAAAGATGCTCTTGAAAAAAAATAAGATTAACATTAATTGTGATCAGCATATGTATAGAATTTTTTTAGATGTACAGCTAAAAACAAGAGGTGGGGGTAAATATGTGTTATATTTATCAACGAACATTAAAAAATGGATTAAGCTAAAAGGCAAAGGTCAATTGAGTTTAAAGTCATCCAAGGCTTAAAACCTTATAAATTGTTATAACAATGAAAACTGATTGCTTATCATTTTGATAATTAAAAAAATTACCACATTAACAAAAATCAGTAGAGATAATTCTAACTCATAAATAACTATAACTCATACTTTTGTATCGAAATAATTATAACCAAATTTTGTATCCAAATAATTATAACTCCTAAAGATAATTCTACAAAACTTTTTTTTAATGGATACAAACATATAAAGAACCTAAACTTATAAAAACTAAAGTTTTGTTACAATGTAAAGTATTTGTCACAAAATATACTTCGCTCCAATGTGCGGTCTTCAAATCCTCCTTATTTTCATCTTTTATATAATAAAAAAATTACATCATTTCGGAGTGTTTTTGCAAAACCCTGCTCATCGAAAAAAAAAAAATAGACTAATAGGAGAGCTCGATTTTGCCACGTAGGCAAAATCAAACAACATGATTGGTCAATAAAAAGTCAAATTGAATTAATTTTGGTCAAACTCTAATAAATTTGGTGGAGAAATTTGGTTAAGAAAAAAACACATAAAAATATTTGTGTCAAATTTGTGAAAACAAAAACTTAAAAAAAATGAAGTAATTAATAAAACTTTAGTGGTTGAATTTTATAAAAATTATATAGAGCTAAATGTAAAATTACAAGTTTCTATATTTTTTAATAACTTTAGAAAAATAACAAATAACCCCTTACAGTTTATACCCCTATACTTTATATGATGAACTTTGTTTAAAATTATATAAGTATTAGTATTATTTTTAAACTTTCATCTATTAAAATTATAAAATGCTGTAAATATACAAATTAGTTTTAATATACGTTAAATTTTTTTCAAAACTAATATTCGTTTTAAACTTTCATCCATTAAAATATTTTTTTTACTATATACGTTAAATAAGGACTCATGTTATTTTATTTGAAAGGTTTAATTTATGCGTACACGGGCTTGAATATTAAATACGGCTAAACTATTGTTAATGGGAATATAAATATCAAATGTAAGCACGGATTACTGTGATATGAAAATAAATATACGCTATTATACTTATAACAACGACTCCTGAAGTTCTTATTTAAAGTTTATATATGGATATCCAGAAAAGCATTTCTAAAAAACTTTACGGAGCATATTTTAACTTCATCAAAAAGACTTCCCTCACTACGAAAGGTGTCCCATGGATAGTGTACTGATATATCTCATATTCGTGCTGATTATGTGCTACTAAACTTACACATTTTGTACAACACGATATGAATAATTAAAGTTAAACAATAACATCAACTTCAACCTCAACATTTATGTCAGTTAAACAAAGTTAATTCTTCAACCAACAAATTTTTTTACAAAATATTATTATAATATATATTAATATATAATGAAAAATCCTGGACAAGGTATTAATTATACTTATATCACAATTTTCACGGGTAAATTCTTATATATCCATATACTAAACTAAAACTTTAAAATAAATTTAATTCATGTGTAAACCCCGTGCATGCACGGTACTTATAGCTAGTTTTGGTAAATAAAAAATTACCATATTAATTAATAGGCTACAAACTTAATATCAATTTGTGCATTTCCTTCCTCAATTTCATCAACGTAGAGTTTTTTTTCCTTTATATGTAAAACAGTAAAAACTTAAAACTAATACATATATGTGGGCTTAGTATTTGCTTGGGCTATATATAACGTGTAATGCCTGTAATATATGCAATCTAAAATACCCAAAGACACAAATCCACAATAATCACAATCTCAAACTTTTTCTTCATCTTTTCATGTTAGATCAAACCCTACTCACACCACCAGTGAGTTTACTCTCAACTAAACCACCACCGTTGAAATACAACTTAAGATCAACCTTTTCTTTTTGATTTTCTGGTGGTAATGTAAGAGATCTAATGCTTTGTGTATAAATTCTATGAGATCCACCGAAAAATTATCAAGCTTCTTTGTAATAGTTAATGTATTTGGACCAGCTATGAATTTTGGCCATGAAAGGCGTGTGTGGCATGTGGCATGGCGATTATCTTGTCATCTTTGTTGTAATAGACGGTCTCGGAAATATAAAATTAAGGTAGATCTAATTTCTTTCTTGTTACATTTATTTCTTTATTTACATTCGGTTTCTTGTTAATTACATTTATTTTTATCATAGTTGAGTTCTGTCCTTATTATGATAACTCTTGTAACTTGTTGCTTGTTACACATTATTTAAGAGGTGTAGCAAATTATAGTTTTAGTTCGTAAACTAATTGTGGCAAAACTATTGAAAAAAATAAATAAAAAATAAACTATTTTGTTTAAACAAGATTGTTTTCCTTAGAGCATCCACTATAGAAGTTTAAGAATAGGTCTAAACAATTATGAAGAGGTCCAAGAATTTTTATACCATAGTGAAGAACCATTTCATGCCTATGTGGCATGAAAAGGTCTATGATCTTGGAGAGGTCCAAAAAATGTTTATTTCCTTTTCTTTTCAACTAAATAATAAATGACATTCAAATGTTGAAGAAATTTTATAAACCTCAAAAGGTTTATCCATAGTAACAATAGGTTCATAACATAAAAAATTTTAAGAATTAATGACATTATAAGATGTGGCAATTTCATAAACCTTTAATAGGTTCATCCATAGTGGATATAGTAATTTTCATCTTAAATGTTTACCTGTGGGATAGAGCAAGAAGTGGTTGGATAAGTTCATAATGAAAATGATCATGTATGCATTCTATTAGGCACTTAAATACGCGAGAGAAGGTTGTATCCTTCGACATCGTCTTATTAAGGAGAGTTATGTGCTGCCACCAAACAATCGCCACCTAATGAGCATGCACCAATGAGCATGCACCAGGTAACCTTTTGAGTTTTGATGCATTCTTGTACATGCTTAAATTTTTTTTCTTAAGGATGTTTAAAACATTTGTGGTTTGTAAATCAGGAAGCATTATGGAATTAATGGGAATGGAACTGAGGCTTTGAAAATTTTAAATAAGGGGAAAACTCTTTCTTCACAACGAGGCTCCTCATTCTTGACAGGGCGTTTTCATGTTGCTATTGGTAAGCAATGCTTTCCTGATCTAAAAACTGTAGAGGTGGCAAAATTGTATAGTCTCGCGGGCAAGGTAACCGTTCCAAATTAGTAATTTTGTACGGGTCAAAACGAGCGGGTCAAGTTAGGTAAACTATTGGTAAGCAATGATTTCCTGATCTAAGAACTGTAGAGGTGGCAAAATTGTATAGTCTCACGGGCAAGGTAACCGTTCCAAATTAGTAATTTTGTACGGGTCAAAACAAGCGGGTCAAGTTAGGTAAACTATAAATATTTGACAGTGCGCGAAGTTACTTGTGGAGAAGACTTTTGAAGAGATGGGTTACTTGTGGAAAGGCAACATATGTACTCATAGAATCGACTCGATCATCAGATTATAGATTATAAGTTCATAACCCAAGCCCATTACCATTTTGGGCGGAACAGATCTACTAATTCTTTGATTCCAGTTAATAAGAGGGATCTTGAACTAAGAAATAGACCCTAGAAACTAAAAAAGGGTATCCTGAGCAATTGCAATAATCGGATTCATTGATATTCCTGTTTCTCCGGTCCTTTGCTACTCGGAGCTAAAAATCCCGAAATGAAAAATACCAAAATAGGAATCAGACTTGATATTATCAGAAATGGTCTATTCCGCTGTGGCTTTTCCGAAGACTCGCCGGAAATGGTTATAATGGAGGTAGAAGATGAAGATGTGAGAAATGACAAGAATACCTTTAATAAACCATTTTCGTTATGTATTATGAGAATAAATGAAATAGAGAAAGCATAATGAGTTATTTTTTTAAGTACATTAAACATTTATTATTGGCTAGAAAATAAATACTTGTTAGAAATATGGCATGAGAGAATATGGGGTAAAACCACTTGACTTGTGTTATCGTGTACTTTACTTAAGATCTGAACGCAAAAATAATAAGAATTGTGTAATGCTTAGCAACATAAGAGATGTCAATTGGACCCATTTACTTGTGAATGGGTCAATTGGATTAATTATTCTCTCACGGGTCAGATAGGCAAAAATGGTAGGAGCTTATAATAAAATCGGTCAAAGAGACTCAATTTGCTCAAAGTGTAATTTTAACAAGTGCTCAGTGGGCACAAGTTAGCAAAACATATAAATTAACTCCAATATTCCTTATATATATATTTAAACAAGTGCCCAATTAGAAAATGTTTTTCAAAAATAGTTAACCGCTCTGACCCATTTGTGAACAGACCCTGCCCGACCCACCCAATTTGCCGCATTAGATAATATCAAATGGCATCGTCTTTTAAAGTACCTCAACCCATATTTTAACTATATCTACCGGTCTCAGAATCTTTGCATACAAGCAATGAACCTCAAACCATCTTTTAATAAAATTTTCTAGGCTCTTTTGTATCCTCATACCACATTGGTCAACTAGTTTCAACATAGTAACACTCTCTGCACATGATTCTTTGAGACTATGTCAACTTCACGATAAGTCAAAGAGGCAGATTCTCTTGAAGTAAATCAACTATGTAGAACACCCTTCCATCCCTTCGGAAGACCAAGTAGCCTATAGGCAAAATGCATCACAACGGAGAACCCCGTTATATTACCAAGCCCAAAACGCATTAAACAAGCCAAAAAGAGCAGAAAATTATACCTCTTCTAGTCTATTACCTTTCACTAGATGACTCCCGACATTATGTAGGGAGATTGGGAAAGAAATTTGAGCTCATTAGCGGAGACTCGGTCAGTTGAAATTAGATCCCTAACAAAGGTGACATTCTCTTGCAACAAGTTGAAACGAAAATAAGCTGGATATAAATTTTGGCTTCTGCTAATACAATTGTATTAGCAACATAACGGATATTTAATCCGGACACAGTTCATTTGTTTTCAATGAAAGTGTAAAAACATTACCTGCAACAGCTATCTCCACATCTACATGATACATTCCTCTTCTTTTCCAATGCACTGCATTAGTAGATCAAAGACAAGAAACTGTGTTAATAGCTTGACTGACATATGAATGACATTGGTTAGAATGCGTCCTAATTTTAGCTAAGATACAAGCTCGTTTAAGAACATATCAAGTGCAATAATATTAGCTAGAATATCTAACATCGGAAACAAAAAAAAAAAACATTTTATTCAAAAATACTTTAGCTAGGATACATTTTGGTGATTTTCTATTGCTTCCGCTATACCCTAAACACCAACACAAATATAAATGTACCCCACAAAAAACAAAATTAACACACACAACCACACCTTCACAAGTTGGTCGGTCGTTAGACCGACTTCTCCTTTTTATGCATACAAGACGTGTGAGGCCGGTTGTCTTTTTAATGGGTGGCGCGCCTTTGGGTTGCCACCGAAGCAAAGGACCCGTCTTTGCAATCTTATTATCACACCAGCCTTAGAATCGATCGCAGGACGTCAAGCCCGGTCAGACGACTTAACAAATGAGGTTTTTTCTTGCTCAAGTTATTTGATAAAGACAGTCTTTTAGCTTAGATGTACGTAACTTAACTGAGACACCCTATGACCGTTTCTAATTGGTAATAAATTTTGAACTTTAAACTTTTTATGACAACATCAAATATGTTAGTTAGATGTGATACCTAACACTAGACGACTTTGCAGATATTTTTTAAAAGTAAAGGAAGTCACAGTAATGGATTGTTAATAGTTTAATACTCAAAATGAATGATTAATTATTCCGTAGGTCCATTCAACACATAATGACACTTGAAGCAATGGGTTGTATCTCCAGCACTAGTCAAACGCCAACTCCATCAATCTCAGATGTCGAGTTCAACCCATATCTCAACTCCTCGGATAACTGGCTGAATGACGTACCTCAGATAGATCTCCTACGCAAGTCATTAAGCAAATCTATTTTGTAAACATATGCCTGATTATTCATGTTCTTTTTATCTTTTTATTTGCTAGCTTTAGTAGTCCAAGGGTCGAAACTCCCAAGCCTTGTAAACTTGTTCTGTTTCATAGAACTAGATTTTGATTAACCAAATTGGTAAGAGTTTCATTTACAAATTATTGAGGCATTTGGTTGAGATGCGCACACACACAGCCAAATCCAAGATCCAAAGTGGGCTTTCATTAATCTTAATGTTTGCTTCTTATTAGATGTCTCGATTTCTCAGATTTATAAATATGTTTACCATTTCATGTTTATTTGCCTTTTTGGTACACAAACAACAAACTTTAATTTCTTCCTTTCACTAATTTGATACAACGGAACAATCAAGTTAAGATAATCACTATAAATTTTATGAAAACTAACAAATCAAACCTTAAAGAAATGTGGTAAACTGAGTATGCATTATAGATATAGTCAGAACATATGAAGGGCATACTTAGTTACTTAGTGAGCTTAGGATTCTCAAGAACTTCTTATTGTCAAAAGAGGGATATACTTTGAGAAAACTACTTATTAGCACTTGTGGGAGTGTTTATATGCACAAGTATTTCCGAAAAACAATAGAATTAACCATAGTGCATAGACCATAGTTGATATAGCACAGTGAAGGAATAAAAATCCAGTTTCAGCTGCGAAGTGTTTAACTTGTTGCGTTATCTTGAGACTAGCTCATACGCTTGCACCGGAATTGAGGTGCCTACTTGCTTCTATTGGAACTTATATAAAGCAGATTAAACACACTAGTTGTTCCTTTTTCTTTTTTTAGCAGAACACACTATTTATTCTGAATATTAAGATGAAAATATATAAATGATGAAGAGGATGAAGTTAAAAAGAGAGGGTAAAAGGATCAAAATACCCTCTCATGAGTATCAAGAAAGTTAGTGAAGGCCGTTAAACGAAGGACTAACAGTGGATAACGTTTTGTGTTTAAGGACGAACGATGCATTTTTTAGGTCAAAGTCAAAGGCTCTTAGGTCAAAGACACTAATTTACTCAATTTTTATTTGAAAATGTCCTACCACTACTCACCGAATGCCTTTTTTCACTTGTCTAAAAAGGTTGAGAGAGTCTGAGAGGCTTCCTCTATTTCTAGTTCTACCATGAAATTTACTTATAAATTCTCACAACTAATCAGATATTTTTATTTGAAAAGGTCCTGCCACTACTCACCATACACTTGTCTAAAATGCTAGAGGGATGCTTCCTCTACTTCTACCATGTAATTTCCTTATAATATCTCACCTTAAACCTTCCCCTGTTATATATTCAAAGCTCGATTACTGGTGCTATTAAGTTACAAACTTTTTTTATACATCCGTTAAACCAACTTGAAGCAATGGGTTGTATCTCCAGCACTAGTCGAACACCAACTCCATCAACCTCAGATTTCGAGTTCAACCCAGATCTAACATCGTACCAAGATGCTTGTCGAACGGACCCCATCCTCCAGTCCTTTGATTCAACTCTCCAAGCTCGAACCAATCGTGTAATCAGCATTCTAGCCGGTGACCCTTCTCTTTCACTGCACTCCCTCAGTGTAGTCATTCAAACATTACTAGACACAGATCAAGATGTACTAAAACTAATACTCTATGAAACTGACGTTTGGAACCATGATGAACTATTTTCATTGGTTAAAGATTATCTTGAAACAAGCATACAAACACTTGACTTCTGCAAATCTATTGAGGACTGCTTAATGCGTGCTAAATCTAGCGTATCAATTCATCAAACTGCTATCGATTAGTACGATGAAGATGCTAATCACTTGAACACTCTTGAGAAGTTAAATAAGTTTAAAGCTTCGGACAACCCATTTTCAAATGAATTCTTGGCATCATTTCGTTCTGTTTATGGAAAACAAGTTTTGTTGTTAAACAAACTACGAATCCACACGGTTGAAGTTGTTAAGAAGCTGGATTCGGTGAAGACGTGGAGGAGATTAAGTAATGTGATATTTGTCACCACTTTTAGTACTGTCTTGATATGTTCAGTAGTCGCAGCAGTGGTGGCTGCTCCTCCACTGGTGGCAGCGCTGGCAGCAGCAGCAACATTGGTGCCGTTGGGATCAATGGGTAAGTGGGTAGATTCATTGTGGCAGAAGTATGAGAAAGAGTTAAGATATTATAAGAACACAACGAATGTGATGAAGGTGCAAAGCGACGTATTTGTGATTAAAGATTTGGAAAATATTAAAGCTATTGTCGACAGAATGGAAATTAAGATGGATGGTATGTTGAAGTCTACTGATTTTGTTATTGGGGAAGGGGTCGGGGAGGCAGTGGGGATTGGGGTGGATGAGATGATATTGGATGATTTGAGTGATCAATCTGTCAAATCTATAAGCGATATAAAGAGAGCAACAGCGATGATATTGGAGAAACTTAATGAGCATCCTCGGATAACTGGCTAAATGACTTACCTCTGATAGATCTCCTAGGCAAGTCATTAAGCAAATCTATTTTGTAAACATATGTCTGATTATGCTTGTTTTTATCTTTTTATTTGTTAGCTTTAGTAGTCCAAGGATCGAAACATAAAAGCCTTGTAAACTTGTTCTGTTTCATAGAACTAGATTTTGATTAACCATGTTGATATAGCACAGTGAAGGAATAAAAATCCAGTTTCAGCTGCAAAGTGTTTAACTTGTTGCGTTATCTTGAGACTAGCTCACCACTTACACTTGCACCGGAATTGAGGAGCCTACTTGCTTCGAGTTAATTGTGAATATTAAGAATCAATAAAATAGTTGACTTGTAACCTGTTATTTTTTATATAGTATAAAACTTGAACTCACATGTATGATATTCAAACTTACAATCCTCTAGTTGTCCTAATCATGAACGACCAGAATGGCAAACTAGCATTTAGCATGCCATTTTCATGATGAATTGCTTGATGCAAACACAACTAGCCCCACTTAAAGATAATGGAATAATCTTTCTAAAACACCTATGGTACCAAAAAAAAAAAAAAAAAAAAAACCTTGTCATATCGATAAAAGATTGTCTTGTAAAGACTGAATGTCTGAATTCAATAAACGTCGCCATTGTTCATCATTTTTTGCTTATTAGCAATAATAAAGGTCCAATATATCCAAATTTGAAGGAATGTACTAATTTTATCATGATTAAAAGATTATTTATAAAGTAGTACCTAATAGACAAGTAACATTAATCAGTGTAATTAAAATAGGTCAACACAATTACATAAACATAGAAACGAGTATCATTAGCATCCATTAAAGAATATTACGTTTGTTCACCAGAAAGAATTTAATTTTGCCCGTAGAGTCAAAACGAATTTTTGGTTGGTACAAATAAAGACGGGTGACCTACTTCTGTTTTTGCAATTAGCTTTTCTGGAATATAAAATACACTATTAAAAATACAGTTTGGTCAAGTTAAAGCCATTTGACATTTTCAAACTAAAGCATCATAATAATCAACCATTGACAAGTAAAACTATTTTTAAAATGCAAAGATATTAAAGCAAAAGAGATCATACTCTTCACCTGTTATTAAGAGAAATTTGCAAACCAGCCACAGCAAGAGGATGGAAAAAAACCAACATGTGATCTGTTCAACCAAATAGATAAATACTGTAATGAGAAAAGATTGGACTTGTCTGAACTAAACCAAGGCAGTATCGAATAGGATCAGCGCACTAAATAATGAAAATCGCTCCACTTACCCTCACCAACAAAGAAGGATATATGCTTGGAAAGAAACACAGAAGAAAATAAGCAACAATTTAGGGGGATATACAATGAAAAGAATGGTCCAGAATATACGAAAATAAGCTAGAGCAATCATTCTACCTAGAACTGCTTCTTTTGCTATGACAATACCAAAACACCAAAGATGATAACAAAGCTCGCCCAGCAATCAAAATAATAGAAAAACGCAAAACATTAGGAGTTTTAGGATACTTAAATCGCTACTTGCTGTTTAAAAATCCCTTAAAACGTCGAAGTAACAACCCCCCTCTTTCAAGTTCATCTTTAAACAGACTCCCAATATTTAAGGCAAGCTTATATAGCAAAAATAACCAACTTCAGTCTACTACTGTTGCTGAGAATCACCACCATCCCTAGGGCGCCCGCCCATCCGTCCCCTACCTCTTCCATTGAATCTGCCACCAGCACCTCCATTTCCACTGCCCCTGCCATTGACGTTGCCTCCTCTCATGTACCCACCTCCTGTTAAAGATTAACAGCAATAAGCCCACTAATCAGACATGAATGACACCTATATGCGGCAATTTGCAACTCATTTTCCCTCATGAAGGGTTTGGGTCTGAATGGTAAAGAAAACTAAGCTTTTCGGACTTGAGCTTATTTATAATAAGCAGCTTACGTCTTATAATGAATAAGCTCATAAGCTCTTGGTGAGTGTTTGTATTAGCTTATAATTAAAAGTTAATGTTTTTGGATCAGCTTATGCTTGTAAAATAACCAAAACGCAATCTTAAATAAGCTGATAATCCCAATTTATAAGCTAATCCAAACAATAAAAAAGGCTTAATTTTGCTGGATAAGCTAACAGGTCCCCTAAAAGCTTAAACAAACACCCTCTAAAAAGAAAACGGGTCCAAAGTTGCTTTAACTGTATTTCAGTTTTCAAATGCATACCTGCTAAATCACTTTAGTCATAAACTTATAACTGTGATAATACAGATTTTGTTACTATAAAAACATAGGGCAAGAAAGTTTTTCAAACTCGGCCTGTACAAAAATTGACCCGAGCCCGTTCCAACGTGCCCATTATGTCATCTCTAATGATACATTTGCAACAGCATTACTGAGTATGCATATTGTTTATGATGGTAGCATTTATACATGAAAATGGCTAACCAGTTGAAAAGCAAAAGATAAAATTATAAAAGTACTAACCACGATAGCCTGCATTCCCCCCACGGCCACCACTTCGACCACGATTTGAATAGCCATTGTTATCTATTGAAACAGGATAGCGATTACTATACAGATACAGTGCCAAATATAATGTTAATAAATATTATGCATACTATACCTTGATAGTTTCCGTATTCACCGCCCCCTTGGTAGTTTCCATAATCACCACGATCTTGATAGTTCCCATGCCCCCTCCCTCCTCGAGAGTTCCCATATCCCCTGCCTCCTTGGTAGTTACTGTATCCACCACCCCCTTGGTAGTTTCTGTACCCATCCCCTTCATAGTTTCCATACCCACCCCCTTGATTTCCATATCTACCACCTCCTTGATTCCCATATCCACCACCCCCTTGATTTCCATATCTACCACCTCCTTGATTCCCATATCCACTACCGCCTTGATTCCCATATCCCCCACCCCTATTCCAACCGCGACCTCTACCTCCCCTTCCAGCAACTTGACTACGACCGCTGTTTTCATGATAGTTTCCGCCATAGGACTCTACACATTCAATTTATACCTTTTTAGCAAAAAAAAAAAAAAAAAAAGAAACAATAATACGAGTGTTTTCCATGCAAACCCACCTTCCTTTACAGCATTGTATGCTTGTTGTGCCTGTCTTGGTGGTTGTCGCTGATAACTGTTATACTGTGGCCTTTGTCGCTCCACAGAGAGTGGAGCTTGGTACCTGAACCATGAAGAATGCTTAGGTCAATAACGAAAAAGCTAGGCAACATTGGAGAAAGCTAGTGGTGGCAAGATAGGTGGCTTGGGTAACAGGTCATTTCTAGTACAGGTCAAAATGGGGTAGAACAGGTTGGGTTGACATGCAAACTATAGTATTACAATAAACACACAGCTTAGGATAAACTGAACTCACCCAGGAGAACTCTTGTCCAGCTCCTTAGTTGACAAGGTAATTGATATCATTGAGACTTGGCGAGTCATCTCCACACTGTTTTAAAGGAAGGTAATACATATCAAGTATTTTAACACGTAGACCATGGGTTTTTATAAAGAATAATTTTATTTTATTTTTTGTAATGGGTCTTAAAACATGGAAATACTGTGCCTTGACACGAAACAAAGCGTTTGGAACTTACGGCAAAAGACCCTCTTCAATTGGTTCCCAAACATCAGTAATGCTTATTGAACTGATGTGAGTATCTTGATGCAGTTGAGGAATGTTTCTCTGTTCAAAATCAGACTACCTTTAAACTTCGGCAGATGAAAAGTAAAGAAGAGAAATGAAAATACAGACAAGGAATACGAGTGCAAACCTTAAGGATCTCTGCAATAGCTACTGTCTTGTTGATTGCCTGTCCCATTGCTTTCAAGACAATTTCTTTCCCACGTCTCTCCTAGAATAGAAAATCACATTTAGATTTTTTAGGATCATGATATGATAATAAGGGAACACTTTTATTATTGCATCTTCATGTGATTTATTTGATATATATAAAGCTACAGCTCCTTCAGTTGATAAAAAGAAAGCTTTTTAATCATATACTTCAGGTTTCGGGCAACAACAAACATTCAATTCATAATAAATGCCACCATCTTAGAAGGCATGTGCTTCTGATATTAAAAAACAAATAAACCCTTTCCCTTAGAAAGTGCAATATCGTGCAGATTCTTCATTCCCAACTAAATTTAAATTTATATTAAGACCACAGATTGCAGATGCAATTTCAGGTAACCACTTAAAGTGTATCACACATATATATCAAATCCAGCAACATTTTAGATGATCAACTTAGCCAAGTCAATACATAGAGATGTAGTCGAATCCAATGCACTAAAGAGAAATTATTATTTACTTAGACATGACTGTCAATGATGCAAACCTTAGATATAAACCAGCAAAATGATAGACCGATTTTAAATTTCAATGCAGCAACTGCAGTACTGCTTGTTACAGATAACTTGGTGTGTGGAAACAGAAAATAATAAGCTGGAGCATGTTTCAACAAATTGACTCCCCAAAACAACTATTTTAATAAATACATTGCGACATTGTCTATCAAACACAGCTACCTCATTGTTCTCCAAGCAGTGATGCGGATACATGCACTGTGGTTATAAGGGACTAATAAGCAAATTCATCGGTATAACAATGATGACCACATATAATATAAGCATTACAAATCCACAGAATATAACCACCTTACAAGTCTCAATATCTAATTGTCGATAGAAAGTAGTACTCTATCACTCCACCAATTGTTTTATACCCAAGCCCAACAAATCTATTCCTAAGAAGCAAAACATGACTTCTAAACTAGATACATCGAGATGTGACCAATTAAGTAATAACACAGGGGTGGCACCAGTTATGGTTAAGTTGGGGCTAAATAGATATGTTTTGGACTTCTCCCTACACATAAATCGTGATACACCAAGTAGAAGACATGGCTTGTTTTAATGATGTCTATACAAGATTGGCCATATTGGAAGCCAGTAAAATCGCCAATAGAGGTATTTAGGCTAAAATTTAGGATAGCTGTAGTATTCCACTCTAGCAATACACCAAAACAAACAATTACCGGTTTTGTATTCCACTCCAACCAAACAAAACATACAAATATCAACAAACAATAAACACAAGACCTCCTCATGGAAAAAATGTCGATAACATCAGATACATATTTTCACATATTAAGCATACACTGATTAACAAAACTTACAAAACAATACATATTTCATGACATAAACAACAATCAACTTTTTAACCCAAACATTACAACCTAATCAGACAAAAAGACACAATGCACTCAACGATTTAAACTGTACCCTCAATTAGATCAGTTACAGATCATCACCTACAATCATAAATTTAACAAAAAGAACTCACATTCTAATAAACAACATCAAATACCGCATTTTAACACACATTGCATGACTTGTACAATATTTGACGTTATCGAAACAATGCCCCTACATATTTTCTATAACCACAACTTAAACAACAAACGTCCAAAATATCAAAAAATTCAAAACAATCAGCTTCACATTCTAAATCAGAGTCTGATAACACAGTACGCGTTTACCGAAACAGTGTCAAAACATCAAATACATATATTCACCAATACAAGAAATTACAAATTTACAATATCAAACACACTTATAAACAACAATCGACATTATCAAAACACCTTATTCTTCTATAAACAAAGCTTAAACAACAGAACTAACAAAAAACGCATAATAACACACATTTTATCATATATACAGCATTTGCCGTTATTGAAGCAATGCCGATACATGTTTCACCTATCAACACAAATAAAACAACAAAACATATAAAACATCAAGTATTACACAGCCATCAGATTCGCATTATAAATCAGAGTCTAATCACAACGATAAACACACAACGCATTCACTGATACATCGATAACATCAAACAACAACGAAACCCGCATAATAACACACATTTCATCATGAAAACATCAATCTACGTTATCAGACCAAAACAACGTCGATAACATCAGATACATAATAATAGCCACAAAATAATACACATTTCATCATATAAACAGCATTCGACGTTATCGAAGCAATGCCAATACATATTTTTACCTATAAACATAGCTTAAACAACAAAACGTGTAAACATCAGATAATTTACTACAACCAGCTTCGCATTCTAAATTGGAGTCTAAACACAACACGCATTTACCGAAACAACATCGATAACATCATATAAACAGCAATCAGCATTATCAAAAAAACAGTGAAACATATTTTCTTCTATAAAGCCTAAACAGAAGAGCTAAACACACATTTCATAAAATAAACAGCAATCAACATTATGGAAGCAATGGCGATACATATTTTCACCTATAAGCACAAATAAAACAACAAATCGTATAAAACGTCAAATACTTTACAATGATCATCTATACGTTCTAAATCAGAGTCTAATAACACAACACTTCACAAAAACAATGCCTGCTAACATCAAATACATACTTTCATCTATTAGCATAACCTATACAACAAAACTAACAAGCAACACCAAAAACCACATAATAACACACATTTCATCATATAAACATTAATCGACGTTATTAAAACAAGGCGTTACAAATTTTCACCTGTAAACACAACTCAAATACAATGCACTTACCTAAAACTGTACCGTACCTTCTATAATATCATTTACATTATAAACATAACTTAAACAACAAAAAATGACAATATCACACACATTTCATCATATAAACAGCAATCGGCATTATCGAAACAATGCCGTTACACATATTCACCTAAAAACATCACAATAACTATATAATCTAGAGATGAATGATATATGTTATCATAAACAGAAATCGGCGTTATCAAAACAATGCCGCTACACATATTCACCTACAAACATCACAATAACTATATAATCTAGAGATGAATGATAGATGTTATCATAAACAGAAATCGGCGTTATCAAAACAATGCCGTTACACATTTGCGTTATCAAAACAATGCCGTTACACACTTTTTTCACCTATAAACACAGTTTAAACAACAAAACGTATAAAACATCAAAAAATCTATAAAAATAAACCGATTAAATGAAAATGCTAGTTATACTACCTGAAGAAGAGTAGAAGCATGTTCATAACATAAAAAACAATCAGCCTTCTGATCAAACAGAAACACAACGCAAAACACACAATACACTCAGCGAACAGCCGTACCGTATTGCCGCTGATAAGATCATTCACATATTTTTCACCTATAAGCATAAACTAAACACACATTTTTCATAATATAAACAAAATCACCGTTACATCTCTAACATCATAACCTAACAAACAGAACAAACATTACACTCATTTTAACAATGCCGATACATATATTCAACTATAAACACAGCATACACACATTTCATCATATACACAGCAATCGGCAGTGTCAAAGCAACGCCGTCACACATTTTCACCTAAAAACATCAAAATATCTACAAAATAAACCGATGAACCATAGACGCTAGTATAAACAGAAATCGCCGCTATTAAAAAAATGCCTATGCATATTTTCGCCTATAAACACAGCTTAAACAACAAAACGCACAAATAAGAGCCTAATCACGCCGATAAACGCAGAAAAAACGTCGATAACATCAGATTCCTCTATAAACAGATGAACAATAGACGCTATTATAAACAGAAATCGCCACTACTAAAACAATGCCTATGCATATTTTCGCCGATAAACACAGCTTAAACAACAAAAAGCACAAAACAGCCTAATCACACCGAGAAACACTCAGCGCGTTCACCAGAACAGCGCCGATAACATCAGATTCATACATTCATCCATAAGCACACTTATACACCAAAAGCTCTACACTATTACACTTATTTCATCATATAAACAGCACTCGAAACACATTTTCTTCTATAAAAGAGCTTAAACAACAAAACTAACAAAATCGACACTATTAAAACAATGCTTATGCATATTTTCGCCTATAAACACAGCTTAAACAACATAACGTACAAACAAGAGCCTAATCACGCCGATAAACACCGGAACAACGCCGATAACATCAGATTCATATATTCATCTATAATCACACTTATACAGCATAAAAACGTACACTATTACACACATTTCAATATTTCATCATATAAACAGCAATCGAAACACAGTTTCTTCTATAAAAAAGCTTAAACAGCGAAACTAACAAAATCGACGCTATTAAACAATGCCGGTACACATTTTGACCAATAAACACAACAAAACGCGTAAAACACATCAATATTTACAAAAACGAAGAGATAAAGCTAGTTATACCTGAAGAAGAAGAGTAGAAGCGTAACTGATATAGTTACGAACCAAGCCTTGTGACGTGATCCTTATCTCATTCTCGTTAATCGGTGCGTCTTCTCTCTTTTGTTCCACTTTAGTGTACCTGTCCATGTTTTTTAAAACCCTAGGAGAGAGAAAATTTTATAAAAATAAAATAAAATAAAACCTCTCCTTTTTTTTGAAGGAGTGAGAGTGTGGGGGATGAAGAAGGTGTAGAGGTTTGTGTAGTAACTGTTTTCGGGTCGGTTTAGTTTTTTATGCCTGCTGACCCGGGGTTTTTTAGTTGTTTTGGTTAAGGGTGGAGGGTGGTACGCGCGTGGGGTGGAGAGTGGGGTGTACGCTAGGTGGGATTTGTGGAGTGGGGTGTGGGGGGTTGATTTTTTTTGTTGGAATTTTCTAGAGGGATGAGTGTATTGAGTGTTGTCCAAGTTTATGTTGTGTGATATGGGTGGAATAAAGGTGCTACAGCTAGCGTCATGTTTATCACGTGAGATGTGGTTATTGATTTGGAATGTTTCGTTTATTTTGCGAGTTTTACTGGTAAGGCTGGACGGAGTAACCATGAAACGATCGATCAATTTTGTGATCCTAAGAAGCAATAGAAACGATCGATAAATTTTGTGATCCTACGAAACGATCGATCAATTTTGTGATCCTGATCGATCGATATTATTGTGGCATGAAGTCACGATCGAGCAATTTTTTTTTCTTTGAACCGGTCGCAAGAACGATCGATAGTCGTTTTTGATTGTGTGTGTTTTTTTGTGTTTAAATTAAATGTAAATGTATTTTTGTGTTGTATATTTTTTTAGTGTAGGTGTCTTTATTGTTACAAAAAAATCGTGTATAGATCGCCGGAGAGAAAAAGCTGACATAACGGGTAAAATGAAAGTCGATCCCCTCCTTTACTGTGTTTAGCCTTATAACTTTATTTGTAAGTTTTAAAAAATGTCTGAGCTTGTTTTACTTTCTTTTTGAGAAAAGCCTTTAAAAGGCATCAAGTTTATGAAAAAGACAATCTACAAAAATACTTTCAAAGCGACGAATGTCATAGCATTTCACCTGCGCCATTCTTTCGTGGCCATCTATTTCGTGCCGTCATTGCTGCGTTACCACCACCCTAACATCATTTACGACGTGAGTTAACTGGTGTCGCGTGAAATGCAGTTTTCTTTTTTAATCTATTAAAAGTGGGTTTAGTGTGTGTTTTTCAGTGTGAAAACATTTGGAGAAAATGGGCTAAATTCAAGAGCTTCTATCGAATATTTGTAATGTATTTTTTTTTTATTTCTTTTATCTTTTTTTTTCTAGATTTTTATAATTTGTATCTTTTTATTTGAACGGATGAAAATTAGTTGTTTAGTAAAAATAGAAAATAAAATAAAATGCTAGGTCCAGAAATGAGTGAAATGGCTTGAGTTATGAATGAGTGATATTTTGGTGTGTATTGTGAAAAAGGACAATTCTGTGGTGGTTTTGAGGTGACAAAACAGCTCAACCCACCATACCCCTTACTTTTATGGTTTAAATTAAGGCTGAGCATCGCAGATCCAAGACCGACCGAGACCGGCTGAACCGAAGGACCATCGGTCCGGTCTCGGTCTCAACATTTTCCTAATTTCGGTCTCGGTCCGGACCGGTCTTACATAAAAACCGACCATTATGCATTCTTGGACTGGACTGAACACATTCGGTCCGGTCCTCAATCTAGGGTTTTGGTCGAATTTGGTTTCGATCCCGGTCCGATTTTGGTTGGTCAGGTCCGGTTTCTGGACGAATGCTCGTGTCACAACTCGTAATTTCCAGTCATTTTCCAAACTTCGACAATCTACTATTCACCGATTACTATTCATCATTTTACTATTCATCGTTTTTTAGGTCAATTTGATATTCTGAGAAGCGTTCAGGAATTTTACTATTCACATGACACTATTCATTTCCGAAGAGAAAATACTATTCATGTACTTTACTCATTTCATCGTAAACTTAGTTTACGGGTATTCAAAAAAATTCGCGTAACCGTATTGGTTCAGAAGCGAATTTATGCATTATCATTTGGACATTTCATACAGACTAGAAATAGTCTGCATATCATCTTTATGGCACTTGCATACTATTCCACTCGTAGGGTATTCAAATTATATTTTTAATATAATTAACGATTTACGTATGTTTATTTTAAATAAACACTAATACGCGAACTATAAACGAAAATAACACGTCCGACATTCCCGACTATGATCCCAATATATTTTTATATTCATTTTAATAATATAAAAATTATAATATTAATTTACCCGGTATTTTGGAAATTTATTTATTTCATATCATACGCCTAATTTAATTACGACGGTTTTCATAGAAATTAAACGACGAATAACCAAACACTCAATATTTATACCCAACATATTTTTACAAATTTTACGACTTTATTTTATCCCGGTTAACTCCGTTAAAATTTATTTTTAGTTAACTCGGTACCCGGTATACCCTAAAACAACTAATAAACACAAAATCTTACACCTAATACACTAACTCTCTTACACTTTACATTCTTTTTCTTCCTACTCCATAATGCCCCCCCCCCCCCCCCTACCATACCAATCAATCTTACACATTTAAAAATCTTACTAAACCATTAATGTTGTCCTCAAAATTTTCTTACCCATTTTATATATATATCAAACTCATACTTTTTCATCTCATTTTCTCAAGATCAAGCAAGACTTTCTCCTCTCTTTTCTCTCTTGCTCATTCACGGCAACAACAAGGGGAGGGCAAGACCAAGAAAATTTTTCAAGATCAAGTATTTATCTAGTTTAGTTAGGTTATTCTTGTAAGGTTTTGAAATACAAACTTAAGAATACTAAGGTTTTTCATCATCTAATCACACCATCCTTCAAGTAAGTATAAGAAACTCATTTTTATAATTTTATCAAGTTTATACAAGATCCATATGATATATATACTAGATCTACATGCATATGCTATTTATACCACTTTATTTTATAAACTTTTAACTTTTGAACCTTAGGAAGTGATTATTGTTAGATCTTTGTTAGATCTACTTTGTTTATGAAGTTTAGGAACCCATGACACCCTAAGAAGGTGTATGGTAGGATTAGACTAGTTTTGTGGTGATTGAAAGTGGTTTGGAACAAGTTTGAAACTAGGAAAATAATTTTGGAAAATATATATTTGCCTACTGTCACTATTTTGAAAATGTGGGAAACTCAGGAACTCAGGGGTAATTTTTGACCAAAGATTTAGAAAATACTTTCCGATACGAAACTATAGCCGAAAACGGGGATAAAAACGAGTTAATAACGAAGGAGATATGATTTTTGTAAATTTAACGACGAAAACTAGTTTCTGAAAAACTGCATGCTGTTTGACAGTTTTCGACGGACAAATAGAGATGTTAGACGTAACGTAGTGAAGCCGAGTTATCGAAAATATATTAATACATACTAAAACGAATCCGTGGATATAAAGAACGAGGAAAATGAGCTTAAAACGACCAAGTTATACACGTTTTAAAATCGTCAAAACTATATATATATATAGTCACTACTAGAAAATAATATAACTACGTACTAAATGACATATTTTCTAGATTTCTTATTCAAGGAGTTTATTTTTATCTAACGAAGTACGTACGACTCAAGGTTTATTACGCGACTACTAGACATTATTTTAAGGTTTCCAAGACGAGGAATATAACACTAACGTTTTAATACGATATATATTACGACAAGTTCTATACTTCTATATTGGACTTATTTTTCCTAAGTATAGAAATTTCTTACTTTGACAATAACAAATATTTTCAAGTTACGAGTGGTATAGGTATCATGTGCATGTGCATTCATTACATCACGGCATGATCTAAATTAGATCACGATTATTCATTTAGGTTGCGGCTAGTGTTCGCGCCTCATTATCCCGATTACTTTACCATCGTTGTACCATCTTTGTACTATCACTCCAGGTGAGTTCTCATAGCCCCGTTTTAATTACTTATTTGATTTCAAATCCCACGGGGGGAGAATACATTGCACAATTATTTTTGTACATGCCCAAGTATTAAATTCCATACATTGCTTAAGTTGCCTTACTACCACATTAAGTCCCCTTTATTATCATGGACCGTTAATTATGTTGCCAAGCGAGAGTGAGTGGATAGATCTATCGAGGGTGACGCCTCCATTCGTGTTTGGGTTGCTCCAACGGGTACGAATGCATTTCATGTCTTAACAATTTGAGTGTCTGGTAAACACTCTGGTGGGGCCATTACAAAGTCTAGCTTCGGGGTCATGAGCTTAAGAGCCAATATAGCATTTTTGACATTTTTGTCGGTTTACTTTATACTTGTGGCTATTGTACATACGATTTACTTATAAACCTATGATTATTCACCAACATTCGTGTTGACCGTTTTTCGCAATGTATTTCTCAGGTTATTAAGGTAGCTCATGTTGCATACATTTGGACCTTCATGGAGTCGCGGAGTCGACGCGTCTCACCAAATTTTCTGCACTTATGAAACGTTTGATCTTGTTGAACTTATGTTAACTATATTGGCAAACTCTTTTGGGACCTATGTTTTGTAAACTCTGAATGTTTTAATGATCAAACGCTGTATTTTCTAAACGACACTTTAGGTCGTTCAATATAACTGTAACTGTGATGCTATGGACAGTCACCCCCAGGTATTCCATTCCGCTGCCATTCAGGTATTTTGGGGGTGTGACAGATTGGCATCAGAGCTAAGGTTATAGCGAACTAGGATGCATCATGGACCCTAGACTATAACCACATCATCATAGCATCTCATCATTTCATCATAGGTGCATATTCATTATACATATTGTTTCATGCACACACTGTGCGAGTTAATTATACCCATACTCATATATATATATATGATTATATTGACCTGGTTCACAAGTGACATGTCTTCAGATACTCACCCTATTATCCTTTTATCGGATTCCGACATTGAAGATGCCTTGTCATCTTCCACTACCATTATACCACCAGTTGCACGTATACCGCCACTAGCACCATTGAATTGTTATAGGAACAAGGTATTCCTATCATCCAGCCCATACATAGAATACCGTTTGGTAGAGTATTCAGATTTAAATCTTAATGGACCTATTAGGATGCTTATTTCAAGGACGATAGTATATTTTCTTTCCTTTACTAGTAGGACGCTTACTACTCAGGTACTACTACCACTATCAGCTACTTATTACACTATTGGTCGTCCCATAGTGTGTACTTCAGTTTTACCTCTTAGATGTCGCGAGATTGTGCGAAAGAGGGTAGCATTCCATTTACTATTATCACCATCACATCTCAGAGACTCTACACCCATATATGACAGGCCGCTTGAGAAGCAACCACTATTTGACATACCACACGTTACACCACCTTATGGGTTTGAGGTTGGTGAGAGTTTGAGAGCCTCTACTGCTTGACAATCTACTACCCTTCATCGTTAGACGATGACCTCTAATTATTTGAGATTATCCATGAGTGTTTGGACGATACACTCTGAATAATACCACAAGCCTCACAAACACAATAAGAATTGCAACAAATCGCCCAAGGGTGGCATCTATCACAAGGACTCTATATTATCTTAGATATGATCGACTCATACCTCCATAACACAATAAACCAACAAGATGCTTTGAACGGTATTATACCATCATAATGGAACTCATCACAACTCTCCCTTCATTATCAAGTTTGATTACACCACATTCTAAGTCGATGATTGCATCATTAGTCACTCTAGCAACACTCTACCGACCAAGGTGGTCATATTAGTAGATTTGACATGTAATTACAACTTTGGGGGGGATGCAAGTAAGACAATAGGATAGATAAAGACGAAGAGGTCTTTACAATTAAATGGTCATGTTGACCAAGATAAGAGTGACTGCCCTAGTTTTCGTGTTTCGGAGATAATAACAACTCAAGTAAGTCAAAGTCAAATTAAACTTTTGTACACACAAAAAGATTTCTTGCAAACCTTACGAAGTACGACAAATTATTGATTTTCAATGGTTGGATTTAAAACTCATTTTTGTTTAAGCAACAATCTTCTTGAACTTCCTTTTTCCAAAGACATATATATATAAGATATTGTTTTTACCAAAATATAAAATATTTCGTAGTTACATCTTTTACATAACTATATTCATTACAAACTTCAAATAAAGTCACTCCAAGATACATTTATAACCAAATTTCACAATGTTTCACTCAAATAAATGTTATTAACTTTAGAAACCATATCTCCAAGAAGGAACACGCATAACTCATGAACGAATCTCGAAAGCAACCACTATACCTACTTACTATTTGACCTTAGATGCGAAAGAAACCCCTCTACCAGAGATTGCCAATATTGTTACACCATGCCTTAACACCACTATTTGAAATTACAACTTTTTCACTCATTCCATATTATAAGACTCTCACGCTAGTATAAGCTTGTTGGATAAGGATCAAGGTACAAATTACTCAACAAAATTTATATTCTTTTGGGAGACCGATATAGCTTAGTCACAATGGGACCAAACCTCATTTTCATGAAAGAATATCGAGAAGTTTCACCTGACCATAAGGCATTTAGCTTGAATTCATGGCAAATCAAAACATCATTCGATGTGGTACCTACTTGACTCATATCACCCGGACAACAATTTCCATTCTTTATACATTTTAGTCATGCCTAGAGGGATTACACATTTGAACCTGCGAATTTTACCTAGTATAAACTCTCGAATACTTCAAATCATTGGCACCAAATTTCTGCCCTATATCCTTTCATACATAGACTATCCTTTTCAATTGACTGTAGATGCATTAACGACTCGTTCATCTTTCACGCTCTCAATATCACTACCAGATTCTCGACCACTTCATAATCATAAACCACTGCCCTGTTATAAACTGAGATGCTTACATTCTTTAAATAAGTGAATTAGTAGACTATTACCATACCATAAGATTCACCCATGTATCCAATAAACCATTCCACGAATTTTACTTCAAGCTATTTTACTACTATATGGGAAATTGTTTTACGGAATTATTAAATGAAACTATTTTATTACCACCCTATAAATTGATTTTTCCGTTATTGCACCAAGTATTTACTATTATTACGCGAAATAATTTTCATGTTACCTTGAAAGGAAATATCAGGATACCATTTTTAATAACAATGCGTTGAACACCATCTAAAACTTTTGAGAAAAGTAATACTATTTTGACTAAATCAAGCATCGCATCATTAGTCCTCAATTATACATAGCCTGATCACCTATGTATAATTCAGGAAGGATTATGCCATGAAGTAAATTATTTTTTTTTTTTAAGTATTACTAATAACAATCTTCATTTAAAAGCGTTTTAAACAAGTAAACTCTTTTATAAACGTCTCTTTCTGACAAACTCTCCCTGGATACTTACCTCACCTGTCACCCACTTAGCCATTAAGTTGGATTTTCCATTGACTTCTTTAGGAGAGACTTTCCCTATCAAGTACTAGGAGGATTACTCGATACAAGAAAAACAATAAAAGAGTTACGGAACTACTAACCTAGACTAGAGGTATACACCAAGACAATTTATAACTCAACAACAATTCTAAGATGCCACTAGACCATCCGAACCACCATCTCTGACCTAGTTGTCCAATTCTATCATTCAAAGGTACTAGCAAGACTGAGCTACAGGATCGAACACATTGTGAAGGTACGCTAAACAACACTATAGAAATAAACCAAACACCTAATTGAGACGGTAAAGCATTCCAATTAAACATGGCCTCATCTATACGCAAACTTCCCTGCAGTGAGTTTACGCCAAGAACGACTGATTCGAATTATGGATATCGATATAGATTCCCCTGAAGTGTTGTGTCCTCAAGAAATTCTAGATAACCTCACATATACATCAAGAGAGGCATCAGGCCCAAGCATATCTCCCCAGCTTTATGTGGAAATAAAATAGACATTCATCGACATAGTATCAATTGAAACCCTCATATTGCCAACATGATGACAATTTCAACGATAAACCATCTCAAGACTTAAGTTGGTTAAATACCTAGGCTTGTAGTTTTACCAGATAACCACCAATAGACATCATCCAAATATCAGGAATCGAATGTTAGACACCTATGCAATTATGCGAACATTTCCTATCCTACTATTTTATCCTTGTTAGTATTTTTACTTTTAAATGAAGTTGATTTCAAAATTGTGTCCATACAAATCACATATCTCGTAGAAAATAATTTTGAATTGCCTATTTTGAATAAATACGATCCTTTTTAGCCAATATTTACTTGAACCATTATACAATGAGAAATGTTTAAACATCAAACTTTGGTAAACAGTTCTATTCACAAAATGTTTGAAAACCGCGTCACATTTCATAACTATTGAATGTTGAATCATCAAGAAAGCTAATATTTAGTATACCATTTGTTCCATTTTCTAAACTTGTCTATTCAGAAAAAGATTTCGACCAAAAACTCAAAAATCGCGAGATAAATTTTGAAAACAAATCACCATACTACATCGCTTATGCATTTAGGGCTTTGTGATTTGACAATAAGGAATATTAGAATATGTGATGAAGGAAATTAGGAGGAACACCATAGATCGATTACAAACGTTAGAAATGAAGACCAAGCACAATTGGCAAAGAAAGACACATGTCTTAGCATCCCTTAGACCAAAACACAAGGAATCAAAGTGTTACCCATATTCTATCTTCTTCGTATAACGCCCTTTTCGAAAAGTATAACGTTGTAGAATTAGTCACCAGATCCATTGTAACCGTTTCAATTATTCCTGATAAAGGTGATCGAATCACCTCAGACTTCTATCAATCATTTTAAGATTTCCTTCAGAATCCCATTTAGATGTAAACACCGCCTATCATCCTCAGACCAATGGTCAGATTGAGAGGACAATTCAAACATAGGAAAGATATGCTCAGTGAGTGAGCAATTGACTCTAGAAATGGTTGGACTAACCATTTATCATAAATCAGATTCTTTTACAACCATAGTTATCGCGCGAGCATAGAGACTACATCAATTGAGGCACTTTATGGTCGAAGTACCAATTACCCATTTACAGACCGAAATCAGAAAGTTAAATTCACTGGTCTAGAACTAAACTATGGAACAACAAAGGAAATTTCACAAGTCAAGAACCAGTTACAAACAACGAGAAGCTAGTAGAGGTAGGTGGGTACATGATGCACATCATACGGATTGGGTATCCTTGAACAGCAAACTAACTAGATTCACGCGAGAGAACGAACTAAGTTGAAAGCTTTGCCTTGGAGAGGCATGATACAATTTTGGTAAACACGAGAGATTGAACCTATGGTATACTGGACCAATTAAGATTCATTTTAGAATCGACCAGCTGACATGTAAGATTTGAGTTCTGGCAGAGTTCAGCAACATATATTACCCATATTACCTTATAAACCTGAAGAATCACTGATCATCTATTGACGAACCAAACTCGGAAATATCCTAACTCACTAGTCTAGTAGGCATTCATGAAATAACCAGAAATTACTTGCAAGTCAAGAATCAATTACAAATTCTATAAGTTGTAAGCCATTAAAACTTCAAGTTGGTAGCCAGATCATGTTGAAAGTTCTGCCTAGAAAAGGCATGATATTATTCGGAAAAATTTGGAAAGTTAAAACCCGATATACACTGGACCACGTAATATTTCAGACAGAGTAGGCCTGGTGGCCGTCAGACTTGAGCCTTGTTAGAGAACAACCGGATTACACAACCATGTTTCACCTATTCAAATCCTAGGAAATGACTTTCAGATTAGTCACTCATAATCCCATTTGGAAAGGAATCCAACCCAAAGACAAACGTAAAATTGGTAAGAACCAGTAGAAATCATGGATTGTTAGGTCAAACGATTGAAACAAAGTCAAATTCCTATCGTGAAAGTTCGCCGGAATTCTCAAATATTATCACCTTTTCACCAATACCACTCCAGAGACCAACACAAACTGAACTTCGGGACGAAGTTCCTGTTAGAGGGGAAGACTGTCACAACTCGTAATTTCCGGTCATTTTCCAAACTTCGACAATCTACTATTCATCATTTACTATTCACCGATTACTATTCATCATTTTACTATTCATCATTTTTTAGGTCAATTTGATATTCTGAGAAGCGTTCAGAAATTTTACTATTCACATGACACTATTCATTTCCGAAAAGAAAATACTATTCATGTACTTTACTCATTTCATCGTAAACTTAGTTTACGGGTATTCAAAAAAATTCGCGTAACCGTATTGGTTCAGGAGCGAATTTATGCATTATCATTTGGACATTTCATACAGACTAGAAATAGTCTGCATATCATCTTTATGGCACTTGCATACTATTCCACTCGTAGGGTATTCAAATTATATTTTTAATATAATTAACGATTTACGTATGTTTATTTTAAATAAACACTAATACGCGAACTATAAACGAAAATAACACGTCCGACATTCCCGACTATGATCCCAATATATTTTTATATTCATTTTAATAATATAAAAATTATAATATTAATTTACCCGGTATTTTGGAAATTTATTTATTTCATATCATACGCCTAATTTAATTACGACGGTTTTCATAGAAATTAAACGACGAATAACCAAACACTCAATATTTATACCCAACATATTTTTACAAATTTTACGACTTTATTTTATCCCGGTTAACTCCGTTAAAATTTATTTTTAGTTAACTTGGTACCCGGTATACCCTAAAACAACTAATAAACACAAAATCTTACACCTAATACACTAACTCTCTTACACTTTACATTCTTTTTCTTCCTACTCCATAATGCCCCCCCCCCCCCCTACCATACCAATCAATCTTACACATTTAAAAATCTTACTAAACCATTAATGTTGTCCTCAAAATTTTCTTACCCATTTTATATATATATCAAACTCATACTTTTTCATCTCATTTTCTCAAGATCAAGCAAGACTTTCTCCTCTCTTTTCTCTCTTACTCATTCACGGCAACAACAAGGGGAGGGCAAGACCAAGAAAATTTTTCAAGATCAAGTATTTATCTAGTTTAGTTAGGTTATTCTTGTAAGGTTTTGAAATACAAACTTAAGAATACTAAGGTTTTTCATCATCTAATCACACCATCCTTCAAGTAAGTATAAGAAACTCATTTTTATAATTTTATCAAGTTTATACAAGATCCATATGATATATATACTAGATCTACATGCATATGCTATTTATACCACTTTATTTTATAAACTTTTAACTTTTGAACCTTAGGAAGTGATTATTGTTAGATCTTTGTTAGATCTACTTTGTTTATGAAGTTTAGGAACCCATGACACCCTAAGAAGGTGTATGGTAGGATTAGACTAGTTTTGTGGTGAATGAAAGTGGTTTGGAACAAGTTTGAAACTAGGAAAATGATTTTGGAAAATATATATTTGCCTACTGTCACTATTTTGAAAATGTGGGAAACTCAGGAACTCAGGGGTAATTTTTGACCAAAGATTTAGAAAATACTTTCCGATACGAAACTATAGCCGAAAACGGGGATAAAAACGAGTTAATAACGAAGGAGATATGATTTTTGTAAATTTAACGACGAAAACTAGTTTCTGAAAAACTGCATGCTGTTTGACAGTTTTCGACGGACAAATAGAGATGTTAGACGTAACGTAGTGAAGCCGAGTTATCAAAAATATATTAATACATACTAAAACGAATCCGTGGATATAAAGAACGAGGAAAATGAGCTTAAAACGACCAAGTTATACACGTTTTAAAATCGTCAAAACTATATATATATATAGTCACTACTAGAAAATAATATAACTACGTACTAAATGACATATTTTCTAGATTTCTTATTCAAGGAGTTTATTTTTATCTAACGAAGTACGTACGACTCAAGGTTTATTACGCGACTACTAGACATTATTTTAAGGTTTCCAAGACGAGGAATATAACACTAACGTTTTTATACGATATATATTACGACAAGTTCTATACTTCTATATTGGACTTATTTTTCCTAAGTATAGAAATTTCTTACTTTGACAATAACAAATATTTTCAAGTTACGAGTGGTATAGGTATCATGTGCATGTGCATTCATTACATCACGGCATGATCTAAATTAGATCACGATTATTCATTTAGGTTGCGGCTAGTGTTCGCGCCTCATTATCCCGATTACTTTACCATCGTTGTACCATCTTTGTACTATCACTCCAGGTGAGTTCTCATAGCCCCGTTTTAATTACTTATTTGATTTCAAATCCCACGGGGGGAGAATACATTGCACAATTATTTTTGTACATGCCCAAGTATTAAATTCCATACATTGCTTAAGTTGCCTTACTACCACATTAAGTCCCCTTTATTATCATGGACCGTTAATTATGTTGCCAAGCGAGAGTGAGTGGATAGATCTATCGAGGGTGACGCCTCCATTCGTGTTTGGGTTGCTCCAACGGGTACGAATGCATTTCATGTCTTAACAATTTGAGTGTCTGGTAAACACTCTGGTGGGGCCATTACAAAGTCTAGCTTCGGGGTCATGAGCTTAAGAGCCAATATAGCATTTTTGACATTTTTGTCGGTTTACTTTATACTTGTGGCTATTGTACATACGATTTACTTATAAACCTATGATTATTCACCAACATTCGTGTTGACCGTTTTTCGCAATGTATTTCTCAGGTTATTAAGGTAGCTCATGTTGCATACATTTGGACCTTCATGGAGTCGCGGAGTCGACGCGTCTCACCAAATTTTCTGCACTTATGAAACGTTTGATCTTGTTGAACTTATGTTAACTATATTGGCAAACTCTTTTGGGACCTATGTTTTGTAAACTCTGAATGTTTTAATGATCAAACGCTGTATTTTCTAAACGACACTTTAGGTCGTTCAATATAACTGTAACTGTGATGCTATGGACAGTCACCCCCAGGTATTCCATTCCGCTGCCATTCAGGTATTTTGGGGGTGTGACAGATTGGCATCAGAGCTAAGGTTATAGCGAACTAGGATGCATCATGGACCCTAGACTATAACCACATCATCATAGCATCTCATCATTTCATCATAGGTGCATATTCATTATACATATTGTTTCATGCACACACTGTGCGAGTTAATTATACCCATACTCATATATATATATATGATTATATTGACCTGGTTCACAAGTGACATGTCTTCAGATACTCACCCTATTATCCTTTTATCGGATTCCGACATTGAAGATGCCTTGTCATCTTCCACTACCATTATACCACCAGTTGCACGTATACCGCCACTAGCACCATTGAATTGTTATAGGAACAAGGTATTCCTATCATCCAGCCCATACATAGAATACCGTTTGGTAGAGTATTCAGATTTAAATCTTAATGGACCTATTAGGATGCTTATTTCAAGGACGATAGTATATTTTCTTTCCTTTACTAGTAGGACGCTTACTACTCAGGTACTACTACCACTATCAGCTACTTATTACACTATTGGTCGTCCCATAGTGTGTACTTCAGTTTTACCTCTTAGATGTCGCGAGATTGTGCGAAAGAGGGTAGCATTCCATTTACTATTATCACCATCACATCTCAGAGACTCTACACCCATATATGACAGGCCGCTTGAGAAGCAACCACTATTTGACATACCACACGTTACACCACCTTATGGGTTTGAGGTTGGTGAGAGTTTGAGAGCCTCTACTGCTTGACAATCTACTACCCTTCATCGTTAGACGATGACCTCTAATTATTTGAGATTATCCATGAGTGTTTGGACGATACACTCTGAATAATACCACAAGCCTCACAAACACAATAAGAATTGCAACAAATCGCCCAAGGGTGGCATCTATCACAAGGACTCTATATTATCTTAGATATGATCGACTCATACCTCCATAACACAATAAACCAACAAGATGCTTTGAACGGTATTATACCATCATAATGGAACTCATCACAACTCTCCCTTCATTATCAAGTTTGATTACACCACATTCTAAGTCGATGATTGCATCATTAGTCACTCTAGCAACACTCTACCGACCAAGGTGGTCATATTAGTAGATTTGACATGTAATTACAACTTTGGGGGGGATGCAAGTAAGACAATAGGATAGATAAAGACGAAGAGGTCTTTACAATTAAATGGTCATGTTGACCAAGATAAGAGTGACTGCCCTAGTTTTCGTGTTTCGGAGATAATAACAACTCAAGTAAGTCAAAGTCAAATTAAACTTTTGTACACACAAAAAGATTTCTTGCAAACCTTACGAAGTACGACAAATTATTGATTTTCAATGGTTGGATTTAAAACTCATTTTTGTTTAAGCAACAATCTTCTTGAACTTCCTTTTTCCAAAGACATATATATATAAGATATTGTTTTTACCAAAATATAAAATATTTCGTAGTTACATCTTTTACATAACTATATTCATTACAAACTTCAAATAAAGTCACTCCAAGATACATTTATAACCAAATTTCACAATGTTTCACTCAAATAAATGTTATTAACTTTAGAAACCATATCTCCAAGAAGGAACACGCATAACTCATGAACGAATCTCGAAAGCAACCACTATACCTACTTACTATTTGACCTTAGATGCGAAAGAAACCCCTCTACCAGAGATTGCCAATATTGTTACACCATGCCTTAACACCACTATTTGAAATTACAACTTTTTCACTCATTCCATATTATAAGACTCTCACGCTAGTATAAGCTTGTTGGATAAGGATCAAGGTACAAATTACTCAACAAAATTTATATTCTTTTGGGAGACCGATATAGCTTAGTCACAATGGGACCAAACCTCATTTTCATGAAAGAATATCGAGAAGTTTCACCTGACCATAAGGCATTTAGCTTGAATTCATGGCAAATCAAAACATCATTCGATGTGGTACCTACTTGACTCATATCACCCGGACAACAATTTCCATTCTTTATACATTTTAGTCATGCCTAGAGGGATTACACATTTGAACCTGCGAATTTTACCTAGTATAAACTCTCGAATACTTCAAATCATTGGCACCAAATTTCTGCCCTATATCCTTTCATACATAGACTATCCTTTTCAATTGACTGTAGATGCATTAACGACTCGTTCATCTTTCACGCTCTCAATATCACTACCAGATTCTCGACCACTTCATAATCATAAACCACTGCCCTGTTATAAACTGAGATGCTTACATTCTTTAAATAAGTGAATTAGTAGACTATTACCATACCATAAGATTCACCCATGTATCCAATAAACCATTCCACGAATTTTACTTCAAGCTATTTTACTACTATATGGGAAATTGTTTTACGGAATTATTAAATGAAACTATTTTATTACCACCCTATAAATTGATTTTTCCGTTATTGCACCAAGTATTTACTATTATTACGCGAAATAATTTTCATGTTACCTTGAAAGGAAATATCAGGATACCATTTTTAATAACAATGCGTTGAACACCATCTAAAACTTTTGAGAAAAGTAATACTATTTTGACTAAATCAAGCATCGCATCATTAGTCCTCAATTATACATAGCCTGATCACCTATGTATAATTCAGGAAGGATTATGCCATGAAGTAAATTATATTTTTTTTTTAAGTATTACTAATAACAATCTTCATTTAAAAGCGTTTTAAACAAGTAAACTCTTTTATAAACGTCTCTTTCTGACAAACTCTCCCTGGATACTTACCTCACCTGTCACCCACTTAGCCATTAAGTTGGATTTTCCATTGACTTCTTTAGGAGAGACTTTCCCTATCAAGTACTAGGAGGATTACTCGATACAAGAAAAACAATAAAAGAGTTACGGAACTACTAACCTAGACTAGAGGTATACACCAAGACAATTTATAACTCAACAACAATTCTAAGATGCCACTAGACCATCCGAACCACCATCTCTGACCTAGTTGTCCAATTCTATCATTCAAAGGTACTAGCAAGACTGAGCTACAGGATCGAACACATTGTGAAGGTACGCTAAACAACACTATAGAAATAAACCAAACACCTAATTGAGACGGTAAAGCATTCCAATTAAACATGGCCTCATCTATACGCAAACTTCCCTGCAGTGAGTTTACGCCAAGAACGACTGATTCGAATTATGGATATCGATATAGATTCCCCTGAAGTGTTGTGTCCTCAAGAAATTCTAGATAACCTCACATATACATCAAGAGAGGCATCAGGCCCAAGCATATCTCCCCAGCTTTATGTGGAAATAAAATAGACATTCATCGACATAGTATCAATTGAAACCCTCATATTGCCAACATGATGACAATTTCAACGATAAACCATCTCAAGACTTAAGTTGGTTAAATACCTAGGCTTGTAGTTTTACCAGATAACCACCAATAGACATCATCCAAATATCAGGAATCGAATGTTAGACACCTATGCAATTATGCGAACATTTCCTATCCTACTATTTTATCCTTGTTAGTATTTTTACTTTTAAATGAAGTTGATTTCAAAATTGTGTCCATACAAATCACATATCTCGTAGAAAATAATTTTGAATTGCCTATTTTGAATAAATACGATCCTTTTTAGCCAATATTTACTTGAACCATTATACAATGAGAAATGTTTAAACATCAAACTTTGGTAAACAGTTCTATTCACAAAATGTTTGAAAACCGCGTCACATTTCATAACTATTGAATGTTGAATCATCAAGAAAGCTAATATTTAGTATACCATTTGTTCCATTTTCTAAACTTGTCTATTCAGAAAAAGATTTCGACCAAAAACTCAAAAATCGCGAGATAAATTTTGAAAACAAATCACCATACTACATCGCTTATGCATTTAGGGCTTTGTGATTTGACAATAAGGAATATTAGAATATGTGATGAAGGAAATTAGGAGGAACACCATAGATCGATTACAAACGTTAGAAATGAAGACCAAGCACAATTGGCAAAGAAAGACACATGTCTTAGCATCCCTTAGACCAAAACACAAGGAATCAAAGTGTTACCCATATTCTATCTTCTTCGTATAACGCCCTTTTCGAAAAGTATAACGTTGTAGAATTAGTCACCAGATCCATTGTAACCGTTTCAATTATTCCTGATAAAGGTGATCGAATCACCTCAGACTTCTATCAATCATTTTAAGATTTCCTTCAGAATCCCATTTAGATGTAAACACCGCCTATCATCCTCAGACCAATGGTCAGATTGAGAGGACAATTCAAACATAGGAAAGATATGCTCAGTGAGTGAGCAATTGACTCTAGAAATGGTTGGACTAACCATTTATCATAAATCAGATTCTTTTACAACCATAGTTATCGCGCGAGCATAGAGACTACATCAATTGAGGCACTTTATGGTCGAAGTACCAATTACCCATTTACAGACCGAAATCAGAAAGTTAAATTCACTGGTCTAGAACTAAACTATGGAACAACAAAGGAAATTTCACAAGTCAAGAACCAGTTACAAACAACGAGAAGCTAGTAGAGGTAGGTGGGTACATGATGCACATCATACGGATTGGGTATCCTTGAACAGCAAACTAACTAGATTCACGCGAGAGAACGAACTAAGTTGAAAGCTTTGCCTTGGAGAGGCATGATACAATTTTGGTAAACACGAGAGATTGAACCTATGGTATACTGGACCAATTAAGATTCATTTTAGAATCGACCAGCTGACATGTAAGATTTGAGTTCTGGCAGAGTTCAGCAACATATATTACCCATATTACCTTATAAACCTGAAGAATCACTGATCATCTATTGACGAACCAAACTCGGAAATATCCTAACTCACTAGTCTAGTAGGCATTCATGAAATAACCAGAAATTACTTGCAAGTCAAGAATCAATTACAAATTCTATAAGTTGTAAGCCATTAAAACTTCAAGTTGGTAGCCAGATCATGTTGAAAGTTCTGCCTAGAAAAGGCATGATATTATTCGGAAAAATTTGGAAAGTTAAAACCCGATATACACTGGACCACGTAATATTTCAGACAGAGTAGGCCTGGTGGCCGTCAGACTTGAGCCTTGTTAGAGAACAACCGGATTACACAACCATGTTTCACCTATTCAAATCCTAGGAAATGACTTTCAGATTAGTCACTCATAATCCCATTTGGAAAGGAATCCAACCCAAAGACAAACGTAAAATTGGTAAGAACCAGTAGAAATCATGGATTGTTAGGTCAAACGATTGAAACAAAGTCAAATTCCTATCGTGAAAGTTCGCCGGAATTCTCAAATATTATCACCTTTTCACCAATACCACTCCAGAGACCAACACAAACTGAACTTCGGGACGAAGTTCCTGTTAGAGGGGAAGACTGTCACAACTCGTAATTTCCGGTCATTTTCCAAACTTCGACAATCTACTATTCATCATTTACTATTCACCGATTACTATTCATCATTTTACTATTCATCATTTTTTAGGTCAATTTGATATTCTGAGAAGCGTTCAGAAATTTTACTATTCACATGACACTATTCATTTCCGAAAAGAAAATACTATTCATGTACTTTACTCATTTCATCGTAAACTTAGTTTACGGGTATTCAAAAAAATTCGCGTAACCGTATTGGTTCAGGAGCGAATTTATGCATTATCATTTGGACATTTCATACAGACTAGAAATAGTCTGCATATCATCTTTATGGCACTTGCATACTATTCCACTCGTAGGGTATTCAAATTATATTTTTAATATAATTAACGATTTACGTATGTTTATTTTAAATAAACACTAATACGCGAACTATAAACGAAAATAACACGTCCGACATTCCCGACTATGATCCCAATATATTTTTATATTCATTTTAATAATATAAAAATTATAATATTAATTTACCCGGTATTTTGGAAATTTATTTATTTCATATCATACGCCTAATTTAATTACGACGGTTTTCATAGAAATTAAACGACGAATAACCAAACACTCAATATTTATACCCAACATATTTTTACAAATTTTACGACTTTATTTTATCCCGGTTAACTCCGTTAAAATTTATTTTTAGTTAACTTGGTACCCGGTATACCCTAAAACAACTAATAAACACAAAATCTTACACCTAATACACTAACTCTCTTACACTTTACATTCTTTTTCTTCCTACTCCATAATGCCCCCCCCCCCTACCATACCAATCAATCTTACACATTTAAAAATCTTACTAAACCATTAATGTTGTCCTCAAAATTTTCTTACCCATTTTATATATATATCAAACTCATACTTTTTCATCTCATTTTCTCAAGATCAAGCAAGACTTTCTCCTCTCTTTTCTCTCTTACTCATTCACGGCAACAACAAGGGGAGGGCAAGACCAAGAAAATTTTTCAAGATCAAGTATTTATCTAGTTTAGTTAGGTTATTCTTGTAAGGTTTTGAAATACAAACTTAAGAATACTAAGGTTTTTCATCATCTAATCACACCATCCTTCAAGTAAGTATAAGAAACTCATTTTTATAATTTTATCAAGTTTATACAAGATCCATATGATATATATACTAGATCTACATGCATATGCTATTTATACCACTTTATTTTATAAACTTTTAACTTTTGAACCTTAGGAAGTGATTATTGTTAGATCTTTGTTAGATCTACTTTGTTTATGAAGTTTAGGAACCCATGACACCCTAAGAAGGTGTATGGTAGGATTAGACTAGTTTTGTGGTGAATGAAAGTGGTTTGGAACAAGTTTGAAACTAGGAAAATGATTTTGGAAAATATATATTTGCCTACTGTCACTATTTTGAAAATGTGGGAAACTCAGGAACTCAGGGGTAATTTTTGACCAAAGATTTAGAAAATACTTTCCGATACGAAACTATAGCCGAAAACGGGGATAAAAACGAGTTAATAACGAAGGAGATATGATTTTTGTAAATTTAACGACGAAAACTAGTTTCTGAAAAACTGCATGCTGTTTGACAGTTTTCGACGGACAAATAGAGACGTTAGACGTAACGTAGTGAAGCCGAGTTATCAAAAATATATTAATACATACTAAAACGAATCCGTGGATATAAAGAACGAGGAAAATGAGCTTAAAACGACCAAGTTATACACGTTTTAAAATCGTCAAAACTATATATATATATAGTCACTACTAGAAAATAATATAACTACGTACTAAATGACATATTTTCTAGATTTCTTATTCAAGGAGTTTATTTTTATCTAACGAAGTACGTACGACTCAAGGTTTATTACGCGACTACTAGACATTATTTTAAGGTTTCCAAGACGAGGAATATAACACTAACGTTTTTATACGATATATATTACGACAAGTTCTATACTTCTATATTGGACTTATTTTTCCTAAGTATAGAAATTTCTTACTTTGACAATAACAAATATTTTCAAGTTACGAGTGGTATAGGTATCATGTGCATGTGCATTCATTACATCACGGCATGATCTAAATTAGATCACGATTATTCATTTAGGTTGCGGCTAGTGTTCGCGCCTCATTATCCCGATTACTTTACCATCGTTGTACCATCTTTGTACTATCACTCCAGGTGAGTTCTCATAGCCCCGTTTTAATTACTTATTTGATTTCAAATCCCACGGGGGGAGAATACATTGCACAATTATTTTTGTACATGCCCAAGTATTAAATTCCATACATTGCTTAAGTTGCCTTACTACCACATTAAGTCCCCTTTATTATCATGGACCGTTAATTATGTTGCCAAGCGAGAGTGAGTGGATAGATCTATCGAGGGTGACGCCTCCATTCGTGTTTGGGTTGCTCCAACGGGTACGAATGCATTTCATGTCTTAACAATTTGAGTGTCTGGTAAACACTCTGGTGGGGCCATTACAAAGTCTAGCTTCGGGGTCATGAGCTTAAGAGCCAATATAGCATTTTTGACATTTTTGTCGGTTTACTTTATACTTGTGGCTATTGTACATACGATTTACTTATAAACCTATGATTATTCACCAACATTCGTGTTGACCGTTTTTCGCAATGTATTTCTCAGGTTATTAAGGTAGCTCATGTTGCATACATTTGGACCTTCATGGAGTCGCGGAGTCGACGCGTCTCACCAAATTTTCTGCACTTATGAAACGTTTGATCTTGTTGAACTTATGTTAACTATATTGGCAAACTCTTTTGGGACCTATGTTTTGTAAACTCTGAATGTTTTAATGATCAAACGCTGTATTTTCTAAACGACACTTTAGGTCGTTCAATATAACTGTAACTGTGATGCTATGGACAGTCACCCCCAGGTATTCCATTCCGCTGCCATTCAGGTATTTTGGGGGTGTGACAGATTGGCATCAGAGCTAAGGTTATAGCGAACTAGGATGCATCATGGACCCTAGACTATAACCACATCATCATAGCATCTCATCATTTCATCATAGGTGCATATTCATTATACATATTGTTTCATGCACACACTGTGCGAGTTAATTATACCCATACTCATATATATATATATGATTATATTGACCTGGTTCACAAGTGACATGTCTTCAGATACTCACCCTATTATCCTTTTATCGGATTCCGACATTGAAGATGCCTTGTCATCTTCCACTACCATTATACCACCAGTTGCACGTATACCGCCACTAGCACCATTGAATTGTTATAGGAACAAGGTATTCCTATCATCCAGCCCATACATAGAATACCGTTTGGTAGAGTATTCAGATTTAAATCTTAATGGACCTATTAGGATGCTTATTTCAAGGACGATAGTATATTTTCTTTCCTTTACTAGTAGGACGCTTACTACTCAGGTACTACTACCACTATCAGCTACTTATTACACTATTGGTCGTCCCATAGTGTGTACTTCAGTTTTACCTCTTAGATGTCGCGAGATTGTGCGAAAGAGGGTAGCATTCCATTTACTATTATCACCATCACATCTCAGAGACTCTACACCCATATATGACAGGCCGCTTGAGAAGCAACCACTATTTGACATACCACACGTTACACCACCTTATGGGTTTGAGGTTGGTGAGAGTTTGAGAGCCTCTACTGCTTGACAATCTACTACCCTTCATCGTTAGACGATGACCTCTAATTATTTGAGATTATCCATGAGTGTTTGGACGATACACTCTGAATAATACCACAAGCCTCACAAACACAATAAGAATTGCAACAAATCGCCCAAGGGTGGCATCTATCACAAGGACTCTATATTATCTTAGATATGATCGACTCATACCTCCATAACACAATAAACCAACAAGATGCTTTGAACGGTATTATACCATCATAATGGAACTCATCACAACTCTCCCTTCATTATCAAGTTTGATTACACCACATTCTAAGTCGATGATTGCATCATTAGTCACTCTAGCAACACTCTACCGACCAAGGTGGTCATATTAGTAGATTTGACATGTAATTACAACTTTGGGGGGGATGCAAGTAAGACAATAGGATAGATAAAGACGAAGAGGTCTTTACAATTAAATGGTCATGTTGACCAAGATAAGAGTGACTGCCCTAGTTTTCGTGTTTCGGAGATAATAACAACTCAAGTAAGTCAAAGTCAAATTAAACTTTTGTACACACAAAAAGATTTCTTGCAAACCTTACGAAGTACGACAAATTATTGATTTTCAATGGTTGGATTTAAAACTCATTTTTGTTTAAGCAACAATCTTCTTGAACTTCCTTTTTCCAAAGACATATATATATAAGATATTGTTTTTACCAAAATATAAAATATTTCGTAGTTACATCTTTTACATAACTATATTCATTACAAACTTCAAATAAAGTCACTCCAAGATACATTTATAACCAAATTTCACAATGTTTCACTCAAATAAATGTTATTAACTTTAGAAACCATATCTCCAAGAAGGAACACGCATAACTCATGAACGAATCTCGAAAGCAACCACTATACCTACTTACTATTTGACCTTAGATGCGAAAGAAACCCCTCTACCAGAGATTGCCAATATTGTTACACCATGCCTTAACACCACTATTTGAAATTACAACTTTTTCACTCATTCCATATTATAAGACTCTCACGCTAGTATAAGCTTGTTGGATAAGGATCAAGGTACAAATTACTCAACAAAATTTATATTCTTTTGGGAGACCGATATAGCTTAGTCACAATGGGACCAAACCTCATTTTCATGAAAGAATATCGAGAAGTTTCACCTGACCATAAGGCATTTAGCTTGAATTCATGGCAAATCAAAACATCATTCGATGTGGTACCTACTTGACTCAGATCACCCGGACAACAATTTCCATTCTTTATACATTTTAGTCATGCCTAGAGGGATTACACATTTGAACCTGCGAATTTTACCTAGTATAAACTCTCGAATACTTCAAATCATTGGCACCAAATTTCTGCCCTATATCCTTTCATACATAGACTATCCTTTTCAATTGACTGTAGATGCATTAACGACTCGTTCATCTTTCACGCTCTCAATATCACTACCAGATTCTCGACCACTTCATAATCATAAACCACTGCCCTGTTATAAACTGAGATGCTTACATTCTTTAAATAAGTGAATTAGTAGACTATTACCATACCATAAGATTCACCCATGTATCCAATAAACCATTCCACGAATTTTACTTCAAGCTATTTTACTACTATATGGGAAATTGTTTTACGGAATTATTAAATGAAACTATTTTATTACCACCCTATAAATTGATTTTTCCGTTATTGCACCAAGTATTTACTATTATTACGCGAAATAATTTTCATGTTACCTTGAAAGGAAATATCAGGATACCATTTTTAATAACAATGCGTTGAACACCATCTAAAACTTTTGAGAAAAGTAATACTATTTTGACTAAATCAAGCATCGCATCATTAGTCCTCAATTATACATAGCCTGATCACCTATGTATAATTCAGGAAGGATTATGCCATGAAGTAAATTATTTTTTTTTTTAAGTATTACTAATAACAATCTTCATTTAAAAGCGTTTTAAACAAGTAAACTCTTTTATAAACGTCTCTTTCTGACAAACTCTCCCTGGATACTTACCTCACCTGTCACCCACTTAGCCATTAAGTTGGATTTTCCATTGACTTCTTTAGGAGAGACTTTCCCTATCAAGTACTAGGAGGATTACTCGATACAAGAAAAACAATAAAAGAGTTACGGAACTACTAACCTAGACTAGAGGTATACACCAAGACAATTTATAACTCAACAACAATTCTAAGATGCCACTAGACCATCCGAACCACCATCTCTGACCTAGTTGTCCAATTCTATCATTCAAAGGTACTAGCAAGACTGAGCTACAGGATCGAACACATTGTGAAGGTACGCTAAACAACACTATAGAAATAAACCAAACACCTAATTGAGACGGTAAAGCATTCCAATTAAACATGGCCTCATCTATACGCAAACTTCCCTGCAGTGAGTTTACGCCAAGAACGACTGATTCGAATTATGGATATCGATATAGATTCCCCTGAAGTGTTGTGTCCTCAAGAAATTCTAGATAACCTCACATATACATCAAGAGAGGCATCAGGCCCAAGCATATCTCCCCAGCTTTATGTGGAAATAAAATAGACATTCATCGACATAGTATCAATTGAAACCCTCATATTGCCAACATGATGACAATTTCAATGATAAACCATCTCAAGACTTAAGTTGGTTAAATACCTAGGCTTGTAGTTTTACCAGATAACCACCAATAGACATCATCCAAATATCAGGAATCGAATGTTAGACACCTATGCAATTATGCGAACATTTCCTATCCTACTATTTTATCCTTGTTAGTATTTTTACTTTTAAATGAAGTTGATTTCAAAATTGTGTCCATACAAATCACATATCTCGTAGAAAATAATTTTGAATTGCCTATTTTGAATAAATACGATCCTTTTTAGCCAATATTTACTTGAACCATTATACAATGAGAAATGTTTAAACATCAAACTTTGGTAAACAGTTCTATTCACAAAATGTTTGAAAACCGCGTCACATTTCATAACTATTGAATGTTGAATCATCAAGAAAGCTAATATTTAGTATACCATTTGTTCCATTTTCTAAACTTGTCTATTCAGAAAAAGATTTCGACCAAAAACTCAAAAATCGCGAGATAAATTTTGAAAACAAATCACCATACTACATCGCTTATGCATTTAGGGCTTTGTGATTTGACAATAAGGAATATTAGAATATGTGATGAAGGAAATTAGGAGGAACACCATAGATCGATTACAAACGTTAGAAATGAAGACCAAGCACAATTGGCAAAGAAAGACACATGTCTTAGCATCCCTTAGACCAAAACACAAGGAATCAAAGTGTTACCCATATTCTATCTTCTTCGTATAACGCCCTTTTCGAAAAGTATAACGTTGTAGAATTAGTCACCAGATCCATTGTAACCGTTTCAATTATTCCTGATAAAGGTGATCGAATCACCTCAGACTTCTATCAATCATTTTAAGATTTCCTTCAGAATCCCATTTAGATGTAAACACCGCCTATCATCCTCAGACCAATGGTCAGATTGAGAGGACAATTCAAACATAGGAAAGATATGCTCAGTGAGTGAGCAATTGACTCTAGAAATGGTTGGACTAACCATTTATCATAAATCAGATTCTTTTACAACCATAGTTATCGCGCGAGCATAGAGACTACATCAATTGAGGCACTTTATGGTCGAAGTACCAATTACCCATTTACAGACCGAAATCAGAAAGTTAAATTCACTGGTCTAGAACTAAACTATGGAACAACAAAGGAAATTTCACAAGTCAAGAACCAGTTACAAACAACGAGAAGCTAGTAGAGGTAGGTGGGTACATGATGCACATCATACGGATTGGGTATCCTTGAACAGCAAACTAACTAGATTCACGCGAGAGAACGAACTAAGTTGAAAGCTTTGCCTTGGAGAGGCATGATACAATTTTGGTAAACACGAGAGATTGAACCTATGGTATACTGGACCAATTAAGATTCATTTTAGAATCGACCAGCTGACATGTAAGATTTGAGTTCTGGCAGAGTTCAGCAACATATATTACCCATATTACCTTATAAACCTGAAGAATCACTGATCATCTATTGACGAACCAAACTCGGAAATATCCTAACTCACTAGTCTAGTAGGCATTCATGAAATAACCAGAAATTACTTGCAAGTCAAGAATCAATTACAAATTCTATAAGTTGTAAGCCATTAAAACTTCAAGTTGGTAGCCAGATCATGTTGAAAGTTCTGCCTAGAAAAGGCATGATATTATTCGGAAAAATTTGGAAAGTTAAAACCCGATATACACTGGACCACGTAATATTTCAGACAGAGTAGGCCTGGTGGCCGTCAGACTTGAGCCTTGTTAGAGAACAACCGGATTACACAACCATGTTTCACCTATTCAAATCCTAGGAAATGACTTTCAGATTAGTCACTCATAATCCCATTTGGAAAGGAATCCAACCCAAAGACAAACGTAAAATTGGTAAGAACCAGTAGAAATCATGGATTGTTAGGTCAAACGATTGAAACAAAGTCAAATTCCTATCGTGAAAGTTCGCCGGAATTCTCAAATATTATCACCTTTTCACCAATACCACTCCAGAGACCAACACAAACTGAACTTCGGGACGAAGTTCCTGTTAGAGGGGAAGACTGTCACAACTCGTAATTTCCGGTCATTTTCCAAACTTCGACAATCTACTATTCATCATTTACTATTCACCGATTACTATTCATCATTTTACTATTCATCGTTTTTTAGGTCAATTTGATATTCTGAGAAGCGTTCAGAAATTTTACTATTCACATGACACTATTCATTTCCGAAAAGAAAATACTATTCATGTACTTTACTCATTTCATCGTAAACTTAGTTTACGGGTATTCAAAAAAATTCGCGTAACCGTATTGGTTCAGGAGCGAATTTATGCATTATCATTTGGACATTTCATACAGACTAGAAATAGTCTGCATATCATCTTTATGGCACTTGCATACTATTCCACTCGTAGGGTATTCAAATTATATTTTTAATATAATTAACGATTTACGTATGTTTATTTTAAATAAACACTAATACGCGAACTATAAACGAAAATAACACGTCCGACATTCCCGACTATGATCCCAATATATTTTTATATTCATTTTAATAATATAAAAATTATAATATTAATTTACCCGGTATTTTGGAAATTTATTTATTTCATATCATACGCCTAATTTAATTACGACGGTTTTCATAGAAATTAAACGACGAATAACCAAACACTCAATATTTATACCCAACATATTTTTACAAATTTTACGACTTTATTTTATCCCGGTTAACTCCGTTAAAATTTATTTTTAGTTAACTTGGTACCCGGTATACCCTAAAACAACTAATAAACACAAAATCTTACACCTAATACACTAACTCTCTTACACTTTACATTCTTTTTCTTCCTACTCCATAATGCCCCCCCCCCCCCCCCCCCCCACCATACCAATCAATCTTACACATTTAAAAATCTTACTAAACCATTAATGTTGTCCTCAAAATTTTCTTACCCATTTTATATATATATCAAACTCATACTTTTTCATCTCATTTTCTCAAGATCAAGCAAGACTTTCTCCTCTCTTTTCTCTCTTACTCATTCACGGCAACAACAAGGGGAGGGCAAGACCAAGAAAATTTTTCAAGATCAAGTATTTATCTAGTTTAGTTAGGTTATTCTTGTAAGGTTTTGAAATACAAACTTAAGAATACTAAGGTTTTTCATCATCTAATCACACCATCCTTCAAGTAAGTATAAGAAACTCATTTTTATAATTTTATCAAGTTTATACAAGATCCATATGATATATATACTAGATCTACATGCATATGCTATTTATACTACTTTATTTTATAAACTTTTAACTTTTGAACCTTAGGAAGTGATTATTGTTAGATCTTTGTTAGATCTACTTTGTTTATGAAGTTTAGGAACCCATGACACCCTAAGAAGGTGTATGGTAGGATTAGACTAGTTTTGTGGTGAATGAAAGTGGTTTGGAACAAGTTTGAAACTAGGAAAATGATTTTGGAAAATATATATTTGCCTACTGTCACTATTTTGAAAATGTGGGAAACTCAGGAACTCAGGGGTAATTTTTGACCAAAGATTTAGAAAATACTTTCCGATACGAAACTATAGCCGAAAACGGGGATAAAAACGAGTTAATAACGAAGGAGATATGATTTTTGTAAATTTAACGACGAAAACTAGTTTCTGAAAAACTGCATGCTGTTTGACAGTTTTCGACGGACAAATAGAGATGTTAGACGTAACGTAGTGAAGCCGAGTTATCAAAAATATATTAATACATACTAAAACGAATCCGTGGATATAAAGAACGAGGAAAATGAGCTTAAAACGACCAAGTTATACACGTTTTAAAATCGTCAAAACTATATATATATATAGTCACTACTAGAAAATAATATAACTACGTACTAAATGACATATTTTCTAGATTTCTTATTCAAGGAGTTTATTTTTATCTAACGAAGTACGTACGACTCAAGGTTTATTACGCGACTACTAGACATTATTTTAAGGTTTCCAAGACGAGGAATATAACACTAACGTTTTTATACGATATATATTACGACAAGTTCTATACTTCTATATTGGACTTATTTTTCCTAAGTATAGAAATTTCTTACTTTGACAATAACAAATATTTTCAAGTTACGAGTGGTATAGGTATCATGTGCATGTGCATTCATTACATCACGGCATGATCTAAATTAGATCACGATTATTCATTTAGGTTGCGGCTAGTGTTCGCGCCTCATTATCCCGATTACTTTACCATCGTTGTACCATCTTTGTACTATCACTCCAGGTGAGTTCTCATAGCCCCGTTTTAATTACTTATTTGATTTCAAATCCCACGGGGGGAGAATACATTGCACAATTATTTTTGTACATGCCCAAGTATTAAATTCCATACATTGCTTAAGTTGCCTTACTACCACATTAAGTCCCCTTTATTATCATGGACCGTTAATTATGTTGCCAAGCGAGAGTGAGTGGATAGATCTATCGAGGGTGACGTCTCCATTCGTGTTTGGGTTGCTCCAACGGGTACGAATGCATTTCATGTCTTAACAATTTGAGTGTCTGGTAAACACTCTGGTGGGGCCATTACAAAGTCTAGCTTCGGGGTCATGAGCTTAAGAGCCAATATAGCATTTTTGACATTTTTGTCGGTTTACTTTATACTTGTGGCTATTGTACATACGATTTACTTATAAACCTATGATTATTCACCAACATTCGTGTTGACCGTTTTTCGCAATGTATTTCTCAGGTTATTAAGGTAGCTCATGTTGCATACATTTGGACCTTCATGGAGTCGCGGAGTCGACGCGTCTCACCAAATTTTCTGCACTTATGAAACGTTTGATCTTGTTGAACTTATGTTAACTATATTGGCAAACTCTTTTGGGACCTATGTTTTGTAAACTCTGAATGTTTTAATGATCAAACGCTGTATTTTCTAAACGACACTTTAGGTCGTTCAATATAACTGTAACTGTGATGCTATGGACAGTCACCCCCAGGTATTCCATTCCGCTGCCATTCAGGTATTTTGGGGGTGTGACAGCTCGCCCTTTGTTTACATTATACACATATTTGTTTGTCATATTTTGTCATTTCACAATCATAAAAACTATTTTTCCGAACATATCTTAAAGTAAATGCTCCGGCTGTAGCTAGTTTCGCCAAACATACCTATATATTTATTTAGGGGCTTTTACATATATATCCTTACAAATTTCAAAAATTACATATATATTCTTTTGATGCATTAAAAGCATTGTACTTTATGCATCAAAAACTTGTAAAAAGGATATATATGTAATTATTCATTTAGAGAAGAATATACATGTAATTTTTCCTATTTATATTTATTTTTTAGGATATGCTTGTAATAATGTCATTTATTGCGTGTAAGAAATTTTTTTCTTTTTTGTTTCTTTTCTTCTTTTTTTTTTCCCTTCAAAATTGTACGCATGAAAGATTGGTAGGCGTACACGTGAAAAATTTTCTAATAGGTGGTGACTGCGGATAGAAATAAGATTATTGTGTGGGCGAACATGTTGTGAGATATGCGTTTGTTTTAAGTAGGTCATATGTATGTTAAGTGAAGTGATGTATAAATAAACGACAAGAAAGATAAGAATGCTTGAGAGTAAAAGTGGTGAGGAAAAAGGATGTTGTACGGCGACGGAAGGAACCTCTTATCACTACATCGAGTCTAACTGTAAATGCTTGCAAGTTTGTTTGTTGTTCGAAGAAATTAAATAATCTTAAAAAAAAAAAAAAAAAAAAAAAAAAAAAAAAAAAAAAAAAAACACTTAACTTAAGATACTTTGTGGTGTTTCTGCCCACGCGTGATGCTTCCACTCAATGTTGCAAAAATCGTGAATCGGTCCCGAGGCGGTCGAGGGCCGTGTAGCGATTTTTGGCCGATTAATCGTCGATTCCAAGGTCCAAGGCCGATTAATCGGCCGATTACCTTGTAATTCGCTCCAAGGTCCCAGGCCTTTCAGCTTGTAATCGCCGATTAATCGGCCTTGTAGGCCGATTTTTGCCTTCCACTCATATTAACGTAAAGGATCTCATACAATATGTGTTGATGTAGAGGTTCTCCTTATGCCATGGTATGCCACTACATAGCTTGGTAGTCGGCGATGAGATACTTTTATGCGTTGTTTTTCTTTTGTATTGTTGCTTACGTGGATTTGAAATCATTTTTTAATTATTACTGTAGTAGCCTTCTTTATTCTTGCCAAACACTCCTAATCGTCATTTATTCCTATCTTTGTCTTCCCGGTCTAAACAAAAAGTATCCATAACTTTTTTCCCCATAACACAACCATCATCTTCTTCACCAAAATCACAGCCATCATCTTCATCATTTAGCACATAATTGTAAATAAAATCATATGCCCAATAACTTCATAAAATCCTAATGACTTTGTATTGTGCCTAGCTCTTGCTTCTTTATAGTAACTTTTAGCATATAGTTATATACATAAAATCACAAGCTCTAGAATTACGAATGTCAAAATGTATAACATCCTGGTCAAAACCAAATAGCAAAATGATGACGAATAATTTAAAGAAATTACAAACGTCTCTACGGTAGTTTTAGAGTTTCATACAATGGATAGAGTTTTAAGCGACACGAAAATGTAAGATGGGTTCAGAAAAGCACCCATCCTTCAACATACCCCAATTTAAAGACTTGGGCTTACCCCTATCCTTCAATAATGTCACCTCTATAACTAGGCGTCATATGCTCATTCTGAATCAGGAGAGCCACCAGGAACCAGCTGCATCGAAACAACAAACGGCGGGTCAAAGGGGGTCAAAGAAGAAGTTTACAGTCAATTGTGTTTGGTTTTGCAAAATCTCTGGCAATTGGTTAAACTAAAACCAATAAGCATGCAAATTTAGTTGAACATGCTGCTTGCTATAGTTCGTAAAACAAGTATGTTAAGTAACGTGTCAAAATGGGTCTCCAAATGAATATGATCAAAGATACAATCATTACAAGAATCGTCTGTTTCTTTTAGCAAAACAAATTATCAGGTTACAAACAAATTAATATGTAATGGGCAACTTTTAAGATGTTCAACCCATTTGACCCATTACCCTTTTAGTCAGGTTTCTTAATTTACCCATACAAAAATAAAGTTGAAAGCCACTCCTTATACTTACAATTGCTATGTTGTTTCCATTGAGCAAAATCTGGTCAAGCTTTGTAATACGACGTCCCTCGGGTGTGATTTCACTACACAACAAATGAACAATATATATGTGGTTTAGCAACTTTTCTACATTCATATTATTGCAAGGACTCTTATTGTATATAGGAAATTTCAGTAGCATATTGTCACAAAAACAGTATTGTTTCCCATTCCAGAAATATCATATTCAAATAAAAAAGAGAGAACATATAAAATAACAGATATGCTTCATGTCTCGGGTGATGCAGGACAAAATAAGAGAACATAAGAGGAAAAAAGAGCCATGGTTTCAGTATTAAGTCCACAATCCAAGGAATCTGAGCTTCACAATGTATTGCCAAAGAGTAACATAAAACGGAATGCAATTACATATGGAGTTATGAATAAAACATTCCGGCCTTTAGTCTTTGAAACAATAAGAAATGCAGTACCATGTTCCCAATGTGGGGTGTGATGAACAGACCTAATGTATCTATATAAAACAAATTTAAGGCACTTGAGAAATGTTGTACAGTGAGTTTGTCCAAAAGCTGCACTTTCATAAAGTTTTTTCCCTTTGAAGTTTGAAGCACAGAATATGTTCGTGAATGAAGGATAAAAAACTAAAGTAATAAAATCTGTTAACAGGTTGTACAAATATAGGTTTTTCATGTTCAGGTAGCTTAAATACCGTCTAAAATGCAACCAAAAACCTTCAAAGATTATATAAACAAAAAATGGTGTCAGCTACAACAACGCTTAATAACAGCACATATAAGACACACAAAGCCGAGTTCATGGAAGTGTTTATTCATTACAACTGCATTCAAATTTCAACGATTCACCATAATCATGGGGTGTCTAAACAGCTCTTCGGCGTCAATTCGAATAACTTACAACACTTCTAATAAATTAACAAAACGTACTTGCACATACTTCACTATTTGAATTATATTCAGCCATTATAGGGAGGGTGTTTGGCATAGCTTTGTCAAAATGGTAAACTGAATTATTCAGCCATTAAGTAATAACACTAAATTCTTTTTTGTGAAATAATCACCACGAAGGTGATGTCCTCACAAGTGGTCTTAGTTTCACACCTCACTATGTACACATCTTGAGGGTGACCATGGAAAGGGTCGGAAACAGTCACGGGGATATCATGGTTAGGACACATACATCTGAGTCATAGACTCCCCCTCCCCATATTGAAGACCTCATCGGTTTACCCGTTTAGTAGTTGCAATACAACTAATTACGAGTCTTTTAACATCTAAAATCATAACTAATCACTTCTCTAATAAATCCCTAATTTACTACTTTACATAAACCCTAACATATCTCAACCAATATAAACATATAATCACACTAATATACAAAAACATAAACCAAAATGTTAAAAATCAATTAAATCATATGACAAAAAAGTTAGGGTTTAGAAGTTACTAACTATTCAGTGACGTCTTCAAGGACCATGTTGACATAAACATCGAAACCTTTAAGGGTTCCCACAAGCTCCTTATCACCTTTCATTATTACCCATATCTTTGAGCCTATGCATCGATCTATCAGCTCTGCATCATTAAATTAAACAAACAAGAGTTAATTAAAACTTATTATAATGAATGAACAAGGGTTGGTTAATAAAGTTAACCAACCTGATGGAAGTAGCTGTGAAGGATTGTGTGCCATTGATAAATTGGAATCGTGTGTGTGTGTTTTTTTTACAGATGAGTGTTGAAGGGGTGTTTTGGAGTGGTTATAAAACTGATGTATAAAACTGATGAATGAATGAACAAGGGTTGGTTAATGAACTGAGAGAAAGTTTGAAAGTGACATCTTGGTCACATGTATAAAACTGATGGCATTCTTGAAGCAAAAAAGCACTTGTTGGACTAGTAAAACATGAGACGTGATAGTGACATATATTCGGTTTTCATATTTTCATAAGCCAAAATGTAAGTTAAAGTATAGTGATAACATAACATAATGACATACATATTTATTAAAGGAAACATCTATCTATAAGTATGTAAATTGCTTGCATTACCAGCAAACATCTATCTATAAATATGTAAATTAATATGCCACATTTTCATGCATGTAGATGGTTGTACGTACATGCATATACACATATTGCATGAACAATGGCTTAGCTAATAGAGTACAAGTCACTTATGTAGGTGGGAACAACAACAGCTGAGGGTTCTATCTCGTACGATGAGCATGACCAACAAAGGCACCAGTATCATCAAATGAGCCATGAGAATGTGTTGGGTCACTGAATTCCCCAATCTTCTTCTAACAAGGATTTGAACGTAAAATCACCTAAGTGTAAACAAGTCACTGAGTGAACAGTAACTCAGTGAGTCATCTTCAGGATGCTTAGACCGAGCCTAAGAAGAAAAGTTCTCCATCCAGTGAGGCGGAACTCAGTGAGTGTGATCTAAGCCAAGAAGAAGGTGATGGGTTCAGTGAGAATGACAATAACTCACTGAACCCCAAGACTCCTCAACAACTATCATGGTACTGAAGACTGATGACTTGAAGACTGAAGATTTGGCGGGACTGGGCGAGAAAGTTTGAACTGTTTCACTAAAGTGCTTTATCACTTTAAGGTCAAACTTTCCCCAAATGGTTAAATCCAGTCTGTCATCAGAAAGCACCTTTTGGACTTAACCCAAAGAAGTTTCCCTTGCCAGAGAATAAAATCTATCAAGATTTTATAAAGGAACGCTTAGGTCCATTGTATAATAGAGTTGTTCATATTTGTGTATAAATAGGCAACATAAGTGAGGAGTAAAAGTTGACAAGTTTGTGCAATTAATGCAAAGCATTCACAAACCACTTTTACTCCTCCAAAGAACAACATAGCCCCTGAGATAGCTCAGTGGGACCTCATTTGTCACTTAAACATTGTTTTGAGTTTAGAGAGTAGTCAATACCACACTTGTCATTTCAATCCCAGATGTTATTTCGCAAATACTTGGGTATGATTCTTTTTTATTAACTTCTAATAAAGAATTAAAGGTTGAAGAATATTGTCTCTTATCTTTACGTTGCTTTATTGTTAATCATTATATACATATGTGTTAAAAGTCATATAACTTGGTTACATTATCTTTTTAGTTATTGATAACCAAGTAAAAGGGACCAACAGAATGGTCAGCAACAATATCCACATCATCAACAATATCCACATCAACATCACATGGCGCTTTCCATGTTAGCATGCCATCTCCTGCCATGTCAACAATCGTCGCTTCTTCTTCTTCCCTAATACATCTAGATGATGACTCCTTTAATGCATCTAGGATCATGGAAAATTATGAGGTAACTTAACAATTAATTTTTCACCCTCGACCTCGCCAAGAAACTTCACATCGCCCTCGACCTCGCCAACAAACTTCACCAAGAAACTACACCTCGCCCTCGAAACTTCAACTCGCCCTCACCAAGAAACTACACATCACCCTCGACCTCGCCAACAGACTTCACCTCGCTCACATCCTCGCCTAGACATGTTCACCTCGCTTGATTTTCACCTCCACCTAGCAGACTCAACTCCACCTCGCGTTTAAACCTCGCCTACACATCGCCTAAACATCGCCTACACCTCGCCCAGCTTCTAAATGTCACGTACACCTCGCCCTTTTACATGTCTACTAGATCTAACGGTTATAAAGTTATTTAGTAATAGATCTAACGGATAATATCAAAAAGTTCATTCTCGATAATTTTATGTGCAAGGTTCATTCTCGATAACTAGTGATATAAAGTGTTCATTTAAGTAATCTACTCTTTGAAAAATGTGTGATAGAAAAGGAAAAGAGAGAAAATATATAATTATACAATAAAAAATACATTTTATAATATATTAGTGTAATTGATTGTACTAGTAATAATAAAATAATAATATAAATAAAAATAAATAATGGGAGTGCAGAAATTGTGTGGTGGAAAATTTAAGGGTGCGTTTAGTATCCCACTATGGGAATGAGACTATTACTATAAAAGTGATTAAAGGTGTTTATTTAAGATGAACGAGCCCACCACTATGGTAATGAATGATAGAAATGTTTTATACTCCATATACCTCAAAAGGGTAAGAGCACTAGGTATCGTGGTGCCATCCCGTTGGTGCCGTAGTGAAAAAAGATGCCACATCAGCTGATGTGCGGGATTGTGCCCTCATAAAAGGTTTTACCTCTCAAGGGATCTAGAGAAGCTTGCAATCCCCGCCAGGCAGTGTACCTGATCGTTGTAGTATAGTATAGTGACAAGTATTGGGGGATTGATCGTTCAACTCAGGAATAGTGTTCGCTAGGATTAAAATTCTACTAAACTAGGTCTAAACGTGAGAGATGATTCTTTTTATATTTTTTATATTTTTATAAAAGCAAATAAAAATCTCGGTTTCGAAGGAGTGGGCGGAATTAGTTGCTAGTCAACTAACCCAATTAACTAAAGATGTAATCAAAATAAAATAAAATGAAACTTAAACTAATTTGTGGTGGAAACAATAATAAGAGAAAATGTGTTTACTTAGATTTCACTACTCCCTAGATATTTTTTACCGGTTGATTAGCTTGTTACAATTGCATGGATGACGGGTTATATTCCTTAATACTAGTCGTAGGGCCGTGTACGATATTCCCTAACTCTATAGGCTTCTACTTCATTCTAGGTCGAGCCGACTACTAGCTCCTAACGTAGTATCACTAGCAGTTGCCTACGCATTAAATACAACCAATAAATCGTAGTACACCTCTGATCATGTTTCTTAAGACGTTCAAGCAAGTTACTAGTTGGAAGTCTGCCAGTTTTCTTAAGCCTAACATCGAATTCAATCATCCACAACAATTATAAACAAACCATCAACCAATAATCAACATCTAGGTTTCATTACATCTAAGCAAACACAAGAAAAACCTAGCCTAGCATGTTAAAAAGAAGACAAGCATAAGATAAAATCAAACAACACATAGACATATTGAATGATTATTGGAAAACTTATCTTCAATTGAATATGGATAGAACAAGGGTTGAAACCCTTGTTGTTACAGAAAATTCGTCTAGGGTTTGCACACAAAAGTTTTCCAAAAGTTCCACACCAATGAATGAAAATTAGAAAACTATATATAGATTTTACACCTTGACGGCGTCACATTGTAGTGTGTGACGCCGTCAACTCGTCGCCAAAACAAGGGTCGTATTGCCTAGATCCAATCTTAACGCCGTCATGTTGAGAATAAGCTATGGTCCGTCACTTGTAAATCGATCCTGACGGCCTTGGTGACTGTAACACCCCCAAAATACCGCAGCGGAAGACTGTGTCATAGGGGTGCTACTTCATAATACAAAGTACAAGTTATAGAAAACGAACTCTAAATGAGACGTTTTGAAAAGTTACCATTCGATTAATAAATTCCGAGTTACAAACTTGAGATTCCAAAGTATGATACATAAATGTATACAATGTTTTGAATGGTAAATGATAAAATCATAAGTCTTCAGAATATGCAGCTTGACTCTAAGTTCCTCGCACTAGCTATCGCCTTACTAACTTGAGATAAACATGCTAAAGTGTCAACACAATGGTTGGTGAGTTCATAGAGTTTGTCTTAAAACAGTTGAAAAGCCTTAAAAGAATGTTCACACAGCAAAGGCATCATGAATCCACTCAGTTACAAGTCCCGCCATAAGAGACTTGTAACCTGTGTGTTCACAACCCACTGCTAACATATATAGTATGAATAAGACATGTATAAGTTCATCAAGACAATTTAAGCAATTAGTAGTGAGTCTCTACTTCATCTCCGAAGACCTCACTTAGGAGCCAATTCCCAAAGATAAAAGTTTACTTGGAGCCACTTCCCAAAGACAACTGGGAGCCACTTCCCAAAGATAAGTACTAGCTACTAAATAGAATAACGCAATTAAGTATAATGCCAATCAAGTATAACACAGTCAAGTATAAATGTTTTGAGTATTGGTACAAGTAAGCAAGTAGTTGAGCATGTATCCCCCCCAAGAGTTAAAACAAGTATGAAAAGAGTAGGGGCTATGACTCACCTAAAGCTTAAGTAATGAGAAATGATATGGATAGTCGAATCGCGAAAGTCTCTAAGAGCAGCCTATAATAGAACGTTGCGACTTAGGTTTGGAGTAACGTCTAAGAATACGAAGAATTGCCCATATATGTCTTGCATAATGTTCATGATGTAGTACTTAGTATATAATGTAAGTCTTTGAATATAAGTCGTTTATGATACATGTATAGTTTGTACATCTCTTACTACCGTTCGGGCCGACATAATTCAGAAGTCATGGAGTAAACGTTCGAGGAGCCAGGACACTTTAATTCGTAAATCCACAACTCATCTCGACGGGCTTACTTAATGAACTCCTCACATGAGGCTCCATACTATTGTAGTATTTGATAACAAATGTATAAGTTTTGATCCGAAAAGTTACATGTCCAATATTTGAATAAACTTAGGAAAGTCTATTTGTACATGAAGATTGTTATTAGGGTAAGTTTATTATAACTTGTATCTCATGGTTCTTTAGGTGGAGTAGATCCAAATTGTTTGTTCAAGTTATCGTCAACTCTTTGTTTCATGTTTTCGCCTAAGTATGTTTATATGGTCATTTAGTCATGGCTTCGCCGTGACCTTGGTCATTTTTCCATGGTCTTGAGACTCAACCTTGGCTTTAGCCATGGTTGTGGTCTCGGATTTAGGTCATTAGACCTCTTGGTCTTAGTAAATCATAACTATAATATAGTGACTTTGGTCTAAAATGGGCTGTTAAGATTTTGAAGAAAATTATCACTCGGAAAGCGTTTTCAGGGCTCGAGCTTCTTTGCTCCTGAACGAAAACGTCGTTCCGGACAACTTTCATGTTTTAACTTTTTGATGAATCGGACCAGAAGGGTGACTTTCAAAATCAAAATCTGATCAGAATGCTATTTAGGCAGTTTTGCCGTTTTGGTTTCGCTAACTTCTTATGGCCGTATCTTTTGACTCGTGTACTCGTTTTGGGTGATTCAAATTGCTATGTTTTCCTTGTTAAGTCCTCTTTAACAGTAAGTAAGTGTCAAATATCAAAGTTATACTATTGTGGTCGTGGTTTTCCATAAAAATCACTAGTTTGCTTGTTTGCTTGTCATAAGTTAACATATGTATACCAACACTCGTTTTACTAGTTTTTATACATCATGAACACAATACAAAGACCATATATAGCATGAAAGAAACATAATAAGTATGAAAATGATATTGAGCAAGAAAGTGTATAAGGGTTTCTTACAACTTTTGGCTTTCACTTAAGAAAGGAAGTCAAGTATAGAACTAGGACACTAAACCTAATCTTGTAAACCCTTCACCATAACTCTTGTAACCCTTGCTAGCCTTGATCTAACCCTTGTGAAAACCATTTAACTTCAGCCCTAGTAACCTTGTGTAGCTCCTAATTCAACCATGGAATCACCAAACAAACTTAAGAACTAGGTAGAGAATACTAAGGCCTTGAACTTTGTAGTGTAACTTGTATATTGAAGATCAAAGGATCATGGTGCTATGATAAAAGGTTGTGGCGTTTTTGTGGTGAAGAAAGGAAGACATAAGCATGCTTTTATACTAAAAATGAGGAGGTTAGGAAGGTGACTAGGAAAGTTACATAACTTGGTGACAAAGTTGTAATTAAATCTTGATCTAATGGCTAAAGTCATGAGATCATGCCACAAGTGTGAATGCCCCCCCTAGTGGCGGTTCAAGAACTTGGAGAACAAGGTGTGGACTTTTGATGGTATTATCCTAAGTATGTAGCTAGTTTTGACTCCGTAAGTTGCTAACCGTAAGTTGTTAAGTCACGAAACGTAAAACCGGGTATCCTAAAAATATGAAATTTGAAAGTATTGTTAAACATGTCAATATAGTCCATAATAAAATATAAAATGAGTGGTAGGTTCTATCGGGTGCTAAAACCCTGCTAAAAACTGGAAACACGGGTCTAAAACGCGTAATTCGCGTAAAACGCTGAACTGAAAAACGTAAAATTCCGAAACTTTTGGAATTGTCATAAAATGATAGAAAATCATATTTCTATTGTTTATAATGTTTTATGGATATATCGGGATGCTGGAAGGACGTTTAAACCTAAAAGTAAATCTCGGACACGGCTTTGTGATTTTTGCAGAAATGATCCGACGAGCGTCAAACTCTCGGATTATCGTTAAAATAGTTTAACTTACGAGAATATGAAATAAAAATTTCTGAGATGAATAGTAAAAAGTGAATAGTAAAAGTGAATAGTGAAATTTCCGGGAATAAAAGTTAACCTGAAATTGCGAATTGTTACAGTCTGTACCCCTTAAGGAGAACTTCGTCCCGAAGTTCAGTTGATGTTAACTACTTACGGTGTGTCTAAGAGAATTCGGGATCTCTAAAATAGTGGTGTTCACTCTGATTCGTCTAAGGTTCTGGTTAAGGAGTTGTATCGGCTACAATTAAGCCCACTTATTTATAACACATTACTTACATAAAGAAGCGTCCAAATTTATGTAAGTAAGGTCTCATAAACTTATGGTTCGGTGATTTACAATTTCTTTATTTAAATGAAGAGGCGTCTCAATCCATTTAAATAAGGAGATTCTAAATCATCCTACTTAAGAATTTCCGACACAAAATCCGCCTTCTGAGGCCGATAGTAAGATAATCAAGTCATCAAATCCCTAAAGCTAAGCAATAATATTATTTAACTCAAATCTTGTGTCTCATCAAACAAGAACTGTCATAAGATCAAGTTAAATAATTAGTTATTACTGAGCTCCATGTTTTTAATGACTGAACTAATCTCTGGGGCTCCTTATAATACTAAAGTCACATCATCTAACAGCGTGGAACTAAGCAAACCTCTAACCAAAAAGCATATGTGTATGTATTGTGTGTAAGGCAAATAAAGAGGAAGGTCCCAACGTATATAGCAGTTATAGTCTAGGCACTAAATGCAACCTAGTTCTCTATAACCAAGGCTCTGGTACCAATCTGTAACACCCCCAAAATACCGCAGCGGAAGACTGTGTCATAGGGGTGCTACTTCATAATACAAAGTACAAGTTATAGAAAACGAACTCTAAATGAGACGTTTTGAAAAGTTACCATTCGATTAATAAATTCCGAGTTACAAACTTGAGATTCCAAAGTATGATACATAAATGTATACAAAGTTTTGAATGGTAAATGATAAAAGCATAAGTCTTCAGAATATGCAGCTTGACTCTAAGTTCCTCGCACTAGCTATCGCCTTACTAACCTGAGATAAACATGCTAAAGTGTCAACACAATGGTTGGTGAGTTCATAGAGTTTGTCTTAAAACAGTTGAAAAGCCTTAAAAGAATGTTCACACAGCAAAGGCATCATGAATCCACTCAGTTACAAGTCCCGCCATAAGAGACTTGTAACCTGTGTGTTCACAACCCACTGCTAACATATATAGTATGAATAAGACATGTATAAGTTCATCAAGACAATTTAAGCAATTAGTAGTGAGTCTCTACTTCATCTCCGAAGACCTCACTTAGGAGCCAATTCCCAAAGATAAAAGTTTACTTGGAGCCACTTCCCAAAGACAACTGGGAGCCACTTCCCAAAGATAAGTACTAGCTACTAAATAGAATAACGCAATTAAGTATAATGCCAATCAAGTATAACACAGTCAAGTATAAATGTTTTGAGTATTGGTACAAGTAAGCAAGTAGTTGAGCATGTATCCCCCCCAAGAGTTAAAACAAGTATGAAAAGAGTAGGGGCTATGACTCACCTAAAGCTTAAGTAATGAGAAATGATATGGGTAGTCGAATCGCGAAAGTCTCTAAGAGCAGCCTATAATAGAACGTTGCGACTTAGGTTTGGAGTAACGTCTAAGAATACGAAGAATTGCCCATATATGTCTTGCATAATGTTCATGATGTAGTACTTAGTATATAATGTAAGTCTTTGAATATAAGTCGTTTATGATACATGTATAGTTTGTACATCTCTTACTACCGTTCGGGCCGACATAATTCAGAAGTCATGGAGTAAACGTTCGAGGAGCCAGGACACTTTAATTCGTAAATCCACAACTCATCTCGACGGCTTACTTAATGAACTCCTCACATGAGGCTCCCTACTATTGTAGTATTTGATAACAAATGTATAAGTTTTGATCCGAAAAGTTACATGTCCAATATTTGAATAAACTTAGGAAAGTCTATTTGTACATGAAGATTGTTATTAGGGTAAGTTTATTATAACTTGTATCTCATGGTTCTTTAGGTGGAGTAGATCCAAATTGTTTGTTCAAGTTATCGTCAACTCCTTGTTTCATGTTTTCGCCTAAGTATGTTTATATGGTCATTTAGTCATGGCTTCGCCGTGACCTTGGTCATTTTTCCATGGTCTTGAGACTCAACCTTGGCTTTAGCCATGGTTGTGGTCTCGGCTTTAGGTCATTAGACCTCTTGGTCTAAGTAAATCATAACTATAATATAGTGACTTTGGTCTAAAATGGGCTGTTAAGATTTTGAAGAAAATTATCACTCGGAAAGCGTTTTCAGGGCTCGAGCTTCTTTGCTCCCGAACGAAAACGTCGTTCCGGACAACTTTCATGTTTTAACTTTTTGATGAATCGGACCAGAAGGGTGACTTTCAAAATCAAAATCTGATCAGAATGCTATTTAGGCAGTTTTGCCGTTTTGGTTTCGCTAACTTCTTATGGCCGTATCTTTTGACTCGTGTACTCGTTTTGGGTGATTCAAATTGCTATGTTTTCCTTGTTAAGTCCTCTTTAACAGTAAGTAAGTGTCAAATATCAAAGTTATACTATTGTGGTCGTGGTTTTCCATAAAAATCACTAGTTTGCTTGTTTGCTTGTCATAAGTTAACATATGTATACCAACACTCGTTTTACTAGTTTTTATACATCATGAATACAATACAAAGACCATATATAGCATGAAAGAAACATAATAAGTATGAAAATGATATTGAGCAAGAAAGTGTATAAGGGTTTCTTACAACTTTTGGCTTTCACTTAAGAAAGGAAGTCAAGTATAGAACTAGGACACTAAACCTAATCTTGTAAACCCTTCACCATAACTCTTGTAACCCTTGCTAGCCTTGATCTAACCCTTGTGAAAACCATTTAACTTCAGCCCTAGTAACCTTGTGTAGCTCCTAATTCAACCATGGAATCACCAAACAAACTTAAGAACTAGGTAGAGAATACTAAGGCCTTGAACTTTGTAGTGTAACTTGTATATTGAAGATCAAAGGATCATGGTGCTATGATAAAAGGTTGTGGCATTTTTGTGGTGAAGAAAGGAAGACATAAGCATGCTTTTATACTAAAAATGAGGAGGTTAGGAAGGTGACTAGGAAAGTTACATAACTTGGTGACAAAGTTGTAATTAAATCTTGATCTAATGGCTAAAGTCATGAGATCATGCCACAAGTGTGAATGCCCCCCCCCCTAGTGGCGGTTCAAGAACTTGGAGAACAAGGTGTGGACTTTTGATGGTATTATCCTAAGTATGTAGCTAGTTTTGACTCCGTAAGTTGCTAACCGTAAGTTGTTAAGTCACGAAACGTAAAACCGGGTATCCTAAAAATATGAAATTTGAAAGTATTGTTAAACATGTCAATATAGTCCATAATAAAATATAAAATGAGTGGTAGGTTCTATCGGGTGCTAAAACCCTGCTAAAAACTGGAAACACGGGTCTAAAACGCGTAATTCGCGTAAAACGCTGAACTGAAAAACGTAAAATTCCGAAACTTTTGGAATTGTCATAAAATGATAGAAAATCATATTTCTATTGTTTATAATGTTTTATGGATATATCGGGATGCTGGAAGGACGTTTAAACCTAAAAGTAAATCTCGGACACGGCTTTGTGATTTTTGCAGAAATGATCCGACGAGCGTCAAACTCTCGGATTATCGTTAAAATAGTTTAACTTATGAGAATATGAAATAAAAATTTCTGAGATGAATAGTAAAAAGTGAATAGTAAAAGTGAATAGTGAAATTTCCGGGAATAAAAGTTAACCTGAAATTGCGAATTGTTACAGTGACGCCGTCAGGCATTTTTGCCTTGAAATTGTTCTGGGCCGTCATGTGTATTTTTCATATCCACCTCTTTTGCCAAGCTTGACGCCGTCACTTATATGGCCTTGACGCCGTCAGGCATTTTTGCCTTGAAATTGTTCTGGGCCGTCATGTGTATTTTCCATATCCACCTCTTGAAATTGTGGAACAACAATGGCAGCAACTAAAAACCCAGCCCACCATCATCAGTAACTCGATCTACAAACTAAAGAAACGGGATAACAAAAAAAAAAAAAAAAAAAAAAAAAAAAAAAAAAAAGGAAAATGCGAGGCTCGGTACAGTGCTTGCGCCATCCTGTCGCGTTTTCCGGGACCATTTGGGTTGGTCGTGAATCGTGATGGCTCAAGACGCGAAAACGCGAGCCATGATGTGGAGCTCGCGCCGTCCGGTTGCGTTTTGCCGAAAAACACCAGCCTTCGCGCTGGGTACCGAGGCCTCTAAGGTATGGATTTTTCTTACCGAGGGTCCCACAACTACTATCAAAATCATTTCCATTGTGATTCATGACGGCATACCAAACGCACCCTAAGATAATGATGTGATCAAAGGAGGCTATTGAGCTAGGATTCAATCTATGATTCAAAAACGTGGGGCCAAAGAATCAAATTGATACCAAACAAGTTATTTTGTGCTTATTTCATTCTATATCCGCATACCAACGGGCCCTAAAAATGTTTATTTAGTGGGTCCAGGAATGAAATGAGTATATGATTGTCATAGACTCATTACCTATAAATTTGGTGTCTATGAAATTCATTTCGTGGGCTCATCTCTTTTCCACTACAAAATTCAAATATCTATTACACTTTTTCATACCATATTTTATCATCCAACATAAACAATCGTAATCATATACTTTTTCATATCCATTGTCATTCTACCACATACCAAATCAGATACCCTTGTGATTCCTAGCAACAAACCAAATGACCCCTAAAAAATATTTAATTAACTTTTAAATTTGCACTGTTGTATTTATTTTGTTTGGTTAAAAACGTAGAGGTAAAATGTTCATTAAGTAGATATGACAATTGAAGTTCAAAAGTTTAGTTAGACAATAGCAAAAACTTAGTTGCCTACATAAAATTCGAAAAAAATCACTTAGTTAAATATATTTTCAGATAATTAATTTACTGAAAATATGAATGGAGTGTTTGTTTTGGCTTGTTTATATGTTTACGAGTTTTTTTTTTTTTTTTTTTTTTTTTTTTTTTTTTTTTTTTTTATTCATATGAGTTTACATAGGTTTACTGTAAATACATTAAACTTATATTGTATAAATTTATAACTTTTACAATAATTATGAAGCCAAAATCATATGTGCTTGTTAGCTCATAATTAACTTTCAACAAACACCTCTAAATTCTCGGTTTCAAATTTCACCCGCAAACACGTAGTTCGAATACATAGGTCTATGTGTTATGAATTATTGGTGGATGAGCACATAGTATTTTGCTGTGTTGCAAAAGTTCCTAGGCGACCGATTAATCGCTAGGCGGGGATTAACCGTCACGATTTTCACTAATCGGTCTTATTAATTGGTTTGGTAAAAAATCAGTCGACTTACCAATTAATTGGATAAAAATCGGCTAAATCGGGCAAAAATTGGCCAAATCGGATAAATCGGCCAACTTGGTTACGGATAGAAATCGGTCAAATCAGGCATAATCGGCCAAATCGGAAAAAAATTGGCTAGATCGGCTAAATTGGGCATATTGTTTCAAAATTTCATAATTTTAATATGAAAAATCCAATCTAATTAATCCCCGATTAATCCCGGCTTACAGATTAATTGCTAGGCGGTACCCGATCGCCCAACACCGATAGCAATTTTTGCAACCTTGGTATTTTGAGTTATTACTCGCTATTTGATTTCACGATTGGCTTGAATTATTAGTTACTTATTCCCTCATTAATCTCCGTGTATTTAGTGAAATGCATAGTGCACGATTGTTGTATAGATAGCACATGAAAGTAACAAAAATGAAATGCACCAAGATCAGTTTCGTTATTAATCTTTACTTCTTTTACTATAATTATTATCGAATTCATGAAAGTTCTATATATACTTATATTGTCTTATGCCTCGTTAATTATAACATTATAAAAGTTATAAAACTTTTACATCATTATTAAGTATATAAAGTAAAATATGTACGTAATTTTTAGCATGTAAAATGTAAACTATTTTGACTTTATGTTTTTTATCCAAACAAAATATTACTACCTCTCTATGACTATGACTATAAATAGCAATGATAATAAAATTCTACCAACCTTGAAATATTTATAAAATTTTTCCCATTTAATTTCTGATCCTTGTACACCATGATCAGGAACAACATAGAGATCAATTTTCTCAATCAAAATCCTCACCGAAACATTATTGCAACAAAACGAATGACATAATTCATCAACCATTGTTTGATTCTATATATAAACACAACTCTACAATGGGTACGTAATGTATTTTGATCTATATTTTTATCTTTGGTGTCATGAAATGTGGAACAAGCGTTACATTAATGTTTTTATCATGCATGCATGTCATGTTGATGATCATAAACATTTGAGGCCCTCAATCCTCATAAGGAAATCAATACGAATAATGGAGTAATAATATGTAGATATGATGTAATTGCCCTTGTTAACCAAATTTAATTGTTATGTGATGATTATCTAAGGAAATTTTTGTGCACTTGGTTGGCTATGGAACAATTTTAAGTTACTAGCTAACACCACCACTAGTTTATGGTTAGATGTTATGATTGTGTTGTAGGAGCCTTTTCCTTTGTAAATTCCAAAAATAATTGTCACATTATCAAGTGAAGGAGAATTTATTACCATTTAATACTGAAGTTTCGTTAGTATTCTGTTTTCCAAAAGACCAAAACGATGAAGTATGATGAAAAAACGACATTTTTTGTTATACTTGTACATACGTTTTTTTTCCAGCCAAAGCGGAAGACTGTTGCTGCACTCACCTCATAAATGGAGATGGTACATTTGACGCAACTGAGCTCGATAAATTCGTGAAGGAAGTAAAACTTTCTGAATGCGGACTTTCTTATGCAGTTGTTTCAATCATGGGCCCACAAAGTAGTGGTATGTATACGTACTTCTTCTAATGAAATTTTTTTGAATCAAAGTGGTAGTGGTTAGCGTTTGTAAGTGATCGACACATTATTTTTAACAGGCAAGAGCACACTACTGAATCATCTATTTTATACCAACTTCTTGGAAATGGATGCCTTCAAGGGAAGGTATGCATCCGTTCAATGTAATCTGAACGTAGTTAGAGAATCTGACAGTTGTTATTAAAGGACCTAGCTGACGGCATTCTTATCAGGTCTCAGACTACCAAAGGTATATGGATGGCGATATGCACTGGTATTGAACCTTGCACTGTTGTAATGGATCTCGAGGGTACTGATGGAAGAGAACGAGGAGAGGTTGCAAATTTTTACTTCTTTTACTTTGGTTAAATTTTGTCACTTCATATACTACTGGTGAACTGTTAATAATTATGTTGACAAATACTAGTGCTCATTTGCATCCTTTTTTTTTTCAGGATGATACTACATTTGAAAAACAAAGTGCACTTTTCGCTCTTGCAGTTTCAGACATAGTACTTATTAACATGTAGCTAACTGAACTTTTATATATGGTTTGAGGAGTTATGTATATTTGTATTTAATTCCTGGTTTTTCTGTTATTAGGTGGTGTCATGATATTGGCCGTGAGCACGCTGCAAACAAACCTCTACTAAAAACTGTATTCCAGGTATATCATCTGTATGATATGTCCTCCTTCAGCTCTTCTTATAAAATATTGCATTCCCAAATACCTTAAGTTATTATTTCCCATTTTTAGGTCATGACACGACTATTTACTCCACGCAAAACAACTTTGATTTTTGTCATACGTGATAAGACACGAGTAAGTACATCTGCTAGCATTTCTTGTAGAAACTTCTAGCATTTTCCAAGAATAAGAAGCTTAAATGAATTGGATCTTTTTTCCTTTTGTTTTCTTAAAGACACCTTTGGAGAATTTAGAGCCTGTCTTAAGGGAAGATATCCAAAAGGTAAATTCTGTTAAATTCTCATGTTTATCGTTTTATATACTGTTACAAGTCTTGTAGTTGACATTGCTTATGCTATTGTCCGTAGATATGGGATTCGGTTCCTAAGCCAGATGCGCACAAGGAAACACCACTAAGTGCATTTTTTAATGTAAGATACCATCACTATTGCTATAGGATTTACAATGACACATCATTAATTAGTATTATCTTGCCAATTAAACGACCAGATTGAAGTTGTCGCTCTTTCTAGTTATGAAGAAAAGGAAGAACAATTCAAAGAACAGGTAGAGACAAGTTTTCTGTTTCTAACATATGGACTGAAATAACGCTAATGCATTCTTAAAGTTGTCTTTTTTTTTTTTTTTTTTTCGTTGTGAAAGGTGGCGAACCTGAGGAAGCGATTCCAACATTCTATTGCACCTGGAGGGCTGGCGGGTGACAGACAGGGAGTCGTTCCTGCATCAGGATTTTCTTTCAGTGCCGAACAGATCTGGAAAGTTATCAAGGAGAACAAGGATCTTGACTTGCCTGCCCACAAGGTGCAATTTTTTTCAAAGTTAATATTGCAGATAATTTTCATGATGTTATAGTTCATTTTTTTTTCTTGCTCACAGGTGATGGTGGCCACCGTACGTTGTGAAGAAATAGCTAATGAGAAGTATTCCGCCTTTGCTAAAAACAAGGTTCACTTTTTTCATTTCTAAATCTTTTCTAAAATATTACTCCGTATTTTTCTGAATATTCATATAAATTTGTCTTTAACACAGGATTGGTGTGAATTAGAGAATGAAGTAAAGTCTCAACTCGTGCCTGACTTTGGAAAGAAGATTAGTTCGCTTCTTGACACTTGTTTTTCAGGGTATTAATTTATATACTTTCTTGTTCATGTCTTTTTATATATTATGTGACAAAAGAAACTTAACTGATTACTTTTTTTCAGTTATGATGATGAGGCTGCCTTTTTTGAGGAAGGAGTAAGAAATTCAAAGCGTAAACAGTTGGAAGAAAAATTGTTGCAAGTAATGTATTTTTGACTTTCTATAATAAATAATTTATCAATTGTGTTTATCTTGTCTTAATCGTATGTTTGTTTAGCTTGTTGAATCGGCGTATCAATCAACACTCGAACACATAAGATCTGAGACACTAGAAAAATTCAAAAAGACATTTGAAGATGCTTTGAATAAAGGTCAAGGATTTCAAGTGGCTGCACGTGACTGCACAACGACTTTAATAAAAGCATTTGACGAACAATGCAAAGGTAAATATAATTATATATGTTCAAGTTGATGAACAATGCAAAGGTATACTAGTATATGAAATTGATGGCTTGTTACATTGATTATAAAGGCGTCGTAATCAAGCAAGCTGATTGGGACTCATCAAAAGTAAGGGCTAAAGTTTCTCAAGATATTGATTCGCATATTTCTGATGTCCGTAATGCTAAGATATCTGATCTTACTTCACTATATGAGGTAACTATTAAAGTTTGAACTTTGTTGACTTTTCGTGAGACTAGTCTGAACCAAATGATTTGTTTGCAGTCTAAGTTAAAGGACGCGTTATATGGACCTGTAGAAGCTCTTCTAGAAGGGGCTGCTGAAGATACTTGGCCTGCGATTAGGAAACTTCTTCGAAATGAGACTAAAACGGCTGTCTTTGAATTTATTGATGCACTTTCTGGCTATGAAATGGATGAAGATGCCAAGAAAAATCATATTTCAAAATTGGAGAATTATGCAATAGATGTAGTTGAAGGGAAGACTAAAGAAGAAGCAAGCAAAGTTCTACACCGCATGAAGGAGAGGTACTATGTGAAATTAAATGAACTAAAAGGACACAGATCAAATGTGCCGAATAGGTCAAACTGGTTAAAAGTCGTTCAACGTTTACTTAAATGTATTACAATCTTCTAAATTGCATTGCTAAAATATTTGCATTGCTTTTGTAATCATAAAAGGTGTTCGTGAGTCAGCCTAACCTGACCGACCCATTTTGACCCGCACTAAATACTAATATGTTTTTGGCCCACCCAATTTGTCACGTCTATTCCAAACTGTTTTACCTTGTATTTTTTTATAATCTAGAAATCTACACACAGGTTTACAACCATATTCAACCATGATAATGATTTAATGCCACGGACCTGGACTGGAAAGGAAGATATTCGCGCAATTAATAAAACTGCCCGCACTTCAGTAAGATATATTGGATACTATAATGTTTGGTTGAAATATATACTCCATATAATAGTTTAAACTTGTGTCAATGTTCTAATTTTAATATTCATGTAAACCTTTTAGTCTTTGAAGTTGCTATCTGTGTTGGTTGCAATTCGTTTGGAGGATTATTCTGATAAAATAGAGGGTATGCTACTTCTTGCTTTAGCCGATCCCAACAAAGGCCCTGAAAACAGTTCCAATTTGCAAGACCCGTTGGCAATAAGTAAATGGGATAAGGTATGAAAGTGTATGTAAATATGTGTATCCAAATTATCGCTCATCAAATATGTTGGTGGTTAAATTTGTTTACATCCAGATTCCAGCATCAAAGACGTTGATAACTCCTGTTCAGTGTAAATCTTTGTGGAACCAATTTCAGAAGGAGACCGAGTATGCTGTTAGTCAAGCTATTTCCGCTCAGGTGTTATTTCAATCATAGCAGTACTTCATTACATAAGGATAACGAACTTCCATATATCTGTTATCCGCATTATATTAACTTCTAAGGCTTTTTTTTTAATGTTTTTCAGAAAGCTAACAAGCAAAATAGCAACTGGCTACCGCCTCCATGGGCTATTGCTGCCTTGCTTGTGCTTGGATTCAATGAAATTATGACTCTCTTGAGGTTCGTGTTCATGTCTTTTACTTTGTATTCTTAGTTACTTGTTACTATATCCTATTCATTTGTGCATTTGTTTTTTTAGGAATCCATTGTACCTGTTATTTATCTTTGTCGGTTTCCTCCTTTTGAAAGCATTGTGGGTTCAGCTAGACATTGCTTCTGAATTCCAAAATGGTGTGGTACGTTTAACAACTCACTTTAAGAGTTACCACTAGAACAAGTCGGGTAACATGTCAAAATGGGTTTCAATTGACTTAAACCCTTTAAGTCAAATTCTCTAAAGCAATGTTATACTAATTATACTACTAAAATACATCTACTTTAATAAGAGGATTTTTTATGATTTATGCCATAACATTATTACACTTAACTTGTATATTTTTAATGATGTTTGCCTCTAGTTTCACGGGCTTCTCTCTTTATTCACTAAGCTTATTCCGACAATCATGAACATCATCAGAAAACTTTCAGAGGCAGGAAATCGACAGCAAGCCACCAATGCCCGGATAAACTAACAAAAATCTATGTTCTTTGTCGGGCTTTCAGTAACATGTCCAACGTAATTGCGCGAAAGACAACTCTACCTTTTTTAGTCTTATAGGTGACATTGCTGCATGGGTATAACTTAGAAGGCGTAATACAATTTTTATAGTGAATGTACTTTCTTAAAACCCGTTTTTCGTGGTAAAATCAACCTCAATATTGTATGATGTTGTACAAATGTGTATCTTTTACTTTATTGAACAAGGTGTAAATCTTTGGTACATTTCAAAGGTGATTCAGAATGTAAGTCTGAACTGATAAACTACAAAATCAAGTTAACTTTTATAATAAAGAATGAATCTCTGGCTTGTTTATAGATAATATAAAAGAAATGAAGTTGATTAGTTTGGTTTGACGTGAATGTTTGTTGGGTTGGTTGTTGGTCCAAAAAACTGTGTCAAATAGATTGTTTGGTTAATAATTTCAACCAAAATCAAATGAGACTAGACAATTTTCTATAAACTAACCGTTAAACAATTTAAAGTTATGATAAATGTTATTTCAAGTAACTAACAATAAAATTAGTTGTTGTATCAGTATAATAGGAACCTTTTGCCATCCAGGTTTATAGCTGGAGCCAATGGCGGAGCTAGAAAAAAAATTTTGGGAGGACCGAAACAAATTTTTTCCCGAAAGAACATTAGATGTGAGGACCGAAACAAATTTTTTTCCGAAAGAATACATGAAATCGCGAAAAAAATACACTAACGGGCTTAGACCGAAGGGGGCCGGGACCCTTCCGGTCCCTTAATAGCTCCGCCCTTGGTTGGAGCCATAGAGTCATATTCAAACATATATTTCTAAATATATCATTCGCTTGTCTTGTTTCAATAAGCTAAACATCTCTATATATTATGTGTTGTTCGATAAGATAAACGTACTCAAATATTACTCTTAATATGATAAATATACTTATATTTTGTGGTGTTTTTATAAGAGAAAAATGAGATATTTTTATCATATATCCAAAAGTTCCCCTCCGCATAACTTTTGGTCTCACCAATACACAAAGTTTATGTAAAACATCGCTTTCACATTGACCACATGGATACTCAAAATCCACCATAATGATAAACCACATAAATTACTTTCATATAACTAGACGAGTACCCGTGCATAGCCACGGAATTTTATAGCGGCATATAATTATAGTGATATTTTTGTTACACAAAACGTTGTACAAAATACTTAACTAAAATATCATTATAATTATATGCCGCTATAAAATTCCATTGGTGCGCACGGGTACTCGTCTAGTAGTTACAAGATAAAGATAGATCGGTTATGGGCTTCATGGGCCGGACCTATGTGGACTAAACTATTACAAAACATATTACATAAATAAATGTTACTGGATAATAAGTGTTACAAGATAGAGATTCCTAACATCAACCATTGTGGGCTTGGTGTCATTAAGAGCCTGATTGTCGCTTGGCCACCTCCCCTGCAATCAGGCTTGAACTTGAGCATATTCATAAAAATCCGTATTTACTAATGTCTTTATGGTTGCTATGTCATAAGCTCCGGCCGTGAATTTCTAATATATAGCTGCAAAGTCCAATATACAAATAAACATCCTAAACACCCTCGAAAGAGTTAAGCTAAAACACGCAGTCAAGTACCCTCTTAAACTACATATGTATGCATACACACCTCGTTTAGCAATACACAAAATCCTACAATGTTTCAAATATTCTTACCATCAAAAGCTTATTTTAATCTCAATAAGAATTTCTCTGACAAACATGAAGCTTTTCCAAAGAGTTAACTACATTTTTGGTCCTCATGGTTTACCGGGTATAACAATTTTGGTCCAAAATTTTGAAATGTAACGGATCTTGTCCAATATCCGCTGACCCGTAACACTTTTGGTCCATTTTCACTAACAACGTTACTTTGACTTTGTTTGACCGTTAAATAAGAGGGTATCATTGTCCTTTCACATTATAACACAATAAAAACACATTTTACTTAACACTATCATCACATCTTCATCTTTTTCTTTCCACCCAAACTCATCACATCTTCTTCTTTTTACTTAACACCGATCTGAGGCCACCACCACCATCACCATCACATGCCTAGATCTGTGACATCACTTCCATTGCTTCCCCATATCTGCAGCACCATCACATCCACCATAGCCATTCGGTTTTGCTATAGGTCTGAGGTTAACTGAAGTGAATATGAGGTTCGCTATAGGTTATATTTGATGGGTATCTGAGTGAGTGGGTATGGAGTTATTTTAGGGGTTGTGGATGGGGAAGAAGGAGAGTGTGGTAACGGTTTCGTGGTGGTGATAATGGTTTCGTGGTGGTGGCAGTAGGGAGAGGGGTTGGTGGCGGCGGTGAGGCTTTCGTGGTGGTGACAGTAAGGAAGGGAATTGTTGGTGGGTTTTGATGATGAAGGTTGGTGTTTGAACCATTGAAAAAAGATGTATTAGAATAATTTGAACCATTGAAAGTGAAAAAAAAGAGAAGTGGAATTGCTTGAATTATTTGGGTTTTGTTAAGTTTGAGATGGTTGGGTTAATGGGGTTGAAACAAAGAAGATGGATTGATGTAATAGAGTGAAGATGGGCATGTGTTTAATTTTAAGGATTCGTCATTTTTTATTCTTTGCACAAGGTTTCATCCTTTTTTTTTTAACAATCTATAGATCAACGGTGGTGTTGTTTGTGAGTGATAGTGGTGATGGGTGGTTTTGTTCTTGCGGTGATGGGTGGTTTTGTTCTTATTTGTGATGAAAGAATGGTGACAAGGGTGTGTTGGATCTGCATACATGAATTGGATTCATTATTGATTTGCTAGTGTGTTTTTTATTTTTTAATAATAATAATAATAATAATAATAATAATAATAATAATAATAATAATAATAATAATAATATGTAGAAAAGGGCATTTTAGTCATTGTATATTATTATCCGAGGGTATTTTAGTCATTTCATGGGCTTTTAACTAGTCAAACTAGCAGTCAACAAAAAATGGACCAAAAGTGTTACGGGTCAGCGAATATTGGACAAGATCCGTTACATTTCAAAATTTTGGACCAAAACTGTTATACCCGGTAAACCACGAGGACCAAAAATGTAGTTAACTCTTTTCCAAATTTGTCACCGCAATGAGATATGAAGCTTTATCATATTAGACATCATGTCGCCTTAAACTAACTGCTATTAAGAATCTTCCTGTTAAAACACCCATATGAAACCCGCGCATCAAACTTCAGCTATATAAATTTAATACCTAAAGCTTCAGATTCACAACTAATGCAACAAATCACTATTTTACGTTGTCCTTCCAAACACACAATAAAATAATAAAACCTTAAACCATATAAGTTCGAGTAGTCACTATATACCTATGTGTTGGTGTGATGGAACACAACCGAACGTCAAGGCAAAAACTTTGAAACAATCAATTTGACACTCTACAGGAAGCTCTTTCTCCATATCCTGAAGTGAAAGGATAATTGTACACAGACACATAAGAGAACATGAAAGCAACTAATCATATACAATTAAGCACATAGACATATCAAGCATGCAATTTTCACTACAATATGCACAACGTCATCATGCCATTGTAACATAGCCTGATTTCCTGTCAAAACCAACTACTGCATATCGTGAAGAGTATTTAACAATTTGAAACCAATTTGAAATACCAGATCATAGAGGCGAGATATGTTTCTGCAGGTTTGAAATGTTTTGCCCTGCACCGCGCCTCCTGAACCAGCCTCTACTTCATTCCCTCTCTTCCCCTAAGCGATAAAAATTAAAAATCCAAAAACATGGTTAAATATTTACTAAAATTTATACCAGAAGTTTCGTTGTTAATAATGAGGCTATGATAAAAAAGGAGCTCATCAATATCTGGTTGCTGTAATACAAAAAGAATTAAAAAAAAACATCAAAATCTTCTAAATATAGAATTTTAAAGATATTATAGATTTTATAACCAATATATAAATGAATACTTACCATGCAATGCCCTTTAAACTTATTATAGTAGAGACTATTAGCCATAAGTATAATGACATTTTGACGCAATGACGTTTCATCGTAAATCACTGCACAAAAGTCAACAAAAAATCAGTGTTATTGGATAATGAACTGTAAATAATAGGACATCTCTACTGTGTAGATATTGAAGTTTCATCATTGCCCGTTCTAAAAACTAAGTTTAGAATACTTGTAAAACACAATAACAAAAAATACGGTTACGAGAACACCATCGGCATAAACAATAAATCTCATATCCGACTATTATAAACAATAGATCTAGGACCACCATTAACCACTACACGATCCCCTTCTATAAAATATATCAAAAGATGAAAAAGTAAGACCAAAAAACCACAAACCTTGTGCAAGATAAATTTTATTCCCGGCCTTCTGTCGTTATTCTGTTTGAGACACAACCAAAAACTATCTGCAAAAAACTACCAATAATCAAAACCACCAACCGGAACTACCTGAGACCACCTAACCATCGAGAGATGGTGGTGAATTCGGCAGAAGACGGGGCGATCAGGTTGTGGTGGCCGCAGTCGGCGGTTGTTCAGAAAAAGAGCGGCGCGTATTTGTGTTTTAGGTTAGAGAGAAGAAGTGTTTTAGGTTACAAATTGAAGGCGTGTATTAATGATTCAATCAATATTTGCCTTAAAAAGTTTCTTAAAATTGAAGGCCTGTATTAAAAAGTTGACATTCCATATTCTCCAATTCTATCCATTAATAAGTTTGACAAGGGTATTTTCGGGATTGACCCAAAATTCAGTTTTTCACATTCCCCTTTGACCATTTTTGCTTTATAGGTATAAATATATCGTTACAAGGTTCTAAGCGTGTTTTGTGTACCACGATATATATAGTCGAACATATTAGTGAAAATACATGATTTGCACTTATATTTGGTCTAAGTTGAATAGAAACGATTTGCACTTATCTTGTATTAAAATACGATTGGCATTTATATATGTAAATACATTATTTAACTCTTTTTATAGGTATGGAACAAGTTTTTGTAAATGAAACCATTGTCATAAGTTTCAAATAAGTTCACTTTGACAATCTCTTTTATTGACTAACATTCATTTGACAATCTCTTTTATTTGGTTACTCGTAAATGTTTATTTACTCACCAATGACATACATTCATTTTCATTCCATAACTAATATCAATTTAACTTAGGGGAAACGTTATTGAGGTTATAACAAATATCAATTTAACTTAAGGGGATCATTATTGATAAATCAAAATGAGTAGTATTTCAAAAGTGAAACTGAATAGCAGGAAAACAATAAATTAGTTTCGATAACACAACTTATTAAGGGGCCGAAACATCAATTGGCATCAACACAAAGCCAACCATAAAAAATCATCATCGTTATCTTCATCATCGGTAGAATAATACCCTAGAGAGTCGTCATCAATGAAACTATCTTTATCATCTTCATCGGACACGTCTGAACCTTCTAAAGCTTCTTCGGCTTCATCGAATACGGCCGAGTCATCCTTGGATTCATCTTTCTCTTCATCAGTAGAGTCATCAATAATTTTGCCCAAATATTTCTTTGAAATAGAAGTTTGTGTATCATTGATTGTGTGCTTTATCCGTAGAGGTTTGTCATCACCAGATTCCTAACAAAATATTTAGACATGAGTCATAATAATAGTTGGTAATATCTTACAGAAGAAGTTAGTCGTATTTAAAATGTTATTACCTCGTCTAAGTCATGTACACCTTCTTCTAAATCGTTATCCGAAGGCACAATACCAAGAATATGGTTGTTTATCAATTTACCATCCTTTAGTAATCTTCGACATTTTTTTGTGACGGGAACAGGCTGCACAAATACATATACATCACAAATACATATATAATCAAAACGTACATATCATTATTTCAACCATAGCTATGTAAGTAAACATCCCAGCAGCATTTATCACAAATCCACTTAAACTAAATACAATCACGTGTTTAAAGGATAATGAAATAGTTTAATGAAACAACTTAGATAAGCTGATAACACCATTTTCAATCTATATCCCAGCAGCATTTAACACCATGTTAGTGTGTTTTTGATGCTACCAGACATCACATACTACCAGACATCACATAATATCAATCTATATCTATAACCATATAAAACCTTATCACATAACTATATTAGATAATGTAGTAAACATATGTGATGATTATAATAAAATAGGTACAACGTGAACCTCAGATTCAACTGGAACAGTTTCAACAGAGTCAAGAACATCCAAAACCATGTTATTATGTAGATAGAGAAGATATGAGAATGTTTTAATGTTTCTCGTTTGTAGAGATGAGTGTGTTTTGGGTACCACATTATATATAGGCGAACATATTTGTGACAAGTAAATGAATGAGTTAACTGAGTATAGTGATTAGCCCAAATCAGAAGAAAGTTATGTCTATAGCTGTCATTTGGTGTATATCATCAATATAATTAGAAGTCAATTAGTGCATTCCCAAAAATAACTGATGTAAATATCCTTTTTGTAGCCATTCGTGTGGTAGTATCCTCCAAGAAAATATCAGTGATGTAAATATCCCAAAAATAACTGATATAAATATCCTTTCTGTAGCCGTTTCATAAGTATATCCTCCAAGAAAATGACAACTAAAAGTGAATTAAGAATAATATAACTTTATTGATAACGTAAACATAGCGTTTCCATTATAATGTAAATCGTCAAGTTTGATAGTTCAAACAACGGTCGAATAATGACAAATAAAATTCACTTAAGAATAACATAACTTTATTGATAAAGTAAACATAGTGCTTCCATTACTGGGTAAACAATGGTTCCAGGTCTTCCATCCATGCAGCAGTACCCTTCATCTTTTGCAGAACAACCCTCATCAAACCTTCAATAGCACTGCTGTCATTATCAATTCTATATTCCGCAGCATCTATTATGTCCAACATTGACTTGATCTCTTTACGAACCAAGTCCACCCATATCCGATCCATTTGAGCTGTTGTAGCTCCGGTTTTAGGTTGTTCGACATCAACAGGAATATCAATTGGAGAGGTTGTTCTTGTATCTGAATTTGTCTATAAAACGATACAATGATTAAACTACAGGTAATAATAAAAAGAATATTCAACTATTATACTTATGAAATTCATGAAACACGTGATAGACTAAGACTTAAGTCGTAATAACAAAGTTGATATACCGTGAGAGTTGTGGCTAATTCTTCACAAAGCATGTTGACGTCTTCATTTTGTGGTAGAATTTCTTCAAGCGAATTCATAATGGAATCCCTAACAACTATTTATCAACCCGAAGTAGATTGTAGCATTGTCTAGTCTAGGGTATTTATAGATATATTTTTCGTGTTATTTAAAGATATGTACATATGGAAAGTATCTTGTATAGTGTAGGGTATTCAAAGATATATATTTTCATGTCTATTCAATGTTGCTAAAGTAAATATGTGAATGGATTCCAGTTAAAGCTTGTGAATGGTTAAAGACGTAGCACTAAATGGTGAATAAATCTTTGTTATATATAAATATATTATAACTGAAATTTAGGAAAAAATTGAACCCCTTTGTGGCCTTTTCTGTCTGGCTATCTAGCCAACAACAACACACCACAATATATCAGATCTGACGAAAATGAGGAGCATTGGCGATTTGGTTGATAAAGACCAAGTCTATTCTAGCCTACGAGTGACATGCTTGAATGTCACATTGTGTTCTAAAAAGAAATAAACATGATAATAACCTATAAGAGTGGTTTAAGACGTATGATGAAGAAAACGCACACTGTAAAACAAGAGTAATTCATGCATTCATTAATTTTTTTATAGGAAGAGAAACAATGTAAAACAAGTTGTTTTAACAAATTAAAAGGCACAAAACACAATTTTAGTCTTCATCGGTTTCACTTTCATCAACCAAGCCATAAACTTTTTTACGACCAGGCACGGATACTTGACTCCCAACGGTTGGTGATGGTATTGGTTCTTCATCATCTTCATTGTCACTGGATATGACAATCACATCATCCCAATTCCAATTGATTAAGCCAACGGTTGGTGATGGTATTGGTTGTTCTTCATCATCTTCATCGTCACTGGATATGACGATGATGTCATCCCAATTCCAATTGATTAAGTTTGGGTTGAAAAAAGGATTAGGATGTGCAGGAGGGTTTGGCATGGGCAAAACCTGTAAAGAAACAAGAAAAAAAATAGATAAATGAAACATTATGATAACGAATGACATTCTCATTTATGCGAAACAAAATACCTCAAGATGATCATCAACATTAGTTTGATTCGGCTGTTCCATGGAAACAATGGCTTCGATGTATTAAAAAGGATGTGCAGGAGGGTAATAATCTTGATGGGTAAATATCATGTTTATATAGGCAAAACCCCAAATACAAATTTGAATATGAAGAAAATTATTTTCCCGCCTCATCTTTACTACCTGTTTGCCGCCCCATTAATTATTGACAGCAGGTAACACCATTGTTCCCACCATTAATTGACAGCAGGCAACACATTGTTTCCATGAATATGAGCAGTTTCAATGTTAACATGATGGTTTCCATTTCGCAGAGGATTGTTTCCATGAATATGAAAGTTCAGTTTCAATGTTATTCGTAGGGGCAATTTCGGGATTGACTGAAAATTCAGTTTTTCACATTCCCCTTTGACCATTTTTGTTTTATAGGTAGTAAAGATAAAAGAGAAATACAAAATGGACAATTAAATTTTTTGAGAAATTTTTAATTGGGCTAATGAGAGAACTTGATTTTGTCACGTAAAATAAATTAAGCCATCTCATTATCAATAGAAAGTCAAAATTAAAATAAATCAAACTCATCTAAATTTCATCCACTAAAACATATGTATAAAAACACATGTGTCGATTTTGTAAGATAACAAGTAAAAAAAAAGGGGGGGGGGGGTAGGTAATATAATATTAGTTGTTAAAATATAAATAAATTATATGGATTCACTTAAACTTATCATATTTCATGTTTTTTAATTACTTTATAAATTTTAAATACCCGTTATACTTTATATTTTTTATAAGAAAATTGTGATTTATAAATATTATTATCATTATATATTAAACTAATCTATATGCAATTATAAATATCAAAATGAAAGTATGAGTTATCGTGATATATAACTGAATACACAAGATTGTACATATACGAACGATTTATAGTACTCTTCTTTGAGATTAAGTAAGGATGTCCGACACTATACTTTTTTTACTATCCACATTCGATAATGACTCATGTTATTTTTTTATAAGTTTAACCAGCGTGTATATGGGTTTAAAAATTAAATACGGGTAAAATTATTATTAAGATGAAATATAAATGTCAATGAAGGCATGCCCTTATGGGTTACTGTGAGATGAAATTAAATATAAGATATTATATAAGAACGATGCATGTAATTGCTCTTTAAACGATCATATCCGGAGAAACATTTTTTGTCAAAAGCTATTACGTGCTATTAAACAAGCATAATGTCTAAAATATAAGAACCTCAACATCATGTCAATTAAACAGACTCAAATCTTTTGTCCAACAAAAATCTGTACTATATCTTAATCGATACAGTAATACATAATAAAAATTTTATGTCAAAACCCACACGTGCACGAGTTTATAAATATATAAGTATACATGATTTTACATAATGTTACAAAAAATGTTATTTGATAACCCTATGTATGCACTCGGACAAACTTTACTATGCTAAGATAGAAATTTACAAGATATAAATTTACATTAATAAACAGTTGTATTATTAAAATAAGATATTATACAATTGTATGCATAAATAATTATACTTATATACTAAAGAGTGGGCTATTCCCCCCAAACTTTCCAGCTACAGTGTTCTGTGAGAGGATCTACAGTGCTATGAACAGTAATAATAGTATTTTAACGCATGATATATATTGGATCTTCTCGATGCTTCTCTCATTTTCTGCGATTCACAAAACACATACATAAACACTCACAAACACACACATACCAGAACCAGAAGATGAGAGAAAAAAAGCCTGATGATTAGGGCTCCGTTGATTTGGGGTTTTGTTGATTTGTTTTGGCCTGATCATGTTCGCAGCAAAGCCTTTTAAGGTGCAAAGAAGCAGGTTCTTTGATTAGGATACATTTTAATTAAATTATTTCATTCATTTTTTTTAAAATTAGGGTTGTGTGAATTTGGGGGTATAATCTGAAACACATTTTCTGTATTTTTTTTTTCAAACTAGGGTTCTGTGAATTTGGGATATAACTCAAAGGGTATGTGAAATTGAATTATTATAATCTGAAACACTTTTTTTGGTTTTTATTTCAGTATCGCGTTTAGGGTAGCCGGATTGTGGTGGGTCAAATCGGCCCGTATCTTGGCGGGGCAGCACGTCATTGTGCTTGCAGCCATGGCAGGTCACATACCATTTTATCCCCTGTCACAACTGCTATGATGTTTTGTTTATTGATGCTTTAATCGCATTCATTGTGGTGGTAGAAAGATCGAATGTTTTGTATCTCTGAGTGACTGGAAAAAGGAATTTGGGGGGTGGCAATTCACTATTGGTATTCCTGTGTGGCCAAACACAGCCAACTATAGTTGGATCTACCAAGTGTGGAGACAGAGATTTGGGGATACTACTCCCAACAAACGTTAGTATGATATAAAATTATCTTACTAATTCGCCTAATTTGGGTAACCTTATTTTAAGAGCTTAATGGCTTATTTTACTTTCGGAAAGAAATTAAGCGCTTTGGATGTGTTTCGTAAATCTTATGTCATGGCAGTGTTTGTAGTTTAATATTTATGAGGTTGGCATGTAATTCAGAAAAAAAATATTTTAAGTGCTTAATAGCGTATTCAGCAAAAACGTAATTCTTACAAATGTTTGTGTGTTTGCCAGGTTTTTAGGTGCCGCCATGGCGGGCAGGCTTGATGAGCCTGCAGCCATGGCAATGATATCTGTACTTATTTCGACGAAAATAGGATAAGGCTTGATGAGCTTGCAGCCATGGCTTGATGTCATGTTTGCAGCCATGGGTGGTTGGGTGCCATTTTGGTTGTGTACCTTTGCTTTGCTCATTCTGCCATGCAAAATGCATAAATTGACATATCATTTTCGTTTCGCAATTTGCTTATTGCGTTCTCAGTGGGTTTAATGCCATAAGAATGAGGCCAATATTGAATACAAGAGGCTATGATGAGTCTACGGGGTAAGGGGATTAAAGGTGAGATGGTCCACATCTTGGCGTGGCAGGTTACTATACTTGCAGCCACGGTGGGCGTATCCTCTTTTTTCGATCCTTACCAAACTTATTTGGTCTTTGTGGTAACCAGTTTTTTTGGTCGAAAACGACTTTTGTTGCTTCATCCTAGGGCTATGATGATTAACCGCTCTTTTCTGAGACAAATGAAGCGAGTCGTCGAAGATTGGATTCGTAACTTGGCGGGGCAAGGACCGGATGGCATGATTATGCAACCGTGTTTCTTTGCAGCCATGGCGGACTCTATATCTTTTTGACCCTATTTGGTTTAAAAATCTGAGCCTAATAAAGAAATGATACGGCAGGTTGAAGCAACCTCAATCAAATTTTGTTAATCACAATTTTTTTAGTTAGTCTAAATCTTGAGGCACTTGGATAATGTTCGTGTGTTCACAAGATTTATTCACAGGGTGTGTTCAGGTGGTGGGTGCGAGCAACCATCAATTAACATACCTGTTGTTAAGTAGGTATGCCTCTGACTTTAATCAAACATTCAATCGAATTGGAAGCCTTGCAAGCTTAAGTCATACCATGATTCGCGTATTGTCTTGACCAGACTTTTTAGATGCCAGCGAATCCACATGTAAGTTAATTGTGTTTTTACGTATCAACGTTTTTAGTATTTATATTGATACAATGTACTCTTATAATATGCAATATCTTTTTTTGCGGCAGTGATGTTTCCAGCAGCGTCAACAACATCAGTTCTCTCACGGATTATGTAGCTCATCAGTATCATGTTTATGACCATTGTTCTATTTTATTTTCGTATTTGTCAGTCTTTTGATTGGATGCTGATTTTGAATGGTCTCGGTTTTAACAAGCAGTTGCAACCAAAGAAGAGCAGTGACTTCTCTGGTGGTTGGAGAATACGCTTGCCAAATGTTCTGTTTATTAATCCAACCATCTTGATGCTCGATGAACATGCAGATCATCTTGGTGAGTTATGTTTTTCACGATTTGAGGATGTTTGGAAGTATTATTGACTTTAAATGTGGGACGAATGGCTACATCCCTTCAAGTAGCACAAAAAAAAAAAAAAAAAAAAAAGTGATATGTGGACAAACATCTCCGAATAAACTTTCATTTTTATTTTTATTTGTTAACCATTTTCTGCTAATAGAAAATTTGTAAATACTTTTTAAGAACAGTGTCTCTTTTTAATGATTTTGTATAGATGAGTTTACGATATTTCTTGCAACATCAGTTTACGAGATTTCTTCGAGTATGAAAATGTTTGTTTGTTCATGTGTAGAGCAAAAAAGAAGCGGGAGCTTTTTGAAATAAGAGTTGGACTTGGAAAAGTTGAATCTCTGGTATAGTTACCATGGTTATTTCTTGCTCTAATAATTTCTCATGTATGTCACATATTCATGTACTCTTGCTGTGTTGCTCCAGATACGGAAAGTTGACTTTGAGGCGCGAAGCTTGCAACCAAATGTGATAAAGTTAAGCGAATCTCATCGGCCAAATTAAATCAGGATGCTAGAGATGAGTTGTGGAATGAGGAATGGCAGATGCAGAAACAGTATGGTTAATAATTTTATTTCTATAATGCAAATTAGATACACAACTCTTAGTTGGTTACAGCAAGTTCACATTTAGACTAATTGCTCAGTGGAACCGCTTTTCGATCATTGGTAAGAAATCCCAAACATCTATAAAGTAATTACTTTGAATACAAATTTCTGGGTTTATATCGTTTTGTGTCTATATTTGGATTTCCAAACATCCCATAATGGGGTGTTTGTTACTGTGATTGACAGTAGTGTAGTTTTGAACCCGTGTTAGCCTGGACAAGACAACAAAGAACTATGTAATTATTAACCCGCATAATCTTGGACAGGACAACGAAGAACTATGTAATTTTGAACCCACGTAAGCCTGGATAGGACAACAATAGGGTTGTGGTTTACAGGGTGTCGTTCAGAGGTGTTGTTCAAAGGGTGTTGTTCAGAGGGCATGGTTCAAAGGGAAGGGCGTGGTTTAGAGGGTGTGGTTCAGAGGGTGTGGTTTAGGTAGAATGTGTCTACTGTCCATGGTTTACCGACTCTTGCATCTTGGCAAGGCAGCCACATACAGTTTAGGGTTGCAGCCATGCTGGGAATATGGTTAAGTATCACATTTTTCTCACACACACACACACACACCGATCAGAAATTCTTGAAAAAAAAAGAAAGAAAAATGAGCACCGGACCAGGCCTCTTTTCCGACATCGGCAAAAAAAACCAAAGGTATCATTTTAATAATCTCTTTATTTATTATATAAATCATAAAAATTTATTTTATGTAACTGATTGATTTAATATATTTGTAACCATTTTTGTATTTGTAGATCTGTTGACGAGAGATTACCTAACCGATCAGAAAATATATGTTTCAACCACCAGCGTTTCCGGTGTTGTAAGTTTTTTCATCATCATCTCTAACCCTAGATTATGCGATTAAATAATTAATCTAATCTAATATTTATGTGTATTAAGTTGTTGTCTGATCTTCTCAAACGCATGTGAATAACGTGAACTGTACTGGGTAACTTCCAGCCTAGATTTTGTTAGGCTTTTGTGTTATGGATAATCAAATACAACTGCCAATTAGAGTCCCCACGGCACATCTATTCCCCAAAAACATATGTTTATTGGTTAAATAAAATTGCAGGCTGGGCCATTACTATCTCGAGGTAAGGAAGATGCAAGGGAGCTTAAAAAGGAAAACGATGTTTGTATCAGATCACCAGGTAAACATGGTGCAATCAAATGGGTGTATCGGTGGAAACAAGACATACGATATTGACAGCTAATTTGCGATGTTTGGGTGCCACGGGTACACTAAGCTTATCTTTGGGCACGGTATGATTATAAAGTTGTTCTTTTTTATTAATTTGATGATGAAATGTGCCAAGAAAATAAAGATAGTTTGTAAGCTTCAGATTGGTTAAATGAGCCAGTTGAATTAAGACGTACAACAAATGGTGTGTCCACTTTGACAGATTGTAAGTGATGAGGCGAAAAATGATCCATTTTTAGGGGGTCATTTAAGCCCGAATCCGACTTTATTTGATCAAATATTGCCCTAAATCGTTCCTTTTGTGATTTTAGGTACTTTGGGAGAGAAATCTGGAAAAGGAAGCAATTCGGATGTTTTTGGAGCATAAAAGTGAAGAAAACGCCAAAGTCTTAATTTTCCAAGCTGGGAACAGTAGGTGACGGCGTCAAGAACAAAACCTTGACGGCGTCAAGAGCAAATTTCATAAATTCCCATGACGGTCCAGTAGAGTTTTGACGGCGTCACGTGAGAAGGGCGTCAAGAGTAAAAGAGTCATGACGGCCTGGAAGTGCATAACGCTTGACGGCGTCAGAAGTAGATCTAGGCAGTCCGAGGAGAGTTTTGGCGGCGAGGTGACGGCGTCACAAGATTACTCTTGACGCCGTCAGACCTGTTTTTCTATATATAGTTTTCTAATTTTTCACATTTAAAGAGAGAAGTTTTGGAGAAACCCTAAGTACGATTTTGGTGCTACTTTTACAGGTTTTTCAAGGGTTCCAAACCCTTGATACCTTGCATTGTAATTGAGATAAGTGTTCTTCTAATTCAATCAATATGTCTATGTGTTGGTTGTCTATATCTTGTTCTTGTCTCAATTCCATTATGCTAGGCTAGATCTCTTTTGTGTTTGCTTAGATCTAATGAAACCTAGATATTGATTATGTGTTGATTACTTGTTTATTCTTGTTGTGGATGAATGATTTATATGTTAGGCTTAAGAAAACTGGCAGATCTCCAAATGGTAACATGCTTGAACGTCTTAAGAAACATGAACCGAGCCGTACTAGGTCTTTATTGGTTGTATTTAATGCATGAGCCACTGTTTACAATCCCTATAGTTGTACTGGGCATGGTGTAGGAGGAGATAAGAGCTCATAGAATTGGGGAGTTATGTATGCCACCCCATGAATGGTATTAAGGAATACAATCCGTCATCCATGCAATTATAACAAGTAATTAACGTGTAAAAGATATCTAGGGAGTAGTGAAATCTAAGTAAACACATTTTCTCCAATTACTGCTCACAACTTTAGTATAATTTAGCTTATTTTCATTTTTTGTATTTTATTTTGATTGCATCTTAGTTTTGGGTTAGTTGAATAGCAACTAATTCCGCCCACTCTTTCAAAACCCGAGATTTTAATTGCTTTCTAAAAAATATAAAAATACAAAAATAATCATCCCTCACCTTTAGAACTAGTAATTTAGGCTTTCTAATCCTAGCGACACTATTCCTAAGCTGAACGATCAATCCCCCGGTACTTGTCACTATACTATACTACAACGATCAGGTACACTGCCTGGTGGGGGTTGTAAGCTTCTCGAGATCCCTCGAGAGGTAAAGCCTGTTGCGATTCCCACGCATCAGTAAGCAACTGTGCTTCAAAATTTAAATATCTGATTCTTTCATTTAAGGATCAGGGGTGTTTGGAGATGTCTTTATAACCGAATACATGTGTCTTTCAAAAACTTCATTGTCTGACATAGTAACTGTTAGATATACTATGAAATTATAGCCAAACTACAATAAAGTTGCATAGCTATATATCACATTTGGGTTTGATGTAATTGGCATAACGGCGATGACTGCTATGCTTTTGATGTATTAACACGAGTTTGTGTTTGTTGCAGTGACGAATCAATAATACACGTGCCTGGCGGATAGTAGTATTGGGGTACCTACTAATTATGTTATTGTTCTGCATAGGCCTCCTCAGGTCTTACTTCCAACTTTACTTTAGAGATCATTTGGGTAATTAGGACCAGTGTAAATAAATTTAGGTTCATTGTTTCATTGCTGATTAGGTTCAATATTTCATTTAATTTAGTGCGAGGGATGTTTGGATACGTGTATGGAGAATAGTTGTATACGCATCATGAAGCCTTAAATTTATCTTATGTAAGTACAACTCACTGGATGGATTCAATGGGTGCGTCTACTTTGTTGGTTCAGTTTGTGTGTTCATTGGCTGGGTTCATGGGGGTAGGGACCTCATATGCTGACCTCATACACGAATCTTTTAAGTAATAAAATATACAATTATGCCGAACATGTGTGTCATTTGAGATTATTAGTTACCTTGCTTCTAGAGTATGAAATGGTTTAGTAATATGGGAAAAAGCTAATTTAGTAATTGTTTACTCCGTAATTTCTAGACAACTGAAAAAAATGCTTTGCAACACATGGTATTCTGTTTTGATTTCAGTTGAAGCCAATTTTTTTTTAATGCAATAAAGATGATAATGGTGTCCTGTTTTCATTGCAATATGTGTTAAATTGTGTAATTATCATTTAAATTATCAGTCAATGTATTTGACTGTTAGTATAATCTGCATTAAAGTAGACAATTATTTGTATTTACGAAAACAACCTATCTTTCCTTTTATAAGTCTGCATTTGATCTTCTTCCTTTTTTTTGGAACATTATGCAGAAATGAGTAGGAAAGCAATGAACATAGTGTCATGAGGATTTAACCAAGAGGTGATACAAATAGCTGTAACAACCTGAAGTTGAAGCGCCAAAACTGTAACCAAAAGGATTTTACCTCTCGTTCATTGGGGTTTCAATATATATGTAAAACCATTCTCTTGATACATTTAGGTGGATAGATATAGGAACATGATATTGTACCAAGAAGTATAAGCAAAGAAATGCGTAACATATACTTTGGTAATGTCATATTCTTTCATATTGTTTGCTGTAATGATTCCTCTTTGTTTTAGATGATTTTTAATATGCTAATAAACTGTATTAAGGTTACAATTGATGCATAAAGGTATCAGAACATGCATAAAGGTATCAAACATCAGTTATGTTGTGCATTTGTATGTTAGCCAACTTTACCTATACCAACAATAACCAAAAAACACGCAAAAAAACCTTCACACTATTGACAAAGCGCTCCCGCAGCAACGCGCGGGCTACCCCACTTGTTATTCCATATTTTATGGTTAAAAAAATAAAATAAAAAATAAAGAACTACACATACAATTAATAACTAGGTAGTTCTCAAATGCTCCATCAATGCATACATATAATCTTCTACTAATTGTACCTAAGCAAATGACACCAACGAATATATATCCGTTACATTTTATTTTTCTTTTGGTTTATAGTGGCAACTGGCGAGCGATGATGTTTACTGGAGAGCTATAGTTTGCCAATAACCAACAACTTAAAGAGGTGATAGAGTTGTTAAAGAGTGCACGGTGCAACTTAAAAAAAGATATATATGAAATTATAGGTACCGCGTGTCATGGTGATAATGAACGGTTTGTGTGTGTGATTTTTTTTCTTTTGTTTTTGTTTTAGTGTAAAGTAGTCTTTTTAATGGTTTGTTATAGAACTGTTACTGCGGATGGTGTTTTTTGGATTTTGGGTTATACGAATATTATATGGTAAAAGCTGACATGAGGCGCGGATAACACAAATTGCACATATCTCTCTAGAGATGGTGTAGAGATTCCTACGGCCCAGCATCTCATCAAGTCCAACATATAAGCCCAACTGAGGTTCCATTCTAAAACCAATTGGTTATAGAAGGAGTAGCCTACCAAGCTTATATGTTAACATTGAGATTATAGTTCTACCGATGTGGGATTGGGTTTGTACACCCAACAGATGGTTAGATATGCGACGTCCACATTTTCATCGACTTAAAAAACGTTATAAGACATGTTTTGGAAAAAAGTATATATACTTTATAGAATAATAACTTTATAAATTAGACTGCAAATAATTGTAACATATTTCATACCACGAGTGGTCCTTGATACACCATGACCAGCACCACGAGTAGTCGGTGCCGCATTTTTTTCATTAGGAATGTGTATGAAAATGCCGACGTGACGCTGTACATTAACATTAGTGTAGATGCAAGTATAAATAAGAAAAGAGCGGGATGCCTAACTCGTATGCCAAATAATATGCCAAAACATATGTGTCAGCATCCTATTGAGGATAGCAGGAAGACCTACTTCTTCACAAAAAAAAATTATTGTCACATCTATTAATTAGACACACAATTAGTTACATATTTTAAGCTTCACAATCATTTTTCATAACAAAAAACAAATACTCAAAAAATCAATTAAAAAAAAAAATCTATCGAGGATAAATATAAAAAAACAGTCATAAAATAAAATAGAAAACTATCTCTTAGATAAATATAAAAAGAAATAAACTATCTATCACAATGACGAAAATAAAAAATGAACTAAAGAATTTGAATATCTGGCGAGAAAAAGTGTGTTTGTATAGATCCATACAGTCCAGCTTGGCATCCACTTTATTATATTTCACAATTCAAAAACACTTTCATTCATTCACTCACAACTCACGAACCCTAAATTTAATTAATTCACATATCACTCAATTTCAATTCCATTAAAAGCAGTTAATAATCAAAACCGTTACATACACATCCATCAATTCAATTCAGGTATAATAATACAATAATCATTTAATTTACACATTTTTATACCTCAATTATGTATCGATTCATCACATTTTTTGTTATGAATTGCATGCTTAATATTGTAGTTTAAACAGCTTAATTACGCAATTTTAAACTGATTTATTTGATGACTGTACTGTTTTTGTTAGTGTTTAAGATGCTTAATTACGGAATTTTATAGCTCAATTATGTATTGTTATGAATTGCGTGATGTTGCGGCTTAATTTGATGATTGTACCGTTTTTTATTAGTTATTAAGATGTATTTTAGCTCAATGATGTTTATATGATATATGAATCGTGAACTTGATTTAGTATAAGGTGTATACGATTGACGACGAGTGGCGTTAAACGAACAGTTATAGTACTATTTGTAGGTAGTTAGTTGTTAGGTTATGTGATGAGGAGGTTAGGGTTGGTTACACACATGGTGATGAAAGCTTGGTTATAGCGCAAGCGTGTTGGAATTTAGTGTGATTTTTAGAATATAGCTACTGCCGTGATGGAGGTCCAGTGCTCGTTGTTTTGATCGTTTTGTTATGAATCACATGCGTTGAATGTTGCTGTTTTATAATTTAATTAATCGATCAGTACTGTCTGTTAGTTAGGTGCCTGGTGAATTTTGGAGTGATTCTTGTTGTTATGATCGTTTTTGTTATGAATTGCATGTGTTTGATATCATCGTTGAGTTTTTTAGCATAATTTGTTGATCAGTCATGTTCATTAGTTATTAAGATGCTGGATTATATTATTTGTTGATTTAGAGTTAATGTCTTGAGTGTCATTATGTTTATAGGGTTTTGGAATGGTGATGTTATAGCTGTTTAAAATGTGTTATTTTCTGTTTTGTTTGTACAGAGTGGTTATAGATTCAGTGAACAATCGACGAATTCCATTAGAAGATCGGTTATAGTACCTATATTGTAGCTTGTTTAGTAGTTAGGTTATGTGATGAAGAGGTTAGGGTTGGTTACGTGCGTGGTGATGAAGTTTTGGTTGTAACACATACTTGTTTGAATTTAGAGTGATTTTTAGTTTAGTTGTTGCCATGACGAATGAGGTTCCATGCTCGTCTGGTGAATCACTGGAAAAAGAATCACGATCTGGTTTGAAAGATGGGTTATTGTCTGGGAAGAGTTCGAAGAATAATATATCGATAAGAACAGGTGAGGAGTTCTCCATGGAATTTCTTCAGGAATGCCGTATGGGAAGACAACCTTGTAACGGGAATGGTAAAGTCCTGAGCAATGGGACGGTGGTAAGTAATGGGAATCATCATGGTTACGAGGAAGTCAGTGTTATGCCTGGGTTGCAGAGGGTGGATTCTGTGTGTAGCACTGATATCGTAGAGAACATTTTTGTAAAGGGATCTGGACCCAATGTGGATATGATGGAATTAGCAACTTCGAGAGGCGCAACCGCTAATTCAGATGTTCCTAGGTCTAGTGCTCCATCAACTAGTGATTCTGTTCCGTCTCTGGCTCATCGAGCTACAGGAGCTTCAGAAGTGAAAGTGCTGAGCAACGGGATGATGTTAAGTAATGGGAATCATCATATGGTTCACGAGGGAGTTAGTCCTATGCTTGGGTTGCAGAGGGTGGATTCTATGTATAGCTCTAATATGGTAGAGAATGTTTCTGTAAAAGGATCTGGGCCCAATGTTGGTATGATGGAATTAGCAAGTTCGAGAGGCGCAGCCACTAATATAGATGTTCCTAGGCCGAGCGCTCCATCAACTAATGATTCTGTTCCGTCTCTGGTTCATCGAGCTTCAGGAGTTTCAGAAGTTAAAGTCCTGAGCAATGGGACGTTGTTAAGTAATGGGAATCATCATAAAGGTTATGAGGGAGTTAGTGCTATGTTTGGGTTGCAGAGGGTGGGTCCTGCGTCTAGCTCTGATATGGTAAAGAACATTTCTGTGAAAGGACCTGGATCCAATGTCGGCATGATGGAATTAGCAACTTCGAGAGGTGCAGCCCCTAATATAGATGTTCCTAGACAGAGTGCTCCGTCAGTTACTGATTCTGTTTCCTCTCTGCCTTATCGAGCTTCAGGTTCAGGAGTTTCAGAAGTTAAAGTCCAGAGAAACGGGATGATGTTAAGTAATGGGAATCATCATGTCAGTTGCGAGGGAGTTAGTACTATGCTCGGGTCGCAGAGGGTGGATTCTGTGAGTAGCTCTGATATGGTAGAGAGCATATCTGTAAAAGGATCTGGACCCAATGTGGGTATGAAGGAATTAGCAACTTCGAAAGGCGCAGCCGCTAATTTAGATGTTCCTAGGCCAAATGCTCCATCAGCTAATGGCTTTCTTCACTCTCTGGCTGATCGAGATTCAGGGTCAGGAGTTTCAGATGATGCTCAAAAAGAAAAGATAAAGTTTTTCTGCAGTACTGGTGGTATAATCTTGCCTCGACCGGGAGATGGAAAACTGAGATATGTGGGAGGGGTGAAACATATTGTTTCTATACAGAGGAATATTACATGGGAAGAGCTTGTTAAGCTAACTAGTAAATATTGCAGTCAGCCTCACACAATTAAGTACAAGCTCCCAGGAGAGGATTTCGATGCTCTTATATCGGTGTCTTCAAACGAGGATCTTCAGAATATGATAGAGGAGTATGATGGGCTTGGAAATGTTGAAATTTCCCAGAGACCAAGGATATTTTTGATTCTTTTAAGTGAATCTGAAAGCATGTGTAACGTTGAAGCCGATGCTATTCACCAGCAGAATCCAGAGTATCAATACGTTGCTGCGATCAACGGAATAATTGATCACAATCTAACAAGAAACAGTGATGCACAGCATTTGACAAATGAAGCGAGCCAGTCAAAATTGAACATGGATCAAAACTCAGACTTTCCCCAGGAGCAGCCTCCTTTTTTTGATCATTTGGAAGGCGATGTTGGCCTCATCAACTCAAATGTCACTTCACAAAATTTTGAACCTCCAACTTCGACCAAGTCTCCTGACAATTTTCCTCTCACTTCTTTTGATCCAGTGCCTCTAAAGGGTTTGATGAATGGTCATGCACACGTGTATAATGATCCCACATGTAATGGCGTTGAGATCCCAGTACTCAAGGGCAGGGCGTATCATTCTGAGACTCCTATTCCACAACCTGCTGATCCAATGGACGTATTTTTGGGTTCTGATACTAATGGCTTTCATCCTGCAATGCCACATGCATTTTCTGATCCCCAGCTCCATGAACATGGAGGAAGCTCTGGTTTTGGCTCTCAAGATGGAAACATTGCACCTTCTACTTTGGGCTTGGCACCACCAGTGATGCCACTACAGATGGAATCTGTTGTCTTGCAAGAGAAGTCTGTTGAACAATATGAGCAGCCTGTTTCTTACAATAGAACAGATTCTTTGCTAGGGTCTTTCGGTTCCGAGCCTTTGAAGAGAGTGCATGATGGTGTAAATATTATAGATGAGGATCTAAGAAATATTGCTGGAGTGCAAGACAACTTAAAGGAAAACATACCAACTTTTTATCAAGCGGAAATCGTATCTAACAATATCTCATCTGCAACTGCTAATGGTGGCATGAACAAAGTGTTACATGCTAATCATGATCAGATATCAGTCCTGCATAACCTGCAAGTGACCGACCACATTAGCCCGGAAATAACTGCAACTAATCTAAAGTCTGTTTCAAATACAGTAACCCGGCAACTATCAAGCAATCATGTAGAGAAATATCTTGCTGAGCCTGCTATTAACAGCCAAAGAATTGCTGAGAATCAGCAGTATGCAATAACTGGGAAAGAGAATGGTGAACAGGGAAACGATAATCCATGGGCCCATAATCCTGAAAGTTCCTTGACTGGTCTACTTCCTGGCTTTTCTGATACTGCATCTCAGGAACCTTCTGTTCAACTGCCAAGTTCACGTCAAATGGGAATGAATGACCAGACGCCTATGTTAATTAGCTCCGGAGAGTTTAATCCTACAGTGGGTTCTGGTTATGCGGCGCTAGAGTCACCATTGTGCTTTGGTCCTTTGATGCAGAATCCAACAACAGGTGCTGGTCATAGGAGAGAAGTTTCACTAATGGATGAAGACTTCTTCAATTACACCAATACGGAAGCTAGTATTGTGGGCCATGAATATTACAATAAGATGCAGAAGGAGATCCCATCTGTCAATGACAAGGAAGACAATCAGCCGGAGTTGGTTGACCTGTTAGGAGATGTGTCTAATGCTGCAAGTTGTTCAGATGTGTTACCTGCAGTCAACACTGAATCTCACTCATCTAATGCCACTGAAGCTGAGAGCACTTATTCAGATTCCAATGTTGAGGTATGCACTTTGTTCTGAGAAACTTCAAAGACCATTTATGCATTTTGATATGCAATTGAGGAAATACCAGCATGACACTTGATAATAGATGCACAATCAGCTATCATGGCACAAATAATATACTTTGTATTTAATTCTGTTTCCTTTTGGAAGCCATTAGACCTAGTTATGAAACGGCTGAGGTTTACCTTGTTCAGGTTACCCGGCGGAGGGCAAGTCATTGACTCAAATATATTTAATTATGTTTTCTTTTGGAAGCCATCCAACCCTTTCTCTGGGCACCCGAAGGTGTTTACCCAGTGAGGTTTGAGCCTCAGACCTCTTGTGAGGACATCGGGGTGCCTAACTGCTAGGCCACCTTGGTGGTGGTTATTATGCACGCAATTGTCATTGGCGGTCAACCCTAGTCAGGGCAGTTAATAAAGTAAAATCATGCCAGCCTTACTACATAGGTTAAGACATTGGCATACAAATTTAGACGAAACCTAATCAAGAAACTGTAAAGTTGCAAGTGCTAGATGGTTTATGATCAGCATATCCTATAAACGTATTGCACAAAAAGCATGCTTCAGTACTGGCTATTAGAGGTGGCAAAATAAGTGGGTCGGGTCGGGTCACATGTCTAGATGGGTTTTGGTCTAAACGGGTCTAGATGGGTTGGGTTCAGAACTTCAGATCTAGATGGGTTTTGGTCTGGTTGATAAACCTATTTATTTTTATTTTATTTATTTATTTATTTATTTTTTTTAGTAAAATATGAAAAAAGTGAAAAAAAAAAAAAGTAAATTTTTTTGACCCGCCTAGACCCGTTGGGTAATTGTTATATAATTGCACTTTCTATCAAATAACCAATTAGACCCATCTATAGTATATAGGGAGACCCAACTAGACCCATACCCTAATAGATATATATACCCAACTAGACCCATGTTTAACCAATGGGTCTCAAATTGCCACCTCTACTTGCTATACATAAATCTGTAAGTTAAATGAAGGTGTAGCCAGCTGACATGTAGTGACTAGTGGGGTATTTTTATATCTTATGCAGGATGCTGCAACAGATAACGAAAGTAAGGATGATACATTCAGTAATGCATTGATAGCCGAGATGGAAGCTGATATGTATGGACTCCAGGTACATTACGATCCTCTACACATAAGCTAACATTTTTATGGTAGAGATACTGCACGATATCTAAAGCATAGTAATTTATCAATGTTACCACCTTATTTTGCATTAAATTCACTGAACTTGAACAATGAGTCATATCGTGGCATGTTGGTTACATGTCCTTGTTCAATTTCTTGATCATTGTATAGTTAGCAACTGGCATATTGGTTACATCTTCTTGTTCCATGTGCTGGCAATCCGTCTTTTCTGTTTCACAAGGTCTTCAAGGTTCCATGACGTTAGTGACCTGTTTTTTGTTTCACATGTTATTTTAGCATTCAGTTGTTGCTTGATATGCTATGATCAGATAATGCAACATATTAAGGCAACTTAATAGTACACCAGTTATCGTAAATCGTTTGAAGTTGGATTCTGATACACCCATAGTCACACGGAACGCGGTACGTTTCAGTACGGGAACGCGAAAAGGGTACGCGGTTCGCTAGGTCCTTAAAATTTGGTACGAGGGGGGGTAGGCTCATTTCGGAACACTACGGTTCGATGTACCATAAAATTTGGTACAATGTACCATAATAATAATATCAGTAGTTCTAAATGAGTATAGTGAATACAAGCAAGTATGTGTATTTATAAATTGATAAGTACATTTAATTAATTAAATATATCTTGGAAGCTTCTCAGGAACTAATTTAGTTAAATAATTATAGTTGAGGTGCATTTTAATTAAATAATTATAGTTGAAGTACATTTAATTAAATAACTATGTACCGATTCACTTTGGTACGCCGTACCGCTTCAATTTGGTACGCTGTACCGATCCATTTTGGTACGTCGACCCAATAGACTTGGGAACGCCGATTGATGTTGTTTGGGAACGCCAGATATAGCGATCCGGAATGCGATCCTGAGCGATCCGAGTCGCGATCGTACCGCGTTTGGGTACGAACGATCCGAAACGCGAAACGCGGCCGAGTCAGCGTTTCCTGTGACTATGGATACACCTATTCAATCAAAATGACTTTTTGTGATATTATCGTTGGCTTTTGTTTCCATATCGTTTTAGTAGTTAGTTTAGCTCTTAGCCTCTTACCCTAAACCAAATACATGATCGCATGTACAGATAATAAAAAATGCTGAACTTGAAGAACTAAAAGAATTAGGCTCTGGTACATACGGAACTGTTTATCATGGCAGGTGGCGTGGGTCAGATGTTGCTATTAAAAGAATCAAGAAAAGCTGCTTTGCTGGCAGAGCCTCTGAGGAAGAACGGCTGGTTAGTTGCACATCTACTTAACTACTATTTTATGCCAATTACTGTTATCAACTAACTTTCAACTGTGCCAGACGAACGACTTCTGGAGAGAGGCACGCATCCTTTCAAAGCTTCACCATCCAAACGTGGTTTCATTTTATGGGGTTGTACCAGATGGAGCTGGAGGAACTTTAGCTACTGTGACCGAATTTATGGCAAGTGGATCACTTAGAAATGTGCTTGTGAAAAAGGACAGGTAAATTCACTTTCATTCCTCCTGACAACTTCAGCCTCTTTGTGTCTCAACTGTGTAACTCTGATGTAATGTGAAGGTTACTTGATCGTCGTAAAAAGCTCATGATAGCCATGGATGCAGCTTTTGGAATGGAATACCTCCATTCCAAAAATATTGTTCATTTTGATCTGAAATGTGACAACTTGTTGGTTAACATGCGCGATTCACAACGACCTGTCTGTAAGGTAATTAAAGGTTGCATAGTCATGGTTGGTACACGCGTGATGCGTGAACCACATTTTTTTTTCCTATTTTAGTCAATCATTGAAAAAATTCCTGTGGGGTTGAGTAACAGATCGAAACTGCTTCGGGTAGGAACACACAATATTTTGCTATATGTTGAAACAGGTTAAATTAGGCACAAACATTTTAATCCCATCTTTTTATTGGATTAGAAAATTTTTAATTTGTTAACTATCATCACACATAGTAGTACTATTACGAGGTTACAATAATTATCTAGGCCATTTGAAAAATGATTTATGAGGTATTATACACTTTGAATACACTGTGGGTGAATTTGACACCGTTTGACTTGTTTTCCTTCTAGTTAAATTTACCTATTTGACAGGGTGTGAAAAGGTATAACCCAAACCGACCCATTTACCCATAAATGGGTTGAAATTGCTACCTCTAGCAACTACAAGCGAGATGTGAATCCTTTTCTTTGGATTTGTCATAAAAATTCATGTTTATATTTTCTTGGCACCTATGATTGATTAAGTCTCTTGCAGGTTGGAGACTTTGGACTGTCAAGGATCAAACGGAATACCTTAGTTACAGGTGGTGTCAAAGGGACTTTACCATGGATGGCACCGGAATTATTGATGGGCAACACCACTCGAGTATCTGAAAAGGTTAGAATACCTCATGCAACATACGCCATACAACTGAATAATTCATCCAACTTATTAATCACTTAAATATTTTTATATCGACAGGTTGATGTGTTTTCTTTTGGCATTACAATGTGGGAAATCCTAACTGGTGAAGAACCTTTTGCAAATATGCATTGTGGGGCAATCATTGGAGGGATTGTGCAGAATACTCTCAGGCCTATTATTCCCGAACAGTGTGAATCCGAATGGAGGAAACTGATGGAGCAATGTTGGGCAACCGACCCCGCCAGCCGTCCATCATTTACTGAAATCACAGACAGACTGCGGACCATGTATAAGACCCTCCAAGCAAATGGGCAAAAGAAAGGCTCACGTCATTAGTTCATTCGTAAGCACATTTTGTTTTTCGTGTCATAGCCTGCATTCATCTATATGAGTTACATCGGTTCCTAATATTGTTTCTATATGCATCTCGTCATTTGTTCATTCTTTTTCTACTAAACTGGCATCATGTTAATAGTATCAAAAGTTGCATAGAGTGTCACATACCCAATCATGAGTTTGGTATATAATTGTTTACTTTTTGTTTTACTTTTTCTTCTCCTAGAGAAATGTAACTGTACAGTGACTTCTATACACACACTACAAGTCTTACATTGTCTCAGATTTGTCGATTTTGGTTTTTAACGAGCGTGGCCATTTTTCTGGTACTCTAGTTTTCATATATTTACAAGTGTACTTTGAGCTGTGAATGGAAATTTGGTTGGTGAATAATGGTTCGCTTTTGAGAGACAAAACAGATGTAGCTCAACTGACATATTTGTCAAGTGATCTATTTGAATCTTTATAATTATGAGATTGTAAATATGACAAAGGTTAAACGTATCGAAACTATATGATAGAACCAAGCCATTAGCCATGTGTAACTGCGAATGGCTGATAGACTACAAAGAGAACTGAACTGAACTTGGAACGTTTTAAAAGATTGAAACTGGATTTTGATCACATATTACATGCAAAATAACTAAGTATGCATAAGACAGCGTTAATAAACATAACCAAGAGATAAGCCTCTTCTGTGAAACACAATAGTTACCTGATATATATGGGTTTATGGTACAACATAGCAAATATAGTTTTGGTAACTTAAATTTTTGTTCATCAAGTCTGGTTTCCAATTTGCTCTTATTATTTGAGATAGCTATTTAAATAGAAACTTCTTATTTAACTGTGTTACAACTAGCACATTTTACCTTTTTCCTTGAGTAAAAATTATATAATCACGATAAAAAGAAATCTAAATATACAAGTGTCAAAAAACCCATCATTTCGTTAAATAAATAAATAAAAAATCAAAGCCATCATTTTATATTTCTATGTATGTTTCTCTATTCCAATAAAAAAAGGAAAGACATGGGTTGACATTTAAACTTGCTTTCCAAAGCAGATGACTTTTTAGCCACTAAAAATGTTGTATTTTGACTGAAAAAATGTTTTTTTTTTTAGTGGAAATCAAATTTGGCAACGTTTTATGGATAGTGAAAAAGAACCAAAGGTTTGAAGTTTGAACCCAACTTAATAATCTACCACTTCATACAATGACCAACTATTTGGAACACATGTTAGTCTTAAACTTGGTATTCATTATTAAGGTTATAGAACGTCTTTGTAATGGATTTGGTAAACCTAAGTGCTGTAGTCACTAAAACCTATAGTTGGAGTAAAACTAGTGGTTTACCAACAAATTTGAATTGCAATTTATTAGTATGACTATGCTCCAACAATCATAAGCAAACTTACCTTGTCACTCACTCCTTAATATATTTTTCACTTCCCGTTTGACTTCTACCTGCAAGATAGCAAATAGACATATTATTGATTGTGATTTTATGTGATTATATAATGAGATTTCATGTCTATTTATAGTAAAACGTGACTCGGAGAGTTGGAGAATAAGCTAACATACCCCTAAACTTAATGGACCCTAAGCCTTTTAAGCTTGGGCCTTAACCTATCATCTAATACTACCCAGCTTTCTATAATATTTTTGTTAATAATTTAGATTATGATAGACATATTGCACGTAAAAGAAACTTAGTCGTGTTAAGTAGGTTATACGAGCAGTAAACCGAAAAAGTAATGCAAATCATGTGGTTGCGTTCCTAATCTTCATCGCAGTTCATCCATTGCTTTACGACCTACTCATTTTATGCCTCTACTACATCCTTTAATAAATCTGCGATTTTGTTAAATGAGTCTATAATTCTGTACTAGTGAGCTTAATAACAAGTTTATATTAAGTGAGCAAAACATAACAATTAGACTTGTAGTTAATCGTGTAATTCTAAGATTAAATATTTATAGATATATTTGCCTTTATGTGTTAAAAAGTTGGTTAATTACATGGCTGATTGGGTAGGTCATGCTTAGCTTAGCCATGTGAAAACATTCATTATGTAAAATACAAACATAACCATCAATCATCAGATGATCTACTATAAAGCTAACAAATATTATAAAATCACATATAATGATATACTGTAGTAAGTAACATAGTATACAAAGATTCCATGTCACATGCTATAATCATCGTCCAATTAGAACCTGTCTCCGTAATTTAAGTCTTGACCCTTTTCACACATTAATTATTTTTTTAGTTAATCACGGTGTAGTTATTTAGTTGGGATGTGTTAACCGGACACTCCCTACTATGGGGGTCCACCTACTTTAATCAAAATGTACAAGTTTTAATGCAGATAGTACATGCGGCAGCAGCAATGTCTTCCACAAACCCTCCCTATAGGGGGGTCCGGTTAACTCATGCCATTTAGTTATGTACTCTAGGCTCTAGCCACTAGGTATACGAGGTTTAAAAATATATTTTTCTTTATCTTAATTTACTTCTCTATTATCACTTAGTTTTAAGGTATAGATCATGGTTGTCAGGATCCCGATCCTGATCTTAGGATCTTATGATTTTACGATACTGCAAAGCAAAAACGATCCGGATCTTATGTAGGATCTTTGAAAGCTTAAGATCGTATAGGAACTCGATCCTGACCATAGGATCTTAGGATCTAATCCGATCCGATCTTACTTTTCTCGAACTAGCAAACTAAAAAACTACAAATTTATGAATTGTGTTTTGTAAAATTGAAAAACCAACATGTTATAATCTTCTTATACATTTCATAACCATAATTTAGGACAACATTTCTATGAAACATTTATATAATTTTGTATTTATGTATATAATAATTTATAAATTTGTATAATATTATAAAGGATAATTAAAAAATGCATTATGGTAGGATCTTAAGATCCTGATCCGATCTTACGATCTCGATCTTGCAAAGACAAAATCGATCCTAAGTAGGATCCCGATCTTGAAAACCTTGGTATAGATACATATATTTGTTGAAAATTAAGTTGGAACAAAATGGAGATCAATTCTAGTGTTGAACATCAATTGATTTTATAAACACAAAAAGTTGTATCGTGTAATGTACTAATGTACGTGATAGAGTATCTAACTTTTGTCATTCAATTTAGATCCTCTCTAGAAATCAAGTAAAACTAAGAAACTTTGTGTACAATAGAATGATTCATGTTTGAACCCAAGTAGTAAATTTTCTAAATCTGAAGCAAATTAAAAAATGTGAATTATTTAGATACATAACCAGTTGCTAAACATACACTTTTTTGCAAACTAGTATATTTAACCACGGGATAACATCCATGCGACAAACAGCAGGGAGTTATCTAATGTTGCAATGCAAAACTGTCCTAATTGTATACAAATGATCCCTGATAACATTCTTGATGTACACAACTGGTCTCTGATTTACACCTAGCAGCTGTTTGCAGCAGAGATTATTTGCCTTTTAATCACATAGAAGTTCAACTAATGACTTTATCTACTTTGCTAAACTGCTAAATCTGAATGAAAATGTATTACATATCACTAGTCAACTCATGTAACATCACTAACAAATCTTACATAGTGAAAAAGATCAAGTGAACTTATTAATTACCGAACCAACAATAATATAACTTTAACTGACAAATATAGAAACAATGAAAATGCAAGTAATAACTATAAAAAAACATAACGTATTGATCAATTTATAGTTTTCCACCAACAAAGCATTATGAAATTACGAAGTTGGTTTGGTGAAGAAAAAAACTTTTGGTAAAGAATTGAGTCATGAAGGGGATGTTTTGACTTTTGATGGTTTGGTCATCTTTTCAATAAATTTTTGGTTTGAAAAGGATTTTACTTGTGGATCACCATGTAATGGTTTTTCCTACCTTTTTTAGGTCATTATGTGCGATACCAATTTATCTCATCAATGATATAAAAAAGGTATAGTAATATTTCTATTATAAAAAAAGTTTAGATCATTATCATAGGCGGAGACAGGAGGGGGCAAGGTGGGCATCTGCCCCCTTGCAAAAAAAAAAAAAAGGGCAAACGACAAAATAATGCATCGAATTTGACACTTTTTGTGATTGTGTGTAGCCAACTATTTTTTTTCTCATTGTGTGTATCGAACTTTCAAATTTCGATCATTGTGCGTATTTTGTAACCATTTTACCCTTTTTTTTCAAATTTCAAAGGGTAAAATGGTCATTTTACATGGCAGAATAATCACAATATACACACAATGATCGACATTTGAAAGTTCAGTACAAACAATAAGAAAAAAATAGTTGACTACACACAATCACAAAAAGTGTCAAGTTCGATGCATTTTTTTGTCATTTACCCAAAAAAAATTTGTAGTGTAAATTTTGTAATTGTAGTTATTTTTATAATTTGCCCATCTAACAACAAGATTTATAGTGTAGTTTTTTATGAATTATCAATATTTGCCGAATCGATAAAAAAAATTCTAACTTTGCCCCTCATAGAAACTGTGATCTTGATGCATTTTCTTTGGCCGGCGTCTGACCTTTGCTTAAAGACTTACTCCATCCGTTTCAAAATTCATTTTCTAGTAGTTCTCATGAACGCGCGAGGGACTATCCTTTCTATCGCTTGCCCTTTCTTTTCACTCTCAAGACAAGGCTCTCTCTCTTTTATAAAGCGAAGCAAAGCGCATGGCGCTGAAAGCTCAATAAACACAGACGAACACGTCTTGTTTTGACTTTTGATTTTTTATTATTTTTTATTTTTTTTTATGTGATACTTGATAAAAATTATACCAGTGAAAATACATTAGAAACTCAATTCATTCATATATTTTGCATTAAGTATCATATAATCAAAAATAATAATAAAAATAAAATAAAAATAAAATCAAAGTCGAAAAAAAGAAAAACTACAAAAAATAAAATATGACAATTATTTTAGGACAAAAGAAGTTTTTACTTAGAGCTATCCTTGACTCGATATCATCTCATGTCAATGTGATTTTGTAAAATGATTTAACCGGGTTTAACTAAGCAGCCAAAACTTGATCAAAATAATTATAGATTTGAACCAATAGTTCAACATCTATTTAGCTAGCTCAAACTCGAATGTATGGCTTAATGCTTGGTGCAAACTAGTCAAGTCAGATCGAAAGAAAAAAAAAAGTTCGTTCAAATAACATGAGACTTTGACCGTCGTACCGTATTGAAGTTTTGCCTTTCTCCTATTCCTTGTCCTTTTACATATTGAAGTTTGTTGAAAGTTAGGCAACTTAAGCTCCAACGATTGAATCATTGTACACGGTCGAGTCAAAGTAATTGAATCATATACATTTTTAAAAGCGAACATCTTTTCTAGTATTGCAAAATAATTCGCAATCATATACGGAGGACTGGATATAATTTAGGAGGATCAATAACTCTTTAATCTTGGCCAAAGTATGATATTATACTTGGTAAAAAGAATACATTTGAAATATTAAGTAAAGATATCCGATGATAGCTGAAAGTTATTTTGGAATAAAAAATAATTGATAAACATAAAAGTATGCAACAAACAAGATATTGCAATAAAAATTGCAGCAAGCATGGTATCTTTGCTTACAAGATTTTGACATCCGATAAAATTAAGGATTTAAACACTTCTGATTTTAATATGAGTAATCAGACAACTCGCAACCCTTTTTAGGAGTTCATGCTTTTTTTTTTTTTTTTTTTTTTTTTTTTTCTTCGGCTTTTATGCGTTTATGGCTTTGTTTAGCTTTATCTCCTATTATACATGAATGATTGTATTCGATAAATAGCTTACGGCTTTTATGAATGTTTTATTTTTACTTTTGTATGTTTTGTTTTTTTTTTAATGCTTATATTTGATTGTTTTGTTTTATCTTTTTATATGTTGCCTCAGTGAAATTTATTTTTTATGTGCCTTTATTGCCATTTTTTTTATATTAGCTTGCATGCTTATGTTTCTTTGTATGTATGTGTTTATGCCTTTACACGCTTGTATGTTTTGCTTTATATGCTTTCTTTTATGTCATTGTTTTTTTATCCTCACACACACCACACTTAAAATCTATTTGCTTGCACATACACGCACACTTGTCAGAGGTCTTTCTGAAAGCAGTTCATTTACCTTCGGGTAAAAATATTACTGTCTATATTTTACCTCTTTAACATCTCGTTCCGGCGAGATTGAGTATTGTTGTTGTTGTGTTGTACAGTGATAAATAGTTACAAAATGTAAAAAAATACTAGGTTTGAAAGCTAAAAGATGTAAACAAAGTATGCATACATAAGACAATACGGAGTATAAAACTATAAACTAAGGTAGATGGCGAAAGACAAGAGTACCCTCCCCTTGATCACCGTCGGGATGGGTGGCATGTGATTGGGTGAGATTGGCGTTTAAGTACTTATAAGTAGGTCCCTTTAAACTTTATTACGTACTAGTACTACTTTTTTTTATAAATGTGGGGATAAAATATTTATGATATTAAATTATTAACACACTTCTGTCGAAAAATCTACTAAAATGAACTTTTTAAGGACTTTTCTAATAAACACAACTTTTAGATACTTTCTTGTAAAGTCCTTTTTTGAGTTTTAATAGTAGTATAGTTTTTTTTATTATCAAATATCAATCATAATGATATTTGATAATTCTAGCTTTGGTTGATCATGACTTCATGGACTTTTTCATGATTATAAAAATTGTACATCATTAATAAATCAATCGAAATTGTGAAAGGTTGGTCTGAAGTTCACATGATTGTAGGTTGCAAGATTATAATGACAGAATTCCTTAAAATAGTAACTACTTGACGATAACAATTACGTAACTAGTAAGGCCATAAAGAAAAAATAAACTGTAACCACGAATTAGTTTGTGTGACATGCAACATTTCGTATGTTGTACGTAAATAGTTGATCAATACTTTTTTTAAATGGAAAATTACGACATACACCGTGATACAACACTGATCTTTACGTATGTGGTTAATCAAACTTGAACCTACAACATTTTAATTGATGAGACGCTCACATATATCAACGTAATACTCATAAGCTATTTTTAACTTTTATCTTCTAAGGTATCAACACATTTTATACTTTTGCATCCTTCCAGAAGATAGATATACTCTCATAGATACAGTTAATTTTTTGTTCTTATGTAAAACAACAACGATATGAAATCGTCAAATCTCCAAACAGACATACACATTGTTGACGACAATTTATAATCTGTGAACATGCATTTATAAAAAAATCAGTTTATACATACGGAGTATTATTTTAGAGACACATGCATACCGCTATTAATTGCTTTCTAGAAACAGGCACAACCATAAACTATTTACATTTATATTCAAGTAAATGCGAATGGATTTTCTATTATATTATGTTGTGTCTGATTTTTAAATTTGGGTTTTAGGTTTTCAGCATAAAGTCTATAAACCCCACATTTTTAAACTTTTATATGTAAACCTATATCATCTCTTATATCATGTGAAAAGTAAATGGTTTCGGCCTCAAAATCCGGCCGAGTGCTCCCTCGGTCACAAAATCTTGTTGCGTGGTGGCACTGTGAAAAGTTAAGACAATTAAACAGAAATGTATCCCGAAATGTATGAATACCACTTACTGAAAAGACCTATATTGAAACAACGGGTCCTACAATGTCGCATGTGTATCACTTTTAGTTGGGTATAATAAAGTTGTAACTTGTAAGCACAAGAATTAGTAAACTTGCTCATTTGAAAGTCACTCGTGTATAGTCAAATGTCGATTTGCACAAGGATGAATAACTAGCAAGTAGATAACTTTTTTTTGAACGGCAGAAGGAGCAACAATATTATAGATGTACAATTGTCTATAACATGATATAGTATGTGCAAATCAAATATGAGAGTGTGCAAATTTAAAATATGAGAGACTTGTAACATAAATTTTTTGAACAATATGCATTTCATAAAAATCAGGCTTTTTTACAATTTTACATTACGAGAAAAAAAAAACATATGGCTAATCTATCGTACAAGAACGATTAGTGTTAGTATAAGAAAGATATAGTAGTAATAAACATAGATCAAAATATAATGATAGAATCAATTTTGTCGAGAGAAAATAAAAAATAATAAGTTAATAACCGCTGACAAGAAAAAGGTTGTCGCGTGAAATGGTAAATTAAATTTGGTCTCGTTGAAAGTAGTTGAAATATTCAGCACGTGACTCGCCGACGACTCTACACGTGAGAGCTTTCCCTCCAAAATCCATTAATTTAAGATTGAGTTAGTTAACCTTAACATCCGTTAGTATCGTTATATTAATCGTATAAGTGACCTCTTGATTAATGACTTTACATACTTTAAAATCTTGTTGGAGTTTCTCATACGCCACAAATTTAGAAGGCAATAAGCTAGTACTTGGTTATGTTTTGTCATAATCATATATTGTATTAGACTTTGCACATATATGTAGAGTTGTAATCGTACAATTCAAGCATGGGGAACGTTAACGTGCAAACGGATAACATTTCTAATACGAGCCATGAAGCTTTGCGTGTAAGAGAAGTGGGTGTCGGTGGCTGGTAACATTGTCGCCATCACACCAGCCACGCAGATAACATGAGTCTGACACCAGACCTCGTGTAGGATCCGACGTTAAATGAATATTGAGTACATAGCTTGAGAAATAAAAATGTAGGATACTCATAATGGTTAACATGTATGGTTATTGTGATTATTGATCAAATAGTAAGAATTCTAGAGAGAGAAAGAGAGAGAATGAGAGCCTTTAGAGAGAGAAAGTAAATGATATTAGATTAAACTAATGAAAGGTCCAACCCTCTCCCTTGGGTGGGAGAGGGTATTTATACTACAATACTTGGTGCTCCATGAAACGAGCTGTAGAGTGAGCTGACAGAGGGTAAAGACCCGACCCACTCTACAAATACTATTTACATATTTAACTACTAATAAACTACGTACTAACTATAATAAGGATAATTCTACGAGCTACGTAATGCTTAGCAATACTTGGGGTGACCGACTCTTTAACTGAATAATCGTATTCCTAACAATCTCCCCCTAAGGGAGGTCACCCCAGAAGATAAGTACGGAATTCTTGCATCCATGAAATCTTGTGTCTCGTAGACTTTGATTCTTCAAACATGCCTTTGTACATTCAGCAGCAGACTCTAGATGATTTGTTCAATGAGTTGGATGATCTTTGGCATTACTTCGAGTTCATCATCCAAATGAGTATCTGCAAGTCATCTTTGAGTAGTAATGTCTCCATGTGATTTGAACATCTTTGAGTTGACATGCTCACACTTTTCTGGATCATGATCTTCTGCATCAGAGTTGTGGAAGCATAGATGAGGCCGAATTAATGATCATGATTTCTTAGATAGTAATGTTGAACTGCGAGCATGTGGTGATGGATCAGCTTCTTTTCTGCTATCGACATCAACCGTCAGAATTTCCTGCAAGCAGACAGTTAGCAATAAAACATCCGGTACTTATAGGTTTGGAATTAGAGATTGTCAACAGCATAGTGTGAAGACTCCTTCTAACCCTTACCAAGACCGTTCCCAATCGCGACCACTAATCACAATAACCATACATGGGTGAGTCGCTGGAGATCACTCCACGACTGTTGACCGTTTGTAACCATCGCGACCACTAAGCGTAATCAACAAGGAATTACCTAAGTGTCCTGCTTTCAGGGCTGCTTGATGTTGACCCTGACAGGAATTTCCATTCAATCACTGGGAGTTACTAAAGCAACATCCCTCATAAATGTTCTGGCAGATTGCTAAGATCTGCGTAGGACTCATAGTTTACCACTGGTGTCCTTAATGTTGAACAACCAGGGTAGAAGTAGCACGTGTTCCTATGAGATCTTTTAATGCATCTCGAGGCTCTAGACTCAATAAGTGCATTTGGTTTTCCTATGCGGAGATTAGGGAGAGGTCTCCTACTTCAATATCAACCATCTCTAAGAAATAAGTTGATAGATTACACCGGTTCCCCGTGAGAATGAAACAAGTTCTTTTAAGAGAACTTGAGTGGCTAGAAGGTTTATTGCAGTGCATCACTGGGTCCATGACGTCTTGTCTTCAATACCAATGTCGCCTTAGCAACAAATAGTAGATTATGAATTGAACCCGGTTTCTGCCCTAGGGTTGAATAATTGGAGGGCTATTTCTTTTCACCCTTTCTCATTTCATTTCTTTTTAATTCTTCAACCCCTTCTTTCTCCATTCTCACATTTCTCCTTTTTTCATAATCATACCTACGGACTTTCTAATACTATCTATTTGGTATAGTCCATGGGTAGATCCCTCTGGCTCTGGCGGATCATAGGACGGTTTTCCTAACTATAGCCACCTTATAACTTCATGACTATCCTATGTTGCCATTTACCAAATCATTGAAAATTCTCTCAACGTGTTTATGATTGAGAAACACATTTTGTTAACACACTGAGAGTTTTGTCATTTTCAAATGCTCCCCCTTAACATGTGCTCATAAGTTTTGATTTGAAAATTTGCACATGTCGGGAAGAGTTGCACTTTTTGAATGGATCCTCCTTAAGTGAATATGAATAGGCATGATGTGCGTTTTATTAGTACAAGTTTTAAAATTTATAAACACGAATTATCCGATTATTATCTAGCACATACGAGCAAGTATACTCGTCCGGTGTAATAAAGGTGGGTAAGTCGAAATCGTCCCAAGGGATTTGATGGTTTTAGTAATAAGAAAAACGTTTGTTAAATAAGGGTTGTCAATCCAAATTTATGTAAAATCTTAATTTAAAAGAAACTCAATAAAAACTAAACATGTACTTGTATATAATTCCTTGATTGGTAATTAGGAGTATCGTAACAATTTGAGTACGAAGTTTGGTGTAAAACTTGTTATGATGCGCAACTAAAAATGAGTAGTTACACAATCTATGATGTATGTCATGTTTTCACTACTACTAAGAATTCTATCACCTAAATGACTCCTTTCGGACATATCAAATTAGTATGACAATCCTATAAACATATGGTTGTTTAGAAAATCAATTCTTTTCTTATGAATTCCTACGAATCATTTCGGTCCTTTTTTGTGATGAAATCGTCTCAAATCTATTTTAATAAGTAAATAAGATGGTTGTCAAACATCCTATTCCATACTAATTTGGTGCATTAATATTTTGGAATAAAAACAAGTTGAAAATCCTTTTGGACCTATTTTTCAAGAAATTGTTTTTACTTACAAATTAAGCAAGAAAAGATGTTATATCAACAAACTCATAAAATAGATATGTTTTCATGCATCACCTTTTTCATAAAAGAATACTCCATTAACCAATCACATCATATACACAAGTATATCACAAATTACTCCATAACAATCATATTAAAACACAAGTAAATAAGAAAACTTTCATAAAACTTAAAGTAACAATTGTTCATTATAAGTATCAAGGTGTACCTAGTCTTGAGAATTACAATGAATAAACTTGTGGAACTATAGCAACCACACTCCTCCAATTGCTCACTAACGTAAGTAAACAACTCCACACTCGAACCAATGCTTGAGACTCTAACTCAACACGTTCTGGATGTTTTTACAACACTTAGTAAACTTTCAGGCAATATAAGATAAACTAACAAGATTTGATGTAATACTAAGTTAGATAATGGTGGTACAAGTAACTCTAGGCCCTAAGTGCTCATTATATAGCATAATGACACTTATCCTTCAAGTAAAAACGTCCATCCTCAGTTAATAAGCAGAAATGATCAGCCACACATGATTACGAGGAGTAAATTCGCCAATAAATGCAAAACTTGTAACTTCAGTTAACCCCATCTGATCGGTTTCTCGCCATCCGATCGGATGGTCAATCTTGGCACGTTTCCAGCCGATCCGGTTGCGGGTTGCAACCGATCGGTTGTGTTTTGTTTGAACATGTTTCTATGTCTTTTCTTCGTCGTTTTACGTTGCATGCAATATTTTTCTTCGTGGCATGACTTTGTCCATTGGAACTTGATATTTCCTTGATAATTTCGTATAGTAAACTTGTCTTTATCAAATCATTTTGTCCATGCAACATTTCTTTCTTCCTTGATCCTCTTGAAACTCTCCAAAAATGCATGTCTACTTCATTTCTTCATCTTTTAATCATTTTTACCTGCTTTTGGCTATATTTGCATGTATAAACACTTTTCCACGATTAAGTAACAAATATATACAAATATGACCAATTTCCACTCATAAATCAAATAATAACGCGACTAAAAATATGTTAATTTTGAGCGTTATCAAATCCCCCACACTTGAGCCTTGCTCGCCCTCGAGCAAGTCTTAATCAAAAGAAAATTGAATTCAATGGCAATAGTGCAAATATCTTATTTGAACTCAATCAAGTAAATAAAGAGCTTGATAACAATTCTAAACACCTCACGAAGATAATTTAAAATTTACTCATCACTCAATATGTGTAACGATTAATAGATCACTCATTGCACAGTCATGATTTATGTTTCTTACCATAGGCTTGTACAAGTATCAAAACAATAGAATAATTCATCAAAGAGGTCTTTTATTCGGGTTGTAATGTTTAGGCTAAGGGTTTTATAAACTTTCGTGCAAAATAATTACACTAAGTCAAAAAGGTAAGGATAAGGCATGAGAATATTTATGAAATTGGTTTTAAAAGAAAAATAAAATCAAAGTTTAAGTCCCATAGTTGCTAATCTCAAATAATCCACAAACCCAAAAATGATAATAGTTACAATCTTTCTCCTCTTCGAACTTCACATATTGATACATCGATTCACCATAAAAATATTCTTCAAACTTAGCACATCGGCTAACAACATATCTCATGACTTTCTTTATTCATAATAATATAACACATTGGCTATATTTGTCACCTTATAGTTGCGATGACATATTATATATATATATATATATATATATATATATATATATATATATATATATATATATATATATACATATATTTTTTATATATATATTTTATATCACCTCCCCCACACTTCGCATAAGCATACACCACAAAAACTACAAAACACGAAGTTGCGCACCTTCATCTTTTTTGGAATGGCACACACATGAATTGTGAAGTGTGGCTAACTAATAATCATCAAAAACTAACCAAGCAACTAGCAATCCACCATTTAGACTTTGACAAGGGTTAGGCTAAGGTTTAAAGTGTAAAATCTTTTTGTATTTTTCTGGATTTAACAAGATGAAAAGGATGGCTCAAAGGGTTTAACTAAGGGTATCTAGCGCTAAAGATAAACGCTAACAAATGGGTTCCAAATACGAGGGTAACTAACCAATGTGGTTAGCAAAAATTATTTTGTAAACGGATGGTCATTTGGTTTTATTCCTAAGTTTGCCTCTTATCATATGAATATATCCTTATCATTTGAAAATGATTTTAACCGTAATGCATAACAAGTACAAGTTCTAGAATTAATACAACCACCGGCACACTCATCATGAAATATGTAAATAGTATAAGAAATACTATTCTCATAAAAAAAAAAAAAAAAAAAAAAAACTAATCCTCACAATTTAAAGTAATAAGGGTATAAAATTGTGCTAGCAAATGTTATCAATTCCGAGACGAATTGCTCTTTAAAACTTGAATTTATTCTCTAAAAATATCATTATTATTTACCATGAAATCAACCTTATTTTAACAAAAATATGAAGGGCGAACTACTACTAGTTACTAAAGTTCACGACTCTAAAACGAAAATTTAAAAATTATGCAATTTTTCTATTTTCTTCCTTCCCCCACACTTAAGTTTTGCATTGTCCTCAATGTAAAAAAAAAAATAACTTCAAAGTAAAGGAAATGAAAAAATTTAGAAAATACCGGAGTTAAGTACGCAACATGCATATTTAATCATAATAAGCAAATGAGTTTACCGACTCCAAACGTTGATCAACTATATGCTTCCGTAATAAAACTCCTACAAGAAAACTGCAAAATATACGAAACAACCAAACAAACACAAACATATCTAAACCAAATAAATAGAAAATTAAGTTACGCTATAAATCCTACTAGAAATAGTTAAAGATAATAGAGATAGAAATTGTTCGACACATAATTGTTTTTAAAACCAACCATAATCCATGTGATCAAATGTCACCATCAATAACTCACATCGGAACGAACGAACTCGTCCTCGCTTTCTTCTTCATCCTCATCAACATCTTCTTCACCGTCCTCATCTACCACTCGTCTCTTCTTCTTTCCAGCTGTTGACGACGAACCTCCAACATCATAACTCGATCCTACAGGATTAAAACTTGGTCCACCCACATTAACACCTGAACTACCATACTCGGGAAGTCTACCATATGGAGGATATGGCTCGGGAAATGGTGAATAACCAGGATAAGGATAGGGGTATGGTCCAGGATATGGAGAATATGGTAAAGGGTATGGTGGAACATTTGGTGGGTTGTAGGGAGGTACCTCATAATTGGCATCTTGTGCCAAATATTGGATCATAGGCATGGAATAATCATAGTTGTAATTATTCCTCATTTGCATTGAATCTCTCCAAACTTCCCTACACTCAATAGCATTTAATTCACGGTTCCAATCACCCCATCCTGAATCAAAACCACTTTGGGTGTTACCCGGAAAACTCCCAATTTGAGGTTGTGATGGCGCTTCGGCATAAGCTCCGGATTGTGCCCCCACACTTGGTTCGATCCAAGGTCCCAAAGTCTTGTTAATCCTATCCAATGCTTTCCCAAAACTAAAAGCATCCCATATCTCACTCTCCAATCTCACTCTACACTTCCTCAACTCATCATCATTAAAATACCCAAGATTTTTAGCCAACGTGGTCACATAATGACCTCCACAAACATCACTTTGTTTCTTAATCCCCGGTGCTCTCTTAGAAAGATACTCGGTAATAATCCATGCCACATTCCCATTCTTGTCTTCCTCCAACAACTTCATCACCCATAGGTCCGGTTGACTACATTTGTCTTGTCCACCGCTCCTATGTATCAATCCTCAAGAAATCAACTTTTGTAAAACCTTCAACAATGGATTCCTAATCCTAGAAGAATTTCTCTTAAGACAAGTTGGATCACCAATTCTATTCCAATATTCATCACTACCCGTGTATTGATCATTACCTCTAGCTAAACTCACAAAATGTGGTCCAAACAACCTATGTTGAATCTCACTCTCCTCATACAAACCAAGTGCAACTGCAAATTTTGGCAAAGATAAAGCATGTTCGCGACCACACAATCTAAACCAAACACAAACATCCCCAAGAACATCATTTACCTTTCTATCAAAGTAGAACGTAGAAAAGAACTCCAAACACCATTCCTTGTAAACATTCTCACGAATACTAAAAGCTCTTTCCCAAGAATAATCTTCAAACCTATCTCCATCACCAGGATACACATAAATCATAGTCATCATGCTCCTCAATTGATCCTCACATTCATACTCCTCAAGCAATTCTCAATCAATCAACCTAGGCTTAGCAATCTTCCTCTCTTGAAGTTTTGAAAGACGTTCCCTATATGCATTCTTCTCATCTTTGTTTTGCACATGAGAAAACTTGACATTTTCATTAGACTCTGGTTTCAAACTGAAAGTAATCCTCTTCCTCTCGTTCCTTTTCAAATACTTGTTAACAATCGGATTTCGTCCCAATCTTGCAACATTTCCCTGAAAGAAATCTCAAATTAGGTTAGTATATGAGTATAAGAACTAATACCAATCAATTTAGAAACTAGAAAACACATTTTCAAAAATTTCAAAAAAAATTTCCGAGGCGTCCATCCGATCGGTTTGAGGTCCAACCGAATCGGATGCAACTTTGGCACACTCCCAACCGATCGGCTGCAACTCGCAACCGATTCGGTTGGAGTTTTCTGCATACTACATTCATCCTCAATCCATCCTAAACGTTTCCCAATCAATCCGAACTTCTTTCTAACTTGTAATCTCCCATTCTTGAGTACTTCTAACATTCAAACTCTCCTAACAATGATTCTTAACATTTCCAATCATCAACCTAATGATTCTATAAAAACCAAGAACATCATCTACTAAAATCTTCCAATTAGTGCTCTAATCGACAATGAAATAACCTAACATCACTAATTATCAATCTTATAACTTCTGGGATTCGTCAATTGCAAATAAACTAGGTCTAAAGATTATACCCAATTCAATCCGAAAATTCAATCAATGAATTCTTACTCAAAACTTAACCAATTGATCTAATTCTTTTTGCAATACCTTCTCCTATCATCTAATCACTTATCCCAAAATATTACATCTCAATTCGAACTAATTCAAAAATACCCAATTCGTGACCTAATTTCAATCATCCGAATTAAAACTTAATTGAACAAAATTAATGATATAACTTACTTGACTTGATACCATTGATGATTAATTGTCACTCCTGCAACCTTCTAACAACTTCTTATGGTCGAATTTTTAACCCCAATTTTTGGTGGAATGTGTGTATGTGTTTTTCTTAAGTTTTTGAAAATTTTGGTTTATATATTCAACTCCATCCGATCAGTTGTGAATCCATCCGTTCGGTTTGGTATGAAATTAATTTTTCAAAATTTTTTTCTTCACTACTAAACTTGACACAAGTGCTAGTAGTTTTTTCTTTTCTCAAACTTATAATCTTGTATGTATTCCAAACACACTTTGTCTACCAAAATTTTTGGTCATCTACTTCTACTTCTAAACTTAAAACTAAAAATATAACTTAACCTCTAAAAACTAAAAACTAAAACTAAATAAAAAGATAAATAGATAAATAGATAAATAAATAGATAGATAGCTAAATAAATAGTCTCATTCAAACATGAAATGCATAAAACCTAAAAACATAAAATAAAATGCATGAAAAATAAAAGTACGAAACAAACAAACTAGCACAAGATGTGCTTTATTCTTGTGATCATTCTTCTTTATCCATAGAAATATTCATTCCCAAGAATGTCTTCTCCACGATACTTGTTTGCCAACTTCCTAGTAGTCTTTTGAGTTTTGAAAGTTCGTGCAAAGTTCCTTCCGCTAGGACATGTGATATCAAATTTGCAATGCCAATCACCATCTCCTTCTTCTCTTTTGTAAATGATATGACCTTCGGAACCCCATTCCAAGTTCTTCAATTGGACCGGTAAAGATCCAAGAAAATCTATCAACTTGTTAAACACAAAAATATTTTTAAATTGATTAAAGAAAGCCTCCATTGCTAGAGCTCTTTCCATTTCATCTTCAATATCAAAGAAACTAGGTGTGCATGGACCAAACTTAGGTCTACCATCTTCATCCCTTCCTACTTCAAAGCAACCAAGGTAATCCTCCTCTTGGTCCTCATCATTATCATCTCCATTACTACCCCCTCTAGGCTTTGGATAGTAAGTATTCTTAAGAACTCCATCATCAATTGTAATAGTACCTCTTCCCATATCTATTACAGCTCCACAAGTTCTTAAAAATGGTCTACCGAACAACAAAGGTAGTTCCTTATCAACCGCAACATCCAACACAATAAAATCCGCCAAGAATGCTTGATAACCAATTTGAACTCTCACATTTCTTACTTCTCCCATTGCTTTTGCCTTAGAATTATCCGCCATAGTGAGTTTAGAATTGTTAGGTGTAGGGTCTCTTAATCCTAACTTATGATACATTGGATAAGGCATAATACTCACACTTGAACCCGTATCGGCTAATGCACATAAAGGAGTTGTCCCATTAATTTTAACCGGTAAAACAAAATTTCCGGGATCATTCATTTTTTTTGGGAGCCCATTCTCAATTATCCTTCTCTCATCTACTTCATCAAAACTATTATCCTCCAACTTAGACTTTGCCAACATAACTGCATCTAATTTCTTTCTATACTCCATATAATTCCTCAATACCTCAATGACCGGTTTGTTTTCCATCAATTCACTAATTTTTGCTTCAAGATTCTCCAAGATAGCTTGTTTTTGCTCTTTGGTTAAAGGTTTGGTACTTTTTGGTGAATTAGGTGGTGTTTTGGATGATGATGATGATGATGATTTGTTTTCTTTTTGGGTGGAGGGTTGGGTTAATTTGTTCAATGATGTTTTGTTTCGGTTAGCTTTCCCCATCTTACAAACTTCTTCCCTTCCTTCCTTCATCATTTCCATTCCTTCACAAACATCAACAAGCATATCATTCACACTCTTCCCTTCTTCCAAATCACTTATGTTAATTCTCAACTCCCCAAGTGCAAAATCCAAACTACACTTGGTATTCACTAAAAAATCTCTACCAAAAATCACTTCCGGTTCATCTTCATTAGTATACTCCAAAACAACAAAATCAACTTTAAAGATGTGACCATGAATATTCACTCTAACTCCTTTCACTTCCTTCTTACCATAACTTCCATAATCAAGCCTAACAAAACCAAGTTTGTCAAGCATTTCTTCCGAAATGTAATTGTCTCCATATTCCATATTCAATTCCGTATCCCACGCTTTAACTCCTTCCACCACACAAGGTGTAGAATACCTCATGTGTGGAGCATCATATTTCTTAGGTGGTGCTCTAGTGAAAACAACAACTTTTCTCTCCTTTTCCTTCTTTGGGTAACACATTTCATGTGGCAAATAAGAAACATTGTCATCAACAACCTCTTCTCCTTCTAAATCCAACTTAGCTTTTTTCCAACATACTCTCCAACTTTTCCAAGGAATCACCGGAATCCTTGAACATATCTTCCAAGTATTTCAAATACGCATAAATCTGACTCAAACTCTCCATTTCACCTTAAGCACATACTAACTATAACATAACCATAAAAAAAATCCAAATCATTAGCATGAGGGTTAGTTATAATCAAATAACTCTTAATATGAAATAAGAACAAGTTAATTAGCTAAATAAAACACTAAGAATAAAAAATAAACTAAAAATTAAAAATGTTTAAAATTTTATCGAGATGCCCAACCGATCGGTTTGAAACCCATCCGAATCGGTTGGCACAATTGACCACCTCCAACCGATCGGTTGGAACCCGCAACCGGATCGGTTGGAGTTTTTTTACACTATTTTTTTTTATAAAACTAATATTTAATAAAACTTTAATTATTAAATTAAAAACAATGAAAGCATTAACTAAGGTGTATTTAAAAATTACTAAATCATTAATTAAAATTAAAACTACTAGAACATTAAAATGTCTAATAATTGCAACTTAAAACTATTAAAAACTAACATTAATTATATAATTATTAAAACTAATTAACTAAAAACAGAAAAATAAAAATTAATTACTAAAAGCAGAATCCTATAAAATTTACCGAGACCACCAACCGATCGGATGGTTATCCATCCGATTCGGTTGGTCAAAACCAACTTTTTTTTTTTTTTTTTTTTTTTTTTTTTTTTTTTTTTTTTACTCTAAAAACTTTAAAATTTCACGAATTACAAATAATTTTATTACTAAAAACTAAGAAAATTAATCAAATCCCCGGCAACGGCGCCAGAAACTTGAGGTGCGTTTTATTAGTACAAAATTTAAAATTTATAAACACGAATTATCCAATTATTATCTAGCACATACGAGCAAGTATACTCGTCCGGTGTAATAAAGGTGGGTAAGTCGAGATCGTCCCAAGGGATTTGGTGGTTTTAGTAATCAGAAAAACGTTTGTTAAATAAGGGTTGTCAATCCAAATTTATGTAAAATCTTAATTTAAAAGAAACTCAATAAAAACTAAACATATACTTGTGTATAATTCTTTGATTGGTAATTAGGAGTATCGTTACAATTTGAGTACGAAGTTTGGTGTAAAATTTGTTATGATGCGCAACTAAAAATGAGTAGTTATACAATCTATGATATATGTCATGTTTTCACTACTACTAAGAATTCTATCACCTAAATGACTCCTTTCGGACATATCAAATTAGTATGACAATCCTATAAACACATGGTTGTTTAGAAAATCAATTCTTTTCTTATGAATTCCTACGAATCTTTTCGGTCCATTTTCGTGATGAAATCGTCTCAAATCTATTTTAATAAGTAAATAAGATGGTTGTCAAGCATCCTATTCCATACTAATTTGGTGCATTAATATTTTGGAATAAAAACAAGTTGAAAATCCTTTCGGACCTATTTTTCAAGAAATTGTTTTTACCGCCAAATTAAGCAAGAAAAGATGTTATATCAACAAACTCATAAAATAGATATGTTTTCATGCATCACCTTTTTCATAAAAGAATACTCCATTAACCAATCACATCATATACACAAGTATATCACAAATTACTGCATAACAATCATATTAAAACACAAGTAAACAAAAAAACTTTCATAAAACTTAAAGTAACAATTGTTCATTATAAGTATCAAGGTGTACCTAGTCTTGAGAATTACAATGAATAAACTTGTGGAACTATAGCAACCACACTCCTCCAATTGCTCACTAACGTAAGTAAACAACTCCACACTCGAACCAATGCTTGAGACTCTAACTCAACACGTTCTGGACGTTTTTACAACACTTAGTAAACTTTCAGGCAATATAAGATAAACTAACAAGATTTGGTGTAATACTAAGTTAGATAATGGTAGTACAAGTAACTCTAGGCCCTAAGTGCTCATTATATAGCATAATGACACTTATCCTTCAAGTAAAAATGTCCATCCTCAGTTAATAAGCAGAAATGACCAGCCACACATGATTATGGGGAGTAAATTCGCCAATAAATGCAAAACTTGTAACTTCAGTTAACCTCATCCGATCGGTTTCTCGCCATCCGATCGGATGGTCAATCTTGGCACGTTTCCAGCCGATCCGGTTGCGGGTTGCAACTGATCGGTTGGATTTTGTCTGAACATGTTTCTATGTCTTTTCTTCGTCGTTTTACGTTGCATGCAATATTTTTCTTCGTGGCATGACTTTGTCCATTAGAACTTGATATTTCCTTGATAATTTCGTGTAGTAAACTTGTCTTTATCAAATCCTTTTGTCCACGCAACGTTTCTTTCTTCTTTGATCCTCTTGAAACTCTCCAAAAATGCATGTCCACTTCATTTCTTCATCTTTTAATCATTTTTACCTGCTTTTGGCTATATTTGCATGTATAAACACTTTTTCACGATTAAGTAACAAATATATACAAATATGACCAATTTCCACTCATAAATCAAATAATAACACGACTAAAAATATGTTAATTTTGAGCGTTATCAAGGCATTCGAGACACGCTTACATCACCAGTTAGACTAGCTTGAAGTTATTACCCGGCCCAATCAGATTCACCAAAGGTTTCTCGAAACGGTACATTCTACTCAGACAAGTCCTTTTCGAGACATGCTTACATCACTGGTTAGACCAGCTTGAAATTATTACCCGTCCAGGACTAGTCCTTTCGATTCATGACAATTATTGTTTCGTCAATTCATTGGTGAAGTCTGAGTCTCGCTCACATGAGATGCTAAAGATCCTTTTTCACAAACCATTTGCTCCCCCTCAATATGTGCATCGATATACAAAAGAGTTTAGCACATATTGGGGAGCGTTTGTTTAAGTCCAAAACAATCACATTTTATATCAAATTTCATATTTAAATCACATTTTCTCCCCCGATCCAAAATTTCAAACCATATAAGATTTGTGATCCCAAGTGATTTTAAATAAGTTAGAAAAGTTTGGGAGCAAGATGTGGTCTGATTAAAGATATTATGATATTGAGACGATTCATTACTCCCCCTCAATTAATGAGGGAGAATGTTAGTGTCAGTAATGATGAATTTATAAATGATTTAAAGTTTAACGAGAAACTCATGAAATAAAAAATCATGTACTGACACATAACATTTGATACCACACTACTTATGATGCACAAGATAACTGGTGGTGGTAGTGAAAGAGTTGTTGTCGTTGTTGCTACCGATGTTGTTGTTGTGGTGAAATCAAAGCCAGTCAATGAAGTTTGAACATTTGATCAAATGGTTAGAGCAGGAACAGGCACATTCACATCAGCCATGGAATCTGCATAAGAGTATCAACAAAGATATGCATACATACAGATTCACTCTTAATTAACTGCTACCATGTAGCAGCTAGCCTACTCATAATACCATATTCATATCATGATCAAAGAACATTCAAGCAACTCATCAAAATGCTATCTAGCATGAAGAGAAAATAGCAATCATTAACATTCATTGCAAGTTTCTATCAGATATAAACAACAATCACTACCATGGCAATTCATGCATATTATCAGCACTCAATTCAGGAGCTTAGGAATAAGATTCTAACCCGGTAACTACATACCTAAGCAAATCCTGAGAACACGAACACATAATCAGCAACAATCAAACAATTATCAACAAACAACAAACGAAACACAATCAATCAGATTATACGAATGCCAGGGGAGAGAATAAGAGCATCAAACACAATGGTTTTCTAACACCATTAAGATTTTGAATTTTAACCTATTTAGGGGATTAAGCGAGGATACCAACGTGAGACAAATAGACCTTCTAGTTACATAAAGCTAGGAAACTATACGCAAATAGCACATAATGCCATAATCTTTCTAACAACTAACACATTTGGCCATTTAAGATAAAGCTTAGTAAGTTCCTCTTCAACTAATACCCCATTAACTACAAAATCTTTTCTAACAATTATGAGACAACCAAGAAGTCCGTTTGATGATATAAAATTGGAAATCACTCTCCCCCTCAATTGATGACCCATTGTCATTAATTGAGTGACAAATTTTATGAAGTATCTAAGACTGATTGATTTACAAGCAACACATTACCACCATGTATCACACAAATAATTTTCCGAAGAATCATAGAAAGAAAATTATTTGTTTTGATAAAAAAGAAGACTTCTCTTCTTAAACAAGAAATAATGCACTTAAACGTACATTAGATTGGAAAGGCATGAATCTAAAGTAATTCATGCCTTTGTTAGGAACAGTCATCTTTTTGGCGACGAACTTTCCCCAATACTAAGACCGGGTTGCTATCTGAATTAATTGCAAACCATTTTGAAAGAATAATTTTAGAGACGACATGTTTTAGAAAAAACATTATTAAAAAGAAAAACTCTTGCTCAAGCATATGTATGTTTCCGTGTCATTATTGAATGGCATTTCTAGAAACGTACATAATATTGATTACACAAGAGACATGTCGTAAGAAGAATATTTTTGGATTTTAAGATTTTTTTTTAGATTTTTATGGTTTTTAAAGGTTTTATATTTTTCTATTTTCCTTTCTTTTTTTTTTTTTTGTATTCAACTATGTACAAAGGATATGTGAAGTAAATCCTTTTACTCCTCATTCTCTTCCTGAAGGCTTATGAGAGATTCTAGCGTAAGACTCTTCATTCCAAGTCGCAGAAGAATGAATAGAAATCTTTCTCGTGGAAGAGCCTTTGTAAAGAAGTCAGGCAGTTGAAATTCTGTCCTTATGAAGTAAAGTTCCACTACCCCATTTTCATCTTATTCCACCACACCTTAGGAGAATCCGTTTCCTAAGAGAAACTTTGACAGTGTATTAAACCATGCCCTAGGCGTCTGATTTATGCCAAAGAGAGCCCTTTTCAGACGATAGACATGGTTAGGACGATCAAAATATACAAATCTTTCCAGTTGACTGAAATAAAGAACTTTATTCAGCTCGTCATTTAGAAATGCAATTTTCATATCCATTTGATAGACCGTCATGTTCTGACTTGCAGCATTGGCGAGAAACATTCTGATAGCTTCAATACGAACAACCAGAGCGAAAGATTCCTCTAAATTAATGCCTTCCTGTAGACGATATCCCTTAGCAGCAAGCCTTGCCTTGTTTTCAGAACGACATAATGCTCATCAAGTTTCACTTTGAAGATCCACTTAGAGCTATACTCATTGCACAGTCTGGAGGTAGTACCAATTCCCATACTTCAAGTCGATCGAAATTGCGAGCTTCATCTTGCATCGCATTAACCCAACAGTCTTTAGAGATAGCAGTCTTGAAATCTTTGGGTTCGAATTTGGATAGTATGGAATTATAACAGCACCACAAGGCATGGGTGGTAAGGATATCCAATAATGTTGTCAATCAGATGATCCTATATTCGTTTTCTGAGATGTTCATATGGATGTAGGTAGGAACATGAAGAAGCCGTGTTTGTATTCCTTGAAGAGGATGCCTTAGAAGAAGATTCATGAGCAAATAGGTTTTAGTACGGAGCATCTTCAAGAGGAGCAAATGAATTCACTTCAAGAGAATTGTCGACTACAGTGCCTTGATCTACTGAAGGAGATTGAAGGTTTGACGATGATGGTGAGTAACTTGCAGATTGAGCATCTTGATCAATTCAAGTAGACACTGATGGACCATTTAACTTGTATAGAACTGGAGCAGCGGCAGCTGATGGTGTCAGTGTATCATCAGTAGGTGTCTCAAAGTATTCATCAATCATTTGGTCAAACTAGATCTTCAAATGCTCATTTGTAGGTGGTACATAAGATACATGCAGGAATGGGATTCTGTACAAGACCTGAACTGATTGATTCAGGAGACAAAAGTTTTGACGCGGGTCCTGCACTGATGTGTACAGGAGCCATTGGCTCAGTCAGCTTAACGAATGTGACATGAACGGTTACCAAGATTTATCGGGTTCGATTGTTGTAGATTCTATATCCTTTACTATCATGAATCAGCTCATGTGGAGTTTTGTTGTGAAGAGTATGTATCATGTATCGGTTTTGGTGTAACAAGCTATAGCAATTGCTTCCGCCCATAGAAACATCGGTGCCTTGGAGAATATTAGCATGGTTCGTGCAGCTTCTACAAGAGAACAGTTTCGTCTTTCAACAATTCCATTCTACTGAGGAGTGCATGACACTTTACTGGTGGGTAATGCCAATACTTTCGTAAAATTGAGCAAGTTGTTTGATGATAACCTCCGTTCCATCGTTTGACCAGATGATTCTGTTGGTTTTGTTGAGTCTTGCTAGTAGCTGTTTGATGAGTTTTATGATAACCTCTGGAGTCACGTCCTTGGTTCTCAAAAACCTTACCCATGTAAACCGAGAATAGTCGACGACTATCACTAGAACATACTTCTTCCCAGTTATACTTTGCATTTTCATTGGTTCACATAGATCCATGTGAAGGGAGTGAAGAACCTCCATGATGGTATTGGCAGTTTTGGATTTGTGAGTATGCTTCTTTCTTTTGCCCAGTTGACAAGCTGAACGAAGATGTTCTTTTATGAACTTTAAACTAGGTAGACCTCATACAAGATCATTGTGAGCAAGATCATTGATGGTACCAAAGTTCAAGTGATTAAAACTTTGTTGCCATAGCCACGATTTGTTCTTTAAGGCCTTTGTGAGAGGGTAAATAGGAGAGGACCGCATCATGTCTTCGATAGAAAAAAGGTGTATAGATTTGTGCCATGACTGTCTTTAAGAAGATCAATACCATCCAATTCTCAGACGAAGTATGTGTAATTTCTGAAGGCACACTTCAAGATCAGAATCAAGATATTGACCAATAGAGAACAGATTTTGCCCAAGTCCTTCCACGTAGTATACCCAGGAAATTATCTGTCACCAGAAACATAATCTCCATAACCCATAATTACCCCAAAATGGTAGTTCTCGAATCTAACTGTCCCGATAACCTTATTCACGAAATTCTCGAGCCCTGAGCGATCCCCAATCATATGTTTTGAGCAGCCTGAGTCTAAATACCTAAAGACGAAATGTACGACCTGCATTTGAAAATAGATGAGAGCAGAATATTTGGAGTGTCGGATCCCCAATTTGAGTTGGGTTCCAGTTGGTTAGTGCAAACAAGTTCTGGAGCCACTAAGACCTTACGTGCATTCGTTTCAATGGTGGAAATTTCACTAGTAGATGTAATGGGCCTAGTTAAAGGACATTGGGTCTCCAAAGGGAAAGTTCTACCAGTTGGCTTCCATTCCTTAATATGTACTACTTTAGAATTAGTTATCCTAGTTAAAGGGCACTGTTCTCCTAAAGTGAATTTCCTTCTAGTAGGCTTCCATTGATAACCAACTTTGGCAAACAGTTTTCCTGTTGCTTTCCAAACTTGCTTAATTCGTTTAGCTCTCCAAACTTTCATAGCTTGGGGTTTGTTAAATGACTTCAGAAATTTCTCAACACATTTATCATGATTGCTCGAAATTAAACATTCATTACATGTTTTGCAATGTGAATTAGGTTTTGAGTTATGACTCATTTCGCTCAAGTTGGACTTAATGTTCCTCATGTGGTCGTCTACTTTCTTTTTAGGAACACTTTTATCAGGTGAAGTCCTATAATTCCTTCTATTTCTCCTTGGTTTAGACTCTCTAGCTTTAGTGTTACTATTTACTCCTGTAGACGGACTAATGGGAATTTTAGTCTTTTTCACTTCCGATTGCTGAACATGTTTTGATGTGTTGGGATCTGAAGTTTCCAAGGGTACCTCAAAGGTAATATGCTTGTTCTTAGTCATAGATGATGATGCAGTAGAACTATCTCGCTTGCTATCAATTTTAGGACATGTACCAATAGCATATTCTAAGAGTTCCTGAGATCTATTAGTGAGAAAGCAGGCACCTACAATAGCATCATCAAGTGGTTTTGCTATCCAATCCTCTTCAATGGTTTCACGAAGCAAGTCAAGGCACTCCTTAAGATGTTTAAGATAGTCTCTATGAACTAACTTATTATTCCTAAGGGGAAGAGGAATATTCACAGCATGAATTGCGTACTTCTTACAAGCAGAAACCTTTTGAACAACATTATCACAAGTGATGATTGACATTTTCCCTTTCACCCGAGTCTTTAGATTCTCAATCTCTTTAAGCAAAGAAGTTATCTTTTCATTGTTTATATCACGTGTGATCTTAATTGAATCATATAACTCTTTGTAATGTTGTTTAACTTTTGAATTTTCAGCACGAAACCAATCATTTTCATGTTGCAATTTATTGATGGTATCTTGAAATTGAAAATTATGAGAATCTATAGACTGTGGTTTTTGGGTGTCAATCACATCACTGTTGTTTGACTTCAATTGGGCAATTTGTGCCCTCAACTTTCGAATCGTGTTCGTGTGAGCTTGAATTTTTTCATCTCGTTTGGCTAATTCAAAACATGTATCAAATTCAGGAGCATCCGAAGATGTCTTGGCATTTGAGATTTTGTTTCTTTCTTCTAGATGTTGATACTTTAACTGTAAGGTAAGATTATCAACTTCTAGTTTTGAGAGATGCCTGACTATGTTATCATGGTCGTCGTTTTGAATTTTTTTATGTAATTTGAAATTCTCCCCCTCAAGCTCAACAACACGATTCTGGAAAACATTCAATGTAACCGACATCTCATGAAATTGACGAGTAGATAATGCAGAGTCGGTGACAGTGTAGAATACATCTTGTGCAATGCAATGAGCAATCAAGTTTTCATTCATAATGAGAATGTTTTTTCTGTCAATTTCACTATGTTTAAGATCAATAGCCAATTGGTTACCCTCACTTTCCACATCTTTAAAGACCTTTTTCATTTGAGTCACATCATTATTAATGTTATTTTTAAGGCCCTCAAAATGTTCTTTGAGAAGATCGAAAAATGGCATGACTTCAGTTAGGTAACACTGTTTTGTTTGCTCAAAACCCATTTCCCCTTCTGTAATCCCCGTTGGTGTAATTCTTATTTTACATGTTTTCTCAAAGTCATTAAACAATTGACCTAGAACATATAACCCAATTAGGGTATTACACTGTGTGGGAAGAGTATAAGATACAAGGTGCCTGGGTGTGTTTAGAGGATAGATAGTTGGGTTAGCAATCCTAAAGATAGTACGTGTGTTACCTACAATTCTTTCAGCTTTCATTTTCTCCATGTCAATATTCCAAAAAACTTTCTCAGGAAGGATTTTCTTTTGAGGAACAAAAATGGCTGAATGATTATCATCAGCGTAGTCATAGTGAAACACGAGGTTATTAGCAGTGCACAGGGGATCCTTTAATTTCTCAGCAAGTTTTTCCCTAGATCTATCTTCAATCTCATTAATCTCATCATAGGATTTCACATCAGGAGGGGCATGATCAGGCTCAAGCATAACGTTTGCAACATATGATGCAGGCTGAGCACCTATACCGCTTCTAAGGAAGTTGGTCTTAGGTTTATCTATGTCCGTATCACTGTGGATCCTTTGATTTTATCTCCTTTTTCAATGCTTCTTCCTTTTTGTTACGTTCCGATACGTATGCACGCATCTGCCAATTCATTTTCTGCTCTCGTTCGGTTAGCTCAAACTTTGCACGTTGTTCATATATGGTCACCTGATCTTTAAGGGTATTAAGTCTAGTGATCAATGAGTCATCAAGGATAAAGGTAGTATTCTCATGCAACACATAATCATCATTTAGAACAGCAGATGCACAACAAGGTTCAACATACAATTCGTTGTGTTTCACATGTTGCTCATATGGGTCAACATTGCTATTTCCCATGTCCACAACATCTGAATCGACATCGTTTGTTGGTTGAACTTTGTTAGGAATCTTTTGTTTATCAACCATGTCATATAGTTCGAGTACCTTAGCACATGCCACCTGTTCATTTTTCGGTCTGATATATGCATCCACATCGTGTGTAAGAGTCATTGAACAGTTGGCAGTGTCAAGCTTATCAGTCTCTAATCCTCTGTCTTTGGTATCAACTGACCTAACATCCGACGCTTTACCCGAATCCACACTACCATCACTTGATTGGACCTCACATGCCTTCACCTTGTCTTCATACTTAGGTTCGTGCTTTGCTCTTTCCTCAATGTATTCCTTAACATTACCCATGAGTTGGAGTAGTGTGACTCTGAACACTTCAACTTCAATTCCCGTGAAATTTGCAAAGCACTTTTTCGTCATTTGACTCTCATGATCATACTCCTCAGTGAATCGTGAATCAATGAACCCTTGGAGTTGGTTGTTGATCACATAGAATGCAACCATAGATCTACCTTCAGAAAATTTACCTTTTTCAAGTTGTTGTTGAAGTTGATCTAAGTGTAGAGTCATTTTGACTGTGAAGGTCTCAACATTTTGACCAAAGAGTGTTGCGAATGCACGATTGAAACCTCCCAAGTATCCAGGTTTTGCAAAGAGAACCTTGAGATGTGAATGGAGTGATCGAAAACATTCAATGCGACTATCCTTTGCATTATCGGGCAATTTAATTGGCTGATGAAGCACATTATCATTAGAATTCGAGCACAAAGATTCCATAGCAGTGATTGAATGTTAAGAGTGGTGATTGTTTGTTTTGACAAGGTTATATGTTGTTTAGTTGTGATCTTGGTTCGGTTGATGCAAGTTGGGCCTTGAAAGTTTAGTGAAAATTTGGTCTAAAACTTAAAACCTCAATAACTTCACTCCGGAGGTGATTTGGGCCTCGAAAAATTCGTTTCACGACTTTGTGGTGAAATCTCACAATATTCAGCCTGTTTCGGACGTTTTGACAGCTAATTCACTGAAAACGGAGTTACGGTTCAAAAGTTATGACCGTTTGAAGTTTTGACGTAAAATAGTCAACTTAGGTCAAACTGCAAAATAAGCAAATCGCTAAACAAGCAACTCGCTAGATCCAACTCGCTAAACACCACCTCACAAAAGCCAACTCGCTAAGTGCCAACTCGCTGGAATCTGAACAACTCGCTGGACTCGGATCAACTCGCTGGAATCTGATCAACTCGCTGGAATCTGGTCAACTCGCTGGACTCTGATCAACTCGCTGGAATCTGATCAACTCGCTGGAATCTGATCAACTCGCTAAAATCTGATCAACTCGCTGGAATCTGATCAACTCGCTGGAATAATGAGACAAAAGTGTCACTGTCTTAGCGATTTGTCCGTTTTACCCAATGTAGTAAAAGACAACACGCTAGCCAGAAAAACAACAACTCGCTGCCAAAGTTTACCAACTCGCTAGGAAGAAAAACACCAACTCGCTAGGAAGAAACCAACGCGAATTACCTCAACTATCTACGAATTTGATGAAACAACTTATCCAAGAGCAAAACTAAGTACCTAAGACACTTCTAATCATGAAAGTACATCAATAACACACCACAAACCACTAAATAAAATCAAACAAGTGAGTTTTCTTGAAAAACATTCGAACCACAACTAAAAACACAAAAACCAAGCCACGAATTCGAGCACCAACAATCCTAGGATGAAACCATGGCTCTTGATACCAATTGTAGGATACTCATAATGATTAACATGTATGGTTATTGTGATTATGGATCAAATAGTAAGAATTCTAGAGAGAGAAAGAGAGAGAATGGGAGCCTTTAGAGAGGGAAAGTAAATGATATTAGATTAAACTAATGAAAGGTCCAACCCTCTCCCTTGGGTGGGAGAGGGTATTTATACTACAATACTTGGTGCTCCATGAAACGAGCTGTAGAATGAGCTGAAAGAGGGTAAAGACCCGACCCACTCTACAAATACTATTTACATATTTAACTACTAATAAACTACGTACTAACTATAATAAGGATAATTCTACGAGCTACGTAATGCTTAGCAATACTTGGGGTGACCGAGTATTTAACTGAATAATCGTATTCCTAACAAAAAAAACACCATTTTACACTTCCAAAAAAAGTACTAACACAGTTGCGTATAGCAAACAATGCACACAAACTCTTTGGACCCAAGAAACAAAACGCTCCTGCGATCTAAGGAGGGATATTTTCTTGTTCTAAAAAACATACTAGAACACAAAATGGACGTAAACAACTTAATTCGAGCAATAATGAAAAGTTGAGCGACTTACGCTAAAATATCAAAGTGATTGTGTATGGGTTGTCGACCGGTTATTACATTAGGTAGACATGCGATTTTCTCAACCCAAATTTATAAACTTAGCTAATAAAATCAAGGGCTAATTGCTTGAAAATGTATTTAAGTTAACATTTTATCATTATTTTGTTTTTTAAATTTCGAAGGGTAAAATAATCATTTTACATGGCAGAATAGTCACAAAATACAGACAATAATCGAAATTTGAAAGTCCAATACACACAATAAGAAGAAAAAAAGATGGCTATACACAATCACAAAAAATGTCAAGTTAAATACATTTTCAAGCAATTAACCCTAACATCAAACGTATAAAATCCAATGATGATTGTTGCAGGCAACTCACACAAGCTTGCGTGTAATAATATGTAAATAATGAGTGTTATAAATTGATAACTTTTAAGTTAAACATTAGTAGGGCAAATTTATTTGCATTCGCGACACCTAATTTGGTTTGTAAATCACCAATATATTGTACGTAGAAGAAATCTAAAATTATGAGAAACTCACATTTAGGTCTCGCGGACCTAATGATGCTAACTAATCTAAACACATAACGTCTGAAAAGTTCATTTGATATATCGTGTAATTAGTTAAACATCATTTCAAGTCACAAAACAATTTCAAAACAAATAAAAGTATCGTAATGTACCAAAACACTTGTGTTTCAATGATACCCTTGTTGTGTGAGAAACTCTCTAACTAAAAAAAAAGTATCGTAATATAATTAAACTTCAAACTGTAAGACTTTATATATTATTTAATGAATTATGTGATTACATAATTTTCTTTTTCTTTATAGCTAAACAATCACGAGTTAAGATAATTATAAACCTAATATTTTTTATAGACGCAATAAACGAATAACAGCAATTTGTTTTTCAAAAAAAAAAAAAAAAGAAAAAAAAAACACTTTCCTTTTTTTTTTTTTTTTTTTTTTTTTTTTTTTTTTTTTTAAGTAAAATAAAATAAAATATCTTGAAAAGATTGATATGAGTATTTGTGTTAGATTTGTACTAGTATAGTTTAATCTCAAGCTCAAGTGTTCAGGTATCAGGACGTATGTAAATCACATTAATCAATGTATCACTCCTTAAATCGCATCAAAGCTAGGTTTATTTAGTTATGAAAAAAATAATAATAATATAAATAAAAGAAATAAAAAATTTGTTTAGAGATTGATTTATATTTGATCCTAGTTCTGTTTTTTGGTTGATTTCATCTTCTTGGAATCGTTTGAGGTTTAAGGATTTCTTTTGAATTTGGTATCCAAAAAAAAAAAAAAAAAAAAAAAAAAAAAAAAAGTTTAGTTGTTTTTGTTTCTATTGAATCGACTATTTTATTGGGCTTTTATATTTGAGTAGGCTTTGAACTAGAATATGGGTTTTTTGGAATATTGCGTCACGTGATTTTGTATTCCTATTCGGCATTTGTTTTTGGTAAAGATTTTATTATTTACTTTTTTGGGTAAAGATTTCAATAGTATTTACTTGAAGTCGTTTGGAATAGATTATGTGGTTCGTTGAGAAAAGTTTAATATAGGCACTAAATTTTTTCTACACTCAATGAATCAATCACAACCTTTTATTTTTTTATAAAAACAAGAAAATTTATTTTAATATTTTTATTTTCAAATTAAATATCTCATAAAAAAATTATACTATCACGAAAAGAATTAAATTATTTTTCTATAGAGAAGCACTTTTATATATTTTTGATGATTAAATTTTTTTTTTTATAAATGTTAAAATTTACGTATGAAGAAATCACATGCGATTTGTAATTTTAAAATCACATATGATATATGAAATCATATGTGATTCCTAACATTCAAATAATAATATAAAAGTTTGTGAGTGTGTCCATTTTTAATGTTTTTCTTCTTGCAACACTTGACCAAAACAATATATAACCTCTATTGTATACTAGTCATTTAACATTTAGTGAATGACTAAATTACCCTTCTTGCATAGTAAGTAAGTGAGAAACGACCTAACCATGGTTAGAGGAAATTAACCAAACTCATACCCATCCCTTTAAAAGACATCTCTATGTTGAGTCTCTTCTATGAAATCAACTCCCTCATTCTTTTTTCCATTATTCTCTCTTTACAACAAAAATTGCTTGAGAGAGAAAAAGTTACACAAGATAAATAAACTCATTGAGATTATTGTATATTTTTGTCTAATTTAGAGCAACAATGGCAGTATCTCTTAGTTTTTTCGGGCTCGGGCTTTGCACATTGCTAGTTCTCGCAATTTTTGCTCCTGTTAATGCCACTTCCAGGTAACTCGATTCGATACAATGTGAATTCTATCTATGGTTGTGTGAGTTAATTAGTACTTCTACACCATTAAGGTTTTATTCACTATAAGCTAGTTAACATTTGATAGTGTATTGATTTTGATAGCTTGAACTTTTTTACAAATTTTAGCAATCTTGTAAAAAGCCGAGTCATATTTTTGTAAAAAGCCGAGTCATATTTAATGTAGAGATATTAACTTTGTGCCTCAAGTCAAGTGCATGATTATGCAGAATGTTAAAGTTTATCCAGACGGTTAAATTATTGATATTTAATGTTACGTACATTCATTTAGCTAGGAGATTATACATGCTTGTTCAAGTTTACTCATAATATATATGCTCTAGAATTCGCGTTACGTAAATTCATAGATAATTTGGAAATTTGGAGTTTTGTTACGAATACTAAAATCGAATTTGAAACACAGGACAAGCGAAAACATTGCCATCGAAAGAAATCATACTGCGGTTGATGATCCAGAAATGGTGGCTTCCATGGTAGACATGTGAGTCTATTCTCTTATTATCTCTTCCCAATGTTCATGTGTTCATACGTGATAATTAGAAAAGGACATGCATACATATATAGTATTACATTTCTGCTATCTACTGTATATTTTTAATGATCATTGATTATAAGAGTATAGAGAAAGTACAATACGCGTAACATGTTAACACGTATTGTAAGGGAAAATACTGAAAGTCTGAAAGGGAAGCGATTTTCACACCATAAAGTACAAATAATTCGTATCAGTAAATCTTTATGGTGTAACAATCGCTCCCTTTTTGAAAAAGCATCACATCATCTCGTACCTTGTACGACTTTACCAAAACAGTACTAGGACGTCGCCTTCGCTTTATTGCATCCCCACCTTCTACCAATCCTCACAAACTTTGTTGGATATACGAAACTCGTAACAACGACAAGAAATTACAAGTTGTAATAGCACGAATACGTGGGCCTTATTTGAGAATTTGACATTTCTTGTCAAAATGTTCTGTTCTGCTAATCAGTCTCGTCTCTTAATCTGGGTTTATAATGTCGTAGTATATCATATTTTCATAATCACTTTGATGCATGTTATGTGACTTCATGCAAATCTTGTGTTCAACTTCTAGCATTTTTCTGCTATCTCCTTGTTAGACTATAGTGTATACTACGTATGCCTCATTCACGTGATTAAGTAGGTGATTCACATACGTTGTCTAGCTTTTAACAATTTCTCAGGTTCTTACGTCAAAATGAGTTTTTACTTTAGTTAAAAATATTTATCCACAAAATCTATATACACCCGATTTAAATCGAAACATATAGAATGGCATGACATGATTATTTTGAGTTGATATTAGTGTTAGCAGCACAAGAAATATAATAATTCTCCCGTCTCAAATTAAATGTCCACTTTCATAGTTCACATAGTTTATGAGAAAACGGGTATTTTACGAAGTATACATTTAAATCAGAACAGAGAGTGTAAAAGGAAAATGAAGGGGACATAGAAATTTAATATAAAATCATGTATTCAGTTGTAGTTGCTTTTATGCACAAAAAAGCAAACAAGTGCTACCTTTCCTACTAACCGGGCACATAGTTGCGAAAATTAGTTGACTGGTAAGAAAATGCCTAATCTTTTTGGTAATATTGCATAATCAAATAAATATCCTCTAGTTAATTATATAATGTTACAATAATTTATTACAACTTTTTTTATGGATACACATTTGTTCTCGTTTAGAGACTTAAATATACTTGTTAGACCACTTAGATAAATGCTTAATGACATGTTGGTAAGTTGAAAAAAAATTAACTGTAAGATACTAAGATCATTAAAAATGAAAATTTATAAAATCCCAAATTAATATTTAGGTACGTTGCTTGAAAAGGTTGTCAAGTTCTTCTTTTGGCTCTTGTCCATCCCCATTTATGTTTCTTATTGTTTATTTCTTCAACTTTTTTTAGACCCATGTTTTCATGCCTTGATTTTCAGAAAATAAACAGCCTTTTTCTAAGTGGAGCTTTTTCATTGTTTTATCCCATTTAACCAAACAATCTACATGGAATAAAGTTGTTTAAACATGGTTACATGTGTTAAAAATATAAACTAATCATCTGTATTTTTTTCTACATCTTGTATATAACAAACACCATTATCATACCCACATTATTGATAAATAATTAACCACTACCAAATGGTCTACTGTTAAGGTTTCTGGATTCTTCAAAAGAGGTTAGAAGTTCAAATCTCATTAGTTGTGTATATTTAAGGGTGGTTAGGGACGGGTCTAAAACGGTCTCAGAATCAATCCGATAAGACCGCTTACATATGAGTAAAAAACTTGTCCTCCCAGATAAACTGAATAAGAAAAACCTCGTCCGTCCATCAATAAATGGTTAGCGAAGACATAATGATGGGGTAAATTGATATCCTCTTCACATTTTACCATATTTATCCCAAACAGTCTTTGTAACTTTCGTGCATGTACATTAATTTGATTGCAAAATGCCATCCCTCAACAGTTTGACTCTGTCCCACATAATGTACCCTTTGGTCTCCAAAAAATATCAGATCTAGTCTTGTTCAAATCCCTGCAAAGTCTCGTGGAATCACATACTCATGTTCATATTTAATGAACATGTTTCCGCAATGGTATGTTGGTGGTCAGGGACATATAGTGTGGCTTAAATTTATGTGAAAACGCCTTCTAACGTAAAAAAAGGCAAACACTCACCCTTCTCGGATAACCTGAATAAAAAAAACCTCATAGCTTCTCGCATCAAGCATTTGATCATGATAATATACAACGTAACACCAAAATCTCTGATTCGATCGTGACCCTGATATATGTGATGATACGTTGAATGTACACTTTACGCGAGATCTAGGTTGACAGCGAAACCGGTCAGCGGGCCCGAGCCACGCAATAGTGACTTCCTTTCACCTCACCGACGTTACATCTATCAATTATTGTTGTCATACGTTTGCATTTAATTAGGTATCAAGAAAATCATGTTGTTTCCGTATAGACCGTATTCATATTATTTAATGTTGACCCACCGCCAATATAGTTGACCCCTTTATAAATGGACTACTCGTATTACTATTTATTACCACTTGTTTTTTAACCTTCTCATTCGAACTAGATTTGATAGTTACAACTCACGGATACAATGTGCAAGTGAATAGTTATATGTCCTCTAAAATTTTTAATTACCAATCGACATCATACCGACAATATGATATTTCTAGGTTTATATCTTTTCTTGTGAAATGACTATTAAAAAAGTACGAGTATCTCAGAAAAGATATTTTAAAGATTTCCTTTTTTTAATTCTATAAAAAAAAAAAAGAAAAAAAAAAAAAAAAGAAGACAATTTGATGATGACAAAATATCAAAATGACTAACTATATGTCTTCTTTACATAAAAAAGGATGTTTAAAAGATATAGTTCCCTATAATTGTAAAACTAGGGTTTACGACTAGTGGACTTTCTGATACAATGTAAAACTGAATTATGTCTCATATCTGAATAACGAGTCTCGACACAATATAAATAATAACAAACCAACATAAATGGGCTAATCCCGTCATAAACTAACATGGGCCTAATGTAATATAATGACCCACTAACAATAATAACATTTTGATGATGACAAAAATTAATGATAAAAATATGTTAACTATGTTCAAAGCCTAGGATTTAAGTTTGGTTATGATATAGATTTGAAATACTTGCTTCAATGACATTTTGATCAGTTTTGGTGGTTGGGCTTCTATTATTGGGCTGTGTGATGTAAAAACCCATGTACAACTTTTTCTTAACTTCTTTAAGGGTTTTGTTTTTTTTTTTTTTTTTTTTTTTTTTTTTTTTTTTTTTTTTTTTTTTTAAATTTAAATGTTAAAGTTATATTATACTAAAAAGAATTGGTTTGCTGATTTTAGTATGTAAACATGTCAAACCATTGTTATTGGTTATTAGGCTCAAACTGAACCATACATGTTACGGAGTACATTACTATAGAACATATAAATTTCTAAACAATGAATTTGGTTTAAAAAACATGCAGGAGCATTCATAACAGCAGACAGAAGAAAATTGGGCTTCTTTTCATGTGGAACCGGGAACCCAATGGACGACTGCTGGCGTTGTGACCCAAACTGGCAACGTCACCGCAAGCGTCTAGCAGACTGTGCCATTGGGTTTGGACGCAATGCAGTTGGTGGTCGTGATGGACGGTTCTATGTTGTAACCAACCCAAACGACGATGATGCAGTAAATCCACGACCAGGAACTCTAAGACACGCAGTAATCCAAGACAAACCTTTGTGGATTGTCTTTAAACGAGACATGGTTATTACCTTAAAACAAGAACTAATCATGAACAGTTTCAAAACAATCGATGCTCGTGGAGTTAATGTTCATATTGCAAACGGGGCGTGTATTACAATACAATATGTAACAAATATTATTATCCATGGTCTGCATATACATGATTGTAAGCAGACGGGGAATGCTATGGTTAGAAGCACCCCATCTCATTATGGTTGGAGAACAATTGCGGACGGTGATGGCATTTCACTCTTTGGAGCGAGTCATGTATGGATTGACCATAACTCGCTATCCAGCTGTGCTGATGGGCTAATTGATGCCATCATGGGTTCAACTGCTATTACTATATCTAATAACTTATTCACCCACCATAATGAGGTACTCAATATTACATTTTGGCATGAACTGAAATTTGAAATCACATGACATTCTAATGTGCTTTTTCGGCTTCATAGGTGATGCTATTGGGTCATAGCGACTCCTATACCCGAGACAAGGTTATGCAAGTGACGGTTGCCTACAACCATTTCGGAGAAGGTCTTGTTCAGAGAATGCCAAGGTACAGAACAAGCTTATGCACGAAATTGGTACCTTTCTTATGCATTAGCTTGTACTGAAAAGGGAAACGGGTTAAAAAGTTGCCTAAAATGTATCTTTTAGTATAGTGTTTTTATTCTTACTTTTATGTATGCAGGTGTAGACACGGGTATTTCCATGTTGTAAATAATGACTACACACACTGGGAAATGTATGCTATCGGTGGCAGTGCAAATCCCACAATTAACAGCCAAGGCAATAGATACCTTGCTCCTTCTAATCCTAATGCCAAAGAGGTATGCATATACTCATACAAAACAGAATCATGGATCCTGTTTCGAGAAAAAAAAAAAAAAAAAAAAAAACTAATTATGAACTGAACTGGTGTAAAACAGGTGACAAAGAGAGTAATAACAAGCGGGAAATGGAAGCAATGGAATTGGAGATCAGAAGGAGACCTAATGTTGAACGGTGCATACTTTACAGCATCGGGTGCAGGAGCAGGAGCCAGTTATGCCAAAGCTTCAAGCTTAAGTGCAAAACCATCTTCTGTGGTCGCTACTCTTACTTCAGGTGCTGGTGCACTTGTCTGCCGCCGTGGTAAGCAGTGTTAAAAAAAAGATTAACACCAAAAAAAACAATCTTCTAGAATTACAATTATTTGAGCCGGTGCAACCATCCACCGGTCGACTTCCCATTGTTAGATGTTCAACCTCGGCCCCGCCACACTGGACAGGCACAGAAGCGTTGTTCTCCCTCATGTCTCCAAATTAATAATCTTTTATTTTTACACTATAGGCCTACCATCTTTGTAAATTTATGCAAATGATTTATGCACATTGAATATGAGGATATATAATCTTATTTTAGTGCTCGAATGTGTGAGTTAACGGCATTTAGACATTTCACTTTTGAATATGAGGATATATAATCTTATTTGTAGTACTCGAATAGTTGAATGTGTACCAAGTTAAGGGCATATTATTAGACATTTTGCTTTCGTCACATATCTAGTTCAATTGTTACATCAACGATAATTAATCACAAAGGAATTCATACAAGTTATCATACATCCAAATAACAAATACTTCTCCAAAATATGAACTAAAAAGCAAGATAAAAAAAGGCGTACCAACTCCACTTCTTGTTTCAGTCTATACAATGCTGATACACTACGCGGTTTGTTCTCCTCCAACTGCATAACTACCTCATCTACTCATCTATCAAAGGTCTAACAGATACAACCGGAACACAACATCCCATTGCAAGTTTCTACGCTTGCGCAACCCCATCGTCCATGGGACTCCTTATCCCCTTCAAAATCACCACATCAAAAACCTTCATAGCCATTTCCTCTAACACCGCTGCTTTTACTACTGAAGGCAAATCAATATAATTCTCTGTTTTTCCCTGGTTTTTTTCCTAACAAAATTTCTAACAGCTGGCTCCCAAAAGCATTTTTTTTTTCACCTTACGAAGATCTGGTGCTTCGTAGTTTGTATCCATCTGCTTTTACAAGTGTTACAGTTTCGTTGGCTATTGGTGGGACCATTAGTTTTTAGAGCCCAAAATTTGTTAGCCTAGCCACAAAAAAAGTCACCCACAAGTATGTTTCTTGACATCACATTGCCATGTGTAATAGGTGTTTCGATACCAGTAAGTAGATATGCAAGTCCATTGGCTATTGGCAATGCAATCTTGTGCCGCCATGCCCATTTAATACTTGTTTCACTGGTATTTATTCTGCAGAAAAGAGCCACAAACCAAATCCATTTACCGGAAAATCATCACTATCCAAGCAACACAGTGAATTCACAGCAGTGGAAAGAAGTGACCACATTTTTAGTCATCTTGCTTTTATTTCAATCGCAGACAAAATAATCGTTCTTGCAAAGAAGCCAACAAATTATAGTTCTTTACTTTTTAATGTAAACTAACCAACCATCATTCATAAAAAAAATGCCATAAACTCATGGTACTGTCTGAGATTGCCTTTTAAGCGCTTCTCTGCTTAAGGACTGCTTATCAGCTTATATGTTTAGCAGATTAGCAGTTGAGTGTTTGGACAAAACTGCTTAATTACTTATTTAAGTCTATAATAAGCTGAGTACCTACTTATGCTTAAGCAGTACAAGCACCTCAAAATAAGCAATCACAAACACCCTCTATATTGGTTTTGTGCCCTTTTTTTCCTTTTAATAAAAAACAGCTATTTAGTATTGAAAAAAATAAAGTACGATATTTCAAGCTGATACATATTCAAGCATTCCAAAATTTCTCTAAGTTGCCAGTCTTAAGTTCTAATGGCATATAATCTATGTATGACTATAAAAGGTGTAAAGTAAATCACTAGCAGTCTATCAATAGTTATAATCTATGACAAAAGAAATAGAATACAAATAACTCTGCGCATACCGGCCATGTAAAAGTTCATGCAGAGTTCATTTCGGTAAATAGTCAAGACCAACTCTTCCCAATTGTTTAATCACAATCATAATTCATACAAGACCTCAAATCATTACAACTTCCATCCCTCAACAACCTCAAAAGCAATTGTCCCGCCATCTGAAAGCTTTGCCTTATTATAAACCGGCCCATAACTAGTTTTCTCCATAACTTGAACAGTCGCATTCAACACATCCTGTAAAGTGAAATGCTCGTCATCTTGAAAACGCATATTGTATGTCTAGTCATGTTGACTTGCAAGTCGAGCGCACAATTGGCTCTCAACAAGGTGTACTTTAAATGGGATCATAGATTCATAGTCATGAGATACCTCATCAAGTCATTAACTGATATTCGTATGCAACATAAAACTTAAAACACAAAAACTTCCCGCTATTTAGAGAAACTTTTTTTTTTTTTTTTTTGGTTAACCATGATTTCCGACCTTTTGTCCATCTAATCCACAAGATTTGAACCCACCGCCACAGGCTCAAACCAGGTAAAGCCCTCCCTTTTCTGAAGGTTGGCGTGACCGCTTCAAGGTTGTTTGCACCTAGCATGAATTGAACTTAAGGCCTCACATGTTAGAGAACTTCAATTTCAAAGCTCCTAATTTATCTAGGTATAGTGTTAAACAATAATAGAAATGAGGGAGAGTTGCCCGTGCATTGCGATGGGAAACAAAACAATCAAGGGCTAAATTTGAGAGTGGCTCAGTCGCTCAGAGGTGTGGGTTTTTCTAGACCCATTTTGGTTGGTTTCTTCAAATAGCCCGAGCAACTACTCGACTAGCGACTTTAACAAAAATGCGACATGTGCCACCACAAAAAGTAGTGCCTAATCATTATGGGAATTGATTTGCACACTCAAACTTTTGATTTGAACACTCCACTGTGTGCATTGAATACTTGTACAAGGTTCACAGTGTACTTTAACTGTTTGTACAGTTGAGTGTCCCAATCACAAAATTGAGTGTGCAAATCACCTCCCAATCATTATGTGTAAGGCACAAGTACGGCTCTTTTTGACATACTTATCACTAGCGACTTTTAAAAGTTTGAGCGACTTCTAATAATTTTATTGAAAGTCGCTCAAACTTTTAAAAGTCGCTAGTCATAAGTAGGTCAAAAGGAGCCCTACTTGTGCCTTACACATAATGATTAGGCACTACTTTTTGTGGTGCCACATGTCGCATTTTTGTTAAGGTCGCTAGTCGCTCGGGCCATTTGAAGAAACCAACCAAAGTGGGTCTAGAAAAACCCACACCTCTGAGCGATCGGGCCATTTATAGAATTGCCCCAATAATCAAACAGTGTATTCATTTCTCGAATTTCAACTAATCTATAAATAATTACTTGTTAACATTTTTACCCAGAATAATTTTTTTTGTTAAATATTCAATCATGAACCTTGTTTGTAACATAGCCTATTTGTTACTGCACATAAACCAAATAAGCGTCCCTAGAAGATACATAAAACAATGACATAAGTGGTCGCAACAATGAAAAATGATGGATTTTCAATAGGACACATATTTTTAAAAGTGCAAAAACAACTCTATTAATTTGCATTGCGGTGGGATTTAAAATTAATTAATAATAAGTATTTAGTCACTTTAGTTTCAATTAATAGCCGGTGCAAAAACATTATTGATATGTAGTCACGAAATAAGGTTATAAAACTAATAAAATTTTCAACAAAACATGTTTATAATAAGAAAATAATGTAGATGTATAAAAATATAAAGTTTAATAGGTTTAGGAGTTTATTTGTTTTATTGTTACATAAAGGGTATTAAAGTATAATAGAATTATAAGTATCACTAAACTTAATGGGTGTTTAGCAAAATTTGATAAGTTAGTGGTTATTTTCACCAAATTTCGAATTTACTTACACGCATTAGTCACCCCCAATTGCAAAAGTAAAATCTGTTATATAATAAAGAAATTACATAAGTTTAGAGTGTTTTTCTCATATAAAAATAAATTGGACAAATAAAAAGAACTCGATTTTGACACATAAGCGGAATCAAACAATATGATTGGCTAATAAAATGTCAAAATTGAATTGATTTTGGTTAAACTTTAATAAATTTGATGAAAAATTTAATTGAGGAAAAAAAACATATAAAAATATAGATGTCAAATTTAGAAAAACAAAAACTTACAAAAAGAAGAGGTAATTAATAAAACTTTAATGTAAAATTACAAGTTTTCATGTTTTTTTAATAAATTTATAAAAAACACAAATAATCACTTACACTTTATACCCCTATACTTTATAATATTAACTTTATTTAAAATTACATGAGTATTAATATTAGTTTTTAGTATACGTTAAATATTTTTTAAAATTAATGTTAGTTTTAAACTTTCATTCATTTTTTTTATTATTATTTTTTTAATAAAGACTCATGTTACTATTTAAAAGTTTAATTTATGTGTTCACAAGTTTGAAATACAATTATTAGTAACGGGAATATAAATATCAAATGATAAGCACGATACTGTGATATGAAAATAAATATACGCGATTCTACTTATAACAACAACTCATGAAATTGTAATTTAAAATTTGTATATGGATATCCATAAAAACATTTTAAAAACTTTACGGAGCATATTTTAACTTCATCAACGCTCATTATGTGCTATTAAATTTATACATTTTGTACAGCATGATATCAATAGTTAAAGTTAAACAACAAAATCAACCTCAACCTCAACATGTCTGTCAGTTAAAAATGTTATATAAAGCTAATTATTAAAAAAAAAAAAAAAAACAAACACATGAGTTAGATAGTCATTGTTTAATATAGAAGGTGTCTTCCTTAAATTATATAAAAAAAATGCACGCATCACAATCCTTATTTGATAACAATCACCGCCTAAATTAAAAAAAAAAAAACTCTCTATATATATGATAACCTAACTTTATTTATTGACGTGATGTTTTATCAAAAAAAAGAAAAAACATAATAGTTAGCTGTTGTAAACGAATTATATGTAAGAATATTCAAAAAATTAAAACACATAAACCACAAATACAAAAAATTTACAAAATTTATAGTGAACTTTTTACATCATAAAACACATGCGAATTATTCAGCAAGAATATATAAGTAAAAGAAATACCACAATTACAAAACATATCGTAAATTGATAACACGAGTTTGCAAAACTAAAAACATATATCACTAATATCTCATGCAAGTCAAGTATCATCATTTGATTTTGTTTGAATAATAAAATATAATTTTTAATTTAAAAAACTCTCCTAAAATAATAGGTAGGTTATAACAATATACATATGACTTTTTATTTTTGGTTCACCAAGTAAAATCATTTGAAACATGTTAAGTGGTTTATTTCTTAATCGTTAATAATACATAATTAAAACAAAATTTTAAAAACCCTGTACGTGCACATGTATTATAACTAGTAGAATGAAAATTTGAATACCTTTTCGTTCATTTTTTAAGTGTGATATCTTAACTAGCAACTCTTTTTCAGCATAAAACCAAATAACATATCGTGATCAATCAACGCATGCACATATGCCTTCCAAAAAGAATGTACATAACGATAATGTATACACACACTCAGGGACGGAAATTGAATGCTGTTATTGAGGGCTAATTTGAAAAGTATTTATTTTAAGGGGCCAATATATACTATGCTGAAATTTTTATATTAGAATGACTAAAACCATATATAAAAGAGTATATAAAATGTACATAGAATCAAAAATTTTAAGGGTGCCACAATCCCTTCAATTCTTTTTAAGTTCCGTCCATGCACACACTCTTAATTGATGATTTTACTTCTAAACTATCATCATTTGAAAATTACATATACATATTCATGCGCATACTCATAAACTAAGAATATATGTGCAAGTCAAAATACGATTACACATCAATGACTAAATCCTAACTCTTCTGGCACGATCAATATTATTTTGAAAATATTCACAATGATTGGTTATATTTTCAACTATGTTTGTAAATAATTGTCAACTCATTCGGAACCTCACACAGAATAATTCTTCGCCTAACATTGGGTTTTCAAAAAAGTAAGCAGCCACTAGATAATCATGAACACCCAAACGATCTCTACTTGTTACGTTTTATGAATCGAGCTTTTTTCAGTTCCTCGCAAACTTTCAGCTTGATTATTCATATTGTATTTCGTCGTACTTTTAAAAAACTCGTGATTTAGACTATACTTACTTCTATTTCTTTGTCCGAGAATGTAAACATGATAATTTGAGAATCCATTTGGTGTGAGAAATTAAAAATATGTATTTGAAAATGAGAAAAAATGTATTTTAAAAAGTGTCATTAGAAACAGACGGGTATTAAATCAAGATACATAATTATGACACTATCTATGTCATATTAGTTGTTTACATAGCAAAACGCTCTAAAATCTAAGGAAAGATTAGGTTGCATAATTCATAGGCCTAAGCAGGAAGGATTTGGGCCGAAGAGATGGGCCGAAATGGAAAGATGGTTGGATACGTTGATATGCTTGTAACCTTTGGGTTGTCATAAAAACATGATATATTAGGATATATTACACGCTCTCAGAACACTTAGAATGTTCTAGAGTAATAGCTTGTAAAATCATTCATCCATTGTAGAGTATTTTACAGATGAGTCATCTAGAATATTTCCATGTAATGTTTGTAGGCCTCAAACTTCTATATAAAAGAACATAGTATCTCATTTGTACTCGCCTTATATTTAATGATATCAAAGACTTAAAAGGATTCACCTCTTGTAGTTGAAGTCGTAGTTTTTGAATTTGATATCATTTATCACTCACAAAATTTCTAAGCGTTTTCTTTCAAAAGCCTGCTTAACATAATTAATAGCACGAAATGTAAGTGCCCTGATGGGTTAAACTTTAACCCTTGACATGTAGCTTTATTTGAGATGGTGTTTCCCGACAACAAACCCAAAATTGTGATGACACTACAACAAAATACTAATATACTCACACTTATTAGAGCATGTAGCTACACTTTAAAGTGTGAAGAATCAAAAAGTTCACACTAGTATATGTGTGAACCAATTGGATGTAGCAAATATTTTCACACTTTTATGTGTGGAGTGTTACGAAGATTTTTATACACTTTTAAGTGTGAGGGTTTTAAAATATTTCTAAACACTTTTAAGTGTGATGATTTGATTTTGAAATAATTCTTCACACTTTTTAGTGTGAAGATTTGATTTTGAAATAATTCTTCACACTTTTAAGTGTGATGTTGAAATTCTTCACACTTTTTAAGTGTGAGGATTTTGAAATAATTATTCACACTCGTAAGTGTGAATATCTTTAGAAAAAAGCTCACACTTTATAAAGTGTGAAGAAAAAAATGTGTAAAAATGACAATTTTGTTGTAGTGTGAGTTCATTTCATAACAACATGTTGGAATGTTTACATCAACACTTCGAAGAAGTTTGCCAAGATGCAACACCAAAGAAATCCTTTGGATAAAGACGAAATCAGAAGTAACACACCACAAAGGGTAGTCAAAAGATTGGTGTTGTATTAATGCCAATCGGCTCATAAAGAAAGAACAAATGATGTGATGTTTGAGACCTTCACCCCTATCTCTATTTATAGAGATGATAGGCATTCTAACCGACCTAGGCTTGGGCTTCAAACCACAACCGACTTAAACTATAACATCCTAAAAGGAGCTAATGTATGACTTGCATTGCAAGCAAATATTCAAACATAAAGAAAACTAAACTTATCTACCATCCACTTAATCGACTTAACATAATGTAGCTAGACTTGACAGTAAAACTAACAATTTCCACGTTAGTGACAAGACTAGTTAACCCCAACACCAAGTATCTCCATACAACACCTGAATTTCGGGCCTGAAATCACCTTTATAGATGCATCGGCTACGTCTTCCATGCCTAGCTTTGGCACTCCAATCTCTCTAGATTCAACGATCTACCTGATGCCTTACGTTGATATGCTTTATCCTCTCCTGAAACATTGTATTTCTTGAGAGATGAATTGCACCTTGATTATCATAATTCACAACCAATGACATTAGGTTTACTCCTAGCTTGATTAGTAGACCTTTAAGCCACATGATTTTCTTAACTTCTTCTGTAAGAGCCATATACTCCGCCTATGTAATAGATAATGCAACAACATGCATAGTTACTTTCGAACTCACCCCATAGCCATGTACCAGATCACTTACCGATTATCGACCTATCATTCTCAAGGACTTTCACTACAAAACAACAGGGCTAATGCTACGGTAGGAATCCGTTGCAAATGGCCATTTGCAACGGATTTGCAGCGGATTCCTACCGTAGCATTAATGCTCCATGGAAATTTTAGTTGCAACGGATTTCTAATGGGGCTAAAAATATTGCAACGGCTTTCCAACCAAGGAAAATCCGTTCTAAATTAGCAACCTGTTTTGCAACGGATCATATTCCAACAGTTTTTCTACGGTTTTGTTACGGTAGATATCGCAAAGAAATTGCAACGGATAATATTTGGTACGAGATTGCAACGGAATAAGTTTGCTATGAAATTGCAATGGAATAACTTTGCAATAGATTTGCAATGACAAAAAGTAGGAATGGATTTTGCAACGATATGCAATTGACGGATATGAAACGGTGTAAAATTGTAACGAGTTTTCAACGGAGTGTCACCGAAATAATTCCGTTACAAATAAAAAATGCATTTTTATATATAAAAATGCATTTAGCTAATTTTTCCGTAATATACAAATATCCAAAACTAAATACTTCCGAACGCGCAATTGAAACACAAATTAATAATTAGCCGAACATTCAAATATCATATTACACAGTTTTTCAAATCCTACCTAACGTACAACTTCTAAACCAAAAGTGAATTACACGAAGTATAAGAAACCAAATCCTACCGGATGGACCACTTCTTAACAAAATGTGTATAATTCACTAAGTTTTCCAAATCTACCGTACTACTTCAAAACAAAATGTGTATAAAACACGAAGTGTACCTTAAGCAACAAATGTTTAGGCGGAATGGGGAGTAGGAGGTTGCTCCTTCAATTGTGCCAAAGCCTCGGCGAGCCTCTCATTTGTTTCTTTCATCATTTCTTCCTTAAATGCCTCAAGATTTTCTTTGCTAAGCTTTCTTTCTTGTTCTATAGCTTCATCAAAAAGTTCCTTGTCTTTCTCTCTCGCTTGCTCTAAGTCTTTCAAAGATTTTTCTAGCACTTCAACCTTAAAAAAAAAATAATAATACTTAAACCAATTACAACGCATTTGAATTTATAAATACCTATTGTAGCCCACAAAAGCAACAACTTATCATAAATATTAAAGATATAAGTACAATTCCTTTCAATTAACTGATGTGTTTCAGTGGGGTACTAAATACCAATTTCAAATGGTTTTGCATAAAGAAGCATAAGATGTCCAAGAGACCAAGACTACACCACATGTATTCAAAGGCAATTCTACTTAGGTGCTGCTATCTAGGTCCCATGAAACCATCATGTGTTAGACTCAATTCAATTCAGTGAATGTTCAAATTCTGGAACAAATATTTACTTCATATATATTAACTGCAATCACAGCAACATTAAATTATGAACTAAAACCTGCTAATAAAGTACTCAAACCACTAAATCAGTAATCTTGTACAATCAGTTATATCAGTACAATCCTATTCTAATAAGGTTCTTGATCTTTTTATTTTCAGATAACTTCAAGAAAAAAAATATATTTAGTTTTGACCTGTTAACCCACTGTGATAGCAACAGTTTTGCAAGTAACACGGACAATTTTAGAGCAATTTTAACCAACAAGTTTGCACTAGCAATTTAACTCTATTACGACTATTTTACACAAAAAACAACCCCATATTAACATTACCAACCTATTATTATGCCCGTAATGTAGTACATATTGTGTTTTCTTATAACTAGATTAGATATGCTATGAAAATGAACAATAATAAGCTAACCTTCTCAAATCTCGTTGGTGGATGTGAGGTACTGGCATTGTGAGTAGAAGGCGTTCCCGTTAACAAAAATATGGGATCAGATGCATTGTATGCCCCAAATGTGTTTCCCCTATTAGGCGGAGTGACTTTGTTCCATAGCTCCTCATCATGTGGGTGTGTATCAACGTTCTCCCCATGACTCTCAATCATACCTTCTTGATATTTTTCCTATAAAACAGTCCCAAAATAATGATTAATTGTTTAAAAGTTTAATAGTGATCTACTAAAAGTACCTAATCAAAAAGAGGTTTGGATACTTACCATATGATGACGTGACTTGTCATTAACCCATCTCAGCTCAACCGCCTGACCTCCGCTTGACTCTCCTATCTCATTCGACTCTCCAACCCCAGTTGACATTGACGCTTCTGACCCGCCCGACCCGTTTGCCCCTGCTGACCCGTTTGCCCCTGACTACCCATTTGCCCCTGCCGACCCATTTGCCCCAGCTGGCCCGTTAGCCCCAGTGGAACGTATAGGACGCCCATGTTTGCTTTCCTACATGTTACATTGAAGGTATTTTTATTATTTACATACTGATTAGAATACCCTTGTGTGTCGGTCATCTTATACATCCACGCCCGATCACTAGTGGATGCCATAATTACTACATACGATTAAAGCAAACAACTACAATTAACAATATAAACTAGCATTTTGAATTTAACAAACTCAGTATACACCCATATCAATTTCATAATTCTTAAACCCTGAAATAAAGTAAACAACTACAATTAACAATATAAACTAGCATTTTGAATTTAACAAACTCAGTATACACCCATATCAATTTCATAATTCTTAAACCCTGAAATAAAGTAAACAACTACAATTAACAATATAAACTAGCATTTTGAATTTAACAAACTCAGGGGGGGGGGGGGGGGGTGTTTGTTTCGGCTTATATAGCGGGCTTATGGCTTATTTGGTTTTCTACTTATGTTTTGTAAGCTCACTTTTTTTTAAACTTTTCGGCTTATATAAGCCTATTTTGTCATAATAAGCTTATATAGGCAGAAAAGTGTCAAATAAGCCACAAAAAGTGAGCTTATGAAACATAAGCCGAAAACCAAATAACCATAAGCCCGCTATATAAGCCGAAACAAACACCCCTTCAGTATATACCCATATCAATTTCCTAATTCTTAAACCCCAAAATAAAGTAAACAACTACAATTAACAATATAAACTACCATTTTGAATTAAACAAATTCAGTATACACCCATATCTGTTAAAGCTAGAAACATAATTTCACATCAAATATGAGTAAGAAATTATGATTATTTTAACAAATTCAGTGTACACCCATATCAATTTTATATTTGGTGAAACTCAGTATACACCCTTAACAATTTCATATCAATTTCATACTGAATTTCGTATAAAGTTAACAAAATTCAGTATAACCCATATCAATTTAACAAGTTCAGCCACATGTAGGAACAAATAGATAATAATTTCACCCAACAAGAATAGCTTCAATTCAAAAAATTGCTTATATTCGAACATAATTTTACATAAATATATACAATTATACACATAGGAACAAATCAGATAATAATTTCACCCAACAATAGGTTAAGATGCTTACGGTGGTTGTTTCGAGTGGTGATGGTTAGGAATTTCCTGGTGACGTTGAGAGAGTTGTAAGAAATGGGGGTGAGGTGAAATTTGGATGGAAAGTGTTAATGTGAGATCTAGATCTATTATTCTCATATGTGGACAAAGACTAGTACTATTATCCGGACAAAGACCGTTCCAATATCTGGACAAAGAGTAAGCGGGAAATGAAAATTGGACTTGGGCGCTAAATGATTTAGGTGCAAGCGGGAAAATGAAAGTAATGATGGCGGCAAAAATAAGGGGAATTTGGGTCGGGTTATTTACAGTGTTTTGAAACCCAGGTCGACCCGGCCGAGTTAATCAGTTCGACCGGTTCCGGTAAAAAAAGGGGTCAAAACAAACCGGGTTGCTAAAACCGGTTAGACCCACCGGGTTTTGGGTGACCCAAGTCAACCTGGTTCTTGAAACCCGGCCGGGTTTCGTTTTTTCAAAAAAAATTAATAAAAACCCAGGTTGACCCGATGGTCGAACCGGTTGACCCGGCGGTTGAATCGGTTGACCCGGTCAAAAAACAAAAAAAATAATAAACTGAAAACCGGGTTGACCGAGCTATCAACCGGTCGAACCGGTTGACCCGGTGACTCGATCGGGTCGATTTCGAACCCAGTTTTCAAAACATTTGTTATTTAGTCATAAATTTTATTCGGGTCAACTCGAGTATTAAGTAAAGTCGGGTATTAAGTTGAAAAAGTATTTGTTTAACTTGCGTTCGGGTCAACCTGTTTGACCAAAAAGTAAAGTTTTGCAATTTTTCGTGACCGGTCAGTGTGTGGAAACAGGCTAGACGACTTCGTCACAACCCTAAGGTGAAGTCGTCCTAGCCAATAACCTAAAGCCATCACATAAAGTCGGTGGAAGAACGAATATTCACCTTTACACCAGAATAGTACGAACCTGGAATCCTAGAAAAATATATTAGCTATCATACTAAACTTGCTTTTTTGTATTTATTTAACAAGAAATGAAGACTCGCGGTTCAGAGAGACCGAGTTAACAGAAGACAAACAATAGGATGCATAAGCATTTACTTAGGTGATTATCACCCTTGGTCTCTGCCAGTACATATACGTGTGTACTTATACAAATGGTATGTTTATAGATCATGGGGATCTATAACCATATAATGAGATACAATGCGTATGTATCGGGAGTTACAGGTTATATGTTATTATGGAGTGTGGGATATGATCCGGGTGTGATTAGGGGCGTTGTAAGATTCGGGTGCTGGTGCTACAAGGCTGTATGACCTTTAGGTATTACGAGATTCAGATAGTACAAGCTTTGAGTACGACCAATGATGTTGTTGGAAGTGATGCATTAAATGTTGTGGACTTCGAGGTATCCTTTTAGGAACCCGCTAATATGAGCGAACAATTAACCTTGTCATGGGGACCCGCCCGTAATCAAGCTCCAACATAAGAATATGTATCGGGTTAGAGAGAATAAGCGAATGTGAGTTAGAGAGTGTAGTAAATGCTCGCATTCAATGCATAATAAGTAAAGTGGGTAAAGGATGTTTATAATACTCTTTGGGGCACCCTTTTACCTTGTTGTTTGTGGCTCAGGCTTGTTGTATCGGTAATGCGTTACCCTCGCCGTTCTATTTAAATCCATGAGACTGGACAAGATTATTTGGTGTTGTGTTTCTTGTTTGTGGTAGTTGCTCTCTCCACATGCTAACATGTTGTCACTCCCAAGATGCTAATGCCTCCGGAATTGATTGGGTTCTACCCACAATGAGTATCTTTGGAGGACCGTTCCGGCATCCAGAAGACAAATGTCACTATGGATGGATAGGGTTTGGGTCCGAACCATCGATACATCATCAAGTCCTCCCCACCGCCCACCCCTAGTCCAGTATAATCGAGTCAATGCTTGGTGATGTTGCACTTCACTATTCTTATTCGGCCATTTATTGGGCTCTTTGAGTTGTACCGGCCCATGTTTTATCCGACTTTGTTATTGTTACTCTAATTTACTTTCTTCGGCATGACAAGTCTGTATGATTTATGTGCATTATATAAATAATTATATATAGTTATTTATAAATGAGACTATGGGGTCACACACAATGACACGAGATTTCGATTTTATATGTATATTATAAATATATAATTGATTATTTAAGTGAAATAAACACCGGGCTTAATCAGCTGGACTGATTAATTCGTATTGGGCCATAATTGAACAAGTTGATACTGATGGTTATCTTTTAAGCATTATAAATAACCTAATTAAAAATTAGTGTTTCAGTCGAACACCCGAGCACACAAAAACACATAGTTGATCTTGAATACCGCAACTATAACTGTGTTGTTGATCAAGCACTAGCATATGTTAGAAATCGTTGCAAAATTTAATATATAAGTAGCATAAAATTTTAATAATTTATCCTTTTGTACATTTGAAAATTTTCCGTTGCAAATCGGTTGAAAAATCTCAAACATTTGCAACGGACTTGCAACGGATTTGCAACGGAAGTATAAAAATGTTATTCTTTTATATATTTTTCAATATTCCGTTGGAAAGTCTCTGCAAAATTTTAAATTTTCCAACAGATTTGCAACGGAAATATAAAATATTTTCTTTTACATTTAAGTTTATTCTTTTTGTTATAAATTCGTAGCAAATTTGCAACGAAATTGCAACGGGGAATATAAAAATAAATTTAAAATCAATTAGTAAAGTTTTTGCAACGGATTTGCAACCGTTTTCTATGTCGTAGCAAATCTGTTGGTAATCCGTTACAAAACAGTAGCAACTTTGCAACGGAATTTTTCCGTTGTAAATTTCCGTTGCATTAGCCTGTTTGTGTAGTAGTGTTTAGTATAATCTACATCCACAAAACCTTCAACATGTACATGCTTTCCTTGATCTCTACAACACCCTAGACCCACATTAGCAGTGCACTTCAAGTAATTCAAAGTCTACTTCACTGTCTCCTAATGGTTCTTACTTGTATTCACCAGCTCACAATGCTAACAGCGTACGCAATATTCGGTCTAGTGCAAACCATCAAGTACATTAAACTACCATCATCATTTGCATATATGACCTTACTCATTCTTTTCACATCACAATCATAGTAGTTAGTCTATTATGAGTATAGCTCTCTAATTAGTAGCATACATATCTTTTGTTGTAGGATGGGGAAATAATGCCTAAGTATCATTATGAGGAAAAGATTAAATGGCGTTACATATTTGGAAGAAAAGCTCAAACTCTTAGGGATATTCCTTTTTACAAAAGCTAGTATGAAAAAGTTTTAAGACAATGGTGTCCCAAATAATGGGATATGTAACACTTGTGGTGGAGATTAATTTTCTGGAACATAACAACATAAATAGGTTGAGACTATGCATACTATAAGTATTTAGACTTTTGACCGTGGTAATAACAGGGTTACTTGAGTGAGGAAAAGCATATATCAATTTCTTTTGTTTGGCCGTTGGAGTAGAAGCGTGTCTAGTATCTTTTGGGGCCTTGATTGGGAAGATTCCACCATATGCGTTACTTATTCGCATAGTGACTGGTGATTTTATTTATTTATTATCTTTTTTAGGTAAAAAGAATTTCTCAGCTTGCTTATCAAAATCTGGTTAAAGCAGCCATGACACAAAGCAAATAAGCAAAGAAGTTAAAATAGCTTACCACCACTCAACATCTGTAATATGGTCTTTTGGCATTTGCCCAAGCCCAAGCCCAATAAATAGGTTTAGTCATTAGTATAAATAATGATACACATGTAATCATAATTATGAATTAGTGAATATCTTGTATTAATATGGTATTGAGTTTAAGATCTTAAATATTGACTTATGTAATTGCTATTTTCTTTGGATTTACTCATTGCATAAAAAAAATGAAGTACAATTTGGTATGTATGTATAAACACTATTAGACCGAAATAAAGTCTTTGCAATGTGACCATGGTGGTGACTTTGATAACCACAAATTTCATTCCCAAAACATCCCAACAAAACACAAAATCAGAAAGAATGATACAAATCATAAACAATCTTATTTGTACTCTTCTTTTCCAAGCAAATCTTCCCCACCAATTTTGGGTCGAGGCTTTACATAAATTACACACTTAATTAATATTTTAACATGGACGGCCATTAACAAGAAACTACATTTGCCAAATTATCTAAGTAGTCACCAACCTATGACCACGTATACATCTTTGGTGCTTATGTTACCCGCACCTTTACCCTCTCACAAATTAGAACCGCGACTCTACCCGTCGCATTTTTCTTGGCTACTGGTTACATCACCGCGGATATCGATACCTAGACCTAGCTACCAATAAAATCATTACATCTCAGGCATATCACGTTGATGAAAATGTATTTCCCTATGGCTCCACCACTTCCCTATCCTCTCTGTCTTATAACTTTGATTCGTTTGTACTTTTGTGCATTCTAAGCCAGTATTGTATAGTAGTAGGGCTTGGCCCATGCGCATAATGTAATCCCTAGTTTGTACGTGTATATATTTGTTATACTTTTGTACGTGTATATTGTTATACTTTTAAGTTTTAATGAGAAGATCATCCGCATTTACGTCTATCATTAATTGTCTCTCTCATTGACGTAAAATTTTATGCAAACGATAAAAGTTTATAAAGAAGATCAGAATTTAAATGTCTGATTATAAATTGGATAATAGTATAATTAAATGAAGTAAACATATAAAATTTGATAAAATGATTAATCTTCAAACATTTTGCATTTGGCTCGACATTAATTTTCTTTTGCAGGATCAGCAGCTTTTTTGGTTTTTTCGCATTTTCTTTCACTTATTGAGCTACTTCTTTAGCGACATTCCACGCATCTTGTGCTTGGTTTCGCTATCTCGGCTATGTTTTCTGCTGTTCTGGTATAACTTTCCCGGCAGAATCTCTAGATTGGTTTGAATTAATCTTTCAAAATGAGGAAAACAAGAATAACCCTATAACAGTTTTCCTTTCGATGGATATATAAGATAAAGATGTGTTTGTAATTGTAGACATGTAGATCTTATTTGGTGATTTGGAGTTTTGGACAATGAGCATATAAGGTATAGTAATACCGAAAAAAATGACATAAAGTAATTGATACTCCATAATATTTTGGGCATGAGAAGCTGCCGCTACAAACGTTTGAGGCCTTTGGAGACGACCCAAGTTCTAAAGGGCTGTAATATTTTCCACCAATTTAATGTCTTGTTTGTTATAAAGCAAAACAATTACACCATTAAAATGTCGATCTTAAATTCGTTGCAAAATATGTCGACTAGCTAAGCTAAAGTTTTTCTAATAAATAGTTCTTCACCAACCAAAAATTTACATTACATGTCAGATTATTGTGAAAAGGCATATCAATAAGTTTGCAAAAATTTAGTGATTTAATGGCTTGCATCCCAATTGTAACCCATATTGTGTGAGAAGCTCCCTAACCAAATAGTTGTGGGTTTAGGACTTTAGGTCATGCTTACGACATGTGAAATAGATTTGTGATGTAAATGTTGTGAGAGTTAAAATTGACGATCTAAAAAAAAAAGAAGAATAAAAAAAGTTTCCTCTCATGAGGATCATATATAAGCCTTATGCTTACAGCTTACATATATACAAACATGCATGTACGGATACGTTGTCGAGAAAGAGAGACACGTGGACGTATTTGTGAGAAGCGGGGAAAAAGACCGTCGGAAAAGGGTGCGGACGCGTAAGTTTATGGAGGCAGAGACAGAAAGGGGGGGGGGGGGGGGGGGGGGAGGGGGCAGGGGCACGTGCTTTTCTAGCGAAAAAAATTGTAGTTTATATTTTTTAAAATATTTGGCTATTTTTGTAATTTGCTCCCCCTAACGAGTTGATTTGTAGCGTAGTTTCTAAAAATTATTAAAGTTTGCATCATCGATCATAACTTTCTGGCTCCCCCATCTAAGGTCCTGACCATTGTAAGGCTTATACGTGGCTAGTGCAACTCCATGCCATTTTCTTTTACAGATTTACGTCTTTATCTTTTACTGTATATCATCTCATATGCTTAAGCAAATTAAATTCTCGAATAACAAATAATTATTTGATCAAACCTAAATACGTACTGATAGGTACGTAACTAAACATCTGCTTTTACAAATCAGCATTTAGCAAAACCTTTTTACATACAACTCAAATCTAGTTAGTTATTTATAGTCTGAAACCCATAGAATCACATCAAACAAAAAATCACATGTATTTCAGTACGAAACAACGAATATCCAAACACCGTATTAGACGGACTATAGTATGTTCTTAGAAAAGTTTTGACCAGTATATCATAAATGAGAAATATGTTGGTAGGTCTGCGTGAGGTTAATGCAGGAGGCAATGACATGATACAAGAAAAGTAATTCTATACACTCAACGGTGCACTGACATTCAATTACTTCTTCACCAACCAAAATTTACTTTGACATGTCAGATTATTGAGAAAACGCATATCAATAAGTTTGGAATAATCAGTGGCTAGATTTCTTTTGGTGTTGTTTATCATACGTGAATTAACAAGTTGATTCAAATAATGCAGTTATCTGATATCAGTTTTCAAATCTTTTTGATCATAGGGTTAATACACAAATGTGTCACTAAACTTTCAAAAAAAGTGCGCATAAATTAACGAGTTTTCATTTTGTTCATGAGTTACTAAACTTATACTCCTTAGATTACTTTCCATATTTTCAAAAAGACTGAACGCATATTTTTTGATAGTTAAGTAATATAAATGTCGTGTTTTTACAAGTTCATTCATCTAGCTTCACGTATAATTTTATAAGTTCGGTGACCCAAATATGTTATGTTTCATGAGTTTAGTAACCCAAATGAACAAAATGAAAGTTTGTTATCCTAAGCCCATTTTTTGGAAAATTTAGTAACGTATTTTTGTATTAACCTTTTGTTCATACAAGGTTATGAGTTTGTTTGCAAGTAAGCCAATTAATAGTAGGAACGACATTATTGCTAACCATCAAGGTTAATTGGTCGAGTTAGCAAAAGCTTGTGACTAGCTATTATCACCGATATGTGACAGTTTTCTATTTTATTTATAGTTTGGTGCAAGTTTATGAGTAACTACTATCGCTTTTTTCTGAACGGCGAAATTTATTAGAAACAAAAAATCTACAACTAGAGAAGAAATTACAAAGCAATGGCTGAGGGATTAGACATTTAATCAGTCAAGCTAAAATTCTTTTTGCATCTACTTGAAACATACATAAACGATCTAGAGACTATATCATCAAAAACCGTCGAATGTCTCAGAATTGAAGAACCAAAAAGGATTTGATTCGTGAAATTCCAAATCTGCCTCCATGAAATGTAGAAAACCTCTTCAAGCATCAATTTCTTCTTTGACGGTAAACGGATATCTTTAAACATGAGAGCCATTCTGCATACGAGGACACGTGATAAAAATCAATCTGCCACCATCTGCAAATCTTTTGATGAATGTTAGACGCCATCTCGCATTTGAAAATGATATGGGAAGTGTCTTCTATATCCTCATGACATACCGAACTACTATCACTAATAGGCTAATATGTGTGAGATGTCTCAAGCTTAATTATTGTTTTTGGCAACGAATATGAAGTGGTCACGCTAACTTCCCTATAATGATTCGGGGCTTTACCAGGTTTAAGTATTTGTGACGATAGGTTCAAGCCTTATCAATAAGTCGGCCTAAGAGTGGCAGACTGAAAAATAAAAGTTATCAGGTGCATTTCATTAAAACTAACCAAGACTGCACCCCTGAAAACCCGCGTCCTTGTGGCCAAACACTATGGTTAAGAAAAATAAGAATATGGGATAGCTCAAATAGTAAATGGCTCGACTCATGAATTTTTAATGTATCAATTGAATAAACTTTAATGTTCCATAAATCTTCTATATTCACATAATCTCTCAATATAATATATTTCTTTCGTAAAAAAGGAGGGAAACTAATAACATGTATTGTGGCCTTGTGGGGATGCAAAATTGAAACCTTTCTTGCCTGATAGAGTCAGACAACACTTGCTGCCTGCATTTATTTGGAAAAACTTTTGACCGTCTTCTTTTTATTTTAAAATCTCACAAAGGCTTTTTATAGTCAAACAAGTGATGTTTGGATCTCAAAATTAGTCAAAAAAAAGCTTTTACTCTTGATTTGAAAATGCAACTACATGAAACCTTATAACAACTTTGTTGTATTGTTAAAAAAGGGGTGTTCAAAAGTGGAAAAAAAGCATATTAATTTTGAATTGTAAAGATAATAAATTTCACTTTAAAAATTGCAACTACACAAATGAGGTTGGTTGGTGAATCAAATGTGTATGAGGGGCATGGTGGAATGGGGTGGGGGTCTGGTTACTAGCATGTGGATGGATACAGTAGCATTGTGAATTGATCCCCATCTTTATCACCATATCTATAAATTGGTGAATTGGAACATTTAATGGCATGTTTGGAATTGCATACTTTTAATGTACGTATATTTATGATCTTTAGCCATTTAAAACAAGCATCTACCCATGTGGTACGTTTTTTTAAAGTGGTTGCTTGATTATATAAACTTATAATAAGACAACTAGGTTAGTCGGACGGGGTCGTAACGATGATGGTCACCACAATTTTTTTATCGTCTATCCTTGATACTACCTTGCCACCACCTTTAATATCGTAGTAATCACCACTTTTTAACCATTTACTTGCCCTATTTAAAAACAAACATATCATATGTACCCAAAATGAAAAAGCACCACCACTTTCTTCTTCAATCGGTAGTCGGCAACACTCTCCTTTTTTTGTCTTGCTTCATGAATGGTCTCATCACCACTGTGGCACTCATTCACGCGTGCTAAATCCACTTCGCACATAGTGAAAGACTCCATACACCTGGTCTTAGCAATCACACACTTAAAAATCAAACATAAAATTTTCTTTTTTATATACAATATAATAGGCAGATCTCAAATCAAATGAAACATCATTTGAGAAAACGTTAATCTTTTTAAAAGAAGATAATATTATTCATGGACTAACGTCATGCGAGTTGACTACTTTCATTTTAATTAGAAAAAGGGGAATGACTTAGCCTCCTAAAAATGTTTCTAAACTTTTATATAATGTCACATGCTTATTTCTGGTAGAACTGTCAAAAAGTGAGTCATCTTTTCAACAAATAAGAAAAAGACATATATATTTTTATAAGGATAATTAGAAATGTCTTTAATTAGAAGGCTATAGCATCATTCAAGAAAAAAATCATTGAATTGTGGATGAGAAAGTTACAACTCGAGAACCTCTTTGTTGAGTTAGAGGATCTTTCATAAGCTAAGCATAACCGGTCCTCGTCATGAAGAAGATGGTAAACCTCCTAGTCTCGACTCAAGCCATCGATAGTATCATTCGCCGGTGATTTTAGTAGCATTAAACATTATGTGTAATGGTGATATACTCGAGACCAAATGGATTTCAAGTTAAGTTATAATACGAGTTTGGAGGCGCAGAGTGCATGCTTGTATGAACTAATTAACTTGATTTCAGGTACGAAAAATGAAAAAGATTGTGAATATAAGTCAAGAGGCATATAGTGAAAGAATTTTCGTGTGTTCACTAAAGTGTCGATACACGTGTCTGTCATGATTGCAGTTAACGACATTTTTAAATTGTTACAAAACTGTTTCTGGAAACATTTACAAGAAGTGTGTGACTTTTCACCAAATGGTGCGACTTTAATCAAGAGTCATAACTTTTCATAGAATCATCATTAAGTTTAAATATATGTAAACACAATTTGGTATTCAAATGAAGAGATTCATACTAACAATAAATTCACTATGTTTTGCTATCTTTATTTTGCCTAGAATTTGAGTTTTCATTCTTGTTTTATTACTATACAAATTTTTTGTAACCCAAGGCAATTAACATGGTAAAAATATTGTATCAGGAAAATAAACTTTTACACAATTTAAGAATTATCTAAGTAATCTTTTATTATGACACCCTAAAATCAACATCTTTGACCGAACGTGCATGATATCCAATTATCCATATAGCGTGATTCACAACGAGACACCTAATACTCAATGAAGTAAGGCTTTGTAGAAATTCATCTTTTCTTCTTTTGACAAATCATCAAGAGATACACATGCAGGTAGTATATACAATGGTCATCTTCGTATTTGTTGATGTTTTTCTTTGATTTACAACTCTGTTTAACCAACAAATTAGTAAGAGAGTGTGATACTTTATGCGAAAGGATCACAATGCTAGTCATCAGCGTAAAATGTTAATTCTCAAAGTTGATATAAATCTACGATGTCTAGTAAATATGAACTAACCTAGCGCGCGGTAGAAAAAAAAAAAAAAAAAAAAAAAAAAAAAAAAAAAAAAAAAACTATGTTTCTCAACTACGTGGTCCCAAGTTACATTTGAAAGGGAACGATATTTTCTTTTTGGTGTAAATGCTTGTCATGTTAATAATGTTTTTCCATATTAATGTCGTCTCCGTACATTTCTTGTTTGTTAGTAATATTTAATATAATCTATGAGCTTTGGGTATGGTAACGACGAGCTCGATGTTATGCCTAGTTGGCATCGGTGTTGCTGGCGTTACCAAACCGGCCTCACCACAAATCCAACGGTGTCGGGTTGGGCGTTGATGCACCAACGCGCGTAGGAACGTTTTTTTTTGTTTTTTCCGAATCTATTAAAAAGTGGGTTCGTGTGTGTGTCCGCAGGTACCCTGTGAAGAAGATGAAGTTTTTTAGTTTGTTTGAAAAAAAAAAAAATTACGGTCTCAAAGGGTGGTGTTAATAGTGTTATTAGCGAAAAGGGTTTTTTTTTTTTTTTTTTTTTTTTTTTTTTTTGTTAAAAGTGATGATGGTGATATAACGCAGATGTGACAACACTTTTTGGTGAACAGTGTTATTACACCCGGTGCTCTAAGTTTAAATTGCGGACTTGAGGATCTATTGTGAACAGCTAATGTAGCAAAATGATACCACCCTGAAAAATACTCCGTAAATAAATACATATCTTTGTTGTCTAATCATGTTTTTTAGTCTTCAAGCCTAACATGTCTTGTTGATAGAGTTTGTTATAAAGGATGTGTGGTAATGCTTTGCAGTTTGCATGTATCATGTATGGCATGCACCTTGAAAATAACGCACTCTTTTATTTTTCTAACAATTGCGATCGATGCAATTATGTGAATAGGTTAGTAAGTAGATCGTTTGATTAATATAGACACATTCTTTTTTTTTTGGTTGCAGACATAATCTCTTTGTTTTAAATATGGATGTTTATATCCTAAGATATACTATTATCACATACGAGTATATAAATTGTAATTTATGTTATCCATCATTTAGTTAAGTAGATCTGACCAATCACACCATTTAGTAGGTTAGAGTTTATGAAATCTTAATTTTTGTACTGCCAATTGAATCAGGTACTTATCTGTTAAAATTTAACATTCCATTTACTACGCCTAACTGTGCCTTAAACACTCGTTTTCCCTTTATAAATAGGCTCATTTTACATAACAAAATATTGCATCAACTTCTAGTCTTTTTACATAAAGAGTAAACTTAGAAAGGAAAAAAAGATTGAAAAAAAATGACAAGGTATTGTTTCATGTTAGTTTTAGCTCTAGCAGTAGCAGTTCTCACCACTACTGCCAGAGATGTTCCAAAAGAACCTAAAAGTACCGTTGGTCTTACAGACCAAAAGAATGTTTATACTTTTGGTGGAACTGGTGGTTTTAATGGTATTGGAAACAATGGCCTACCCATGGGTGGGATGGGAACTGGTGTTGGTGTAGGTGGTGATTTTGGTGGTAACAATGGTGTAGGAGGTGTTGGTATGGGATATCAGTATGGTGGTCAGGGTGGCCCTGCAGGTGGTATAGGAACTTTTGGAGGTCTTGCTAATGGTTTTGGTGGTTTGCCACCTCTTGGTGGTGGTGGCTTAGGTGGTGGTGGTCCTATTGGTGGTGGTGCTGGTGGTGTACTCCCTCATCCTTGAAGCTTGTTTTATGGGCACTATGTAGCTAGCTACTTTGATGGTTAAGAAGTTAGCTTAGTGTGTTTCTAGTTTTGTTTGTGATGTTTCGGGTCTTAAATTATGTTTGTCGTTGTTTCTCATGTTATGTTTCGAGATAATTAATTTATATATCTATTTATGTTTTAGTACGTTCTGTGTTGTGATTCTGAATCATTAATTTGTTGCATGTCTAGGAAACACTATTTTGAAGCTTATCATAAATGTCAATTACGTCTATTTTAGAATAGACACAAATCATCGTGGGAACAATTTGTAGGAATGCATGTATATAAGTTCTTAGAAGGCTATAACATCACTCAAGAAAAAATCATTGAATTATACGTGGATGAGAAAGTGACAACTTGAGAACCTCTTTGTCGAATTAGTGGATCTTTCATAAGCCAAACTTATGTTTAGCCGGTCCTCGTCAATAAGAACATGGTAAACCTCCGTGTCTTGACTCAAGCCACCAAGAGTATCTTTTACAGAACGTGCACGATATCCATATAGCGTGATTGCAACGAGAAACCTAATAGTTAATGAAGTAAGGCTTTGTAGAAATTCATCTTTTCTTCTTTTGACAAATCATCAAGAGAAACACAGGTAGTATATATAATGGCCACCTTCATCTTTGTTGATGTATTTCTTTGATTTACAACTCTGTTTAACCTATAATTTAGTAAGAGAGTGTGATACTTTATGCGAACGGATCACAATGCTTGTCATCAGCGTATAATGTTAATTCTCGAAGTTTTATAAATCTACGATGTCTAGTAAATATGAAGGGTGCGTTTAGTTGGGGGAAAACATCTTTGTGCTAGAAAAACAAGAGATAGAAAACATGATAATTTTTTTTCCAACTAAACGCACCTGAAGTAACTTTGTGATAGAAAAAAAAGGGTAATACATAATATACCCCGATTGCTCAATTGATTTGTTTTTTTGCTCAAGAATTCGGAGTTTATTAATTTAAATCAGGCAATTGGGCAACTCGGCTCATATGACGCCAAGTGTCCGACATGAGGGCCGCTAATTGCCTAAAAGTACACAAGTTGCCCAAAAAATAATCCGAAAAGTGATACTTGTCACTTGCAGATTTTAGTTGCCTAAAAACTACAAGATGCCCTGGTCTAAATTAAGAAACTCCGAATTCTGAGAGAAAAAAACAAATCAATTGAGCAATCAGGGCATATTAGGAATTATCTAAAAAAAAAACTATGTTTCTCAACTATCTGTAAATGCTTGTCATATAATAATGTTTTTTCGATATTAATGTCGTCTCCGTAAATTTCTTGTTTGTTATACTCATAGTTGTTATGATCCTGATCCTGATATGAGGATCTTACGATTTTACGATTTTACAAAGCAAAAACGATCGGATTCTACGTAGGATCTTAACAAGCTTAAGATCTTATAAGATCCTGATATTAACCTTAAGATCTTAAGATCTATATTTGATCTTACTTTTCTCGAACCAAAAACTAAAAAACTACAAATTTATTGTTTATGTTTTTGTATAATCTAAAAAACAATATGTGATTCTTATTAAACATTTCATATTCATATTTTAAGACAAAATTTCCATGAAATATTTATATAATTTCGTGTTTATGATATATGTTAATTTGTAGATTTGATATTACAAAGATCATTAGAAAATGACATACAGTAGGATCCCGATGCAATTTTACACTCATGATATTAAAAATACGAAAACGATCCTAGGTAGGATCCCGTTTTTAAAAACCTTTGTTAGTAGTAATATTTCATCTAAGTTTAAATTGCGGACTTGGATTTATCGCTAACACCATGTAGAAAAATGACACCAGCCCGATATATACTCTCTAAATAAATACAAATCTTTGTTGTCGAATCATGTTTTGGTAGTCTTGAAGCCTAACATGTCTTGTAAGGCATGCAACGTGAAAATAGGGCACTCTTTTATTTTTCTAACAATTGCTACGCAATTATGAGAGTTATATACTAAAAAATATAGACACGTACAATCTCTTTGTTTTAAATATCAATCGGATGTTTATATCCTAAAAACTACAATAGCATCACATATCTTAATTAGCAACATGTTTGTTTATGTTATCCTTCATTTAGATAAGTAGATGTGACCAATCAAACCATTTAGGTAGGTTAGAGTTTATGAAATTTTAAATTTTTACTGACAATTGGTCAGGTACCATCTGCTAAAAATTTAACATTCCATTTACTACGCCCAACTGTGCCTTACTCACTCGTTTTCCCTTTATAAATAGGCTCACTTCACATAACAAAGTATTGCATCAACTTCTAGTCTTTTACATAAAGAGTAAACGTAGAAAGGAAAAAAAGAGTGAAAAAAAATGTCAAGGTCTTGTTTCATGTTAGTTTTAGCTCTAGCAGTAGCAGTTCTCACCACTACTGCTAGAGACGTTCCAAAAGAACCTAAAAGTACCGTTGGTCTTACAGACCAAAAGAATGTTTATACTTTTGGTGGAACTGGTGGTTTTAATGGTATTGGAAACAATGGTCTACCCATGGGTGGGATGGGAACTGGTGTTGGTGTAGGTGGTGATTTTGGTGGTAACAATGGTGTAGGAGGTGTTGGTATGGGATATCAGTATGGTGGTCAGGGTGGCCCTGCTGGTGGTATAGGAACTTTTGGAGGTCTTGGTAATGGTTTTGGTGGTCTGCCACCTCTTGGTGGTGGTGGCATAGGTGGTGGTGGTCCTATTGGTGGTGCATTTCCTATTGGTGGTATGGGGTCGTTTCCTATTGGTGGTGCTGGTGGTGGTGTACTCCCTCATCCTTGAAGCTTGTTTTATCACTTTATGGCACCATGTAGCTAGCTACTTTGACGGTTATGAAGTGAACTTAGTATGTTTCTAGTTTTGTTTGTGATGTTAGTAGCTACTCGGGTTTTAAATTATGTTTGTTGTTGTTTCTCATGTTATTGGTATATCTATTTATGTTTAGTTCCGTGTTGTAATTCTGAATCATTAATTTGTTGTATGTCCGGGAAACACTATTTTGAAGCTTATCATAAATGTCAATTACATCTATTTTAGTATAGACACAAATCATCGTGGCAACCATGAATACATGTATGTATATAACTTCTAGCATATGATATGATAGTTAATAAACATTAAATATTAACTCGTGATCCTTATAATTAAAAGTACATGACATTTTTCATGATTTAAAAACGTTCTGTATATATTCTTTTGTGAATAATATAAGAAGTAATGGTTATGTTTAGACGAGAAAGGGGAAAGAAATTAAGAGACGAAATCGTCGTACAGAAATTTGGTACAAATTAATTGGGACATTAATAATGCAGAGGGCAACTAAAGGATAAAATTCATAGAGGTAGCCGTATCATAATAAAGGAACCCGTGCAATATGATATAAATGATTTAGCATTGATTCAACAAAAAAGAAGTTTATTTTCAAGATTTCTAATTTTTAAAGATGGCAAAATTTTATTAAAAGCAAACCAAAATAAACAGATACAACAATGCCACGTCCAAACAGGAGAACCAGTTGAATCTTGAGTGTGAGTGTGTGAGCATCCAACAGTTAACTGAAGCCTACCACACACTAAAAACATATGCAAACCAAAACTAAAGTAAACTCTTGTCATACGTGATGGTTTTCCCGGTTGGGTGTAGATAATTAATAGCCAAGTATCACTATAAATCATGTAATCACTTGCAAACGAAATTATTCGACCTTAACTGGCCAGGTTACACGAATATGTCTTTGAGATAATTCAAAGTGTTATGTTTTTTATTTTGGCACAAATACAAGAACCATTTTGCAACGGAACTGCAACAAAGAATTAAAAATGAATATAAGAGAAGTTGCCATTTTAATTTGTTGTGAATGCATTGCAAAATGTAGATTGAGCATGAAACAGGCCGGAAGAAGATCGAGTGGCCGATATCCCAGAAAAATAGGATAGGACCCTAGGTCTGTCATAACAAACTCACGAGAGAGTATAGAAATAACACGACTAATAGGCGAAGAGGCAATGAGAAGGATGTTATAGCAAACCCCCGTGTCGTTCCCCTCATTTTCCATTAGTGATATGAGTATGGGGGAAATTTTGCTAATCTTGGATGTCCTAAGCTCAACAAGGTTACCTATGGCGTCTTTCAATGTGGGTTATGGGTGATTTGGTAGTGGAGAAATAAGTTAGTTCATGCCTCCCCCGACTCGCGTGATAAAATTTGGGAAGAAGATGCATTTCGTCTATTCAAAGGTTATCAAAGATGTGGATCTAGGCCCGTAGCAAGTCATCCCCTAGCAATTGGAAAAATTGGATTTTAATCCTAGAGTGCTTTTAACACTAGTATGATTTTGCTTGGTTGTTTGTAGTTTCCTTGTGGTTTGTTTGTCGTTTGGCCGTTTGTTGTTGGGCCTTTTTTTTTGCTTTATTTGTTTCGGTCTCCTCTTCGGAGCATTTTTTTTATAAATCTCAGCTTTTCGAAAAAAAATGATTATGAGTTTAGAAATGCCTAAAATCCAAAAAGACAAAGCATAGAATCTTAGGAGAGTTTCTTAAGCTTCAACGGCCTGATTAGTAAAAAGGCCTGAAAACCACATTCTGCATGAGAGGTTCCACTCGAAGCATTATTCGTTCTTCCTATATAAATTAAAATCTCACAATTAAGGGAGAGTATAATTCAAGCATTAGTAGAATAACAGACGAAGAGCTCCGGCTTCAATGAAACAGGATGACCAATTAATCTCCTCTACTCCATGCAGAGTAAACCTCACCAATCATGTTTTTCTTTTCTTTGTAAGTTTTATTGATATGCGTTTTCAATGCTATTTCCTTGGGATATGCATTTTTTTTTGCACGACTTGACTCATTGAGATACATGTCCCCCGTTTTTACAGTATCACTATTGAATTTATTCTCCGACTATGTGTTTTTTATGTGATAATGGATTGGTGCATGAGAGCATTAGTGTTTGTATCTTTATCTTAGCTTATGTCAAAGTCTAAGGGTTGTTATGTCATTAGTCAAATAGTAATAATATAGCTTTAGACTCAAGCTATACGGTTTCCTTTTTTTTTCCCTGTGTTTCCAACCGACTTTGTGTCTATGTAGGAGTCGGTTTTCCTCCCCCTCATCTCTATAAAAGGAGGTTAGGGGGGAGGGGTCTTGTACGTCATTCTTTCAAGTTTTAATACTAACGATCGGTTAAACCATCTTGTGTGTTATTTACTTTTCTGTATCGACTGCTGTGGTGTGTTTGACTTCACGATCGGGTTTATTCTGCTCTAGTTTCTAGGTTTGTTGTAACGATTACAACAGTATCTTTGTAATACTATAGATTTTTAGGCACTTTTTCTTTATTGTCTGAACACCTTTTTCTAGTTAAGTTTAGTTGAGTAGACATAATGCAAATTATATTTTCAAAATGACAATATTTGACTTTAGACTCCAAGGTAAAGATTGGCGCTAGAACAAAATTTTGTGTCATTTTGAATGTTTTCTTGTTTGAATTTGTTGCTATTGTTAAATAAATTTTACTAGTTTATTATTACGTGTATACATGGGGCTTAACGTTAATTTAACTTGAAAAACTTGTACTTCATTTCGATATTTAATAGGTATACGGTATGACGATAAGTTTGTTTTAATAATAATAATAATAATAATAATAATAATAATAATAATAATATGTGGCCGCACAACGTAAACGCGTCAAGTACAAGGATAAGTGCATGAATATGGGTGGTAATGCTTTGCATCATTGCATGTATCAATATGGCATGCAACGTGAAAATAACGCACTCGTTTATTTTTCTAACAATTGCGATGCAATTATGCTAATAGGTTAGTAGTAGAATCGTTTGATTAATATAGACATGACACTCTCTTTGTATTAAATATCAATCGGATATTTATATCTATCTATCTATCTATACTAATAAACCAGAATAATTTACAACTCAATAAAGCAGCCTGTGTAATTAATACGCTGATATGTCTCAAATCTGATTGGTCGATGATTTAATGCGTACAAGTAGTCTATGCATCCATTTTATATAAAAATTCCGTAAAATACATTTTTGATAAATAATGAAATACCATTACACGCTCCTCTTTCACCCTTTAAGAAACTCATTAAATGGTTTGAAAAAAAAACACCAAAACATAACTGTTTCATACTCATCTTTCTCACGAAAACATCGAATTGTCTCTGCTAATTTTAGGCAATAATTAATGCATTAATTTGGATTGTAACTGTTCTTGAATAAAACTGATAAACCATATCACACTCAAATCAATCCACCCAAAAACTTCAAATCCTAAACTAGGCAATGATCCCTAAAATTATCCCCAAACCTATTATTGGTTTCGATTGTAAGTTTCTTTCCCATCATTTTTTCGTTTACTTTAATTTTTATACTTTTAAATGGCTAATTATGTTTATGCACATATCTAAGAATGTGTAAATTAGTATTTTTTTTTTTTTATTTATTTTTTTTTTTTATATGTTTAATGAATAATTCATCTCAAACACTCCTCCTGCAGTCTCGAGATAAACATTCAATTCATAACAGGTAACTTTTAGTATTTAGGATTTCGAATTATGTGTTGCAAATTACAATTATTCTAATGTGTTACAAGGTATGATTTTGTTCTATTTTTTATTTTATTTTTATGAATCACTGATTTGATTTTGTATTTGGGCTTTTAATTTTTATTCAATATAATTAAATTGGTTTTCTGATTTGGTTGATGAATATATGTAAGTTTGATTATTTTAATTTGGAATTATTTGAATTTAACTGGGGTTATAAACTTCCTTGGATTCTTCATATTATTATCACTGAAGTATAGTTGCTATTTGGATTAACATTAAAAAGTTTGAATTGATTCAACATAAATTATCAAACAGTAATTAATTGTATATATAATTGTGATAATTCTAGAAATTAGTTGCTTTCATCTAAATGCTTTTTCAGCCATTAGTTAGACGACCTGCATGCTCACCCATTTTTGTCACAGCTATATTAAATTAATCTCATTAAAGTGCCAAGAGTCTACAAGAAGACGAGTGACAGTTTTAACTTTTTTTTAAAATTTTTTAATACGGACAGAGGTTTCGGTGTTTGTTCGTGTTGTCAGTTTTACTGAAACTGGTGCTTCATTTACGAGTTTACTGGGTCATTCGGTTCTGCCATCGGAGGTAAAAGAGGCGAAAATTGTGCTAACTAGAAAAGAGGTTAAAAAGTAAACTATTGCAGTTTGGTTGAATGATAGAAAGAATAATAATGAAGGTTTGATTATGAAGGCCGATTCGACAACAACAATTAATCGTGACCAGGTTAGTGTTGAATATCAACCCGTTAGTTAACTAATCTGTGGTTATGTACCTTCATAACTTTTCATGTTAATTATCAGTTAATTGATATGAATCAATAACAATCGTTCGAGGTGGATTAGCCTTTCATGTTTTGGTTGGTTTAGAAAGATGTATGATGATACAATATAAAACCTTCTCTTAGTAGTTAATGTTTATGTTGATCCGCAGAATCAACCCTCAAACCATGATGCTTGGTCAAGAGCCGCACAAGACTACATCTAATCTTAGTCATCTGAACAAACCATGCATTCAAGTGAGTGTTTTACATATAACAACGTGTTAATGTCTTAAGTACATGTAAATGTTTGAATGACATGTTAAGATGGGTTCACGCTTGGTTGACCCATGAACGCCTTTTTCTCCATTTCCTAAATATTTGTAACGTCAATGTGTTCATTACAATAGTAGTATTACATTCTTTAATAACATCATGTAGGAAGCTGTGTGCAGTAAGTATAGCTTTAGGATGCTCTTCAACCCGTGTGATGCATTTTATCACTTTCCTTTAGCAAAAATTTAGTTTGACCCATTTGAGACAGAACGCAACCCAAAATGTCCCATTCATGTGTATATGGAACAAATTAGTCTTGAGCATGATTTTTTTTTTTTTTTTTTTTTTTTTTTTTTTTTTTTATCTTTATCTTTATCATCTTATGGATGTGGTATGTTTTTTGCAGGTACTGATCCATGGTTTAAACATGCATTATTACTCAATAGCCATCAATTATTGCCACAAGTAGTCTTGAGAAGATGTTATTGAACCTTCACAAGAAGAAGTAGACCGATTGACCGACCCTTGAACGATTTGATACTCATTCCAAAACCAATGAGGTGACTGTCCAGGTAAGAATATAAGAATCTATCGATTTTTTGCAGAATCTAAATGATACTTTCGTGTCGTGGGGGATATATAGCCATATGGGCGAGTTAGGTAATAGATCAAAGTGGATGAATTAAGTAATAAATTCTATGAATAGTTAATTTGTAAAATAACATAGGAAAGTGTGAAAAATGCCATGCCTACATTAGGGGTGTTAATCGGGTCGGGTTGGTCGGGTTCGGGTCAAACGGGTCGGCTCCAAATCGGGTAGATGCAAAAAATAATATACCCGAACCCGGGTCTGGTCAATTCGGGTCGAGCGGGTTTGGGTGTGTCCCATTTACAAAATCACATAATTTGATTTCTTAAACTTAGTAGTTAAAATCACATAATTTGTTTGTTGCATAAGTCGTATATGAACCATAAGTCCACGTAGTCTTTTACTCCCGTTGTAATGCAGTGCTTATAGAAGATGTTAAGTTAATAAAGTAGAACTATAAATTGTTGAATGTTAGTACTTGAATAAGCATGTGACGAAATCAAATACAATAATTCAAAGAATTGACCCTAATAAAGATACTTTCACTACGTTTATATTCTTGAACCTTCACTATGGTTTGGTCACTCAGAAGCATTGGTAATAATGCTGTTACAACTACATCTGATGATATTGAAATTACCAAAAAAGTAGACCATGTAAATGAACTAATGAAGTCTTATAAGTGAGATTTGATCTATCTGATAAGGTACATAATCCAAAATTACATATTGTCTTTTTTACCTGTCGAAGATCGCTCGAATATTTGAAAAAAAGCGTGTATTGAAAATCAATTCAGTGATGTTATGTAAGACTAAAAGTACAGGGAAAAAAAACTCAGGTTAGTCGGGTTGAGCCGAACCCGAATATGCAAAATATTTTGAATCCGTTAACCGACCCTATTTAGTATTCGGGTTACTCGGGTTGACCCGAATAACCTGAATTCAATTTTTGACCCAAGCAACCCGAACCGAATATGCTTAGTCGGGTCCGGGTCGGGTCAAGTTTTTTGACACTTCTACCTACATATATAGTTAGTTAAGGAAAGCTCTACAAGGTTTTTGATTTTGTATATGTATGATGTGTTGCATACTAGCATTAAATTAACTCTCAAGAAGTGGCTTAGCATTTGAACACGATTTTATGGGTGTCAAGAACAGGGAATAAATGGTGGAATGATATAGGTGATTAGGTTTACTTATTAATTAGCTTATTGTAGTTATATTGTACTACGTATGAAAAAAAAAGTATGACTATAAGAACAATGCAAGACTAGAAATGTATAAATTTCAAAATTAAGTATCAAAGTCATAAACAAAGAACTATTTCTTTCTAAATCACTTGCATGATAGCTTCAAGGTACACAATACATAAAACATACAATTTCAAGTTTAAAAGACAATGGTGTCAAGCATGGTACCCAATGTCTGAATGATGTTGGATGACATTAGGTTAGAGACGTGTTCTTCAAGATTCTTTTTGGCATCTACCCTTCCAATAGAGGTAACATTATGGAGGGCGGTTTTCATGTTATATTTAGTCATTAATAAAGTGATATTTTTGTCGAACTTTTTACGTCATCGGCATGGGTGCTAAAGAAATCATCCAGATTGGTGGTAGTGTTGCTGCTACTAATTTGGGGTAGTCCGGGTAGAGTATTGAATATGGAGTCTGATTCACAAATTCACGATTGTCCGGGTAGAGTATTGAATATGGAGTCTGATTCACAAATTCGGGTGAATGTTTATTATTGATTAATCTGATGTTCTTTAATTTTGTGTGCGAAATTTGCCCAGGTTAGGTATAAAGAATTTCATGACAACGCTACATGTTCACGATCAATGTTGTATGTGGTCACTCTCGACTCTCAAGTATATAATTCTTAGAATGTTAACTATTAATTAGCTATTCTTAGTAACCTAAGTGATTATATTATTATTGCAGTTAGTAAAATGAAACAGATACTGGAACGATGAAGATCCTAAACTCGAGAAGGATTATCTAAACCAAAGTAGGGTTTTGTATAAATTCATGACAAACTATGTCTCGAAGAATCCAAGAGGCGCGTTCTTGAATTATAGAGATTTGGACAGAGGTTTCGGTGTTTGTTCTTAGATGCTACTACTTTTGAACAAAAAAAAATTGTATCACGATTATAATTTATAAATGAGGAATGTTTGAACAACAGTCAGAGCGGGTATAAGCAGGGGTGGCTCAAGGGGAAAGCTACTAAAGCCATCGCTTTAGGCCCCCGAATTTTTAAGGACCCCAATTTTCTAATGCATTATCATGTATAAAGTCATTACACGTATTCTTTAGCATCACCTTTAGGGCCCCGACATTTTTTAAGCCCCCTAATTTCTTAAAATACCTTATATAATTTAAGATTTGAAGTAGCATCTACATTTATCTTTGTTCTTTAGGCCTAAAGTTTATTAGATACTATGTCCATCATTTTAGTTTTATAAAATGAATATAAGTGTTTCAGTTTGAATGTGAATTGGGAAGTGGGTTTCTTCATGTTTCATTTGTCTCCCGCCAAGTGTTCGATGAAAGGCATGAGAGAATTCGGTTTGTGGTAAGTTTTATTTTGATCATTAGTGTTTGCATATTGCTAGAATATAGAATCACAATAGTCGCTCACTCGGTTTCAGTTAATATGGTTTTCCCCATTTAATGCTTTATTCTTTAGATGTGTTTTATAGTTAGACGATGTATAAATTTTTTAGTGTGGTTTAACCTTTTGATGAATTTTAAATGTCTGTTTAGTGTTTGGATTGGTTTGTGGTAAGTTTTATTTTGATCATTATTGTTTGTATAATCTCTCATTGGCTACTTGCAGGTCAATTTTGGGGGGCTGGAGTCACGGTGTTTACATGCTAATACGTGGTCTGAAAAGAAGGATTGATTTGGGTGCTGAAATGTTGGCCGAAGTCGTTGCATTTGGATAAAGAAATGGGTTCGTTTGGGGGTTCAATTAAAACTGAGATTGTTTCCACCTTGCCTTGCCAGCTTATTTTGCTTGCATCCATGGGAGATTACAGCCCATAAGAGAAGGTTGTGCCTTTCTTATTGACTCAAACCTATATTCTTCTTTGAAGCACAGGTAATAACCCTCAAAAGCATTTAATAGTTTCAATATTGATAAAGCTTCAATATGTTTTTTTACCAGGTTGTTAACTTTTTTGACCATGGCATCAAAGTGTGTAATACTATTATGTTATTAGGGTGGTGATATTTGTGATGTATGAGAAGGTGTATCTTATAACAAGTCGCTGAGTAAAACAATCAATATTAAATGCTGAATAAAAATCAATGAACTTAGAGAGAGTTAAGTGGTTTGAACCTTGAACTGTACGAGTATAAAATCGCTTTTAAACGCGGAATGAAAATCATTTGGTTTAAATTACAATAACCATTTTGATATATATGCTTATTAAATTGTTTGCGCATATTTCTTTGTAAAACTACGCTAGAACAAGCGAGAATTGTAAAATGTTTTGTTTATGTTTATGTTGGTATTATGAGAAATGTGGGTGCAAATACAATTATCACTTTTATGTGAGAATATTGAAATATAGGTGGAAAATCATTTTAAATATTTTTGAGAAGTACTTGTGCATACATAATTGATCCATTTGCAGATAAGAAAAAAAGATTGGTTAGTTGTAAGCAACTTAGTTACCAGACTGACAAAGGGTACTGTTCACCTTTGGTCCAATGCTTGCTGATACGTTACACCAGCAAGGTACTTCTATTTTTTGCAATATTTCATTTCTTGAAAACCGGTCTTTAATTTGCTTAAGTAGCTTTGTTGCTTATGGGGAAGGATTTGAATTACCCAAACACTTATAAAATTAACATGTTGTTTGGTTATTAGGGAGTAAAGCATAAAAATAAAAACTGGGGACTGTCCATTTTATGACTATTTGGAACGTTGTCTCCACAACAGAGCCGAGATAGTTATTTTTTAAACCCCCACCCTACGATCAATATCCTATAGCTGAAGTTCTTCTAAGCCAATACCACGGTTTGCTGTTGTCAGAACATTAAACAAGGTTAATGATCTTGACTTTCATAGAGAATCTATTTATTAGTTTTCACATGGTATTTATTGTAACATCAAACAAGGTTACTAATATTAACTTTGGCCCGCAGTCAACCTCATAATATTGATTATAGTAAGATCTTAGAAAATGTGACCCAATAAATTGATGAGAGTGAGAAATTTTTAGTGATGTCTTGATTTATATATAGTCAAAAAATTGACGTGCAATGTTTTTTCTGGTCTTATAGGCTGTTGCTATGAAAATATTTCATCTGCAAATTGTGTAATTTTAAATGATTTATATATATTAGATTGTCATAGACACTATCAATTCTTTTCCCTCTCGGGAATGAATGATAATAGTCTACAATTCTCTAAATAAATAGGAGATGCTTTTGAAACGTCTTATGTAATAAAAGTTTTTATGGCAAAAGAATGCATTATATTTTGTAAGAAAGGTGTAGCAGATTCTCCATTAGCATAAAAGATTAATAATAAACCATGTTTTGTTAGTTTGGAGGATGTAATTTTGTCTCTTATTTATATTAATGTTACATGACTGGACACCAGTGAACTTCTTGGCTATTGCTAGAAACTTTCAGGACCTTGTGCATATATTATTTGATGCAGATTTGACAACAAATGTGTGAACATATGCCTATATAAGCAGTTTGATAGTTTGATTGGTGAGTTGGTTCTGTTTTTGATGGCATTACCCACTCCATCTCAATCTCTGGCTCCGACTCAATAACCACCTCGAGATATAGTCCTGGTACGCATATATGGATAGTCAAAAATGAATGTGAACAATCTGATGGAGGTGATGATCTGCCAGCAAGTGTACATCACTACTCTTTCTGCTAAAACTAAATGCATGGTTGTGATGTTTATGAGACACAATAAGCACTTGCATAAACTGTAAAGGAAACTATTGGTGGGATACTTCCCTTTAGTTTTGAAATAAGGCTAACATTATTTGTGATCATTTTCTCTTTTTCTTTATGAAGTTCTCATAGGATTTGTGATAACTTACCCTCCATGATCCCTTTATTGTATATAATCTAATGAAACTGTTTTCAATTTCTTTCCTTTATGTTTTACAGTGGAAATCACTACGGAAAGGGTGTCGGATGGAGATGAAAGAATGGAAAAATATCGTCGGGTCTCACCTCCTACAACAAGAAAAACAAAGCATAAAACAAAATACGAAGTAGATGCTAGGTTAGTACTATATGATAAACATCTATAAAATTCTTATTTTATTCATGCGTGTAACACCCCCAAAATACCGCAGCGGAAGACTGTGTCACTGGGGTGCTACTTCATAATACAAAGTACAAGTTATAGAAAACGACCTCTAAATGAGACGTTTTGAAAAGTTACCATTCGATTAATGAATTCAAAGTTACAAACATGAGATTCCAAAGTATGATACATAAATGTATACAAAATGTTTTGAATGGTAAATGATAAAAGCGTAAGTCTTCAGAATATGCAGCTTGACTCTAAGTTCCACGCACTAGCTATCGCCTTACTAACCTGAGATAAACATGCTAAAGTGTCAACACAATGGTTGGTGAGTTCATAGAGTTTGTCTTAAAACAGTTAAAAAGTCTTTAAAGAATGTTCACACAGCAAAGACATTGTGAATCCACTCAGTTGCAAGTCCCGCCCATAACAACACTTGCAACCTGTGTGTTCACAACCCACTACTAAAATATAGTACATATTAGAGTCAAACATACAAATAGTCTTAATAGTTCACATAATTGCACTTGGTGTTGCTCCGTTTATGTTGGGAGACTTTTAGACTAAAATGCACATACTGGGAGCCTCTTCCCAAAGATTACTGCTAGTCACTAAAATGTACATGCTGGGAGCCTCTTCCCAAAGACCTACTGGGAGCCACTTCCCAAAGACTACTGCTAGCCACTAAATTGAATAACGCAATTAAGTATAATGCATTCAAGAATAACGCAAATAAGTTTATCATAATCATATATGTCTACAATCAAGTATAAATGTTTTGAGTATTTGTACAAGTAAGCAAGTAGTTGAGCATGTATCTCCCCCAAAGAGTTAAAACAAGTATAAAAAGAGTAGGGGCTATGACTCACCTTAAGCTTATGTAATGAGAAATGAAAGTGGTAGTCGAATCACGAAAGTCTCTAAGAGCAGCCTATAATAGAACGTTGTGACTTAGGTTTGGAGTAACATCTAAGAATACGAAGAATTGCCTATATATGTCTTGCATAATGTTCATGATGTAGTACTTAGTATATAGTGTAAGTCTTTGAATATAAATGGTTTATGAAACATGTATAGTTTGTATATCTCTTACTACCGTTCGGGCCGTCATAATTCAGAGGTCATATAGTAAACGTTCGAGGAGCTAGGACACTTTAATTCGTAAATCCAGCAACTCGTCGATCCGTTTACCCAAATGGAACCCCTCACATGAAGCTCCCTAGTGTTGTAGTATTTGATAAAAATATATAAGTTTTTGATCTTTAAAAGTTATATGGTCTTTAGCCGTGGCTTTGCCGTGACCTTGGTCATTGTTACCATGGTCTTGAGACGCATCCTTGGCCTTAGCCATGGTTGTGGTCTTGGCTTTAGGTCATTAGACCTCTTGGTTATTTTAAACCATAACTATTATATAGTAACTTTGGTATATAAAATAGATGTTAAGAAACTGAAGAAAATCTCATTCGTTATTGGTTTTCTGGAAACGTGCTCCTGAGTTTTTGAAGTAAACATGATTCCGGACAACTTTCGTGTTTTAACTTTTTCATGAAACGGACCAGAAGAGCCTCTTTTTGCGTGTTTAAGATTCTGTCACAGAAACATTTGGCAGTTTTGCCGTAAAGTTTTGGTAATTTCAAATGGTCATAACTTTTGACTCGTATACTCATTTTAGGTGATTCAAATTGCTATGTTTTCCTTGTTACGTCCTCTCTAACAGTAGATAAGTGTCAAATATCATAGTTATACTATTTTGGTCGTGGTTCTCAGTATAAATCACTAGTTTCTTTGTTTACTTAACATAAGTTAACATATAGTTTCCGTAACTTGTTTTACTAGTTTTTATACATCATGAACATAATACAAAGACCATATATAGCATGAAAGAAACATAATAAGCATGAAAATGATATTGAGAAAGAAAGTATAATAGGGTTTCTTACAACTTTTGGCTTTCTAAAGAAAGGAAGTCAAGTATGAACTAGGACACTAAACCTATGCTTGCAAACCCTTCACCACAACTCTTGTAAACCCTTGCTAGCCTTGATATAGACCTTGTGAAAACCATTTAACTCAGCCCCTAATCACCTTGTGTAGCTCCTAATTCAACCATGGAATCACCAAACAAACTCTTGATTCATGTAGAGACTAACTATGCCTTCAACTTTGGTATGTAACTTATAACTTAGAAATCAAAGGATCATGGTTTATGGATTTGTTGTTGAGTGTTTGGAATGAAGAGAAAGGAAGAGGATGAGCTTGCTATTTATAGTGAAGATGAGGAGGTTAGGAAGGTGCCTTTAGGAGGCGCAAGTTTATGATATTTTCCAAGACTTTAGGATGAAGTTTCAAGAATTAGTAAGTAAGTTTCAACACATGGACTTATCTTAAGTGATCAAGGCCTATCACAAGCCAACAAGGCTTGTGAATTAGCATAAAATTTCGTCCAAGGTCTATCTTGGATGACTAGATATGAGTTTTGATAATATCTTGCTTTTACGGAGTCAGTTTTGGTCCCGGTAATCACTAACGGTAAGTCGTTAAGTCATGAAACTTAAAATCGGGTATCCTAAAAATATGAAACTTATAAATATGTTAAAACTTATTAATATAACCTATCTTAGCATATTTAATGAGTGACAAATTCTATCGGGTTGCTTAAACGCTGCTAAAACTGGAAACGCGGGTCTAAAAAGCGTAATTCGCGTAAAACGCTGAACTGGAAAACGTAAAATTCCAAAACTTTTGGAATTGTCGTAAAATGAGAGAAAATCATATTTCTATTGTTTATAGTGTTTTATGGACATATTGGGATGCTGGAATGACGTTTAAACCTAAAAGTAAATCTCGGACACGGTTTCGTGATTTTTGCAGAAATGATCCGACGAGTGTCAAACTCTCGGATTATCATTAAAATAGTTTAACTTACGAGAATATGAAATAAAAATTTCGGGAGTGAATAGTGAAAGTGAATAGTAATTGTGAATAATGAATAGTAATCCGAAAATGTGAATTGTTACAGTCTCTACCCCTTAAGGAGAACTTCGTCCCGAAGTTCTGTTGATGTTAACTACTTACGGTGTGTCTAAGAGAATTTGGGGTTTCAGGATCTCTAAAATAGTGGTGTTTACTCTGATTCATCTAAGACTGTGGTTAAGGAGTCGTATCGGATGCAAATAAGCCCATTTATTTATAACTCATTACTTACACAAAGAAGCGTCCAAATTTATGTAAGTAAGGGATCATAAACTCATGGTTCGGTGATTTACAATTTCTTTATTTAAATAAAGAGGCGTCCCAATCCATATAAATAAGGAGATTCTAAATCATCCTACTTAAGAATTTCCGACACAAACTTGATTTCTGAGGTAGATAATAAAATAATCAAGTCATCAAATCCCTAAAGCTAAGCAATAATATTATTTAACTCAAATCTTGTGTCTCATCAAACAAGAACTGTCACAAGATCAAGTTAAATAATTAGTTATTACTGAGCTCCATGTTTTTAATGACTCGACTAAATTCTGGGGTTCCTTATATTACTAAAGTCACATCATCTAACAGCGTGGAACTAAACCAATAACTAACAAAAAGCGTATGCGTATGTAGTGTGTCTAAGGAAAATAAAGAGGAGGGTCTTAACGTATATAGCAGTTATAGTCTAGGCACTAAATGCAACCTAGTTCTCTATAACCAAGGCTCTGGTATCAATCTGTAACACCCCCAAAATACCGCAGCGGAAGACTGTGTCACTGGGGTGCTACTTCATAATACAAAGTACAAGTTATAGAAAACGACCTCTAAATGAGACGTTTTGAAAAGTTACCATTCGATTAATGAATTCAAAATTACAAACATGAGATTCCAAAGTATGATACATAAATGTATACAAAATGTTTTGAATGGTAAATGATAAAAGCGTAAGTCTTCAGAATATGCAGCTTGACTCTAAGTTCCACGCACTAGCTATCGCCTTACTAACCTGAGATAAACATGCTAAAGTGTCAACACAATGGTTGGTGAGTTCATAGAGTTTGTCTTAAAACAGTTAAAAAGTCTTTAAAGAATGTTCACACAGCAAAGGCATTGTGAATCCACTCAGTTGCAAGTCCTGCCCATAACAACACTTGCAACCTGTGTGTTCACAACCCACTGCTAAAATATAGTACATATTATAGTCAAACATACAAATAGTCTTAATAGTTCACATAATTGCACTTGGTGTTGCTCCGTTTATGTTGGGAGACTTTTAGACTAAAATGCACATACTGGGAGCCTCTTCCCAAAGATTACTGCTAGTCACTAAAATGCACATGCTGGGAGCCTCTTCCCAAAGACCTACTGGGAGGCACTTCCTAAAGACTACTGCTAGCCACTAAATTGAATAATGCAATTAAGTATAATGCATTCAAGAATAACGCAAATAAGTTTATCATAATCATATATGTCTACAATCAAGTATAAATGTTTTGAGTATTTGTACAAGTAAGCAAGTAGTTGAGCATGTATCTCCCCCAAAGAGTTAAAACAAGTATAAAAAGAGTAGGGGCTATGACTCACCTTAAGCTTATGTAATGAGAAATGAAAGTGGTAGTCGAATCGCGAAAGTCTCTAAGTGTTAGATTATGGACATTATTTTAGTAGTCGTATGTTAGGATCGAACTCGAGATCACGGGATTGCACACAATACGTATGAAGAGAAAAAGAAATAATTATTTATAAATGTTATAAGTAATTATTAATAAACACAAAACTAATAATAGTAATTAGTATTTAATGATAAATGACTAATGACCTATTAACGAAGATTAGGAAAGTAACACTTGTGAATAATTGGAAGGTCAAGAAAGTTCTAGAAGGAGTTCCACCTCCTTTGTGCCTTGATCTCCAAGTATTCATTAGTATAAATACAAACCCAAGATTCATTGTTTCTCATAACTTGTACACACACATCTTGGTGTTTTTCTTTCCTCTTTCTTGTTCTAGTCGATCCATCTAAACAATCCCTTAAGGGATTCGATTTTCATAAGATCAACAAGTTTTGTGTTTAATTTACTTGCATAAACTTTTTCTTAAATTAGTATGTGTGTACAAGAACGTGATTCAAACACATTATTGTTTGATTCTTGGATTGAATTACAAAAAAGGTAAGGGGTAATTCTTATAATCCACATAAACCCTAATTAGGGTTCTTGATTTGAAGATTGCAATTGATTCTTGTTCGGGCTAGAATCACAAAGGTACGTTTACTATTTAATATTGATTAATTAATTACATGTTATATGATCTTGTTATAATTGCTTCCGCTTTGCTCACTTGATGTATTTGGTTTATTTTATATGATTGTCATGATATCATAATTCCAACAGTGGCATCTAGAGCCGTTATAATGTGTAATTAATTATCGAAACGCTTAATAATTGGATTTTGATTCGTTTAATTACATGTTTTTTAGGGTTTTCATATTCCTAACTCTAATTTTTTTATATGGGTCGATTGACCTTATTAGTAATTTAGGGTTTGGGGTTTGTTTTTTAATATGATTAGAAACCCTAGGATGTCATGTAATTTGTTATGCGTTTTACTAAACGATCTTGGTGCAATATGTTAATTGTTAAGCTTAAATCCATGAAAAATTGCATATTTGCATGGATTTATATATTGTGTAATAATTTAAATGGTTTAAATTGTTTATATGAATTAATGGTTAAGTTATATCAAAACATGTAAATTTATTAATAGATGTCGAATTGGGGAAGACTCCAATATTAAGTAATCAATTATGTGCTATGTGGTATTTATTTAATTTTGGCTTACTCAATCGATTTATCGATGCATGTGGCTCTTTTTCCTAGAAGAAGAAAGCCTTAACTGAATTAATACGTTGTACACCTAGATTTGATTATTAATAGGACTATTGAATAAGATTTGCATGTGGCTACATGTTTTATACATATTTAATTGTTATGATTATATATATTTGTTTATTTAGTTGTTTTATTTTTTATTGTACATTACTTGTTTTTGTTTATTAATTGTGTTAGACATGTTTATAAACGAAAAGGGTAATTTTTGAATAGAAAAATAATACGGACTAAATAATGGCGAAATTGTTTTGGTTTTTAAGAGTTTAAATTTCAAGGAATTGGTTGATTGATGTTTTTGTACGTAATGGTTAACTAGGCCCGACCGAAGTTTACACACTACAAGATGGGTATAAGGATGGCTTCGCATTAAATTGTGGCCTTAGATAGACAACATTCTGTCTTAACGCTCGTTTGTGTGTAAATTAGATTTACCGAACAACCATTACATGTACACTGTCATCTTATGGGTGAATTAACCACAATTCCACAATGATTATCCGAAACACTAAGCTTTCGGCTTATGCAAAAGTACGATATAGTGGACGATAATTGATGGTAATTCTTTAATTGGTGAACCCGATACCTCAATCAAAACTTTGTTATTTTATTCTTAGCAAATTGGTAATAAAAATATTTTGTAAAACTAATGTTATGAAGTTGTATGCATGCTTCTTCATACATTATTTTGATCACATCAAAATATTAATACCCTTATAAAATTAAGTCGAATGCCATCTAATTAAGAACACTTGAAGTTGTAATTTACGTCATGTGAGAACTTGGCGAGAATGCAATGGAGAGGTAAATTTCATAAATTCATTGCTAGCAGATCAACTGATGTAATGGATTTATGAGTTTGCAGTTTTTAAGTTAGACGACTTAAATTGAGTAGGAAGTGAGATCTTGGACTCAAGGCATTAAAATGGGGATCAAACATGCTTACAATACAAAAGTTTTGTGATTGTAAATCCCATAAATCTAGGAATTGCAATATAATATTGGCAATTATTGTTCAAAAATTACCTTGTTGAATACTATCATTACTAGCAGATCAACTGATGTAATGGTACTATGTCAATTAGGATCTTAGCTTTAAGGAAATACTATGGTTTATATGAATATTTACCAATGGGTATTTTATTTTCTTAAAGATCTAATTATCGAAAATACTGAAATTGAATTTTGTAATTCGTTTTAATGTATTAATGCAACGTTCAAACCGTAAATGTATTTTGGGCTTTGGTAAATTGATCTAGTTCTGTTTTCAAACAAATGTTTGATTAAGAAATATTTACTTAAAAGACAAAAGATGTCTCCTTTCTATGAAGGAAGAGTGAGACACAATCCTATTCCTTTTCATGAATGAGAAAGGATAATAGGAATATTAGATATGTCTAAATTCTAATATAACTCATAGCAAATTTTTTTAATAGTTAAGAAAATTGCGAATATTTTTCATAAGGATTTTATCATCCTCATTCGGTGATCAAGTTCTTAGTAACAAATATGATATTTGGTTAACAGAAAATTATGTATGACATTTTATGAGTTATTATAATAAGAAGCTAGACTAATTACTGCAAAATGTTTAAAGACAAACTAGTTGTTTTTACTATTTTAAAGGTGCTACATACATTGTAGGATGGTAGACCTATTAAGGAAGAAATTGCATGCCCAATTTTCAAGTTAATAGCATTTGGTGGATAGTCCATCATTTACGTAGTAGAATACACTTTTAGTACATAAGTAATTGTTACGTATGGACATTCAAAGGTGTAGGGAAGTTAAAATCACACTATTTGCTTTCACTGGATAGGAAACATTTACAATGTTGTCAAATTCAGTAGGAGTATTGTGTACTTATCACTAAATAAGGAATTATTGTAATGATCTTTAATTCAGTGGGAGTTACAAGCTTTGATATCTTGGTAGCTAAAGATAATTACTTTCCAAGTGTAGACACTCATACTTTTAAGGATAGTCTTGTACGTTTCCTTACTAGACATTGTTGTTTTACATATACTTGTTATGCTAAAATCTATGACACAATCATATTGAACACATAAACAAATGCATGGCATGTTGTTTATCAACTATATGAGGTTGTTCCATGCACAAGTGGGAGAAATGTTATCTTTAATGTGTGCAAGAAACAACTCATAAAGATATGATTTAATGGATTCTCTTGACTGCAAGGTAAGAGAATAATGTTCTAATATGAATTATACTAATCTAATTCAAGAAACACTTGGTGTTACAATTTATGTTATGTGAGAGCTTAGCTAGATTGCAACAACAAGATGAATTTCATATTTTCATTACTAGCAGATCAACTGATGTAATGGAACTATAAGAATTTGCAGTTTCTAAATTAGATACCTATTAGAACATGTGTCAATATGATATCAAGACTACTTTAATTTGTATATTTACGAATTCATGGAATGACATAAATTAATAAAGTAATCTAATGCTGCTTCAATCTGAATATTTATGTGTTCTTGGAATGACATAAATAAATGAATAAATAATGTTGTTTACATTATTGAGAAGTAATATATTAACTTGAAATTACTATTGAAACCAAAAGATGGTGTTCATAATTACTTTAGTTAAACATGTTTATGTTTCATTGTAAAGATATAAACATAAAGTCTTTTAATTGTTACAAGACTTGTAATAAAGTAAGACGTTATATTGTTATGTCTTTTAATTAAGATATATACATGAAGTTATTAAATTGTTAAATGACTTATAACGTATAGTGGGGTTATAACAGTTTATGTTTTCTTGTAAAGACATGAACATGAAGTGACTTTGTAAAAAATACATGTGTTATAAAGCATGTAATTGGCTTGAAAATTATTATACCATTAAAATGAATTAGTTGGTAAATAGACAAGTCAAAACGAATATGGTTATCTTAAATATTGTTAGATTGTCTTACAATATTAATACTAATGAAATACCAAATGTTTATGGTATGTTCAGTTAGAAAAATCAAACTCTTGTTATATTGTTTGATTAAAGATAACTATGACTTCTTTTCTTCCAAAAGTTATCAAGGTTAGAATGTTGAGTATGACTTGGACATATTTAACAAAACTCCAACCTAGAAGATTAATAAGACATCATCATATGATGGAATGTGATGAATTACATTAAGTCTTAAATTGAAGTTCTAAATTTGTTTAACTACTTATGAAGAGGTTATTAACAAAGTAAAGTCAAGAACTGTCAATATGTATTTGTAATATCCCAAAAGAGAATATTGTATTTTGCTTTATTTGCTAAGTATTTAAAGATAGTCTTTAAATTGCTAAAAGCAAGTGGGAGTGTTGATCTTTAAAAGATAAAATTACAAGATACATAATCTTCTAAAATACACTAGTAAATATCATGATGAAGTTTGACATTTAAATGTTAAATCTCAGCATGATAATAAAGTTTGACATTTAAATGTTAAATCTCAAGATGATGAAATTATCATTCATAAATAGAAAAGATATCTCAGATATTTGATTTATATGCTGAGGGCTATGATTTACAGGATTATTGTAAACCTGATAATCATTATGATACATTATCAAATATGAAATTGGGTAAAGTATACATGATATGAATGATTAAGATGTTGTCTATAAAGATAATCAATTTTAGAAACTTGGTTTATCTTAATAGTTAGACTAGAAAATGAGGATGAGTTTCTTCAAAGATAAGATAACCATTGTGGTTTAAATCTTTGTATAGAAATCATAAGGACAAAAAATTGTGCACGTGTTTAATATATGTTTTATGACAAGATTATTAATCACACTTAAGCAATTAATTGTGATTGAATATTCTATTCTAAAGACATTAAATATATAAAGATTATGATTGTCATTGACAATGGAATATCAAAACTCTTTCTTGATAGATTACTTGAGCGAGGACGATAAGTAATCAAAAGGAGTTTATGAATTCAAATAAATCTTTGAAAGTGTACATGGTGCAATAATCCATGGATGGATAAATGCATGCATCTAGAAGATTATTTTTATGTTTAATTATTAAATTCATGTTTTGATTTATAATTGAAATAAGATAATTTCTAAGTATTCCTAAAAGCTAGTGGGAGTATTATGTTCAATTTCTTAAATCATATATGTTGTAGAACATATAAAAAGTAACATTCCATATAAGTTAAAAGTTAAGTCTTAGTTTAGAATGAAACTTTACTTGTAAGATTTAGGAAATAAGACATACAACCTTGGAATGAATGTTTATTGTTGAAACATGTGCGGTAAATAAATCTAATATATTATGATATATTATTTAGAATGTCTAAATGAATAAAATCTAAGTATGACTCATAGATTTTTCATGTATATCATGTTTTGTTGAATCATACTTGATTACAAGATGATTTGGCAATATTAATATCTAATTAAAAGTTATTAGATAACTTGTGTAATATTCTAATAAGAATATGTTTGATTATAGAATTACATCCTAAATCTGGAACAGCTTCCAAATTCTATAAATGAACAATTTTTCAATTGTTGTGAAAATTGTCATAGCCAACAAACTTGAAAGTTTGAAGGGCATCAAACATTACACAATAGATATTATGGTTTACGGAAAGTTTTAATAGCATATTGTTGTTGCATACAATGATGCTAATGAAATTGATATGACACTCAATACTAGTCATGGTAAGGATTTCATCTTTGACTATATGTACTAGTTATGCTTACTAAAAGCATAGTTGCATTATACATTAAAAGAATAAGAATACTTTAAACTTTAAAATGTTTGGGAGTTTGATTATCATAAATTGGTGGTTAAGGATGTCACACATTTTATGAAATATTATATGGCATTGTCAAAATAGTTGAGTATGCACATACAAGAACTTCACTAGTTGAATTCTTAAAATAAGTATTATTAAAATTCCGATAGATCAAAGTTGGATGATTTATGTTTTGTCAACAAGTAGGAATGTCATTACTTGAGACATAATTCATCAACAAGATTTTCATGCATTGATCTATTTAGTATTTGGATAAGGGATGTTAAACAATTATTATAAATCTAAATACATGGTATGTTTAATTTATAATATATTGTATCCTATATTTGTATGTTTAATCCATGAATAAATGTTATTCTAAATTGTCCGTTGTCAGTTAATAATATGGGAATATTATTAAATCAAGACAAATCTGAAGGTTGGTATAATATACTTAAAGTATATTGATGCGTAGTCATGCCATTTCAGATGATATTCAATGATACCGAATATAGGACTTATCCTAACTACATGATGTTACTTTATGGATTTTGTTATTAAGTAAATCATGAGAAGTTATCCTTAGACATGAGATGCAAGATAAGTGTCATGAATGTAGTACATTTTTGTGGAACAACTTAACGCTATACGTAACTGGTAGTCATAAGGGTTGTTTTCGGAAATGTTACAAAGTTTGTGGGTTTTGCTTGTATTCAAGATAGAATTTGTTCCTTCAAATTATTTTTGGAGTTTAATACTACTGGGCCCCTCGTAAGGTTGGTAAGATGTATGTGTGGCCACACCCAAGATCTCCCCTGAATATGTTCAGAAGATTTGGTAATCTTGATCAATCACAAATAACGAGAAACAGAATGGTTAATTACGGAATAACTTTAATCCATATCCTTATTAACATGGTATTAGAAACAAAACGATAATAATAATGAGAAATCATTTAAAGGTTTTTCCAGGAGCCTTACTCGAGATCGTACTAGAGGCATCGGCGTGTTGCAAGACGCTAACCGATGTGATTACATTATTAAAATATGTCCAAGTGGGAGCTGTTAGATTATTGACATTATTTTAGTAGTCGTATGTTAGGATCGAACTCGAGATCACGGGATTGCACACAATACGTATGAAGAGAAAAAGAAATAATTATTTATAAATGTTATAAGTAATTATTAATAAACACAAAACTAATAATAGTAATTAGTATTTAATGATAAATGACTAATGACCTATTAACGAACGAAGATTAGGAAAGTAACACTTGTGAACAATTGGAAGGTCAAGAAAGTTCTAGAAGGAGTTCCACCTCCTTTGTGCCTTGAGCTCCAAGTATTCATTAGTATAAATACAAACCCAAGATTCATTGTTTCTCATAACTTGTACACACACATCTTGGTGTTTTTCTTTCCTCTTTCTTGTTCTAGTCGATCCATCTAAACAATCCCTTAAGGGATTCGATTTTCATAAGATCAACAAGTTTTGTGTTTAATTTACTTGCATAAACTTTTTCTTGAATTAGTACGTGTGTACAAGAACGTGATTCAAACACATTATTGTTTGATTCTTGGATCGAATTACAAAAGAGGTAAGGGGTAATTCTTATAATCCACATAAACCCTAATTAGGGTTCTTGATTTGAAGATTGCAATTGATTCTTGTTCGGGCTAGAATCACAAAGGTACGTTTACTATTTAATATTGATTAATTAATTGCATGTTATATGATCTTGTTATAATTGCTTCCGCTTTGCTCACTTGATGTATTTGGTTTATTTTATATGATTGTCATGATATCATAATTCCAACACTAAGAGCAGCCTATAATAGAACGTTGCGACTTAGGTTTGGAGTAACGTCTAAGAATACGAAGAATTGCCTATATATGTCTTGCATAATGTTCATGATGTAGTACTTAGTATATAGTGTAAGTCTTTGAATATAAATGGTTTATGAAACATGTATAGTTTGTATATCTCTTACTACCGTTTGGGCCGTCATAATTCAGAGGTCATGTAGTAAACGTTCGAGGAGCTAGGACACTTTAATTCATAAATCCAGCAACTTGTCGATCCGTTTACCCAAATGGAACCCCTCACATGAAGCTCCCTAGTGTTGTAGTATTTGATAAAAATATATAAGTTTTTTATCTTTAAAAGTTATATGGTCTTTAGCCGTGGCTTTGCCGTGACCTTGGTCATTGTTACCATGGTCTTGAGACGCATCCTTGGCCTTAGCCATGGTTGTGGTCTTGGCTTTAGGTCATTAGACCACTTGGTTATTTTAAACCATAACTATTATTTAGTAACTTTGGTATATAAAATAGCTGTTAAGAAACTGAAGAAAATCTCATTCGTTATTGGTTTTCTGGAAACGTGCTCCTGAGTTTTTGAAGAAAACGTGATTCCGGAAAACTTTCGTGCTTTAACTTTTTCATGAAACGGATCAGAAGGGCCTCTTTTTGCGTGTTTAAGGTTCTGTCACAGAAACATTTGGCAGTTTTGCCGTAAAGTTTTGGTAATTTCAAATGGTCATAACTTTTGACTCGTATACTCGTTTTAGGTGATTCAAATTGCTATGTTTTCCTTGTTAAGTCCTCTCTAACAGTAGGTAAGTTTCAAATATCATAGTTATACTATTTTGGTCGTGGTTCTCAGTATAAGTCACTAGTTTCCTTGTTTACTTAACATAAGTTAACATATAGTTTCCATAACTTGTTTTACTAGTTTTTATACATCATGAACATAATACAAAGACCATATATAGCATGAAAGAAACATAATAAGCATGAAAATGATATTGAGCAAGAAAGTATAATAGGGTTTCTTACAACTTTTGGCTTTCTAAAGAAAGAAAGTCAAGTATGAACTAGGACACTAAACCTATGCTTGCAAACCCTTCACCACAACTCTTGTAAACCCTTGCTAGCCTTGATATAGACCTTGTGAAAACCATTTAACTCAGCCCCTAATCACCTTGTGTAGCTCCTAATTCAACCATGGAATCACCAAACAAACTCTGGATTCATGTAGAGACTAACTATGCCTTCAACTTTGGTATGTAACTTATAACTTAGAAATCAAAGGATCATGGTTTATGGATTTGTTGTTGAGTGTTTGGAATGAAGAGAAAGGAAGAGGATGAGCTTGCTATTTATAGTGAAGATGAGGAGGTTAGGAAGGTGCCTTAAGGAGGTGCAAGTTTAGGATATTTTCCAAGACTTTAGGATGAAGTTTCAAGACTTAGTAAGTAAGTTTCAACACATGGACTTATCTTAAGTGATCAAGGCCTATCACAAGCCAACAAGGCTTGTGACTTAGCATAAAATTTCGTCCAAGGTCTATCTTGGATGACTAGATATGGGTTTTGATAATATCTTGCTTTTACGGAGTCAGTTTTGGTCCCGGTAATCACTAACGGTAAGTCGTTAAGTCATGAAACTTAAAATCGGGTATCCTAAAAATATGAAAATTATAAATATGTTAAAACTTATTAATATAACCTATCTTAGCATATTTAATGAGTGACAAGTTCTATCGGGTTGCTTAAACGCTGCTAAAACTGGAAACGCGGGTCTAAAACGCGTAATTCGCGTAAAATGCTGAACTGGAAAACGTAAAATTCCAAAACTTTTGGAATTTTCGTAAAATGAGAGAAAATAATATTTCTATTGTTTATAGTGTTTTATGGACATATCGGGATGCTGGAATGACGTTTAAACCTAAAAGTAAATCTCGGACACGGTTTCGTGATTTTTGCAGAAATGATTCGACGAGTGTCAAACTCTCGGATTATCATTAAAATAGTTTAACTTACGAGAATATGAAATAAAAATTTCGGGAGTGAATAATGAAAGTGAATAGTAATTGTGAATAGTAAAAATAAATAGTAATCCGAAAATGTGAATTGTTACAATGCGTACCCTATTTCTTTTATTAAACAGATACAAGTTATAAGGACCATGATTCACTTTTCACACCCACTTGTGATTCACATGATACCTTCTTTTTATTAGAATATGCTTTTTATCATTTACATTTAGGTGTTGCACTTTACATTTACATTTAGGTGTTAACTATAAATGAATACTATTTAATATAATGTCTCAATATTTCAAAATTTACATGTTATATGCTCACTTATGCTCAAAAATTGCTTTGTGTGAAAGCTCAGGGAGTTTGAAGAGGAAAAGAAAGGATTGATTGCCAAACTACCGTGCTTTAGTTAAACGGCTTATTTATGGACTAAAGATGGTCAAAATGGGCGGGTTCAGTTTCGCGTCAAAACATGTAAACTTTGTTGTTATTGTTAGTTATCCTTTTTGGTTACTTGACATTGATAAACCACATATATACACCATCCCGAAGGATGTGACAGTTTCTGATTCCTTTTAAATTTAAATCTTTGTACTCATTGTTTAATTTTGGCAACTTTATATCTACTTTTACATTTAGACATTGTGATTAACAGATGTCATCGTAATAATTATGGTGGGAACTATTGACGTAGCCACGTAGGTGTTTACTACAAGCCACAAAAAAAATTTGGATTAGCTTATTTTGGGGGCTTATTGACTTATTTAGGTTTCAGAACACCACAAGCCACAAAAAAAGTATAGCTTTTTGAAGGCTCATGGGCTTATCTTGATAGAAGTTCTTTTGAGATATTTATAATTGCACGAGACATTCTAAATAAGCTATTTCAAACACCCTTGTGATTAAGTTTAAATTTATTTTGAACATGGAAACATGGTGCTTCAATGTTGTAGCCTACAAAAATGATAATATGTATTTAAATTGTTTGAAAATTGAAATGAATTGTTTATTAAAGTACACAAAACATGGAATTTTCCGCAGGTGTAAAGGTATACACAAAATATTGCAAAATGCAATCATTGTGCAAATTCTTAGTGTGTATCTCATTTACGTATAATTGGTTTCACAGAATTAAAATCCTTTAAGTGTAGATAATATTGAAACAATTTTTTTTTTTTTTTTGAGTTTCTTTAGTTGCTAATTGATTTCATATTCTTATAGCGATGTCGACAACTATATTAATCAAAGATGTACACAGAGAGGTACAACTATCAAATGGCTATCACATAGTTGGAGATGTATCATGCACTTGAAGTGAACCATTCTATAGTGTTTTGTTAGCTATTAAGTATGTTTTGTTTCGTATCTTGAGGAGTGCCGTTGTTCGTCATTGTGTATGTTTTGTTTGTATCCTATATTCGGTACACATACATAGATTATGACTGGGAATGCTTCATTGGCATATTAATTATTATTCATTTCAAAAAGTAATGAAACTTATTTACGTTCATTGTTATTTATTAATAGTTACAAACACAATTGTTTATAGGATCGTTGACTTATTAGTTATTATTCCTTTACAGAAATAATGGAACTTATATCGTTCATTGTTGTTTATTACTTTTTACTTACACTTTTTTACTCTTATTAGTTGCTCAAGAAATGTTTATTGGCTTATCACTTAATTACCCACAAACTTAATTTCTTGATGTATTCATTCTTCTAAAAACCCGTTAATTTGACGGGTCTATAAAGTAGTAATAAACAATGATGAACAGTATAAGTTCCATTTTTTGTAAAGAATAACAAATAATAAGTTAACGATCCTATAAACAATTATGTTTGTAACTATTAATATAATAAACGTCCAGGCGACGCCGTCTCCAAATGTGATGATCTTCACAAGCAAATATATGTAGCGAGCGCTAATGAAGTGATAAGCTAATGTTTATTTCGTCAACACCTAATAAGTTAAAAAAATATTAAAAGTGTAAATAAAAGGAGTTTGTGATTTGTAACACATGTAAATTTAAGAAATGTTATAAATGATGTAATATGTATGTTGTACATATCTTTTGAATCTTGTTCAAAGACCTTGAAGCACTTCTTTATAGACAACATTTGTAGTGGCGTTTAATATATTATCATCTGCATCACACATATGACCTTCAAACCTCTTATACTTTTGACGCGTGAAACAATGACGTAAAAACATGACTAAAAGTAGGAAACTTAAAATCAAACTTATTTCAAACATTACTCCCTAATTTTTAACCGAGAAACTCATGAAAGAAAAAATAAAAAGAATAGGTATCGCCTTTGTAACAATAGTAGTTGTAATGGACTAATTTAGAGTGCATTTATTCAATATTGATTCATGTCAATTAGACTAAATAATTTTTTGTTCAAAAGAAATTGTTATTGTTGAAATAACATGTTTATAAAAAGATATAACTTCTTCGAACCTGACCCATTTCAACCCGTCCACAAATAACCCATTTTGCCTAATAACAAATCCCGTCCATTTTGCATCCTTTGTACTCAACACACATTCACATCTAGTTTATTGATACACCAATTAGATAATAATATTTAAACAGTAAAGGACGATTAGATGCACATACTGTTGATAGCTTCAACTCATAGGTGAAACCAAAAACGCCATACACATAATAGATGAATTCTAAAACACTTTTGACTTCAACCTTTATCTGTATATATATCAACAGACATGTCAAAGAAACATCGAATAAAAATAATCCTGATAATTATTATGTGTGACGAAATTACATCTCACCTGGGATTCTCTTCAGAAAATATGAGCATCGTCCCAAAAACAGCATAAACATGTTAGATTACAGAAATAATAGTTCATGTAACATATAAATAACTATTAACCACTGTTAATATGCTAAAAGCACGAACTAACAGAGATGTATTCCTTGACTCAGATTTGAACATGCAATGCGAAAGTAGAGACCCTAAAAAAGCTTTGAACCTGCTGAAATCGCCGAACACGTGTCAAACCGGTCAATGCACCACTGGCTTCATTGCGATGAAGCACTCCAAAGTCAGCTATACGAAGTGGAAGTTCTGCAGAATAGAAATACATTAATTATGATCAGAAAAATAATAGTATCATAGTAATTAGGATTTAGGATGCATACAAACATGTTCAAATCAATTAAAAAAGGTAACCTTAAAATAAAATATTTTTATATAAGAAGACTGACCTCTGTCAGAACGAACTCTGTTATCAAAGATCAAGCAATGGTCTGGGCAATTCATGGGCTTGAGACCAAACTCCTGCTTCTCTATCTGCATAGAAAAAACAATGCAACAACTTAAAATCTCAATAGTAACATTGTTAGATCCTTAACGTGAATCTATTTAATAAAAAGACTAATAGATAAAATTGGCCTTCAATGAAAAACTACTGTAATAGATTAAATGACCGAAAATGGATTACTGTGAATAAGGATATAACGCTAAACTGACTATCCAAACGTAACCACTTTACAAAATCAGATTCTTATGACTTTAAGTCATGATATATAACATAAATGACTAATGGTAATAGGAGCAAACTTACATCGAAAACAAACATGTTCTCCTTATAGTTGGGCAGCATGGCCTGATGTTTCCCAGAGTTGCATGTTGTACATATTTGGTGTGCGGAACTGCCAAACCAATGATACAATACGTCAAATCCTATAACTAATGGTGGCAATTTGAAGACATTTTAAACTATAAATGGATCAATTGAGTTTTATTTGAAGAATGTCATTACTGTGAAAAAAGGGTGTTTTAGGTCAATCTGCACTATTTTGACTCAAATAAACATTCACCAAGTTTTGAAACACAGATACACAAAGCAAAGACGAATTACCTCTTGGTAACCTCTTTTACGATACTCTTTTCGTATAAATGTCATCAATTTTTCAGTTATTCGAGTACCATGAGGAAGAAAGAAACAACTTCCTGGGCTAAAACATATATAAAAGATAAACAATTACTTACACTCAACAAATTACAGATTAAAAATATAATTCGTAATAAGATACAAAAACTTACCTAAGTGGATGGAAAAAGAAAAGTTCATGCTTCTTTCCCAGCTCCCTGTAGTCATACTTTTTGGCTTCTTCGAGCAAGTCATTTTATAAACATGCATTCCTAGAGCAAGTCATTTTTGTGACAACTAGCAATTTAGGGAAACAATTTATAAACCCGCATTACTTTAATTTTAATGATTTTTGAAATATTTGAAAAAGTTTGTTCGTAATGGAAATTGTAAACGTTGAACCGTGGTTTTAAACTTTGTGATATCTATGGAAGTTGAGTTTTAATTATTGGTTTGGTTTGGTATATTCGTGGTGATTATTTTTGAGATATTATTTGGCACTACATTGACTCCAGCACTAGGATAACCTAACAAAATTTTGTATATTTTAAATGTTTGGTTCGGCTATTATATATTTCTGGAACGTATCGTGAGATTTTGAATATTTGGGAATGAGCTCGGTTCGAGAGAGTCGGTTTATTTTAAACAAGTTTCGGGTTTGGTCCGCGTAATTTACATCGGGTTACCTCACCCACCTTCTTAATAATATTCTTATTATTATTATCCTTATTATAATTTTTTTTATTTGGGCTTGAGGGCAGGTTTTGGTTTGCGGGTATTAACACCCACGCCCCACCCACACAAACACAAACATAAACATACAAACAAACCAACACCCTCCCCATTTCATCTCTCTCTCTCTATAATATCAACACCACCATCAACAAACCCTAACCCCAAGTAGCCGCCGCCCCTGCTGCCGCTCCACCGCCGCACCACCAACATCACCGCCACCACCAAACGACTCCCTACCTCGTTCTCTTCAAGATCTACTAAACCACGCGCCCCTTTCCACTCATTTTCATCTCGATATCACCCTAAAGCTGCCACAATCTTGTGTATTTCGGAGTGCTTTTCATTTTTGGTCTTGTGAATCAAAGGTAAGATGAGAGGAGACTCGTATCTTGGCGAAAATCGTGTCTATGGGTCACGAATCTTGTGATTTCTTTTGGGTTGATGGTTAAAAACGTGAAACTCTATTGGGTTTTTGATAAAATGGATTAAAAATGAGGTTTGGTATCCTTGGGTGTCGACTTGCTCTTGTTTTGGTGCTCGTATTGAATTCTTGGATGCGTTTGGTTTTGTGTTTGGCTCGTTAGAGCTCAACCGAGACCCTATGGTCTCGGTGTGAAGATGTTATTGGCTCATTTAGGAGCGTAGCGAGAACCTTGGTCGGCTTGATTTGATGCTTGAATCGTTTGGGAGTCTAACGTGACCTCCATGGTCCGTTGGTTGTGGTAATAGCTCGTTGGAGCTCGAAGTGACCCCAAGGGTCCGATTGGTTTTGTCTTGTAGCTCGGGTGAGCCTAACGTGACCCCTATGGTCCGTTTGGTATTGATTGTTTATGGGTTGGAGCTAACCGAGACCCTCATGGTCTAGTTGTGATTTCTCTTGGCTCGAATTGTAGGATGAGACCCAAATGGGTCTTCCGGGTCGAAGTTTACTTGGTTTTTGACCCATTTTGCTTAAATTGGTGATGTCCTATTTGTTGTTGTATTATTATTGTTATTGTTGAGATACATTACATTGGACTTGTGATATTGATTATGGAGTTGTGTTGACGAAGTGGTAATGGGAACCGATTGTGAGACGGTTAACTAGATTGACGGAGATAGGTTAGTCGGGTGCCGTATTTGGACCCTATTGTTGTAACACGTGTTATGAGTATTGATTGGACGGAGTTGGATTACTTGATTTTTGCCTTGGTATTATATTATTTTGGACTTGGACAATGAGCCGAGAGTGATGACTCGGACATGTGGCCATCTCATATAACTCGATAAATATTTATAATCAAACACAAATAATAAAACTCGTAATAATATTATTGGTAATATAAACGTTTATATAAATATATAGACGTGAAAAACGTATATATAAATATATAAATGCGTATATTAAAAATAAAACGATTAGGTCTATGGAAAAATGTTATTAATTGAAATAAAGATAAAGGTGCCTACTTTAGCCTGTGATAACTTATTTATATCTGTGAAAAATGTTATTTTATTCTTTAAAAAAATTGATTTATAGAATTATCATAATTCTTCCGGTGAGCATGGTTCTTTTTAGTAGAATACGCACATTGTTCAGTTGTGCATTATTGGCATTTCATTTGTAGTTAATATCAGTTTAAAAAGTATCCTTGATGTACATTGCAGGAACGAACCAGACCTTGAAAAAGCAAGAAGTGAATACAATTATTCACATAAAGATGCTCAATGTGTGCGTAGGTAAAAAAATCCATTAAAATCTAAGTACATATACGCAGTTTATCATCGATATTTTGGATTGCACTTTATATAGTTTTGAAGAACAGACACAATCAAATTTTTTAAGGTAAATTTGAGCCTGGTGAGAAGTCAATTCAAGATGTACAGTCAAAAAGTTACGAGTGGATTAATAGAAGATCTACAAAGGTGAGTTCGAGTGGCAGCAGTGTTGAGAAGTTAATTCAAGATGTACAGTACAAACGTTTTGGTTAGTGGCATATGTTTGGCCAAAGTGAGTAATATAAGTTAACTTGTGTGGGTATATTACTATATTTTGTGTGTTTGGGTGTGTGGTTTACATATTTTGTTACTGAGTAATAAAATGTATAAATCTTCATTGGTTTTGGACATTGGGTTTGATGCCTAATTAAATTTTCTTCATTGGTTCATTATGGTTTAACTTTTAAGTATGATTTTTTTGGGGTCATATTTTCCTGATTTAACAAAAGAATCTGGTTTTGCAAAAGTTGGTCAATGAGCCAAAATGTTCGAACTATGGTTAATTACATTAAAGCGTATTATAAAAAATAAGACATTGCAACTATGCAGATAGGGATTTATATTTAAGATGCAAATTACGCGTAGTAGTGTTTGTAACGATTGCGTAGTAGCATTTGTAACGGTCTATGAAAACGTTTTTGTAACTACAAAAATCGAGGTGGTGGTTTACGCAAAAAATTATAATATCACTTACCGAATATGAACCATATCTCTTTCAAGGTTTAGGCGATCACGTGTCGCACATCGCCTGATGTTGGTAGACAAGGAAGAATTTATAAGTTATAAATGAGAGAGTACATATTTTCATTGTGCTTTGTAAGCCATTCTACCAAAAATGCTTACTCTTTCATCTTACAAACATAATAGTAGGGTTGTTTGGAGTTAAATTATAGTACATTTTTTTTGCTCATAATGCATGAAGCATGACTTATGAATTTCTCAATTATAATTGTTTGGGAATAGATTAGCATTAGTACTTTCTTTTATACTAATAATAGTTCAAACTTCATTGGCATTAATCTAATATTTTTTATACGTAAAACTTAGATTCTATATGTATTAAATCTTTTATTAAAGACCCCCCAGTTGAGCATGAAACTCAAAATTTATATCAAGAAAAATGATTTGAATGCCTAAAACCTACACCTAAAATTAGACCTAAAGATGTGATTGGTTGATTTGAATATTTGATTGGTGGGAAATGATGAAAGTGAAAAAGTGAATTACACATGTCAAAAAATTAATGGTGTAGGTCTAATATTAGGTCTCATTGTTAGGCCTAAATATCACCACTCTTATATCAAACCGCTAACTACCCATATATAAGAGGTTTTTATAAAGATCATTTTAGCGACTATCATAAAGACAAAAAATAAAATAAAAATAAATAAAATAAGATAACTATTTTAAGAGTAACCAAAAAACCTACAAAACATGAAGCATTTCCGAGAGAAACAATTATTGATACAATTCATATTTACATAGAGGTACTTCAAGATCTATGTTCAGTAGATATGTATAGCTATAAATAAAATAAGATCTATGTTCAGTTGATGAAGACGATACACGCATTTTTATTTTTTTAATAGTTACAAACCAAATTGTCTATTGTATCATTGACATATTACTTATTATTTTCTCCCAAAAGTAATGAAACATATTTACGTGTGTTGTTGTTTATTAATATATATCACTTAATTATCGCTCATTACATACATTTGCTTTTTAAGACCTCAAGATTGGAGGCCGCGTGCATGTACGATTATTAGATTATAGTTACATCCATATTTGTTTATAGTATCATTAAATTATTACATATTATTTCAATAAAAAAAGCAATTCAAATTGTTTACGTTCGTTGTTTCTTTTTACTTTATTCACACACCTTAATTTCTTGATGCATTACTTCTCTTAAAACCCGGCGATTCGGCGGATCTATAAGCTAGTATATTATAATAACGTGACGGTAATTATTATACTATGAGAATAGTGTAATAAATGTCGGGAGCGTTACTATAAATAAATAACTATAAATAACGACGAAATCTTTTTACGTTGGATAATTATTAAATCAAATATATCTTTTAAATAAACAAGGAAAATTATCGAGTTATACGGGGGCATGGTCACTTGAGTCCAAGTGGACCATATTATTATTTTGTGACTTTTGTGTTTGTCATGGATATGTGACGATTAATACACCCATTTTCTATAACTACGTAACTTATTTAATCGACGGGTTAAATAGGGTCTAATTAGTTATATAAAATGAGTATATTAATGGGCATTGTATCCTACGACGCCCATAGGTTGTGGAACGCGTACAGGAATAATGAATTACTAAATATCTCGTGGAGTTGGCCAAATTGACGAATTTGGTAAGCTTGACGATATATATATAGGGAATTTATTAAACTTTGATACTTACCATGTAGTACTCTTCGTGCTATGTGACTTAGGTTTGGGTATAATCTTAGAACGATATATTACGTAGATAAGTATGGGGGATTATCAAATCGACGGATTTGATAAGCTTCGATGATTTATTTAAATCATATATTGAGCTAATATTAGACCTATAGAGCGTTATTTTGCCCTTTTTCGATGTGGTTTCTTGTTGTGAGTTGTGTCGACCCTCCACCCGCATAGATACCAAACTCCAAACTAATATGAGGATAATACGAGAAATGGATTTTTGTAAAGTAAAATGGAATACGTTCGGGATTGGGAATATTTGATTTTGAGGAAATGAATCTGAACGCGTTTATATTGTTAGGAGGTGCCGAGTCTGTAGTTGCTGTTATTTGAGTTGTTTTACATCTATCGATTTCTTTTGCTGATAGCTGGACTTGAGGTGAGTCATAGCCCACTTTTACTCTTGAACTTTGTTTTCAATACTTGGGGTGAGAAACGTGCAAATTGTTTTATGTGGACTATTATCGCTTTGTTTATTTTAAAACTTGCTATGCTTATAGAACTAGGTAGATTATAGAGCGAGATCTAGTCTTGAACTAGGTGAGCTATTGATTTAGTTATAGAGCGAGGCCTAGTCCCGAACTAGGTAAGCTATTGTTTGGTTGTGAGCGAGGCCTAGTCCCGAACTAGGTAAGCTATTGGATTGGTTATGGAGCGAGGCCTAGTCAAGAACTAGGTAAGCTATTGATTTGATTGATGCGAGCTATAGCGTGTACCTATAGGGTTGGTTAGTTTTGGTTGGTTCGTTTTGATTGGATGATCGAGGCCTAGTCTAGCTAGCAAGTGATAAAGTCTTTTTGTAGTATATAATTATTTTTACCGAAGAAATGCTCGTGAAAGTATTTCCCGGGTCGTTTTCCCAGCGAAGGTGAAATGGAATCGTGAATAACTGGATCGAGAAATCGTGTCGTGAAAAGCGGGAAAATAAAAATAATGATTTTGGAATTCAAGTTATGATAAGAAATGATGAAATATGAAGAATTTACAAGCTAAGTATGCACAAGTGTTAAAAACGCGAAAACGGAAATGCACACGCAAAATTTAAAACGTAACGTATAATGAAAAATGATCCTACGAACTTGGAAATAATTTCTAAAAATTTAAAACTAATAAAAAGAATTTTAAGAAAAAGAAAAATATTTTTTAGACTTTTTGTTTATTTTCTAGAATTTATTTCCTATTTTTAGAATTAAAAATGAATTAAAAATAAAGAAAAATAGAAAAATAACTTGGAAAAATGAAAATTAAATTCTAAAAATTCTAAAATATTATAAGAGAAATTCTAAAATTATTTTTGTATTTTTCAAGACTTTTTCTGTATTTTTATGGATTTTTGTTATTTAAAATTGATTTAAAAATGATTTTAAACTAAAAGAAATTAAGAAAAATAGTATATGACCTCAGAAAATTATGAAAATTTACCAGAAATTCTAAAATATAATAGAGAGCTTGCAGAAAAATTTTTGATTAAAACAAATAAGCAGAAGTGCTTAAACAGCCCTAATCAGCTTATGGCAAGTGCTTATTTATAAGCACTTGCCACAAAACTTTACCAATTTGAAACCACTACTGTATTACACTAATATAAGCTCAAAGAAACCAAGAAAAGTTCAAAAGAAACACAAAAGTATAAATTGCAAGCTAATAAGCACTCTATGAAAAGCTACATAAGCTAAGTCCTTCATATAATAAGCTATAAGATAAGCTAACCATGCACTATGCTAGAGTAACCATAAATGAACTCAGAGAAGCCATAAAAACACAATTGTAAGCTCATAACATCACTAGCAGCCCTATTGTACCAAACAGAAACTAGGCTAAGCTACCAATAAGCAAGGCAGATTAAGCTACTCAAATAAGCTGATAAGAAGAAACTAAATGGAGCTATTAAGAAACTACCATATAGAGATTGCAACAAACCAAAAATCTATTCCTAAATCCATTATTCACTAGTCCTAATGATGCCATGAACAAGGGTTCACAACCTGAGTGCAGGGGAGCTTAGTGCTCACACAGCCAACTACAAGCTACTATTCCAATAAGCTATTAAGCTCTAAACTTGAATTTTATTGTTGATTAAGGTACACTAGCTATAAGAGATTATAAATCAACAATTCAAAGCTATTTCTAACAACTAATGAGGACTGCAAGTTCAATCAAAATTCATACTAAAAGCTGAGTACCAAGCTAATTTGACTTTTTTTATTGCACAAGAACTTTGACTAATGTGAATTACTAATACTGATTACTACTCCAAACTTGTAATATAAAGTTATGATTATACTAAATTAAGCAGCTATGATCATAATGTAACTACTGCTACTACATTACTAACTGATTTCAATTTTAACTATCAGTAGAGTAAATTTGAAAAGTAAATTTGACTTTTTACTTATTAACCTACTATTTCTATGATCTAAAAACTTATTACTACTCTTATGTGACTAATTAGTGCTAACTTGACAGTTATATACTAACTACACAGCTTAGCAAATGAACAATCCAAACACCCCCTTAACTACAGTTATAACTACAAGATAGTGCAAATAAACTAAATCTACCAAATCACTTATTCAACTATCTAAGCAAACACTAGCAGAAGCTAATCAATCAATCAGATAAACTAACAACTAACAAATCTCAGATCCACTATTACAATTCAGATGATAAAAAAAACTATGCAAGCTAACTCAAAACCAAAAAAAAACAGATAAGAGAGACTAATCAAACTTACATTACACAACTATATTATCTAAATTAACAAACTAACAGCAATAGATCAGATACTACTCTTATTTAACCAAACCACAAACAGATGCAATCAAGGACTAGGAAATTTAGACGAAAACTTACTAGCCATTTCCCCTCAGCAAGAACAGAGGGGATTCCCTATGCTAGCCTGTCTCTTGACAGGCTCAATATCAACACCAAAACTTGAATTAAACCCCCAGAATCATCACCAATAGTCACCATTGACTTTTATTGACCATAATCACTAGCACTAATATAAGCAGTAAATGATTTTGTAAAACTCAACTAATAGTTAAAAAAAAACACTAGAATGATTTTATTGAAACAAAAATGAAAGCTTGAAACAGATTTATTAAGATGCTTAGAAAATAAAAACTAGGGATTAACTTCAAAAGTGAACTTTTATTGAAAACTTAAACTGAATACAACCTGAAATGCTAAATAAGCTAAAGAATTACACTAAATAGCTATATTACACTACTCCTACTCCTAATATATAACAGCCCCAAATGGTGAGTGAGGAGTGGCTTTTATAGCTACGAGCTGAGGAGGTCCTTCAAGTGGAATATGCTCAGAATATTCTTATTTTGATCCCATGTGATAGTTCCATCCAATCAGAGTCCCTGAATTGCTTTGGTGAGGTGGCTCAACCAATCAAAACCTTCCATGTGTCATTCCTTTGCTGTCAACTCTCTGACACATACTGACATATATCTAGAAGCTCACTGAATTGACCTAATTGCCCTTAATTATGGTAATTAAAGGGCGGGGTAATTAGGGTTCATACGGTGAATAGTAACTTCTGGGTTTGAGGTTGATTTGGGGGGCGGGAAGTATTGGTACGGGTAAAAATATTTTATTTATTTGTTTTGATTGTTTGGACCGGGTCAGGGAATTAGGAATGGCTTGGGTATATGGAAGATTGGGCTTTGGATATTAACATTGGACTAGGCTTTGATGTTATGAATCAGATTTTTATTATTAAAATTTCAAGGACCAAAAGTGTAAAATCTGAAATTCCAAGGGCCACTTCTGTCATTTCCCAAAAACTAAATCCAAGGGCTAAAATTGACAAAATGATGATTCTTCAAGGTAGAATGAAACTTTAAGCTCAAATAATTATCCGGTCTTGAAAAATGCTTCCCGGCATCGGCTTTTTTGAACCTTTCATACTCTCGTGCTCGGTTTTTGCTTTGTTTTGTTCATTTTTCATCATATCCGTACCTGCATATCACAAACATAAAAACACATGTTTTCTTGGCATTTGTTAGCTCAAATAAGTCGTTTTGGGTCGGTTTTTGGCCATATAATAGTGAGTGAATAAGCACTCACCAAAATCCCCCCGACTAAGGTATTGTCGTGTCCTCACGCAATGTGATCAATTCACGCTCTTGGGATAAATAATTTTGATACTCTTTCTACTAACTTTGAAAAGTAGCAAGGAGGTTCAAAAGAAGTAATAAAATCATTTATTCCCGAAAACGCTCTGTTTTCCAAAATTTTTTTCTTTTATTCCTTTATTCAACTTACACTTCTATTTTTGTATTTTTCCATACTTCACACTTGTGACGGTTTGTTGAACTTTCATTATTTTGAAAATAATTATTAGGGTCAACGAGTAGAAACACTTCTTTTAAGAAGCGACCATACGGTTAAAATTCGTCGTCCTTGATTTTTCACGAGTCCCCAAACTAAGCGTACAAACGAGATCACAGCTTATCTACAAATTAGATGCTAACACTACTCATAACAGTTACTTGTGAAACTTCTTACTCCCATTTCCTAGGTTTTTGTATCTCAATATTTTATTTTGTTGAGAAATGAATCGCTTCATATTTTCTCGTTTCAATACTTTTAAGTCCGATAGTGACACCTAAGTTAAAACGATAAGTAGTTATTCATTTTCTCTTAAGAACCACTGCAATAGAAATTCGGTCCACATCAAAGAATTTGGGGTACATACAATATAGAAGATATAAGTTGCGGAGTACGATCACGTGCACCTCATGTGACTGATTACTAATCACTTATCACATGCACCTCACGCGCCAACAACTTATTTATACATACATAGCTTTTATTCATCAAATCTAACAACTTTCACTTTTTTCATTTTCACTTTTTTCATACTTTTGATACTTTTTTTTTTTCTTTCTTGACTTTTTTTTTTCTTAACATCAATGGAAGCTTAACGGGTAGCTCCAAAACCACATAGATAATCAACTTTTGACTTTTGATTATTTTCACTTTTTGCTCTTATTTTTGGTGTTCCTTGATATGTACCCAACTTCTAAAGCAAAAATTCTCTTAAGAAAACAAAGAACTAAATATTATTCAAACCGAAATACCACTAATTAACCTAGAACATCTATTATATATTGGTGACGTTTCTGATGGGAGTAAAAAGCCACAAGTACCTCTCATGAGCTCTAAAGAGAACCACTACTCCACGTTTAGCATCTAACTTCTAAATAAACTCTATCATTTCTCGCTCTTCGCAGTTTAAGATTCCAAATAATGAAACCAGTGAATACTTAGCCGATAATCAGCCACGCATATATAAAGTCAGTTACGGAAACTTGCAAATTCTAGAAGAAGAATTCGCGTTTTCTAGCTCCTGATGTAAAAGACTAGCGAAAGCTTTTAAGCTGCGCATGTATAAAGTCAAGTACGGGAACTTGCAGATTCTTAAGAGAGAATTCGCATTTTATAGCTCCTTGTGTACAAAACTAGCACAAGCTTATGTGATCATCATTGGTTAAGGGAACAAGCTAGGGCTCAACACGCCCGGTCAAGTCAAAATATTTATTCCTACTCTCGCCAGCAAGAAAGTCAACAAGGTGTCAAAACACTTATTCAAACTTTATTATATTTTTGCACAACTTTTTCACATCTTTTTGTACTTTTTCATTGCTTTTTCTTCAAAATTTTTGAAATTTTCAATTTTTTCAATTTTTTTATTTTTGGTGGAAAAACGGAGTTGCAAGAGTGCACGACTTTTGTGAAAAATGCAAGGTCAAAATCGAATCGAAGATTCACCCTCCCCCCGACTAGAACGAAACATTGTCCTCAATGTTTTATGGGTTAAGGTAATCCTAACAAAATTCTAGGCCCGTTTATTAATTATGCCAAAGAAAACGTTAGTCGATAAGATTCACGGATATAGGATTTCCAAGTAGCACCGATGAATGAGACTCCAAGTGAAGAGATAACGAGCACGAGAGTCATCATAAATCATGGACAATCCTGAACAAACATCACAAACAATCCACGAAACACAAGAGTAGAAGAGGCACCCCCTCCTCACATTAGGTGTTAGAAAATAGAAATATAAGAAGATGAAATTGGATAAGCATGGGTTGCCACCCACGAAGCGCTTGTTTTTGTTCACCGAGTCACATGAGCTTGACTCGATCCCCGAATTTATTCGTCCTTGGGGAGAGCAGATTGAACGGCCACTTGAAAATAGAGATGCCCGGATCAAATATGGTATCCTCACTCCCGGTGGAGTGGAAAAGTGACGAAGTGATGGGATAAACAAAGAATGGGTGAAACACCCGGATAATAATATCATAATCATACATCTCATCCACCACTCCAAAAATATCATTATCTGTACCGGATTTAAAAACTTCATCGGGTGGTTTTGCAGGTGGACGAGAAGAAGAAGAATCGAAAGAAATATCATTCTCATCATTCTCAATACCCGGTGGTATCGAGTCATCCGCAGCAAGAAATCGATCGACATCCTCTAAAAGAGGGTCACGTGACGGATTATCGAAAATAGGAATAGAATCAATCTCAAAGTGAAAGCACTCATAATCCGGAAGAGAGAAAGCATGAATAGTGGGACTGCCACTACTCGTCTCTTCAAATCGAAAAATTTCAAGCTCGGGTAAAGAATCACTATCCATAACGGGGATAGGAGAAGAAATAAGAGGATCATTCAATGCCTCAATACGGGAGATAAGAAGATTGACATTTAACAATGTCTCACGTAAAGCTTCATCTCGTATTTCCACATCATCATCTTCTTCATAATCATCGATATCTACACAAGAGTCTTCATCACTCGTAATATACTCATTGTGAGAATCGGAATAACTTTCGACTTCATCATAATCATCATTGTTCATCGGAGGAAGAGAAGTTAACGGTTCTTCATTCAATAACTCTTCAAGTACACGAATATCTTCCTCCGGATCAAAATTAGCATCATCAACCATTGTCGGAATGGTATCACTAACAAGAAATGCCTCGATCTCATCTGAAACGGCATCACTCCCTTCAACCGGTGTGAAAGAAGGATGGAAAGAAGATTCACCGTTAGAATTTTCCCCGGACTCACTTTGGATTGGAACGAGGTTCTCAACACTAGACATATTGAATTTGTCAGATTCCGTTGCCGGAATAGTGTCAAGAGGCTCGTCCCCCATTATTAGAGAGTCCACGGGCTCTACGGGAGAAGAGATAGAATGATTTTCAGGGTTTATATTGATCGTGATTGTGGAACTATCATCATACAAACAACACTCACAAAATTGGAGTTTTCTTTCTTCGAGACGAGGTACTTCCATCGATCTCTCATAAGGCTCGGGAGTAGATGTCATACGACTATTCACCATCTCATTCAACTTATCCATCATTGATTTAAGTTCAAGAATATCATTATTGAAATTGGAAGTTTGTGGGGGTTGATAAAAATCATTAGAATCGTAACAAGAATTAAGTTCATGATAAGAACTTTCAAACGATCCCCCACAATTTTCAAAACTCGATGTATTTTGAAAATCACCATTGTAGCACGAATTTGGCTCATAAAAATCATTTTGAGGAAAATTATTGAAGCTCGAGTCGTAAGCGTAAGACGTATCTGCACTCGGCATATAGCACATACAATTGGTGTATCCACATCCATCACAAAAACATCCTCCACACGGCCTACCTTCTTCGGACGGGTTTCCACAATTATAGCAAGAAAATGACGGTGGTGGTGGTGTATAGAAATCGGGAATATTAGACGAATTGTTGAACGAATTTTGATCATATGTATGAGAATTACAATTCAAACAAACGCCATCACGAATATTATCTCCACATTCGTCGCACGTACACCACACACACAACCCTCCGAAGAACGGTTCTCCACAATAAAGACAAATCGGATCCATAAGAATTAAACGTAAGAGGGATTGAGAAGAAGAATCAAGTATGAGAGGATAAGAAGATTATTTTTGTTTTTGATTTTTCAATTTTTTATATTTTTTAGAGAAAATATATACAAGATAGTGGAAAACTTTACACAACACGATTTTTCAACACGAATATTCAAAACTCACGTCCACCTTCCCCGGCAGCGGCGCCATTTTGATAAAGTCTTTTTGTAGTATATAATTATTTTTACCGAAGAAATGCTCGTGAAAGTATTTCCCGGGTCGTTTTCCCAGCGAAGGTGAAATGGAATCGTGAATAACTGGATCGAGAAATCGTGTCGTGAAAAGCGGGAAAATAAAAATAATGATTTTGGAATTCAAGTTATGATAAGAAATGATGAAATATGAAGAATTTACAAGCTAAGTATGCACAAGTGTTAAAAACGCGAAAACGGAAATGCACACGCAAAATTTAAAACGTAACGTATAATGAAAAATGATCCTACGAACTTGGAAATAATTTCTAAAAATTTAAAACTAATAAAAAGAATTTTAAGAAAAAGAAAAATATTTTTTAGACTTTTTGTTTATTTTCTAGAATTTATTTCCTATTTTTAGAATTAAAAATGAATTAAAAATAAAGAAAAATAGAAAAATAACTTGGAAAAATGAAAATTAAATTCTAAAAATTCTAAAATATTATAAGAGAAATTCTAAAATTATTTTTGTATTTTTCAAGACTTTTTCTGTATTTTTATGGATTTTTGTTATTTAAAATTGATTTAAAAATGATTTTAAACTAAAAGAAATTAAGAAAAATAGTATATGACCTCAGAAAATTATGAAAATTTACCAGAAATTCTAAAATATAATAGAGAGCTTGCAGAAAAATTTTTGATTAAAAAAAATAAGCAGAAGTGCTTAAACAGCCCTAATCAGCTTATGGCAAGTGCTTATTTATAAGCACTTGCCACAAAACTTTACCAATTTGAAACCACTACTGTATTACACTAATATAAGCTCAAAGAAACCAAGAAAAGTTCAAAAGAAACACAGAAGTATAAATTGCAAGCTAATAAGCACTCTATGAAAAGCTACATAAGCTAAGTCCTTCATATAATAAGCTATAAGATAAGCTAACCATGCACTATGCTAGAGTAACCATAAATGAACTCAGAGAAGCCATAAAAACACAATTGTAAGCTCATAACATCACTAGCAGCCCTATTGTACCAAACAGAAACTAGGCTAAGCTACCAATAAGCAAGGCAGATTAAGCTACTCAAATAAGCTGATAAGAAGAAACTAAATGGAGCTATTAAGAAACTACCATATAGAGATTGCAACAAACCAAAAATCTATTCCTAAATCCATTATTCACTAGTCCTAATGATGCCATGAACAAGGGTTCACAACCTGAGTGCAGGGGAGCTTAGTGCTCACACAGCCAACTACAAGCTACTATTCCAATAAGCTATTAAGCTCTAAACTTGAATTTTATTGTTGATTAAGGTACACTAGCTATAAGAGATTATAAATCAACAATTCAAAGCTATTTCTAACAACTAATGAGGACTGCAAGTTCAATCAAAATTCATACTAAAAGCTGAGTACCAAGCTAATTTGACTTTTTTTATTGCACAAGAACTTTGACTAATGTGAATTACTAATACTGATTACTACTCCAAACTTGTAATATAAAGTTATGATTATACTAAATTAAGCAGCTATGATCATAATGTAACTACTGCTACTACATTACTAACTGATTTCAATTTTAACTATCAGTAGAGTAAATTTGAAAAGTAAATTTGACTTTTTACTTATTAACCTACTATTTCTATGATCTAAAAACTTATTACTACTCTTATGTGACTAATTAGTGCTAACTTGACAGTTATATACTAACTACACAGCTTAGCAAATGAACAATCCAAACACCCCCTTAACTACAGTTATAACTACAAGATAGTGCAAATAAACTAAATCTACCAAATCACTTATTCAACTATCTAAGCAAACACTAGCAGAAGCTAATCAATCAATCAGATAAACTAACAACTAACAAATCTCAGATCCACTATTACAATTCAGATGATAAAAAAAACTATGCAAGCTAACTCAAAACCAAAAAAAAAACAGATAAGAGAGACTAATCAAACTCACATTACACAACTATATTATCTAAATTAACAAACTAACAGCAATAGATCAGATACTACTCTTATTTAACCAAACCACAAACAGATGCAATCAAGGACTAGGAAATTTAGACGAAAACTTACTAGCCATTTCCCCTCAGCAAGAACAGAGGGGATTCCCTATGCTAGCCTGTCTCTTGACAGGCTCAATATCAACACCAAAACTTGAATTAAACCCCCAGAATCATCACCAATAGTCACCATTGACTTTTATTGACCATAATCACTAGCACTAATATAAGCAGTAAATGATTTTGTAAAACTCAACTAATAGTTAAAAAAAAAACACTAGAATGATTTTATTGAAACAAAAATGAAAGCTTGAAACAAATTTATTAAGATGCTTAGAAAATAAAAACTAGGGATTAACTTCAAAAGTGAACTTTTATTGAAAACTTAAACTGAATACAACCTGAAATGCTAAATAAGCTAAAGAATTACACTAAATAGCTATATTACACTACTCCTACTCCTAATATCTAACAGCCCCAAATGGTGAGTGAGGAGTGGCTTTTATAGCTACGAGCTGAGGAGGTCCTTCAAGTGGAATATACTCAGAATATTCTTATTTTGATCCCATGTGATAGTTCCATCCAATCAGAGTCCCTGAATTGCTTTGGTGAGGTGGCTCAACCAATCAAAACCTTCCATGTGTCATTCCTTTGCTGTCAACTCTCTGACACATACTGACATATATCTAGAAGCTCACTGAATTGACCTAATTGCCCTTAATTATGGTAATTAAAGGGCGGGGTAATTAGGGTTCATACGGTGAATAGTAACTTCTGGGTTTGAGGTTGATTTGGGGGGCGGGAAGTATTGGTACGGGTAAAAATATTTTATTTATTTGTTTTGATTGTTTGGACCGGGTCAGGGAATTAGGAATGGCTTGGGTATATGGAAGATTGGGCTTTGGATATTAACATTGGACCAGGCTTTGATGTTATGAATCAGATTTTTATTATTAAAATTTCAAGGACCAAAAGTGTAAAATCTGAAATTCCAAGGGCCACTTCTGTCATTTCCCAAAAACTAAATCCAAGGGCTAAAATTGACAAAATGATGATTCTTCAAGGTAGAATGAAACTTTAAGCTCAAATAATTATCCGGTCTTGAAAAATGCTTCCCGGCATCGGCTTTTTTGAACCTTTCATACTCTCGTGCTCGGTTTTTGCTTTGTTTTGTTCATTTTTCATCATATCCGTACCTGCATATCACAAACATAAAAACACATGTTTTCTTGGCATTTGTTAGCTCAAATAAGTCGTTTTGGGTCGGTTTTTGGCCATATAATAGTGAGTGAATAAGCACTCACCAGCAAGCGTTTTGCGTATGTGTCCACTTGATTTTGTTATGAATTTAAACCTATGATCTCACCAGCGAAAGCTGACTTTTAGCGCGTTTTCTCAGGTAATTAAGTGATGCCCTTGGATGCTTGGATTGGAGGCTTGGCTATGGTACCTGGTTTATGGATCTATTTTTCTAAAACTCTGATATGTTATTGTGGACCTACGTTTATTTCTTTTGGGCCTTACTTTGGATAATTTTTTGGATAAATGTAAAGTTTAAAACCCCGTGTGGTTGTATTTTTCTTATGTTTACTTTATCTCGTTCTTTCATGACTTTGAATGGATACCAATCCCCGTGGCACCCCGAAAGCTTGTTGAGTCTTCCGCTGTACCAAATTTTGGGGGTGTTACAGATTGGTATCAGAGCCAAGGTTATAGAGAACTAGTTATATAGACACCTAAACTATAACCGATTTTTATAGAAAACGATCCTCGACCAATGCCCGCCAGCCTTCCAAGCCGAAGCATCATTGTTTATATTAAGGTATATTGAGATGATTAGTAGATATGAGATTTTTGAGACGATTTGAGGATTTGGGATTTATTAATTAAGTGATATGATGGCATTTTGAGGAATTATATGGCTTAATTGTTTTTATAAATGTTTTAGTAATGCGGTATTTTAAATCTTTCTTGAACTATATGATTGGATTTTTTTTTATGATGGTTTGATACGGTATTTTGAGTTCGCGATTTAGTTGTTTTGAAACACTTACACCTACCCTACGCCGTTGTCACAGACTATGGCCTCCCGTACGTTAGATGTTGTTGAGGATATTCTTACTGCACCTGTACGCCCAGCACAGATCACCATGGCTCCTGATGATCCTTACAGGATTGCCATGCATTTAGCTACTGCGTCACCGACAGCTTCTACTTCTGCACCGCCTGCTGCACCTACTACGCAGGGACCCTCATCTTCCTCAGGGCTCCCTGGTACTTCGAGACAGCTTACTCTTCATTAGGCTTTGGCTCATGTGGCCCCACGTTTTGCCCACCGAGCTACGGCACGTATGTCGGTACGCCCTGCTTCACCACCTTTGCACTTCGATGCTCACACTCTTCTGTCAGATGCACCACCTACATCATTGTGTCGTCGTCCTAGATCACCTACCCCATCATCACATGATTCACCTGTTAGGAGACAATGATTGATGGAGTACTCTTCCGATGAGGAGGAGGAGGAGGAGGAGTACGAGGGTGAGGATGAGGCTGATGACCCTCAGGAGGCTGAGCAGGGTGATGATGACCCTGAGGAGGAGGATGATCCTCAGGAGGAGGAGATGCCTGATGATGATGGTTTTCTAGCACCGCCAGCTCAGGCTGAGGAGCCTGATTCCCCGATACATCCGTTAGAGTCTGTTTCACCTGATCATCCGTTTTTGTTCGATTCACCACCGGGTGGTCCCGTGGAGTCGGATGCACCATCTGAGGTTTCTGCTGAGCAGGCAGAGTTGGGTGAGACTGGTAGGATGTGGGCTCAGATTACTGCTTTAGGTGATAGGGTTACACGTATGTCTGTGCGGATTGATAGAGTGACCGTTGAGTTCATTGGAGAGTTGAGGATTGACTTGGTTACGGCTGAGAGGAGAGTTACTGAGATGAGGAGAGGCATGATGGAGATTCATGAGCATATTGAGAGCTTACAGCGAGGTTTCATCACAGCTCGCGAGGCCGATCGCAAGTTGTGGCAGAGAAACACCGAGCTGGAGAAGGAGGTAGCAGACCTCAAGAGGGATGGCGACACCCATAGTGTGGAGTTAGGATCATTGTGAAGAGAGCTAGATGGTTTGAGGCATGAGTTGAGGAGCCTACGCTAGCATAGTGGCTAGATAGTTGGGTTATGTTGTCTTGTTGCTTTCTACACCGAGGAGTGTTCGGTTAGAAAAGCTAGTTATCGTATTTTGATGTATTTTCCGTTGATTATTCATCTCGTTTGGAACGATTAGTATCTTTTGTGTTTTCTGTAGATGGAACGATGTTGGATCACTATTGTATGGATGATGGTTATTATTATATGATGTTATGTGACTTTTGGATATTATGGAAATTGAGTTCCTATTCGCCTTATTGTTGTCTTGTGGTGTATTGCTGATATTCTTTCCATGACTTGGCTTCATTGATTTAATTCTTGTTGAGCGTATGATAAGTTCTGTCGGAGACTTATGAACCTTGTATGATGTTTCAGATCAATGGCCCCACGACGAAACCTTGTTAGAGCTACCCAAACTGGTCCTGCAGTGACTACCCCTGGTCGTCGAGGACGCCGTCTTACTCGAAATGTTGAAACCCCTACTCCTGATAACCTGGACACTACTAACCGCAACAACAGGAATCAAAATGTTGATGTTCAGGGAGACAATGATCATGTTCCACCTAATGCACCTACTGTGGATCAAGCAATGATCAATCAACTTGTGGAGCAACGAGTTGCTGAGCTACTAGCTGAGTCAAATTATTCCAACAACTCTGCTGGAACTTTTCCACCTGTTCGTGCTAATGGATGTAACTACAAGGAATTTCGAATTTGTGGACCCATTGAGTTTGGAGGAACTGAAAGAGTGGTCTACTTGGTCAGGTGGATAGAGAAAACTGAGTCAGTGTTTGATGAGTTCATAAAAACTCATCATTTCTGTTCCATTTTAAATACGAAAACAGTTAAAAACTCACAGAAACACCACATAATACTACAAATATCTTTGAATTATGTTTTTATATGTTTCAGGTGCAAAAGGACTGAAAACAGAGGAAAACGGACAAAGTTTACACAATTGGCAAAATCAGTCCCTGAACTTTCAAGAAATGTCAGAAATGGTCCCTGGGAATATTATTTTGAAAAAAAGTCAACAACAGTCCCCCAGGAATCAAGAAATGACTAATTTTACCCTTGAAGTTCAAAATTGCACAAATGGCAAAACAGGTCCCCCAAGTTTAAAAACTTGACAGTTTTAGTCCCTGGAAGTTTAATTTGGAAAGAAAAGTCAATTTTAGTCCTTAGGAATTCAAAAGTTATCAAATTTAACCCTTGGATGAAAAGTTTGAGAAAATTACATAAATGGTCCCTGAAGTTTCAAAAATGGCAAAAATAGTCCCTGGGTATTTAAAAATGGAAAATTATCAAAATATACCCTTGTACTATTCATAATTAACAAATCAAGTCATTTTTGATTAACTTTTGGAAAATTACATTTTTACCCCTCAAACTTTGAAAATTGGCAAAAATGGTCCCCGGTTATTTTTAATTTTGGAAAATAATAAATAAATACTTATATTATTTCAAAATATCAAAAATGGTACCTTTTGCATAATTTGGAATAATTACATTTTTAGCCCTTAAATTTCAGATTTGTACAAAATAGGTCCTTGGGCTAATTTATTTCCAAAACAAAAATACCAAATCCAAATCCAATAAACACTAACCTGTTATTCACTTGGGCCCAAAATAAAACACAAGCCCAACCATACCCACCCCTTTTAAATAACCAGGGGTATGGGTTGACTTATGTTAACCCGTCCCCTACCTTCAACACCTCACACCCTGCAACCACCTCTCCACCTCCATCTCCACCACTTGCTCACCCTTTCCACCTATATACCCCCCTGTCACCTCCTCAACCAAACCCACCTCCTAGGTTTACCCTAGGAGGTGACACCTATCACACTACACCCTGCCACCACACCCCTACCCTGTAAATATCTCTGCAACACTCCAATACCACCTCCTCAGCCCACCAGCACTCCTACAATTCCCTTCAACCTCTTAATCCACCAATCAAAACTTAACAGCCTTCCAATTGCAACAGGCAATTTTGGCGCCAAATTCCATTTAAACAGGTGTTGATGCCAATTAGACACGTGGAGCTCAATTGGAATGGTGGGATTTCATCCTTATGACTCAGGGAACTCAAATGGGCTATAAAAGGCAGAGGAGGGGCAAGATTGAAGAGTACCTTTTGGACTAGCCTAGGTCACGTAGAATAATTAAACTAGTTGTAACTTAGTGTAATTGTCATTTCAATTTCAAATGTTGTATTAAACCTTGCTTAAGCTTTAATAGAACATCTTTTCAGTTTCTATGGATTCCATCTTTACATTTCATGTTTTGGTTCTTTGTACCATTTATTTCCAAGTCTTTTAAATTATGTTGTTGTTTGTTGTTTAAATTGATCCTATAAACACTACTTGGCTCTCAGTAAACCATAGGAAGCTTTTGGATCCATTTAATCAACTATTATCATAAAAATAGAAAATCACTCAAAAATAGAGAAAATGGAAAATTAAATGAAAAATTATGTGTTCTAGAAGGAGATTGCAGGATGATTCAGGTTCATGGAGGGCAAAGGGTTGTAGAGTCTCATGGGAGACTATAGGAGGTAATTTAGTCCCTGTTCTTTTGAATTAAGCATGGTTCACCTGTAAGTCCTTTTTTACCCATTTTGTCATTTTATTGTTCTATTGTTCCATTTGCTTTAATTAATATGGTTTCATGTTCCTTAGTTGTAATTTAGTGATAATATAGCTTTTAATTAGGTTGTTATGTGTTAGATATCATAGTTGCTAGTTGTTCCATTTTGGTAGTCAAAATGGTATATTAGTGATTCTTAGGTGATAGTTGTTTATTACTCAGTAATTATGCTCATTTGATCTTATTATCATCAGTATAAGTGTAGGAATCATTCTCATGTTTTAACTCAGTGTTGAGTAACACTAACCAAGAAAACACCCTTGCTAAGGCATGTTTGGGTCAAGCTGCCATGTTGAGTTTATGTATGTTTATGTTGATTACACTTGTTGTTGCATGCTAGTTCAGGTCATTTGAGTTCATTTCTGTCATTTACTTAGGTCTTGTTAGCTATAAAGTCAAAATTAGTTTGTAATTGATCTATTTGTTAACTGTTAGTACTGTTTGGTTCCATAATCTTCATACTAGCTTAGAACTTTGTACTCTAGCTTAATTTCAACTTATTATAGCATAACATTACATAATCAGTTTAATAATTAAGCTCTAAACTCACATAAGTCAACTTAGAAGTTCATAATAATTAGTCAAAATTGCAGCCTAACTGTTTTTGAATTAACTTAGGAATTTCATTGTGAACTTGTTAATTAGAATTAGGAGTTGAGCTTGTAGGGTCTTAAAATCTAGTTCCTGTTCTACTTATTGCTATTTTTGTTAAATTTTATCAAAGTGGTTTACTTGCTTATTTTGTGCTTAATTTCAAGTGGTTCTGCATAATACCTCCCCTGTACACAGAATAATAAGCTAACTTTGGAAGCTTTCACAAGCTTCATTAGTGCTTGAGACTCTGAGTATTTTGGATCTTTGTGATGCCCTTGTGGCTAATTTCTTGAATTGACTGCTTATTTGTTTGTTACTGCTTATCTAAACTGCTTATTGTGCTTAATCTTGTTCACCAATTTCAAACAAAACACTGGTCACCCAGTGGTATCTTGCACTTTCACAAGTCCATCACAAGCTCATTACTGAGCTTGTGCTTGTGATTTTTGGCTCATTGAGCAGCTAAGCAGACCACCTTTCAAGTTCAAGCTTAATTTTTCACTCACATGCCCTTTTGCTAGGGCTGCATACAGCTTGAAGCTTGTCCCATTCTGGCATACATTGAGACATTCAATGTATTCTTAGCATTTTCATAAGCTTCTAGAGAGCTTATTTGTAGGCCCTAGCCCATGAATCTTGGCTTTTTGGAATCCCTTCCAGACCAACTTGCTACTTCAATACTCATATTGGCCTTTTGAGCTTATCACATCAGCTTAATTAGCCATTCTATAAGACTGCAAGGGGGTTTGGGACTGCATGTTTCTGAAACAGCTTATTTGCTTATGTGAGCTTATTGGCTTATTTTCAATGAACTTGCTTGTTCATATATGTCTATAATTCTTGTACAAACATATTTTTACACCTTGTTTACACTGTAGAGCTTTTCCAAGCTTATTCCAAGCCTTAAACTTCACTGTAAGCTTAAATGCTTAACTGAATAAGTTTTAAGCCCACGAATAAGTTTATTTCTTTTCTTTTTCTCTTTTCTTTGGCTTCTTTTATGTTTGTTTAACTTATTTTTATATTTCTCTTTTCTTTTGTTCCAGCTTGTAGCTTATTTAAAGCTTTTTGAAAGCTCAAAAACCACACAGTCAAGCATAAGCTTGACCGAGTGATTCATAAGCTCTCAAATCAGCTTATTTGTGTTTTGTAAAAAAAAGTTTTCTTTTTAAAAGTTGCTTATAAATAGTTTTTAAGTGTTTCTGTAAAAGAAAAAATAAAAAAAAAAAATAAAAAGTTTAAAAAAATTGGGTGTGGGTGGGATTCGAACTCAGGACCAAAGGATAGTATGCATGCATTATATCCCACACCCCTTCCAACTGCTCTGGGGCACCAGTTCCGTTGGAAGGGGTTTACTATACTTATTTATAGAGGTCTTGGTTCCTTATAGCTTATTCCATACGATAAGCTTATTTCACAGCTTATAAATAAGCTTTTGTTCAATCTTATATTTTTCCTACATTTCTACCACTATTTATTAGTTGTACAAAAATTTTCAGATTTTTATAATATAGTTTAGTATTTATTAAAATTAAAAGTAGTTAAATTAGGTAATTAATAATAATTAGTATTTAATTATTAAATTAACTTATTAATTAGTTTTTAGGAAATTTTATATTTTTATAAAGTTTGTATTACTTTAATATAGTTGTATAAAAAGTTTTATAATTTTATAAATAAGTTTAGTATGTATAATAATTAATTTAGTTTAATTAGTTTAATTAAGTAATAATAGTTTTTAATTAAGTTTTCTCATTTCTGTATATAAAATATAGTTTTTATATTTTTCTTAGCTTCTTATAATTAGTTTAGAATTATGTAAAAAGTTTTAGATTTTTGTTTACTTATTTAGTATTTATAATAAATCAATAATAATATTAGTAATTAAATAAAAGTAAATAATTAATAATAAATAGAATAATTGTGTAATAAATATATTTTTAGTTTCAAAAATTATTTTATAGTATTTTAAACTTTTCTAAGTTTTAATTTTATTTTTCTAAGTAATATTTAGATTTTCTTATTTTTAGGTAATTATTAAATAGTAAATAATAGGTTTTAATTAATAATAATTAAGTACATAGTATAAAAATAAGTTTTAATATTTTAATAATTTTCTTATTCTTTTAGGATTCCAAAAATGTAATTTTCACATTTGTGGGACTTATATTGGACGGTATTCACTTTTTATTTTGTACGTAGACATTTATTTAAACGTTTATGTACGCGTTTTAGGTTTTTAGGTTTTCTTATCTTTTAATTAAAGTTTGTAAATATAAAGTAAATATTTTAAGTTTATTTAATTTGCATTTAAGCCCCTAAGGCATGCAAATACATACTGTAGTTATATTTGTTGTTTTGTTTTGTGCGTTTACGTTTATTTGAACCTAAACGTACGTTTGTAAATCCTTTTACATTTTAGGGTTTCTGATTGCACGTTTTTACATGACATAGCTGTGACAAGAGCTATTTACTATTCACATTCCTAGTGTTAGTCAGTCAGATTCCTGTTTTTATATTTAACTTCACCAGATCACAGATTCGTTGTATTACAGATTTCACACCTCGCTGGGACATAACGACCTAGGAATAGTCTATACTCCTCGTTCACAATTGTTTTTCCTCCCGGGCTGCCTGGCTTTTAGTACCAACCATTCACAAGTGGCTGGGAAATAAAGTTAGTTAGTTTGGGAGGAATCAAAATTTGGCGCCGCTGCCGGGGAGGTGTGCTGCGTATAACGAACTTGTATTTTGTTGAAATATCTATCTTTGTATGTATATTATATATATACTTTATCATTCAACTCCCGGGCTGTCAGGACATATTTATTACAGTTAATCATTCACAAGTGATTAGCTAGCGTGGTAAACCTGACACAAGCCTGGGAGGTAGTGATTACATATACTATATCATATTTCATTTCATAAACAATATAAAATACAAAAACATTTTTCCTTTGCACACAACTTGCGCAGTTTGATTAGTCCCTCAGTTACAACATTTGGTTGTTGGCTGTTTACAGTTACTGAGCTCTGTCAGACCCAAATTCCCTTTCGAGGGGCGGTTGTTAGGATTTTCCTTTTCCTTGTATATATATATATATATAAAAACTTAAAAATACAAAAACATTTTTTTCGTTTCTGTTTATATTATATCAAAAACCCAAAAAGATTCTCCCTACTTTATCTTTCATAATTCTGTGAGTGGACCCCACTCCAATTTCTCATCCACTCCATTTCCCCAAGAACCAATTAATTCGGGGTCGAGTCAAACTAGCGACTCGGTAATCAAAAATTAGTGTGGGGTAGAATACCCACATCCTGTATATATTGTGAAAATGTAATAAAAAAATTGTAAATACACAAAAATAAATAATTGTTGTGTTACCCTACTTAGCTTTAAATATTATCTTTTTACGTTCAAGGATTCGGCATAATAGCCGGGACTTTGAATATTGAGGACAATATTCATTTCTAAGTGTGGGGGGGAAATTCTGGCGAATTTGATCAATTATATACCTTTGTATGCCCTTTTTCCCCAAAATAGGCCAAATTTTAAAATTTTTTCATTTGGTGTGAGTACACAACATATGGTAATCAGTCCACCTTGTCTAATCCACACAAGGACTGGCTAATCCAGGAGCAAACGGCTCTTGGTAAAGATATCTCAAATCCGTTATGGCTTGCAATTTGCCCAAAATTGTATGGTTCCTCAACTCGCCATATCCCATAAAGCGAATGAGTTGGCTAGCCCGCAAGATTATGGCTTGTGGTAAAGGCAGTGAAAAACAATAATTGGTAATCAGCTCACCAAGATGTTGACTTTGTCCATCAAGAGTTGGCTAGTCCAGAAGCAAACGGCTTTTGGTAAAGACTAATCAAATCCGTTGACAGCTGGTGGTTTGCTCAAAATCACACGGTTATCAGGTGTGCCACAGTTCTTACACCTGGCTACTCCAGAAGTAATGGCTTTTTGGTAAAGAGACATTAAAACCATTAAATTTTGAAAATGGGTTGTTATTGGATTATAGATTGCTAGGGACTAGCAATGTTTTAGTGTGGGGTATTGATGAGTTCATAAAAACTCATCATTTCTGTTCCATTTTAAATACGAAAACAGTTAAAAACACACAGAAACACCACATAATACTACAAATATCTTTGAATTGTGTTTTTATATGTTTCAGGTGCAAAAGGACTGAAAATAGAGGAAAACGGACAGAGTTTACACAATTGGCAAAATCAGTCCCTGAACTTTCAAGAAATGTCAGAAATGGTCCCTGGGAATATTATTTTGAAGAAAAGTCAACAACAGTCCCCCAGGAATCAAGAAATGACTAATTTTACCCTTGAAGTTCAAAATTGCACAAATGGTAAAACAGGTCCCCCAAGTTTAAAAACTTGACAGTTTTAGTCCCTGGAAGTTTAATTTGGAAAGAAAAGTCAATTTTAGTCCTTAGGAATTCAAAAGTTATCAAATTTAACCCTTGGATGAAAAGTTTGAGAAAATTACATAAATGGTCCCTGAAGTTTCAAAAATGGCAAAAATAGTCCCTGGGTATTTAAAAATGGAAAATTATCAAAATATACCCTTGTACTATTCATAATTAACAAATCAAGTCATTTTTGATTAACTTTTGGAAAATTACATTTTTACCCCTCAAACTTTGAAAATTGGCAAAAATGGTCCCCGGTTATTTTTAATTTTGGAAAATAATAAATAAATACTTATATTATTTCAAAATATCAAAAATGGTACCTTTTGCATAATTTGGAATAATTACATTTTTAGCCCTTAAATTTCAGATTTGTACAAAATAGGTCCTTGGGCTAATTTATTTCCAAAACAAAAATACCAAATCCAAATCCAATAAACACTAACCTGTTATTCACTTGGGCCCAAAATAAAACACAAGCCCAACCATACCCACCCCTTTTAAATAACCAGGGGTATGGGTTGACTTATGTTAACCCGTCCCCTACCTTCAACACCTCACACCCTGCAACCACCTCTCCACCTTCATCTCCACCACTTGCTCACCCTTTCCACCTATATACCCCCCTGTCACCTCCTCAACCAAACCCACCTCCTAGGTTTACCCTAGGAGGTGACACCTATCACACTACACCCTGCCACCACACCCCTACCCTGTAAATATCTCTGCAACACTCCAATACCACCTCCTCAGCCCACCAGCACTCCTACAATTCCCTTCAACCTCTTAATCCACCAATCAAAACTTAACAGCCTTCCAATTGCAAAAGGCAATTTTGGCGCCAAATTCCATTTAAACAGGTGTTGATGCCAATTAGACACGTGGAGCTCAATTGGAATGGTGGGATTTCATCCTTATGACTCAGGGAACTCAAATGGGCTATAAAAGGCAGAGGAGGGGCAAGATTGAAGAGTACCTTTTGGACTAGCCTAGGTCACGTAGAATAATTAAACTAGTTGTAACTTAGTGTAATTGTCATTTCAATTTCAAATGTTGTATTAAACCTTGCTTAAGCTTTAATAGAACATCTTTTCAGTTTCTATGGATTCCATCTTTACATTTCATGTTTTGGTTCTTTGTACCATTTATTTCCAAGTCTTTTAAATTATGTTGTTGTTTGTTGTTTAAATTGATCCTATAAACACTACTTGGCTCTCAGTAAGCCATAGGAAGCTTTTGGATCCATTTAATCAACTATTATCATAAAAATAGAAAATCACTCAAAAATAGAGAAAATGGAAAATTAAATGAAAAATTATGTGTTCTAGAAGGAGATTGCAGGATGATTCAGGTTCATGGAGGGCAAAGGGTTGTAGAGTCTCATGGGAGACTATAGGAGGTAATTTAGTCCCTGTTCTTTTGAATTAAGCATGGTTCACCTGTAAGTCCTTTTTTACCCATTTTGTCATTTTATTGTTCTATTGTTCCATCTGCTTTAATTAATATGGTTTCATGTTCCTTAGTTGTAATTTAGTGATAATATAGCTTTTAATTAGGTTGTTATGTGTTAGATATCATAGTTGCTAGTTGTTCCATTTTGGTAGTCAAAATGGTATATTAGTGATTCTTAGGTGATAGTTGTTTATTACTCAGTAATTATGCTCATTTGATCTTATTATCATCAGTATAAGTGTAGGAATCATTCTCATGTTTTAACTCAGTGTTGAGTAACACTAACCAAGAAAACACCCTTGCTAAGGCATGTTTGGGTCAAGCTGCCATGTTGAGTTTATGTATGTTTATGTTGATTACACTTGTTGTTGCATGCTAGTTCAGGTCATTTGAGTTCATTTCTGTCATTTACTTAGGTCTTGTTAGCTATAAAGTCAAAATTAGTTTGTAATTGATCTATTTGTTAACTGTTAGTACTGTTTGGTTCCATAATCTTCATACTAGCTTAGAACTTTGTACTCTAGCTTAATTTCAACTTATTATAGCATAACATTACATAATCAGTTTAATAATTAAGCTCTAAACTCACATAAGTCAACTTAGAAGTTCATAATAATTAGTCAAAATTGCAGCCTAACTGTTTTTGAATTAACTTAGGAATTTCATTGTGAACTTGTTAATTAGAATTAGGAGTTGAGCTTGTAGGGTCTTAAAATATAGTTGCTGTTCTACTTATTGCTATTTTTGGTAAATTTTATCAAAGTGGTTTACTTGCTTATTTTGTGCTTAATTTCAAGTGGTTCTGCATAATACCTCCCCTGTACACAGAATAATAAGCTAACTTTGGAAGCTTTCACAAGCTTCATTAGTGCTTGAGACTCTGAGTATTTTGGATCTTTGTGATGCCCTTGTGGCTAATTTCTTGAATTGACTGCTTATTTGTTTGTTACTGCTTATCTAAACTGCTTATTGTGCTTAATCTTGTTCACCAATTTCAAACAAAACACTGGTCACCCAGTGGTATCTTGCACTTTCACAAGTCCATCACAAGCTCATTACTGAGCTTGTGCTTGTGATTTTTGGCTCATTGAGCAGCTAAGCAGACCACCTTTCAAGTTCAAGCTTAATTTTTCACTCACATGCCCTTTTGCTAGGGCTGCATACAGCTTGAAGCTTGTCCCATTCTGGCATACATTGAGACATTCAATGTATTCTTAACATTTTCATAAGCTTCTAGAGAGCTTATTTGTGGGCCCTAGCCCATGAATCTTGGCTTTTTGGAATCCCTTCCAGACCAACTTGCTACTTCAATACTCATATTGGCCTTTTGAGCTTATCACATCAGCTTAATTAGCCATTCTATAAGACTGCAAGGGGGTTTGGGACTGCATGTTTCTGAAACAGCTTATTTGCTTATGTGAGCTTATTGGCTTATTTTCAGTGAACTTGCTTGTTCATATATGTCTATAATTCTTGTACAAACATATTTTTACACCTTGTTTACACTGTAGAGCTTTTCCAAGCTTATTCCAAGCCTTAAACTTCACTGTAAGCTTAAATGCTTAACTGAATAAGTTTTAAGCCCACGAATAAGTTTATTTCTTTTCTTTTTCTCTTTTCTTTGGCTTCTTTTATGTTTGTTTAACTTATTTTTATATTTCTCTTTTCTTTTGTTCCAGCTTGTAGCTTATTTAAAGCTTTTTGAAAGCTCAAAAACCACACAATCAAGCATAAGCTTGACCGAGTGATTCATAAGCTCTCAAATCAGCTTATTTGTGTTTTGTAAAAAAAAGTTTTCTTTTTAAAAGTTGCTTATAAATAGTTTTTAAGTGTTTCTGTAAAAGAAAAAATAAAAAAAATAAAAAGTTTAAAAAAATTGGGTGTGGGTGGGATTCGAACTCAGGACCAAAGGATAGTATGCATGCATTATATCCCACACCCCTTCCAACTGCTCTGGGGCACCAGTTCCGTTGGAAGGGGTTTACTATACTTATTTATAGAGGTCTTGGTTCTTTATAGCTTATTCCATACGATAAGCTTATTTCACAGCTTATAAATAAGCTTTTGTTCAATCTTATATTTTTCCTACATTTCTGCCACTATTTATTAGTTGTACAAAAATTTTCAGATTTTTATAATATAGTTTAGTATTTATTAAAATTAAAAGTAGTTAAATTAGGTAATTAATAATAATTAGTATTTAATTATTAAATTAACTTATTAATTAGTCTTTAGGAAATTTTATATTTTTATAAAGTTTGTATTACTTTAATATAGTTGTATAAAAAGTTTTATAATTTTATAAATAAGTTTAGTATGTATAATAATTAATTTAGTTTAATTAGTTTAATTAAGTAATAATAGTTTTTAATTAAGTTTTCTCATTTCTGTTTATAAAATATAGTTTTTATATTTTTCTTAGCTTCTTATAATTAGTTTAGAATTATGTAAAAAATTTTAGATTTTTGTTTACTTATTTAGTATTTATAATAAATCAATAATAATATTAGTAATTAAATAAAAGTAAATAATTAATAATAAATAGAATAATTGTGTAATAAATATATTTTTAGTTTCAAAAATTATTTTATAGTATTTTAAACTTTTCTAAGTTTTAATTTTATTTTTCTAAGTAATATTTAGATTTTCTTATTTTTAGGTAATTATTAAATAGTAAATAATAGGTTTTAATTAATAATAATTAAGTACATAGTATAAAAATAAGTTTTAATATTTTAATAATTTTCTTATTCTTTTAGGATTCCAAAAATGTAATTTTCACATTTGTGGGACTTATATTGGACGGTATTCACTTTTTATTTTGTACGTAGACATTTATTTAAACGTTTATGTACGCGTTTTAGGTTTTTAGGTTTTCTTATCTTTTAATTAAAGTTTGTAAATATAAAGTAAATATTTTAAGTTTATTTAATTTGCATTTAAGCCCCTAAGGCATGCAAATACATACTGTAGTTATATTTGTTGTTTTGTTTTGTGCGTTTACGTTTATTTGAACCTAAACGTACGTTTGTAAATCCTTTTACATTTTAGGGTTTCTGATTGCACGTTTTTACATGACATAGCTGTGACAAGAGCTATTTACTATTCACATTCCTAGTGTTAGTCAGTCAGATTCCTGTTTTTATATTTAACTTCACCAGATCACAGATTCGTTGTATTACAGATTTCACACCTCGCTGGGACATAACGACCTAGGAATAGTCTATACTCCTCGTTCACAATTGTTTTTCCTCCCGGGCTGCCTGGCTTTTAGTACCAACCATTCACAAGTGGCTGGGAAATAAAGTTAGTTGGTTTGGGAGGAATCAGTGTTCAATGTCAGCAATTGTGCGGAGAATGCTAAGGTAAAGTTTGCTTCTTTTACTTTCATGGATGAAGCTTTAACTTTGTGGAACAATTACCGAAATTCGGTTGGGAGTGATGTGGCGTATGCTATGACTTAGGAGAAATTTAAGTCTTTGTTGATTCAGACTTACTGCCCAAGGAATGAGGTTAAGAAGCTGGAGATTGAATTCTGGAATCACAAGGTGAAAGGTACCGACATGGCAACTTACAATCGCCGCTACCGAGAGTTAGCCTTGCTTTGCCCAGATATGGTTAGGACTGAGACTCAAAGGATTGAGCGGTATACCGATGGGTTGCCGGTAGCTACAAGGAACGATGTGATTTCTGCTAGGCCTGCAAATATTCATGAGGCTATCACGATCGCTCAACAATTGATGGACTCGTTAGTATTAGAAGGAGCTGAGAAAGACAAGAATGGAAAGAGGAAGAGGGATAATCACTTTAAGGGTAATGATCACCGAAACAAACGACAGGCAACTACTAGAGCTTATGCTATGGGAGGTGGAGATAAGAAGAGCTACAATGGAGATACGCCCAAGTGTGGCCGATGTTACAAGAATCATTCTGGACGATGTAATGTGGTGTGCAAGAATTGCTCAAAGATGGGACATATAGCTAGGGACTGTAGAGCTCGACCACTTGCTATGGTCCAAGCTACTCCTGAAGCTATGAGTAAGGTAAATGTTACTTGTTATGGATGTGGAAAGAAGGGACACTATAGGATTGAGTGTAGGGAATCGTGGAACCGAGGAAATCAAGGATCGGGTGGTAATGGGTACAATCATGGAAACCGTGGAGCTGGAGGAAACCGTGGACGTCAAGACAATGAGGACCAACGTGTGGAAGCAGGAGCTGCTCATGGGAGAGTGTATGCACTTGGGAACGAGAGAGGAGAAGATCCGAACGTCGTTACTGGTACATTCCTTCTCAATAATCGTTATGCTTCCATACTATTTGATACTGGTGTCGATAGGAGTTTTGTGTCCACTACTTTTGCACCCTTACTAGAGAAACCCCCGATGGCCTTAGGAATTGGTTATGATGTAGAGTTAGCTAATGGAAATATAGAAAGGATTAAAACTATCATTCGCAGTTGCACGTTAAATTTCCTGAATCGTCCTTTCAACATAGATCTTCTACCCGTCACGTTAGGAAGTTTCGATGTCATTATTGGTATGGATTGGTTGTCGAAGTACCATGCACATATACTTTGCGATGAGAAGATCGTACGTGTGCCTTACGGCAGAGAGATTCTAAATATACAAGGAGATCGAAAAGGTTTGAGGGGCCCATCTAGACTAGCGGTCATTTCTTGCACTAAGATACCGAAGCTAATGGAAAAAGGATGTTGCCTCTTCTTAGGTCAAATCTCGGAGAAAGGAGAGAAGGAGAAGAAAGAAAAGTGCATTGGTGATGTGCCTATAGTTCGTGATTTTCCGGATGTATTTCCCGAGGATCTGCCGGGAATCCCGCCTACTAGACAAGTGGAGTTTCAGATTGAGTTGATACCTGGTGCTGCACCCATGGCACGAGCGCCTTATCGACTTGCACCTACTGAACTGGAAGAGTTGTCAAAACAATTAGCAGAGTTAGCCAAAAAGGGATTTATAAGACCAAGTTCTTCACCTTGGGGAGCCCCAGTCTTATTTGTGAAGAAGAAGGATGGGTCGTTTTGTATGTGTATTGACTACCGAGAGCTGAACAAGTTAATGGTGAAGAATAGATACCCGTTACCGAGGATCGACGACTTTTTCGATTAGCTTCAAGAATCGAGTGTGTATTCGAAGATCGATCTAAGATCGGGATATCATCAGCTTCGAGTTCGCGAGGAAGATATTCCGAAAACGGCTTTCAGAACCCATTACGGGCATTATGAGTTCCAAGTGATGCCGTTTGGGTTGACTAACACACCAGCAGTATTCATGGATCTCATGAATCGAGTGTGTAAGCCTTACTTAGACAAGTTTGTGATTGTGTTCATCGACGACATTTTAATTTATTTGAAGAGTGAGAAGGAGCATGATGAGTGTGTAAATACTCATCATTTTTGGTCAATCTGAACTGCAAAAACGTTTAAAAACACTCAGAAATGCATCAAAATACTAAAAATATTCCAAAATTGTGTTTTATATATTTTAGATGCAAAATGAGTAAAAACAGATGAAAAATGTACAAAGTTTGCATAATTAGCAGTTTCAGTCCCCCAACTTTCAAAAATTGGCAAAAATAGTCCCTGAGCACTTATTTTAAAAGAAAAGTCACCAAAGGTCATTTTGAAATCATAAGTTGTCATATTTAGTCCTTTGGTGAAAAATCTAAAAAGTTTTGAGAAATTGCAAGTTTGGTCCCTGAACTTCATAATTTGGCAGATTTGGTCCCTGGTGAAATATTTTTGGAAGAAAAGTCAATATTGGTCCTTGGGAATTCAAAAGTTATCACAAAAGGTCCTTGGAGTAAAGTTTTCACAAATTGTCAGTTTTAAACCCTCAACTTTGAAAAATGACATATTTGGTCCCTGGAGGTTTAAAAATGAAAAATTGACATTTATGGTCCTTTTATTATTTACCTTGGCAATTATGGTCCTTGTGATAATTTTGGAAACTTGCCACATCAGGTCCCTGAACTTTACAGCTTTTACACTTTTGGTCCTTGTGGTATTTTAAATACTAAACCAAACCTTACCCTTTATATTTACTAACCCATTGTCCTACCCAACCCCTTGGCCCAATCCCTTTTCCTGGCCCAACATAAAACAGACCCAATCAAAATTTGGCGCTGCTGCCGGGGAGGTTGTGCGCGTATTCTAAACGGTTTTGCTGATTAGTGATTTTGGAATTCATCCATTTGTATATTTATCCACCTTTGTTAATATTATCTTATTATCATATACAAAACGGTTCCCAAAAACTTTTTAAAATTAGTTTTCAACGAACACAAAAAACCCAAAAAGATTTTCTTTCTTATTTGTATATAAAATGTCTTTCCAAAAATCCAAAAATATTCATCTTTACCCTCCTACCCTTTTGATTCTTCATTCCTTACCCTCCCAAACCATTTGATTCTTTCTATGTCTCATCCACACCTTCTGATTTGTCAACGGTGTGGTAATCCTCATAATGGTGGTAATTGCCCCAGTTGTGGCATGGTAGAGTCATGAAACGGGTCTGTCTATAACCATGATCCCTATTCCTACCATGACACGACTGATTTATTCCATCAGCTACCACACCATGAGACTCAGCAGTTTTACTGTTGTGAGTACTGTGGTGGTTCACAATACAGTTCTGATTATCAATCAGGAAACACGCTTGTCTATGAGCAGTTTCCTGATAACAATTATGACTCCAGCACCTATGACTCACAGCCACATCAGTTCAACTGTTGTGAGTACTGTAGAGGTCCACACTTTAGCTCTGATTGTCAAACAAGGAATCCATTTCCCTGTAACAATTATGACTCTTCGTATCAAGACCAACCTCCATAGTATCAAATGACCCAAGCAACTCCTCAAATCCAGCAAGACTTTTTAAAGGTTCTTGAGAAACTTAAAGAACTTAAGGAGGAGTTAGCTAATATTTCACTTTGTTATGCTCCAAATTCTTCTTGTGCATATTGTGGGGGACGTCATGATGATTTCCAATGTCAACCTTCCGGTTTTGACACATCCACACCCCCACAACTTCTACTCATTCCAAATTCTCGTGGGAAAACTATGGCAGAATTACTTGCTGAAGAACGAGAATCTGGAAAAAGCATGGAAGAATTATTGGCTGAGCAGCGAGCAGCTAAAATACGTGCCAATATTCGCAATACTGCTCTATTTGATAACTATGATGACAGTGATGATGAAGATAACATTGTTATTATTCCAAAAGATTCATTGAGTACATCAGTTGATATCCCACCAATCCAAAAATCGCAGGGAGAAAAGAATACTAAGGAATTATTAGCAGAAGATCAAATGGAACTCGTACAATCCATGAATGCTAGTTCTTCTCAACTCCCTCAGTCTGTTGTTATCACACCCGAAGTTCCCACACCCACTCTCTAAACATGGGGGACGAGCATCTTAGCACTGTTCCTGAAAAGGAATCAGACGATTTCATAAAGTCTAGTGTTGAGATCCTTGTCCCAATCCCAAGAGAGTCACAGGGAACTTTTGATCATATGAGTGATTTACCTTCCCCTCTTGAGTGTCCAAAAGATTAATTTGAGATTTTCTCCAATTGTAGCGAAGATTGTGCATCTTATGGAGACATCGAGTATGTTGAGGCATCAATTCCACATTCTGATGCTGATCATCTTCTTGAGGAGTTCACCAATATCAATTAACTTCCAACAGGAAGTGATGATGGTCTTCTTAAATCCGAAGCCGAAATTGAAAGTCTCTTAAATCATGATCTGTCACTCAGTTCTTATCCCAACAGTCCAATAGAGAATGTTAATCACTTTGTTCCTGAAGCATTCAAAACTACTCACACCAATCCTCTGTTTGAATTCGAATCTGAATTCACTTTGATTTCTGATAATCCAATCTTTGGTATTCAGAATGAGGATTGTGATGAGTCCACACCGGAACATGATTCACACCATGTGAATGATTCTCTTCATGAGGAGTTCTCCGGTGAACTCACTCATCATATCATGACTCATCCGGAGTATGATAGCCCGGGGGGAGATGCTCTCAATCATGAGTATTTGCAAATTCCCACCCTCCCTCCCGGGATGTTTTAAACCCAACGAGCTTAACCCTTGAAATCCAAATTCAGGCTAATGAGCCTGCTCTCGAGGAAGAAGATCTTATCATGATTTTCATCATGGTCTTCTTTATTTTCTTCACCTATAGGGTGACTTCTCCTGTTCTTCACTCCTTCGGGAATGAAGACATTATCTTTGACCCCCGGCATTTCCATGTATCATTCTTTTGAGCCAGGGTCTGTGTATCTCATCGGTGTGGAACTTTCACATGCTTTAAATGTTTGTCCAAACATCTTGAATGAAAGTCCGATGGAGATTGTTTCTTCCACATCATGCTTCCCCAAGAACAAATGAATTCGGGGTCGAGTCAAGCTAGCGACTCAGTAAACAAAAACAGTAGCATGTACTTAGGGTTTTCACCCTAAGTGTGGGGGAGTGCCCCTACCGTTGTTACCATGTATATATATCAATAAATAAAACAAAGTGAAAAATGGTATTTCCACATTTAGCTTGTAATGTTGCCCTTTTTACATTCAAAGATTCGGCATAATAGCCGGGACTTTGAATATTGAGGACAATATTCAATTCTAAGTGTGGGGGGGAAATTCTAGCGAATTTTATCACATTTTTACCATCTAGTACCCCCGTTTTTGGCAAAAATTTTAATTTTTTTTTCACTTGAGCTTCAAAATTTTGTGGTTATCAGTCCACCATGTCTAAACGACAAAAGGATTGGCTAATCCAGGAGCAAACGGCTCTTGGTAAAGATATATCAAATCCGTTGATGGCTTACAATTTGCCCAAAATTGTATGGTATTTCAACTCGCCATATCCTAAAAAGTGAAAGAGTTGGCTAGCCAGCAAGATTATGGCTTGTGGTAAAGGCAGTGGAAAACCATAATTTGTAATCAGCTCACCAAGATTTTGACTATGTCCATCAAGAGTTGGCTAGTCCAGAAGCAAACAGCTTTTGGTAAAGACAAATCAAATCCGTTGATAGCTGGTGCTTTGCTCAAAATCACATGGTTATCAGGTGGACCATAGTTCTTACTTGAACTGAAACATTTGGCTACTCCAGAAGTAATGGCTTTTGGTAAAGAGACATCAAATCCATTAAATTTTCAAAACGGGTTGTTTTTGGATTCTATATTGCTAGGGACTAGCAATAGTTTAGTGTGGGGGATTGATGAGTGTGTAAATACTCATCATTTTTTGTCAATCTAAACTGCAAAAACGTTTAAAAACACGCAGAAATGCATCAAAATGCTAAAAATATTCCAAAATTGTGTTTTATATGTTTTAGATGCAAAATGAGTAAAAACAGATAAAAAAACATACAAAGTTTGCATAATTGGCAGTTTCAGTCCCCCAACTTTCAAAAATTGGCAAAAATAGTCCCTAAGCACTTATTTTAAAAGAAAAGTCACCAAAGGTCATTTTGAAATCATAAGTTGTCATATTTAGTCCTTTGGTGAAAAATCTAAAAAGTTTTGAGAAATTGCAAGTTTGGTCCCTGAACTTCATAATTTGGCAGATTTGGTCCCTGGTGAAATATTTTTGGAAGAAAAGTCAATATTGGTCCTTGGGAATTCAAAAGTTATCACAAAAGGTCCTTGGAGTAAAGTTTTCACAAATTGTCAGTTTTAAACCCTCAACTTTGAAAAATGACATATTTGGTCCTTGGAGGTTTAAAAATGAAAAATTGACATTTATGGTCCTTTTATTATTTACCTTGGCAATTATGGTCCTTGTGATAATTTTGGAAACTTGCCTCATCAGGTGCCTGAACTTTACAGCTTTTACACTTTTGGTCCTTGTGGTATTTTAAATATTAAACCAAACCTTACCCTTTATATTTACTAACCCACTATCCTACCCAACCCCTTGGCCCAATCCCTTTTCCTGGCCCAACATAAAACAGACCCAATCAAAGCATAAAGAGCATCTAAGACTTATCTTAGAATTGCTCAGGAAGGAGAAGCTGTATGCCAAGTTCTCCAAATATGAATTTTGGATTCCGATGGTACAATTTTTGGGTCATGTGATTAATAGACAAGGAGTTCATGTAGATCCCGCTGAGATTGAAGCGATTAAAGATTGGGCTGCACCGACGACCCCAATAGAAGTTCGTCAATTTTTGGGTTTAGCCGGTTATTACCGAAGATTCATTGAGGGATTTTCGATGATAGCAAAACCGTTGACCAAATTGACTCAAAAGAGTGTTAAATACGAATGGGGAGATAAGGAAGAGGAAGCATTTCAGCTACTTAAGGAGATGTTGTGTAGTGCTCCTATATTAGCGTTACCTGAAGGTAATGAGGACTTTTTCGTCTATTGTGATGCTTCTTATAAAGGTTTGGGAGCTGTGTTAATGCAACGAGAGAAGGTAATAGCTTATGCTTCCCGACAGCTCAAGAAGCACGAGAAGAACTACACCACCCATGATTTGGAGTTAGGTGCTGTGGTTTTTACCTTAAGGATATGGAGACATTACTTGTATGGAACCAAGTGTGGTGTGTTTACTGACCACAAAAGTCTACAACATATCTTGAATCAAAAAGAGCTCAACATGAGACAGCGACGCTGGATTGAGCTGCTAAGCGATTATGATTGCGAAATCCGCTATCATCCTGGTAAAGCAAACGTCGTTGCTGATGCTCTTAGTCGAAAGGAGAGAATACCACCGTTACGAGTTAGGTCCTTAGGAATGACTATCGTATCGCCGTTACCGTCTCAAATATTAAAAGCTCAAACGGAAGCGTTGAAAGCTGAAAACCAACCTGCTGAGAATATATTTGGGATGGCGGAAAATGAGAAAGGATTTGTTAAGCGTTCTGATGGAATATTGTGTTTTGGAGACCGAAGTTGGGTACCATTGTATGGGGGACTTAGAGAATTGATTTTTCATGAGTCGCATAAGTCAAGGTACTCTATTCATCTTGGGTCTGACAAGATGTACCAGGATCTGAAGAAGTTATATTGGTGGCCAAACATGAAGGCAGATATAGCGTTGTACGTTAGTAAGTGCTTAACATGATCTAAGGTTAAGGCCGAACATCAAAGACCGTCAGGATTATTGACGCAGCCAGAACTCCCGGTTTGGAAATGGGAGCGAATTACGATGGACTTCATTACCAAATTACCGAAGACAGCTAGCGGTTGTGACGCTATCTGGGAAATTGTGGACCGATTGACTAAGTCTGCTCACTTCCTGGCGATTAGTGAAGATGATAGTGTCGACAAACTTGCAAGGTTGTATGTGAAAGAAATTATTTCTCGTCATGGAGTTCCAATATCGATTATTTCTGATCGCGACAGCCGCTTCACGTCAGCTTTGTGGCGATCACTTCAAACCGCTTTGGGGACGAGACTTGATATGAGTACTGCATATCACCCCCAAACCGATGGTCAAAGAGAGAGGACTATTCAGACTTTGGAGGATATGCTTCGCGCATGTATAATAGACTTTGGTAAAGGCTGGGAGAAATATCTACCCCTTGCGGAATTCTCCTATAACAATAGCTACCACACAAGTCTTAAAGCTGCATCATTCGAAGCTTTATATGGTCGAAAATGCCGTTCGCCTATTGGTTGGGCTGAAGTTGGAGATAGCCAACTCACAGGCCCTGAGCTTATTTTGGAGACAACTGAGAAAGTGCCTCAAATTCGTGATCGATTACAAGCAGCTAGAGATAGACAGAAAAGTTACGCCGATCAGAGACGTAAACCCCTAGAGTTCCAGGTTGGAGACAAAGTGATGTTGAAAGTCTCGCCTTGGAAAGGAGTGATACGTTTCGGGAAACGTGGGAAACTCAACACTCACTACATTGGACCATTTCTCATCTTGGAAAGAATTGGGCCCATGGCTTATAGGTTGAAGCTACCACAGGAATTGAGTAAAGTTCACGATGTGTTTCATGTGAGTAATTTGAAAAAGTGTCTTTCGGATGAAACGCCGGTTATACCGATAAAGGATATTCGTGTGGATGAGAGTTTGAACTTTGTGGAAGAGCCGATTGAGATTTTGGATCGAGAGATTAAACGACTCAAGCGAAGTCGTATTCCACTCATTAAAGTTCGTTGGAATTCACGGCATGGACCGGAATTCACGTAGGAACGTGAGGATGAGTTTCGAAAGAGATATCTGAAGCTTTTTACTTCGTAGATGGTTTGTTCCAAGTGAAACCCGGGACGGGTTTCTTCTGAGGCTGGGAGGATGTGACAACTGGCAATTTAGGGAAACAATTTATAAACCCGCATTAATTTAATTTTAATGATTTTTTGAATATTTGAAAAAGTTTGTTCATAATGAAAATTGTAAACGTTGAACCGTGGTTTTAAACTTTGTGATATCTATGGAAGTTGAGTTTTAATTATTGGTTTTGTTTGGTATATTCGTGGTGATTATTTTTGAGATATTATTTGGCACTACATTAACTCCGGCACTATGATAACCTAACAAAATTTTGTATATTTTAAATGTTTGATTCGGCTATTATATATTTCTGGAACGTATCGTGAGATTTTGAATATTTGGGAATGAGCTCGGTTCGAGAGAGTCGGTTTATTTTAAACAAGTTTCGGGTTTGGTCCGCGTAATTTATATCGGGTTACCTCACCCACCTTCTTAATAATATTCTTATTATTATTATCATCCTTATTATAATTTTTTTTATTTGGGCTTGAGGGCCGGTTTTGGTTTGTGGGTATTAACACCCACTCCCCACCCACACAAACACAAATATAAACATACAAACAATCCAACACCCTCCTTATTTCATCTCTCTCTCTCTCTATAATATCAACACCACCATCAACAAACCCTAACCCCAAGCAGCCACCGCCCCTGCTGCCGCTCCACCGCCGTACCACCAACATCACCGCCACCACCAAACGACTCCCCTCCTCGTTCTCTTCTAGATCTACTAAACCACGCGCCCCTTTCCACTCATTTTCATCTCGATATCACCCTAAAACCGCTGCAATCTTGTGTATTTCGGAGTGCTTTTCATTTTTGGTCTTGGGAATCAAAGGTAAGACGAGAGGAGACTCGTATCTTGGCGAAAATCGTGTCTATGGGTCATGAATCTTGTGATTTCTTTTGGGATGATGGTTAAAAACATGAAACTCTATTGGGTTTTTGATGAAATGGATTAAAAATGAGGTTTGGTATCCTTGGGTGTCGACTTGCTCTTGTTTTGGTGCTCAGATTGAATTCTTGGATGCGTTTAGTTTTGTGTTTGGCTCGTTAGAGTTCAACCGAGACCCTATGGTCTCGGTTTGAGGATGTTATTGGATCGTTTAGGAGCCTAGCGAGAACCTTGGTCTGCTTGATTTGATGCTTGACTCATTTGGGAGTCTAACGTGACCTCCATGGTCTGTTGGTTGTGGTAATAGCTCGTTGGAGCTCGAAGTGACCCTAAGGATCCGATTGGTTTTGTCTTGTTGCTCGGGTGAGCTTAACGTGACCCCTATGGTCCGTTTGGTATTGATTGTTTATGGGTTGGAGCTAACCGAGACCCTCATGGTCTCGTTGTGATTTCTCTTGGCTCGAATTGTAGGACGAGACCCAAATGGGTCTTCCGGGTCGAAGTTTACTTGGTTTTTGACCCATTTTGCTTAAATTGGTGATGTCCTATTTGTTGTTGTATTATTATTGTTATTGTTGAGATACATTACATTGGACTTGTGATATTGATTATGGAGTTGTGTTGACGAAGTTGTAATGGGAACCGATTGTGAGACGGTTAACTAGATTGACGGAGATAGGTTAGTCGGGTGCCGTAGTCGAACCCTATTGTTGTAGCACGTGTTATGAGTATTGATTGGACGGAGTTGGATTACTTGATTTTTGACTTGGTATTATATTATTTTGGATTTGGACAATGAGCCGAGAGTGATGACTCGGACATGTGGCCATCTCATATAACTCGATAAATATTTATAATCAAACACTAATAATAAAACTCGTAATAATATTATTGGTAATATAAACGTTTATATAAATATCTAGACGTGGAAAACGTATATATAAATATATAAATGCGTATATTAGAAATAAAACGATCACGAGTAATATATTATAATAACGTGACGATAATTAATATACTATGAGAATAGTGTAATAAATGTCGGGAGCGTTACTATAAATAAATAACTATAAATAACGACGAAATCTTTTTACGTTGGATAATTATTAAATCAAATATATCTTTTAAATAAACAAGAAAAATTATCGAGTTATACGGAGGCATGGTCACTTGAGTCCAAGTGGACCATATTATTATTTTGTGACTTTTGTGTTTGTCACGGATATGTGACGATTAATACATCCATTTTCTATAACTACGTAACTTATTTAATCGACGGGTTAAATAGGGTCTAATTAGTTATATAAAATGAGTATATTAATGGGCATTGTATCCTACGACGCCCATAGGTTGTGGTACGCGTACAGGAATAATGAATTACTAAATATCTCGTGGAGTTGGCCAAATTGACGAATTTGGTAAGCTTGACGATATATATAGGGAATTTATTAAACTTTGATACTTACCATGTAGTACTCTTCGTGCTATGTGACTTAGGTTTGGGTATAATCTTAGAACGATATATTATGTAGATAAATATGGGGGATTATCAAATCGACGGATTTGATAAGCTTCGATGATTTATTTAAATAATATATTGAGCTAATATTAGACCTATAGATCGTTTATCTTGCCCTTTTTCGATGTGGTTTCTTGTTGTGAGTTGTGTCGACCCTCCACCCGCATGGATACCAAACTTCAAACTAATATGAGGATAATACGAGAAATGGATTTTTGAAAAGTAAAATGGAATACGTTCGGGATTGGGAATATTTGATTTTGAGGAAATGAATCTGAACGCGTTTATATTGTTAGGATATGCCGAGTCTATAGTTGCTGTTATTTGAGTTGCTTTATATCTATCGATTTCTTTTGCTGATTGCTGGACTTGAGGTGAGTCATAGCCCCACTTTTACTCTTGAACTTTGTTTTCAATACTTGGGGTGAGAAACGTGCAAATTGTTTTATGTGGACTATTCTCGCTTTGTTTATTTTAAAACTTGCTATGCATATAGAACTAGGTAGATTATAGAGCGAGATCTAGTCTTGAACTAGGTGAGCTATTGATTTAGTTATAGAGCGAGGCCTAGTCCCGAACTAGGTAAACAATTGTTTGGTTGTCAGTGAGGCCTAGTCCCGAACTAGGTAAGCTATTGGATTGGTTATGGAGCGAGGCCTAGTCAAGAACTAGGTAAGCTATTGATTTGATTGATTCGAGCTATAGCGTGCACCCATAGGGTTGGTTAGTTTTGGTTGGTTCGTTTTGATTGGATGATCGAGGCCTAGTCTAGCTAGCAAGCATTTTGCGTATATTTCCACTTGATTTAGTTATGAATTTAAACCTATGATCTCGCCAGCGAAAGCTGACTTTTAGCGCGTTTTCTCAGGTAATTAAGTGATGCCCTTGGATGCTTGGATTAGAGGCTTGGCTATGGTACCTAGTTTATGGATCTATTTTTCTAAAACTCTGATATGTTATTGTGGACCTACGTTTATTTCTTTTGGGCCTTACTTTGGATAATTTTTGGGATAAATGTAAACTTTAAAACCCCGTGTGGTTGTATTTTTCTTATGTTTACTTTATCTCGTTCTTTCATGACTTTGAATGGATACCAATCGCCGTGGCACCCCGAAAGCTTGTTGAGTCTTCCGCTGTACCAAATTTTGGGGGTGTTACAATTTTATTCAAATGTAAGAATTTATGCTCACCTCAATTCATACAGATTCAAGAGCAATGCATGTTTATAATGAATAGAGGTGCCAAATTCGACCCATTCCTAAAAAATGGGTTGAATTTTACCTCAACACGTCAAATAAAAAAACATAGCTAAAACGGCCCATCTTAAATGGATTGGTAGTTGTACGAAGTCTACTTTTAGATCATTCAACATCCAATCTTCGTTTTATTAAAAAAAATTATATTTGTAATAGTACTTTTTTGAATCATAATTAACATATTAATTTAAATTATTAAAAAAGGACAAGAATGTGTAAATAAAAGGAGTATGTGATTTATAACACATGAAAATTTGATGTAGTATGTATATTGTAGATTCCTCTTGAAGTTTGAACCTTTATAATGCGAGATCATAATCAACAAGTTTAAATTAGCCATGCTTTTCTTGTACTTCAATCTCTTATTTCAAATACAACCTTTCTCTAATAATTTATTTAACAATCACAAAAAAAAAAGAAAAAAAAAGCAATTTCAAAAAGTTAAAACAGATGCTTCATTCTGATAGATGCTTCATTCTTATACTTGAGCGATGAGAAAGTCTTGATGCAGGTGAGGACTTGTTGGAAACTAAAATTAATTTGGTCAGCCTCTGTATTCGGCTTAACAAAGCAGTTTTGGCTTCTTTTTCTTGCACCAATCTAGATTGCAACTTCATTTGACCATCTTCTAGCTATAAACAACACAGATACCAAAAACGTACTCGTTGAATTAGTAGCCAATCACTACTTCATGAAAGAGAAGGGTGCAACTTTGTAACGGAATACACAAGTGATGCGATGTTTACTATATTTTAAGCATAATGAACTGTCAATATTTGTGATTATCTGGGGAACAATTATATTAATTATTCACACTTTTCATCATTATAGATGTAAAAACACATATGGTTCTAGCAGTTGGGCAAGAATTAAGTGGCACTAATCATTATGACCTCATGTTACACAAAAAGAAGCAAAGCATACACTTCGCCACAATATTCCAGTTAAAGAAATTACCTTTTGTTTAAGAAGAAAGATGGCATCTCCTCCAGTATCCCTAAACCGAGGAACTACTATGATGCCACTTTTCAGATGCTCTAGCTCCTCCTTTAATAATCGGATTCCATGTTGGTATTTCTTGATCAGGGATTTCTCATCAATAATCTGCAATATTATGAACTTACTTTAGAGCACTATCAAGAAGATTACATTATAGCACCGAAGGTTTAATGTCCAGACCTTATTTTGTGATGCCTGAATTTCAATGTGTTTTGCACGGTGTTCAAATTTTAATGTATTATGTGTCTCCTCTGTATTGCTTGATGAGGGAGCAACGGTGCAAATAAGCTAAAAAACACAATTATGCACTATGTGAGCAGATAGTATTTTGGCCTCAAAATAGAGGTTACAAAATGCGCAGGTCAAACAAATTGGGTAAACATTCAAAACAGGTTGGTGAACCCAACACACTTTTTCTCCCAAACTTTTGACAATTTATAAACAATTAGTATGTCATATATGATCAAAGTATATTATTCCAATAATAATCCAAATATCTAATCTTTTTGAATAAAATAAATTGATTTTAGAGCTTTAATGTGTGACAGACACACTCTTGGTGACTTCCAACATTTCCTTTTAAGATGAATTTACCCATTCGACCCGTTAGAGATATTTAATAACCGCAATTCACTCATTAAAGTTATTTGGGCGAACTTGACACCCTTAGTTGAAAAGACTGTCATGCATGGTCTTTCATCAGGTATTCATAAGTTTTGGCTGATTTGAAATTAATGTGCAAGACTTTCAAATACTCGTCCATGACCACTCAATGAAGACTGAAGGAGCCTAGTCAAATTCGAGTCCCTATATGGTATATGAGCAGCTCTCTCTTCTTTCAATTTTGATATAACCTGAAACAGTTGCGAATTAGAGAACTCTGACAGCTATCTAATTATTAAAATATTAAAGAGAGAACACAAAAACCCTACTCCTATGTGTACAAAATATTTTTTTGATGTGTCTATTGCTGTTAAGAACTGGAGACACTTCCGGGAATCTGGGAATGAGATCAGCCACTTCTCTAATCCTTTCTGAAGATGGCGTGGCTGATCGACCAAACTTGATTGGCATGTCGCATTTATTTATTTGTGCATGAAAAAAAAAACAAAGTGGTGTTACAGATTTACAACACAGAAGCAAAATGTCAAACTAATTATAGCACGAAATTAGTGTGTCATTTTAGACCTTATGTATTGTTTGTTACTGATTGTCTGTAGGTGTAAGGGTTCTTTATATGTTATGGGAATGAAGAGTAACAGGGGCTCAAATGGTATCTAAACCCTATGTACTACTTGCTACACCCCTTATAGTAGGGGCTTAAATGCAGGCAGTACTATTTGGACTAATCTTCTAACACATTATAGGACATGGATTTGCTGTATAATGGATTACTTTAGGCTGACTTTTTCAGTCGACATGGGTACTTGTCGATATGGTCGGTTGGTAGAAGATGTGTATGTAAACGGCCTTCGGACACACTATACCCGTTACTTTGTTGACACAGACATATGCAAGCAACCTTTAGCTGCTGCCGCAAATTGACCCAAACACTCCTGAAACTATTATAGGAAACAGTTGCAGCAGCCGTAGGCAAACACAACCTGTATATCAGGTCAAAGTATTCGCAGCTGACAACGATGACTTATGTATGCAATCTATACGAAATAACAAAACCATATCATCCACCACAACATACTACATGCTATAGGTCCCTAATAACTCATTAAACCAAAGATGCAAAAGCAAGATTTTTTTGAAACATATAGCAAGTATCATTTGTATTGTATATTATGGGACTAATAAACTAATAAGCTCAGATGCAAAAAAATGCAACTTTATCAGTTTCTTAATTTTAACAAACCCATAAATACATCAACTGCAAACAACTTTTTTTTTCTACTGTCGTGATTTGACCAACTAATTATTAAACATGACTGCAATTAACCCATTCGTAAATTGATGTGTCAAAACGGCCGCATCTATACTAAACCTCAACGATGTAGAAGTTAGTTGGGCAAGGAAAACACAACATAAAGACTTCCTAAAGCCACCTCAAATATTATGCAGGAAGGAATAGCAATCATAGGAGGTCTGAATAACCCGGTTGTACCTGGGCGAGCCGGAGTTCATTTAGGTGGGACCACACTCATCTTTCTTATAACTTTACCCAAAGTTTAGTACCATAAGTATGAACCTAAGTACCAAAAACATCAAAATGGCTTGTTGAAGGCAATTATAATTGCATTATAACTGCAAAATTACTGTATCTTAGATAATACCTTTGGGCTCTTTACTGTATCTTTCGTTGAGTAGGAGTATCATATTCCTTCTCAAATGATCTCACATTTGGCTCACTATCATGGACGGAGCCAGGGATTTTAGTTAAGGGGGACAAATTATTTAACATACAATAGTAACATACAATTAATAGATTGCCAAAACTTTGATTTTTTATAAAAGTCTGAGTTTTATTTCATTATACGTCAAATTCTGTCTATCTTACAATAACAATGACAGCTAGTGCATTCCAATTCTATCTATCTTACAATAACAATGACAGCTAGTGCATTCCTTTTTTAGTGTCTTACTTTTATTTTCACAAAATAAAAGCTTTAGTTAAGGAACAATTTAGAAAAAATCTCAAGAGTGCAAACTAAAAAAAACTAATTATGTCACTAAGAGGTATTTAGTACATTTTTTTAATATAAAATAACAGATGAGATTGTGAATGGTATTTTAGAAAATTGTATAATGATTTTGAGTTTTTTTTTAAGCTACAGGTGTTAGTTTTATCTTCAACAAAAGATTTTGCATAACATATTTAAGATTGGGGTTAAATTCGTCAAATATTAAATGTTAAAGGGGATAAGCTAAAAGTTTACATCTAAATAGGGTTAAAATAAAAGGTTTCCTTGGGCCCATAATAAACAACAGTCGTCTTCCTCATCAACAAAATAAGCACATGCTCTGTTTTTGTAAGCTTTAAAAAACAAGTTCATTTAGCTTATAAAGTGTATGTTCTCCAATCTCCATCACAAACACAACCTAATTTGTTGCCTCTTATTTTTTGATGCATTGGGTCGTCACCATGGCCAGGACCGACCCTGTTGGCAGTGGCCCGATTGAAGAGTATGTGAAACGTGGCATGGAAATCAGGAGACAAGGTGGGATAGTTAGGCCAGTTGGGGGTGGCCGAGCACCCGCCCCCCCCCCCCCCCCCCCCCCCCCCCCCGGCTCCGTCCCTGCAGTCACTATATCTGAATAAACAAACGGACATTTCATCAAACAACTCGTATGTATGCGGTTGGCTACGAATCCAAATAATATATTCACCACAAATCAAACATCAAACATAAAAACAATTAAATGCTTTTTGAGACTTTAACTCGATCAGTGATGATATAAACACGAACTGAAATAATTACCTGATTGATTATTGAAGAACATAAATTCGATTTGTTCGACTCATCTCGTGCTGCACTTTTGACCTACAAAAGAATAATGACCCAAACATACTTAAATCATGAAAAAAATGAAGCAGCCTCACACTTCTAAAACAACCACATCAATTCATACAAATAAACTACCACCAATTCATAAATAAATAGTATAATAATTCTATTAATAAGCATGATCATTCAAACATAAAAATCAATGTCAAATCAAGAACAGTTGTACAGTTGAATCGGCATAATTGTGTGAGAGGATTTGTGTATGTGTTTTTGAATTTGAATGGATCTAACTGTGTGAGAGAAATAAAAATGTTCTTGGGGAATCGTTATTTTTGTAAGGTTTCAAATTGAAATTGATTGTGGGATTAATGTTCAATTGAAATTGAAACGTATAGCGTGTAGAGGAAGCCATTGTTTTGTACCGAATGAAGCTAAAAGAACTATGCATAAACTTGTTGTACGCATTAAATGTTCGTCCAATCACAATCGAGACACATCAGTGAATTAATTACAAAAGGTGCTTCAAAGGCTTGTAAATTATTCTGGTTTATTATATTTTATATAGATAGATAATTTGTCCCCCTTAACTAAAATTCCTGACTCCGTCCATGTATGGCATGCAACGTGAAAATAACGCACTCGTTTATTTTTCTAACAATTGCGATGCAATTATGCGAATAGGTTAGTAGTAGATCGTTTTGATTAATATAGACATGACACTCTCTTTGTATTAAATATCAATCGGATGTTTATATCCTAAGATATACTATTATCTCATACAAGGCCGGATTTCGGCATGTGCGGGAAGTGCAACCACACAGGGCCTTCATTTTTCAAGGGCCTCAAAATTTCTAAAACTTCAATGTATATATACTCGTTTTTGAAGTTTGGTTATGTTAATAGACGATTTAATATAGAAATGTAGAAGAATTTTATAAAAAAAGAAAAGAGTTTAACCTAGACAACAATGGTGGAACTGATTTTTGCGATCTTGTTGGAGAAGACAGCCAAAATGTTGTGTGTGGTGGGGCCCTTCAAATTTGATTTGTCTTTTGCCCCTATTAATTTTGAAAGTTATCATTTTTTCTTTGTATTTGTAATATGTATCATTTTGGTCCTTTATCTCTATTACAGTTACCATCATAACAAAGAAAACTATATTTTTCTTTTGTATTTATAACGTCTTAACTTTTTTTTACCTATGATATATTTTGAAATTAAATATAAAGCACTAACTTTATAAAACTGTTGTATTATTTTAAAAGTCAACAGCCACATATAAAAAGAAAAGAGATGTGTTTAAACTAGAATAACATTATGTTTCGATTTTTCATAATAGTTAAGCTTTTTGTGATTTACGAGGCCTCATTAATAGTTTCGCACCGGGCCATCCAAATCAATGGGACGGCCCTGATCTCATAAATAGTAAAATGTTCATTTATGTTATCCTTCATTTAATTAAGTAGATGTGACCGATCACACCATTTTAGTAGGTTAGAGTTTATGAAATTTTAAATTTTTACAGCCAGTTGTCAAGTATGCTAAAAATTTAACATTCCATTTACTAAGCCCAACTGTGTCTTACTCACTCGTTTTCCCTTTATAAATAGGCACACTTCACATAACAAAATATTGCATCAACTTCTAGTCTTTTACATAAAGAGTAAACTTAGAAAGGAAAAAAAGTGTGAAAAAAATGACAAGGTCTTGTTTGATGTTAGTTTTAGCTCTAGCAGTAGCGGTTCTCACCACTACTGCCAGAGACGTTCCAAAAGAACCTAAAAGTACTGTTGGTCTTACAGACCAAAAGAATATTTATACTTTTGGTGGAACCGGTGGTTTTAATGGTATTGGAAACAATGGTCTACCCATGGGTGGGATGGGAACCGGTGTTGGTGTAGGTGGTGATTTTGGTGGTAACAATGGTGTAGGAGGTGTTGGTATGGGATATCAGTATGGTGGTCAGGGTGGCCCTGCTGGTGGTATAGGAACTTTTGGAGGTCTTGCTAATGGTTTTGGTGGTTTGCCACCTCTTAGTGGTGGTGGCATAGGTGGTGGTGGTCCTATTGGTGGTGGTGTACTCCCTCAACCTTGAAGGTTGTTTTATGGTCACTATGTAGCTAGCTACTTTGACGGTTATGAAGTGAACTTAGTGTGTTTCGAGTTTTGTTTGTGATGTTAGTAGCTATTCGGGTTTAAAATTATGTTTGTTGTTTCTCATGTTATGTTTCGAGAAAATTAATATATTTATTTATGTTTAGTTCCGTGTTGTGATTCTGAATCGTTAATTTGTTGCATGTCTAGGAAACTCTATTTTGAAGCTTATCATAAATGTCAATTACGTCTATTTTAGAATAGACACAAATCATCGTGTTGTAGGAATGCATGTATATAAGGGTATCATATAACTACGGTGGTTTATGAAAAAGTTTATAAAATGATGAAGAGGTTTAAGAATTTATAAACCATAGTGAGCATCCATTTCAAACTTATGTGTCATGAAAAGGTCTAAGATATTGAACATTTTCATTATTTAATGCCTTTCATTATGTGTGAAGTTTATATCACTTGAAAAGGTTTATAACATAATAGGGATAGGTTTATAAAACCAAAAGGTTTATAATTTAATGTCATAACACAAGTATAAACCTTTTAAAAGGTTTACTATAGTGGATGGCCTAAGTTCTGGCATATGATAGTTAATAAACATTAAATATTAACTCGTGATAAGTAAAAGTATAAGAAGTAATGGTTATGTTTAGACGAGAAAGGGGAAAGAAATTAAGAGACGAAATCGTCGTACAGAAATTTGGTACAAATTAATTGGGACATTAATAATGGAGATGCCAACTAAAAGGATAAAATTCATAGAGGTAGCAGTATCATAATAAAGGAACCCAATATGATATTAAATGATTTAGCATTGATTCAACAAAAAAGAAGTTTGTTTTCAAGATTTCTAATTTTTAAAGATGGAAAAATTTTATTAAAAGCAAACCAAAATAAACAGATTTAACAATGCCACGCCCAAACAGGAGAACCAGTTGAATCTTGAGTGTGAGTGTGTGAGCATCCAACAAGTTAACTCAAGCCTACCACACACTAAAAACATATGCAAACCACACCAAAACTAAACTAAACTAAAATATTGTCATACGTTGATTGTTTTCCCAGTTGAGTGAAGATAATTAATAATCGGATATCACTATGAATTATGTAATCACTTTCTAAACGAAATTATTTGAGTCGGCTAGGTTACACAAGTATCTCTTTAAGATAATTCAAAATGTTGTTTTCTTGATTTTGGCACAAATACACAAACCCTTTTGCTTTTAACTGTTTTGGTTTAGTGTGTCTTCCCATGCATATTTGTTTCTTTTATATAAAGAAGAAACTCATTCAATGAAAATATAAAGATTAATGCAACGGAAAATTCCCAGTGCAAATTTGCAATGAATTACCTACCAATTAGCAACGACATAGAAAACGGTTGTAAGTCCGTTGGAAAAAACAAGCTAATCTTTTTTATATTTATTTATATATATATCACGTTGTAATTTCTTGGCATTTATTTTCAATTTTGCAACCGATTTGCAATGGAACAAATAAATATAAACAAAAAGGAATTAATTATTGATTTCAATTGTAAATCCGTTGCAAAATTTTAAATTTTGCTACGGTTTTATCAAAAATAAGTTTTAATTGCATTATTTTAATATTTTTGTTACAAATCCGTTGCAAATATTAAGAAAATTTACAACGGAATTGCAATGGAGAATTAAAAATGAATATAAAAGAATTTACCTTTTCAATTTATTGTGAATGCGTTGCAAAATGTAAATTGAGCATGAAATAAGCTAGAGGAAGATCAAGAAGCCGATATCCCAAAAAAGTAGGATAGGACCCTAGGTCACTCATAGCAAATTACGCTACAAGAAAAAAGAGAGTCGTGGAAAAAAAATTGGCGCGGACATGCATGTCCTTGCCAAAGACCTACTAAATGACAAAAAAGTCCGAGTTTAAACTTTGACCGTGGCTAGTTTGCATGTGATTTTTGGCGACGACATGTTCACGCCAAATATGAAAGTCCAACTTTGACTTTTATTGACTTTTCATTTTCACTTGGCTCGTAAATTCCCGGCCGGAAGAATTGGTGAGGACATGTCCTCGCCAATTGATGGACTAAATTGTTGACCTTGATTAGGCTTATAATACTGGGTTGTTAACATTTGAGTTGTAGTGTCTTGCTGGATTTGGCGAGGACTTTTCTTCACCAAATCCTAAGTCAAAGTTTGACTTTTTTTTGTTTTTATTTTGCTAATTGTTTTGGCTCCAAACTTTCCTGCTAAATATTTGGCTCCAAACTTTCCCGCTAAAAATTTGGCTCTAAACTTTCAGGCTCTCATCTTTTTACTATAAAAACAATCTCACAAACTATTATCCTCATATCAACCTCACAAACTCTTATGCTCACATCAAACTCACAAACTCTTATCCACAAACTCACAACGTTTTATCTTCACACCAACCTCCTAAACTCAGATGGAGCGAAATAATCCTTTTAGGCGTTCTTGTGGGAAAGGAGATATAGTGCTAAGAACATCACATTAGGACGATATCTATGGTAGACCTTATTATGCATGTGTAACACCCCCCAAAATTTGGTACAACGGAAGACTATTCAAGCTTTCGGGGTGCTACGGGGATTGGTATCCATCACAAGTCATAAAAGAACGAGATAAAGTAAACATAAGTAAAAACAAAACCAAACAGGGTTTTTAGAGTTTACATTCATCCCAAAATATCCAAAGTCAGGCCCAAACAGATTAAACATAGGTCCACAAATACATATCAAAGTTTGAGAAAATAGATCCTTAAACCAGGTTGCCAAGCCAAGCATTCCAAACCAAACGGACCATAGGGGTCACGTTAAGCTCACCCGAGCCACAAACAATAACCAAACGGACCCTTGAGGTCACACTGAGCTCCAACGAGCTAGGACCACAACCAAACGGACCCTTGAGGTCACGTTGAGCTCCCATCGATCCAATATGTGGAAAACTAGAAGGGGGGGTTGAATAGTTTTACGTCCTTTTAAAATTTATAAAAACAAGTTTGTTTTAAAAACTTCGATTCTAGTTTATGTGATCTCAATACTTGCACTATATGAACAATTATATAGTAACTAACTAACTAAGCTAATATAGTAAAGGTAAATAAGTAAGTAATGAAAAGAGTTGGAGAGATCAAACCACAACACAAGGATTTATAGTGGTTCGGCTACAAGGTCACCTTCCTTGTTCCTACTCCACTCCCCGAGTCACCTACTCGAGAGTTTTCTTCACTATGTCAACAAACTACCTTATGGCGGATAAAACCTTACACACCAATTTACACACCACAACTACGTCACAACTTGATCACAACTTCTACACAACTTCTTCACACCTATTTGCTTCACACCTATCTTCTTCACACCTTTCTTCTTCACACATATCTTCTTCACTTCAATCTACTTCACACCTATCTTCTTCACAACTACACTACTTCACTACTAATCAACTTCTACTTCCTACACAACTTCTATTTCTTCTAAACTACTTATTACAAACACAACACAACTTCACAAATGATATATATACACTATGCACAACTACTCTTCAATACTTCTTGAACTTAGTTGTAGAAGGAGTGTTCTTCTTTTGCACTTTGGATGAGGATGGATGATAAGGGATTGAATCACTTGAAACAATGATTAATATACAAATGATCAAAGGGTTTTAGAGGATGTTTAGAGAGTTTGAGATCTGAAAATTTCATGCAAAAGGTGAAGCAAAATTCCAGAATTAAGGTGGTATTTATAGGCAACAAATTCTGACAGAGGAGCGTGACCGGTCCCCTTAAATCAAGGCCCCGGCCCCCTTAAAATTAAGGGGACCGCCCCTTATAATTAAGGGGGCCGCCCAGCTGTAACGGCCAGAATTTTTGTTTTTTAGTGGAGAAAGTTTATTTGGTGAAAAACTAACTGATTTTGGTTAAAAATTTGAAATTATATATTTAGTATGATTAAAACATTTTTCTTTATTACCAAAAGTGTTTTTCAAAAATATATAATATGTTTATATAATTAAATAAACTTTGTATTAGTTAATTAAATACCCCTTTGATCATGAGATGTATTAAACACTTGTTTATCCATACCTTAAGTGATTAAGTAGGATATAGTGATATAAACTAGCTTAATACTTGTTTACGTAGTAATCTTACGTTTGATGAGTTTACATTTTGTGATCGTCAAAATATAGAGATATCGAAAAATATAAATAACGTTTTCATACATTATTTATGTCAACAATCTCCCCCATTTTGATGATTATAAAATCTAAACTCATTAATCGAAAATTAGTATATATACAAGTATTCTTGTGAGTTTATATCACTTCTTCCCCTTTTTGTTTGCATCAAAAAGGTTATCCTGATTTTATAGAAGCTCCCCCTTGAAGTATACTCCCCCTCGTTTTGAGGTAAAAAAGAAATCGAGATATGGATATCTTGCAAAAATATTTAGCGGACAAGCAACATATATATGTATATAGCATGCAAGAGTAGAGACTAAACATAACCATAACATTAATAAAGTTAAATAGATACATCAAGCATTACATTAACAAACATAACAAGTAATGCAATTAACAAAAGCCTTAAAGGCTTACAATCATCACTTAAATAATAAACCAAAGCTCAAACATGAGAGTCCTCTCTAGAGCTTGCCATCCAAAATAGTTTAAGATAATTTTATTTGTAAGACACCAAGCATGTTTAATTGGGAGGAATGGATGGTGAACATGGAGATGGTGACGGAGGAGGAGTGTTTGTTGATGGTGGTGGAGGAGTTGTGTTTGTTGTTGGTGGTTGATGCAACAAGTTTTCAATGTGAGAAAACATGTATTGCATTTCATCTCTTAGTCCGAACACAATTGTTCGATTGTGGATGCAACAAAGGCAAGTGTCTCCATGAGCTTCAAGTAGGCTCCATGGGACGGGGTTATAGGTTGGTGGATTGATTGGGGATGATGAGAAGTGTGCATCAAGAGGTGTTAATGGTGATAATGAGAGAGTAAGTGCAAGAGTTGTGTTTTCATTGGTAGGTTGTGATGGTTTATCAATTATTGGAGGAGATAAGTGGGTGTTTATGTAGTCATTTATGGATGAAGTGGATGGTATGGAGGAAGTAGAGTTTCCATTTGTTGATGGTGTTTTGGAGGGTGCATTTGGTGCACTAGGAGATGAGCATTGAGGTGGTGGTGATGGGGTGATGTTGTCTTCATTTGTAAGATCAATGAATAGTTGTTTTGGTGGAATAATGACAAGTTTTTGTTTCTTGGCATTGTTTGAATAGGTGGTTCTTGGTGATGACATGATAATAAGATGATGTTTGATGAAGGTTGAGGATGATGGAATGAGAATTAAACATGCATGGGGATTATATAGGATGAAAACATGTTTAGAAGTGGAATTAATTTGAAATTGTAATGTTAGATTCCAAAATCAGTTTAGTTTTTAAGAGAAATGGTAGCTGGGACTAGCAAAAGAGATCACAAGGTGCAAAAGAAAACAGTGAAAAAACTGTTCCAGATGACCGGTCCCCTTAAATAGAGGCCGGCCCCCTTAATTTTATGGGGGTCGCCCTTATAAATTAAGGGGGCCGCCCATCTGATGACCCAGAATCAAAATTTTTCAAAAATTTTCTGGAAAAATGTTATATTCTGTTTTGTTTTTGCAGCAAGCTTTATTTGGACATTTCACATTTGTTTTGGTCTATTAGAAAGCATACCTGTTATATATAAACTAATCATGCAAGCATATAAATAGATTAAGTAATAAAGCATGCATTCATAAGCATATATTAAATATAAATAAGCAAGTTAACAATCTAATCAAGTACTCAAAACAATTATCCAAGAAAATAACAAGTACTTCCGAATATAATTCGGACAAATAGCACACAAGACATAAAAATAAATATTGTTCAACAAGCATAATCCAAGCACATCATCTCTTTTTCTTCCCGAAGATACCTTTCAATGTCTTCCCGATAGATTTGAAGCCACCTCTAACTTCTTCATGCAAACTCTTTTGTCTTCTAAGCATCTCGGTAGTTCGTTCATGACGCACTTCTTCGGTTTGATCACTAGGAGATGGGGTAGAATACTCGGGATAGTCAAGATCCTCTAAATTGTCAACGAACTCAGAAAACGAAGGGGTACTAGCATCATGGATGTTTTCCTCCTCATCCTCATCGTCTTGTCTAGAAGATGATCCATGAAAGCTATGACGACGAGATTTTCCCTTGTCACTTCGAGTTCGTCGAGCTTGTTTTAGAGCGAGAGGACGTAAGGTGGGATAGATGGACTCATAGATGCTATTGTCAAGATTGGGGTAGTACTCGATAACATGACGATAGAGACGAGTGAGGAACATTCCATATGGAAGATTGGCTTTGGGAGTTTTTCTAGCACACTCAATCCGTTTGATAAAGAAGTAGGCCAAATTGTACGGCTTTTCGACAGCTATACAATACAACATGTGAGCAAGGCATGCCGGGAGATGGTCCCGGTGACCTCCAGTACCAAACGCATTCTCACGAATGAGTTCTTCCCAACGCTTCATGTGGGGGCCTAATTCTTTGAGGAGAAGTTGGCACGAAGAGATTTGAACGTTTTTGGATTTTATTTTTCGGGTTGTAGTGGCACGTTCCACACCAAGGATTTGACGAATTTCGTCGGGATGAGGGATATCGGATAGATAAGGACCAAAGGTTGGTCGACAACGATGAAGAGATTCGAGGTCCCACTCGTTTGTGAAAACGGCTTGACATCTGAAAGGAATTTGGAGGATTTGACCAAATTGTTCGAGAGTTAAGGTGATGAATTCATTTTGAATCATGAAGGAGATGGTGATGAAACCAAGATCATTGGTTTGGACGATGACTTGGCTATAGAAATCGACTATGAAACGAGGAACGATTGGTTCATTAATTTCATAAAGGCAATTGAGGTTGATGCTTGAAAACAAGCGATTAATGTAGTCGGATTGAGCAAAGGCTAGATCTACTACACGTCCCTCATGAACGTTTCTATCTTCAATTTCACGATATATACGTCCAATGGAAGGAGATGTAGTAGGGAGTTGAGAAACTTTGGGAACGTAGTTTTTAGTGTGGGAAAGATCTTCGGTAGTCGCTTTTGGCATTTTCACCTAAACACATCAACAATACAAAAGACCAAAATAAATATAAAGAAGAATAAGAAAAAAAAAATGTATATATACATATTTTTAAGACTTATGTTGGAACGTAAACTTACTTCGACTCTAAGACGATAATCCTAAGAAGTAGTTTACCATATTCCTTATTTTTAATTTTAACTCGTTCTAGATATATTTTACGATGTTTAGTAAGTAGTTGTGGACAATTCCAAACACCCTTTTTTAAACATATTAATATATAATGAAATTTGCTAGATTTACATTAGGTTGTAAAACTAGCCATTTCTTACGAGTTTCTTATGCAAGTGATTAGTTTTCGAAAAAGATGGTTTATATTTTGACTCAAAAATGTCGTTTTTCGTACTAAACCAAACGCTTCCTTAACTAGTTTTATACTACTAGTATGTCAATATATATATATATATATATATATATATATATATATATATATATATATATATATATATATATATATATATGAATTATATATCTTGACAAGTCCGATTTGCAATTTTTAGGTTTATAATCACAACAACGTTTTATAAAAATTATAATGACTTAGCTACGACATCATTTGGACATAATCCAAACACTCTCTTATTGTGAGCAAATATATATATATATATATATATATATATATATATATATATATATATATATATATATATATATATATATATATATATATATATATATATATATATAGGGAAGGGATCCAATAAGAAGAATAATTAAAATAAGAAGGGTAAGAAGTAATTCTAGCCATACATTTTAATATGGGAGGGAAAATTTGAATGAAGATGCATCCATTTTTGTAGGTGCATCTAAAATGTGTGGTTGTGATTACTTCCTATCCTTCCTATTTTTATTATTCTTCTTATTTGATCTTAACTCTATATATATATATATATATATATATATATATATATATATATATATATATATATATATATATATATGGTCGAAAAATGTAGTTTCAAGTTTTACAAGTTATAAAAGTATAATGTGATTAGTTTTAACAAGTTTTCAAAATATTATTCAACAATGTGTTTACTAAATTTTTTTTAAAAGGAGTATATGAAATTTTTCAAAAATTTTCGACAAGATAGTTTATAATTACTAGTTTCTAGTGTTGATTAATCATTCTAATCCTAGGGGAAGCATTTAGTTATGGAGTTTTAAGACTCAATTCGAAAGAAATTGTGAAATTGAAGAAATTAATAAAACATGCATAATCATGAGTTTGACCAAATTAGATGGAATTAGATGAAATGTGTTATGAAAAACTTACAATACGTAATGGTGATTGTGTTAGATGAATTTGCCCTTTGCGAATTAACCCGAATTATGTGATTTGGAAGTGATTTAAGGTGTTTTTGGGTTTTTGTTTTCGTCACAGCAGTAGCAGAGGAAGGGGAGTATGAAAAAGTGGAGTGTTTGGCAAGAGGAAAAACGGGTTTGAGTAATGAGATGTCCGGGCCCCTTGAACATTAAATGGGCCGCCCTTCATTAGGCTGTCGGTCCCCTTAAACATTAAGGGGGCCGCTCTCCAAAATTTTTATTTTTCGTGTTTTGGTTTCTGGAACAAACAAGAAAATATTTATATATATATTAGATTTATATTTAATCAAAAATATGTTGGAGAGTATTCGCACGAAAGGGATTGCTTGACATTTTTACTTGACATTTCGTCAATTAAATTTTCTTGATTATTTCGGATGAAATTCATCAAGTTGTCAAGTGGACGAGAAAGTTGTGGAAGGTTCATAAGTATATATATATATATATATATATATATATGAAGGATAATGTGAGAACTTTCTTAAAGTTGTAAAAATGAGAACTATTCTAAACTACCATTAAAACATTGATACATAACTATTTTAGCAAAGATGCACCAAAATATTATATATTAATACAAGTTAACATTAAATCGACTAATAACCAACTCATACATGAAAAACGGATTACTGATACACAATTAAATTTTTGATACATATACATTAAAATCTCAAAAAACTAATTTCTTATACATAAATTGATACACCTAATACACAACAACTAAAAATTTGATCACAATACTAAACCTTGATACACGTTACACGTTGAATCAAAGTGTATCACTTAGTTTACGTCAATTTTCATAAGAAAACCCATCAAATCTTTAACAATTTTAGTTGTAATTAATTATGTTTTTATTTTCTTTTAAGTTGAGTGTCATTTGTGAGATTTTGGTGGTTCTCATTTTTACAACTTTAAGAATGTTCTCATTTGATCTCAATTATATATATATATATATATATATATATATATATATATATATATATATATATATATATAGGGGGACTTTCTTACGAGAACCATTTTATCTGCGAAAACTGAGAGAACCACAAAAAACATGCATGCACGCCTTTTAAAATAAAATAAAAATACATCCAAATCATCAATAATCGTAAGCATCCACCTATGTTCTTCAATATCATTATGAACTCATCATCTTTTTTCACAAAAACCTTACCCACGGCCGCAATATTGTCGTTGCACGTCTTATAAGAACATACATGCACACCTTCAAAGAAAAATTTTGTATTTTCAATTTCTTATCAAATTCTATAGAACAACTATGTTTTTTTTAAAACATATGTGTTGTTTTTAAAACATATGTGCAAAAATACAATTATTGAAGGCGTGCATGTATGTTTTTGGTGGTTCTCTTAGTTCTCGTAGTTAAAATGGTTCTCGTTTGAAAGTTACACTATATATATATATATATATATATATATATATATATATATATATATATATATATATATATATAGAGGTATGGGTTAAAATAAAAAGGGCCTTATAATAAAAAGTGTAGGAAGGATTGTGAGGGCGACATGTGTCACCCCTATGCCACATCATATGACACATGTCACCCCCCCCCCCCCCCCCCCCGCAGAATTTTTTTTTCCCGCCAAAAAAATTTTTTTTTTGGCAAAAAAAAAAAAAAAATCCCGCCAAAATTTTTTAGTGCATCACAGTTATAAAGTTACTGCATCACAATTATAAAAGTTACTGCATCACAGTTTTAAATTTTAGTGCATTGAGGTTATAAGTTACTGTAACATAGTTGATGCACTAAACTATTAACTATGATGCAGTAACTTATAATAAAGATGCACCAAAACTTAAAAAAGAATCGTATTTTAATTGTGATACAGTTACATACATATATGATGCAGAAAACTTATGATAATTCAGTTTCTTTATAACCATGATGCAATAACTTATAATCATGATGCAGTAACATTAAAACCATGAATGCAGTAACCGTGATGCAGTAAAATCATAATTGTGATGCAGTAAACGTGATGCAGTAAATTTATAACAGTGATGCAGTAAAATTTTTTGGCGGGAAAAAAAAATTTACCCAAAAAAAAAATTTTTTTTGGCGGGGGGGGGGGGGGGGGGGGGGTGACACGTGTCATATGATGTGGCAAGGGGGTGACACATGTCACTCCCACAATCCTTCCTACACTTTTTATTATAAGGCCCTTTTTAGAATAACCCCACCCTATATAGGTATATATATATATATATATATATATAGTAAGGGCTTATAAGACGAGAATATAGGAGGGAGACGTATGCAACGGAAGCCGGGAGTTTGTTTCATCCATAGATTTTTCGACTCATCTCTCTTCATCAGCATGAGTGTTGTTGAACATTAAAGTTCAATAAGGCAAATGGGGGAAAGAAAGAGTTCATAAACGAATAATTTCTAGTTCTAGAAAATCAACAAATGAATTTTCTAGGTTATATGATCCTAGATGTAACTAAGTGTGTGTGTATATATATATATATATATATATATATATATATATATATATATATATATATATATATATATATATATATATATATATATATATATATATATATATATATATATAATATAATTAGATAGGTATATATATGTATAGATATAAAAATTAGAAGAAACAATGAGCCAAACAAAATTACATAACAACTAGATACTAAACTAAGCATGCATTTCTTGGCAAGGAAATAAAAAGAAATGTCTACCTTTCGTCTTCAACGCGTTTATCTTCAAAGTCTTCAAGGAATAGTCCGAACAAGAAGTGACATCAAAAGTTTCCATGTTTGAATGGCGAATATTATTATGTTGGTCCCCATTGTCTCATTTGACCAAAGTTATTTGATCCGAACATGTTTTGTATTTGACTTGGGTGCATATATGGTGAAAACATTCCCCACGGATTGAAGTTCCACATTTGTTGATTATTGTTAAAGTTTCGTCTATTTTGGTTTGCTCTTGGTTGAGGTGTTTTAGGTCTAGGGTAAGAATTATTTGGTTTCCTAGGTGGTGGAGTTTTAGATCTTGTTTTAGGTTTGGACGATCCTACTTCGGTTTTTAAAGATGGTTTATAAAACGGTTTTATTTCTTCATTACTAGAGATAGGTATTTTTTTTTTATCATTTATGAGTATATATTTAGGATTAGATTTTGAAGGTTTTAATTCCTTGAGTTCACTTTCAAATTTAACATTTTAATTTCACTTGTTGAAGCTTCAGTTGAGTTAAATCCTAAACCGGTTTTATCTCCGGATACTCTTTGAATACTTATGATTTTACTAAGTGAGTTACTACTATTTTCAAATTTATCAAGTTTGCAAATTTCTTCCCTAAGTTTGTTGTTTTCACTTTTAAGCTCTTGGCATGATTTACATTTTTCAACAATTTCTTTACCTTTTTCAAGTTGATGTATTTTAATTTTTAGTTCTAGTACTTCATTTTCTAGTTGGTTGTTTATGTATTTTAGTGATTTGCTTTTAGCCATTACTTATTGTCCTAGTTTGCATAATTTATTGTATTCACTATCTTAATCTTTTTCATCTAATGATAAATTTTCATCACTAAAGTATTCGGTTTCGGAACGTACCTCACTTGATGTCTTAGCCATGAGACACTTTTCTTCCTTTGTTGTTTCTTTCTCATCTTCATCACTATCTCTCCAAGTTCCTCCAACAAACGCTCTTTGATTTTGATCTCTTATCATCATTGGACATTTTCCAATGAGGTGATTCGGATCACCACACTTGAAAAACTTTCTCTCATTCTTGCTATACTTGTCATCATTCTTCTTTTGAGGTGCTCTCCTTTTATCGTGTGGTTGTCTAACGAATCTTCCTCGCCTTTTGAAGAATTTCTTGAAATCTCTTACGCCATGGTATATTCTTCGTCATCGCTTTCGGAAGATGAGCTATCTTCGTTGTTGGATTCCTTTCTAGCTTTCAAGGCGATTGACTTGCTTTGCTCTCGTTTTCCTTTAACCATTTCGGAGTCCTTCTTTATAATTGCTTCGTAGACTTTCAAATTTCCAATTAATTCATCAAGTTGTAGTGTTGACAAATTCTTTGATTCTTCAATAGCCGTCACTTTAGCTCGCCATTTTGGGTGAAGAGCTCTAAGAAACTTCCTAACAAAATTCTTACTAGAAAAATTCTCATCAAGTGCTTTTAAACTTGTGATGATAGTGTTAAATCTAGCAAAAGCATTATCAATTGATTCCTTTTCCGGAATCGTGAATTGCTCATATTGTTGAACAAGTAGATCTATTTTATTATCTTTGACTTGATTATTACCTTGGTGAGTTATTAATAAAGAGTTCCAAATTTCTTTTGCGGTTTCACACATAAAGATCATTTCGTACTCTTTACGTGGTAGCGCATTGTAAATAACCATTTTTGCTTCATTATTTTTAGCAAGTTTTCTTTTTAAATCATCATTTTGTTTTTCAAAAGGTACGATTTCATCTTTCTTAGTTTCGGGGTTATTTTGAATAGGTAAAAAGTCACCATTGGTAATAACATGCCAAAGATCTAGATCTTTTGATTTCACATAAGTTTCGAATCGATTTTTCCAATATAAAAATCCATCGCTTTCAAATAGTGGTGGTCTTTGCATAGATTGCCCTTCTAAATATTTGTTAGCATTAAAAAATATTTATATAGAAGTGATGGTCATTCTCATATTGTAACTTTGTGTCGTTTGTTAAGATTAGTAATAGTTAGTCATTGGGCCTTGGACTTGGCAAGCTAATATGTCATGTGCTATGTTTCATAAGCCTTGTTATCTACCATGTAACCAAGTCCAAGCCCAAGCCCATGGAAAGCCTCTTAAGACATCATGTTAAGAACTATATAAACACCTCAAAGGCTCATTTGAGGTGTGTGCTTGTGTGTGTATTGTGTGTGTTTTTTAATAAAAGTGTTCTTCATCTTTATCTCTATTTCTACAAAGCTAACGCCACATATATATTACATCAAGTCACCATCTTTACTTCATATAGTGCTCATATTATTGTTAAAGTTGATAGATTTAAGGTCATACAAGTGGTATCACTCGCCTAACAATGATTTAGGAGTGTTTTTATCAAGTTTTTTGTTAAAAAGTTGCATTTTTCATTCATTTGTGCACTTTTTCTTCAAAGAGTTTCGATTTTTACAAGTTTTGGTGTTAAAGTTGTTGTTTTTATTGAAGCTTTAGTGATTCTAAGTGTTTTGGGAAGGATTTGATCAATAGAAACAAGTGGAAAAAGTGTTTTTGGTTGAAAAAATCGGATTTTTAGCTGTTTGGGACATCTTACGCGTAAGATTTTGAGTATAGTACAAGTTACAGCTGTCTACAGTACTTTCTACGCGTGAGTTGAGATCAAAACCCCTTTCCTACGCTTAAGTTTAGTCAAAACCCTCTTCTTACGCATAAGATTGATTTTCTACGCATAAGTTGAAGTCTACGCATAAGATCCTACGCGTAAGTTTCAGAAATCTACGCAAAAGTTTCTTCAAAGGTCTTCTCTTCGTGCATCGGTGACTCAGTAGTCAGTACGTCCCTGACTTGGATAAGTTTGTGGAATACTTCGACACGGGATATCTTTCAAGCTTGGATAAGTTTGAGAGATCATTTTGGTTTGTAAACCTTACGCGTAAAAATCTTACGCATAAGCTAAACCTTACGCGTAACTAATCTTACGCATAAACACAAAGCCTACGCATAAACTACTAATCTTACGCATAAGTATTTTTCTTACGCATAAGTTTACTGTTTATGCATAACTTTTGTTTACGCATAACATTTCCTACGCTTAAGATTCACTATTTACGCATAAGTTTCTGGGTTTTACGCGTAAGTTTTTGACTTTTGACAACCAAACTTCAAACGGCCATAACTTTTGAACCGTAACTCCGTTTTTGACGAATCAGCTGTCAAAACGACCGTGAAACAGAGAAGAAGGACACGTTGAATCAATGTATTCATTCAACCCAAGTTTCGAGGCCTAAAAACGCTCCGGGAAGAAGTTATTGAGGTTTTAAGGTTTTAGATCAAATTTTTCACCATCCAAACTTGCATCAACTTGCACTAAACACAACTCCTACTTCGTTGAATCGATCCAAGAATCAACTTTATCAATCTACACTTCACCAATGGCAACTCAACAAGAAATTCATGCAGCCGGTGCGGAAAATCGACCTCCAATGCTTGAAAAAGGTGGATATCTCCCATGGACAAGCCGCATGCTTCGTTACATCAAAACAAAGCCTGATGGTAAATTAATGATCAACTCCATTACAAATGGTCCATTCAAGCCAAGACAAGTTCAAATTGAAGGTAATCCAAATACAACACCTCCTACTCAACCATTCGTGCGTGAACAAACAGAAGCAGATTACACAGAGGAAGACAAGAAGCAGATCGCCGCTGATGATATGGCAATGCATTTAATCCAACTTGGATTACCACGGGAGATCTTTGCTGCGGTCGACAGCTGTGAAACTGCTTATGCTATGTGGGAACGTGTTAGAAGGATATGTCATGGAACAGAGATTGGACAACAAGACGTTGAGAACAAACTTCTTACTGAATGGGAGAATTTCACATCCACTAAAGGTGAACAAATTGAATCCTACTACACAAGGTTTTGCACTTTGATGAATGAGTTAATCAGAAACAAGTTAACACCTCGAACAATTGCAACAAACATCAAATTCATCAATAACCTTCCAGAAGAATGGGGTCGTTATGTTACAATTGTCAATCAAACAAAGGACTTACATAAGGTGAATTATGATCAACTCTATGACTTTTTGAAGCAAAACCAAGCTGAGGCTAATGAAGTAAGGAAAGAAAGATTGGCAAAGAATCATGATCCTCTTGCATTAATTGCTACTACACCAACACCGCTACCAGTGAACACACAACAACCATCATCATCTTCTACTCACAACTACATGCAACCATCATACATTCAACAACCAACACCGGTCTACCAACAACAGTTCTACCCACAACAACAACATGTTATTCCACAACAGCAATACCAACAATTCCAAGAACCAGAATTCACTGAAAATGATGAAGCTACTGCAGCATTGATCCAAGCGTTTGCTTTTCTGTCAATGGCATTCCAAGGACGTTATTCTACACCAACAAACAACAACCAAAGGATTTCATCGAACACTCACAACAAGCAGATTGCTCAGCCGAGTTTCAATATGGGCAACGGAGGCCAAATGGTTGGAGTTTATGGGAATCAGCAAGGATATGCTACTGGAATTAACATGGGGAATCAGAATGCAGGAAATCAGTATGGTCAGTATGCAGGGAATCAGTTGGGTCAGTTTGTTGGAAATCAGAGGGGTCAGAATGTTGGTAATCAGGCAATGGGTAATCAGAATAGAAATGTTGCAGCTCCAGTAGTTGGGAATTTGGGAAATGTGAATCAGGGTAATCCGGTAAAGTGTTTCAACTGTCAGGGTGTAGGTCATATGGCAATGAACTGTCCTACTAAGCCGAACAAGAAAGACACAGCGTACTTGCAGAAAGCATTACTGTTGCAGAAAGCGTACTTCATTCAAATACACCAAGGAACACCTATGTCTATCATGCGAACAAGGAAAAAGTAAAAGAGCATCATATAAACCCAAAACCTTACCTAGTTCGGAAGCAAGGTTACATATGTTGCACATGGACTTATGTGGCCTAATGAGAGTCGAAAGCATTAATGGGAAGAAGTACATTCTCGTTATTGTTGATGATTATTCAAGATATACTTGGGTAAAGTTTTTGAGATCAAAAGACGAAGCACCAGGCATCATCATCACCTTTCTGAAGCGTATTCAAGTTCTACTTCAAGCTCCAGTAAGGATTATAAGAACAGATAATGGCACAGAATTCACAAATCAGGAGTTAAGAACTTACCTCGAAGATGTTGGAATTACACATCAAACATCAGTTGTTAGAACTCCACAGCAGAATGAGGTACTTGAAAGAAGAAACTGAACTCTTGTGGAAGCTGCTCGCACAATGCTGATTTTCTCTAGTGCACCTCTATTCTTATGGGCTGATGCTGTAGCCACTGCTTGCTTTACTCAAAACCGATCCCTAGTCCATCCGAGATTCAATAAAACCCCATATGAGCTAGTGAACAACCGTAAACCTGACATCTCTTACCTTCACGTGTTTGGCGCTTTGTGCTATCCGACGAATGACAGAGAAGATCTAGGGAAGTTAAAAGCTAAGGGTGATATTGGTATCTTCATTGGATATTCAGAAAACTCGAGGGCATTCTGGGTGTATAATAGAAGAACGAAAAAGATAATGGAGACGATGAATGTGAAGTTTGACGAGATTTCACAAATGGCTTCTGAGAGATACGCTCTAGAACCCGTGCTTAATCCAATGGCTTCTAATCAATATGGATTAGGACCCGCACTAAACAGTCTGACTTCTGGATACATCAGTTCAGGACTCGTACTTCAAGGAGCTCAGTCAACAAACACGGATAAACCTTCAGAACAAGAACTGGAAAATTTCTTTGAGTTAATGTTTGATGAATATTATGGTGGAACTTCGACAAATGCATCTCAACAACATTCCGCTGCACCCGCTCAAAACCATCAACCACCACCACCATCACAAGATGCATCTACAACAATCAAAGCTGAAGCACCAACTACCTCAACATCATCTACATCTACTCAAGCAACTCCAGTAATTGAAACTGAACTACCAAGAGTTGATGAGCAAAACCAAAACACAAATTTTCAAGATGAACCAACAAGTAATTCAAACAATGATGCATTAGAAGAAGAAGAAGAAATATTTGTAAACCCGTTTGCAACAGACTCTGCTAAATCTTCTTCAAGGTTACAAGAACCATCTAACACACATTCGTTACACCCAAGGTACCCTTCTACGTTTCAATGGACAAAAGACCATCCAATAGAACATGTTATTGGTGAACCTTCAAAGCCAGTTCAGACAAGGAGACAACTTGCCACTGATCTCGAATTGTGCATTTACATTTGCTCAATCAGCCTCAAAGAGCCAAAGAACATTCGAGAAGCAATGGCAGAAAACCCTTAGATTGAAGCGATGCAGGAGGAATTTCTTCAATACCTGTTACATGATAGTTGGGAACTTGTTGAACGACCACTTAATAAACGAGTTCTTGATCTCAAGTGGTTGTGGAAGAACAAACTGGATGAGGAAATAACTGTAATTCGCAACAAAGCTCGTCTCGTGGTTATCCACAAGAAGAAGGGATAGATTTCGAAGAATCATTCGCGCCTGTAGCTAGACTTGAAGCAGTCCGGATTTTCTTAGCCTATGCAGCTCACAAAAACATCACAGTCTATCAGATGGACATTAAGACAGCTTTCTTAAATGGAACTCTGAAAGAAGAAGTGTATGTGAGTCAGCCAGAGGGATTCATCGACAAAGATCATCCAGACTACGTCTACAAGCTTAAGAAAGCAATTTATGGTTAAAACAAGCTCCAAGAGCGTGGTATGACGAACTATCATCTTTCTTGCTCAAAAACAATTTCACAAAAGGAACGGTTGATGACACCTTGTTTATCAAAAAGTTCAAAGATGACATTTTGATCGTTCAAATTTACGTGGACGACATTATTTTTGGATCAACCAATCCTAACCATTCAAAACATTTTGAAAATCTCATGAAAAATAAATTTGAAATGTCCATGATGGGGGAACTAAAATTCTTTCTTGGTTTACAAATCCATCAATCCCCTCGTGGTATTTTTATCAATCAAGCTAAATATACAATAGAGATTTTGAAAAAACATGGAATGGAAAACTGTGATTTTGTTGGTACACCGATGGTCACTTCACCAAAAATAGGTGCTGATTTGTTTGGGAAACCCATTGATCCGAAGAAATATCGGAGCATGATCGGTTCTCTCAAGTACCTAACTGCTAGTCGACCCGATATTCAATTTGTTGTTTGTTTGTTAGCACGGTTTCAGGCAAAGCCTACCGAACTTCACCTCAAAGAGGTTAAACGGATCTTTCGGTACCTACGAAGCACCATTAACATGGGACTTTGGTATCCGAAGGATTCGGGGTTTAATCTAACAGCATTTTCAGTTGCAGACCATGCTGGTGATCAAGTTACAGTAAAAAGTACATCAGGTGGAGCACAATTTTTGGGTGAAAAGCTAGTAAGCTGGTCGTCAAAGAAACAGGATTGTACTGCGCTATCAACCGCCGAAGCCGAGTATGTGTCTCTATCTGCGTGTTGTGCCCAAGTTCTTTGGATGAGGACACATCTCACAGATTATGGCTTTACTTTTGACAGAATACCTATGTATTGTGACTCAAAAAGTGCCATAGCCATCTCGTGCAATCCGTACATCACTCTAAGACGAAGCATATCAAAGTCCGCTGCCATTTCATCAAAGAACATGTAGAAGAGGGTACTGTTGAATTATTTTTCGTTAAGACTGATTACCAACTCGCCGATCTATTCACTAAAGCCCTTCCAAAAAAATGGTTTGACTATCTAGTTCGACGAATTGGCATGCGAAGCCTAACTCCTGAGGAGCTAGAACGTCTTCTCGAATCTTTTTGAAAAATGTTTTCAAAAATGCTTCACTGTAAATATTTTTGAAAAAACAAAATACAAAATTTGAAAAACCAACAAAAACAAAATACAAAAATATAAAATTTCAAAAAATACAAAAACAATATAAAATCAAAAAATCCATAAATATTCTTCTCACGACATGTCTCTTGTATAAATCAATATTCTGTACGTTTCTAGAAATGTCATTCAACAATGATACGGACATGTACAGATGCTTGAACGGGAGTTCTTTTTAATGTTTTTCTAAAACATGTCGTTTCTCAAAATTTTCTTCACAATGGCTTTCGTATACTTCAGTACGAAACCCGGACTTAAAATGATGACTTCTGATTATTTTCAAATCAAGGACTCGTACGTTCAATGATGAACTCTTTTTCAAAAAGTTCGAGTCTAAACAAACGAAAAAGACTTCAAACAAAAACTCGTTTTCAAAATAGAATTCTTGAGCACTTTTTCTAGATTGTTCAAAAGATTTCTCAAAATCTCTCAAAATTAGTGCTCAAGATAACTCCTCCAAACCCTTAATTGACTTTAAATGTGCTATCATTAAGGGGGAGTACAAAAACAAAAATGTTCCGTATTCATGCAAAATGAAACCTGTCTTTCTCTCCGAAAAGCTTTTTTTACTCAGTTGATATAAAAAATATCACGATGTGCTATTTTTGAGAGGGAGAAGACATGATTAAAATGTGATCAAAGATGTTTAAAGATTGTGGCTGAATCTCAAAAGAGCTCGACTCAGTAAGTACCAATGAATTGACGAAGCTTAAAATGTCAGTAATCGAAAAGACTTGTCCTGGACGGGTAATAATTTCAAGCTAGTCTAACTAGTGATGTAAGCGTGTCTCGAATAGGACTTGTCTGAGTAGAATGTACCATATCGAGAGACTTTCTTTGGACTTGACCAAGATGGGTAATAATTTCAAGCTAATCTAACTAGTGATGTAAGCGTGTCTCGAATCGGTCATGTTCACTGAAAGTGGATCAATTCAAAAAGTGCAAACTCCTCACGCATGTGCATATTTCTTAAATAATTCATGAGCACATGTGAAGGGGGAGTCCTTCAAAAGAAATGCAAAACTCTCGAAGTGTCAAAAATGTGTTTTATTATCATAAACACTTTGAGAGATTTTTTCATAAATGGTTTCATGGCAATTATGGGAAAGTCATGGAGTTATAAGGTGACTAAGGTTAGGAAAAACCGTCCTATGATCCGCCAGAGCCGGAGGGATCTACCCAAGGACAAACCCAATAGATTAGAATTAGAAGACCTTAGGTATGATTGAAAAAAAGGAGAAAATGAGAAAGGAGAAAGAAGGGGTTGAAGAATTAAAAAGAAAAGTTATGAAAAGGGTGAAAAGAAATAGCCCTCCAAATGTTCAGCCTTAGGGCAGACACCGGGTACAATTCATATGCTACTGGTTGTTACTAAAGTGACACTGGTATTGAAGACAAAGACGTTATGGACCCAGTGACGCACTGCACTAAACCTTCTTAACCACTCAAGTTCTCTTAAAAGAGCTTGTTTCATTCTCACGGGGAACCAGTGTAATCTATCGACCTGTCTCTTAGAGATGGTTGATATTGAAACAGGAGACCTCTCCCTAATCTCCGCATAGGAAACCAAATGTGCACTTATCGAGTCTAGAGCCCAGAGATTCATCAAAAGATCTCATAGGAACACATAATATTCCTACACTGGTTGTTCATCATTAAGGACGCCAGATGTAAATTAAGAGTCCTACGCAGATCTTAGCAATCTGCCAGAACATTTATGAGAGGATTCACATTTGTGATTCTCAATGATTGAATGGAAATTCCTGCCAGGGTCAACATCAAGCAGCCCTGACAGCAGGTCACTTCGGTAATTCTTTATGGGTTACGCTTAGTGTTCGCGGTGGTTTCAAACGGTCTACAGTCGTGGAGTGATCCCCAGCGACTCACCCAGTCATTGAGCTACTAAGTAGGTCTTGTTAGCTCTCTCGAGAGTATCTGACATGGGAACGGCCTTGGTAAGGGTTAAAAGGAGTCTTCACACTATGCTGTTGACGATCTCTAATTCTTATCTGTAAGTACCGGATGTTTTATTGCTAACTGTTTACATGCAGGGACACTTCATCTCCATGGCGACAGATTCCACATGCTCATACATACATCTGGAAGTTAAAGAAAGCTCCCTCAAAGATCTATACAACACAAAGTTCAAAGAAAGATTCACTACAAGAAAAGGGGTTTTTAGGACCTTTTTCCTGCGACGCTTTTCAAACAGCGTCCTCATAGACTATCTAATATGACAGGTTAGTATATTGGTCCTATCATGTTAGGTCACCATTTAGTAAACACAAGTATAATAACAATAGAAATGAGATGAGAAATGAGATTTGGGTGATTATATGAATAAGAGAAATATAAGTGCAAGAGTTTCCTTAAGAAATCAAATAACCAACCAAGTTTACATGAGACCTAAGGTTACTATATATAGGGAAGGAGCTAGGGCAACACTCCCTCTCCTTCCTTTCATGAAAATCGTGTGGGCTTCAAGCCCATGGACTTAACTTAAGCCTAGTAAACTTGTAACTTAAACAAAGTGTAAGTAAATAATAACTTAAGCAACCTATTATTACAAATGACCAAGACTTGATAAAATAGTGAAAACTATGATCCCAACAATCTCCCCCTAAGGGTCGGTCATCACGGTTGCTTGACGTCTTCATCTTTGTCGTTCACTTGTGACATGTAAAACTCTAGACGTCTTCAAAAATGATTTGAATGATAATGGATGTACTTTGATCTTTGTCTTTGTTCTTTGGTGATGATATAGTGATTGTGTTATGAAGTAATCTGCCGTTCGTCACTCCTGCGTCTGTGGTGGTTGTACGCCATTCCAACATACTCATACATCTTCGGACTTTGAGATGCACGAAGTTCCTTTTCATACTATGAGATCTTTAGTCTTTAAACTTTGTAGATTCTTCTTTATTGATGTAGAATCATTCTTTGAACTTTGTGGTGTTAAGATCTTTGGGGGAGCTTTCTTTGACTTCAAGATGTATGTATGAGCATGTTGGAATCTACCATCATGGAAGTGAGGTACCTGCGAGTAAACAGTTAGCAATAAAATAACCGGTACTTACGGATAAGGAATTAGAGTTCATCAACAGCATATTGTGAAGACTCCCTCTAATCCTTATCCTGGCCGTTCCCATATCAGATACTCCCAAAGGAGCTTACGAGACCTACTAAGTAGCTCAATGACTGGGTGAGTCGCTGGGGATCACTCCACGACTGTAGACCGCTATGGAACCACCACAAACACTAAGCGTAACCCTTGTGAGGTTACCGAAGTGACCTGCTGTCAGGGCTGTTTGATGTTGACCCTGGCAGGATTTCCGTTCAATCATTGAGAAATGCTTACGTAATCTTCTCATAAACGTTCTCGGCAGATTGCTAAGATCTGCGAAGGACTCGATAGTTTACAACTGATGCCCATTGATGTAGAACACCAGTTGTGGAAATACTAAGTGTTCCTAAGAGATCTTTGATGTATCTCAAGGCTCTAGACTCTATAAGTGCACACCTAGGTTTCCTATGCGGAGACTAGGGAGGGGTCTCCTGCTTCAATATCAACCGTCTCTAAGAGATAGGTCAATAGGTTACACTGGTTCCCCGTGAGAATGAAACAAGTCCTTTTAAGAGAACTTGAGTGGTTAAGAAGGTTTAGTGCATTGCGTCACTGGGTCCATGACGAATTTGTCTTCAATACCGGTGTTGTCTTTTGCAACAACCAGTAGCATACGTATTGAACCCGGTGTCTGCCCTAAGGTTGAACATATGGAGGGCTATTTCTTTTCACCCTTTTCTTCACTTTTCTTTTTAATTCTTCAACTCCTTCTTTCCCTTTCATTCTTTTCTCCTTTTTTTCGTATCATACCTAAGGACTTCTAATTCTAACTATGGGAGATGTCCTTGGGTAGATCCCTCCGGCTCTGGCGGATCATAGGACGGATATTCCTATCTTAATCACCTTATAACTCCAACAGTAGCCAAGAAATCTTTGATTGAAAATCTCTCAAAGTGTTTGTGTTAGTCAAATATTTTGTTTAACACTTTGAGAGTTTTGTGTACACTTTTGAAGGGCTCCCCCTGCACATGTGCTCATAAGTATTTAATAAACTTGCACATGCGGGAGGAGCAAGCACTTTTGAATTGATCCACTTTCCGTGAACAAGACCGATTCGAGACACGCTTACATCACTAGTTAGACTAGCTTGAAGTTATTACCCGGCCTGGTCAAGTTCACAGAAAGTTTCTCGAGACGGTACGTTTCTACTAAGACATATCCTTTTCGAGACACGCTTACGTGGTTAGTTAAAGAGATGCATTGTCAGCTTTTAGGTGACAACTAGCTCTAGTAACTAACTTGATGTTATTACCCATCGAGGATAAGTCCTTTCGATATTACTAACTTTTATTGTCTCGTCAATTCCTGGGTCAATACTGAGTCTAGCTCGCACATGATACAACTTTTAAAGCTTTGACTTCGTATATTTTAATCACTTTTTCATTTTCTCCCCCTCAAAAATAGCATATAAAAATGATGTTTTTGACAAACTTTTAGATTAAAATATGCCTTTTGAGTCTTACGTGGAGATTCACCAAGAACTTTTGATTTAGAGCAAAGTATTTTGTTTTGACAAGTGCTCCCCCTCAACAAGTGATTGGGTCTTATTGAGGTGAAATACTTGTCCTTTTGAGCAGAATTATGAAAATCATAAATGTTTGATTAATTCTACTCAAAAGTAAGAAGCCTTCGCTCCTTATATTTAGGATTGAGGCACTGATGCGTACCTCAGGGTCCTTTCTTTACAAGTTCGGGTTGTGCACTGTAATGCGTGCACAAGCCATTGTGAAATTCAATCAAATGAAACAATTGATATTGAAAAGAATAACCAAATGTACCAAGTTAATCTTCGTCAGGAAGTGGAGCATCAAAGTCAGTGAACTTGGGTTCTGGTCTTTCGAAGAGTCTGACAGGAAACGATGGTCTGGCACCGATATAGCTTTCCAGTCGTCTGATCTGTTCCCGTCGAAATAACCTTTCTTCAATCTTTAAGACAAAGTTACGAACTTGTCTTCTTGTGCTGGATTTCCATCTAGGTTGTTCCCCCTTAGTTATCTTTCGGCGGTCATCATTCAACCTTTTGACAAGCCCATCACGAACAGATTTGAGTGTAACATCACAGAATTTGTGTATCTCATCGAACCTCATGAAACTTTGTAGATTTTTGCTGTTGATGTAGGTGAAACCAAAAGGATCTTGGTTGAGAGTAAACTGTGACGTTTGATAGATTCCATCAAACGTGAATTGCGGCTTTGTCAAATTGATCTTCTGTTGGTAACTTTCCACTCCAAGCTGAAGATCTTCCACTCTTTCTTGAACTATCAATCGTCGGATGTAAAGAAGTAGTGATGCCATGAAGTTGTACTGTACATCTCTATCAAATCCACGCATTCTTCCTTGAACCTTTTTGAGCTACATGTCTTTGATGTCGTTGAGATTAAGGTCTGGAAAGTCTGCTTCGGAGAACTTGTACTTCTTTTTATCTTGTCGTTTAACAACAATTTCACGCATGAATATGTTGTTGAACCGTTGCGACTCTTGAATCTCCAAGATAGCGATGATCTTAGATTTTTGCTTCACATTTTCCAATGATTTCTCTCCTAATTTGCTGGTATACCCGAGACGACGACGTTCTGGCCAGTGTTGAATTCCATGTAGTGCATCTCTGTCGTAAGCTACGATGGAGTTGCAGAAAATACGAGTGGTTTCTTCAATGGCAGGAATTTCGTATCTTGCGGCAGGTACTGAGATTGTGAGTGAGGAAACATATTTCTTCTTGGATGTCTCCTGAGTGAGCTGGATGTTACGAAGATCTTTGTTGAAGAAGAAGCTGTAAGGTATCTTAGGTTTGTCTGGAAATCCTTTCAAAGGTAATGGTTTGGTCCAGTCAGTGAAGTAAGGTTTTTCATGATTCTTGGAACTGAGATCGATATTCACTTCTGGATTTAGCCAGTCAAAGTCGGCAGACATTCCACTAGCTATATTCTGCATATGATACTCGTATTCCACTTTGTTTCCAGATCTTTTCTTGAGGAATTCTTGTGCATCCCTATTGATTCTTCTGAGCTCCGTCTTTGTCAGTTTGTTGATCTGAAGATCCTTCATTATGACTTGGGTGAACTGTAGAGTGTTACCGGGAAGGGGTTCTTCTTCTTCGAGAGGAGGTTGAGCTTGAACCATTTCTGTCAACCAGTCATTTTGAGGAGTATCATCATTGTCGAGCCATGAATGATGTCTTTTCTTCTTAGATTTCTTAGACTTAGATGTAGCATCTTTGTCTTTAGCTTTGGATGGTGACGATGGTCCATCATGAGAATCAGGAATAGGTGGAGCACGGTAATCGGTGTCAGGTTGACCCTGGTAGTCATCAGTATGTTCCATGAAAGTTTCTTCCTCTTCAGTTTGACCTTGACCAGTAGCTGAGGGGTGTTGTTGATTTCCAGGAGGAGTGGAGTCCTTTTGTGGTTGTAGAGAGGATGAAGGACCTGTTCCAGACTTAGGTTTCTTGCCTTTAGAGTTTGGGTCAGGATCGTCATCTTTTCTTGTCCTTTTCAGGGTACCAGCTGCATCTTTGCATGACTCTTTGGATATGTAAGCCACCATAGCATCATAGAGTGCTTTTTCTTCAGCAGTCTGTGTGGTTTTGGAGGCAATGTTGTCGAAGAGTTTGGCAAGCATGTCATTGAAGGATAATTCAGGGACGGTTGGAGCAACAATAGAAGGTTTTGCAGTGTGAAGTGTGAATGGTGTAGTTGACAACATTTTTCTCGTAACACTTCTGATTCTGTGATCCAAGTTGTCATTGATTGGTTCAAGAAGGTTTGCTACTTCAGGAGTGATCATATCAACCAGATTTTCAGTGAGAAAATCATGTGTTGCAGTCCTGATAAATCCTGTATAATCAGAGTTCAAGAACTTGTCGATCAGCTGCTTTGACTCCTGGAAGTCCTCAACTTGTTTGGTAAGACTTGTAACCATGTTGGTGAGTTTGTTGACTTGCTCCTGAAGATCAACTGGTTGTTTCGGTTCATTGATTGAATGCTGTTTTGATGCGGTTTCTGAAGGTGTGGGAGATGAATGCTCAGGTGATGATTTGGACGATGACTCGTTGTGAGAGTTTGAAGAAGAAGCAGGAGGAGTCGGATCCTTTGGTGGAGAGTCTTGAGGAGGTGGAGGTTGTGCTGAGGAAGTCTGCTGAGAAGATGACTTAAGAAATATGTTGGTGTCGAACATGTTCTTTTCTTCGTTTTCTTTTCTACGACGTTCCTCTGCTTCCTCTGCTTCTTGTGCAAGAAACTCTGGAGTAATGAGGTATTCATGTTCCTGATCCGTAGCTATGTTCTCTTGTCCACCAACATTCTCCTCTATATTAGCAGTCTCTGTCATATTGACATCTCCTATTTTGTCTGTATCTTTAACGGTGTCATCAGGCTGTGGAGCTGGTTCTAACGTTGTGGACACAACGGGAGGAATCATGCTGCTTGTAGCTCCTTCATGTTCCTACTGATCGATAGGTGGTGGTGTTGGAGGTTGAGACATAAGTCGGCTTTCGAGACTTGCTTTCCTTTGTTCTTTGCGAAGTCGCTTTTCTTCAGCTCGTGTGTCGACAACTATACTTTTAAGTTTGCGTTTATCGACCAACGCTTCAACGATTGGTTCGTCTTCATCATCATTAGGCTCATTAATAGAGATCCCTTTTCTTTTCCTTGTCTCCTCTTCATATGTTTCAAGACTTTGTTGTATGGCGATCTCAGTTGCAGGGAATCTTTCTTCAGGTGCTCTTACTCTTAGTTCATAATCTGGTTCTTCTTCTTCAGATTCAGTGTCGAACTCGGATTCGGTGTCAGAAGGTGGAGGTGTAGGTTCATCACGAAGAGTGTACTTTGGAGTTACCTTATGCTTCGGCTTGGTAGCAGGTTTGGGTTTTGATGTAGGTTTAGGTTTGGTGGAAGTCTTTGGTTTTGTCTTGGGAGCAGCCTTAGACTTAGTCTGAAGTGAGCCAGTGGTGCTTGTAGTGCTCCCAGACTTCACACCTCCTTTGCTTCGAGTCTGTATAGTGGCTTCTTCCTGTACCCCTTTGTAAGCATTATCATACAGCTTGTAGTTCAGACTTTTCTTGATTTTGTCATCAAGAAGGTATTCGGGAAGCCTCATTCCTTTGATCTTGGTTGAGGAAGTGGTCGTCTTGATGAATGAGGTGGTGAAGTCGTCCTCGAAGAGGTGCTTCGGCTCATTAGGATCAGTCATTCTCTTGATGAATTCTGGAGTGTCTTTGCAGAAATGTTCTATGAGAAGCTTGGTGAATCTTGTGAATGGTATCATAGTCTTCACACGATCGGTTTGAATGCTGTAGACTATATCATTCATGATTGGTACTGCAAAGTCAATGGGTGTCAAAGTCACCATTCCCCAGAATGTTTGCAAGTGTTCAAGCCTAGGATGTTCATGACCACTCTTTCTTCCTGATATCGATCTTACAACCAACAGACAGAATGTTCTCCAAGGCTGAGGGATATTCTTGGCATTGAATCGGGAATGTTTGACTAGAGGTACGTTGTCATCAACATCATAACCTAATTCAACAAAGAAGTCAAGAAGGTCCAGTTCAGGCAGTATTGGAGCGAATTCGTTGTCAGCTTGAGGCAGGTGAAGGACTGTACGAAGAACGTCGTGATTAACATTGTAGACTTGGCGATCTAGCGTGACAGTAAAAGACTCATCATCCAAATTTGCCTTAGCCGTTATCCAGAACTGATGAAGGTAGAACAGAGGAACTGAAGTAGAACAGATGAGCAGATGTTTGCATGGATGTGCAAGTAGAATATCTTTGACAATCATACACGAGTTCTCTGTAATTCTCAATTTGTCGAAATCAACTCGTGGATTGTTGTTGCCAATCGTGACATTGTAGTTTTCGGGAGTGATGTCATCCATGGTGAGTAATGGTTGACTTTGTTCAGTGACGTTCTCATTGTGTTCAGCCATGTTAATCTGAAAAGCATTATCATAAACCAAACATCCAAATTTGTTACTTGTTAGCACTGATTTGTGTTTGATTTGTAGATAAATACTTATTAATAGTAAGGCACAACATGGATTAATTGTTGTATGTGACGAGATGAATGATGAACATTTATATGACATTGATCATTTAGAATCACGAAATCAATCACACAATGCAAGGTCTCACATCAAAGCACAATTGATATACACAATTCATTGTTACATCACACTATACAACAATTAAGAATCACAACAAAGTCACACGTATTCAAAATGACAAGGCCATTATCTCGAAAAATGTACATTGTATCAATTTATCGCAAACATATTAACAATTAAGTGAGATTTCGAAAAAATACATAACACTCTTATCGCAAACATGTTTTAAGAAAGAATTTCGAAAATGTTACTAAGTATGTTCTCGATAAATATTTTATCGAGATCATGCTTATTTGTAAGATTTTCGAGATCTTTCCTTATACATGATTGCGAAAGATTTCATGTTTTCGAAAAAAATCAATACTCGATAAAAATTTTCGCAATCATACTATGACCTAGTGTTTTCGAAATCTATGTTCAAAGAGTATTTTCGAAAATAATAATTTCGAAAAAATACTGAGTTTTGAACAAACATTATCGAAATCATGAGTCAGAGAATAATTTCGAAAAAATTTCACCAAGATTGCGAAAACTTGAGTTCTCGATAAAATTCTTATACAAGAATCTTTCGAATTTGAAGTCTAACGTACGTTTCTTTTGCGATAATATAATCCAGTGATTCAGACCTGTCATAAAGATTGACAAATACCAATTAGACATAACCAATATGCTCGTTAACTAAGATCTCGATAATTATCAAGAACAAGTTCTCGATAACATTTCAAATTTGAGTCTAATGAGTATCAATGGTTCTAGCATATCACAAACACATGTTAACAGCACATTATGACAGCATACAACACATTTAGACTCAGATAGATAGAAATTCACCATGAACGAGGCATATAAGTTATCGAGAATCAAAGCATCAATAGATATAAATCAACAAGATCAACATATCATTGAAACTTATCACCATGGAAACATATCCCACCAATAATACAAAGTAAACAAACACAGAATCAAAATTTCTCAAATCGTACAAAACCCTAGATTTCTAAATCGTAATAAACATGAAGGAATGCATGAGAAAGTGATGAGGATATGTTAGGAACAAGTTTTGTAACAAAACCCTATCCAGAATCAAACTCCTAAACATGATTATAGCAAATTTCGAAATCGCAAACCCTAGTTCTCGAAATCAATTTTTCATGAGATTAAACCATTGGATTTTCAATTAAACGAAATCCTATGATTGAAATACCCAAGTGATTACTTAGGAACTTACAGATTGATGATCACAGACACGGATTGCTCGTTTGAATATGGACCGTAGGTTTCAATATGAGGGTTTTAGGTTGTCTGATTTTTGAAAAAATGAGAAAAGGGTGTTTGTTTTGATTATAATGAAAGAACTTATAATAATTGACACTTTTTACCCCTTAACTTTTGATATTACATAGTAATTCCTAAAGTTGAATGACAAATGAGTGAAAACAAAGATATACTCCTAACCGGTATAGTTTATGAAACCATAATTGAGATGAGACAAAGAAAATGAACTTAATACTTCCACATTCTCCGAGTAACCGTATCATAAAGAAAATATGCAAGTATATCAATTGGAGAAAAAATGTGAGGCATTTTGAGCTTATCTCCCCCTCAACATTTGTAAAAAATGACACAATGTTGAAGAGAAGTGATATACTTGCATTTTTTTTTTAATAGAAAAATGAAAAATCTTTTTGTGTTTTGATTGGTTTATATTTAAGAAAAATATTAACAAGGATAGTTTTGATGTTTGACGATCAGTTGTGTTTTAAAAACTTTTCCAGATCCTCTGGAGTCAAACATCGCATACCAATTTGGTGAACTAGACTAGCAAACCTTGATGGTGCTAAGGATTTGGTGAGTAAGTCCGCCAATTGGTACTCAGTCCCAACAAAATAAAGTTCAACGGTACCCTTTTCCACATGCTCTTTGATGAAGTGATATCGGAGATCGATGTGTTTGGATTTGCAATGATGTACTGTGTTGCAGGAGATGGCAATTGCACTTTTGGAATCACAGTAGATAGGAATCTTGTTGAATAGGTAGCCATAATCCTTAAGTTGTGATCTCATCCAGATGACTTGAGCACAACAAGCAGACATGGCTACATATTCAGATTCTGTTGACGACAGTGATGTGCAGTCCTGCTTCTTTGATTGCCATGACACAAGTTTGTCTCCGAGAAATTGTAATCCACCAGATGTACTTTTGCGTGTGTCTAAACATCCTGCATGGTCAGCATCTGAAAAAGCAATTAGTTCAAAACCAGAATCCTTCGGATACCAGATTCCCAAGTTAATGGTTCCCTTTATGTATCGAAGGATTCTTTTGACCTCACTGAGGTGTTTTTCAGTTGGTTTAGACTGATAGCGAGAGCACATGTAGACAACAAATACTATATCAGGTCTACTAGCTGTGAGATACATGAGGGACCCAATCATACTTCGGTATTTGGTAGGGTCAACTGGAATCCCATGTAAATCAGCATCTAGCTTTGTGGTATAGCCCATTGGTGTATTAAAAGTATCACAAGACATCATTCCATGTTTCTTTAAGATTTCAAGAGCATATTTGGACTGATTTATAAAAATTCCACGGGGTGATTGGTGAACTTGTAGTCCTAGAAAGAACGAAAGTTCACCCATCATGGACATTTCAAAATTATCTTTCATTAATTTTGCAAAATCATTAGAGTAACTTCGTTTTGTTGAGGCAAAAATGATGTCATCGACATATATTTGAACAACAAGTAAGTCCTCCCCGTAGGTTTTTGTAAATAGTGTTGGATCCACCGATCCTTTAGAAAATTTATTGGCCAGCAAGAAAGTGGACAGTTTGTCATACCACGCCCGTGGGGCTTGCTTAAGTCCGTAGAGTGCCTTTTTGAGTCGGTAAACGTGATTAGGACGCTCAGGATCAACGAAGCCTTCAGGTTGGCTAACATAAACTTCTTCACGGAGTTCTCCATTAAGAAATGCTGTTTTCACATCCATTTGGTAAACCACCATGTTCCTGTGTGCAGCATAGGCCAAAAAGATTCGAACAGTTTCATGTCTAGCCACTGGAGCAAAGGATTCAGCAAAATCAAGTCCTTCTAGTTGGGAGTATCCTTTCGCTACTAGACGTGATTTGTTACGTATGACAGTCCCTTCTGCATCAAGCTTATTCTTCCAGATCCATTTTAACCCGATGACAAAGACTCCGTCAGGTCTTTCAACTAATTCCCAGACTTCTAATCTTATGAATTGCTGAAATTCTTCTTGCATCGATTCAATCCAGTTGTCATAAGTCATTGCTTCTTTAATGTTCTTAGGTTTTTCGTGACAAACTGTGAGTGCATATATACAAGTTTCTCCATCAGTGTGAAGTCGTTGTCTTGTCATTACAGGTGCATCTGGATGGCCAATAATATGAACTATTGGATGGTCTCGAGTCCATTTGTGTGTTGAAGGGTGTAGTTGATAAGTATCTCGCATGTTAGCAGGATCCAAAGTGCGTGTTGACGACTCAGCTATATCAGGAACTGTAGGAGCCGGTGCAAACGGATTAAAGAATGCATCAGGATCATGCTCTGCGGGTTGTGGAACTGATTGTGGTGTTGGATCTTCAGCTGGATGGCGGGAGTTAGAACCAGTTTGTTCTGCTGTAGATGGTGATACAATTGGAGGACCGTCTCTCTAAACACTTGTAGTGGTTTGTTGAGGTGAGTCTGGTACTGGAATGTTATCAGGTTGAGCAGCGGAATTAGGTGAGACCTCAGTAGGACGGTATTCAATTGTGTCATCAAATAGTGGAGCAAACAAGGTTTCTAATTCTTTGCGGTTTAGTGCCAATGGTTCAGCCGAAGATTCCGGAAAGTTAAGATGGTTGAATTCGGGTCCTAAGCTGTGTTGCTCAGAATCCATTTGTGTGAGTTCATCAAAATTAGCGTGAATGGTTTCTTGAATTTCTCTTGTACGACGATTCCATATCCGAAAACCTTTGGAATTTTCACAGTATCTGTTGGGATCATACTTTTGTATTTTTTTTTCAAGTCTCGGTCATTACATTTTTGTAATAGGTTGCTTTAGTATTTATTTCATTTTGTTTAAGTTAATGGGCAACATGTAAAAGCCCATAAGGCTTTAAAGCCCACGAAATTAAGGATAAGGGAGGAAGGGAGTGTTGCCCTAACTCCTCCCTTATAAATAGAGAGCTTATGTTAACATTTCATTTGTTGGTTATTTGATTACCTTAAGGAAACTCTTGCACTTTCACCTTTCATATTGTCTCATAATCAACCAATCTCATTTCTCATCTTATTTCTTCTTATTTCATACTTGTGTTTACTAAATGGTGACCTAACAAGTGGTATCATTCGCCTACTAGAAGTTTGAAGTGTGTTTCTTTGGTTAACGTGGGGATTGGTGTTTATTTCTTCATCTTTTTGCATTTTTCTTTGTTTCTTTCACTCAAATCTTGAAGCTTGGACAAGTTTCAAGGTTGATATAGTGATTTGATGCTTAGTTTTTGCATAAAGTTGTGATTTTTTAAGGTTTTTTAAGGTTTTATAGCTTCTTTGATATTGGAAAACTAGTTTTTGGGAGTAAAATCTTCAATAGTTAGTGTTTTCTAAGTATTGGTGAAGTTATTTGATCAAAAGTACCTTATTTCTAGGCATTTTTCCTTCAAAAATTTGAGATTTTTCAAGTTTCTGACCAGTTTACGCGTAATATTGGTGAATAGTACGATTCTGTAGCTGTCAACAGTACTTTTTGTCCTTTTTATGCATAACTTTGGCCTTAAACCCTTTTCTTACGCGTAAAATTGACTTAAACCCTTTTCTTACGCGTTAAATAGGCTTAAACCCTGATCCTACGCGTAACTTGCTCCTCTACGCCTTAAAACCTACGCTTAAGTTTGATTCTACGTGTAAGTCAGAGTTACGCGTAACTTGCCAGAGTTTACGCGTAAGCTTCATCAACGATCTTCTCCTCGTGTAAAGGTGACTCAGTACTTCCCTAGCTTGGATAAGTTAGTGGAATACTTCGACTACGGACATCTTTCAAGCTTGGATAAGTTTGAAAGATTTGTTTGGTTGTTTAAACCTTACGCATAAGTCTAAACTTACGCATAAGCCTAAGCTTACGCGTAAAGAGAAAACTTACGCATAAACTATTAGTTTACGCATAACCTACTCTTTACGCATAACCTACAGTTTACGCGTAAGATTAAGTTACGCGTAAGAATTGAACTTACCCCAAGGATTTTGGAACTTACTCAAAGGAACGTGCATTTCAATCTTCTACAAAGATCCATTTCTACACAAGTGTTCTAAGATGTCTCAACCTCCAAATCATTACTTCCCTCATATTCAGCAACCTCAACATCAGCAGTCTCAGCAACCTCAGCATCAGCAGTATCAGCAACAACAATACCTTCCGCACATAATGAATCAACAACCTCCTAAATACAATCCACTACATCATTACCTAATGATGCAACATCAGATCATTCCTCAACAACAATCATATCAAGTGCCACAACAAACCAATCAGTTTTCCTCCAAACAACCTCACTGGTTTGACAGAATGTGTGAAGTTATTACAACTCAACAATCCCGACATGAGGCAGGATCACTTGAAACACCTCCAATGCTTACACCTGGGAACTATGTTCAATGGTCAAGTCGATTCTTACGATTTGTTGAGCTTAAGAAACCTCATGGGAAATTCTTGAAGCAAGTGATACTTGAAGGACCATTTGAGTGGCCAACTAGATTTGAAGCTGGTGATCCACATGCTGATCCTCCACGTCCTCCTGGTGATAGACCCCTTCCAGAATCTGCACTCACTGAAGAACAGAAACTACATCGTGAAGCTGATCAGTATGCAATGGCTTATATACTTCAAGGTATACCTAATCCGATCTATCGAAGTGTCGATGCTCAGAAAACAGCCAAAGCTATGTGGGAACACGTTCATCTTCTTATGGAAGGAACTCAATTGAACAAAGATGACATGGAATCCAAGCTATACATGGAATACACTGACATCACAATTGAACCTGGAGAGTCACTTGAATCCTACTATCATCGTTTCACAAATGTGGTTAATGATCTGGAACGTCACAAAATCACAGTACCAAGGATCGCTATGAACTCCAAATTTGTTGGTAGTCTTGGCCCTGATTGGCATAAATATGTGACATTTGTTCGTCAAACAAAGAATTTGCATGATGCTCCATATGGTTTGTTGTATGATTTTCTGAAACACCATGAACCTGAAGTGGAAAAAGATCGAGCTCTACGAGGAGGATACACACCAACTTCTACACCAAATTCTTTGGCTCTCGTAGCTCAGTCTTCCTACGCTCCACCACCAATGTCTAATCATGCATATGTTCAAGAGCAGAACTACTTCAGTTATCCACAATCTTCCACCTCGAACCAAATGGTCCCTTATGATTCATCTCCACAGAATACTTCTACTCAACTTGTTCCGTCAAACAACAATGATGCTGTGTACTACTCCAACTCCAATGAGGATGACGATGATGACTTTAATACGTTGAATCAGGGACTTGCTCTTATTGCTCGTGCTTTCAGCAAATTCTCCAACAAAACAAACAACCGTCAACGGTCATCTTCGAATACAAGGAATCAAGCGGTTGTCCATGATGGAAGAGTGGAAATTCAGAATCACAATTATGGTCGATTTGGTTCAGGAAGTTCTTCCGGAAATTATGGGAATGATCAGAGGTTTAGTAACAATACGGGGTTCAAGAACAACTCCGGATCTTCTCAACAAAGGTCTGACTCAGTTGCAACAAGGAACTCCAACTCAGGGAATGCAGTTTGGTGCTACAATTGTAATGAGCAAGGTCATATAGCTACAGCATGTCCCAAACCGAGAACTCGCGGTAGTAAGTTTCACAAGCAGGCATTACTCATGGCTCTTCAAGATGAAAAAGACGGACATTTCCCTGAACATGATAACAACTTCATGGCAAATGTGAACAATGATGATGACATGAAAGATCTGGAAGCTAATGCAGCTGTGATGCTTATGGCCAACATGCAGGAACTTAAGCTCAATGATTCAGGTCCAGTGTATGACACTGACGGCTTGTCTCAGGTACATGACCTCAATGCATGCTTTATTAATGAAATAGTCTCACCTTCTGCTTATGAATCAGATATGGCGCAAGTTGTTCTATCTAAATCATCTTCTTCATCTCAAAACGATGAACAAATAAGCACAGTTGTCATATTCGATGATGACACAGTTGTTTCATTTGATGATCCTATTGAGAATGATGAACATGATAATTTAGAACAACATGAACCATCATTTGATCCAGACCCTGACCTAATATTGTTATCTAAACAACTGGATGCTCAACGATTGCAAATAATAAAATGCAACGAAATAAATAAAGTTTTAAAAGAACAAAATGCGTCACTTGCAAGAGATATTGAATGTTATAAAATTCAACTTTCAAATCAGGAAGAAAAGATTAAAAACGCAAAAAGTTTTGAAAATGCTTTTCAGGATTCTTACAATAAAGAACAAGATCTTCAACGCAAAATGCAAGATTTAATTGAGTCAAACGGAAAGTTGATTTCGAAACTTGAAAGTGAAAAGTGTGAATTGAAAATGCAAGTTGAACGTCTTCAAACAGAACTTTCAAAAACAGAAACAGAATTGTCAAGTTGTCAAAAAGATTTTTGTGAACATAAAATACGAAAAAGGAAGTATATCGATGACTTACTCGGTGATATTGTTGATCTTGAAAAACAACTCAAAGAATTTCGTAACATTGTTTACAAACACGGGAACTCTGTCACAACAATTCAGAAATTCACTTTAAAACCGAGACCCGGTACAGGATTTGCACTTGGCGATTACAATTCAATGTTTCTTCACACAGCATTCAAAGAAATTCCTAAAATTTACAGTATGGATTATTTGCTTGATGATACAATTGTGCGTGCTGTTGTTTTTGATACTGAGGAAGAAGAAGAACTTGAAGATGAGAGTCGGTCAAAAATGAGTAATGTTCAATATTGGACACCATATGACTATTCAAAAGATCCAATTAAATTTGTTACTCAAAAAGACTTACCTGAGAAATCATGGTTTATCGAAGAGTCATATGTTTCATCTTCTAATGCAGCCCCTGTCCAAACTGTAGCACAAATAAATGGTCCTTTACCATCATCCGGTGAACTTTCACCCTTACCAAAAAATGTTCATGTCCTAAATTATTTCAAAACCTTTATGGAAGACATCGAAATTTTGGAGGAAACAATTGAACGTAATTCTGAAATAAAAATTGAAACTTTTCAATCCGCTTACGAGCGAGAAAAGAGAGATATTTTTCAAAAACAAATGAAGCCAATTGTTCAACACCTCCGTCTATGTGCTACACGTTGGGATCAGGAACTTCAAAAGGAGGTCAAACATATGATAAACGTTTTCAATGAAACTGAAAAAGAAATTTTGGTTCAAAAGCAAAGAACTAGAGTTTTCAAAAATGATGTTGATCGACTCTTGGAACAAGTTCTCAATGCTGATATTTTGTCTGTTATCATGAATGATCTCTATAAATCTGGTACTTCTATGCTTATGGATGATCTTTGTGTTGATAATAATTTGTTGAATGAGGAAATTGAGACACTTAAACAGGAAAATGATAAGTTGAGAAAAAAGAATGATGATGTGACAAAACAGTTTTCAAAAGAAATTTTTCAACTCAAACAAAAGCTTGATTGGTGTCAAGCTCAGAGTCTTAATAAGGAACTCAAACTTCAAAGTCAAAATGTTTCTAACTCTTGTCAGCTTTGCAAAAACATTGAGTCTTTCAAAAGTTTGTGTCTCAAATATGAAAAAGAAATTGCGGACTTAAAAATTGAAAACGTCGAATGGCAACAAAACCGCGATGACATCAAATATTGCAATGGTTTACTCGAGTCTGAAATTCAGGATAAAAATCACATCATCATCGATTTAAAAGAGAAAGTTAGGCTACTTCAAAAAGGAAAGATGGTTGACACCACGGTGATAGCACCAGGAATGTATAAATTAGACAAAACGGAAAAGGGAAAGGTTGTTCATAATACTAATGTTGATATCTTCACTTCTACAGGACTAGTCTCCACTACTAGCGTTAGCAGACCCAAGCGGAAAAGTAAAAAGAAGAATAGGATCTTGCAACGTAAGAAAGGACACCTAGAAGCTCAAGAAGTAGAAGACCAACTTAGGAATTTGAATAAAACTCATGTTGCATCAGATTTAGATTCTAATCTGGCAAATTGTAATCAAAATCTAAATGAAACGAATGATGAACCTTTGAATGTTTTGAATATTAATGCATCTTGTGTGTTTTGTCGTAAAAGCGTATCATCTGGTGATCATACAAAATGTTTAGCCAATTCTCTTCTAAATCGTCATAAGAAACGTGGAACACGCATTCCTTCTAGGCCCACTATTGCCTCTAAGTCTAACTTAGGAAAGCCGTCTTCTACGGTTTCTAATGAAGCTGCAGTTACCCCCATAGGTGCCAAGAGCAAATCTAGGATTGAGCCCACGACTAGTGCATTTAACATTAAGAAAGCAAATACTAGTTGGAATTGGCAACGTTGGTTACAACACAAACCAGACTTTAAATGGATTCCTAAATTGTTGAATAAATGTGTTTCTAACCAACAGGAACCCGCACTGTCTTTGGGTTCCACCCTTACTTCTGTTCCATCTGTGTCCTCTTCTTGTGATACAGGTGGTACAGATCATTCTCTGGATTGTTGATAGCGGATGCACCCGACATATGACAGGCAATCTCAAACTGTTGAAAAACTTTGTCTCAAAGTTCATTGGTACTGTCAGATTCGGGAATGATCATTACGCTTTAATCATGGGATATGGTGACTATGTAAGTGGGAACATCGAAATAAGCCGTGTTTATTATGTGGAAGGCCTTGGACACAACCTTTTCTCTGTTGGTCAATTCTGTGATGGGGATCTAGAAGTTGCATTTCGTGAGAAAACTTGCTTTGTTCGTGACTTACAAGGAAACGATCTTATGTCTGGCTCACGCGACTCCAATCTTTACACTATATCAATGTCAGATATGATTGCAACATCTCCGATATGTCTTCTCTCCAAAGCAGAGTCAACTAAATCTTGGTTATGGCACAAACGTCTTTCGCACTTGAATTTCAAAACCATGACGGACCTTGCTCGTTATAAACTTGTTGATGGATTTCCAAGATTCCGTTTTACCAAAGATCACTTATGTTCAGCCTGTGAACAAGGAAAAAGTACTCGTGCTCATTTCCCTTCTAAACCTGAACACAGTACGAATCATGTTCTGCAACTGCTTCATATGGATTTGTGTGGACCGATGCGTGTTCAAAGTATCAACGGTAAACGCTACATTCTTGTAATTGTGGATGATTATTCCAGATGGACTTGGGTTTATTTTCTACGAAGTAAAGATCAGGCTCCTTCAATGATCATCACCTTTCTCACTAAAATTCAAGTTCAGTTACGCAACACGGTCCGAATAGTCAGAACTGACAATGGAACTGAATTCAAGAATCAGACACTTAGGTCTTATTATGAGAAAGTGGGAATTGAACATCAAACATCTATTCCTAGAAGCCCAGAACAGAATGGAGTTGTTGAAAGACGCAACAGGACGTTAGTGGAAGCTGCTAGAACTATGTTGATTAATGCTCAATTACCAGATTACTTGTGGGCAGAAGCTGTTTCAACTGCATGTTACACTCAAAACCGTTGTATGATCACAAAACGTCATCGCAAAACACCATATCAAATTGTTCACAAAAGGAAACCAAACATCGATTACTTTCATGTTTTTGGAGCACTCTGTTATCCGAAAAATGATCGTGATGATTTAGGTAAACTTAAAGCAAAGGCTGACATCGGAGTGTTCATTGGATATTGTGAAAATTCTAAAGGTTTTCGGATTTGGAATCGTCGTACTAGAGAAATTCAAGAAACCATTCACGCTAATTTTGATGAACTCACCCAAATGGCTTCTGAGCAACACAGCTTAGGACCCGAATTTAACCGTCTTAACTCTCCGGCATCTTCAGCTGAACCATTGCCACTTAACCGCAAAGAATTAGAAACCTTGTTTGCTCCACTATTTGATGACACAATTGAATACCGTCCTACTGAGGTCTCACCAAATTCCGCTGCTCAACCTGATAACATTCAAGTACCAGACTCACCTCAACAAACTACAACAAGTGTTGAGAGAGACGGTCCCCCAATTGTATCACCATCCACATCAGAACAAACTGGTTCTAACTCCCGCCATACAGCTGAAGATCCAACACAACTATCAGTTCCACAATCCGCAGAGCATGATCCTGATGCGTTCTTTAATCCGTTTGCACCAGCTACTACAGTTCCTGAAATAGCTGAGTCATCAACACGCAACTTGGATCCTGCTAACATGCGAGATACTTATCAACTACACCCTTCAACACACAAATGGACCCGAGACCATCCACTAGTTCATATTATTGGCCATCCAGATGCACCTGTCATGACAAGACAACGACTTCACACAGATGGAGAAACTTGTATCTATGCACTCACAGTTTGTCACGAAGAACCTAAGAACATCAAAGAAGCAATGACTTATGACAACTGGATTGAATCTATGCAAGAGGAATTTCAACAGTTCATACGATTAGAAGTCTGGGAATTGGTTGAAAGACCTGACGGAGTATTTGTCATCGGGTTAAAATGGATCTGGAAGAATAAGCTTGATGCTGAAGGGACTGTCATACGCAACAAATCACGTCTGGTAGCGAAAGGATATTCCCAACTGGAGGGACTTGATTTTGCTGAATCCTTTGCTCCAGTGGCTAGACATGAAGCTGTTCGGATCTTTTTGGCTTATGCTGCACACAGGAATATGGTGGTTTACCAAATGGATGTGAAGACAGCATTTCTTAATGGAGAACTCCGTGAAGAAGTTTATGTTAGTCAACCTGAAGGCTTCGTTGATCCTGAGCGTCCTAATCACGTTTACCGACTCAAAAAGGCACTCTACGGGCTCAAGCAAGCCCCACGGGCGTGGTATGACAAACTGTCCACTTTCTTACTGGCCAATAAATTTTCTAAAGGATCGGTGGATCCAACTTTATTCACAAAAACCTACGGGGAGGACTTACTTGTTGTTCAAATATATGTCGATGACATCATTTTTGCCTCAACAAAAAGAAGTTACTCTAATGATTTTGCAAAATTAATGAAAGATAATTTTGAAATGTCCATGATGGGTGAACTTTCGTTCTTTTTAGGACTACAAGTTCATCAATCACCCCGTGGAATTTTTGTAAATCAATCCAAATATGCTCTTGAAATATTAAAGAAATATGGAATGATGTCTTGTGATACTTTTAATACACCAATGGGCTATACCACAAAACTAGATGCTGATTTACATGGGACTCCAGTTGACCCTACCAAATACCGAAGTATGATTGGGTCCCTCATGTATCTCACAGCTAGTAGACCTGATATAGTATTTGCTGTCTACATGTGCTCTCGCTATCAGTCCAGACCAACTGAAAAACACCTCAGTGAGGTCAAGAGAATCCTTCGATACATAAAGGGAACCATTAACTTGGGGATCTGGTATCCGAAGGATTCTGGCTTTGAACTAATTGCATTTTCAGATGCTGACCATGCAGGATGTTTAGACACACGCAAAAGTACATCTGGTGGATTACAATTTCTCGGAGACAAACTCGTGTCATGGCAATCTAAGAAGCAGGACTGCACTTCAATGTCGTCTACAGAATCTGAATACGTAGCCATGTCTGCTTGTTGTGCTCAAGTCATCCGGATGAGATCACAACTTAAGGACTATGGCTACCTATTCAACAGGATTCCTATCTACTGAGATTCAAAGAGTGCAATTGCTATCTCCTGCAACACTGTACATCATTGCAAATCCAAACACATCGATCTCCGATATCACTTCATAAAAGAGCATGTGGAAAAGGGTACAGTTGAGCTTTACTTTGTTGGAACTGAATACCAACTGGCGGACTTACTTACCAAATCCCTGGCACCATCCAGGTTTGCTAGTTTAGTTCACCAAATTGGTATGCGATGTTTGACTCCAGAGGATCTGGAAAAGTTTTTAAAACACAATTGATCGTCAAACATCAAAACTATCTTTGTAAATATTTTTCTTCAAAAAAAAATGCAAGTATAAACCACCTCTTTCAACACTATTTTTTCTAAAAAATGTCTTCAATCATTTAAAACAAGTGTTGAGGGGGAGGAAAAGTAATGTTTTTTCAAAATTCTAAATAAATATTTTACCTTTTATACTTGCATTTTACCAAAAACATTTACGTTTTATCAAAAGTGTTGATTCTAAAGGATTTCGGGTTACTCTCCTTGATCAAAACCAATTAATTTTACCATGATCTAAGGTCGAGGGGGAGTACGACAAGTTGTTCTTATCATTTCTTGGAGTTAATATACAAAGACTACATGTGTTAAAATGGTTAGGCATTAGGTTTAAATGTTTTGTTAGGTTAAGGGACTAAAATTGTCACTTTGTGTAACTTGAATTAACCTCAGTCAAAACAAGCATTGACCACTCACATTTACTTTTCTGCAAATCATTAACTTTTTCCACCTACTCAATCGAACGACTCACAATCATTCTCTTGATCTAATCAACCGTCCTTGAATCTGTAAGTGATATTATGTTTTGATCATGATTTAGAACTAAGGTTTTTAATTTTATAACAATCCAACGGCTCAATCTATCACAATTGATTAATTGCCTTTTGAGTTGTGCGTAAAATTCAAACCCAGAATTAAGTGGTGTTTTTTGATTGAATTCGTTGATGGGATTTGTTCATATGATGCTACTAAACATATTTGTGAACTCCAATCTCACCCAGAATCATCAATTGAGTGATTTGAATGATTTGGAAATTAGGGTTCATACGTATAGATTAGGGATTCTTGATTGTGGATGTTTTGATTGTGATTAATGATAGGGATAGTGTGTATTAGTGATAAGGATCATATCCCAGTAGATTAATTGCATCACAAACGTGTTTAAATCATTAATCTTTGATCTAGGGTTCGAATGTCACTAGCAGGTTCAATCTTAAGATTTTGTGGATAATTTGTGTTGATATTTGAAATATATGATCCTTATGATGTTAGTATCACTTGCCCCATGTTAATTCCTACCCAGAAACACGTTTGATTAAGGTTGTGATTAGGTGTTCATGCGTGTTTACGCGTTAAGTTGTATTTGGCATGTTTACGCGTTAAAATGTGTGAATTATGTGTGTTGGGTTAATTATTGATCAGTGGTAATGTTTGTACACTTTCAGGAAACAAACAACTCGAATTTCAAAGGTGAATTTCTGGAAAAAGGCGTCTTTACGCGTTAAATGTTCATCCTACGCGTAAGATTGAATCTTACGCGTAAGATTCGACACGTGGACAAATTGTGTCTTGGATAAGACATAGTTTACGCATAAATGAAAATCTTACGCATAAGTTTTGACCTTACGCATAAGTCTAGAACTTACGCATAAGTCATTACCTACGCATAAGTTACAATTTACGCTTAAGGTTAATCCTACGCGTAACTTCAATTTCTACGCCTAAGACTTATCTTACGCTTAAAATTGATCTTACGCGTAAGATTCACTTTACGCGTAATATTCTTTCTTACGCGTAGATTTTGCACTTACTCATTATTTCTATTCTTACACTTAAGTCAGGTTACGCGTAAAGACAACTACTTACGCGTAAACTTGTCTAAATCCAAAATTTTTCTAAGTGTTGGAAATTTTCCAAAGTGTAACTTCTTGTAAATGATAAACTTATGATGTAACTAAATTGTTTTATGATTCTACCAAGTAATATAACTCAAGTTTGTCATATATCAAAAGTTTTCACTCACACAAAATCCCACTGATCAATGTAAAACATGCAAATCAATATACACACATCTTAAATGAATGTCTATGCTAACATCTTCAACAATTGCCATGTTTGTGTGTGTGTATGATCTATTCAGATGGCCGAACACAACGACATTCCTTACGGACCAGAGCCTGAACCCATACGTGCATGGGAAGACACCTTTCCTGAGAACTACTCCAGAAAGATAGGAAAGAACAACCTGAGAGTCAACTTCAACAAAATTACATGCAATGAGTCCTCTTGCCTTGTTGCAGTAGATGCTCTTATCTATCACCCATGCAAAGTTCTACTCACCAAATCTGCTGCAGTGGCATGCTTCTACATACATCAGTTCTGGCACACACTCCACTTGGACCTCCTTGAAGAATCCTTTACTTGTATGCTTCACATGAGACAAGTCACGGTCGACAAGGATCTTCTCCGTAGTGTTCTTGGACTTCCCGAACTTGAACCTAATGAAGAATACGACCAAGTTCCCAGTGAAGAAGAATTGATAGAATGGCTGAGAGATATTGGGTATGATGAGTCTGAAGGGGTAATGACTAGGCACTCTAAGGTCAATATCAGATTTCTTCCACAGCCTTGGAGAACTCTCTACATCATCATTGCCAAGTCACTATCAGGCAGAGACACAGGCCATGAACACCCTAAGCTCCAACATCTCAAGCTGTTTTGGGCTATTGCTAATGTCAAGAAAGTTGATTATGCCAGCATTATCTGGGAAGACATTGTATGGCATATACAACACAAGACGACCAATATTCCATTCGTCCGTTTCACCAAGCTTCTTATTGCAAGCTTCCTCCATGAATATGATGACATTCCTCAAAGATTGAATGATGAGTTTCAGCACACATACAAGAATGAGGACACACTTAAGGTCATCAAGAGAATGGATACTAGTACAAGGAAACAGGGAAAGAAACTTCCAGATAACCTCTTGACTGACAAAGTCAAGGCTTGCAATAACTACAAGTACTACCTTCAAGCACTTGAAGCAGAAAAAGTTGGGTTCTTGGACGAAGCTGTTCTACCGTCATACATGCAGAAGAAGAAAGGTAGCAAATCTGGCAGCTCAGAAAGTTCTACCAAGACCAAACCTAAGAAAAGGGGATCACTTAAGATCAGAATTCCTGCAAAGAAACCAACTGCGGAACCTGGGTGGTTTCCCTCATCACAACCTTCTCCAAAACCTGCTGACTCTGAACAAACCGAATCCGACGAAGGTCCGATTTACAGTGAAGCCTATGCCAATATCACCAAGGAAGTCAATCTTGATGAAATTGACGATAAGGATTTGACATTCGAAGATTGGGCAACTAACATTGATGAGTTTGCCGATAATGCTGTTTACCCAGCATATCTCAATCAAAGACCTTTCAACAAAGCACAGACAATGCTGGAAGAAGAAAGGATCAGAAGGGAAAAGATGAAGGAACCAGTCACAGCTGTACAAGAACCTGAAGGACTTTCAGTTGAAGAAGAAAATGAAAGGACTCTCAAACTTGGTCTCCTCCACAGCCGAATCGACACCTTCAATGCTGATATACCACCACCTCCAGTGATCTCCCAAACCACCACCGAGGCTGGCACTTCAAGCAGCATTCCTGAAGCTACCACTGAGATCCATACTGACTTAGTAGTTTATGATAATCCCTCGGTATCTCCCACTGACGTTGAGATGACTACAGCAATGGGAGAGGAAGGAGAAGACGATCCCATGGACACTGATGCTCCAAGACTTATGTCCATGGAAGAAATGGAGCGTAGAGAACGGGCTCAGGAAGAAGAATTGAAGAAGAAGCAAGAAGCTGAAGAGGCCAAGCTTGAAGAGATTGCTCAAGCTAAACTGGAAGAAACAATAAGAATGGAAGAGAGCAGGAAAGCAGAGGAGGCAGCCAAGCTGGCTGAAGAACAACTGGAAAAGGCTGAAGCAGCCAAACTGACTGAAGAAAAATTAAAGAAAGAAGAAGAAGCCAGGGTTGCTGAAGAGCTAAGACTGAAAGCTGAAGCTGATAAACTGGCAGAAGAACTAAGGGTGAAAGAAGCAGCAGCCAAAGAAAAGGAAGTTGTACAACCCGAACCACAGAAAAGAGATGACAAAGACACTACCACCATCATTGAATCCTCACAGTCATCTCCTCCTGCTTCTGAATCAACACATGACAAATCGATCAAGAAACCTAGCTCCAAAGCCTCTGCTGCATCAAAGTTACTCAAGTCAGCTTTCAAAAGAGTACATGAAAAGAAGAGAAGCAGATTGGAAGATCAGGTTGCAACACTTGTAACCCAAGTTGCTGAATTGACGAAGCTGAACTCGAACGTCCAAGAGCTACAAGACAAAGTTGATACTTTCTTAGCTAAAGACGTACAAGAGAACTTGGAAGCCGCTCTAGCAGCTCAAGCACAAGAATACATGGCACAACACTTAGTTGCTGAGCTGAAAGATCTGCTGGCACCAATGAGAGACGAACTCACCAAGTTCGCTGAGCAAGCAGTCAAGAAAGTTATCCGATCAACAACCTTCACTCTTCGTGCAGACAAGTCCATTGCTCCTCTACCAGGTCTATCTCTAGATGATCTAAAAGCTCAACTCTTAGAAAAGCTGGTAAACAAGTTCACTTTTACTCCTGAAGAAGCAAAAATCCTGGAAGCACTGAAGGACAAGATGAACAAAGAGACATGCAGCACAGAGGCAGATAAGCTGAAGCGTCAAAGAGATGACGAAGACAGGGATCCCAATTCACAGGCTAAGAAACAAAAACAAGTCGAAGGACCCTCATCTCGAACACCGGTCATTCCCCCTACTACTACAACCTCCACACACCAACCGAAGGCATCAGGTTCTGCCCCCAAAGAACACGATCACTTCGTATACACCGGTGATGACGACATTCCTCTAACCGATGAAGTTCCAGAACCATCAACCAAGAAGAAGAAGAAAGAAAGGAAAGGAAAACATCACCAACCCAAACCGGACACCTCATCTAAAGAAAAGGAACCCAAGAAACACAAAACCGTCCTTCAATGGCTCGATAAAGATGAGACTGCCGAGTATTCCTGGTTTGAGAAGATGATTAATTCCCAACCACCACTGGAAGACAATCAGGAACCACAAGATGGTCGTACAGTGGAATATGCTCAATTACTTCAGCACAAGTTCAAGATGAAAAAGATGAACAAGAAAGAACTGCGCAGAATTAAGAATGATGCATTTAATCTTCTCAGAGATCGGTCTGCAAACTCCATCGAGCTTGAGTATCATCTGGAAAATATTGCTCGAGCCATGTCAAGCGATATTGACTGGATTAATCCAGAATCTTTTGTCGACCCAGTCACGAAGAAGTCAGCACCTTACATCACCGACTGGTCAAAACCACTACCGATGATTGGGAGGCCCAAGGAACCAAAGATCCCATACAAGTTCTTCTACAACACAGACTTGGAATTTCTGAAACTTGGCAGTGCTAATGAGAAGAAGTACGTTACCTCACTCGCCTTTCTCCCTGCAGCTCGATATCTCAACAATGCCATCGAAGAAGAAGCTTCAACATTATTCGTTGACAAAATTGTTGAATATGACCGGAATGCTCTTTACGGCATACATCATTGGCCAAACAACCGAGCACAGTACTATCGAAGCAGCAGACTTAATCAAACGATGGGTGAAGTAGAAAGTGATCTGAAGATAGTCTCCATTCAATTCATCTCGACTGTCACTTTCTTTGGGTACCCCTTCCTCAGCAAAATCACACTGAAAAGACTTGATGAAAAGGAGTACGATATTTCCGAGTCTGACTTTCCACGACTACGTCTCAACGACATTGAAGATATGTACCTGCTCAAAGTTCAAGGAAAACTCTGTGGCTTGCCTAAAGAAATGCAGCTTGCCTTTATCCAAGCTCTTCTAATCTTCATCAGGCAGATTGTCATAAGAGAAAGAGTTGAAGATCTTCAGTTGGGAGTAGAAAGTTACCAGAAGAAGCTCAATCTCACCAAACCAAACATGTTCGACATCCCCAACCTTCAACATCTGCCTCAGTACACCCTGGTCAAGCATCCTTTCGGGTTCACCTACCGCAGCATTAATGGTCGCAACTGCTTCATGGCTTACACCGAAGTTCAGAATTTCTGTGATGAAACGTTAAAGTTCGTCAGAGACGGCATCAAAAGCAGAGTAGATGACATTGCTTTGGGTAAATCGAAACGGTGGAATACGACAGAGGTTAGGGATGCCCGCAGATTCATCTCAAGGATCGAGAACCGCTTAAGGCGCAGAGATCAGTTTCGAAGGTTGGAGAGCTATGTGGGAGGCAGACAGAAATTTCCGGTGTTGACATTTCAGAGACCTGATTGGTAGATCATTGTAAGAAATTTGATTTGATTTGTCAATAATTTACTTCATAATGGTTTGTGCACACATAACAGTGTACAACCCGTGCTTGTAATTAAAGGACCCTGAGGTACGCTTCAGTGCCTCAATCCTAATATAAGGAGCGAAGGCTTCTTACTTTTGAGTAGAATTAATCAAACATTTATGATTTTTTCATAATTCTGCTCAAAAGGACAAGTATTTCACCTCAATAAGACCTAATCACTTATTGAGGGGGAGCACTTGTCAAAACAAAAACTTTGCTCTAAATCAAAAGTTCTTGGTGAATCTCCCCGTAAGACTCAAAAGGCATATTTTAATCTAAAAGTTTGTCAAAAACACCATTTTATATGCTATTTTTGAGGGGGAGAAAATGAAAAAGTGATTAAAATATACGAAGTCAAAGCTTTAAGTTGTATCATGTGCGAGCTAGACTCAGTATTGACCCAGGAATTGACGAGATAATACAAGTTAGTAACAACGAAAGGACTTATCCTCGACGGGTAATAACATCAAGTTAGTTACTAGAGCTAGTTGTCACCTAAAAGCTGACAATGCATCTCTTTAACTAACCACGTAAGCGTGTCTCGAAAAGGATATGTCTTAGTAGAAATGTACCGTCTCGAGAAGCTTTCTGTGAATTTGATCAGGCCGGGTAATAACTTCAAGCTAGTCTAACTAGTGATGTAAGCGTGTCTCGAATCGGTCTTGTTCACGGAAAGTGGATCAATTCAAAAGTGCTTGCTCCTCCCGCATGTGCAAATTTATTAAATACTTATGAGCACATGTGCAGGGGGAGCCCTTCAAAAGTGTACTCAAAACTCTCAAAGTATTAACCAAAATATTTGATTATTACAAACACTTTGAGAGATTTTCAATCAAAGGTTTCTTGGCTACTGTCGGAACTATAAGGTGACTAAGATAGGAATATCCGTCCTATGATCCGCCAGAGCCGGAGGGATCTACCCAAGGACATCTCCCATAGTTAGAATTAGAAGTCCTTAGGTATGATACGAAAAAAGGAGAAATGAATGAAAGGGAAAGAAGGAGTTGAAGAATTAAAAAGAAAAGTAAAGAAAAGGGTGAAAAGAAATAGCCCTCCATATGTTCAACCTTAGGGCAGACACCGGGTTCAATACGTATGCTACTGGCAGTTGCAAAAGACAACACCGGTATTGAAGATTAAGCCGTCATGGACCCAGTGACGCAATGCACTAAACCTTCTTAACCACTTAAGTTCTCTTAAAAGAGCTTGTTTCATTCTCACGGGGAACCTGCGTAACCTATCGACCCATCTATTAGAGACGGTTGATATTGAAGCAGGAGACACCTCCCCAGTCTCCGCATAGGAAACCTAGGTGTGCACTTATAGAGTCTAGAGCCTCGAGATACATCAAAGATCTCTTAGGAACACTTAGTCTTTCTACAGCTGGTGTTCTACATCAATGGGCATCAGTTGTAAAACTATCGAGTCCTTCGCAGATCTTAGCAATCTGCCGAGAACGTTTATGAGAGGATTACTTAGGTATTTCTCAATGATTGAACGGAAATCCTGCCAGGGTCAACATCAAGCAGCCCTGACAACAGGTCACTTCGGTAACCCCACAAGGGTTACGCTTAGTGTTTGCGGTGGTTCCATCCCGGTCTACAGTCGTGGAGTGATCCCCAGCGACTCACCCAGTCATTGAGCTACTTAGTAGGTCTCGTAAGCTCCTTCGGGAGTATCTGATATGGGAACAGCCTGGATAAGGATTAGAAGGAGTCTTCACACTATGCTGTTGATGAGCTCTAATTCCTTATCCGTAAGTACCGGTTGTTTTATTGCTAACTGTCTACTCGCAGGTACCTCATTTCCATGATGGTAGATTCCAACATGCTCATACATACATCTTGAAGTCAAAGAAAGCTTCCCCAAAAGATCTCAACAACACAAAGTTCAAAGAAAGATTCTACACCAATAAGAAGAATCTACAAAGTATAATGACAAAGATCTCAAAGCATGAAAAGGAACTTCTTGTTCGTAAAAGTCAAAGTCCAAAGATGTATGAGTATGTTGGAATGGCGAACAACCACCACAGACGCAGAAGTGACGAACAGCAGACAACTTCATAACTTATTCACTACATCATCACCAAATAACAAAGACAAAGGGCAAAGTACTTTCATTATCATTCACTCATTTTTGAAGACATCTAGAGTTTACATGTCACAAGTCAACGACAAAGATGAAGACGTCAAGCAACCGTGATGACCGACCCTTAGGGGGAGATTGTTGGGATCATACTTTTGTATTTTTTTTTCAAGTCTTGGTCATTACATTTTTGTAATAGGTTGCTTTAGTATTTATTTCATTTTGTTTAAGTTAATGGGCAACATGTAAAAGCCCATAAGGCTTTAAAGCCCACGAAATTAAGGATAAGGGAGGAAGGGAGTGTTGCCCTAACTCCTCCCTTATAAATAGAGAGCTTATGTTAACATTTCATTTGTTGGTTATTTGATTACCTTAAGGAAACTCTTGCACTTTCACCTTTCATATTGTCTCATAATCAACCAATCTCATTTCTCATCTTATTTCTTCTTATTTCATACTTGTGTTTACTAAATGGTGACCTAACAGTATCCAACGAGCACTCCTATGTCAGCCTTTGCTTTAAGTTTACCTAAATCATCACGATCATTTTTCGGATAACAAAGTGCTCCAAATACATGAAAGTAATCGATGTTCGGTTTCCTTTTGTGAACAATTTGATAAGGTGTTTTACGATGACGTTTAGTGATCATGCAACGGTTTTGAGTATAACATGCAGTTGAAACAGCTTCCGCTCACATGTAATCTGGTAATTGAGCATTAATCAACATAGTTCTAGCAGCTTCGACTAACGTCCTGTTGCGTCTTTCAACAACTCCATTCTGTTCTGGGCTTCTAGGAATAGATGTTTGATGTTCAATTCCCACTTTCTCGAAGTATGACCGAAGTGTCTGATTCTTAAATTCAGTTCCATTGTCAGTTCTGACGATTCGTACCGTGTTGCGTAGCTGAACTTGAATTTTAGTGAGAAAGGTGATGATCATTGAAGGAGCCTGATCTTTACTTCGTAGAAAATAAACCCAAGTCCATCTGGAATAATCATCCACAATTACAAGAATGTAGCGTTTACCGTTGATACTTTGAACACGCATCGGTCCACACAAATACATATGAAGCAGTTGTAGAACATGATTCGTACTATGCTCAGGTTTATTAGGAAAATGAGCACGAGTGCTTTTTCCTTGTTCACAGGCAGGACATAAGTGATCTTTGGTAAAGCGGAATCTTGGAAATCCATCAACAAGTTTATAACGAGCAAGGTCAGTCATGGTTTTGAAATTCAAGTGCGAAAGACGTTTGTGCCATAACCAAGACTTAGTTGATTCTGCTTTGGAGAGAAGACATATCGAAGATGTTGCAATCATATCTGACATTGATATTGTATAAAGATTGGAGCTACGTGATCCAGACATTAGATCGTTTCCTTGTAAGTCACGAACAAAGCAAGTTTTCTCCCGAAATGCAACTTCTAGATCCCCATCGCAGAATTGACCAATGGAGAAAAGGTTGTGTCCAAGGCCTTCCACATAATATACACGACTGATTTCAATGTTCCCGCTGATATAGTCACCATATCCCATGATTAGAGCGTAATGATCATTCCCGAATCTGACAGTACCAATAAACTTTGAGACAAAGTTGTGTAACAGTTTGAGATTGCCTGTAATATGTCGGGTGCATCCGCTATCAACAATCCAGAGAACGATCTGTACCACCTGCATCACAAGAAGAAGACATGGATGGAACAGAAGTAAGGGTGGAACCCAAAGACAGTGCAGGTTCCTGTTGGTTAGAAACACATGTATTCAACAATTTAGGAATCCATTTAAAGTCTTGTTTGTTTTGTAACCAACGTTGCCAGTTCCAACTAGTTTTTGCTTTCTTAATGTTAAATGCACTAGTAGTTGGCTCATTCCTAGATTTGTTCTCGGCACCTATGGGGGTTACTTCAACTTCATTAGAAACCGTAGAAGACGGCTTTCCTAAATTAGACTTAGAGGCAGTAGTGGGCCTAGAAGGAATGCGTGTCCTACGTTTCTTATGACGATTGAGAAGAGAATTAGCTAAACATTTTGTATGATCACCAGATGATACGCTTTTACGACAAAACACACAAGATGCATTAATATTCAAAACTTTCAAAGGTTCATCATTCGTTACATTTAGATTTTGATTACAATTTGCCAGATTAGAATCTAAATCTGATGCAACATGAGTTTTATTCAAATTCCTAAGTTGATCTTCTACTTCTTGAGCTTCTAGTTGTCCTCTCTTACGTTGCAAGATCCTATTCTTCTTTTTACTTTTTCGCTTGGGTCTGCTAACGCTATTAGTGGAGACTAGTCCTGTAGAAGTGGAGTTATCAACATTAGTGTTTTGAATGACATTTTCTTTAGCAGTTTTGTTTAATTGATACATTCCTGGTGCTATCACCGTGGTGTCAACCATCTTTCCCTTTTGAATTAGCTTAATTTTCTCTTTCAAATCAATGATGATGTGATTTTTATCCTGGATTTCAGACTCAAGTAAACCATTGCAATATTTGATGTCATCGCGGTTTTGTTGCCATTCGGCGTTTTCAATTTTTAAATCCGCAATTTCTTTCTCGTATCGGAGACACAGACTTTTTAAAGACTCGTTGTTATTGCAAATCTGACAAGAGTTTGAAACATTTTGACTTTGAAACTTCAATTCCATTTCAAGACTTTGAGCTTGACACCATTCAAGCCTTTGTTTGAGTTGACAAATTTCTTTTGAAAATTGTTTTGTCACATCATCATTTTTCATTCTCAGCTTATCATTTTCAAGTTTGAGTGTCTCAATTTCCCCATTCAACAAGTTATTATCAACACAAAGATCATCCATAAGCATAGAAGTACCAGAATTATAGAGATCATTCATGATAATAGACAAGATATCAGCATTGAGAACTTGTTCCAAGAGTCGATCAACATCTTTTTGTAAAACTCGATTTTTTTGTTTTTGAGTCAAAATTTCATTTTCAGTTGAGTTGAAAACGTTTATCATATTTTTGACCTCGTTTTGAAGTTCCTGATCCCAACGTGTAGCACAGAGACGGAGGTGTTTGACAATTGGCAGCATTTGTTTTTGAAAAATATCTCTCTTTTCTCGCTCGTAAGCGGATTGAAAAGTTTCAACTTTTATTTCAGAATTGCGTGCAATTGTTTCCTCCAAAATTTTGATGTCTTCCACAAAAGTTTTGTAATAGTTTAAGACACGACAACTTTTTGGTAAAGGTGTAAGTTCACCGGATGATGGTAAAGGACCATTTATTTGTGCTACAGTTTGGACAGGGGCCGCATTAGAGGATGAAACATATGACTCTTTGACAAACCATGATTTCTCAGGTAATTCTTTTTGAGTAACAAAAGATTTAGAAAGAGGTGGAGCTTTTGAATAGTCATATGGTGTCCAATATTGAACATAACTCATTTTTGATCGACTCTCGTCTTCAAGTTCTTCTTCTTCCTCAGTATCAAAAACAACAGCACGCACAATTGTATTATCAAACATGTGATCTATACTGTAAATCTTAGGATTTTCTTTGAATGCTGTGTGAAGAAACATAGATTTGAAATCGCAAAGTGCAAATCCTTTATCGGGTCTCGGTTTTAAAGCAAATTTCTGAATTGTTGTGACAGAATTCCCGTGTTTGTAAACAATGTGACGAAATTCTTTGAGTTGTTTTTCAAGATCAACAATATCACCGAGTAAGTCATCTATATACTTCCTTTTTCGTATTTTATGTTCACAAAACTCCTTTTTGCAATTTGACAATTCTGTTTATGTTTTTGAAAGAACTGTTTGAAGACGTTCAACTTGCATTTTCAATTCACACTTTTCACTTTCGAGTTTCGAAATAAACTTTCCGTTTGACTCAATTAAATCTTGCATTTTGCGTTGAAGATCTTGTTCTTTATTGTATGAATCTTGAAAAGCTTTTTCAAAACTTTTTGCATTTTTAATCTTGTCTTCCTGATTAGAAAGTTGAATTTTATAACATTCAATATCTCTTGCAAGTGACGCATTTTGTTCTTTTAAAACTTTATTTTTCTCGTTGCATTTTATAATTTGCAATTGTTGAGCATCTAGTTGTTTAGATAACAATATTAGGTCAGGGTCTGGATCAAATGATGGTTCATGTTGTTCTAAATGATCATGTTTAGATAACAATATTGTTGTTGCTGATACTGCTGATGTTGCTGTTGCTGAGTATGAGGGAAGTAGTAATTAGGTGGTTGAGACATCTTAGAACACTTGTGTAGAATTGGATCTTGTAGAAGGTATAGAATTAGCCAAATCTTGAAAAATTTTGCTCAACTACGGATTGCGAAACCTTGGTTAACAGGGATTGCGAAAGTTTTGTATTCCTGTGATTTCGAAAATTGGGATTGCGAAAGTTTTCAGGTTTTCAAAAATACAGAGATTGCGAAACAAATCAAGTTCTCGAAACTTTAGGGATTTCGAAACTTAAGAAATTTTCGAGAAACTGAGTGATGGTTGTGATTTCGAAACTTATACAAGTTTGCGAAAGAAGTGTGATTTCGAAAAAAATTGATGTTTTCGAAAACACAAAGGCAACGATCCCAGTTTTTGAAATTGTACAATTTCGAAAACTTTACCAAAAGTCGAAGTACTTATCTTTCTTATACAAGAAAGAAAATACTGAGTCCACAAAAAACGAAGTCGATGTAGAGCACTTAGAGTAGATCTCGAAATAGGTTCAAATGTAAGATTTCGAAAAATTGGCAGATTTTGTTTTTCAAAGAAAGCAATCCAAAAACTCGTTTTTATTTCAAGATTCTTGTACTTTTATGTGTAAAATGAAGAGATCTTTAAGAAAGTTGAAAACTTTAAGAACTTTTCAAAATTTTAAAAAATTGCGAAAACAAGTACAATATCCCCTAATCGAATTTTTTGAGAAAAAATTTATACTTTTTCGTTTGTTTTGATTTGTAGCACAAGTTTGTAAGCAAATATGTGATAAAAAACCAAGAAACAAGCAAGAAAGTACAAAAATTTGAGCAAAAAATCGATTATAAAAAGCAAGTTTAAGAAACAAAATAAATGAAAAACAAAAACTACACCTTCATATGGCGAATGATACCACTTGTTAGGTCACCATTTAGTAAACACAAGTATAATAACAATAGAAATGAGATGAGAAATGAGATTTGGGTGATTATATGAATACGAGAAATATAAGTGCAAGAGTTTCCTTAAGAAATCAAATAACCAACCAAGTTTACATGAGACCTAAGGTTACTATATATAGGGAAGGAGCTAGGGCAACACTCCCTCTCCTTCCTTTCATGAAAATCGTGTGGGCTTCAAGCCCATGGACTATTTAACTTAAGCCTAGTAAACTTGTAACTTAAACAAAGTGTAAGTAAATAATAACTTAAGCAACCTATTATTACAAATGACCGAGACTTGATAAAATAGTAAAAACTATGATCCCAACATATCATCATGGAAATTAATAGGACATTTCATGTGTAGGTCTTATTATATGAAGTTTATACAACACTTACTCAATTTGGTCTCATTATGATATAACATAATACGACGTTTGATATTTACGTCGTATTATCAAAATTTTTATAGGACTTTTAACCATGGTGGTCATATTATATATAGTCTAATACGACACAGGTGTATGCGTCCTATTAAATTCGACTTTATAGGACACTTGTATGATGTAGTCTTATAATGACGGAACTTAATAGGACACTTCATTTATAGGTCTTATCAAATAAGTTTTATAGGACACTTATTTATTTGGGTTTTATTATAAAAGAAAACCTAATACGACACTTGATATCTTGGTCTTATTATCACAACTTTTATAGGACCTTTATCATTGTGATGTACTTTGTAGTACGCTAGGGGTGAGCAAACGGACTGGACCGACCCGTAAAACCGACCGGACCGGACACATTCGGTTCGGTTTCGGTCCGGGGTTTTTTATAATTTCGGTCTCGGTCCGATCCGGTCTGGCATATAAAACCGGATATTTAGCCTATTTGGACCGAGACCGGACCGGACCGACCACATTCGGTCCAGTCTCGGTCTAGGTTTTTTGCCAGATTCGATCACGGTCCGGTCCGATATTTCTCGGTCTGGTCCGGTTTTGAACCGATGAGCAGCCTTAGTGTACGCACATACACACTTTGTTCGTTAAGTTCATGTATGTGTACATCGACTACAACGTAACATGTGGAGATTATATAACAGACATAATTATAAATGCCTCTAAAATCCTAGATACATTCATTATCTATAGACGAGCTTCACCGGGTTATTTATATCATGTTACTGAATAAAGCTTCCATAAGTATAATTGAGTTGGTATTTGTCATAACTAGTTGTGATATTTTTAATTGGTTGCAATGGTTTATTAGGTGTATTCGGTCCTAATTGCATAAAAATGAGATTTAGCTTGAGATGAAGTAAGCTTGTAACAAAAAGAGCTCGAGTAACTCTTGAATGTTGGGCTCTTTTACACTATTAGCTAGGTTATATTGAGGTTATAAGTTAGTAACATCTCATACGATGTATATTTTAGTTATTATGGTTAAAATTTATTCTCTCATATTAATGTCGAGTATGTGCTACAAAAAATACGAGATATGATATTTCAACTTTGTTTCGACATCACGAGCATTATACGTACACAAAAACGATATATAGTAAAATGTTTTTCTTTATAGCATAAACAAAATATTTAAGTTCAAAATTAAAAAGACAAAACTGGGCACTTATTTTAAAACAAAAAAATTATTTACAACTAATTTTTCTTTTAGTTTTTTAATAAATGAAAATATATCCTAACAATTTTTTCCCTCCCACCCAATTTTTATTTCCCTCCCATCTTAAAAATTCCCCCTAAAAGTTACCCCCAAATTCTATTGTTGCCCTACTTCTACCGCCTACCACATACAACATACTTGCTAGATCTGGAAGATGAACAAACACCATCCACCCAACACCTTTCTTTCTCCTTTACCCCTCACTCATCTCTAATTATCACCACTGCTAACAGTCCTAATATAAAAGATATATGCTTTCCCTTTTTTACCTGTTTCTTCGACACAAACCCTAATAACTTAAATCACAAATCAAATAAAATCAAATCAATGGCAGATGCGGATTCGTAATCAAGATACAAGTGAAGTACTAATTGCACATTTGATTATTGAATAATAATCGAAAGCCTTTTTATTGTGGTCGAATGAAATTTAGTGAAGAAACTCTTGCCATGTTCGCGTCGACATCGACTCAAGTAAAATTATACGTATGTTATTCTAAGCAAGTAATTTCTTTTTAATTAATTTTTATTTTTATTGAACTATATATATATATATATATATATATATATATATATATATATATATATATATATATATATATATATATATATATATATATATATATATATATATATATATATATTTTTTTTTTGTTTTTTTAATAGTTAATACCCGATGATGGACTTCGAAGCAGCAGAAAGGGGTAAATATATAATTGCTCTTTTTCTATTTTTTTAATACTTGTATACCAATAATTTTTATCTTACTACGTATTATATACCACTTGTTTTCTATGATGTTTATTAGATAAATTGCTTTTGGTCCACACACTTATGATAAATGGGCTAGCCTTTGTTCCTACTAATGCTTATGTTTGCAAACATGAACTATTGAAAATAATTTGGTCGTAACAGGAGTTTTTATGTGGACTTAAACGAACCAGAAAGGAGTTGTTTCATGCTTGTTTCGTACCAGAGGATGTTGCATGAGGATCATCTACTACTACTTGAGATTATTTGCATCTATTTTATTTATTGTTTATGCATTCATGTAACAAAATTTAGTAGACTTTATTTTAGATGGTGTTAACTTTTTGTGTATGATGTTAACTCAATCATATGTAAAATCTTCTTTCTGTAATGGTCTTATGGAAATGACATGTTTTGATCTGCTTTTAATTTTTGGACTTTGTATAATTTTAGTCTCATTAATCGTCTCATATATTGTATCTCTAATAGTGCTCAATGAGAAATGTGAACGTCCTTTAAAGTATTGGACAACAGACGTCCTAATAATGTGTCATGTTAGGACACTAAATTTGGTCGTAACAATCTTTTTAGGACCTTATTATTTGTACCAAAATGGTTAGGTAGACATAAAATTCATCCTATGAGAACTATCTTTAAGGACTTATAAATGTGTCTCAAAAGAAATAAATAGATAAACATATATTAGAACACCTTAAAGCATCCTATTAAGTGGCCTTGTAGGACACAATTTGCGTACTATAAAGCAATTTAAAAAGACAGTTTTATTTGTTTCATAATATGCTGCTTTTTAGGATGTTTAAATGTGTCCTAATACCATTCTACACTTAATACAACGCCTTCTTATGTGACACTTATAGTGTTGGTCCTATAATGTTAAAGGTCCTATAAACTAGTCTAATAAGACACTTTTGGGCGTCCTATAATATCCTTTTTGTTGTAGTGATTCTACGCCAAAAAGAAGAATCTACAAAGTATAAAGACTAAAGATCAAAGTGAAAGAAAGGGAACTACGTGCATATGAATATCAAAGTCCAAAGATGTATGAGCATGTTGGAATGGCAAACAACCACCACAGACGCAGAAGTGACGAAAGGCAGATAACTCCACATCACATAGGAACAAAGAACGATGAAAAATCAGTTATCAAAGATCACAAAGCATGAAGGAACAAAGACTAAAGACTATTCTACAACGACACACAAAGTTAAAGACAAAGAACACGGAAGACCCACTCACGTGGAGCATCATTCGAATGACAACACTTTAGGGGGAGATTGTTAGCATTAAAAAATATTTATATAGAAGTGATGGTCATTCTCATATTGTAACTTTGTGTCGTTTGTTAAGATTAGTAATAGTTAGTTATTGGGCCTTGGACTTGGCAAGCTAATATGTCATGTGCTATGTTTCATAAGCCTTGTTATCTACCATGTAACCAAGTCCAAGCCAAAGCCTATGGAAAGCCACTTAAGGCATCATGTTAAGAACTATATAAACACCTCAAAGGCTCATTTGAGGTGTATGCTTGTGTGTGTATTGTGTGTGTTTTTTAATAAAAGTGCTCTTCATCTTTATCTCTATTTCTACAAAGCTAACGCCACACATATATTACATCAAGTCACCATCTTTACTTCATCTAGTGCTCATATTATTGTTAAAGTTGATAGATTTAAGGTCATACAATATTTTTCAGATTCCATAGATCGTTACAAGTTTTAAAATACAATATATTTTAAAAATCTTGCAAGACTTGGCTCCTGATACCAATTGTGGAAAACTAGAAGGGTGGGTTGAATAGTTTTACGTCCTTTTAAAATTTATAAAAACAAGTTTGTTTTAAAAACTTCGATTCTAGTTTATGTGATCTCAATACTTGCACTATATGAACAATTATATAGTAACTAACTAACTAAGCTAATATAGTAAAGGTAAATAAGTAAGTAATGAAAAGAGTTGGAGAGATCAAACCACAAAACAAGGATTTATAGTGGTTCGGCTACAAGGTCACCTTCCTTGTTCCTACTCCACTCCCCGAGTCACCTACTCGAGAGTTTTCTTCACTATATCAACAAACTCCCTTATGGCGGAGAAAACCTTACACACCAATTTACACACCACAACTACGTCACAACTTCTTCACACCTATCTTCTTCACACCTTTATTCTTCACACCTATCTTCTTCACTTCAATCTACTTCACACCTATCTTCTTCACAACTACACTACTTCACTACTAATCAACTTCTACTTCCTACACAACTTCTATTTCTTCTAAACTACTTATTACAAACACAACACAACTTCACAAATGATATATATACACTATGCACAACTACTCTTCAATACTTCTTGAACTTAGTTGTAGAAGGAGTGTTCTTCTTTTGCACTTTGGATGAGGATGGATGATAAGGGATTGAATCACTTGAAACAATGATTAATATACAAATGATCAAAGGGTTTTAGAGGATGTTTAGAGAGTTTGAGATCTGAAAATTTCGTGCAAAAGGTGAAGCAAAATTCCAGAATTAAGGTGGTATTTATAGGCAACAAATTCTGACAGAGGAGCGTGGCCGGTCCCCTTAAATCAAGGCCGGCCCCCTTAAAATTAAGGGGGCCGCCCAGCTGTAACGACCAGAATTTTTGTTTTTTAGTGGGGAAAGTTAATTTGGTGAAAAACTAACTGATTTTGGTTAAAAATTTGAAATCATATATTTAGTATGATTAAAACATTTTTCTTTATTACCAAAAGTGTTTTTCAAAAATATATAATATGTTTATATAATTAAATAAACTTTGTATTAGTTAATTAAATATCCCTTTGATCATGAGATGTATTAAACACTTGTTTATCCATACCTTAAGTGATTAAGTTGGATATAGTGATATAAACTAGCTTAATACTTGTTTACGTAGTAATCTTACGTTTGATGAGTTTACATTTTGTGATCGTCAAAATATAGAGATATCGAAAAATATAAATAACGTTTTCATACATTATTTATGTCAACACAATAAACACAACACCGAGACCATAAGGTCTCGGCTTAGCTCCATCGAGCCACAACCTCCATCCAATCAAACCCAAATAATCAAATCCGAGCGCCATAAGGTTTGTGAGTCGACACCCAAGGATATCATCTTTATTTTCATATCAAAAACCATTTTTACTCGTAAAAATCCAAACCCAAATCAAAGATTGAAACCGGGTTTGACTTGGATTAGTCAAACCCGACGCGTAAAACGCGTTTTCTCACCTTCAAAACAAGTAGAAACCAAGAAAATATGGTGGTGTGTGGTGTTGTACGCGGCGGTTAATCAAGAAACGGAGGGGGGTTTCTTTTGGAAGCGTGTGGTAAAACATACGAAAGAGGAGTGTGTGTGGAGCGTTTTAGTTGTGGCGGTGTGTGGTGGTGACCGGCGGTGGTGATGGTGTTGGGGTTTGCAGGTGGCGGCGACCAAGGAGAAGAGAGGAGAGGGTGTTTGGTGATGATAATGAGGATGAGGGGTTAGGGTTAGGGTATTATACTCGAATTTTACAAAATTGTCCCTCTAGTTTTTTTTTCCAATTTAAGCCACGAAAACTTTAGTGTTTATGAAACTTTATTAATTGGTTTTCCCGTAACACAATTACTCGTTCTCAAAAATATTAAATGTCGCCAACATGTATTCTTACACGTCGCCATTAATTCCCAAAGACACTTCCCGAAACATTTAAATATTAGAACGTTCGTTTAACGTATAGACGGGACCGTTATCCAAAAGTTTTTAAATTCGTTAGGTTTTCCTAGTGCCGGAGTCGACGTAGTGCAACAAAGACGTCTCAACAATAATTCACAATATATATTCCATAACAAATCAACAATTCGAATTCAATACCACATAAACCTCATAATTTAAAACATCGGTTCCAATTTCACAAATTCGTTACGGATAAAATTCCAGACATTTAATTAAAAATCAAACTTTTAACTTAATGCGGGTTTTAAAAGTCTCCCTAAATTGCCAGTTGTAACATCCTCCCAGCCTCAGAAGAAAGTCGTCCCAGGTTTCTCTCGGAACTTTCCTCTACGAAGTAAAAAGCTTAGGATATCTTTTTTCGAAATGCATCCTCACGTTCCCACGTAAATTCCGGTCCATGACGGGAATTCCAACGAACCTTGAGGAGCGGAATACAACTGCGCTTGAGTCACTTTATCTCTTGATCCAAAATCTCGATAGGCTCTTCCACGAAGTTCAAACTCTCATCAACTCGAATATCCTTCATCGTTATAACCGGTGTTTCATCCGAAAGGCATTTCTTCAAATTACTCACATGAAACACATCGTGAACCTTACTCAATTCCTGTGGTAGCTCCAATTGATAAGCTAGGGGCCCAATTCTCTCCAGAATTAGAAATGGTCCAATGTAGCGGGGGTTGAGTTTCTCACGTTTCCCAAAACGTATCACTCCTTTCCAAGGCAAGACCTTCAGCATCACTTTGTCTCCAACCTGGAACTCAAGAGGTTTACGTCTCGGATCGGCGTAACTTTTCTGTCTATCATGAGCTGCTTGCAACCGATCATGAATTTGAGTCACTTTCTCAGTAGTTTCCAGAATAAGCTCAGGGCCTGTGAGTTGGCTGTCTCCAACCTCAGCCCAACCAATTGGAGAACGACATTTACGACCATATAAAGCTTCAACTGGTGCAGCTTTAATACTAGTAAGGTAGCTGTTGTTGTAAGAGAATTCCCCAAGAGGTGAATATTTCTCCCAACCTTTACCAAAATCAATTATATAGGCACGAAGCATATCCTCCAAAGTCTGAATAGTTCTCTCACTCTGACCGTTGGTTTGGGGGTGATAAGCAGTGCTCATATCAAGTCTTGTCCCCAAAGCGTTTGGAGTGATCGCCACAAAGCTGACGTGAAACGACTGTCGTGATCCGAAATAATCGATATTGGAACACCATGACGCGAAATGATTTCCTTCACATACAACCTAGCAAGTTTGTCGATTCTATCATCTTCGCTAATCGCTAGAAAATGAGCAGACTTAGTTAGTCGATCGACAATTACCCAGATAGCATCACAACCGCTAGCTGTCTTTGGTAATTTAGTAAAAAAGTCCATCGTAATCTGCTCCCACTTCCAAACTGGGAGTTCTGGTTTCGTCAACAACCCTGACGGCCTCTGATGTTCTGCCTTAATCTTTGAACATGTCAAACACTTGCTGAGGTACAATGCTATATCTGCCTTCATGTTTAGCCACCAATACCAGTTCTTCAAATCCTGGGATGAATTGAATACCTTGACTTATGCGACTCATGCATATTCGATTAGCGAACTCCTCCATACGATGGTACCCAACTTCAGTCTCCAAAGCATAAAATTCCATCAAAACGCTTAACAAATCCATTCTCATTTTCCGCCATCCCAAAGATATTCTCAGCAGGTCGGTTTTCTGCTTTCAACGCTTCCGTTTGAGCTTCTAATATCTGAGATGGTAACGGCGATACGATAGTCATTCCCATTGACCTAACTCGTAACGGTGGTATTCTCTCCTTCTGACTAAGAGCATCAGCAACGGCGTTTTCTTTACCGGGATGATAGCGGATTTCGCAATCATAATCGCTTAGTAACTCTATCCAACATCACTGTCTCATGTTAAGTTCTTTTTGATTCAAGATATATTGTAGACTTTTATGTTCAGTGTACACAACACATTTGGTTCCATACAAATAATGTCTCCATATTCTTAAGGCAAAAACCACAGCACCTAATTCCAAATCATGGGTGGTGTAGTTCTTCTCATGCTTCTTGAGCTGTCGGGAAGCATAAGCTATCACCTTCCCTCGTTGCATCAAAAAAGCTCCCAAACCTTTATGCGAAGCGTCACAGTAAACGACGAAATCTTCACTACCTTCAGGCAATGCCAAGATAGGAGCACTACACAACATCTTCTTAAGTAATTGAAATGCTTCCTTTTCCTTATCTCCCCATTCATATTTAACATTCTTCTGAGTCAATTTGGTCAACGGCTTCGCTATTTTCGAAAATCCCTCAATGTATCTTCGATAGTAACCGGCTAATCCCAAAAATTGACGAATTTCGGTTGGGGTCGTCGGAGCGGCCCAATCTTTAATAGCTTCAATCTTAGCGGGGTCTACATGAACTCCTTGACTATCAATCACATGACCTAGGAATTGTACCGTAGAAGTCAAAAACTCACATTTGGAAAACTTAGCATACAGTTTCTCCTGCCTGAGCAATTCTAAGATAAGCCTTAGATGCTCCTCATGCTCCTTCTTACTCTTCAAATAGATCAGAATATCGTCGATAAACATGATCACAAACTTGTCTAAGTAAGGCTTACACACCCGATTCATGAGATCCATGAATACTACCGGTGCGTTAGTCAACCCAAACGACATCACTTGGAACTCATAATGCCCGTAACGGGTTCTGAAAGCCGTTTTCAGAATATCTTCCTTGCGTACTCTAAGTTGATGATACCCCGACCTCAAATCGATCTTCGAATACACACTTGATCCTTGAATCTGATCGAACAAGTCATCGATCCTCGGTAACGGGTATCTATTCTTCACCGTTAACGATCCATCCTTCTTCTTCACGAATAAAACTGGGGCTCCCCAAGGTGAAGAACTTGGTCGTATAAACCCCTTCTCTACTAACTCCGCCAATTGTTTCGACAAGTCTTCTAGTTCAGTCGGTACGAGTCGATAAGGTGCCCGTGCTACAGGTGCAGCACCAGGTATCAACTCAATCTGAAATTCCACTTGTCTAGCGGGCGGGATTCCCAGCAAATCATCTGGGAATACATCCAAAAAGTCATGAACTATCGACACATCTCCAATGCACCTTTCTTTTTTCTCCTTCCCCCCTTTCGCAGAAATTTGAGCTAAGAAAAGGTAACATCCTTTTTCCATTAGCTTTGGTAGCTTAGTGCAAGAGATGACTGCTAATCTGGATGGGCTCTTCAAACCATTTTGATCGCCTTGTATATTTAAAACCTCCTTACCATAAGGTACACGTACAATTTTCTCATCGCAAAGAATGTGAGCACGATACTTAGACAACCAATCCATACCAATGATGACATCGAAACTCCCTAACATGACAGGTAGAAGATCTATGTTGAACGGGTGATTCAAGAAATTTAACGTGCAACCGTGGATTATAGTTTTAATCCTTTCTACGTTTCCGTTAGCTAACTCTACATCATAACCAATTCCTAAGGCCATCGGGGGTTTTTCTAGTAAGGACGCAAAAGTAGTTGACACAAAACTCCTATTGGCACCAGTATCAAATAGTATGGAAGCATAACGATTATTGAGAAAGAACGTACCAGTAACGACGTTTGGGTCTTCTCCTCTCTCGTTTCCAATTGCATACACTCTCCCATGAGCAGCTCCTGCTTCCACACGCTGGTTCTCATTGTCATGTCGTCCACGGTTTCCTTCAGCTCCTCGGTTTCCATGATTGTACCCATTACCACCCGATCCTTGGTTACCTCGATTCTACGATTCCCTGTACTCATTCCTATAGTGTCCCTTCTTCCCACATCTAAAACAAGTAACATTCACCTTACTCATAGTTTCAGGAGTAGCTTGGACAATAGCAAGTGGTCGAGCTCTACAATCCTTAGCTATGTGCCCAATCTTTGAGCAGTTCTTACACATCACAGTACATCGTCCGGAGTGATTTTTATGACAACGGCCACACTTGGGCGAATCTCCATTTTGATTTTTCTTATCTCCATCACCAATAGCATAAACCTTGGCAACAGCTTGTCGCTTGCTTCGGTGATCATTACCCTTAAAGTGATGGTCTCTCTTCCTCTTTCCATTCTTATCCCTTTCAGCATCTTCCAGTTCCAACGAATCCATCAATTTTTGAGCGATTGTGATAGCCTCACAGACGTTAGTAGGCCTAGAAGCAATCACATCGTTCCTTGTAGCCACAGGCAACCCATCGGTATACCGCTCAATCTTTTGAGTCTCAGTTTGAACCATATATGGGCAAAGCAAGGCTAAATCCTGGTAACGACGATTGTAAGTCGCCATGTCAGTACCCTTCACTTTGTGATTCCAAAACTCAATCTCCAGTTTCTTAACCTCATTCCTTGGGCAGTAAGTCTGAATCAGCAAGGACTTAAACTACTCCCAAGTCATGGCATAGGCCACTTCACTCCTAATCGAATTCCGATAATTGTTCCACCAAGTTAATGCTTCATCCTTGAAAGTAAAAGAAGCAAACTTTACCTTTGCATTCTCCGCACAATTGCTGACAGTGAACACTGACTCGGTTTTCTCTATCCACCAGACCAAGTAGACCACTCCTTCAGTTCCACCAAACTCAATAGGTCCACAGATTTGAAACTCCTTGTAGTTGTATCCATTAGTACGAACAGGTGAAAAGGTTCCAGCTGAGTTGTTGGAGTGATTCGACTCAGCTAGTAGTTCAATAACACGTTGTTCCACAAGTTGATTGATCATAGTTTGATCCACAGCAGGTGCATTCGGTGGAATATGATCATTGTCTCCCTGAACATCAAAATTTTGATTCCTGTTGTTGTGATTGGTGGTGTCCAGGTTGTCGGGAGTAGGGGTTTCAACATTTCGTGTAGGACGGCGTCCTCGGCGACCAGGGGTAGTCACTGCAGGACCAGTTCGGATAGCTCTGACAGGGTTTCGTCGTGGGGCCATTGGTCTGAAATACAATGCAAGGTTTATAAGTCTCCAATAGTATTTATCATACGCTTAATAAGAATTGGATAGATGAAGCCAAGACATCGGTAGGATATCAACAATACACCACAGGACATGAATCAAACAAATATGAACACAATTTCCACAACATCCAAAACCACATAACATCATACAAAATAACCGTCATCCATACAAATAGCGATCAGTAAATTGTTCCAACTACCAAAGACATAAAGGATACTAATAGTTCCAAACTAGATGAACATACAACTGAAATACACAAAAGATAGGATAACTAGCTTTTCTAACCAAGCACTCCTTGGTTTAGAAAGCAACATAACACATAATCCAACCATCTAGCCACTATGCTGGCATAGACTCCTCAGCTTCGATCTCAAACCATCCAACTCTCTCCATAACGATCCCAACTCGACACTGTGAGTATCACTATCCCTCTTGAGGTCTGCTACCTCCTTCTCCAATCCCATGTTCCTCTGCCACAGCTTGCGATCTGCCTCGCGAGCCGTGATGAAACCTCTCTGCAGACTCTCTATCTGCTCATGTACCTCTATTAAACCTCTCCGAATCGCTGTAGTCCTGCCCACAACAGTAGTCAAATCAACGTTCAAATTAGCAATAAACTCAGCAATAACCATCTCAAGTCGATCTGCCAACTGCGAGATCTTCTCGACCTGTGTGGTAAGCCGAGCCCAAATCCTACCAGTCTCACCCAAATCTGTAGGCTCAACAGATATCTCAGATGGCGCATCTGACGCTACGGGACTTCCAGGTGGAGAATCAAACAAAAACGGGTGATCAGGTGAAACCGGCTCTAACTGGTGTATCAGAGAATCGGGCTCTGCAGAATGAGCTGAGTGTGTTGGGCTGTGAGCTGGCGAACCATCATTATCAGGCATCTTCTCACCCAAATCTGCAGGCTCAGCAGATATCTCAGATGGCGCATCCGACGCCACGGGACTTCCAGGTGGAGAATCAAACAAAAAAGGGTGATCAGGTGAAACCGGCTCTAACTGGTGTATCGGAGAATCTGGCTCTGCAGAATGAGTTGAGTGTGACGGGCTGTGAGCTGGCGAACCATCATCATCAGGCATCTCATCCTGAAGATCATCCTCCTCCTTACCCTCCTGTGGGTCATCATCCCTCTGCTTACCCTCCTAAGGGCCATCAGCCTCCTCCTCACCCTCGTACTCCTCCTCATCATCTGAGGGGTACTCCATCAATCGTCGTCTCCAAACAGGTGAACCATGAGGTGATAGGGTAGGTGATCTAGGACGACGACGGAATGATGTGGGTGGTGCATCTGACAAAAGATCGTAAGCATCAAAGTGCATGGGTGGTGACGAAGGGCGCACAGATATACGTGCCATAGCTCGGTGGGCAAAATGTGGAGCCATACAAGCTAAAGCCTGATGAAGTGTGGGCTGTCTCGAGGTACTAGGAAGTCCCAAAGAAGATGAGGGTCCCTGAGAAGTAGGTGAAGCAGGTGGTGTGGAAGTAACTGCTGTCGGTGAAGAAGTAGCTGAATGCATTGCAATCCTGTAAGGATCATCAGGAGCCATGGTGATCTGTGCTGGGTGGTGTGGATCAGCAAGAAGATCCTCAGTAACATCGAACGTATGGGAGGCCATGGTCTGTGACAACGGCGTTGAGTAGGTGTAAGTGTTTCAAAACAACTAAACTGCGAAACTCAAATATCATACCAAAACCATCATATAATCTCAATCGTATAATTCCAAGAAAGATTTTTCAAATACTGCATTACTAAAAACATTTCCAAAACAAATAAGTCATATAAGTTCCCAAACGCCATCATATCACAAAATCAACATATTCATAATTCTCAATCAATCTCAAAATCTCATTTCAAATCTTTATCTCATAATACCTCAATATAATCAAAGATGCTTCGGCTTGGCGGGCTGGCGGGCATTGATTGAGGATTGTTTTCTATAAAAATCGGTTATAGTTTTGTGTTTATTACCTAGTTCTCTATAACCTTGGCTCTGATACCAATCTGTAACACACCCAAAATTTGGTACAGCGGAACACTATTCAAGCTTTCGGGGTGCTACGGGGATTGGTATCCATCACAAGTCATAAAAGAACGGGATAAAGTAAACATAAGTAAAAACAAAACCAAACAGGGTTTTTAGAGTTTACATTCATCCCAAAATATCCAAAGTAAGGCCCAAATAGATTAAACATAGGTCCACAAATACATATCAGAGTTTGAGAAAATATATCCTTAAACCAGGTTGCCAAGCCAAGCTTTCCAAACCATGCATCCCAAGTCATCACTTAATTACCTGAGAAAACGCGCTAAAAGTCAGCTTTCACTGGTGAGATCATAGGTTTAAATTCTTAATTCAATCAGTGGACATATACGCAAAACGCTTGCTAGCTAAACCAGGGCTCAAATCACTAAACCAAACCTATAGGTGCACACTATAGTCTAAACCAATCAAATCAACATGCATTCGCAAGGATGCGATACGCCCAACATTTGTAAGGATACGACGTGTTCATGCATTTGTAAGGATACGACATGCGCTATAACCTACCTAGTTCTATAAGCATAGCAAGTTTTAAATAAATAGCAATAATAGTCCACATAAAACAATTTGCACGTTCTCACCCCAAGTATTGAAAACAAAGTTCAGAAGTAAAAGTGGGGCTATGACTCACCTCAAGTCCAGATATCAGCACAAAACCGGTAGAATCAAGAAGTATCACAACTCAAAAGACGGCAACTACGGACTCGGCACTTCCTAACAACTTAAACTCTTCTCAAAATCATTTTGTCCAAAATCAAATATTCCAGATGTATTCCCAGATGATTTTCCGGGAATCCCGCCCGCTAGACAAGTGAAATTTCAGATTGAGTTGATACCTGGTGTTGCATGTAGCACGGGCACCTTATCAACTCGCACCGACTGAACAAGAAGACTTGTCGAAACAATTGGCGGAGTTAGCAGAGAAGGTGTTTATACGACCAAGTTCTTCACCTTGGGGAGCCCAAGTTTTATTCGTGAAGAAGAAGGATGGATCATTTCGCATGTGTATTGACTACCGAGAGTTGAACAAGTTAACGGTGTGTATTCGAAGATCGATTTGAGGTCGGGGTATCATCAACTTAGAGTACGCATGGAAGATATTCCGAAAACGTCTTTCAGAACCCGTTATGGGCATTATGAGTTCCAAGTGATGCCGTTTGGGTTGACTAACACACCAGCAGTATTCATGGATCTCATGAATCGGGTGTGTAAGCCTCACTTAGAAAAGTTTGTGACCATGTTTATCGACGATATTCTGATCTATTCGAAGAGTAAGAAGGAGCATGAGGAGCATCTAAGGCTTATCTTAGAATTGCTCAGGCAGGAGAAACTGTATGCTAAGTTTTCCAAATGTGAGTTTTTGACTTCGACGGTAAAATTCCTAGGTCATGTGATTGATAGTCAAGGAGTTCATGTAGACCCCGCTAAGATTGAAGCTATTAGATTGGGCCGCTCCGACGACCCCAACCGAAATTCGTCAATTTTTGGGATTAGCCGGTTACTATTGAACATACATTGAGGGATTTTCGAAAATAGCGAAGCTGTTGACCAAATTAACTCAGAAGAATGTTAAATATGAATGAGGAGATAAGGAAAAGGAAGCATTTCAATTACTTAAGAAGATGTTGTGTAGTGCTCCTATCTTGGCATTGCCTGAAGGTAGTGAAGATTTCGTCGTTTACTGTGACGCTTCGCATAAAGGTTTGGGAGCTGTTTTGATGCAACGAGAGAAGGTGATAGCTTATGCTTCCCGACAGCTCAAGAAGCACGAGAAGAACTACACCACCCATGATTTGGAATTAGGTGATGTGGTTTTGCCTTAAGAATATGGAGACATTATTTGTATGGAACCAAATGTGTTGTGTACACTGTACATAAAAGTCTACAACATATCTTGAATCAAAAAGAGCTTAACATGAGACAGCGACGTTGGATAGAGTTACTAAGCGATTATGATTGCGAAATCCGCTATCATCCCGGTAAAGCAAACGTCGTTGCTGATGCTCTTAGTCGGAAGAAGAGAATACCACCGTTACGAGTTAGGTCATTGGGAATGACTATTGTATTGCCGTTACCATCTCCGATATTAGAAGCTCAAACGGAAGCGTTGAAAGCTAGAAAACCGACCTGCTGAGAATATCTTTGGGATGGCGGAAAATGAGAATGGATTTGTTAAGCGTTCTGATGGAATCTTATGCTTTGGAGACTGTAGTTGGGTACCATTGTATGGAGGAGTTCGCGAATTGAATATGCATGAGTCACATAAGTCAAGGTATTCAATTCATCCTGGGTTTGACAAGATGTACCAGGATTTGAAGAAATTGTATTGGTGGCCAAACATGAAGGCAGATATAGCATTGCACGTCAGCAAGTGTTTGACATGTTCAAAGATTAAGGCAGAACATCAGAGGCCGTCAGAGTTTTTGACGCAACCAGAACTCCCAGTTTGAAGTGAGAGCGGATTACGATGGACTTTATTACCAAATTACCGAATACAGCTAGCGGTTGTGACGCTATCTGGGTATTTGTCGATCGACTGACTAAGTCTGCTCATTTTCTAGCGATTAGCGAAGATGATAGCATTGACAAACTTGCTAGGTTGTACGTGAAGGAAATAATTTCGCATCATGGTGTTCCAATATCGATTATTTCGGATCGCGACAGTCGTTTCACGTCAGCTTTGTGGCGATCACTCCAAACCGCTTTGGGGACGAGACTTGATATGAGCACTGCTTATCACCCCCAAACCGACGGTCAGAGTGAGAGAACTATTCAGACTTTGGAGGATATGCTTCGTGCCTGTATAATTGATTTTGGTAAAAGTTGGGAGAAATATTTACCTCTTGCGGAATTCTCTTACAACAACAGCTACCATACTAGTATTAAAGCTGCACCATTTGAAGCTTTATATGGTCGTAAATGTGGTTCTCCAATTGGTTGGGCTGAGGTTGGAGACAACCAACTCACAGGCCCCGAGCTTATTCGTGAAACTACTGAGAAAGTGACTCAAATTCGTGATCGGTTGCAAGCAGCTCGTGATAGACAGAAAAGTTACGCCGACCAGAGACGTAAACATCTTGAGTTCCAGGTTGGAGACAAAGTGATGCTGAAGGTCTCGCCTTGGAAAGGAGTGATACGTTTTGGGAAACGTGGGAAAATCAACCCCCGCTACATTGGACCATTTCTAATTCTGGAGAGAATTGGGCCCGTAGCTTATTGGTTGGAGCTACCACAGGAATTGAGTAAGGTTCACGATGTGTTTCATGTGAGTAATTTGAAGAAATGCATTTCGGATGAAACACCGGTTATACCGATGAAGGATATTCGAGTTGATGAGAGTTTGAACTTCGTGGAAGAGCCTATCAAGATATTGGATCGAGAGATAAAGCGACTCAAGCGCAGTCGTATTCCGCTCATCAAGGTTTGTTGGAATTCCCTTCATTGACCGGAATTTACGTGGGAACGTGAGGATGAGTTTCAGAAAAGATATCCTAAGCTTTTAACTTCATAGAGGGAAAGTTCCGAGAGAAACCCGGGACGGGTTTCTTCTGAGGCTGGGAGGATGTGACAACTGGTAATTTAGGGAGACTTTTAAAACCCGCATTACGTTAGAAGTTTGATTTTTAATTAAATGTTTGGAATTTTATCCGTAACGAATTTGTGAAATTGGAACCGATGTTTTAAATTATGAGGTTTATGTGGTATTGAATTCGAATTGTTGATTTGTTATGGAATATATATTGTGAGTTATTGTTGAGACGTCTTTGTTGCACTACGTCGACTCCGGTACTAGGAAAACCTAACGAATTTAAAAACTTTTGGATAATGGTCCCGTCTATAATTTAAACAAACGTTCTCATATTTAAATGTTTCGGGGGTGTCTTTGGGAATTAATGGCGACGTGCAAGAATATATGTTGGCGACATTTAATATTTTTGAGAACGAGTAATTGTGTTACGGGAAAGCCAATTAATAAAGTTTCATAAACACTAAAGTTTTCGTGGCTTAAATTGGAAAAAGAAAACTAGAGTGACAATTTTGTAAAATTCGGGTATAATACCCCAACCCTAACACCTCATCCTCATTATCATCACCAAACAGCCTCTCCTCTCTTCTCCTTGGTTGCCGCCACCTGCAAACCCCAACACCATCACCACCGCCGGTCACCACCACACACCGCCACCACCAAAACACTCCATACACACTCCTATTTCGTGTGTTGTACCACAAGTGCCCAAAAGAAACCCCCCTCTGTTTCTTGATTAACTGTCGCGTACAACACCACACACCACCACACCACCACATTTTCTTGGTTTCTACTTGTTTTGAAGGCGAGAAAACGCATTTTACGCATCAGGTTTGACTAATCCGAGTCAAATCCGGTTTCAATTTTTGATTTGGGTTTGGATTTTTAAGAGTAAAAATGGTTTTTGATATGAAAATAAAGATGGTATCCTTGGGTGTCGACTCACAAACCTTATGGCGCTCGTATTTAATTATTTGGGTTTGATTGGATGGAGGTTGTGGCTCGTTAGAGCTAAGCCGAGACCTTATGGTCTCGGTGTTGTGTTTATTTAATCGATGGAAGCTCAACGTGACCTCAAGGGTCCGTTTGGTTGTGGTCCTAGCTCGTTGGAGCTCAAAGTGACCTCAAGGGTCCATTTGGTTATTGTTTGTGGCTCGGGTGAGCTTAACGTAACCCCTATGGTCCGTTTGGTTTGGAAGGCTTGGCTTGGCAACATGGTTTAAGGATCTATTTTCTCAAACTCTGATATGTATTTGTGGACCTATGTTTAATCTATTGGGCCTTACTTTGGATATTTTGGGATGAATGTAAACTCTAAAAACCCTGTTTGGTTTTGTTTTTACTTATGTTTACTTTATCTCGTTCTTTTATTACTTGTGATGGATAACAATCCCCGTAGCACCCCGAAAGCTTGAATAGTCTTCCGCTGTACCAAATTTTGGGGGTGTCACAGCATGTTCTCGTTCAAAGATGAAAAATCATACTTTTTTTGCTTACGTAAATATATGAATAATTTGGTTGTTAAAAATAAATTTCTTGTGATTTCCTTACTATGCAACACCTAAGAAAAGAATATGAATATGGATATTTTATGTGAAAGGATGTTTTTGATCTCCGGTTCGGTATAAGCTCTTCTTCGTCATCTCAAGGTTCTTCTAGATCTGCACCAACACATATAAGTTATTTTCCGGGACCGTACGGATCTGCACCAACACAACCAAGTTGTAACAAACCGGAATTTTCCAAACTAATTGTAAATAATAAATGCCAATTTATTATTACCTAACTATTCATTTTAGCATTCATGAGCTTGCATAATTATTTACGGAAAGCAAACCCGCACCCTGTGGCTCACAATACCTCACTGCATTGTTTATTTTATCAGAAAATATGAATATTTTGTTTTCTGACTATTGCTGATCATTTACGTATTAAAACGAGAAATATCTCGCACACGACACCACACGCGTATCGACACAATCCAAGTAACGGCATAAATTCGATACTGGTTATCCGGAATTAATAAATCTTGTTTTTTTTATTACTATTATAAAAACGCCCTCGTTAATAATATTTTTTTTTCGTGCTCACGCTAACCTCGAAAACTCAGTTACACCGGAACTCAAGGGAACACGGAGTACACCTAAAACCACTAATCGAATACTCACTCTTATTTAAATTAACCCTTACTTTTATTTACACTAAACCTTTTATTATCTACCCCCACTTTTAATTAAAAAGTAAATAAAACAAAATAAAACCAAAATAAATAAATAATATATACATATAATCGATCTTATCTCTTTCTCGTTTATCCTGTCACACACACCCCACGTTTCTGCTACTACGCTCCATCAATCTGCCATAGCCATCCCCACCATCCTGCCTCTTATCAGGTCTGTGGAATGATGACAACATAACAACAAGAGCTGTCCTAGCACTAGCAGACCTGATCTCCCTTGTCTCACCCTTGAGGTCAACGCGCTAAATGGTTATAGATGGAAGAGTGAGAGCGATTTTAGCTTCAAATGGATACTTCCCAACTGAAAATAAAGAAAGAGGGAATAACTCTTCTTATTTTTATTACCTTTTTATAGTACTGATCGATCCAAAGGTAAACCACATCTCAAACTTCACTCAGTTCACACAATCAACTGTGGTGGGATTGCTTGCTTGGATCGGTTTGGATTCATTATTACTCAAAGTTTTTGGTCTACTTTTCAATCGATTCACCTTTCCTTTGTAAGGCTCTGGTAATCCTTGTTCTGTTTTGTACTCGTTTGTATATGTGAATAATTCCATGTTTTGGTTAGTTTTGTTGGCTGTAATCTCATTTAATTTGAAGTGATATGATCGATTATATTTTTTTGTTGTTGTCTTTGTTGTTAATAGAATTGTGTGGCAAGAAACAAACCCTTAAAAACTAAAATAAAAATCAGATGATATGGCTCGGTATTGGAAGTGTTGTCTTGGTTTGCTTTTGCTCAATTTTGCTCATTTGATTCGTTGGTGTAGGAGTAGTAACGTATAAAGTTTGTGGCTTATTTGGTTAGTGTAAAACCTGTCAAAAACCTATGAGTCGCATATGGGTTTACTTTGGTCAACCACTGCTAAACGTTCAGTAAGTATAACTTGAATAGTCAAAATTTTGGTTACAGTTGGTTTTGCTTGAGTACCCTTATTGAGGTGTTAAAATACAGTTTGAATGATTTGGGAGTTAGAAGCTTAATTTTGGTGTTAATTGCTTATTACATAAGCTCTCACGAGCTTATTTCTTTTCTTTTTGACTTCGGTACAAAACAGTGTTAGAATATGACAATCAAAGTACACGTATATGCGGAAGCTAGATCAAGTATAACACATAAATATTAACCAAAACATAATATGAAACATACCGTGGTGATTCTAGCCCGAACAAGAATCAAATAAGCAAGTCTTGAACTTTAAGGAATTAGATCAATGATAAACCCCTTACCGTTTTGTCTATCGATCTCTTGCTAACAACTATAGTGAGTTGTTACCTCGTTCTTGTACACACAAATTAAACCGTATGAAGGTTATGCAAGTAACTACACAAGAAAGATTTTTGTTTAACAAAAATCAACTCACAACCCCAAGAGGGTGTTTGCCAATCGGTTATGTACCAAAAGAGAGAAGGAAAAAGTTAGGGATAATTGTGTGCACAAAAGATTATGAAAATGGTGACCCTAGGTTTGATTATATAGTAATTAGGTAGCTTAGGGAACAAGCTAGGCAAAGGGTTTCCCCTTTGTGTGGTGTTCGGCCGACCCAACCCTAAGGAGGGGGTTCTAGACCCTTCCTTGGTTACCAAATTACATAAACAGCCTTTTTCCATCTTTTGTCTAACGGTCGTTAGTCCCTTTTCCGTTAAGTACTAACGGTCGTTAATATCTCGTGTCTAATAATAAATATAATAAAACATTTATTATTTTCCTTAATACTCATTTGTAATGTGTGCAATCCCGAGGTCTCGAGTTTGATACTAGACATTTACACATTAATATTTATACGAATATTTAACAGCTCCTACTCGTATATTTATTAATAGTAAAATGACATTGGTTAGCGTCTTGCAACACTCCAATGCCCCCAGCACGACTCGAGCTAGGTTTCCTGTAAAAACCTTGAATGATTCATCATTATAATTATCCCTTTGTTTCTTATACCACATTTAATAAATATGTGAGATTCTTTATTAATATTTTGTTTCTCGTCTCTTTATGATTGAACAAAATTACCAAAACATCTGAACGTATTCCAGATAGACTTTGGGCGTGGCCACACAAACATTTTGTCAACCCTACGAGGGGCCCAACAGTATTAAACTTCTGAACAAATCAGAAGGAACAAATTCTTTCTTGACTACAAGAATAACCCATGAACTTTGCAACACTTTTGAAAACAACCCTTATAACTCCCTGTTACGGTGAGCGGTAGATTGCTTCACAAAAATGCACTACATCCATGACTCTTATCTGGTATCTCAAGTCTGAGGATAACTTCAAATATGATTCTCACATTAAATATTAAATCATATTGTTAGGATAAGTCCTATACTCAATTCATTGAATATCATGCGAAATTGGTATGACTACGCATCAATATACTTTCAAGTATATCCTAAACCAATACTCAAATTTGTCTTAGTTTAATGATATTCCCATATCATTAATCGACAACGGACAATGAATAAATAAACATAACCAATATTTTATTCTATTAAAATAATAATTGTACATTACATCCCTTATCCAAATACTAATCACAAATAGGCATGAAACTTTCAGCCAAACGAAGTCCTATGCCTTCAGCATGCTTGTAAAGCTTGGTGCCAGGTAGAGGCTTTGTTAACTGATCTGCTAAGTTTTCATCTGTGTGAACTTAGAGCATTTCGATTTCACCTATTTCGACTTGTTCTCGAACATAGTGATGCTTAATCGGGAAATGTCTGGTGCCTCTCATGATTCCAGGTTCATTGGAAAATGTAATTGCAGCTGAGTTGTCGCAATACATTTTTATAGGTCTTTGAATTGAAGGCATAACCCCAAGCCCTGAAACAAACTTCCTAATCCAAACAGCTTCCATTGCAGCTTCTGAAGCAGCTATATACTCACTTTCTGTTGCAGACATTGCTAGTGTACTCTGCTTTCTGCTCCTCCAATCCACAGCTCCTCCATTAATGACAAAGACATAACCCGTCTGAGACTTCGTATCATCCTTATCACCTTTCCAAGAAGCATCGCAGTAACCTGTAACATCAAGTTCTGCAAATGGAGTACCCCCATAAACTAAGAACATATATTTAGTAGCCCTAAGGTACTTAAGAATATTCTTAACAGCAGTCCAGTGAGCTTCACCTGGATTCTGCTGATATCGACTGGTTAAATTCTGAGCAAATGCTGCATTAGGCCTTGTGCTTTTCACCGCATACATTATAGATCCCACAACCAAAGCATAAGGGACTCTCTTCATGCGTTGCACCTCTACAGGTGTTGAAGCACAAACTTTATTGCTCAAGCCATGTTGTTCTTGCGTTGGCAAATATCCCTTCTTGGAATTTTGCATATTGAATCTCTTCAATATTTTATCAATGTAAGCACTTTGGCTTAATCCAATTAATCACTGAGATCTATCTCTATATATCTTGATTCCCAGAATGAATGCAGCTTCCCCTAAATCTTTCATAGAAAAACACTTTCCAAGATATGCCTTAACCTTTTGCAAACTTGGAATGTCTTTTCCCATGATCAATATGTCATCAACATATAAAATAAGGAAAATTACATCACTCCCACTAGCTTTGTGATATACACATGGCTCATCAAGATTTTGAGTGAATCCATACTTTTTAATCTCACTATCAAATCTTTTATTCCATTGTCGTGATGCTTGCTTCAATCCATAAATGGATCTTTGAAGTTTGCATACACGATTTGGGAATTCTGGATTCACAAACCCCTCAGGCTGCGCCATATAGATGTCTTCATCTAGGCAACCATTTAAGAAGGCGGTTTTGACATCCATTTGCCAAATCTCATAGTCATAGTAAGCGGCTATGGCAATAAGAATCCTAGCCCTAATGTCAGCTACAGGAGAAAAGGTCTCCTCATAGTCAACACCAAAAGTTTGAGTATAGCATTTAGCTACCAAACGGGCCTTATAGGTGTGTACAATGCCATCCATATCAGTCTTTTTCTTATAGAGTCATTTACTCCCAACTAACTTGGCACCTGGAGGTAGGTCTACTTCTTCCCAGACTTCATTGTCTTTCAAGGATTGCATTTCCCCATTCATAGCAACCTGCCATTTTTCCTTTTCAGGAATATTCATGGAAACCTTATAACTAGTAGGCTCATCAAGATCCCCTAGTAAGTTATCATCACACTCTACATTAAGACATAGACGTGTAGGAGCTTTCACAGGTCTAGTTGACCTTCGAATGGGAACCACTTCAACTTCAAGTGGAGGACCTAAACTTTCAGGTTCCACAGGAAGTTGGCTAGTGTTTTCAGAAGGTGCTACATCTTCATGATCGTCTTCCAAATCATATACTCTCCTACTGAATTCTTGAGATATGTGCTCCTTTTCCAAGAAGTCTCCATACCTTGCAACAAAAACTTTGTTTTCAAGTGGGTAATAAAAGTAGTAACCCATAGTTTCCTTAGGGTATCCTATGAAGATGCACTTTACTGATCTTTGTTGGAGTTTTTCTGCTAAGTCACGTTTAACATACGCCTCACAACCCCAGACCTTTAGATAAGACAAGTTAGAAGCTTTTCTAGTCCATAACTCATATGGTGTCTTATCCACCTTCTTTGTTGGAACCATATTCAAAATGCGAACCGCAGATTCTAAGGCATAATCCCAAAATGAAAAAGGAAGAGTTGTTAGATTAAACATAGATCGTATCATGTCTTGCAATGTACGATTCCTTTTCTTAGATACACCATTTTGTTGTGGAGTATATGGAGAATTAAGGTGCTGGACAATTCCCTCCTTAGCTAAGTAATCTATAAACTCTTGACTCAGGTATTCACAACCTCTATCGGATCGAAGAGCTTTAATCTTCTTTCCAAGTTGCAACTCTACTTCTGCTTTAAACACTTTGAATGTTTCAAATACCTCATGCTTATGTTTAAGTAAATAAACATAACCATAACGGCTGTAATCATCCGTAAATGTTAAGAAGTAGCTAGCACCTCTCCTTGACACATGTCTAAGTGGTCCACACACATCTGTATGAATAAGACCAAGTAGATCATTAGCCCTTTCAATCCTATTCTTAAAGGGTTTCTTTGTCATCTTCCCAGCAATGCAAGATTCGCATTTATCAAATGATTCATCATTGATCTAATCTAAAAGCCCATCATGTTGCAGCTTTTCCATGCGAGCCTTGCCAATGTGAGCAAGTCGACAATGCCAAAGATAAGACGAATCCAGACCTTTCTTGATTTGCTTATTGTTGATGCTATACATTGAATTATTTTTAAACAAAAGCATTATCATTATCATTCATATCAATTTCAAAAACACCATTCACAGCAATAGCATTAAAATAAAATACACCATTTAAAGAAACTGAAATTCCATTGCTAGAAATAGTATGATCAAAACCAAGGTTCAACAAACATGAAAATGAAATTACACCTCTAACAATTGACGGTGCATAATGACAATTATTTAAAGATAGTACTAGGCCCGAAGGCAACACTAAATTAAAAACTCCTATAGCTTCAACTTCTGCATGTGCTCCGTTACCCACGTGCAAGGATTGTTGTCCATAGGCCAGCTTTCTCTCAACTCTAAACCCCTGCAAGGTATTGCAAATATGAATGCCACTTCCCGTATCATATACCCATGAATTCAATTTAGGAGTAAGAGTGAATAATTCAATCATAAAGAACGCACCTGAAGTGCTGGGGTTACCAGACTCATTATTCTGCTTCTTCTGTCACAATTCATGAATGTAGAGAGGACAATTGCGCTTCCAATGGCCCTTTTCATGACAGTGGTGACAAGCCTGATCCTTCTTTTTTGGAGGATTCACCTTGTTCTGCTTAGGCTGATGCTGTTTCATCTTGGGTTGTGGTTGATAGGCCATGACCTGCTTGCCTTTATCACCTGTCCCTTTGTTCACATGCGATTTCTTCTGGATTCTCCCCCCATGAATCGCCAACACTTGCGGGGTAGGAGCCTTGACCTTGGTTGGTAGACTTTTCTCATAATCAACAAGCAATGCGAGTAATTCTGAGACTGTCTTCCCCGAGCAGTGCATGTTGAAATTCTGCACAAAACCAGCAAAGTCCTTGTGTAGAACCCAAGAAACACCTTCAGGAGGACGAGGTTGATCAAAATACGCCATTATTCTAGAGAGAGAAAGTAGAGAGAAGGTGAGGTGAAACAAAGATGTTTTTATTATTATAAATTATGTTGCACACCCACACCTCTCAAGTGAAGCCTTGAGAGGTATTTATAGGCCTTACAAAAGACAACTTTTACAATATTACATTAGTAGTCCCTGCACTTTATGCATTCTAGTTGTCTATTCCAATTCACGTAAATATCGCTCAGCTTCATTTCTAACAATCTCCCTCCAACTGGAGATATACGTGAATTGGTTACAGTGATTCCTAACAAGTAAAATAAAACAATCAAAGTAAGCGCAGCAATGCTGAGGAAGACTTCATAGCTCTTTTCTTCATAAATATCCCCAGCAATCTTTGTTTACTTGTAGACGAATCACTTGCTAATCTAATTGGGTTATTACTCCCTCCCAATTAGTAAACCATTTTCTTTTACATGCTCCCTCCCAAATAGACAACCCGTTTGATATAACCTTGATACTTGTTGAAGAAGTATCTTTGAATTCTGCCCAGATAATCTTCAGTCTCATGCACAGCGGAAAATGAATCTTAGACTGATAATATGTAACTTCTTCACTGGTTTATTTGGGGAGCATCATATTGTCATCTTCAACTCACTTAGAATGCTTCCAGTTCTTCAATAAAAGCCCCGATGTACACATTTCTCCCTCTTGGATGATGACGATTTCTCGGAATCATCATAAATATGTGTACATATATATCAACTGGAAGCAACATACAAATCAATACCCCATGAGTGAAATGGCAATAACTATTCTCTCTACAATTCATCTCAGATCAACCTCTTTTCACTTCCATTGGCTAATAGTAAGTGACCACGTGCGGAGACAACCCGATATGACAAACTTGAGTGTGAAGTAAAATTCCCCAGACTTGTGACTTACGCTTGTACTATCCTGATTAAGAACCTATATGAGCACAACAACGTTACTCCTTACAATATAGGTAGTGGCATATACCTAACCATCCATCCTTTATTGTATATCCATCTCTTGAACAATCCACAACCTTGTGTGACACTGAGCACTACAACGTAACTCCTTAAAGTGATAGCTATTGTGAGCATTAAGAACCAACTTATGCGTTTATAGATCTCACACATAGCTAGATGTCCAAGTCTTAATCACTATCCCATGAATGCTCAAACAAGGATCTTCAAAAGTCTTCATCCAACCAACCCCTAGACCTTGAGATACTAAGTACACGCACCCGTGAAACGTCACTTCAAGCTCAAATAAGTAATAAACAAATTATCCCCGTAGTCACCTTTTGATAACGTTCAAAATTTAGCCATTGATCTTTGGTGAATCTTGATCAGGATCTTTCAAACAATTCGTGGTGTGTTTTTGGTGAAGCTTGACATTCAATCTCGTTGATTCGTAGTGATTTCGGATTTTCCCTCCAAAAATATAATTGGAAAATCTTCTCGCCCATAATTTGGAAATCACTACGAAATGCAATTCTAAGGTTACCAGAAAAATTTGAGTATGAAAAATTTGTACGCAAAATTTCGCCGAAAAAAATTTGAATTTCGGCCTAAAAATTTGAATTTCGGGCCAAAATTTTCAACGTTATACCAAAATTTGAATCTCGCGTAAAAATTGGTCGTTTAGTCTCCTCTCAAAAATAAATTTTACTCAAATTTTCCAGCCAAAAAACTTTTTTTTTTTTTTTTTTTTTTTTTTTTTTGGTCTAACTCGATAAACCATGTAACTCGATAAAGCTCCTAACTCGGTAACGTTTGTAACTCGATAACCATTCCCTCAAACTCGATAAATGCTCCTTAACTCGATAAGTCCAATGAAATTTTGGCAGAGTTTCGTTTGTCCGTAACTCGATAATATCCTTACTCGATAAAACGATAAGGTTGATTCAGCCAAACTCGGCAATAGACAACTTCTAACTCGATAGTCAGCTCCCAAACTCGATAAACAGACACCAAACTCGATAAACAGACACCAAACTCGATAAGCCTAACTCGGTAAATAACTCCTAACTCGATAAGAAATTTGCTAACTCGATAAGAAATCCAATCCAAACTCGATAACACATCCAAACTCGATAAACAATTTTCCTAACTCGAAATTTTTTTCTTAACTCGACAAAAATACATCCAAACTCGATAACATGCCGATGAACAGTAACCAGATTCGATTTTTTTCACCAAAAAACACGATTTTACACCCAAAAACACCACGATTCGCCCCCGGTTAGCTCTGATACCAATTGTAGAACCCAAGAAACACCTTCTAGAGGACGAGGTTGATCAAAATATGCCATGTTTCTAGAGAGAGAAAGTAGAGAGAAGGTGAGGTGACACAAAGATGTTTTTATTATGATAAATTATGTTGCACACCCACACCCCTCAAGTGAAGCCTTGAGAGGTATTTATAGGCCTTACAAAAGACAACTTTTACAATATTACATTAGTAGTCCCTGCACTTTATGCATTCTAGATGTCTATTCCAATTCACGTAAATATCGCTCAGCTTCATTTCTAACACCTTGTTAAGGGACCTGTTGATCAAGTGCACTTGCACATTGTCGGGGTAACCAAATCCAATTCTGTGAAGTTGATCAAAGTATTCTTTTATCTCATTCACATAATCTTCAACTGGTTTACCATCACCATGCTTGCAGTTGTGTAGCTTGTCAAGTTCATCATACAACTCAACTACAGGAGACTTTTCATAAGACTTTTGAAGTTCTTCAAGCATGTCTTTAGGAAAGTAGTACTCAAACTTCATTTGTAACTGAGTACTCATGCTAGTGAGCATTAAAAAAGCAACCTTATTAAACTTAGCATGTTTCTCCCTCCACTCTGCCTTAACTGCTTCTGATTCAGTAGCAGCAGGCTCAGCTGGGCATTCATCGGTCAAGAAATTGAGCTTACCGGCCGCCCTCAAGATAATTCTGAGCTAATGGTACCAATCATTGAAATTCTTTTCAGTCAATTTTCCCTTTCAAGATGACTCTTGAAAGCAGAAATCACAGTTGGGTTATCGGGTTGAGCCATATCTACAGATAAAAGTTCAAACATTAGTATTTTCGATAATTAATATCTTCAAGAAAATATAATACCCAAAGGCTATATTCATATAACCAACAAAATTTTCTTGAAAATCTAGGATCCAACTTTACATAGATTCCACCACATCAGTTGACCTGCTAGTGGTGAAAGTATAAAAGATGGTAATCTGTCAAACAATAATTGGCAAACAAGCTTTCCAATTCCAAGATCATTATGGGATTTACATCAAATTGATTCATCAATTTGCCTTGTAAGCATGTTTCATCCCATCTCATGCCTTAAGTTCTAGGTCTCACGCACATCTTAATTAAGTCGTCTACCTTAGAAACTGTAAAATTACTATCTATGGTCTCACGCATTAACAAAATTTTACCTTGTTATAATAATTTAGCCTAGGTCTCACGTTTACTAAATTAAAATTTCAAGTGTTCCTTATAGATAGATGGCATGTAATTTAAATTTTAGGGTATTCAATTTTGATGTGTTAATCAAAATATGTATAAAGATGCATGCACTCATCTTTATAGCATAAGTTTAAAAAAAACTTTTTATTACCAATTCTTGAAATAAATACACAAAGTTTTACTTGAGGTTAAAAAACCTCAAGATGACTTTGTTGATATAAGTTATGCGTAAAAACATTATTAATATTTTTCGATATCCCTATGTTTTGACGATCACAAAATATAAAATCATTAAATGGAAAATCATTACGTAAATAAGTATTTAGTGACAAAATATTATTATATCCAACTAATTCACTTAAGGTATGAATAAACAAGTGCCTAATACATTTTATAATCAAAGGAAGGTTTATTTACTAATTACAAATTATATAAAATGGTATAAACATTTTATATATTTAAGAAAAACATTTTTGGTAATTAAAGGAAAATGTTTATTTCATAATAATTAAATGAATTCAAATTTTTACCCAAATTCAGTTAAATTTTCACCAAATAAATTTTCCCCAGAAAAGACAAAAAATCTGACCGTTTTCAATGGGCGGCCCCCTTAATTTTAAGGTGGCCGGCACACAATTAAGGGGGCCGACATACGCTCCTGTGTCAGATTTCTTTGCTTATAAATACTGGTTCAAATCTGAATTTTTTTCTCACCTTTTGCACTAAAACTTTTTGTTCTAATTCTCTCAAATCATCTTCCTAAAACCTTTGATCATAAACATATTAGTTCTTGTTTTCAATTGATACTATCCATCCTCATTCAAAGTGCAAGAGAAGAATACTTCTCCAACATCTTGTTTAGAAGTATTGAAGTGGTGTGTATATTGTTAGGTGTTGTGTAAATTATTTGTAAAGTTGTAGAAGGTGTGTAATTGATAGATCTAGGTGGGTTAGTAGTTGTCAATAGAAGTAGTGAAGAAATTGTTGTGTTGTGAAGAGGAAGTAGTGAAGGTGTGAGAAGTAGTGTAGTAGTAGTGTTGTGTATAAATAGTGAAGAAGGTGTGTTGTGGTGTGAGATTGGTTCTAACTATTATTAGAACTCGACATTTAGCTTAGTGTCGTTAATCGGTGTAAGCAAAAGTTGTGTAAGGTTTCTCCGCCAAAAGGGAGCTCGTTGTGTTAGTGAAGAAAATTCTCGAGTAGGAGACTCGAGGAGTGGAGTAAGGCAAGGAAGGAGACCTTGTAGCCGAACCACTATAAATCCGCCGTGTCTTGCTTTGATCTTTCCATATCTTGTTCATTATCCTACTTACATCTTTATTGTTTACATACTCATATATATTTGCATCTAGTTGTAGCTTGTGATATTGTGCTAAAATTGATTTCATACAAAGTTCAAACAAAAGGTTCATTCACAAAATAAAGTTTTTATAAATAACCTAAAAAGATACAATATATATATATATATATATATATATATATATATATATATATACACACACACTTATACTAGTAAAATTGATCATTTAGATTAAGTAGATTTTTACAATAAACCTTGTATCGAAGTTTTTATAAAACAAAGTTTTAAAATCTAAATTGACGTAAAACTATTCAACCCCCCTTCTAGTTTTTCACAGACTTTCGACAAGAATGATTTTAAAAGAAAATCGTTTAAGACGTATTCGTAAGTGTGATAACCAAGGCAGATTCTAAGGCTCTTTCCAAGCCTTCTTACCACGACTATGAATTTTGTCTTAAAGGAGTTACTTTTAAAAACATGTTGTACAAAACATCAATCAAGCAAAATTTTATGGATTCAATCTCAAAATAATGAAGTACGAATCTTGCTAGTCTCGCCTTGGAGCGAATTACCGTGCGAGGCGAACCGTTGTTGGCATATAAGGCACCGCAAGATTCAATCTTTATCGCTTAAAGTTTCACCATTATTAGTCCATATTATTTTCTTTATAAAAAATCACCCTTTTATTGCTTACAATCATGTCAAACAATTAAAAACAATAAAACAAGTAATCAAAGACAAATAAAAAAAAACTAATAATAATAAAAGGTGTAACAATTAGCCACATGCAATCTTTATTAGAAAAGATCCTAACAAAATCAATTCTAGGTTTTATATGTATATAATCAACTAGGGCCTTCACCTCTTGATGGAGATGAGCCACATACATTGACAAGTCAATTGCGTAGGCCAAAGTTAATCATATACCACATAGCACATAAATTGATTTTAATATATATATTGGGGTCTTCCTCAATTTTAAATCTATCTAATCATGTGACAATTAATAAGTAATGAATAGATCCATGACTATCATGCATGATTCGTCACGGATTAAAGCATAACAATTACCACATAGGTCACAAGATACGTTCAAATAACTGGTTAATGACCTAGGGTTTCTAATGATTACATATTAATCAAAAAACCACAAACCCTAATTAGGGTTTATGTGGAAATCGACCCCCCATAAATTAGGGTTAGGGTTTCAAATTTTTCAAAAAAATTTAAAAGAAAAAACCCTAGATCAAACATGTATCTAAAACAATTAAATATTCAATTTTTATTATGTTTTAGTAATCAATTACATGTTATACATGGCTCGTGATGCCACTGTTAGAATATGACAATCAAAGTACATGTATATGGGGAAGCTAGATCAAGTATAACACATAAATATTAATCAAAACATAATATGAAACGTACCATGGTGATTCTAGCCCGAACAAGAATCAAATAAGCAAGTCTTGAACTTTAAGGAATTAGATCAATGATAAACCCCTTACCGTTTTGTTTATCGATCTCTTGATAACAACTATAGTGAGTTGTTACCTCGTTCTTGTACACACAAATTAAACCGTATCAAGGTTATGCAAGTAACTACACAAGAAAGATTTTTGTTTAACAAAAATCGACCCACAACCCTAAGAGGGTGTTTGCCAATCGGTTATGTACAAAAAGAGAGAAGGAAAAAGTTAGGGATAATTATGTGCACAAAAGATTATGAAAACAATGACCCTAGGTTTGTTTATATAGTAATTAGGTAGCTTAGGGAACAAGCTAGGCAAAGGGTTTCCCCTTTGTGTGGTGTTCGGCTAACCCAAGCCCAAGGAGGGGGTTCTAGACCCTTCCTTGGTTACCAAATTACATAAACACACTTTTTCCATCTTTCGTCTAACGGTCGTTGGTCCCTTTTCCGTTAAGTACTAACGATCGTTAATATCTCGTGTCTAATAATAAATATAATAAAACATTTATTATTTTCCTTAATACTCATTTGTAATGTGTGCAATCCCGAGGTCTCGGGTTCGATACTAGACATTTACACATTAATATTTATACATATATTTAACAAACAGCCCCACGAGGGGTGTGATTGGTTTGTGTCCATTTGTTGTGATTCGGTTCAACAAGACCCCCAAGTAGGGTGCTCGTTGTACTTGTCCTTGGCTCAACCACACCCCGAAGGGTGTTGGTTCGTGTTTGATTCGTCGTGTGACAGCCAATCAGGGGTGGCTGCTTGCTGCAATACCGCCCCAACAACGGGCATTTGGTTGCTGCAATATAGCCCCAACAATGGGGTGTTTGGTTCCGCATATTCTCAGCCCATCAGGGGCATTTATTTCAGCTTATTTTCAGCCCCAAAAGGGTGCGTTTTGTTGCTGATTTTTTGCACAAAAAGGGTGCATTTGGAGCTGCTGATTTCAGCCCCTAAAGGGTGCGTTTTGTTTGTTTATTTGCTGCACAAATAGGGTGCATTTAGAGCTGCTGATTTTGGCCCCAAAAGGATGTGATTCGTTGCTTATTCTGCACAAAAGGGGTGCATTTGGTTTTGCGTATAACAACAAACTAGGGACGTTTGTTTCTACTTGTTTTCAGCCCACTTGTGTTTACTAAAGGGTGCGTGAGATACAGAATACACCAAAGATAATCTTTGCCAAATATTTTACTTTCATTTATTAGTCTAAAGATATATCATAGTAAGTAACAAATAGAAGAGTGTTGTGTGATGCATACTCTGATCGTCATTCTGATCGGGTCACATTGGTTGTTTCGTCGGCCACTTCACGATTCATTCCCGACTCACTCGACTCCTTTATACTCGACATTAATTTATGACATACTTTAAATCTACTAAACATATTTTATAAACATGTCATAAATTATATTATTAGTCAAAGCTTAATTTTCTGCAACGTTAAAACAATGACGACTGATAATTTCCTTAGTACAACCTACTATGATTTACTTACACTCTACGATAACTTATTTTTAAACAAATAATATAACAACGGGTTATTATTTATTGTGACAACATATACACGGGTCATACTCAATTTTATAAAAATCCTACACTTATAACTTATAAGTGTATTTTTAAATGCAAACTCTTTTAAATAAAGTCAACACATAAAATAATTTCTACACACGTCTATTTTTTTTTACAAATATTTAGCTATATATACTTTTAACGACATCCTTATAATCCGAATTCGTCTACTATTTATAAGTATTTGTAATTACTTTCCGTACTCCGTCTTTCGGTTTTTGTCGAACCGAAGATTTACTTGTCTTTGATACTCTTATTATTGTCTACCTATGTATTCATACACTTCCAAGAGCATATACTTACGAGCATCTAGAAAACTGTTTTCAAACTTAAATGCTGCCACACAAGCAACAACGACACAAACACTCTCGAACTATTAAACTTGTTTAAACTTCATCGAGTCTCAACCTTGAAATTGGGAACTAAACTTGCCATACTAATCTAGGTCGCGTGTCGGTGCCGCACATTCTCACTACTTGATACATTACTTTATTCAGACTCCTTTATTGAGGTGAGTTCATGGCCCCTACTTTTACTTGCTTTATAAATGTTTTAGGGGAGAATACATGCTCTTTTTTTAACTAAACTCAATGCTTGCTTATTTGGATACGCGAATTGTATACTCAAACTTTGCTGCATGGCTGAAATACTTGATTTTGTTATTCGAAAGCATTATGTGTTTACTTGTTACATACTTGATAATTTTGGACACAAGTGTAAAATTTTAAATTGTTTCCAGATTGCCTAAGTTAGGAACCGGTAGCTATGTAGAATCTTGGGTGCGTTACCACCTACTTTATTTGGGTACGTTGATACCTACTTTGGGTGCTCGGATATACACCTACTTTATTTGGGTACGTTGATACCTACTTTAGCTGCTCGGATAGACACCTATTTTAATTGGGTTTGTTGTTACCTACTTTGGGTGCTTGGATAGACACCTACTTGATTGCTCAGTTAGGGCAGTTACCGACAACTTATGGTTTCGGTGACATGAACTTAGGGCAATGACAACATTTTTTATGACATGGTTTTTTATAATGTTCATTCTTGAAAACCTTGTGGTCCACATTACTATTCATTCAAAGGTAAACTTTGTTTTTCACGACATAGTAGATGACACAATGATCGCAAAGCCCATTTTTTGAACTCGCAATGCTTTTATGCAAACCTATGAACTCACCAACCTCGTGTTGACACTTTTTAGCATGTATTTTTAGGTTTAAGGCGATAGCTAACTGTTGAAGGCTTTTGGCATGTGTTGATTTAAATAATGCGTAAAAACGTTATTAATATTTTTAGATATCCCTATGTTTTGACGATCACAAAATATAAAATCATTAAACGGAAAATCATTACGTAAATAAGTATTTAGTGACAAAATATCATTATATCCAACTAATTCACTTAAGGTATGAATAAACAAGTGCCTAATACATTTTATGATCAAAAGAAGGTTTATTTACTAATTACAAATTATATAAAATGGTATAAACATTTTATATATTTAAGAAAAACATTTTTGGTAATTAAAGGAAAATGTTTATTTCATAATAATTAAATGAATTCAAATTTTTAACCAAATTCAGTTAAATTTTCACCAAATAAACTTTTCCCAGAAAAGACAAAAAATCTGGCCGTTTTCAATGGGCGGCCCCCTTAATTTTAAGAGGGCCGGCACACAATTAAGGGGGCCGGCATACGCTCCTGTGTCAGATTTCTTTGCCTATAAATACTTGTTCAAATCTGAATTTTTTCCTCACCTTTTGCACTAAAACTTTCTGTTCTAATTCTCTCAAATCATCTTCCTAAAACATTTGATCATAAACATATTAGTTCTTGTTTTCAAGTGATTCTATCCATCCTCATTCAAAGTGCAAGAGAAGAATACTCTTTTCATCTCAAATCAAGAAGTATTGAAGATTAGTTGTGTAGCTTGTAATTATTGTAAAGTTGTGTAGTGATTGTAGTTGGCAGCTCTAGGTGGGTTTGTAAATCTAGTATTGAAGAAGTTGTGGTGTAAAGTAGAAGTAGTAGTGTGTAGTTGTGTAGTCGTGGTGTGTACAAGTTGTGAAGAAGGCGTGTAGTGGTGTGAGATTGGTTCTAGCTACTATTAGGACTCGACATCTAGCTTTGTGTCGTTAATTGGTGTAAGCGAAAGTTGTGTAAGGTTTCTCCGCCAAAAAGGAAGTTTGTTGACATAGTGAAGAAAACTCTCGAGTAGGTGACTCGAGGAGTGGAGTAGGGCGAAGAGGTGCTTCGTAGCCGAACCACTATAAATATCGTGTGTTGTGGTTTGATCTCTCTATCTCTATCTTTTCATTAATTTTATATTTACGTTATCATTATTTAGTTAGTTAGATTAAATTGTTTGAGTTGTGCAAGTGTTGAAATTCACATAAATAAGAATCGAAGTTTTTATCAAACAAAGTTTTTAAAATATAAATTGACGTAAAACTATTCAACCCCCCCCCCCCTTCTAGTTTTCCACAATTGGCATCAGAGCTACAGTAAACAAGATTTTTAAAATAAACTGTATTTTAAAACTTGAAACGATCTATAGAATCTGAAAAATATCTAGAAGGTCAATCTATGCAAAGACCATCACTATTTGAGAGTGATCGTTTTCTTTATTGGAAAAATTGATTCGAAACTTATGTGAAATCAAAAGATCTAGATCTTTGACATGTTATTACTAATGGTGATTTTCCTCCTATACAAAATAATCCTGAAACCAAAAGGGATGAAATTGTACCTTTTGAAAAACAAAATGATGATTTGAAAAAGAAACTTGCTAAAATAATGAGGCTAAAATGGTTATTTATAATGCGTTACCACACAAAGAATATGAAAGACTTTTATGTGTAAAACGCAAAAGATATTTGGAACTCTTTACTAATCACTCACCAAGGTAATAGTCAAGTCAAAGATAATAAAATAGATCTTCTTGTACAACAATATGAACAATTTACGATTCCGAAAGAGGAATCAATTGATAATGCTTTTGCTAGATTTAACACTATCATCACAAGTTTAAAAACACTTGATGAGAATTTTTCTAGCAATTCTTAGGGCTCTCCATCTAAAGTGGCGTGCTAAAGTGACGGCTATTGAGGAGTCAAAGAATCTATCAACTCTACAACTTGACGAGCTAATTGGAAACTTGAAAGTGTATGAGGTGATAATAAAGAAAGATTCCGAAATGGTCAAAGAAAAAAGGGAGCAAACCAAGTTAATTGCATTAAAAGCAAAAAAGGACTCTAGTGACGAAGAATGCTCAACCTACGAAAGTGAAGATGAAGAGTATGCCATGGCCGTAAGAGACTTCAAGAAATTCTTCAAAAGACGAGGAAGATATGTTAGACAACCGTTTGATGAAAGAAAAACATTCCAAAGAAACAAGGACGACAAGACTAGCAAGAAAGAAAGAAAGTGCTTCAAGTGTGGAGATCCAAATCATTTTATCGGAGAATGTCCGAAATTATCAAGAAGTCAAAACCACAAGGCCTTTGTAGGAAGAGCATGGAGTGATAGTGACAACGATGAAAAAGACACAACGAAAGAAGAAAAGTGTCTCATGGCAAGATCTTCCGATGAGGTACGTTCCGAAATCGAATACTATAGTGATGATAATTTATTGATAAATGAAAAAGATTTAGATAGCGAATATAGTAGATTATGCAAACTAGGACAAAAATTCATAGCTAAAAATAAACTACTAAAACACTCTAATAATAAATTAAAGGATGAAATTCTTAAATTAAAAATAAAACTACAAAAGCTAGAAAAAAGAAAAGAAAGCATTATAGAATGTAAAGAATGTCTAGTCGTTAAAAATGAGAATAAACAACTTAAGGAAGAAATTATTAGATTTGAGAAATTTTAAAATAGTAGTCAATCACTTAGTAAAATAATTGGCTCTCAAAGAATTGCCAAAGATAAAACCGGCTTAGGATACGACTCAACCGAAGCATCAACTAGTAAATCTAAAAATGTAAAGTTTGAAAGTGAAACTAGTGAACTAAAACCTTTAGAGTTAAAACCAAAGTATATACTTTTGAAAGATAGATTAGTACCTATTGCAAGTGATGAAGAAATTAAAAGCTTTCATAAATCATCTTTAAAACCCAAAGTAGAACCCCCTAAGCCAAAAATAAGATCTAAAACTCCACCAACTAGAAAACCAAATAGTCCTCATCCTAGGTCTAAAACTCCTCAACCTAGAGTAAACCAAAATAGACGAAACTTTCACAATAATCATCAAATGTGGAACTTCAATCCTTGGGGAATGATTCCACCATACATGCACCCAAGTCAAATGCATAACGTCTTTGGACCAAACAACTTTGGTCAAATAAGACAATGGGGACCAACAAGATGAATTTGTCATACCTTGGCAAGCTTGGTTTTCTATCCGCTTTCACATGATCATGAAATTTGTTGAAGACTTTGAAGATTTGCTTGTTGAAGACAAAAATGTACACGTCTCTTTTAAATTTCTATGTCAAGATTGCATGCTGATGAGGCAAAAAATGAACCGCTTTTAGGGGGTCATTTTAGCCCGGATTCAAATTTATTTGATCAAATATTGCCCTAAATCGTTCCTTTTGTCATTTTAGGTACTTTTGGAGTGAATTCTAGAAAAGGAAGCATTTTGGACGTTTTTGGAGCATAAAAGTGAAGAAAACGGCAAAGTCTTAATTTTCCTTGCTGGGAACAGTACCTGACGGCGTCACATGCTCCTTAATGACGGCGTCAAGAGTAATACAAGAGGTGGAAGTGGATAAAATCCGCGACGATCTAGAAGAGTTTTACACTTCGGACATGACGTCGTCACCATAGGCCGTCATGGTCGAAATACGAGTGACGGCCCAGAGTAGAAGTGTACATGACGGCGTCAAAACTGGATCTAGGCAATCCGATTTCATTATGGGCGGCGAGTTGACGGCGTCAGAATTTCCTTCTTGACGCCATCACCCTATAAAATCTATATATAGTTTTGCGATTTTCATTCATTAGGGGGGAACAAGTAGGGTGTATCTTTGGAGAGAAACCCTAGTACGAATATTACAGCTTTTTCAAGGGTTTTTACCCTTTGAAACCTTTCATGTTCAATTGAGATAAGTACTGTTTCAATTCATTCAATATGTCTATGTGTTGTTTGAATATATCTTACACTTGTCTTGAATTTAACATGATTGGCTAGATCCCTTGTGTGTTTGCTTAGATGTAGTGAAACTTAGATGTTAATTATGGGTTGATTGTTTGTTTATAGTTAGGCTTAAGAAAACTGACAGACTTCCATTGGTGACATGCTTGAACGTCTTAAGAAACATGATCAGTGGTGTACTATGATTTTTGGTTGTATTTAATGCGTAGGAGAATTCTAATGATCCCATGTTAGGAGCTTCTAACGACTCGACATAGGAGTGAAGTAGGATCCTATAGAGTTAGGGAATATTGTACACGGCCCTACGACTGGTATTAAGGAATACGACCCGTCATCCATGCAATTGTAACAAAATATCAATCTGTAAAAGATATCTAGGGAGTAATGAAACCTAAGTAAACACAACTCTCCCTATTATTGTTCACACCAATAGTTTAATTAGATTTCATTTCATTTTTTTGGTTATTTTATTTTGATTGAATCTTTAGTTATTGGGTTAGTTGATTAGCAACTAATTTCGCCCACTCTTCAAAAACCGAGATTATTAATTTGCTTTTATAAAACATAAAAATACAAAAGGAATCATCCCTCACCTCTAGACCTAGTTTTTAGGCTTTCTAATCCTAGCGACACTATTCCTGAGTTGAACGATCAATCCCCCAGTACTTGTCACTATACTATACTACAACGATCAGGTACACTGCCTGGTGGGGGTTGTAAGCTTCTCGAGATCCCTCGAGAGGTAAAGCCTGGTGTGATTCCCACGTATCAAGTTTTTGGCGCCGCAGCCCGGGGAATAGTTATTGTCTAGGTTGGAATTTCTTTTTATTAGGTCTACTTGCTAGATTCCTTTCTAGTAAGATTTTTATTTTTATTTTTAGCTTTCTTGTAGTCTATCTTTTCTTTGTGTCTTTGTTCGTCAAAACCTTTCCGTTGACTCTTCCGTTCACCATTATGAAGAACGTGAATCCACCAAGTCCGACACTAGAGTTTTACCAAAAAAAATATAATTACACCAGTTTGGATATACCAAGATGGAAGAATGAAATGAGGAGGACAGGATCTTATATTGATTTTATTGAGTACCTTGAGAAAAGAGGCCAAGTGTATAAGAATTTTAAAGAATTCACCTTAGGAGCTCCATCAACCCCTCAAAATGCCTCACTTAGTGAAACCTATGCACCATATGAGCCTTCACCTAGGATAGTTTTGTATGAGCCACCTAGCTGCATGTCATGGTTAGGCACTACCATAATACATGATGAACACATAGGTGACCTTGATGTGATAGAGGATTTAGCCGAACATGATCACATTGATAAAAAGACCTAGGTTTTATGATCGATGATGATGAATCTCAAGAAACACATGATGAATCTTTTGGGCAATTTGTGTATAACAGTCAGAATATTGAGGATGATCCTTATGATTCGGATATAGAAGTTGAGATGCCTAGAGAAGCACTTGAGATACTTGGGAAAATGTTAGGGTTGGATTATAATGAAACACATGTTGAGGATATAGGTGATCTTGACACAAGGAATGATGAAGTAGATAACATAAGCTCACTAAGTACCCCACAAGTCCTACCATCATTTAAGGCACACACACCGCCCGTGACTTACCCGGAAGAAGTAGAAGAGACTATAGGAACCTCAATTGAGGTAGAACCCTTGGACCAAGCACAACTAGAGAATATAGGTTTTAACACTTATAGTGATGACCTTTCTTTTAGTTCTAAGGAGGTTCCTAGTTTTGATGAACCGGAGCCTCAACCAAAACCATTACCTAATCTTCCATCGTTAGATGTAAATTTAGGAATTGAAATAGGTTCCGATCCACCCATCAAACCATATAGTCCGGGTAGTCTTAGTAAAAGGTAGTGGACTCTAAGCCTTGTAGAGAGGAAGCCAATATAGGAGTGGAAAATGACCTTACATGCTTACATCACCCATTTATGATTGATCACAAGAAACATTATGGGTTTAAACCGGGTTTATTAGGTCAAGATGGGTCCCCAACTAGTTGTCTCTTGAAGTTGATTGAAAATGCTCCCTTTCTAGGAGAAAATCTTAATCCACCCATTAACCCGATTGAATTTGGTAAGGTTATGATGATAGGAGCACACCCCTTTGAGCATATAATTCATCCACCACACCTTCCTCGCGAGGCATATTTCCACCCTAAGGGTGTGTATCGCTACTTCCACCCGCACTTAATCCTAAGTGTAGGGAAAACCTCCCCTATTTCCATTAAATATGGGTAGAGTCAGGCTCGTGACACGTACAAAAACAAGCGCTTCTTGGGAGGTAACCCAAGCCCGTTTTATTTGTTTTATTTGTTTGATTGTTTGTTCTATTTTATTTGTTTCCGTATGCATGCTTTATTTTTATTGTTGGTAGATCCTGTTTCAAAACTAAATTATGAAAATGCTTTATTTTGTTGTTTAATTTCGTCTTAACTTCATATAAAGGTATTTTGCAAAAGCTAAGTGTAAGGGGAAACCCCAAGTTTGTTTTTAAGAACGAAAGTGATCATGATTCTCTACAATATTAAATGAACATGTGTATTAGTATTTGTTAGAGTCAAATGCTAATATCGAGTCATAATGATGTTTTGCAGGATTTTCCAGGAAGTAGGACATAAGTTTTTCCAGAAAATTTCTAGAAACTTAACATAAAGATTTCTGCTGGTCAATTCTGACGGCGTCAGGAATTACTCCTGACGGTGTCATGTGTAAAATTCTGGAAATTTTGCTAGTTTTGTTTTTCTAACGGAGTCTTGAAGTTTTTGTTAATTCTTTAGTTTTATAAACTCCAGGAAATCTGCAAACATTCATTCCGCAAGCATTATATCTTACATTGTTTTCTAGGATTTGTTAGTATATATAGATTGCCGCCTATTTTACGCGAGGTTGCCTTGTTTGTTTTCTCAGGTTTAACAGGTTACATATGACAAGAAGATGATTTATATTTCTGGAAGGGAAGCTTTGATTGTTCATTTTCTTGGAGGAAGATCCAACCTTGTTACCTCACTATCTACACCGAACGAATCAAGGGAGTATTTGATTTCATTCTTTTACATGTTTCACTTTTATATTCTTTAATTGAACATTGGGGACAATGTTCATCCTAAGTGTAAGGGGAGGGTAAATGATGATACCTTATAGGATACTCTTACACTTGATTTTGTTTGTTTGATGATAGGTGTGTAATAAAACTATAAGAAATACTTGTTAGTGTAATTTTAGCGCCAAATTTAATTTTTTTTACAACATTTAGGAGTGAAACTTTAGCCTTAGCAAGCGTCTGATGGATAGGAGTTGTATGACTAGCACAAAACCGTACTATTCAGAAAAATTTTCCACCCAAATATGTGAGGTTCGCCTTTAGATTTGATAGGAAAAGCATTCATTATTAGTGCTTATGAGTGTACCGGTAGCATTTAGATTCTATAACTTGCGTTAGTGATGCGTCCCGAGACCATTAGTGAGACTACATTAGTGTAGTAGGATTTACTACATGATAAGAGGCATTAGGATCACCCTTGTGTTAAACATGTATCATATTTACTTGACCATTTAAGTCATATTACTTGGCTAGTAAAGTCAACTAATTTTTCCCACACCTTAGCGTTGTACTCATTTTTAGTACACGAAACCCCTAGTACACCCCTCCGAGCCTATCTTTTCGTTTCTAACTTTAAGCATCTTACTTAAAGGAAGAATTTGTTACAACCGACTTAAATGTACAACCAAATCGCCTTAGCCTTCCGTGTATGCACTCATCTTTAGTGCATTATTGTTATTTGTTTAAACCCTTAGTTAATTGTCTAATTGATTACATGGTTGCTAAGTCGAGTCATATCCTTGTACATATTATTTTGGGATGATTGGGACTCATGGGTAAAGTACTTGTGTTATGGAGTAATGGGGAAGAACATCATATATTAGCCCCATATGTGCGTTAATCTTAAAAGTACTCCAAGTGTTTTGATTATCTTGATTCGAGTCATTAAATTAGTTTATTGTAAAGTATGTAAAAATTCAAGTGTAAGGGGAATGTACATTCCCTATGATGTATTATTTTGGATAGTAGGGTAAAAGTGTATGCAAAAAAACAAAAAAAATAAATAAATAAATAATTAAAAAAAAATCGAAAAAATCGAAAAAATTAAGAAAAAGAAAAAAGAAAAAAAATAGAAAGAGAAAAGAGAAAAACATACGGACTACCATCCCGTTTCATTCTATGTTTGTTTTATGTTTTTGTTATTTTTGATTTATTAGCTTAAGTAGAGTCTAGTCTTGGCTTAGCAACGCCACATTGTACATGTAATTAACCAAGATGATTAACTCACCACCAGTAAAGATTGCCTTTATCCAACAAAACCGTGTATTCCATAACCCTACACCTAACGTTATAACCTTTTAAAAGACGCCATGTGGTGGAGGTTTGATCCTTTCCCAAGCCTATGGTAATCTATTTTGCTATGACAGGTAGTGAGAGATGTTTTCCATTTCCATATTGTGATATATACTTTATTACACTCGAGAGATGTGAGTATCTAAACACTATTTGTGAGGTGCTAGTGTATGACCTCCGTTCTTGTCTTTGGTCTTTAGTGGAACGATTATTTGTGGTAATTACTTTTATATTAGTGTTAAATGACCCCTAACTTGTATTTTGATTAGAATAAAAGCGCATTTGCTTGAGGACAAGCAAATATCAAGTGTAAGGGTATTTGATGAGGCGAAAAATGAACCATTTTTAGGGGGTTATTTTAGCCCGGATTCGAATTTATTTGATCAAATATTGCCCTAAATCATTCCTTTGTCATTTTAGGTACTTTTGGAGTGAATTTTGGAAAAGGAAGCATTTTGGACGTTTTTGGAGCATAAAAGTGAAGAAAACGGCAAAGTCTTAATTTTCCTTGCTGGGAACAGTACCTGACGGTGTCACATGCTCCTTAATGACGGCGTCAAGAGTAATACAAGAGGTGGAAGTGGATAAAGTTCGTGACGATCCAGAAGAGTTTTACACTATGGACATGACGGCGTCACCATAGGCCGTCATGGTCCAAATACGAGTGACGGCCTAGAGTAGAAGTGTACATGACTGCGTCAAAACTGGATCTAGGCAATCCGATTTCATTATGAGCGGCGAGTTGACGGTGTCAGAAATTCCTTCTTGACGCCGTCACCCTGTAAAATCTATATATAAATTTGCAATTTTCATTCATTAAGGGGGAACAAGTAGGTTGTAACTTTGGAGAGAAACCCTAGTACGAATATTACAGCTTTTTCAAGGGTTTTTACACTTTGAAACCTTTCATGTTCAATTGAGATAAGTGCTCTTTCAATTCATGCAATATGCCTATGTGTTGTTTGAATATATCTTACACTTGTCTTGAATTTAACATGCTTGGCTAGATCTCTTGTGTGTTTGCTTAGATGTAGTGAAACTTAGATGTTAATTAGGGTTTATTGTTTGTTTATAGTTGTTACGGATGATTGTATTCGATGTTAGGCTTAAGAAAACTGACAGACTTTCATTGGTGACATGCTTGAACGTCTTAAGAAACATGATCAGAGGTGTACTATGATTTTTGGTTGTATTTAACGCGTAGGAGAATTCTAATGATCCCATGTTAGGAGCTTCTAACGGCTCGACATAAGAGTGAAGTAGGATCCTATAGAGTTAGGGAATATGGTACACGGCCCTACGACTGGTATTAAGGAATATGACCCATCATCCATGCAATTGTAACAAACTATCAACCTGTAAAAGATATCTAGGGAGTAATGAAACCTAAGTAAACACAACTCTCCCTATTATTGTTCATACCACTAGTTTAATTAGATTTCATTTCATTTTTTTTTGTTATTTTATTTTGATTGAATCTTTAGTTATTGGGTTAGTTAATTAGCAACTAATTCCGCCCACTCTTCAAAAACCGAGATTTTTAATTTGCTTTTATAAAACATAAAAATACAAAAAGAATCATCCCTCACCTCTAGACCTAGTTTTTAGGCTTTCTAATCCTAGCGACACTATTCCTGAGTTGAACGATCAATACCCCGGTACTTGTCACTATACTATACTACAACGATCAGGTACACTGCCTGGTGGGGGTTGTAAGCTTCTCGAGATCCCTCGAGAGGTAAAGCTTGGTGCGATTCCCACGTATCACATGCTTAGTTTAGTATCTAGTTTATAAATACTATAGCTTGTCTTGTAACTCCTCATAACCATTATTCTTATATATATATATATATATATATATATATATATATATATATATATATATATATATATATATATATATATATATATATATATATATATATAACAGGAGGCGTTACACGTAGATAAATCAAGAAAACGTCACCTCATTGCCCAGTAATTGTAATTAGCAGCCATGTCATCGCATTCTGGCCATGTAAGCAATTTTTATAATTAAATTCGGGTTTTTTAAAGTCCATGTCATCACCTTTTGTCCACCTAAGCAAAGATTAAAGGTATTAAAATTCGGAATTAAAAATTGGAGCTAGCATGGTTCGAACATGGGATGGTCTCCATACTTAAACAAACATCTCAACCACTGGACTGTTCCAACTTTTGTTATTTATTTTGCAAGTCAAAATTGATAAATAGCAAAATTGATAAAGAGAGTACCTACTTAATTTGAATTAGTATTCATATCCAGGATTTTTTCTTTCGTATGTTTAAAGGGTTTAGGGTTTTACAAGAGTTTGGTTCAAAACATTCGGAGACTCTTAAAACCCTAAAACCCTCAAAACATTCAACAAATGTGTCAAACGCTTTACTGATTCATCATCAAAACCCTAAATTCAATTAATACATAATCAAATTGGTTAAGCCTAATCTATCAAGCACCTTATTTTGTTTGCATCAGTCACTAATTTCATTGTCACAATGTGTTTTTGCACCCTCAATTGCTTCTGTATCTGAGGTATATACTTCAAAATCTTCTATATAATTCAGATGCCGCTATGGGGTGTTTGCTAATATGATTAATCATGTTAGTTATTTCTTAGTAGGCATGTTTCTATGCAGGATTTAATTCAGGTCTTTAAATATAATGACTTGGTGCCATTTTTTTAGGATAGCTAGAGTCATATGTATCACTGAATTTGGGTAATGTCCTGCCATCTATGGAGGAGATAGATCGACTATTTGTTACAAAGTAAGCTAAATTTTTTTAATTCACATGCATGATAAGATAAACCATTGTTAATGTATACCAACATAAATGTTACTACATGCCTATCATGCTTAACTAATTTTGATTTATTTAAATAGGGTTTATAGTGTTAATAATGTTTGAATGAAGGAAGGTGTGAGTGGATTTCGCTAATGCAATATAGTGGTTAACTGATTAAAGTATTGGAGTAAGCATATTAGTTTATGTGTCTCTAGCTATTGTATTTTCTGCTATACTAATGCTAATTTTGTATCCCTATTTTTAATGTAATTTTTGCATTGCCCATTGATGATTAAAAAAAGTTACCGTTTTGTCGATGATTTAATGTTTTTAATATGAATTTTGGGTTTCTTGATCAATATGGCTAGATTAATCGACTGTTGTAAAATTAAGTTGTTTGATGGTAGCACTTAAGAACGTGGATTAATATTGCATCTGGTCCAATATTTGCATTATTCACACGAATTGGTTAAATTTTTTAAATAACTAACAATATCTTCATAGTTTCCATGTTGACGACGTGGGTGGTGATAAATGATAATACAGGTGGTGAAGATGATGACATGAGAGATGAGGATGATGATAGTGATGAGGCATGGTAACAAAGACTCATCTCAGTGAACCATAAATCCCGCCAAGAGTTTGCTGAGTTCTACAAGAGTGCTCTTCTTTATTTGACATACACCTTAGTCGAATCCCTATCAGATTCATTTAAGCTGGTATGCAATCTCAACTCCTATTACAACTTTTGACATTTAAGTTTCATATGATATTGAATTTTCTTTGTAAATTTTTTATTTTTTTCTGTTTAGGATCTTGCTTTTGATCTATCTTTATCTGCATTGCTGGGAGAGAACGTCTACCACTTTGGGGAGCTACTTGCACATCCAATCGTAAGTATAATGACAACTTTCTGACATGATACTGTTTATATGTTTTCCGCCAAAACATGTAGATATCAACTAACATGTGATCTTATTCAACTCATGACTGTGTGATAATGGACAATGGGTCATTCTAGGTTCAAATGTGGTAATGTTGTAATAGAGATTGTAGTAAATTTCATTCTTTAACTCGAACTTGATTCATTTCTTTCTTCAAATTTGCCTATTGAAGAGAAAATGCAGGAGATGTTAAAGCCAAGTTCGTTATAGAATGTGCAAATCATCCTACTGATCCTGAAGTGGATGAGGTAACATTATCATTTGATTTCTTCAATCATTTAGTAACTACTACGGTAATTAGGAATAGATTTCTTCACCAAGTTTTAAAAGTTTATCTTACTATTTCTAATAAGATATGTTTTTATATAGATTCTATCAAAGAAAGGTGTGATAGTACTTCCTGATATATATGCAAATGGTGGAGGTGTGACAGTTAGCTACTTCGAGTGGGTTCAGGTATTAGAAGAAAATAGAAAAAACAATTATTGTTTGTAGTAAATTTACTGTTGCATATAATCTGAAGAAATTATGGGCAACGAATTGCTAGATGATTTAATGATGCACTATCTAGCTATGAGGTGAAGGAAGAACAATTTAAACAACAGGTATGAGTAATATATGAACATTTTAGTGCCAAATTTTTATAGAAATTCAAAGAGTAGTTTTTAATTATTATTTTTGTGCTGGACAGGAGCAATGTATAGAGGCATAACACCGTACCTTCTCCTATCACTACCCAATGAGTTTTGGACTTGCACTTAACTCCTCGGTGTTTTATTATGAGATCTTTAACTCACCTGACTGTGCTTGCAACCTTGCCAAGTAGGTAATTTGTTACCTTTGAGTGGTGAAACTCCTATTTTTGTTTCGTTGGTATTCTTATTTGTGACGTTTGGTTTTAGTACTAATCCAAAAGAGAGTTCCCACAGAGGACTTATTATACAAGTTATGCATACACTATTTCAAAAGATTGAGACGCTGAATGATCAATCGGAATTCCAATTGCACGTCTCCTTCATTGAGGTTACTTTCTATATTCTTTTAGTTGTAGAATACCAGATGATATCCATTTGTGCCTGATGTTCATGTTTGGGTTTCAGTTTTAAGATTATAAAAGAAGAACTGAGGGACTTGATGGATTCAGCCGTTATTGAAAGAAATAGTCTAGAAACATAAAGTATGTACTATTCTATATGCAAACTCTTTCCTATTATGTGCTCTTTTAGCTTCATATCGATAGATGCAATATCAGGGTCTTATTCTTTGATGACCAATACGCTAGCAGCTAGCCCCCTACTAAGTTGACCACTGTGAGTGTGGCCGCCTTTGGCAAACCTGGTAAATCACTGCCGCTTGTGTAAGATTGAAGCTAGACATGATGCAAACACTTGACCAACTCTACCAATACCCAATATACCAATTCGCCCTTTAGTCCGTTCGTTTCATTGGTGACCTGGTCTACTCTAAGCTTTTTGATCCAAACATACCTCATTTATGTAATGAGCTGATATACACATCTGATATATGAATTTCCAGCCTGATCCAAACATTATTTCTTTGTGTAGAGAACTGATCCAAACACCGATGATTTGCGGGATCACTTCAGTAAGTTTGGCACTGTATCTCAAGCTCATCTGGTGGTTGATAAAGATACAAAGCGATCAAAGGGAATTGCTTATATTTCTTTATGCATAGACAAATCTGCAGCTAGGTTTGAATATTTCTTAGCCCCATAGTTTTACTATCTAATGTAAATGTGCCAGTGTTTTAAGGCTCAAATGCATAAGGTCACTATTTTGATATAAAGAACGTGTAAAAGCTTATTCTAGAAATCCGCGACCGCGATATCATATAAACTATAATCTCTACGTATTGGCATATGAAAATTTTAGTCTTACTGATGTGATAAGTATGCAATATATGTTGGACCTAACTATAATTAAAATCATCGATTTCTGATTAAACTTTATTGATAATTGTCGGTCAAGTCATTTTCTATTTACTGTTGTATCTATTCAATGAATATCAAATATTTTTATTGCTTTCTGCATACTGATTCTTAGTTAGTCAGGCTGGTGGTGTGGATTACATTTTTGAAAGTTTTATCGGTATAGTCACGGACATGGTTGCATTGGTTTCTTGGCTTCAGTCAATTTACTGGGTGTGTTTAATGGGTGTGTTCAGAGAACATTTCCATCTTCATTAACGGCGTCGTCTATCTTAAAAGTATATTCGACTTTTCATACTACTCACTCATTCTCTCTCCTTCAGTTTTCACTAACTATTTTGCTATCATTTTGTAACAGCAAAATGCGGATCAACCCACACTAAATTGTACAAGTTCCTCACAGGTTTAATCACTGTTTTTTCATTTACGTTTAACTATTTCAATATGTATGTACTTTCATGCAAATGATTTTGTTGGTTCTGTAGATTAAAAGGGTAGTTTCCGACGCTAACATGAGTAAGAAACGTAGTGGTTGGTTTTCCACCGCGAAAAGAGTATTTAAACCTTTGAACAAGGATTTCAATGACAAGGTTAGTTTATGTTGACATATTAATATATCGATATCTGATGTATACTCTAGCTTTTTGAATTATATTATGTTGTTTTTTTTACGAAGGATGTGAACAGTAGAAACAGTTCATTTGATTTAGGATCCCTAATTTTTATGATGAAATAAGTGCGTTAATCATTATTCTTTAAAAGTGTTTATACATGTTGATAACATGTGATGTAGGGTAATGGGGCAAAACAAGTTCTTTTTTATGGGGTATTGGGGATTGACCCAGAACAGCTATCGACGTACATTTGTGTTCGGATTCAAGTTATGGGGTAAAGCCTATTATGAGTATTGCTGATTGGTTGAGTTCGTCTGTTGATAAATTAGGTGGTCAAGGGGTGTTTGGAATAGCTTAGTATTTAGGCTTTTATTATGTGAGCTTTAAATTGTACAAGTTCTTCTACATAATATGCAGCATTGCAGCTGAGGAGAATTAGTTTGGCCGATCAATACGCTCCCAATCGGGTTTTTTTTAATAAAAAAAATATCCTGATTGCAGGCACGCTAGATTAGATCGTCATGCGAATCAAGGCAAGTGAACTATTTAGGTTTCTATTGAGCTGACTACTATACATGATATAAATGACAGTTTGCTGATCCATACAAATATACGGGACATCCCTTTACAACCCAAGGTACATAATTTCTTCATTAATATTAGTTTACATAGAGTAAGCTGTATTAAATATATGTTTACATCTAACTACTGTAAAACATTCTATTTTTCATTACCTTATTGTTTACATGTCTATAAGTACTTACATTTGTTGTGCTATCAGGAACCTGAAGCTAGCAAAGAACCTGAACCTACGCCCGCACCTGCACCTGTTCCTGAAATTGAAATCATTGCCACTGAAACGCCATCTGATTCTAAACCAGTTGCCACCCAACCAATGTTCCTGTTCACATCGACCTGCACCAGTGGATGTAGGATTGAAAACAACCAGACCACTCTCTCCAATGGGTAGATGGATTAAAGACCAGAAAGAATTGAAAGGAGGAAGCATGAGCTTAGGACACGCAACACTCATTTGCATGCAGTGGCATCTGTTGCAGGTGTTTCTGCAGTTGTGGCTGCTCTTACTGCTTCTTCGACAACATTAAGCAATAATCCCACTAAAGAACAAGCAACGCATACAAAAGCAGCAAATGTAATAGCATAGGCAGCAACCCTAAATTATATATATGCCAACACTGGTGCATGGGTAACTTCTCTTGCAAGGCATAAGCCTTTGTAACCAGCATTTACAGTATGGCTTGGACGGAAGACCTCATTGATATCGAGCAGTTCTCATTTGGTGGGGAGAATCTTTTCTTATGCCTTATATCAAAATAGGTAATGCAAATTCTTATTGAGGTCTAATAGTCAGTTCTTCATGTTTCTGCATTACATTTTTTTTCATACAGGCATAACACGAATCTGTAGGCGAAAAAACAAATTGAGCAGCACTGAGCATCAGTCTCACAACTATAGGTGGTGCACTCCTCTTAGTTGGCTCCATTTTTTGTTTATTCAAGCAGATAACACATAAAAAAAAGTTAAGAACATCTATCATATAGCATAATAATCCAAAGACCTATGTAATGTGAGGAAAGAAAGATACATGGCTGATGCTTACTCTATAGTAGGGCCAAAAACAACCAAGTTACAGTGATGTTGAAACTGGTGTTGTGCTCCATCAACATGAAGGTGAAGCCAGGTGTAGAAAAAAGGAGCTTGAGGATGAGGAAAGGAAGCTTCAAGAGACATTGGAATATCAAAAAAGAATCGAGCATGAGGCTAAACAAAGGCATATTGCAGAGCAACATAAAAGTAGCTCAAGAGTGACTCCAACGGGTAATCCTCTTGATGATGAATGGAAACCTTTTAGGCTGGTGAGCATTTTTTTGTTGCTGTTATCTTTCTTTTTTTTGTATGTTATCTTTAATGGGAGGTTGGTAAATATTAAGGGAATTATGAGAAAAGAATTAAAATGATCACCTTTTCGGGTTATGGAATTTCATGGTAGTATGAGGTGGCTTACAAACTTTGATTTCTAGGAACCTATAAAGCAAAACAACGGTGCCCGGAGTCCCCCAGAAAATCGTCTTTGTAATGCTAAAGATGGTTTCCTAGAGAGGACAGGTACTGATTCTGCTTATAACTCATAATGCTCTTTCAGTCTTTTGTGAAACATGGTAAATAATTATTTATTGAGAATTGCCGTAGCTTACTTTTTCCTCGCGTGAGTGTGTGAAGCAATGACAACGGCATTCCTGTGTAGGCTCTCGAGCTTAGGAAGGTTGCACTTATTTAGTCATTAGTAGTTTTCAATTACTAAATAAAACCTTATGGTCAATACAGTTATACACACATAGAACAAATAATGTTTATAATTCTCTTGCAACATAGACGTTAATTAATAATAGCCATCACAGCACCATACAACTTCATGGAGCAAGTTATATTTCTTAATACATGTTGAGTTAGTGCATGGGCAATATATTTCTTAATACATGTTGAGTTAATTATATCAGCTATTCATATTCCTAAAATGAGCACCAAATCAGCTCTTTCTCCAAATGATTATTGAAGTGTACCCCTTACCACAACCAATGGAACATTTGATAAAAGTAAAATGCAGAATCCAAATCGGATAAAAAAAAACTTAATAGGATGTCTGAGGCGGCTAAACTTGATGTTACATGAATGAATTAGCAAAAGCCCTTTCAATGACACAAAGGTACGATTTTGGATGCCTATTTCCTTGATTTTGTTTGTAATTGATATAGTGTTTTTTATTTGTAATTTGAATTTTTTTTGGAATGCAGGATGAAGGGTGAACTCTGTAAACAGAGGGTTGATAATCACAAATCTAATGATATACTCTTTGAACCTCATGAGTAAGGCATGAATCCTTTAGAACAAAACTATTTCAATTTGTTTAGTTTTCCTACATTGAAGCATCTATTTTTTTTTTGACAAAATTTTTTTCGAATAAATTTTTTTTCTAAAAAATATTTTTTTTCGACAATATTTTAGAAAATGTATTTTTTTTGAAAATATTTTAGAAAAATATTTTTCTAAAAAATTTTCGAAAAAAAAATATTTTTTTTCGAAAATAGTTTAGAAAAATATTTTTTTTCGAAAATATTTTAGAAAAAATATTTGTTTCAAAAAAAATTTAGAAAAATATTTTTTATCGAAAATATTTTAGAAAAAATATTTTTTTTCGAAAATTTTTTAGAAAAATATTTTTTTTTTTAATTATTCGAAAAAAAAATTTATTCGATTTTTTTAATGAAATATTTTTATAAAATTTTATTTGATTTTTTTTTATAAAAGTGGAAAAACGAAAGAAAACGTGTAAAACTGAACCAAAACGTGTAAAAACAGACGAGAAAGTTAAAATAAAGTCAAGGGACTAAAGGTGAAAGTCAACCCAAACGATAAGGATCGTTATTGTAACTTTTATAACTGAAATAACGTTAAAGGATAACCGGTAAAAACAGACGCAAACCACAGGGACCGATAATGTAAGTTTTTTTATATGTTAACCTCCAAACCGGTCAACCAGGTAAAAATCCGGTCAACATTACGTATCTTGCGCCAATTTTGAAAGTTTGTTAGCGATATAAGTAATATTTTTAGTAGGTTACATATTTCGGTACTTTTGAGAAAGTATGTTGCGTATCTACAAACTTAGTCCTAATAAGAATAAGATAGTCAAACTGTATGTTCATGTTATCTACTTTGGAAATTTTGTTGTATTCATGCTTTATAATTTTTCTTGTGCAGCTGCATAAATCTTTTCTAAATTTGAAAGAATATGGTGAGACACTTAGAAGCTCTGAAGAGGAACTCCAGGTTAGTGTCCAATATTTGTAGCTAAGATATTAATAAGTAGAAATGGTTGTGTTTTGTTGATAATGGTTGTATTGAAATGAAATGGGTCAATGGGTTAATTTGGGCTAGATTGATCAATCAGGTTAAGTAGTAAGCTAAGTTGTTTTCCTAAAGCATATAAACTGTAAAGATCATATTATTTGATATATGTGCATTGTTGTAACTGTAACGAATGCATAAATTAGTTGCGGGTCATAATAACCTGAATTAATGTGTAATAAACTTTGTTGTTTTTGAGTTAAATCATGTGCGTCGAACTGTTATTTGAAGATGAAGCATGCTGGTAAAGGTCGAAACATGTAATTTTTTTGTTATGGTTTAATAGTTGACATGCTTGTCTATCACACTAGATGATATGGCTGAAAGCCTGAAACTGATGCTCTTCATTTGTCTTTTTCCTTTATTATTAGTGATGCGTGGGAATCGCAACATGCTTTACCTTTCGAGGGATCTCGAGAAGCTTACAACCCCCACCAGGCAGTGTACCTGATCGTTGTAGTATAGTATAGTGACAAGTACCGGGGGATTGATCGTTCAGCTTAGGAATAGTGTCGCTAGGATTAGAAAGCCTAATTACTAGTTCTAAAGGTGAGGGATGATTATTTTTGTATTTTTATATTTTTTTAGAAAGCAAGTAAAAATCTCGGGTTTTGGAAGAGTGGGCGGAATTAGTTGCTATTCAACTAACCCAAAACTAAGATGCAATCAAAATAAAATACTAAAAATGAAATTAAACTAATTTATACTAAGGTTGTGAGCAGTAATTGGAGAAAATGTGTTTACTTAGATTTCACTACTCCCTAGATATCTTTTACATGTTAATTACTTGTTATAATTGCATGGATGACGGATTGTATTCCTTAATACCATTCATGGGGTGGCATACATAACTCCCCAATTCTATGAGCTCTTATCTCCTCCTACACCATGCCCAGCACAACTATAGGGATTGTAAACATTGGCTCATGCATTAAATACAACCAATAAAGACCTAGTACGCTTCGGTTCATGTTTCTTAAGACGTTCAAGCATGTTACCATTTGGAGATCTGCCAGTTTTCTTAAGCCTAACATATAAATCATTCATCCAAGACAAGAATAAACAAGTAATCAACACATAATCAATATCTAGGTTTCATTAGATCTAAGCAAACACAAAAGAGATCTAGCCTAGCATGATAGAATTAAGACAAGAACAAGATATAGACAACCAACACATAGACATATTGATTGAATTAGAAGAACACTTATCTTAATTAATCATGCAAGGTATCAAGGGGTTGGAACCCTTGAAAAACCTGTAAAGATACACCAAAATCGTCTTTAGGGTTTCTCCCAAAACTTCTATCTTTAAATGTGAAAAACTAGAAAACTATATATAGGAAAATAGGGGTGACGGCGTCAAGAACAAAGGTGTGACGCCGTCATCTCGCCGCCAAATACTTCCTCGGAAGGCCTTGATCTACTTCTGACGCCGTCAAGGCCTAGGCCGTCACACAAATTACTCTTGACGCCCTGTATGTGACGCCGTCATCAACTACGGATTTTAATTCTTGGGGTTTGACGTCGTCATGAGTTTACTCTTGACGCCTTCATGTACTGTTCCCAGCATGGAAAATTGAGACTTTGCCGTTTTCTTCACTTTTATGCTCCAAAAACGTCCAAAATGGCTTCTTTTCCAGAATTCACTCCCCAAGTACCTAAAATCACAAAAGGAACGATTTAGGGCAATATTTGATCAAATAAGTTCGGATTCGGGCTTAAATAACCCCCTAAAAACGGACCATTTTTCGCCTCATCATATACCCTTACACTTGAGATTTGCTTGTCTCAAGCAAATGCGCTTTTATTCTAGTCAAAAGACAAGTTAGGGGTCATTTAACACTAATATAAAAGTAATTACAACAAATAATCGTTCCACTAAAGAACAATAGACAAGCTCGGAGGTCATACACTAGCACCTCACAAATAGTGTTTAGATACTCACATCTCTCGGGTGTAATAAAGTAATATAACATTATGGAAATGGAAGATATCTCTCACTACCTGTCATAGCAAAATAGATTACCATAGGCTTGGGAAAAGATCAAACCTCCACCACATGGCGTAAGCACCTAGGATAAACTATCAAAGAGGTCTTTTAAAGGGTTGTAACGTTAGGTATAGGGATATGAATTACACGGTTTTGTTGGATAAAGGAAGTTTTACTGGTGGCGAGTTAACAATCTTGGTTAATTACATGTACAATATGGCGTTGCTAAGCCAAGACTAGACTCGACTTAAGCTAATAAATGAGAAATAACAAAAACATAAAATGAACATAGAATGAAAAGGGCTGGTAGTCCGTATGTTTTTTTCTCTTTTTCCCTTTTTTTTTCTTTTTTTTTTTCTTTTTCTTGATTTTTTCGATTTTTTTTTTTTTTTTTTTTTTTTTTTTTTTTTTTTTTTTGCATACACTCTTACCCTACCATCCAAAATAATACATCATAGGGAATTAAAATTCCCCTTACACTTGAATCTTTACATACTTTACATTCAACTATTCTAATGACTCGAATTAAGAAAATCAAAACACTTGGAGCACTTTTAAGATTAACGTACATATGGGGGTAATAATATTATATTCTTCCCCATTAGTCCATAAAATAAGTACTTACCCATGAGTCCCAATCGTCCCAAAACAATATGTACAAGGATATGACTCGAGTTAGCAACCATGTAATCAATTAGAAAGTTAACTTAGGGTTTAACAAATAACAATAATGCACTAAAAATGAGCGCATACACGGAAGGCTAAGGCGATTTGGGTGTACATTTAAGTGGGGTATAACAAATTCTTCCTTTAAGTAAAATGCTTAAAGTTAGAAACGAAAAGATAGGCTCGGAGGGGTGTACTAGGGGTTTCGTGTACTAAAAATGAGTACAACGCTAAAGGTGTGGGAAAAATTAGTTGACTTAACTAGCCAAGTAATATGACTTAAATGGTCAAGTAATTATAATACTGGTTTAACACAAGGGTAATCCTAATGCCTCTTATCATATAGTAAATGCTACTACACGAATGTAGTCTCACTAGCGGTCTCTGGATGCATCACTAACGCAAGTTCTAGAATCTAAATGCTACCGGTACACTCATAAGCACTAATAGTAAATGCTTTTCCTATCAAATCTAAAGGCGAACCTCACATATTTGGGTGGAAAATTTTTCTGAATATACGGTTATGTGCTAGTCATACAATCTCCTATCCATGAGACGCTTGCTATGGCTAAAGTTTCACTCCTAAATGTTGTAAAAAATTTTAAATTTGGCGCAAAAATTGCACTAACAAGTATTTCTCATAGTTTTATTACACATCTACCATTAAACAAAACAAACTCAAGCGAAAGTGCATATGTAAGGTATCATCTTTTTACCCTCCCTTTACACTTAAGATGAACATTGTCCCCAATGTTCAAGTAAAGAATGTAAAAGTGAAAAAGTAAAGAGAATGAAATCAAATACTCCCCTGATTCGCTCGGTATGGATTATAGGTTGGCCGGGTTAGATCTTCCTCCAAGAAAATGAACAATCAAAGCTTCCCTTCCTGAATATAAATCATCTCCTTGTCGAACATAACCTGTAAAACCTGACAAAATAGACAAGACAACCTCGCGTAAAATCGGCGGCATCCTATATAAGTTACTAAATCCTAGAAAACAAGATAAGATATAATGCTTGTGGAATGAAGTTTGCAGATCTCCTGGAGATTATAAAACTTAATAATTCACAAAAACCATAAGACTCCGTTAGAAAAACAAAACCGGTAAAATTTCCAGATTTTTAACTCCTGACGCCGTCAAGAGTAAAACTCTGACGCCGTCAGAATGGACCTGCAGAAATTCTTATGTTAAGTTTCCGGAAAATTTCTGGAAAAACTTGGTCTTACTTCCTGGAAAATCCTGCAAAACTTCATTATGACTCAATACAAGCATTTGACTCTAACAAATACGAATATACATGCTCATTTATTATTGTTGTGGTTCATGCTCAATTTCGTTCTTATAAACAAATTTGGATCTCCCTTACACTTATCTTTTGCAAAATACCTTTATATGCAATTAAGACGAAGTTAAAAACAAAATAAAGCATTTTCAAAATTTACTTTGAAACATGAGCCACAAACAATAAAAATAAAACATGCATACGGAAACAAATAAAATCAAACAAACAAACAAACAAACAAATAAAACACACAAAACATGGGTTGCCTCCCAAGAAGCGCTTGTTTTTGTTCGAGTCACGAGCCTGACTCTACCCTTATTTAATGGAAATAGGGGAGGTTTTCCCTACACTTATGATCAAGTGTGGGTGAAAGTAGCGATACACACCCTTAGGGTGTGAATATGCCACGTGAGGTGAAGGGGGTGAGTGAATGGCTTCCTTCATCCTAAAACTACCCGGATAATATTGGTTGATGGGTGGGTCGGTTCCTTTTTTGTCTCCTAGAAATATATCTAAGGATGGGAAGTTGTGTAAAGGTTGAGGTTCCGGTTCATCAACATTAGGAAATTCCCTAGAACTAGGAGTAAGGTTATCACTACAAGTATTCAAACCTATATCCTCTAATGGTGCCTGGTCCAAGGGTTCTACTTCTATTGGGGTTCCTATAGTCTTTTCTACTTCTTCCGGGTAAGTCACGGGCGGTGTGTATGCCTCAAATGATGCTAGGACTTGTGGGGTACTTAGTGGGCTTGGGTTTTCTACTATCTCTTCCATCACATCAATATCACCTATGCGTTCATCTTGTATTATGGTAGTGCCTAACCATGACATGCAACTAGGTGGCTCAACTCTAACCTCATGTGTGTCGTATATTTTGGTGAAATCTATCCCGCTCATGCAACTAGGTAGTTCAACACTAACCATCTCATAATCTTGGTTTGATTCTAAGTTCATGTTCTTAGAAAGTAGGTCATCTCGCTCATACGAATCCACCAATTCGTTGAACTTATGGGTAATGGTTAGGAAGCTTTTCTCAAAATTCATCCAAAGGGTCTCACTAAAAGGAATTGATCCTAAAAATGATCGTCTAATAGAAAACACACATGCATAAAATTCATCAAACCCATCTAACTTTACACCTATCTCCTCTTGTATATATGTAAGATCACTTAAAAATTCATTGGAACAACAGGAGGCAAATCTATCCGAGTAAACTAATTGTTCCTCTATAGTTAATGATCTAAATGGAATTTCATCCGCCATGGAGACAAATGAAAATGGTTTCACAAACAAAGGGCACAAAGAAAAAGATAGACTAAAGAAATCCTAAAAATAAAAATAAAGTCTTACTAGAAAGGAATCTAGCAAGTAGACCTAATAAAAAGAAATCCTAACCTAGACAATAACTATTCCCCGGGCTGCGGCGCCAAAAACTTGATGCGTGGGAATCGCAACAGGCTTTACCTCTCGAGGGATCTCGAGAAGCTTACAACCCCCACCAGGCAGTGTACCTGATCGTTGTAGTATAGTATAGTGACAAGTACCGAGGGATTGATCATTCAGCTTAGGAATAGTGTCGCTAGGATTAGAAAGCCTAATTACTAGTTCTAAAGGTGAGGGATGATTATTTTTGTATTTTTATATTTTTTTAGAAAGCAAGTAAAAATCTCGGGTTTTGGAAGAGTGGGCGGAATTAGTTGCTATTCAACTAACCCAAAACTAAGATGCAATCAAAATAAAATACTAAAAATGAAATTAAACTAATTTATACTAAGGTTGTGAGCAGTAATTGGAGAAAATGTGTTTACTTAGATTTCACTACTCCCTAGATATCTTTTACATGTTAATTACTTGTTATAATTGCATGGATGACGGATTGTATTCCTTAATACCATTCATGGGGTGGCATACATAACTCCCCAATTCTATGAGCTCTTATCTCCTCCTACACCATGCCCAGCACAACTATGGGGATTGTAAACAGTGGCTCATGCATTAAATACAACCAATAAAGACCTAGTACGCCTCGGTTCATGTTTCTTAAGACGTTCAAGCATGTTACCATTTGGAGATCTGCCAGTTTTCTTAAGCCTAACATATAAATCATTCATCCAAGACAAGAATAAACAAGTAATCAACACAAAATCAATATCTAGGTTTCATTAGATCTAAGCAAACACAAAAGAGATCTAGCCTAGCATGATAGAATTAAGACAAGAACAAGATATAGACAACCAACACATAGACATATTGATTGAATTAGAAGAACACTTATCTTAATTAATCATGCAAGGTATCAAGGGGTTGGAACCCTTGAAAAACCTGTAAAGTTACACCAAAATCGTCTTTAGGGTTTCTCCCAAAACTTCTCTCTTTAAATGTGAAAAACTAGAAAACTATATATAGGAAAATAGGGGTGACGGCGTCAAGAACAAAGGTGTGACGCCGTCATCTCGCTGCCAAATACTTCCTCGGAAGGCCTTGATCTACTTCTGACGCCGTCAAGGCCTAGGCCATCACACAAATTACTCTTGACGCCCTGTATGTGACGCTGTCATCAACTACGGATTTTAATTCTTGGGGTTTGACGCCGTCATGAGTTTACTCTTGACGCCTTCATGTACTGTTCCCAGCATGGAAAATTGAGACTTTGCCGTTTTCTTCACTTTTATGCTCCAAAAACGTCCAAAATGGCTTCTTTTCCAGAATTCACTCTCCAAGTACCTAAAATCACAAAAGGAACGATTTAGGGCAATATTTGATCAAATAAGTTCGGATTCGGGCTTAAATGACCCCCTAAAAACGGACCATTTTTCGCCTCATCAATTAGGTACTAAGGAAGATGTCTTTTCAAGCATCAAGAAGTAGAAGTTACAAAATTTATACTTTTTAGTTTCTGTCTCATAATTTTGTGGGGAACTTTATATTTTCGATATTCAAGTGTAGTAATATGTTTCATGACAACATCTAAAATGCTCAAGTAGCTTTGGTCATTGGACCCGGAGGTGGTTGTTTTTGGTTTGCGAGATAAATTTTTAGTGGTTAAGTTTTGACGGTGGTTGTTAGGTACGATAGAAATATGGAATGGTTATAAAAAAATAGCTCATCTTTGTGTGAAATATATGCTCATATGTGTATCATGGCTGAATTACACACTCTTTTACACAAGGTGATCCAACTGGGTTGACCTGTGCACCCATTTAAACTGTTTAACACGTTACACCATTTAAATTTAGGTAGTATTTAGACATGCTTTATACTTTTTAGACATCTTATATAATTTTTATGGGAATACTTTTTTACGATTACCCGCCTTCTTTTGCTATAGTATATTGTGTCAACGATAATTATAAGTCATGCCCGCCCATCGGGCGGGCTTAGAAACTAGTATATATATATATATATATATATATATATATATATATATGCCTTTATGACCTAGAAAACTTATTAGTTGATTTTCTAGAACTAGAAATTGTTCGTTTACGAACCTTTTCTTTTCCCCTCTTTTGGCCTTCTTAAACTTTAACGTTCAAACATACTCATGTTGATGTAGAGAAATGAGTTGAAGAACCTATGGATGAAACAAACTCCCATCGTCTTTTGCATCCGTCTCCCTCTCTTTTTCTCGTCCTATAAACCCATATTATATATATATATATATATATATATATATATATATATATATATATATATATATATATACTTATTTTTATTTTCAGTATCGAAACCGCGAAAAAGTCAAATTTGACTGGGCGGCCCCATTAAAATTAAGGGGACCAGCAGTACAAAAATGGGCGGCCCCCTTAATGATTAAAGGGGCCGGCCATCTGACAAATTCCATACATTTTTCTTCCTTATTCTACTTACCAAGCACTCCATTTTTCTTTTCCCACTCACTCATACTGCTGCTGTGACGATTTTTAAACCCAAAACCATCCAAAATCCATTCTTTAATCTTCATATCAAGATCAATTAACAAAGGGCAAATACTTATAACACGATTAGCAACAAGTATTGTAAGTTTTTCATAACACATTTCTTTTAATTTCATCTAATTTGGTTATAATCATGATTTAGCATTTTATTTCAATTTCTTCAATTTCATCTTTTCTTTCAAATTGAGTCTAGGAATTCCATAACTAAATGCTTCCCTTAGGATTAGAATGTATAATTAACACTAGAAACTAATAATTACAAACCCTCTTGTCGAAATTTTTTGAAAAAGTTCATACACTCATATTCAAAATTTGCTTATACACATTGTTGAATAATGCTACAAAAACTTGTTAAAACATATCACATTATGGTTTTATAACTTATTAATCACAAAAACAAATTTTTCGGTGAAGTAAAAATATTTTTTGTTTGATAAGAGGGTGTTTGGATCATGTCCAAATAGTGTCGAAAATTATCCAATATAACCTCTATAATACATCATCATGAATATAAGTATAAAACTAGCATTTTAGAGTTGTCAAGATATATAATTCATATATATATATGTATATATATATATATATATTGACATTTTGGTAGTAAATTTTCTAGATAAAGAAGCGTTTGGTTTAACTAGAAAAATAGTATTTTTGAGTCAAATTATAAACCATTCTTTTCAAAACAAATCATTTGCATAAGAAACTTATTGGAAATAGCTAGTTATACAATCTAATGTACATCTAGCAAATTTTCATGATATATTAAGATTTTTAAAGGAGCGTTTGGATTATTCCGTAACAACTTGATAAACATCGTAAAATATATCTAACACATGTTAACATAAAAATAAGGAACATGGTAAACTACTTCTTAAGTTAAAGGTCTTTAAAGTCGAAGTACGCTTACGTTCCATATATGTCATAAAAATATAAACATTATATTTTAACGTTGACTTTATTTTAATTTTATTTTGGTGTTATTGTGTTTAGGTGAAAATGCCCAAAGTTATTACCGAAGATATTTCCTTAACCAAAAACTATATTCCCAAAGTTTCACAACTTCCCACCACCTCTCCTTCCATTGCTCGTTTCTGTCGTCAAATTGAAGATAGAAATATTCATGAAGGTCGTATCGTACATCCCACTTACTATCAATCTGATTTCATCGATCGTATGTTCACAAATATCCGTTTTGAATGTCTCTTCCAAATAAATGAACCGATTATTCCTCGCTTCATTCTCGACTTCTATAGCCAAGTCAAGGTCCAAACCGATGATTTTGGTTCCATTCTCATCTCATTCATGATCCAACATGAATTCATCACTTTAACTCTTGCACAATTTGGTCAAATCCTCCAAATTCCTTTCACCGGTCAATCCGTTTTCTCAAACGAATGGGATCTTGGTTCTCTTCAATATTCTCGTCCAACTTTTGGTCCTTATTTCTCCGAAATTCCTTCTCCACTCGAAATTCGTCAAATGCTCGGGTTAACCCGTGAAACCACCACTCGAAAAATTAAATCCAAAAAAGTCAATATCACCGAAAACCAAATTCTACTCAAAGAATTAAGCCCCGACATGAAACGTTGGGAAGAACTCATTCGTGAGAATGCGTTTGGTACCGAAGGCCACCGTAACCATCTCCCGGCTAGCCTCGCTCATATGTTGTATTGTATTGTTTCCGAACAACATTACAATTTGGCTTATTTCATTATCAAGCGCATTGAACGTGCAAGATCTACTCCTAAAGCAAATCTTCCGTATGGAATGTTCCTCACTCGTCTCTATCGTCATGTTATCCAACACTATCCCGATCTAGATGGTAGCATCAATGAGTCCATCTATCCGACCTTACATCCTCTCGTTCTTAAACAAACCCATAAACCTCGTAGTGATAAGGGTAAATCTCGTCGTCACAGTTTCCATGGCTCATCATCTCGTTGAGAGGATGACGAAGAGGATGAATTTATTCATCGTGCTTCCTCTTCCGATACGTTTCTTGAAGACTCGGAAGAACTTGAACAAGACGATTACCTAGTGCCATCTCCTTCCTCTCAAACTAACAAAGTACTATTTGAGCGACAAACCGATTTGCTCAATCAAAACCGAAGGATACGCGAGGAGATGCGAGGAGGCTTCAAGTCCATTGCTAAGACGATTGGAGGATTGTTCAAGAAGAAGAAGTGATGGGGTCTTTTTATTTGCTTTGGATGATCGTGTTTGTTGAACTATTAGTTTTTTACTTTTGTTGAATAATTGTTTCTTGTGTGCTATATTTCCGATATATATTCGGAAATTAATATTTGTTGCTATGATTTTAGATACACTTAAACTATGTTATTAGTTAACTTATTGTTATTAGTTGCTCTACATGTATGCATGTTTTTGTACTTGCTTTTAATCTATGCTTGCATGATTTGTGTATGATTATATATATATATATATAGAGAGAGACCAAAACTAAAATAAAATGTTCCAATAGAGCTTGCTGCAAACACAAAACCAAAATAAACCACTTTTAGAAAATTTTTGAAATTTGGTCGTCTGGAAATTTACCAGATGGGCGGACCCCATAATTAACACGGGCGGCCCCTTTAATTTTAAGGGGGCCGGCCATGAATTAAGGGGACCGGCCATCTGGAACAGTTTTTACACTGTTTTCTTTTGCAACTTGTGACTTATTTTGCTAGTACCAGCTACCATTTCTCTTAAAAACTAAACTGATTTTGGAATCTAACAATGCAATTTCAAATTAATACAACTTCTAAACATGATTCCATGCTATAGAACCCTTATACACCTTCCATCCACACTCCATTATCATCATCAACCTCAACCAACTCATCATGTCATCACCAAAAACCACCACCTCTAACAAAGCTAAGAAACAAAAACTTGTTATCATCCCACCAAAACAACTCTTTATTGATCTCACTAATGAAGACAATACCACTCCATCACCACCACCTCAATGTTCATCTCCTAGTGCTCCAAATGCACCATCCAAAACACCATCAACACATGGAACCTCCACCTCTTCTATACCATCATCATCATCCATCAATGACTACATCAACACTCACCTATCACCTCCACCAAGAGTACCACCACCACCACCTATTGAAAATGCATCCTTAGACATCACTCTTTCACTATCACCCATCACACCTCTTGATGCACATTTTTCACCATCACCACTCAACCAACCAAACTACAACCCCATCCCATGGAGCTTACTTGAAGCCCATTGTGACCCTTGCCTTTGTTGCATCCATAACCGTACCATCATTTTTGGCTTAAGAGATGAAATACATTTCATGTTTTCATACATTGAAAGCTTGTTTCCACAACCTCAACCAACAACATCCACTCCTCCACCACCAATATCAACCACACCTCCACCTCCATCAAACACACCTCCATCAACTCCATCATCTCCACCTACTACATTGCTCCTCCCAAACTAAGCATGGCTCATGGTTGGAAAATAAATTTGTTTAAACCATTTTGATGACAAGCTCTAGGAAAAACATTTCTAATAGAGTTTTGGTTAAATGTAAGCCCTTAAGGCTTTAGTTTATTAGTTGTATTGTACATGCATCTTAATGCATGTTGCTTGTATTTTCATCTATTTAATGAAGTGTTTTCTTCCATGCTTATATTGCTTGCCTTATCTCTCTCTCTCTCACTCTCTCTCTCTCTCTCTCTCTCTCTCTCTCTCTCTCTCTCTATATATATATATATATATATATATATATATATATATATATATATATATATACACACTTGTTGTGATTGATGCTAAACCGTCAACTAAAATCAACCACGGATGTGGTCAACAAGGTCAGACAGCCTAGAGTCAATGCTCCGCGGAATATAGTGATTTCCCCGGGTCGTTATGTCCCGACGAGGTGTGGATGGTTATAAAACGGTTTCGTGATCGGGTGAATTTGGACAGGAAAAGGGTTTATGTGTGATTAGACTAAGGAATCTACAAAGAAATAGCTTAAACAAGCTATATGAACAAGACTTGAAAGTTGGAAAAACCAGAAACGTTAAAAACCTAAAACGCATACGTTCACGTTTAAATAAAACGTAAACGTACAAAATTAAAAGTGAAAACGGAAATCTGAAAACACCCAGGGGGTGAAAATGACTTTTTTACAAACTACAAGATAAAAGAAAATTTCTAGAAAATGAAAATAAATTTTAACACTAATTAATTATTTATTATTAATTAAATACTAATTAATACTAATTATTAATATTTAAACAACTTAAATATAATACAATATTGATTAATTACTAAAAAGGTGAAAATAAAATTTCTAAAATTATAAAATAACTAAAAACAACTTTTAAAATTAAAAATAAGTCTTTTTGTCTTTTTGTGAATTTTCTATTAATTAATTACTAATTAATTATTAATTACCTAATTAAACTATTTTAAATTAAGAAAAATACTAAATGAACAGTAAAAATTCTAAGAAAATTTGTAAAAATGTTTTATAACATATAAAATCTATAAAAAATATAAAAAACTAGGTTTTGCTTAATAAAAACTAATTATGCTATTTAATACTTAATATTAATTAATTATTAATAAAACTAAGATTAATTCTAATAAATACTTAATGACAAAATAAAAATCTGAGAAAATTACTATAAATACTTTAATATAAGAGGTAATTAATAAAAATATAAAAATGACAAGTACTTAATTAAAATCTAAAAATGAAAAATAAAATTTAAGTAAAATTAAATAGAAACTATCATTTAAAATTAAATTGGATTTTCTGGATTTTTATTTTAGAAAGCTATTTTATAACTAAAAACAACAAACTTTTGTGAAAACAAGATTTTTAGAACTTAAAAATAAGCTGATTATGAAAGAAAATGCCAACAGTTGACTTTGTTTGACTTTATAAGCAAATAAGCTCAAACCAGGTTGTGTGGGGCCCACTATGGTGAATTCAAGTCTAAATAAGTTTATGGAACATGTTTGACCAAGAAAAAGCCACAGGGGTCCAAAGGTTAAGCAAATAAGCCACAAAATAAGCACTTTGAAAATTTGTTTTACTCAGAAAATGGGACAACATTTGGGGTTGATTCCAAGTGGGTCCCAGGGTGATTGAGGTCAAACCCAAGGTCAAACCTAAGAGTGTGGTAGGAGGGGGGTTGAGGGAATCCAAATTTGGGCAACGTGGTACATTGTAGAGACCAGAAATCACCACCAAAGTGGTGGTGATAACTGCTGATGCAGAGCACACAGCAGCCCTGCAGCCCACTTTGGGGGGTTGTGGGGCCCAGAGAAAAAATCTCAAAAATGTAAGAACAATGGGATCCTAAAACTGAGGTGGTAGAGAACAAATGTAAACAAGTTTCAATGTCTAACTCATCACACAAAAATCATTAATATTCTTTGAACTTTTGTAAAATTCTGAAAACCATGCACTTTGACTTTTTTATTGAACCTAAGATTTGACTTATTTGAACTTTGATTGATCCTTATGAACTTGTTATGATTAGTTATGTTGTTTTAACACTAAATGAAGGTAAATGAACAAGATTTGAACCCAAATTGTGAGATTGGATCCTCACAGCCCCAACAGTGGACTGTGGGAAGAATTGGATTGAAGTTTTTGACTTTTGCTTATTAAGTACCAATTATAAAGCCTAAACTATACTAACTTAACCTAGTGAAGGATGTTTAAACAAGAAATTTCTACAAAGAACTACCAGAACATGTTCAATACTGATAAACCAAACACCCCCTTAAATATGCATAACTTGTGATTTTCAAAGGTAAACACTGATTCAGGCCTAATTTTGCTTGCATAAAGATATATTCAGATATATTAAGCTGATTTTAGCATGTAAACACAAATTTTAGCAAACTACAAACACTAATACAGCAAAATGCAAAATTTAGAAAAGTGGACTCGCAATTCATCCATTCTGCAAACTAAGTACCCAGGATCTCAAGACACAACCTAAGGCCCCCCATGAGGCATTACAACCCATAAGCATCCAGTTTTCACCATAAGCCTTGCTTCAACCTTTGTTTTACTTGATTTTTTATTTTTCATTTATTTTTCCATTATTGTTGGTATTTTTAGTAAAATTGAACTAGATACTTCCCAAGCTTTCAAAAACTTACTAACAAGCTTAAATGAGCTTTTTAGAACTGTGTAGCACCAATCTTAACAAGTCTACATTAAAATGAGATTTTCAAAGTAAAAATGGTAAAAATTGAAAAGTAGTAAACCACTGAAATTGAAGCTTGAATTGAGTTCAGAATACATAAAAAAACTTGGAATTACAACTTATAAACTAGAAACTACACTTGTAATTTGAAATTTAATTATATCGATTACATTAAAACTAAAATTACTACTAAAAAACTAGCCAGCTTGCTTCTCTCTCTTTTCTTGATTAATATAGACCTTGGAGGGTTCCTTGGACTTTCCCACACCTTTTCTTGGTCGTTGGATGGATTGAAATAATCTGGGCCGTTCAAAAGTATTTGGCGGGAAAAGTGGGTTTGGCAGGTGAGAATTGCTTGGAGACTTTTGTGGGCATTAAATGATGTTTGGATGTTAATGGAGGTGGAGGGGACATGGAGAGGTGATGTTGAGGTGGAGGGATGGAATGGGTTGAGTGTTGCAGGCTGCTAGCAGCCTAGTGGGAAAGGGAATGGGTGAGTTGGAAGTGTTGACTTTGATGTTTGACTCTGGGAGGGATAATACGGGGTATTTGTTTTATATTTTGAAGTGGTGGGCCGGATTTGTAGTTGGGCTTGGGGGGTGTTATTTTGGATCAGGGGTGTTGGACTTGGATTGATTTGGTTTTGGGTATAAGTATTACAAAAGGGTGGTTTGGTTTATTTAGATTTCACAAGGCCCAAAAATGTAACAATCTGAAATTCAAGGGGCTATTTTTGTCATCTTTCCATACTTGTTACAAGGTCCTTTCCTGCCAAGAATAAATAATCGAAGGACCAAAAGTGGTATTTTTCATTTTGAAATTCACAGGGACCAAATTTGTCATTTTTCAAAAATCCAGGGACCAAATATGTAATTTCCTCACAATTATCATCCAGGGGTTAAAAGTGACAAAGGTGAATTCCCAAGGACCATATTTGACTATTTCTTCCAAAAATTCCCACCAGGGATTAATTCTGCCAAAAGTGAAACTCCAGGGACCAATCTTGTAAATTTCCAAAACTTTCCAATTTTTCACCAAAGGACTAAATATGACATTTTATGATTTCAAAATGACCTTTGGTGATAATTTTCCATTTTTTGAATGACTAGGGACTAGTTTTGTAATTTTATGAAAGTTTGGGGACTGAAACTGCCAATTTTGCAAACTTTGTACGTTTTTCATCTGTTTTTGCTCATTTTGCATCTAAAACATATAAAACACAATTTTGAAATATTTTTAGTGTTTTGATGCATTTCTGAGTGTTTTTGTATGTTTTGCAGTTCATATTAGACCAAAAATGATGAGTGTTTGAGCACTCATCATGTTGCATGCATATATATTGTATGTTTTAAATATTTTTGCAAGCATTCCATATCTCGACTTGTCTTGTAACCATAAAACGAGGGGGAGTACACATCAAGGGGGAGCTCATCCAACATCGGGACAACCTTTTTGATGTTCACAAAAAGGGGGAGAAGTGATATAAACTCACTAAATACTTGCATATATAATAAGTTTTTATTTAATGAGTTTAGCTTTTGTAATCATAAAAAAGGGGGAGATTGTTGATATAAATAATGCGTAAAAACGTTATTAATATTTTTCGATATCCCTATGTTTTGACTATCACAAAATATAAAATCATTAAACGGAAAATCATTACATAAATAAGTATTTAGTGACAAAATATCATTGTATCCAACTAATTCACTTAAGGTATGAATAAACAAGTGCCTAATACATTTTATGATCAAAGGAAGGTTTATTTACTAATTACAAATTATATAAAATTGTATAAACACTTTATATATTTAAGAAAAATAATTTTGGTAATTAAAGGAAATTGTTTATTTCATAATAATTAAATGAATTCAAATTTTTAACAAAATTCAGTTAAATTTTTACCAAATAAACTTTCCCCAGAAAAGACAAAAAATCTGGCCATTTTCAATGGGCGGCCCCCTTAATTATAAGAGGCGCCCCCCTTAATTTTAAGGGGGCCGGCACACAATTAAGGGGGCCGGCATACGCTCCTGTGTCAGATTTCTTTGCCTATACTGGTTCAAATCTGAATTTTTTCCTCACCTTTTGCACTAAAACTTTCTGTTCTAATTCTCTCAAATCATCTTCCTAAAACCTTTGATCATAAACATATTAGTTCTTGTTTTCAAGTGATTCTATCCATCCTCATTCAAAGTGCAAGAGAAGAATACTCTTTTCATCTCAAATCAAGAAGTATTGAAGATTAGTTGTGTAGCTTGTAATTATTGTAAAGTTGTGTAGTGATTGTAGTTGGTAGATCTAGGTGGGTTTGTAAATCTAGTATTGAAGAAGTTGTGGTGTGAAGTAGAAGTAGTGTGTAGTTGTGTAGTCATGGTGTGTACAAGTTGTGAAGAAGGCGTGTAGTGGTGTGAGATTGGTTCTAGCTACTATTAGGACTCGACATCTAGCTTTGTGTCGTTAATTGGTGTAAGCGAAAGTTGTGTAAGGTTTCTCCGCCAAAAAGGGAGTTTGTTGACATAGTGAAGAAAACTCTCGAGTAGGTGACTCGAGGTGTGGAGTAGGGCGAAGAGGTGCTTCGTAGCCGAACCACTATAAATATCGTATGTTGTGGTTTGATCTCTCTATCTCTATCTTTTCATTACTTTTATATTTACGTTATCATTATTTAGTTAGTTAGATTAAATTGTTTGAGTTGTGCAAGTGTTGAAATTCACATAAATAAGAATCGAAGTTTTTATCAAACAAAGTTTTTAAAATATAAATTGACGTAAAACTATTCAACCCCCCCTTCTAGCTTTCCACAGCATGGCATGGCATGGCATGGTCATAGATTACTCTGATGTATCTGTGACAGCTTTATTAGTATGGGCCTGTATTTCCGCACTACTTTCAAATGATGTAAACATAAAACTTTTGATTATGAAGTTTCTAATAGTAAATCTGTTTTTCTATACTTTGTGTTGTGGTACCAATTTAGTAGTCCCTAGTGACCTGTATGCTTCCGCTGGACTCGTATTTTTGGGGGTGTTACACAAGTTATTCTCGGGGACCTTGTAGATTTGAACCAACAGAGTCCTCAAACTGCGAGGTCAAAGATCTTAAGATAAATATCTAGAGAAAAGAATTAAGATGCTGGAGGCAACACTGGAATTGGAAATGCATCCCGAGAGCCACGCATGTCAGTCGGGTGCAATACTCAATGAGCTTTTATATGACGTGGGAAATCTTCGTATGGAGTTGTTGTTGTTGTTGTTTAATGTGTTATTGTTGTTGTTGTCGTTATTGTTGTTGTTGTTGTTGTTGTTGTTGTTGTTGTATTAATGTTTAGACTCATCCGTTTAACATCTCATGTATATCAATATCACATTGACTCATTCGTTTAACATAATTTGTATATCAATATCACATTGACTCATCTGTTTAACATACTTGCATATCAATATCATTTCGATTTATCCATTTAACATAACTTGTATATCAATATCACATCGACTCATCTGTTTAACATAACATGTATATCAAAATCATATCAACTCATCTGTTTAACATCTCATTTATGTAAATATCATCTTGACTTATCTGTATAACATAACTTGTATATCTATATCAACTCGACTCATCCGTCTAACATCTCATGTTTATAAATATCATCTCGACTCATCAGTTTAACATCTCATGTATATCAATTCGCATCGACTCATCCGTTTAACACAACTTATATATCAATATCACATCGACTCATCCGTTTAACATAACTTGTATACTGGGTACTAAATCTCGGCGAGATCTCAGATCCCGGACAATTGGAAAATCTCGGTCCCAAATCTCGGAGCCGATATGCTCGGCGAGATTCACCGAGATTTTGTTATTGAAGCCGATATTCTCAATAAGATTGGCTGAGATTTTGCCGAACCTTTGGATTTATTTTTATTTTATTATTTATTTATTTTAAATTTTTTTTTTGTGGATTGCAATTAAATTTCGAATGTATGTTGTTATTTCAACTGTAACCCCTCTTTGATTTTCGAAATCGTAGACCACCGAAATTGATTTAGATTTCGTATTTGTGTTTGATTTTGTGTGTGGGTTTGGTTCGCGGAGCTCAGGAAGGAACAAGTCAAAAAACAATGAAAACTTTCCTCTTAACTTATGATATGATTGTATTAGGTTGTTTTTAAATAATTATCTATTTGGATGGTTGTTGTTGTAACAATTCTTTCTCTTTTTTTATCATATTAGTAATGCAACTTGGTTTGGTCAAATTTCTTATTTTCCTTATTATTTGCATATCAGATTGTCTACATACTTGTTGGTTATATGCAAATTTTATAGATAAATGATAAACATGGAATAAGCATTTTATTTATATCATAAAACCATCAAAAATAGTAACACACATTCATTAAAATCAAACAAACATTAAATAATCATGGATTGAACCTACATGCGGTCATCTAGGTTATTTTGAATGAAGTTTCTTAGCTTCTTTTTGCTTGACTTGCGCCTGCACTTTCTTCTTCTTCACTACTGTCACTAGGTTGGGGAGATCTACAATCGTCTATTCAAATACATTCTTCTTCCCAATCATTAGGTGGTGTTCTTGTCCCACTTTCAACTCCGCTAGACACTGCACCACCCCCTCTAGTTATGTTTCCACTTCTAACACCGAAGCCTATAACACCACCAATTATAGCTATTGCACCACCACCTCTATTAGCTGCAACAACACCTCTGCCTCTCTATAAGCATACCTCCAACAGGAATACCACATACTTTCTCCTCTAGGTAGCCTTGCATCAGAAATTAAACCAACCATATTTTTATCTTCCAAATAACAACCAACCATACTGTTGATTCGCTGATGTCATCCAACACCCCTACATCTGTATCATTACCAGCCATATTGTTTCTCCTTATTTTTTTAACTGAGCGTAACACACACTCTTTCTAACCTACTTTGAAAATAACTAATGGCACCTTTTTTGTAGGCAAATATAGTGTCAATCTACTTTGAAATACACCCGTTTGACTTTCATTGTGTGAGGTAAAGGAGTATTAACTTCTCACAAGTTCACACAAACCGACCAATCTCATCAACTTCTTTACTTCTCACACTTTCACACAAACCTAGCTACCCATCTCATATCATCATACTCATTCAAACTATCAGCTAACCATGGATGCACAATCCAGAAAGTCAGCAACAAACAGTCATAACCATGCGGTCCGTTACCCATTGAAAGTAGAAGGCTCTCAAGAATGGTATCCCTCCACTAAGCCTGAACCACCACTTCGACCAATGCCAAAACCATATACATGTAACTGTAAATGTTGCAAAAATACATTTCAGGGTTTTAAGGAACTACGCATGTTTAAGGAAGAGGCACACCACATATGGACATCTATTAACAACTATATCGTCTAACTCATGGAGGAACACATCAAAAAACTATGAGAGCGGTTCTATCTATGATATGATTGTATAAATATTAGTTTTAACTATGTTTATGTAATATGTTTTAAGAACATCTATGAATTTCAAATCTGTATGCTTTCTATCTATGATATGATTCTATTAATATGTTTTAAGAACATCTATGTAATATGTTTTAATTCAAATCTAGATGTGATTTCTTCTTTGACTATTTTTATTGTTGCAAATATGAACACAATTATTAATTTAACACTTAAACCAATAATGCTTCTATTTTTTTTGAACAAATAATGCTTCTAAAATTTACCACTTTCTATTCAGTTTCCCTTTTTTTTGTCTATATATTTGTTCTAAAAACATGTTGCTGCATACCACATGATCAATCTTCTTAACGAAATATCAATCTCATTTGTATAGGAGTAAGTCGTCTATAAACAAAATAAGAGATGATGCAGTTCTTGAAAACAATCAAGCATATCAACTCGAGTATGGTAGTCAATTTAATTTATCTTTCAATGTTTCTATATCCATGAACTATAATTCAATAAACATTATAGGAAACAAAATAAGGAAGATGAACGGGTCGTATATAACCAAGAACAACAACCCCAAGTTGAAGTTGTTGAGCATGCAAAACCTCCTGTGCCCTTATGAAAAATTGTTCTATTATGAACTAGAAGCTTTGGAGCAACAAATTTTAAAGGAGGAAGATGAAATAGAAGCGAGGTTAAAAAGACATGCTGAAGTGGCTAAGGAGCATTGGAAAGAGGAGGCTGCACTTAGAAATTAGCAAAACAATAAACTGATGAAACTGAAATTGACAGTAAAAATGAATGTTTAAAAACATTCTCTTACGATAATTTGCATTTGGCATACCATTCCGATTAATTGCCTTAAGTTATGTTTTTGTGTTTGTTGAAGTGGTTATGCTAGTTCCCGCCATTTTTTTTATTATGTAGAATTTTGGTTGCTAATTATGGAATTGGTTATGAATTAGTTTAGGGGTTTTTTTGGATTTGACCAGTTTGACTTTTAAATGTCAACATAGACCTATAAATGAATGACTGAGTAACCAAACTATTTCGACACAGCTTTAGTATTCACTTGAATGTTTAATACATTCAAGTTGTTTTAATTTGTGGAATGCAACTTGTAATCACAATCTAATTCTGTTTAGAACTGCATTTTGCATATGCAGTATTACTTTGACTTATAAAAGTCAACATAGACAAATTCAGTGTAAACATATGTTTTATGCAGATTCCGTGTCAGCATTTGCAGATACTAGTTTCACTTTCATTATTCAAAAATAAACATATAGTTAAGTTATAACTTAATCTGATAATGAATCAGATACATAGCCAAATTCCAACAAAAACTTTTCATCTTCCTCTCGTTATTGCCTAATTCTGTCCCCCACTCTTGTTTAGCTCTTGCTTCTTCTTCTAGTGCTTGTCTCAATGCTTCTTTGTCTAATCTCAGTTGTCTTTCTTGTTGTTCAGTAAAATGGTTGTGTTATTGCTTCTTGTTCTTTACTAACATGATTATCAATTGCAGGCAAATCAGTTGTACCACCATCACTTCCATTACCACCTACACCACTGTTGTTTCAAGGAATTGTATCCTTGTGGAAAACCATAACTGTTTTTCAATGTAATGTCAAGATAATGGAGTGATGGTTTAGGAGAAAAAACTAAAATGTTATGAAGTATCAAAGCAGCTCCTACAATAATATCCTTGCTATTACCCCCTATTTAAGGATTTTGTGATTTATTGAACTAGAGAGATCTTTGAGAGTTAATGTAAGATCACCAAAGACATTTGGAGTACACGACTTAATTATTGCAATAACTTGATCAACTTTTCCATTCTTGAAAAAACTGTTGATATCACCTAAACATCCAATCACAACCCCCCATTAGTATCACAAACTCAACCGCGCTAAGCTATGGCCCATGTGTAAAATCCTCATCCTCACCCACATCCTCAACAACTTTCCTAATATACACTTGTGTCAAAATTATACATTCCTGCCTACCTTCGCTAATATCTGCTAGTTAACGACGCTTCACCAATTGAACAATACCACCAGGACCGGGTATTATCTTAACTAACTTTCAGGATTGAGTGATGAAATTAGGTTTTTCAAGGTGGGGGGTTGTGTGATGGCTTTGGTGGTGATTGTTGCAGGGACAGAGGGGGTTGTTGCAGGGATGGTAGGGCTTTGTCCATTTTGTTTGAAGAAGTATAATCGAATCTTTGTGAATTTGTATTTCAGAACTTGTGTTTGTGAATTTGAGGTTATAAATACTAAAATGGTGTTTTAGAACTTTAGTTGTGCTTGGCGGGAAAGAACGCAAATGGGTAGAGTAGAAATTATTGAAGAAAAGGAGGGTAAATTAGTCATTTCACATGGCCACCTAACATGACAATTTGACGAGCGTTAGCTAAAACTGGATTTTCCAGCTACAGTAACGGCTCAAGGGGATTTCTTGCAAAAAACCCAAATGTTAGGGACACAACTTGCAATTTTTCAAAATTATAGACATTTCTAGCAAAAATGACAAACTTTAAGGACATTTTTTGCACTTTACTCTAATCTTTAGCTATATCTTGAACATATTAATTGGTGAGTACATCAAGTAACCTTGATATTAATTGGGTATGTTTGGCGAAAGTAACTGTTGCTGGAACTGGTGCTGTTGCTGGAGATGATGCTGGTGCTGGAGATTATATAAAGAGATTATTTTTATAAGTTACATGAAGTAACCTTTGGTTTTAAGAGATTATGAAAGATTATTTTTTTTAGAATCTCTTATAAGTTATGTCTGCCAAACAATGATTATTTTTTAAGTAGCTTATTTTTTGAAAAGATAAGCACAATTTCTCAACAATCTTGTATGCCAAACATAGCCAAAAGGAAGTAATTCCAATATAAACATGAAAGTTGTAGGTCACCTAATACTAATAGGGTACTTGTCGTTTCAGTCGCACGAAAAATGTAATTAAATTTTTCGGTGAGTAATATTTTTCATGACAATAACTTTACGTACCGCGAAATTTTAAGTTGAAATTGTTAGCTAATAAGGCCTATAGGCCCGTCACATTCGTTTAGGTCGTCTTTCACTTAGGGTTAGGTTTTCATTTTCTATTTAATGTATTTTAATCTCTATAGTTAATTGAATATAATAATATACCGTTTTTAGTATTTCATTGGTTTTACATGGTATCAAGAGCCAGGTGAAAGATTATGAAAAAGAAGAAGAAGAATAAAAGGAAAAAAAAAGAAAAAGAAAAATATAAGAGGTTGTTTGCTATATCTTTATGCCGAATGTTTGAATAAATAAAAGAGGAGTGCTAGACTTATTCACATTTTATAAAATTTCTCTCACACAATGAGGTGGCATGCATCTTAGCCACTCATGTGAGATCATTAATTGACCAAGTGAGAGCAGTGGGTGGCTAAGATGCATTCCACCTCATTGTGTGGGAGAAATTTTGTAAAATGTGAGTGAGTCTAGAACTATCTGCCGTCTGTTTGATTAAAAACGAAAAGAAAAAAGAAAAAAAAAATGCTGCTTGGTTTTGATTGGACATTGATAAAAGATTGTGAGTATTACTCCGTAATTGTAGTGGATCGGTTAGAATCAATATGGATATGATGCATATCGTTGTTGATTAGAAGAATCATTAGTTAATTGATTTTAAGGATCCATATAAGCTATTAGATGAGAATTAATGAGGTTATAATATTGCTTTGGATCGTCTATTTGATTTATTTGTTTAGAGAGTATTTGGGTTTTGGTAGGAAATTAATAATGGAAGTCTTTGTCTGCCTTGGTTATAGACCCGTATTATTTGTGATCGTCTGTTCGGAAAATTAGGTTTGATTTGGTTTCGAATATGTTTGAGTTTCGATCGTTGATTGTTCGTGTATTGGTATAGGTAATGAGTCTGAAATTGGTTTAGAGTTGGTGATGGTGATATAGCTAGCAATCTTAAATAATCTGACTACGTCTTTAGTAGTTATGTATTGCATCTCGACATCAACTTGTTTTGGTTTCACTCGTGGTTCTGCATCTGGTTCCGCCTGGTATTGTATGAATCTAAATCTGAATCTGAATTTGTTTGTCTGAATATGATGTTGTCTGAATCTGTCTGCTACATGAATCTTCTCTTCGTCTACCTCTCTTCGGATCTCTATGCCGTTGAATCTGTATGTCTGTTGCTTTTGCTCTTCGTCTACCTTTGATCGGATCTCTCTGCTACTTAATTTGCATTTGTCTGTCTGCACCTGTCCGTGATTTCGGAGTTTTCTTATCAAACTCTCAATGTAGCATTGTGAGTTCGAGAGAGAGTGTTAGCTAATAAGGCCTATAGGCCCGTCCCACTTGTTTAGGCTGTCTTGCACTTAGGGTTAGGTTTTTATTTTTTATTTAATATATTGTAATCTCTATTGTTAATTGAATCTGAGTTTTCAGTATTTCCTTTATTTCTCTTATGACGTTTAGTTGATTTTTTCCCTAAAAAAGTTGAATGAATATAAATCAAATGTTTTTGGATTTTGTTAGTACTACATCCGTCTCACATTAAATGTTCTCTATGACTTTTCTAAGTCTTTTTTCATCAATTTTAACTTTAAATATATTTAATTGTGTTATATAATACTTAATAAAAATTATACAAATAAAAACACAACAAAAAGCTTAATTCATTCACATATCTTGCATCAATTATTATATAACACGGACAAAAAAAAAAAATTAAGTCAAAGTTGAAAAAAAAAAAAAAAAAAAAAAAAAAAAAAAAAAAAAAAAAACTTAAAACTTAAAAAAGTCATACTGGACATTTAATGTGAGAATGAGGGAGTATAAAAAAATCAAATTAGCCCGTAAGTAATAGATACCTAAATATTCTAATTATGAAACAAAAGCCTTCTTGTTTAAAACGATGGTCAGTCTCATTAGCCGGCAAATACATCATTGCGTTTTCTTGTTAAAAAACAAGTATCCAATGAACTTATGTATCACGACACAAAGAAAATTGTTCCCACCTTCGTAAACTCCGTCCAATCTACTGCTATATATGTTTTTATTTTTCTTTTTGATTAAGTCAATAGAAATCCTTATATTTTGGTTATTGAACTCTCTATTCAGTCGAAGTACACGTGAATAATCGCTTCGCTTGGGAGCCCTCACCTTCGTAAACTCCTTGCATGCACTGCTCAAAAACCCCGAGATGGTCTCTCACACAGTATGTGTATATGTGGGCGTTTTTATTAATAGAAATGAGATAAACTTTTGTGGTGATGGAGAGAAAATGTATTGCACATGGTGGTGTGGGTTTGAGAAATCTTGTAGTTTAGTGTGATGACAACGGATGAAGGTGGTTTCTGTTTGATTTTCGGTGGTGCTGACGTGGCACTGGTTTTCATGGTTCTCATGAAGATACATGGTGCGCTCTAATGGGCTGCTGTTGTTGTCTCTAATTACTCCGTAGTATTTTATTCTTTCTAAATGAAGCCTTGTTCTTGGTACGTATTTGTGCATGTGGATTCATGTATAACTCTTATGAACTGCTCCAGATATTTCATGGGTGGCTAGTTTTGATTTTATATGGCAGCTTGTTGTTCCAATTAAATAATATGTGACTTAACGTTTTAAAATACTTTTAAATCATTTGATATTATTTGCGATAGATGTCAATATGTGTCCATAGTTAACTCGTAAGATGGATGCAATGAACATATCATTAAATCCAACATGGGAAAGTAGAAAATAATTATGGAGAGATTCGAGATACGGTCAATGACTCTCGATATAATGCGACATCTTTATACTCCCTCCGTCCCAATATTATTGTCCACCTTTCCTTTTTTGTTTGTCCCAAAATAATTGTCCATGCCTAAATATAGAAATGAAAATAGTTTAAGTTTACCTTATTACCCTTAATCAAATTTATTATTTACAAAGTTAAATGAAATCATTAATTAATAGTCAAAGGGTAAAACTGTCATTTTGTTAAAAAGTAAGAAAGAGAAAGCTGTAATAAGTGCACTTTTCTTAAACTGTGTGTTTTTTGTCGGGGGACAATTATTTTGGGACGGAGGGAGTAATAAAAATGAATTTGAAAATCATCCATTAACGTGATGGGAGAATGGCCTTGATTCTTTGATTGTTGGAGGAAGGAGACAATATGAAGGATTTGAGCCCTATCACTAGTGCTTACTCCCGATCCGAAGCACCCCTTTTCCATTCATAGAGAGATCCAATCGTCAAAATCAATAAAAAGGCCATCATGGACATCTTGTTGAGAGATACTTATGAAAAAAAGATCAGATGATGTGGAATGAAGGGGAAAGGAGGAAGGAAGTGTCACTTTTAGTGAGTGATGTGAGAGGAAGGAGGTAGGATGAGATTTAGTGACATTTATACGAGGATAAGGAGGAAAAGGGGATGTGGGAGGAGGAGGGACTTAGTGATACTTTTAGTGAGTCGCAATAGGGATACTCTAGGATGTTGAACTTTATTTTTATCTTTTTTATTTTATTGTGATATGGTCAGAAAAAGATAAGGGTAGTTATGGTATTTTTAAATTTGGAGCACGCTTATTCAAAACATGCATTTTATAGTCTTACATAAGGTGAGAGGTGTATAGACGAGCGTCTTTCATCAAATTTCCCTTGTTTGATAAATTTAACTTAATGCTTTTATCTTTTTCAGTATTCAAGGTGGCAGTTAAAAGAATTTCTTGTTTCCTCGCCTAAGAAGAACGCAATGAAGAATACACGGCTGGCTTTGTTTTTTTCATTCCTCTCTCGATATTTGGGTTTAAGCTACCGAATTTTGTCTTAAGCAACTACATTTCCTCCGCTGATTAGCATTGGAGTTATCTGTAATCTATTTATATATATTCTATAGTTTTAATCGCTAGAAATATAGATCGAGAAAACACAACTTGCATGTCTGGGAAGGATAGCAAGAGAATTTGTCAACTTCATTTTTGGTTTCTTCTACCACTTGCTTGATGCGGCCGGATTGTCGAGGAAGTCAAAGTGATATCTCATTTATGCCATATTCCATATATATACTTGTGAAATGATTTGTACATTACTAAAATCGCTTCATGCATTCAATATACTTTAGTCTTTAGATTCCTCATATAAATGGGAAAAATAAGCTTAATCAATTCTATTTTAATCATTAAACCTAAAGTGTGCCTTTGAGCACAGATTAGCTAATTAAACCCATGTATACAATTCACGAATCTGTAAATAGAAAAGCAGCCAATTCAAGATTATGTTTTATTGATATTTAATAGATCACAGATCGGAGGGACCTAATTAATTAAGTTATCAAGCCGTTGTTACACCGAAAACATCACTGGTGTCACTTCCTTGCAGAATTTTCTTGGATGGATGACGTCATGGAATTTCTGAAGCTGCACATTACACCTTCCTTGACAGTCAAAAATGAAATTTTGACTGGTTTCACTTCTTTGCAGACATTCATTCTTAATGTTTACACTCTCAGTCAGCAGTTCGAATGTTATGTTTCAGTTTGTCAACATAATTAGGTTTATGGAAATTAAATACAAGATACTGGGCAAATGATCCTCTTTCTGTCTTGTAGTATATTTTTTAAGGTATTTTTATGTAGGTTCATTAGAATCATCTAAATTTGCTATAAAAATTATAGCAATGATAAAATACTAAAAAGTTCGTTGCAAATGTTCAATTTATCATGATCCAAATTTATACTGTTACGAAATAGTTAATGATTTGCGATAACTGAAATATAGTTTCATTTTTGTTTGGTAAAGACTTTGGATATGTAATGGTTTTAGAGTTAGCACCGAGCAATTCTTGCTGATATTATTTTGTTGCGAGCAGCATCTAGTAAAATTTTTATTTATTTATTTATTTATTTATTTATTTATTTATTTATTTATTTATTATTATTATTATTATTATTATTATTATTATTATTATTTTTTATATGAAATTTGGTATATAGCAACACTTTTAGCTTATTACTCATGGCATTTTTTCTTGTAGTGAGTAGTTAAAACTTAAAGGTAATTGTTTCTTGTACAAAGGTTTGCTACACCATTTTTTTTTAATGGCAGATTTTATTAACACAAATAGCAAGGAGCTAAAAATTACAAAGAAACAATATGAGAGGTTTTAAGCCAATCATTCCAACTAAATGAAGTTTTACATCTAAAACGACACCAATAAAAAGATCGAGACACTGTTCTATGGACAAACCAGAATCTTATCGAGCTGATGAATGGCATGGGTATTTATTCATAGCTACCAAAGATAGATACGTTCCAATCGCGTATAAAAAACTATATAAAACTAATTAAAATGTAGTCACACGTACAGTTTTTATATTCTAATTAAAAATAGGCGAGTACCTACCTATAGCGGTGGTGTGTAAAGTTTTCATAAAATCAGGTTGCGTCGATATTGTGTGTGTTCTTTTTGTAGGTGATGACATTATTATGTATAATTTTGGAGAACCTTATTATATAATATATTGCAAGCATGCATGTTATATTAATTTTCAAGAAGTATAAGAAAATAGCAATTTTAGAAGAATGAAAAAGGAAAGTTGAACAAGCATAGATCTTAAGATCTATGCCCACCACATAAATTTTGTGAGCTTAAACTCTAACTTGAGCTAGCATATAGGTCTTAAGTTCATATATTCTTGATTATAGACCCGCTTGCCATGTTATAATTGCTGCATATACTTCGTGGCTAATTCCTTTATCTTGTCCTCATAGTTTTTAAGCAAAATTATTTTCTATTTATATGTAATAGAGATATACACGCACATTTAGAATTTATAAGATCACTAATCGTTCTGTCAAGTACAATTTATAAATATGTTTCGAAAGAGACTTAGAACGTTAGAGAAGGCCGCAGTTGCCAGTCCAATTTGGCCAGAAAGATAATACAAGCTAGTTAAAGATGAAAGTGGTTTCTCTCATACCTATGAGGCCTCCTTTCCACCCCACCCAGGATTTCTGATCCATCATTGAAGAGCTTCCCAAATTCTTCTTAATAAAAGTTTATTTATTTAATACAAGGTTTAATTAAGTTTGTTTAATTTCTGTAATTAGACAGAATGTCTGGATCAGTTTATTGTATATTAATTGTGAAACTCATGCGCAATCTCCTCTTGAGAATATGAGAATATAAGAGTAAACTTTGTCATGATCGTCGTATACCCTAAAGAGAAACTTCATTGGGATTACAAGTAAAATCCAATTCATTCAAACCACCAAGTAGAATAAGTTAAATAAACATTAGCTGGCCTGGTTGGGCCATTGAGTGCCGGCCAGTTCTCCATTTGAGAGGCTTCATTATATATCTCCCACTCTTAAGCACACAACTTACGCTCAAAATATGGAGAGTTTAGACTATGATTCAAATATTCTTACTGGCAGAGATGGTCTTGGAAATGAAGAACACACGGCTCATGATCCACCACCTGTAGTGTAAGTTTGACTACGCATAATCTATGCTTCTTCATAGTTTGAGTTTTACCAACTTATTTTCATGCTTTCTCACTAAGATATTTAATCATCAACTACGTAGTACTTTTTTTTAGATATATCTTTGTTTTCGATTGGTGTTTTATAAAAGATGATATTATCTGTTATTCTGTTTTTTTGTTAATTTCGAGTTTGAGTTCTATGCATAATGATAAGATACATATCAGAATGCTAAGGGCATTTACTATGGTGATTTATGAAAAGGTTTATAAAATGATGAAGAGGTTTAAGAACTTATAAACCATAGTGAGCATCCATTTCAAGCTTATGTGTCATGATGAGGTCTAGAATATTGAACATTTTCATCATTTAATGCCTTTGATTATGTGTGATGTTTATATCACTTGAAAAGGTTTATAACATAGTGGGTATATGTTTATAAAACAAAAAAGTTTATAATTTAATGTCATAACACAAGTATAAACCTTTTAAAAAGTTTACCTTAGTGGATGGCCTAAGGCTACAGAAATTCTATTTTAAGATATCCATGTTTTATTTGGCTTCCCATGCATAATTTATGCTTTCAACTCTCGTTTGGTAATTATTGTGTCAAACAGCAGTATATACTTTCGGGAGGTAGTCTAAATATGGCCTAAGGGACAATCATGCCATTCGACTTCATGTATAAGGAACAAACAAAGTAATGATATCTGTTTTCATCTAACTTGTTCTTTATATTTTATTTCAGGTCTCATGATTATCCCGGACTATTATATCTTTTACATGTTGGTTCTCTTCTTGTCATGTATCCCTCATTGACACAACTCATTCAACTGAAGTTTCAGAACAACAGCCAATCTCCTTTTGAGACTCTCAGTTTCTTTATATATACGGCTATTATTGCATATGCCATTGCTACACCGACTTCCTTAATTCTGTTTTATATGCGGGCTCGCTTATATAGATCAATCAAAGAACAGTTCTCGACAGCCTATTATGTTTATATGGTCCTAAAATTTGTTTTTTGCTTCTTTGGCATCCTTGCACCTTTCTCGCTTGTGCTAGTGTTACTTCTGCCGTCGCATGTTTAATGAGATTGAGTATTCGATCATATTTGCACCTTGTTTAGTCAAGCTGCTTGTAATTAAAGTGACTACACAAACTTATTTTGCAATAAAGGTGTATATTAATTATTGTTGGTAGCTGTAAGTACAAAAGTTGTTCAACACTACGATGTAAGACATTGCACTCGCCTTCATTTATAATATTGTTGTGTGTATTTTTGATTCTTTGATACTGGCCTATTATTACTTTTCGTTATGATAGTACTTTACAGGGGTGATCAAGGGCCTGTTCGGACGGGGTAGTAAGAAACAAATGCCACTTCTGCGAGGCGGATAACTACCCAAAATTGTTAGAATATGACTTAAATTTTAAAGGGCTTTTGGTAAATTTGATAATTTTGTGACTTCTTCTATAAGTTTGATTCAAATTTGGAAACTTTATTATAAAGATTAGATTAGTCTATAAATAGGGATTTTATAATTAGTTTTCTTTGTACCTTTTGAATTTGTGTTTGGTATCGTCTGAATTAGAATTTGGTACCTTTGGAATAGAATTTGGCTTTGAAATTGCTTTTGTATTTGGTTTGATAATTTGAATAAAGTTTCCGCTTCGATTTTTTATTTTATTTGTTTGTTTCGTTTTGAATTAGCAACAAAAAAAGAAGCTCTTTTGCTGTTCGGTTCATAACGTGTACCCCGTCTTTGTATCTTTTGAATGTTTAGTACCGTTTGAATTAGAATTTGGTACATTTGGAATAGAATTTGGCTTTGAAATTGCTTTTGTATTTGGTTTGATAATTTGAATAAAGTTTCCGCTTCGATTTTTGATTTTATTTGTTTGTTTCATCTTGAATTAGCAACAAAAAAGAAGCTCTTTTGTATTAGATGAATAAGTTAGTTGGCCCAAGCCCGACTTGTGGGTTGGGTCCATTAGGATTTCTAGGTATATTGCTTTATAAATATCTAACATTGTATCAGAGCGGGTCTGATCCTCAGACCTAAGTAGCTAAGTTGAGATGCCTCCACCTAAGCCGCTCCGTCAAACACTATCAATAAAACACCGATCCTACCATGGCACCAAAGAAGGAGAAGGCCAGCAGAAAAAGACGAAGCATGTATCAATTCCCGAGATGACTTTTGTTGGTGCCGAATACAGGGTATCAATTCCCGAGACGACTTTTGTTGGTGCCGAATCCAGGGTATCAATTCCCGAGACGACTTTTTTTGGTGTCGAATCCAAGGTATCAATTCCCGAGACGACTTGTGTTGGTGTTGAATATAGGGTATCAATTCCCGAAACGACTTTTTTTTGTGTCGAATTTGCTTTCTTCGTTTATTTTGGTTTTTGGTTATCCTGTTTTATTTTTGGTTTATTGTTTTAAATTTGCTTTCTTAGTTTACTACTCCAGTTCGAGCTTTCGCAATTTTGCCACTCAAACTGCGGGGAGTATTATATGAATAAGTTAGATGGCCAAAGCCCGACTTGTGGTTGGGTCAATTAGGGTTTTCAGGTATATTGCTTTATAAATATCTGACGAATAAGCATTACCACCTACGGGGTTTTATATTGTCTTACATTCGGTTCTGTTAGAGTTTGACAATCAATATAGCACATACGCGGAAGCAAGGATCAATAATAACACGTATAAAGATAACCAAAACATAAATAAGAACATACCCGAAGCACTTCAATAAACCTTGAACTGGTGTAAAATAGATCAATGATAAACCCCTTACCGTTTTGTTTATCGATCTCTTGATAATTACTAAAGTAAGTAATTACCTCGTTCTTGTACATACAAACTACCAACGAATAAAGGTTTATGCAAGTAAACGTAAAACACTATTTTGGATAAACCAAAATTGACCCAAACACCCTAGGAGGGGGGTGAGCCGATCGGCAAAGAAAGAAACAAAGAGAAAAGGATTTAGGGTTTTGTGTGTGTGCACAAGAGATGTTTAGGTTTAACCCCAAGGTCTTGTATTTATACTAGATGAATCCTTGGAGCACAAGAAAGCATGGGTCGACCCTATTGGGTTGGGTTCGACCGGCCATGCCCTTTCAAAGGGTATTCCGGAACCTTCTTGTCTTCCAAATTACATCCTAGTCCTCGTTCTTTCGTTCCTTAATAATAATTAATACTTACGTTTAATATTAACGATTATTTAGTCCCTCAAGTGTTTATAAATATATATATACGATACATATAACATATATATATTTATTTACTTTATTCTTGTTTGTAAAGTATGCAATCCCGAGGTCTCGGGTTCGATACTAGTCATTTACTTATTAATATTTATACGTAACTTTTAACAGCTCCCACTCGTATATCTATTAATAGTAAAATGACATTGGTTGGCGTCTTGCAACACTCCAATGCCCCTAATTCGACTCGAGCTAGGTTTCCTGGAAAACCTTTAATGATTCATCATTATTATTATCCTTTCGTCTCTAATACTACATTAATAAAGATGTGAGGTTCTTTATTAAATTCTGTTTCTCGTCTCTTTATGATTGAACAAAATTACCAAAACATCTGAACGTATTCCAGATAGACTTTGGGCGTGGCCACGCAAACATTTTGTCAACCCTACGAGGGGCCCAACAGTATTAAACTTCTGAACAAATCAGAAGGAACGAATTCTCTCTTGACTACAAGAATAACCCATGAACTTTGTAACATTTTGAAAACAACCCTTATGACTTCCAATTACGGTAAGCGGTAGATTGCTCCACAAAATGCACTACATCCATGACACTTATCTGGTATCTCAAGTCTGAGGATAACTCTTAAATATGATTCTCACAATAAATTTAAATCATATTGTTGGGATAAGTCCAATACTCAATTCATTGAATATCATGTGAAATTGGTATGACTACGCATCAATATACTTTCAAGTATATCCTTAACCAATACTCAAAATTATCTTAGTTTAATGATATTCCCATATCATTAATCGACAACGGACCATTTAGAATAATTAATTATTCATGGATCTTAAACATGCAAATATAGGATACATTATTAAGACAATGAATAAATAAACATAACCAATACTTTATTCCATTAAAATTAATTATTGTACATTACATCCCTTATCCAAATACTAATCACAAATGGGCATGAAACTATCAGCTAATTTAAGTCCTATTCCTTCAGCATGCTTGTAAAGCTTGGTGCCAGGTAAAGGCTTTGTATTGATTAGCTAAGTTTTCATCTATGTGAACTTTGAGCATTTCGATTTCACCTATCTCAACTTGTTCTCTGACATAGTGGTGCTTAATCGGGAAATGTCTGGTGCCTTTCATGATTCCAGGTTCATTGGCAAATGTCAAGGTTGCAAACATCGTGAATCGGTAGTCGGGCGGTCGACCACCTTTTAACTTGTAATCGGTATAGGCGGGATTAATCGGTGATTAATCGGATTGGCATTACTGACAAATTTTGGTTATTTCTGGCAAGTTTTGTGTATTTCCGTTGAGTTTTAGGTATTTCCAGCAATGTATGTTCTAAAAAAACAACTTGTAATAGACTTAAATAGTGAGTATAAGTGATCAAAATAAGTTTACAGTGAGTTTGGGTACTTCCGGCAAGTTATAGGTATCTGGCAAGTTTGACCACCATTGACCGCCGTTGACCACGATTGACCTATTTGTTTGACCCAGTTACATTAATCGGCAAGGTCGATGGCCTTGTAGCACCTAATCGGCGATTGATCGGCCTTGTAGACCTTTTTTTGCAACACTGGCAAATGTAATTGCAGCTGAGTTGTCACAATACATTTTTATTGGTCGCTGAATCGAAGGCATAACCCCAAGCCCTGAAATAAACTTCCTAATCCAAACAACTTCCATTGCAGCTTCTAAAGCAGCTATATACTCACTTTCTGTAGCAGACATTGCTAGTACACTCTGCTTTCTGCTCCTCCAATCAACAGCTCCTCCATTAATGACAAAGACATAACCCGTCTAAGACTTCGTATCATCCTTATCACCTTTCCAAGAAGCATCGCAGTAACCTGTTACATCAAGCTCTGCAGATGGAGTACCCCCATAAACCAAGAACATCTCTTTAGTAGCCCTAAGGTACTTAAGAATATTCTTAACAGCAGTCCAGTGTTTTTCACCTGGATTCTGCTGATATCGACTGGTTAAATTCTGAGCAAACGCCACATCAGGCTTTGTGCTTTTTACCGCATACATTATAGATCCCACAGCCGAAGCGTAAGGGACTCTTTTCATGCGTTGCACTTCTTCAGGTGTTGAAGCACAAACTTTGTTGCTCAAGCCATGTTGCTCTTGCATCGGCAAATATCCTTTCTTGGAATTTTGCATACTGAATCTCTTCAATATTTTATCAATGTAAGCACTTTGGCTTAATCCAATTAATCGCCGAGATCTATCTCTATATATCTTGATTCCCAGAATAAATGCAACTTCCCCTAAATCTTTCATAGAAAAACAACTTCTAAGATAAGCCTTAACCTTTTGCAAACTTAGAATGTCATTTCCCATGATCAATATGTCATCGACATATAATATAAGGAAAATTACATTACTCCCACTAGCTTTGTGATATACACATGGCTCATCAAGATTTTTAGTGAATCCATACTTCTTAATTTCACTATCAAATCTCTTATTCCATTGTCGTGATGCTTGCTTTAATCCATAAATGGATCTTTTAAGCTTGCATACACGATCTGGGAATTCTGGATTCACAAACCCCTCAGGCTGCGCCATATAGATGTCTTCATCTAGGCTACCATTTAAGAAGGCGGTTTTGACATCCATTTGCCAAATCTCATAGTCATAGTAAGCGGCTATGGCTATAAGAATCCTAATAGCCCTTATGTCAGCTACAGGAGAAAAGGTCTCCTCATAGTCAACACCAAAAGTTTGAGTATAGCCTTTAGCTACCAAACGGGCCTTATAGGTGTGTACAATGCCATCCATGTCAGTCTTTTTCTTGAAGAGCCATTTACTCCCAACTAGCTTGGCACCCGGAGGTAGGTCTACTTCTTCCCAGACTTCATTGTCTTTCATGGATTGCATTTCCCCATTCATAGCTCCCTGCCATTTTTCCTTTTCAGGACTATTCATAGCAGCTTTATAACTTGTAGGTTCATCAAGATCCCCTATCAAGTTGTCATCACACTCCATGTTTAGACATAGACGTGTAGGAGCCTTCACAGATCTAGATGACCTGCGAACGGGAACCACTTCAACTTCTGGTGGAGGACCTAAACTTTCAGGTTCTTCAGGAAGTTGGCTAGTGTTTTCAGAAGGTGTTACATCTTTATGATCGTCTTCCAGATCATATACTCTCCCACTGAATTCTTGAGATATGAGCTCCTTTTCTAAGAAGTCACCATACCTTGCAACAAAAACTTTGTTTTCAGTTGGGTAATAAAATTAGTAACCCATAGTTTCCTTAGGGTAACCTACGAAGATGCACTTTACAGATCTTTGTTGGAGTTTGTCTGCTGAGTCACGTTTAACATACGCCTCACAACCCCAGACCTTTAGATAAGACAAGTTAGGAGCTTTTCCATTCCATACCTCATATGGAGTCTTATCAACTTGGAACCATATTTAAAATGTGGACTGCAGATTCCAAGGCATAATCCCAAAACGAGTAAGGAAGAGTTGTTAGATTAAACATATATCGTATCATATCTTGCAATGTACGATTTCTTCTTTCAAATACACCATTTTGTTGTGGAGTATATGGAGAAGTAAGGTGCTAGACAATTCCCTCCTTTGCTAAGTAATCTATAAACTCTTGACTCAGGTATTCACCACCTCTATCGGATCGAAGAGCTTTAATCTTCTTTCCTAGTTGCAACTCTACTTTTGCTTTAAACACTTTGAATGTTTCAAATACCTCATGTTTATGTTTAAGTAAATAAACATAACCATAACGGCTGTAATCATCCGTAAATGTTAAGAAGTAGCTAGCACCTCTCCTTGACACATGTCTAAGTGGTCCACACACATCTGTGTGAATAAGACGAAGTAGATCATTAGCCCTTTCAATCCTATTTTTAAAGGGTTTCCTTGTCATCTTCCCAGCAATGCAAGATTCGCATTTATCAAATGATTCATCATTGATCTTATCTAAAAGCCCATCATGTTGCAGTTTTTTCATGCGATCTTTGCCAATGTGAGCAAGTCGACAATGCCAAAGATAAGACGAATCCAGACCTTTCTTGATTCTCTTATTGTTGATGCTATACATTGAATTATTTGTAACAAAAGCATTATCATTATTATTCATATCAATTTCAAAGACACCATTCACAGCAATAGCATTAAAATAAAAAACACCATTTAAAGAAACTGAAATTCCATTGCTAGAAATAGTATGCTTAAAACCAAGGTTCAACAAACATGAAAATGAAATTACACCTCTAACAATTGACGGTGCATAATGAAAATTATTTAAAGATAGTACTAAGCCCGAAGGTAACACTAAATCATAAACTCCTATAGCTTCAACTCCTGCATGCGCTCCGTTACCAACGTGCAAGAATTGTTGTCCATAGGCCAGCTTTCTCTCAACTCTAAACCCCTGCAAGGTATTGCAAATATGAATGCCACATCCCGTATCATATACCCATGAATTCAATTTAGGAGTAAGAGTGAATAATTCAATCATAAAGAACGCACCTGATGAGCTGGGGTTACCAGCTTCATTCCCCTGCTTCTTGAGTCGTAAGTCATGAATGTAGAGAGGACAATTGCGCTTCCAATGGCCCTTTTCATGACAATGGTGACATGCCTGATCCTTCTTGTTTGACGGATTCACCTTTTTCTGCTTAGGCTGATGTTTCTTCATCTTGGGTTCAGGTTGATAGGCCATGACCTGCTTGCCTTTGTTACCTTTCCCTTTGCCTTTGTTCACATGCGATTTCTTCTGGATTCTCCCACCATGAATTGCCAACACTTGCGGGGTAGGAGCCTTGACCTTGGCTGGTAGACTTTTCTCATAATCAACAAGCAATGCGAGTAATTCTGAGACTGTCTTCCCCGAGCAGTGCATGTTGAAATTCTGCACAAAACCAGCAAAGTCCTTGTTAAGGGCCCTGTTGATCAAGTGCACTTGCACATTCTCAGGGTAACCAAATCCAATTCTATGAAGCTGATCAAAGGATTCCTTCATCTCAGTCACATAATCTTCAACTGGTTTACCATCACCATGCTTGCAGTTGTGTAGCTTGTCCAGTTCATCATACAATTCAACTGCAGGAGGTTTCTCATAAGATTGCTGAAGTACTTCAAGCATATCTTTTGGGAAAAAGTACTCAAACTTCTTTTGCAATTGAGCACTCATGCTAGTGAGCATTAAACAAGCAAACTCATTAAACTTAGCATGTGTCGCCCTCCATTCTTCTTTAACTGCTTCTGCTGCAGTAGCAGCAGGTTCAGCTGGGCATTCATCAGTCAAGTATTTGATCTTACCGGTCGACCTCAAGACAATTCTAAGTGAGCGGTACCAATCATTGAAATTCTTTCCAGTCAGTTTTTCTCTCTCAAGATGACTCTTGAAAGCAGAAATCACAGATGGGGTATCGGGTTGAGCCATATCTACAGATAAAAGTTCAAACATTAGTATTTTCGATAATAAATATCTTCAAGAAAATAAAATACCCATTAGCTATATTCATATAACCACCAAAATTTTCTTGAAAACCTAGGATCTAACTTTACATAGTTTCATCACATCAGTTGATCTGCTAGTAGTGAAAGTACAAAAGATAGTAATCTGTCGAACAATAATTGGCAAACAAGATTTCCAATTCCTAGATCATTATGGGAATTACATCAAATTGATTCATCAATTTGCCTTGTAAGCATGTTTCATCCCATCTCATGCCTTAAGTTCTAGGTCTCACGCACAACTTAATTAAGTCGTCTACCTTAGAAACTGTAAAATTACAATTATGGTCTCACGCGTTAAAAGAATTTTACCTTGTTATAGTAATTTATCCTAGGTCTCATGTTTACTAAATTAAAATTCCAAGTGTTCCTTATAGATAGATGGCATGTAACTTAAATTATAAGGGTATTTAATTTTGATGTGTAAATCAAAATATGTATAAAGATGCATGCACTCATCTTTATAGCATAAGTTTTCAAAACCTTTTTATTACCAATTCGTGAAATTAATACACAAAGTTTTACTTGAGGTTTAACAAACCCTAAGATGACTTTCTACAATTATGATTTTAAAAGTAATTCGTTTAAGACATATTCAAGATTGTGATAACCAAGGCAGACTCTAAGGCTCTTTTCTAAGCCTTCAAATCACGGTTATGAATATCGTCTTAAAAGACTTAATTTTAAAAGCATATTTCTACAAAACATCAATCAAGCAAAAGTTTATGGATTCAATCTCAAAATCATGTAATAAAGTATGAATTTTTGCTAGTCTCGCCTGGGAGCTGATTACCGTGCGAATCGGACCACTATCGGCACTTAAGACCTTGCAAGATTCTTTATCACTTTTGTTTCACCGTTATTAGTCCATATTATTTTCTTTTATGAAAATCACCCTTTTTATTGCTTACATCAAGTCAAACAATTAAGAAAACAATAAAAACAAGTAATTTAAAGAAAAATAAACAACTAATAATTAAAACGTGAAACAATTAGCCACATGCAATCCTTATTAAAAAGATCCTAATAAAATCAATTCTAGGTATTATAACGCATGTAATCAATTAAGGCCTTCTCCTCTTAATGGAGGAGAGTCACATACATTGACGTATCAATTGCGTAGGCCAAAATCAATCTACACACCACATAGCATATAAATTGATTTTAATATATTAATTAATTAGAGTCTTCCCCAATTTAAGATCTATTTAAAACATGTGACAAATAAATAAACAAACAAGATCCATGACTAACATGCATGTTTCGTCATGGATTAAACCTAACAATTAGCACATAGGTCACAAGTATGTTCACATAACCGGTTTAAGATCTAGGGTTTCTATGTGATTACAATTTAATTAAGAAAACCACAAACCCTAATTAGGGTTTCTAGTGGAAATCGACCCCCCATAAAATTAGGGTTAGGGTTTTAAATTTTATATAAAAAAAATTTAAAGAAAAAACCTTAGAAAAAAACATGTATCTAAAACAATTAAAGATCCGATTTTTATTACGTTTTAGTAATCAATTACACGTTATCCATGGCTCGTGATGCCACTGTTAGAGTTTGACAATCAATATAGCACATACGCGGAAGCAAAGATCAATAATAACACGTATAAAGATAACCAAAACATAAATAAGAACATACCCGAAGCACTTCAATAAACCTTGAACTTGTGTAAAATAGATCAATGATAAACCCCTTACCGTTTTGTTTATCGATCTCCTGATAATTACTAAAGTAAGTAGTTACCTCGTTCTTGTACACATAAACTACCAACGAATAAAGGTTTATGCAAGTAAACGTAAAACACTATTTTGGATAAACCAAAATCGACCCAAACACCCTAGGAGGGGGGGGGGGGGGGGTGAGCCGATCGGCAAAGAAAGAAACAAAGAGAAAAGGATTTAGGGTTTTGTGTGTGTGCACAAGAGATGTTTAGGTTTAACCCTAAGGCCTTGTATTTATACTAGATGAATCCTTGGAGCACAAGAAAGCATGGGTCGACCCTATTGGGTTGGGTCCGACCGGCCATGCCCTTTCAAAGGGTATTCTGGAACCTTCTTGTCTTCCAAATTACATCCTAGTCCTCGTTCTTTCGTTCCTTAATAATAATTAATACTTACGTTTAATATTAACGATTATTTAGTCCCTCAAGTGTTTATAAATATATATATACGATACATATAACATATATATATTTATTTACTTTATTCTTGTTTGTAAAGTGTGCAATTCCGAGATCTCGGGTTCGATACTAGTCATTTACTTATTAATATTTATACGTAACTTTTAACAGGTTTATCACGTGTACCCCGTCTTTGAAATTCAATCAACTTGATCTTAAAATGAAAGTAGCGTAACGAATCGCAAATAATTGCCTCATCTATTTAAATCTTTTATATAATACAATAAAACCCTTATTGGGAATTTTTCATTTCAAAAAATGCATACATACCTTATTTAGTAATAATTTTATTTTTTTTTTAAAAAGTTATTTTCTTATTAGCTAATATTTTATATTTATCCATAACACAAGTAGAAGATAAATACAAAAAATATAGAGAAGATGCAATTAAAACAAGTAGAAGATAAATACAAAAAATGTAAATAAGTTGCAATTAATATTAGTATTTAAAATTTTAAATAATTATATTTAATAATAAAAAATTATAATTAAACATTATAAATCAAACAAAATAAAGATTAAATTATTTATTTTTTAATAAATAAAAATATATGATTCAAAAAATTTTAAAAAAACCCGCGCGTGCGCGGGCATTATAACTAGTGTTAAGTATAATTATTACCGCATCTGTTATGTCAAAAAGTTACATTAAAACGGTTTACAAATACAAATTTTATATGTCACGCATAGGACACTGTTGAGTTCGACACCACGCGGGTTTACAAATATAACATTATTTTTTACACCTAAGTCCAAAAGAAAGAAACTCCCACAGTTTAAAAAAGGGTGATGATATTTACACATAACAAAATTGATTCATGCACATAAAATTATTTTGCAAGGACTATTTTGCCCTTGTGTAATTTTTACCCTCTTTTATTCTACCCTAATAACGTGACTTATTCCCATGCCTCTTCTTCTTCACCTACGCCGTTACCAATCTGCTCCACCAAGACCCACTAATCCATCACAGGTTTGCATGAATTAACTTACTCCGTATTTATTTTTTCTTTCACATGAATTAATATATCGAATATATAGCATAGAATTAGTTTTCACATAATCACTTTTCATGTTTGCCATATGATTGCAATAAGACCTTTTTAATTGTTTGCATTTATTAATATTGTTTAAATTTTCATGTTTGCCATGCAATAATACATGCATGTATCATACTGTACTTGTTGATTATACATGAACTACGTGTATCATACTGAACTTACAAATCATGCATATAAACTAGCTTACTCTTATTATTCATCATATATTTTAGGAAACAAATGAACTCGATCGATGGACTCTCCAATCTCAATAACTCAAAATGAAGAACATTATCTTACTAACTCTGCATTCGAATCGTGTGATGAATTACTAAAAAGCGTGTGGGCCTTTTATTACGCTATAGGATATGGCATATCTATTCGCGATTCAAAAAAGGACGACTATGTCTCATTGCAATGTGACCGAAGTGGTGCCTACCGAGATGGACACTCTGTTGGAGAAATACGGAAAAGGAGCACAACATCTCGTTTGATCAAATGCCCCTTCCACATAGTAGGTAAAAAAAGAGGTAGTGGTTCTTGGGTTTTTAAGATAAACGACTTGGCACATAATCATGAACCATCTGCCGATATGTCTGGGCATCCATCGTTTCGTCAATTACCAGAAGATGACGTAGAAACGGTTAAAAATATGACCCTTTCTGGAATACCTCCGAGACAAATTATTTCATCCTTACGTCAGAAGAACCCAAATCTTCCAGTGAACTCTAGAACCATATACAACTTGAAGGCGAAACTACGTAAGGATGGTTTAGGGAATCAGTCATTGGTTAATGTCTTATTTGAGGAACTTGAAAAAGGTGGGTTTTCTTACGATGTTTTCAACGATCCAAAAGGCCGTATAACACGTTTGTTCATTATACACCCATTATCAATTAGACTAGCTAGAATTTTCTCTAATGTCTCTGTGATGGATTGCACATACAAAACCAATAGGTATAAGATGCCTCTTCTTGATATCATTGGAGTTTCATGCTTCAATACATCATTTTACTCTGGTTTTGTTTTTCTGAAAAAAGAAGATACAGAAAGTTATGTTTGGGCTTTAAAGGCGTTTAAGGAGTTTCTTGGCCCTACTAATCAACCAGCCGTGATTATGTCAGATAGGGAATTGGCACTAATGAATAGCATAAATGATGTATTTCCTTCTACAACAAGTCTTTTATGTATTTGGCATATTCAAAAGAACGTGTTTTCAAATTGCAAGAAAGATTTTGAACATGCTGACGACTTCAATGTATTCATGTCAAGATGGAATATAGTGGCATATTCAACAACAGAATCTCTCTTCGATAAAAATTGGGTTGAATTCGAGTTGGATTATAAAGATAAGTTACATTCAATTGACTACATTAAGAGTACGTGGTTACCTTGGAAAACAAAGTTTGTTAGTGCATGGACGGAAAAATACTTGCATTTTGGTAACCGTTCATCCTCAAGAGATGAAGGCGCACATGCCAAACTCAAGAAATACTTGCAAGTTTCTACAAGTGATTTGCACGAAGTGAAAAATAAAATTTCTCTTGCTGTTAAACATGAATTCAACGAGATTAAAGTGAGACTTACAAGTGAAAGAATTAAAATTCCTCATGATTGCAACATGCCATTATTTAGAGAGCTTCTGTCACGTGTATCTTTGTTCGCATTGAAGGAGATCTATAAGCAATATACAAAGAAAAAGGATGGTAATGTTCAAAAGATTTTAATTTTGCCTAGTTCTAGACTTATAGTTTTAACTCACTTTATAATTTATTTACTTTCTTTCTTCAGGTACAATAACTCCTTGCACAGGTCATTTTATGGCGACTATGGGACTTCCATGTGTTCACAAGATAAGTTATTGGCAAGGAATGACACTTTCATTAGACCTTGTACATCTACATTGGAGAATTGACACATTATCCTTGAATCCCGAAGATCATTCACCAAATGGCATGGACAACCAATTTGCTAATTTGCTCAGTGAGTTGCAACGCAAGTACCAAGTGTGGCCTCTAAGCAAGAAAGAAGTTTCTACTTCAATGATTGCAAACCTTTTGAACCAATCAGATACTCTTTTTGAGCCGATGACACAACAACCGAAAGGAAGACCTCCAAAGGAAAAAAAGAAAAGAGGTGTAACTTCTACGGCAAGAGATCCTTCGAGATTTGAGTACGTAGAATCATCACAAACACACATTCTTTGCAGCTCCTCAAAACAAAATAGCGTAATAGATTTAAATGCATATCCTGATGTTTGAATTACGTTATGTCGTCGGAGTAGTATAATCAAGTTTTTGTTTTATGGATGTTTTTTCAGATGATTCCTTCTTTGTGTTCGAATATCAAACTGGTGCATTTTTCTTTTGTATTGAGAATTTGTGGTCCTAAATTAAACGTGTTACATTTCCTGCAAGCGTTACTTTATTATATGATTTATTAAGTCAATGTTTGATCACTGGTTATCATTGGTTATCTTCCTATATGTCACGTAGTTTGATCATTGGTTATCTTTGGTACATATATTATGTTTGTTTAATACGGAGTAGATTACAAGCTTTAGGTACTGATATATAATTAGTAGAGTCCTTAGAATCTTGTGAATTTTATTATCACTGTATTGCTTTTGGTAAACATTATATTTGTGTTTCATGTTAGCAACTTAGCTTTGTGATTGATTCATGTTTGGATAATGTATCTCTAGAACTAAGCTATTGAAAAGGGATTGGTTTAATGTGACAAGTAAAAGGAAAATGGAGGGCTCACCGAAAGTTTTGAGAATAAAAGTCAAATGATACATGATAAATATAGGGAGGGCATGATTGTCAACTCACAAAAAAGATTATGTGCATTAATCAATTTGCTATGTGTAAATATCAACTCCCTTTCAAAAATAAATAGCAATTATTGTATTAACCAATTACTTTTAAAAAAGAAAACTCGATTAGAATAGAACGTTATTTACACTTAAGTCTATGAAAGAAAATGAGATTTAATTTTGACCTTTTTCGACGTGCCAAAATAGTACTTTTCCACGTGCAATTGATGCCTTTTAGAATATAACGGGATGGAACGCTAATCATTCGAGCATAGTTTCATCCTAGAATATATTAAAGTTTCATTAATGCCATTTGGTAAAAATAAAAGCTTCATGAAGCCCCATAAGTAGTTTCTTAGTTACATACATAACTTTCATGCTCACCATTTAGGCATATAAGTATCACTCATACATGTCCTTTCAAAACAAAAGTTTCATAATTCCCTAAATTTGACTAAATTATTAGTTATGTACACGATTTTTTTTTACTTTCGTTACAAAAATAATCTAAAACAAAAAGTTAAATTAAGCTTCTTAAATCTTTAGCGCTAATATGGTTTTTAGTGCGATTAAAATGAACCTAATATTACAATAGTTCTTGTATGTCATTATCTTATAAGTCGTTTGCTACCACAAAAGTTAAATCAGATCAAATCCAAATAGGTAATATCTTTAGTTTTTGTTGGTTATCAGTCCCTATATTACCCGAATGCGCACCCACCCTTGTTACCCACTGATACAAAACAGAAATCAAAAGACGACTCTCATTGGGGTTTCAATGGTATATTATTCAGAAAGGGAAAACTGATTACACTCTACAATGAAACCTACACAATCTATTTATAGACTAATACATCTGTTGTTACTAAACAAGAAATAAAGGTACTTTTAAACTATAATTACTCATAATAAATATGAGCATAGGTAACAGTTCTTAACAAGTAACTGCTGACCCGTACCCATTGAACCAAGACTAAACTGACCTGCTGATCCGCGACCCATAACCCATCAAGATTATCCAACATTCACCCCGTAATCTTGATGATCTCGACCCGAACCTCTTCCATGCTTTTGGTATCGTAGTTATATCTTGATTTCTGTGTTCTGTTTAATGATTGTTGCTAAGAGTTAGCGGTAAAGCATGCTATGTGCCAGTTTACACCACATATGAAGATGATAATACATAATCATCACTACTTTGTATATCACGTAGGATTTGAGTTCTGAAAAAATCTTCAATGTTTTTACTGATAATTTGCTGAATTGTTAATATGGTTTAAGACCATGTACTTTTTGTTTGTGTGTTTTTGTTCATCTTGATGTAAATTGAAATGACGCTCGTTAGAAAGCCCATTTCTTTCAAAAACACCAATAAGCCTCTTTTGTTTGATTTACGGATGTTTTACGTGTCTCCTTCAATATCTCTTGTTATCAATCGGCAATTTCTTTTCACATTCTATACCACCTATCTCACAATATATCTCGCAAATACCTCCAGCGAGGCTTGAACCCACAACCTGTAGGTCGGTGGGCAACTCACATACCACTAGACCAAAGGCTTTGGGTATCTGTTGATAGTACTGATTAATTGGGATGGACTTAAGTAGCAACAAATTAATAAGCAGTACATAGCAATCAATATTTTGTGATGGAGTTACATATGAAACTTTCAAAAATAATTTCAATTATTGATTATACTAATCTAACAAACCATCTTTTTTTCCTAACGAAGTCCCTCTTTCTAAGTCCATAACCCAAAATAAGGCTCACGAAAAATATTTGGTCAAAATTCCATGCTACAAATATGGGAGGTTTAAGTACAAGAAACTAACAACTAGCTTAGCTAATCCACATTCAAAGCATGAACCATGGCAATGAATAACTGCTCAGATTCATGTTTCCACATTGAAAGATTCGAACAGGTTGCCCCTGTATCAGTTAGAGATGAAGAGTCGTTGTATTGCACGGACAATCCACCCCCTTCCTCTCAACAGTACGTTCCGATTTCGTTTCTGTTTACAAGATTTGATTAATAATTTATGCTAAATTATTAATCAAATCTTGTGTAATTTTTGTGTAATAATTGTCATTTCTACATTTTGTGTTTCAGGTTTAACAAGTACTTTGTAGGGTGGTTCTTTTTTCTCATGTTATTGGGAGGCGGTTTCCTCATATGTCTAACAGAAATGATGATTGAACTAAACATAGCGGATTATCCTTTTGACGCTGCTGGTTTAGTTTATTACCTGAGCATTGCTGGTTTATTTGTGTTTGTACTCGGTTTTGCCTTGTGTATATATATTTACTACTACTACTTGCAAAAGGAAATCATCCATCACACGGCCCTACTAATTTTCATTTGCTTTTGGGTAGTTTTGGCACCTTTTTGGGTTGCCTTTATGTTATCCCTCCCTCACGATCGTAAGAGTATTGGGAATCTATTCCTTTTTGGAACTTGGCTTGTACTAACTTTCTATAACCTGATAATTTGGAAAAGTTGATCAAGTGTTTGAATAAGGCGCAAGTGATAATCTATGTACCGGTGAAGTAACCTGCAAGATTGAGGTCGGCGTTATAAAATTTTTTATCAGTGGTATTTTAGATATGCCATAACCTGTTACCTAGAACAGAATATATGAACATATCAATAGAATTCAGTTTTTGAGATCTATATGCATTATGCATCTGGATCGACTCTTCAGGAATAGTTCATCTTGTTGAAACTAGATACCAAAACAAATCACTCACGAAGTTTGAAACTCATGGTGTTTATATGAGTGTTTCTTTTGTTACATACTTGATTGCTCTGTTTGACCATGATTATGTTAGTTCACGATTGTAAAAAATGAATTTCTTCCAACATCATTGCAAACCATCAGCTTGTGATGGTACAACACTCGTCAATTAAAGGCTTAAAATATAACATGTCTAGATGAGAATATATACTGTAAGGATGGATTATAATTGAGATAGACTTAGGAGTTACGAAGCCGCCTCCCTTGTTATTTGTGTAGAAACCGAATAGTGAAAACACATTGTATAACCTGATTAATTGAATAGAACATACATGCGTCTATTTTAGATAAAACCTAGGCGAAACCCTAAGTAGCTAAGCAGGTTAAATGAGCCTAAAAGTTGAGTCTTTATTAAGCTAACATCTCTCTCAAACTCACAATGCCGCAGTGATACATATTTAAAATTTGTCAAAAAAAAAAAAAAAAAAAAAAAAAAAAAAAAAAAAAAAAAACAATTTGGCTTGAACTAATATTTAGGAAATTGCATATATATCCTTTTAAAGGTGAATTATTATGTATATATACTTTTTGTATAAGTTTTAATGCATATGATATAAAAGTTTTTCATGCATGTGTAGGATATATATGAAGTATTGCATCATTGACATTTTGTTTGATTAGTGGAATAGTGTTAAACTAGGCTTGACACCGATACAATCCGATCTAAACCCGACACTACTCTATCCGACCCAACTCAACGCGAGTCTATGCGACATGGCCTTAACGAAGAACCACCTTAGCTTTTCGTCTGGGTCCACCACTGTACGTCATCATGTTAATATACTAGTAGTGAATATACCTTTTTCCATTCATGTAATTCGAGATTAGGAGTTCAAATTACCGTTTGCATACATGGACGGACTCACATGAAAGCTGAGTGTGGCACGGGTCACACCCTGTTTATGTTAGTTTATTAACATTATTTTAGTAGTCGTATGTTAGGATCGAACTCGAGTTCACGGGATTGCACACTTTACGTATGAGACTCGATGTTTAAATAATTAATATAAAATATTATATTTAATTATTTAATTCATAATAAAACGACTAAAAAGCGTTAGGTAATTAATGGAATTCACTAACGGTCGGTAAATATCAACAGGATACGAAGAAAGTAAAACAAGACAAGAGAAGGTTCTAGAAATCCTCTCTTGAGCTTGTTTTGGTTGAAACTATGGAATCCCACATCGGAAACCATAGCAAACTTGATATCTACCATAAGGGTATAAATCCATTCCCATGTATTCATCCTTAGGTACACTTGATTTCAATAGAAGGCCAAACTTCTTCTTTTCCTCTCTTGTTCATAGGACAACGAGCGAAACCCCAAAAAAATGGATTTGCGATTAACCTTGAACATTACAAAGTGTTTGGTAAATCTATTGTGATCAAGAACTAGCATTCACATCGAATTGTTAATAGTACGTATGTACAAGAACGTGATATAACCACACTATTGGTTATATCTTGGATTGAATTACAAAAAGGTAAGGGGTAATTCCAATAATCCACATAAACCCTAATTAGGGTTTTTGAATTAAAGATTCAATTGATTCTTGTTCGTGCTAGAATCACAAATGTGCGTTTACTATTTATTATTGATTAGTTAATTACATGTTATATGATCTTATTATAATTGCTTCCGCTATGCTTACTTGATGTTATTGGTTTATTTATATGCATGTCATGATATTATAATTCCAACAGTTTTAGGTTACGAAGTGTTAATTTTTTTTATAAAATATGCTTTTTTAAGCACGTGCAACCCCTAATTTACCTAAAAAATTTTTTGTGAAACAACTTTAGTACTCATGATAATCATTTAAAAAAAATGTTCAACACCCTTTCACAAATCCTGGGTCAGTCTCCGTTTGTGTATATGATCACAACAACGTAACCATACCATAATGATCAAACTTTTGTCTAAATATGTATATGATTATCACATATGTCAAATACAAAGGTTTAAGATAATGAGAGAGAAGAAGAAGAAGGATTAAAAAAATAATAATAATAATTAATAAATAAATAAAAAAATCTCATTATCATGCACTTATGCATGTGTGATTGCATAATGATAATATGTCGGTTTTTTTTTTTTTTTTTTTTTTAACGGCGAGTTAGTTGTTAGCTCGAGTTAGTGTCGCATCCTCGGGCAAAGATACTAACCGCAAGCCTCTCCTTAGGGGATAACCTCACTTCTATTCCCGATTCGCCTGATATTATTAGAGCTTGTGGTTCCCAAGTGAGGACTTCCCGGTCGGTCACCCAAATCGGTACTACTCTCACTTGGGCTCGCTTAAATACTCTTTTACGTAGTCATAGTCATTATAACAGCAAATATAACAGCTATACATATACATATTTTTCAATACAAAATACTACGAGCATACGAACGTATTAACCTATCGAAAAATTAAATCTATTTTCAACTTTTTTACTTCAATGGAAAAACCCTTTATCAACCTATTGATAATTCATCCTCGCACATACAACATAACTATAAATTTTCAATCGTTCAAGAATGCTTAACTTTGACTTTTATAAACTAGACGAAGAATTAAAGAGTTCGACCAAATTTAGCTATAATTTTATTTTTTATTGCTAATAAAGATGTTTAATTTTGTCACATAGGCAGAATGATGCATTCTCTTATTTGACGAGTTATGAAATTAAGCTAGATCCAAGTTGTTACTTAGCTTAAGCTACATAATAAATTTGCTTAGGGTTTTTGATGACTCTGCTCGAGGATAGACACAGCAACTTTCGACCTCATTGGAGAGGACTTTTTCTCCTCTTTAGAGAGGACATGTCCTCGCCATTTACTCATTTACGAGGTCATCTTCTCGCTAGCTTGTCCTCGCCAATACCACGCTAACGTACTTCCTTTGAGGGAACGAAGTGAATTCCAGGACTTTCTCTTTTGGTTCAATTGCAATTTTCAACCTTCTCTTTTCAGTTTGTGAAGTTCTCCTATTGTATGAGATTATAAGAGATTCAATTAATTTATTTATTACCTAATAATAAATGATTTAGTTTCACTTATTTCAAAAATCCCCAAATGAGTTGTTGTTTTTTTTTTTTTTTTTTTTTTTAAATAAAGGATTATCATGTCCACATTAACTAATTTAAGGGGTAAGAATCGTTTTATGAACAGTGAAGTGTGCTTTGACTAATGTGTATGATGACGACACTGACAATAAAATAGATACATAAGCGGCCAATAATAGTTAGCATGATACTTCGTGTTTTCGTCTCACTTAAGAAACTTCGTGTTTTCGGCCAATAAAATAGATACTACGTACATAAGCGGCCAATAATAAATACATAAGCGGCCAATAAAATAGATAAATAAGCGGCCAATATGCCAATATATCAGATATATCTCACTTAAGAAACTTCGTGTTTTCGTCAATGCTGACAGTGCATGTAGGTGGTCATACATAACGGGCTTTAATTTGCTTGTACACAACAAAAAAAAACTTGGTACATAAAAGATACAACACCAACAAAGCAATAGTACAACTCGTACCAACAAAACGGTGAATGTAGGCGGTCTGTGGAAAGAAATTGGAGTGCTATGACTTTAAGGACATGAAAGTGATCAAAGACTGAAAGTGACATTTTGGTAATTTGAATGGTAATGAGAATGTCGGTTTAATTTAATGAGAATCTTCTCACTATAAAAACCTTGCTAACCAATATGCAATTCCATACTTCTATCTTTATACACTATCCATCAACCTCTGCTTTGAGTTATTACACGTAAACTACTTACAATTGCTATCATGGAAGGAATACATGAGATTGCCATTACCATTACACATGTACCACCAGTTCCTGCAGCTAACACACACCTGCTTGCAGAGTAAGTTACCTTCACTCCATTTTTTTTTTTTTTTCTTGAATGTGTAATGTGTTTGACTCCATAGGTCTTAATACGCCTGATGCAGAACTCAAGTTTGGCTTTTTAAATTAATAACAGTAAAAATAAGATGATAAGCCGACAAACACTTGAATATCTAGTCCTAAGTCCAGTCCTAAGGCTAGGTGCAATAAGGAATACTTATTAGGGTCAATCCCCTACTTTTTCTGTCACGTCAGCTTTCTCTCTCCAGCGACCTGCAGGTGATTCAGTGCCACAGTAAGGGCGACTAAGTTTAATTTTTTTTTTTTTTTTTTTTTTTTTTAAACATTTTTAACACAAACTAAAATTTCATTCATAATTAAAACGTTACATACTAATTCAACTAAAATAAAAACATTACAACACTTATTAAAACATAACAACATAAAAACTAATCTTCTAGGTTGTATTGTTCCTTAATCGCGACTTTGAGTTCTTGCATTTTTTGTCGTTGAAATGCGGGCAAAGATGGGTCGATTGGTTTGAAATAGAAGATGAGGTCTTTTTGATATTTCTTTTGTCGCTCAAATTCAAGCTTTTGTTCTTCCGTTGCCAATCTTCTGTCTTCTTGCTCCGCTTTCTTTTGCTCCAGCGCCAACTCTTTATCCCTTTGCTCCAGCTCTTTTTCCTTCAATTTGTAGTATCCGTCTTCAAGCTCCTGCTTCTTACCCCAAGCCTTTGACGTAATTGCTCGCCATTTTTCGACTACCCCATCCAAACTAAACCCCGACGATTTCTTCTTACCCTTATTTTTCTTAGCTGCATCACGCCCAACCGGTCGTTCATCACGAGGTTCTTCATTACTAGGCACATCCGAGCCCGTGTCAGAAGTCCTTGGTTTTGTTCGACCATCATTTTGGATTAAAAAATGCGGCATCTCATTTTTCTTCCAAATCGGATGCTCCCTCAAAATCTCCCAACAATAATCCAAATGAAACGTGTGCCTCATCATTATTGCATATTCTTGAGACGCTCTTTGGTAAATATTGAGATAATTCGCACCACTACCAAAATTCGTATAACAATTATCATAAATGGCACAAAATGCACTAACTCTAGGACGAATCCTATTTTTCCACTTGATAGTAATTGAGTTGTACGATCTCCCTTCACCGACCTCCTTTTCAAAGTATGTAATCACTTTCTTCCAAAATCCCTTAGAATTTTGGTTGGTTCCAACTATGCTATCCTCCGACGAATCACACCAAGCCATGCACAACGCGATTTCTTCCTCTTTTGACCAATTCGAGATGTCTTTCTCAACCTTTTCCTCAACCGCCTTCTTCTTAGCCTTTACAGCACGCTTCTTTGGTTTGACCGGTGACATATCTTCAGAAATAGTGTCGTCGTCGTCACCAACACGATCATCATTTGGAACCGAATCGTGATACGATCCGTGACCCGAACCTGGATAACCCCGTGACACTTGTTGACTCGGATAACCCGAACCGGTTCCAACATAAAAATCCGGATTGTTTTCTAATTGTTCCATAAAATCACAAGCATCAAGATTGATGTTGTTTACCGGAGAATAATTTTGGTAATTAGAGTAGGAAGACATTGATGAGTCCATTGTTGGACGATAGCACGATTCGGGGGAGCCATACATAGATTGTTGGCTTCGACGAGAGTTGCTTTGTTGTGGTTGTTGGTTGTTTTGATACGGGGGAACAAATGGACGATTAATATTACGATGCATAGCAAATAGATTGAATGTTTGTTGATGTGGAGGTCGTTGAGATTCGTAATCAAGAGAACGAGGTCGGAAATTGATGGTTGGTGACACACCGGTTTACCGGAAAGTTGAATCCGGTGATAATTGCGGGATGTTTTGTTGTGGTAAACGGGATTTCCGGCCTTTTGCTTGTTGTTGTGGTGTTTTCTTAGACATTATAATAGAAAGAAGTGTGAGATTGTGTGAATTGAAATGTTGTTTAGTTGTGTATTTATAGGGGATTTTTTTTTTTTTTTTTTTTTTTTGCCCAACGACTAGTTTTCAAACGGTAAGTTTTTTTTTTTTTTTTTTTTTTTTTTTACTCACAAACGGTTACAACAATTAAATGTAGCAAAAAGTGGATCAAACTCAACAAAACATATCGGTCGAGATGGAGACCGACTCCCCTTCAAAATCACTCCCTAACCGGTCGCGACCTAGTGCCCACAGCAATGACGACCGAGTCGACCGACAAGGACCGAGTCGGTCTCGGTCGTTATTGCACCTAGCCTAAGTTTTGTGCTGCCATGGGCGAGGCAATAAAAAAAAATGCCCCTTTCAAATATTGCAAGAGCTAACAGTGTAGGGTGTTTCTTTAGGCAAAGAAGCGCATACTTATGCAGTTATGTTCGGCAAACAATCTATACTACTATATAATGCATTTGGGACTATTCTATAATTAGAAAGACTTAAAATTTAGACTTTTACTTGCTTATTATGAAAAGATTTCAAAATTAATTTGTTAGGAAGTTTGTTAGGAAGCAGGTTAGTTGTTCAAACTAAAAGTATTTGACTTAACCATCTCTAATATATCTACTTATAAAGTATAAAAACAAATAAATGTGTAACCATATACTCACAGGTACCCGCCGCCGCATTAAGCGGGTACCGTTCTAGTTTACTATAATGTAGCCTGTTTTGTTTTTTATGTTTTGTGTGTGTGATGGAGGTATATTTAAATGAGAAAATTTGAAGAGAGGAAAAGAAAATTGATAAAAACATGTTTTGACAAATTAAGACTAAGAAAAAAAGATGGCGTGTTATTCATTTAGCTTTAAACGTTTGTTAAGCTTAACAAGAGTGTCCCCATACCCCTAAACAAACAACATACTTTTTATTGCCAATAATTTTATTAACCTTCTAAAATATCCAAATATTTTTTTACTTTTCCATTTGCAAAACTTAAATTTACGAACGCAAGACAAAATGAAAATAACTAGAGAATGTTAATATTGTAAATAATAGAACAAAATAAAAATAAAATAGAGACACAAATAAAAAAAAAATCTTTTTTTTAACGAAGAGAAACAAATCAATTTGCAAATTATTTTTTAAATTGCAAGGGTATTTATTTTTTTCTTTTTTAAATTGCAAGGGTCCAAACAAAAACTCCTCGTAGCATTAGCATGTAAAGTAAAACCTTTACAAATTAATAACCTCGATAAAATTAATAATTTGTCCGGTCCCAATTTGGGACCAGTAATATACATATATATATACATATATATATATATATATATATATATATATATATATATATATATATATATATATATATATATATATTAGTCCCAACGAAATTATAAATTAATAATTACTAAAAATTTATATATATGTATATACGTGTGTGAGAGAGATACACTTTAAAATCCTAAGATTTAGTAAAAAATGAATCCATAGTCAGTCGTTTTTTGTTGAACTTCAAATTTATATTGAGTTTATCTTAAAATCTCCTTATTGCATTAAAGAGTCGGTGTGTTGTCTTCTTGTATTGCAACAAAAAGTGTTAATTTTAATTTCACAAAGTGTGAATATGAATTCATAAAATGTTAATTGGAACTTGTTTTTCAAATTTATTTTTTGTCTTTAATGAGTATAGATTTTAACTAGATATTATATTAGACTTGAAAAGTATTGCGGAAAATGACCAAAATCGATGAGTTTTGCATGTTATAGACCAATCTTTAGGGGTTTTCGAATTTTGACTTTTAGTTCTCGTAGGAACTTGTGAGGACTTTGTGGAGCCATGTGGTCCAATAGAAAACTGCCATGTGGCTCAATCCGTGGCATCCACGCATTCCACGCCATCCACGTAAGTTTTTTCAAGGATCTAATTGAGGAAAGAGAATACATATTTTTATCAAAATCTTGTTGACGTGTCAATTTTCTATTATGTCACTTGGCTAGAAGAAGTCCTCACAAATTGGTCTATGATGTGCAACACCCCTCTTTTTTGCTCTTGTACCGTAATTATCGAGTCATGTCACTGTTTTTCTATGGATCTTGAGATCCCCTAGTTTTATATTGCTTTTAAGTTTGATCCTCCAAATTTGTTGTGTATGTTTTTAGATGTGCTTTATCTATAGCCTTTCTACGTAGAGTCGCGATACTATGCAAAGTGGGAAGAAAAAACCCCATTTGCTAAAAAGTCTAAAAAGTTATCTATATTCCAACACATTCCAATCCCTTTTCGTGCCTCAATTGCACGTTACCCATCACTTCTTCTTCTTCTTCTTCTTCTTCTTCTTCTTCTTCTTCTTCTCTTTCACAACGTCCTCAAATCTCTACCCTAATTTTAGTTTTAAAATTCGAAATCTTAGGCTTCGATTTCTATTCGATTTCCTCTAATTAGTGAACTTTAGTTAGGATTTCATTGACTTTGATTCAAAATAAAATTACTACGGCAATTATTAATTAACAAACACTAAATTATTATCACATAACATCAAATTCTTCATCTTTTTCTGTTTTTCTTTTAAGTTTTGAAATAAATCATGTGTTTATGAAAGTGCCGATAAAGTGTTTGATGAAATGACTCAATGAACTAGTTTTGTGATATTAGAGTTTGAAGTTGTTAGTTAAAATATAAATAGTTTAATAACTGATAAAAGCTTCAATCTTTGATGAAAAAGTCAAATTGTGATGTCTTTAACAATGATGAACGGTGTTTAAAAACCATGATGAACAAAACTTTGAATATGAAATTGTTCATCACAGAATGTTCATCACGTAAGTGGTCATCACCGAATGGTCACCAAAGTAAGTGTTAATCACATAATGTTCATTAAAGAAAACTAAGTTTTAAGTTTTTTAAAGAATTACCAGATGGCTAAGTAGGATTTGGTGTGTTTGATTATGAAGAAACCGAGTTTAAAGGTGTTGCTAGGGATGTGAGTGTTATTATTATTATTATTATTATTATTATTATTATTATTATTATTATTATTATTATTATTATTATTATTATTACTTGTTGTCTTCAATAGCTTAACCAACTAGTTAGGTTGATCAAATAATGTTCATCGAAAGAAAGTTTCTTACGTTCGTCAATCTATTTTCATCGATGCAGAATGTTTGTAATTTTTCATGTTAATTAATCTATGTTCATCAATACAAAATATTCAGCAGTTTTTTTTTTACCTCAATCAATCTAAGTTCATTGATATGAAATGTTTATCAGTACCGATCTGCTCATAAGTTCATCATTAATGTTCATCATGTCTTGATGTTCATCATATCTTGATGTTCATCATGCCTAGATGTTCATCATAACTGGTGGATCATGGGTTAAAGGGAAAAAGGAGGGAGAAGACACGGGTCAAGAAGAGAGACCCTTTTCTAAACTTAATAGGGGAGAACAAACTTTTATTATTTGATCCCCTAACTTAATTATACATAGTTGGAAACAATAAAACATGTGATATCTAATCTAACTTTCTTGTTTGTATATCAATTCAGGTTTCATGATTATAAGGGAATATGGTATATTTTATACACTGGGGCTATTGTCATCATGTATCCATCATTGGTAGAAGTTGCACAACTGAAGTTTCAAGACAGCAAATTATCTCCGTTTGAAACCCACAGTTTCTTTGCATACACAGTTATTGTTGCATACACCATTGCTATACCGACTTCAATGATTTTGTTTTATATGAGAATTCGCTTAGAAACCTCGATAAAGGAATGTTTCTCCCTTAACTACTACATATATAAGACCCTAAAGAATGTATTTTTCTTCTTTGGCATTCTTGTACCTCTGTCACTTGTGATGGTGTTACTCATCCCTCATGGTTATAACTGGATTGGATATTCAACCATAGCTTCACTTTTTGTCATCATAGTTGCATGCAACTTCAGTGATTACATTAAGTTACTTTGTAAGAAAGGTGTAGCTAAACTAGGAGTTTTACGAAGAGATGAGACATTACCGTGTTCCATAGTAAGTATTAGTGAGTAGTAAAAGGTGTTCTCGAATCGAAGTTCTGTTACATTAGTTCATGAAGCATAAAGCAGTCTCTTTTCTAGTTTAGGTAATTAGTTTTGTACTATTTATGTTTTAAGAATGGTATTTGTGACATCACATCGACAGTCATGTACAGCATGTTATGAATCATATAGATTCAAAAAAGAAAAATTAAGATTGATGGGCTACTTGTGTATATCAGCAGGACTCTATCAGTATGAGAAACTCGTCTAGTTTTTTGGATTCTTGGTTCATAATTTGTACTTTAGTGCTTCTCCATTTGGCCAAACATTTAATTTGTTGCTTCTAGCCTTTCCCCTTAATATCAATTTGAATATTGAAGTATATTTTTGCTAATAAGGACCTCAAGACTAATTGTTTGAATCATATAAGAGATATGCCCTGCGAATAGATGTTCACTTTAAGGGACCTTACTACCGACGGATTAAACTTATTTTGACAATTGCATGATACAGACTTCAGCAACATCGTGGAACTAAATATAAGTCAGGTTGTAACACCCCAACCCGACAAGGGTAAAAATGTCACAAATTATGGTGTTACATCAGAACAAACAGACAGATCAAATGCAGAAAACTTACTTCAAATAACTATGGTCGAATTCCTTACTCAGTTCTACAATCAAGCCCAAAAGCTATCCCAAAAGCTATCTTCAATACCTGCCGCAGAGAAAAGAAATGCGGCTGAGCTACGAAAGCTCAGTGAACGGATATAACAAAAGAAAACTGAAATAAATGTTGAAGTACTGAAAATATAATTTTAGGAAAACATATTTAGGTTTAACAGATAATACGGAAATATAATACGTTGGTTAAGTAAGGAATCTATACAGTCACCTGTATAAACAGAGTCAGAATATACCATGAGCTCAGAAATATATCATAATCATATCAAAATCACATAAGTTATACAAGAAGTAGCTAGCTCCATTGTACCGGAAGTGAAAGGAGTACATTGCACATACAACCAGTCACTAAATATAATCATATCATATCATAACAGAAAACAGATCTAGGATGCATCCATACGCCCTTGAAATTTAGTGCACATTCATATATAACGGAAGGGACGTGGCAGAACATCACTCTACTGCCCTAGAGTCATGCCATAGGTGCATCTATGACACGGACATGGAACCCCCATGCCTAGTGAAGCTCAGGTAACAAAAGGTTCATAATAAAGGTTCAAATCATAGTTGTCATATCAAAAGGTTCAAACAGAAAGGTTTATCATAGCAAAAGTTCAAATCAGAAAGTTCATATCAAAGGTTCATATCAGAGGTTCATATCACAAAGGAAACCTTAAGAGTAAGGTCAGAATATCCGTACCTCGAACAAAAGCAAAACTGACAGAGATCAAATAACGGAATATTACTCTTCTTCAGAAATCTACATACTATGTATCACTCATTAATATCTTATTCGATTATTTACTTATTCATATTCTGTATTAAATCTTCTTCCCATTTTAGTAACTTTCCATTTTAGCAGATTTCCAAATTAGTTCCTTAACTTTCACCTTTTTACAAATTAATCCTTATATTTTAGTAATTTACACTTGACACCCTTTAAGTTACAAAATTTCAATTTAAACTCCTTAATTATATAATTAATCAAATAAACCTTTTAAATATCAAAATTACACATTACACCCTCATAATTAATTTTATACGAATCACCCTTTAATTATTTTAGTTTACACAACTAACCTTTAAGTTTACCAATTTACAAAACACCCCCTTATCTTTTACCAAAATCATTCGAATCATTTACTTCTTATTAAACCCTAACCCTAACTTATTAATTACATCATTAATTACACACCATTATTAACTTACTAACTATCAAATCCAATACAACCCTAACCCTAATCAAACCCTACTCGAACCTTTTCTTTTTCTTGTTTTTGTGTTGAGGTACCAACCAAACGAACCCTTGTTGTTTCCTTGCTGTTTAGGCCAATACACACACACACCCATACCCTTGTCGAGACTTAAACCAAACCACCCTCTTTGCTTTCTTTTCATTCGAAACAACCAAAACCAACCCAAGACCTCACCTTGTTGTTGTTCGACCCAAAACTATAGTACCCTTGTTTAGTTTTACTTACCATGCAAATCAAACACAACCCTTATTGTTAATATATTATTCGACAAGCAGAAATCAAAACACAACCTTACATGCAACCTATGTCTCGACTGTAACTATTTATATACAATCTCTTCATGTTTTAACTTATATAATACGTACATATACTTATCTTAAGCTAGATCGATCTATATATATATATTGTTTACAAAATCATGCATGCGTATAAAAGAACAAAAGAAGATGGAAAAAGAATAACAAGCTTACTTATGATCGAATGGAAGTAAGAACACAAATCACACTCCTTGGAAACTTGTTACTAATCGAATGGAAGCAACAAAATAAAACACTGAGAGTTCTCTTGGAGTTTAGGGTTTCGAAATTTTTGTGAATCGTATATTGTTTCCTGGAAACTTTAGAATACCGTATATATAGATTAGGATGGTTTAAGGGTCGGTTTAGGAGTCCTAATGGGCTAAGAAGTCTAAAATCATGTTTAGTTAAGCCCACATGTAAAGTCTTGTAGCCCATAATATTTTTAATATTACTTACAATTAGTTTTCGGGTCTTTTAACATTTTTAAACGCATGCTAAATAATCCTAAAACATGAAAATATATTTTTATAAGCTTCCTTACTTTATTATAATCATCCTTGATTTATCGTAAAATTTTTAGAGTTCGTTTGGTATTTTATTCTTATTTAATTATGGTTTTAAGTCGTAGGGGTATTTTGGTCTTTTCACGTATTTTAAAATCTCAGGTGTTACACAGGTTATTTGTTAATCATATTTACAGATGAATTAATGTTTTGTTTAAATTGAGATCAAATTCCACTCTGGTTGTGTATATTCCAATCTGCAAATCTGGGTTCGGGTCAACACTATTCCCTTTTACAAAATAACTTATGTTATAGAAGACCTATCGATTCAATCATCTAGCTCACAAATGTGAATTCAATAGATAAATTAACCGGAACACTTGATGGAACATAATATTATCGAGGGAACGCCATTTTGTGAGTTTTCATGATCCGAGAAAAAAAGAGAGAGAATTTAACTGCAAGGTGATATCATTGTGATTGAATATATTGATATTATTTTTGCTTATAAACCGTCTTCCTAATTTATCCGAACAAGGGATCAAGATTGTTTAAATTAATGATTTCTATTTAATAGGCAATGTGGACGACATACGTGGAAATGAATTTTATCAACCCTAATCCAAAGGCAACCGTAACCGAATGGTATGAGGTTGAAACCTCAAAAGGAATCAAAGATCAAAAGCTTAAATCATAATGAAATAAAACCTAGATAATGAAGGAAGACCAATATATATACGGGAAAAGATAGATTAGGGAGGGAGTTATCTTTCTTCCCAAGATTTAAAACTCTAAATGAAACACGAAATTTCAATTCTAATGAAAAGGTTCAAAGAGTTTTAAATCTCCGTTGATTCCAAGTTAAAAGAAAAAGAACCTGATTTACCTAAGTTAAAAGAAAAAAAAATCTTCAAATGGGTTGTCAAGTTCACAACAAGAATCGGAAGACTTCTTCGAGAATTTCTATAATGAGTATTTTCGGCACAAAAAACAAAAAGGATACTTCTGCAATAAATGTCGAAAACTTTGAAAAAGTATACAACAATTGAAGAGTTATCTCCTTCTTCCCATAAATTGATTTCGCCGCTCATTGTGAACCGGTTACTCCTTCATCACAAATACTTCATCCGAACCAATAGAAACTCCCAAAGTGTCAACAACCATTGAAGAAGATGCAAATGATCAGAATCAATAATTCGTCAAATGAATTGACACCGATAAGTGTCACAAATAGACATTTTGAGGATTCAATACGTGAAAGTGGAGAGTCGTCAAATGTTCATACCTTTTAACGACCATATCCTCACACGAACAAATGGACAAAAAATCATCTCATTCATCAGATACTTAGGGAAGTTACTTCAAATGTACGGAGTACGAAACAACCAAAATGCTTATACTTGTGTTTCTTGACCAACGTTGAACCTTGCAAGGTATCCTATACTTTAGAAATGCGGATTGGATCGTTGCAATACATTAAAAAAAATAACAATAAATAAATAAATTGTAAGTTGTAAGTTGTACTTAAAATCAAATGTGTGTAATATTATATGTACAAAACATTAACGTTACATGTTTGTATATTAAACTGACATTTTAAAATAAGAGCAAACTAAATTTTTGGTCTTTGTGGTTCTATCAAAATTGCACTTTCAGTCCAATTTTCAAAAAGTGAGACATTTCAGTCCAAAAGTGCACGTGCACTTCACTTTTGGTCCAATTTTCTAACCTAGTTAGTTTAGTCGTTAAGTCAGTTGCAACATTAGTCCTTTAACCTAACGGTCGTTTGAAAAATATAATTTGAAAAAAAAAATTCTAATAAAATTTTTTCTTAAAAAATTCGAAAAAAATTCTAAAAAAAATTGATGAAAAATTTTTATTCCAAAAAAAAAAATTGAAAAAAAATTTCTAATAAAATTGTCTTAAAAAATTCGAAAGAAATTCTAAAAAAAAAAATTTTTTGACGAAAAAATTTTCTTCCAAAAATAATAATTTGAAAAAAAAATTCTAATAATTTTTTTTTTGAAAAATTAAAAAAACAAAAAAAATTCATAAAAAATTCTAAAAAAAAATTCTTAAAAAATTTCTAAATAAAAAAGCTTAAAAAAAAGTTATTAAGAAAATTCTTAAAAATTTTCTTAAAAAAAAATTTATCAGAAATTTTTCCTAGAAATTCTTTAAAAAAAAATTCTTAAGAAAAATTTTTATTAGAATTTTTTTTTTCAAATTATTTTTTTTTTTGAGTAAAAATTTTTCGTCAATTTTTTTTTTTCGAATTTTTTAAGAAAAAATTTTATTAGAAAATTTTTTTCAATTATTTTTTTTTTGGAATAAAAATTTTCCGTCAAATTTTTTTTATATTTTTTTTGAATTTTTTAAGAAAAAATTTTATTAGCATTTTTTTTTCAAATTATTTTTTTTGGAATAAAAATTTTTCGTCAATTTTTTTTTAGAATTTTTTTTCGAATTTTTTAAGAAAAAATTTTATTATAAATTTTTTTTCAAATTATTTTTTATGGAATAAAAAATTTTTGTCAAGATAATTTTTTTCGAATTTTTCAAATTATTTTTTTCGGAAAAATAATTCCAATAAAAAAATCATTTTTTTAGAATTTGTTTCTAATTTTTTTCGATTATTTTTAGATTTTTTTTAAAGACTAACTAACTGAAAGGACTAACGGTGTAAACATTGCAAACATACTTTGGTATAAAGGACGAACGTTGCAAACGACCGTTAGGTTAAAGGACTAATGTTGCAACTGACTTAACGACTAAACTAACTAGGTTAGAAAATTGGACCAAAAGTGAAGTCAACGTGGACTTTTGGACTGATGAAATGTCTCAGTTTTTTAAAATTAGACTAAAAGTGCAATTTTGATACAACTACAAAGGCCAAAAATGTAGTTTACTCTAAAAATAAATATGACTAATGTGTAAAACTATACTATAAAAAGTTATTGTGTGCAAATAAATTAATGTAATATTTGTTAGCAAATAAAGCCGATCTATTTGGTATCTAAATAAAATAAATGATACTCATGAGATATATTTTTGACTAAATTAAATAATTAATTAAGGTAATAATTAAAATCAAGCGTAGAATTGCCGCGTATATATATTTGAGTTGCCGCCTTTTGCATGTGTTTGTATAGTATATATATCTAAGATACATGCGATACATAGATTAAGAAACCCAACAAAGTTCGATCGACCAACAAATTTCCAAACAAATTTCTCACAAAAAACAAAACCCTACACACAAACATGATGATAGCATCGCATGTTGAATCAGCCGTAACAATAACGGACAAGATGACCATGACAGAGCAGCAGACCGAAAGCAATGTCATGTGTTCCCTTCAACTCAATATACATCTTCAAGAAGTAGTCCAGATTTCTGATAAATCAAAATCGGTAAGTCCGCTTTTGGGAGGATCGAATTTGAGTCCAAGCATACGCTCAGGAAGTCACACAGATATTGGAGCACGTAGATCAAATGAGGACCAACACATCGGAATCGATGATGTATCTAAGCAACTGGGTGATATCTATAAGTGGGGTCTCCCGAGTTCCTTTTATGCAATTTTTGATGGTCATGGAGGACCTGAAGCAGCTTCTTATGTTAAAGATCACGTCACGAGATTATTCTTTGAGGATTCTGATCTACCAAAAACACAATCAGAAGAATCACTAGATGAGTTGTTTTTAAAAGAGTTTCAAGAGTGCCAATCGAAAGTGTTTTTACAGGCTGACCAAGCTCTTCTGGACGAATCTAGTATCAGCGATTATTGTGGAACCACCGCTTTAACTGTTTTCATACTCGGTAAACATGTGCTAATAGCAAACGCTGGAGACTGCCGTGCGGTTATTTCAAGGAAAGGGGTTGCAAAACAAATGACTCAAGACCACAGACCGTCTTATTTACAAGAAAAGATGAGAGTGGAGGAATTAGGCGGTTACTTTGAAGATGGTTACTTGAATGGTGAACTTGCTGTGACACGAGCCCTTGGGGACAGGCACATGAAATCACCCAGTGGTAGTAACTCAAAATCACCTCTGATTGCGGAACCAGAGATGACCCAATGGGTGTTGAGCGATGACGATGAATTTATGATAATTGGATGTGACGGGATCTGGGATGTGATGTCTAATAAAGAAGCGGTGGACCTTGTTCGTCGTCAATTAATGCACCACAATGACCCTGAAAGGTGTGCAAGAGAACTCATAGATCAAGCACTACGCCTACACACAAGCGATAATCTCACTGCTATCGTGGTTTGCTTCTCTTCTCAAATAAAGCCTCCTCAGCCTTGGCGTCCAAAATTTAAAAGAAGCGGTCTGTAGACACACAAGTGCGTTTCAAGACTATGAAGACCGGTGTTACTTAGAAGTCACAATTATTCAAAGTGGTTATGGTAATATAAATCTGTTTACGGCTACTTCAGATGAGTCAGAAATAGTAGTCTGCTAGACTGCTACGATTTTGTAATGAATTCAAACAATGAATGAATGAGTTATTTAGTTCCAATCATATTTCTTCCATTGATGACCTTGTTAGCTTTTTTTAATTTTCCCCTTACAGCGTTATATTGTGATTGAAATTACGTCGTCATGTTGAAAATACTAGTAGTAGATGTAGCTTGTAACCCATGAGACTGTGAGGTCAGACAGTTTGTGCATAAGATCTATATAAGTCTTTCAAATATGACATACAATATTGTATCATGCATTAAGCATATTTTTCACAATGAGTAATTTGTAATTTTTTGAATATGAAATACAATCTTGTGTGTGTGATAATTAGGACAGGTCAAAGTTGTTGTATGTCATATTTGAAATCACTCTTCTTTAGCTATTCAGGAAAGCAAGTGCTCGTTCAAATCAAGTATGAACACTCATGAAGCACACTCGATCTGTTTGAAGTGCTTGGCGTATACATGAATGTGTCTTTTGTTGATCATTCTTGATAGTTTCAAGTGACTACGATGATTTTCTGTTACAAAAACTATTGTAGTTCCAATGGGTCACCTTTCTCTGCTGTTCATTACAGTTTACATGATTTTAAAAGACTGTCTTTAAGTGGCCTCTCTTGCACATCTTCATGCTTGTGATGGTGTTGACTGTTGAATGTTGATCATCCATTAGAGATTAAAATTGGGTAACTATGTAATTGATGTAATTTCTTTTGTGAAATAGTTTTCATTGAGATAATAGTAGATTGTGCCGGTGGCCTGCAATTGATCTCTTAGACTTGTTTAGGTTCTATTAATAAGTTTGTTGGTATCAGCTAGTGATGATTTTCTTTAGCCTTGTATTGTTTGGAATGCGTTGTTTCCGATTAGATTCCGTAAAAGTTTTTCATCGAGTTATAACCATTTTGGGTTATCAACCATAACTCAGAAAACTCACAACAATCTTTATATGCTTTAAAAGCACCTTTAACTACCTCTAATGCATTGTGGAAAATCCAGATATTTTACATTTGAAAAACACATAAAAAAGTCTTGCACACGATTTGTATATTCTACAGCATATTTGATACGCAAAATCTGTAAATCCATGACATAAACCACTGGCGTCATTACAATTAGATTGTTTCAGTTTCATATGCCAAAAACTGATTCAGGAACATAATACAGTATGTCATAGCAGATGCAAAATTTCTGGATTATTATAGTTCAACCAAGACAATTTATGGTTAACCTCTACCCGGGTAAGTAGTCAATTTCTGTATTTATTTCCAATCAAAATTTGTTCTTTCCATCTTTCTACACTCCAAAACTCTCAATGATAAACGAATGGTCCAGCATCCAAAAGAAGAATATATATCAGAATGACAATTATAACCCTACCATCTCAATTCATTGTAAGTTAATTATGGAGAAAATGTCAGCTCAGAATTGGCTTCCATAGCCACCCATGCCGGGCATTTCCGGTGCTTCTTTCTCATCTTTTGGAAGTTCAACAACCACAGCTTCCGTTGTAGTCAATAAAGACGAAACACTACAAAGATCAAGAAAGACATGTCAATAATTATAACCACAAAGGGTCACTAGGGCCTACGGGTTGATACTAAGGTTAACTTACCTAGCTGCATCTACCAATGCCGTTCTGATAACCTTAACGGGATCAATGATTCCTTCCTTTACCATATCAACATATGAGCCTGTATCCAATAAACATCAGTATTAGCATTTTCATTCTTGGGTCATTCCGTTTATAAATAAGTCATGTAACGAGAAGAAAAAAAGATAAAGACCTTTAGCAGCATCATATCCAAGATCAGTGTTATCCTGCTCCAACAGTTTGCCGATAACAACAGCACCCTCGACTCCAGCATTGCTAGCTATTGTGTGCACAGGAGACTTCACATACACAACAAATATACTGTGTTAGAAACAAATGTTCTAGAGAAAGGGATGCACTAAATTTATGATACTAATAACGGGAAAGAGAAAGGTATACCTTGAGAGCATTTTGGATAATTTGCACACCAATCTTCTGATCGAAATTGGCGGTGGGCAAATTTGACAGCTCTTTTGATGCATATAAAAGAGCAACACCACCACCTGCACACATATAGAATTACAAACATGTTCATAAAAAATGATGAAAGAGTTTAACTTACCAGGTACAATTCCTTCCTCTACAGCTGCCTTTGTAGCATTTAAAGCATCAGTAACTCTATCTTTCTTCTCGCCAACCTCTGCTTCACTGGCTCCTCCGATCTGATAAAAAAAAAGGTTATTCATTATTTGTAAAACAAACACAAAACCGTCAAGCTTTAGCTAAAAGTTAACCTTTAGGACAGCAACACCACCAGAAAGCTTTGCTAATCTCTCTTGAATCTTTTCCTTATCATAATCAGATGTGCTTAATTCAATCGCCGATCTCAACTGTAAACAACACTTGTTAGGTGTGATGAAAAATACAAACCGAAAACTGTGAACCCACTACTTATAGCATAAATATTAAAGAATATTACCTGCTCGCATCTTTCTTCAATGGCTTTCTTGTCACCAGACCCATCAAGAACAACCGTATCGTCTTTTGATACAGTAACCTAGATTTTAATTTCTCCAATTAGCATAATTATAACGTAGTATTCAGCTCATACAGCTAACAGTGAGCAAAAAGAGTAGTTGTAGGAAGCCAAGGTTTACCTTTTTGCAGGTCCCGAGCATTTCTACTCCCACTTTCTCAAGGTTCATACCAAGCTCTTCTGTGATCACCTATTCCCAATTTGTTACAAAGATATAAAGCACCAGAACACCATCATTAGGAAAACAAACGATAAAAAATGAGCAACACATGAGAGCCAATATTAAGACAAAGAAACTACCTCCCCTCCGGTCAGGGTTGCAAGATCTTGCAAATTTGACTTCCGGTTCTCTCCGAATCCTGGGGCTTTGATGGCACAGACCTATAGAATAATATTTCACATTAGATCAAATGAGTATTTGAAAACAAGACAGTTCTCATCACAAAATGATACCTTAATACCAGCACGAAGCTTGTTAAGAATGAGGGTGGCTAATGCCTCACTTTCAATATCTTCGGCAACAATCAGCAATGGTCTCTGCTTCTGAAAATGCCGCACACAAAAAATGAGCAAACTTAAGATACATATGCAAGCACTTATTGTCAGTTATACGAAAATATTACTTACTTTCAAAGCCAATTCTAGAACTTTGACAATGGAATTCAAGCTTGAGATTTTTTTCTCGTGTATTAAAATCAAAGGATCATCTAATTCCTGTGGAAAGATAGTACGACGGTTTTAATACCGATAAGTTGTTTAGCATAATATGTAATGATAACAGAATGGATAACTAGATCAGATACTGTCAATCCTTACACATTTTTGGTTCTTAGGATTGGTGACGAAGTATGGTGAGATATATCCTCTGTCCAATTTCATTCCCTCGACTACTTCTAACTCGTTGTGAAGTGTTTTGCCATCCTACAGATATCACATAGCCACATTGCATTCAAGACCATCACAACATTAGAGATAACGATATACAAACATCCAAACTTCACAACACACTTACAGAAATAGTAATGACACCCTCTTTGCCAACTTTCTCCATGGCCTTGGCAATAAGCTCACCTATCTCTCGATCTCCATTTGCTGATATCGTCCCAACCTATTTCTCAGATGAAAAAGACCATAGTTCACATACCAGTCTGACCCACTATTACTAATGATGGATTATTCAGTTGTACACCAGACAAACCTGTGCTATTTCTTCAGATGTACTAATCATCCTAGCTTTGCTCTTCAAGTGTGTGACAACCGAATCAACTGCCATGTTGATCCCACGTCTAAGGTCCATGGCGTTCATTCCAGCTGCAACTGACTTGCAGCCTTCAGAATATATTGCACGTGTGAGGACAGTCGCACACGTTGTACCTGAAAAATTATAACATTAAAGCTTCATGTTAACGTCCAAGTAAACAAAAGAAGTAAACAATATCAACAAAACTTTCTACTTAAAACTTATGGAAACCTTACCGTCACCAGCAACATCATTAGTAGCATTAGCAACCTGCTTGACAAGGCTAGCACCAACATTCTTAACCCTGTCTTTGAACTCAATACTTTTTGCCACGGTGACACCGTCCTTTGTCACCTTGGGGCCTCCATAACTTTGCTCGATAACAACATTACGACCCTTTAGAAAAACAAACAGAATTCAGAAAATGAAACAAACCGAGACGCACAATATTACACTATTCCTATTTCCCAAAATTTTGTGTTTTTCACAATGTCCCACAAGGGGAAAAAACATAACAGTTGCAACCTTAAGACTATACAGGTATGTTTGCTCATTGCAACTGTTTATCTATTGTATTAAACAGTATAACCAGATAAGCAATTACAGAAGGCAGCTAAAGATTGCTTATTTTAATCACGCATAATCAAATAATTAGTACTGTTGAACCAAACCAGAGAAGCAGATGATTGGTATTGTGTATCAAAACAAATAAACAGAGAAACAATTTCAAAAAAGCAATCCCCAAAACTCCCTAATACTAGCCTAAATCAATCAGTTAACTATGCAAAACAATACACATTTATATAAGCAACGTTTAAATGTGGTATCTTTTGCAAAGAACAACCCCGGATTAAGGCTGCTATCAGAAGCGTTTAAGATTTTTTTATTAAAAAACTTTTTATCTGATTATCTTAATAGATAATTATCTAACAATAGACAATACTTTAATTAACAAATAGGAATTTATAAACCCGCAAACTGTCGACTTACACACAAAAACATAAAACTATAACAAAACGAAAGCGGAATTGGAATTGGAGATTACTTTGGGGCCCATCGTGACTTGAACAGCATCAGCAAGATCTTCAACACCTCTAAGCATCATAGCCCTAGCATCAACTCCAAATCTAATATCTTTCGCCGCATAGTTTCTACTCCAACCTAACCTACTACTTATCTGATAAATAAAAACATCCAATTAACTCACAATGCATCATAAAAACAAACATTACTAATAATATATATATACCTGTTGAGAATTGTTCCTGAGTAGCCTGCAAAACATAAAAATGAATTAATAAAAAATAAAAAAAGTTGGCAAAATTGTGAAATGTTATTATATAAAAATGATGGTACCGTGATTTTGAAGCGAGATTGACGGCGAAGCGGTACATGATCAGAGAGAAAGTGGAAATGGTCAAATGAGAGAGATAGAGAAAGAAAATGGTCAGATGAGAGTCCCTGGGAGGGTTTAGGGTTTTACTTGTTTTCTTTCGTTCTTGTAGCCAAAGACAATAATAAATGGTTGGTGGCTTCATTTTTCTACATAGTTTAGTTTGGGTTCTTGTTTGGGCTTGGGTTGGTATTTTTAGAACACGTTAGCGGCACGTCAGTGGCACATCAGCGTTTTAACATATTATCGAATACTAGAATAGTACCCGCACAATGCAGCGGCGGATATCGTGTGATTATATTTTGCGTTATTTGATTACATGTTTAGTTGTCTTCATGCTTTATAAGTAGAGATATTAGAGATGGTTAAGCCAAATAATTTTAATTAACTTCTTAACCAACTTGCTTCCTAGCAAATTAATTTTGAAATCTTTCCATAATAACCAAGAAAAAAAATCTAAATTTTAAGTCTTTCTAATTATAGAACAGTCTCAAATGCATTATAATGTAGTATAGATATGTAGAAGTGATTATCGAACAAAACACATAAAAATACATTACGTTATACAAACATACATCATAATATAACACACAAGCAAAAAAGAGAACCAACACCAAATCATTGCAAAAAAAATAAGAGACCGCGCGCGATTGGGGAAGGTAATAAGGTTTGGCGCGTGATGGCGTCGCTACTAGTGGTCTACCACCACCCATTACACATAATCTTATTTAAATCAATAATGTATAACTAGAGGATAAACACAAACAAACGAAATTTCAGTGGCTCCAAAAATCGTTCAAACTTATAACAAATAAACAGAGCAAAATAATCCTAAAAAAACTAACATCAAAATATTTTTAGTCCATATCCAACTAAATTATCAAAATAATTTATAATTCCGCTATTTGTTTTTTTTTATTTTTCCATTAAGATTCTCTAGTTTATTTGAGTTATCTGTTAAATGATTTTTGAATACCAAAAAGTTTAGATTAATTATTGATTCATAGATGTTCAGTGAACATAAAATTAGGATAGTCATAGTGTGTCTGAATTGAAAATTTCAAGTGAAGAGAGATATGGGTTGTTTTTGTATCTCACGGAAAAAAAGTTTCAAACTTATCTATTAAAAATCCGTCTTCTTAAAGTTTATGGGTATCTATTTTCGGAACCGAGATTCGAATTTAACCAAAATCTAGAACCGGAATGAGAACTATTGGGGCTAGACTGGTTCACTTTTGGTTACCGATTCGATTCTTAGGTTCTTATGCTCATTGTTACATCTAGAATATCTATGAAACATTTGGGGTTAGGGACGAGCATTTCGAACCGAATCCCGAAACCGAACCGGAACCGTACCGAAACGGTACCATTCCTGATATACGGTACGGTACCGGTACTACGAAATAAGGAGGAAAAAAATCAGGATCACTAATTCGGTACGGGACCGGTAACAAATCGGGAAATTCCCAAAAAAAAAAACGGGAAAAACCCGATTTCCCAGTACCGATACCGGTACCCGTATCCGAATCCCGTTCGGTACGGGACCGGTACCACTAATTTATGCTCGGGTAAAATTCGGTACCACTAATTCGATACGGGATCGGTACGGTACTGGTACCGTGCTCATCCCTATTTGGGGTGCATGGAGTGTTACATAATTGGTTTGTCTCTAAAAAAAACTTTGTACAGTAATAATGACAATACATATGCATAGATAATTCAATATAATGAATCAAATTACAATCAAACTATTGTTATAGCATACATCGTATTACTTGAACTGGATGTTACAAGTTCACAAAGATGTGAAAGAACTCAGATTTCCAGTTCACAAAAACGACAAAAATTGCATGTTAAAAAATAACTCAAAATTCTTTTAGAATCTAAATCAATGTTGGTAGTCAGCATCACTATTTTAAGAGTGATAGGTCCAGCTTAAGTTATCCATCAAGTTATAAGTGCACCACGCTTTTTACCTTACAACATTCATATAACACACCCAAAAAAAAATAAATAAATAAATAAAACCCCCACTTTACACTTGAAAGAAACACCACATATACAATTCTGCGATATACTCGGAACATCCGCGCCTATAACTCACCTATAACACAGTACGCAATGCAGTTTAACCATGTTACAAGAACCAAATTCGCCCTATAACGTGTCTAACTTGTTGCACCAAGCACTCCCAACAGCTACAAAATATCCAGAATTAAACATTAATGCTTTTTTCTCAAAAACCAACCTTAATCACACACGAAAATGAATTCAAGTCCCAAGTCCATAATAAGGCCAAAAAGGCTTCAAATAACCAAATATGCCATTTAAAGCATCAACCAAATTATGTATTATGGACACAAAAACCCAAATGATACAGTTCCACTAGTGTTAATAATCATTTTCCACAAACCACACTTCCTCTCAGCTCCAACAAAACTAAGCGTTAGAGAAAAAAAAAATATAATAAACAGGGGCAAAAATGAACCCATACTTAGAAAACTAGGCCCCAGCCATTGATCGAATGCACACATAACACACCATACAAATATACAAACATTCACAGGCAAATTAATGGACCAAAACATACAACTCTGACACTCTTTATCATCCGGCCGCTAGTCTTGGATAGGAGCTCCTGTCCTTGCTTGTGATATACGGTTTGCGTATATTGTTACTAACCGCAACTGTGTACTGTTAAGACCTTCCAAATGCGGCAGGAAGGCTTTTCCTAGCATTATATAGATATCCACCAGGCAAAAAACAACAGTCTGCAAGTACAAAACAGCAAAGATACCATGAACCAAAGAATCAGGAAATATTGATTTTTGCATGACCACAGGTCAGGGGATTGTTGGGTAATAGGTGAAAAACTGGTCTTTATGGTATAGAGTAAAACAAAACGGGCCAGGCTATATTACACAAACCAGATAATGACAATAGAAAACTAACTTTGTTGATGGGCTCCATTTTAGAAAACACAACACAAATCAACTAACTTGGCAGTAAATGGGTAAGATTTGCAGTCTCTAGAAATACTGATGGAACTAATGAGTATTTTACCTTGCGAACATCGGCACTCTGGTTACCAAAAGCATCAAAAAGAGCAGGCAAAAATGATTGTAACTGAGCCGTTAATTCCTCCTGGGAAAACCTACCCACAAGCTGAAGGGAAGACAAAAATCAATAATATAGTAAATGAGCATTGGATTATATTAGAGAAATAAATGAAAATCCTTTTTGACAGGATGATATAGTGGTAACATTTAGGATGTCTGGTTTATTGAGAATCTACCTTCGTCAAACAGTTTATACATGTAACAAGAGTTTTCTCATCTTCAGTAACCAATAATGGGGTGATAACCTACAATGTCCGAACACAAAAGGTGAATTCATAGTGTGAATGTTATCTAAAATAACACTTCTGCAATATAGAATAACTTACACTCAAACATCTGAAAGGATCATACTGAGAAAGAACAACATTTATGCAATGTTCTGCTTCATTTGATACCTGCATTTAAAACTCAATATCATAAGACACGAAGGTTCTTGTTCACAAAAGTGAATTCAAAATATTAAATGGAAAAAGAAGAGCCAAATTAGCTCCTAAAAATTCTGCCGACGAGAATTTATCCATTGAAAGAAGCAACAGTCAGATAGAAACTTACTTTTTGGAGTGTGTCCTTGGTAACATGTAGTAATTTTTCAATTACAATCTCTATGGAATCTTCCATGGTGTCTTTCTGAAAGAGCCGGTGGATGAAAACTTTATGTCAGAGAAATGAGCGTGTAAATATAGAACAACATGAGCATCAATGAGCATACCTGGTTCTTCAACATTTCAGCTACTAATGAAAGAGCAAGCTCCCGAATTGATGAATCAGAGTCATCCAAAACCTCAAGTACAACCATCAATATTTGATTAAAATACTGCATACATATATCAAACATCAAAAGTATATTAGTATAATTTGTGTCACAAGTTGATATTTGCAACTACATTTCATGCAGTAATGAAGAATTATATAACCTTGGTCCATATGGAAGAATCATTGGCCACAGAAGCATCAATCAACTGCTGAAGGGCATTACGCTTGGTTGCAGTATCACATTCATCAGTCCCGTTAGAAATCTACGTAAGGAAATAAGAATATGTTTTATTAATGTTAGAGATGTATCAGTAAGGTAAAATGTTTATTCTTTTAGAGCTTAAACTCACCGTATGAAGGACTTGAGGGATGCTTGGTCTGGGATCGGGAGAAGAAGTGACCTTTCGAACTGCAAGTTTTGAAAGACTGAGTTCCAAATCAGGTGCACCCTCGATATCAATATTATGATTAACCGGAACATGTTGGTTATCAGAGCTAACTAGTCCATTGAGACGAGGTGTTGAAGCAGCCTCCATGTTAGCGTTGCTTTCCAAATATTCTGACCACTTTGAATCCTTAGCATTTGAGTTAAGTGCACCATTATTGGAACCAATATACAGACTGTCCTCACTTCCATCTGGTGCTGCTCGACTTGTGATCTGAGTGGATTCCTGGGCAGAACTCGGACCCCATTTCTTGCCACTGTCACTATCAATGGAGCTGCCAGAATATCTACCAAACATGGGAGTCTTCTTTGACACTGCAATGTATCCTTCTTCAGAAGAGGTCCCAACAACATCATATGGGTCATAAGAGGATTTGGAGCGTTGTCTGTCTTTCTTCTGCTGCAGATAATTCATCAAATCCACTTCTATTCGAGGTGTATGTTGCTTAAGTGCTCGCCTTAAAGAATTTTGTTCTTCAACCGATAAACTAAGAATATAATTCAAAACGGATGTTGAATCAAAATGAGAGTAGACAGATATGATACACGTTATAGCTGCTTCCTTCAATTTTGTATTTTTGTCATGAACTAATGGTGCTAATTTAGCAAGCCATAATTTTAAAATCCCACTGTTGCCAGCACCCTCGGAATTTGTCCCATGTTTATTGAATGAGATGATGGCAAACTCAATTACAGCGAGTTTTGCCTTTGGGGAACGTTGTTCATCTAACGAACGAAGCAAAGCTGCCAAAAGAGAATCTACACCATATGTTTTACCGACAATATCTAAAGCTGTTGAACATGGCAGTCTTACTACTTCCTTTGGATCGATTAACCGAGAGAAAACGTGAGGTAATATTCTCTCCATGTAACTTTCGAACGGTCTTCGACAAGCTGGAATGATTTCTGCAAGTGTTGTCAGAGCTGCTTGTGCCACTTTATGGTGTGGATCATCCAAATGTTGGAAAAATAACTTCATTACTTTCTCAAAACTTTGTACAACTTCTTGAACACCTTTGGGACCTTGTTGGAGTAATGAACGAAGATAATTAAATGCAGAAACCCTGGCATTCCAATCTGAACCAGATTTAAGACCATCACTCAAAGCATCGTTTAAAGAGGCGGGACCGTCAGTATAACTTGACATCTCACCAGAAGAAAATTGGCTCTCATCAAAACTCCTGCGTCTGTTTGAAGCCATTCGTCCAGGTACATTCTTTCTTGATAATGGTCTTTGAAAATTTGGTACATGATGACTATTATGTGAGTGTGAATCTCTGTATGGTGTTTCTGAATACTGTTGTCTATCGGAATGTAAATTTACTGATCGTCTGGCTTCCCTTATATCATTGTTATCATCAGAACCTCTTCTTGTTGAGTAAGATGAAAGTGATGATAACGTCTCGTTCCCGACATTACCACGATATGAGTGCTTAGCGGAATCCCGTGAAGCCTGAATCTGGGTGATAATGTCAGACAAGCCCAAACCACCATTACGGTTGTTACCTTTTGAGATACCTGAGGTTGAATCTAACGATAAAGCACTGGCGAGGCTATGGGAAGCAGGAGCAGCAAGAGGCAATGGCGGGTCACGAGAAGAAGGTGGGTCCACTCCTGTACTAGGGAAAATAAAAGATAAATTTAGCCATTCAAAGAAGCTTTTTTAACTTATACCAAGAGTCAGTTATCACTTAACATTACCTAGATCCAGACTCGAAGATCTAACTCTCCCGGAATCTAAACCTCTAAGCATGCTTTCAATGGCCGTAACTTTCTGTTTGCTAGCATGCAACACGCTTTCTAAGCTACGTTCTGTACTCTTGTTTGTGGACTTTGCTTGTGATGAAAAAAGCCCAGATGAGAGAGAAGGCGCCGACACAGAAGGTAAGCTCGCATTTCTGTCCATTGCAACAATAGCTGAAGTTCCATATCCAGCTAGATTTGAAGACGCGGAAATTTGAGTATTATGTGGCGTTTGTGAGTTTCTGTCACGAAGTGAAGGTGAAGCATGTCGTCGGTGCATACCCCCATCCTCGTCATTTATTATCTGCGAATACAATATTTCTTATTAGATGAGATGGAAGAGGGAGTATGAGAAGCAGATCGTTGGCAAGAAAAAACAGCATACCCTTTGAATAACCGGGTCAAATAATGAAAATAAACGCCTTGAACGATCAGGCCATGTTCTGGAAAACATTCTGTAGCATGCTCTAGCAGTTGCCCGTACCTGATGTTATTAGATGTTAATTACCTATAAGGCTAAAAGAAAAAGAATAACAGCAATAACGACAATGATAATACACCTCGCTCATTGCATCTCCCACGCAGCATTTGATAAGGTCTTCATAGAGGTCAGCTGATCGTTGGATCTCAGGTGCATCCGCCCAGTATTCCAGAATCAACAAAGCATATTCACAACATCTGTAAAATTGCAGAATGATATCAGCACCAGTGATATAAGATCACGGTAATGGCTCAACCATGCTTAGAAATGAATTGAAACCTGGCACGAAGTATCGAACTTCGGTCATGTTTTGCAGTTTCAGCCACGCGAGGAAGTATCCGTGAAACTTTGCAGTTACGCAACATCTGAAATAGAAATGAAGAGCAAGAAGTTCAGAAGTTGTTTAAAAGAATGGATAAGATACAGTATACGAAAATAGATTGTATACCGTTTTTATACAGTTGTCCGCAGACTCTGCAATTACAAGTACGGTTATAACGACAAGTTTGAAAAGTGCCTGAGTGTCAAATAAAGAGTCAGAAGGGGATTAGGTAAGTTAGGATTTCTTATGCAACAATAAACATGTGTACTCACAGGAATGAGCATCTCTGCAATTGCCTCAAAGTCTCCAAGCAGCTCTTTGGATAGAAAGTTCAATAAGTGGCAAGCCTAGCAAGAGTTGTAAGATACAAATTTAGATGCTTTATTGTATAACACACACACACACACACACACACACATCTGTCAAATATACAGCTAGACATCATAAAGTCAAGATTGTGTTTATCCATTCCAAAATTCAATCTCTGCTTCTCATGCACAGCAGCAACGGTACCGAAGAGAGAAAGAAACCGAAAATATTTTAAGGTAAGATATTAAGATATAAGCAGTTGCAGCATACCTGCTTTACTATGCTAGACCTTCTATCAGCTAACTGTGTGGTTAGAGGCCCAACAAGCTGCTTTAGGAGTCCACGGAAACAAGGATAATCAATTGCACCTGACATGACAGATTGAATGAGATATAATCATATAACCAAAATTAGCAACGTGGCAGTCTACTATAATTTAGTGTTAGAAATGTTTCTTCTTAGATAAAACAGAAATAAAAGAGCGCCATACACACCTCCAATGACAAGGCCTTCAACTCTTTGCATGGCTCCAATGCGGTGGGACCAATCTTTCTCTGGAACGAGGATTGAAGCAATCTTCTCAAACTCACGGACCAGTTCTTTTTCTGAGTAAACTCTAATTGGGTCTACGGGCTTTTCAGTGATGTCAGTATCCCCTAAAATATCAATACATCATTACAAGGAAAGAATGCATCGTGACACTGAACAAGCCAGTCACAAAGATGTAATTAACTAAGCATAATCTAGAAAGAAGGATCTGACAGAACTTGAAGTGGCTGAAAAATATGTCCAAAAATCCGATAAAGATATTGTTTGCATAGTAAAATTCAAAATACTAAATGTTCGACTGCATAACATTAAATGAAAAGTGCATAAATTTGAAGAGCATATGAATTAATAGACCATAATGTGTACAGGAACGTTACGAGACAATAATGAAGTATAGGCTAGAATTATTACCTCCAAAAACGGACGCTTCACGAGAGGAAGGCTTAGCCTTCGGGCTGCTTCTTTTAGGATTATGATTAGAGGGCTTGGTAGGAGCATAAGTATTAACTCGTATATCTGAAGAGCGTTGTTTTGGTTCAATTCTTTCTAATCTGGCATTGATATCTTTTACCTGAAATCAGTTCAAGTTAGAAAAAATAGTTTCACAGAATAGCAAGAGAAGGGTGGGTGGGGGTGGGGAGGGATCAAATTATCAATTAGATTGATCGACACCCAAAGATTCTTAGATTTACAATATTTTGTGAACAAAGACATGGTAGCATTTTATATGCACCAGACCTTTAATGTCATTAAAAAGGTAAGTGTGTAGAAAGCTTCAATAGTTGAGCAGATATTGCTTCTAGGTCTATAATTTAGGTTGCATGTGGATTTAGCATAGAAGTTTATATAATCAAATGCTGACATAGTCAGCATGGACCCTGCTATCTACACCCATCTTTGCGGTAAATAGTACACAAGCAAGATTGCAAGATATACGTAAGGCAAATGAAAAAGTAAAAGAAATGAACAAAAATGCTATCCCTAACAAAATTACCAGTGATGATGGAAGCTGATGGCGCAGGAGTTCTTCACGAAATTGAGGCCCAATTTGAGCATACATCTCCTGCAGTATACGTAAGATGTCAAAATAGAATCTATTTGAAGAAGATTTACGGAGCTAAGAAGACACTGTTTGATCACTAATGCTTTTAATTTATCTACAAAAAGTAGCACTTAAAGCAGCAATATCCCATCTAAATAACATACAACTATACAAGCATGCAGCCCAATGCAAAATGGTTTAGAGAAATATCATGTAAAGAAGACTCATGGCCCAGTCGCCAGTCAAGATTCGTCTTGATGCTAATCTAATCAGGAAGCAGCTATTACTTTTATGTAAGATTGAGCAGGAGTTAATAGATCAGTTAAGCAATAATAACTCCGCCTAAGGACAAGGTAGTATATAATTTTAACTTGGAAATTAGAAACCAAATATAAAACTTTGCTCAAGGTAAAGAGGTGTGAACCACTGTATAGATAAATCTTAATCTCTATGTGATCATCACGAAATTTAAGGACATTAAACATTCAGAATTTAATAGTCAGTTTAAGCTTGCACTACGACACCATAATCCTTAAACAGACTATTGCACAGATAGCTAACTAACCTCGATGCATAATATAGCAGCTTCTCTCACGCCTGGATTAGGATCGTATAACATCTGTAATATCTGCTCATATGAAGATGAGAGGGGAAGAGTGTAAGCATTAGTATCCTTTTTGCATGTTAAAACTATCAAACTGAAAGCCTTGTAAAAAAGTAGCAAACAGACAACGTACTGAAGGAAGAATAGCACGTTGCAGGGGTAGCTCTGTAGATGCAAATAGACCAATAGCAGCTGTGACAGTTTTAGCGAATTCTTCTCTAACTCTCCAGCTTTTATGAGTCCAGGCATTAGATCCAGCTCTTTCAACAATAAGAGTTGGAGAAGAAACCTGCACCACGACCAAGGGACAAGCTAGTAAGCTTTTCAGAATTTATGTTTTAGTTACCATTGAATAAAAAGGCTTTTGCACCTTCAGTTGAGCTAGAATACAATTACTAAAAACAAACAATATATATAGTCACCATAAAACTAAGTGACCTGCATTTTCAGTACTGCATCTTGAATGCACATCTACTAACTAATAACTCCTAAAGCCAAAACTCACATATCATAAGACTAGTGCAGGGATTCTAACGCTGTTGTATTTTGTCATCAGAACAGCTGAGTTAAAATGCTTGTAACTAGTAGAAGCATAGAATGCCTGGGAAAAAATTTACTGCCATGATGGGTGATTTTAATTGATGTATAACTACTGCTGCGTGACGTGAAACTCAGAAAGTCACCACAACGAGTGACGTAGACAGCATCCAATCAATATGAAAGGAAAATGCAGCATATAGAAACTTTCTTCATGGAACGTAATCACAACGTGCTTCAAATTAATAATGAGCAACAAAACAAACTCTAATTACAACCAACATTCTATTACACAAGTAGAATAAACTTATTCCAATAACAAGGCCATAAATGAGCTCAATGTACTTCAAAAGTTACAGTACTACGGCCATACAACCCACTCGCCCAGTTCCATTTAGCAAATCACAACTAAATATCTTACACAAAAACTACTTCCTTGTAACACTTTAATATAATTTCAAAATCAAAATACTACATTACAACTTAATCTCATCTATACACCTACTCCTAAATTCATAACAGCCACATTACACCCAAATTTTGTGCCAAAAACTAATTGAAACAAAAATCAAGCCGCATTCAACTTTCAAGGAACTTAGCCTAATATTACTAAAATCAAAACTACCTACATGCACTAAAGACCTTCAACAAAACACTTCATTAGTCAGCATACATTATAATATAATTCAACACTTATACACGTCACATTCAAAATCATCACAATAAAATGCACACGGTAACAGTAAAATCTCAAATTAAAGTCATAACAAAAGTAAGGTCATAAGAGACACATTACATCGACACTCAACAAAATCATCCTAAAAATACTAAAATCACAGTTAACTTCAAAAACATCCACCTAAATAACCAATTACAAAAACTATAACTACCTATAGCCATTAGACCTTCAGTAAAATGTTTCAATATTCGACTTATCTCAAGTAATAACCTGATATACGAAAGCCAAACAGTAACAATAATTCAATACCTTAAGTCATTATAGACACATTACACCCAAAATTTGGGCCAAAAATAATTGAAAGCACAATCAACTTTCAACAAACTTCACCTAAAATTACTAAAACCAAAACTGCCTATATCCTTAAAAAACACACAATAAAACACCTTAAAAACACACACACTAAAACACCTTCAAAAACACAGAGTCTTATACTCTTATGCTGCATTCAAAGCAATCAACTTATAATGAAATACGCCTAAAATTCCAGACCTTCAGTAAAATGTTTCAATTCGTCTTATCTCGAGTTATATCCTAACCGTAACAACAATTCAATACCTAACAGATCAAATACAAAATCATCAAGTAAGAAACACGAACACTACCTTTATCCAACCTTCAATAAAATGTTAGATTATTTGCATTATATACCAAAACCGCTATCAAATACCAGCAATCGACTTTCAACGAAATACGCCTAAAATTAGAACTACCTATATCCACTAGACCTTCGGTAAAATGTCATATCCTACCATACAAACACCAAACAGTAACAATAATTCAATACTTAACACACACTAAAACACCTTCAAAAACACACACACACAGTAATAACAATCTACCTGCATAACTAATCAATAGTCTTATGCTGCATTGAGTGTACACTAAGTAATCAACTTTAACGAAATACGCCTAAACTTAAAACTACCTATATCCACTAAACCTTCAGTAAAAAGTTCCGATACTCGTCTTATCTCGAATTATATCCCAACCACAACACTAACTCAATACCTAACAGATCAAATTCAAACTCATCACACACACTAAAAACACCTACAAAAACACACAGTAACAGTAACAATAATCAACCTGCATAAGAGTAATGAGCAATCTCCTAGCAGCATCTCTAACAGGCTGCTTACTATCACCAAGCCTTTCAACAGTAGCAGGAACAAGCGCATTGAAATGAAGCTTCAAATGTTCACCAGACAACACAGCAGCTGAATCAAGCGCCATTAATCCACCTTGTGAAACCCTAAAATTATTATTATCTTTCAAAAGATCTAGACACGTGTCCACTAGTGCGGTTACTTCGGAGGACGTTAGGCTCTTTCTAGATGCTTCTAGAAGCTCGTGCAGACGCTCTACTCCTGCGAGACGCTCCTTTGTGTCCTTGGCGCGTGCCATTTCTAAAGCTTCTTCCATGGTGTACATGTTTGTGTGTAGATCTGGTTGGATCTACGGTGTTGAGTGTGGTTGTGGTGGCGGTGGCGGTGGGTGATGGATCGACGGTGCGGATAGCCACTGTGTGTGTGAGTGTGTGAAAGTGGGTGTGTGAGAGAGAGAGTGTGTGAGGGAGATGTCTTTTTTTAGTTTTGTTTTGTGTTCGGTTTTCAATAACTTCCTGCTTTGAGTATTTTTCAAAAGCGTATAGTGTAATAACAACGGTGTAATTGTTTAATTTTTATAAAATCCAATGTTGCAAAAATCGTGAATAGGTACTCAGGCGGTTCATGACCGATTAGCGATTTTTAACTGATTAATCGGCCGATTACCTTGTAATAGTCAATTAATTGGCCGATTACCTTGTAAAACTCACCAAGTTCCATGGTCGAGTAGCGATTAATCGCCGATTAATCGGCCGAATTGGCCGATTTTTGCAACACTGATAAAATCATCTATCATCTTAAAAAAAAATGATTGAAAGACTTAATTTGTGTGCTTAAATTCATGCATAAACATATACATGATTTTAGTGGTTTTGTGAAAAAGTGATCCCCTGCAGTCATCAGAATACTGCCACCATACACTTAAGCATGAATTTAGGCATATCTTTTAGGTCTCCTAATCACTACTCCATATCAAAATAATGCTTTTGATAAATGTGTTCTAAGCTATTCAAGGATCGCTAAACTACTTGAGCGAACTACGAAAATAAATTTTTGTGCCTGCTTAAAATTTAGCCAAAAGGAATTATTTTTTTATCCTAGTTGTATTCATGTTTGTATATTAAGTTTACATTTAGATTTTTCTAAAGTATATTTTGAAAGTTCATGGATAAATGTGTGTTTGTTAAAAAAATCTCATGCTAAGAGGGATGGGTATGATGACACTTAACCCATGTCGGTTCAACATTTCATCAAAACTTGCGTCGCCAGTTGAGCGTCACCATATTAGAGGTGAGTTGAGTGAGTAAGATAGCCATTTAACTAGCATTCGCAAGTGGAGGGGCATAAAATAGTTGGTTTGAGGGAAAATGGAAGAAGGAAGGGTATTTTGGTGTTTAATTGAGTTGGTGATATGACACTAAGGTGACAAATTGTCACGTTTGAGTCGGTGCCATCATACCCAGTGCTCTAACAAAAAATAAGTTAACATTTTTAATATAAATATTGCTAATCTACTCCTCATTACATCTAAATAACACGTACGTAAAGTTCGTAGAGTTGAAAAAAAACGACATTTGGGTTAAACGACGTGAACTATTTGTCTTTCTATAATTTGTATAATTTTCATACCTTTTGCTTTTTGTGAATTATCGAAAGTTACAGTGTTAGTTTGCCCTTTTGCACTTTTGCTCACAAACAAAATTTGTTTTATTATACCATATGAAAATGATGGTTTTATAGGTTAGCTTCCTTGCGTTTAGAAAAAATTAAACAAGTGATATTAGCCTTGCTTAAAAAAAATTATCCATACAACTCTTACAATCTTACCGCAACATGTCCATTGTCTATGAGTATTTAATATCGAAATACAAAGTGATTCGAACATGTCAAGTGAAAAGTGGTCCAAGCGATAAAATTGCTAGCCGAAACAAGAAAGGCTAGACAAGAAACTAACACAGGGGACGTCCCTCGTATTGTTTACATGAAATCGTCAAATCGATTGTGCATTCCCTACTACCGATAGGTACATCATACGTTTGTAAAGTATTTATCTTGAACATAAGTAGATTTGAATTCAAACATACCTCTTTATCTTACGTTGTATTCATTGAAATTGAAAAGAAAGCAACAATGTTTGCTCAAATTCGTGTATATGGCATCATAAATGAAAAGGTTTAGAAACAGTGGCATTTGTAATAAGGACAATCGCTAAGGGTGAGCATGGTCCAAAAACCGGACCGGACCGGCCAAGACTGGATCGGACCGAAGACCGAGAACCGGAAAACCCATAGACCGAGACCGGACCGAATGTGGTCGGTCCGGTTCGGTCCGGTCCGGTCTTCGGTCGGTCCGGTCCAATTAGGCATATTTTGGCACGTTTTTTCGGTTTTTTTGTCGGTCCGGACCGGATCGACCGGACCGAGGACCGAATTAGCCAAAAAAGCAAAAATGTTCGAGCTTTGTTTATCTACATTGATATTGTGTTAAACAAAACGCGTAAGGCATGCTTGGCGTAAAGCATTTAGGAGTATTTAGGAGCGGTGATTGATGAACATTGAATGTTGTGATTTTTAATACTCGTTTGACAAACACCAAGTAACTTTATCTTTTTTAATTTCGGAATGCTCATTTCCAACGATCCATTAAGTAGCATTTATGAGCGTTGAGCATTTATGAGCATTTATTTCGGAATGTTCCTTTTTACACCTACAACTTCATTACCAAACGTTTTTATAGAAAAAAACAGCTACTGCTTACAACCACTGATCACTATTACTACAGTACTACTTACTAGAATTGCTCACTACTACCGCTACTTTTACGAAACACACTCATAATCGACTGTTCTAATTATCATGTTGACTCGTTGTAGTCTTTAACTGTAAAGCATCACAATTCTATAAGGCCAGATATAATAAGGAGGGTCAATCCCCTCTTTTTCTCTGTCACGTCAGTTTTCTCTCTCCAGCGACCTGCAGGCGATTCAGTGCCCCAGTAAAGGCGACCAAGTTCAATTTTTTTTTTTTTTTTTTTTTTTTTTAACTACAAACTTAATAAAACATTAATTTCATTAATAATTCAAATAGTACATCCTCAAACTTAATAAAACATTACATAATAATTAAAACTTAATACTTAATAATTAAAACTTCAATTCAATGATCCGGGTGATCCATGTTTGAGAGTTGTTGGAGTCGTAACAGTCGTCGTAAGGATCAAAGCTCGCAAACCTCTCTTCGTCTAACTGAGCTTCCAACCTGCTCAGCTCACGCTCATCCTCAGAGTTCCACTCATCCTCAGCAGCTTGCACATTTTTCTCAAAACTTAGCTGAAAGTAATCCAGATGAGGTTGTTGTTGTTGTTGCTCAACAACTCTTGGTGCAGATGAACTTGATGCACCTTGCACAAATTGTCGTTGTTGTTGTTGTTGTTGTTGTTCAACCAAAGCAGCATCCACATTTTCTTCATAACTTCAACGAATCTTGTTTGAGATTTGGTCTTGTATCTGACTCACACAAGACCACAACGTCTCAACAACGGTAGCGTCTTTACGCTATTCATCGTACCAAAACTGATCGATCACGTATTTTCTGTCATCAGAGATGTCGTTGCACTCAACGTATCGTTCTCTCAAACGCTTTTTTAGTGCCTTTGCGAGTTCAAACTTTTTAATCACTTCGACAAATAGCCTTTTGGCGTTCCTTGTCGTCTTTTTCAGCTTGTTTTGTGACATAGTTTTGGATTTGTTTGGTGGTGCGAGGAAGTTTACAAGCCATTTGTTTTGTGTTTGATTTTGTTGTTTGAATTATGTTTGAAAGTGTGTGTTTAAAAGGTGTGTTTGAAAGTGGTATTTATAGTGTGTAAATTTTTATTTATTTAGTTATTTATTTTACCATGCAACGGCTAGTAATAAATATAAACGGTATAATTCATATTTTGAATGCATGCAACGGATCAAAAGGCAAAAAAGAAAAAATAGAACTCGATCGAGGTTGAGACCGATTCACTATCTTTTCTTCCTTGAACTCGGTCGCGACCTACAGCCCACAAAAGGGACAACCGACTGTGACTCAAACGACCGAGTCGGTCGAGCATGCTTCTGTGTCTAGCCTAAGTATGAGTTAAAGCAATGACTAAAATCCAACATCGTTAGAATAGTTAATAAATTTAGATACAATCTACAATAATATTAACAAACCCATGAGCCGAACTTCAACAAACTAATCTTTGTCCAATCATAAACCTCTTAAGTTTAAATCACTTTGTTGACTTAGGTCATAGTTAGATGGAATCATTGTCTGTAGTCTTTAAAAGTCAAAGGCTAGTATTGTTTTACGTATAGTATGGGGGAACTAACAAACCAACGACGTCGGTTGACAAGTGAGTCTCACCAAAACTACAAAAACTGTTAGTTTCTTAATGATTCGTCGGTTGATACAACATCACATTCATATTTTGTTGGTTCAATAAATTCCATGTAACTAACCAATCAATTGTTAGCTTGACTTTTTAGCGTTATATTATAGGATGAAAAAAAAAAAAAAAATGAGAATATCTGATTTAACATTAACATTAATTAGGCGTGTACAGTAACCTATAGATAAGGTAACAGTGGGAGAATTTTGTGGCTATTTAATGTTGTGAAGCCGCCATCTAACGTTGTCAATACCTTTTTATGGTTGGTGAGGAATAAATAAGTTAAAAGAAAGTAAGATGTTGCCAGAATGAATATCCAAAGTTGTACCTGATTTTTTGAGTTTTGAAGTAGTAAAAGAATAGAATAGAAGTGAAAAAAATGGACAGGAAAAAAAAAAGAGAATAGAAAAGAAATTAAATTTTTTATTTTTCTCAAATTCGAAAAAAAAAAAAAAAAAAAAAAAAAAAAAAGAGAGAGAAGAAAAAAAATATGCATTTATATTCAAAGAACAAAAAGAAAATTTAATGATTTTACAAATATACTCTTTGTTTTATATAAAATTATGTTATATGTTTAGGAGATTTAAGTCATTTGTATTAATTATAAATTTTCTTATTTACCTTTTCTCCGAATCATCTCACTTTTGAAAAAAGATTTTCGACAAAAAAATTAACCAAATTTATTTTTTATCTCTTTTTCCTCTTATCTCCTCAAAGAACTTGAGAAAATTATTTTATTTTGATTTCCTCCTACTTCTTTTCTCTTTTTTAAAAAATAAAACACAGATTCACAATGTAAAGGTAATTACGATCTACAAGACCACCGATATTACCATGACATAATATTTATTTTATCTTTCATTATTTGTAGTAGCGTATTGGGGAAAGAATGTGCGGTACATATCTAGTGTGCACGTTACGAAGCAACGAGCTTATGATAGTTTCTTTAAGTTGCGATTTGCGAGCTATGAACTTTTTTAACAATGACTGGCCACTCGAGTAAACTTGTTTTGCCAAATTGATGATTAACAACACTAAAAGTCACGTTTCCTGTAAATAAATATAACATGATAATTATGTCAACATCCCTCAAACCGTACACATATATAATAGATCAATGTATAATTAGTATATAGAGTTAGGATCAAATAAGGAATATAATTAAGATGAAAAGAATCAAAAGAAATTACAACTATAAATTTGAGATGCATTCACAAAAACAAATACAATTTCTTATTATTTCTCCATACTTATTTAAAATATGTGGCTAAAATTATTTATCACTCTCTTTCCATATCAATATTATTCCCACTGATATATAAAAAGTGATAGGGGTATATGATGATATACAAAGTAGAATATTATTGTCCTCTTAAACATTGACAATGACACAAATGAGTATATTCAACATGAACAACTTATATCAAATGACAATCATGCATCTATATAAACACAATCATAATAATAAAGACAAAAACACTATTACTTTATTACAAAATCCATCATTGTAATCTGTATAGAAATTTAGGCTTTAAACAAACTGAACGTTAAGTGTATGAATCGTTTGGTAAAATATTCGTTTATGTTCGTTTATTTATTAAATGAACGAACATGAATAATATTTTACGTTCGTTTAGGTAAATGAAGTAATGAACCGATATGAACAAAAATCGCATCTATTCATTTATGTCCATGAATGTCCAATTATACGTTTATTATTACTAGACGAGTACCCGTGCATAGCAACGAGATTTTATAGCGATAGATCGTTTAGTGATAAAAAAAGTTAATATGTTATAAACGAAAAATAATAAATGTTTGAAGATTTAGAGATTAAACATAATGTTTTGAAACCCGGTTCGACCCATTCTGGACGAAAAATGGGTCGATTTAAATCGAGTGAACCCGACGGGTTGGGTCGAAAACGGGTCAAATTAAACCGGGTCAACCCGCCGGGTTTAAAGTGTCCCAGGTCAACCCGGTTTTCGATGTGTATTAATAGTTTCATTTTGAAATATATGTTTTCGTATGGCTTTTATTAGTTAGACGAACCGGTGGCGACTTCGGTTCCCGGTTGAACCCGTTGATCCGGTCCAGTTTTCAAAACTATATGTACCATCAACTTGTTATCTTGTATGAAGCTTTGTGTGTTTTATTAATTTGTATAATGTGTAAAATAACATTAGTTAGTGTGTTAATTATTTTATATTTAGATTATGTTGTAGCTTGTTTAAATTGTACATTGTGAAAATTTTATTGTACTTTTTAGTAAGGGGTGTTTTAATTGGTTGTTTTTTTATTTTGATATATATGCTTTTAATTGGTTGTACAATGTGAATAAATTATTGTACTTTAAAGTTATGAGGTGTTTTAATAAGAGTATTAATTATACTATGCATTTCTCTCACCTTTAACTTTCAAGATTTGACCATACATTCTTTATAGCGACAAATAGTTTATTCATCAAAAAAAGTTTATAGGTTATAAATGAAAAATAATAAAAGTTTGAATATTTATGAATTAAACATAATGTCTTGAAACCCGGTTCGACCCGGGTGGTTCAACCAGGTGAACCGTTCCGGTCGAAAATTGGTTGATTTAAACCGGGTCAACTTGCTAGGTTGGGTCAAAAATAGGTCAAATTAAACCGGTTCAACCCGTCTGGTTTGAAGCGTCCCGGGTCAACCCGGTTTGTGATTTGTATTAATTGGTTTTATTTAATTTGGTAGATATATTTTTAATTGGTTATACAGTGTGAATAAATTATTATACTTTTAGGTAATGAGGTGTTTTAATAAGAGTATTAATTATATCTCATAATTTTCTTTAATAAGATTTTTCAAGATTTTCACTTTTCAAGATTGACCATTTTTTCAAGATTGACCATTTTTCCTTTATATGTAGTATAGATTATTTGTTTATCTTCATATATCTTTTCTTTTAATTGTATACTTTTAAAATTGACTTGTTTTAACAAAACAACACTTATAAATAAAATATTATGTATAATTAATAAAGTTTATGTTTGATTCTCGACGTTCATTTATGTTCATTTACGTTTCGTTTAGTGTTTTAATAAACGAACATGAACAACTCATTTTTTAATAAACGAACATAAATAAGAAAATTCGTCCGTTTAAGCGTTCGTGTCCGTTTATTTGTCCGGTTAAAATTAAATCAACGAATATGAACATAGCTCCGTGGGTTCGTCCGATTCGTTTACGACCCTAAATGATACAAATATTGATAGTTTGATACTAACATATTCCCTTTTAACATAACATTCCGTTTAAGCGTTCGTGTCCGTTTATTTGTCCGGTTAAAATTAAATCAACGAATATGAACATAGCTCCGTGGGTTCGTCCGATTCGTTTACGACCCTAAATGATACAAATATTGATAGTTTGATACTAACATATTCCCTTTTAACATAACATTTATTTATTTATTTTTCAATTTAATTTGATCATAAAAGAGGGATATGTTTTAATGATAACTAGTTATAATACCCGTGCACGCACGGGGTTTTGAAATAAAACTTTTATCATGTATTTAATACCGAATATATTGTCTTAAAATGTATTAAACTTTACACTTATTATATATATATTCTAAAAGGCATTAGGTGTATGTGAGTGTGGGAGCACTGTTCATGCTACAGTGCAGAACAGTGCCAACTTTTTTTTCCGTTTGCTACAGTGCAAAACAGTACCCAATTTTTTTATTTTTTATTTTTTTTTAGTATCAACTTTTTTTTTTTTTTTTTTTTTTTTTTTTTTTTTTTTTTTTTTAATATAAAAGAGATGCACCGCCCTCTAATTAAATTTTCGTTTTAGACCATGAGGTTATAGATCTATTGCAAAGTTAGTCCGGCCGTTAATATTGTACAGAAGAAGGCCCTCATATTAACTTTTAATTTCAAAGTTAGTCCCTAAATACTAACTTTGCAACATACCGACAATCTCAGGCCGTAAAAAAAATACTATTTTCAGAAACACTTTACGAAAATAGTACTTACGGTTATCAACCTTTTGCATATTTAGTCCTTAATAACAAATTTTTTTTATACAACCGTTTAATTTCGAGTTTAGATTAAACAAAACATTCCCGCAGCAACGCGCGGGTAAACCCACTCGTTCATCTAATATAACACATGACACTTTTAGATGGATCATATTTACTTTAGATGTTATTGTCCGTTATATATATATATATATATATATATATATATATATATATATATATATATATATATATATATATATATATATATATATATAATAATGTATATCAATGACGCATCTAAAGACTTGATACAAAATTATTATGATCTACTGCTTATGAATCTTCTATTTTCACCCTCGTATCTTCCCTTTTTTACACGTTAGTTTTTTTTATTAATGTAAACAAATAGCATAACACGATTTGCATTTTGATGATACCATTACAAAATGTACATATTATTTGATTGTAACTTTTTTAAAGTCGTGCGGTCCATTTGATGATCTCTCTGTCAATTATTTGTTAGTCTGTTAAAGTTGTTATGGTTGGGTTCTTGTATAACTAATAGTTTTAGAAATAAGTTTTTTACTGAAATGAATAGAAGCGGAGTGTTGATGACTCGTGACATAGAGCGATAAGGTCTTATTCGCTAATGGTGATTTGTATAAATTGCCTTGCTGCCATTTTGTTAATCACCACCCATAAATTGAGTCTCTATTTTAATTTCTTAAACAAAAACAGATATAGAAGCTTTTGGTAATACTATATTACGTTGTTAGTTATATTGTGGACTATTATATCACGCTTGTATAATATGTTGAGCTATTGTAAGTTGAAAGTGTAGCAATAGCACCAATAAAGTTGACCATTATGAAACAGGTCGGGAAAGTTAAAAGATCATTTACAAATATTTACATAAAAAATTATGCTCGATTCAGTATTGACTTGTACAACTTTTTAGACCATATCAGAATGGACCTAATAAATCTAACGTATGCCTACAGTGTGGATGTTAAAATTTTAAAAATTGTAATATCAGTATACAATATATGAAAAATATTAATTATACTTTCAAAAATTCACAAATAACACCTCTTGAAATTAAATTTAGTTTTTCAAACTATATTGAACTTCACACTTCACTTAAGATACATCGAGAATGCAACTTCAAGTAAAATGTAAGGCTTTATGTATTCTTTTGTGGAAGTACCTTTGGCGGAACATCTTTCGACTTATCCTAACGTAACCATCATTTTGCAATGACAGCCTCTATCGATAAAAAAACACAAAAAAATTAAATTCCAAGCCCTATTTGTTAGATATTGCAATATATGATTCTCGTTTTACATGTTTAGCATTATAACATAGACCATTTAAACTTATTTTGCTCGATGTTGAATGTCGTTTCACGTTCTCTGGTGCCTTTCCCAAATGGCTCTCCATTAGGAAGAAGGATGTGACTGGTATAACCGTACAAAGATGTAGCTCCAATCCCATAGCCCACACATCAGTATTCCAAGTTAAAACCTGCATTTAACTCATCGTTTACTACCGGTCTATATAAAGTCCAAAATTAACGTAAGGAAGTAAGGAACATTAATAAAATATTAAAACCCACCCTTTTACAAATGACCTCAAAATAGATGAATTATCATCCAAAAAAAAACATTAAAACAATCCAATCTCCATAACCTGATCAAACTTAGAACTTAATAAATATTCAAGATTTAAACAAAGAATTAGATCAAATGTGACCAATAATTTTGACTTTAGAAATTCGAACCTTTTGTTTATAATCCACAACTTAAATCAACATTTAGTGTCTTATTCGATTCCCATTAGTTCTGGCTTCTCAAATATTATTAAAGTATCGAAATGATCAGTAAAACACATTAATTAAAATCTAAAATTCAAAATTTTCTCCAACAACAAATTAGGGTTTTCAAATTAATCGTCAAACATCAATTCACATATATATGATGCACCAAATTCAGTTCAGCTTAATTTAAATTCAAAATCTTAAATTTAAAAAAGATGTGTTCTGAAATCTAACAACAGTCTCATTAAGCTCACAGCTACTTTAAGTCATTAATATCAAATCTTAACCTATAAATTATCAGCCTAAGTTAGATTTTACCCACTTATTAATCTAATGTTCCGTAAAGTTTTTTAAAAATGTTTTTCCGGATATCCGTATATAAAATTTAAATAATAATTACATGAGTCGTTGTTATAAGTACAATCGCGTATATTTGATATCATGTTATACAAAATGTGCGAGTTTAGTAGCACGAGTGTTGTCGTTGTTATAAGTTAAAAATATATACGTATATAAACTTTTATTTAGCAGACATAGATGTTATGGTCGATGTTGTTGTTTAACTTTTAACAATTGGTATCATGTTGTACGAAATATGCGAGTTTAGTAGCACATAATGAGCTCATGAAGTTAAAATATACTCTGTAAAGTTTTTTAAAAATGTTTTCAGGATATCTATATATAAACTTTAAATCATAATTACATTAGTCGTTGATATTTATATTACCGTTAATAATAATTTAGCCGTATTTAATATTCAAATTCATGTACCCATAGATTAAACTTTTAAATAGGATAACATGAGTCTTTATTTAACGACATAGTAAAAAAATATTTTAATAGATGAAAAGTTTAAAATTAATGTTTATTTTAAAATTATTTAACTTATATTAAACCTAATTCGTACATTTATAAAATTTTATAAGTTTAATGGATGAAAGTCTCAAGTCAATACTAATACTCATGTAATTGTAAACAAAGTTTATATTATAAAGTGTAGGGGGTATAAAGTGTAAGGGGTTATTTGTTTATTATCTAAAGTTATTAAAAAACATAGAGATTTATAATTTTACACTTAACTCCAGATATTATATTTAAAATTCAACCACTAATGTTTTATTAATTACCTCCTCTTTTTTTAAGTTTTTATTTTCCTAAATTTGACACCTATATTTTCATGTGTTTTTTTCCACAATCAAATTCTCCACCAAATTTTTTAAAGTTTGACCAAAATCAATTTAATTTTGACTTTCTATTGACCAATCACGTTGCTCGATTTCGCTTACGTGGCAAAATTGAGTTCTGCTATTGGTCCAATTGTTTTTTCAATGAGAAGAGATTTGCAAAAACACTCCGAAATGATGTAATTCTTGTATTATATAAAAGATTACATTGATTTTAATCACCAATTAAATTGTAAAATGCTTCTACTTTTTTTCTGTAAAGAACAAAAAGATGAATGACAAAAATGAAAGCTAATAACTTCATGACAAAACCACCCCACCAACCCATCCCATTTTAGTGGATTATTTTGTCATGTCTTTGTCAACAATTATAGACCAAATCAATCCAGATTCATTATACAAAGCTTTAGTATAATTCATTTTGCCCCAAACCAAATTAACACAATTAATCAATCAAACTTTAAGCAAAACAGTCGAATTGTTGCATTGTCTTTTTCACATTCTGTATGCAAAAACGACACGACCTTACTGATAAATTTAAGGACTTTATTGAAACAGCCATAACAAATCTTTTCTTATGGTATAAGCAACATAGAAGGAAAACAATCACTTTTGGATATACACACTGATTCTTTATTAGCAGTAATTAACAAATGCTGATATACCCTTTACAGTCTGGCTGATCAGAAGGTGGTTAGTTTAATAAGAACAAAACTAAACTTAAAAACTACTTTTATCAAAAGAAGCACTTCTGCCATTGCCAGATCAACAGATCAAATATATAAAACCAGTTTCACTAAACACACTTGTTGACCATAAACTGACCCAAAAAAACATTTAAAATTCATATTCACAAATGGATAAGAGACGAGAAGATAAAATATACACTAACATACAAGCTGGACCGCCACAGACATACATTGTTATCTTGCACTTGCAGCTTTCATGAGCTTGTTGCCTTCTTTTGGTCTTACAGATACAAATTGGTCAATGGATTGCTGTCCTAAATGACTACACTGGTGTTGGAATAGGTGGTCAAGTAAGATACTCAGTTTTCCGTTGATTTTAAATTTAGCCAGTCGAGAAGGAATGTCTGTTTGTTGCGTAACTGATTCTGCATCAAGTTAAAACACCCAAGTTTTTGTCTTCCTAGACCAATAGCACAGGTCAATTTGACTACATAGTTTTAGAATTTGTATAAAGATATCAAGTACAAAAGAAAGAGAAATAGAACACCCTTTGCCACTTTTCATGCAGGAGCTAATCTAATCTAACTTGATAGGTTAATTTCCGGAAACAGCAAATCATGTAGCTAATCTAATCTAACATACATTTATGCCAATTTAGTTAAAATAACTTGTCCATAAACTTATCCAAAATAATAATAATAATAATAATAATAAATAAAAAATAAAAATAAAAATAAATAATAAATAAATAAAGAAAGAAATAAACAAACAATAAAAAATAATAATAATAAATAAATAAATAAATAAATAGTTAAAAACTATTAAGATTCAATATCAAATACCTATAATATGGTTGATAATTTATATTCACAAACAGATAATGGATAAGAAGATAGTATACAGCATACAAGCTGGAAAGCTACTGACATAAAATTCATAACTCATTGTACAGTTCTATCTTGGCTCCTGCAGCTTTCATGAACTTGTTGTCTTCTTTTGGTCTTATAGATACACACCAGCTATGGATCATTGTCATAAATGATTTCAATAGATGGTATTGTAGCAGCCGGTGGTGTTGTCAGTAAGATATTCGGTTTTCCATTGATTTGAAATTCAGCCAATAGAGAAGCAAGGTCTGGTTTGTTGCATAAGGGATTCTGCATCAAGTTAAACTGCTCCAGTTTTCCTAGACCAATAACACAGGTCAATTTGACTACATATTGTTCCAATTTTGTATAACTAAAAAGAAAAGAAAAGAAAATTAAAGATAGAGATTCTCACCCTTTGCAGCTTCCAGGAAGGAGCACACATTAGGGAATGATTCTACAGGTATCCAGTTAGCACTCGCATCAATTGAAACCAGTTTTCGAGATTGTGAAATCAACTTGGTTAAAAAACGTGCAATTCTGTCTGCGCCTTTGTTATTACTATTGAAGATTAATAAATGAGTTCTTATCCACATTATAATAAAAACTTTTGAGAGAAAAAGAAAAGAACTTTAGTGAAGGTGAACCTTATATTGAGTCTGACAAGACTTGGTTCTCCAGAAATTTCTTTCTGTGCATCTGAAAAGCCAGTTGAATCCATTCCAATCCTCCTAACATCAAGAGCTTGAATACCTGAACTCAAGAATATTCCAAGAGACTTCCCAAAATTGCTGTAGGAAAAGCTTGTCAGAGACGGAATCATCTAAACTAGAGGTGGCAATTTCAACCAATTTGCTTATAAATGGATCGATTTTGGCTTATGTTTAAGATCAAACAAGTCATATTAAAAAAATGGCAAATGGGTAAGTCATTCTGTTTCAATGAGCAGGACCTCCTAATCCTGTTATCGCCTTATCGGGGGCTAATATAATTATAGCACTAAATGACATTCAAAATATTAAGTTTTGGTCACTGCAATTCTTCAAACAGAAAAAGATGGGGTACTTTTTAAACTTTAATGACTAGTTTGGTATGACAAATTATACATTGACGATTGACCACTATGAATCATACGAGAAGGTACAGTGCCAATTATATTTGCGTGTTAATTGATATATAGATTAGTGGCTGGAGGCTACCCATTTCGACCAGTTACACAAACCAGCCAGACCAGCCCAATTGCACATTCTGAACATAGAGACATAAAATCAAAGCATGTGTTTCTCGAGAAACCAACCTGGAAAGGTAATTATCTCCAATTGATAGAGATTTCAGGGGAACTTTACAGGCAGCAAGAACTCTCAACAGTTGACTTGCTCCGCGACAAGGAATCCCACAATTGTCCAAGTACAACTCAGTTAGAGGAGTTTCACCTTGAGATTTTTCAATTAAAAACGGAAACAAGTTCCTACAATCATAAAATGACATGTCAGACAAAAATTCATATTCTATCCGAGTGTCATTATCTATTGAGAATGAGAAAGCCACAGACCTGGTCCCGTCCTCTTGTAGAGGATTGTCACTTAAGTTTAAGATCTCTAAGTTTGGCATATAACGAATAGCGTATTTAAGGCAGTCTGCATCATCTTTTAGCAAATGATTGTTTCTGCAAAGAGCAAGTGTTATTACTAAGTAAAGTAGTTGCTAGTTGCTACTTAACCCTATAAAAAAGGTAAAATTAATACCTCAGATTGAGCACACGTAACGATTTCAGGGATTTGTTAATTTGTTGATCTGAATTTAAACCGCTTATAGACCCCCATTTAAGATGGGAAAGCCAACCAGCAACCTGAAATGTCGACAATCTTATAAATTTCACATATTAAAATATATATAATAAAATCAAATTGTCGTATAAAAACACTCACATTGTTTTCTGAGAGATCCAGGACTTGTAAACTAGAGTCAGCTTCAAGCAAGGTATCAAACAGCAGTTTTGCAGTTTTCCACCATATGTGATTGTCAGAGAGCACCAATGTAGTCAAATTGCTGTTAACCAAAATACAATAATTCAACATGAAACATCACAAGCAATTTTAAAAATTCATGAGTTGACTAACGTTGAAATTCAAACAATAATAACACACACCATGCTGCTGTCAATAACGAATCAAAACCAAGAGGCATAGGGAAAGATGAGCTGTCAAGAAAGCTCGATCTCTTATATGTGAAATTTTTAATCACGTCTGTTTCAAATCCCTTCACATGCAACGATTCGCATATTGCAGTCACAAGATTTGCAGGAAGCTTGCAATTTACAAATTCAAGCGATGATAACGTCTCTTTGTTTTGCTCCAGAAATTTGCTAAGTCCCTCAACCTAAAAAATTGTAGTAATTAAATAGATTCCTAGTTTTATATATCATTTCCATTGAAAGAATCTGCGAAAACATGCAAAAGCACTAATCACCTGCCCCTTCGACTTGATCCAGTGCATTTCCAGAGATTCCAATTGACACTTCCTTAATAAACGCTGTTACACAAAAAACAAACATCAATAAGTAATTAAGAAATAGTGTGCAGATAAACCGTTATTCATCTTAATACTGCAATAACATTCATTGAAGCAAAACTGATTTCAATCTACAATTGAATATTATTATATCATTATGTGGGAACCATGTTATTCAGGGGGTAGCATGGTATGTATAACTGAAAATATCTTATATTGATACGAAGAAAGCAAAACGACAACTTGTTGTTCATGTAACTTACATTAAGTTCTGCAACATAATGAACACTTTGGAGTCTCAGAGATCTGTATGTGAACAAAGCCATAAACAAAGGTTAAAAGACAACTATGTTAAAACCGCACATGTGATACGCCTATAAACTGTTGCAAAGTTTTACCTGGCATATTGACCAAATCTTTCACAATGATAGAATAACTTTGAGTAGTTTCTTGACCTGTTTGGGTGCCCCTCATAACTGATATACTTTAACAAGGTATCTGCAGAAACAGCAAATTGACTTTTTATAACTTATCAATTTGAACATAAGAATCCATTTTTATTGACCAAAACAATTCTAAATGCATACAGAGGCAGTACATGATTCGTAAAATTTACCTGGAAGATCGACTTCACCAAGAAAGCCATCAAACAAAGTGACTGAAACAGTTTCCCAAGTTGCATCAAGGCAACTGTTAAGATGTCAAACCAAGATTTAATAACTGAATTTCAAACAATAAACAAAAACTATACAAAAATTGTATATTCAGATAGGTTTCCTACTTTTGCAGATGTTTTTCCCAGTACAACTGCTGCCAGTTGGTGTCCACCGAGGACTTCTGAAGAGCTCCCCATCTCAGTTCATATAGCGCTTTCCATGCTATATCAAAGTTATCGCATCTGCAAAGTTGCACGTTATTTTCAGTTAAAATTAGATGTTTAGATTCATCTATTTCATTCAACCAATTGCATCTTTAAACCAAACAAAAACAAAACCTTTTCCGTTTCTTTGATGGTGGTAAGCCGTCATCAGATGACACACAATCGCTAGTGCCAACAAGCGGCCTACAAAGATAGTAGTATAAAATCTCTTCAACAAGATTAATCTTTTTAAGTTCAAAAACATACATGCATCACATTTCTACCAGTTCCTCTAAATATACAACATGTCACTCATCAAAAACTTTCTGTGTAGGCGGAAACTACTAAGTACTAACTGTACGCCCACCCGAGCATACAGTTTCTGAACAAATAAGAAGTAAAATCCAACTTAACCAATACACGGACCCATTTTTTTCCTCCAAAATTATTCATTTCCCACCCGAACCACATTTGGTAACATGTCAGGTAAACCCTGGACCCCACATAAAGCTTCATACGTTACCGTTCTAGGCAATCTACCCGAAAATCTATCGCATGTCAAACTAGTAATCTCATTAATCATCGTTTTTTCCGCCCTCATTTCTCATAAAACCACACATTTAAATCCACAGACAACATATCAACAACACATAAAGTTTCATATGTTACAGTTCTAGGCAATCTACCCGAAAATCTATGGCATATCAAACTAACATTCTCATTAATCATCATTTTTTCCGCCCTCATTTCTTATAAAACCACACATTTAAATCCAATCCACACACAAATCACAACATATCAACAAAACATAAACATAAACATTACATTGCATCTTGCAGATTCTGCAATGCCAATGGAGGCAATTCCGGCACAAGGCGATAAAAAAGCTCCGCGGGAAGCACGTAAACATACGATATATTCCCATTTTCTGCACATAAACAAAACATAACTAAAATTAAACCAAAAAACTGAAAAAGTGAAAAACCCTCAAATTAAACTAAAAAAAAAGTAACTTTTTAACTGTTTACCTTCAAGAATTGCATTTTTAACTGCGTTGATGCATAAACTAACTAAAGAAGGAGCATGTGACATTGTTTATCAATTCATAAACACTAATTTTTATAAAATTAAAAATACAAGCCCTAATTTTGAACAATTGTATATGAATGAAATGAAATGATGAATTTTAATTTAAGTGTAGTAGCAGAAATTAAGTGGAGTTTTGCTAATTTAGGGGAGCATTTAAGTTAATAAAAAGGGTCCAATTTCAATTAAAGGTACTACTTTTTTTTTTTTCTCAATTTAAGGTACCCGACTTTTTTTTTGGCCGATTAAGGTTTTTTTCTAACTTTCGTTAACTATTTCGTTAGTAAATTACATAATTGGTCCTTGAGTTTGTATAGGCATTTCATGTTTAGTAAATTACATGATTTAGGTTTTTTTTCTAACTTCCGTTAACTATTTCGTTAACTTTTTACGTTTTTCGTCCGTTTTTTACGTTTTCGTCTGATTTTTTACGTTTTCATCCGTTTTTCACGTTTTCGTCCGATTTTTTACGTTTTCGCCCGATTTTTCACGTTTTCGTCTGTTTTTTACGTTTTTCATCCGTTTTTTCACGTTTTCGTCCGGTTTTTCACGTTTTCGTCCGTTTTTTTCACGTTTTCGCCTGATTTTTTTACGTTTTCGTTCGTTTTTTTACGTTTTTGTCCCTTTTTTTTTACGTTTTCGTCCGTTTTTTCACGTTTTTGTCCGATTTTTCACGTTCTCGTCGGTTTTTTTACGTTTTCGTCCGTTTTTTTACGTTTTTGTCGTTTTTTACGTTTTCGTCCGGTTTTTCACGTTTTCGTCCGTTTTTTCACGTTTTCGTCCATTTTTTCACGTTTTCGTCCCGTTTTTTACGTTTCCGTCCGGTTTTCACATTTTCGTCTGTTTTTTCACGTTTTCGGAAACGTGAAAAAACAGACGAAAACGTGAAAAATCGGACGGAAACGTGAAAAAACAGACGAAAACGTGAAAAGACGGACGAAAACGTGAAAAGACGGACGAAAACGTAAAAAACGGATGAAAACGCGGAAAAACGGACGAAAACGTAAAAAAACGGACGAAAACGTGAGAAAATGGACGAAAACGGGAAAAAACAGACGAAAACGTAAAAAAAAGACGAAAACATGAAAAAACGGACAAAAACGTGAAAAATCGGACGAAAACGTGAAAAAAACGACAAAAACGGACAAAAACGTGAAAAATCGGACGAAAACGTGAAAAAATGGACGAAAACGTAAAAAAACGGACGAAAACGTAAAAAACCCGGACGAAAACGTGAAAAAAACAGACGAAAACGTGAAAAAACGGACGAAAAACGTAAAAAACAGACGAAAACGTAAAAAACAGGCGAAAACGTGAAAAATTGGACGAAAACGTGAAAAAACAGACGAAAACGTAAAAAATCTGACGAAAACGTAAAAAGTTAACGAAATAGTTAACGGAAGTTAGAAAAAAAACCTAAATCATGTAATTTACTAAACATGAAATGCCTATACAAACTCAAGGACCAATTATGTAATTTACTAACGAAATAGTTAACGAAAGTTATAAATAAACCTTAATCGGCCAAAAAAAAAAAAAGTCGGGTACCTTAAATTGAGAAAAAAAAAAGAATAGTACCTTTAATTGAAATTGGACCTAAGATGGATACCTTTTTATGCGATTTCCCCTTGATTTTTTTCTTTTCTTGAAATTTTTTATAAATTTTGACCCGACCCGACCAGAACAGAAGATGATGATAGTTTAATTGTGGCCTTGTGGGCTAAGTATATGCTATTTTTTTGAGCCCAAATATTTACGGGTTCATTCGTTTTTTAATGGGTTTATTCTTTTAACGACATCTAATCTATAATGTATTTGGTACTATTTTATAATTAGAAAGACTTAAAAATTCAGACTTTTACTTACTAATTATGGAAACAACCACCCCTAACAATCACCCCAACAATTTATAACCATTTTAACAACCACCCCTAACAATTTATAACCACCTCAAACCCCCAACAATTTATAACCACCCCAACAACCACTTTCCACCACCCCACCTCCCTCCTCTTCACCTCTAACAATCCGTCCCCTCATCACGCGGACACCTTTCTAGTTATCTTAAAATATATATACATAACAAATTATTTCACATGTTTTAAGCAATACTTGAACTCACAAGTGTTTGATTATGAAGTTTCTCACATAACTTGGATGATGGAGTTTCTCACACAACAAGTGTTACCATTAAAATAAAAGTCCTCTGGTTTAATAGTTCGTTCGATGTTTGCACATATTTACAGTTCTTATCAAATTAAACCATATGTAATATGTGGGTGTTATTAGATTTTGCTTGAGCTTGTCTGGATTTAACATATCGAGCTGGAAAGCTCGGTCCAAGCCACTCCTTGGTCTAATATATATTTTAGAGTTATTTGTACGGAATTGAGGTCAAATAATTAATGTATTTGAATCACGAAAGCTATACGAAATATGGATGGTTTAGCTTAAATTGTCACAGCATGTCACATATTAACATAGGCGGATTTAGAAATTTAACTTAGGATGTGCAATTTTTTTTTTTAATTTAATATTAAATTCAAAAAAATCATTTAAAAAATTTCATTTACACTACGGGTGGTGCTTAGATGATATGTATATGCATATCTTTTACCTCAAGTATATCCAACATGCTAAGGGTGTGTTTGATAGCAAGTGTTTAAAAGTGTTTTGAAGCAATTAGCGGTTAGCCCTTTATACAAAATACTTATTTGAAAACAAGCAACTAGCATTTTTACTTTTTCTAAACACTCCAAATAAAAACACTAGTTCTAGTAGCATTTACGAGCAACTAGTGTTCCCAATTACTAATTATGACTACACAACTATATTACCAAAAGCTTTATCAAAACAAACAATTACTACTTCCTGATATTGCTTTCTGCTACTGCTTCTTGATACTGTTATACCCCACGAGTGCGAAAAAAATATTATAATAGCTTGATACTATCTCGTGTTCCACCACTTTCTTTATAACAATTCATGATACTTTAAAGGAGTTCATTTGATAGAAATTTTCTAATAAAGAAAGTTCAAAACCAAATAGGAATCTACATCCTTAATGGCCAAAATTGAACAATACAAATATATTGTATGATTTAGTAGAGTTGAAAATATTGTAGAAACATGTTGATATGTTAATGAAGTTAAAAAGTATGAAATAATCATGATAAGACAAAAGAAAACAATTTGTTTAAAATATATGAATTGATCATGAATAAAATGGTGATATAGGTATGCGTCCACATTGTGGTAATGTGGTTTAAAACATACAAACAGTAAATGTACTTGTTTGTAAAAATACATGAAAGATAAAATGTGTAAAGATGTTAAAATAATAATAGCTTGGATCCAACACTATTGTCATAGATCCTTCGGGATGATGTTATAAATCCTTTGGGATGGATGTTACAGTCCCGTTTGGGTAAATATTAATGTTACAAGCTCATTTGGGTAAATAATGATGCTACATACCCTTCTGTGTAAATCTTCATGAACCATTTGGCGGAGGTGTGAGGAAATCTTTTGGGATGGATGTCACTAGCCCGTTTGGGCAAATATTGATGTTACAGTCCAGTTGAGGTAAATGTTTACGAACTTTTTGGGGGAGGTGTGAGGAAATCTTTCGGGATAAATGTTATAGTACCCTTTTTTTTTTTTGAACGGCAAATGAAAAAATATATAAAACAAAAACTCTAGCAAGGAGCTAGAAAAACTTACAAAGGCTTTCTTAACCAATCATTCCAACATGACACTTTAGAACCTCTAACTTTTAACCAAGAAAAAGAAAAATAACGAATATTATCAAAAATGTCACATTTCCTCATCGAATGAGAGTTAAATGTGATATTGTTACGAAACTTCCAAAGCATCCACCACGTAGTAGCAACAATCACGAACATTCTTTCTTTGTTGTCATTTAGATTTCGCATATTATCGATCCAATATAAGCAATCTGCTACATTATACATCAAAGGAATGTGAATATCACACCATATCCGCACCAACCTCCACACCGAAGCTGCTACTTCGCATGAGAAAAATAGATGATCGTTGGATTCCATTCCGCCATTGCACACCGGGCACAAAATTGACTGAATGTCCATACCTCTTCGAGACAAATTCAAACGGTGAGGTAATCTATCCAACCGTAAACGCCAAATAAAAATGTTCAACTTCATAGGCAAGGATTTACACCACCTTGTAGATACTTCCAATGATGGAAGAATGAGATCATCTATATACTTTCTCGTATCCCCTACCGTGAACAATCCATCTTTGCCGATATGCCAATGCCATGAATCCGTGCCTGATAGGGTTGTTAAATGAGCTACTTCTGCCAATAACAATTCTAACATCGCGTTGGTCCGACCACCTGTAAACGGACGTCTCCAATGCCAAGACCAAACGCCGTTAACTAGTCTCTCATTGAGCAAGCAATTCTCGTTCATATCCAAGCGAAACAACCTGTTATAACGTTCACAAAGAGGAGCCTCTCCAAGCCAAGGGTCTTTCCAAAATCTGACATTTGATCCACACCCCACTTTACATCTCAACATCCCTTTTGGAATAATATCACTAGAATGTAAATGATTAATCGAACCAACGATCTTAGACCATAAACCGTGATTTTTACATCCTCTAGAGGCTAGACCCGCTTCCTCCCCATGAATCGCTTTAATTAATTTCACCCACAACATATCCGGATTAGTAACAAGCCTCCACCTCCATTTTTGTAACAATGCAAGATTGAAGGCTTTCAAACTCCCCACTCCTAAACCCCCTTTTTCTAAGGATGCCAAAATGTTTTCCCATTTGATCCATGCCATCTTTTTCACATGTTGATCTCCACCCCAAAAGAATCTAGCCCTTAATCTTTCTAACAAATCAAGGATGGATTCTGGCACTTTAAAAATTGACATATAATAAATACCAATACTTCCCAAAACCGCCTTTAACAACGTCAATCTACCTCCTACGGATAAAAGATTAGCCTTCCAAGATGATAATCTGTTTCTGAACTTGTCGACCATCACTTGCCAATTAGTCGTATAAGTCATACTAGATCCAATTGGCAAACCTAAATATGTGAAAGGTAACTTACCTGCTGAACAACCCGTGAATGTTATAGTACCCTTTGGGGTAATGTAAAGTAAATTAGCTAACTTGCATCCAATGCTAATAAAGATTAGAGTTAAAATGGAATGTATTATATAATAAACCAATACTTGTTTGGTTGTGTGCATAAAAGAGTCTTAGACTAATATGATACGATTACATAAAATCGAGTGCATGATCAACTTGAGGTTGACAGATAAATGTTAAGATGTATTCTAAGAATGCATAAAATGGATGAGGTATAAAATCAACAAGTATCATCTAAAAGAAATCTTGTTTAAGATAATGATGAATTAAAAGTGTGATGATATTGCGAACGAAAATATGGATGGGGAATAGAAAAGTATGTGACATATCGTCAAATATGTATATTAAGAAAAGTAATGGAATTCTAGAATGAGTATGAATGTGATATCGGAAATGCATAAGTAGTATGAATTTATAATCTCCTTGCTTAAATGAAATGGGACACCATTTAATATAAATAATGGAATTGTAAATCATCAAACCATGAATTTATAATCTCTTTACTTAAACGAAATGGGACATCATTTCATTTAAATAATGAAATTTTAACTCGTCGGACACGTGTATTTGATATAACACGAGCACAAGTTAAGAATTGGAATGCGAAAACTAAAGCGAGTGTATCCCTTAAGTTAAACATAAAAATTGAAAGAAATGATGATGTCATGATTAAGGTATAAAACCTATATGATGAATATCTAAAACTAGCTTATAGACCCGTGGAATCCACGGGATTTTAGAGGGTTTTTGATTAAAAAAAAGTAAGTACGTGAATAAAGTACAAAAGAACAATGAACGTAAACGCTATGAAATTTTCTTATAATGAAATAATAAGTTATAAGTGACTGATACTATAAAATACAATGCTTGTAAATATCTGTGTAATAAACGTTCATTGCCTCGTGATCTCCAATAGGTTTGTCTTCAGAAGCAAATGTATGTATTGACCATTCTAACACTTCAATAAAAGGTCCATTATGTGAACACCTAATAAGTTTAAAAAATATGTATGTAAAAGAAGTTTGGGATTTATAATCAGTGTAAATAAGAAAAATGTCGCAAAACATGTAATATGTGTACTGTACATACCTATTGACCGTTTGATCATAGACCTTGAAGAACTTTTTTATATACCATATTTAGAGTAGTTTTTGATAAGTTACCATCCGCATCTGAAACAACAACCTTCAAACTTTTTTTTTTTTTTTTTTTTTTTTTTTTTTTTTTTTTTTTTTTTTTTTGACACATGAAAGAGTCACACATAGCTGTCCATGCGTGAAAATAGAACGTGGCAGATACAATCTGACTTTTGACAGTGATTGCCCTTGGCTCTTGTTTATTTTCATGGCGAATGACACCAAAATGGGATATTGTTTCCTCACGATCTTTAAAGGTAAACGTTTATCAAATGGAGTAATTCTCAATCATGGTATAATAACCTTATTTCCACAATGTGTCCCATTAATGATTTGTGCTTGAATAGATGTCCTTGATAATCATAAAACTTGAAGTCGTGTCCCGTTACACAGTCCATTAGATTGATCAATATTCCTCAGCAACATTATCGGGACACCAACTTTTAACACCAGCCTCTAAAAGTGATTGCTCTTGCATCTTGTTTATTGTCATAGCAAATGACACTGACACAAGATATTGTTCCACCCAATCTTTAGCGGTAAACGATTATCAGACGGTAGAAAATAAAACCTTGGTAAGATAACCTTATTTCCAAAATGTGTCCCGTTAATTATATGTGCTTGAATAAAAGTTCTTTATGATCGAAAAACTTGAAGTCTTTTCGCGTTCAACTGGTACATAGTCTTGAATACGAAAAGTATGCGGTCAACGTCAAACATTGAAATAGCCATGGAATCACGGGTATCTTTAACGGAATTATTTATTAAGGATTTGTTTGTGAATAAATTAACAGACAACAACGAACATAAATAGATTTATTATTTTTTGGAGGGAATAAAAAGCAATATGTCAATGATATGATAAACAATTTGGTTTGTAAGTATTAAAAATAAACGTGCATGTAGCGTCTTCTCCAACTAGTAGATATGTTAAAGAGCAACATTATGCAATCAACATCAAACACTTGAGTACTTCATGCTCATTTAGTGAACACCTAAACATGAGGGGGAAAAAGCCAAAGTAAAAGGAAGTTGTTGATAAAAGCATATGTAAAGTTGGTAAATGATGTAAAGCCGGTTGGGTGTTCAGTGGCATTAGTTTCGACCTTATCCCTTTCTTATTTTAAAAGTCTCTACAGGAGGAGCCAAAATTAGATCGGATGATGGTGATGAACTCAAGGGTTTGGTGAAACTTGCTGTAGAAGTCTTTCGGTGGGTTCGCCTCTTAAATGAAGAGGGATCTCATATGCACCCACCTTTTTCCCATATATAAATCCAGGCCTTAACACCATCCTGTAAAATCAAGACTCATGAGAAAAGATCCACTTTCGTATCTTAGTCTTCATTTCTAAAGACATCAAGTGCAATATATCTCCTTAATTCAGAAACATAACCAAGTCAAAAGACTTCATAAAACCAACATCTCTGTTTTCATACAGTCAACACTCTGTCTATGATACTTTAACTTCACAACATTATAAAAGTGATTTGTGTGTGCAGAGAACATTCAGTAATTTCAAAAAGAAAAAAGACTCACATGTTGTGTCATGATATGACATGTCCGTCCCTTGTTTTAGCGTCTTCATCACTTTCATTAATGGGCTTATTCCAAAGTCTGTGAGTTTGAGATACCCAGAATCAGCCTGCAAAATATTTATGTTTTCTAAGGAGCAGTGGATGACCGTGTGATTTTGACCAAGGCTAAGAAAACAGTCTAATACAATGAAATGAAAAGTGAGTTATGGATATTAACCTATATATTCTTCTTTCCCGAGGGATGTCAACATACAAAAAGGAGCGCGAATGATGTGAAGTCGTGGAGCCAATTTGAGGGAGGAGCACAAAGTCAGATACCATTGTAGCTTAAGAGAAACACTACAACAAAAAGTTAACATCCTTTGATCAACACAGTAGAAAATTTGATAAAAGAAAGTAATATCAGAACCCACAAGGAGAGACGTGAAGATTATATATAAACTCACATTACTATTTTACTCGTTGAGGAATATTACCATCAAATTTGTTCATCATGTCCCAAGGTCCGTCCCCAACTCCAACTAATACAATAGATAGAGGAAGCTTATATTTGTATACATGATAACGATTGCCAACATCCACCTTGCTTGGACAAACCCACAATTTGGAGTTTATCGCAATTTGGCATCTATAGTTTTCTGCAATAGGGCTCAGCTTGGGCCTGATCTTAACTTTTAACATTGCTTGGACTCTTTTGAAAGTGCATCTGTCACTTGCAGATAAAAGCAAATGTCTATAACTTTTAATGATTATCATAGTAGATTTTTAAACACAAAGCTTTTCATGGAACATACAATGCTAACAGATGGGGCACATAAGGTTGTCGGACATATAATGTTCTTTTATTATCTCCTTTTTTACATCTCAATCACCCAAAATGACATATATAGGTTTGTTTATGCCTTTAGTTTTGTATAACCTAAAGTTTTTCATTTGGGGCATCAAGAATTTATTAAGAGCCAAACTCAAAATGAGATTCAGAAGAGAATTTAATAAGTTAATTCAGATACGATACTTAACTTTGTGGATTTGGAGAGCAATTGAAATCATGACCGGTAGAAGAAAAAAAACTTACACTATCAAAAGTGGTTATAAAATATCTGAAATGCGGTATTGTGGTCATGCTTATTCATAAACAAAAGGTATAAGATTATCTGCTCCTTGGTACATTTTGCAACAAAAGCGAGTCTCCATCTACAGACACACACACACACATCTTAGAACTGAATGTAATATCTCATTGTGCAGATGGAATTCAATTGGCAATGAAAAAAGTGTTACCAATTAGAGAAGAAGCACGCTGATGATCATTGTTCGTATTGTTTGAACCAACCACTCATCCACCAATTTATTTCATTTCCTATAACAAAGAAAAATAAAACGATATAGCAAAGCAATCATACATAAGTTTTCCACAAACTTCATGTGGACTCACAACACAAGATACTTCACTGATGATACCACTTCGTTCGACGGATTCTTTCACAGCCGATTCACATGTCTCCATCTTTTCCTAAAAAGAGTATGGTCTTGGTTTAGTGAATTGGACAATCGCTTTCCGCGCCTAATCATACAACCATCATTATCAACTATTTGAAATAATACACAACTTTGATTTAAAAAAAAATGCACATTCACATAGTTGATTTGCTTTGTGTAATCCATTAATGTGAGCTTGTAGATATCTGTTGTATATATGTTTCAAAAATGACTACATGATACTGAATGTGTACAATTATTGCACCTTAAAAGTTCGTCACGCACTTGATATCAAATTCTTGAAGCCTCAAGTTAAGTCTCACAGTTATCTGACTCCTAAAAATCCAATGACACATAATGACAACCCGGTTCAAGAACATCATCAAAATTTCCAACAATTTTCCTTAAAATCAATAGTATATGGATCCACTTGATACAAACTGAAACAAAATCCCCAAAATGTTTTACCAAAAACCCAATGTAAAAAACACTCATTAACACTATTAAAACCTTTTAGTTCACACAAACATTTTCACAAACACTCGGTAAGCATAAACTAAAACAACATTCATCTCATTTAAATTAGTATAAAAAAGATTCGGATGAAGAAATTGTTTCAAAAGCCATATGCAGAAATAGTGACAAAATTATCCTAACTGTATCATAAGAAATGATTTCTCATTCACTTCTTAGGTGTCATCTTCAAGGTAGTTGTTAACTTATAATACATAGCCCAAAGCTTGATGTGTAATGAGATAATTGATAACAGTTTTGTTGCCACTGCTATTAGGAGGTGTTTGGGATTACTTATTAGAACCACTTATAATTAACAGTTGTGAGTATTTGGATATAGGAAAATTGATTGATCATTGGTTAGTTGATCAAACTTTTATGATCATAGTCGTGCTTATGAGTTTATAAAAAATAAGGAATTTAGAAACAAATATGTATAGAGTGCAAAAATAAGCTAATCCAAACATCCCCGTCCATGGACCATTAACTAATCTAGACAAAACCAATAAAATAGTTGCAAAAAATAATGAATAGACTCACGTACTTTAGAGTAAAACACAGAAGTCTGTCTTTTTAAACAACATACCAACAATATAATAGTCTTTACAGGTTAAAAATAATTTGGTTTACGCGTACACGCACGCTAACTTTGAAAACAACAGAATGCGGAAACTAATTTTTTTCTTTAAAAGCAACATACATTTGAATCTCCAATCATCCAAATCCAATGTGCGTCGTACATCGTACCATCATGTGCGTTACCTTCACAGCTTTTTGCTAAAACCTGAAGTTAACTTTTCAATAATATAAGAGAGATATAACAATAAAATGTACAAAATTTAAAATAAAAGCATCATACATATACCTCATTAAGAAGAATCAACTCAATTCTAAAAGTTTCCATTGGATTCTTGTAGGAAGGTAATTTCCAAAGTTTTATTATTCTTACTTTGATATGTCAGTCATCCTTGAATGGGATGAGTTCAGTAAGCAAGTTGCTAGGCATCTATGATGGCATAATGGCATGGGATGCAAAAACTTTACCCAAAAATATTAAAATGAGCAGGTCATACGGGGTTAGTTAACAGATCAAAACAGGTTCAGGTCAAATATGAGATGTATTGTACATGTTAAGACTTGTTTTTCTACAAAATGTGAGTCTTGACACATTTAATAGGACACCGGACATATATTGTGAAAAGATCATGAAATACCACAATAATTATTATGTTGATACATAAGTTGATCTTACTTGTTCAAGAGTATGTCGAGCATGATCAGTCGGTGATATCATCACCTCAGTCGGTGATATCATCACTCCAGCAGCAAAACTACCAAGTTCAAGGCTTTGACCCAGCCCAGCTTGTCATTGAACTAAATTATAAAATAAATATACCGTGATAAGCATATGGTAAAATCATAAGCAATCATGCCAGATAAGATTCAAAAAGATCATGCAAAAATGTAGAAGAGTAATGAAAGTAACCGATGCAACTATCAAGCAGAAAGCCACATATGCCAACTGATAAAGTTCATTGGTTTGCAAATTTTCAATGAAATACCATTAAAACATACAAATCAGATTGAAGAGATATTAATCATTTTCAGGAATCAAAAAAGGGTGTTTGATCAGCTAAAAATGGACATTGATTACCTGGTATGATATGGCTTCATTGTAACAAATGGATTGTTGAATGGAAGAAGATGATATTATTGAATATCATTATCCGTGATTTGAAATCAATGGATGTTAAACTTGGAGATAATATTTGTGCCATTCACATTATTCATGATTTTTCTGATTCTTTTTGAAAATCGTAGAATCAAACCAAAAAAATAAATGTATTCTTTTTTAAATTAATAATCCCTTTGATATAGGGATACCGAATTTAATGAGATTTAAATTGTAACCGAAATTAGTGGAATGTAGTTTAAATTATAGTTTTTTTTTTTTTTTTTTTTTTTTTTTTTTTTTTTTTTTTTTTAATTTTTGTCAAACATTCCTTAATTATAGTTTGAATTGTAACTGATTTATGCATTCAATTTTAAGCATCTATATTTTGTTTTCAAATATTTAAACACAAACACTCAAGTGCTCTAGTGGTTTAGTGTTTGTTGGTTGTTCAATAGGTCATGGGTTCGAGTCCCATTAGCTGCAAATTTTTTAAAACTGATAAATTCATGCATGAAAAGTGTGTGTCATGTAGGCAATGACATGTCATAGAGTTGAATATGTGGCAATTGAGGTGGCATTGTTAGAGGTTTATGACGTGTCATCCTTAGCCTATTATATAGTGTAGGATGTATACTTAATGGTTCAAGTAGAACAATATCTATAATGTTATATTGCTATACTTCTTAATACATTAGCCAACAATTTTATTTTAAAGAGGGAATTAATATATCCCTCCAATAGCATTTTATAAAAAAGTTACCTTTTAGAATTGCATTTTTAGTTGCGTTGATACATAATCTGACTAACGACGGAGCTTGTGACATTGTTAATAAATGAATAAACTTTAACTTGTATAAAATTAAAGTACTATTTGATGATCAAATAGTAAAATGAAAAATAAAATATATAATTTGAAGAGTTTTGTATGAATGAAATGGTGAATTTATTTAAATGTAGCAGAAATTAAGTAAAGTTGATTAATTTAGGGGAGCATCTAAGCTAATTGATTTTGTTTCTGATTTTATTTTGAAATTTTTTAAAAGTTTTGAACTCATTTATGACCTAACCCGAACATGATAGTAGCAAAATAGTGGGCTAACTATATGGTATTTTGTTGAGCCCAAACATTAATGGTTATTCAAACTGTCTAATTATATGGTCCAATCAAGCAAACCGGTTCATTAATTTTTTTTAAACAGTTCATTTTTTAACGACAACTAACTATCTCAAAATATATATGCATAGAAAATTATCTCACACATATTAAGCAATATTTGAACCCACAGTTATTTGGCAGGAGAGCTTCTCACACAACAAAAGAGTACCATTGAAACACAAGCCGTCGAGTTTAATGATTCATTCAATTTTTGCACTGAAAATTTTTGCAGTTCTTATAAAGTGATACCATATGTAATATATATGCGAGTGTTATTAGATATGTGTAATTGTCTAAAAGTATTTTCCCTCGACGTGTGGCGTATTTGTTAATAAAATGATAACTTGGTGATCTGCAATACATTATTGTTTGCATAAACTATCGATTAGTAGTGAAATTTTGTATTTATGTTAAAAGGAATATTTAAAAACTATTGCGAATATATTACACACCAAGAATCACTATAAGCAAATACTAAACTTTAAGAAAGAAAAAGATTTGATAGAGAACATAGTAACTCCTAATGTAGATGTGTAATTTTTTTACACTTGAGAAAACCACTTTTATCAAAAGAAGCAATTCTACTATTACCAAATCAACAACCAAAAACATAAAACAATTTCACTATAACTTAGTTGTTGAACATAATAGTCAATATCTATGTCTTTATATATAAAAAGTTTATAATTTGTATCCCAAAAAACACAATTTGATAATTGATGGGAAAGATAAAATATAACATACATATCGAAGAACTACATACGTACAATTCAAAACTCACATTAATGTAAATAGTAACTGTTATCTTGGTTCATGTAGTTTTCATGAGCTTTTTGCCTTCCTTTGGTATTGTAGATAAACGTTGGATAATATATCGTTGCCACATATGGTTATCATCTTCAAACACACAAGAAAAGATATCATAAAATATTATAGGTAACTTGTTACAATAAATCTTTGATCATCTTGTTAGTTATCAGATAAGATTTTACACAAGGCCTCAGTTAGCTCACAAGTACCCACGTCGTTATTGGAGAGATTTAGTACTTGTAAACCAGATTCAGCATCATGCAGGGTATCAAACAACATTTTCGCAGTTTTCCATGAAATGTGATTCTTTTAGAGTACCAATGTAGTTAAACCGCTGATGCAAATATACAGATAACACCTATAAGCCTATTACTCACCCAGTCCAATCAGCAACATCCCTTGAGATCTTCAACCTTTTGGTTCTTCCCTTATACAAGTCCTCCAAGCTAAATGGTAATGTCTTCTCGATTGCAGCTGCTTTACTAGATGTGGTACTTGGTGAACCTTCTGCACTACCACCCGCCCCTTTATACTTGGAATACACACGCTCATTGCACATGTTTCTTGAAAAAGGACCTTAAGGATGCAAGCCACCCATGTCGCGCATTGATCCAAATTGGTTAGTGTGCCCAAAAAGCTCTGAAAATAGCTTGTCATGCCCGGAAAGCCACCAGGATTGGGTGGTGGCCTCTGTCCCTTAAAACCGTTTTTCCTGTACTGGTCATATATGGCTCTCTTCAGAGAATCACTTAAGACCTACACATATAAAAACCAAATTTCATAGTTACGTACGTAATCAACAAATTATCTCAAAATGTTACACAATTGTCATTTTGCAATTCTTCAAATATAAAGAAAAAAGGACTTTTTAAAAAAGTTCTAATGACTAGTTTGGTACGATAAATTACACAATGATCAAATGTGTTCATAAGAAAGCATGAGACAAACTTTCTTACCTTCTTTAGAAACTTTCTGGGCTAGGAGCAAATACTTTCTGCAAGTGTCTTACTTCGGTGTACATATTGAGATCTAAAATTGTGATCCTCAACATCTATGATTAAAATCGACATCCAACCTTCTAATCTTGTATCACTCACATAAAGGTTAAACGAAATAGTTACCTCTAAAATAAGATTAAGAGACAAGTTGAAAGAGGAAGATAACGAAGACCAAACAATGATATGATAACGATGACTGAAACAATTCAAAATATTTTAAGGTGTATGGTCTTAGCCAAATGAATCACATCATTTATAATGTTCTAATTTTTTACCGTTCGCTAACGGTCATATTCTAAACTTCGAAATACTTTTGATTGACATTAAGATTATTAAATTTGAAATAGAAAAATGATATAACCGTTGGACAACGGTAATTGGTAATATATGTAATTTATTGATATTGGTGTTTAAGTATAATCTATTTGAAATGTGTACTTAACGGTTCAAGTAGAACAATATCTATAATGTTATATTGCTATACTTCTTAAACCGTTAGCCAACAATTTTATTTTAAAGAGGGAATTAATATACCCCTCCAATAACATTTAATAAAAAAATTACCTTTTAGAATTGCGTTTTTAGTTGCGTTGATACATAAACTGACTAACGATGGAGCTTGTGACATTGTTAATCAATGCATAAACATTAATTTGTAAAAAATAAAGTATTATGTGATGATCAAATTGTAAAATGAAAAATAAAATCCCTAATTTGAAGAGTTTTATCTGAATGATATGATGAATTTATTTAAATGTAGCAGAAATTAAGTGAAGTTGATTAATTTAGGGGAGCATCCATGTTAATTGATCTTGTTTTGAAATTTATTAAAAATTTTGAACTCATTTATGACCCAACCCGAACATGATAGTAGTAAAATAGTGGGCTAACTGTATGCTATTATGTTGAGCCCAAACATTTACGGTTATTCAAACTGTCTTATTAATGGTCCAATCTAGTAAACCGGTTCATTAGTTTTTTAAAACAGTTCAGTTTTTTAACGACAACTAACTATCTCAAAATACATATGCAAAGATCTCACACATATTAAGCAATATTTGAACCCACAGTTATTTGGATGGAGAGCTTCTTACACAACAAAAAGTACCATTGAAACACAAGCCCTCGAGTTTAATGATCCATTCGATTTTTGTACTGAAAATTTTTGCAGATTTTATAAAATTAAACCATATGTAATTTATATACAAGCGTTATTACATATGTGTAATTGTCTAAAAGTTTTTTCACTCGACGTGTGGCCTATTTGTTAATAAAATGATAACCGGCTGACCTCCAATACATTATTGTTAGCTTAAACTATCGATTAGTGGTGAAATTTTGTATTTATGTTAAAAGGACTATTTAGAAACTATTGTGAATATATTAAACACCAAGAATCACTATAAGCAAATACTAAACTCTAAGAAAGAAAAAGATTCGATAGCGAACATAGTAACTCCCAATGTAGATGTGTAATTTTTTTACACTTGAGAAAACCACTGTTATCAAAAGAAGCACTTCTACTATTACCAAATCAACAATTAAAATAAAACAATTTCACTAAAACTTAGTTGTTGAACATAATAGTCAATATCAAAGTCTTTATATATAAAAGGTTTAGAATTTATATCCCAAAATACACAATTTGATAATTGATGGGAAAGATAAAATATAACATACATGTCGAAGAGCCACATACATATAATTCAAAACTCACGTTAGTGTAAAGAGTAATTGTTATCTTGGTTCATGTAGCTTTCATGAGCTTTTTGCCTTCCTTTGGTCTTGTAGATACACGTTGGATAATATATCGTTGCCACATATGGTTATCATCTCCGGACACACAAGAAAATATATCATAAAATATTATAGGTAGCTCGTTACAATAAATCTTTGATCATCTTGTTAGTTATCAGATAAGATTTTGCACAAAGCCTCAGTTAGTTCACAAGCACCTACATTGTTATAGGAGAGATTTTTTACTTGTAAACCAGATTGAGCATCAAGCAAGGTATCAAACAACATTTTTGCAGTTTTCCATGAAATGCGATTATTCGGGAGTACCAATGTAGCTAAACCGCTGATGCGAATATACAGATAACATCTATAAGTCTATAACCCACCCGGTCTAATCAGCAACATCCCTTGAGATCTTTAAATTTTTTGTTTTTCTCTTATACAAGTCCTCGAAGCTAAATTGTAATGTCTTCTCGATTGCGGCTGCTTTGCTAGCTATGGTACTTGGTGAACCTTCTACACTACCACCCGCCCCTCTGAACTTGGAATACACACGCACATTGCACATGTTTCTCGAAAAAAGGACCTTATGGATGCAAGCCTCCGTGTCATGCATTGATCCAAACTGATTAGTGTGCCCAAAAAGCTCTGAAAATATTTCCTCTACAGTACGGCCATTAAAACTAAAGCTTGTTGTGCCACAATAGCTTGACATGCCCGAAAAGCCATCAGGACTGGGTGGTGGCCTCTGTCTCTTCAAACCGTCTTTCCTGTACTGGTCATATATGGATCTCTTCAGAGAATCACTTAAGACCCACATATATAAAAACCAAATTTCGTAGTTACATACGTAGTCAACAAATTATCTCAAAATGTTACACAATTGTCATTTTGCAATTCTTCGAAAATAAAGAAAAAGGACAATTTAAAAAAGTTCTAATGACTTTTTTGGTACGATAAATTACACAATGATCAATGTGTTCATAAGAAAGCACGAGACAAACTTTATTACCTTCTTTTGAAACTTTCGGGTCCAGGAGCGAATACTTGTGCAAGTATCTTCATTCGGTGTACATATTGAGATCTAAAATTATGATCCTCATCATCTATGATTAAAATCGACATCCAGCCTTTTAATCATGTATCACTCACATAAAGGTTAAACGAAATAGTTTCCTCTAAAATAAGATTAAGAGACAAGTTGAAATAGGATGATAACGAAGCCCAAAGAATGATATAATAACGATGACTGAAACAGTTGAAAATATTTAAAGGTGTATTGTTTTAGCCAAATGAATCACATCATTTATAATGTTCTAATTTTTTTACCGTTTGCTAACGATCATATTGTAAACTTCAAATTACTTTTGATTGACACTAAGAAAAACGATATAATCATTGGACAATGGTAATTGGTAATATATGTAATTTATTGATATTGGTGTTTAAGTATAATCTACCATATTTGAAATGTATACTTAATGGTTCAAGTAGAACAATATCTACAATGTTATATTTCTATACTTCTTAAACCTTTTAGAATTGCGTTTTCAGTTTCGTTGATACATAAACTGACTAACGATGGAGCTTGTGACATTGTTAATCAATGCATAAACACTAATTTGTATAAAATTAAAGTGCTATGTTATGATCAAATTGAAAAATGAAAAATAAAATCCCTAATTTGAAGAGTTTTATATGAATGAAATGATGAATTTATTTAAATGTAGAAGAAATTTAGTTAATTAATTTAGGGAGCATCTATGTTAATTGATTTTGTTTTGATTTATTTTTTTTTATTTATTTTTTAAAATTTACTAAAAATTTTGAACTCATTTATAACCCAACCCGAGCATGATAGTAGTAAGATAGTGGGCTAAATATATGCTATTCTGTTGAGCCCAAACATTTACGGCTATTCAAATTGTCTAATTATATGCTAGAAAACTGGTTCATTAGTTTTTTTTAAGCAGTTTATTTTTTTAACGACAACTAACTATCTCACAATTTAGATGCATAGAAAATTATCTCATACATATTAAGCAGTATTTGAACCTACAGTTATTTGGTTGGAAAGCTTCTCACAAAACAAAAGGGTACCATTGAAAAACAAGCCCTCGAGTTTAATGATTCATTCAATTTTTGTATTGAAAACTTTTGCAGCTCTTATAAAATTAAACCATATGTAATATATATGCGAGCGTTATTAGATATGTGTAATTGTCTAAAAGTATTTTCCCTCGACGTGTGGCCTATTTGTTAATAAAATGATAATTTGTTGACCTCCAATACATTATTGTTAGCATAAACTATCGATTAGTAGTGAAATTTTGTATTTATATTAAAAGGACTATTTAGAAACTATTGTGAATATATTAAACACCAAGAATCACTTTAAGAAAATCCTAAACTATAAGAAAGAAAAAGATTCGATAACGAACATAGTAACTCCGAATGTAGATGTGTAATTTTTTTACACTTGAGAAAACTACTTTTATCAAAAGAAGCACTTCTACTATTACCAAATCAACTGTAAAAAACATATGACAATTTCACTAAAACTTAGTTGTTGAACATAATAGTCAATATCAACGTCTTTATATATATAGGGTTTATAATTTATATCCCAAAAGACACATTTTGATAATTGATGGGAAAGATAAAATATAACATACATGTCGAAGAACTACATACATACAATTCAAAACTCAAATCACTGTAAATAGTAATTGTTATCTTGGTTCCTACAGTTTTCATGAGCTTTTTGCCTTCCTTTGGTCTTGTAGATACACGTTGGATAATATATCGTTGCCATATATGGTTATCATCTCCGGACACACAAGAAATTATATCATAAAATATTATAGGTAGCTCGATACAATAAATCTTTGATCATCTTGTTAGTTATCTGATAAGATTTTGCACAAGGCCTTAGTTAGCTCACAAGCACCCACGTTGTTATTGGAGAGATTTAGTACTTTTAAACTAGATTCAGCATCAAGCAGGGTATCAAACAACATTTTTGCAGTTTTCCATGAAATGCGATTATTCTTGAATACCAATGTAGTTAAACCGTTGATGCAAATATACAGATAACAACTATAAGCCTATAACTCACCCAGTCCAATCAGCAACATCCCTTGAGATCTTCAACTTTTTGGTTGTTCCCTTATACAGGTCCTCCAAGTTAAATGGTAATGTCTTCTCGATTGCAGCTGCTTTGCTTGATGTGGTACTTGCTGAACCTTCTGCACTTCCACCCACCCTTCTGAACTTGGAATGCACACGCTCATTGCACATGTTTCTTGAAAAAGGACATGATGGATGCAAGCCTCCCATGTTGTGCGTTTATCCAAACTGGTTAGTGTGCCCAAAAAGCTCTGAAAACATATCCTCTGCAGTGCGGCCATTAAAACTAAAGCTTGTAGTGCCGCAATAGCTTGACATGCCCGGAAAGCCACTAGGACTGGGTGGTGGCCTCTGTCCCTTCAAACCGTCTTTCCTGTATTGGTCATATATGGCTCTCTTCAGAGAATCACTTAAGACCTACACATATAAAAACCGAATTTCGTAGTTACGTACGTAATCGACAAATTATCTCAAAATGTTACACAATTTTCATTTTGCAATTCTTCAAATAAAAAGGAAAAATGACTTTTAAAAAAGTTCTAATGACTAGTTTGGTACGATAAATTACACAATGATCAATGTGCTCATAAGGAAGCATGAGACAAAATTTCTTACCTTTTTTAGAAACTTTCTGGGCCAAGTGCGAATACTTTCTGCTAGTATCTTCCTTCGGTGTACATATTGAGATATAAAATTATGATCCTCAACATCTATGATAAAATCGGCATCCAACCTTTTAATCTTGTATCACTCACATAAAGGTGAAATGAAATAGTTACCTCTAAAATAAGATTAAGAGACAAGTTGAAAGAGGTTGGTAACGAAGCCTAAACAATGATATAATAACGATGGTTGAAACTGTTCAAAATATTTAAAGGTGTATGGTCTTAGCCAAATGAATCACATCATTTATAATGTTAATTTTTTACCGTTTGCTAACGGGCATATTCTAAACTTCGAAATACGTTTGATTAACATTAAGTTTTTAAATTTGAAATAGAAAAATGATATAACCGTTGAACAATGGTAATTGGTAATAAATGCAATTTATTGATATTGGTGTTTATGTATTGATACGTGGGGATCGCACCCTCGCAACAGGTTTTACCTATCAAGGGATCTCGAGAAGCTTACAACCCCCACCAGGCAGTGTACCTGATCGTTGTAGTATAGTATATTGATAAGTATCGGGGGATTGATCGTTCAACTCAGGAATAGTGTCGTTAGGATTGAAATTAATCTAACTAGGTCTAAAGATGAAGGATGATTCTTTTTGTATTTTTATATTTTTATGAAAAGCAGGTAAAAATCTTGGGTATTGGAAGAGTGGGCGGAATTAGTTGCTAGTCAACTAACCCAAAAGCTACTAATTAAAGTAATGTGCAAGAAAAATAAACTAAGGTTCTACAAGGGAAGTGAAGCATGTCTACCTATGATATGTTACTCCTTGCTAGCTATCCAATTCTACCTATTGAATTGTCACACCTTGTTTTAATTGACGGGTTGTATTCCTTAATACAAGTCGTAGGGCCGTGTACAATATTCCCTAACTATATAAGATCCTACTTCACACCTATGTCGAGCCGTTAGAAGCTCCTAACATGGGATCATTAGAATTCTCTTACGCATTAAATACAACCATATAATCGTAGTACACCTCCGATCATGTTTCTTAAGACGTTCAAGCAAGCTACCAATTGGAAGTCTGCTAGTTTTCTTAAGCCTAACATCGATATCATTCAATTAAACAAGAGACAATAGGAAACAAGAATTATAAGCTAAACCAATTAGACCTATTGAAGTGTCACACCCTAATTGATGAAGATAGACACAAACATCAACAAAGAATCAATAAGATCTAATCAATTATATACAAGTTTCACACAATCATAAGTAGACACAAGGTGAATTAGCAAAACATCATCAAAGAAGAGCAAGCAACAATGATAATGGAAAACATAATTAAGATAGAATCAACAAACCAATATATGATGTTTATGGAGTGATTGAAACCATCTAAGTTGCTTGAAAAACACCTACCTAAACCCAGGAATCAACCTTAGGGTTTAGGGCTTACAAAAACTGAAGTAATAAGGTTATATTTATAGGCAGATTTTCTGTCGGCCCATCTTGACGGCGTCAGCTCGTTACACATGACGGCGTTATGATCATTTTTTCACCAAATTGAATATTTTTTGTCCCGATCGTTTCCTTTTTTGAATCGCTTAAATCCGAGTTCGTATGCAAAAGTTATGGCCAAAACAGTGTCAACTATTCCGCGCGTAAGTTATGATTGTCTTGATCAACATGCGACGGTTTTGCTAATATTTCTTTGTTCTGACGTCGTCACTCTATGGCTTCTGACGTCGTCAGGTTCAACCCTGACGCCGTCACTCTTTAAGTCCTCTGGGCCGTCTCTCTTTAAGTTGATACGTTATGGCCTACCTCCATTAACACATGACGCCGTCACGAACTTCTTCAAAAAACCTTCTGGATCTTCACGTGTATTTTATTTATCCAACCCTTTTCCAAGTCGTGACGTCGTCAAGAGCAATTCTTGATGCTGGCAGGTACTGTTTCCAGCATATTTTGGAGACTTCGCCATTTTCTTCACTTTTTCGCTCCAAAACGTCCAAAATGTTTCCTTTTGTAAAATTCTTCTCAAAAGTACCTAAAATGACAAAAGGAACGGTTTAGGGCAATATTTGATCAAATAATCACGATTTAGGGCTTAAATGACCCCTAAAAGCGGTACACTTTTTGTCTCATCGTGTATAATCAACCATATTTGAAATGTAAACTTAACTAGCTTATTGACCCGTCAAATTGACGGGATTTTTAAAGAAATTATTCATTAGGTAGTTACGTGCTCGAATAAAGTAATAAACAACAACGAACATAAGCAGGTTTCATCATTTCCTGAAGAGAATGATAAGTTTAATATTTATATAACGCGATAAAAAATATGATTTATAACTATTAAAATACAGTACGTGCATGTATTGTCTTGTATCGTTTGGTTCGACATATATATAGTCTTGAATACAGAAAATATATGGTCAGTATCAAATATTTGAGTAGCCCATGCTCATTCCTTAAACACCTAACAGTTTGAGAAAAACAAAAGTCATCAAAAAATGAAGTTAGTAGTCATATGTAAATTTAAGAAATCGTATGAAATGTTTTAGTTATACATGTCCATGTTTGATTAAAAGGCCTCAAAGTAATTCTTTGTACAAAACGTTTCTAGTATTATTCAATATATTACCATCGTCATCACAATTACATGAAGCATAGAAAACATGATATCAAAGTTAGGTGCAACTGGCAAACCAAAAGTCAATAAATTACACCGGAAATTTGATCAAAAAGCTGACGCTTGAATTAATTTGTGATAACAGATGAATAAGACATGAACACAAAACAATGAATGCATAAACGAAAAGAGCTTAAACAACAACAATAATATAGAAGCCATGGTCCATCGACCTTGATGTCAGATACTAAAATGTTGCTAAATAGCCTAAATGAAACCAAAGGGAATTAAAATCAAACAAAAGCTATTAAAATGATTCGGATTGAGACAAACAAATTCATTACTCTGACACAAAAAGGATCATATGCACCCTTGACTCTTTCAGATTAAAGCAAAAATAACCTACACATGAATAAACTAATAAGCATTATAAATGAGCATTAACCAATAACTTGTTTTGAGCATTACAAACTATAAGGCGAAAAATGAACCGTTTTTAGAGGGTCATTTAAGCCCGGAATTGAATTTATTTGATCAAATATTGCCCTAAATCGTTCCTTTTGTGATTTTAGGTACTTTGGGAGTGAATTCTGGAAAAGGAAGCATTTTGGACATTTTTGGAGCATAAAAGTGAAGAAAACGGCAAAGACTTAATTTTCCATGCTGAGAACAGTACCTGATGGCGTCAAGAAGGAAATTGTGACGGCGTCAGGACTAAAATCCATGAAGACCCAGAGAAAACCTGAAGGCGTCAGATGAAGGGCGTCAAGAGTTATTTTGGTGATGGCCTGAATATGAAATACACGTGACGGCGTCAAACCCAGATCTAGGCAGTCCGGGAATTTATTTAGCGGCGAGATGGCGGCGTCAGACATTTACTCTTGACGCCGTCACCTCACAAAATCTATATATACTTTTCTATTTTTCATTCATTAGAGGAGGAACTTGTGTGGAGAATACTAGGGTCGAACCTAATAAACCCTAGGTCGTTTGTAACAGTATTTTCAAGGGTTTTCACCCCTTGAAACCTTTCATGTTCAATTAAGATAAGTCCTCTTTCAATTCATTCAATATGTCTATGTGTTGTTTGAATATATCTTATGCTTGTCTTAATTTCAACATGATAGGCTAGATCTTTCATGTGTTTGCTTAGATGTAATGAAACCTAGATGTTGATTATAGGTTGATTGCTTGTTTATAGTTGTAATGGATGAATGATTTCAATGTTAGGCTTAAGAAAACTGACAGATCTCCATTGTGTAACTTGCTTGAACGTCTTAAGAAACATGAACCGATGTGTACTAGGTTTTTATGATTGTATTTAATGCATGAGCGAATTCTAGTGATCCCATGTTTGGAGCTTCTTAGCCGGCTCGACATAGGAGTGAAGTAGGAGCTTATAGGATTGGGGAAGTAAGTACGCCACCCCATGAATGGTATTAAGGAATACAATCCGTCATCCACGCAACTGTACCAAGTAATTAACCTGTAAAAGATATCTAGGGAGTAGTGAAATCTAAGTAAACACAATTCTTCCATATATTGCTCACACCTCTATCTTAATTTAGTTTATTTTTATTTTTAGTATTTTATTTTGATTGCATCTTAGTTATTGGGTTAGTTGATTAGCAACTAATTCCGCCCACTCATTCAAAAACCGAGATTTTTATTTGCTTTTCATAAAACCTAAAAATACAAAAATAATCATCCCTCATCTCTAGACCTAGTCTTTAGGTTTTCTAATCCTAGCGACACCATTCCCAAGTTGAACGATCAATCCCCCGGTACATGTCACTATACTATACTACAACGATCAGGTACACTGCCTAGTGGGGGTTGTAAGCTTCTCGAGATCCCTCGAGAGGTAAAGCCTGGTGCAATTCCCACGCATCAAGTTTTTGGCGCCACTGCCCGGGGAATAGTTATTGTCTAGGTTAGGATTTCTTTTTGTTAGGTCTACTTGCTAGATTCCTTTCTAGTAAGATTTTTTTTTTTTTTTTTTTTTTTTTTTTTTAGGATCTCTTTAGTCTATCTTATTTCTTCGTGTCTTTGTTCGTAACTCTTTACCATCCGACATCATGGAAGATGGTAACATCTTTGAACCAATCAACCCCACCACAACAAGACCACCCACAAAACCCACCACTAGCTAACCAACCTCTTAGGCCCCGAACCCTAGGAGAGTACTCCCGCCTAGCCACCAAGGCTATCGAAACACCATTAAGCTCACCCAAGGAGCCAATGTATCTCCCTTGCGATCCGACACCATCCGGTTGGTGCAAAGCGGATGTGCATTCCATGGACTTCGTTCCGAAGATCCAAATCAACATCTCAAGGACTTCCTTAAAATCGTAGATTCTATAGACCTTGATGCTACAACTACAGAGTCAACTCGATTACGCCTATTCCAATTCTCTCTACGTGATCAAGCTAGTCAATGGCTTGAGCGTTTACCGGCGGGATCCATCACCTCATGGGATGATCTTACCACTCGTTTCCTTGCTCAAATTTTCCCACCGGGGAGAACTACCAAGCTTAGAAATGATATCTTGATGTTCCAACAACGTCAAGGTGTAACTCTGTATGAAGCATGGACTCATTTCAAGGACTTACTCCAAAAAGTCCCTCATCATGGCATAGATCTTTGGCTCCAAGTCCAAATCTTCTATGACCATATCGATCTCTCCACAAGGCGAACCATTGACCAATCGGCCGGTAGCAAGCTACGTGATCTAAGTGCGGAACAATCATGGGAACTCATAGAAGATCTTGCTCTCTATGACAACGAAAGTTGGAGTGATCCCCGTGATTTGAACAAAACGGTCAAGGCAATATCTTTGCCTTCGACCAATTCTAGCACTCCCGACCGTAGGATCATGGAGCTTGAAGACCAAGTCAAGTTTCTCATGAAATCTTACGAAGCTCCTAAGCCTTCAAGCCAAGTGAACAAAATCACTTCTTCATGCGAATTATGTAGTGGTCCCCATGACACTCGCGATTGCGTGGAACTCCTCGGAACAGCTTTTGCGGACTACGCATCCTCGCGTACCGACGAAGCGGGAGATAAGTGGTACACTTTCAAACCCGAGCCAAACCCGTATGGTGATTCCTACAACCCTTCTTGGAAAAATCACCCAAACCTTAGGTGGAAACAAAACCAAGCCAATTCTTCCAATCCGCCTAATCGTTACGAACCAAACGGTCCACCCTCCAACCGTACTTTCAACAACAATCCTTCTAACAACTATGGTAGTACCAACAATCTTGAAGGATTGATGTCCAAGTTTATGGCATCTCAAGAGGCTCGCATAGCTAGGTTTGAAACCGAATTCAACCAACAACTAACGGAGATGACCAATAAGATTGACAACTTGTTGAAAGCCCTCAACCAAGCGTTAACTACACCTAGGAAGGACACTAGGGACGCCAATAACGGAATCCAAACTAAGGACCCCTCGTCATCCAAACACGTCCACTTTATCAATGTTGTCACCATCAAGCCAATAGATAAGGATATAGAAGAAAGTGACAAAGATGAAGTTGGAGTAGAAACCGAGACTAGGGATAAAATTAGGGAAGTTGAGGTTAATAAAGGAGAAGAGTTAGAGGAAGTAGAGACTGTAGAAGAGTACTTTGATATGTTACCCACCAAGGAAGAACGGGAATATCATAAGGATTTATTCGATGGCCCCGAGACACCATATATCCTTGGCTCACCCCTTATCAAAATGGGAGAGCCCTCTAACATCAGCATACCATGCAACATTGGGCATATGCATATATGGTAAGCTTATATCGATCCTAGATCTCCTATAAACATCATGAATAGGACTTATTATAATTGGGTAATAAAGAAACAACTTGGTTATAGGATGATACCCAATAAGAATTTGATAAGTAATTTTGTAGGAAGAGTGAAGGGATTGCATGTGATTGTCGGAAATTTCACTTATGAGATCGATTTTATGATAGTAGAGGATACTCGTCCGGTGATAGATGCTTGCCTAAGTCAAGTAGTGTTAGGAAAACCATTCGTTGAGGCCACTAAGACAAGTTACGATCCGACTTTAAGGATAGTTAGGTTCAAGGAGGAGAATAATGAGATTGCCTACCAAATGCCCTATAAGATTGAGCAGTACCGCCTCCTGTCAAACATAGAAAAGGAACACAAACAAGCGGCTTACTATAAGAATGATGAGGATAGACGTAGAGGAGTAGAGTATGTGATGAATAGGATGCTTGGTTTCTACAAAGAATGCTTGCAACTAGGTCCGAAATACAAAACTGGTATAGGAGATGACCTAGAGAGTGAAACCAACAATGAGGTCACGTAGTAACCCATGACCTTGAGTCTAGCTACAAGACTCGTAAATAAAGAAAAGCGCTTCTTGGGAGGCAACCCATGTTTTGTGTGATTTTTATTTTTGTTTGTTTGTTATTTGTTTCCGTATACATGCTTTATTTTTATTGTTGGTAGATCATGTTTCAAAACTAAAATGGTGAAAATACTTTATTTTATTGTTTGGCTTAGTCGTAACTTCATCCAAGGGTATTTCGCAAAAGATAAGTGTAAGGGGAAACCCCAAATATGTTTTTAAGAAACAAACTCGATCATGATTCTCCATAATATTAAGTGAACATGTATATTCGTATTTGTTAAAGTCAAATGCTTGTATCGAGTCATAATGATGTTTTGCAGGATTTTCCAGGAAGTAGGACGAAGTTTTTCCAGAAATTTTCTGGAAACTTAACATAAGAATTTCTGCAGGTCACTTCTGACGGCGTCAGGAGTTAACTCCTGACGGCGTCACGTGTAAAATTCTGGAAATTTTACCAGTTTTCTTTTTCTAACGGAGTCTTGAAGTTTTTGTTGAATCTTTAGTTTTATAATCTACAGGAAATCTGCAAACATCATTCCACAAGCATTATATCTTATTTTCTTTTTTAGGATTTGTTAGCATATATAGATTGCCGCCAATTTTGCGCGAGGTTGCCTTGTCTGTTTTCTCAGGTTTTACAGGTTATGTATGACAAGAAGATGATTTATATTCTAGAAGGAAATCTTTGATTGTTCATTTACTTGGAGGAAGATCTAACCTGGCCACCTTATTATCCATACCAAGCGAATCAGGGGAGTATTTGATTTCAATCTTTTTACTTATTTCACTTTTACATTCTTTACTTGAACATTGGGGACAATGTTCATCCTAAGTGTAAGGGGAGGGTAAAATGATGATACCTTACAGATACACTTTTGCTTGAGTTTGTTTGTTTGATAGTAGATGTGTAATAAAACTATGAGAAATACTTGTTAGTGTAATTTTAGCGCCAAATTTAAATTTTTTTACAACATTTAGGAGTGAAACTTTAGCCATAGCAAGCGTCTCATGGATAGGAGTTGTATGACTAGCACAAAACCGTACCATTCAGAAAAATTTTCCACCCAAATATGTGAGGTTCGCCTTTAGATTTGATAGGAAAAGCATTTACTATTAGTGCTTATGACTGTACCGGTAGCATTGAGATTCTAGAACTTACGTTAGTGATGCATCCCGAGACCGCTAGTGAGACTACATTCGTGTAGTAGGATTTACTACATGATAAGAGGCATTAGGATCACCCTTGTGTTAAACCCGTATCATAATTACTTGACCATTTAAGTCATATTACTTGGATAGTTAAGTCAATTTTTTTTCTCACACCTTAGCGTTGTACTCATTTTTAGTACACGAAACCCCTAGTATACCCCTCCGAGCCTATCTTTTCGTTTCTAACTTTAAGCATCTTACTTAAAGGAAGAATTTGTTACACCCCACTTAAATGTACAACCAAATCGCCTTATGTTGGGAATTATTCTATCAGTTACCACGGCTAGTGAAGATATTACAACTGCAGAAGATTGTACTTGCAGTGGAAACTCATTACCACTGCAAGAACAAATATTACCACTGCTTGCATGATAACTGTTAGAGAAACGCACATAGATAAACATAGAAAAGATTTTGTGTATATCTTATTCTATTAGTATTATACTTATCTTGTACAAGAGGACTCCTTGTTGTATAAAAGGAGATCCTAGATCATAGTTAGAATAGATCTTTCTAATACGTTTTCTTAGAGCTTCAAGGTGTAACCCTAGTGATATCATAGATCTCTCGTATTATTATCATTAATAATATTGGAGCTATTTGTTTTGTTACATACATTGTTCATACATACAAGTGTTTCATTTACAATCAATCTTCTAAGTATCATTAAGTAGATTCCGCATACTTAGTGGTATCACTCAAAGTATCATTATTAACACAAGTTCAAGGTGTTCACGATCCAACAAGTGGTATCAGAGCCAGGCTTTGATACTTTGATTTAGAAGATCCAGAAGAACAAATTATTCACAAGGAAGATGGCATTTTCAGACTCTGAGGTACATACTGATAATGCTTGTTCTAAAAACTGTAAGGCTGTAAAAGAGTTAGAGATCTCTAAAACAAAATATGATGAACTGATGCTAGATTTACATCATACTAATTATAATTTAGCAAATCATAAAAGAGGTCTAGGTGTTTTAGAAAAACAGATAGAGCATTATAGGGCTAATGAATCTAAGTTCAGTGATGATATTGCTGTTTTAAAAAGAGACTTAGATTTTTATGTTGAAGTAAATAAAGCTCTTAGGGAAGAGATTGAAAAAGTTAAAAAGGCTAGTGAGAATATTCAGATAACTAAGCAAACACTAGACCATCAATCCAAGAGCATTGACAAAATTTGGGAAGCCCAAGTTGTGAGCAAAGCTAAATCAGGTCTTGGATACAAATCTGTTCCACCACCTCTAAGAGGTGTTCCAGCACCTCCTGGCATTGACCTAGCTCACACAGGCCTAGAAGAGTTTCAGGATCCACCAATGACCTATGGACCAAAATTTGTTAAACCAGTTGAAACTGAAAAGGTTCAGGTTGAGGTTGAGACTTTTGATAGTGCTAGTGACTCATCTCTTAAAGATGAATGTTTGAATGTTGAGTCTAAAACTAGTGTTACTGAAGATGTTAAAGTTGAGTAAAAAAAAAGTATTCCTGAAGAAGTCAAAGAGAAGCCTAGGACACAGTCAAATTACACTAGGCCTACTACTAGGTATGCAGAGATGTACAGGGATAGGTCTAAATCTCCTAGAGGGAACATGAGAAGTTGGAATCATGTTAAAACTAGGCAGTTTGGTAGTGATTTTGTGTTCAACAATAAGGCTTGTCATATATGTGGTAGCTTTGACCATTTAGCTAAAGACTGTACCTACCACATGGGAAGAAGGGAAGTATTTGTGAATAAAAGGGTGAATGGACATAATTCTAATAAAATGACTCACCCAAACCCCCTAAGCAAGATGGTTCCCAGGTCTGTTATGCTTACCACTGGCATCAAACCAATTTCCACTGCTAGACCAGCAGTTACCACTGCCAGTAGTAAAAACAGATTTTATCCTAAGTCCCCTGTCACTTCTTTTGTTAAATCTTATCAAACAGGGAAAAAGACTTATTTTGAAAAGAATGATCACAAGAATCACATGTGGAGACCCAATTTTTCTAATCCAGCAGTTTCCACTGCTAGGCATGCAATTACCACTGCAAGACCAAATGTTTCCACTGGTGTCTATGTGAATAAGAAAAGGGTAAACTTGGGAAAAGCTGTTAAGGCCTCAGCTCGTTGGGAATGGAAACCAAAAGGAACAACAACCTCAGACAATCCCAATGGTGTATCAATGACCTTTGATAGATACAATTATATTGATACACGAGGCAGATCCAAGTCATTTGTGGCTTGGGTCCCCAAAAGGTACTAATTGTTTTATGTTGAGTGCAGGAACAGTCAAAGACTACTAATGATTATGAATGACTTGATAATACTTTCTGAGTTTTACAGTGACTCACTAATATGTTTGCAAGTTGTTTGGTATATGTCTGTTCTGCAAATGTTTATGAGATTGCAAGAAGTGTGTTAAAGTCACCAAGAGGTGTAGCCAAGGAATGTGGTCAAGTAAGCTGAACTTAGTTTCTACTACAAAGATAATAATGCTGAAGGTCTTCCAATATTGATTTATTAAGAAGATCTTTTCATTCATTCCAAGACACAAGTTACAGCTTACATTCAAAGTTCCAATTGAATTACAAAGATCATTCCTAATACATTTGGCTAATTGTGTACTACTAGCTTCTATCAATTATTACATAATACTTGAGGCTATGACAAGTACAATGAAGAAGCTGAAGATGAAAATGGAAAAAGAAGAGAAGGAAGACTGTGAAGGTGCTCAAGTAACAAAGTCAAGAAAATACTCAAGAACTTTGTTCCTTGGCAACATTCCTCAATCATTTACTTCTGCTTCTCCTTTCCCTTACATATGATCTGAGCCTTCTTGCTCTGTCCAATATGTTCTTGATGCAGAAGACCAGGTTCTGGAGCAGGAAGATCCAACACCAACCTTGATGATGTTGGGAGAGATGAATCTCTTTTACTTGATCTTGGTTGGGATCTCTCTGGTGTGGAAGGTGGAAGAAAGGTTGGATCTTCATTCTCTTCTTCTGAAGATTCTTCATCAGAGGTCCAGATGAAAGGAGAGACAAGCTCTCTCTCAGCAGGATTTGGATCATGGCTTGATTCACCCTCTATGTGTGCATTCCATTGTTTTTCTTGCACATCCCATCGTTTCTCCATCTCTCTCTTATAGTCAGAATCTTCAAGTCCCCATGGATATGGTGGTACATCTTCTTCTGATGATGGAACAGAAGAGTGTTGATCAGAGGACTCAGGGTTTGATGACATGGTTGTGGAAGAGAATTGGGTTGATTGGGATATTTGGGTTTGAAAGATTATTGGTGACTGAGATGTGGTGTTTGGAGGAGGTTTAATAAGCCAAGGTTAGGTGTTATGCTAATTAATGAAGGTTATTTACTTCCATCTGTTTTGGTTGGTTTGAGAAGTAACTGTGGTTTGACTTTTGAGAAGATATTTTTGTGTATAGTAACTTGGTTAATAAGTTACTTGGGTTAATCTTTGTGGGTTAAGATGAGACTTATTTTGTGTTGTAGTATACAACCTATATCATTGGAGTAATAAGGTATGTATCTTAGACACATAACAAATGGTTATTGATTCACCATGTCTAATCCACATAAGAATCAACTAGTCCTGAGCAAACGGCTACAGGTAAAGACACATCAAATCCGTTCATGGTTGATAGTTTACCAAAAACTAGGTTATCAACTCACCATACATCCTTGTGATCAAGAGTTGGCTAGTCCATAGCAAACGGCTCATGGTAAAGACATATCAAATCCGTTGATAGCTGATAGTTTGCTAAAAACTATGATAAGAGCAGAAAATTTTACATGTTTTACTTACCACTGCTCTTTGAAATTTTGTTGATTTTTACCACTGCAAGTTCACCGTTTCCACTGACAGTGTAAATTTTACCACTGGTGAACTAGCCGTTACAACTGTGTGTCAGTAATCTTATTTTTACTAGCCGTTGCAAATATAACTGTCCTTCCGTATTAATAGGGTAAAATTTTTGGGAATTATCTACTTACCAAACTTTATTTATTCTTTTCTAAAGATAAATCTTTCTATAGATAATTCACCATACGCGTTTTTCTCAAAACCCTATTAGTATAAATTGATCATTATACGGCTTGCTCTTTATTCTAGATTACTAACACTTTTATCTCTCAAATCACAAAATCATGGTGACTCTCAAGTTTGCAGATGAACACAATCAAGTGGCTTGCCTCCAAAAGTCAAACGACAAGAGTGGACCCGTTTTTCATCAGATTGTGGATTTCCTAAACACAACTCATATAAGGTATGCCTTAACTATGAATCCCACAATCTTTGTTTCTCAAATCAAACAGTTTTGGAACTCTGTGGAGTCCATAACACTTGAACAGGGAGACATACATGAATCTGTGGAAGCTCTTAGAGCCACAGTGGATGGGGTAACTATTGATGTTACTGAGTCATCTTTAAGGAGAATTCTCCAATTAGATGATCTCAATGGTATCATCACATTACCTAATTCAGACATATTCAACTACATTGCTTTGATTGGGTATGATACATCTGACCAAAAAGTAACTTTTAAGAAAGGATGTTTTTGTCCCCATTGGAGATTTTTGATACACACTCTGTTGCATTGCCTAAGTCCTAAGAAAACTTCTTATGAACAATTTGGATCAACCATGGCTTACCCTTTAGTCTGCCTGGTTTCTGATAGGACTTTCAATTTTTCAAGGTTTATATTTAATAACATGAAAGGCAATGTAACAAGTTCATACAAATTTTTGATGTATCCAAGGTTTGTGCAAGTAGTGTTAAATGAATTTCAACTGCAAAATCATAATAGGATTTATGACACTCCATGTCTTAAGCCAAAAGTATTTCAAAACATGTGTAAGGCTTCAGATTTTTGGAATGGAGTGATTCATCCTCTTTTACCAAACATGCTTGCTAAGATTTCACAGGTACAGGGTGAAGATGCAACAATCCCAGTTGTATCCCATCACACACCCACTATTATTGTTCCACAAATTCAACATATCCCTGCTGTAACTCACACTTATGAAAGAAGGTCTAAACAGCCAACTTCTTTCATCTCAACATTGCATGTTGCTGAGCCTTTTGGTGTAGGCACAAGCAGTGGTGGTTCAAGGCTTCAATCTAGTCCAACTAGAGAAGAGCCTGAATCAATGCCTTATGATTCACCTCTCCCAACAGGTAACACAGTTAGAAGTGTTGAAGGCAGTGTGACACTAACTGAATTGATGGAATTATGTACCAAATTAGTCAAACAGGTTCAAACTCTGGAGAGAGATCTGGCACAGACCAAAGAAAAACATGCCACAGAGTTGAATCTATTGAAGGCTGAGATTCAAAAGTTGGAGGCTGAAGTTGAGAATCTCAAGAAGAGAAGACATATTCAAGTTGTGGTTTCTTCCCCATCATCATCACATGATGGTCTTTCTGCAGGTTCTGGTTATGCTTTGGGAACTTCTTCCAAACAGGGGAGGAAAACAGATGCAGAAATTAAGGGGAGGAGTACTAATGTTGAAGATATGGATGCTCAAGCATATGATGATGTAGCTGAGATTGATGGGAGGAAGTTGGATAAAGATATGGTTATTGAAACTGCTCAACAACTTTCCACTGAAGCAGAACATGTTACCACTAATCACATAATTTCCACTGCAAGTGAAAAAGTTACCACTGATGTTCCATCACTTACCACTGCAGAGGAAGAAGCTGCCAGAAAAAGATCAGTTAAAGGTAAAGCAATGGTGTTTGGTGCAGAACAAGTACATACAAGAAAGATTTCTAAGAAAGATCAAGCTCAAATTGATTTTGATGCAAGATTAGCAGAACAATTTGAAGCTGCAGAAAGAGAAAATATGAAAAAGCAAAAGGAGATGGATGTTGCTAGTTTTATGGAAGCACAGAGGTTAGGTAAACTTGAAGAAGTAATGGCACAACCACTCTCAGTGATTCCACCAACCATCTTACATGAGAAACCCCCTATGTTCTCATATGTGCCATTTGATGAAGAGATTGAGCATATGATTAAGCATGATCCAGTTGTAAAGAAGAAAGCTATTGAGCTTGTTGCTAACAAGACTTTAACTGAAGAACAAAGAACAGCTCAATTGGTTGATTTCATTCAAATGAAGAATCAACAAGCACTGGATGAGATTATTGGAAACTTCAGAGAAGGTCAAAAGAAACAAAGACAACCTACAAAGGCACAGATCATTCATGAGATGAAAGTATATTGCTGCCATGTTGGAACTTGGAAGATTGCTGATTTCAAAGGTATGTCTCATGAAAGAATTGAAGGTATCTACTACAGAATTAAAAGGCAAGATAGTACCTTCAGACCTATTGATTTTGAAGAAGTTGAAAGATTCAAACAAAGTAAAAGGAAAGCTTCAACTGTTGAAGATCATGTCATCAAAAGAATGAAAGTTCCTCAAGAGAAAGAATCTCAATATGAGAAATGTGCAGAAGATCTACAGAGTGCAATTATCATTGTTGAAGAAGAAGATTTCTATCCAGATCCTTTACAATCAAAACATCAAATTATTTATTGGGAAGTGTACACAGCAAAGAATTTTGCTCCCACTTGGAAAATTATAAGACTGGGAGGAGAATCTTCATCATTCATTCAGTTTGAAGATCTTCTTAAAGCATGTGATAGAGATGATCTTGATACCCTTTGGAAGCTTGTTAATGAAAGATTCAAGGCTGATACTCTCAAGGATATGAAAGAAATGCAGCTCTGGGTTGACTTAAGAAGACTATATGAACCAGATCCTAATGATAAGTATTGGAAGTTTAATTCATCAAACTTGAATACTACATGGACATATTTTGATCAATGTGAGGTTCATCATGTTTCTACAACAAATAAAGTGGATGTGTTTATGTTTGCTGAGAAGGAATATCCACTTAGAGCTACAACTCTGTCTGCAATGTTGAAGTCAAAGTTAAGAGTTTATGCAGATAATGAAAAGGTTAGAGCTTTGATTCAGAAGATTCAAGATCAATATGCAAGAGCTGATAAAGTGTTGAGGAAAACAAGATAAGTGTTTGGAAGAATTCCCATATTCTCAGGTTTATTGTATACTTGAAGAAACTTGTTGATTTACAAATAAATCATAAGTTTAGGGGAGGATTGTTGGGAATTATTCTATCAGTTACCACGGCTAGTGAAGATATTACAACTGCAGAAGATTGTACTTGCAGTGGAAACTCATTACCACTGCAAGAACAAATATTACCACTGCTTGCATGATAACTGTTAGAGAAACGCGCATAGATAAACATAGAAAAGATTTTGTGTATATCTTATTCTATTAGTATTATACTTATCTTGTACAAGAGGACTCCTTGTTGTATAAAAGGAGATCCTAGATCATAGTTAGAATAGATCTTTCTAATACGTTTTCTTAGAGCTTCAAGGTGTAACCCTAGTGATATCATAGATCACTCGTATTATTATCATTAATAATATTGGAGCTATTTGTTTTGTTACATACATTGTTCATACATACAAGTGTTTCATTTACAATCAATCTTCTAAGTATCATTAAGTAGATTCCGCATACTTAGTGGTATCACTCAAAGTATCATTATTAACACAAGTTCAAGGTGTTCACGATCCAACACCTTAGCCTTCCGTGTATGCACTCATCTTTAGTGCATTATTGTTATTTGTTTAAACCTTAAGTTAATTATCTAATTGATTACATGGTTGCTAAGTCGAGTCATATCGTTGTACATATTGTTTTGGGACGATTGGCACTCATGGGTAAAGTACTTATTGTATGGAGTAATGGGGAAAAACATCATATTATTACCCCCATATGTACGTTAATCTTAAAAGTACTCTAAGTGTTTTGATTATCTTAATTCGAGTCATTAGATTAGTTTATTGTAAAGTATGTAAAAATTCAAGTGTAAGGGGAATGTTCATTCCCTATGATGTATTATTTTGGATGGTAGGGTAAGAGTGTATGCAAAAAAAATAATAAAATAAAATAAAATAAAATAAAAATCAAAAAAATCAAGAAAAAAAAATAGAAAAAGAAAAAGAGAAAAAAACATACGGACTACCATCCCGTTTCATTTTAAGTCTATTTTATGTTTTTGTTATTTTTCATTTATTAGCTTAAGTAGAGTCTAGTCTTGGCTTAGCAACGCCATATTGTACATGTAATTAACCAAGATTATTAACTCGCCACCAGTAAAGACTGCCTATATCCAACAAAACCGTGTATTCCATATCCCTACACCTAACGTTACAACCCTTTAAAAAGACCTCTTTGATAGTTTATCCTAGGTGCTTACGCCATGTGGTGGAGGTTTGATCCTTTCCCAAGCCTATGGTAATCTATTTTTCTATGACAGGTAGTGAGAGATGTTTTCCATTTCCATATTGTGATATTACTTTATTACACCCGAGAGATGTGAGTATCTAAACACTATTTGTGAGGTGCTAGTGTATGACCTCCGTGCTTGTCTTTGGTCTTTAGTGGAACGATTATTTGTTGTAATTATTTTTATATTAGTGTTAAATGACCCCTAACTTGTATTTTTACTAGAATAAAAGCGCATTTGCTTGAGGACAAGCAAATCTCAAGTGTAAGGGTATATGATGAGGCGAAAAATGAACCGTTTTTAGGGGGTCATTTAAGCCCGGAATTGAATTTATTTGATCAAATATTGCCCTAAATCGTTCCTTTTGTGATTTTAGGTACTTTGGGAGTGAATTCTGGAAAAGGAAGCATTTTGGACGTTTCTGGAGCATAAAAGTGAAGAAAACGGCAAAGACTTAATTTTCCATGCTGAGAACAGTACCTGACGGCGTCAAGAAGGAAATTGTGACGGCGTCAGGAGTAAAATCCATGAAGACCCAGAGAAAACCTGAAGGCGTCAGATGAAGGGCGTCAAGAGTTATTTTAGTGACGGCCTGAAGATGGAATACACGTGACGGCGTCAAACCCAGATCTAGGCAGTCCGAGAACTTATTTAGCGGCGAGATGACGACGTCAGACATTTACTCTTGACGCCGTCACCTCACAAAATCTATATATACTTTTCTATTTTTCATTCATTAGGGGAGGAACTTGTGTGGAGAATACTAGGGTCGAACCTAATAAACCCTAGGTCATTTGTAACAGTATTTTCAAGGGTTTTCACCCCTTGAAACCTTTCATGTTCAATTAAGATAAGTCCTCATTCAATTCATTCAATATGTCTATGTGTTGTTTGAATATATCTTATGCTTGTCTTGATTTCAACATGCTAGGCTAGATCTTTCATGTGTTTGCTTAGATGTAATGAAACCTAGATGTTGATTATAGGTTGATTGCTTGTTTATAGTTGTAATGGATGAATGATTTCAATGTTAGGCTTAAGAAAACTGGCAGATCTCCATTGTGTAACTTGCTTGAACGTCTTAAGAAACATGAACCGATGTGTACTAGGTTTTTATGATTGTATTTAATGCATGAGCGAATTCTAGTGATCCCATGTTTGGAGCTTCTTAGCCGGCTCGACATAGGAGTGAAGTAGGAGCTTATAGGATTGGGGAAGTAAGTACGCCACCCCATGAATGGTATTAAGGAATACAATCCGTCATCCACGCAACTGTACCAAGTAATTAACCTGTAAAAGATATCTAGGGAGTAGTGAAATCTAAGTAAACACAATTCTTCCATATATTGCTCACACCTCTATCTTAATTTAGTTTATTTCCATTTTTAGTATTTTATTTTGATTGCATCTTAGTTATTGGGTTAGTTGATTAGCAACTAATTCCGCCCACTCCTTCAAAAACCGAGATTTTTATTTGCTTTTCATAAAACCTAAAAATACAAAAATAATCATCCCTCATCTCTAGACCTAGTCTTTAGGTTTTCTAATCATAGCGACACTATTCCCAAGTTGAACGATCAATCCCCCGGTACATGTCACTATACTATACTACAACGATCAGGTACACTGCCTGGTGGGGGTTGTAAGCTTCTCGAGATCCCTCGAGAGGTAAAGCCTGGTGCAATTCCCACGCATCAAAAGACTGCGAGAAAAATTCTAAACTAAAATTGCTTTATATATCCAATATAAAAAATCTTAACTGAACATAATCAATTATTTTTTAAAGCATAGCGTGCACAATCTATGGCTATAGGGGTGTGTTTGGGATAACTTAATGTAACTACTTATGTGCTCAAATTCTGGAAATACTGTTTTGATGAATAACCGTAGAAAAAATGATGGATTATGGCAAAATCATAATTTATAAAAATGGATCAAATTCTTTGATTAGTGAACAGCTCAACCAAATAAATGGTATACCTGATGTTAGACTTCAACAATCACTTTCTTGGTGATCTAACATCTCCTTGGCTAGAGCAGAATTACAAAGCCTAGATTTGCATCCCGTTCCACATCTCTAGACCACCTAAAAGACATAAAATATAGCACCCATCATTACATTAAGTATGTTAACAAAAACTGAGTGTAGTACATCTGTTGTTAATGTTTGAGCATTACCAAAATGTAAAATTGGCTGCCTAATTACTTCTTCTTATAACCTAATCAATTTATGGTCTTTCCATTAAATGGCCATCATATTTAATACTTGACCGGCTTATCACTATATCTGTTACCTATGAAGTCATTTAATTATTGAAGTTCTAAAATGATCATCATTTATCACACTCAAACAATTGGTCATTTCATTACTACAACAAAGGTAATCTAAATGCAATATTTATCACACTCGGCGAGTATTACGATAGGTTGAAAACCATTAAAAAATGCTTAAATGGATAAATTTTAGTGGTATTGGAAAGAGTCATTCATGATAGTGTCATTGTTAAAATTTGGTTAGTCATCAGGGTCAATTATATATGTTCTCAAGGTACATTGCTTTCTCATAAGTGCGTATGAAAAGTAGCTCGCCTTACGCTAATTCTTCAAACAGGGCCTTGACTTAACAAAAGCACAAACTCGAAAATCAAACCATAGACTTGTGTTTGTAAAGTGGATAAGACATAAATTAATAGGTCTTAATTAAAATCATATTCAATATCCCTAAAATAAACACACTGATGTATTTGTTTGACTCTTCAACACTGAATAAATACTTATGGTATTAGTTGATCATTTCAGTATGCAAGTAAATTGGGAATTAGTGTGGATTGTTGGTCAATAAGTTAGGCTCTTTCTGATCATTGATGAAGTATAGTAACAGTGACATGTTGTGTTTAATAACTAAGCTCGTTATATATGGTAACTGCTGTGAAGAATAAGGGCTATATAGTTGATAGAACATTAAGCTTTAGAAGTTCAAACTCTGTTTTGTACTTATGCACGTTGTCATTTATGAACCCGTATACATTAGAGACATAAAGTATTATATAATCCAGTTTCATTGTCAGGAAATATGTGATATATTATCCCCTTTCATTTACTTGTTTAGAGAGGTATAGTTGTTGCACTTACATTCTTTGTAAATACTAGCACCAATTGCACGTTCTATTTCTACAACCGATGGTTTCTTCTACACCATTTGCTTTCCAACAAAATAACTCACAGGAAACTGTAGAATAATTTAAAGAAAATGATGCAACTGGAAAATTTAAATTTGGATGTAGCATTATCAGAGACAATTTAGTAAAAGAAACCCTCTAATTGCCCATAACATACATAATCAATCTTATTAAATAGGGATAGCAATGCCTCTTGGAGAATTTCAAAAAACCATTACATGTGAGTTTGATGAATAACAATTCAACCGTATTGTATACATCAGGTTTCTTTAGTGTTTTATCTATTCAGTGAGAATATCATAGTGCTTCTCATAGTACCATTCGTTTATGTGGCTTTTATATTTGACACAATCAAACAAACCTACAAAAAAATACCATTCCATTTAAGAAACATAAATACAAATATTTGACATTCCAACAAAAAAATATATATATGAGCATTAATGAAAATAAATAAATGCTAATACAAATAGTATCAATACCTTTGCTAATACTTAGCCACAGGCGTGATGGTAGGCTGTTTAGGATCATTAGCTTTGATGAAGCAACCACGGCTATATACATTTCCAGAATATCAATAAGTTTTCGCAAAAATAGTAAGCATGATACTTGTTTAATTGATGGGTGCTATAATGTAAGTTACACAATACCTTTTAAATGATGCAAACTTTATGAATACATCAGCAACCACCGCCTCAATGCTACAACATTGATGTAAAACAATATTAAAGTTTCAAAAACAATAAATAAATTTGACTAAACAATAACAGAAATTAACAACAAAAAACACAAGTAAAAAAACTAGTCTTCTGAAACACAATTATATTGATTTATTTCCAGAAAGTTAAAAGCATGAGATTCATAGACATGACCAACTAACCTGGGTCACGAAGCTTATCGGGGTCAACCAAAGAGTGTCCTTTGAAACATAATTATATTGATGACTAAAAAAAAACACATCAAAATAATTGTAATTTGCGACACATAATTCGAAACCCTAAATATTAAAATTAAATTGATACTTACCAATTTGTCCATGATCGGTATTAAAAAATGATTTGAAGGAGAAATTGATTTGAATTCTTTGATTGGTGATTCAAAACTGCAGAGTATAGGGTTAAAATCAGGAGCGTATTGAAGAAGCTATTGTGTGTGTTGTTTGAATCGTAGAGAAATGATTTTGAAGAGATTTCATACAAATTCAAAATGGTGATTTTGAATTGGTGATATGAAACTAAAGATTGATTGAAACGTATAGAGGAAGATTTGAATGCCTTTCAATACTTTACAAAAATAGGCTAAAGATGAGTTTAGTTTTTTCCTGGAGAAAATGTATGCATTGGAAAGTTGTACAAAAGTTATATATAAGGAAAGACATCAACGCATTGAATTTTATTCAACTTAAAAGGGTGATACAAAAGTGTGTTTTATTATAATACACAGATGGTTCAAGTAGAATAATATCTATAATGTTATATTGTTATACTTCTTAAATCGTTAGCCAACATTTATATTTTAAAGAGGGATTTAAATATATCCCTCCTATATCACTTTATAAAATAGTTACTTTCAAGAATTGCATTTTTAATTGCGTTGATACATAAATTGACTAATGATGGAGCTTGTGACATTGTTTATCAATGCATAAACACTAATTTGTATAAAATTGAAGTACTATGTGATGATCAAATTGTAAAATGAAAAGTACAAGCCTTAATTTGAAGAGTTTTATATGAGTGAAATGATGAATTTATTTAAATATACCACAAATTAAGTAAAGTTGATTAATTTAGTGGAGCATTTTAGTTAATTGATTGTGTTTTGATTTTTTTTAATGTATTATAAATTTTGAACTGATTTATGACTCGACTCGAACATGATTGTAGTAAAATAGTGGGCTAACTTTATGCAATTTTTGTGAGCCCAAACATTTACAATTATTCAAACTGTGTATTATTTGAATCCAACAAACAGGTTCTTTAGTTTATTTAAACGGTTCATTATTTTAATGACAACTAACTATCTGACAATATATATATATATATATATATATATATATATATATATATATATATATATATATATATATATATAAAATTATCTCATACATCTTAAGCAATATTTGAACCAACAAGGATTTCTCGCTATTAGCACGAAGGATTTGTCGGAGGACGATGCATATTCGATCAACATGGAGAAACAAAATTCAAGAAAAATATAATTTGCGCCGCGATTAGTTGTTTTTATTTCCATATTGTATTTTTATTTTGTAATTTTTTTTCATAATTTTTTTTTATTATGAGTTTATTAATGAAATATTAGTTTGTTTAAATAAATGGAAAAGAAAAAGAATTGGTCTTAAAATGGTGGTGTTATGGGGTGTTATGATAAAGGGTTATTTTGGTGTGTTGGTGTTAAAATGTTAAAGTTGAAGTGGCGATAAAGTGGCAACACTGATATCAAAAGGCCTTTTATTATTAATTTCTGAATTGTGTTTTACAATGAAAGAGACAGCCATAATATATAGGGAATTACAATGATCTAAATATGGAAAACTATAAATGGTTGCTGTGAACTTGGAGAAAAAGAAACCAGAGATTTGCACTTCTAAATTAACGGGATATGATGCAATCTTTTCTGTTTTAACACTCCTCCTCAAGTTGAATAGTGGGATCTCCAAAATTCAACTTGTCTAGACACTTGTGTAAAGCTCTTTCATTAACAGATTTTGTTAAAATATCAGCAAGTTGGTCTTCTGATCGAACAAACGGTAGTGTGATGATTTCTGCTTCCAGTTTTTCTTTGATGAAGTGTCGATCAACTTCTACGTGTTTGGTTCGATCATGTTGCACCGGATTTTCAGAAATTTGAATGGCTGCTTTATTATCACTCATAATTTTGCTAGCTTCTTGTGGTGGATATCCTATCTCAGTTAGAAGTCTCCGTACCCATAGCACTTCAGTTAGCCCCCTTACAATCCCTCGGAATTCGGCTTCAGCACTTGAAAGGGAAACCACCTTTTGTTTCTTGCTTCTCCATGTAACCAGATTTCCACCAACTACGGTAAAGTAGCCTGATGTGGATCTTCGGTTGCCCTTATCTCCTGCCCAGTCGGCATCGGTGTACAATTGAGTTACTAGATGCCCATTTGGTTTGAACAAGACTCCATGCCCTGCTGTTCCCTTGAGATATCTTAATATTCTTACGACTGCTTTCATATGGTTCTTCTGGGGTTGATGCATAAACTGACACACGACTCCCACAGCATATGCTATATCGGGTCGAGTGTGTGAAAGATATATCAGTTTTCCCACCATCCGTTGGTATCTTCCTTTGTCAGCTAGCTCTGCTTTTTCTTCCATATAAAGCTTCTGGTTTACAATCATAGGAGTATCTGCTGGTTTGCAATCAATCATACCGGTTTCTGCTAGTAAGTCGAGAATGTACCTTTTTTGGCACATGAAGATCCCTTGTTTTGATCTTAGAACTTCAATCCCAAGGAAATATTTGAGTCTCCCCAGGTCTTTCATTTCGAATTCCGTGAACAAGTACTTCTTCAGCTTGGTTATTTCTTCTTTGTCATCTCCGGTAACAATCATGTCATCAACATAGATTATTAGGCAGGTTATGAGGTTGCCTCTCTGTTTGAGAAACAATGTATGATCTGAGTTACTTTGTTTAAACCCATGGTTTTTCATGGCTAAGGTAAACCGGCCAAACCATGCTCTAGGGGACTGTTTCAATCCATAAATGGATTTTTTTAGAAGACATACTTCCCTTTCTCCAAACTTGTTTGTGAATCCATGTGGAGCTTCCATATAGACTTCCTATTTTAGTTCTCCATGTAAGAAAGCATTTTTTACATCAAATTGGTGTAAGGGCCATCCTTTATTTGCTGCTACGGAACAAAGAACTCTAATTGTATTAATTTTTGCAACTGGAGAAAAAGTTTCAGAGTAATCGATTCCGTATGTTTGTGTATAGCCTTTAGCTACCAATCTCGCTTTGTATCTCTCAATTGTACCATCAGGTTTGTATTTAATTGTAAAAACCCACCGACACCCAACAATTTTCTTTCCAAGTGGCAAGACACATTTTTCCCATGTGTTGTTTTTTGTGAGAGCTTCCATTTCTTCTTCCATTGCTTGTTTCCATTTTCTTGACTTTAAGGCTTGTTCTGTATTAGCAGGGATCTCATCAGAGTATATAGATGCAACAAAAGCCTTGGCTTCCTTCGATAGGTTTCCTTTAGCTATGTTAGCCATTGGATATTTGCTTCCTCTAGACACCTTTTCTGGGGAATATCTTTTCGGTGGGACTCCCCGATTTGCTCTTGGTGGCAGTACATATCTCTCTAATGTTTCTTCTTGTGTGGAGGGGTTTTCTTGCTCTTGCACATGTTCATTACGCTCTAATGGAGTATCTTCTTGATTCAAAAACATCTCTTGTTCCTGTACATCCCCCCTTGGCATGATGCGTTAGTTTCAATGTGATTAGATAAAGGAGAAGGATTACTTACCTCGGGTATCAGGTTGGGAGCAGTTTGGGTGACATTGACGTGGTCTTCGGGTTGTGTGGAGAGATGAGACTCATCTGAGATATTGTGGCTCCTCCCCTCTCCACACGCAACATATCTCAACCAATTCAGTGTGTCAAGACACTCACTCCCCCCCTGACTATTGTGTTGGGAGGCGTAATAGTATTCGGTTTCAAGAAAATCACAGTTCATAGTTGTAAACATGTGACGGGTTTTTGGGTTATAACATCGGTATCCTTTTTGAGTTATTCCATATCCAACGAAGACACATTTTTTAGCACAAGGATCCATTTTAGTTCTGTGTGACTTTGGTATGTGAACAAAAACGGTGCACCCAAAAATTCGTGGTTCAAGAGTAAGAACAGATGGAGGGTTGGTATATTCTGTAAGGACTTGTAATGGAGTTTTTGATTTCAGAATTTGTGTGGGGAGTCGGTTAATGAGATACGCAGCTGTACCGAGAGCTTCTGGCCAAAAAACCTTTGGAACTCGTGATTCTATTATAAGGGCTCGAGTTATTTCTAATAGGATACGATTTTTCCGTTCTGCGACACCATTTTGTTCTGGAGTGTGAGGACAGGTGGTTTGATGGATTATCCCTTTGTTTTGGAAAAAATGTTTCATCTCGGAGTTAACAAATTCTCCTCCATTATCGGATCTAAAAACCTGAATGTTTTTTTGAAATTGGGTTTGGACCATGTTGTAGAACATGATAAACTTATCAAAAACTTCAGATTTACTTTTTAATAAGTACACCCAGGTCATTCGTGTGCAATCATCCACGAATAGAACGAAAAAACGAAAGTTTTGTCCCCCAATAATTGGAGTAGGACCCCACACATCTGAGTGAATTAATGAGAAAGGTGAATCAACCCTTGTATTATTAGGTTTGAATGTCTTACGATGACTTTTGGCTAACACACAAGTCTCGCAATGTGTCTTACAATTGGAAGGAAATAACTTAGGAAATAAAACATGCAAATAACCAATGGATGGATGTCCCAATCTTCTATGCCATAGCCATGCTTCTCGTTCTGCCGTCCCATGAGAAAGCATTACAACACCATTTTGAGTCACCTCATCCACATAATACAACCCTTTTATTTCAGTGCCACGCCCAATGATCGCTCCCGTCCTGATATCCTGTAAGATACAAAAAGTGGGTTGCATAAGAACTGAACAATTTAACTCCTTTGTTACATGGCTTATTGACAGTAGTTTGTGTGATAAGGCAGGAACATAGAGACAATTCGAAAGTTTAAGTGTCGGTGAAATTTCAATAGTTCCCCCATTTTTTACAATCATCTTCTCTCCATTTGCCGTGTCTATATATGACTTTGTCGGCTTAGTTGATGTGGCAAAATCTGACAAATCATAAGTCATGGTATCCGTTGCTCCACAATCAAATATCCATGACAATTCCCGTTTCATACTAGGATTGTGAGCTATATTTGCCACACCACCAGTAATGGACCCCCGTTTGCAAATTTTGAAACTTTCTTTTATAAAACAAATGAAAGATGTGTTTTTTAACATTTCAGAATCTGATATATCAGGAAGATAAGATGGGGGTTTAAAGACATAAGGTCTCTCACCCCCTGTACCTGTGTTCATAGAAAAGGAACCATCATCTTCTTCACTGTAAACTGACGCCATTGCCATCCCCCCAAATCCGGTGAGATTTTTCTGGTCAGTGGTGTTGGCGTTCTCCTTGGTGCTCACGGCAATAGAGGCTTTGCCTTTTTCTGGTCCAGAGTTCTTGGTGCCCTTCTTGTGGCCATTGGTCCACCAGTCGGGGTAGCCGACGAGTCTAAAGCATCCTTCTTGGGTATGTCCCGTCATCCCACATTCTTCACATTTAAGTTTGGATTTATCCACCCGGGATGATGACCCGACTTGGCTGCGGTCAGACCGACGATTAACTTTCGAAACAAGCCCTAATCCCTCTGTTTCAGTGGCTATTAAACCTGCTGCTATGCCATGTGTTTCATTGATAGTTGCCCCCAGAATGTTTTGGTGAGCGGCTTCTTTACGAACGGTGGCGTATGCCGCCTCCGCAAAGGGAAGAGGTTCCAAACGGAGTATTTCCCGTTTAATGGGTTCATATCGCCGGTCAAGGGCATTTAGAAACTGAAAAAGTTTTTGTTCTGACCTGATTTTGGAGTATGTCTTGATGTCGTCTGGACACTTCATGGGATTTGGGTCAATTCTATCAATCTCTCCCCATATCCCCTGTAATGAGATCCAGAAATCTTCAAGAGAGCTGTTGTTTTGTTTGATATCGTTAGCCTTAACATGAAGGCTAAAGGTTTGTAGTTTGTCTCTTCCGCTGCTGTAAGTAACCACCAGGGCGTCCCACAGCATTTTTGCGGTGGGATACTCGGTTAGGTTGCCAGCGAGTACGGGTTCAATATTTTGAATGAGCCATGAAAACACAATCAAATCTTCTTGTTCCCATTGCTCATAATCTTCACTTTTTTTATCCGGAGGATCTGTGGTCAGGTGTGATAACAAGGATTTGGATTTTCCGCCTATAGCGACTCGGATCATCCGGGTCCATAGTGCGTAGTTTTGACTATTGAGTTTGAGGTTGATTTGGAGATTATCGGATAGTTTTGGGTTTTGAGGCTGTTGATTAAGACCGTTCTTTAACAGATTTGCGAGTTGTAGTGATAGATCAGAACCTGAGTCCGTCATGGTAGCTCGGTTTGGATTTATTGATTTGAGGGTACTGGAAAATCAGAAGGTATATGAGGATCGAGCCTTCTCTGATGCCATGATATCAAAAGGCCTTTTATTATTAATTTCTGAATTGTGTTTTACAATGAAAGAGACAGCCATAATATATAGGGAATTACAATGATCTAAATATGGAAAACTATAAATGGTTGCTGTGAACTTGGAGAAAAAGAAACCAGAGATTTGCACTTCTAAATTAACGGGATATGATGCAATCTTTTCTGTTTTAACAAACACATTTTTGGCGTTAGAGTGTTATGACACTTTGCACTCTTACATCCTATTATCAAATCCATACCGATAGTCATTCCATCGAAGAAACCAAACACACCCTAAAACTACTAAAGTTATCACAAGTACATTTGGAGTGGAAGCCTTGGATGAGCAACAGTAACAAGTGGGGTTTTTTTACGAGTCGATAACCCAAATAATTCTTCCATGTTCACATCATCCACGCTGTGTTTACCTGGTAGTTTCCAGTTAAACCCATGAAGCAAATTAGCTAAGGTTGAGCCAATCACCTTTAGTCCTAAACTGTATGCAGGGCACATCCTGCGTCCTGCACCAAACGGTAATAATTCAAAATTGTTACCTTTCACATCTATATCCATCCCGATGAATCTCTCGGGACAAAATTCTTCCGGTTTATCCCACAACTGTGAATCTCTTCCTATGCTCCATACGCTAACCATCACACATGTGTCTTTCGGAATATCGTAGCCACAAACTTTACAATCCTCACGTGTCCTTCTAGGAGCTAACAATGGTACCACTGGATGCAGCCTCATTGTCTCCTTGGCAATTGCCTCTATGTATGGAAGATTGGGCATGTCCTTCTCCTCGACCCATCTATCTCGGCCTATCACCCTATCCAGCTCATCTGTTGCTGTTTTAAAAATATTTGGTTTCTTTAGAAGTTGTGTAATTGACCATTCCACTGTTATCGTGGAGCTTTCTGTTCCACCAGCAAGCAAGTCCTGTAAAAGAAGATGTTTTACAAACACGATTTATATTTATTTAATTTGAACTAGTAGAAGTGTTCTGTGTATCTCCAAAACTGAATTTAAAAGTTAAAGTATGCCAATTGCCCATAACAAGAATCTTTAAACCAGAATGATCATGTTAAATGTATGGAATGCAATTAAACATCATATATATTAGCACTTGCAAAAAAAATAAAAATAAATAAATAATAAAATTATGAAGATTCTAAAGTGATAGTTAGAGGATATGTTCTTCAAAAAAACTTATATATAGCAGTTGCTCATAAGAAATATTACCAGGGTAAATCCTTTGACACCATTTCTCTCGAGCTTAACATCAAGAGTGGGATCACGGGAAATCTCTAACAACAAATCAATCATGTCCGCCATGACAAAATTCTCTCCCTTCTCCATCCTCCTCTTATCGTGCTCGTTCAACACGTGCTCTAAAAACAGATCAAACTTCCTGCTCAACACCTTCAGCCTCTTTACGTAGCCTTGAAGGTCCATGAAACCCATCCATGGTATCCAATCTCCAATGTTAAGCACCCCATTCAACAAGAACCATTCGTCCAACATCTTCTTGAACTCCTTCCCGCTAACCATCAAACTCCCAGTCTCCGAATCATCTAAAAATTTTCTCCCCAGCACCATCCGACTAATCACATTTAAACTTAGAGTAGACAATAGATCTTTCAACACGATCTCCTTACCAGATGACTTTTGAACTGCCTTCACAAGCCACTTCATCTCCTCCCTACGAATGTACTCGTAAGAATCCACCCGTTTCGCACTAAACAGCTCCACGACACACAATTTACGAGCCTGTCGCCAGTAAGGTCCATAAGGGGACCAAGTGATGTCAGAGTAATTGTAGGAGGTGTACTTTCCAGCAGCGGTTTTGGGGCGACAAGCAAAGTTTAGATCCATTGTTTTCAAGAACACTTTCGCCATCTCCACGGATGAGCCAATGACGACATTTTTGGAACCATATTTGAGGTGCATTATTTCACCATATTTTTTAGATAGTTCGTGGATGGATCGGTGAGGAAGTGAGCCTATGAGGTTAAGGTTTCCTATGACAGGCCATGGTTCGGGACCAGGAGGTAGGTTTAGTTTCGTCCTGGGGCGAAGGAATGGACAAGCCAAGAGGAGAAGTGCAACCGTGGCTACCCATGCAGCTGCGTATGGGATACTAAAGAAATATTGTTCCATGGTTTCTGGTGATGAATGGAGTGATAATGCGGGTATATATTTCAGTTGAATAAACCTATAGAGCATTTTTTAGGTGATGGTCCATGTGTGGCAATGTTGAAAATAATTGTAGGTCTGATCGACATGTCATTATCTAACAAGGGCCAATCGGTTTAGATTCGACGATAAGCGCTCATATGTGGGTCAGCCTACTAGATTATCATGCATCATACGTCTTTTACAAGTGGCTAGCTAGAAACTAACGTGCAATTTAATAATGGAGGGATAATTGTTTCTAAATATATCGAACTTGTCACCTTTTACTACGTTGTGTAATGAATTTTTTTTTTGTTAATGTGTGTATCAAACTGCCTAATCCGTTCTATTCAATGAATGTTAACGTGATTAAGGTTTTTCCGTTAGAGTAAATTACATAAATCGTCCTTGTGGTTAGACCCAAATTGTAAGTTTTGTCATTTTCTCTAAAAAATTGCTAACGGCCGTTTAACAAAGGCAATGTTAGTCCATTTACCAACCATCATTTGCAACGTTATTCCGTTATCAAAGGCAACGTTAGTCTATTTACCATCGCCACCACCCACCTCCACCACCGCCACCCACCAACTCCACCCACCACCACCGCCACCACCACCACACACCGCCACCCACTGCCACCACTACCACCGCCGTCACCACCACCCACTGCCACCACCACCGCTGCCGTCGCCACCACCCACCGCCACCACCACCACCACCACCACCATCCACCGCCCACCGCCACCACCCACCGCCACCCATTGCCACCACCACCGCCGTCGTCGCCACCACCCACCACCAATCTCCACCCACCACTCACCGCCACCACCAGCACCATCGCCGCCACCACCCACTGGCAACGGTTGCGGTGGCGGTGGCGGTGGCGATGGTGGCGGTAGTGGGTGGTGGTGGATGGTGGCGGCGGTAGGGTGATGGTGGCGGTGGCGGGTGGTGGTGGCAGTGGTGGGTGGTGGTGGGTGGAGGGGGTGGTGGCGGCGGCGGCGGTGGCGGTGGTGGTAGTGGCAACAACGGTGGTGGTGGCGGTAATGGTGATGATGATGGGTGGTGGTGGCGGTGGTGGGTGGTGGTGGCGGTGGTGGGTAGTGGTAGCGGCGGTGGTGGTGGCGACGGCGGTGGTGGTGGGGGTGGGTGGTGGTGGTGGCGATGGTGGGTGGTGGAGGTGGGTGGTGGTGGTGGCGATGGTAGGTGGTGGAGGTGGGTGGTGGCGATGGTATATTGACTAACGTTGCCTTTGTTAAAGGACTAACATTGCAAATGATGGTTGGTAAATGGACTAACATTGCCTTTGTTAAACGGCCGTTAGCAATTTTTTAGAGAAAATGACGAAACTTACAATTTGAGCCTAACCACAAGGACTATTTATGTAATTTACTCTAACGGAAAAACCTTAATCACGTTAGCATTCACTGAATAGAACGGATTAGGCAGTTTTATACCCGCATTAGCAAAAAAAAAAAAAAAAAAAAAAGAAAAAAAAAATCATTACATAACATTGTAAAAGGTGGCAAGTTCGATACATTTAGAAACAATTATCCTAATAATGAATTGAATAATTTCGAAAAAAAAAAAAATCAAATCTAATATAAAAAGACTTTCTTTTTATGTTTGTTGTATCTTATATATATATATATATATATATATATATATATATATATATATATATATATATATATATATATATATATATATATATATATATATATATAATCCATTATTGGGTAACAATTTTTTTTTCTTTTTTTTTCATGTTTGTTGTATCTTTTATATAATGAAACTTAAAAAAAAAAAAAAAAAAAAAAAAAAAAAAATCAAAATTCACTTACTGGGTAATAATTTTTTCTAATTTGACTTATTTTTCTTTTTAATATATATATTTAATAAATACCCCGTATATATACAAAAACATATATATAAACTGGTCAAAATAAGCACCATTGATATGTAAAATAATAAAGCTTTAAATGAAAACATACACACATGCATATATATTGGTCAAAATAAGCACCAGTGTTGGTCTTTGGTTATACAGTAGAAAATTGGTAGTGAGTAGTGACTGAGCTAGTGTTTAAGTAAGAACTACGATAACCAACTGATTCAAAAATTTGGGACTTAGATATATTTGTAGGAATATGAGCTCTTGAAAGTGTTAACTAACTTTTAATACAAGAGATACATATTCCTACATTTGCAACATCCTATTTTTAGGCAAAAGCAATGTGATAACCAGTGTGAAAAATGTTACACGTCAACATTTGATAGGGAAAGTACACTTTGTACTTTTGACACCATTCCTGGTATGGAATATACTTTTGGTGGAACCAATATGAACAGTGATGATACTTTTGGTGGAACAATTATGACAATTGTTTTGTACCTTTACTAATTGGAGGTGATCTGCACACTCTCAAAAATGATTGGCACACTTAAAATGTGAGTGTGTTGATATTTATACCATTACAGGATAAGAATAAGTCCAAACAATGTGAGGGTATAAATGTCAACACACTCAAAATTTGAGTGTGCCAATCATTTTTGATAGTGTGCAAATCATTTCCCTTTAGTAATGAATATCTTGACTTTTTGATAAGTGCTTTTCACTTATCTCTTCAAATATTTCCCGCTAATGTATCAAAGACTTAACATCCTATCAAACTGTCCAAGTCTCAGAATGTACTCAGTTTGTTGAGGAGATCTTCAGGGAGTCAATGAGTTATTGTCATAACTCACTGACTCTATCATCCTGATCCTAGCTTGTTCTTGTCTTCACTCGCTGAGATCCGCCTCAGGTTTTGATGAGTCTTTCTTTGAGACTCTGAAGAACTTCTCGAGGATGACTCTCTGAATGCTTTTCTTACATTCAGGGACTTGTTTTATACTTAAGTTGTTTTTCATTCAAATTTTATATAAAAGATCATTGGCAACTGAATTGGGTGAACACTATAGCTTTGGATCGAGTATCTAGTTTCTGTTAGTGAGAATATTATATCAAATCAATTAATAAAACTATCGATATCAAACATAGCAACTCCCAACAGAAGAAATACTCAACATTAATTGAATGTTGGCAGCTATTGCATTTTTTAAAACTTAAAAAGACCACTTTTATCAAAAGAAACACTTACCAAATCAACGAAAGCATAAACCATTAAGAGTCGATATCAAAGTACGTCCTTTGTTGAAAGTAAAATCTCTGGTTTTCCATTGATTTGAAATTCAGCCAGTAGAGAATCAATGTTTGGTATGCCGCATATGGGGTTGGACAATAAGTTAAAACGCTCGAGTTTTCCTAAACCAATAGCAAAGGTCAATTAGACTACGTACATAGTATTTCAAGTTTGTATAAAAATAGTAGAAGAATATATAGGAATAGAAAGAATCGCGTACCATTCGCGGCTTTGAGGCAGGAGCATATAATAGGGAATGATTCCAATGGTATCCAGTTAGAACTTGCATCAACTGAAACAAGTTCTAGAGATTCTGATATTAACTTGGACAGAAAGTGTGTAATTTCATCTTTGCCGTCGTTGTCACTATGGAAGATTAATCAAATATGAGTTCGTTTCCACATTACAATAACAAGTCAGGAGACAAAGAAAAAAGATTTATAAAAAGTAAACCTTAGACTGATTCACACAAGACTTAGTTTTCCGGAAATTGAATTTCGGGCATCTAAAAAGCCAGTTGAATGCATTCCAATGCTACTAACTTCAAGAGCTTGGATACCTGAACTTAAGATTGTTCCAAGAGAATGCCCATTCACTAAGGGAAAGCATGTTAGAGACTAAAAACATCTATGCTAGAGGTGTCAATTTCAGCTCATTTCTCATTAATGAACCGATTTGGGTTATGTTTTACCCGTACATTTAAAACAAAGAAAAAAAAAATCCAAATGGGTTGAAGTCACTCAATAGGCAATACACCTAAACGCTTAGTAACTATCTAGATTATTATTTTGGTAAAAGAATTTTTTATTTCTATCAGTAAATGTATCGAGCTAATAAAAATGCTCCACATTTGTCATTGTACAACTTATCATATAAAAGTAGTTATTCAAACATGGAAAATGTTTCATTTTGATCATTGATGACGTCATAAAATAACCCCAAAGGTCATTATACAATTGTTTAAATTCGCAACAGGGACATTTTTAAAGAGTTCTAATGACTAGTAAATTATGCAATGACCAGTGTAGAACATATATGAAAGAAATGATGCTTAGTTATGACATTAGCAGGTTATATTTAACACATTAATTAATTATTGTACGTAATTAGATTGTACAGAAAAGTGGTTGCAGGCCAAGCCGACCAAACGGAATATGTTTTGACCAGTTTTTACACAGCAGACCCGCCCATCTTCATACCGTTAATCGAAACATAAAATCATTAAAATGAAGCATACGTTTCTTGAGAAACCAACCTGGAAAGCTTATTATGTCCAATCGAAATAGATTTTAATGGAACTTTACATGCAGCAAGAACATTTAGCAGTTGACTTGCCCCGCAACAAGAAATCCAACACTTTTCCAAGTATAGCTCAGTAAGGGGTGTTTCACGTCTAGATTTCTCAGTTAAATATGGAATCAAGTTCCTACAAATATATGATGACAGGTCAAACTAGACGTTACATAGCATCTATGAGTCATTATGCATTAAGAATGAAAAAGCTTCTAACCTGATCCCGTCATCTTTTAGAGGATTGTCACTTAAGTTTAAGACCTCTAAGTTTGGCATATAAGACATAGCGTATTTAAGGCAGTCTGCATCATATTGATTCAGTAAGGCCTCTGCAAAGAACAAATGCTATTGTTAGGTAAAGAAGTTGCTTGTAACTTTATAAGAGAAGGTAAAGCTAATACCTTAAATTGAGCACACGCAACAATTTCAGGCATTTGTTGATTTGATGATCTGAAGTTTTAGAATTTTTAAACCTGATATTGAGATGGAAAAGCCACCCAGTAATCTGAAATGTTGACAATTTAATACATCATTCACATATAATAAAAACAAAATCACATTGTCTTATAATTAAAGCACTAATAGCTGCATATGAGGGTGTGCGAGCGGTTGAACCACACAGGGTCTCAAAGTTTTAGGGCCTCAAAATATATACTCTTTAAAATATTTTGGGCCTTAAATTCACTTCAAATATCATATGAATTTATGTTCTATCTCTTTTGTAAACTCTACTTGAAGTGTGTAAGAGTGACGACGGACTCATAAAAATTTACAGCTATTTTGCACAAGGTCTCTGTTAGCTCAGAAGCACTCACATTGTTATTTGACAGATCCAGTACTTGTAAACCAGATTTAACATCAAGCAGGGTATAGAACAACATTTCTGCAGTTTTCGACAAAATGCAATTTTCTGAGAGTACCAATGTAGTCAAATTGCTGATACCAAAATAAAATAATTAAAATGAAACATCCCAAGCAATCAAGATGATGATGAGTTGACAATTAATGATGGAATCAAAGAAAATAAAAACACACACCGTGCTGCTGTTAATAATGATTCCAAACCAAGAGGGAAGGGAAATATGAGTTGTCAAGAAAATTCGATCTTGTAATTGAGAACATTTTAATCACGTTCGTTTCAAAGCCCTGCACATGCAACGATTTACAGATTGCAGTCATAAGATGTGCTGGAAGCTTGCAAGCGACAAACTCTAGCGATGCTAGAGTTTCTTTCTTTTGCTTGAGAAGTTTGCAGAGTCCCTCAACCTTAAAAAAACATACAAATTAAAACTGAAAAATATGAAGATATCCAAGGAAAAACAATCTTTTTCACATGACCAGTTTCATGATTAGATATGTTGGAATATGTGAATCATAACAATAGTATAAACACATAAACATCAAAGAGTACACAGCGGAATAGATCAAATACAAATAATAAATTAACCGAATATAAATGGATGCGTACCTCTTTGTGATTTCTAGCAAGAACAAGAAACCAATGGAACAAGAACTATAAACCCTAATTGGGTTTAATGGTGGATCGACTAGGGTTAGTCGAATAGGGCAAATCACCTTGTTAGCAAAAGTATGCCAACACTTCGTTCTTGAACACACGTATTAGTAGCGTTTCAATAAGAAAAGCTAGGTTCTTAATTCACAAGCAATCCAAACATAATGTTTAGAAGATCGCGTAGGAACCCTAGAAGGGTGTAGTTGATCAACTAAACAAGAATGGTTTTGAGCTTAGAAATCTAGTAGGAACCCTATAAGGGTGTAGTTCGATTTCTAACTTAAGAGGAGAAAGAGAAGGAGATTTGGTTTGCAAGTGAACCAAGGGATGAATGAATGAATGAATGAGAGGAGGTCTCATTATATAGCATTCAAGAAACTTGGAGCAAAAGCCAACCCCTAACCCTAAGGAGAGGGTGGCCGGCCATGGGTCACAAAGCCCAACCCGAACCGAACTTTCACTCTTTTCAAATCAAGTCCTTCATGTTTCGTCCAACGGTCGTTAGGTACCGTTAAATGCTCATTTCGTGAATTTAATAATTATTTGTCACTAAAACAATAATTATTAATTAATTGAAACTCATACGTAAAGTGTGCAATCCCGAAGTCTCGAGTTCGAGTCCGGTCATGATATATTAATTTATCATCCGTCAAACTAACAGCTCCCACTCGGATATAGATTAATGTAACAATGACAATGGTTAGTCTAGCATAACACGCCAATGTCCCCAGAACGATCTCGAGTATGGTTTCCTGGAAAAAACCACATTTTGATGATTCATCATCATACTTATCCTTTTGATTCTAACACTATGTTAATATGGATATGGATCGAAGTCATTCCATAATTAACTAGTGTTTCTCGTTATTTATGATTAAGCACCAACTCTTCTGAACGTATTCCAGATAGACCTTGGGCATGGCCATGCAAACATCTTGTTAATCCTACGACCGGCCAAACAGTATTATACTTCAAAACAAATTTGAAGGAACCAAATCCTGTATTGACTACAAGCATAACCTATGAACTTCGCATCACCTCTGAAAATAATCCTTATAACTACCAGTTACGGATAACGTTAGATTATCTCACAGAAAATGAGCTACATCCACAGTAGTTACCTGGTATCTCAAGTCTAAGGATAAATATTCATGATTTACTATAATGACAACATCCATAAGTACAATCATGCATTGGGATTTTGTCCTATATTCAATTTTTCAATCATTGAATATCATGTGAATTTGGCATGTTTACGCACCAATATAATTTATATATATTATACCAAATCTCACATTTGTCTTAGTTCAATGATACTCCCATATCATTAATTGACAACGGACAATTTAGAATAACTTAAGTTATTCATGGATTAAACATGCAAATATAGGATACAATATTTATGAATAGAAATAAACATAACACAATACTTCATTTCATTCGAATAATTATTGTTTACAATCCTTTATCCAAATACTAAATAGATCAATGCATGAAAATTCTCGTTAATGAATTTTGTCTCAAGTAATACCAATCATACTTGTTGACAATTATGCCTCAAGTAATCATACTTGTTGACAAGGCATTATTCAACTAACTTTGATCTATCAGAATTTTGAGAATACTTATTTCAATAATGAAATTCTTGTATATGTGCATTCAAATAATTTGATATAACCACATAATACATCATAAAATGTGTATGACATCCTCAACATACAATTTATGATAATTAAACTTCCAAACCTTTAAAGTTTAAAGTATTCTTATTCTTTAACGTATAATGCAACTATGTTTTTCGTTAAGCATAACTAGTACACATGGCTATTAGCAAGGATTAAATCCTTCCATGACTAGTATTGAGTGTCATCTCAATTTTATTAGCATAATTGTATACAAACAACAATATGCTCTTTTCCGTAAACTTCAATGTGTAATGTTTTATTCCTTCCAAACTTTCAAGTTTGTTGGCTATGACAATTTTACAAATTGTTCATTTATAGAATCTAGAAATTGTTCCAGGCTGAGGATGTGATTCTATATCCAAATATATTCCTTTAGAATATTCATTACACAACTTATCTAATATCTTTCATTAGATATCAATGTTGTCAAATCATCTTTTATCAAAGCATGATATAACAACAACATGATGTACATGAAAAATTCTCGTGTCCAACTTAATTTCATTCATGTACTACATATCCATTTAAACTTTCTAAATGATATATCATGTTCTATTAGATTCACTTACCGCACATGTTTACATCAATAAACATATATTCAAGGTTGTACTTATTAAATCTTTCAAGTAAAGTTTCATTCCAAGTTATGACTTACCATTTAACTTACATAGAATGTTACTTCCTATATGTTATACAACATATATGATTTAAATAAGTAAACATAATACTCTCACTAGCTTTCAGAATTACTTAGGAGTTATCTTATTTTAAATTATAAATCAAAACATAGATTTAATATTTAAACATAAGATTTATCTCCTTGATGCATGCATCTATCCATACTTGGATTCTTGCATTTTGTATACTTTCAAAGATTAAATGAATTCATAAAACTCTTAATTACTCATCGTCCTCACTTAAGTAATTATATAAGAAAGAGGTTTTATAATCCATTGTCAAATTTCATATTCATAAAAATGAATATGACAACTACCATCTTTGTATTTTAATGTGCTTAGGAAAGAGTATTCAATCATAGTTAATTACTTAAGTATGATTAATAATCTTGTCATAAGACATACATTAAAATATGTATACAATTTTGTCCATATGATTCTTTATGCAAAGATTTAAACCTCTAGGGTTTTTCTTCTCTTGCAGAGACTCATCTTCATTAAGATAAACCAAGTTTTCAAAGTTGATTAATCTTTATGGACAACATCTTAACATTCATAGTATGAGCAATTTACCATAATTAGTAAATGTGTCATTATGATTAACAGGCATTCATAATTCTCAGCATATTAATTAACTATCTGAGACATCCCTACGGATCTATGAATGAGAGTTTCATCATGTTGAGATTTAACCTTTACATTTCAAACCTCGTCATGATTTTCACTAGTGTGGTTTTAGAAGATTATATATTTTGTAATTTTGATCTTTCAAGATCTAAACAAAACTCCCACTTGCCTTTTGTATTTTATGAATACTTTAGCAAGATGAGCAACACTAAATCGTTCTCATTTGGGATATTATAAAAATATTTTACAGTTCCTGACTCTTGTTTGTTAAAACTACTTATTAACAAAATCAGAACTTCATTTTAAGACTTTAATGTGATTTATCACATTCCATAATGTCTTATTTAATCTTCTAGGTTGGAGTCTTATTGAGTATATTCAATTCATACTCAATTTTCTAACCTTGATAACTTTTGGAAGAAAAGAAGTCATATTTATCTTTTAATCAAACAATATAACAAGAGTATGATTTTTCCTAACTGAACACACCACCAACTTGTGATGTTTCATTAGAATTAATATTGTGAGACAAACTAACAATATGTAAGATAAACTTATTCCCTTTGGCTTACCTATTTACCAACTAAGTCAACTTAATGGTACAATAGAATTTCCAAGCCAATTGCATGCTATATAATATAAGTACCTTTTGAACAAGTTACTTCATGTTCATGTCTTAAGAAGACATAAACTGTTATATTCCCACTTTACGTTGTACATCATTGATCAACTCAATGATTTCTTGTTTGAAACATAACAAATTTAACGTCTTACTTTATTATAAGTCTTGTAATAGTTAAAAGACTTCATGTTTATAAGAAGATATAAACATAAATAACTAAAGTATTTGTGAACACCACCACTTGATTTCAATAGTAATTTCAAGTTAATTTACTACTTCATTTGCTTATGTCATTTTATGAATTATCCAATTTAAGAAACTGCAAACTCACATAATTCCATTACATCAGTTGATCTGCTAGTAATGAAATCATGTAGTTTACCTTTCTATTGCAATCTAGGCAGGTTACACCCTGACGTAAATTGTAAATTCAAGTGTTTCTTTTAATTTGAATATCATAAGACATAAAAGTAGTCTTATAATCATGACACATGTTCTACATAAGATAATCTTACACATTAAATGTATAAGTCCTATTAGAACATTAATCTCTTACCTTGCAATTAAGAGAATCCTATAATCATATTTCTATGTATTGTTCCTTTGCACACAATAAACAATTCTCCCACTTGTGCATTGAACAATATCATGTAGTATATAAACCACACAACAAACGTTTGTTTATGTAATTCAATATGATTTGTGTCATAAGTAGATGTAGGACTACTTTGTCTTATCAGGAAACGCAAATGGCTATCCTAAGAACATGAGTGTCTACAATTTGAAAGTAATTATCTTGAAGATAATTTGGGCTGCTACACAGAAATTAAGTCTTGTAGCTCCCACTGAATTACAGAACATAACAATAACTCTATATTCAGTAAACAACACAAAGCTCCCACTGGATTTGACAACATTGTACGTGTTTCATAACCAGTGAAAACAATTTGCTTGTTTTTACTTTCCTTCACATTTAGAAAAACCCATACGTAATAATTACTCAGGTTCTAAAATGTGTATTCTACTATGTTTATGATGGATTATCCATCAATGATATTAACTTGAAGAATTTGGGCATGCAGCTTCTTCCTTAATAGGCCTACCATCCCTTTAATGGTATGTAGCACCTTTAAAGCACAACAACTAGATAAAATACTAGCTTTGCCTTTTACCAATTTTGCGGTAATCTGTCCAGCTTCTAATAACTCATATTTTCCATTTAACCAAATGCCTTGTTTGTTATAGAAGAATTCATTCACCAAATAAGAGTAATGAAAATTTCTATGAAAAATAAGATGTGCTATATCCTTAAATATTAAAGATTGCTATGAGTTATATATTAGAATGTAGACAATTCTAATGTTCCTATCATACCTTTCTCAATCATGAAAAGGAATAGGATTGAGTCTTATTCTTCTCTCAGGGAAAATAGACTTTCTTTCATTTCGGTAAATTTTTCTCAATCAAACATTATGTTTGAAAGCAGAATTATATCAATTTACCAATTTAAGACCAAACCACTTTTACGGCTTTAATGTTGCATTAATACGTTAAAAAGAATTATAAAATTCAATTTTAGTATTTTCGATAATTAAATTTTCAAGAAAATTAAATACCCATGGTTCATAATCAAATAACCATTTAATTTTCACTGAAAAACTAGGATCCAAATTGACATAGGTTCCTCACATCAATTGATCTGCTAGTGATGACGGTATTCAATAAGGTACGAGTCGAACCTCAATTGCCAATATTCAATTGCAATTCCTAGAATCGATGGGATTTACATATTTGCCAACCGCAGTTGCAATGTAAGCATGTTTTATCCCCATCTTCTTATGCCTTGAGTGATCAGTTCCCACTATCAACTCAATTAAGTTAACCAATTTAAGAAACAACAAACTTACATAATGACACCACACCAGTTGATCTGCTAGTGATGAAATCATGTAATTTGCCCTTCCATTGCAATCTAGTCAAGTTACGCCCTGGCGTAGATCCAATTTCAGGTGTTTCCGTTTCATTGGATGGCATATAACTTAAATTTAAGGGTAGTAAATTTGATGTGTGTAATCAAATATATGTACAAAGATGTCATGCATTCATCTTGTAGCATATGTTTCATGTAAAAAAACTTTTACTCATTAGTTTCTTTACGAGCTTAAATCTCCAAACTTTTGATTGAGGCGTTGAGAAACTTACAACTTTGCCTTAAGTGCTTCGTAGTTATCATGGATGTTAGGTAAAGACTAAAATATGACTCACAGGCAAGCGGTAAGCCAGAATGGAGGCTCACTAAGGCCGCAATTTAATGCGTAGCCATCCTTATACCCACTTTAATAGTTTGTCATAATTAGTTCCACCTTTCAACCACTTAATACAGTCGCGATCAATCAACCAAAAGTCCAAGATTTATTAAGTAAGCTCAAAACAAGATTTCACCATTATTAAGTCCGTTTAATATTTTATTTATTGAAATTACCCTTTGTTACTATCATGTTAAAAACATATAAAACAAAAGTAATAAAATAAAATAAACAAACAACAACAATAATGGTCATGCAAATTAAAATCAATATTAAAACACATTATTGATTTAATACACGATTAATAGGGTCATCCCTAATATTATAATTAATCAAATTTTAGTAATCTTTATTCATAATATTTACTAAACAATTTATCAATTATAATAGAATCGCATAATAAGCATGAAATCTTAAAACCAAATCATCATAATCCAAGACAACACATGCATGGTTTGTCATGGACGCCCATATTGCACATATTATAACAAATAATCATGTCAATCAAGGAACGCAACCAAACGGCATATCACAAATATCCATACACATAAATTACATGCAACCTAGGGTTTCTACAAGTTTTTATCACATAATTCATCAAACCCTAATTTCCTTTTTTAAATAAAAGAAAACGACATTTATAAAAAAAATAAATTTTGAAAAATTAAAAAAATAATATAAAATCTAGGGTTTATGAAAAATATAAAAACATAAGAACACCAAGCATGTGATTAATCATACGATTCAATTTTTATGTGTTTCGGTAATTCATTATAATGTATTAACGGCTCTTGATGCCACTGTTGGAATATGTGAATCATAACAATAGTATAAACACATAAACATCAAAGAGTACGCAGCGGAATAGATCAAATACAAATAATAAATTAACCGAATATAAATGGATGCGTACCTCTTTGTGATTTCTAGCAAGAACAAGAAACCAATGGAACAAGAACTATAAACCCTAATTGGGTTTAATGGTGGATCGACTAGGGTTAGTCGAATAGGGCAAATCACCTTGTTAGCAAAAGTATGCCAACACTTCGTTCTTGAACACACGTATTAGTAGCGTTTCAATAAGAAAAGCTAGGTTCTTAATTCACAAGCAATCCAAACATAATGTTTAGAAGATCGCGTAGGAATCCTAGAAGGGTGTAGTTGATCAACTAAACAAGAATGGTTTTGAGCTTAGAAATCTAGTAGGAACCCTATAAGGGTGTAGTTCGATTTCTAACTCAAGAGGAGAAAGAGAAGGAGATTTGGTTTGCAAGTGAACCAAGGGATGAATGAATGAATGAATGAGAGGAGGTCTCATTATATAGCATTCAAGAAACTTGGAGCAAAAGCCAACCCCTAACCCTAAGGAGAGGGTGGCCGGCCATGGGTCACAAAGCCCAACCCGAACCGAACTTTCACTCTTTTCAAATCAAGTCCTTCATGTTTCGTCCAACGGTCGTTAGGTACCGTTAAATGCTCATTTCGTGAATTTAATAATTATTCGTCACTAAAACAATAATTATTAATTAATTGAAACTCATACGTAAAGTGTGCAATCCCGAAGTCTCGAGTTCGAGTCCGGTCATGATATATTAATTTATCATCCGTCAAACTAACAAGATATACTCCTAACGTATATTTTCTCTAAATCCCTTTGTTTATATGATCTGTCTTGATTCAGTTACAAAATAAATAAATAAATAAATAAATAAATAATGTATCCCCCTAATGGCATATTTGCAGTTGCATGTACTTTCTCATCTTCACTTTGCATGTACAGCTAATTAAATACTGTACTATATTTGCTTCCTCATCGGCGATGTATCTAGTTTTCCATAAAAAGTATCAGCACAAGCATGCAAAAATACCAAATACCTGCTTCTTCGACGTGAGTAAATTAATTTCCAAATATTGCAACTGGCATTCCTTTAATAAACGCTGTTACATACACAGATGATAAACGTCAATAAGTTATACAATAGATGATCATGTGAAAATAATTCATTATTCGTCGTTATAGTTTATATAACAATGAACTTTAATGGGAGTAGAATGTGTATGTAAGACTGAAAATAATATTATAATACGAAAGAAAGCAAATCACCAAACTTGTTCTAGGTGTAAGTTACATCAAGTTCTGCAACATAATGAACAGTTTGGAGGCTAAGACATCTGCATTTTAACGTACAAAGCCAAAAACTAAGCTTAATATAAACATCTCTGTGAAACCTGTACATGTGATAGGTGTATACGTCCAGAAATTAAACTGATAAACTCTCGCAAAGGCTACCTGGCATATTGAACAACTCGTTCAAAATGAGATATTAACTTTGAGTAGCTTTTTGATCTGTTGGCGTGCCCCTCATCACTAATATAGTTTAAAACAGAATCTGCATGAACAGAAATTGTATGTGGTGGGTGGGAAACATAATCAGGAAAAAAATTGAAAGTACATTACACCTAAAAATGAAAAGAATAACATAGCTTATTTAAAACTCATCTTTTTTTAATTTACTTATCCGAAGGAATAAAGACAAGGGTAAAAAAAATTGGGATAAATAGTCAAATAGCCCAGTTGCCCCGGCTCTAGACATATTTACCCCGATTTTGAAATATTCCCGTTTTAGCACGAGTTGCCCTAAGCAACAAGTGTATAGCCACCCGAATGATGACAAGTGTCATTTTTGGGGACAGCTTTTGTGTTTTTTGAGCAACTTTTGTAATTTTTGGGCAACTAGATGACATGTGTCATCATGCGGTTGGCTATACGCTTGTTGCCCAAGGCAACCCGGGCTAAATCTAGAATATTTCAAAATCGGACTAAAAATGCCTAGACCGCAGGGCAATGGCCATTTTGGTAATTATATAAAAAAAAAAAAAAAAAAATTGCCTTTCTAAGCCACAAAGATTTTGTTTAATATATACTCTATACAAAATTCTACTGACAGCATGCAAGTGTAGACAACTAGACACATGACCATACAATGCATTAAGACCAAACAACCAGTTGAATATATACTCCATAGTCCATACTCACTCTCTCCTTGTAGGGAAGATTGACAATTAGTATACGTTTAAATCAAGTTGAATTAAAGACTCTGTGTTTATTGACTAGAACACTTTTAATAAATGGACCATATCTATCCTAATTTTAACTTAACAGGATAAATGTGAAACATCTTAATCTGATAACATTTACTCTAGTATTTAGAACCGCCCTCATTTTAACGTATATATATCCCAATCCTAATCATTATCACGCCACGAAGCCTGAAGGTGAGCAAAAGATGAAATTATCACGCAATGTAACTTTTACTCTGGTATATATATATAGTGAGGATTACGTGCGGATACATTTTTTAAGTGCGGACGTGCGGATTGATCTGGTCCGTCCAATACAGATCTGATCTTGACTTTTTAAAAAAAGTCAAGATCTAGCGCTATTGTTATCTTCTTAATATTCTTAATGAAAATGATTTTTTTTATTTTTTTCCTTTTGAACGATCCATAATATTGTTATCTTCTTTCATTTTTTTATTTTTTCAGATTTTTCTGAGAACTTTTTGTTTTTTTTGATTATGAGTGCTACCGTGATATTAACCATATTATGAGTTCTACCATGATATTAACAATATTATGAGCCTGATCTTGACTTTTTTTTTATTACGATAGTAAAAAAGTTTATGTGATATCAGAATCTGATTTTGACTTTTTTTTTTTTTACGATAGTAAAAAAGTTTATGTGATATTAGAATCTGATCCTGATCTTGACTTTTTTTTATTACGATAGTAAAAAAGTTACGGCGATATTAACTTTGATATTAAGAAAACATGATAGTTACGGTGATATTAACAATTTTTATTAAGAAAAAGTTTTTACGATATTAAAAAAGTTATTGTGATATTAAATTTTTTATTAAAAAAAAAGTTTTCAGAATCTGATTTTGACTTTTGTAAAAAAGTCAAAATCAGAGTCTGATATCACAATACCTTTAACGATGAAAACGATTTTTTTTTGAAATTTTTTTCAGCGATTCTTAATTATTTGTTGTCCTCTTTATTTTTTAATTTTTTCAGATTTTTTTGAATATTTTCAGAAAAAAGCTAATACGATAGTAACGATCTTAAAAAAAGACGAGATATTTACGATATTGCCACTCCGCCTTTTTCAGATGGTTGACTAGATGGAGGGCTGAGATTCGTCCGTACCATCCGCACTAAAAGACAAAAACGTACCTGATCCTCACCCTATATATATATATATATATATAGTGTAACTTTCAAACGAGAACCATTTTAACTGCGAGAACTGAGAGAACCACCAAAAACATACATGCACGCCTTCAATAATTGTATTTTTGCACATATGTTTTAAAAACAACACATATGTTTTAAAAAAAACATAGTTGTTCTAAAGAATTTGATAAGAAATTAAAAATACAAAATTTTTCTTTGAATATGTGCATGTATGTTCTTATAAGACGTGCAACGACAATATTGCGGCCGTATGTAAGGTTTTTGTGAAAAAAGATGATGAATTCATAATGATATTGAAGAACATAGGTGGATGCTTACGATTATTGATGATTTGCATGTATTTTTATTTTATTTTAAAAGGCGTGCATGTATATTTTTTGGTGGTTCTCTCAGTTCTCGCAGATAAAATGGTTCTCGTAAGAAAGTCCCCCTATATATATATATATATATATATATATATATATATATATATATATATATATATATATATATATATATATATAGGGAAAATGTTAGCTACAATTAATTGTAGCTAGTTGGCTACAATTTCTTTGAAAAAACTTTTAACAATGTACAGTTCAGTCCCTGCGGTTAGACCCTGACACATATTTTCCCCCTGTCCCCACCTTTTTTTTCAAAGGAAATGTAGCCAATTGGCTACATTGTGTTGTAGCTATGTTTTCCCCATATATATATATATATATATATATATATATATATATATATATATATATATATATATATATATATATATGGGTTAAAATAAAAAGTATTTTATAATAAAAAGTGTAGGAAGCATTGTGAGGACGACATGTGTCACCCTCATGCCACATCTTATGACACGTGTCACCCCCCCCCCCCCCCCGGAAAAAAATTTATTTTTTTCCCGCCAAAAAAATATTTTTTTTGGGGCAAATTTTTTTTCCCACCAAATTTTTTAGTGCATCATAGTTATAAAATTACTGCATCACAGTTATAAATTTTAGTGCATTAAGGTTATAAGTTACAGCAGCATAGTTGATGCATTAAACTATTAACTCTGATGCAGTAACTTATAATAAATGTGCAACAAAACTTAAAAAATAATCGTATTTTAATTGTGATGCAGTTACATGCATTTATGATGCAGAAAACTTATGATAATGCAATTTCTTATAACTATAATGCAGTAACTTTATAACCATGATGCAGTAACATTAAAACCATGAATGCAGTAATCGTGATGTAGTAAAATCATAATTGTGATGCAGTAAATTTATAACAATAATGCAATAAAATTTTTTGGCGGGAAAAAAATTTTTTTTCGGGGGGGGGGGGGGGGGGGGGGACACGTGTCATATGATGTGACATGAGGGTGACACATGTCACTCCCACAATCCTTTCTACACTTTTTATTATAAGGGCTATATATATATATATATATATATATATATATATATATATATATATATATATATATATATATATATATATATATATATATATATATATATATATATATATATATATATATATTGTTGATACAAAAGTTGGGCGTTCATGATTATGGGCTCTTGCTCTCGTATCAATTCGCTTTCTCAATGCTTGAAACCTGCGCACTAAGAAAATAAACAACACCGTTAGGCTTACCGTGGGATTGTCTCCCACGATTAGACTCCGGCGTGAGAGTAAGTAATCGATTTAGGGTTCTCGTAAAGAGTTTTAGGGTTTTTAGTCGTACCTTTAATGAGAATTATGTCATTCCTTATATAGGCGCAGAATCCTTGTAGGGTGTGCTCCTTACGTTTCGCACACGTGGTGCTTATCCGGGTTAAGGATATCCATTCCATAGATAGAAGATCCCTATCTATACCGTATATAGTTTGGTTGGGCTTGCGTGAGCCCACTCCGTTATTAATGCGACCCAAGTTATAATAGCCTACATATGGTGGCTTTGGGTCTTATTAATGTTTAATATTTGGGCTCGTGGCCCATATATTGTCACACCCCCAGAATCGGGTCCAGCGGAAGCATACGAGTAGCTGGGGTGTAACTCAATTGGTATTACAAAACAAGTGTAAAATGGTTTTCATTTCAATCATTTAGAATAAAATCGTTTAACTAAAAGTATTGAATTTACATTGTTTAAAATTTGTGCGGAAGTAGGCCCTTAAAATACTTTAAAACGGTCCCCAAATGAATATCAGAGTCTTCTATGACCATGCCATGCCCTGCCAAAACCTCCTGTAGCGTGTCATAGCTTAATACCTGAAAATACATGCTAAAGTGTCAACACGAGGTTGGTGAGTTCATAGTTTTAAGTAAACAAGTATTTCTCGTAAACAAGTGTTTCTAGTAATCAAGTATTTCCCAGTAAAGGCATCGTAAATCCACTCAGTTGCAAGTCCCGCCATAAGAGACTTGTAACCTGTGTGTTTACGACCCACTGCCAAATATGAATTGGTTTATGTAAACAAAAGTAATAAGTATTTTGCGGAACACGAGATTTTCAGTAGGGTTAACCATTATAACAAATGCAACGTTAACCCAAAAGTAAAATACAATGCCTTAAGCTCATGACCCCGAAGCTCGACGTAATCGTATGCAATCAAGCATAAAATGCCCTAAGTAAGTGTTTGCTAGACACTCGGAAGTAATCCGAATGATATGCGTCCGTTTGACAGGTTGGCGCGACCAACTCGGACGGGGTGTCAACCCAAATAGATCTATCCATAGCATTCGCGCTCACACGCATGTAATTAACGGTTCATGATAAAGGGGACTTCAGTGGTAGTAATAGGTAACTCAGGCAATGTAACAGTTTTGTATTTATGTCCGCAATAAAGTAATGTAATTGCATTCGTAATAAAATAATCAAGGATGGAATAGGTAATTCATAATGTATTCAAGTATTCAATCAAGTATTTCAACCATCCAGTAATGTTTGAGAAAATGAATCGCGTTCAAGTAAAACAAGCATTGAATTTAAATAGTAAGGAGCATGTATCTTCCCCCAAAATAGTTGTAAAACAAGTAAAAGTAGGGGTTATGAACTCACCTGGTGCAATAGCTATGATGACAACAATGAATACACATAAATGAGGCACGATCTCTAACCGCAACCTAATATGAATGATATGATCTAATGTAAGAAATAAAATGACGCTACACATGCAAATACGTATGTTATCGATACCACTCATTAGTTTTGAAAATAACGTTTATCGTCGAAAAATATATTTTTGACGTCTCGTTAGGTTAATAACCACTTTTCATGTAAATATGTTGAAACGGTACTCCACGATCCTTGTTTGGTGTTCTATCGGCAAATATAAGGTTTTTGTCGAAAAAATAACATTTTCATTACTTGAAAATATGCCCGAAATGGCCTCGCAAAACAAGTCGCGAAATGTTGTACGTTAATGGTTAGTGATAAAACTCGGCGTTTTTGAAAACCTTGTAACAATATCTTGAAGTCGTGTCATTTAACTTTTGGTTATACGGGTCTTGATCGATGAGAAAATCGACTCTTATTGTTGTTACTTGAAAGTATTGTGTTCAACACTTAGAAAATTTCATTATAGTAAAAGCTGTCAAAATATATATAGTTTATCGGGTATATAGATGAGGTCGTAGTTTATTCGTTATAAGTCTATTCGACGAACGGCCAAATGATTTGAAAAGCTTGTTGGAAGATCTTGATTTCATAAAACTACGGATCGGACTCAAATTGATCCAATCATGAAGAAAAACAGCCAAGAAAGTGGTGTCTCGCAAAGACAGTTTTGCGGCAAAATAATAATAGAAAAGCTGATAAAAATTTGTAAAAATCGTCTAAATTCAAACGCTTGTATCTTTTTCGTTATAAGCTCGTTTTCTACGTTCTTTATATCCCCGGAATCGTGGGACAACATACTAATATATTTTTGATAAGTCAGGACGGCTAGATCAAGTTTTATGTCTCGAAACAGTCCATGAAAACTGTTCAACAGCAAGCTATTTTTCAGAAAATAGTTTTCGTCGTTAAAATTGAAAATAGCATATCTTTTTCGTCGTAACTCGGATTTTAGTGATTCAAGCGGCCACGGTTTTGTTTTTGAAAGTATTTTCTGAATATCTAACCCAATGTTACCCAGAAATCCCTGAGTTTTCTGAAATTGGCGATTTGGGACAGAACCTATATTTGAAAGTATTTTTCGTTGTTAATATTCGGAAAATTATATCTCCTTCGTTATTAACTCGTTTTTATCCCCGTTTTCGGCCATAGTTTCGTCTCGGAATGTATTTTCTAAATCTTTGGTCCAAAATTACACCCTAGACCCTGAGTTTCCCACATTTAACAAAAATGGACAGTAGCTTTTATATAGTTGTAAAAATCAACTTTTCTAGTTTGTAACTTGTTCAAGACTTAACCAAACTATCTCAAATCAACTCCACAAGTACCCAATCCTACCATACACCTTCTTAGGGTGTCATGGGGTCCTAAACATCACCAATCTTAGTGGATCTAATGAGATTGCTAATAAAAATTATAGATCTATGTTTATAAACAAAAATAAACAATAAGTGGTATGGATCATACTATATTTGCATGTTTTTGTTACTAGATCAAGAAAATATATGAAGTAGATGTTTAAAAGAGTAAGAAAGATTGTTGGTAACTTACTTGAAGATTTGATGATTTTTTAGCAAGAAAACTTAATAATCTTGAGGTTTTTTATTTCAAAACCTTAACAAGATCAATACTATGACTTGATAAACACTTGAATCTTGAAAAATTAATGATTTCTTCTTGGTTTCTTGCCTTGGCCGATCATACACCATGGGAGGAAGGAGAAATGAGTTTTTGCTTGTAAAATGATATGAATGAATTGAAAATGTAGATATTTTGAGGTGGAACTAGTCTTTATGGTCTTTGTTTAAATTAAGTATCACATGGTTTTGGAGCACATGGGAGTAAAACAAGGAAAAGTGTTGGGCTAATTAAAGTCCTTGTCTAATTGTTGGATGAGTTAGTGTATTTTGTGTATATTTTGGGTGTTATCGGGTACCGAGTTAACTAAAAATAAATCGCAACGAGTTAAAATAAAATATGACGAAGTTGTAAAATAATATTCCTGATGATAATCGGGTGTTAAAATAATTATCGGGTTGAAATTTCGCAAACCGACAGAGGTATAAGCTCCGACCGTGAAATATAGTAATTGATTTCAAAACACCGGGGTAAATTAATAATATAATTTTTATAGTATTATAATGAGTATGAAAATATGTTAGGATCGTATTCGGGAGTATCGGGTATACGTTCGTAGTAAAAACCGAGTGGTAACGTTAATTACAAATTAAACATACGTATATAGAAATAATGCATATCCGTCTAGGTTCTCAAGTGATGATGACGTGTAGACTATTCCAGTCTATATGAAATGTCATTAATGAATTGATGCATGAATTTGCAGCCAAACCACATTGGTTACGCGAATTTGAAGACTCGTAAACTCAGTTTATGATGAAATGAACAGCAATCGTGAATAGTGATTTCCTTCCGAAAATGAATAGTGTCATATGAATAGTAAAATTTATGAACGCTTCTCGGAATCACAAACTGACTCCGAAACTGATGAATAGTAAATGATGAATAGTGACTGATGAATAGTAAATGATGAATAGTAACTGATGAATAGTAACTGATAAATAGTGAATAGGAGAAATGTCCTGAAAATGCGGGTTGTTACATATATAGACTATACGTCATCATGTCCCCCCCAGTCTAGTGTGCGCGGCTCGGAGCCGCGGATGCTAGACTAGTCACAACAGCGGTAAGCGTGGCGGGAGAACTTTTAAATATTTCCGCCCAATATTGAATACAATGTACCTAGTCATAGATATTTCAAAGAAATGCCTCGAAAATCGAGGGTTGTGTCCACGTGTCCCTCAGAAAACGGGAAAAAGTGCATGTACCGTTTCGGTTTCTAGCCACACGTTTTGTGAGTGGGATCCACGTGGGCTTCATCTAGGGTTTTTTGACTCCTTGTATAAGAGTCACCGCCCCCATTTTACCCAAAACACACAGTGAAAAACACATACTCACCCTTGCACACTTCTTCAAAGCGTTTTTTTGCAAAGAAAGTAACTGTTTGATTAGGTAAATTTGTGTGCGTATCTTAGTAAATTTATGAAAATGGTTGCCCAATTAGAGGATTTTCGCTCTGCGATGAGTGAGGATGATGTGCGTCAGTTTTCATCTGACTACTTCATTTCTCTGGATGTGCATCCAGAGGCTCCAGACGTTGATGCGTGTATAGCCGATTTCCCCGAAGGGAAAATAGGACTATACACGCGTTTTTTCGAGTACGCGAATTACCGCGTACCGATATCTATTTTCCTGAGCGATTTGCTCAATCACTATCGTCTTCACATCTTACAGCTGCACTGTATAGGTGCGGCTAAGGTGTCGAATTTTGAGGTAAACTGCCGTTTACTTGCGATAGATCCGACCATTGCCTTGTTCCACGCCTTCTACCACACAACGTGGTCGCATGGATGGGTGTCCTTTGCGAAGCGCGCGGGGAAGCTTCAGTGTTATACTGAGAAGGTAGAATCCCTGAGGCATTGAAGGGAGTACTTTTTCTGGGTTGATGACGTAGTGTTTCCATCACCCTTTGAGTTTTATACTCAAGACACGTTGCCAAGGGATGGGTGCCCCGCACCCGGTTCCTATATTTTGACCGATGCGCAGACCCTTGATGCCAACCGCATTCCCATTAACCCTTATCCGGAGGAGTTTTTGGTGCATGTGGGGTTGAGTCGCAATTACTTCGGTGGTGTTGACGAGGTGCCAACCTTCATTGATGAGGAAGGCCGGGGTGGGTGTTCGTCCCTTCTGCTTCTAATCATGTAAGTTATTTCTATATGCGCATGTTTAGTAACCAATCCTTTCTTTTGCTGTTTGTTTCTGTGTGCACAGAGATGGATCTGTTTGCTGTGGTGAAGCTGGAGAAGCCAAAGCAGGTGACTGTGGGGGTGCGCCCTCTGAGGGAGAACGAGCAGCCACTTCTGGAAGCGACCCTGGGTCATCTGACTGTGCTGGGGGAAGTTGGCCACGAAGATTCGCCGCCTCTCCAAGTAACGCCCGTTCAGAGCGTGGCGCCAGCTGTTGAGACAGTGCATGTGGAGGATGTGCACTCCGAATCTTCGGATAGTGTGGAGATCCTGAAACCTGAGGAGGTGTTGAAGCCGGAGGAGGTAGCGCAGAATCTAAAGCGCAAAGGAGAGGCTGGTAGCAGTGGTACTTCTAAGAGACGACGCCACCTTATTGGAGATGCGGAGTCATCTGCGGAGGAAGAGACATCCGCTCCTGGTGTGGATAAGAAGGCTGCCGAGGCCTCACCATTTATGTAAGTAATTTGTCGCATATTATGTATATTACTTGTCGTAATATTTTTCTAACAGTTTGCTTTTTGTTTATTGTAGCGATGATGCCACGAAGGATGATGGAGCCTTCGTGGAGACGGTGGCCCCTCCTCAGAATGAAAACAAGGAGGAGGAGGCAAAGGTTGATGAGGGCGTATCTGCGCAGCAACTAATGGATGAGTTGGCTGCTACTGCGCGTCAAACTGAGCTGGTGGCTCAGTTGAAGACGAGGTATGTCGGGGAGAGTAGCACTCTCGCCCAAAAAGATGAGGAGATAGCTGTTCTCCGTGCGCAACTGGCTGAAGCGCAGGCGGAAGTGGGGTCCTTCAGGGTTTATACGGACAAGGTCACGAATGAGAAGTTGACCGCGTTGGCTGAGCTGGAGCAAGCGCGCGGGCAGCTTCATCAGTTCAGGGCCAACCTTACTTGGGCAGTAAGGTATCTTGAGGAGAAGAAGGAGGAGCACTTCGCGAACATTGCTAAGTTCAAGGAGTGCATGGAGGAGATTGTCCAGGCGCAGGAGGATAAACTGTGTGGCCTGAGCATAGAGTATGATGAGGAGTTATACCCTCATCTGATGTCGACCATTGCTGAGCGCAGGTGCGTCCTTTTCAGCTTTTTATGCCTTATTATATTTTGTTGTTATGTTTCTTTTCAACATAAATTGTCCTTGTTGATGTAAGTGGTTGATCAGTCATGGACTGCGCCTGGCCGCTATGGGCACCCTGGAGTCCCAAGAGGTGTTGGGGGCCTTTGGGAAGGTGGTGCAGTGCGCTGTAGAGCGTGGGAGGTCGCAAGCTATGGAGGATCTCCATGAGGCCAAGATATTGAACGTGGCCTTGACTGCGGTACCTGGTTATAACGCGAGTGCGTATGACGAGCTGGTGCAGGCTATGGAGGGGATGAAACTTCTGGAGCTTCTCCATATTGCACGGTTGGAGCGTGACCAGGACAACCCCATAAAGTTAATTATGGAGGGGTTGACCCTGGAGCGCCATATTTTGGAGGATGCAGAGGCGCAGCCGGACTACTTCCTTAGGCCTGACGCGTCGCAGCTGCAGGTTCCTGTTTTTGCGCAGCCTCGCGACCTGCTGAATCCTTTTGCCCTTGAGAGGGAGATTCCTCTGAAGGAGGTACTGGAGCGCCACGCGCAGAGAGCTACCCAGAAAAAGGGGATTAAGGGCAAAGCAGTCTTATGCGGCGTAGGCGCTGCACATATTCCCAGGTCTGATGGGGTTCCTGTGAGTATGCCGACCGTATCGCCCAAGGATGCGTTGCTCTTGAGAAAGCTTCAAGAGGCAGGGAGTTCCGCTGCACCGGAAGATAGCCCTGAGCATCGTCATAGCATATATGCTTCTTTTTCTTTTGTAGCTTGTATATTTATTGTATAAATAACAAAATGTATCTTTTTTGTGTAAAAAGATGGAGTAAGATACCTTTTTATGTTTAAATTAAGTGCATGACTTAAGATAAATTATGAGAATAAACTTGCTTTAACTTTTTGCGAAGTTATATCATTTGACCAAGAGTCTTGGTTCGTTATTTGCTAAGCTTTGTACGGTGTACTTGATATTTGCGCACCCTTCGTGGGGCGCGCACTGAAAACTTACCTCAACGTCTCAAAAGTAAGGCGCTTAGCAAGGATGCGTGATCCAATGTTGATGGGTTTGCAACCCTCTTACTCAACGAGTGAATTAGTAGGTTTACTCATCCTTTATGCCTTCGTGGGTCTTAATTAGTGCATGCACGCCATATAGGCAAAAAATATAAGATAACAATATTGACATATATAAGATTGTACGCAATAAAGTGAAATGTGTTATGGAGTTAGCTAGAAACCATAACTTTTTATTAATACTTGCAAGTTACTGAAAAAGTAAAAAACAATTCCTAAGAAAGAAAGAAAAAAAAACAAACACTTATTGGGCACATTCTAAAGTGCAAAGTTGTCTGTGTATGGGCCATAGCCTGTCCTAAAGATAGCATCTTTTAAGGTTGCAGATATTCCAGGTGCGTGCTAGGTCGTGACCATTCATGTCGCGCAACCTGTATGCGCCACTGCCTAGCGCATCAGTGACCTCGTAGGGTCCTTCGCATTTGGGTCCGAGCTTGCCTGTGTCTTCTGCATGGCTTGCGTCATTGGCGCGGTATACAAAGTCTCCTGGTCTGAAGGAAGTGTGTTTGACCTTTGCATCATAATACTTCTTCATTTTTTCCTTAGCCTTTGCTTCGCGTATAGCTACGCGTTCACGTCTTTCTTCCAGTAAATCCAAGTCTATGCGCCGCTCATCGTCATTTGTTGTGACGTTGATTTCTACTGTTCGTATGGTTGGCATTCCTATCTCAGCTGGTATGACAGCTTCCGTTCCGTAGACAAGGGAGAATGGCGTGTCGCCAGTACTGGTTTTGATTGTGGTGCGATGCTCCCATAAGACATGTGAGAGCTCGTCCACCCACCTTCCTTTGTGTCTGTCAAGGCGCACTTTTATTCCTTCACCTAGACTGCAATTTGCGCGCTCAACTAAACCATTGGTTTGTGGGTGTTTTACTGAAGCGAAGTGTTGCGTGATGTTCAATTGCGCGCACCTATCTTTGAATGGGTTGTCGCAGAACTGCTTCCCATTGTCTGATATAATCTCTCCAGGTAGTCCGAAGCGACAGACAATGTTGTCCCAAACAAAGCGTTTGACTTGGTTGCCCGTGATGCTTACCACCGCCTTTGCTTCAATCCACTTCGTGAAGTAATCTATGGCTACAATGAGGAATTTTAGCCCTCCTGCTGCGACTGGAAAAGGTCCTGCGATGTCAATGCCCCATTTGTAGAATGGCCATGGTGAGGTAATAGGTGTTAGCTCTTGTTGTGGTCGGCGCGGAATTGGCCTGTGTACTTGACAATTGCTGCATTTCTTTATCAGATCGCGTGCGTCGCGGTGCATAGTTGGCCAATAATACCCCGACCGTAGAGCGCTTGCTACCACAGATCGCGGCCCTGAGTGCATGCTACATGATCCAGCGTGGATTTCTCGGAGTACATAGTCTGATTGAAGAGGTCCAACACATCTGAGCCATGGTTGCAAGAAAGAGCGTCGATAAAGTATGTTGTCTCGTAGTTCAAATCGTTGCGCTGTGCGCCACACTCTTCGAGCGTCCTTATGGTCTTGTGGCAAGACTCCCTTGTTAATGAATTCAATGATAGGTGTCATCCATGTAGGATCTTGTTCTTCTATCACTGTGGATACTTCCATCTCCAAGATTGACTTGTTTTGTAAGGTTTCTACCAATACCTGTTTTGATAGGTGCGCAAAGCTTGTGGATGCAATTTTGCTGAGCGCATCAGCCTTCCTGTTGTCCCCTCTAGGTACTTGTTTTATTGTGAACTTATCAAAGTTCTTGATTAAGGACTTGGTCTTATCCAGGTATTGGATCATGTGCTCGTCCTTGGCTTCATACTCACCTAACACATGGTTGGCGACTAGCCGAGAATCTGCATTTGCTTCCAGGTTGCGTACACCAATCTGGATTGCAATACGCAGTCCAACAAGTAGGGCTTCGTATTCCGCCTCATTGTTTGTGGCTGTGAATTCGAAGCGCAACGCATAGGTGAATTCCATGCCTTCTGGATTTGTAAGAATAAGGCCTGCGCCTGATCCATCCACACATGAGGATCCATCTGTGAACAGAATCTAGGGTTCTTGCAGATCTGTTTTGGTTGTTGAGGTTGGACTATCCATATCTGGCTTCTCAACAATAAAATCGGCTAATATCTGTCCCTTGATTGCAGTGCGCGGTCTATATGAGATGTTATACTCACTTAACAAGACACTCCACTTTTGTAGCCGTCCTGATGCGTCAGGTTTAGAGATAACTTGTTTGATTGGCTGGTCTGTTATTACAGATATTGGATGCGCTTGAAAGTATCTGCGTAGCCTTTTAGCTGCGAATACTAAGGCTAGGACCAGCTTCTCTATGGCGCTGTAGTTAGTCTTTGTCTTCTTCAATGCTTTACTAACGAAGTATATGGGTGTCTGGATGGAGTTTCTATCTGTCAATAGCACTGCGCTAACTGCTCCATGGGTTGCAGATAAGTACATGATTAGCTCTTCCCCTGGTCGCGGTGCGACAAGTTTGGGGAGTGATGCTAGGTGCTGTTTTAGCTGTTGGAAAGCTTCTTCTGCTTCCTCAGTCCAGAGAAAATCTCCCTTTTTAGTACACTTCGTGAGTGTTTTGAAGAGAGGGAGTGATTTGTCTGCTGACTTAGATAGGAAACGGTTTAGCCCTGCTAGTTTTCCGTTTAACGACTGGACTTCTTTGAGTGTGCGCGGTGAGGGAAGATCAATAACAGCTTTGGTTTTTTCTGGGCAAGGCTTAATTCCATCAGGTTCTATTAAGTATCCAAGGAATATGCCTTCAGTTGCGCCAAAGGTGCATTTTTTGGGATTTAACTTCATGTTTATTTGTCCTAATGTTTTGAACGTTTCCTCGATATCGCGCACCAATTCATCCTCTGTGTGGCTTTTGATGACAAGGTCGTCAACGTAGACTTCCAAGTTTTGACACTTGTTTCTCGAAAGCTGTGTCCACTAGTCGTTGGTATGTTGCGCCTGCGGTTTTTAGGCCAAAAGGCATTTTTGTGTAGCAGTAAACCCCTTGACTGGTGTGGAAAGCTGTTTTTTCTTCATCTTCGACTGCCATCTGGATTTGATGATACCCTTTGTATGCGTCTAAGAAGCATTTGAAAGGGTATCCGCACAGGGATTCCACCTTCCAGTCTATTTCTGGCAGTGGGTAGCAGTCCTGTGGATATGCTTTGTTAAGGTCTGTGAAGTCCACACACATCCTCCAACTACCATCGCTCTTCTTTACCATCACTGGATTAGAGAGCCAGTCGTGGTAGTATACTTCGCGCATAATGCCTGCGTCTACGAGTTTGTGTACCTCTTCCAGAATAGCTTTTGCACGATCTGGGGCCTGGCCGCACTTCTTCTGTCGTATTGGAGGGTATCCTTGTCGGATTTGTAGCTTATGCTCCGTGATAGAGCGTGGCACTCCGGTCATGTGTTTTGGTTCCCATGTAAAGATATCTAGGTTCTTTTGCAAGAGTGCGCATACAGCTGCTTTACCTTTGTCAGATAAAGACCCTCCAATCGAAACTTGTTGGTCCGGGTAATCGGGGTGAATAGCGACCTTTAGGTTTGGTGTTTTTTCTGTACGCTGTTCTGGAATATTCTCCACCTCAGTGGTTTCTGCGTTGCATTCTTTTGGTGGTACTGTTGTGTTATAGAGGGTAACAACTCCTCCTTCCATTGGAAATTTGAGCATCCCATGTGCTGTGGATGGCACAGCGCGCATGGATGAGATTCCAGGTCTCCCAATGATGCCATTATATGGTGAGGGAGATCTTATTACCATGAAATTTATCCATGTTGCTGTTGAGTGTTGTTCATCTCCCACGACCACTAGCAAGCGTAATTACCCAATAGGCCAAATCTTTTCTCTTGTGAATCCTGTCAGCGACGTTGTTGCTGGTATCAACTGACTTTGGATTTCAGGTCACAGTATTTTAAAACAATGATCATATAGGATATCAGCGGATGCTCCTCCATCAATGTACATGCGGTGGATATCATGTCCTCCCGTATGTATTTCAATAGTTAGAGGTTCTACTACTGCGTTGTCCGCAGCTAAAGTCGGGAAGGATATCTCTTTTTCTGGAGAGAATTTTTGACTGACTTTTTGTTTTATCTTGCGTTGCCATGACTGTATCATGTAAATGGTGTCAGCTTTTTCTTTGAGAGGTTCTTTCTTGCCCCCGTTCCTTTGTTTGTCCTTTCCCTCTTTGATGTTGTTAGCATTAAAAATATGTATTATGAAGTGATGGTCATTCTCATATTGTAACTTTGTGTCTTTTGTTAAGATTAGTAATAGTTTAGTCATTGGGCCTTGGACTTGGCAAGCTAATATGTTATATGCTATTTTTCATAAGCCTAGTTATCCAATCATGTAACCAAGTCCAAGCCCAAGCCCATAGAAAGCCCATAGGGCATCTCATGTTAAGAACTATTTAAACACCTCAAAGGCTCATTTGAGGTGTGTGCTTGTGTGTGTATTTGTGTGTGTTTCTTTGAATAAAAGCTCTCATATTTCTTATCTCTCTCTCTACACATACGAATTACATTTATACATATCAAGTCACCATCTTTCCATCTTTCCTTCTTATTGTGCTTATATTGTGTGTGATAAAGTTGTGTTATTTAAAGTCCTACAAGTGGTATCAATCGCCTAACAATGATTTAGGAGGGTTGAGAGTTTGTTTGGTTCATGTTTTTAAGCTTTTTTCTCACGTTTTTTTAGAAAAGTTTTTACTTTTCTTGTTTTTCTTGGTTTTTAACACTTTTTTGATTATAAACTAGTGTTATAAACCTTTTCTAACAAGAAAGTTTCAACCTTTTTGAAAATTTCAAGCTTAAAAATTCGATTTGGTTTTTGTACTTGTTTTCTAGATCTCGAAAAAGTTTCATAAAAATCATCAAGTTTTGAACTTTCTTCAAGTTTTGGTGTTTTTTAGCCTAGAAGTACAAGAATCTTTGATTAAAAACTTCATTTGGGTGAACTTTTTGGTAAATCAAAAAACTGCAAAATTTCGAAATCACTACCCAAATTTCGAAATCCCATTTTGACTAGTTTTCGAAATCACAAGAAAAGGCTCCGTTCGTGCTCACCGTTGGATACTCGGTATTTTCTCTCTTGTATAAGAAATAAATTACTTCGACTTTGGGGCTAAATTTCGAAATTGTATAATTTTGAAATTTCATTGTGAAAGTTGGTTTTCGAAATCTTGACACTTTTCGAGAACATTGCATTTTCGAAAACTCAAAATTTCAAGAACACTGCAAACTTTTCGAAAAATTCATAATTTTCGAAATCACCCATAATTTTCGAAATCACTCAAGTTTTCGCAGTCACCAATTTTCGAGAACACAAAGTTTCGCAATCCTCAGTTTCGAAATTAGAAGTTTCGCAAATCCAAAGTTTCGAGAACACAGCAAAATTTCGAGAATTTTGACAAAAGTGAGGTTTTTGATGACCAAACTTCAAACGGCCATAACTTTTGAACCGTAACTCCATTTTCGACGAATCAACTGTCAAAACGACCGAGAGACAGAGTAGAACGACACGTTAAATGATTTATCGATTTAGGCGAAGTTTCGAGGTCTAAAAACGCTCCGAGAAGAAGTTATTGAGGTTTTAAGTCAAAATTTTCACCATAAATACTTGCATCAACTCACTCTAAACTCTACTCCTATTTCGTTGGAACGATCCAAGAATCAACTTTATCCATCTACACTTCATCAATGGAAACTCAACAAGACATTCATGCAGCCGGTGCGGAAAACCGACCTCCTATGCTTGAAAAAGGTGGATATCTCCCATGGACAAGCCGTATGCTTCGTTACATCAAAACAAAGGATACTGGGCACCTTATGATCAAATCCATAGAAAACGGTCCATTTCAGCCAAGACAAGTTCAAATTCAAGGTAATCCAAATACAACACCTCCTACTGAACCATTAGTGCGTATACAAACAGAAGCAGATTACACTGATGAAGACAAGGCGCAGATCAAAGCTGATGATATGGCAATGCATTTAATCCAACTTGGATTACCACGGGAGATCTTTGCTGCGGTCGACAGCTGTGAAAGTGCTTATGCTATGTGGGAACGTGTTAGAAGAATATGTCATGGAATAGAAATTGGACAACAAGATGTTGAGAACAAACTTCTTAATGAATGGGAGAACTTTACATCCACTAAAGGTGAACAGATTGAATCTTACTACACAAGGTTTTGCACTTTGATGAATGAGTTAATCAGAAACAAGTTGACACCACGAGCAATTGCAACAAACATCAAATTCCTCAATAACCTTCCAGAAGAATGGGGTCGTTATGTTACAATTGTTAATCAGACAAAGGACTTACATCAGGTGAATTATGATCAACTCTATGACTTTCTGAAGCAAAACCAAGATGAGGCTAATGAAGGTAGGAAAGAAAGATTGACAAAGAATCATGATCCCCTCTCGCACTAATTGCTAATACACCAACACCATTACAAGTGAACACTCAACAACCATCATCATCCATTCACAACTACATGCAACCATCATGCATTCACAACCAACACCGGTCTACCAACAACAGTTCTACCCACAACAACAAGAAGTTATTCCACAACAGCAATACCCACACTTCCAAGAACTAGAATTCACTGACAATGATGAAGCTGCTGCAGCATTGACACAAGCGTTTGCTTTTCTGTCAAAGGCATTCCAAGGACGCTATTCTACACCAACAAACAACAACCAAAGGATTTCATCGAATACTCGCAACAGGCAGATCGCTCAGCTGAGTTTCAATATGGGCAACGGAGGCCAAATGGTTGGAGTTTATGGGAATCCGCAGGGATATCAGAATATGCAGAATGCAGGTCAGTATGCAGGAAATCAGAATGCAGGTCAGTTTGCAGGGAATCAGTATGGTCAGTATGCAGGGAATCAGTTGGGTCAGTTTGTTGGAAATCAGAGGGGTCAGAATGTTGGTAATCAGGCAATGGGTAATCAGAATAGAAATGTTGCATCTCCAGTAGTTGGGAATTTGGGAAATGTGAATCAGGGTAATCCGGTAAAGTGTTTCAACTGCCAGGTGTAGGTCATATGGCACGGAACTGTCCTACTAAGCCAAACAAGAAAGATCTAGCGTACTTGCAGAAAGCAGTGATGTTGGCACAAAAGGCAGAGGCAGGATTTCAGTTGAACGCAGAGGAGAATGACTTTATGGCTCTTATGGATGACATGGAAGATAGAGAAGATATCGATGCGAACTGCATATTCATGGCGAATCTTTAGGAAGCTAAGTATGACACGGATTCTGACACACTTCCTTTTTATAACACCAATGCACCATCTGAGGTATCTAATTTCAACACATGTCACAATAATGAAATATTTGATATATCTCCTCATGAGGAACAACATCTTGAGAAGCAAGCACCCACTTATGATACATACCTGGACACGCCAAGTAGTAGCAATACTCCTTCAGCGACTCCAAATGTGAATCATAATGGAGGCTTCATTTCACAGCATGCTGAGAATGATGAGGAAACACGTGCTTTGTTTGAACCATTATTGAATAATTGTCGTATTGAAACTGAGAATGTGCAAAAGGTCAATCGCGATGTTAAGGCCGCGAATGTTAAATTGACCGCTGAGCTTGAGAGTTACAAAGCAACCGTTAAAGCTTTTGAATTTCATAACAAAAGATTGTCTGAATTAGAAACTGGTTATCAAAATTCCATTTCAAGGGAACAACAATTGCAACTCAAGTTTGATACACTTGATGTTAATTCTTTCAAAAAGATAAAATCTTTAAACACGGAAATTTCTGATTTACAAAACCAACTTTCTAAACAAAAAACAGCTTATACCAATCTTGAAAAAGAAAGGGATGAGTTGAAAAAGGACTTTGCAAAGAAAGAAGACAAACTTTTGGAAGAAATCATAGAGTCAGAACACATGATTACACATTTAGAAGAATTAGTGGTTAAGTCGGGTCAGTCGAGTCAAACAATGAAAATGATTTGAAATCAAACTAATCCGATTTACCATACGAAACATAAAATGGCTCTTGGTAACAATACCCCTTGTAATCTCAAGAAAGCTCAGCAAGAACATAATGTTTTGTACAATGGTAATGTGATTTATACCAAACATGATCCTCCCGTCGTTCGGGATTCTGTGCTAACGATTGAACATGTCGAAGAGAGCATAAATAAAATGAAACAAAAGGATTTGAAACCCATTGATTACAACAAATTGAACAAACTTTCGGGAATCACTTTTGTTCCACAAACAGAACCATCTGCGTTTTTCATAAAACGACCATTTGCGAAATTCTTGTCTAAAAAGAAAGTTGTTTCCAAATCTCTTTCAAAACTGGAACAAATGTCCTCTAACAACACTTTTAATACAAGTGAGGCTAGAGAAATTCTTGATGACGTTAAAAAGAGAATTCAAGAACTTCAAAATATTGTTGCATCGAAAACTACCATCAATATTAACAACTGGCATTCTAGTTTTCATATCGAACAGAAAAAGGTGTTTCAAAACGAAATTACTATCCCACTAAATAACATCAGTGCAAGGGTAATCCATTTTGAACAAGCTTTCTTAAAAGAAACGGCCGACTTTGTCAAGGACCACAAATCCCTGGTAAACGAAGCTAATGATACTTGTGAAAACATGAATGTTTTGGAAAACCTAAATGATTCTCTCTTCGAAGCTGTTATGACCACTGACATTATGTCCATCATTTTACAAACATATTATGTTCAAGACGATGAACGACTAAGAGCTGAGACCTCCGCAATTGTTTCAAAATATGAAAATGCTCTTATAAAGCTTGAAAAAGAAAATGTGTCATATTTTAAACAACTTGATCGAAAGAAGGAAGAATGCAAGTATGACAAATTGTCGTATGAGCGTGACTTAAAGAAAATGAAAGAGCAAAATGATCTTTTGAGGGCTCAGCTTGAAAGTCAAAAACGAAAGGGTGAGGAAACTAAGTTTGCAAAACCATTGACTTCGGAGAAATCAAATGTTTCAAACACGGTTCAAAAACCAAAAATGTCAATTTCACGGTTTGCTCCAAAAGTCGATGAGAAAAAGGATTTGACAAAACCAGTCACTCCAACACCCTTGCCCAAGAAAAGTGAAAATGAAAAGATTGTTGATAAAGGAAAAGCGGTTGTCGAAACACCTAAAGTGTTAGCACCTGGCCTTTTTAGGATTAGTCCGACTAGTGTGTCTGCCTCAACATCTAAGACAAATGATAAGTGCATAAAGGCGAATTCTAAAGAATCTAGGAATGCTAAAAAGGACAACAATATAAATCCTAATGTGTGTACCTTACCTTCTACAAGATTAGAAAGCACCTCTAGGAGCAGCAGACTAAAGCCTAAGAGCAATACAAGGAACAATAGAGTCTCGCCTGTCTCTAAGAGTAGTAGCAAGAATAAAGTTGAAGAAGTAGAAGAACACCCTAGGAATTTATCACTTTATAATAAGAGACATGTTTCATCTGAATGTAATGTCGAGCGAACTGTTTCTAATGCATGTAATGACTCTGTTTGTTTAATATGCAAGAAATGTTTAATTAATGATGTTCACGATGAATGTGTTTCTAAGAATGTGAATGTTACGCCTGAACAGAAGAATGTTCCAAAAAGACCTAGTGCTAGATCCAGATCTATAGAAAGATTAGTTGCACGATTTAGGACTACCACTATTAGTCGAAAGCCTAGGAACTATCTTAAATTTTGTATGTGGATTCCGACGGGTAGAGAGTTCACTCTTAAGGACGGCAAATTAGAAATAACTCAAGCTAAACAAGTAGCAACTGTCTATGAGTGTGATTCTGCTTTTACTCCTAACCCCATGGAACCAAATTCAAAACGGTTTTCAAATACAAACTCTTCTGTTCTTGGCAGGTTATCGAAATATGTCTTTGGATCATCGACTCGGGTTGCTCCAAGCACATGACCGGGAATTTAAAGCTGCTGATCAATTTCGTCTGGAAATTCATGGGAACTGTACGATTTGGAAATGATCATGTAGCAGCTATTCAGGGTTATGGAGATCTTCAATTTGGGAATTTTTCAATCACTTGAGTTTACTATGTCGAAGGGTTGGGACACAACTTGTTTTTAGTCGAGCAGTTTTGTGATGCAGATTTAGAAGTGGCATTCAGAAGAAACACGGTTTTTATAAGAAATTTGGTTGGTGATGATCTCTTAACAGGTAATCGTGGTATAAATTTGTATGCTATCGACATCAACCAAATGGCTTCTACATCACCAATTTGTCTTATGACAAGGGCAACCGAAACTAAGTCCTGGCTGTGGCATAGACGTTTATCCCATCTCAATTTTGACACCATCAACAAGTTAGCCAAAGGCAACATCGTCACCGGACTTCCTAAATTCAAATACACCAAGGAACACTTATGTCCATCATGCGAACAAGGAAAAACTAAAAGAGCATCATATAAACCCAAAACCGTACCTAGTTCGGAAGCAAGGTTACATATGTTGCACATGGACTTATGTGGCCCAAGGAGAGTTGAAAGCATTAATGGGAAGAAGTATATTCTTGTTATTGTTGATGATTATTCAAGATATACTTGGGTAAAGTTTTTGAGATCAAAAGACGAAGCACCAGGCATCATCATCACCTTTCTGAAGCGTATTCAAGTTCTACTTCAAGCTCCAGTAAGGATTATAAGAACAGACAATGGCACAGAATTTACAAACCAGCAGTTAAGAACTTACCTTGAAGATGTTGGAATCACACACCAAACATCAGTTGTAAGAACTCCACAGCAGAATGGGGTAGTTGAAAGAAGAAATAGAACTCTTGTGGAAGCTGCTCGCACAATGCTAATTTTTTCTAGTGCACCACTATTCTTATGGGCTGATGCTGTAGCCACTGCTTGTTTTACTCAAAACCGATCCCTAGTCCATCCGAGATTCAATAAAACCCCATATGAGCTAGTAAACAACCGTAAACTTGACATCTCTTACCTTCATGTATTTGGCGCTTTGTGCTATCCGACGAATGACAGAGAAGATCTAGGGAAGTTAAAAGCTAAGGGTGATATTGGAATCTTCATTGGATATTCAGAAAACTAGAGGGCATTCAGGGTGTATAATAGACGAACAAAACGGATAATGGAGACGATGAATGTGAAGTTTGACAAGATTTCACAGATGGCTTCTGAGAGATACGCTCTAGAACCCGCGCTTAATCTGATGGCTTCTAATCAAAATGGATTAGGACCCGCACCAAAAATGCAGACTTCTGGACACATCAGTTCAGGACTCGTACCTCAAGGAGCTCAGTCGACAAACACGGATAAACCTTCAGAACAAGAACTGGAAAATTTCTTCGAGTTAATGTTTGATGAATATTATGGTGGAACTTCGACAAATGCATCTCCACAACATTCCGCTGCACCCGCTCAAAACCATCAACCACCACCACCATCAGAAGATGCATCCACAACAATCGAAGCTGAAGCACCAACTACATCAACATCATCTACATCTACTCAAGCAACTCCAGTACTTGAAACTGTTCTACCAAGAGTTGATGAGCAAAACCAAAACACAAATTTTCAAGAAGAACCAACAAATAATTCAAACGATGTTACGTTAGAAGAAGAAGAAGAAGTATTTGAAAACCCATTTGCAACAGACTCTGCTGAATCTTCTTCCAGGTTACAAGAACCATCTAACACACATTCGTTACACCCAAGGTACCCTTCTACGTTTCAATGGACAAAAGACCATCCAATAGAACATATTATTGGGTGAACCTTCAAAGCCAGTTCAAACAAGGAGACAACTCGCCACCGATCTCGAATTGTGCATCTACATTTGCTCAATCAGCCTCAAAGAACCAAAGAACATTCGAGAAGCAATGGCAAAAAACCCTTGGATTGAAGCGATGCAAGAGGAATTTCTTCAATACCTGTTACATGACATTTGGGAACTTGTTGAACGACCACTTGATAAACGTGTTCTTGATCTCAAGTGGTTGTGGAAGAACAAACTGGATAAGGAAATGACTGTTATTCGCAACAAAGCTCGTCTCGTGGCTAAATGTTATCCACAAGAAGAAGGGATTGATTTTGAAGAATCATTCGCGCCTGTAGCTAGACTTGAAGCAGTCCGGATTTTCTTAGCCTATGCCGCTCACAAAAACATCACAGTCTATCAGATGGATATCAAGACTGCTTTTTTGAATGGAACTCTGAAAGAAGAAGTGTATGTGAGTCAGCCAGAGGGATTCATCGGCAAAGATCATCCAGACTACGTCTACAAGCATAAGAAAGCAATTTATGGTCTAAAACAAGCTCCAAGAGCATGGTATGACGAACTATCATCTTTCTTGCTCAAAAACAATTTCACAAAAGGAACGGTTAATGACACCTTGTTTATCAAAAAATTCAAAGATGACATTTTGATCGTTCAAATTTACGTGGACGACATCATTTTTGGATCAACCAATCCTAACCATTCAAAACATTTTGAAAATCTCATGAAAAGCAAATTTGAAATGTCCATGATGGGGGAACTAAAATTCTTTCTTGGTTTACAAATCCATCAATCCCCTCGTGGTATTTTTATCAATCAAGCTAAATATACGATAGAGATTTTGAAAAAACATGGAATGGAAAATTGTGATTCTGTTGGTACACCAATGGTCACTTCACCAAAAATAGGTGCTGATTTGTTTGGGAAACCTATCGATCCGAAGAAATATCGGAGCATGATCGGTTCTCTCATGTACCTGACTGCTAGCCGACCAGATATTTAATTTGCTGTTTGTTTATTAGCACGGTTTCAGGCAAAGCCTACCGAACTTCACCTCAAAGAGGTTAAACGGATCTTTCGGTACCTACGAAGCACCATTAACATGGGACTTTGGTATCCGAAGGATTCGGGGTTTCATCTAACAACATTTTCAGATGCAGACCATGCTGGTGATCAAGTTACAGCAAAGAGTACATCAGGTGGAGCACAATTTTTGGGTGAAAAGCTAGTAAGTTGGTCGTCAAAGAAACAGGATTGTACTGCGCTATCAACCGCCGAAGCCGAGTATGTGTCTCTATCTGCGTGTTGTGCCCAAGTTCTTTGGATGAGGACACAGCTCACAAATTATGGCTTTACTTTTGACAGAATACCTATGTATTGTGACTCAAAAAGTGCCATAGCCATCTCGTGTAATCCCGTACATCACTCTAAGACGAAGCATATCAAAGTCCGCTACCATTTTATCAAAGAACACGTGGAAGAGGGTACTGTTGAATTATTTTTCGTTAAGACTGATTATCAACTCGCCGATCTTTTTACTAAAGCCCTTCCAAAAGAACGGTTTGACTATTTAGTACGACGAATTTGCATGCAAAGCCTAACTCCTGAGGAGCTAGAACGTCTTCTCGAATCTTCTTGAAAAATGTTTTCAAAACCGCTTCGCTGTAAATATTTTTGAAAAAAACAAAATACAAAATTTGAAAAACAAACAAAAACAAAATACAAAAATATAAAATTTTCAAAAAATCCAAAAACAATATAAAATCAAAAAATCCAAAAATATTTTCTCACGACATGTCTCTCGTATAAATCAATATTCTGTACATTTCTAGAAATGTCATTCAACAATGATACAGATATGTACAGATGCTTGAGCGAGAGTTCTTTTTAATGTTTTTCTAAAACATGTCGTTTCTCAAAAGTTTCTTCACTATGGCTTTCGTGTACTTCAGACGAAACCCGTACGTTAAATGATGACTTCTGATTATCTTCAAATCAAGGACTCATACGTTCTATGACGAACTCTTTTTCAAAAAGTTCGAGTCTAAACAAACGAAAAAGATTTCAAGTATAAACTCGTTTTCAACCAAAATTCTTGAGCACGTTTTTCAAGATTGTTCAAAAGATTTCCCAAAATCTCTCAAAATTAGTGCTCAAGATAACTCCCTCTAAACCCTTAATTGATTTTAAAATGTGCTATCATTAAGGGGGAGTATAAAAACAAAATGTTCCAAATTCATGCAAATCTGTCTTTCTCTCCAAAAAGCTTTTTATTAATCAGTTGATATCAAAAATATCACGCTATGCTATTTTTGAGGGGGAGAAGACATGATTAAAATGTGATCAAAGATGTTTAAAGTTTGTGACTGAATCTCAAAAGAGCTCGACTCAGAAAGTACGAATGAATTGACAAAGCTTAAAATGTCAGTAATCGAAAAGACTTGTCCTGGACGGGTAATAATTTCAAGCTAGTCTAACTAGTGATGTAAGCGTGTCTCGAATAGGACTTGTCTGAGTAGAGTGTACCGTATCGAGAGACTCTCTTTGGACTTGACCAGGACGGGTACTAATTTCAAGCTAGTCTAACTAGTGATGTAAGCGTGTCTCGAATCGGTCATGTTCGCTGAAAGTGGATCAATTCAAAAGTGCAAACTCCTCACGCATGTGCAAATTTCTAAAAAATTCATGAGCACATGTGAAGGGGGAGTCTTTCAAAATTGCAAAACTCTCAAAGTGATAACAACAATGTGTTTTATTATCGAAAACACTTTGAGAGATTTTCAAATGAATGGTTTTATGGCAATTATAGGATAGTCATGGAGTTATAAGGTGACTAAGGTTAGGAAAAACTGTCCTATGATTCGCTAGAGCCGGAGGGATCTACCCAAGGACAATTCCAATAGATTAGAATTAGAAGTCCTTAGGTATCATTGAAAAAAGGAGAAAATGAGAAAGGAGAAAGAAGGGGTTGAAGAATTAAAAAGAAAAGTTATGAAAAAGGGTGAAAAGAAATAGCCCTCCAAATGTTCAACCTTAGGGCAGACACCGGGTACAATTCATATACTACTGGTTGTTACTATGGTGACACCGGTATTGAAGACAAAGACGTCATGGACCTAGTGACGCACTGCACTAAACCTTCTTAACCACTCAAGTTCTCTTAAAAGAGCTTGTTTCATTCTCACGGGGAACCAGCATAATCTATCGACCTGTCTCTTAGAGATGGTTGATATTGAAGCATGAGACCTCTCCCTAATCTCCGCATAGGAAACTAAATGTGCACTTATCGAGTCTAGAGCCCCGAGATTCATCAAAAGATCTCATAGGAACACATGATATTTTTACGCTGGTTGTTCAACGTTAAGGACGCCAGATGTAAACTTAAGAGTCCTACGCAGATCTTAGCAATCTGCCAGAACATTTATAAGAGGATTCACATTTGTGATTCTCAATGATTGAATGGAAATTCCTGCCAGGGTCGACATCAAACAGCCCTGACAGCAGGTCACTTCGGTAATTCTTAATGGGTTACGCTTAGTGTTCGCGGTGGTTTCAAACGGTCTACAGTCGTGGAGTGATCCCCAGCGACTCACCCAGTCATTGAGCTACTTAGTAGGTCTTGTAAGCTCTCTCGAGAGTATCTGACATGGGAACGGCCTTGGTAAGGGTTAGAAGGAGTCTTCACACTATGTTGTTGATCTCTAATTCTTATCTGTAAGTACCAGATGTTTTATTACTAACTGTTTATATGCAGGGACACTTCATCTCCATGGCGACAGATTCCACATGCTCATACATACATCTGGAAGTTAAAGAAAGCTCCCTCAAAGATCTATACAACACAAAGTTCAAAGAAAGATTCTACGCCAAAAAGAAGAATCTACAAAGTATGAAGACTAAAGATCAAAGTGAAAGAAAGGGAACTACGTGCTTATGAATATCAAAGTCCAAAGATGTATGAGCATGTTGGAATAGCAAACAACCGCCACAGACGCAGAAGTGACGAAAGGCAGATAACTCCACATCACTAAGGAACAAAGAACGAAGAAAATCAGTTATCAAAGATCACAAAGCATGAAGGAACAAAGACTAAAGACTATTCTACAACGACACACAAAGTTAAAGACAAAGAACACGGAAGACCCACTCACGTGGAGCATCATTCGAATGACCACCCCTTAGGGGAGATTGTTAGCATTAAAAATATGTATTATGAAGTGATGGTCATTCTCATATTGTAACTTTGTGTCTTTTGTTAAGATTAGTAATAGTTTAGTCATTGGGCCTTGGACTTGGCAAGCTAATATGTTATATGCTATGTTTCATAAGCCTAGTTATCCAATCATGTAACCAAGTCCAAGCCCAAGCCCATAGGGCATCTCATGTTAAGAACTATTTAAACACCTCAAAGGCTCATTTGAGGTGTGTGCTTATGTGTGTATTTGTGTGTGTTTCTTTGAATTAAAGCTCTCATATTTCTTATCTCTCTCTCTACACATACGAATTACATTTATACATATCAAGTCACCATCTTTCCATCTTTCCTTCTTATTGTGCTTATATTGTGTATGATAAAGTTGTGTTATTTAAGGTCCTACAGATGTTTTTTACAAGGTGGTCCATTCTGCCTTCCTTTACTAACTTTTCAATTAGTTTTCGTTGTTGGACACACTCATTGGTCGTATGGCCTTTTTGACCATGGTATTCACAGTAGCCATTCCCTACGCGTTTTTCCTCTGCGGTACGCATAGGTGGGGGTTTCGGGAAGTTTGCTCCTTCTGTAACAAATATTTCCCTCGGAGTTTTTGTAAGAGGGGTATACTTGTCACTATCTCGTCCACTGCGGTAATTCCTGCTGCGGTTGTTATTCTGATCATTGGATTATCTCCTAGGCTGTTCTTGTTGCCTATAATTCGAGTAGCCTTTTTTGCTGTCCGCAACGGTTGCTTCTCCTTGTACGAAGGATCTTCTGCGCTTTGTTAGCTCATCGAAAGTTTGGGGAACCTTGTCGTTTAGCTTCTGAATTAGTTATGGGTTGTTAATCCCGTTCATGAACTCTGAAATTTTTAGAATTTCGGGACACACTTTTACCTGTATGCATTCATCCTTAAAGCGTTCCATAAAAGCACTGGTTGATTCCCCTTGGCGCTGTTTTACTCTGGCTAGCTCAACAGGGTTTTTAGCGCACTTCTTTCTTTGGGTAAAGTTTAGACGGAATGCTTTCCGTAATTCTTCAAACCCACCGATGCTCCGTCGTGGGAGTTTGCTAAACCATGTGCGCGCATTCCCTACTAATGTGGAATTAAACATATGGCACCACATAGGTTGTGGCAGTTTTTGATAGTAGCAGCTGATTCGAAAATTTTTAGGTGGTCATCCGGATCACCTATCCCATTATATGTTTTTACATTAGCGGTCATGGGCCTCCTTTTTTGGTCGGAGTAATCGCTGATGCGACGTGTAAACGCATCAATTTTCTGGCGACGCCATGGAAGAGACATGTCTTCCTTTTTTTCTTCACGACGTCTTCCTCTTGACTTCCAATGTCCTGTTTCCCTATCCTCATTGTTCGAAGAGTCGCTGGAGGACGAGTAATCTCTTTTGCGGCGCTTGCGCCGGCTTCCTTCAGAAGAAGAGCTTGAGGGGCTTTCCCTTGGGGATACTCTTCTCCCCAATCTGTCGTGAATTCTTTTGTTTCCAGACTTGGAGGACCCTTCACTTGGTGAATGTTGGGGTCCTAATCGGTCTTGTATCCCTCGACTGCCAAGTCTGGAATGAACATTATTGCGTCTCTCGCTGTCTTTATATTCTTCTGAATATTGAGAGTCAGAAGTCGTACCCAGCCTATCGTGGATAGTGGTACGTTTTTCGTTATCCGCGCGTCTTCCTCGTGGATGGCGCGGTGGTGATGGTTCACGTTCAGGACCAAAATTGAGCCGGGCTTGAAGGCTCGCACTCGTCCTTCTCCTTACTTCTTCTTGCATGAGGGCGGTTAGGGTTTCATAATTTTGGGATACAAAATTTCCCAACGTTAGGTCAGGTGTGTCCTCAGTTGCTGCAAGAATATCTGCCTCAGTATTGGGTGCCCTGTCTCGGTTAGGCATGCCCGGTGGTACAGTGTTGTCCACTGTAGGTACAGTTTGGTGAGGAGTAGTGAAGAGGGTGCGCTGGAGTTCCTCAACGCTTGGGACCACTGTGGTGGTTTGGGTAGTCTTTACAGGCAGTTCTACCACTGGAAGAGGTTGGGTTGTCCCTGCCTCTTGGTGACCAGGTGCACTGGTTGTCCCAGCAACCTGCCTAGGGGTCGAATCTTATTGATTCTTCCTCTGGGGGTCACGTATTTTTTCTAACTGTGGAGTCCGCTGGCTTGAGTTATTATTTTTCGTCATTCTAGTTCTTTAGTTCTCAGTAGGGGTCCCACGGATGGCGCCACTTGTTGATAGAAAAGTTGGCCGTTCCTGATTATGGGCTCTTGCTCTCGTATCAATTCGCTTTCTCAATGCTTGAAACCTGCGCACTAAGAAAATAAACAACACCGTTAGGCTTATCGTGGGATTGTCTCCCACGATTAGACTCCGGCGTGAGAGTAAGTAATCGATTTAGGGTTCTCATAAAGAGTTTTAGGGTTTTTAGTCGTACCTTTAATGAGAATTATGTCATTCCTTATATAGGCGCAGAATCCTTGTAGGGTTCGTGTGATGAGTGCTTATTCACACATCTTTTTTAGCCTTAATTCAGACCAAATACACCAAACACTAACCAAAATTGCCAATAGATTGTATGTTTTTGTATTTGTGTATGTGCAGGTACGGATATGTGAAAAATGGACGAAAGCAAAGCCAAAACCGACAAAAACGAGCACGAAATTGGAAAAAGGTCAAAAGCCGAAGCCGAGGAAGAAATTTATCCCAGAAAAGCCCAAAATGACAAAAGTAATCCTTAGAGATTCAGAGAATAACAAAAGAGACTCTTAGTTGAAATATGAAGACCTTTACAATAATGGCCCTCCAAGTTTCAGCAAGTTGTCAACTTTGGTCCTTTGAAGAACTTTGGAAGAAAAGTCAACTAAATTCCTCCAAGTTACAAGATCGTTACGTGTAGTATTTAGTTGCATTTGTAGCGTTTTAATATGTTTTAAGTAGTTTTCTCATGTTTTGTAAAAGTCTAGGGGCTAATTATGCAACAAACTCAAAGATTAGAGAAGCCCTAGCCCCTAGCCTATAAATACCCCTTAAACACCAACTTTGAGAGATTGGTTGTTGAGGGTTGGTCCTCATAGTAGTAGGAGTAGTGTAGTTTTATTTTAATAAAGTATGTGTTTTATTTTACTTTCTCTCTCTAAAAAGCTTTATCTTTTTAAAAATCTTTAATTTTTAGTTGTTAAAATCTTGTTTTTATTGGTGGGATTTAAAGTTTATGGTTAAACTAGTTAGTTTAGTGTTAAATTTGGTGAAAAACATTAGTTTTTAGTCTTTATTTTGGATCAAAATGGTGTTTTGTTACGTTTTTATCGAGTTACAAAAAAAAAAAAAAAAAAAAAAAAAAAATTGTGTCGAGTTTGAGTTTTAAAGTTAAAAAGTTTCGAGTTTGAGATTTGCAGTTAGGGACCAAAAATTAATTATCGAGTTAGAGTTACATTTTAGTTATCGAGTTACATAGTTTTAGTAAAGGACTAAATTGCAAATTTGATTTCGAGTTAAGTTTTTCAAAATAAAAGTTACCGAGTTTAGTTTAAAATATTCTTTCGAGTTACATGCAAAAAATTCTATTATCGAGTTTCATGCAAAAAAAATATCTATCGAGTTACATGCAAAAAAAAAAATTCACTTAGGGACTTATATGCAAAAAGTTATTAATGAGTTTTGGATTTTCATATTTTTAATATCGAGTTTGTTTTTTTCATTTAGGGACTAAGTTGCAATTTTGTCGAGTTAGTTTTTTTTATTCTTTTTTATCGAGTAACATTTTACCAAGTTTCATTTCTTTTGGCGAGTTAGCCAAGATTATCGAGTTCGATAATCATTGCCTCATCGTTTATCGAGTGAGGTTCTCTTATGCTTTATGCTAAGGCGAAACTCTGCCGAATTTTATTTTGGCTTATCTACTTTGTTTGTTTTATCGAGTCTTTTTATTTTATCAAGTAACTTTATCTTATTAATATGAGTTTCGAGTAGTTTATTAGTGTTTACTTAGTGGCACGAGTTTGTGAGTTAAGTGTGGATTACTTAAAAGGGGTCGTGATTAATAATCGTTATGATTAATTAGATTTGTAGTTTTATTATTTGAAGGGCAAAAGCCGGAGAATAATCAAATTACACATCTAGTAATTATTATCTTTTTAAAGAATTATTTTCAAAATAAACCAACGTTGTGAGAAAATAGTTTTGTTTAAGGAAAATAATTCGTCGTCAATCCTTGACCCACACTTGATGAACTTATTCACGTCGCTTAGCAAACATATTGTTTTTAAAATTCTTTTCCCGTCTTATTTTCTTTTCGCGTTTTAAATCTCATTCACGTCACAATCACGCGACTCAAGCCGACTTAATCGCCGTCTTACCTTCGTTGGGACAAAACGACTGGGGGAACATACTTTCACGAGTGTTTCTTCGGTAATAAACATACACTATAAAATTGATAAAATCAAAATGGCGCCGCTGCCGGGGAAGGTTTGAAACGAGAGCGTCGTACTTGTATCGTTTGTTGGTGATTTGAAGACCCTTCTCCCGAGAAGTTATTTAAAAAAAAATAAATAAATAAAATAAAAATAAAAATAAAAAACCAAAAAAAAAAATAATAATAAATAAAATAGTAAAAATATATAAAAACACAAAAAGATTTTCCTTTTCTACTTTGATTTTCTTTTTCAAAAAATTTAAAAACAAAAAATAATCTTCTTATCCTCTTATCATTTGATTCTTTTTCTCTTACCCTCTAAACCGATAATTCTTATGGATCCGACTTGTTTTAAATGTGGAGAACCGTTCTTTGAAGGTTCATGTGTTTGGTGTACATGCGAACAATGTGGTAGTGATATTCATGATGGAGTTTGTTTGTTTTGTAATTCTCCCGAGTATGTTCAAAACGCAATCCTTCAAAACGTTCCCGATTACTTTACACCACCGCCGTCTCCGTTCACTTGCTTTAATTGTGGAAATCTATCCGACGAAGGATTGCCGTGTGGGCAATGTTTTTGTAATCAATGTGGATACATGAACTGTATGTGCTATGCCCCGAGTGATAACACGTCTTATGCTTGTGATACTAGTTTTGATAATTTTCCTCAAAATGATTTTAATCCTCTTTATCAAAACTCTTATGAGCAAGTACCGTTTTTCAATGATAATTCATTTCAAAATACATCGAGTTTTGAATATTGTGGGGGATCGTTTGAAAATTCTTATCATGAACCTAATTCTTGTTACGATTCTAATGGTTTTTACCAACCCCCACAAACTTCCAATTTTAATAATGATATTTTGGAAATCAAATCAATGATCGATAAGTTGAAAGAGATGGTGACTAGTCGTATGACATCTACTCCCGAACCTTATGAGAGATCAATGGAAGAACCTTTTACCGAAGAAAGAAAATTCCAATTTTGTGAGTGTTATTTGTACGATGATGATTCCACGATTACGATCAATCTAAATCCTCAAAATGATTCTATCTCTTCTCCCGTAGAACCCGAAGACTCTCTAACAATGGGGGACGAGCCTCTTAACACTATTCCGGCAATGGAATCTGATGAATTCAATGAGTCTAGTGTTGAGAACCTCGTTCCAATCTAAAGTGAGTCCGGGAAAAATTCTAACGGTATTAAAAATGATTTAAAAATTGAATAAAACCAAAATAAAATAAGTAAAATAGTAAAAAGGGTTGGAAAAATCTAGAAAAATTCCACAAATTCTAAAATACTAAAATAAACTCAGAATAAAAATTTGGAAAAGAAACAAGCAGCAGAAGTGCTTATTAGCTTATAAATAAGCACACGTGGTGCTTATCCGGGTTAAGGATATCCATTCCATAGATAGAAGATCCCTATCTATACCGTATATAGTTTGGTTGGGCTTGCGTGAGCCTACTCCGTTATTAATGCAACCCAAGTTATAATAGCCCACATATGGTGGCTTTGGGTCTTATTAATGTTTAATATTTGGGCTCGTGGCCCATATATAGACTATACGTTATCATATATATATATATATATATATATATATATATATATATATATATATATATATATATATATATATGGAGACTTTCTTGCGAGAACAATTTTATCTGCGAGAACTGAGAGAACCACAAAAAACATACATGCACGCCTTTTAAAATAAAATAAAAATACATGTAAATCATAAATAATAGTAAGTATCCACCAATGTTCTTCAATATCATCATGAACTCATCATCTTTTTTCACAAAAACTGATACATGGCTGAAGAGTTAGAAGACCAAGTCTTCCTATTATTTTAGTTTGATGCACGTTCAAGTCTATTGCATGCATTTAGGAGTTACATCCACTCTATGCATTCCTCACATGTTAATTTTAAGTCCAAGTCAATAGTCTTGTTCCTAAATGTTAGGAGATCATGCATTGTTCTTAGTTTACTAGACTTTAGTATCCCACGTATTGAAAGGGGCAGTTAACATGCATGTTTCCCTTTTACTATATATATGTAATCTTGTTTTGAGTTAAAGAGGAAGAGAAGAAAAGAACGAGAAAAGTAGTTTAAGAGTTCTTAATTTAGTTGTTCGTAGTTGTTATTTTAGTTATCGTCAAAGGAGAGTGATCATCTCAAATCGATCTTTTATCAATGGTGCTTTCATTCCTTCGTACTATGCCTCCATCAATCAAAGAGTCCATGGCCTTCATGGCCAAGAACCTCGCGAAACTTATCGCTATCAACACCTTACACAATGAAAAACTAGCCGTATTCAACGCCAAACTCAAACTTATTAATGAAGAACTTACAACCGGTAATGAACGGCTATCCGCTCTCGTTAGGAATACCGTAAAACCCGACCAAACTGATGAGGCGGAAAATGAAGCACTTTTAGGGGGTCATTTAAGCCCGGAATTGAATTTATTTGATCAAATATTGCCCTAAATCGTTCCTTTTGTGATTTTAGGTACTTTGGGAGTGAATTCTGGAAAAGGAAGGATTTTGGACGTTTTTGGAGCATAAAAGAAAAGAAAACGGCAAAGTCTTAATTTTCCTTGCTGGGAACAGTACCTGATGGCGTCAAGAGGCTTTTCATGACGGCGTCAAGAGTAAAAGCGGTGACGGCCCAAAAGAAATGTGAAGGCGTCACCCGAGGCCGTCACGTGTTAACTTGTCAAAACGTGCGAGCGGAGTAGCTGATATTGTTTTGGTCATAACTTTTGCATACGAACTCAGATTTAGGTGATTCAAAAGCCCACGCGAAGAGGAAGAAGAGATCTACAATTTGGTGAAAAAATGGTCTTGATGATGTCAAGAGAAACGACCTGACGGCGTCAAGCCTTACCGACAGAAAACATGCCTATAAATATAACATCATAACTTCACTTTTTGTAAGCCCTAAACCCTAAGGTCGATTCCTGGGTTTAGGTGGGTGTTTTTCCAGCAACTTAGAGGGTTTCAATCACTCCATAAACATCATGTATTGGTTTGATGATTCTATCTTAATTATGTTTTCCATTATCATTGTTGTTTGCTCTTCTTTGATGATGATTTGCTAATTCACCTTGTGTCTACTTATGATTATGTGAAACTTGTATATAATTGATTAGATCTCATTGATTTCTTGTTGATGTTGTGTCTATCTCCATCAATGAGGGGCTTGTTGATGTGTGTGTCTATCTCCATCAATTAAGGCGTGACAACTTCAATAGATCTACTTGGTTTAGTTTATAATTCTTGTTTCCTATTGATTCTTGTTTTGATTGAATGAATTCGATGTTAGGCTTAAGAAAACTGGTAGACTTCCATAGGGTAACATGCTTGAATGTCTTAAGAAACATGAACCGATGTATACTAGGTTTTTATGGTTGTATTTAATGCATGAGCGAATTCTAGTGATCCCATGTTAGGAGCTTCTTAGCCGGCTCGACATAGGAGTGAAGTATGAGCTTATAGGATTGGGGAGTTAAGTGCGCCACCCCATGAATGGTATTAAGGAATACAACCCGTCAATTAAAACAAGGTTTTACAATTCAATAGGTAGAATTGGATGGCTAGCAAGGAGTAACATATCATGGGTAGACATGCTTCACTTATCTTGTAGAACCTTAGTTTATTTTCTTGTTTATTAGTTTAATTGGTAGCATTTGGGTTAGTTGATTAGCAACTAATTTCGCCCACTTTCCCAATACCCGAGATTTTTACTTGCTTTTCATAAAATATAAAAACATAAAAAGAATCATCCTTCACCTTTAGACCTAGTTAGATTAATTTCAATCCTAACGACACTATTTCTAGCTGAACGATCAATCCCCCGGTACTTGTCACTATACTATACTACAACGATCAGGTACACTGCCTGGTGGGGGTTGTAAGCTTCTTGAGATCCCTTGAGAGGTAAAGCCTGGTGCAATCCCTATGCATCACAAACTGTGACTCCATTTTTCACAGCCTCGTCGTCATCTGTTACCCAAATTGAAAACAATGTCACCTCCAAATCACGGATACCCCTTTCCGTGTTGCCCGCTCCGCCTACCAAACCGGTTCACAATGTGCCAACAGTCCAAAATGAAATAGTGATCTTCCAACCAATGAAGCTCTATCAACCTTGTGTCCTTGCCACTCTCGTCAAGGACATGTTAGCCATTTTCCGTGGCCTGAAAACATTTTTTGTCGGTCACCAAAGCCATCCACCAAAGTTTATTTTTCTCCAAACCGAACCGGAACCACCTTGGAAGCCATGTGACATGAGAGACGAAGCCATGACCCTTGAGGACAAGGCTCGTTTTGAGCCGCGGAGTATTGATACGTGGCTGAAGAGTTAGAATACCAAGTCTTCCTATTATTTTAGTTTCATGCACGTTCAGAGTCTATTGCATGCATTTAGGAGTTACATCCACTCTATGCATTCCTCACATGTTAATTTTAAGTCCAAGTCAATAGTCTTGTTCCTAAATGTTAGGAGATCATGCTTTGTTCTTAGTTTTCTAGACTTTAGTATCCCACGTATTGAAAGGGGCAGTTAACATGCATGTTTCCCTTTCCTATATATATGTAATCTTGTTTTGAGTTAAAGAGGAAGAGAAGAAAAGAATGAGAAAAGTAGTTTAAGAGTTCTTAATTTAGTTGTTCGTAGTTGTTATTTTAGTTATCCTCAAAGGAGAGTGATCATCTCAAATTGATCTTTTATCAAAAACTGTTGGATCAATATACTCTGACCAAACTACTTTGTAGCTTGTAAGGATTTAACAATATTGAGTAGACTCAACACTATTAATATTGAAACACTGTTTTACCTTGTAAAGTATGCGAAATCTACTAACACAAAGCTTAAGAAGAACTTTTATATTAACCAAACTTTGAACCTGCTTTGTTACACAGATTCACTAACAATCCCTAACTATTTATCAACTTTGATCGACTCTAAAACTTATGAGAACTTCTCTAAAACTTTGTATCGAATAATACCTCTTAAGGCTCTTTATATAGATAACCTTAAGTCGGTTTACAACATATAATCCTTGAACGACAAGTCATTATCCTTAATTAATTCTACAATATTCGTTCAATGTTACACATCAATCCTTATCTAATATTGCACACCAGTCCTTGTTTCCTTCGAAGCACTTTAAACAATCTTCAATAACAACAGTACTTTGACTTTTTCCTTCAGCAGTACTTTGACTTTATTCTTCATGCAGCAGTACTTTGACATCCAGAAGTACTTTGATATTTTATATCCCAACAAAAACCTTACACACGGCCGCAATATTGTCGTTGCACGCCTTATAAGAACATACATGCACACATTCGAAGAAAAATTTTGTATTTCCAATTTCTTATCAAATTTTTTAGAACAACTATGGTTTTCTGAAAACATGTATGTTGTTTTTAGAACATATATGTAAAAATACAATTATTGAAGTCGTGCATGTATATTTTTGGTGGTTCTCTCAGTTCTCGCAGATAAGATGGTTCTCGCAAGAAAGTCTCAATATATATATATATATATATATATATATATATATATATATATATATATATATATATATATATATATATATATATATATATATATATATATATATATACACTACAAAGCCCGCCCGATGGGCGGGCATGACTTGTAATTACAATTTTGATGGTGTCAGTTATCGTAAAAAAAATTTAAGGACGCCGCTTTCATTTTATTTTGTTCTTCTTTTGATGGGATCAGATACGTTCTTGTATCTGCCAACATAATTAAGAAAATATAAACATACGATGGGCTCGATTTATGAGTTAACATTCATTTAAGTGAAACATCACATTAAAATATGATTATGATTTAGCTTGTTAGATTATAGTACATACAGTATAAAGACAACATTGTTTGTAAAAGCTGATACAAATCTTCATGTGTACTCTTACCATTATTCAACCTATCGACATCACCACCGCTACTTCTAACACACGCTGTCCTGCAAAATTTTAAGAAAAAAAAAACGATCATAACATGTTGAAATACACATGTTTAATCCATTGGCCCATAAAAGGTACAAACAAAACTTTAGATTTCTGTTAAGTTACACTTTTCTGTTATTACTAAATCTTTCAAAGCTCTCATGCAGGTTGAATTATACAATGGGAATCCACAACTGATGTTACAGTCATGACAAAGAAACTGCCTGTGGAAATCGAAAAGATTGTAAGTAAACTATCACTTTTATAAAATCACCCGGCAGTAAATATGGTTGTCCGACTGATATGATCAATGACATTACCCAAACAACATGATGCTCATAGTTAGCTTGCACTCACCTTTTTTTTTTTTTTTTTTTTTTTTTTTTTGTAGTATGCTATGTTTTGAATGGAACTGATAACTTGTGCAGTCATTCAAAATGGAACTGATAACTTAATAGGGACGTACCTCATGCCATTAGAGATCTCGTTGTAATTGCAGTGCTGCAGCTATAGTACGACTGAGTACAATTAAAGATGCCAAGCATATTGACCGAAAACCTAATAATCATGTCCAAAATAATCAATGCGGATAAAATATCTATAATATCTGTAACATTTCAAACTCAGCTCAATCCATATATCTGTAATCATTTCAAGCCTATCCTACACATCAAAATTCGGAAAATGAGGTACTATACACAACTTGTAGAGGTTTTAGTGAAAAAGGTAATTTGTCTAACCTTAGATAATCTTTGCAAACGCACATGTTTCAAACTCTGATATATCCCGTATAGATCAACGAATGTAACTATTGGGTAGATGACAAAAGGTAAAGTTGCATGCAATCTTGTTGCATCATTAAAAAGTTAGGTGATGTCAAAATGTGATCTTTTTATCATTAGTAATAAAAACCATAAACCTGTGGTCAGGGAAGACGGAGCTTTTGTTGTTCTTTACCATAACATTTAAGGTTGCAGCCACCACAAGACCAAGGTTGTTAACGCAGACTGTTTGAATCTAAAACAATAAACTTGTAATCACATTGAAGAGTGTATAAAGTATAATCTATACGATCTATAAAACAAAAATAGTCAAAGCTTACACCATAATTTTTGGGAAAATATACGAAACCAAATTTCGGGTCCAACCGGGTTTCAAATATATAAAAATCGGTTTTATTTAACCCTTTTTTTTTTACCGGAATCGGTTCAACCGGTGGAACCGGCTGGGTCGAACCGAGTTTCAAAACATTATATTTAATCCCCGAATCCTCAAAATTTTATTATTTGTCGTTTATAACCCCTAAACTTTTTTTATCGCTACAATCCGCTATAAAATCCCGTTGCTATGCACGGGTACACGTCTAGTATATGGAAGAGAGAAAACAAATGAGTGAAACATGAACCAACCTGTTATCTGCTACTGCAAAGCTCCGATGTAATCCATGGTAAATGCTGAAAAGGTATATTAGATCACTAATATCAAGAACAAACAATCTCTACTTTTTTTCCTATATAGTGTCCCCCTTTTGGTCATTTTAACTATTAATCTCTATAAGAAATCAATAATTTTCCATAGAAAAAAATGTTTTAGTTGAATGACGTGAGGGTAAGCTTGACCGCTATATAAGTATACGTAGGGAGTAAACTATGCAGCAGATGATATCGACTATCCTAGTCTCATTTTTCAGAAGCAGTGTCTTCTTCTTCCATCCATGGTTGTTTAGGCCCCTGAAGCCAATAGCATACTTGATATCAGATTAAAGTTGAATTCTTGGAAGTGCGTTGGATGAGTTAAATACGGTATTGTCAAAAATAACAATGAAACAATTACCTTACTTGACAAATGATTTTTGAGGTAATGTGTAGCATGTCACCTACAATAGATGGATTAGCCACTTTAACACCATTAGTAATTAAGAAGCTGCAAATTAAGTATAGTTGAGAAAAAAAAATCTGATAATAACCGGTAACGGGTCAGAATAGGTTCTAGTTGGGATGGTTAACAAATTTAAATTGGTCCATTTCCTTACAGATTACTTATATGTTAACGTCTTGACTACGCCTACCAAAACAATCCAAATCTCTAAATAAAAGTATTTAGAATGTTATTCACTAAAAACAGACTTTTGGCAACCTCATATCTGTTTAATCTCTAAATAAAAGTAAAATAATGGTGCCACAGTAAGCACCAACTTATTATAATCTGATCGCACGACCCAATTTATATTTTATAACGGGGTAGAGAATTTAAATAGAAAATTTCAGGGTACCTCTGCTCCGTATATATCAGCTATTAGAATTGGATCGATTATCCATTGATCTTGCTTTGGTGAGCTGACAGTGTAACAAAGAACAGAATAAAGATACACATGAACTATGTAAAATCATGGTTCTTGCTAGTTAAACATCTGATTATGTGATTATTACTGCTACAAATAGCAGAATACATTCCCACACTATTTTCTACATCCGAATTTATTGTAGTCGATTAACTATTGCCATTATTTAATATCACACAACCACCTTGAACATGGAATTTTATTTTTGTAAATAACTTCAAAAAAATATGCATCGACATAACATATCAAACTATCACTTACTAAGACATTGGATTACATTTTTTGGCAATTAAATTGAGCTAAATATAATTAGGATAGAGAGCCATAGACCTGGTAAGATAAGATCAAATTAATTATTTATACTGTCGACGTCCACTTCCTTAGCAAATGCATGTTTATCAAACATCCAAGTCTACTCAATGCCATCATTTTCTTGCCGAGTTGGCATAACACACTAAACAAAACCAATGAATTTATAAAACACTAAATGGGTGTTTGGATTAGCTTAGTTTTCGGACCTATGGGGTTACTTGAAATGAGAAAAGCTCATGAGCCCACTTTTTAGGCTTATCAGCTTATCAAGTTGAACTGATGAAGATTTTATATGTGATAACCTTGACTTGATAACCACATAAGCTCAAAAAAAGAGCTTATGAGCTTTTCCAAAGACAAAAATAAAACCTAAAATAAAAATGAATCCATATCTCAAAAAAGAAGTAAGATTAGAAACTGAGTATTACCGCACATTTTTGTTAGACTAAACTGAATGGGGTAACCCTCCACTGGGATAGTTAACTGGACCTCATGTGGACTATCACGTGTTGTTTCACCTGCAATTATGCCATGCGATTTAAAAAAGCATGTTGTGAAAGATGTAGAGACAGAGGAATATAGTAGATGGGGCATATCATTTCATGCTGACAGAATTAGTGAGAAGTGGGGCAAATAGTTTAAGGTCAGAAAGAAGAAACTCCAGTCCACTTACGGGGTTTCAACCAAAAATAAAAATGTATCATGCTGCATTTTGTCATAAGCACATGGCAATGGAGTCCTTGATTAGCAGTTTTGAATTCCTGTATTCCCCACAGCACCAATAGCGTATTGAGCAACCACTTATTAGTTCTTTCATAGATAAACAAACATGAGTGAATTAAAATTACGAATGTAAAACTTTTGTGTAACAATTTAGAAAAACTTTCTTGTAACAAACATACCTTATATGTTGAATTGGTTCATTTGATGCTTTGGCAGAAATGGCTTTTTTAATTCTTTTTCACATGCTGATAATACTCATGTTTCCTTTCTAGCAGTCCGCGTGGTGGCCTGAAGGGCACATATGGGGTCAATTTCTATAACGATGACACGGGCACCAGCTTGTTTCATGGCAGCAACACAACCCTTGTTACTTGTTACTTTGACCATTAAATGGTTAAATAGGCAACCTACTTGTTACTTTGATGTCAATCATAAACAAAAGACCTATACTCATAAACAAAACACGTATAATCTTCTCACTAAGGGAATCTACAACGGTATAAGTTTTGTGTGTTATTAATTACCAATATACTTTATCAACATAAGTTCAAAGCTTGATATATTCAAACCTACCAACTTACACATCAAAATTCTTTATACATAGGCCAACAAAAGTGTGAGGATCATTGATATCACTGCAAGATGAAACATATAAGTTTCTGTAATTCAAAAAATGCAAGAATATGTAAGCAAGAAAACAAAATGAAGTTACTAAAGGGTTGAATACCCCATGTGAATTCAAAATAATGGAATATGGACTTTTATGGATTTTGGTCAAGCAGACACCCGAGCCATTTATATATTTTTCAGCAGATACCAAAGCTAACATAATTGCATAAGTCCATACCAAGTAAATAGGATTCCATTGTACAAACCATTGTCACACACACAGTAGCTAATAAAACGTGAGAATACTGATAGTACATGGTTTTAATTTAAACAATTAGCCAAAAACTTTTAGTGCGAACTCAGTTACCTTTCAAAAGCTATTACATATGACTTATTAGAAAATAGTGAAAACTAACAGCGTTCGAGGTTCTTACCTTGATCGTCCAAATAATTGCTTCCAATTGTGAGATCCTTCAAGCATCCTTCACTTGTCCATACTTTGAATTTCATGCACCCTTGACTATGACTCAAATAGTATGAATGTTGCATCACAGACATGGCTGAAAGTCTGCAAGTAACACACAAAAATCACAGCTAGATATTACAAAACCAATTACATATGAGTTAACACAAAAGTTGAGAATATTAAAAATCTGTTTATGCAAAGCACATTCCATACATGAAAGTCATTTTTCTTTTTATAATACTATGTGTATGGTCATCCAAATTGCAATTTCGTAAGAGACCAATTGAGGCCAACCAAGTTAAAAAAAAAAGCAATCAGAATACCTACTGAGAGCAATATTTAAGTGTTCATATGAATATATAGATCAGAACATCAACTGACCCTTCCGATTCCATTTGAAATCAGTTAATATGTTTATCGAAATCAAAGATGGATCTAGCTCTTAGTGTAGTGTGAATGTTAGTACCCTAAATTTTTAACAATAAGATAAAAAAAAAAAAAGTATCCAAGTTTTGATTAATAATAATAAGTTATAAATTATAGGGAAAAAAACAAAGATTGTGAATTTATGAATACCTGTTCTTGCATCATCTCGAGCTGCTGAAGTGCTCCCTTTTGCATGAGCTGCAGATCCTAAAACAGCCTACACTTAATTAATATCAAATCAAATAGTAAACATGATATAGTGGATGCCATTTAGGCTAAAAAGTGAGCAAGAAATACTGCATTTAACTGAACTACAAAGTACTTTAGGAAGAAGTGCAAAAATGTTTAAAGTACTTGTTGCACTTTTTAGTGACATCAATAATAATGAGGTAAAACCATCAAGAAGTCATTTTGTGTACAGGTATGAGTACAAATTATAACTGAAAACTGATGGATTTTCCATAGAACGCCTTTTTCTCTGGCGATGATCAGACATAGAGGACATTCCCGATACTTCATAATCTCCAGTTACTTGATATCTACCCGCCTCCTTTTAACCCTTTACATAGATCATAAGCCATGTATGTGTTCAGTGGTTATAAAAGGGAGAGATTAGAAAACTTGTACCAAACAAACCGTGCCAACCTTCATACAGTTTACAAATGGTCAAAAACAAATACCAAAATCATTACTGAGATTTACACACATACTCAAATAGCAGATATTGTCCAAAATAGCATAACAAAGATATATTGGTTATCCCGATGCGTCATAATCTCCACTTACTTGATTTTTACCCACCTCCTTTTTAATCCCTATGAAGATCAGAAGCCATGTTTGCACTTAGTGTGACAGTGTGCAGCCTGTTGAGACGTTGCTTAAACTGGCATAACAGGAAGAGCTCCAAGCTGCAAATAACCACGAAGGTATAAAATGTTGACCATAAACAGAAGAATACCTCAGTGGTAACAATCATATTATATGAAAGAAAATAAATTACCTAGCCAGATGCCAAAGGGAACATGTAATATTGTTACAAATTCGTATAGTGTAATTAGATTAATACAGCCATCAAAACATGCGATTAATGGCATATACTATGAACAACGAAAGTAGTAAATCAAAGAAAAACTTATGATTTATGATCAAACTATGAATGAAGGTACGCTGATCTAAAACAAAACGATTAACGAAACATACCAAATATGTCATTCATCTCAGTCACAGTTTGGTTCAAAACTCAAGGGACTGCACCTATAACATTTCCTTGACTACTTCCATTATGTACACATAGAAAACAAACCCGTGTAGCAATAGAGTCAAGTTGTTAATGAAAATTGTCGTTCTCACCGAACCACATTGCAAGCAATTCTAAAGCTGGTGAAGTTTGCTTGGCATTCACTGGCAATATCCTTGGCATAAGCTTTTTCCCATAATCGTGGGTGGAACACCGACAACAACAGAAGTCCTAAAGTGGTTTAACCCATTTTAAGTCTAATAAAACAAACTGATAAAGAAAGAAATATTTGCATTTACGTACATGAATATATCATAACTATCACATCAAAGTTACCTGAACTAAGAAAAAGAAAATTCATGCTCCTTGTAATAAGTACGTCATTGCAACTACAATGAATAATAAGTTTCCAAAAATTCAGTGAATAGACTTAAAAGTCCAAATATGGCATAATCGCAATGCTCTTATTATTAGTAGTGCCAAATCACTACCACTTTAAATTATGAGCTATTATGTTCAAATTTACGTTCGGGAAAAATTATGAAAAAAAGGAAAATGTGAAAACAAACCTCGGGATCAGTTGAAAGAAGACGCCAATATATGTAAGCACGATTTCTCAGGTCAGGATTATCAGTATCCACAGTGGCATTATTCAATACAACCTAAAATGACGAGTAAAACATGATTACTTAGAAATACAAATACAGAACTATTTATTGCATGGCAGATTATAACACATGTTTACAACATAACAAAAAAATGATGCAACAGATATGATTACCTGAATCATCTGTTGGGGCCCTTCGGTTGGCTTCTTTAAGAAAAGTTTTACCATTGCAGTCAACAATTGCAACTGGACTTGTGCAGATTCTTCAGGGAAAGTCTCAAAAAAGCTTTCAAGAAGTTCATCAGCGTTATCAATTCTTTCCGCATATTCACCTATTATCCAAATCAACGATGTCTGTAAAATAATTAAATGAAAAAAAATCATGTTACGCTTAATAAGTTTCAGCAAATGTGAAATCAAGTAAACATCATTCGTATTACCTTAGCCTCTGGTTCATCTAGTACGTGTGTCCAGACTCTCACAAAGTGTGGCAATTATAGACTCATATCTGAAAATAAAATTTAAATCAAGAGTTATACTCTTGAGTTGAACAACTGATATTGACATAAGTGGTTACAATTTCAGTAACTTACCTATTGGGATATCTTTTGAATATATATTTGATAAAAATAATAGCTTCCTGGACAACATAGTTAACTTTAATTTTGATCAATTTCAGAAGAAAATAATGGAACGTTCAGCTGCTCTTTCTAATTTAATAGTACAACGGCCAATAGCAAGAACAACTTTTCTAACAAAATCCACATCTACTTCTGTATTATATTCTTTAAAATCCAATAAGACCTGATCTATATAGTAAATTTATGCAACTGTTGGTTTATCTGAATCACAAACTGAATATTAACATGCGTTTGATCTTCTTGTTGAAGACTTGAAGTAGCTTTTCGTACGTATATTGTAAAGTAAATAATAAGATTCAACAACGTTATTTTTGGTGAACCGTTTTTTAGTGTTACATTTAGTATTACCTAGGTTTGAATAAATGATTTGATAAAAGCAGATAGCCAAATTTCTTGATCAGTCAATTAACCTATTTTTTTTCATTACAACTTGTTCATGCCAAATTTCTTTTTAAAAAAACATGGGTTTTTGTTTTATTTACCCTCAAAGCAATTCTAAAAATCTGCTTCTGATGATCACATGGAATACCATTAGTATCTAAACCCAACTCCTCTTAATTGGACCATAAAAGAGCAGCCTTGGTCATGAATATGAGCAAATTATGTGCCTTAGCATTGGAATAGAAGTTTACAGAAACACACCTAATTCAAAATAGATCTGCTCAACTTCCAATTCGTGTTGTGATCAAAAGTAGCATCTATATCCTAATTTCATATTCTTTAACTCTGACCTATATTGTAACTAAATGACTCTTTATACATCCTTATACCACTAATTAAAGATTTTAAATTTAACCCAAACATACACTTAACTGGTCCATATAACCGCAGTAGATGTTACAGCATTACATACGTAAAAAAATCAAATAACGGATAAATTTGCTGGATCCAAAGCGGCAGAGTAGAGGAAATCATACCAAAACTGCAGTATGTACCAAGTATCCTGACAAATCCACACGTAAATGATTATCTGCAATCATAGCAAATTAAAATATACTCGATATTTTACATTGTTAGGAATTCAGTCTAACACCGACTCTTTTATACATCCTTATACCACTAACTAAAGAATTTAAAGAACATGCAATAGTTTCATGGAAGCAATGTTTTTTATGTACTTACTTGTGTCCAGAATATAAAATCATAAGATGCTCGAGTGGAAGTCATATGTTGAGCAATTCCAAAGTGTTAGGGTTGATCAGAATATAAAATCATAAGATGACATTAGATCAATATATGGCCTGTTAATTAGGAATAAACTATAACCCAAATAGAACCATTAAAACCTTTGGATGCAAAGAGCATTACCTCAAGTCCACAAATGGAGGCAGGATCCAGCACATAGACTGCATGAAAACAAACGTTACAAAAAATTATGCACATAATAAACCTATAAAGAAGGAAAATAAAAATTACCGATCATTATGCAGGAGGATGAATAAATGATATTAGGGTTTTGAGAAAAAGGTACGGCATGAATGATATTATGGTGAATGAATAAAACGTGGGATTGTATTTCCTGGATTATGACCTAAGTTGTAGCGATTCTTATACTTAAAATGGTCATTAATTGGTTGCATAGGTTTATAGATTTCGTCTTGCAGAGTATAATCCAAGAAAGGTGTTGGTTTAGTGGTTATCATGTATGTTTGTGGACGAAAAGACCCAGGTTCGATTCTTGTGATGCTAAAATTTTTAAATTTTATTATACCGAATTTTAGCTCATTCAAAGAAGAAAAAAATCTGGATAAAAATATAAAAATACAAAATAAATTATAAAATTGCTTACATGGACAGAATGTGATGACATGGCTGATAATGAATTACTGGGCAATGAGGTGGCGTTTACGTGGCATTATCTACGTGTAATGCCTCCTGTTATATATAATGTATATATATATATATATATATATATATATATATATATATATATATATATATATATATATATATATATATATATATATATATATATACACACACACACACACATAGGGTGGGGTTATTATAAAAAGGGCCTTAAAAGAAAAAGTGTAGGAAGGATTGTGGGAGTGACATGTGTCACCCCCTTGCCACATCATATGACACGTGTCACCCCACCCCCCCCCCCCCCCCCCGGCTGAAAAAAAAAATTTCTTGCCAAAAAACCCGCCAAAAATTTTTACTGCATCACTGTTATAAATTTACTGCATCACTGTTATAAATTTACTGCATCACGGTTATAAAGTAACGGCATCACGTTTACTGCATCACAATTATGATTTTACTGCATCACGGTTACTGCATTCATGGTTTTAATGTTACTTCATCATGGTTATAAAGTTATTGCATCATGGTTATAAAGAAACTGAATTATCATAAGTTTTCTGCATCATATATGTATGTAACTGCATCACAATTAAAATACGATTCCGATGCGTGGGAATTGCACCAGGCTTTACCTCTCGAGGGATCTCGAGAAGCTTACAACCCCCACCAGGCAATGTACCTGATCGATGTAGTATAGTACAATGACAAGTACCGGGGGATTGATCGTTCAGCTAGGAATAATGTCGCTAGGATTAGAAAACCTAAAAACTAGATCTAGAGATGAGGGATGATTCTTTTTGTATTTTTTTATATTTTTTAGGAAAGCAAGTAAAAATCTCGGGTTTGAAGGATTAGGGCGGAATTAGTTGCTAGTCAACTAACCCAATACTAAGATGCAATCAAAATAATATACTAGAAATGAAAATAAACTAAATTATACTAAGGTTGTGAGCAATATGTGGGAGAAATGTGTTTACTTAGATTTCACTACTCCCTAGATATCTTTTACACTGTTAATTACTTGTTATAGTTGCGTGGATGACAGATTGTATTCCTTAATACCATTCATGGGGTGGCGTACTTACTTCCCCAATCCTATGAGTGCCTACTTCACTCCTATGTCGAGCCGGCTAAGAAGCTCCTAACATGGGATCATTAGAATTTACTCATGCATTAAATACAACCAATAAAACCTAGTACACATCGGTTCATGTTTCCTAAGACGTTCAAGCATGTTACACAATGGAGATCTGCCAGTTTTCTTAAGCCTAACATTGAAATCATTCATCCAATACAACCATAAATAAGTACTCAACACATAATTAACATCTAGGTTTCATTAGATCTAAGCAAACACAAGATAAATCTAGCCTAGCATGTTGAAATCAAGACAAGCACAAGATATAGACAACCAACACATAGACATATTGATTGAATTAAGAGAAGACTTATCTTAATAGCACATGAAAGGATTCAAGGGGTGAAAACCCTTGAATTTACTGTAAAATACGAGATAGGGTTCACAAAGTTCGGCCCTAGGGTTTCTCCACACAAGTTCCTCTCTAATGAATGAAAAATAGAAAACTATATATAGATTTTAGAAGGTGACGGCGTCAAGAACAAATGTCTGACGCCGTCATCTCGCCGCCAAATAGTTCCTCGGACTGCCTAGATCTGGGTCTGACGTCGTCATGTAATCTCCTTATGCAGGCCGTCACAAAATTAACTCTTGACGCCCTTCTTGTGACGCCTTCACGTTTCTTCTGGGTCGTCATGGATTTTACTCTTGACGCGGTCATGAATTTCCTCTTGACGCCGTCATACATTGTTCTCAGCATAGAAAATTAAGTCTTTGGCGTTTTCTTCACTTTTATGCTCCAAAAACGTCCGAATTGCTTCCTTTTCCAGATCTCACCCCCAAAGTACCTAAAATCACAAAAGGAACGATTTAGGGCAATATTTGATCAAATAAATTCAATTCCGGGCTTAAATGACCCTTAAAAGTGGTTCATTTTTCGCCTCATCATATACCCTTACACTTGAGATTTGCTTGTCCTCAAGCAAATGCGCTTTTATTCTAATCAAAATACAAGTTAGGGGTCATTTAACACTAATATAAAAGTAATTACAATAAATAATCATTCCACTAAAGACCAAAGACAAGCACGGAGGTCATACACTAGCACCTCACAAATAGTGTTTAGATACTCACATCTCTCGGGTGTAATAGAGTATATATCACAATATGGAAATAGAAAACATCTCTCACTACCTGTCATAGCAAAATAGATTACCATAGGCTTGGGAAAGGATCAAACCTCCACCACATGGCGTAAGCACCTAGGATAAACTATTAAAGAGGACTTTTAAAGGGTTGTAACGTTAGGTGTAGGGATATGAAATACACGGTTTTGTTGGATATAGGCAGTCTTTACTGGTGGCGAGTTAACAATCTTGGTTAATTACATGTACAATATGGCGTTGCTAAGCCAAGACTAGACTCGACTTAAGCTAATAAATGAAAAATAACAAAAACATAAAATGAACATAGAATGAAAAGGGATTGTAGTCTGTATGTTTTTTTTTTTTTCAATTTTTTTTTCGTACACTCTTAGAGCAAGGGGTACCGTAGCGTTTTCGCTTGGCGCCATTCCACCAGCCAGAAAAAATCGACAGTGCACCGTACCGGTGGTGGCGCCGTCGGTGCTCGCGCCGCAGCCATGGCTCCACGCCGTCGCATATATATATTTTTTTTCTTTTGGACCGTTTGTGTTGCATTGTTTTTTTGAATTTTGCCCAAGGTACCCAACGGCTATATAGCCGTTTGTGATGTTTTTTTAAAAAAAAAGAAGAAAAAACCTTATAAATACCCCTTATTACTCCATACTTCAAACACACTTCCAATCTATTATATGTTTTAGTATTTTCAATCATGAATCCAACCAATCCTAACCAAACAATTCTCAACGATCATAATTTCGATCCATATGATGTTTTTTTTAATGATCGAGAACGCTATCTTCAAAGTTACATGGCGTATGAGCAATATGTATCTTTGCATGAAGAAGCCGAAGGATCGAGATTGGGTGAAAAGAAAATGGGGGCATACATACCTCGTGAACGAGAAGAGGCGGAACAACGTTTACTCGATGACTATTTTGGCAACGCCAAGAATGATCCTAAATATCCGGAAGATAAATTTAGGCGAAGGTATCGTATGAGCTCTAGACTTTTTAATAAAATTCTCAACGATATATTAACTTATGATATTCAGCCTCTTCCCGAGTACTTTAGTTTCTTTCACCAACGCTACGATGCTACCGGTCGTTTAAGTATTGGTGCTGTTTTGAAGTGCACATCCGCCATACGCCAATTGGCGTACGACACTGCTCCTGATGCATTTGATGAGTACTTGCAAATTGGTGAACGTTGTTCACGACAGTGTTTAGATTACTTTACTAAATGCATACATGTTTTGTACAATGAAAAGTATCTTAGAAAGCCCAATTCAGATGACATTGAAAAAATATATGCATTACATGAAGAAAAACATCACCTCCCGGGAATGCTCGGGAGTATAGATTGTATGCATTGGGATTGGAAAAATTGTCCAAAGGCCTTACAAGCTCAATTCAAAAGACGTGATCATAAATACCCAACTATTATGTTGGAAGCGGTTGCAGATCAAAGATTATGGATTTGGCATGTATATTTTGGGGTTCCAGGTGCAAATAATGATCTTAATGTGTTATATGGTTCCCCTGTATTTGATGATGAACTTGCCGGTTTAGCTCCAGAATGTCCGTTTGAAGTAAACGGACATACATATAACAAAGGTTACTATTTAGCCGATGGCATTTATCCAACATGGTCCGTGTTTGTGAAAACGTTTACTGTTGCAAGGTAAGAAAAGATATTGAACTTCAAAAGGGTTCAAGAAAGTGCTAGAAAAGATATTGAACGAGCTTTCGGAGTCCTACAAGGTCGGTGGGGGATTATACGACAACCCGCACGTGCTTTGCAAGTCAACACTTTGAAACTAATCATGTATTGTTGTATAATGTTACACAACATGATATTGGAAGACGAAGGATTCAAAGTGAATTTAAGAGACACATTCGTCGATCCACGGCCGAACATGCCAGAAACTTGGATCGAAAGATGTGATTTACATATTAGAAAAAATAAAGAACTTCGAGATCGAAAAGTTCACGACGACCTTCGACAAGACCTTGTTGATCATTTATGGAACTTGAATAATTAGTTTGTATTTTTTTTCCTTTTAACGTAGTGTGTGTTTTTTTTTATATGTAATGTTTGTTTTTAATATTAATGAAGTTTATTTAGTTTATATTGTATATTTTTTAATTTAAGTAAAAGAAAAAAAAATTAGCCGACGGCACCAGAAATTCTGGTGCCAACGGATACCCCTGAAATGTGGTGCCGTGGGATTTCTGGTGCCGTGGAGCTTTTTGCTGACGTGGCAGCAAAAAAATCCCACGGCACCAGAACGACGGCACCACTGTACCCAGTGCTCTTACCCTACCATCCAAAATAATACATCATAGGGAATGAACATTCCCCTTACACTTGAATTTTTACATACTTTACAATAAACTAATCTAATGACTCGAATTAAGAAAATCAAAACACTTAGAGTACTTTTAAAATTAACGCACATACGGGGGTAATATATGATGTTCTTCCCCATTACTCCATAAAATAAGTACTTTACCCATGAGTCCCAATCGTCCCAAAACAATATGTACAAGGATATGACTCGACTTAGCAACCATGTAATCAATTAGATAATTAATTTAGGGTTTACCAAATAACAATAATACACTAAAGATGAGTGCATACATGGAAGGCTAAGGCGATTTGGTTGTACATTTAAGTGGGGTGTAACAAATTTTTCCTTTAAGTAAGATGCTTAAAGTTAGAAACGAAAAGATAGACTCGGAGGGGTGTACTACGGGTTTCGTGTACTAAAAATGAGTACAACGCTAAGGTGTAGGAAAAATTAGTTGACTTTACTAGCCAAGTAATATGACTTAAATGGTCAAGTAATTATGATACGGGTTTAACACAAGGGTGATCCTAATGCCTCTTATCATGTAGTAAATCCTACTACACGAATGTAGTCTCATTAGCGGTCTTGGGATGCATCACTAACGCAAGTTCTAGAATCTAAATGCTACTGGTACACTCATAAGCACTAATAGTAAATGCTTTTTGATGAGGCGAAAAATGATCCATTTTTAGGGGGTCATTTAAGCCCGAATCCGAATTTATTTGATCAAATATTGCCCTAAATCGTTCCTTTTGTGATTTTAGGTGTTTGGAGAGTGAATTCTGGAAAAGAGGCTATTTTGGACGTTTTTGGAGCATAAAGTGAAGAAAACAACAAAGTACCAAATCCAAGCTGGAATTACAAGGTGACGGCGTCAAGAATTTACTCTTGACGGCGTCAGAAAGGATGAATATTTTACCGAAGGTTGTGAAGGCGTCAGATGAAGAGATGACGGCGTCAAAGTGACCAAGATTAATTTACCGAGGGTGGTGACGGCGTCACATAGGCCGTCACGATTGGATCTAGGGCGTCCGAGGAAGTATATGGCGGCGAGTTGACGGCGTCAGATTTTACTCTTGACGCCGTCAGGACGATTTTCCTATATATAGTTTTCTAGTTTTTTCATTAAGAGAGAGAAGTTTTGGTGAAACCCTAAAGACGATTTTGGTGCCTCTTTTACAGGTTTTTCAAGGGTTCCAAACCCTTGAGACCTTGCATTGTAATTGAGATAAGTATACTCTTAATTCAATCAATATGTCTATGTGTTGGTTGTCTATCTTTTGTTCTTATCTTAATTCTACTATGCTAGGCTAAATTTCCTTTGTGTTTGCTTAGATCTAATGAAACCTAGATGTTGATTATGTGTTGATTACTTGTCTATTCTTGTTTTGAATGAATGATATTATATGTTAGGCTTAAGAAAACTGGCAGATCTCCAAATGGTAACATGCTTGAACGTCTTAAGAAACATGAACCGAGGCGTACTAGGTCTTTATTGGTTGTATTTAATGCATGAGCCACTGTTTACAATCCCTATAGTTGTGCTGGGTCATGGTGTAGGAGGAGATAAGAGCTCATAGAGTTGGGGAGTTATGTATGCCACTCCACGAATGGTATTAAGGAATACAACCCGTCATTCATACAAGTGTAACAAGTAATTAACATGTAAAAGATATCTAGGGAGTAATGAAGTCTAAGTAAACACAATTTCTCCAACCACTGCTCACAACCTTAGTTTAATATTAGTTTAATTTCATTTTCATTAGTTAATTAGTTATAAAGTAGTTTTTGGGTTAGTTGATTAGCAACTAATTCCGCCCACTCCTTCAAAACCCGAGATTTTACTTGCTTTCATAAAATATAAAAACACAAAAATAATCATCTTCCATCTCTAGAACTATTAATTAGGCTTTCTAATCCTAGCGACACTATTCCTAAGCTGAACGATCAATCCCCCGGTACTTGTCACTATACTATACTACAACGATCAGGTACACTGCCTGGTGGGGGTTGTAAGCCTCGCGAGATCCCTCGAGAGGTAAAGCAAGGTGCGATTCCCACGCATCAAGTTTTTGGCGCCGCAGCCCGGGGAATAGTTATTGTCTAGGTTAGGATTTCTTTTTATTAGGTCTACTTGCTAGATTCCTTTCTAGTAAGATTTTATTTTTATTTTTAGGTCTTCTTGTAGTCTATCTTTTTCTTTGTGCCCTTTGTTTGTGAAACCATTTTCATTTGTCTCCATGGCGGATGAAATTCCATTTAGATCATTAACTATAGAGGAACAATTAGTTTACTCGGATAGATTTGCCTCCTGTTGTTTCATTGAATTTTTAAATGATCTTACATATATACAAGAGGAGATGGGTGTAAAGTTAGATGGGTTTGATGAATTTTATGCATGTGTGTTTTCTGTTAGACGATCATTTTTAGGATCAATTCCTTTTAGTGAGACCCTTTGGATGAATTTTGAGAAAAGCTTCCTAACCATAACCCATGAGTTCAACGAATTGGTGGATTCGTGTGAGCGAGATGGCCTAATTTCTAAGAACATAAACTTAGAATCAAACCAAGATTATGAGATGGTTAGTGTTGAACTACCTAGTTGCATGAGCGGGATAGATTTCACCAAAACATACGACACACATGAGGTTAGAGTTGAGCCACCTAGTTGCATGTCATGGTTAGGTACTACCATAATACAAGATGAACACATAGGTGATATTGATGTGATGGAAGAGATAGTAGAAAACCCAAGCCCACTAAGTACCCCACAAGTCCTACCATCATTTGAGGCATATACACCGCCCGAGACTTACCCGGAAGAAGTAGAAGAAACTTTAGGAATTCCTATGGAGGTAGAACCCTTGGACCAGGCACCACTTCAGGATATAGGTTTGAACACTTGTAGTGATAACCTTACTCCTAGTTCTTGGGAATTTCCTAGTGTTGATGAACCGGAACCTCAACCTTTACACAACTTCCCATCCTTAGATTTATTTCTAGGAGACAAAAGAGGAACCGACCCACCCATCAACCAATATTATCCGGGTAGTTTTAGGATGAAGGAAGCCATTCACTCACCCCCTTCACCTCACGTGGCATATTCACACCCTAAGGGTGTGTATCGCTACTTTCACCCACACTTAATCCTAAGTGTAGGGAGAACTTCCTCTATTTCCATTAAATAAGGGTAGAGTCAGGCTCGTGACTCGAACAAAAACAAGCGCTTCTTGGGAGGCAACCCATGTTTTGTGTGTTTTTATTTGTTTGTTTGTTCGTTTGTTTGATTTTATTTGTTTCCGTATGCATGTTTTATTTTTATTGTTTGTGGCTCATGTTTCAAAGTAAATTGTGAAAATGCTTTATTTTGTTTTTAACTTCGTCTTAATTGCATATAAAGGTATTTTGCAAAAGATAAGTGTAAGGGAGATCCAAATTTGTTTATAAGAACGAAATTGAGCATGAACCACAACAATATTAAATGGACATGTGTATTAGTATTTGTTAGAGTCAAATGCTTGTATCGAGTCGTAATGATGTTTTGCAGGATTTTCCAGGAAGTAGGACGAAGTTTTTCCAGAAATTTTCCGGAAACTTAACATAAGAATTTCTGCAGGTCACTTCTGACGGCGTCACGAGTTTACTCTTGACGGCGTCACGTGTAAAAATCTGGAAATTTTACCGATTTTGTTTTTCTAACGGAGTCTTATAAGTTTTTGTGAATTATTAAGTTTTATAATCTCCAGGAAATCTGCAAACTTCATTCCACAAGCATTATATCTTACTTTGTTTTCTAGGATTTAGTAACTTATATAGGATGCCGCCGATTTTACGCGAGGTTGCCTTGTCTACTTTTGTCAGGATTTACAGGTTATTTGAGACAAGAAGATGATTTATATTCTGGAAGGGAAGCTTTGATTGTTCGTTTTCTTGGAGGAAGATTTAACCTGGCCAACCTAAAATCCATACCGAGCGAATCAGGGGAGTATTTGAATTCATTCTCTTTACTTTTAACTTTTACATTCTTTACTTGAACATTGGGGACAATGTTCATCTTAAGTGTAAGGGGAGGGTAAAAAGATGATACCTTACATATGCACTTTCGCTTGAGTTTGTTTTGTTTGATAGTAGATGAGTAATAAAACTATGAGAAATACTTGTTAGTGCAATTTTAGCGCCAAATTTAAAATTTTTTACAACATTTAGGAGTGAAACTTTAGCCATAGCAAGCGTCTCATGGATAGGAGGTTGTATGACTAGCACATAACCGTATATTCAGAAAAATTTTCCACCCAAAAATGTGAGGTTCGCCTTTAGTTTTGATAGGAAAAGCATTTATTATTGGTGCTTACGAGTGTACCGGTAGCATTTAGATTCTAGAACTTGCGTTAGTGATGCATCCCGAGACCGCGAGTGAGACTACATTCGTGTAGTAGGATTTACTACATGATAAGAGGCATTAGGATCACCCTTGTGTTAAACCCGTATTACGATTACTTGACCATTTAAGTCATATTACTTGGCTAGTTAAGTCAACTAATTTTTCCCACACCCTTAGCGTTGTACTCATTTTTAGTACACGATACCCCTAGTACACCCCTCCGAGCCTATCTTTTCGTTTCTAACTTTAAGCATCTTACTTAAAGGAAGAATTTGTTACACCCCACTTAAATGTACACCCAAATCGCCTTAGCCTTCCGTGTATGCGCTCATTTTTAGTGCATTATTGTTATTTGTTAAACCCTAAGTTAACTCTCTAATTGATTACATGGTTGCTAAGTCGAGTCATATCCTTGTACATATTGTTTTGGGACGATTGGGACTCATGGGTAAGTACTTATTTTATGGAGTAATGGGGAAGAACAACACTTATTACCCCCATATGTACGTTAATCTTAAAAGTGCTCCAAGTGTTTTGATTTTCTTAATTCGAGTCATTAGAATAGTTTAATGTAAAGTATGTAAAGATTCAAGTGTAAGGGGAATGCTCAAACCCCTATGATGTATTATTTTGGATGGTAGGGTAAGAGTGTATGAAAAAAAAAAAAAAAAAAAAAAAAAAAAAAAAAAAATCGAAAAAATCAAGAAAAAGAAAAAAAAAATAGAAAAGAAAGAGAGAAAAAACATACGGACTACCATCCCGTTTTCATTCTATGTTCATTTTATATTTTTAGTTATTTTTCATTTATTAGCTTAAGTCGAGTCTAGTCTTGGCTTAGCAACGCCATCTTGTACATGTAATTAACTAAGATTGTTAACTCGCCACCAGTAAAATCCCCTTTATCCAACAAAACCGTGTAATTCATATCCCTACACCTAACGTTATAACCCTTTAAAAGACCTCTTTGATAGTTTATCCTAGGTGCTTACGCCATGTGGTGGAGGTTTGATCCTTTCCCAAGCCTATGGTAATCTATTTTGCTATGACAGGTAGTGAGAGATATCTTCCATTTCCATAATGTTATATTACTTTATTACACCCGAGAGATGTGAGTATCTAAACACTATTTGTGAGGTGCTTGTGTATGACCTCCGTGCTTGTCTATTGGTCTTTAGTGGAACGATTATTTGTTGTAATTACTTTTATATTAGTGTTAAATGACCCCTAACTTGTCTTTTGAGTAGAATAAAAGCTCATTTGCTTGAGGACAAGCAAATCTCAAGTGTAAGGGTATATGATGAGGCGAAAAATGATCCGTTTTTAGGGGGTCATTTAAGCCCGAATCCGAATTTATTTGATCAAATATTGCCCTAAATCGTTCCTTTTGTGATTTTAGGTGTTTGGAGAGTGAATTCTGGAAAAGAGGCTATTTTGGACGTTTTTGGAGCATAAAGTGAAGAAAACAACAAAGTACCAAATCCAAGCTGGAATTACAAGGTGACGGCGTCAAGAATTTACTCTTGACGGCGTCAGAAAGGATGAATATTTTACCGAAGGTTGTGAAGGCGTCAGATGAAGAGATGACGGCGTCAAAGTGACCAAGATTAATTTACCGAGGGTGGTGACGGCGTCACATAGGCCGTCACGATTGGATCTAGGGCGTCCGAGGAAGTATATGGCGGCGAGTTGACGGCGTCAGATTTTACTCTTGACGCCGTCAGGACGATTTTCCTATATATAGTTTTCTAGTTTTTTCATTAAGAGAGAGAAGTTTTGGTGAAACCCTAAAGACGATTTTGGTGCCTCTTTTACAGGTTTTTCAAGGGTTCCAAACCCTTGAGACCTTGCATTGTAATTGAGATAAGTATACTCTTAATTCAATCAATATGTCTATGTGTTGGTTGTCTATCTTTTGTTCTTATCTTAATTCTACTATGCTAGGCTAAATTTCCTTTGTGTTTGCTTAGATCTAATGAAACCTAGATGTTGATTATGTGTTGATTACTTGTCTATTCTTGTTTTGAATGAATGATATTATATGTTAGGCTTAAGAAAACTGGCAGATCTCCAAATGGTAACATGCTTGAACGTCTTAAGAAACATGAACCGAGGCGTACTAGGTCTTTATTGGTTGTATTTAATGCATGAGCCACTGTTTACAATCCCTATAGTTGTGCTGGGTCATGGTGTAGGAGGAGATAAGAGCTCATAGAGTTGGGGAGTTATGTATGCCACTCCACGAATGGTATTAAGGAATACAACCCGTCATTCATACAAGTGTAACAAGTAATTAACATGTAAAAGATATCTAGGGAGTAATGAAGTCTAAGTAAACACAATTTCTCCAACCACTGCTCACAACCTTAGTTTAATATTAGTTTAATTTCATTTTCATTAGTTAATTAGTTATAAAGTAGTTTTTGGGTTAGTTGATTAGCAACTAATTCCGCCCACTCCTTCAAAACCCGAGATTTTACTTGCTTTCATAAAATATAAAAACACAAAAATAATCATCTTCCATCTCTAGAACTATTAATTAGGCTTTCTAATCCTAGCGACACTATTCCTAAGCTGAACAATCAATCCCCCGGTACTTGTCACTATACTATACTACAACGATCAGGTACACTGCCTGGTGGGGGTTGTAAGCCTCGCGAGATCCCTCGAGAGGTAAAGCAAGGTGCGATTCCCACGCATCACTTTTCCTATCAAATATAAAGGCGAATCTCACATATTTGGGTGGAAAATTTTTTTGAATAGTACGGTTTTGTGCTAGTCATACAATCTCCTATCCATGAGATGCTTGCTATGGCTAAAGTTTCACTCCTAAATGTTGTAAAAAAATTTAAATTTGGCGCTAAAATTACACTAACAAGTATTTCTCATAGTTTTATTACACATCTACCATAAAACAAACAAACTCAAGCGAAAGTGTATTGTAAGGTATCATCATTTTACCCTCCCCTTACACTTAAGATGAACATTGTCCCCAATGTTCAAGTAAAGAATGTTAAAGTGAAATAAGTAAAAAGAATGAAATCAAATACTCCCCTGATTCGCTCGGTATGGATAATAAGGTGGCCAGGTTAAATCTTCCTCCAAGAAAACGAACAATCAAAGCTTCCATTCCAGAATAATAATCTTCTTCTTGTCATACATAACCTGTAAATCCTGAGAAAACAGACAAGGCAACCTCGCATAAAATCGGCGGCAATCTACATATGTTACTAAATCGTAGAAAAAAAATAAGATATAATGCTTGTGGAATGATGTTTGCAGATTTTCTGGAGATTATAAAACTAAATTCAACAAAAACTTTAAGACTCCGTTAGTAAAACAAAACCGGTAAAATTTCTAGATTTTTGCACATGATGCCTTCAAGAGTAAACTCGTGACGCCGTCAGAAGTGACCTGCAGAAATTCTTATGTTAAGTTTTCGGAATATTTCTGGAAAAACTTGGTTCTACTTCCTGGAAAATCCTGCAAAACTTCATTATGACTCGATACAAGCATTTGACTCTAACAAATACGAATATACATGTTCACTTAATATTGTGGAGAATCATGATCGGTTTGTTTCTTAAAAACATATTTGGGGTTTCCCCTTACACTTATCTTTTGCAAAAATACCTTTAGGTGAAGTTAAGACTAAGCCAAACAACAAAATAAAGTATTTCCACTATTTAGTTTTGAAACATGATCTACCAACAATAAAAATAAAGCATGCATACGGAAACAAATAATAAACAAACAAAAATAAAAATCACACAAAATCATGGGTTGCCTCCCAAGAAGCGCTTTTATTTGTTTACGAGTCTTGTAGCTAGACTCAAGGTCATGGGTTATTACGTGATACGGGTGAGTTCCTCATTGAGGACATCTTTGGGATCAAACTTAGGTTTCAACTTCCTATTGGTTTTCTTAGTACGGTATGACCTTTCAAACTTTTCTCTATCCGGATCATACAAAGTCATCTTCATATGTCATGATCCGTCACCTTCTTTAGGTGGCTTGTCCCACCTCCATTTACACTTGTCTCCCTCTCTTTTCCACTTATTCATCTCTATATTAATAGGCATTACGCTTAAGAACTCAATCATCTTCCTATAGACTAAGGGGTCCTCAAAAAGATCTAGCTCTTCATCTCTAGCTATGAGTTATTCCACCGAATGTGTCTTTTCAATGAAATCTTTTTCTAAATAGAATGGCGTTGAGGTCCTATAAAGTTCCTTTCTATCCAAGGTCCATATCTAGATGGTCTCCTATTAATCTCTACCCAATGTGGTGTCGGTTCATCCTCACAATCATAGCTATGTTTCTTAACATCTTATACCGACCAAGTGTCGCCTTCACCTACCACAATCTTAGACTCCTTACAATCTATCATGGCGCTAGCGGTTGCTAAAAATCCTCTTCCTACCAACAATGGGCATGTAGTGTCACTAACCATGTCTAGGACGTGAAAATCCGCTAAGATAGTTAACTTTCCTACGTGAACAACTACATCCTTAATCATTCCAACCGGGTGGGCAATACTTCCATCCGCTAGACCTATCAATACCTCCGTCTCCTCTAACTTTCCTAGCTTAAGAGTGGTGAAAAGGGATAAGGGAATCAAGTTGAGGCTTGACCCTAAATCGGCTAGTGTGTCGAAAGCTTCGGATCTTCCTATCTTACAAGGCAAAACAAATATACCCGGATCATCAAGCTTTTTAGGCAACCTATTTTGAACGAAGGCGGTCCCATTTTTACCTAGTTTGAACTTCTCACATTTTTCTAGGAGGGCACTATAGTAGGGAGCACGAGCTAAGACATCAATAACGGGGCGTTCAAGGTGAAGTTCCTTGAATTCATCGTCAAGGTGTTGTGTAGAAGGTGTTTCAACTATACTTTTGACCGGTTTTATATCGGGTGTTTTACTTGATTGGTCCTTTTGAAGAATTTGGCTTTGTTTGAAACACGTGCTCGTTGATTTAACCGAGTAGTATTGCGGACAAGAAGTGGGTGACGAAACTGATGATATGGAATTAACGTTTAGTTTCGGATTCTTGACCGTGTCGCTTGGGAGTGCTCCCATTTCTCTGTCATTGAGAACTTTCAACAATGTATCAATTTTAGTGGTCATCTCGCTTTGCTTTTGTTTGAAATCGGCTTCAAACTTAGATATGCGAGCTTCTTGAGATGCCATAAACTTGGACATCAATCCTTCAAGATTGTTGGCACTACTATAGTTGTTAGAAGGATTGTTGTTGAAAGGACGGTTGGAGGGTGGACCGTTTGGTTGGTAACGATTAGGCGGATTGGAAGAATTGGCTTGATTTTGTTTCCACATAAGGTTTGGGTGATTTTTCCAAGAGGGGTTGTATGAATCACCGTAAGGGTTTGGCTTGGGTTTGAAAGTGTACCACTTATCTCCCGCTTCGTCGGTACGCGAGGATGCGTAGTCCGTAAAAGCTGTTCCGGGGAGTTCCACACAATCACGAGTGTCATGGGGACCACTACATAATTCGCATGAAGAAGTGATTTTGTTCACTTGGCTTGAAGGCTTAGGAGCTTCGTAAGATTGCATGAGAAACTTGACTGGGTCCTCAAGTTCCATGATCCTACGGTCGGGAGTGCTAGAGTTGTTTGAAGGCAAAGATATTGCCTTGACCGTTTTGTTCAAATCACGGGGATCATTCCAACTTTCGTTGTCATAGAGAGCAAGATCTTCTATGAGTTCCCATGATTGTTCCGCACTTAGATCACGTAGCTTACCACCGGCCGATTGATCAATGGCTCGCCTCGTGGAGAGATCGATATGGTCATAAAAGATTTGGACTTGGAGCCAAAGATCTATGCCATGATGAGGGACTTTTTGGAGTAAGTCCTTGAAACGAGTCCATGCTTCATAAAGGGTTTCACCTTGACGTTGTTGGAACATCAAGATGTCATTTCTATGCTTGGTAGTTCTCCTCGGTGGGAAAAATTGAGCAAGGAAACGAGTGGTGAGATCATCCCATATGGTGATGGATCCCGCGGGTAAATGTTCAAGCCATTGACTAGCTTGATCACGTAGAGAGAATTGGAATAGGCGTAATCGGGTTGTCTCTTTAGTTGCAACATCTAGGTCTATGGAATCTACAATTTTTAGGAAGTCCTTAAGATGTTGATTAGGATCTTCGGAACGAAGTCCATGGAATGCACATCCGCTTTGCACCAACCGGATGGTGTCGGATCGCAAGGGGTCACATTGGCTCCGGTGAGCTCAATAGTGTTTCGATAGCCTTGGTGGCTAGGTCGGGAATACTCTCCTAAGGTTCGGGGCCTAAGAGGTTCTAGCGGTGGGTTTTGTTGTGGTGGGATGACGGGTTCAAAGATGTTCCCATCGTCCATGATGTCGGGTGGTGAAGAGTTACGAACAAAAACACAAAGAAATAAGATAGACTAAAGAGAACCTAAAAATTAAAATAAAATCTTACTAGAAAGTAATCTAGCAAGTAGACCTAATAAAAAGATATTCTAGCCTAGACAACAACTATTCCCCAGGCTGTGGCGCCAAAAAATTGATGCGTGGAAATTGCACCAGGCTTTACCTCTCGAGGGATCTCGAGAAGCTTACAACCCCCACCAGGCAGTGTACTTGATCGATGTAGTATAATATAATGACAAGTACCGGGGGATTGATCGTTCAGCTAGGAATAGTGTCGCTAGGATTAGAAAACCTAAAAACTAGATCTAGAGATGAGGGATGATTCTTTTTGTATATCTTTATATTTTCTAGGAAAGCAAGTAAAAATCTCGGGTTTGAAGGATTAGGGCGGAATTAGTTGCTAGTCAACTAACCCAATACTAAGATGCAATCAAATAAAGTACTAGAAATGAAAATAAACTAAATTATACTAAGGTTGTGAGCAATATATGGGAGAAATGTGTTTACTTAGATTTCACTACTCCCTAGATATCTTTTACACGTTAATTACTTGTTATAGTTGTGTGGATGACGGATTGTATTCCTTAATACCATTCATGGGGTGGCGTACTTACTTCCCCAATCCTATTAGTGCCTACTTCACTCCTATGTCGAGCCGGCTAAAAAGCTCCTAACATGGGATCATTAGAATTTACTCATGCATTAAATACAACCAATAAAACCTAGTACACATTGGTTCATGTTTCCTAAGACGTTCAAGCATGTTACACAATGGAGATCTGCCAGTTTTCTTAAGCCTAACATTGAAATCATTCATCCAATACAACCATAAACAAGTACTCAACACATAATTAACATCTAGGTTTCATTAGATCTAAGCAAACACAAGATAAATCTAGCCTAGCATGTTGAAATCAAGACAAGCACAAGATATAGACAACCAACACATAGACATATTGATTAAATTAAGAGAACACTTATCTTAATAGCACATGAAAAGATTCAAGGGGTGAAAACCCTTGAATTTACTGTAAAATACGAGCTAGGGTTCAAAAAGTTCGGCCCTAGGGTTTCTCCACACAAGTTCCTCTCTAATGAATGAAAAATAGAAAACTATATATAGATTTTAGAAGGTGACGGCGTCAAGAACAAATGTCTGACGCCATCATCTCGCCGCTAAATAGTTCCTCGGACTGCCTAGATCTGGGTCTGACGCCGTCATGTAATCTCCTTATGCAGGCCGTCACAAAATTAACTCTTGACGCCCTTCTTGTGACGCCTTCACGTTTCTTCTGGGTCGTCATGGATTTTACTCTTGACGCCGTCATGAATTTCCTCTTGACGCCGTCATACACTGTTCTCAGCATGGAAAATTAAGTCTTTGGCGTTTTCTTCACTTTTATATTCCAAAAACGTCCGAATTGCTTCCTTTTCCAGATTTCACTCCCAAAGTACCTAAATTCACAAAATGAACGATTTAGGGCAATATTTGATCAAATAAATTCAATTCCGGGCTTAAATGACCTCCTAAAAGTGGTTCATTTTTCGCCTCATCAGATTCTTTTTTAAGTTTTGGTGCATCTTTATTATAAGTTACTGCATCATAGTTAATAGTTTAGTGCATCAACTATGTTGCAGTAACTTATAACCTTAATGCACTAAAATTTAAAACTGTGACGCAGTAACTTTTATAATTGTGATGCATTAACTTTATAACTGTGATGCACTAAAAAATTTTGGCGGGAAAAAAAAAATTTTTTGCCCCAAAAAATTTTTTTTTGGCGGGATTTTTTTTTTTTTTTTTTTTTTTGGGGGGGGGGGGGGGTGGGGGTGGGGTGACATGTGTCATATGATGTGGCATAGGGGTGACACATGTCGCCCTAACAATCCTTCCTACACTTTTTATTATAAGACCCTTTTTATTTTAACCCATACCTATATATATATATATATATATATATATATATATATATATATATATATATATATATATATATATATATATATATATATATATATATATATATATATATATATAGGGTAGGGATCCAGTAAGAAGAAAAACTAAAATAGGAAGAATAAGAAGGATTTCTAGCCACATATTTCATATAGGAGGGAGAATTTTAAGGGGAGATGCATCCATTTTTGTAAATGCATCTGAAATGAGTCGTTATGGTTTCTTCTTATCATTCTTATTTTAAGTTTTCTTCTTATTTGATCCTAACTCTCTCTCTCTCTCTCTCTCTCTCTATATATATATATATATATATATATATATATATATATATATATATATAAGGAAGGGATCAAGTAAGAAAAATAATTAAAATAAGAAGGGTAAAAAGTAATTCTAGCCACACATTCCAAATTAGGAGGGAAATTTGAAGAAAGATGCATCCACTTTTTGTAGGTGCATCTGAAATGTGTGCTTGTTGTTCTTTTCAGAACCAAATAAATTGCGAGAACTGCGAGAACCACTTTTTGTAGGTGCATCTGAAATGTGTGGTTGTGGTTCGGCTACAAGGACACCTTCCTTGCCCTACTCCACTCCCCGAGCACCGAACTCGAGATTTTTCTTCACTAAGTCAATAACCTCCCTTATGGCGGAGAAAACCGTACACACCAAATGCTTACACCAATTAACGACACAAAGCAAGATTTTGAGTCCTAATTGTAACTAGAACCAATCTCACACCAAATAGCACACCACAACTTCTTCACACCTTTGACTTCTTCAATATATCTTCACACCACGAGTATCTTCACACCTTCACAAAATTCTTCACGACTTCAATGTCTTGCAATCTTCACAACTTCAAAGCACCAATGTCTTCACAACTTCAAACCAATAATGTCTTTGCACCTTCAAGCCACTAGGGTCTTCACAACTTTAATCTACTAATGTCTTCAAATCTTCTCCACTTGAAAGCTTCACTTTCTTCACAACTAATCACTATTGCCACTCTCTCTTATCTTCACTAATATCCAACGCTACTTCTTCACTTCAACTTTCACTACACACTTACAACAATTCTAGATTCTACAACTAAATCTAGCAAACTAATACATACACCTTATTCACCAAAGTATGAAAGATCAATAAGATGAAACAACCAAACAACTTAGATAGCAAGATGATACTAAGTTGTAATACTTCTAGTAGAAGTATTCTTCTCTTTGCACTTGAGTGTTGAGGCTTGAATCACTTTGAAACAAAGATCAAAGTATATAAGATCAAAGGATTTTTGAGAAGATGGAGAGGGATGTTTAGATCAGAAAGTTTTTAGTGCAAAAAGGTAAGAAAATTTCGTGGGATGAACCAGTATTTATAGGGAGAAAAATATTGTTTGGGAGCGTGGCCGGTCCCCTTAATTAGGGGGCGGTCCCCTTAATGATTAAGGGGGCCGCCTAGTATAATTAAGGGGGCCGCCCTCCTGAACGTTGGATTTTCTTGTCCTTTTGTGAGAGGAATTTTTCTGGATTAGATTTGCCATTTTTGGATAAAATTTTGAATTCACAAATTTGTAATGAATAAAACATATTCTTTTAATTCCACAAATGTTTTACAAAAGATATAAAATGTTTTGTAACATTTTATAATTATCTAGTGATTAACAAAAATGTTCCTTTGATCTTGTAATACGTTAGACACTTTGTTTATTCATATCTTAAGTGATTTAATGGTAAAGATGAGTATTTACTACTAAATACTTGTTTATGTCATAATCTTTGGTTTGATGAGTTTTCGTTTTGTGATTATCAAAACATAGAGATATCGAAAGATATGAATAACGTTTTTAGTCATTTATTTATATCAACAGAAGGGCAAATTGTACTATCTTGAAGAAGAAAGACCGGCTGAAGCACACAACATGAACGGGAGTTCTTTATCGTGGTTATGGCATCGTAGATTAGGTCACTTGTCGTTTGATTATTTGAAAAAACTGAAACCTGAATTATTCTCGAATAATAAACAGTTTGATTCTAATTGTGATGTGTGTGAATTGGCAACAAGCCATCGGTTTTCATATTCCCCAAGTGAATAAAACATCTATTCCCCTCATGAAGATTCACTCCGATGTGTGGGGTCCGACACGAATAACTACTCATAATGGCTATCGTTTTTTTTGTTACTTTCATTGATGAATTCTCTAGAATGATTTGGATCTCTCTGTTAAAACATAAAAATGAAGTAATACATGCTTTTAAGGAATTGTACAAGCTGATCAAATCTCAATACAATTGTGAGGTTAAAATCCTCCAATCTGATAATGGAGGAGAGTATGTAAATAGAGACATGGAAGTTTTTTGCAGGGAGAACTCTATTAGACACCAAACGTCATGTTCAAATATGCCTCAGCAGAACGGGCTCGCGGAGAGGAGGAATAAACAAATACTTGAAATTGTGCGAGCCTCGTTCTTCGTCATGAAAATTCCACGCCAATACTGTGGAGAGGCGGTAAGAAATGCTGCGTATTTGATGAATAGAACTGATGAGGCGAAAAATGATCCGTTTTTAGGGGGTCATTTAAGCCCGAATCTGAATTTATTTGATCAAATATTGCCCTAAATCGTTCCTTTTGTGATTTTAGGTACTTTGGGAGAGAAATCTAGAAAAGGAAGCAATTCGGACGTTTTTGGAGCATAAAAATGAAGAAAACGCCAAAGTCTTAATTTTCCATGCTGGGAACAGTAGGTGACGGCGTCAAGAGCAAATCCTTGACGGCGTCGAGAGCAAATTTCACAAATTTCCATGACGACCCAGAAGAGTTTTGACGGCGTCACATTGGAAGGGCGTCAAGAGTAAAAGAGTCATGACGGCCTGGAAACATATAAGTCTTGACGGCGTCAGAAGTAGATCTAGGCAGTCCGAGAAGAGTTTTGGCGGCGAGGTGACGGTGTCACAAGATTACTCTTGGACGCCGTCAAACCTATTTTTCTATATATAGTTTTCTAATTTTTCACATTTAAAAAGAGAGAAGTTTTGGGAGAAACCCTAAGTACGATTTTGGTGTAACTTTACAGGTTTTTCAAGGGTTCCAACCCCTTGATACCTTGCATGATTAATCAAGTTAAGTGTTCTTCTAATTCAATCAATATGTCTATGTGTTGGTTGTCTATATCATGTTCTTGTCTTAATTCTATCATGCTAGGCTAGATCTCCTTTGTGTTTGCTTAGATCTAATGAAACCTAGATATTGATTATGTGTTGATTACTTGTTTATTCTTGTTGTGGATGAATGATTTATATGTTAGGCTTAAGAAAACTGGCAGATCTCCAATTGGTAACATGCTTGAACGTCTTAAGAAACATGAACCAATGCGCACTAGGTCTTTATTGGTTGTATTTAATGCATCAGCCACTGTTTACAATCCCTATAGTTGTGCTGGGCATGGTGTAGGAGGAGATAAGAGCTCACAGAATTGGGGAGTTATGTGTGCCACCCCATGAATGGTATTAAGGAATACGATCCGTCATCCATGCAATTATAACAAGTAATTAACGTGTAAAAGATATCTAGGGAGTAATGAAATCTAAGTAAACACATTTTCTCCAATTACTGCTCACAACCTTAGTATAAATTAGTTTATTTTCATTTCTAGTATTTTATTTTGATTGCATCTTAGTATTGGGTTAGTTGAATAGCAACTAATTCCGCCCACTCTTCCAAAACCCGAGATTTTAATTTGCTTTCTAAAAAATATAAAAACACAAAAAGAATCATCCCTCACCTTTAGAACTAGTATTTAGGCTTTCTAATCCTAGCGACACTATTCCTAAGCTGAACGATCAATCCCCCGGTACTTGTCACTATACTATACTACAACGATCAGGTACACTGCCTGGTGGGGGTTGTAAGCTTCTCGAGATCCCTCGAGAGGTAAAGCCTGTTGCGATTCCCACGCATCAAGTTTTTGGCGCCGCTGCCGGGGATTGTCTATCCTTACATTTATTTCTCATCTTTCGTAAAAGAGTGCGGCACCATCAAGTTTTTGGCGCCGCAGCCCGGGGAATAGTTATTGTCTAGGTTAGAATTTCTTTTTATTAGGTCTACTTGCTAGATTCCTTTCTAGTAAGATTTTATTTTTATTTTTAGGTTTTCTTTAGTCTATCTTCTTCTTTGTGCCTTTGTTTGTAAAACCATTTTCATTTGTCTCCATGGCGGGTGAAATTCCATTTAGATCATTAACAAATGAAGAACAATTAGTTTACTCAGATAGATTTGCTTCCTGTTGCTCCAATGAATTTTTAAGTGATCTTAGATATATACAAGAGGAGATGGGTGTAAAGTTTAATAGGTTTGATGAGTTATGCGCATGTGTGGCCTATATTAAACAGTCATTGCTAGGATCAATTCCTTTTAGTAAGACCCTTTGGAAAATTTTTGAGGAAAGCCTCCTAACCGTGAACCATGAGTTCAATGAATTGATGGGTTTGTATACATCACAACTTGAAGAAACAATTATGGAGGATTTAGCCGAGCATGATCATATTGAGCAAAAAGACCTAGGTTTTATGATCTATGACTTGGAATCTCAAGGAACACATGATGAGGATATAGATGATATTGAGATAAGGAAGGATGAGGTAAATAACATAAACCTACAAAGTACCCCACAACTCCCATCATCATTTGAGGAATACACACCACCCGTGACTTACCCGGATGAAGTAGAAAAGACTTTAGGAACCCCAATAGAGGTAGAACCTTTGAACCAAACACGACTAGAGGATATAGGTTTGAATACTTATAATGATAACCTTACTCTTAGTTTTAGGGAAGTTCCTAGTTTTGATGAACCGGAGCCTCAACCAAAACCGTTACCTAATCTTCCATCCTTGGATGTGAATTTAGGAATTGAGATAGGTTCCGATCCACCCATCAAACCATATAGTCCGGGTAGTCTTAGGATAAAGTTAGTGGACTCTAAGCCTTGTAGAGAGGAAGCCAATATAGGAGTGGAAAATAACCTTACATGCTTACATCACCCATTTATGATTGATCACAAGAAACATTATGGGTTTAAACCGGGTTTATTAGGTCAAGATGGATTCCCAACTAGGAGTCTCTTGAAGTTGATAGAAAATGATCCCTTTCTAGGAGAAAATCTTAATCCACCTATTAACCCGATTGAATTTGTTAAGGTTATGATGATAGAAGCACACCCCTTTGAGCATATAATTCATCCACCACTCTTACCTCACGTGGCATATTTTCACCCTAAGGGTGTGTATCGCTACTTCCACCCGCACTTAATCCTAAGTGTAGGGAAAACCTCCCCTATTTCCGTTAAATAAGGGAAGAGTCAGGCTCGTGACTCGAACAAAAACAAGCGCTTCTTGGGAGGCAACCCATGTTTTGTGTGTTTTTATTTGTTTGTTTGTTTGTTTGATTTTATTTGTTTCCGTATGCATGTTTTATTTTTATTGTTTGTGGCTCATGTTTCAAAGTAAATTGTGAAAATGCTTTATTTTGTTTTTAACTTCGTCTTAATTGCATTTAAAGGTATTTTGCAAAAGATAAGTGTAAGGGAGATCCAAATTTGTTTAAGAACGAAATTGAGCATGAACCACAACAATATTAAATGGACATGTGTATTAGTACTTGTTAGAGTCAAATGCTTGTATCGAGTCGTAATGATGTTTTGCAGGATTTTCCAGGAAGTAGGACCAAGTTTTTCCAGAAATTTAACATAAGAATTTCTGTAGGTCCATTCTGACGGCGTCAGGAGTTTACTCTTGACGGCGTCAGGAGTAAAAATCTGGAAATTTTACCGGTTTTGTTTTTCTAACGGAGTCTTATGGTTTTTGTGAATTATTAAGTTTTATAATCTCCAGGAGATCTGCAAACTTCATTCCACAAGCATTATATCTTATCTTGTTTTTTAGGATTTAGAAACTTATATAAGATGCCGCCGATTTTACGCGAGGTTGTCTTGTCTATTTTGTCAGGTTTTACAGGTTATGTATGACAAGAAGATGATTTATATTCTGGAAGGGAAGCTTTGATTGTTCATTTTCTTGGAGGAAGATTTAACCTGGCCATCCTATTATCCATACCGAGCGAATCAGGGGAGTATTTGATTTCATTCTCTTTACTTTTTCACTTTTACATTCTTTACTTGAACATTGGGGACAATGTTCATCTTAAGTGTAAGGGGAGGGTAAAAAGATGATACCTTACATATGCACTTTCGCTTGAGTTTGTTTTGTTTGATGGTAGATGTGTAATAAAACTATGAGAAATACTTGTTAGTGCAATTTTAGCGCCAAATTTAAATTTTTTTTACAACATTTAGGAGTGAAACTTTAGCCATAGCAAGCGTCTCATGGATAGGAGATTGTATGACTAGCACATAACCGTATATTCAGAAAAATTTTCCACCCAAAAATGTGAGGTTCGCCTTTAGATTTGATAGGAAAAGCATTTACTATTAGTGCTTATGAGTGTACCGGTAGCATTTAGATTCTAGAACTTGCGTTAGTGATGCATCCCGAGACCGCTAGTGAGACTACATTCGTGTGGTAGGATTTACTACATGATAAGAGGCATTAGGATCACCCTTGTGTTAAACCCGTATTATGATTACTTGACCATTTAAGTCATATTACTTGGCTAGTTAAGTCAACTAATTTTTCCCACACCCTTAGCGTTGTACTCATTTTTAGTACACGAAACCCCTAGTACACCCCTCCGAGCCTATCTTTTCGTTTCTAACTTTAAGCATTTTACTTAAAGGAAGAATTTGTTACACCCCACTTAAATGTACAACCAAATCGCCTTAGCCTTCCGTGTATGCGCTCATTTTTAGTGCATTGTTGTTATTTGTTAAACCCTAAGTTAACTATCTAATTGATTACATGGTTGCTAAGTCGAGTCATATCGTTGTACATATTGTTTTGGGACGATTGGGACTCATGGGTGAGTACTTATTTTATTGAGTAATGGGGAAGAACATCATTTATTACCCCCATATGTACGTTAATCTTAAAAGTGCTCCAAGTGTTTTGATTTTCTTAATTCGAGTCATTAGATTAGTTAAATGTAAAGTATGTAAAGATTCAAGTGTAAGGGGAATTCTCATCCCCTATGATGTATTATTTTGGATGGTAGGGTAAGAGTGTATGCAAAAAAAAAAAAAAAAAAAAAAAAAAAAAAAATCGAAAAAACAAGAAAAAAAAAATAGAAAAAGAAAAAGAGAAAAAAAACATACGGACTACCATCACTTTTTATTCTATGTTCATTTTATGTTTCTGTTATTTCTCATTTATTAGCTTAAGTCGAGTCTAGTCTTGGCTTAGCAACGCCATCTTGTACATGTAATTAACTAAGATTGTTAACTCGCCACCAGTAAAACTTCCTTTATCCAACAAAACCGTGTATTTCATATCCCTACACCTAACGTTACAACCCTTTAAAAGACCTCTTTGATAGTTTATCCTAGGTGCTTACGCCATGTGGTGGAGGTTTGATCCTTTCCCAAGCCTATGGTAATCTATTTTGCTATGACAGGTAGTGAGAGATATCTTCCGTTTCCATATTGTAATTTACACTTTATTACACCCGAGAGATGTGAGTATCTAAACACTATTTGTGAGGTGCTTGTGTATGACCTACGTGCTTGTCTATTGGTCTTTAGTGGAATGATTATTTGTTGTAATTACTTTTATATTAGTGTTAAATGACCCCTAACTTGTCTTTTGAGTAGAATAAAAGCGCATTTGCTTGAGGACAAGCAAATCTCAAGTGTAAGGGTATATGATGAGGCGAAAAATGATCCGTTTTTAGGGGGGTCATTTAAGCCCGAATCCGAATTTATTTGATCAAATATTGCCCTAAATCTTTCCTTTTGTGATTTTAGGTACTTTGGGAGAGAAATCTGGAAAAGGAAGCAATTCGGACGTTTTTGAAGCATAAAAATGAAGAAAACGCCAAAGTCTTAATTTTCCATGCTGGGAACAGTAGGTGACGGCGTCAAGAACAAATCCTTGACGGCGTCGAGAGCAAATTTCACAAATTTCCATGATGACCCAGAAGAGTTTTGACGGCGTCACATTGGAAGGGCGTCAAGAGTAAAAGAGTCATGACGGCCTGGAAACATATAAGTCTTGACGGCGTCAGAAGTAGATCTAGGCAGTCCGAGAAGAGTTTTGGCGGCGAGGTGACGGCGTCACAAGATTACTCTTGACGCCGTCAAACCTATTTTTCTATATATAGTTTTCTAATTTTTCACATTTATAAAGAGAGAGTTTTGGGAGAAACCCTAAGTACGATTTTGGTGTAACTTTACAGGTTTTTCAAGGGTTCCAACCCCTTGATACCTTGCATGATTAATCAAGATAAGTGTTCTGCTAATTCAATCAATATGTCTATGTGTTGGTTGTCTATATCATGTTCTTGTCTTAATTCTATCATGCTAGGCTAGATCTCCTTTGTGTTTGCTTAGATCTAATGAAACCTAGATATTGATTATGTGTTGATTACTTGTTTATTCTTGTTGTGGATGAATGATTTATATGTTAGGCTTAAGAAAACTGGCAGATCTCCAATTGGTAACGTGGTTGAACGTTTTAAGAAACATGAACCAACGCGCACTAGGTCTTTATTGGTTGTATTTAATGCATGAGCCACTGTTTACAATCCCTATAGTTGTGCTGGGCATGGTGTAGGAGGAGATAAGAGCTCATAGAATTGGGGAGTTATGTGTGCCACCCCATGAATGGTATTAAGAAATACGATCCGTCATCCATGCAATTATAACAAGTAATTAACGTGTAAAAGATATCTAGGGAGTAATGAAATCTAAGTAAACACATTTTCTCCAATTACTGCTCACAACCTTAGTATAAATTAGTTTATTTTCATTTCTAGTATTTTATTTTGATTGCATCTTAGTATTGGGTTAGTTGAATAGCAACTAATTCCGCATACTCTTCCAAAACCCGAGATTTTAATTTGCTTTCTAAAAAATATAAAAACACAAAAAGAATCATCCCTCACCTTTAGAACTAGTATTTAGGCTTTCTAATCCTAGCGACACTATTCCTAAGCTGAACGATCAATCCCCCGGTACTTGTCACTATACTATACTACAACGATCAGGTACACTGCCTGGTGGGGGTTGTAAGCTTCTCGAGATCCCTCGAGAGGTAAAGCCTGTTGCGATTCCCACGCATCAAGAACACCGTCAAGGGTTATAGAGTTTAAAACTCCACTGCAACTGTTACACGAACAACTAGATATTCCGATGGGGTCCAATCTCGAACCACGCGTATTTGGGTGTGCAACATACGTACACTCTAATACTGGAAAAAAAGAACCACGAGCAATAAAGTGTATGTTTCTAGGTTACACCGACTTTAAAAGGGGTACCGATGTTATGACCCGAAAGACAGAAAAATGTACATTACTCGTGATGTTAATTTTCATGAAAACACATCCTATTTTGCCAATGCATATTCCCCTCAGGGGGAGAGGTCGGATGAGGGTACCATGCCCGATACAGAAAAAGATAGTGGACTGGTTGATGGACTCGAAGAGGTAGATGGGCCAGAAATAATCAAAGAGGAAGACGAGACATATGGGCCAGAAACGAATGCAGATGGGCCAAATGCAGATGAGCCGTAAAATCTCGAGCAAGATAGTACAACGAGCCCAAGCCCATCCTATACCGTGCCGGATCCTATGTCACCACAAGGTACATTAAATAACGAACACTCTAACGTTTTTCATGAGAATGTCGATATACAGGTAACCCGAGAGACGAGATATCTAGTGAGAAAAAATAGAGGGATACCACGGAAGCAATACCAACCGGACTTTACATCAAAATTGAAGTACCCAATAAATCACTATGTGTCCACAGATAAGTTGGCCGAACCAAAAAGACACATGGTGGAAGAGTTGGCCGCTGTTATCATTCCGAAATACATACAAGAAGCTATGAAACATCCAAAGTGGAAAAAGGCAGTATATGAATTGCTTTAAAACGAAATCGAACGTGGGACGAAACGATACTCCCGCCGGGTAAGAAAACCGTAGGGTGCAGGTGGATCTTCACAGTCAAACTGGATTAGAATGGAAAGGTAGACAGGTATAAGGCCAGATTAGTCGCTAAGGGATATACACAGAAGTACGGCGTTGACCATTGGGATACTTTTGCACCGGTGGCGAAAATAAATACCATTAGAATCCTGGTGTCAATTGTTGCAAATAGAGACTGGCCGCTTAAACAATTCGATGTGAAAAATGCTTTTTTAAATGGCTACCTGGAAGAAGAAGTGTTTATGGATCCCCCACCCGGAATGAATTATGGTGACAAGGTATGCAAGTTGAATAAGGCGTTGTATGGACTTAAACAGTCCCCGAGAACATGGTTCGGAAGGTTCTCAAAGTTCATGAAAAATGTTCGTTATAAACAATCAGATGCTGATCATACATTATTCGTAAAGAATCGTGGGAAGAAGACAACTGCTCTGATTGTGTATGTCGATGACATGGTAGTGACTGGCAATGATCCGGATGAAATAAACAAACTACAAGAAATATTGGGCAAGGAATTTGAGCTGAAGGACCTTGGAAACTTGAGATATTTCTTAGGCATTGAGGTGGCAAGGTCCAAACATGGAATTACAATGTGCCAACGGAAGTATGTTCTTGATCTCCTTGCCGAGACCGGTATGTTAGACTGTCAACCCATCGACACCCCTATTGAAGTAAACCACAGGTTGACTCTCCTGACAGGTCAAGTACCCACGAACAAAGAACGATATCAAAAATTAGTCGGAAAACTAATATATTTATCGCATACACGCCCTGATATTGCATATGCGGTAAGTGTAGTTAGCCGGTTTATGCACGCTCCAAATAAAAGCCACATGAGAGCTGTATATAGAATCCTTCGCTATTTGAAGTCTTCACCAGGAAAGGGACTGTATTTTGCGAAAAATGGAAAGCTAGAAGTCATGGGATATACTGATGCAGACTGGGCTGGAGATAAGTCTGATGGTAAGTCCACTTCAGGGTATTTCACTTTTGTGGGAGGAAATTTAGTGACTTGGAGAAGTAAGAAACAAAAATTTGTGTCTCGTTCAAGTGCAGAATCAGAATTTCGGGGCATGGTTCATGGAGCGTGTGAGTTGTTATGGATAAAACGGGTGTTAAGGGATCTTAGCATTGGTATAAATGAAGCTATGAACCTTTATTGCGATAATCAAGCGGCTGTGAAAATTGCAAACAATCCGGTTCAACATGATCGAACAAAACATGTTGAAATTGATCGTGATTTTATTAAAGACCGCCTCGAGAAGAAGACGATTAATTTGCCGTTTTTTAATTCGAAGGAACAGCTAGCGGACATGCTAACTAAGGCAGTGCATGCAAGGTTATTTAGCGACTCTCTGGACAAGCTGGGAATGATCGACATCCATTCACCAGCTTGAGGGGGAGTGTTGGCGAGAGTGAAGATCGGAAGGAATCAATCTATCTTTGTGTAGTATTGACAATATCAATTATACAGTGTAATTATAGGGTGTAGTTAATTGCGTATCTCTTTCTAGTTTAGATTATTTTTTCCTTGTGTACAAACGCCTATATATGCATGTATATCTCTTGTAATGAATATAGAAAACAATCCTTCAAACGTATTACTTGATTACACATATGTGTTATTGAGGTGCACGACTGTCTTGTTTAATCTTTTGCACGTAATGTTATAGTTCTTGTAAACTAATAACCTAAAAAAAGCTAAACCCACTTGATGCAATCAAATGACGAGGGCTGTTATTGTTTGTGTGTAGAAAGTTAAAACCAACTTCGATCTTCATGATTCCTCTTCCTTATTCTTGTTACAAGGTAAGGTGGTGTGATTTTTTGTATGGTTAAAGTGTAATTAATTTTAAAATGATTATTGGTGTAGGACATTATTGATCATATTCATTATGTAGATTCATTATACATAGCGTATTGTTTTTTTCTTTTCTATTGGCTGCTGATCTAAATCTCTGTGGGTTAGATAGCTTAGTTACTCCATGCTTGCATAAAGTTTATTTTTGGTCAAGGTGTAGATAGTTATTGTTAGTCCATGCTTGCGTAAAGTTTATTTTGGTCGAGGTGTGCAGTCGTGTTATTGAGAATATTGAGAGTGCATATGTGTTTTTACATGTTTTTGTGTATTTGATGTCTTATGTGCATATGTGTTTTTGCAGTTTCGAAATTTAAATGCATTGAAAGTGTATATGTGTTTTTAGTCTGATATAAAGATATTTTGTGTTTGGTTCTGATTTAAGGGTGCACTTGTAAAAACACATATGCACTCTCAAAATGGTCTCTTGTGAACAAGTCAGAAATACATTGTGTATATGTATTTTGTTACATGTTATGATTAAATAATTCGTTTATTAATTGGTTATGGTTACAGGTGCGAGTATGATGAGTGATGCCAAGAGTGCACATGTGTTTTGTACATACTATCTAGTGAGAAAATAGTTATAATAAAGATGTAAAGAGTAAAGACACAAGCCATAATAAAAACACAAGCGCATCAAGTTGCGAGAAGATTAGTAGACACGACTATACATCAACGAAACTTTCATTTATTCTTTACTTTTAGAATTTTGTATTTGAATTGTATATGACATGATTTTTAATTTCTTGTATAATGTTTTTGTTTTGAAATATATACAATACATGTAAAATATTTATGTTTGTCATTCACTGCACTTGTGTAAATATTTTTGACCAAAATATAGAAGTTTAAGCAATTGAACAATAAAAATATATGTAATTTTCCCATGTAAAAAAACACATATGCATCTTGCCTTTTGAAATGCAAGAAAAATAATTATTTCAAAAAAAAAAAACAAAAACAAAAAAAAAAAAAAGAATTTAAGACCTCAAAAAACGTTTTATTAAAAAAACTAAAAAACAAAAAAACAAAAAATGTAATTTTACTCTTATACCCTTTTAAAATAAATAATAAAAATAAATAATCAAAAAAATCTGATTGGTTAATGATGGTTCTCGCAATTTATTTGGTTCTGAAAAGAACCCCACCTATATAGGGTTGCGTTCTATGCAGTATCAATATTAGATACAGTACTTTACAGTACTCATTTAAACCAATAGAAATTTAGTATTAACAAAAAAATTATTTAATTGAAAAGGGAATAATAGTCAAACATATTTTTAATTCCTTTTTGAATTTTTTTTAATTAAAAAACGGTTTTAAATTCCTTTAATTTTCAGAATTATTTTTAATTTTTTTTAGTATACATGTTTTCAGGAAAATGAAGTGCAAGGATGTTTTTTTTTTTTTTTTTTTTTTTTTTTTTTTTTTTTTTTTTTCCTTTTCCTTTTAAATATTGCAAATTTACATATGTTTCATGTGTACAATTGTTTATATATCAAACTTGTTTTACTTAAAATTGTAATTGCACATATGTTTCTAGTGTACGTTTTTTAATCATCGAAATTTAGAACAAAAAACATAAACATAGACATACACATGTAGCCTCTAAATTTATAACAAACCAAAAACATAAATATTATACACGAAATTTGATATCAAATGAAGTACAATCCAAATACAAAATGCATCTTGTTAAATACAGATGTGCACGTCATTCAAAAACATGTGTGCACTCTTCTAAAAACATTCGTGCACGCTACACTCTCTCGGTAAATTCATTAAAACATATGAGTTCCTTTCCAAGACACATATGCACTCCTTATATTTGTCATGGTCTCCATCTTTATCAAAGATGTTCAATACCTGAAATTACAAAACAATGTTATTTATTTTATCAGAAACAACTAGCAAACACATTCATAATTAGAACATATATGCATACATCTTTCCTTGACTTTATTTCGGTTTCAAAACACATATGCACTCTTCACTTTCTCATCAAATTCATTAGAACATACGTACACGCTTTCCAAGAATGTATGTGCATGTTGGGCTTTCTCATCAAATTTATGAGAACATATGCGCGCACTTTCCAAAAACATGTATGTTTGCGGTGTCCACGTTGCGCTTTCTCGTCAAATTTAATAGGACATATGTGCACGCTTTCTAAAAACATATGTGCACGATGCACATTTATTGTAGACATTTATGAATTCTAAGCAAATGGTCCTTTTTCTATTTGGTCTGTCGTATGACATGGTCCATTTGGTTTGTCCTTTTTCCATTTGTTTTAGTTTATAGGACTGTTTGGGTTAGTGGTATTGTCTATAGTTTATAGGGTTGCTTGGGTTACTCGTATTTTGTAAGTTTCGTCCAAGTTTTTTTTGGCATAACTTGATATAAATAAAGATTGTGCATATACGTGTTATGCTATAGTTGTTATGGTTATAGATTCGTTTGGTTGTCATGGGTCACGAATTATAGTCCGTCACATATATGTTTTGTTAAAGTTTTATTTTATTAACTAGTTTTACAATTAATTTAATATGTCATAATTTGATATAACAAGTTGTTATGTTTAAAAATTTAGTTGGCATGTGCGTAACAAAATAAACGATAATAAAATCGAAATTCTATCAAGAACGCTACTAACAAAATAAACGTTTATAGACAAAAATAGTGACCTCGAAATTCGAAGTTCGCGTTGGTGTTGATGCTTCGAATCAAGGAAACCTGCAAACAAAAAAAAGCACATTAAATAAATAGCAATTGTAAAACAGAAAACATTTTGGTAATAGAAGTCCCCAAAAAATCAAATATAACTAAACCAAAAAGTTTTTCCATATAAGGAAACAAATATAGAAAAACCAAAGAAAACAAAAACAGCACCTTGTCAACACGAATCTTTGCATCAATGGTATTATCAGTACGTCATCAAATTCAAAAAAAAATGTTGGATTTGGTGAATAAACTATCATCTAATCATACAAAGAAATATCCTTAGACATTCTAATATTTTACACCAAAAACATTTATCAAAGTTAACACATACAATAAAAAAAAAAGTAACAAACCTGGTGGACGTTATTTTTTATCATCATAAAATAAATTAGAATGATGATGAAAGAGATTACTCATCCAAATTATGGATGAATGATGGTGATAAATTGAATATGGCAAGGTTTTTATTTGGTTGAAATGAATGTTGTTTTGATTAGATCCGCTAATCACGTGAATGATGGAAATGGTTACGGTTTTCAAAAAATTGAATAAAAGCAAAATAACGAAATACCATCCATGCCCTTTTTTCATATATAATACTCTTTTATCCTTAACAAAATAATACCCCATCTTTAGTTAAATTGCATTTTTGGCACTTTTAATATTAGCCTTTGATCAAACTCATCCAAAGGCCTAGATTCATTTTAATGGTACTGTAAAGTACTGCATCTAATATTGGTACTGCATAGAATACAATACTATATATATATATATATATATATATATATATATATATATATATATATATATATATATATATATATATATATATAGGGAAGGGATCGGGTGCATTTTTCCTTTTTAGTGCGGATGGTACGGATGAATGTGGACCACACGATCATCCGTCCATCTCAGATTTTGATAAAAAAAAACGCGGTGGCAATATCGTAAATATCCCGTCTTTTTTCAAAAACCTTACTATCGTATTAGCTTTTTTTTTGAAAAAAATTCAAAAAAATCTGAAAAAATTAAAAAAATAAAGAGGACAACAAATAATTAAGAATCGCTGAAAAAAATTCAAAAAAAAATCGTTTTCATCGTTAAAGGTATTGTGATATTAGCGTATGATTTTGACTTTTTTAATCAGATTCTGAAACTTTTTTTTTAATAAAAATTATAATATCACAATAACTTTTTTAATATCATAAAAACTTTTTCTTAATAAAAATTGTTAATATCGCCGTAACTATCATGCTTTCTTAATATCACTCTAATATTCATACATTCTTTTTCAGTTTTTTTAATATCACCGTAAGTTTTTTTAATATCGTAATAAAAAAACAATTATATTAAGTTTTTCACTAATATCACGGTTCATTTTTACATGTAAAAAAGTTTAATATCATGTTGGTTTTACAATATCACCGTAGTTATCATGGGTTTTTAATATCACGGCTCATAATATTGTTAATATCATGGTAGAACTCATAATATGGTTAATATCACGGTAGCACTCATAATCAAAAAAACAAAAAGTTCTCAGAAAAATCTGAAAAAAATAAAAAAATGAAAGAAGATAACAATATTAAGGATCGCTCAAAAGGAAAAAAATTAAAAAAATTATTTGAATGGTGATTTGGTACTGTGATAGTTGCGTAGATCTTGACTTTTTTACAAAAAGTCAAGATCAGATCTGGATTGGACGGCCTAGATCTATCCGCACGTCCGCACTAAAACTAAACATCCGCACGTGATCCTCACTCTCTCTCTCTCTCTCTCTCTCTCTATATATATATATATATATATATATATATATATATATATATATATATATATATATATATATATATATATATATATATATATATATAGAGAGAGAGAGAGAGAGAGAGAGAGTTAGGATCAAATAGGAAGAATAATTAAAATATGAATGATAAGAAGTAACCACAACCACACATTTCAGATGCACCTACAAAAGTGGATGCATCTTCCTTCAAATTTTCCCTCATAATTTAAAATGTGTGGCTATAATTACTTCTTACCTTTCTTATTTTAATTATTCTTCTTACTTGATCCCTTCCCTATATATATATATATATATATATATATATATATATATATATATATATATATATATATATATATATATATATCCTTTTTAATATATGTTCTTATCCCAGTCCAAAAAATTTCATCTTTTTTGCTTCATTAATCATTGTGAATTTCTTAACCATCAACAAACAATTTCATTTATCATTGTGATGTTTTTATCCACTTCACAGAAATTGTGAAATGTTTACGTCAGTGAGAAAAGGTAGACGCTATGTGTGGTAATCATCACACATGTCCCTTGCAAAAGTTACTCCCTTATTAACTATGATCGAATGTAACCAGAAGACAGTAGAAATTACCTGGAAGATCTATGTCATCAAGAAAACCATCAAATGAAGTGTCTGAAATTGCTCTCCATGTTGCATCAAGGCAACTGTTAAGATACCAAACCAAAATGACACAAGTGAACGTCAAACTAGTGTACAGAAACTATTCAAGTATTGTGAGTTAAAGCAGGTTGCCTACGTCTGCAGACTGCAGATGTTTTTCCCAGTATATCTGCTGCCAGTTGGTGTCCACCGAGGAATTCTGAGGAGGTCGTAGCCATCTCGATACATATAGCGCTTTCCACCTAATATCAAAGATATCGTATCTGGCAATATATATGAATTAGATATAACAACTTATTCAACCAATAGCATCTTGAAATCAAACCCAAAAAAAAAAAAAAAAAAAAAAAAAACCTTTTCCGTTTCCTTGAAGGTGTTAAGACGTCATTAGATAGCACATAATCACCAGAGCTAACAAGTGTGTCCTGAAAATATAGCAAACGAAACACTTCAACAAGTTTTTTTTTTTTTTTTTTTTTAAGTTTAATCCACTACATCGATATACTGCAACATGTTACTTATCATCACAATTCACAAACTAGCAAGATTCTATATATAGATTAGAATGACACTAAATCCCAAAATTAACCAGGACGACGCTACAACTCTCACGGCTCTAGAAATTACAACCAAAAAAATATCCAACAATCAAAGAAGAAAATTCTGTCATCACAACCCAACAAAATACATAACCAGTAACGGCAATCACCCGATAGAAAATTAGCAAATGGTAACCAAGACACCACCCGCCAAATCCTTAAATCAAACAGTTCCGACCCATAAAAATCTATTAGCACATATCTAAAACATATCAGTTTCGAAAAACGACAGATATAGAAATAGACAAACGTTTTATCTTGCAGATTCTGTAATGCAAGAGGAGGCAAGATTGCATGATCTTGTCCAACAAATCCGATGGAAGGTCACGTCACAAACAATCTTAGCAATTACATGGTCTGCACATAAACACGAAAAATGATCACCTATAAAATCAAGCTACAAACTATCTTAACAAAAAATCTAGATAACAGAATTACCATCAACGATTGCATCTTTAGTTGATTTGATGCATAAACTGACTAATGACGGAACTTGCAGCATTTTGATCGATTTACGCCGATTTATTAACCCTAAACTGCATGGATTTGCATGAAACTTAGTTAGATTAAATACTGGTATTAAACCATACGATTTATCAAATCCAGATTGAATTTGATTGATAGTAAAAGATGTAGATCGGATTTTAAAAATATTAGAATACAAACCCTAAATGAAAAGTTGCAGATGAATTTCAGTGAAGCAGCAATTAATTACAAGGACAGTTGTCTAAGGGGTTGTTTATTTTTTACTTAATGGTCTGATTGGATACATTTCTTAATGTAGACCAAAAGTTAGGTTGTTTCTTTTTTGCTTATTTCAAAGATAGTGTCTGGTTGTAGAAGCCCTCTAGAATACCCCATGTTTACAAACAGGATCCTAAATCTAACGAAGACATATCCATCCTCCCTCAGTTCACATAATTGTTTTCTCCTTTCAAGTTCAAACTCACAGTCCCATCCCTCCAAGTCCCAAGTAAAGCTTCTTCACCACCTTTCACCGTCGGCACCTTCATGCCGGAGAACACAAACACCGGTGAACACCAATGGCTTGCGGTCCTTAACACTTTTCCATCCATGTCGATGCGGCGATGCTCCGTCCCCATCAACGACCTTTACCAACAGCGCTCCTCTAGTACTTCTCGTCAATGCACATCTCGCCGGAATTCATGTGATTACTGTTTCCCACCGGAGTTCATGTCATTTAACTAATTGTTAGTATATGGGTTTTGTTTTCAAGAGTTTGTAAATTAACTGATAAGAATTTATTACTAATGGGGAATCGAAAAAATTCAAGTCACAGACCATGAGATAATGAAACCAAAATTTATGAAACCATTGAATTTCATTGTCATCTTGTTATATTCATTTACTGTCAAATGTTATGGATTATTATTGACTTTTTGTAATTTTTATGTGGTATTTTTATTTAATGCTAAATGCAGACAAACCATTTATTCAGGAAAAAAAAGAAACAACTTTTGGTTACATAACACCAACTCAAAACAGAACTAATTTTGGTAAAAGAGCATTTAAGTAATTTGTTGTGTGTGTTATGTAATAAAAAGATTTAAATTTAATTCTTTTACCGGTTAAAGATTTGACCTTGAAACGTTTTATTGCGGGCTAAGTATATGCTATGTGAGCCCAACACTAAACGGCTATATATGCAAGCCTTTTTGAAAGATGCCAGTGGAAAATATATATGTAAAATTTTGAACTACTTAAAACTAAGTTGAGCTTTTTATGAGTTGTTCGAGTTTGGATTCAGCTTGCGATTGTCTGAATCATATATAGCATATTTATCGAACTTTGGAATGGCGCTTGGTTTGAGACTTGAGTTGCTGAATTGGGTATGGTGTGTACTATAATTTTTTGAGTTGTTTGCACTCTAGAATCGAGGTTGCGCTGTCCTAGAACTTGCAACATGAAAGCTACTTGAAAGAGTGAATCAGATTGAAGGTTAATATAGGGTGGTCGATTATAGCTTGAGTTAATCTTTTGTTTGACCAATTTTTGTGGTTTGTAGTATTAAAATTCTATCATACTTTGGGTGAGTTCATTTGAGAGATATGTTCTACCTTTTCTTTGATAGTATGAAATTTCAATTCAATGATTTTTACTACGAATGATTATAAATAATGGCCTTTAATCCAATAAAAAATTTTGAAATCAAATAGTAGACCATATCATTATCGCCCATAGAAAACCACACTCCCGAGGACGAAATCAAAACTTTGTCTTACTCTTAGATTAGTCATAGAATAAGGATTTTCATCCAAAATTAGGCGTTTGGATCCTTGATCCAATAAATTTGTAATAGTCTATTGTGACATTTCAATTATCTAGCTTCTCGCTAGTATTTATATAATTTTGCCGTTAAAAATAAATAAATAAATAAATAAAAATAATAATTATCGCCGAATTGGACAGGGTTTTCATTGGTTCGTCTTTGGTTTGAATAACATCTAGCGGGTGTTCGGGAGTGCTTATTTTTTCTGCTTGTGCTTCTGCATAAAAATAAGTAATTATATAAAAAGGTACCTTTGAACCCGTGTTTGGATTTGCTTATTTTATAAAAACGCAATATATTTGTAAAAATAATAGTTTTAAAATAAAATTTCACTCAAGTTCATTTATAATAAGTTTTAAGTTGAATATGAGAGTAAAAAGTTATTTTAATCTAATATCAAATAACTAACACAAAATAAGCAGTTTACTCGCTTTTCTACTTTGAAAAAACCAAATAAGCAAAAAAAATAAAAAATAAAATAAATAAATAAAATAAGCAATCCCAAACTCCCTTCCATCTTGAGATAATTTAATTAATACAACAACATTGACCACTTTCGGCCGCGTCATATTGGCGCTTTCGACGGGGACATGTCTCCGCCAATAACTTTCGGCGGGGACATGTCCCAACCAAAACTTCCCCGCTAACACTTAGTCGCAAAATCTTTTGGCGAGGACAAGTTTGGATTTTTGGCCGGGACTTGTGGGACCCGCAGCCTTTGGTCTGGTCAAAGATTGTCCAGCGTGGTATTACTTTTGGCGGGGACATGTCCCCATCAAAAAGTGTATCAAATTAACTAAAAAAAAAAAAAAAAAAAAGGCTAAAATAGTGATTATGTTAATTAATCACCTCTTTTAGCGGGGACATGTACCCGCCAAAAGTGTTATCCATTGTTGAGATCAACTCTTTTGGCGAGGACAAGTCCTCGCTAAAAGAGTTACACACTGTTGAGATCAACTCTTTGGCGGGGACTTGTCCATGCTAAAAGACTAAACCATATAAATTTGGTTTATCCTTTTGGCGCCAAAAGCCTCTCACCCATTGCTGCAAAATGGGTAATTTCTAGATTTTTTCCGGAGTTTTTTCAAAAAAAATAACAACCTGTTTTATGCTACAAATTTGCTAAACATATATATCCAAATTCGCTAAACGTAATCATATGTATCTAAATTCGCCAAAACGGTTCAAAAACAGTGATCACATGATTATCTATAAAACTATACATAACCTAGCTATCCGCAAATGGTCCAAAACTATACACATAATCTATTTGACGGGAATCCTAACACATATCTATACTATGGATAAACCAAGCCTAACTCCTAACCAAAAATTAAGATAAGGAGCTCCAATCATGAGGTGACATGTGTCACTTCTCAACTAACTCCAAGTCTAACTCCTAACCAAAAATTAAGATAATGAGCACTAATAATAAGGTGACATGTGTCACTTCCAACTTAAAATTCACCTTTATTTTCAATTTGAAATATCTTTTTATCTATTTATTTTTTTTGTTTTCTAATTTCACCATATTTTCTAAAATTTTGTGTTATTTAATTCAACATCCATTTTGATATCCTAGGTGACATAAATTTGGAATTATTAAGATTCATATCAAAGACTTGTATATAAATGAATCCAGAATTTGTACCCACAAAATCATAATCTGATAAGGAATGGTAAGATGAAATATAACATAGAAGCTAAAAATATACTCCGTAACATTGAAGATGAAATATCTCCTTACTGTACATAGTACACTGTTATCCTGGCTCTTGCAGCTTTCATGAGCTTGTTTCTTTCTTTTGGTCTTGTAGATACACATAGGCCAATATATCATCACCATATACGATTATCATGGTCATATATCGTCTAAAGCATCACCGGCATAGTCTAATAAATCATTGTCAATCATTGTTCTCCTAGGTGGTTGTGCATAAGGTGGTGGTGTTGAGAGTAAGATATCCGGTTTTCCATTGATTTGAAATTCAGACAGTAGAGAAGCAATGTCTGGTTTGCCACATACGGGATTGTACCTCAAGTTAAAATGCTCGAGTTTTCCTACAATAGCAGAGGTCAATTTGACTACATAGTATTTCAAGTTTGTATAAATAAAAAAATATATAAAAATAGAAATAATCACCCTTTCCAGCTTCCAAGCAGGAGCGTATAGCAGGGAATGATTGCACAGGTATCCAGTTACCAGTTGCATCAACTGAAACGAGTTTTGAAGATTCTGAAATTAACTTGGATAGAAAACGTGCAATTTGCTCTCCGCCGTTGTTATAACTGTGGAAGATTATTCAAATATGAGTACTTTTCCACCTTATAATAACAAGATTGAAAGACAAAAAAAAAAAAAGTGCTTTATCAAGATTAAACCTTAGATTGATTCGGACAAGTCTCGGCATTCTGGAAATTACATCATGTGCATGTTTAAAGCCAGTTGGATTCAGTGCAATCTGACTAACATCAAGAGCTTCGATACCTGAACTCAAGAATACTCCAAGAGATCGCCCAAAATTTCTGAGGAAACAGCACGTCAGAGTGGGAAACAATTTAACTCACTGTTAATAAATGAACCAATTTGGGTTACGTTTTATCCATATTAAGAAAAGAAAAGGCCAAACGGGTAGAAATCATTCAATACTCCTAAAATGCTTTATATTATTATTGTGATTAAGTTGAATTATTTATTTTTATTAAACTTATTGGCAAATAAATATGTTCCACATTTTTCTTTGTACAACTTACCCTACATATGTAGTCATTTAAACATGGATTATGTTTCATTGTCATTTTTTTAATCAGATTCGGCTAATACATATGTTCCACGTTTTTCGTTGTACAATTAATGTACCAACGTAGTCATTTCAGAATGGAAAGTGTTTCACTTTGGCCATTTTTGTTGTCGTAAAATTACAACATAGTTTCTCAAATTGTATGCAAAGGTCATTCTACAATTTGTCAAATATAACAGGAAAGGGACATTTTTCAGAAATTCTAATGACTAGTGTGGTACAATAAATTATACAATGACCAATGTGGTAAACATAAGAAAGAAATGATGCTCCTTTATGAAATTAGCCCATTATATTAAATATATTAATCGATTGTAATTATATATATGGTACAGTAAACTGGTTGCAGACCAGCCCAGTCAGACCCGATACGTTTTGACCCATTCTATACCCATTTTTAGCAGCCTGAAAGGCCCGCCCCTCTTCATACCTTTGATCTTATTTACCATAAAAATATTAAAATGAAGCTTATGTTTCTCGAGAAACCAACCTGGTAAGGTAATTATGTCCAATGGATAGAGATTTCAGGGGAATTTTACATGCCGCAAGAACATTTAGCAGTTCACTTGCCGTGTAATAACACATCCCACACTTTTCCAAGTATAGCTCAGTAAGAGGTGTTTCAAGTTTAGATTTCTCAGTTAAATACGGAATAAATTCCCTAAAATTATATGATGAGGTGTCAGGCTAGACAGTACATGATATATATACGAGTCTTATCGATTAAGAATGAAGAAGATTCTGACCTGATACCGGGAAACTTTAGAGGATTGTCACTTAGTTCTAAGACCTCTACATTTGGCATAAAAACCATAGCGTATCTAAGGCATTTTACATCCTTGGAATACAAATGATTGCCTCTGCAAAGAAGAAGTGCTATTGTTATGTATAGAAGTCCCATGTAACTTTATAAGAGAAGGTAAAGCTGATACCTCAATTTGAGCACACGTAACGACTTCAGGGACTTATTGTTTTGTTGATCTGAAGTTATACAGTTTATAGACCCCGGTTTAAAATGGGAAAGCCAACCGGTAATCTGAAATGTTGACAATTTAATACACAACTGACATAATAATAATAATAATAATAATAATAATAATAATAATAATAATAATAATAATAATAATAATAATAATAATAATAATAATAATAATAATAATAATAATAATAATAATAATAAAATAAATAAATAAATAAATAAAAAATCACATTGTCATATGAAAGCACTCACTTTGTTATTTGAGAGATCCAGTACTTGTAAACAAGATTCACCATTCAGCAGGGTATCAAACAACATTTTTGCAGTTTTCCCCGAAATGTTATTGTTCGAGAGTACCAATGTAGTTAAACTGCTGCAACCAAAATACAATAAATGAACATGAAACATCACCAACTATTGAGAAAACTCTCAGAAAACTATAAGTTGGCTAATGATGGAAAACAAGCAATACACACCATGCTGCTGTTAATAATGATTCGAAACCAAGAAGAGGTAAAGGACAAAGTGAGCTGTCAAGAAAATTTGAGCTCATAATGGAGAACTTCTTAATCACATCCGTTTCAAAGCCCTTCACATGCAATGACTCAAAGATTGCAGTCACAAGATGTGCAGGAAGGTTGCAACCGACAAATTCAAGTGTTGCTAGAGTTTCTTTATTTTTTTTGAGAAGCTTGCAGAGTCCATCAACCTAAAAAAACATAAAATAAAAACTAAAGAATATGAAAATAAGAAAGAAAATACAATCTCCTTCGCATGATCACTTTCTCTAAATACTGCTTATATGATCTGTCTTGAATCAGTAGCATGAAAATGATTTAAGTACTCAATTTTCTTTCTTCATCAGTGATGTATATAGTTTTCCATAAAAAGTAGCAGCGCAAGCAAGCAAAAATACCAATTACCTGATTCTCCAATGTGAGCCATTGAATTTTCAAGTATTCCAACTGACATTTCCTTAACAAATGCTGTTACACAAACGGGAAACATCAATAAATAATACACTAGATTTTGTGCAGTTAATCCTTTATTCATCTTTATATTGGGATGAAATTTAATCCGAGGAAAATTTATCTCAGCCTATAATTGGATAATATATCATCATCAAGTGGGAACTATGTTATAATATAATGGGGGTAGAATGTGTATGTATAGCAAAAAAGGTCTTATTTTAACAACACGAAAGCGAGACACCATACTTGTTCCTCGCTTAACTTACATCAATTTCTGCAACATAATGAACACTTTGGAGACTTAAACATCTGCATTTGAACAAAGCCAAGAACTAAGTTTAATACCATCTATGTGAAACCTTCCAGAAATTGATAAACTCTCGCAAAGTTTACCTGGCGTATTGACCAAATCTTTCAAAATGATATGTTAACTTTGCATAACTTTTTGATCTGCTTGCGTGCCCCTCGTAACTAATATGCTTTAACACGGAATCTGTGGAAACAGAAATAGTAAAAACAACGTTGATTAGTTAAAATCATCCTTGTTTTACTTATCAAATGGGAAAAGACAAGAGTCAAAACTATAAAATGCCTTTCTAAGCCACACAGGTTTAAATTAATGTAAGGATCAAGTAAGGTGATTAATATGAAACCTTTAAATTTAATAACATTTACTCTAGTACATAAAAACCTCCTCATCTTTTTTTATACCTATTTCCCAGTCTAGAAATATTTTCATCCTTTTTTGCTTCATTAATCATTCTCAGACCTATTGTAAAAACATCACGCATGCCCCTTAAAAAAAGTTACGCTATTAATTACTATAAATGCAAACAGAAGATAGTAGAAATTACCTGGAAGATCTACATCACCAAGAAACCCATCAAATGAAGTGTCTGAAACTGCTCTCGATGTTGCATCAAGACAGCTGTTAAGTTGCCAAACCAAAATGATACAAATGAATGAAAACAAGTAAACAGAAACTATTCAAAGATTGTTAGTTCAAACAGGTTGCTTACCTCTGCAGATGTTTTTCCCAGTACATCTGCTGCCAGTTAATGTCCACCAAGGTCTTCTGAAGAGACCTAGGTACCCATCTTGATACATATAGCACCTTCCACGCAATATCAAAGATCTCGTATCTGAAAAATTATATGTATTAGATGTAACAATTTATTCAAACAAAAACATCTTGTCACCAAAAAAAACCTTTTCCGCTTTCTTGAAGGTGTAAAGCCGTCATCAGATAACACACAATCACCAGAGCTAACAAGTTGCCTGCAATTATAGCAAATAAAACTCTTCAACGAGGTTCTCTTTTTTAAGTTTAATCCACCACCTTGATATACAAAAAGAAGTTACACTGCGTTGTTAGGCACAAACTACTAGATATACGTCCCATGAAAATATTATTTTGATTGGATATACTATTAATAACTAAAAAATTGCAAATCATGCTACAAATTACAATAAAATTAAACGCTAACGTTAACTATGACGAGGCTACAACTTCAACGACTCTAGAAATTACAACCTCGAATATTCAACAATAGAAGGAGAAAACTCCGATCCCAACCCAGCAAAACAAAATAACTACAAGGGGAATCGCAGTCAACAAAAAAAAATGACCCTAGCAACTAAGACAACACCAGCCAGCTGAATGTCAAATTTAAGTTGTTATTTCGTTACGATGTTCCCTATTGTTTCTTATATATCCGGAATATCAACGCACAACATAAAAACAACAAATATAGAAAAACAAACCTTGCATCTTGCAGATTCTGCAAAGCCAGTGGAGGCAACTCCGGTACAAGCTGATCAAACAATTCCGGAGGAAGCATGTAAACATAAGACACATTCCCCGTTTCTGCATATAAACAACAAAATAGATCAATCACACTTTACCAAGATAAAACCTAATTACATACAAAAAAAGTTAGGACTTAACAGATTTTACCATCAAGGATTGCATCTTTAATAGCATGGATACATAAACTAATCAACGACGGAACTTCCACCATTTTTGATCGATTTTTGCTTATGTGTAAACCCTAACCTGCATGAATTTGCATGAAATGAGGTAGTAAATATTTATAACTTTATGTAATATTTAGTTTGATTACTCAAACGCAGATTACTTTTGATGAAGATCGGATTTTGACAACAAAAAGTAATGGAATATAAACCCTAATTGAGAGTTGTAGATGAAATGGTGAATGTAAGTGAGCTGAGCATTTAATTGAAGTTTTTGAAAAAATTTAACCCGGACCCGAAAGATAGTAGTACTAGTACAGCAGTTAAGTGTGGGCTAAGTATGTTCTATGTGAGCCCAACACTAATAGTAGACATCTTATATATTCATGGGATGTTTGGAATAATTGCTTATTTTTCCTGCTTTCAGTTCTCCAACACTCTGTTGCCGAGTTTCTTTTTGAAAAGAAAAGAAGAGAAGTGAAGAGGAAATTGAAAAATAATCATGTTCGTGAGATTTTTTTAAAGAGAAAAGGAAAGGAAATTATGTCAAATTCCTCTTCCTAATCTTCTTCCCAAATTGGGATGATTTGGAAAGAAGTGGAATTTTAGGCTTAATTTGGTACTATCTCTTCTCTCTTCTTTCCAACTTGAGAACACACAACTAAAAATCAAAACTTTTCCGTCTCCTCTTCTTTTCTCTCTTTTTTATCCCTTTCATTTCTCTTCTTTCCATTTTATACTCGGGAACAGTGTGCAAAAGGTGAACATATGGATTCAACACAAGAAAACAAAATATAGAAAAAACATTAACGTCGACTAACGACGTGTACAGCGTATAAATTCAAAAATATAAGAGAACGTTAAGATAGGTATGTGTTAGCTATGGATCGAAGTCTGTTTCTGATAATTAAATGTACAACAACCGCCTCTTGCAATCACAATATCACTAATGAAATACTATCATCCAGCACAATGTATCAAATAACAATTTCAACCTTATAACACTAATCAGTAGTTACATGTGGAAGACTTGTACGTCTTGTACTTACACCAACTACCATTAACTACTAGTAGCAATCTTTACAACAAAAACCAGAAAACGACACAGAACGTACTGTACGTGACTAAAACAACTCATATGATAGCACCAAATCCGATTTAGACTAGGAATAAGAGCTGAAAAGAGTGTTCTAAAAAAAAGAGCTGAAAATGAGTAATAAATGCAAGAACTAGCGAGATTGTTTTCACAATCTTAATGATAATGTAAATGACTAGAGGGATTGGACCCTTGAACAGGATATGAAAACTTTCAAAGCTGCACAAAGTCATTGATGTGACTATAGCAATGACAATTGCAACTCCAAACGTGTTTATCAAGATACTGTGAATTTCATACAATGTTTCTTCTCTTCCTCTGTACTTCATTTTAAGGAGAAACATCAACGTTAAACAATAAATTAACCAGTACACTTGCAACAAAATTTGAGATAAACTATCTTGCGCCATCATCAGAAAACCTAGCTACCATGATTAAAACAGATGCAAAAAAAAAAAAAAAAAATAATTTATTTACTAATAGATATTGTAAAGACAAACAAACTGCTATTATCGCAATCTTTACATGGATACAAAATCTTTATATGTGGGTGTTATATAAGCATTGTGTTAATCTTATAGCAAAATAGATGATCTATGTTTTCGGCATTGTGCTAAAGTTTGCTTTATATTCTACTAGCTTCAAGGCCCGCCCGATGGGCGGCTAATTTTAAGAATTTATTTTTAAATAATAGATGATGAAAATAATAGCATACTCTACTCTACCAAATTTAAATACTCTACTCTACTCAAATCAAACACTCAAAAATTTTTGCAACCACTGGTACAAAAAGTTGTATTGGTCACACCAAAAATGTGTGACGATATGCATATAGTCACACACGTTTTTTTCGTTGTGTGTCACCATAGGTCCCGCCACCGTAGGTGGCATATGGTCACATTGTTGAGTTCGTGGCCTTTTCCATCAAAAAAGAGTAACCAAAACTCCGAATATGTGTGACAAATTAGACACAAGTTTTGTTGGATTAGTCATTATCAGTGACCGTAAACACTTTATAATCACGCGAATGTTTTTTGAAAGTAACTATTTTTCAGCCTTTGGCCACATAAATATATAATATATGTGACATTTGATATGATATATTCAAGTAAATGTGTATTTTGTGTGACTATTTCCCGTCCTGTGGCCACATGAATATACAATAAATGTGACGTTTGTGATGATTTAGTCACACAATGGGTGTTGTTTTTTTGGAGTTAGTCACATACAATTTAACACTAAGTGGCCAAAAGTGTTAATAAGTGTGACCATATACTGTTTAAAGTGAAGAAATGTGTATTTTGTGTGACTATAGATCATCCAATGGCCACGTGAATTTTATGTTTGTGTGGCCTTCCGTAATATTTAGTCACACAAAGCATGGTTGTTTTGGGTATTTAGTCACATACCATTAAGCAAACAGTTGCCAAAAGTGTTAATAAGTGTGACTATATGTTGTTTAAAGTGAAGAAATATGTATTTTGTGTGACTATTGATCATCCAATGGCCACGTGAATTTTATGTTTGTGTGGCCTTTTGTAATATTTAGTCACACAAAGTATGTTTGTTTTGGGTATATAGTCACATACAATTTAGGAAAAAGTGTTAATAAGTGTGGCCGTATGCTGTTTAAAGTGAAAAAATGTGTATTTTGTGTGACTATAGATCATCCAATGGCCACGTGAATTTCATGTTTGTGTGGCCTTCTGTAACATTTAGTCACACAACGAATAAAGCAAATAGTGACCAAAACTGATAATAAGTGTGACTATATACATCTTTTAGTCACATTTAAGAAATCAATATATATCAAAACAAATTCAAATACAATAAAATTGTAAATATAAAATTCGTATATAACTCTATACCCTAGGACCTCCTTTAATACACTAAGGAGTCCTAGTCGGCTTACAATACTTTCCTAAGTATCTATAATCTTTTTCATAAACAACTAATACATATCATACTATACAAGCAATACTAATTATATGAAACAACACTACTAACTTATAACTAGCAGTTGCAACTAATACATTAGCAGTATTAATGTCGAGCAGTCTTAATCTCTGAGCAGTCCACACTTTATACTAGCAGTACTAACTTTTTCTAGCATCACTAACTTTTGTACTAATCTCATAATCTGGATATTCTCCGTCTCTTTTAAGTAGAAAAGACAAAAGTTAGAAGCACATACAATATCCTTTCTTGCTATCGATGACTGTGTTTGATTTGTATATGTATGTGCATGTGCTTGCATTTAAGAGATAAGAATAAATTTACCAAGAGCTGACGGAAAAGCAGTCTGATGTGTCATCTGCTTTCAAATACCAATTTTGCTGCAGTTGTAGAACAAAACAAGCAGACAGTTTAGTGTTATTAATCTGTATGAATTTAACGGGTATCGCAAACAGAATTAGAAAAGCCCTCTAATTAAAAAATACCTTCATGCAGTTCAAGCTGGTCAAATGGAGAACAAAGTGTCTTTGCAGCTCCGACCTCCCCTTTTGTCTTAGCTTTCACATCCTTCTCGACTTCCTGAAGCATGGATTACATTTATAGGTCAATCTATAATACATTTATAGGCAATCTATAATACATTTATAGGTCAATCTATAATACATACAGATACCTCCACACTAGTAGTATAAAGCCCACCAGCAAACTTCTCCAGCTCACTATTTTTCCCTTTCACAACAGGGACGGCCAAGTACTCGAACATCATCTCCCCACTGCCAGATAAAGTAGTCCATATGTGGGCTGTTGAAGACGTGAAGATAGCCTGACTGTAAGCTTGATTGCATGACCTCAATATGGACTCAATTGCAGCTTTTGCTTTTGGAACATAACGGCCAATGTCATGAGCTGCCAATGAAGCACAATGATAGAAAAAGGTCAAAACAAGGTTGTAAATAGTGTTGTTCAAATGTATCTCTAGACAACAAGTTAAACTAATTAATGTTACCCGAAAGATGCTTGTCATTTACTTACAGCTATATGTTTGTTATATTTATCTGTCCAATGCATGAGTTGCACTTTTATGCGTGCAACTGCTTCATACCATAAGTTAAGTGCGGGGTGTACACCAGGTGGAGGCCAGTTACCCTTTCCACCATCTTCAAGTGGTGCTAAAATGGTTGACAACATATTGCAAAGTGCGTGGTGAAGTTCACTCTTTCATTTATGGGGAGCACGATTTAGAGGATTGGCTTTTGCCACAAAGGAAGCCGAATTGAAGCATTAATGATTCTTTCTTAAAGGATGAAACAAATTGAACCCTAATTTCAAGAAAACATAACAGTTAATTAAAACCCCCAAAATCAACGAGATTAAAAACCCCAAAAAAAGAACAAAATCAAAAGATAAATCTTACCAATAAAACTCAAACCTTGGTGGCGTGTGTTTGGTTTCTCCCAGATCCGGTATTTTTGTGAGATGTATTTAATCATCTTTAAGTATGATCTTTGATGATAAAAAAAAATAATAATTAGATTCAAGACTAGTGTTTTTTCCTGGTGTTGTAGGTTTGTAAATCGGCAATATGTGGAATAATTGATTAAAGGTGTGTGGTTTTTTGTGGATTAACTGATTTGGGGGATAATTGGTTTTGTTTGGGGGGGGGGGGGGGAATTGATTTGGGGATTATGATTGTGGTTTATATTGTTCGGTTTTCAAATCAACGTATGGAGGGATAATTTGATTATTGGAGAAAACTTAGAGCGGGACAAGTGAAAATGTGAGAGGGAAATCTAATGGGGAATTGATTTGGGGATTATGATGGTGGTTTATTTTGTTTGGTTTTCAAATTGTTGGATGGAGGGGATAATTTTGATTTTTGGAGAAAACTTAGAACGGGACAACTGAAAATGTGAGAGGGAAATCTAATTTAATTTATACTAGACGAGTACCCGTGCATAGCAACGAGATTTTTTATAGCGGTAGCTAGTTTATTGATAAAAAAAATAGGTTATAAACGAAAAATAATAAAAGTTTGAAGATTTGGGAATTAAACATAATGTTTTGAAACCCGGTTCGACTCGGGTGGTTCAACCGGTTGAACCGTTCCGGGTGAAAAATGAGTCGATTTAAACCTGGTCAACTTGCTAGGTTAGGTCGAAAACGGGTCAAATTAAAATGGGTCAACCCGCCGGGTTTGAAGAGTCCCGGGTCAACCGGGTTTGTGTTTATTTTGTTGTATTTAATTTGATAGATCTGTTTTTAATTGGTTGTACAATGTGAATAAATCATTGTACTTTTAAGTAATGGATAATGTTTTGAAACCCGGTTCGACCCGGGTGGTTCAACCGGTTGAACCGTTTCGGTCGAAAAATGGGTCAATTTAAACTGGGTCAACTTGCTAGGTTGGGTTGGAAATGGGTCAAATTAAACCGGGTCAACCCGCCGGGTTTGAAGCATCCCGGGTAACCCGGTTTGTGTTTTAATTGGGTAGATCTGTTTTTAATTGGTTGTACAATGTGAATAAATCATTGTACTTTTAAGTAATTTGGTAGATCTGTTTGTTTAAGATGAGAGGGCCCACAACTGTGGTAATGAATGATAGAAATCCTCAATACTCTATATACCTCAAAAGAGTAAGGTATGAATCTTTCATACCGAGGGGCCCACCACAACTATCAAAATCATTCATATTGTGATTGATGGCGACATAGCAAACGCACCCTTAATTAATCTTTGTTTATATTAGAAGCGGAAATGAGCCAAGCCGATCGTGAAAAACTCAGGATCATATTAATGAGTCGAGCTTAAACGAGCTCGCGAGCTCGAGCCTAAGTTGCAGCTCATATATCAATCGGGCTCGAGCCTGAGTTTTACATAAAAAACTTGATTTGGCTCACGAGCCTTAATGGCATAAATGAGCCGAGATCAAGCCAACTAGTGTTAGCTCGAGCTAATTCTTATCGAGCTTTGAGCTCAAGCTCAAGCCTATATATATCAAATGAACTCGAAATGTTTAATGAGTTGCAACTTAGTAAAATTTTAACATGTTGTAATCCTTTTAGATTAGTAAAATTTTAGAATGTGTACCTTTTGTTACCAGTATTTTGTAATTTTTCATTTCAAGTTTTAATGGAATATGTTTAATTTTAATTCCCGTACTTTGTCATTGCTAAATTTTCTCATTAATTGCTACAATATTTTGATTGTTGTGTTCATTAACAAGAACTTGGGATATATTTTGTATCATGTTAATCAAAAGTTATCAAAATCAAAAGTTTCTGATGCTAAGAAAACGTTGCTGCAGGTGGGTTTGTACTGCTAGATATGAGAGTGCAGGGGTGGACTGGTAACATTTACACTTAATTGTTACAATATTTTGATTGTTGTGTTCATTAACAAGAACTTGGGATATATTTTGTATTATGTTAGTCAAAAGTTTCTGCTCTGTTAAAAAAAAAAAAAAAAAAAAAAAAAAAAAAAAAAAGTTCCTGCTCCTAAGAAAACGTTACTGCAGGTGGGTTTATACTGCTAGATATGAGAGTGCAGGGGTGGATTGGTAACATTTGCACTTAAGGGTTTAAATCCCCAATTAACTAGTTATAAGGCCGTATAAGCCGCTTTCGTACAATAATGTCAACCTACATAGTTTACTACATAACATTGTCTACGGATAAACCCATATGGTTCATCCTACATTAGCTAATTACATACCATTGTCCGGTGACAAACCCATTTGGTTTATCATACATCAGATATTTACAAAAAAGTTTATCCAACTTACAAAAACTTTCAAACATTGTTTCACCCATCAACAAACATAAAACCATCAACAACCATCAAACCATCAACACACATCAAACCTTAAGACTCTTTGGGACCAGTTTGTGTCATCTGTTAAAAAGAAGCGGACCCTTGCAACTGCACCAAATCCGGCTTCCTGTCTCAACTCCCTGAAACCAAAGCATGAAACAATAAACACCTTCCTCCTCACCTTCCCTCGACCAGGTACCACCACTGTTCTCTCACGTACTTTGAACACTTTCTGTATCATTTGGTGCTTCACAACAGCGACAGAGTACCCATACAAGTTGTACTTGTGCATAATTTTTGATGGTATAGTCTGTTACAAAATGTACAAAGTTACAACTACTATAGATTGATAGTTGTTTAGTTTGTAATCTCATTGAAATTGTAGCATAATTACAATTTGACAAATTATCAAAGTTTTCAAGACACTTGCTAGTCGTCCATTTCTCCAGAAGCATGCAGTCAGTGGTCGGTAGAATGCCCTATCTTCTTGGTCGTGGACAGTGTGAAACGACCATCTGCACATCCATTTCATCCGTCCGGCTTCAAAATCTGAATTTAATAATACAAAATGAGTAAGTTATAGATAATCTAAAATGTTACAAAGATATCATATACTTGATGTAGTTAAAGCTAATAAAGGAAAAAAAATACCATAGTCATGTGGTTGGTGACACAAGGCATTCATGGCAATATTCGTGTTGTATGTCTTCACAGTTGTGATGGCCCCTCCATCAGGTTCAAACAACATCTCATTAAATTCCTGGCCCGAGTAAACCTGAGTAAAAACCATCCACTGACCAGCCTTCAAATTCAAGTCTCGAGCGAGTGTCACCCAACCACCGCCATAGAAGAAGGAGTGGACGTATCGACGATAGAGATGATCACTGGCCACCCTAACATTGTAGTCAGCCGTGTTAGTGGAAACCACGACCGAATCAGTAGGGGTTGGACCATCCAGATATCTCAGAAAGTCTTCCTCCAACGACTGCATAAGCAGAGATGTGTCTGTCACAGGCACTAAACATCTCCAAAATGGGGCACTCTCGGGTTCATAATTGTGAAACTCCAACCCATCCTCACCATAGCAAGTTACATAAAACACATCCTCACCATCTTCAACAAAATGTATGTACTCAACAGCAGAATAGGAGATGTTGTGAATGACAAAATCATTCTACCTTGCTCCCTCAACAACACACTTAAATTATGAGACTCTCCTTACATGAATTTTCCATCTACCCCCCCCCCCCCCCCCCACAATTAACTAAGAAAATAAAACCATTGCCTGTATAGGAACCTCCTAGAACATAATCATTATGCAGTTCTTGTATATGAAAATAAATATACAAATGAAAACACAACTAAAAACTTAATCCATTCATATATCTTGCATCAAGTACTATATAACACGGACAAAAAAAATTTGAAGTCAAAGTTGAAGAAAAAAGACTTGAAAAAGTCATAGTGGACACTTAATGTGTGACTTTTACGTCTTCATTTGGCAAATTTGACCTTATATATTTTTATGTGTGTTATATAATAGTTGATAAAAATTATACCAATGGAAAATACATTCAAAACTTAATCTATTCATATATTTTGCATCAAGTAATATATAACACAAATAAAAACATTTAAGGTCAAAGTTGAAAACTAAAGACTTCAAAAGTCAACAGTGGACTATAATTATGGGAAGGAGTAATTAAACTAGTTTCTTAGAGAAATAACAGCTTGTCAATAATGGTGTTAACTTACAAACTCATCCAAAACATCAAGATTGTCCACAGCGCGAATAAATTGATTACCAAACATGGTTACTGCATTAACGATTAAGGTTATAAAACAATGCAAAATACCGTTTAAATGAAGTAAAAATCAGTAAATGTGGTTACCTGGTACGTGTGTTTTTTGAAGAATCACTACTGCTAAGCACCGACTGTATTGTTTGAGATATTAGGTTGAAAGAAGATAGAGTGTTTATGTGAGTGTGATTTTGTTGTGTTAAACACGACTTAGTTTTGTTATTTGCAAAAAATGTCCTCGTCGATTTTCGTGAAAGGGAGGTAGCTGAAGTGTGTTAATGTGTTATAGCGGGAACAGTGAAATGACAAAAATACCCTGACGTGCAACGCACATGAGGGCACTAACGGGCTAGCAACATTAAGTTCTGCCTAGCAGCATTAAGTTTCGAGTTACTAGCATTAGCAGCATTAAGTTCGGTGTTACTAGCATTCACTCAAATTCCAATCCAAACAACTTTTTCTTTGCTTTTCCTGCAAAATGTTAGTCTAGAAACAAAGAAAATACAAGCCATAGCATATGCACAATGATCCCAACATCTAAATATACTTAACATTTCTAAGTATAACTAGGAGCATTGTAATGGGGCAAATGAAGAGTCATGACTAATAGTCTGAACTCAATTCATGCAGTGAATATCAAATTAGAGTCAAACTAGATAGAGTACGTATACATAAGTTATCAGAAATGTGTGACCATATGTATCGAATGACTACATTTAAATAATGTGTGACAAAATATGACACTATGATTTAGCCACCTAAATAAATACTTCATGTGACCATATATATAGCATCTTTAATTTAGTCACACAAAAACTCAATGTGACTAATATCAAGGTTAATGATAACTGACTTCACATTTTGCTATAAATAATAGTCACATGAATATTTCACAATGTGACTATTTTGAATGTATTGGTCACATATAATGCCCATTAGGATTTGGCAAACAAACACACACTAAACTTTAGACACACATATTAACTTACGTGACCATATGTATCGAATTTTAGTTACACTTAATCATGTTTCTATGGTTTAGTGTGACCATATATGACATTTGGTCACACTCTTCAAGTGTGTGACATATATTTGTCACTCTTAAACGCATTTCGTGACTAACGCTTCAAACTTACTTTTCCGTTGTCACACATTTCAAACGCTGTGTGGCTAAATATTCAGCAAAGAATAGCAGTCATGTTTAAATAATGTGTGACAAACTTGACTATATAATTTAGCCACATACACAATTACCTCATCTAACCATATATCTATTTTGGTCACACTTTTCAATTGTGTGACATATATTTGTCACATATGTATATCTATAGTGTGACTATTATTTCGAGCTGATTTGTATCTGTCACACGTCCCGAATTAAAAGTGACTAAATAATCTAAATTTTTTTTTCCAGTTACCTCTAGTCACATAAATATTCAAATGTGCGACAATAGAATTCCGAAATGGTCACACAAGTCGGATCAAGTGTGGTTGTTTATTTTATTCGGGTACATTTAGTCACGTATAAATGTTACATTGTGACATTTCAAAATCGACCATGCGTGACCAATAGAACTTTTTGTACTAGTGAACGCATCTACTTCTTTTCTTGGCTTCTCTTGGCCGGAGGCATTATGCTCATTTGGTGTATGTTTTGCTACCCTCGCTATATGCAGCTTCATAAATCCATATCCGTTTTCCAACTGAAATAAGTCGACATGGCGTATATTAGTGAGTTACGCATATAATATTCCAACATATTTCAATTATAAAAAATAATGATGCCCTAAGCTTTCTATTAGCCAACATACTTGGAAGCTGAATACATTGTACCAAGCATAAAATATAAAAGTGGACATGAATTTTAATAAGCTATTTGTTAGCAAGGCTTCATAAACTGACATCAGAATATCCAATTCGTATTATTATTTGTTCCACTTAATATGTCATCGTAGACACTTAGTTGTCCACCTATAATGAATAATGAGCAAGAGTAGTAAATGATAAAAGAAAGAAGCGTCATCTATTTTTTCCCTAAAATTCATCAATGGATCTTACCCATATTCTTGTTGTTGCCATAGTCGCAATCTTTGAAAATCTGACACATAAAGAGTCAACTTATTCAGACAGACAGATGGTTACACTGTTGTGCAAATAAAATTTCAATACTAAATGAGTTTTCTATTGAATACCTGTAGTGCAAATAAAATCACATTGCCCATTGTAAATACATTTGGGCATATTTTGACCAATTCCACCCATTTCTTTTTTAGCCTTACATTCCTAAAGTACATATCAAATCTAAGCTCCCACCTTATCAAAATTTGTACCTTTTAAAGTTTGAGTATTAATAGTGGCACACTATCGACACATTATTTACTGAAGTTTATATTATGTGCCTACACCCTGGAAATAAAATCATATTCATTCACTTTAATCACCTACGTAAATCCATGGAGCTCTTGTTTAAGAACCAACCAACCTCACCTTCAAAATATGGTCGAGTAGCGATTACCCTTTTTCACGTCTGTAGTCGTGATGTTTATGAGATCTAAGTAGCAAGGTCAAGCACATCCTTTAATTACACAAACAATGGAACTTTGTCAATATATTATACCAAGAATATCAAACAGAAAATAAGTAAGTCGGAATCACTTTCTTACCAATCACCAATGTGAGCCATTTCTTTAGCTTTCCATAGTATTCGTTGCCTACATGCCTCATGAAAATTTGGTTATCCTTTTATAGTATATTACTATTATACTACCATTTACAATAACTTGAACATATTTGGTAATGGATATCAACAAACTTAAAAAGGGATAGAGGTAGTTACCATATAACTAAACTTGCAAATAACGCCTCAACACAAGATAGATCGTAGGGTCGACCATAATTTACTGGATTTGCAACTACCAACCATGGTTCTGCATTGCAACCAATTCATGAATTCAAGAAACAAATAGTGATAATGCCAAGCCTAATAGCTTGAAAAATTATCAAACACGCCAAAGTATTGCTAAGCGCATATAGTGAAACTAAATGATTATGGCGAAAGAATAAAATATGCAAACATAATACCTTTTGAAGCCTTTCCTCAAACTCGAGATCGGAGGTAAAACTTTTGGGTATTCTGCCTTTCCGGGAATTTGTCACAGCCTCACATGTGCCTCTGAGGACAAGTTTTTAACAGTTGGTAGTAATAGATCAAAAGTACAAATACTCTTTATAATGGACTTGATTAATAGACTTTAAACAGACATAAAATTGTGTCATCCTTAATCGGTTAACCATGGTTAGTTATATCGATCATCAGATAAAATAGGGACAACTCTTGCCGAAAGGTATTTCATGCAATTTGCAACATTTGTGTTGGTTTTAAAGTACATGATACAAAGATACATGTTATAAATAGAATTCACTTACGATTAGGTATTTCATGCAATTTGCAACATTTGTGTTGGGATATTGACTTCCTGCAATTTTTAACAGTAGATAGTGAGTTTTACACCATAAATTCATTATCTAATTATTGAGACTAATTTAATTTTTTTATGGATTTCAAATTTCCTCACATTTTCTACACACAGAGGCTAAAGGTGGTGGAAGGAAGAAAAGTTACTAGTTGGGCTGCAAGAGACTCGTGGTGTCCTTTCTACTTATTCTTACCATCTCAAGTATCTTTCATGTAAACATATGAATTTATCTACAAAATCTACACACAGTTTGATAAGCAGTCATTCAAATTGCGTCATGAAATTTCCAAATATTTAATTGCAAATGTGTAGGAAAATATATTAAGAAGATGTATTGTTCAAGGTCTTCTTCCAGGTCCTGTTACGGGGGTTTGATTAAAAAAGCGTCTAAATTTAAGTGTGTTTGAATGAATGTGTGTTTTGAGTTTCACTCACAAATAATCAAACACAAAAGCAATTCAGACGTGCAACCCCAAACACACCTCTAATCTCACAAAAAATATATGTATCATTCTTTGACTTAATCAGCTAACATTTACACAAATAGATACCTGACCAATACATTGTTTATGATTTGGTATGCATATCACGACAAACCTCTTCGAAACTAAAACTAAAAAGAGTTTCTATGACTTTAAAAACAGTTGGAACTTCGGTTTATCGGAAAGTATTGTACCTTAATTTTTTCGACCTCGTCTGATTAACAATGAACTTCGGTTTCTCGGAAAGCACTAATAGGTAAAAATAGTATCAAGATTTAATTATTTACCAACAAATTTAAAATAAGTACCAGGCATAATTTGGATCTTCAGATTGTTTGCGGAGGGAAGGTTCATTTTCTACTCGTGTGTCACAACATTCGTTCACCTATTCTATTTACCTTTTATCGGTTGACTTCACTTCCCAGCAAATTGAGTTAGTTAAGTTCTTCTTTGTTGCCATTAAGATTTTGGGAAAGTAAGAATACCTGTTAGGAATAAGCAAGCAAAGTATCTTCACAGAACAGCTTTGAGAACATACCTTCCCAGATCTGAGAGTCTTCCTGGTTTTTCTTGTAGATACTGGTAGCTGACCATACAAAGAACCCACCGGGTCGTAATAGACAATTCAGCTCCAGGTTTACCACCTAACAGTCAAATTAAATGAAATAATTATTTTTGGGAACAAATACAAAGTATACACAATTAAAAAATGAGAAAAGAAACATGAAGAAGTTGAAAAGGGGATCAAATAAGCTTCAAGGGTGCTTTTCTTAGCTTATTTGATGGGCTTATTAGCTTATTTTCTTATGAGCTTATAAAAGCTATAACTCAAAATCCACTAAAAATGAGCTTATGAACTTATATAAAAAAGTCCCTTATTACAATAAGCTACCCAGTACCTTTGATCAACAAAAAGTTATCATATTTTATCAAAATTTAAACGTACATTGCATTATAAACTAATGATCAGCTAATCAACTAAAACAATTATAACAAAATATTAATCACGTTGATGGGGATCAAATATTAAGAAATGAGAAAAAAAAAACATGAAGAATTTGAAAAGGGGATCAAATAAGCTTCAAGGATGCTTGTCTTAGCATATTTGATAGGCTTATTAGCTTATTTTCTTATGATCTTATAAAAGCTACAAGCTCAAAATCCACTAAAACTGAGCTTATGAACTTATATAAAAAAGTCCCTTATTACAATAAGCTACCCAGTACCTTTGATCAACAAAAAGTTGTCATATTTTATCAAAATTTAAACGTACATTGCATTATAAACTAATGATCAGCTAATCAACTAAAACAATTATAACAAAATATTAATCACGTTGACCCACTTCATTTTCATGACTAATTTGCTCTAATTTTTCATACCCATTTTATAAAAACTGCTATTTTAAAATAAAGTTACAATCTTTAATTGTTGTTGCATCATTTGGCCAAATACTTACCTTGTTGATCTGCTACCTAAAAACATCAAAACAAAGGCATTATCCAATAGAAATATTAGCTCCAATATACCACTTCTACAAATGTTAGTTACCTGCGAGGTTGGAGGAAGACACTTCATATAAGTATCCACAAGTGTTGATTTGAACTTTTCAATATTGTTCTTGTCTGCTTTGAGGATACCTCTTTAGTATATCGTTAAAACCTTCTTTGAAATCTTCCACATTCAGCAGTTAGCTATATGAAATTGGCAAAAAAATAATTATTGTAATTTTGCAGTTGGCCAAACATCCGATGGTGATGGGTAAATAGTAAAAAACATTATGATTCAAAATGTGAACAAAAATCAATCGGATAATGGCTTACCAATTCATAAATGTGATTCGTAACTCCAGTCTTCAGCGTGTTCATCTTCATCATCATCCTAAAAAATCAAAAAGTAGCTTACTCTTACTACATTTTTAAATTCTTACATATGACAAACTTCTACAATATAATGGATTCGTTAAGTTTTTTAAATTACTTGCCTCTTCATTGTTATCAATCTGAGCAAATTGCCTACTTGAAAATATAAGCAAGCACCAACCTGTTAAATTTGAACTGCTTATTTACACTAATTTTACCAAAAAAAAAAAAAAAAAAAAAAAAAAAAGCAATGTTGCAAAAATCATGAATCGGTCCTGAGGCGGTCGAGGGCCGAGTTGTGTTTTTTAGCCGATTAATCGGCCCAAAACCTTGTAATCGCCGATTAATCGGCCGACTTCCTTGTAAATGTCTCCAAGTTCCAGGGCCTTGTAGCTTGGAATCGGCGAGGCAACATTGAAAAAAAGTGAGACAATCAAAACTACTGTTTTGAGTTTAACTTTAGCAGAGTATTTTAGCTAACCAATCCCGAACACCTTCTAAATCATACAAATAACCAGATAACCAATATCACCTTTAATGCAATCTTATACAAACAAACAAACAAATACATATATATTAAGGTATTAAGCATTTACCTCTTCCATAATATCTTTTCTCTTAGACGTTTCATCAAACATTTGGTGACCACTTCATGAAACACATGATTGTAATTGATATCCAATTTTCAAATGATGCAGTTTTCAATTATCGACCGGAACATCATCATCAAAAAAACATGAAGATGTAATTGATAACAATTTTATCTGAAAAACAGAAACACAAAACCTGATTAAACTATCTTTACAAACATTATTATCTAAAAATTAATCCATTGCTTACTAACATCATAATCATCAATATTTAGAATCATATATATAATTTTACTATTTGCATAACCAAAAATCTATTAATCACTTCCATTTTTTAAGCCGATTTAATTTTAGAACAACCAAAAAATAAACTCATAAACTAATTTATAAACAATTAACTCAAACACATAACTGATTTTATACTTTGCAATTGAAAGTAGGGTTAGAATTTTATCCCAAATCAAATAAAAAATAGAACATGAACAATGAATATAAAAAGAAATCACAAAAGAACTTACACCATAGTTTATTCCTAGATCCGGGGTTGGTGATCTTGTTTATGTTTATTTTGATTGGGTATACCGAATGGTATTGCGATGGATAGGATTTTGATGTTGTGTTTTTGAGTAATGGTTATAAAAGAATGGCTGTTGTAACCATCAATTCACAAAACCTTAAAAGTGAAATTCGAAAATTCGTTAATTTAAATAAATATTGTTTTATTCAAGCAAACATATCACATATAATGAATTCAAATATGCAGAAAAACGCACCCTCATTATTGATTAAAAGGCGTCATGAGTTAGGCGGCATGATTTTGTGGTTCTTAGTTAGGGATTGTGTTTTAGGGATGTTGTTTGTGTTTAGTTGATGTGATTGTGTTACTGATAGTAAATTATCTTTCATTTGATTGAGAGAATATGTGTGTGTATATTTTTGGGAACCTTGAATCAAATGAAAGCTGCAAATCATTGTCCGCCCCTTTCTTGGTTTGGATGATTTTTTTTTGTTGAAAGTGAATTAGAAGCGTTGGATCAATTGATTTTACACGTGTCATTATCTGAGTAATTTTGAGAGGAGAGATTGTAGGAAAACCTTGCTTTATATTAGTAGCAGATGGTATACTATTAGTCTAATACGAGTAGTAACTTCTTCTCCAACTTTGTTAGCATTGACTTCACATGCCTAACTTTTTGTCTCTTTAACGATATAAAGCTCTTACAAATGGTTAGTGAGTAGGTGTAAGAAAATTTCTCTTAATTAGATTGAGTGGCATAACAATCCATGTAATGTTCTTTCCTGTAATGTTTTGTAATCTTCCCTAGCTTCTTAATATAATTGAAGTTAAAAAAATATATATAAAAAATAAATAAATAAATAAACCTTTTTTTCTCTCTTTAAGCATCTTATCAGAGTTATTGCAGGAATGAAATAAACGAGATATATGCTATGTTTTAGCTGTGACCAGGGGCAGACCCAAGTGTTGGGTTTGGGGGACGGTACCCTCCACGATTTGCCTAAAAATATCAGATTTTAGTGTAAAAAAAATTTTTTTTTTGGACTTTTTTATTAAAGTGCACCCCCCCCCCCTCTCCAAAAAAATCAAATTGCCCCCCACCTTGAAGCCAAAAATGTAAAAACCTTAGTTTTCAGTGCAAAAAATATATATATATAACCTTTTTATTAAAGTGCATCACAAATTTTATCAAAAAAAAAAAAAAAAAAAAAAAAAAATTGCCCCCCGCCTTCTAAAATCCTGGGTCTGCCACTGGCTGTGACAGTAATGTTGCTTTTTGTCCTGTATAATTAGGATACTGAACGTGCACACAACAACATTACATATTGAATACTGATTATAATTATGCTAAAATCAAACGATTTAGGTTGCTATAAAGCTTAAAATCTACTTCAGTCAATTTTCATTGACCATTTTTTCTTCTATTTCCTGCAAATTTGACCCGTTAGGATAGACATAATCCAAATTGACCCATTCATTGGCTAATTAAAATTAGTCAACCCAGGCATCACTATGTGAAAACTTTTTTTAAGACATGGAATGAAACAAAAGTAATGAAGGAGAAGATGAGGAAACTTTTAAAGAATGATTTGAAGCAACAAATTTTTTTAGGAGACTCGACTCCTGTCATGTTGAAGCTCACACAAATCACATTGCATTCAATACTCAATGTAAATATACAATTTTGATGGTCGGTGTCGGTACATGCATGCAACCAGTCAGAAAGAACCTGTTTGCAAAACACAGATATATTCAATGGTAACAATTAGATAAATAGATGATTCACTCGTAAAGCTGCCCATCAATTGAATGGCATGTAACCATGATTCTCATCTACAATTACACGTCAACAATAATCCTACCATTAACATTCATCCTCTTATTACTCAAAGTCTCAAACATCAACAACAACCACCATAAAAGAAGCATTTCAGCATTACCTTTAATGATCAACGTAACATACCCAGAACATGAACATAGCAGAAGCACAATATCAAAAACAAGGAGCATTCAATAGTCTTAGTATTATAAAGTTGATAACAACTTCATAACAAACTTCCAGCAATTAGTGTCTCGCTTTAAAAATAAGCATCATACAGAATTTGCTAAAACAAAATCACTTGCTGATATTGAAATTTAAATGCTTTGGGAATGCACAAACCATGTCTAGCCAAAACATGAATTCAAAGTGCCATCAATCAACTAACTTCTTCACCTTTAGGACCATGATCAAGCATTAGTCTTTTCCAATCACCATTTCAATTTGAATCAATATCTTCAACAATTTTCAGGTTCGATGGAAACATGAAACCTTTAGCTTTCAAAAGAGCGAGAGTCTGCCAACAAAAAAGGTAATGAAAAGATAACAAAAATGAGAATGGTGAAATGCATGTATGAATTAATTGTTATCACAGCAAAATCAAAATGGAACCAAACACACCTTCAAGAACAAAAACAAACAAAAAAACACCAAAGTGTATGAAAGAGAAATATTCATACTCCATGGAGGACCTGTAATCAGAAAATAAATGAAGCACCTAAAACAAAGACCAACTACACGAAGGCACACATATGTGTTTGCAACAAGGACTACTGATATGGGTTCATAGTTTCTTCTGCAATGAACGTATATGGCTTGATGATCCTCACTTTAATTAGAGTTTGTTGTTATGAATTTTTGAAGGTGCATGGATGTGCAATTAAAATAATTATAGCTTTGATTTTTTGGGTAAAGTGATTCTAAATTATGTTTTATGTATACAGGGTAAAAACCAGAATTAAAAAGCATGTTAGGAAAGAATACTATAACTTATAAGTCTAAGACCATCTACTTATTGCTAGCTTCAAACAATCGATGATCTGATCCAAGTTTCTATTCAATCAGGTCACATTAATAACATCCAAACGACGAAGATAAAATTTGCCAAAGTAAAATAGAAACTTGTACCTCTAAGCATAATTTCCCAATTTTAATCTCCTTGACATGGCCAAGGCTTAGTAACAATCCTCTTAGCGTCTCTTCAAAAGGTTCCTGATCTTCAAGATAGTGATTTCCCTTGTTAGAATAATTTAATTAAACTTCAATTACCGAAGACACGCTTAGCAACAACATCTTCTCTAACAAAGGAGCACATTTTTGGATTGTTAACGACAAAATGTAAGGAGCATTGACTTCCAAAGACTAAAAACAAGGATACATGTTTCCAAAAGAGAGCACCAAGTTCTTAACACTCTTGTTAGTAATATCAAGCCGGTCAGGACCAAGACAATAAAACCAAAAATTTACCAAATGTGTAAAATGACCAAAATGCCCTTATAATTTTAAAACTCAATAAAAGCCTAAATAAAATACCAAATAAATCCCAAACATTTGGAATTTTGTACCAAATGATAAATATAAATTTTGTTGGAACATTTGAGTTATTTGAAACTTATATAAAAATTATTGCATGCCTAAAACACATTTAACTAGTCCAAAATGTAAATAAAAAGTTGTACAAATTATTTTAAACTAAGATAGGCACAAGATAATTATATAATTTCATTCAATCACCCCAAAAATACATCTATAAAATTTTAGAATCATATTATCATTGGAAATAAACAAAAAAAAACCCTAATCTCTCTCAAAAACTCTCACCGACGGCATAGTATTTTCCAAGGGCTACCACCATTTTTCCTGGACATGTTTTGGCTTATAAGAGGTGGGAAAATATTGGATAGGTTGTGGAGTGATCGGGGTAGGCTGTGGGATTTCTTTCGTGTCGTATTTTTCACCCAAGAAGAAAAAAATCACAATCCTTGGTCCCTTCGATTTGTAGCATTCTGGTATTTTTATATCACTCTTTCGACTCTATATTATCATTTTAAAATGTTAAAAATAATCCATGCTATGTATTGTAAGCTATACGAATTTTAGAAAACAAAAACCCTAATTATGTGCAAACTATATAATCAGCCATATGAATTTTTGGGGCTTCAACCATATTTTTGTATTGTGTAATACTGTTAATATGACTTATATAAAATATGGTTTCAATTATTTGAAGCTTAAATGGATCATTTGTAATTTTTTGTAATTATACTGATTTAAAAATAAAGAAATAAAATGAATTATTGATCAATTCAATTTAGGGTTTGGATTTGCAATCTTTCTGGTTCAACTAATGTTTAAGGATGACTAGAAAAATGATTACATGATTTCGTAAATTAGGGTTAATGAATTCTTGATTTATTATGTTTACCGATTTTAAATTAAATAAGTTAAGGGTGGTTTTTGTAATTTTCTAAACTTATGGGACATTTTTATAACTTGTTTTGGACCAGGGGTAAATAGTATAAAATATAATATGGGGGTGTTGTGTGTTAGATTTGAAACTAGAAGGTTTAAAAGTTAAATTAATTATAAATTAATTGGTTTGGAAATTATTAAAAGTAGAGGGGTTGTTTTGTAATTTTGTAAACTGAAGGATTATGTAAGAAACATCTATTATATCAGGTTGGATTTCATAAAATTGGTATAAGGGTTAAATGTGTTAGTTTTGTAATTAAAAGAATTAAAAATGGAATTATATATATAATTATTAATTTGAATTGTATTTTATTTAAAATAGAAGGACCATTTTGTAAATTATGAAAACTGATGTTTAATTTGAAAATAATTGAGTTGAGGAGCTAAGGATGAAAATTTGATAACTAAATGGGCATGTATGTAATTTTGATAATTAAAAGGATATAAATGGTAATTATTTAAATTAAAGGACTAACTTTGTAATTTATGAAAGTTAAGGGGTTGTTCTGAATGAACATGATATTAAGGATTAAATGTACTAATATGGATATATTTGTAACTTAAATATTAAAAAGGACTAAATTTGTAAATAATGGAATTAAAGGATTTAAAGTGTAATATTTGTAAACTTGAGGGTTTGATATTGTTAACTTATGTATAATTTGTGTAAAATGTGAAAACTTGTGATATTTGCATAATAGACCCTTAACTGTGGCATATTTACATTTAAAACCCTAAAATATGAAAAGTTATGTAATTAAACCCTAAACTTACTATGACTTGCTAAAATGAACCCTAAACTCCATAACAATCTTTAACAAGTGTTTCCACTTGCATTCTGATATTAAATCTCTCTTATTATGGAATATGCTATTTTATGGAAACTTACTAAATAAGGAAACTTTCTAAAAATGGAAACTTACTAATTATGGAAGGATAACCTAAAAGCAAGTAATCTGACTAAAGTGAACTGCTGAATAATTCTCGGTTCTAATTCCTCTAGGTCCTGTGAAGAAGGAATGGTTTCCATTTCAGTTTGGTCTTTTCCATTATTTTGCTTTGTCATCGGGTTAAGGTACAGATATTCTGACGTTTCCAATAAAGGTTTCTTGTGACTTGTCTTTCCTATCTTTGACTGCATTGCTATGATCTTATCACATGATTCTGAGCCTTTATGTTAGGCTTTCCCATTTGATCTATCTTATGATATTTGAACCTTTGATATTTGACCTGCCATTGATATTTAAACCTTTGATTTGTGTGAACCTTTGGACCTTTGCTCTGAGGTTGAGGTACTTCGTGGTATTGGGATCCTATTGGAATTTGTTTGAACCCTCATGACGATATTGACCTAAACCGTTCGTTAACCTTTCGTAACCTTAGTAATTTGACCTTTGAAACTTTGGAGGTTCTTTTAGGACATATTAACAGGATGTGAGAACTTTTCTTAATTTTGATATGGAAATTTTTGAAAGGAGAAACTATTTTATAACAACGATTCTAACATGATTTAAGACCACTTTCATTTGGGATTTTATAATTTCATAAAGACTACTTTTAAAGGATACTTGAGAAAAACATTCATTAAAGATTACCTTTATAAACGCTGTCTTTTGGGAAACTCCTTCTTAAATGAACCTTTTTAATTGGATTGTATTACGAGCCTTTTTTAAACAATTAATGTGAACCTGCTAAATTGAACTATTGTTTTAAACCTTTATATTGACACTTTGACTATAAACCATGGGATTTTGGATCTTGGATATTGAACCGTGTTGATTGGAACCTTTGACATTGGCACTATTACAACGGGACCCCTGATATTGAACTTTGGATTTGAACCTTGATTATTTGACCCTGATATTGATATTGACTTTGATTTGAACCCTGGTTACCTTTGACCCTTCAGTATTTACCCAGACACTATTAATTGTTCCCAGTTATGGGGGTTCCATGATCATAGCATTGATGCACCAATGTTATGACTCTAGTGTGGTTGGAGAGATGTACCACACCGTCCCCTTTTGATATGATATGCGCGCTTTATGATTTGTTATGGCCACTATGATTTGTTTGCGGGGGCGTATGGATGCATCCTAGATTTGTTTGATTGTTTGTTTGTTTGAGGCTACTCCAATTGATGACATGGATATATACATGCTACATTTGTTTGGTGATTGGGCATGCGCGCATTGCAGCCCCTCACATTTTGGGAGCTAGCTACTCCATGGGTTACTTGAGGACTCCCCTCCTACTACATTTGGTATTCCGAGGTCTCCCCTCTGAATACATTGACTATGAAGACGCGATATGGTTTGTTTGGATATTTGTTTGGCCTGGGGTAAATATACTGATACCTACACCTTATACCTTATACACTCACTGATGAGGTGAAAAATGAACCATTTTTAGGGGGTCATTTAAGCCCGGAATTGAATTTATTTGATCAAATATTGCCCTAAATCATTCCTTTTGTGATTTTAGGTACTTTGGGAGAGAAATCTGGAAAAGGAAGCAATTCGGACGTTTTTGGAGCATAAAAGTGAAGAAAACGCCAAAGTCTTAATTTTCCTTGCTGAGAACAGTAGGTGACGGCGTCAAGAAGAAAATCCTGACGGCGTCAAGAGTAATTTTCATGACGGCCCAGTACAGAAATGAAGGCGTCACAAGGAAGAGCGTCAAGAGTAAAATATGTGACGGCCTGGAAAAAGTTATAACGTGACGGCGTCAGAAGTAGATCAAGGCAGTCCGAGAATTCTTTTTGGCGGCGAGATGACGGCGTCACCAATTTGGTCTTGACGCCGTCAGCCTCAATTTCCTATATATAGTTTTCTAATTTTCATTCATAAAAAAAGAGAAGTTTTGGAGAAACCCTAAGGCCGAACTTAGTACGAATTTTACAGGTTTTCAAGGGTTTTCAGCCCTTGAACCCTTTCATGTGTAATTGAGATAAGTGTTCTCCTAATTCAATCAATATGTCTATGTGTTGGTTGTCTATATCTTGTTCTTGCCTTAATTCCATCATGTTAGGCTAGATCTATCTTGTGTTTGCTTAGATCTAACGAAACCTAGATGTTAATTATGTGTTGATTACTTGTTTATGGTTGTATTGGATGAATGATTTCGATCTTAGGCTTAAGAAAACTGGCAGATCTCCAATTGGTAACATGCTTGAACGTCTTAGGAAACATGAACTGACGTGCACTAGGTTTTATTGGTTGTATTTAATGCATGAGTAAATTCTAATGATCCCATGTTAGGAGCTTCTTAGCCGGCTCGACATAGGAGTGAAGTAGGCACTCATAGGATTGGGGAATTAAGTGCGCCACCCCATGAATGGTATTAAGGAATACAATCCGTCATCCACGCAACTATAACAAGTAATTAACGTGTAAAAGATATCTAGGGAGTAGTGAAATCTAAGTAAACACAATTTCTCCACTTATTGCTCACAACCTTAGTTAATTTAGTTTATTTTCATTTCTAGTATTTTATTTTGATTGCATCTTTAGTATTGGGTTAGTTGACTAGCAACTAATTCCGCCCAAATCCTTAAAACCCGAGATTTTTACTTGCTTTTTAAAAAATTATAAAAATACAAAAATAATCATCCCTCACCTTTAGAACTAGTATTTAGGTTCTCTAATCCTAGCGACACTATTCCTAGCTGAACGATCAATCCCCCGGTACTTGTCACTATACTATACTACAACGATCAGGTACACTGCCTGGTGGGGGTTGTAAGCTTCTCAAGATCCCTTGAGAGGTAAAGCCTGGTGCGATTCCCACGTATCAAGTTTTTGGCGCCGCAGCCCGGGAATAGTTATTGTCTAGGTTAGAATCTCTTTTTATTAGGTCTACTTGCTAGATTCCTTTCTAGTAAGATTTTATTTTTATTTTTAGGTTTTCTTTAGTCTATCTTATTTCTTTGTGTTTTTGTTCGTAACTCTTTACCACCTGCCATCATGGCAACCGACGAGTCCTCTAACCTTAGGATCACTAGGAGTCGTAGTTCCACTAGAAACCTTGTATTGCCTTATGCAGAACCAGAAAGAGAAATGCGTAGATTAAGACAATCTCACTCAACTTCTGAACCATCTAGCGTTGCCATCGATTTTGATGCACCCCTTTCTGAAAAAAATTCAGAAAATTATGTTACAACCCCTAGCTCCCAACCCAACAACGAGATGAGTACCCCCGCAACTCCCATTCCTAAGCGCCTTAAGGACTACTCCTCCCCAACCCCTCGTGGCTTCTCAAACGCCATTGTCTACCCAAACGAACACACCAACGAGGTCTTGCATGCGAACGATGTTTAGCTTGTCCAAAGTGTGTGTAAGTTTTGTGGATTAGATGAGGAAGATCCAATTCAACACATTAAAGACTTCTTGAAAATAGTAGACACCCTCCATGCGGATGAGGCTACTAGAGACACGTCCCGTTTGCGATTCTTTCCTTTCACACTACATGAAGAAGCCCAAGAGTGGTATGATAAACTTCCTTCTGAATCTATTTTCACATGGGTGCAACTCATATCCAAGTTCTATGAGAAGTTCTTTCCACCTGGAAAAACCTCAGCATTTAGAGATAGGATCCTCCATTTCCGAAAGGGGAAGGACGAACCCTTCCATAAATCGTGGATTAGATTCAAAGATTTAATAAGACAAGTCCCCCATCATGGCATTGAGCTTTGGCTCTTGGTCCAAATCTTCTACGACAATGTCTCCTCTAGTGATCGAAACGGAATCAACCAATCTAGAAAAGGGAGATTGGTCAACCTTAGTGCCGAAGAAGGATGGGATAGGATTGAAGAATATGCTCAATACCAGGATGACACTTGGGATGAACCTGAGTCAACTGTCAGCATTTCTGAAATCACTTCAGATCGGTTGAGAAAAATTCACAAAAGAGTGGAATACCTAGCTGGGTTGCAGTTACCTAAACAACTTTTGAATCCTTACTTAATCTGCGATTACTGTGGGGGCCCGCATGAGGTAGAAGAATGCGGAGGAGCAGCCACGACTGAACATGCATGCTTGTCAGGAGGTGACATCTATGCTGATCCCTCCCTTTTGCCTTTTTACCAAAATGACGATTACACCCTCTGGGGAAATCTGGTAAAGAGAAAAGAAGGGGAGGAAGGCCCTGAATTCGAAATCAGAAGCACTTATGAAGATGACCTTGGTCACTTCACTCAAGAAAAAGGCTTGCAATTGAAAGGTCTTAATGAACTTGTTGACGAGCAGCAGGATGACATTGGAGAATTTTTCAACAAGCTTAACTCAGCCCTAGATAACCTTGAAATGCCATCATTAAGCAAAAAAGACCCCATGCTCGCGATAACCACTCGAGCTGGAACAACAACCAAGGACCCCCCTTACCCAAGCTCGTTCCCCATCGCTCCCGATCCAAACAAACCTCGTGAGGAGGAGGAGGACATAGGCAGCAAGACCCCCGACCAACCTCCCTTGACGACCCCTTCCCCATCAACCTCACCTAACCAACCGATGAGAATCCCGTTCCCATCACGATTAAGGAACCAAAAAACTGAGAATGATAACAAAAGATTCTTGTCATACCTAAAAGACTCGGTTGTCACCATACCCCTCCTTGATGCTTGCTATCACATGCCAAAGTATAGCGCATACTTTAAAAAACTACTTGCTAACCAAAAGAAACTCGAGGGTCTTGTGACCCTGGGGGAAGAATGCTCAGTGGTGACCCATCGAGGGCTACCAAAAAAGGTAGATGATCCAGGCAGCTTCACCCTGCCTTGCTCCATAGGATCTCTATCAATAAAGAATGCTCTTGCCGATTTGGGAGCGAGTATCAATCTCATGCCTCACTCTATGTTCCTTTAATTAGGATACTCTGGATTAAAGCCTACCCGCATGAACATCCAACTAGCCGATAGATCAGTCAAGTACCCCGTAGGGATATGCGAGAATGTGCTAGTCAAAGTTGGGAAATTCAAATTCCCGGTCGATTTCGTAATCCTGGATATGGAGGAGGATGACTTGGTACCCATCATCTTAGGGAGACCATTTCTTGCTACTGTTCGTGCAGTCATTGATGTTTATGATGGCAAATTAACCTTGCGAGTGGGAACCGATAGCACAACCTTCGACATTAAGGACTCTATGGATCTCTCTCTTGAAGCAGCTAACCGGCTCTATTTCATTGGGGAGGTCGATGAACTCACAGATGTCATCGATAGTTGTGTCGATGAACAAATCAAGGAAGGCTGGCTATGGGACGAGAGTTTTCTGCCTTTGCTAGAGGTGGAAAAGAAGGAGGATGTTGGTGCAGTCTCCTTCTACCCCAGACAAGAGGCAACGGAGCATCTCGAGCTCTGAAAGCCCGAAAACAAGCTTAAACCTTCTATTATCGAACCTCCTAAGTTAGATCTTAAAGAGCTTCTTAACCATTTAGAGTATGCCTTCCTTCAAGGAGAGGACCAACTGCCGGTAATCATAAACTCTTCCTTGGAACATGAACAGAAAGGTAACTCTTAGAGGTCCTAAAGAAATATAAGGGAGTGCTCGCATGGAGTGTAGCCGACATTAAGGGGATTGACTCAACTTTTTGCACACATAAGATTCTCATGGAAGAAGATTATAAACCTACCGTGCAACCCCAGAGGCGGGTGAACCCCAACATTAAGGAAGTAGTAAAGAAAGAAGTTATTAAACTTCTGGATGCAGGATTGATTTACCCAATCTCGGATAGCCCATGGGTCAGTCCTGTACAGGTTGTACCTAAGAAGGGTAGAATGACTGTAGTTAAGAATGATAAGGGTGAAATGGTGTCCCAGAGAACGGTCACTGGATAGCGGGTATGCATTGACTATCGAAAGCTCAATGATGCCACGCGGAAAGATCACTTTCCCTTACCATTCATTGACCAAATGTTAGAGAGATTGTCTGGACACGAGTACTATTGCTTCTTAGATGGATTCTTAGGGTATTTTCAAATACCCATAGCACCTGAGGAGCAAGAAAAGACCACGTTTACTTGCCCTTATGGAACATTTGCCTACAAAAGGATGCCTTTTGGGTTATGTAATGCCCCCGCCACTTTTCAACGATGCATGACCGCAATCTTTCACGAACTAATGGAAGACAGCATGGAAGTGTTCATGGACGAATTTTCGGTCTTCGGGAACTCCTTCGACCGCTGCCTTGCTAATTTAGAAAAGATGCTTAAACGTTGTGAGGAAACCAACTTGGTGTTAAACTGGGAAAAGTGTCATTTCATGGTAAAAGAAGGGATTGTGTTAGGGCATAAGATCTCAGGGAGCGGAATAGAGGTGGACCAAGCTAAAGTTGAAGCTATATCTAAGCTACCATACCCCACGACTGTTAAAGCAATACGCAGTTCTTGGGGCACGCCGGGTTTTATCGGAGATTCATCAAAGACTTCTCCAAAATAGCTCGGCCAATGACTCAATTGCTTGTGAAGGATGCTCCGTTTGATTTTTCCCAAGAATGCAAGGATGCATTCGATCTCTTAAAAAAGGAGCTCACACAAGCTCCAATCATGATTACACCCAACTGGTAGTTACCGTTTGAAATCATGTGTGACTCTAGCGATTTTGCTGTTTGGGCTGTATTGGGCCAACGGCGTGATAAGCTTTTCCAACCTATTTACTACGCTAGTAAAACCATGAATCCCGCTCAAGAGAATTACTCCACCACCGAAAAAGAATTATTAGCCGTAGTGTTCGCATTCGACAAATTCCGGCAATATCTTGTCATTTCAAAGACAGTCGTTTTCACTGATCACTCGGCTCTTCGATATCTTTTAGCGAAGCAGGATGCTAAGCCACGACTAATTCGGTGGATCTTGTTGCTACAAGAATTCGATGTTGAGATTCGCGATAAGAGGGGGCATAAAATATGGCCGCAGATCATCTATCTCGTCTTGAAAACCCCTTAGATAAGCACGATATAAGCGAGATTAGGGATTCATTTCCTGACGAACAACTCATGTTAATGATTGATTCGGAGCCTTGGTACGCCGATGTTGCCAATTATCTCGCAAGCAGACTCGTTCCTGAACACCTGACTAGATACGAAAGAAAAAGGTTCTTTTCTCAGTTAAAATACTACTTTTGGGATGAACCATTTTTATTCCGAAGGTGTCCTGACCAAATTATAAGACGTTGTGTTTCGGAAGGTGAGGCAGTAAAGATTATGAGGGAATGTCACTCTGGCGGGCATCATGGGATAAACACCACCGCCCGAAAGATCTTTGACGTGGGATTCTATTGGCCCACAATTTTCCGTGACGTCAAGAAAATGGTACAGGCATGCGATGCATGTCAACGGGCCGGGAACATATCACATAGGGATGAAGCACCTCAGAATTTTATACAAGTATGTGAGGTCTTCGATGTTTGGGGGATTGATTTCATGGGACCCTTTCCATCTTCAGGGGGAATGAATACATTTTAGTTGCCATTGATTATGTTTCAAAATGGGTTGAGGCACAAGCCCTTAGGACCAATGATGCCAGAGTAGTTATCCACTTCCTGAAGAAGCTTTTCGCTAGATTCGGGATTCCTAAAGCTCTCATCAGTGATAGAGGGACCCACTTTTGCAATGCACAAATGGAAAAGGTTATGAAAAGGTATGTCTTGACATAAATAATGCCTAAAAACATTATTAACATGTTATCAATATCTCTATGTTTTAATTATCACAAAATATAAACTCATGGAACTAAAACTTGTGACATAAACAAGTATTTAGTGATTAATATTTTTCTTTACATCCAAATCACTTAAGGTATGAATAAACAAAGTTTTTAGTGCAATTTATGATCAAATGGGTATTTAATTAACTAATGCAAAGTTTATTTAATTATATAAACATATTATATATTTTTTAAAAACACTTTTGGTAATAAAGAAAAATGTTTTATTCATACTAAATATATGAATTCAAATTTTTAACCAAAATCAGTTAGTTTTTCACCAAATAAACTTTCCCCACTAAAAGACAAAGTTTCTGGCCGTTTCAGCTGGGCGGCCCCCTTAATTATAAAGGGCGGTCCCCTTAAAATTAACGGGACCGGCCTTGATTTAAGGGGACCGGCCACGCTCCTCTGTCAGAATCTTTTGCCTATAAATACCACCTTAAACCTGGATTTTTTTCCTCACCTTTTGCACTTCAGAACTTTCTGTTCTAGATCTCTATTTCCAATCTATAAATCCTTTGATCATACATTCTTAAATCTTTGTTTCAAAGTGATCCAAACATCATCCCATCAAGTGCAAGAGAAGAATACTTCTATCCCTCAAGACAAAGAGTATTACAACTTGTTGTGATCTCCACATCTAAGTTGTTAGTGTATCATCATTGTTATTATTTCATTGTGTGATTAGTTATGAATATTTGTTAGAAGATAGTGTAGTTTGATATATAGTGTGATTGGTTAGAAGAATAGTTGTGAAGAAGATAAGTTAGGAAGAAGATTGGTGTGTAGAAGAATAGGTGTGAAGAAGATTGGTGTGTAGAAGATTGGTGTGAAGAAGTGGTGTGATTAAGTAGTGAATAGGTGTGAACTAGTTGTGTAGAAGTTGTGATTAAGTTGTGAAGTTATTGTGGTGTGTAAATTGGTGTGTAAGGTTTTCTCCGCCATAAGGGAGCTTGTTGATATAGTGAAGAAAACTCTCGAGTTAGGTGCTCGGGGAGTGGAGTAGGGCAAGGAAGGTGACCTTGTAGCCGAACCACTATAAATATCTTGTCTCTCGGTTCGATCTTTCCAACCCTTATCTATTTCTTTACTTACGTTATTATTGTTTTATCGTACATACTTAGTGTTGTTCATATTGTGCACGACTTGATTTCATATAGCATCGAATCTATTTTTTATAAAACAAAGAAAACTTTTAAACAAAATTTTATAACATTTTAAAAACAACGTAAAACTATTCAACCCCCCCCCCCCCCCCCCCCCGCTCTTCTAGTTTTCCACAATTGGTATTAGGAGCCACGTCTAGCAAGATTTTTAAAATATATTGTATTTTAAAACTTGTAACGATCTATGGAATCTGAAAAATATTTAGAAGGGCAATCTATGCAAAGACCACCACTATTTGAAAGTGATGGATTTTTATATTGGAAAAATAGATTCGAAATGTATGTGAAATCAAAAGATCTTGATCTTTGGCATATAATTACCTTTGGTGATTTTCCTCCTATTCAATATAATGTTGAAACTAAAATGAATGAAATTGTATCTTTTGAAGAACAAAATGATGACTTGAAAAAGAAATTAGCAAAAAATAATGAGGCTAAAATGGTAATTTATAATGCGTTACCACGCAAAGAATATGAAAGAATATTTATGTGTAAAACCGCCAAAGAAATTTGGGATTCTTTACTAATTACTCACCAAGGTAATAGCCAAGTCAAAGATAATAAAATAGATCTTCTTGTACAACAATATGAACAATTTACGATTCCGGAAGAGGAATCAATTGATAATGCTTTTGCTAAGTTTAACACTATCATCACAAGTTTAAAAGCACTTGATGAGACATTTTCTAGTAAAAATTGTGTTAGGAAATTTCTTAGGGCATTGCATCCAAAATGGCGAGCTAAGGTCACGGCAATCGAAGAATCAAAGAACTTGATGACGTTATCACTAGATGAACTAATTGGCAACTTGAAGGTTCATGAAGAAATCATAAGAAGAGATTCGGAAACGGTCAAAGTCAAGAAAGAACAAACCAAATCCATTGCTCTAAAAGCCAAAAAGGAATCTAGTGATGATGATGATTCAAGTGACGAAAGTGAAGACGAAGAATATGCAATGGCCGTAAGAGAATTTAAGAAGTTCTTCAAGAGACGAGGAAGATTCACTAGATCATCACGAGACGAAAGAAGAGCATTCCAAAGGAATAGAAGTGACAACTACGGGAAAAGAAAGTGCTTTAGATGTGGAAGTCCAAATCATCTCATTGGCGAATGTCTAAAGCCACCGGGTTATGAAAGTCAAGGTGCTTTTGTTAGTGGAACATGGAGTGATAATGACAAAGAAGAAGTTAAAAAGCCAAGAGACGAAAAGTGTTTTATGGCAAAAGAAACTGACGAAATATGTTTAGGAATTGACTTGGAACCTGACGAATGGATTAAAGATAGCGGATGTTCGAGGCACATGACGGGGAATCTCAATCTATTCTCTACATACAAGGCATACAATGGAGGTAACGTTATTTTCGGTAGTGACTTACGTGGAAAAATCATTGGCAAAGGTACGATCTCTCAAGACTCACTTACTATTGAAAATGTAGAGCATGTAGATAAATTAACATATAACTTGCTTAGTGTAGGACAAATATGTGATAATAAATGTAGAGTCACATTTACCGAAGATGATAGCGAAATAGTTAAAAATGGAAAAATTATAGGGAGAGGAATTAGAAAATGTGGCATATATGTTATGAAACTAGGAAACAAACCTGAGGATAGGATATGCCTAACGACCCTAGATGAAAACTCTACACTATGGCATAGGAGATTAGGACATGCTAACATGCAACAAATACAATCTTTGGCCTCTAAGGAATTAGTTAGAAATTTGCCTAATCTAAAATATGACAAGCATTTTTGTGATGCATGTAAAATTGGAAAACAAGCTCATGCTAGTCACAAAGCCAATAATATAGTATCCACTACTAGGTGCCTAGAATTATTACATATGGATCTTTTTGGTCCATCCGCTGTGCTGAGCTATGGAGGAAACAAATATACCTTAGTAATAGTAGATGACTACTCACGATACACGTGGACTAGGTTTTTAAGTGACAAAACCCAAGCCTTTGAAAAATTCGAAATATTTAGTAAAATGATTCAAAATAAATTAGGATGCTCAATAGTTGCCATTAGGACGGACCATGGTAGAGAATTTGATAACGAAGTACAATTCGGAAAATATTGCGAGTTAAATGGAATATCTCACAATTTCTCTGCTCCTCGTACTCCTCAATCAAATGGCGTAGTAGAAAGAAAAAATAGGTCACTACAAGAAATGAGTAGAACTATGTTAAATGAACAATCCATCCCACAAAAATTTTGGTGTCATGCCGTAGATACATCAACTTATATTTTAAATAGGGTATCAATTAGAAGAATTCTAGGAAAAACTCCTTATGAGTTATTAAGAGGTAGAAAACCAAACTTAAGCTACTTTAGGGTATTTGGAAGTAAATGCTATATTTTAAACACTAAGGACTATCTCACTAAGTTTGATCCAAAATCATATGAAGGAATATTTTTAGGATACTCACAAAATAGCAAAGCATATATAATACTTAACAAACACTCCATGAAAGTAGAGGAATCACTAAATGTAACATTTGATGAAACACCACCACCTCCTAAAACATTACCTTTAGAAGATGACGATTTAGTCGAAGATGAAGCTATTGAGGTTAGTAAAACAAAAACCATAGGAAATGATAATGAAAACATTCACTTAGAAAATAACGAAATTGTTAATATTAAAGAATCTAGATCACATCCATTAGATAATATAATAGGACATCTTAACCAAAGAACCCTTAGATCACAAGCCCAAGATAAAAACAATTTCTTTTGTTTCCTCTCAGCAATAGAACCTAAGAATATTAGCGAGGCTTTAAAGGATGAAAGTTGGGTTATAGCTATGCAAGAAGAATTAAATCAATTTAAGGCAAATGATGTTTGGGAACTAGTCCCAAATCCAAAGGATATGACCATCATAGGAACCAAATGGGTATATAGGAATAAGTTAGACGAGAATGGAATAGTTACTAGGAATAAAGCTAGGTTAGTTTCCCAAGGTTATAATCAACAAGAAGGAATTGATTATGACGAAACTTATGCCCCCGTAGCTAGACTAGAATCAATTAGGATATTACTTGCCTATGCTTGCGCCCTAGATTTTAAGTTATTCCAAATGGATGTGAAAAGTGCATTCCTTAACGGTTTTATCAATGAGGAGGTATATGTGGCACAACCTCCAGGATTCATTGACTTCGCAAAACCTGATTATGTTTATAAGTTAAAGAAAGCTTTGTATGGACTCAAACAAGCTCCCAAAGCTTGGTATGATCGATTAAAAGCTTTTCTTATTAAACATGATTATTCCATGGGAATGGTAGATAACACTCTTTTCACTAAAAGGAAAGACCCAAATCTCATCATTGTCCAAATATATGTTGATGACATTATATTTGGATCGACTTGTCAAGACATGTGTGATGAATTTGCCAAAATCATGCATGATGAGTTTGAGATGAGTATGATGGGTAAACTTAACTTCTTCCTAGGATTACAAATAAAACAATTAGAAGATGGAATATTTTTTAACCAATCTAAGTATATTAAGGAAATGCTTAAGAAGTTTGGCCTAGAAGACTCAAAACCCATGAAAACTCCCATGTCTACGGAGGTAAAGCTCACAAAGGACGATGAAGGTGAGTCCGTAGATAACACCAAGTATAGAGGAATGATAGGTAGTTTACTATACTTGACAGCAAGTAGACCCGACATCATGTTTAGTGTCTGTCTTTGTGCCCGTTTTCAAGAGGATCCCAAAACCTCTCACCTAGAAGCGGTTAAGCGTATCTTCCGATACGTTAAAGGCACTATACACTTAGGGTTATGGTATCCTAAGAAATCCAGCATAGAAACAATTTTCTATGCGGATTCGGATCATGCGGGAGACTACGTAGATAGAAAGAGCACTAGCAGTATTTGCACGTTTATGGGATGTTGTCTAACGTCTTAGTTTTCGAAGAAGCAAACCGCTCTTGCTATTTCTACCACCGAAGCCGAATATGTAAGCGCCGGAAAGGCATGTCAACAAGCACTATGGATGAAACAAGCTCTTGTAGACTATGGCATTAGGTTAGAAAATGTCCCCATTATGTGCGATAACAAAGGTGCAATAGATTTAAGTAAAAATCCGGTGCAACACTCTAAGACTAAACACATAGAAATACGTCACCATTTTCTTAGGGATAATGTACAAAAAGGAAATATATCTATAGAAAAGGTTGCATCGGAAGACAACATTGCGGATATATTCACAAAACCCCTTTAGCGTGAATTATTCAACCACTTGCGTTTAGGATTAGGAATGATGGAACAAGTTGACTAAATTACATTGAATTAATTCAAATTTATACTTGCATGAAATTTGTTTTTCCATTCCACCTTTTCTGAGTCTAGGAATCTATTTTGCACAAACTAAAGATTGAGAAGATTTATTCTCTTTGCATAAATTTTTTTTGTTTGTAAAACTCAATCAATTTTCTCTAAAAATTATTCTCACAATCTAGGAATCACATGAAGATCATTTTCCTTGCATTGTTGACTAATTCTAAAAACATTGTATTTCAAAATCATGCATAAACTCTCACATAAACTGTCAAGGTATATAATCTAATATATGTTTTTGACATTCATGATCGAGCAAAAATTGAATCAAGGAGATCATTTGGATTGTTTCTTAGGATCATTATTTCTTTTTTGCTTCTAGGAGTCGAAACAATCACAACTCCACATTTGTTGCATATAGACACTCACTAGGATAAATTCACTAATAATGGTGTCATCTTGATCCATCACTAGTTTTTCACTCACTAATTGCCTTTGACTTTAATCTAAGATAGGTGCCTTAGGAAGCTTAAGTGTGCTTGCCTTTACTTACCTCCTATTGCTTATTATGTGTTGATTATTTGATCTTTTGCCTATGTGTTTTTGCATGTATACTATATTTTGATTAGATTAGACTCTATATTGCCTAAGAGAATTGAACTTGCTTGAATTCTAATCCAAACACATAACCTTTCTGCAAATTTTCTGCCAAAAACCTAATTCTGGCAACCTGGAAATCACCAGATGGGCGGCCCCCTTAATTTTGTAAGGAGGCCCCCTTAATCATTAAGGGGACCGCCCCCTAATTAAGGGGACCGGCCATCTGATGGACGGGTTTACAGAATCTTTTCTGCTTTTTAGCCCATTTCAACCTACATTTCTTATTTTTCACCAACACATTTTGTCCTAATCCCCCAAACAAACATTATCCATCCTTAAACACACAAATCTTACACTATAAATATCCCCAATCCTCAAAACTCTCCATTCATCCCATCATGAACTCTCCAAACAAACCAAAATCAAAAGCCTCAAGGCTAGCAAGGATGACGGAAAAACCCGTTTGGCGAAGAAAAAGCCCTCGAAACAAATCCATCATCATAAATGAAGTTGGAAGTCATTCCACACCCCCAACTTCTTACTGCCCAAACTTTGCATCAAACCAACAAGGTCATTCATTTGATCCTCTTTACAAACCATACAACATTGGCCAAACATCTTCCTTCAAGCCAAACTACACATCTCAACCTCCAACCACTTATAATGATCCATACAAGTTTGATCAAAAATCAAACTACAATTCCAACTACACAAACCCAACTCATCCATACCAAACCTATGATCCCCTCCACATTGCCACGGAAAAACAAAAGTTCCGTGATGGAATAAACCAAATCCATGATCTTAGTGATCTCCTTGCTATGCATCTTGCACAACGCAACAAAGGGCAACCTCCATCATCACCCTATGCAAATTGCCTTCCCCACTCTCTCAACTTGGATCAAGTTACAAACCACACTCACTTTTGCCCTTGTTGCATATTCCTTCAAAAACAAATCCTCTACTTGAGTGAAGATATTTCTTGGATTGAATATTTTCTCACTCGTAATCATCCAATACCACCCTTAACACGATACAACATCGTGAAATCCACTTCTTCCGCTCCATACTCCACTCCATATCCCTCTCAATCAAACATCTAAGCTTTATGCTTATGTTTCCCTTCAAGCAAATAAAACAATCAACCATGGGTTGCAAGCAAGTCCAAGTGCTCTCTTAGGCAACATAGGACTATGTCTTTTCTTTTGTGTTATTTTTATCAATATGCTTCAAGCATATTGAATGTTGTAATGCTTATCATTTCTATAATGCTTGAATGAATCTATGTTTAGTTGCATAATTGTTGCCTTGCATATATGTGTATCTTGCTCTCTTCAAATATTTTTGTAGCAAAGATCTCCATAGCTCGTTCCCTTGGTGCTCTCAAATAAGGGGGAGCATTCTACCCGTTTAAACTTCCCTCGCGAAGCTTACTCGGCTTAACCTTTTTAATTTTACAAAAAGGGGGAGAATAGAAATGTAAACTCTATAATACTTGTCTAAAAACAAGTTTTAGATATATTGAGTTTAAGATTTTGTAATAATCAAAAATGGGGAGATTGTTGACATAAATAATGCCTAAAAACATTATTAACATGTTATCAATATCTCTATGTTTTAATTATCACAAAATATAAACTCATAGAACTAAAACTTGTGACATAAACAAGTATTTAGTGATTAATATTTCTCTTTACATCCAAATCACTTAAGGTATGAATAAACAAAGTGTTTAGTGCAATTTATGATCAAATGGGTATTTAATTAACTAATGCAAAGTTTATTTAATTATATAAACATATTATATATTTTTGAAAAACACTTTTGGTAATAAAGAAAAATGTTTTATTCATACTAAATATATGAATTCAAAATTTTAACCAAAATCAGTTAGTTTTTCACCAAATAAACTTTCCCCACTAAAAGACAAAGTTTCTGGCCGTTTCAGCTGGGCGGCCCCCTTAATTATAAAGGGCGGTCCCCTTAAAATTAACGGGACCGGCCTTGATTTAAGGGGACCGGTCACGCTCCTCTGTCAGAATCTTTTGCCTATAAATACCTCCTTAAACCTGGATTTTTTTCCTCACCTTTTGCACTTCAGAACTTTCTGTTCTAGATCTCTATTTCTAATCTATAAATCCTTTGATCATACATTCTTAAATCTTTGTTTCAAAGTGATCCAAACATCATCCCATCAAGTGCAAGAGAAGAATACTTCTATCCCTCAAGACAAGAAGTATTACAACTTGTTGTGATCTCCACATCTAAGTTGTTAGTGTATCATCATTGTTATTATTTCATTGTGTGATTAGTTGTGAATATTTGTTAGAAGATAGTGTAGTTTGATATATAGTGTGATTGGTTAGAAGAATAGTTGTGAAGAAGATAAGGACGATTGGGACTCATGGGTAAAGTACTTATTTTATGGAGTAATGGGGAAGAACATCATATTATTACCCCCGTATGTGCGTTGATCTTAAAAGTGCTCCAAGTGTTTTGATTTTCTTAATTCGAGTCATTAGATTAGTTATTGTAAAGTATGTAAAGATTCAAGTATAAGGGGAATGTTCATTCCCTATGATGTATTATTTTGGCTGGTAGTGTAAGAGTGTATGCAAAAAAAAAAAATAATAATAATAAAAATAATAATAATAATAATAGAAAAAGAAAAAGAGAAAAAACATACGGACAACTATCCCGTTTCATTCTATGTTTGTTTTATGTTTTTGTTATTTTTCATTTACTAGCTTAAGTCGAGTCTAGTCTTGGCTTAGCAACGCCATATTGTACATGTAATTAACCAAGATTGTTAACTCGCCACCAGTAAAAACTTCCTTTATCCAACAAAACCGTGTATTTCATATCCCTACACCTAACGTTACAGCCCTTTAAAAAGACCTCTTTGATAGTTTATCCTAGGTGCTTACGCCATTTGGTGGAGGTTTGATCCTTTCCCAAGCCTATGGTAATCTATTTTGCTATGACAGGTAGTGAGAGATATCTTCCATTTCCATATTGTAATTTATACTTTATTACACCCGAGAGATGTGAGTATCTAAACACTATTTGTGAGGTGCTAGTATATGACCTCCGTGCTTGTCTATTGGTCATTAGTGGAACGATTATTTGTTGTAATTACTTTTATATTAGTGTTAAATGACCCATAACTTGTATTTTGAGAAGAATAAAAGTGCATTTGCTTGAGGACAAGCAAATCTCAAGTGTAAGGGTATATGATGAGGCGAAAAATGAACCGTTTTTAGGGGGTCATTTAAGCCCGGAATTGAATTTATCTGATCAAATATTGCCCTAAATCGTTCCTTTTGTGATTTTAGGTAGTTTGGGAGAGAAATCTGGAAAAGGAAGTAATTCGGACGTTTTTGGAGCATAAAAGTGAAGAAAACGCCAAAGTCTTAATTTTCCTTGCTGAGAACAGTAGGTGACGGCGTTAAGAGTAATTTTCATGACGACCCAGTACAGAAATGAAGGCGTCACAAGGAAGAGCGTCAAGAGTAAAATATGTGACGGCCTGGAAAAAGTTATAACGTGACGGCGTCAGAAGTAGATCAAGGCAGTCCGAGAATTCTTTTGGCGGCGAGATGACGGCGTCACCAATTTGGTCTTGACGCCGTCAGCCTCAATTTCCTATATATAGTTTTCTAATTTTCATTCATAAAAAAAAAAAAAAAAAAAAAAAAAAAAAAAAAAAAAAAAAGTTTTGGAGAAACCCTAAGGCCGAACTTAGTACGAATTTTACAGGTTTTCAAGGGTTTTCAGCCCTTGAACCCTTTCATGTGTAATTGAGATAAGTGTTCTTCTAATTCAATCAATATGTCTATGTGTTGGTTGTCTATATCTTGTTCTTGCCTTAATTTCATCATGCTAGGCTAGATCTATCTTGTGTTTGCTTAGATCTAACGAAACCTAGATGTTAATTATGTGTTGATTACTTGTTTATGGTTGTATTGGATGAATGATTTTGATGTTAGGCTTAAGAAAACTAGCAGATCTCCAATTGGTAACATGCTTGAACGTCTTAGGAAACATGAACTGACGTGCACTAGGTTTTATTGGTTGTATTTAATGCATGAGTAAATTTTAATGATCCCATGTTACGAGCTTCTTAGCCGGCTCGACATAGGAGTGAAGTAGGCACTCATAGGATTGGGGAATTAAGTGCGCCACCCCATGAATGGTATTAAGGAATACAATCCGTCATCCACGCAACTATAACAAGTAATTAACGTGTAAAAGATATCTAGGGAGTAGTGAAATCTAAGTAAACACAATTTCTCCACTTATTGCTCGCAACCTTAGTTAATTTAGTTTTTTTTCATTTCTAGTATTTTATTTTGATTGCATCTTTAGTATTGGGTTAGTTGACTAGCAACTAATTCCGCCCAAATCCTTAAAACCCAAGATTTTTACTTGCTTTCTAAAAAATTATATAAATACAAAAATAATCATCCCTCACCTTTAGAACTAGTATTTAGGTTCTCTAATCCTAGCGACACTATTCCTAGCTGAACGATCAATCCCCCGGTACTTGTCACTATACTATACTACAACGATCAGGTACACTGCCTGGTGGGGGTTGTAAGCTTCTCAAGATCCCTTGAGAGGTAAAGCCTGGTGCGATTCCCACGTATCACTCACCTTATGCCTTAACCAGTTATCCTTCCCTTTATCTTATACTTCTTATGGTTCTCTTGACTCTAATTATTGTATTTCATTCATATCGTTTCTCTGTTTTTGCTTTGTTATCTATACATATCTGTTCACTGAGCTTTATAAGCTCAGCCGCATTTCTTTTCCTGCGACAGGTTTAGTAGGAGGCTGGGTTATGGACGAAGGTTTGCTTTTGGGCCTAGAAGACTTCACCCTGTTAGATGCTTATTGGACTTAGAGATGTTTAGAAGCTGTTATATTGGGCTTAGTATTATCGTTGCCCTTTTTTTTACCTTGTACTTTGACTAGTTTTCTTTTGTTACCTTTGTAAGTTTTGGGGTGTTACAAAGACAATCAGCCAACTCCAAAGTTTCCAACAGAGGACTTCCGGACAATATATTTTGAATCGAATCGTCCTCAAATATCACTCTTTCAAGGCGCTAAGTCCTAAGGTTTTTCCAGCTAATGACACTAATTTCAGAATTATGCACCCGGTGCTCCGACCATCTCAGTTGAACAAAACTTGAACTCGTGAAAAAGCATTGAGATAAAACAACCTCATAGTGATACGAGTAATCCTAAACCTTGATATCAAACTCTTTCACGTTACTACTAATAGCATAACAAATACAGTTGTTGAGTTGCGATTCAGTCTTAATGTTGTAATTACTGCAATGCAGTTTGAATTTGTTGATGTTCGATTGGCCACGTTGAGGTAGGGTTTTAACTAATGAAAAGAATTTGTCAATTGGATCACTATAAATAAGATTAGGAACTTGAGGCCAAAGATGTTGCCATCGTTTAGAGAGTGTGCTTGTGCTAATCGCCTCTTTGGTGTCAGGTAAATGAGTGATGATATCAACAAGTAAGCAATCTGGTAATAAACTTATTCGATCTTCTCCTGATTTGATTCGTTGTCTTTTGTTAGATTTACTTTTTTTTCCTTTCATTTGTCCTTTCAAATGGAAATTGGCGGTTAGTTGCTCTACAAAAAAAGCAAATCATCAAATTTACCAAAAAGGTTGAAACGAAGTTTTTCTTTTACCACTCAACTTTTGAAAAAATCATAGTTCTACAACAAATTTCAAATTTACCCAAAAGGTACTAAATACATGTTTATACAAGTAATCTCGTCCAAACTAGTAATAATCAATAGAGCAAATCATTATGACTTAAAATCAATTGATAATAATCAAAATCAGTTTGAGCCAAACACTCATAAACAACACAGATACGTCACAGTCAACAAAAACACTAAAGAAAAAATTAGGGACATTCAAAATTGGGGCAAAATAAGCTCAACTGAAAGGAAGAAACAAACCTTGATGAAATTAATCGGAGTTTAAACGGTGGGAATGCGGTCGACGGACGGATAAACAGTAGAGGGAAGAATGAAAATCTAAAAGTGTGTGAAAAATAAAAGTGAAGTTTTAGAGGGAATTCAGGGAAAAATGAAAGTATGAAGATCAATGTTTTCAAACCCGCCTCGACCCGGCTGGTTCAACCGGTCGGTCCGGTGCCCGTGAAAACCTTGGTTTTTTAAATCGGGTTAACCGGTTAGAGCCGTTAGGTTTTGGGTAACTCAGGTCAACCTGGGTTTTGAAACCCAGTCGAGTTTGTTTTTTTTCAATTTTTTTAATAAAAACCGGATTGACTTGGTCAAAAAAAATAAAAATATATTTAAATAGAAAATCGGGTTGACCCGACGGTCGAACCGGTTTAATCGATGCCCGATAACTCAACTAGGTTGACCCGGTTTTCAAAACATTGCTGAAGATTTTAAGGTGAAGTTATTTTGAATTTCAAACCTCATAAAGCGAAGTTTGAAGGTAGGTGAACATTTTAATAAGTTTTAAAAAGAATTTTGTTGTTAATCTATATATGCATTTACCTATACACTTTGTTAGATTTGGATCAAAAGTAGCTATTTATAATCCATACTTGTATATCTATCTATACTACATTATAAGGTTGCCCCAGTAATCCCAAGCGATCGACTTGGACGATCAATCACTACGCGATCGTGTTGTTGTGGGTATTCGATTGTCAGCCCTTGTTTCCCCAACTTGGTCGCTTGAGCGATCGATTTATTTGATTGTGTATTTAAATTGTAACCGTTACACAAGCGGTTTAAGGTAAAGTATAATAATAATAATAATAATAATAATAATAATAATAATAATAATAATAATAATAAAGGTGTGGGGGCCCAGTTGGTTTCTCGGCTCCCCACCAATTTCTTGTAAAATCCTATTTATTGTTAATAAAAGTGTTGGTTTATAATAAAAAATAAATAAAATAATAATAATAATAATAATAATAATAATAATAATAATAATAATCTTTTAACACATTATAAATACCACATATTAACGCAACATATTACACACTTCAATTCACAAAATCTCTTAATTCTCTCTATTCAAAATAGCTTGTAAACTCCCTCATACCGTCAAACAACTTCAAACATATATAAAAAAAACAAGCTGACAAAGACGACACGGAACGACAAGAAACAATTGTCGAAGTCATTAAGAAGTTTGATGACGCAGCGAAACAATGAAGGAAAAAGAAAAGTACAGAGATACTTAGTTGTCGACACAAAGTTTATTGAAAACGTCAATCACAAAAAAAAAATAATAACCCTAAAGTCTTGAAAAGATAGCTTTTATAGTTAAGCTACCCTAAGGGCCTAATAACAAAACGAAACAATAATAAGAAACAGGTCCGCCCATTAGCAATGCTAAATAGAAAATAAACCAACTTTTGTAGACTCTAATAAATAATATTAAACTGTGTAAGCAATGTCATCTTCAACCTTTATCTTCACTTCTGATAGAATCCGGTCCTGCCACTTGATCCCCATCAGTATCTCCATCATTTGAGCTCGCAAAGGCACTCAAACAACGACTGAGAACACGATACACAGAGCGCAAAGACATCTCTGAAGATTAAAAAGTTGTGATCGATCAGTTTTTGTACGATGAATATCACAAAGACGCTGCTGTTGTTGAGACATTGTGGGTTGTGTGAATCAGATGTAGCCCAAAAATCCAACAAGATCCGTTGGACTTATGAGGAACATGTGATAGCTGGTGATGCACCAAAAGTGCAAGGTGCATCAACTTCATCTGATGCACTAAGAGTTGTTGAGCAACAGCAACAACAACCTCATCTGGATCACATTCAGCTAAGTTTTGAGAAAAATGTGGCAGCTGATGATGGGGGCTGGAACGATGAAAAGGAGCGGGAACTTAGCAGGTTGGAAGCAGAGTTAGATGCAGAGAAGTTTGCGAACTTTGATCATTACGACGACAGTTACTGCTCCGACAACTCTCAAACCTAGGATCACCCGGATTACTACTGAAGTTTAAGTTTATGTTTATGTGATGCTTTCAATCGATGCACTATTTTAATTATTAATGAAATTAATGTTTTAATTATTAATGAAATTAAGTTTGTTGTTTAAAATGTTAAAAAATAAATAAATAAATAAATAAAATGATCTTGGTCGCCCTTATTGGGGCACCCAATCGCCTGAAGATCGTTGGAGAGAAAAATCTGACGTGGCAGTGAAAATGAGGGGGATTGGGTTGCCTTACTGGGGCAGCCTAAAGCATTTGACACTTTCTATAAAAGGAAGTCTTAAAATTTTAAAACAAAAAAACATTACTATAAAAAGAAAATTAAAAAATTAATGTAAAATTTGAAAATTTTAGTCTTACTTAAACTATATAGTAACCCCCTCCAATAATTACATACTAGTAGGATACCCCATGCGTTGTGCCGGCGGATACTCTGAAATAAATTTTTTCGATAAATCATGTATTTTAGTTTATTATGTTCTTTTTGATAATAAATTTACAGATATTAAGAAATTCGTTTAGCTCGTGCCCGTTTGTGCTCGAGCTTGTTGCCCCGTGCCCGTTCAGGCTCGAGCCCATTTGGCCCGTTGCCCGTTCGGGCTTGAATATTTGTATAATGTTTTTTATTATTTATATTAGTGACATTTAATGCAAGAATTGAGTTTAAGTTGGTTATACAATATGCTTGATAGTTTGTATTTTTTATGTAAGGTGTGTTTTAATAACTGTATTAATTGTATTTATTGAACAGTTAATTAATTGATTATATTAAATATCTGGATCACATTAATAGTGCTTTGTATTTTGTATATTAAGCTTTAAGACTTGTAAGTTATGTAGTATTATTGAATTTTTATAATTAGCTAGTTGAATTTTTAAGTATTACTATTTATAGAAGGTCTTCCTCTTTTATAAGATAGTAAGATTTTAATAGAATCTATAATACTATAAGATTGAGTCCCTTAATTTAATGTGGAGTAATCAAGATACTCAAGATGGAGTCCCATAATTTAATGTGAAGTATATACAATATCGAGATGGAAGTGCAAGAGTTGTCGGAATTGGTCATGTATTTAGTATAGAATTAAAAGTCGGTTATGGATTGAGATGTAGTTGAAAAGGTTGCAAGAATAATTAATGATTTAACCTAATTCATACCTATATAAACCGGCCAAAATCACATTTAATATGTATATTTGAAGATGATTCACACATCTTTTAGATTTTTGATTGTTGGTAGCGGTATGTAAATTCTCTTTTGCAACATTTAGTACGTACATGTTTGTTGAAGTGTGTTAATGAAAAATATTTTTGAGATGATTCACACATCTTTTAGATCTATGTAATTAACTTGGTCTTTTATTTAATGTAGTTATCATACGCAAGTACCATGAACATTACACAAGATCATGCATGCTCAGATAAATTGAACCAAAGATTAAGATACCAACTATTTTCTTTGTTTCTTACATATTTAGGTGATTGTTATATATATATATATATATATATATATATATATATATATATATATATGTGTGTGTGTGTGTGTGTGTGTGTGTGTGTGTGTGTATTATGTTAATGCATTTTCATACACAAGTAATTTATGTGTGTGTTCTATTGATGTAGCTCACAGCCTCACATGTGCGAATTGATTAAAGAAAATATGCACAATCATGTATGTAAAGCAACATTTAAATGGTTAAATGATACTTTTTAGCATGATTAGTTAAAGTTAGTTTATGTAAGTAGTTGCTTTCGAATGCTCTTTGAGAATATTAGAATGAATTTATCGTGTGCAATTGAATTTTTATTGAAAAGAATAAGGTCCGTGCATCATAGAAAGGAAAAAAATACAAAATTTTTACTTAAAGCCGTTTGTAAATTATAATATCAAATAAAAAAGTTGAGTTTTAAACATAAGCAAAAGTTCAAACTTTTATCGAGAAACAAAAGCGGTGCATTTAATGTTAAGTATATACAACATCGAGATGGAAGTGCAAGGCTTGCCGGAATTGATCACATGATATTTAGTAATTAGTATAGAATTAAAAGTCGGTTATGGATTGAGATGAAGTTGAAAAGGTTGCAAGAATAATTGATGATTTAACTTAAAATGCATTCCTATATAAACTGACCAAAATCACATGCACAAACACAAAAGTTCGAATCGGGGTTATTTGATAACAATATTTTCCATAACGTTATCATAATTTGAACATTTTATTATGAACCATAACTAAGTTTTTCCAATTATTACTTCGAACAATTAGGTAAAGATGTTATATTGATCTATTTAATTACTTTCTCAAAAAAAAAAAGTGTTAACATCAAAATCTATGAAAGTATCTATATTTTACATGAGTTATTTAGTATCAAATAATAAATGTTTCGTTGGGCAACTTATGGAGTATATAAATGAAATGAGATTCGACATGAATTGAATTCATTTGACATGGTGTAAAGCTGAACCGAACACTTTTATCCCATATTTTATATGCTATGAGATAACAAGACCATTGCATTGCATGTAACTTAAATAATGAATATAAAAGAAAAAGTACATAATTTTTGCTTGAACCCATTTGTAAATTATAATAATAAATTAAAAAAATTAAGTTTAAGACATAATAGTGGAGTCCAAAGGTTTTAGAAATTATGAATAGAGAGTTAATTAATATTCATTTGGTTAGCTATTTAGAATTGAGTTTATTGATAAAATTTATTAATATTAATTAGACTTCAATGCTAATTTTTAATGAAATTAGTTGTACAGTAAAATGAAATGAAGCCAAAAAGGTTTGTAACGATTTTTATACAGTTTATGTGGCATTATTATATATACATGATTACACAAACTTTTACATACACACGGTATTGACAAGGAACCAAAGAATAATATTGAGTGTTGTTTCATCGGTAAGCTACTAAAAGATTACATTTGGTAATGTGTAATTATGAGCAAGCGGACAAAGATTAGTAGTGAACTATGTAAGAATATGCTTGCATTACTTACATGAATAACAACGTTGGTACGTGATGTGTGCTTATTCACACATCCTTTTTAGACCTTAAATCAGACCAAATACACCAAATACTAACCAAATATGCCAAGAGAATGTATGTTTTTGTATTTGTGTATGTGCAGGTACGGATATGTGAAAAAATGAACAAAAACAAAGCAAAAACGACAAAAACGAGCACGAGATTGGAAAAAGGTAAAAAGCCGAAGCCGAGGAAGAAATTTATCCAAGAAAAGCCCAAAACGACAATTCAAATTCTTAAAGATTCAACGAATGACAAAAGAGACCCTTAGTGGAAGCGTGAAGATATTGACAAGAAAAATACTCCAAGTATTCACAAGTTGTCGATTTTGATCCTTTGAAGAACTTAGGAAGAAAAGTCAACTCAAATCCTCCAAGTTACAAGAAATGCATTTGGATCGTTCTCAGTCGTTACGTTTAATATTAAGTTGTATTAGTTACATTTTATAATGTTTTAATCTTGAATTTCATGATTTGTAAAGGTCTAGGGGCTAATTATGCAACAATGTAAAATATTAGAGAAGCCCTAGCCCCTAGCCTATAAATAGAGATGTAAGCCTCATTTGAGAGGTTGGTTAGTTCTAAGGTTAATTTTAGATTTAATTTTTGTCTAGTCTTATTTTTATGAAGTCATTTTTTATGCTACTTTCTCTCTCTAAAAAGCTTTATCTTTCTAAAAATCTTTAATTTTTAGTTGTTAAATTCGTGTTTTTATTAGTGGGATTTAAAGTTTATGGTTAAACTAGTTACTTTGGTAATAAATTTGGTGAAAAACATTAGTTTTTAGGCATTATTTTGGATCAAAATGGTGTTTTGTTATGGTTTTATCAAGTTAGGATAATTAAAAAAAAAAAAAAAAAAAAAAAAAAAAAAAAACCAAAAAGATTTTCTTTTCAAATTTGTTTTCCTTTTTCTTTTACTTTTGTTTCTTTTAAGTGTATGATCACACGTTCACGGTCGAGATTAATCGATAATTCTCTGACCATACCGAACCAACGCTATCGTAGACGTCATAAACAAGCTTACGTACCCGAGTTACGTACTCTTGTTGAAGCACCTATCACCGAGATGGCCGATCAACGTACTATGCAATAATTGCTCCAGTGTCCCACCGAGGGATACGGGGATGCAATTGTTTTACCACCAATCCTTTCCGATAATTTTGAACTTAAAACTGGATTGATTCAACTTGTTACGTCAAAACAGTTTCACGGTTTTGAGAGGGACGATCCTCACGCACACATCCGATGGTTTAATAAGTTAACTTCGAATTTGAAATTTAAGGATGTCCCTCACGATGCTATCAAATTGATGTTGTTCCCATTTTCACTTGAGGGTTCAGCCCGGATTTGGCTTGAAAAAGAACCCCCTCGATCAATTCACACATGGGAAGAACTCGTTTCGAAATTTGTTAATCATTTCTTTCCACCGTCCAAAACGACTAATCTTAAGAATGATATAACTAATTTTCAACAACGTTTTGATGAGAACTTTGGTGAGGCTTGGGAACGATTTAAGGATCTTCTTCGAAAATGTCCTCACCATGGTTTCTCTGAGTTACACCAAATCGACACGTTTTATAACGTTTTGACGCAAAACGATCAAGATTCTTTAAACGCAGCCGCCGGTGGCAATATCTTGAATCGTACGCCTAGGGATATTTTGACGATCATTGAGAACAAATCTAAGGTTCCGACTTCTCGTAACAAATCGAATGTTTCGAAAGTGACTTCTTTTACTCCTCCTTCACCTTCATCGGTCCAATCATCGGAATTGGCCGAACTTACCGACGCTATCCGTTGTATGATGAAAGAGTTTAAGTTGCAGAACCAAAAACCCGAGCCCGTTAAAGCCGTTAATGAAAAATGTGTGATTTGTGGTGGACCGCATCCGTATTATGATTGTCAAGCCACCGATGGCCAAGTTTATAATGCTAACATAGCAGCCGTAAACTACAATCAAAACCAAGGTTTTCGTACTAACCAAACAAGTCCACCTGGGTTTCCACCCGTGCAAACTAATCAAAACTGTTATCCTCAAACTAACCAAGGTTATCAAAACCAAGGTTACAATCAAAACCGTGGAACCAATTATCAAGTCCCTCCACCACAACAAGTTTATCAACCACCGCAACCTTCTCCTGAGCTTGCTAATTACATGAAAACGAACGATGTTAACATTCGAGCAATGCAAAATCAAATCAACAATATAAGGGTTGAACTTAAGAATGAGATCGACACAACCATGTCTCGACAAACGAATAAGCTTAAGCAAATGACGAGCAGTTTTATGCAAATGAATCAAGCATCGACGTCTGGTTCTCTTTCGAGCAACACAATTGCTAACCCGTGGGGTGATGCAAAAGCAATTACGACTAGGAGTGGTGTTGTAATCGATGGACCAACGGCTCCGACTACCCCTTCTTCTTCTTCATCTCCCAAGGTAGTCGTCCATGAAACCGAGGCGACAACGGATACGGAAATTCCTAGTAATAATGGAAGGACCGAGAACATCCAACCTCCGGTGGTCCCGACGTCCAAAGGAAAAGATAAAATTGTTTACGAATCTAAGAAAGAAATACCCGTCAAAACAAATTTGCCTTATCCGTCATGCTTAAAGGAACAAAAGCACCGTGAGAAAGATAAAAACCAGATGGAAAAGTTTTATCAGATTTTTCAAGAGCTACATTTTGATATAACTCTCGCGAATGCTATACTTTTAATGCCTAAATTTTCTTCAATGCTGAAAGGTCTTTTGAATAATAAAGAAAAATTGTTTGAAAAATCCCGAACCCAGATGAATGAGAATTGTTCGGCGGTTATCCTCAAAAAGCTTCCCGAAAAGCTTGAAGACCCCGGTCGATTTCTCATTCCGTGTAATTTTCCTGGGATGGTTCAATGCTTCGCCTTGGCCGATCTTGGCGCTAGCATTAACCTAATGCCGTTATCCATCTGGAAAAAGTTGTCTTTACCCGAATTAACTCCGACTTGCATGACCCTCGAGCTAGCCGACCGAACTACTTCCCGCCCGATGGGAATAGCCGAGGATATCTTCGTCAATGTTGGGAAATTTAATTTCCCTGCCGATTTTGTAGTTGTTGATTTTGATGCTGATCCGCGAGTGCCTCTCATTCTCGGAAGAGGTTTCCTAAAGACCAGCCATGCGTTAATTGATGTTTATGATGAAGAAATTACCCTACGCGTTGGTACCGAAGCCGTAACGTTTAATTTGGATCAAACCACGAGGTACTCCTCCAATTATGACAAATATTCTGTTAACCGAGTCGACGTTATCGATGAAGTTACGGAGGAGTATGCTCAAGAATTACTTGGTTTTACCGAACATGCTTCGAGTGGCAATCCCACTCATTCTTCTGAACCGATTATTTCCGATCCTTCCCCTTCCCTCGCTCCGTTTGAGGGAAGTGATTTCATCTTGGAAGAGATCGAGGCCTTTCTTGCTAATGATTCGATTTCACCAGAAATTGATTATTCCGTTTGTGACATGGAGGGAGATATTCTTTTGATTGAAAAATTATTAAATGAAGATACCAACCCGTCCCTCCCTCCGATAGACCTAAAAATGGCCGATGTTAAAGAAGTTAAGCCGTCTATTGAGAATCCTCCGGAGCCCGAGCTCAAGGATTTACCTCCTCATCTTGAATACGCATTTTTGGAAGGAACCGATAAACTTCCCGTCATTATTTCTAAAGATCTTAAAGATGAGGAGAAGAAACGTCTCTTAGATGTGCTCAAGAAGCATAAGAGTGCCATCGCTTGGCAAATTTCTGATATCAAGGGTATCGACCCTCGTTTTTGCACGCATAAGATCTTACTTGAAGACAATTACAAGCCGTCCGTTCAGCAACAACGACGGGTTAACCCGAAAATTCATGAGGTTATCAAAAAGGAAGTTATCAAACTCCTCGATTCCGGAATGATTTATCCAATCTCGGATAGCTCCTGGGTTAGCCCGGTCCACTGCGTACCGAAGAAAGGTGGAATGACCGTCGTAACTAATGAAGATAATGAATTGATTCCGACACGTCTTGTTACCGGATGGAGAGTTTGTATTGATTATCGTAAATTGAATGATGCGACTCGTAAGGACCATTTCCCACTTCCATTTATGGATCAAATGCTAGAACGCCTAGCGGAAAATGAGTTCTATTGTTTTCTTGATGGATTTTCCGGTTATTTTCAAATACCTATTGACCCTCCGGACCAGGAAAAGACTACGTTTACTTGCCCTTATGGAACGTTTACCTATCGACGTATGCCTTTTGGCTTATGCAATGCTCCAGGCACGTTCCAAAGGTGTATGATGTCGATATTCTCGGATATGAACGAGAAAACCATGGAAGTTTTCATGGATGATTTCTCGGTTTATGGAGATTCTTTCACTTCGTGTCTCTCCCATTTAGAAAATATGCTGAAACGGTGTGAAGACACCAACTTGGTTCTAAATTGGGAGAAATGCCATTTCATGGTCAAAGAGGGCATTGTCCTCGGCCATAAGATATCGAAATCCGGGATTGAGGTCGATAGAGCTAACGTCGACATTATTGCAAAATTACCTCATCCCACGACCGTTAAAGGAATTAGAATTTTTCTAGGTCATGCCGGCTTTTACCGACGTTTCATTCAAGACTTTTCTAAGATAGCCCGACCTCTGACCCACTTGCTTGAAAAAGATTCTCCATTTATCTTCTCAAATGAATGCATCGAAGCATTTAATATTCTTAAAAAGAAGTTAACGGAGGCTCCCGTCTTAATTGCCCCCGATTGGGACTTGCCATTCGAGCTAATGTGTGATGCTAGCGATTATGCCATTGGTGCAGTCCTGGGGCAACGCAAGTCAAAACATTTTCAGCCGATACACTATGCTAGTAAAACAATGACCGACGCTCAATATCATTATACGACTACTGAGAAAGAAATGTTAGGCGTCATTTACGCTTTTGAAAAGTTTCGATCTTATTTGCTTTTGAAGAAATGCATAGTGTATACGGATCATTCGGCTCTTAAGTACCTTATGGCAAAGCAAGATGCTAAGCCACGCTTGATGCAGTGGGTTCTCCTCCTTCAAGAATTCAAAGTTGAAATTCGAGATAAAAAGGGAGCGGAGAACCTTGCTGCTGATCACCTATCACGTTTAGAGAATCCCCACCAAAGTGTTTTCGAGAAAAAGGAAATTAACGAAGCATTTCCTCTCGAGACACTGGGGAGTTTATCACATTGTGATTCTAGTACCCCATGGTTCGCCGACTTTGCGAATTACCATGCGGGGAATTTTATCCGGAAAGGGATGTCGTTCCAGCAGAAGAAAAAATTCTTCAAAGATGTTAAGCATTATTTTTGGGATGACCCCTACTTGTTTAAGATATGTGCGGATCAAGTGATCCGGCGGTGCGTTCACGGCAAAGAAGCCGCTGAAATTCTTATGGCATGCCACAATGGACCCACGGGGGGACATCATGGTGCCAATTTCACCGCTAGGAAAGTTTTTGATTCCGGTTTCTATTGGCCGACGATTTACCGGGATGCCCATGAGTTGGTTAAATCATGCGACTCTTGCCAGCGTCAAGGAAAAATTTCTCAGAAGGACGAGATGCCTCAAAATGCCATCCAAGTCTGTGAAATTTTTGACGTCTGGGGTATCGATTTCATGGGTCCATTCCCGTCTTCTCGTGGTAACAAATATATACTCGTAGCCGTCGATTACTTGTCTAAATGGGTTAAAGCGAAGGCGCTCCCCACCAATGACGCCCGAGTTGTTGTGAAATTTCTTAAAGTCTCTTCGCCCGATTTGGTGCACCTCGTGCTATTATAAGTGATCGTGGGACCCATTTTTGTAATGACCAATTCGCTAAGGTTATGCTCAAATATGGTGTCACGCATCATCTTTCTACGGCATATCATCCACAGATAAGTGGACAAGTTGAGGTCTCCAATCGTGGTTTGAAACGTATTTTAGAAAGGACCGTAGGTGAACATCGTACTTCATGGGCTGATAAGTTAGATGATGCACTTTGGGCCTTCCGTACAGCTTACAAAACACCCATCGGGTGCACTCCATACAAGCTGGTTTACGGGAAGGCCTGCCATTTGCCATTTGAACTTGAGCACAAGGCCTACTGGGCCTTGAAACATGCTAATTTTGACCTTCAAACCGCGGATGATCATCGTAAAGTTCAATTGAATGAATTAGTCGAGCTTCGTGATCAGGCCTATGAGAATTCTTTGATCTACAAAGAGAAGACAAAGAGGATTCATGATGCTAAGATTAAAGATCGTGTCTTTAATGTTGGTGACCGAGTCCTTCTTTTCAATTCTCGATTGAAGATTTTCTCGGGCAAGTTAAAAACCCGTTGGAGTGGACCATTCACCATTACCCAAGTATTTCCTTATGGAACCATCGAGCTAGCTCAATCTAATGGTCCCAACTTTAAGGTGAATGGTCATCGTATCAAACATTACTTCGGAGGGGACATACCACCCATGGTTGTCCCGGATCTCCAAACTTTCCCCAAGGACAATTAAATTCGGGGATCGAGTCAAGCTCATGTGACTCGGTGAACAAAAACAAGCGCTTCGTGGGAGGCACCCCATGCTTATCCATTTCATCTTCTTAATTTCTATTTTCTTAAATAACGTGACTTAAGGAGGGCGACCTCTTCCATATCTCGTGTTTTCGTGGTTGTTGTTGTTTATGTTCAGGAATTTCCCCGAAGTTTGAGGACTCTCGTGCTCGTGGTTTGTCGTTCTCTCCACTCGAGTCTCATCCTTCGCTGCTTCTTCGGAAATTCACCATATCCAAAATCTTATCGACTAACGTTTATCTCTTGGCATACATAATAAACGGCCTTAGATTTTACGTAGGATTACCTTTACCCTTAAAACATTGAGGACAATGTTTCACTTTAGTCTGGGGGGGGGGGGGGGGGTGAATCTTCGATTCGATTTGACATGTACCATCGTCTGAGCTGTTAACTTACGCAACTCCGTTTTCCACCAAAAATTTTAATTTTTGTCACCTTTTTATAGTTAAAAAAAATGATAAAAAAAATATATGATATGAATAATAAGTTTTGACACCTTGTTTTGACTTTCCTACCGGCGAGAGTAGAAATAAATGTTCCGACTCGATCGGGCGTGTTGAGCCCTAGCTTGTTTCCCTTAACCAAAATAATCAAAAGATTATGGCTAAGCATCCGCGGATCTCATTATTTGGGATTTTAAATTTGCGGAGATCGATGAATGATAGAGTTTATTTAGAAGTTTCGTGCTATACACGGATCGCATTACTGGGATTTAAAAAACCCACGAGAGGTACTTGTGGCCTCCTTGTTCCCATCAGAAACGTCACCCATATATAATAGATGTTCTAGGTTAATTAGTGGTATTTTGGTTTGAATAATATTTAGTTCTTTGTTTCCTTAAGAGAATTTTTGCTTTAGAAGTTGGGTACATATCAAGGAACATAAAAAATAAGAGCAAAAAGTGAAAAAAAAATCAAAAATCAAAAGTTGATTATCTATGTGATTTTGGAGCTACCCGATAAGCTTCCATTGATGTTATGAGAGAAAAATCAAGAAAGAAAGAAAAAAGTGAAAAAAAATATATATATAAAAAGAGTGAAAAAAGTAAGAAAAGTGAAAGTTGAAGTTGTATCGAATAAGAGCTTATGTATGTAAATAAGTTGTTGGCGCGTGAGGTGCATGTGACAAGTGATTAGTAATCAGTCACATGAGGTGCACGTGATTGTATTCCGCAACTTATATCTTTGATATTGTATGTACCCCAAATTCCTTGGTGTGGACCGAATTTCTATTGCAGTGGTTCTTAAGAGAAAATGAATAACTACTTATCGTTTTAACTTAGGTATCACTATCGGACTAACAAATATCGAAACGAGAAAATATGAAGCAATTAATTTCTCACAAATTAAAATCTTTAGATAAAAAACTTAGGACCTGGGGACAAGAGGTAATACACAAGTAACTTTTGTGGGCAGTGTTAGCATCTAACTTCTGGATAAACAATGATCTCGATTTTACGCTTAGTTTGAGAGCTTGTGAAAAATCAAGGATGAAGATTTTTATCCGTACGGTCTCTTCTCTGTGAGAAGTGTTTCTACTAGTTGACCCTGAAAATTATCAACAGATAAGAAAACGGAGCGTTTTTTAGAATAAATGATTTTAATATTTCTCTTGAAAGTCATTGCTACTTTACAACGTCAGTAAAGAGAGGTTTTGAAATTATTTATCTCTTAAGCGTGAGGTGATGACATTGCGCAAGGGCACGGCAATACTTTAGTCTGGGGGATTTTGATGTGTGCTTATTTACACATCCTTTTTAGACCTTAAATCAGACCAAATACACCAAATACTAACCAAATATGCCAAGAGAATGTATGTTTTTGTATTTGTGTATGTGCAGGTACGAATATGTGAAAAAATGAACAAAAACAAAGCAAAACCGACAAAAACGAGCACGAGATTGGAAAAAGGTAAAAAGCCGAAGCCGAGGAAGAAATTTATCCAAGAAAAGCCCAAAACGACAATTCAAATTCTTAAAGATTCAACGAATGACAAAAGAGACCCTTAGTGGAAGCGTGAAGATATTGACAAAAAAAATACTCCAAGTATTCACAAGTTGTCAATTTTGATCCTTTGAAGAACTTAGGAAGAAAAGTCAACTCAAATCCTCCAAGTTACAAGAAATGCATTTGGATCGCTCTCAGTCGTTACGTTTAATATTAAGTTGTATTAGTTACATTTTATAATGTTTTAAGCTTGAATTTCATGACTTGTAAAGGTCTAGGGGCTAATTATGCAACAATGTAAAAGATTAGAGAAGCCCTAGCCCCTAGCCTATAAATAGAGATGTAAGCCTCATTTGAGAGGTTGGTTAGTTCTAAGGTTAATTTTAGATTTAATTTTTGTCTAGTCTATTCTTATGAAGTCATTTTTTATGCTACTTTCTCTCTCTAAAAAGCTTTATCTTTCTAAAAATCTTTAATTTTTAGTTGTTAAATTCGTGTTTTTATTGGTGGGATTTAAAGTTTATGGTTAAACTAGTTAGTTTGGTAATAAATTTGGTGAAAAACATTAGTTTTTAGGCATTATTTTGGATCAAAATGGTGTTTTGTTATCGTTTTATCAAGTTAGGATAATTAAAAAAAAAAAAATTATCGAGTTAGAATAAAAATAAAGAGTATCGAGTTTCAAATTAATAAAATATTACTGAGTTACATAAAATAAGTATCGAGTTTCAAAATTTTAAACGAGGGACTTATTTGCAAATTTTATTCCATCGAGTTTGAAATGTTTTTCAAATAACCGAGTTTGACATTTGATATATTGTTATCGAGTTGCAGTTTTTCACTCTAGGGACTTATGTGCAATTTAAGATTTTCGAGTTAGGATTTAAAACATTTCGAGTTTGAGTTTTATCGAGTTTCGTATCTTTTGGCGTGTTAGCCAAGATTATCGAGTTAGATAATCATTGCCTCATCGTTTATCGAGTGAGGTTCTCTTATGCTTTAATATCTAAACGAAACTCTGTCGAATTTTTCTAAAATTTATCAAGTTAAGATTTATTATATAACAAGTTAGTATCTTTTATTTAGTAACGTCATCTAGTAAACATTTATAGTTTAAGAATAATTAGTTTTTTTAATTTCTTATTACTTATTTCCTTTTTAATTAGTCTTTATATCCTTTTCATTTATTAAAATTAAAAAGCCAAAAATATAATTTTCCTTTTACGTTATTTTTCTTTTATATCTTATTATTTAGAAAAACTCAATTTGCAATCGTAGGACTAGTATCGCTTTTATTTTTCTTTTAAAATTAGTCATATTAAGTTTTATTTACGCTTTTATTTCTATTTAATTTTTGAGAATGTTTGTTTTATTTGCTCATTTGTTTTGCATTATTTGCTTGTTCTCTTTGCTTTAATTGCAATTTATTCTCATTTGTAATATAATCAAAAACTAAAATATTTCTTCTATCCTCATTCACTTCACAAGATTCACAATCCGAACCGACAAGATCGAATTCAACCCTCGTTGGGAGAACGACCTGGGGAATTACTTTCACGAGTGATCCTTCGGTAAACTCTTTATTCACTATACACCACACAAACTCCATCTAATCAGTACGTTGCATGTAATGTAGGAACAATGTCACCGATAAAGGTAAAATAACACTCTTTTGTAGCGGTGGGTTTTAGTACATCCAATTTGAACAACAAAATTAAAACAATTTGCTAAAACAACAAAATACATCATATTAAAAATATCAATTTGAATAATAAATAGAAAGGACAAAATACATAATTTTGGCTTGAAGCCATTTGTAAATTATAATGACATTTTTTATTTTTTTTTTGAGTTTTAAACATAAATAACAGTTAAATAGTTTATTCAAAAACAAAACCGGTGCAACGCACATGCTAGGAACAGGAACTCATTATTATCATTGCGCCTTTGCAAAAACGTCATATCGAAGCAAATAAAAAATATCAACTGCTCCTACAAAGCTACACATAAATAAAACATACTCTAGAGGCCCAATGCAAGTAACAACACAAACACAATAATAAATAAACTTAATAACCAAAAGCCCATTTATAAAATAAAACACCACAAAACCAAAACAACATCACACATTTTTAAACTTTTAAACAACAAAGTAAAAATGTTTCATACAATATACTAAACAATAAATACGCATACAATCGTCGATACTCAGAAACAATACGCTTTTAAAGTATTGATTGATAAAAGTCATTTTTACCCCACTTTTATTATATAAATTGAGCAATTAATGAAAGTTTGGTTATATAGGTAAAATAGGAAAAATAATCATAATTAATATACATATATCAAAACTTGACACTATTTTTGGAAAAACATAAACAGTAAGGTAGACAATTTTAATCTGGAACGGATGACATATGTAAAATGTGAAGGTTGTGCATTTATTTTTGGCTAAGGGCTAATAAACCATGTGAAGATGTGAAATTTACCAAAACAATGTCTTAATATGATTGTGCCTTTAGCTAAGATGTGTAAAATGTGAGTCTTGGTTTATTCCATATGTAGATAGATACAAAAATAGAAATCAAGTGTTAAGCGGGAAGGAAAATGTGATAGGCTCACATGATATTGTCATATAATCATATCTATTCTATTCTAATTGAAGTTATGCCATTAAAAATGTGAATCCCAGAAATTATTGAAAAAGATCATGCTTTGCTAGGGAGATAAATGTGATGCATTAATGCAATATACATGCGATCATGAAACTAAAGGGTGGAGAACATTGTATGGACATGTATATAAATTGCAAGATGTGATACTAAGCCAGCATCAATCTTTACTTCACACAGTTTTCTTAGAAAGCTAACCATTTTGTTTAAGCCTTGGCTAGAAGCAAAACCTCCATCATGAGGTGCACCATCATTCAAACTCTTTGCTTTCTTCTTTTATTTGTACATCAAGATCATTATTTGACTCAAGCATCAAGAGTTCAAAAGATGAATCAAGTGAACGAGCCCATGCCACCAAAGTTTTCGCCAACAGAAAGCGGGCCATCTCCACCTGGTGAGGGACACCATAGTCTGCCAACACGAAGCATACTAAACGGAAACTCTCGAGGTGTGGTACACGAAGGCTTGCCTTCTTGGAAGCAATCAAACAGACACTCTCTAGGTGTGGAACATGCAGGACCATCTCCATGTGGTCGGGGACACGAAGGTTTGCTTTCGTGGAAACAACCAAACTGTAATACCCTGTAATTTTTCCAGTCATTATTAATGTTAAACTCGAAGTAAATCGAGTTGAAAGTTTAATCAACCCTTCCACGAGTTTTTTTTTTTTTTTTTTTTTTTTTTTTTTTTTTTTTTTTACAATGTGTTTACAATTTTTATTTGTCAACTAATGTGGAACGTGATTCACACCTCACCTCGAATGGCTCACTTGCGCATCTACGACTAAACGTAAATTTCGGGACAACAAAACCCGACAAAGCTTATTGACTTACATAGGCCCGTAATTCTCTAACGAACTACTCTCACTTTATATCAATCTTTTGTAATTGGGTTAATTTAACACATACATTTACATACCTTGGATTCGACCCTGTTTTGAAACAAAATAAACTAACCCACCTTAACACTAAGCTTGGGCCTAACTTATCTAAGCTCAACCCAAAACCAACTCATTATGTTTTATTGCTTTCGTGTGTGCGAGCTGGGAGACGAGAGCAACACAAAACGCAAACACCCTAAGTAAAACCTTAAAAACATAAAACGTAAATCTAAACACAATCTAATAATCCCATCCAAATTGTACCCTTGTCCCCTCCAAGCCTTTTAAACCCAACGAGTAAAATTATAAACCAAGTGTTTTCTTTTTTTATATGTAGAATCATTAGTGAGAAACAAATATGTATGCCCATTAAATGAGTTTGCCATAATAGCAAAATACAAAATATTAAAAATATCACAATGAATAGAAAAAAAAAATACATAATTTTGACTTAAAGCCATTTATTAATTATAATATCAAATAAAAAAGTTGAGTTTTAAACATAAGCAAAAGTTCAAACTTTTATCGAAAAACAAAACCGGTGCATTTAATGTGAAGTATATACAACATCCAGATGGAAGTGCAAGACTTGCCGGAATTGATCACACGATATTTAGTAATTAGTATAGAATTAAAAGTCGGTTATAGATTGAGATGAAGTTGAAAAGGTTGCAAGAATAATTGATGATTTAACCTAATGCAACATATATAGATATATGTATTATGTTAATGCATTTTCATATACAAGTAATTTATGTGTGTTTTCTATTGATGTAGCTCATATGTGCGAATTGATTCAAGAAAATGTGCACGAGCATGTATATAAAGCAACATTTAAATGGTTAAATGATACTTTTTAGCGTGATTATTTTATGTAAGCATGCAACTTGAATAATGAATATAAAAGAAAAAGTATATAATTTTTGCTCGAACCCATTTGTAAATTAAAAAAATTAAGTTTAAGACATAATAGTGGAGTCCGAAGGTTTTAGGAATTATTAATATTGTGTTAATTAATATTCATTTGGTTAGCTAAATGGTTAAATGATACTTTTTAGCGTGATTAGTTTAGGTAAGTAGTTGCTTTCGAATGCTCTTTGAGAAATATTAGAATGAATCTATCGTGTGCAATTGAAATTTTTATTGAAAAGAAGAAGGTCCGCCCATCGCAAAGTATTCTCTTTTCCTATATGTAGAATCATTAGTTAGAAACCAATATTTACGCCCATTAAATGAGTTTGCCATAATAGCAAAATACGACATAATAAAAATATCACAATGAGTAATGAACATAAAGGAAAAAAAATACATAATTTTGACTTAAAGCCGTTTGTAATTATAATATCAAAAAAAATTGAGTTTTAAACATAAGCAAAAGTTCAAACTTTTATCGAAAAACAAAACCGGTGCATTTAATGTGAAGTATATATAACGTCAAGATGGAAGTGCAAGACTTGCCGGAATTGATCACACGATATTTAGTAATTAGTATAGAATTAAAAGTCGGTTATAGATTGAGATGAAGTTGAAAAGGTTGCAAGAATAATTGATGATTTAACCTAATGCAACATATATAGATATATGTATTATGTTAATGCATTTTCATATACAAGTAATTTATGTGTGTTTTCTATTGATGTAGCTCACATGTGCGAATTGATTCAAGAAAATGTGCACGAGCATGCATGTAAAGCAACATTTACATGGTTAAATGATACTTTTTAGCATGATTAGTTTATGTAAGTATGCAACTTGAATAATGAATATAAAAGAAAAAGTACATAATTTTTGCTCGAACCTATTTGTAAATTAAAAAAATTAAGATTAAGACATAATAGTGGAGTCCAAATGTTTTGGGAATTATTAACAGTGTGTTAATTAATAATCATTTAGTTAGCTATTTAGAATTGAGTTTATTGATAAAATTTATTAATATTAGTTAGCTTTCAATGTTAATTTTTTAATAAAATTAGTTGTACAATAAAATGAAATAAAGCTAAAAATGTTTGTAACGACTTTTATACAGTTTATGTGGTATTATTATATATACATTATTACACAAACTTTAACTTACAAACTTAATAAAGAAAATATTTAACACACATTAAACTATGACAAATTAGATAGACCCCATGTGCTCATATTATCATACAAAAACCATCTAATTGACAAGTATTGTAGGCTAAGTAATAGACCAAAAGAAACAAAACAATTTTTTTTATCATGCAAATAAGTAATAGGCCAAAAGAAACAAAGCAATCACAACTTAATAACCAAAAGCCCATTTATAAAATAGAAAACAACAAAAACAAAACAGCATCAAACATTTTTAACTTTTTATACAAGAAAAACTCATTAAACTTATAACCAACAATTTATTGTTAAACTTTAAAAAATAAAAGTGCTTACTATTAATAATTTAGACATTCTACTTTTGAAAACCATATATCTACTACGTTATAAAGTATTTGAAACATGCTAAATAAAGAAAGTTTAAAATGAAAAACAGTTGCTCACCACAAAAATAGTCACTACGTTATAAAGTATTTTGGACATGCTAAATAAGGAAAGTTTAAAATGAAAAACATTTACTCGCCACAAAAATAGTCACCAAATACGTGTTGCCGCATTGCGCGGGTACCTTCTAGTTAAAACGATTTCTTTAAAGTATGAGATAACGCTACATGTACCTTAGCTATTTGTGAACTTTTTTTTTTTTTTTTTTTTTTTTTTTTTTTTTTTTTTTTTAATAAAAGCAATTTGTGAAAATTGATCATCACATATAACCATATGTTATCTTTTATATAATAAAACAAAACCTCAAATGGGGACTTTCTTATTTAAAAAATATATATATTATTTCTTTATTAAGTAATATTTTAATTATTATTTTTTAATTTATAAATTCGTTTTGTTGATATATTACACAAGTAGAAGATAAATACAAAAAATATACATAAGATGCAACTAGCAACAGTGGCGAAGCTTGGAATTTTTAAGTGGGGGTCGGGATCTAATTTTTTTTTTCCTAAGGCTATATTTCAGGTATACCGAAATTTTCGGGGGGTCGAAACCGAATATACCAAAATTTTTCTACACGAAAACTATATATCCCTACATTGCAAAAAAAATTTCGGGGGGTCGGGCGCCCCCCCCCCCCCCCCCCTTCCCCGGCCCCTTAAAAGCTGCGCCACTGACTAGCAATAGGATTAAACTTTTTAAATGATTATCTTTAATAATTAAAAATATAATTAAAAATCATAAATCAAACAAAATAAAAATTAAATTATTTATTTTTTAATAAATAAAAATACATTCAAAAAAATTTTAAAAATAAACTGCGTGTGCGTGATCATTATAACTAATGTTTGAAGTATGAGATAAAGGCATAAAGCTACATATTATATGTATATTAGCTATTTGTTAAACGAGTTTTCTTCTTTAAAACTTGATTTTTTATATTATCTTGAAGTATTCGATAAGCTAAATTTTGTATGAGCTCTCTTTCAAACTTAGTAATTTATATTAGCTTGAAGTATAAAATTTTATATTGTTTCATTGTTGTTGGAAGTGTATTTAGGACAACAATGGTGAACAACTTACAAAACTTATATTTATATCTATATGTATATTACATATGATGGGATGTATCCTATTTCTTGAAAATTCAAACAATTTTAAACTTAAAACCAATTAAAGAAACTTGTCATTATATAAGAAAATATTTTAAAGAGTTCCATGTTTACATAAACCATTTAATTAAAACATTTCATTTTAAATTAAATAAAAGGTTAATACTTTTATTCATTTTGGTCGTCCCTTTTAATGTACACAATGTATAATTTCCATTACTTATTGGTTCGTTAACATTTTAAGTAAATTACAGAGTGAGATGAGGATTATGATTATGATCCATACGATGATGATGTGTGTGATAATCTAACAGAAGATCAATTGAAAGTCAACTTTTACATTTCAGTTACATTTTGATTTTTTTCGTTGTATGAATATATATTATACGAAACGCACAACCAAAATATCACAATCATAATTATTTGCCACTATAAAATCTCGTTGCTATGCACATGTACTCGTGTAATGGTTTTTAAAGGCTTGTTTGTTGGACCATGAAATGGGCTGAGGGCAACTTGAAACATGAGTTGAGGCCCTCACACAAAAAATAATAATAATAATAATAAATAAATAATAATAAAAATAAAATAAAATAAAAAATTACAATGAAGAATGAATATTATAATCTCATGAAAAATGGTTAAGCATAGTTGACTTGAAACACGAGTTGACATACTATAACATAACATGTTTATATAATAAATTTTAATATTCAGATTTTCCTAGAAATATTTAAAATAAAAATTATTAGAAATTAAAACAGTTCAAACGAATTAGAGACGAATAAACATGGATATCGGAATGACGTCGGATAGGTTATGTAAATTACTAACGGATTTCTGACAACAGTCGAAACTTCGGAAATCCGTAAAAAGTAAGTCGGAAGAGCAAACTTGTCATTGTTTTGACGGAATGTTGTTGGTAAATAGTGAGGATCAATATCCGTCGAAAAATCTGTCAGTCCACTTTCAAAATCATATAAGGTGCAAAATATTTTAGGAGCATTCTTTTTCCGTTTGGTTCGTCAAAATCAATTGTCACGCCTTAAATGTACAACTTTTTACCTTTAAGTCAAATGTTGTTAAAGAAAAGTTGAATGAGATGTTATTTACTTTTTCCCCTCTGAAAAAGTTGAATGAGATGTAAGCCAAATGTTGTTAACCTTTTTAAATTAGTTATCCATATTTAAATTTAAGGCGTGACATATTGAATATGTATATTTTTACTTTAGATAAGGTCGTAAAGATGTGACTGTCGTCATCCTTTATTTTCATATATTCGTTTTGGGTTTTACAAAAAAAAACTGATTTGTAGACCTAAATGGTTTACCTAAAAATAGACCTACACATATGATTGGTGAAATTGAAATTTTGATTGGTTAATATAAAGAGAGAAAAAGTGTTTATTATGTAGGCCTATATATCATAACTTTTTACAAAAAAGAATTGATATGTACACATGAGATTTTATTTTGCACACATAAAATTACATGAAGTATATTGTTTATCTTATTTATTAATTGGTTTATGGTACACGGAAGTCACTAAAGTTTCACCAAAATTTGTTCTAAGGAAACAAAGTTTCATTTTGTACTTCTAGGTTACTGAACTTTGAAACTTTGTTCACTCAGGTAACTGAACTTACAAAAGTGAATGTTCAGGTTATTGAACTTTGAACTTTGAACTTTGTTCACTCAGGTTACTGAACTTTTCAAAAAATATACATCCAGATTACTCGGACTAACACTGAATTTTCGAATTGTATGCTTACCGAAAGTTCAGTAACCTAGAAGTAAAAAATGAAACTTTGTTTTCTTAGTACAAATTTTGGTGAAACTTTAGTGACTTTCATGTACCATAACCTTTCATTAATTATATGTGTGCAAAGTAAAATTCAATGTGTACATATTATTGTCCTTTACAAAATTGAGTAATGCTGTTTTCGTATATAACGTGCTAAAAACTCAAGTAATCAATACGATGTATTAGGAGTGCTAAAAGGACGAGTTCCCGGCGAACAATCTGATTCGAACTCAAAAGACGAAAACCTGAAAAAACCTAAACTTGAAAAACCAAATACATGAAAATCTCGTTTACTACGAATGTTGGGAATTTTGATACACAAGATTTATAATTGTATTTGTACAAAATGACTTTGTAAACAGTGGCGGAGCTATGTGGGGTAAGATGGGCCATGGCCAACCCAAAAAGCCTTAAAAATTGTAAATAGGTATTATGTAAAAAGACTAATGTTGTAAATTGTAACTAATATTGTCTTTTGTGCCCATCTTATATATTCATAAAGTTAATGTAGGGATACTAATTGTTGTAAAACTGATTTGTCGCCCCTTATTAATTATGTATAAATACTTTAGATTCACTTTTAGATCATTTTAATGATGCGGATGAGCGTTGTATACAACTAAAACACTAAATGAACAAATTTATTGCAACATTTTTACATAGTTATATATTATAATTTTTTGTTTTTGCACTTGCAAACTTCCTTTAATTTTATTTATTTTTTGACCTTTCTAAAAACACATTTCTGGCTACGCCCTGTTTGTAAAAGATAACAGCTTGTCAAGTTTAAGACAACACCTGTCACCTAATGTATAGTTTTGCTTGATGTGTAATTTTTAAACCAATATATGCTCTAGGCTACTAAGATATGAGCTTTATCGAGTTATAACTTATACGACCAGATTAAACTTGAGTTTATCCAAGTTGAACATTATTACGAATGAATCAAACTTTCCTTATTGTATCTCATAAATATTTTCGGGCTATAACAACTCAGAAATTGAGCTCTAACTTTCCTTGAGCTTGCTTCATGAAAGTTACTCAAGATATCAAACAAGGTTTTTCGTATCTTACACATCAACCGAATTTCATAGCTATAACACGTACATACCTCAAAGATCGAGAGTATTAAGGTTGGTACATGTATGATATGAAAAATTCGGTGACTAAATGTATGACAACTACCTCTTGTTATCACAATATCATTTAGTGACATATACTATCATATTTCAGTGATGACCAATGTCCCATGCATATCTTGTACTATTGGAACTATTTTATAACCCTACCAAGTTACCCATATATTGATGGCTTTTTCAAACTTCAAATCCTAGTAGATCTCATATGAAATGAAATACAGTAGAAACTCGATAAATTAATGTTTGATTAATTAATTAACTCTTTGAACAATTTGATATGATCCATTAAATTAAAATAAAACGATTTTGATGCTCAAAGATTTAAATTTAACTTCACACAATTTTCGACATGCTCAACTCAATTGACCCATAATCCTTTTAACCGACTGCAACAATTGACCATTAGTATAACAAATACCCAAAATTCACCCATTCTTCGGTAGATATAGTCAGCACAGCATCTCTATGAGCGATTGCGCGTTAACTAAAAAAGATACAAGGCAAATCTTGAGGTCAGATTGTCAGAATGAATAATTATCAACTTGAAGATTTAATATATTTTCCGAACAATTTTCAAGCTGATTAGCAACTGAATGTTAAACAAACAGCAATGTTCACTAGATAAAACAAGATTTAAACGCAAACGTAAATGGTAAACGGATGTGGTTTAAACGCAATCGTGATTCAAATATATAAAACCTTCAAGAAACATGATGAAAGAAAGAAAACTCGCATTGAACGAAGAGGGCTAGTTGCTGATTAATTTGTACCATTAATCGCTTCATCTGACTAGTAACATCAGTTGATGCCATATATAGCTTTCGGTTTTCTATTATTGATTTCACATTTTGTGAAAGAGATCAGAGTAAGGATATCTGTGTGTTTGTTTGTTTTTGAAACATAACAGAATAAACTGAAAAACTAACAGCCAGAACGACTTTTAAAAAAATAACATCAAGACCCCGAATTTTGTAGGGAGAATACAATAAAAAATCATTATAGTTGTCAAAAAATCATCTTCAAATTAGCGAACTTAAAAAATATTTTTATGAACACTAATGTTGATATTTTTGTCTTTATATGAGTAATAAAGACAAAAAAATCCGTGATAACCATTTTACCTGTGGATTTTTGAAAATTGCGTTCACTGTCCCTAGGGTAAATTAAATAGATGGTCATTACGGTTTAGCGAAAATTGTATCCATTGATTTTTTTTTTCAACTATCTTTTTTTCACATATGAAATTTTTTAATGAAAACTTTTTTTTGTGAATTTCTTTTTTGTCACAAGTGAAATTTTTTATCCAAAAAAATTTATTAAAAAATATTGCGAAAAAAATTCAATTTTTTTTCGCATGTCACGAAAAAAAAATATTTTAGACAAAAAAATTGACAAAAAAATTGCGAAAAAATAATTTTGAAAAAAAAATGGAAAAAAATTTTCAAGAAAAAAAATAGGGACGGTGGATGCAATTTTCTCTAAACGACAAGGACAATTTATGTAATTTAGCCTAGGGACGGTGGATGCAATTTTCGCAAACACACATGAATCATTTATATAATTTGAAAGGGTAAAATGGTCATACTACTTATATAAAGATAAAAGTGTCAACATTAGTATTCACAAGAGTATCTTATTTTTTTTATTTTTGTTTAATTTGATACTCTAGAGATGATTTTTTTGACAATTATAGTGTTTTTTTATGGAATTTTCCCAGTTTTGTATTATTAAACTCAAAGGCCAAAACGTCTAAGCCAAATAATAACGCCAAAGCCCCAAACGGATTGAAATACATGTGATGTGTAAACTGTAAATGCTTTTTTTTAAGACAAATTGTTCACACATATACAAATCACCAATAGATTTATATACAACTGAGCTCGCAAATTCTAGCGTACACATATAGTTGATCGGTCACTCAATAATCATTAAAAGCAACGGAATTAGGATTTTTGAGATGATATTGCATAAACTTTTTGGTCTGAGTAAATTTTTGGTTTAGATTAAAGTTGTACCACAAGTAACTTTTGGGTTGAACTAAATTTGCATTTATATATTTTGAGCTATCAAAACTCTCAAATCGAGAAATATTTTTCACTCTTGCATCATGAAGGGTAGTCAATATATCAATCAGGTTCAAAGATTAGTTTTCGATGGAATAGTAGAACATGGTTTTTACTCAACTCGATTGCATGTGAATTTGTACTACAAAACAAGTACAAGTCAAACATTAAAATTTGAGAAAGGAAAAAGTTTGCATAAAGAAAAAAAGCGTGAGATCATCCGCTGTTTCACCATTTTTTGTAAGATTATTTTGTAATATTCGTTAGATGATTATGTAACCTCGTGAGAGGTATTGTATTATTGATATGCATTTATAGTTCATTGCATAAAAGATACTAGAAACCCTAATGGATTCAACTAACATTCGTGCTTGAGCCTTTATCTCGTCTAATATTCCCCCGCATCCGAGTGTGGAAATCGCGAAAACATGGATTGGATTAAAAAACTAAACACACATTAAAGCAATAAAAGTTTTGTCGATTAAAACGCTCGCCAGCAAATGGAAACAAATCTTCATCTGCAGCAGGAAAAGCAAAAAAAAAAAAAAAAAAAATTAGCAAGGGAAAAGCAGTAAAGCAAGCGGAGATTAATCTTCATCATGCAGCAACAACAAAAGCAAAGGAAAAAAAAAATAAAAGCAAAGCATGAACTTTTTTTCTTTTGGCAGTCAACTTCTGGCGGCGCGTCCAGCTGCGGACGGAGGTGATTTAAGTTGGGTTTTGTGTAGAATTGGAAAATGAAGAGAATGGGGTTGATTGCATCAGTTAACACCAAACGGTTAAAAAGTTACGGCCACAATAGTAAGCGGCTAGGGTTTTAGCCGAAAATTGAACTTTTTTTTATAAGGGATAAAGGGTGGTGACAAGGCTTTGATAGGTGGCTTAGGGGAGGCGGCTCAACGTAAGCACATAAGTTTGAGGATCAGACTCGATCCAATACCATGTTAGATATGATGTAAACCCCATGAGATGTATTGTATTATTGATATTCATTTATAGTGCGTTACATAGGAAATACTAGAAACCCTAATTAACCCAACCACATGCGGGCTTGGGTTGTTATCTCGTGTAATAATATTTTGAGTAACTGCAAAATATATATTTGCAAAAAAGCATACAAAATATGATATTATAGTCAATATGGTTTTGCTCTATGATCAAGCAAACTCAAACAACGGTTAAAGTTTGCAAGTGAACTCTTGAGTCTCTAACAATAACGAGTTCAAAGTGAGTAAATACTCTTCTTTAATGTGATATTAAATGTAGAAGAGGCATTTACTCCGACCAACATTCTCTTTATAAGAGACAAACGAGGATGTCACGTGAGGGTTATTGAGACGTGTCAACCGTCAAACATTTATCGGTGAAGTACATCTTCCATTAAATGTTTATATTCTTGAAAACACGACAATATTGTTTTTGATGAACAATTAGGACAATTGTTCCTCCCTTTTCATAAATTCGTACATGTCTTGACTTTTTCAAGAATACACTTTATCCATCTCATTTGCTTACTTGAAAAAGTCCCGCCAAAATATCTAAGAGATATTTTGAGTTATATTTTGTTGGATAGCTCAGAGAGATGATAAGATTATTAGGGCATTGTCGATCTCTGAGGATCATTTCTCCTTCAGCCTTATACATACTAGCTGACTCCACATCAGCTAGTGAATATATTTTCGATTCCTTAATGATGTCTTTGGTGTGAACCTTTCTGAGGTTGCTAGTTGAATTCTTTATCAACAGTTCTTTTTATACTTAGTCTAATTTATGTTTAAATTTAGACAAATATCATTGGACAATGAATTTTCCCAACAATACCAATTTCAAAATCAATGAAAGTGATATAAAAAGGTTTAATAAGGACATATCTCCACACACACAAACTTATCATTGGTGATATTGAACACTTGCTTTAGAAAGTAATCTACCAAAATAGGAAAAGATTAATGTTGACATATACATTTGAATAATAAAGAGGACATTATGTGTTAGCTATGAGAAAATCGGTGTGTGATAACTAAACGTACGACAACAACCTCTTTCAATCACAATATCATAAATAAGACACTATAATCGACCACGATGGTTGTAAGATTATGTCCCCTGCATATGTAGTACGATTGTAACAACAGCTTACTAAAACACATCTCGTCTCCCTTTTAACTTTTTTGCATGTTCATATGTAAAGATACTCGTTTTGACCATTCAATAACTTCCCGATCTGGTTCATATTTATATACACCTTTTCTTTTTCTTTTTTTTCCTTAAAAATTAAGGCTGCGCGAACGCACCCCTCTAGCACAAATTATGACGTAGGTTCGGCCACTTACCGACCTTAAGTGGGCATCCCTCCTAAGTGCAATGGAGGTCACCATTCTATTGTCCGTCTTTTCATTTTGGGGTGTCTTAAAATAATTGCATACTTCTCATTTCAACCAATCAAAATAGAGTTTATTTAGTAGGGATGATATTTAATTGGTTGTAGAGTGTTGCGGCCACACTTTTTTTAAACCGTGTGTTTTTTGTTTGGGGACAATAATTTTGAGACTGAGGGAGTTTTTATATACACGAGGCTTGAAAATTGAAGGCCTTAAAAATCAGTGTAAAGGTTAAAACTCTTTAGTAGCTTTAACTTCGAGCCAATAATGGACTACCTTAAGATGCGAATGTGATTATTACTTGCAACCTGAACGGCTGAACCCACATATGTAACTGAAAATAAAGAAATGTAGTACTTGTGTCCAACAGTATATGCATAAAATATTTGATCACTTGTCTGTCTGAGTATCGTGTATAACAACAACAATACTTAATCCTTCCGGAGTGAGGTGTGGGATGTTTGAGTATCGTGTACTGCTAATAAATTTTATACATCTTGAAAGAGACGGGTTAGACACTCGCATGTATATCAAACCCTATGATGAACATACAAACATATCTTATTAGATTCTTTTCACATATCATGAATGAAAACATGCATTTACTATGCCATGTTACTTCTATTTTCCTCTCAATCCTTATAAGGAAAGGTTTTTTCTACTAAAGATCATCTTCTTTAATTTCATGTCACCTTGCATAAAAATTGATCAGAAGTCAAATTAAAGCCATGTGATATGTTGTTGTGCCGCTAGGTCACTTTAACATAGTCAAAATATTTCTCAAAATATCAGGTGTTCCTCCATTGAATAATATGTTGCTCACTAGGAGGTTACAAATACAACATTAATATATATATATAGTTACATAAAAAAACACAATTACATTTTATGTTACAACTTGAAGTCATGCATAAACATATTAGGACACACAAGATTAATATGTTGTCTAGATATAATGCTTAAACTAGTAGCTAAGTCATGGAGTCCAATTGCATGATGGTGCTTAGATTCATCGGATACATGTACTCGTCGGAACCTGTGTAGATGGTTTGAACGATGATCTTGTTTGCACGTTCAGTTGGATGAAATGGATCCCAAAACACATAGATGTCTCTATTTGAGCAAAGATTTGACGCTGGGGTGCATATACCAACCCCGTTATAGGGTCCTTGTCCGCAACATGCCACTTTTGACGTTATAAAACCTATTTAAAACGCCAACAAATTTAAATTCATAAACGTTACTACGTTAGTATTATAACTTTTCAATGGATTGTAAAACCAAACTAATTGTTTTGTGACATCTCATGATTGCAACTCACCAAAGGCTCGAGGATTACTAATGAAGTCATTTTGCTTATTCATGGCATTAACAGCTACAAAATAGTCAGATCCAAGATCCTGGTTGAGTCCTTGGATCATTTGCACTAGTTGAGGATTAAATAAAGCCGCAGCCTGTTGAGGCTCGTATGCACATTGGCCATTTGCTCCCCTCGCGGCTAATTGTGATGGGACACAACCTAATGGTCCAGATCCTGTCACTAGGATTCTATTGAAATTCAGAGAGAATGAATGAAATGTAAACTTTCCATTAATGAAACAAAGCTGCAAATGCAGTATTTATACAGAGATCCAGAAAAGTCAAACTATAAAAGTCAAAAACTAATTAACTAACTTTCTAAACTACACTATGCTACTCCATACTGCTATATTACATTGTGTTACAAGTTCTTAAGCATCTCTGCAGTAGAATCACTGTCTTGTGTTGTTGCTTTCTGTGAATACTCTGGACTGAACAAGTATGATTGACTTGATGTTGACTTTTGTCTTCCATATCCCCCCCACAAGTTGGCATTGTGTATGGATCACAAATGCCCAACTTGGACAAGCAATTGTAGTGTAGAGCTCTGCACAATCCTTTAGTCAATATATCTGCTGTTTGTGACTTGGTTGAGATGAAGCATGGTTGGATCAGACCTGCCTTGATTTTGTCTCTCACAAAGTGGCAATCAATCTCAATGTGCTTTGTTCTTGCATGATTAACTGGGTTATTAGCTAGAGCAATAGTAGAAGCATTGTCACACATCATTAAGCTAGGAGTAGGAATAGGGACATGAAGATCATGTAGAAGACACCTAAGCCAAGAAATCTCACATGTACTATCTGCTAAAGCTCTATATTCAGCTTCAGTGGATGATCTAGATATCACTGTTTGCTTCTTGGATTGCCAGGAAATAAGATTTGTACCCAGAAAAATAGCATATCCAGTAACAGACCTTCTAGTGATTGGACAACTGGCCCAATCACTATCACAATAAGTTGTGAGCTTCATAGTGTTCTGTGAAGAGAAGAAGAGACCTTGACCAGGGCATAGTTTGATGTACCTGAGAACCTTGATGAGAGCTTTGTAATGAGGAGTTCTTGGTTCATGACTAAATTGGCTTAGGGCTTGAGCTGCAAAGGCCAAATCAGGTCTTGTAATGGTAAGGTACAACAATTTGCCCACTAAGGTTCTGTAGAGAGATGGGTCTGAGAATGGTTCACCATCAATTGAGTTGAGCTTGACTAAAGGATCCATGGGTATAGCAGATGGTTTGGCATCAAGTAATCCTGCATGTTCCAAAAGCTCCAGTGCATATTTTCTCTGAGACATAGCAAGACCTTGATTGTTTCTGAGAAATTCTATGCCTAGATAATAGGTGAGTGGGCCCAAATCTTTGATGCTGAACATGTCATGAAGTTTGGTTTTGATGAGTTTGATAAAAGTAGCATCTTTGCTGACAAGTAAGATGTCATCAACATAAACCAATAAAGATGTGACAGATCCTTTGTGAATGATGGTAAAAAGAGATGTATCCACATAACTCTGTTTGAATCCAAGTTGAATAAGAAAAGTGGTGAGTTTTTCAAACCATTGTCTATTTGCTTGCTTGAGGCCATAGAGAGATTTTCTGAGTTTGCAGACTGTGTTAGGTGGTAAGTCTTTAGGATAACCTTGTGGAACAGTCATGTATACTTCTTCATGGAGATCTCCATGGAGAAATGCATTGTTAATGTCTAGCTGCTCTATGAACAATCCTTGATGTACTGCAACTGCTAGAAGTGTTCTGACAGTAACCATCTTGGCAACAGGGGCAAATGTTTCTTTAAAGTCCACTCCTTCTCTTTGATTGTAGCCCTTTGCAACAAGTCTTGCTTTATATCTCTCTATAGTACCATCAGCATTGAATTTGATCCTGTATACCCATTTGCAGCCTATGGGTATTTTGCCAGGTGGAAGTAATGTGAACTCCCATGTCTCATTCTGCTCTAGAGCATGTATTTCCTTATTCATAGCCTCTTTCCATTTCATATTTTTGGAAGCTTGGGTAAAAGAGCTTGGTTCTTTGGTAGAATTGATGTTATAGATGCAATGTAATGTTTTGGAAGTGAGATTATTATAATTTATGTAGTGTGTGTGATGATGTTTTGAGCTTGTGTTGTTTATGAGTGATTTGGGTAAGGTATAATGAAAATCTTTGAGTGCTGTGGGAAGTTGTTTGTTCCTGGTTGAAGTTCTTGTTGGAATTGGAGGTGGTGGTGGTGGTGGTGTGGGTGAATGTGAATGGGTTGAAGAAGTAGGAGTGTTAGATGATGTAGTGGGTGAATGTGAATGGGTTGAAGAACTGGGTGTTTGGGAAACCTGTGTTGGATCAGTAACAGGAGTTGTGGATGGTGAATGAGTAGGTGTGGAAGATGGTGAAGGTACTGATGATGTGGTGGGACTAATGTTTGTTGGTGTGGGTGTAAAGAATGGTGGTTCAGTAGGATATTGGAGTGGTGAGGTTTGAGAGTGAAAAGTATCTAGTTGTTGTGAGTGTGTATGAAATGGAAAGATTGATTCATTGAAGGTTACATTTCTGCTGATTGTGATCTTTTGTGTGGTAGGATTGTAAAGTATGTAGCCTTTTTGGTGTGGTGGATAACCAATGTGAACATTAATGGTTGCTTTAGGTGCAAATTTGTCAGGTGTAGGTGTGAAAAGCATGGCCTGACAACCAATAATTCTGAGGTTTGTGAGGTCTGGTTGTTTGTTGTACAATAATTCATAAGGACTTTTGTTTTGAAGTACTCTTGATGGGAGTCTATTGATGAGATATGTAGAAGCTAAAATACAATAGCCCCAAAGATGAAGTGGAAATTTAGCTTGAAAGAATAATGATCTTGCCATTTCTAGAAGTTGTTTATGTTTTCTTTCAACTCTGCCATTTTGTTGAGGTGTATAGGGACAAGAGGTTTGGTGAATTATGCCTTGTTGTTTGAAGAATGAAGAAAGTGATTCATTGATAAATTCACTGCCATTATCACTTCTGACTGTTTTGATTTTGGTTTGAAAGTGTGTGAGAACATATGAATGAAAAGACTTGAAAGTGGATGAAACATGGTGTTTATCAGGCAACAAGTAAGTCCATGTGGCTCTAGAGAAATCATCAACAATGGTGAGGAAATATCTACATTTATTACAAGTTGGGTGTCTGTATGGACCCCAAACATCAGTGTGTACAAGATCAAACTTGGCAATTGCCTGAGAAGTACTGATTGGAAATGGAAGTACATGATGTTTTGCCATTGGACATATAGTACAAGGTGGATCATTTTTACAATTGACTAGAAATGGAATTGATTTTATTTGACTGAGAACTTGAAATGATGGATGGCCAAGCCTGGCATGCCACAAGTAGCTATTTACAGAGTTTGCAGATGAAATTGGTGATGAGATTGATGTTGATACAGATGAGGGTGGAGATGGAGTTAAAGCATAGAGACCTCCAAAGAGTTTACCAGTGGTGATGGTACCATCATGGCCCTGAAAAATACATTCTCTGTGAGTGAAAGTGATGGCTGAGTGTGATGAATTGGTGAGTCTGCTTATGGATATTAAGTTGTATGTGAATGTTGGTATGTGAAAAACATTTGTGAGGGTGAGTGTGGGTGTAAGTCTTACTGATCCAACTGTGGTCACTTTGATTGTTTGGCCATTTGGTAGTTGTACTAAAATTGGGTGTGTAAGAGTGTGGATGTTGTGCATTAATGTGATAGATATGCAAATATGATCAGTTGCTCCACTGTCTATTACCCAAATTTCCTTAATATTAGATGAAAAGGAAGCTATGAATGAGTATATACCTGCCATGTGGGGAAGAGTAGCAGCTGTGAAAACCTCTTTTTGACCATTCTGCATCATCAACAACACTTGATTGAGTTGATTCTGAAGCTGATCCATCCTTGAATGCACATAGGGATCTAAGCTTTGTGAAGTTGAGCCCTCATCAGCCATTGAAGTCAAGGGTGTATCACTTGGAAGAGGTTGATTCAAAGCATCTTTGTTGACCATTAAATTCACAGTTCTGCTCTTTCCTTGATTCCTCATCATTGGTGGAACATATTTGTTATGCAGTGGGTGACCTGGAGGATATCCAACAAGTCTATAACACTCCTCTCCTGTATGACCTTCTTTTCCACAATTAGTGCAATATATTCCCTTCTTAAATGCACTTTTTCTAGTTTGTGTGTTTTGACCTTGTCCTGTTGCATTGCTTGAACTAGAGTACTTTGAAGTGTTGTTGTTTGATTTGTTGTGATTGTAAGTGGTGGTGTTTAGTGCAGTAGGAACAGTAGAAAGGATAGGTTTAGCATCTCTTTGCTTTTCTTCTTGCCTCAACATGCTATATGCCTTAGAAACTAATGGAAGTGGTTGCATCAATAGAATTTGTCCCCTAACATTGGTATAGCTTTCATCTAAACCCATCAAGAACTGAATGAGCCTTTTCCTCTGCTCCCTTTCACCATTAGTTCTACCATTTTCACAATCACATCTACACAAACAAGCATATGGTGCTTCAAGAGCATCCAATTCATCCCATAAACCCTTCAGTTTGTGATAATACAATTCAACAGTGGTATTGCCTTGTTTGTGATTGATTATATCATTTGTTACTTGATAAATTCTGTGACCATCAAGTTGTGAATAATGTTCATTCAATTCATCCCACAATGCACTAGCAGAATTGATAAAGCTCAAATTATTCCCAATTTGCTCTGAAATAGTATTCAAAATCCAAGAGATTACCATATCATTTGCTCTTTCCCAAATAGGTCTGAGTGCAGAAGTTGATTCAGGTTCTGGATATTCACCATTGATGATCTGTAGTTTGTTTCTTGCATTGAGAGCAATCACCATTGATCTTTTCCATGAACTATAATTTTCTGATCCAACTAACTTCTTTGAGATCAAAACAAGACCAGGGTGATCATTTGGGTGAAAATAGAGTGGGTGATGAACAGAGTTGACATCATCAGTGATTTGTGTTGTGTTAAGAGGAGGTTGATTGTCAGCCATGGTGTTTGAAGGTTTTGGCGGGAAATTCTGTTAATTGAATCTTGTGATGATTCTTGATGATTAAAGCAGATATTTTGAATCTTTGAGTGATAGAAGTGATTTTCTGATGATTTTGGATAGAAAAATGGTGATTGGAATGGTGAATAATGGTGGTTCTGTGGTGGGTTGTTACGATGGTCAAAGTTTGTTATTGGTGGTCAAAGTTTGTTAGTGGTGGTTCTGTGGTGGCCTGAATCAGTTATTGATGGCCGGAATTTGTTGGTGATCAGTTTGCTCTGATACCATATTGAAATTCAGAGAGAATGAATGAAATGTAAACTTTCCATTAATGAAACAAAGCTGCAAATGCAGTATTTATACAGAGATCCAGAAAAGTCAAACTATAAAAGTCAAAAACTAATTAACTAACTTTCTAAACTACACTATGCTACTCCATACTGCTATATTACATTGTGTTACAAGTTCTTAAGCATCTCTGCAGTAGAATCACTGTCTTGTGTTGTTGCTTTCTGTGAATACTCTGGACTGAACAAGTATGATTGACTTGATGTTGACTTTTGTCTTCCATAGATTCTTCTTGCTCCCAAATCAAATAATTGCTGCCACCCACATTACTAATGTTATTGTTAAGTTACAAATAATTATTATGTTGAACTAATAATTACATCATTAATTACAAAGACATATATATTAGTAGAAGATTTACCATTAAGATCTTGCGGTACTCTGAAATAATATACTTGGTAAACTGAGGGATGGTGTATTGAAGCCTTCTTACGGTAATTGGTGTCAAGAAATAATTGTTAACATAATCGTTGCCTCCAAGTGTGATGAGAACAAGAGCTTGATTCACGAGGCGTTGAGTCTCTTCTGGTCCAATCAGCGCGCTTACTCGAGCTTGGTAGGTTTGAAAATTTTGTAGTTGTTGAGATATCCTAATGATGCTCGCCTACCCAAAAGAATTAGGACATCAATTATAATGTCATGCATTGAAAGCTTACGTATAATTGCACTTTCCTCTTTGATGTAAAATTAATATGCTTAAATTGGAACTTAATTATGAGGCAATGTCATAATCGGTGACATTCAATTATTGGGAGCAAGTAACTTATCTGTTATTCAGTGGGACGTGTCATTTTAGTATGTCTCCTTCATTAACACCTTAAAAAAAACGTAACTAGTTCAACTTGATGTGACCTTACAATTCACAAGGCATTGATACAAGTCACCGAAGAAACATTATTCAGGGGGAAGTTGTGTTAAAGTTATGTGCTTTGGACACATGTTATGTACGGATATTTATTACATGCATTGCACTTTACTAATTCTAATGAAATAAAATAGACAGGTCCTTTAAGGGCTTAAATTAACGCGCCCCTTATAATGCAACATAAAATGGTACAACCTAACCAATAATGCACAAAACTTACAAACTGAAATCCCGTGTCATTAAGTATACCGACCCCGGCAGAAGCAAAGTTAGCTCCAACTAGTAGCTTGTTTCCGTTCAACTCCGGACTCAAGTACGGCAATGTAGGTTCTGCCCCGAGCTTTTGACCTATGAAAACAAAAGTTGTACATCGTTATATTACTTACAAGTTACAAATTAGACCAACCATGCCTAGGAAAGGAGGAAGTACGTAGTAGAACTAGAAATTTTGTTCTTTTATGTGATAACTAACTAAAAGAAAAAGACTTCACACTCTTTTGGTTGATGAAAGTTACGGGCTAGTATATATAGCATGTCTAAATCTAAGTGGTTAATTAGCCTGTAACTTTCAAGCATTACAATCTAAATAAAGTATCAAATGATTTACCACCGGCCAACTACTAGTCATTATATATACGTCGATAACATATATAATGTGACAATGCACAAATTGTTAAGTTAAATTACTTACTAATAAGGTCGGGAATGTTAAGCCCGTTTGAGAACCTCCCCGTTGGACGATGGGTGGGGTAATCAATGCCATACGGTGGAGAATCGGCCCTAGCACTCGTAAGAAGGTAATTGTTGTTGCCATTATCTACCAACGAGTCACCAAACACGAAAAATGCCCGAGCTCCATGAGCTTTTGGCACCACTACAAGTAGTAGCAATGATACAACTACGAATACTGGCAGAAGGGTCGTTTTGGTGGTGAAGGATGGTGAATATTTAGCCATATTTTCGAGGTTAAGACGAGAAAATATGGTGGTTCAAGATGGTATTTTATACAAAGTTTCGAGGGTGCATGGATGTAGGTCCATTATTTAGTTAGTTGAAGTCTAATAAATGTGAGTTGGGGAAAATGGTTTAATGTGACATGAAAGTGAAGTTTATTTGGAACCGTATTTGACGTACGATATGTAAGTAGTTACTGCATATAGACATATAGTCGTCTACTTGGAAAAAAAAATCAAAATGGTCCCTTGTATATATATACTGAACTTACTAGATTTATAAACAAAAGTGATAAATTTTGAAATGTGTGTATGATGGTAAAAGAAAGGAATTCTTATCGAGTCATCGAGGCTAATTAAATGTGCTTGAAAGTTACATGAAAGGGGAAATGACTGGAAGTGGGTCGCGATCAAAGGCCAGCTAAATAAAATGTGATAATAGAAGAAAAATATAATTTAATATTCCATGCATAACTTAAAACCTGAGTATAGGTAGCTTTTGTTTATCTAAATCTAATCACATTTATAAAGTAATGATTATGATTAACATCATTATAGTGTTGTGTTTGGGAATGTCATCCTGGGTTGTTAATTGTGGCCTTGCTAATTTCTTGCTTGGCATCCATAGAGTACCTCGTTCATAGCCACAAATTTTCTTGTCATTTCACTATAATCACTGCTGCTCGTAAGTCGTAACACGGAGTATATTCTCATTGAAAACTGACTACAACATATTACTCCGTATAGCAGTATCTAGATTTTGATGAGTAAAATACCGTACCGTAAGTAGTATGGATTATGGATTACTGAAGGGCTTGTAGAGTTGTTGCCAAATGGTATCTTATATTGTTTGAAAATGTATTCACATTCAAATAGTTGTGGGTCAAGTCTCTTTTAACAGATATGATATACATTTGTATGTATTTATTGTGAGATAGTTATCTTTAAAAAATAGTTGCATGGATTACAACATTAGTGGACGTGTAACACAAGAATGTGAAAACACTCTTACATCCGGTAAACGTATAAACTTAAAGTGAAGATAAACAAATAAAATTACGTTGCTAAGAGAACATATACACATGTATATGGTCAGAAATTGTTCTAATAGTTAGTGTTCTTAGAAGAGGTATCCGTTCAAACCTCATTAGGTAAATATTTCGGAGATAGTTAGCAAAAGGGTTCAAAATGGTTAGGTGATATCTCAAATAGACAGCACACATATGTGCCATGAAAACCTAGTCTGAAGGAAAGTGTAGCTGCGTTTAATTTTTCTGTCCTTGCTTCCTATTTTCATGCTATCTTTAACGGGTTTTTCTCTTGAGTCATGAATAATTATTTCCGTAGTTTGTTAGAAGCCACTTAATACAAATGCTGTGAGTCGTTATGTATACATGTTGCAAGTCTACTAGTCTAGTCGTAACATCATAAAAGCACAACTACTTAGTTCGTACTCCAATTATACAATCATCTCATAAAGGAGAATAAGAATAAAGATAGCTTGGAAGAAAGATATTAATATGGCCTTTCAAACTAAAGAGTTAAGTTTTATAAGAACGCAAAATTAAAGACAATATATGTATCTTTAATAAATGATTATGTACAATGGTCATTAATAAACGTGAGATTTTATCTTAATTATGCATATATAGTTCAAAGTAATAAATAGATTCATAATAACATATCTAGATATCCATCAATATGAAGTGACAGAATAAAGAACCGACATATCATTAATATGTTAGGAGAAAAATTGGATTCGAATCAAAAAAGCAAGAAAAAAAAGTGTATTACATTATTTTCTTGAGTAGTGAATAGTGATAATTTATTACTAAAATGCAATTTACATGAGAGGCATGAAACAATTACTCAAAAGTACAAAGGACCTTCCTCTTCGGCTATTTAATTCCTCTTCTTTTACCTACTTCACAAGAAATAATTAAATTAAATAAATAAATAAGGTTAATCTTTTTTTCTTTTTTTTTTTAAATATATACATTTTTAGAGTTAAAATTTGTTGGCTTGTCTGCAAAATACCTATTTTTTTCCTTCTAAACAATGCATCAAGTGATGCATTCGATGCATGAGACATTTAATAACCAAAGCTTGAAAGAAAGACTTGAGCTTCATCAAGTCTTTGTTGAAAAGCTTTTCTAAAAGCTACGGTTACAATGCAAAAAAACCTTTGTAAAATACTTTTTAGAATAGTAAAAAGATTTTAACCACTTGACACATTGTGAATGCTTTAAAACTGAATATTTAACTTTAACAAAGAAGCTTTAGGACCTAGCTAGAAGAGTTTCGACTTTTAGGAGGCTGTAAATCAGACTTGGTGTTTAATAAGATCATATTTAGATATCTACTCGATTTTTGAAGATGAAACTAGTAAAGAACATTGTTGCAATTCGACGTTTGTTAAACAGTTGAATAGAGCAATGTTATTGGAATACCAAGTTTTCTCGACCTCGATCCCTAATTAAGATCCATTGTTCATGCCAAAATATTACAACTTCTAGTATAGTATAGTATCAGTCTAGGTAGAAGATAATTTAAATTTGTTGTGTTGCATTATAAAACCACGGTTGTAGTATCAACTATCAAGTGTTCTTGGTGTGCATTCCTAAAAAACCATGTTATATGTATGATCAAACTCATAAAGTTAGACTAATGATCCTAAAGTATGACATTTGATTTTAATGTGTTTTTAATTCAGAAACCGTTGGCCTAAGCCAAGTTCTGCTTCTAATCAATTTATTAAGTATTGAGAATTTCTTTTTTAAGTGTGTGGATCATGACTAGAATGTATTTGAGTTATTAATCACCCTGATTATTGGTATTCGTTGAATTTACGATAATTAGAATTCTTGGTATTCATGTGAATCAATAGGTTCAATTTGTGTTTATCTCACTTTAGGCTACATCATTATATCATTTGCCTTAGAACGATATTGAAATTGTCTGTTTTGAATGGTATTGAAATTGTCACAGGCCCCTAAGAAGTGGTAGAGAGACATTTGAATTTCACTAACTGCTTGAGTGAGTTGGTAACATGCACTTCTCATCTCAAACAGACACTTGAATCTGGTCCTGAGCCGTCATGTAACTTTTCTGTCAAGTCTATTAGGCATAACTGATAGCAAGCTTCTTTTTTAGGATGGCTCTCAAACTAATATAATGGAACAATGTGCTTCCGAGTCAACTTAATATATTGGTGTAGTATGCCTTAAACGATAGTCTCCCTACTAGATGTAGTTTCGCTATGTGAGGTGTTGATTGATGCGTGCGTATAACGTTGTAGGTATAGATTATTTTTTATCAAGTTTTACATTTGTATTTAGCCGACTTAACCTATAACACACACTAACGAGCAGTGTAGCCGATCAATGTAGCTAGTTGGTAAGTAGAGTGTCGATCATTAAGAGTGGAACGTTAACACCTAGAATGTCTATCAATATTTTAATCCTAAGTTAGTTTTACAACCTAATCTAATACAAGGAGGTTTTCAGTCTGAGAGACTAGCACGATTTGAGTTGATTATAATAATAATACTATAGAGTTGAATACAACGAATGACAAACACGTACACAGATAGATAACAGATACAGATAAGAGGCCTGACAAATAATTAAGTAGTTTGTCACTTTTTATTGCTAGTTTTATTTGATGAGTGCTAAAACTCTTCTCTCTCGTTGTCATCTAAATTATAGGCAAGTAAACTCTTAATGATTACTTATGTCTATCTTATTTAACCTTTTTTAAAGGCTTACACTAACTTATAATGCTAGTAAAGAAATCGTGAGAGGGGTATGGCAGCCCAAGCATTCCACAGCTAGACACAGAGGTTATCAATGCACATATAAAAAGAACCAAATAAACATCATATAAACTTTAATCGATGGGAAAGCAGTTTTAAGGGGAGCAATATGGCGGTCACAAGCCCATCAATCCTGATGGATTAAAGTTTACTATTACAATAAAACAAAACTACTTAATGAATTAAAATACTAGCAGGACCTGCTTACTGCTCTGAAATCTTCAATTGGGTGTGTCTTGTGTTGCCTTTTCGTCTGTATTCTTCTCCTTAGGGTTTATGTTGCACCTCTTTTCTCTTTTTGTAGACGAAATCCAGTTGTCTAATGGGGTATTTATACTTTTTGTTTGAAGGCATGATACGGCAAATCAACTAAGTTGATGCGGCGTATCTAGATAACTTCGCGTGGGTCCAAAGTTATTATATTCTGGAATATTCGTACACTGTCTTCAGATGCAGCATAACTTGAATCTCTATGTGGCGCATGTCCTTCAGTATCTTGGATAATCTTTGGTGAAGTCTTGAGAATGATGTGCTGTATGATAGGAATGTCATGCGGCGTATCTGGAGTAGATAAGTCAGATCTTCTTCGTTGACCAATGTTTCATATGCGGCGCATGAGATTATTACATGCGACACATTCTTCAAAGTTAGGCAATGGTCTTCGAATTCATCTAAGTGTGATCATACAGCGTATCTGTCTAGAACGATACGGCGTATCTCCTTCAATTCAGTAGACTTTTTCAACTTGATCCATTTAGCTCCATTTTACGTCCGAAATCACTAACTTTCACCAAACGCTTGTTTATAACTGAGAATTACAAAAGTAAGCGATTAAGTATCAATTTTCATAGATAATATAATAAAACAAGTCAATACATAGGACAAATGATGATAATAATGTGTATTTATTTGATATCATCATTGATCTACATACTCTGTTACGTCCTCGGTGTAGTGGGTAACCTGAAACTTAGAATCATATTCTTTTGATTCCTTTCTTCTGTTCGTTTGCTAGAAATGTTGGTGAACCAAGTTAGGGTTCTTTGAGTTTTTTTTTTTGACGTTTTTTCTCTTGTACCTAGCCTTTCTTGTTCAATTGATTTCTTTTTTTTGCGACTGAAAAAATAAAATTAAAATTAAAAAAATAAATAAATAATTAAATAAATAAATAAAAATCTTGATAGGTATGATTCCTTGCATTTTTCAAGCAATCATTAATAAATAATGATTTTATTTATAACTATTCTACTTTAGTTTGAACATTTTAGCATTGTGATGGGTTTATAGTTTCAGGGAGTTATAAATAAAATCTTTCATCTGTGAAGCTACTTTAGTTTGAACATTTTAGCATTTTAGCATCTGTTATTCTGCACGCAATGGTAGCTTCACAGATGAAAATGACATCGAGGAAGATTTAGATTCAAGAGGTAAAAGCTTTGAAGCCCCCGGTGTACCAACGTCCAACCCAAACATCAGTGTTAATGGCATTTTGACATACGGATTTCACAAATGAGAGAAAGGGTACATAACTGAATCTCAGATATCGTAGTGATAAATTAATCACTTGCTGCTCCTTTCTTGATTGAGCATTGCATTATGGTTTTAGTAGCAATATTGTCAAGTAGACAGGCGAGTCTAAGCAAATTCAAACCCATCAAATTTCAAAGGGAAAACATGATCTAGTTTATATCTTGACCAACAACAATAAAAACTAACAGCTATACTTGATCCCGCTTCCACGGGGTACAGGAAATGTATGATGCAGACAGTTGTGTATATGTTGAGTGTTGACCATATTACTTCTATTTTCATTATTGATTAATCATTATAAAACGGCTAGAACATAGCTAAACTAAGAAGATTTGAGCAAATATTCAGTGGATAGTTCCAAATGCAAGTACAAACAAAGCATAGTTATAGTTGTTTTTTGACTTATTCTATTGCTTATTTCTATTTTAGCAAGTATAATACTCTTACAACAAGATTACAAACACAACATATAAAATACAAAAACCCTGATTCAAGCCTGTCACCAACTACCATGTTACCTTGAAGCTCTGATTTTCCAAAAATTATGGCTGATTATGAATAAACAACACATACACATTACATACATACCAAATTATCTTTACATTTTGGAATCCAAGAAGATTTTAATATATTTATAACCCTTTCATGCTCATACATGTGGCTTATTATTTTTAAGAAGAGTAAACTACAAAGATGGTCCCTGTGATTTGGGTTGACTTTCACTCTGGGTCCTTTGACTTTTTTTTTGCACACACAGTCACTAACTCCGAAACTCTTAACACTAATAATCCCTTGACCAAACAACGTTAAGTTTGACTGTTAAACACTCCACACGTGACTTGCACATGCGGGTAAAAATGTCATTTCATCTTCAAATATTCTTCCACCACACAAACACAACTTTATCTTTTTTTTAGCAAACAAACACAACTTTATCTACCACCATACAAACATATCTTTATCTTAACTTTCAATCTTCATCTTCATCTTCATCTTCAATTCAAACTCAATACATAAAAACAAAAGCATCACTCCCTTTGTTCTTTTTTCTGCTACAAACCGAATCTCAACCCCAAAAATCACTAAAACCTTCGGTTTCTTTATTCTGAAAATCGAACACCAAAAATCACCAATACCTTTCTTTTTGCTGTTGTAAACCGAGTAGTAAACAAAAGCCCAAGGTCTCGATTTCAAGATCTTTGAAAGGAGGTCTCGGGTAGGTATTCATCTTGTTTTTGTTTTCATTTTTCAAGATCAATGATGGGTTTTTTTTTTCGAACACATAAGATCTTTAAAGATCTTTGAACGAATCTGAGATCTTGTGATTTTATTTTGTGTCTTTGAGTCTTTAAGTCTTATTGGTTGTGATAGATTAGTTGTTAGCTAAGATGGGTTAAGGTTGTGAAGTTGATGTGGTTTATTGAGTGTTGTTGTCGTGTGATGGAGGGGTTAAAGTTTGTGTGTTTTCTTTTAGCTTGTCAATTTATAGCAATTGATTTTCATGAAAAGGCAAATAACAAAATGGTTCTTTTAATTGTTTATAGAATTTGTTAAGAATTTTGTTTATGGTTTTGTGCATTGCTTGTCAGAAGAAAAAAAAAAAGAAATTTAGGTAACATGCTTAATAAAAGTTCAATCGGAAAGGATGAAGAAGATATAATCATTTTTTTTTTTCATATTCTTTTTCTTTGTTATTATTGTGGGTTTTCATAAGATTAAGAGTAAATTGCAACATGTATCTAGTTGCAATTATTGTTCTAAACAAATTGTGGATTGGTTGCTGTGACGTTTTTATATATCCATGGGTTTCCATTTTAACGAAGTTTTTTATTTGTAGGTTATAATTAGATTTCTTATATGTGGGTCTTTGTTACTACTATGTTCTTATTTTAATTTAATTAGATGTTGGACAAATTGGTGGTGGAATAAGATCCGACAGCGGTGGGTAATAAAATAGATGGGTTTTTGTTCTTTATGTGCATAAGATGATGTTAAGTGATTTAATATTGGGTTTTAGATTGTCGTAAGAACGTGTATTCTATTTGTATGTTGATTAGTGTTAGTTTGTTATACTATTTTTGTTTAAAGTTGTAATAACTGCTAGTGAAAAAGCTTGTACATATAAAATGCCAATTTACGTCATAAGGGTTGTTGGTCTACCAATAGCACTATAGCAGTTATGTTGCCGGAAGTTGCAGGTTTTTCCGGCAATGGTTGGTTAATTGTTGAGGGTGGTGGTAGATGGATAAAGATAAATGAAGAAAGAAGCTTGTGTAAAAACGAAAAAATAATAAAAGTAAAAGGACAATAATATCCCCACATGGAAGGCACATGGGACTTTTAACGGTCAAAATTAACGTCCATTTGGTCAAAGGACTGTGAGTGTTAAGGGTTTCGGAGTTAGTGACTGTGTGTGCAAAAAAAAAGTCAAAGGACCAAGAGTGAAAGTCAACCCAAACCACAGGGACCATCTTTGTAGTTTACTCTTTTAAGAAATGTTTTTTCTTTTTCTTTTTTCCAAATTGGCACTTTCTGTCTTGATTCTTTCTGCATTTGGGACCAATGTCAAACAAATCATTTTCTTCACACTGCCCATTTATCTTGTCATTTTCAGTGAGTTTGATTGATTTATTGGGTAGAATAGTATATTAAAAAGTAGTGAAGTATTTTTTGTCTTTTTCACAACGTTCCTTGTTAATCATTAAGCAATGATGATGGCTCTTTGACATGGAAACAGAAAGCTTTGAGTAGTTGATACTTAGGGGTGGAAACGAGCCGAGCCCGAGCCTGCCAGAGCTCGAGCTCGGCTCGTTTAAGTTTTAAAAGGCTCGAGCTCGAGCTCGGCTCGTTTCGAGCCTTAAACTTTAAGCTCGAGCTCGGTTCGTGGAATATTTTATAGGCTCGGGCTCGGCTCGAGCTCGGCTCGTTTATACAATTTGGCCATGAAAAGTTAAAGCTTGGGAGCTCGAGCTCGTAACATATCTTTATTGAGCTCGTCAATAAGCTCGAGCTCGGCTCGTATATAAGTTAAAATATCATATTTTGGTTTAGGCTCGCGAGCCTAAACGAGCTTTTTATGTAAAGCTCGAGCTCGATTAATAAACGAGCTGCAACTTAGGCTCGAGCTCGTTTAGGCTCGGCTCGTTCGATTTTTTTACCGATCCGATCCCGAGCTTTTCACAAGCGGCTCGGCTCATTTCCACCCCTAGTTGATAGTGCATGGTTGGATTAACTACTACGGAGTATATGCTACTCCATTAGTCCATTATACTAATTTGTTTGCAAGCCATTCTTTCGAAAGACAGAAAGGATAAACATTAAAATGTTTCAGCTTAATTATTTTCGAAGGCATTTTTTTTTTTTTTTTTTTTTGTTATTATGAACGACAAACTCACACACATTGTCTCAGTTGAAGCTTATAGATCACTTATTATACATGTGCCGTCGGATAGTCGTAACAAATTTGGTATAAATTTTCTAATTCAGTCACCGAAGTAGAGAAATACATGTTTGAAGGACAATCAGCCTAAAACAGCAAACTAAACAGATGCTTCAATGATGAAAACTCGAAATATATATACAGATACCTCTACTTGTATGTTATGGCTTACAATAAAAAAGAAAAAAGACTCGGAAATTGATACACAAACAAGAGTACTTAAAGTAGACGCTATCATTTAAAATGTGCAGATTACTTGAAACAATGTGACAAAAAAACTGTACACAACAGACACCGAATTTGGACCGACAAGATATTTATTTGTTTTACTCAACAGATGACAGCAGGAGAAAGACCACATAACTGTTGGAAACTCGCAAAACATTATATGATAGCGTTAATAATACACAAATAATTGTGTTATAGAGTAATAAATTAGGGAGTGTAGGCCAAAATCACTCTACCTGTCAACTCTAGCACAGATTCTTCCACAAGTTCTTCAACCAGCTTATCCTCTATTTCCAATTTAATGTTATCGATTTGCAATCTTAAATGTTCCGCCCAAACCTGCTTTACGACTTCTTTCCTCACCACACTCTCTACCACAATGGCAACGTCGTCTTCATCACCACCATCCCAAACACACCTATCTTCCCCAGATATCCATTCCTTCATCCGGTTCCACACTTGGTCCATCAATGTTATGTCTTTCTGGGTTCCTCCCATCAAGGCCTCGTTGACACAGTCAAAGACAAGCTTTTGGAATGATCTTTGGTGTCTTTGTTTAGAATGGCTAATCGCTAGTGGTTCCTTATTGGTTTGGTTCATGTACTTCTCCCTCAAAGAGGGGTCGAGCGGGCTCTCGGGCGAATGCCATCTGGTTGAAAATAAAGCTGACTGGATATCACAGTCAATTCCGGCTGCTGATAGTAGCGTTTGAACATATAAGAAACATTCTTGCTCCTCTTCTTCTGGACTCAACTGCGCTGTGGAGGTTCTACCATGAACAGGAGTGACTGGCCCCACAACAGGCTCATCCCATGATAGAGTCCGAGCAATGGATCCAATCAATGGTGATTTATCAATCAAACTGTACTTAATACGATCACCGCCTGTAAACACAACACGAAAAACAGACAATGTCCCATAAAAGGCTAAAGTTAGAAAACAAATGTAAAATGAAGATTAGAAATAGAAATATTAGTTAATGAAACCAAACAGTACCATGTTCATTCAACTTGGCATTGCCAGAATTGCCTGATGTATTGTCATCATCTTCAAACTGCAAGTCTAAGACGGAAATAGGGCTTGGCTGGTCCTGGTTCTCATTGGCATTTCCAGGAGTCTCAAGCTTTGTGACAGAAAATCCCCCCTGCAAATAACGAACCAGATACCCGTTCAGATACTTCTACCAGATTTTGAGATTTTAGTTCCAAATTTCATTACATACATAAACTTCAATTTCAGCCAAAACCCAATTATAATATGAGACCATCGTTGCCAATTCAACCTCTAGTAAAAAGTTTTAACGAAAGGCTAGAGATATAGGTTTAAAAGCTTAGACAATATGATATCATATCTTAAACAAATGATTTGTAAGCATTTTGATAACAACAGACTAAAAGCAGAATGCATACCTCAGATGGCCCCGGTACATCTTCCACCACTGTGTCGTTACTGCACTGAGATCCATCATTGCCAATGTTTCTTGAAGATTGATGTTCGTCGTCGGCGTTGTGAGATTTTTGCTTGCTAGACTTTCTACTCTTGGATAAAAATAAACTTGAAACTTTCCCCTTAAACGACAATGATTTAAGACTTTTTTCCTTGGTCAAATCTTTTGTTTCTTCTTTTTTGCTTTTCGAGAATTCCGGAACTTCATTAAACCTCAAGTCAGATTCTGTAGCAGATACTGGAACAGATTTTGACCGCAAGAGATTTTTAGGGCTGCCATCAGCATCTTGACCGTTATTTAAATCACTAGTCGAGCATGATGTAGATCCTTTGGACCTTTCTCTACTTTTGTGTTGTTCATCTGATTCTGCCAACTTCTTCGAGTCTGAAAGCGCAAGCATCTCGCCCAATGTACTAGAGCTTCTTCTTACATGCCTTTGTTCTTGAACGTTCCCATTTAAAGCCATCATTGCCCATCTTTTGGAAAGACGCTTCTTAGCCTCCCTGCAGACAGATGACTCTGGAGAATAAGATGCGCGACTGAAGGAGGAGGAAGAATAGGGGCTGTCAAAACGGTTAATATAGTCCCATGAGTGTCGAGAGGCTGGTGACATGACTTCTGAATCACTGAGATTCCCTGCTGCATAATAAATTTCAGATTTACTGAATGAACTATCATCACCAATATAACCATTCGAAAAGACAGGAGAAAGAAGAGTCTCGTCTCTTATATGGCCCCTCGGTGTTTCAGACATATCACACGTGCTCTCTTTTGTCACTTCTATTGATTCCGGTGCCTCACTATCTTCGTGATCTCCAAAAAATCCATCATCGTTTGATGTTCTTAATGATGCTGGAGGAGAACCAGCGACTTTCATCTGATGGGGATTTTCGGAGCTAGGTTTTAGAACAACAATACGAGTTGGCGGGGTCGGGTTAGCATTAGGAGGCTGCACAACCCCAGAAGTGCTTCTGTCCCACGTGTTACAGTGACCCATTTGGCCATTTTCGTTAATCTGTTTTCCGCTTTTCTTTACTGATCCAGTTAACTTGTGACTATCCACCAGCTTTGAAGGTCTAAGAACTGTGATGCGTCTCGAGTCAGGAGGTGGTGGTACAGATGGCAAATTGTGATGCTTAGAGAACAACGAATTAGGTTCTTGCAGAAACTTGAGGAACACGTCTTTCTTCGAACTTAAAACTTCCAATGCATCTTGAAACTGCTTGGACTGACGAAGCTTTTCGTCAGTGGATAAACGTTTTGCTTCCATAAACGTCTCACGAACAAGAGCCATGTCTTTCTCATTCTTACTTTCTTTAAACCTCCCCTTTTGTGGTGAACCGCCATACGATTTGCAAGACTGCTGCCATATCTCAAAAACATCTTTGCACTCTCCTTGCTCTGTGTCTAAGAAACCATGCTCTCTCTGTGTAAAGTCCAACGATCCCGAATGGCTTCTTGACCTTCCCGAATTGCTTCTGCACGAAGCCGAACTAAGCTGTTGCCTCTGTGGAAGATCCTCAAGACCCATTAACTTAGCAACCAAATTGGAAGAGGGACTTTGTTTCCGTCCCTCTTCTTTCGACATTTCGTGGGCAATCAGCATCTTTATAGGCGTCCCATTTAATTTCCTATTCGATGAACAATTTCTTAAATCAGGCACTATCTGCAACAACCAACAAAAAAAATTCAAATATCACGTCTATGACAAGACTCGAGCCTTTAAACAATAGGAATGACAAAAAAACAACTCTTTCACAAGCCTACTTTATCATTCATCGACTCATCAGCTACACGGCTCCTTGACACATCCGATTGGCTTCTAGACACTGGCGAACCTGTTCCATATAACATTTTATAAACACTAAGGATCCAACAAAAACAGTCTAATGTACGGAAAAACGAATAAATGTGTGTAATTTACTACTAAAATCACCTTCGTAGTGCGGCCTATCTGTAAGAAGCCTATTTGCACCTACACTGGTATTCAAATCGAAAAGATTGACCATTCTTCCCAAACACCCGGGAATCGGTCTTTCCACCCTATTTCTGTCATTCTGGTATCTACTCATTTCAACACCTGCTAACACAAATCTCATAAGTCATATTAAATCAAACGTAAAAGAAGTCAAAACATAAAAATTTAACCAGCTACCATTACAGAAATGTAACATTAAAATTCACAAAACATCCTCAAAATATATATATATATATATATATATATATATATATATATATATATATATATATATATATATACTAAATATAAAGAGAACATTTTTCGCTTAAAAATGACTAAAGTTCAATTACTAATATACGTTTCATTAAAAATGTTAGCAACATCCATCATTAGATTAATTAATAGTTAAGTTCAAAAAAAAAGATTAATTAATAGTTTAAATATTTTTTCATCCTCAAACTTTAATTATATTTTGTTTCTAACCCATAGACATTTTTTTTTTTTTTTTTTTTTTTTTGCAAATAATTATTTTTAAGAATACACCGTAAAAATACAAAATTATTTAATAAAAGGAATAATTAGAGGAACATTTCTACAATTAAAAGTCAATTTCCATCATTAAATTAAACTAACAGATCAAAAACATCACATTCACACCATAATTTAATCCTAATAATTTCACCATCTCAGATTCAAGCTGAACACCAAACAACAATATTACAGTCACTAAAAAAACACTAATCACTAGATAAAACAACCGATTTGCTAACAACAACGTTTAAGCTTGTCTTGTTTAAAAACATTTCTAAATATGAAATCACTTGATATTAATACATACCTTATATTATAACCAGATTGAGTAAGTACCTAAAATAAGAAGATCAAAAGGAGAGTGAGTAAGTGTGTGAGATCAAGGGGTTAGTGTGAATTATGACCGGAATCTGGCATTCCGGTGACGGATGTATGACGGTGGTGTTGAGTGGTACTGGTACGGTTTAGTGTTGGATATTGTGAAGAATGTGTAGTACGCGTATTAGCAGAAGGAACATGTGGAGAGAGAAATATGAATGGAGAATGAAAGAGAATATAAACCAGAGAGTAATAATGAAGCTGGTGCTAATATGAAACTGCTCAGCAAATACTCTCTTTCTTTTATTGTATGCTTTTTGGTCCTCTTTGTACCTTTCCTAAATTTTTTTATTCTCTTTTCTTTCATTTATTTAATTGTCTCGTATTTGCACAATTATATTTTTTATTTGCATTGTTCTATTTTATGCATTTGTTAATCATACATCTATACTATATTATAATGTATTTATGATTATTTTATAATTAGATTTTCATATCTCCTTTTCTTAAATTTAGAAATTTCATATATACCCAAACATGCTTTAAAAATATTGTACATTATTCATTTAATACTTGCACATTGGGTATATATATGAAATTAATTATGAAAGTAGTGTGATATATGAAATTAATCCTTATAACTAGAAAGTCTTAAATTCAGTCTTTTTTCTAGCTAATTATAGAAAGATTTCAAAATTAATTTGTTAGGAAACAAATTGGCTAGGAACTTTGTTAGGAAGCGGTTGATGTTCAAACTAAAATTATTTTGCTTAACCATCTCTAATATATCTACTTATAAACTATGAAGACAACTAAACGTGTAATCAAATAACGCAAAATATAATCACACGATACCTGCCTCCGCATTACGCAAGTACCGTTCTAGTTATTTATAAAGCTTTGTTACCACCTCCACTAATCCTCCTATACACAACAATATTAAATAGTTTTTTCCACTCACTCTCTCTATGCATTCAAACCGTCAATTCTGCCACTTGAGCAGAATCTTGTCAGTAGACGGTTTTGGAGGAATATTAAGTAGGATGCTTTAGCATTTTTAGTATTTATAATATGTTTTAACTATTTGTATATTGTTGTATGTAAATCAAAAACTTATGTGTGCAAATCATATCTCAATTCAAATACTCTCGTCATAAGTTACTTGGATATCAGCATTTTCTCCGTCTCAATTTTATTGTTCATTTTCTCTTTTGAAATAGATATCAAAAAATTTGTCTCTAATGTTTAAAATACTCATTGAAATTATTTAAGTTTACAATATTATCCTTAATCAAATTGATACTTACAAAACTAAAAGAAAGCTTTAAATAATAAATTAATAATAAAAGGTAAAACAGTTTTCTTTCTTTAAAAAATAATACTCGTAGTAATAATAATAATAATAATAATAATAATAATTCATTTTATAAAAGGCAAATGGCACAAAAAAATACTCAACTTAGTGTGTCTGTTTCCAATCAAAGTACTTTACTTTTTTTCTTGCATAAAAAGGCGTCCATTTTTTTTTATTTATTATTATTTATTTTTTTTTTTGGATTTAGGTTTTTAAATAACTTTCGTTAACCCACTTCGTTAAAAAATTACATGTTTGGTCCTTCAATATGTATAATTATTTCATGCACAATCCATCACCACCAAAAAAAATTCAAAAAAGTATTTACGAAAAAGAAAATAGAAAATAAAAAAAAAATCAAAATTTTAAATAAAAAATAAAAAAATATAAAATAAAAAAAATATATTAAAAAAAATAAAAAATTAAAAAATTTCCAAAAATTAAAAAAAAAAGAAAATCAAAAATTAAAAAAAAAAACAAATATTTTTTCGAAAATGTTTTGTTGAAAAACAAAAATAATAAAATAAAAAATTTCAAAAAATTTTTGAAACATAATATTTTTTAAAATAATTATCAAAAAAAAATTGGAAAAAATTTTCTAATTTAGAAAAAAATATTTTTGAAAATAATTATCGAAAAAAAATTTAGAAAAAATTTCAAATTTTTAAAAGTTTTTTTCGAAAATATCTTTTTCGAATTTTAAAATTCAAAAACATTTTTTTTGAAAACATGTTTCTAAAAAAATTCTATTTTTTTTTTTTTTTTTTTTTGAAAATATATTTTTAGAATTTTTTTGGTGGTGATGGAGTGTGCATGTAATGATTATACATACTCATAGATCAAACATGTAATTTTCTAATGAAATTGATTAACGGATGTTAGTAAAATACTTGATTTGAAATAGACACTAAGTTTGATATTTTTTGTGCCATTTGCCCTTTTTTTTAAATTGTATATTTTTTTTCTAGTAATTGATCCATAAAAACTCATTTAAAAATTCAAGACATTTAAGTTTTTCAAACGTGTAACTCATGCATTAGAAAATACGTAAAATGCTAATTTTCTATTTCGATAGTAGCTCACACAACGCTCCCTAAACTCATATTCTTTATTTTTTTATTATTTTTTATTTATTTATTATTTTTTTTTGCCGAAAATTGTATCTTCATTGAAAATTGAATACTATACAGTACAATGAACTACTACAACTGATTAAAGACCTTATAGCGAATGAATTAGCCATTTGAAAGAAGATCTACCAAAACATAACTAAGCACAAGCTACAAGTTCTACTTTGCGACACCCATATGTAATATTGGTGTGTTTGACATAAGCCAACTGCCACAGACCACTAAACGCTTTTCAAAACCACTGATTATGCCACCTTATCCCAACATAAGATTTTCCCGTTGAAAATTGCTTCATTTCTAGCTTTCCAAATCTCTCATATTGCACATGGACCTATTAATGCCCAAAATTTTCGAGTCTTGAATTCCATTCCTTCGAACCAGTCTTGAGCAAATTGTTCCAACGAAAAAGGTAGAGCCCACACCAGATGCCACCACGAAAACAACTTCCTCCATGCATATGTGATGTGTCCATCCACAATGCAATAACAAATGGTGTATCGTTTCTGGTTGACGTTGAAACCATATACATGAAATGTCTTCGTTACATGAAATTCCATGTTTGTTCCTTAATACTTCTAACACATGAATTTTTCCCTGTAATACCAACCACATAAAGTAACTAACCTTTGATGGAATTGCCTTGTTCCATATTTGAGAAATCCAGAAAGCATTATTACCTAGAAGTAACTATTGAGCCATTTGAGTTGCGTGAGCAGCTAAGTACTTTTCATTTGGAGCAGGAGTCCACCATACCTCATCCTCTTCATGAACTCTAATATGGATGCTTCGAAGTTTTAACAAAATAACATACGCTTGAATTCTTTCTTCGGCTGATACTGATCTAGACAAAAAAAAAAATCTGATATACATCACAGTCATCCAAGATAATGTAACTTTCAGACACCTTGGCTTTATTGTCTACAGCCAATGCAAACAGTGCCGAGAACAGACTTTTAAAAGATTGATTTCCCACCCATCGATCATCCCAAAAAGAGATATTATCTCCTTTACCGCAACACCACGCCCAGTTGTGATAGCCCAACACATCATTCATTGGGTAATGCCTTTGAAGTTGCACAATGATGTTCCAAACAAAGGATAAGGTCGATCCCTTTTGCCTGTGATAGATCCTCCATTAACTTAAATGGGATCGTCCTTTTGTGTCAGGAATAGATTACTGCCTTCCACAATGTTGTCTTGTTTGCATTGTACCTGTTCCACCACGACCCTAATAAAGTAAGGTTTTTTAACTCCAGGGACACCACCCTTAGACCTCCCTTATCCTTCGGCTTACAAACATCGCTCCATGGAACAAGAGACAATGTTCTTTTCTGAATATCTCCCAACCATAAGAAATTCCGACGACACCTCTCTAGTTGTGAAATTACCAAATGATAAACATTACTAAAATGCTAAGAATATGGACGTATAGTGAAAATGTAAAATGCTAAGAACCGCATTGATCATTACTAACCTTCCACCAAATGATAAACATCTTCCTTTCCATGATGCTAACTTGGATTTGAACTTGTCGATAACAAGTTGCCAAGTTTTAGAATTTGATGGTGAAATATATTCTTCATTCATCTAAAATATACAATATCCAAACATGCATTCCAAAAAATTTGTTCCACGTATATGTGTAAAGCTATCAATCATTAAAACACTTGTACATATAGTTTTGAAATAATAAAATGGCAGTTGGTATAAAATACAATTTAATTGAAGTGACATTGATCATTAATTCATTATGAATGTATGTATGTATAGGGAAAGTTTAGAAGAATATCTCCTCAATCATTTTTTGAGTTCCTTTTGGATGATCTTCTTTGTTTCTTTTTTTATTTCCAAATGCTCCTGATTTAACATATGAGATAATGATGCAATTAACAGGAACATACAAATGCTCAATCATTAATCTTCGCAATGATTAACATTTCTTCAACTTGGGGTTTATATATACTCGTGTATAAGAGATAATGGTGCAATTACCAGGAACATACAAATATATTATTTAATTTTATTTCTTAATGTGAAGCTCACATTCATATACATGTTTCTATCCTAAATTGTGTTCACAAACTTTTTCTTATGGACTTTATATCTCGTAACATCAAATCCATGATCTATCACCATCGTTACTATACCAACAACCGTACTATATATATCAACTATAGCTTGTCTTCTTCCTTTTTTTTAATAAAACAAATGTAATTATTTATATCGCATAATATACACCACAATCTATCTCACACGTCTTAAGCATGACTTGAACCACAATTATTTGGTTTAATAACTTCTCACTCAATATTGGGTACCACTGAGACATAAGACCTTTGGTTATATCAACTATAGCTAAACAACAAACAAATTACCGTCTTTTCTGTTCTAATTATTCAAGAATGACGAGTCTCTAACTAAGGTTTATGCGTTTAACCGAGTTAAAACAATACTTTATTTAAGATGATTATGTAAATTGTGGGAATGAAATAATGAAGATCTTGCGATCCTTTTACTATTCATATTTTGGATCCGTATTTTTATAGTTGAACTTTCTTAGTATGTTGTTTGACAATACCCAAGCTTATTGGAGTGGAGTTTGATATCAACAATAACAATACCCAATCATGTCTATTGTTTGATACGCATTACTATTAAAACCAAGCAAATTAATTTATGTTTAGTGAGCACGTATTAAAAAATAATAATAATAATAATAATAATAATAATAATAATAATAATAATAAAACAAACTATATGTACGTATACATGATTATTAAGTAATGTACTTCAATAATTTAATATGAATAGAAATAGTAACTAAATTGTCTGACTAGCACTAGAAGATAGCAATATATCATGAAACATAAGTCAAAAGAACAAAATGAATTCTATCAAAAAAAAGAGAACAAAATAAATAGAGAAAATTCCAGAATTTAGACAATAAATACTGGATGTTGTTGTGCAAATCGAAATAAATACTGTATGTTATTGTGCAAATCGATATGTTTCATTAAATGCGCAGGTAAAATGGTCCAACAAATCATGGTCATATTTAATCGTGTGAAATTAGAGTGCAACGTATGGGATAAACGAATGGCATGAACCACGGCTAACGATATGTTTCAAATCGATAAATACTGTATGTTATGGTGCAAATCGATATGTTTCATTCATCTGTCATTTTGGCGTCACCTCATTTTTTTAATAACACACCAACTAAAACACCTTTTTAAAAAAAATAAAAATAACATTTTGTAAGTCTTACAAAATACCTTACCAAAATTACCCGCAAAACATAAAATAAAATGGCACCAACCATTGTACCAACTAAATGCCAAAAAAAAATGCACCAATTGCTAACGAATGGCATGAAGCCATGAACACTACAACATGTTATCTGTGTGTCATTGGGTCAATGACGAACAAATGTCGTGCCCACACCAAGCTCTCTTAAAAGGCTGGCTGTGAAAATTTGAAGTAGTACGGTACAATAAGAAGCATAGAGTATATGTAGAAACGTGAAAAGATCTACCAATAAATTAGGTGAAATTTAATCATTGTTACACAATAATTAGAAATCTAATGATTTCTCTAAGATACAATACCTTAAGTTATCAAAATCAAAAGGTTTGTGTTTCAGTGGTATCACATGTCTTATGAGAAATTTTACAATTAAATAGTTGTGAGTTCAAATTTACGCACAAGATAAATTATAATGTATATTGTGTGAGGTACATAGTTGATATTTTAGTTTAAAAAAATAGTAGTAATAAATAAGCATTGTAAAGCTTTTCTATATATTTTATATTCAAATATTTATTTGAAGCGAGTGAACTAAATTCAATTATATGCTTGATAGACAAGTCATTAGTATAAGAAACTCTAATGTAAAAACTATTGGATAAGCAATTTAGAGGATTAAAAAATATATTTATCTATCTTGCATTAGTGATGTTGTAATAAAAATTTGGGTTTCATGCTTGCTTAAAAGTTGTTTTTTTTTATTGTAAATTGTTAGACTTTAGTTATGTATGTTTGACAAAAATGTTGTTGTTGATGTTAGTGATGTTGTTGATATCGGTGTTTGATGTTGAAAAGATTAAAATTATAGTTTTTATTTATTTGTTTAATTATTTATTTTTTCAGTGGTGTTTGTGCTATTGCTGAAAAAAATTAAAATCAGTCAATTTATTAAAAATAATATCTATAATTTTTTAAAAGTTGGTTTTAAGAACTTATTTTTTCTAAAATAATTCACAATTTTAGTTTGCTAAATAAATATTATTCTTTTGACCAAAGCTTAGTTTTCAAAAAAATAATATTAAGCCTCCAAAATATTTCATAATCTATCGCGCCAAACATGCCCTAAATTACTCAGTTTAGTGGTGTAGACCACCAAAAGTATTTTACATTTTTCTTTTTTTCTTTTTTGATATGTTTAATTTAAAGTGTTATTTTGTTTGTTTGATTTGATGGTTAACATTATGGCTATTTATGGTGTGTTTTTGAGTTTGGTTTGTAAAGGAAGACAAGATAAGAGAATCAAATCATCTTATTTTTTTTTTTCTTTTATCTTCCTCTTAAAAGTGGGAAGAAGATTGTTAAAAGAAAAATCAGATCTTTATTCCAAATCGCCTCTTTTCTTTTATTTTCTTTTCTTTTCTCTTGTTAGCAGATCTTGAGAATACAAATATATTTTATTTTGTTTTCAGATCCATTCCTTTTTCTCCTTCATAATTCTTGGGAACAACGTTAGTGATTGATTTTGTTTTCAGAAGCCCCTGTTAACTTTCTGACTGATCCTCGAGAGGGAAGATCGTCCCTGCGTCCTGCGGATGTCCTTGTGTTTGGCTGGGCGGGGGGTAAGCATGCGTGTGTTGACCTCACTGGGGTGTCCCCACTAGCGGGGCTGAGAGATAGTGGATTTGTTCCGGGACAGGCGGTTTTGAAGGCGGAAGCTAGGAAGGTTGCTAAGCACGAGGTAGCATGTTTAGAGAATCAGCATGTGTTCATTCCGTTTGCCTTCGACACCTTTGGATCCCTAGCCCCTGAGGCAGTTCGCTTTTTGGAGCGGGTGCAAAAGGTGGTCCACAGTGACTCGCAAAGCCCGAGGAACCAAGGGTATGTTTTTAGTAGAATAGGCTTTGCGATTCAAAAAGGGATAGCGGCGCAGCTTGTTGCTCGCTTACCCATTATCCAGATGTAACTTGGTTTTTATATATAAAGTAAAATATGAGATTGATTTTAAAAAAAATATATATATATATAGTAAATATTGAGATGATGATAATAGGCACGCTGACCATTACGTGCAATCTAATTACTGAAGTGATAGGATTTTATATATATATATATATATATATATATATATATATATATATATATATATATATATATATATATATATATATATATATATATATATATAACTTCTTATATCTTAAATTAATATTCATTTTCAATTTTAAATATTTTAAATAGATCACTACATTGATTCATTTTTCTAAAATTGTTAAGTAAATATTTAATTTGTAACAGAAAAGGTTTTTCTGGGAAAAAAAAGAAAAAAAGAAAACTAGTCCATTGGTGGTAAATTTTGGTTTTGTATTTTGTGATGTTTGGTAGGAAGTAGGAAGGATGTGGGGTATTCGTCGTTTTGTAAGTATACAAGCTGGCAAAAAGTAAAGAGATTAAAGAGTTGAAAAGTGTGAAATGATCAGAACCATTGAAACAAAGACGTTGACCTACTATAGGATCTCTTGCACCATTTTTCTGTCCCTGGGGCCCACCATCCAACAACCCATCTCATTTTTCTACTCTCTTTTATTTTTTGCTTTTTCTTTTTATTTTTTTATAATCTTTTTTTTTTTGAACAACGGTCTTATGTTCTTGACTAAATCACTAGAACGTGGTGCAACTTTCTATTGTTAAATGATTTATGTAATGAATTAGAGTGACGGGATAAATTAAATCAGAGGTCGATACGAAAAAAGTGATATAAATTATAAAGCACTGATGAAGTTAGGATTTTAAGCTCACGGAACACACTTGGCGTGAAAATTATAACCATGATTCTTATTCCGAAGATTATTCCTTAAACTAGCCCATGATTGCCCACAGTAAGGGGATTCAATCCCCTTACTTTTCCCTGCCACGTCAGCTTTCTCTCTCTAGCGACCTGCAGGCGATTCAGTGCCCCAATAAGGGCGACCTAGTTCAGTTTTTTTTTTTTTTTTTTTTTTTTTTTTTTTTTAACATTTTTAACACAAACTCAAATTTCATTAATAAACCCGGTTGACTCGGATAACCCGAACCGGTTCCAACAAAAAAACCCGGATTGTTTTGTAATTGTTCCATAAAATCACAAGCATCTAGGTTGATGTGGTTAACCGGAGAATAATTTTGATAATTAGAATAGGAAGACGATGATGAGTTCATTGTTGGACGATAACAGGAATCGGGGGAGCCATACATAGATTGTTGGCTTCAACGGGAGTGGGTTTGTTGTGGTTGTTGGTTGTTTTGATACGGGGGAACAAATGGACGATTAATATTAGGATGCATAGCAAATGGATTGAATCTTTGTTATTGTTGAGGTTGTTGAGAATCATAATCAAGAGAACGAGGTCGGAAATTGACGTTTGGTGAGATACCGGTTAACCGGAAAGTCGAATCCGGTGATACTTCCGGGATGTTTTGTTGATTAAATTTTCGGCCTTTTGCTTGTTGTGGTGTTTTCTTAGACATTTTGAATAGAGATTGTGTTTATGTTGTGTGAAGAATTGGAGTGTGTTAATGTTGGGTATTTATAATGAATTTTTTTTTTTTTTTTTTTTGCCCCAAACATTCATGGCCAACGGTTCTATTTTTTTTTTTTTTTTTTGGATTTTATCACCTCCCAAACTAACTTTGTGTACATTGGATCAAAAAGTAAAAAAAAAAAAAAAAAAAAAAAAACATACCAATCGATCGTGAGCTCGATCTAGTTGTTCCCTTTTCCTTGCTCGACCGAATTCCCACACAAGCAACGATCGACTAAGATCGATCGTTGCTCCCTTCTGCATGCAGCCTAACTAAAACTAAAGTAAATTAGGAAAGAATCATTTGATTAAAAAAATTATGTTGGTGTTGTATTTAGTCTTTAAAACTTTTGTTTTCGAGATGTTTATCAACAACATAGCGATAGTAACAACTAACAAGGAGTTGATTACACAATTTAATAGAGAAGGTGATTTATAAACAAAATAACTACTTAGAGCATTGGGTACTGTTGGTGTCGTGGGTTGGTGCCGTGGAATTTTTTTGCTGTCACGTCAGCAAAAAGCTCCATGGCACCAGAAATCCCACGGCACCACATTTCAAAGGTATCCGTTGGCACCAGAATTTCTGGTGCTGTCGGCCTCTGGTGCTGTCGGCCAATTTTTTTTTTTTTTTCCTTTTACTTAAATTTAAATATACACAATATAAACTAAAATAAACTTCATCAATATTAAAAACAAACATTACATATAAAAAAAACACACGTTACATAAAAATATATATATATATACAAACTAAACATTCAAGTTCCATAAATGCTCCACAAGGTCTTGTCGAAGGTCATCGTGAACTTTTCGATCTCGAAGTTCTTTATTTTTTCTAAGATGTAAATCACATCTTTCGATCCAAGTATCTGGCATGTTCGGGCGTGGATCGACGAATGTGTCTCTTAAATTCACTTCAAATCCTTCGTCTTCCAATATCATGTTGTGTAACATTATACAACAATACATGATTAGTTTCAAAGTGTTGACTTGAAAAGCACGTGCGGGTTGTCGTATAATCCCCCACCGACCTTGTAGGACTCCGAAAGCTCGTTCAATATCTTTTCTAGCACTTTCTTGAATCCTTTTGAAGTTCAATATCTTTTCCGACCTTGCAACAGTAAACGTTTTCACAAACACAGACCATGTTGGATAAATGCCATCGGCTAAATAGTAACCTTTGTTATATGTATGTCCGTTTACTTCAAACGGACATTCCGGAGCTAAACCGGCAAGTTCATCATCAAATATAGGGGAACCATATAACACATTAAGATCATTATTTGCCCCTGGAACCCCAAAATATGCATGTCAAATCCATAATCTTTGATCTACAACCGCTTCCAACATAATAGTTGGGTATTTATGATCACGTCTTTTGAATTGAGCTTGTAAGGCCTTTGGACAATTTTTTCAATCCCAATGCATACAATCAATACTCCCGAGCATTCCCGGGAGGTGATGTTTTTCTTCATGCAATGCATATATTTTTTCAGTGTCATCTGAATTGGGCTTTCTAAGATACTTTTCATTGTATAAAACATGTATGCATTTAGTAAAGTAATCTAAACATTGTCGTGAACAACGTTCACCAATTTGCAAGTACTCATCAAATGCATCAGGAGCATTGCTGTACGCCAATTGGCGTATGGCGGATGTGCACTTCAAAACAGCACCAATACTTGCACGACCGGTAGCATCGTGGCGTTGGTGAAAAAAACCAAAGTACTCGGGAAGAGGCTGAACATCATAAGTTAATATATCGTTGAGAATTTTATTAAAAAGTCTAGAGCTCATACGATACCTTCGCCTAAATTTATCTTCCGGATATTTAGGATCATTCGCGGCGTTGCCAAAATAGTCATCGAGTAAACGTTGTTCCGCCTCTTCTCGTTCACGAGGTATGTATGCCCTCGTTTTCTTTTCACCCGATCTCGATCCTTCGGCTTCTTCATACAAAGATACATATTGTTCATACGCCATGTAACTTTGAAGATAGTGTTCTCGATCATTAAAAAAAAACATCATATGGATCGAAATTATGGTCATTGAGAATTGTTTGGTTAGGATTGGTTGGATTCATGATTGAAAATAATAAAAGATATAATAGATTGGAAGTGTGTTTGAAGTATGAAGTAATAAGGGGTATTTATAAGGGTTTTTTTTTTTTTTTTTGAAATTCTCACAATAACGGCTATATAGCCGTTGGGTACCATTTGAGTTTTCAAAAAAACAAGCCAAAGTTCCACTAAAACAAACGTTCCAAAAAAAAATGCGATGGCGCTGAGCCGTGGGTACAGCGCGAGCACCGACGGCGCCACCACCGGTACGGTGCGCCGTTGGTTTTTTTGAGCTGGTGGTGACGGCGCGAGCCATGGCTCACCCGTACCCCATGCTCTTATTGAAGTAGACTGATTAACGATGTTTTAACGTCCACCAATCATCCTACTAGTTTTTTGATACGTCGGTAGGTTGACTTTGAGCCGTTGGATTAATCGGTTTTGAATTTTGAGAGTCGTGAAAATTGTGATTATTGATATAGCCGATGATGAACAACATCATTTATGTGGGCTTTTTTTTTTTTTTAATGGTAGTAGCATATAGATGGTACATAAGGCGAGATAGTTTGTAAGCTATTCGAGATTAACTCGTAAAATACTAAAAATTGTCACACGAGCTCGAGCTCAAGCTACTCGAGCTTAATTTCAAGTCGAGCTCGATGTCCATGTTACTCGGTTTGCAAGCCTTATTGAGCTTAGGTTAACTTACACTTTTACCATTTTATAAAATTACTTACTTTTTTACCATTACTATACAAAATGAAGCGTGTCATGTCAAGCTTGACATGAAGATTAATTATTGGGACCAAACTTGAATGTAGACTCAATCAAGCTTGAGTCGAGTTTTAAGCCCGAGTTTTTTAATTGAGTCGAACTCGAATTTGACGGTACTCGACTCGGATTGTTTACATAATGTCTTCATTTGCAATACTCATAAACTCAAATGTCTGCCTTTTCAAGACTCTCTTTACATAATTTCAACTTTTTGTCAAGAAAAGAAAAGATTGAACTAAATGAGGTAAGCTATAAGCCTATAAACGATTTAAGTAATGGACGTAAGTGAATTAACTAATGGGGTGTTTGATAACCTCTTAATAGGCCTTATCATGAATCATTAAATGAGATTAATTGTTTGATAAACTTTTTTTCTTCTCTTGGGGGTGTTTACCAAATTAAGTGGTTTCATATGAACCACTTAATTAGCCACTTAATTGGGAGAGTGAAGCTTTAATGCTCCTCCCAATTAAGAGACATTAAAGGTTTGGGCCCACTTTTCTTCCCTACTAAGAAGAAAAGAAACACCCACTTAATCGTTCCACTAAGGGCTTAATTGGGCAGCATTAAAGACAATCAAAATAATTAAGCACTGATTCGCCTCAAACAGTCAGATAATTATTGATCAGCCACTTGTGAATGGCCAACTGTAATAGTCAAACAGCTGAGGCAAATGCTTCCGTGAAATACAGTGTTTTCCCGGGTCGTAATGTCCCAACGAGGTTGTGATGGTATTAAAAACGAATTTGTGATTAGTGAAAGTGAACAGGGATATGAATAAAAGTGTGTGTGTATGTTTAGACTAGGGTTTTATAAAATAAAATGACTTAATTAAACTATATTAATGATTATGTAAAACCTAAATATATAAAAACGTACACCAATTTAAAATCAGACGCGACTGCGTACTGAGAAAAAGGTGAGTTTTAAGAAAAATAAACTACAATGGTTAAAAATGAAAATCCTATAAACTTAAAATTAAAATAAAATTAAATTAAAAAGAAAACTATTTTTTAGATTATTATATTATTTATTATTAATTATTTAATAAAAAACTATTTAACTATTTAATTAAAATCAAACTAAAAATAATAACTATTACAAATTCAACTAAAAACTTATAAAAATAATTTCTAAAACTTAAAATGAACTTGAAGAAAGTATAAAAAATAAAAATAAATCTTTTTGTCTTTTTATGAGCTTATTATTAATTAAAAACTATTTATATTATTTAAACTAATTAAACTATTTTAAATTACAAATAGTATTAAATCAATTTAGAAAATTATGGAAAAATTTATAAATCTAATTAACCATCACAGGAATCCTAAAAAATTATAAAAACTTTATTTTATATATTTTAAACTAGTTTACTATTTATTATTCTATTTATTATTTAATTACTATTTAAACTATTTAAATTATAAAAACTATTAAATGAACAGTATAAATCACAAGAAAATTTCTAAAATTATTTTATGACTTATAGAAGCTAGGAAAAATATAAAATATAGGTGTTACTATATAAAAACTAATTATGCTAATTAAAACTTATTTATTGATTAATTACTAATAAAACTATTTTTAATTCTAATTAATACTAAAAGACAAAATTAAAATCTGAGAAAATTATTATAATTACTTTAACTTAAAAGGAAATTAATAAAAATATAAAAACACAACTTTCTTAATTAAAATCTAAAAATGAAAATTAAAATTAAATTAAATTAAATAGAAACTATCACTTACTATTATATTGTTTTTTCTTGAATTTTCTTTTTCCAAACTATATTATACCTAAATATAACTAACTTTTGTAAAAACAAATATTTTACAACTTAAAAATAAGCTAGATATAAGCTAACAACTCTAATAGTTGACTTATGTTGACTGAAAAGGTAAATAAGCTCAAATGAGCTTATGTGGGACCCACTTAGGTTAATTCTGGTTCTAATAAGGTAGTTGGACTTGTCAAAGCTTAATTTGGTTAAATAAGCTCAGTAGATAAGCTAGTAAGCCACAATAAGCTAATCCAAAACCTAAATTCAACACAGAATGGGGACAGAGTTAAGGGCTTATTTTAGGTGGGGTCCACAGGGATTTAGGTCAAACAAAAGGTCAATCTAGAGAGTCTGGTAGGAGGGGGGTTGAGGGAACCTAACTAGAGGGTCTGGGGCCCACTGAGGTGGTCACAAAACACCACCAAAGGTGGTGTTGTGACTGAGGTCTGATGGAGCAGGGCACTCCCTTGCCCTGCAAGTATGTTTGGAGATCTGTGGGGCCCACCCTAAAAATGCTAAAAATATAACAAGGTGGGGAAACAAAAGTTGAGCTAGTAGTCTATTACCACAACAATTTTCAGATTCTAGATCCTATTACATAAATCTATAAAAATCTCACAAGATTTGAGAAAATCTGAAATGTTCAAATTTGACTTTTGAGAAAAAGCTTGCAGTTTGACTATTGTGAGATTCTAGCACTTCTAATAAGCTGAATAAGTTATTATAAGCTATATGGAACCTATTATAAGTTAAAGCTACAACTAATAAGGTGAATTGAGGATTTGTGGATCACAAATCTTACACAGTTAACTGTGTAAGATCATTCCAAGTAATTTTGACTTTTTATTGTTTAACACCTATGTTTTATTGACTAAACTGAGTTAATATGACTTAGTGAACATGTATGAACCAAGTTTACCAGCATAAACCAACAAGGACTCACTTTGCAGTCTAAAACAAACACCCCTATAACTGCTATAATTTATGATTTGCAAAGCTAAAAATGAATTTAAGCCACAATACTGATTCCTAACACTAAATTATAACTATATAAGATTAAATGAACCTGAATCAAGCACAACACAAGCAGATACCTCAAATTTGTCAAAAATGAGAGTTTCACTGTGAGATTATTGATTTTAAAGTAGTTATGAAATCTGTTGAACAAGCAAACTATGTTATGTTGGATATTGATTAACTAACACCTAATAAACATGAATCAACCATAAATAAACAATATAAGGCAGCCTACAGTGAAAAGTAAAACTTGAAAATTAAACTTACAAATTGTATTCAACTGAGGAACAATGAACCAAGAACAATAACCAATCCTAATACCTCCCAAAAGGTATTAAACCAGAAATAATCCAAATTTCACCATTTACCTTTCTTCTTCCTTCTTCTTCTTCTGATTTTTTATTTTTTTACTATTTTATTTGATTTTTTTAGAATTTTTGATTTTCTATTTTAAACTGATGATTAAGGAATTCTAAGACTTAATAAAGCTTTGTCAGAGCTTTATATGAGCTTAAGAATCAAATATAACAACAAATAACAACATACAATCCTTATGAGATTTTTGAGATTTAAGAAACTTGCATAAACTGAGACAGCAAAGGAAACTTGAAATTAACTTTAATTAAATATTAAGGTACATGAAATTGACTGAGTACAAACTATTTTATTTGAAATTACAACTGAATAAAGAGTTTACACTACATACGACCTAATTAAACTAAACCTAAACTAATAATTCTTCATCCTTGCTTCTATTTTGCTTTATAGCCACTTTCTGAGTTTTTTGGGACCCACTTGACATTTCCCACCACTTTAGAGCCGTTGATAAAGTCTGATTGATCATAGCCGTTTAAAAATGCTTTTTGGCGCGAAAGTCTCCACACGTTAACGTGGGCAGCTATGGGTTGCGTGTGAGGGATTTATGGGTTTGGAGGGATGTGTGAGGTGGAGGAGAGGGGTTAGGACAGGTGGGGGGATGAGCTGGTATGGTGGTATGGAGCAGAGGTGAGTCTGTGTGGTGGTTTTGGTTTTGGGAGGGAAAAGGGTAAAAGGGGTGGTATTGGTTTGTGTTGACCGGTTTGACCAAGGGGGGTGGATTGGACTTTTTGGAGTGGGCTGGGAAGTGGGTTAGGATAGTGGGTGGGTTGGATTGTTGGTTTGGATTAGTTTTATTTTTATTTTTAGTCCGGTTTGGTTTATTAGGTGTAAAATCACAAGGACCAAAATTGTAATTAGGGAAAAGTTGAGGGTCTGAAATTTGTGACTTTCCCATAGTTTAAATAAGGACTAATCTTGCCACCAATGAATAGTACACGGGTATTTTTGATAAATTTCACTTTTGAAATTCCCGGGGACTATTTTTTGCCAATTCACCAAACTTCAGGGACTGATTATGTAATTTCACCAAACTTATCACCCAAGGACCATTCCTGCAAAAGATTAATATTACAAGGACCAAAATTGGTTTTCTCAAAGTTTTTACATCCCAGGGACCATTTCTGTCAATTTCCAAAGTATAGGGACTAAACTTGTAATTTTGTGAAACTTTGTACCAAAGGACTAAATATGTAACTTTATGATTAAAAAGGACCTTTGGTGACATTTTCATGTTTTTAGAATAACCAGGGACTAGTTTTGCTAATTTATGAAACTTGAGGGACTGAAACTGCCAATTATGCAAACTTTGTACGTTTTTCAACTGTTTTTGCATATTCTGCATTTGAAACATATAAAACACACCTTTAAGATATTTTAAGTATTTTGATACATATTTGAGTGTTTTTGTATGTTTTGGCAGCTCAGATTAATATAAAATGATGAGTATTTAGACACTCATCAAGCACCACAAAAATTACATAAATGTCATCTTCGAGTGTGTCCAACAGTCAACTTTTATATATGCATTTGATCATTTCTTTAAGACTAAACTAGTTCTCGTGATTTCATAATCAGATTGATGAGTTATTTTTTAAATGATAATGAGTTCTTTTTAAAATTAGTTCGTAATTAATATTGTTTTATGATCTTTTGATAAAACTATTTTACATTTTATGTTTACTTTAACATTGTTTTCTTTATATTATATTTCTATTCGAGTCAATATTTTTTTTAATCAAACTATATATTTTTCTCGATACAAATCTAGACACAAGGTTAAATTGGTAATTTAAGACAACTCAGATTGCTCATTCAGAATAATTATCAAACAATAATTTTCACACAAAATCAGTTTCACTCAGCATCTTGGAATCATTCAGCAGCTTTGATTCATTCAGCGTTAAATCATATTTTTTTTATCAAACAGTGTTGGACCCTTTTACTTGGTTAAGGTTAACTACAAAGTTAATCTAACCAAGTTCCATGGTATAGCAAAGTATTGATTAATTATAAATGTAAATAAACGTAAAAGATAAGACACAAAGTTTTTCAACGTTTAATTCTTTATTAGAAATTAATCAAAAGAATTAAACCCAAGTGTTTGCGGAACAACACTTGGGATTGAAATGACAAGTATGGTGTACTCCTCAATAAACCCAAACTAAGTTTGAGTGACAACTAAGATCCTGCTGAGCTAACTCAAGGATTGTGTTGTTCTTTAGAGAGAGTAAAGATTTGGTTTGTGAATGTCTAAGCATTAAGTGCACAAACATAATATTTACCTCTCTCACTTATTCTCTATTTATACACAAGTAATTTCTAACACTTACCTAATGGACAAAGACTACAAGACAATATTACATCATCCTACATTGGACAAAATACATAGGTATTTTGTCCCTGTTACAATTGGTTATTAGTAGCAAAGGACAAGGATGCTTTCTGGTTTTCAGTGTTGACACAGGTCTTTGTATTATACTCATTCAGGGAAAGTTGACCTCTGCATGATAAGGACCATCCCTTATCCATTCAAACTTATCTCGCCTAATCCCGCTTTTACTTCAGTCTTCTTATCTTCAGTCTTTCTTCATTCAGTGATCTTAGTTGGTGAGGAGTCATGGAACTCAGTGAGTTATTGTCATCCCTCACTGAGTCCATCATCCTCTTCTTTGGCTCAGGTATCATTCACTGAGAACCGCCTCACTGAATGGTGAACCTTTCTTCATAGATTCGACCTGAGCGTCTTGAGGATGACTCACTGAACAGTTATGCATTCAGTGACTTGTTTGGTGTTCTCGGTTATGAAACACTTAGGATATTTTATGTTCAAATCCTAGATTAAGGAGTTTGGGTTTTAACAGACCCAACAGTCTCCCCCTATTTGGATATACAAATAGCCTGAGTGTTTTCAAGGTTTTGTGAGAGATAGCAAAGGTATTATCTCTACAATCCTGAATTACTACGTATTGTTTAGGACACTGAATGTTAAACAAAAACATCAATATTATTCATAGTTATTACAATCCTAAACAAAACAAAGTAAATAAAGATAGTTGGTGTTGCAGACATGCTCAGGCTTCGGAACTTTAGACCCATGGCTTCAAGTTTGGCTCTCTTTGAATTCAGCAGGTGTTTATCATGATGCTCTTTGATTTTGTTCTTTAGGTCATGACAGAATTTTGCATTGGCCTCATTCTTGATAGGATTGGCCATGAAAAAGTATCCTGCCATTGCTTTGACTCCAGCATGATCAATGTCAGCCCATCTTTGGAAGACTGGATCTCCAAACTCATCTGTGAAGAAGAGGCCTCTCTCAGGTTACTCAATGACTAAATTGTTCACAAATGTAACTCCTTCAGGGAGGGCTCTGTTGCAGTTTAGACCCGGAGCACTGACTTTTGGTTCAGTCTCTATCTTCTTCCTTTTCCTTTAAGAAGACTGAGTAGGAGGAGCCTGGATAGCAGGTACTGATGCTGGTAGCAATGAAGGGATCCCAAGTTCCTCATGCTTTTTGGCCAACAGATCATACCTGATCCTGAGGGATTTCATTAGGTTCTTGACAACGACATTGTTCTTCTTTGCAATGATTGGACCTAGCTCATCAAGCTCAGTGATCAAAAATTAAGCAAATCTGAAAGGATCATGAACTTCAAAGTGTCGTTTGTCCTGACCTCTGTAGACACTGAGAACAACAGGTTTAGAGTTCTGGTGAATCTTGACATGAGTGATAGTTTCTGGGTTCAGTCTCTATGTCATGATCCAGGTATACTTCTCAATGTTTTGTTGCCCGATTTCAGCAGATCTCTTCAGTTTGGCCTCCCTCTTTTCTTTTAGAGCCATTAGGGCAACATCCTGAGCCTTTTTAAACTTTTCACCACCTTCTCTATGTGCAAGATCCTGAGGCTTCAGTCCAATAGTTGTGGCTTCCTCATTAACTACCTCAATGAGAGTAGCCTTGCTTGCCTATTCCTCCAAAGCTACTTTCCTCAGTCTTTCCACTTTATCCATGTGAGCTTGGATTTCAGCTTCAGTCATCATGTATGTAACGCCATTCATTTTAAAACTTCCTTTATCCAACAAAACCGTGTATTTCATATCCCTACACCTAACGTTACAACCCTTTAAAAGACCTCTTTGATAGTTTATCCTAGGTGCTTACGCCATGTGGTGGAGGTTTGATCCTTTCCCAAGCCTATGGTAATCTATTTTGCTATGACAGGTAGTGAGAGATATCTTCCATTTCCATATTGTAATTTACACTTTATTACACCCGAGAGATGTGAGTATCTAAACACTATTTGTGAGGTGCTTGTGTATGACCTCCGTGCTTGTCTATTGGTCTTTGGTGGAACGATTATTTGTTGTAATTACTTTTATATTAGTGTTAAATGACCCCTAACTTGTATTTTGAGTAGAATAAAAGCGCATTTGCTTGAGGACAAGCAAATCTCAAGTGTAAGGGTATATGATGAGGCGAAAAATGATCCGTTTTTAGGGGGTCATTTAAGCCCAAATCCGAATTTATTTGATCAAATATTGCCCTAAATCGTTCCTTTTGTGATTTTAGGTACTTTGGGAGTGAAATCTGGAAAAAGAAGCAATTCGGACGTTTTTGGAGCATAAAAGTGAAGAAAACGCCAAAGACTTAATTTTCCATGCTGGGAACAGTGCATGACGGCGTCAAGAGTAGTTCCCTGACGGCGTCAAGAGTAAAATTCCATGACGACCCAGAAGAGTTTTGACGGCGTCATGAAGGTAGGGTGTCAAGAGTAAAAGTCATGACGGCCTGGAAATATTTTGTACTTGACGGCGTCAAATGTAGATCTAGGCAGTCCGAGGATTGTTTTGGCGGCGAGGTGACGGCGTCACCTATTTGGTCTTGACGCCGTCAGACCCCTTTTTCTATATATAGTTTTCAAATTTTTCACATTTAAAGAGAGAAGTTTTGGGAGAAACCCTAAGTACGATTTTGGTGTAACTTTACAGGTTTTTCAAGGGTTCTAACCCCTTGATACCTTGCATGATTAATCAAGATAAGTGTTCTTCTAATTCAATCAATATGTCTATGTGTTGGTTGTCTATATCTTGTTCTTGTCTTAATTCCATCATGCTAGGCTAGATCTATCTTGTGTTTGCTTAGATCTAATGAAACCTAGATATTGATTATGTGTTGATTACTTGTTTATTCTTGTCTTGGATGAATGATTTATATGTTAGGCTTAAGAAAACTGGCAGATCTCCAATTGGTAACATGCTTGAACGTCTTAAGAAACATGAACCAACGCGCACTAGGTCTTTATTGGTTGTATTTAATGCATGAGCCACTGTTTACAATCCCTATAGTTGTGCTGGGCATGGTGTAGGAGGAGATAAGAGCTCATAGAATTGGGGAGTTATGTGTGTCACCCCATGAATGGTATTAAGGAATACGATCCGTCATCCATGCAATTATAACAAGTAATTAACGTGTAAAAGATATCTAGGGAGTAGTGAAATCTAAGTAAACACATTTTCTCCAATTACTGCTCACAACCTTAGTATAAATTAGTTTATTTTCATTTCTAGTATTTTATTTTGATTGCATCTTAGTATTGGGTTAGTTGAATAGCAACTAATTCCGCCCAAATCCTTCAAACCCAAGATTTTAATTTGCTTTCCATAAAATATAAAAACACAAAAATAATCATCCCTCACCTTTAGAACTAGTATTTAGGTTTTCTAATCCTAGCGACACTATTCCTAAGCTGAACGATCAATCCCCCGGTACTTGTCACTATACTATACTACAACGATCAGGTACACTGCCTGGTGGGGGTTGTAAGCTTCTCGATATCCCTCGAGAGGTAAAGCCTGTTGCGATTCCCACGCATCAGTAGGTTTGAGCAGCCTGAAGGATTTTCTGGTTGAGTTCAGGATCATATTTGACAGACTCTTGAATGGTAGAAACACTCTTGGTAATGTGGCTGAGCGTTTCGTTGAACTTGCTGAGGTGTCCATTAAGAGTAGTCAGTTTGAATGCAACATCAGCTTGCTGTTCCAGAGTGTTGTCATGAAAGGCTTCAACTGATTCCCTGAGGTTGAAGTAGTGAACAGCTTACTCAGTCTGCATATCAAACACATCTCCAGTGATATCATCGTAGATGACTTTGCAGGCCTTTTTCAGAAACTTCATCAGCTTTCTTTCAGTGAGGGGCCTGGAGTCATCATACTTAGCCAATTTGTCAGGAGAGGAAGGTTCTGGTACATTTTCTTGTTGAGCAACAGGAGACAGAGGAGATTGTTCAGTGGCTGTTGCTTCAGTCTCCATATCATCACCAGCTTCATAGAACTCTTCCTCACTGACTTTGCCATCATCATCATCAGAGTCAAGAACAGCCTGAAAGGTAGCCATTGAGTCTATCTGCAAAAATGGGTTAGCCGGATCCTCTTCATAAGAAGACTTGCCTTGGTTGTGGTCGCTCCCTGACCCCTCAAATCCAACAGACTGGGTTTTGTCTGTCTGGTCCTCAGGGCAGTTTGCGAAGTATGGGCAGCTCCGTGAGGGGGTGTAGGTTCCATATCAGCGGGTGGTTTTAATCCCTCTGAGTCTTTGTCCCCTATGACTCCTTCAAACACTGACGGGTGTGCTTCATTGTCATCATTAGGAATCAATGAAATGTTGAGGCCCCACGTTCCAAAAGATTTAGGGGCCGCTACTCCCTGAGACTCTGGTTGTGATGTACCAGAGACGTTAGCGGGATAAGTGGAAGGCGCTCCCCTACCAGCGGGTTGTATGTTTCCCTCTGGATCTTTGGGAGTAGTCGTGTGGACCAAGGGCACTGACTGTGATTTGTCAGTGACCTTTGTTGTCCCTGGGGGTGGTGAAGCCTGGTCAAGGGTGACATTTTCGGGCTTAGGTCTTCTTTTTGGCTTAGAAGCCTGTGTCCCTGAAGCCTCAGGGCCCTGTGCCTTGGGTTTGGTTTTTGGCACAGTCTGAGACTTCCCTGTCCTCTTAGGAGGGGAAGGTGGGTACACTGAGTCCCTCCGGATATGGCAACCATATGGGCCGTCAATTCTATGTTTGAGACTGAGGATAGGTCTTTTGAAAAATTTGAAGAACTCAGGATGGTTGGTAAAGAACTTAAGTGTTCATCCTTAGTGTAGTCACAACCCAGTAACCTTTGAAGAGCACATGAGATAAACCTAGGATATGACACACAGTGTAGCCTAGTTTTATTCAGTAGCTTGGTTACAAAATCACCATAAATGATCTCTCCAATGTCGACAGTGACTGATGAGTGTCTAAATACTCATCATTTTATACCAATCTGAACTGCCAAAACATCCAAAAACACTCAAATATGCATCAAAATACTAAAATTATCCCAGAAGTGTGTTTTATATGTTTCAGATGCAAAATAATCAAAAACAGATAAAAAATTAACAAAGTTTGCATAATTGGCAGTTTCAGTCCCTCAACTTTCAAAACTTGTCAAAACTAGTCCCTGGTTATTGTAAAACATGAAAAAGTCACCAAAGGTCCTTTTTGAATCACAAATTACATATTTAGTCCTTTGGTGCAAAGTTTCAAAAAATTACAAGTTTAGTCCCTCAACTTACAAAATTGACAGAAATGGTCCCTGGGATATTAAAAACTTTGAAAAAAATAAACTTTTGTCCTTATACTACTCATCTTTGGCAGGAATGGTCCTTGGTTGGAAAGTTTGGTGAAATTACATATTTGGTCCCTGGAGTTTGAAGATTTGGCAGAAAAGGTCCATGGGTATTTAAAATGGAAAATAATTACATTTATGGTCCTTGGTTTATCACATATGGCAAGATTAGTCCTTGTAATATCTTTGGAATAATGCCACATCAGGTCCCTCATCTTTGCAGTATTTACACATTTGGTCCTTGTGGTATTTTTATAGCAAAACCAAACCAGACCCTTAAACTTATAAACCCAAATCCAAACACAAAACAACCACCAACCCACTTCTTATCCTGGCCCAACTCCAATACAAGCCTACCCTGGTATTTAATACCAGGGTCAAACAGTCAACCCCCGCCAAAACCACCCTTCTCCCTCACCCTTCCATCCACCTCACTGGTATCCCAATACCACCACCACCTCATCACCCACCCTTTCACACCATGTCCCCTCCACCTGGACAACCTCCCAGGATGCATTAAATGCTCCTGAAAACCCTCCAAGCAACCTGTAGACTTTTTGGCGCCAAAAGATAATTTAAAGGTCAAGATGACTTACAGAGATCCAACGGCCAATTTTCTTGATAGGATTTGCTCAGAGGACAGCTATGAACCCTAAAAGTCTCTATAAGAGAAGAATGAAGCCAGAGAGAAGAGTATTAGATTAGTTTTAGTTTAAATAAAATCGACATTAGTGTAATTTAATTTGTAGTTGTAATTCTTAGCTTAAATCAGTTGTAATCATCAATTCCAGTGTAATCTTATCTTTTATTAATCATCATTTCAAGTTTAGTTCACAGAATTCAAAATTAGCATTTTTCAAGTGAAATTGACAATTTCATTTGAATCTTGTTAAATATTGTTAAAACCACTTCATTAAGCTCAATTAAGCTCTGACAAAGCTTAGATAAGCTTTTAGATCATTTAGAGGACTTACAATTCAGTTTACTAAAAAAATACTAAAAAACCAAAGAAAATAGAAAATAAAATAAAAATTAGCGTGTGAGGTGACTAAAGAATGGAGCATGGTAATTCCTGGATGACCATGGTTTAGTTGCTTCTTGGGAAGCTTTAGGAAGTGTTACTTGTCCTTGGTCCACAGTTCTCACATGAATTCCATTTTGTAAGCATTTTTTTTTTATTTTGGCATTTTATTGTTTAAGTCCTTTAATTGCTTTAATCTCTGTGTTTTTATGATCATTTGTTGTTGTTAAGTAATAATATTGATTAAATTAGGTTGCTTGTTAATTAGATTTACTTGTTGCTAAAAATTGAAATCTCACAGTGTAAAATACAAATTTGACAAATCTGTGTTATATGCTTGTGGTGTTGATGTTTTATGTTCATTTGGTCTTGTGATATCATTATGATCTCTGGATGAAATTTCATGGCTTGAATAATTGTATACCCTGAAATCATGTTTTCATTAGTTTAAAGGTGTGTTTGGATCTAGCTTGTTATCTGTGTTCAAGTGGATATTTGTTGTTAACTTTGGTTCACTTCTGTCACTTAGGTTCATATTAGATCAGATAAACCATAAAAACCAAGTGTTATTTGTGAAAAAGTCATAATAGCTTTTGATCCAATCTCATTTGTTGTCTGTCAAGTGATTTTAGCTCAAACCTCATCAAATCATCTCACAAGTAGGTGTTATAGCTTAATTTAGTATTAATATAGCTTAATTAATCTAATTCAGTCCATAGATTAAGATCTAAATCCATTTTAGTCAAAGTTAGTTCATAAATCAGAAAAGTCAAAATTGCATGTTAGGCATAAAGTCAAAACTTGTGGGAATTTTAAAGATTTTTTTGTTTGGATTCAAACTTTGATATTTTCACAAGTTAATATTTGTCAGCTTATATTTAGGAATCTATATCTATCTTATTTTTATAATTTTTTTATAGCTTATTAGAAGTGCTCAAAGTGGCGTGCAGGGCAAAGACATGCCCTGCACCAGGGCACCCAGGACTTTGATCCCTTTTCCATAAGTTATCCTGACTTAAATAGTGGACCCCACCATGTGCTTATTGGCTTTTTAGAAAGCCAATAAGCTCATCTCCAAGGGTCATGGCTTATTTCATAGTTTAGACCTTATTTAGTAGGGCTGCTTGTCTCATCAAGTTTGGCCATTTTACCTCAGCAATCTGAGACCTCAGTACTTTTGGCTTATTTCAAGGTCTTGTAGATTGCTTATTAGTGGATCATAGGAATAGCTTATTGGCTTTTTGGAAAGCCCCTAAGCTCAGCTTTTAAGAGCAACTTCTATTTTGGACCCTTGCCCCCTCCTGTGGACCCCACAAGGTCTGCAAGTTGGCCCTTTTTGGCCATATTGGACTGTCAAATGAGCCAAGTGCTTATTTGTAATTTCCAGCTTATTTAGTGTACTTATATCTTTGTATTTGCTTATTTCAAGTTAGCCTAAACCTATTGTAGCTTATTTTGGTCTGTGGTACATTAGTTTAGCTTTTTAATCAAAATCTAAGTCCTAATAAGCTATAATACTCAAACTGTTAAGCACTTGTGCTTATTTTCTGCTTATTATTAAGTTCCACATCTTTTTCCTTTATTAAAGTTAGTTATTTTTAGTATTAAAATAGTTTTGTAAAAGAAAAATTAAGACAAATTTAAGAGAAGTGATAACTTCTATTTAAGAAGCTTATTGCTTATTAGCTTATTTTCCTTAAGCACTTTTCATTTTTATAATTTTCATAGCTTCCTGTAGTTATAAAATAATTTTAGAAAAAGTTTCATATTTTTCTTTGTTTATTTAGTATTTATTAGAATTTAATTTAGTTTTTAATAATTAATAATAGTAATTAATTAATAATAATTAGATAAATAGTGTGAAAAATATAATTTTAGTTTTAAAATAAGTTTTATAATATTTTAGATTTTTCTATGTTTTAATTTTATTTTTCTAGACTTATTTTACATTTTCTTATTATTTAGTGTATTATTAAATAGTTAAAAATAGTAATTAATTAATAATAATTAATTAAGTAGTTGTAAAAATAATTTTAATTTTCCAATAATTTTCTTATATCATTAGGATTGTAAAAATATAATTTTCATATCCATAGGTCTTTTATTTCTTAAATCTCACTTTTTACTTCGTACGTTTACGTTTATTAAAATTTAAACATACATTTTTATTTTTTTTAGGTTTTCTTAACTTTTAAATAAGTTAGTAATTATAAAGTAAATATTTTAAGTCTGTTTAATTTGCATTTAAGCCCCTAAGGCATGCAAATTCCTACTTTAGTTAAAATCGTTTTGTTTCGTATGTTTACGTTTAAATATTAAACATACGAGTTTTCCAGTTCCTTTGCATTTGTGAGTATCTGATTTCACGTATTAGTTGATATAGCTTATCAAAGCTATTTCACTTATATTTCAGTAGTATAATCACTTGAACCCTTTTCCTGTTCAAAATCACCCGATCACATATTCGTTTTTAATATCTTTGCACACCTCGTTGGGACATAACGACCCGGGGAAACACTGTATTCCACGGAAGCATTAGCCTAAGCTGTTTGACTATTATGGTTGACCATTCACAAGTGGTTGACTAATAATTATCTGACTGTTTACCACCAATCAGTGACCCCGTTCATTAGGCAATAGGCCATCATCATTTGAACATAATTAATCTGTTCAGTGGATGAATGGTTCCCACCGAGAACCTGAATCACAAAATTGAACAGGATCTTCCAAGCCATGGGAAAAGAGCTTTTGGTGACAGGGGACTTGTCCAAATATTTTGGATCCAAAGCAATTTTTTCTAACCCTGATTCGACATTACTAGGGTCAGGGTGTGCAACATATTTTCCATTGTTATAATCAAGTCCTGTTGCTGAGCAAAAAGTTTTGAAATCCAGGACAAATTTTCTTTTCCCATTTAAAACAGAGAAGCTGATGAGAAATTCCTTGTGGGGCCTGAGTTCGTTCTCATCAGCACTGGGTGTCGGGTCAATGGCCTGAGTAGTACACCAGAACTCCCTAAGGAGGTGATGATACTGAAAGTAGGGTGTTGAGGTGAAGGCATTTTTCAAAGGACAATTGTACAAAAATTTCATTATTTCCTTGTAGGCAGGAACATTGGTTGGGTAAGTAAAATTGCCTACAACATTGTTTGTTTTAAATTGTACATCAGCCAGAGTCATTTTTGCCCATTGAGGTGCAAGCATGATTCCTTGGTCTTCTGTCATTTTTAGGTCAAGAAAAAGTTTTGAAAGTTTTATGGCAGAATATCAAACCCCAGATGATTCACAAGTTAAGTCTAACTTGTTTTCTGTTGTGAAAAGTGTGATATTGTTATCAAAATGTTTGCAAACAGGAAGGATTTCTTGTTGCAAATTTCTTAACCAAGAAAGGATGTTTTGAAAAATACCTTTTGTTTTTGAAAAGATTACACACAGCTTTGCAATGGAGAAATTTTTGCAGAGTTTCTTTAAGAAATTTTTGTGTATGTGTTTTGTGATTTTGGAAAGGGGTATTTATAGAGGGTGAGGAATACCACTGGTCAGAAATTTTGAAAATCAAAATGAATAACCGTTTTGGGATCCGCATTAAATGCCACCACTCCACATACCCAAGTTTTTCGCAACTGTCGAGGTAAACAGTGCAAAGAGACTGCACAAAATGCACTTTTGCAGACATGATGTCACAAAAATATCAAGGGATATTATTTGTGAGGGAAGGCATTAAATGCCTAGTGGGATGTTGATGTGTAAGTGGGGGCTCAAGGTGTGGATGCCAGTAAGGCAGAGACATATATTCCTATATTAAATAGAAAATTCAGTTACCAACCTAGGACATTTACTAACTATATACTTGAAGCAGTTAGTTATGCATTGAATTGCATTGGTATAATGTCCTGAGCCCCCAGAATGAGAATTCATTCAGTGTGAATTGTTTTAGGTATGGAGACCAGTGAGTTACAATCTCAAGGTGTGAAGCTCCATGTGAATGATTTTGGTGATGTTGAAGGATTTCACTAAGGAAGGTTGATTATCAGGGGATAAGAATATACACCATGTAAGATATCTCAATCAGTGATCTGATTATCAATATCTAACATGCCTAGTTCTGCTTTCAGCCTGGTGAAAGTAGGTTCATCCACAGGTTTAGTGAAGATATCAGCTAGCTGATACTCAGTGGGAATGAAGTGCAATTCAATATCACCTTTCATAATGTGATCCCTGATAAAATGATATCTGATATCAATGTGTTTTGTTCTTTGATGAAGCACTGGGTTGTTTGAAATGGCAATTGCACTTGTGTTATCACAAAAGATGGGTACCATTTTGTAATGAATACCATAATCACTGAGCTGACTTTTCATCTATTTGAATTAGAAGTGTTGATCATTTATGAAATCAAAGTGAGATCTCAATGATCGTCCCTTAGGGGGAGATCGATAACTTACACCTAACTCGATAACTTACACCACATAAAAGTGACGATCATTATTGAGTCAAATAGTTAGTTAAATATATCAATGTAATAGTTAGTAAATGCTAGTTTATTAAGTTTATGTGTATTATTCATGCTTGTATAAAGTCTAAGGGCTAGTTATGTAATATGATCAAAGATATGTGAAGCCCAAGACTACAAGTATAAATACACATGTAAGGCCTCATTTTGAGGTTGGTTCTCTTAGGTAATTACATTGTCTTTCATTTACACACTAAGAGTTCCCATCCACTCTCTCTCTCTACTTACTTTCTCTCTCTAGATCTAGCCTAGATTCACAAGTGATAAGGTTGTTCTACGGTCCTACAAGTGGTATCAATCGCCTAGGGATAATTATAGGTTGTTTTAGGTTTGATTTGGTTGAAAAACTTGGTATAAAAGTGAATTTTGCAACATTCGGTTACTGTTCATCAGGTTGTTTTCGAGTTAGGTGCAAAATTTCGAGTTAGAAAATTTTTTTTTCGAGTTAGGTGCAAAAAGTTATCGAGTTAGAAAAGTTTTTCGAGTTAGGGTTATCGAGTTAGAACTTGGGTTATCGAGTTAAGGAGTGTTTTATCGAGTTACAACTTTTATCGAGTTACAACATTTATCGAGTTTGGACTTTTGTTTGGCGAGTTTGCCTGTCTTACCTAATCGTTTATCGAGTTAGGTTTATCGGTTATCGAGTTAGGGGGAAACTCTGCCCAAATTTTTAAGATTTATCGAGTTAGAAACTCATACTTATCGAGTTAGAAATTTAGCACTTATCGAGTTAGAAACTCATACTTATCGAGTTTGGGAGTTGTGAAACTTATCGAGTTTGGAGCTTTACGACATATCGAGTTAGACAGTTTTCAGACTTACCGAGTTAGACAACACAATCTTGGCGGGAAAATTTGAGTAAAATTTATTTTTCACACGAGACTAAACGTTCAATTTTTACGCGAGATTTAAATTTTGGTATAAGGTTGAAATTTTGGCCCGAAATTCAAATTTTTAGGCCAAAATTCAAAAAATTTCGGTAAAATTTGGCGAAAAAATTTTCAAAACTCAAATTTTTCTAGTAACATTAGAATTGGATTTTATAGTGATTTTCAAATTTTGAGAAAGAAAATTTTCATACTCGATTTTTGGCGGGAAATTACGAAATCAATCAGATCAACCGAGAACGAACTTTCATCTTCACCAAAACATCTAATCTTCAACAACAACCTTTGTTATCTTTCAAAAGATCCTCAGAACAACGTTTCACTTTAAATTCAAATCATGGCAACTCAACAAGACATTCATGCTGCCGGTGCCGAAAACCGACCTCCAATGCTTGAAAAAGGTGGATATCTCCCATGGACAAGCCGCATGCTTCGTTACATCAAAACTAAAGATAATGGCAAATTAATGATCAAATCCATAGAAAAAGGTCCATTTCAGCCAAGACAAGTTCAAATTGAAGGTAATCTAAATGCAACACCTCCTACTCAACCATTCGTGCGTGTACAAACAGAAGCAGATTACACAGATGAAGACAAGGCGCAGATCAAAGCAGATGATATGGCAATGCATTTAATCCAACTTGGATTACCACGGGAGATCTTTGCTGCGGTCGACAGCTGTGAAACTGCTCATGATATGTGGGAACGTGTTAGAAGGATATGTCATGGCACAGAGATTGGACAACAAGACGTTGAGAACAAACTTCTTACTGAATGGGAGAATTTCACATCCACTAAAGGTGAACAGATTGAATCATACTACACCAGGTTTTGCACTTTGATGAATGAGTTAATCAGAAACAAGTTGACACCTCGACCAATTGCAACAAACATCAAATTCATCAATAACCTTCCAGAAGAATGGGGTCGTTATGTTACAATTGTCAATCAAACAAAGGACTTACATAAGGTGAATTATGATCAACTCTATGACTTTTTGAAGCAAAATCAAGCTGAGGCTAATGAAGTAAGGAAAGAAAGATTGGCTAAGAATCATGATCCTCTCGCATTAATTGCTAATACACCAACACCATTACCAGTGAACACTCAACAACCATCATCATCTTCCACTCACAACTACATGCAACCATCATGCATTCTTCAACCAACACCGGTATACCAACAACAGTTCTACCCACAACAACAACAAGTTATTCCACAACAGCAACACCCACAATTCCAAGAACCGGAATTCACTGACAATGATGAAGCTACTGCAGCATTGTCCCAAGCGTTTGCTTTTCTGTCAAAGGCATTCCAAGGACGTTATTCTACACCAACAAACAACAACCAAAGGATCTCATCGAACACTCGCAACAAGCAGTTTGCTCAGCCGAATTTCAATATGGGCAATGAAGGCCAAATGGTTGGAGTTTATGGGAATCAACAGGGATATCAGAATATGCAGAATGCAGGTCAGAATGCAGGGAATCAGAATGCAGTCAGTTTGCTGGAAATCAGTATGGTCAGTATGCAGGGAATCAGTTGGGTCAGTTTGTTAGAAATCAGAGGGGTCAGAATGTTGGTAATCAGACAATGGTAATCAGAATAGAAATGTTGCAGCTCCAGTAGTTGGGAATTTGGGAAATGTGAATTAGGGTAATCCGGTAAAGTGTTTCAACTGTCAGGGTGTAGGTCATATGGCAAGGAACTGTCCTACTAAGTCGAACAAAAGAGACTCAGCATACTTGCAGAAAGCAGTGTTGTTGGCACAAAAGAATGAGGCAGGATTTCAGTTGAACGCAGAGGAAAATGATTTTATGGCTCTTATGGATGACATGGAAGATAGAGAGGATATCGATGCGAACTGCATATTCATGGCGAATCTTCTGGAAGCTAAGTATGACACGGATTCTGACTCACTTCCTGTTTATGACACCAATGCACCATCTGAGGTATCAAATTTCAACCCATGTCACAATAATGATATATTTGATATGTCTCATCGTGAGGAACAACATTTTGAGAAGCAAGCACCCACTTATGATACATTCCTGGACACGCCAAGTAGTAGCAATACTCCTTCAGCAACTCCAGATGTGAGTCATAATGGAGACTTTGTTTCACAGCATGCTGTGAATGATGAGGAAACACGTGCTTTATTTGAATCATTATTAAATAATTGTGGTATTGAAATCGAAAAAGTGAAAAAGGTCAATCGCGAAGTTAAGGCCGCGAATGTAAAATTGACCGCTGAGCTTGAGAGTTACAAGGAAAACGCTAAAGCTTTTGAGTTTCATAACAAAAGATTGTTTGAATTAGAAACTGGTTATCAAAATTCCGTTTCAAGGGAAAAACAATTGCAACTCAAGTTTGATACACTTGATGTTAATTCTTTCAAGAAGATAAAAGCTTTAAACGCGGAAATTTCTGATTTACAAAACCAACTTTTTAAACAAAAAACAACTTATACCAATCTTGAAAAAGAAAGGGATGAGTTGAAAAAGGACTTTGCAAAGAAAGAAGACAAACTTTTGGCCGAAATCATAGAGTCAGAACACATGATTGCACATTTAGAAGAATTAGTGGTTAAGTCGGGTCAGTCAAGTCAAACAATGAAAATGATTTCAAATCAAACTAATCCGATTTACCATACGAAACATAAAGTGGCTCTTGGTAACAACACCCCAAGTAATCTCAAGAAAGCTCAGCAAGAACAGAATGTTTTGTATAATGGTAATGTGATTTACACTAAACATGATCCTCCCGTCGTTCGGGATTCTGTGCAAACGATAGAACATGTCGAAGAGAGCATTTCTAAAATGAAACAAAAGGATTTGAAACCCATTGATTACAACAAATTGAACAAACTTTCGGGAATTACTTTTGTTCCACAAAAAGAACCATCTGTGTTTTCCATAAAACGACCATCCTCAAAAATGTTTTCTAAGAAAGTAATTGTTTCAAAATCTCTTTCAAAAATGGAACAAATGTCTTCTAACAACACTTTTAATACAAGTGAGGCTAGAAACATTCTGGATGACGTTAAAAAGAGAATTCAAGAACTTCAAAACATTGTTGCTTCTAAAACTACAATCGATATTAACAACTGGCATTCCAGTTTTTATATTGAGCAGAAAAAAGTTTTTGAAAACGAAATTACTATCCCACTGAATAACATCAGTGCGAGGGTAATCCATTTTGAAAAAGCTTTCTTAAAAGAAACGGCCGACTTTGTCAAGGACCACAAATCCCTGGTAAACGAAGCTAATGATACTCGTGAAAACATGAATGTTTTGGAAAACCTAAATGATTCTCTCTTCGAAGCTGTTATGACCACTGACATTATGTCCATCATTTTACAAACATACTCTGTTCAAGACGATGAAAGACTGAGAGCTGAGACCTCCGAAATTGTTTCCAAATATGAAAATGCTCTTATAAAGCTTGAAAAATAAAATGTGTCATGTTTTAAACAACTTGATCGAAAAAAGGAAGAATGCAAGTATGACAAACTGTAGTATGAGCGTGCTTTCAAGAACATGAAAGAGCAAAATGATCTTTTGAGGGCTCAGCTTGAAAGTCAAAAAAGGAAGGGTGAGGAAACTAAGTTTGCAAAACCATCGACTTCGGAGAAACCAAATGTTCCAAATATGGTTCAAAAACCAAAAATGTCGATTTCACGGTTTGCTCCATAAGTCGATGAGAAAAAGGATTTGACAAAACCAGTCACTCCAACACCCTTGCCCAAGAAAATTGAAAATGAAAAGATTGTTGATAAAGGAAAAGCGGTTGTCGAAACACCAAAAGTTCTAGCACCTAGCCTTTTTAGGATTAGTCCCACTTCTAAGAAAAATGCGTGCAAAAAGGATAATTCTAAAGAGTCTAGTGATGCTAAAAAGGACAACAATATAAATCCTAATGCGTGTGCCTCAACTTCTACAGGATTAGACAGCACCTCTAGGAGCAGCAGACTAAAGCCTAGGAGCAATACAAGGAACAATAGAGTCTCGCCTGCCTCTAAGAGTAGTTGCAAGAATAAAGTTGAAGAAGTAGAAGAACACCCTAGGAATTTATCGCTTTTTAATAAGAAACATGATTCATCTGAATGTAATGTTGAAAGTATTGGTTCTAATACTGTTTGTTTAATATGCAAGAAATGTTTACTTAATGATGTTCATGATGAATGTGTTTCTAAGAATGTGAATGGTACGCCTGAACAGAAGAGCGTTTCGACAGGTCCTAGTGCAAAATCTAGATTTGTTGGAAACCTAATTAAAAGAATTAGGAACACCACTAACAGTCGCACACCTAGGAACTATCTTAAGCATTGTGTTTGGATTCCAACGGGTAGAGAATTTATACTCAAGGATGGCAAATTAGAAATAGTTCAAGCTAAACAAGTTGCAACTGTCTATGAGTGTGATTTTGCTTGTACTTCTAACCCCATGGAACCAAATTCAAATCGGTTTCCAAATACAAATTCTTCTGTTATTGGAAGGTTATCGAAATATGTCTTTGGATCGTCGACTCGGGTTGCTCCAAGCACATGACCGGGAATTTAAAGTTGCTGATCAATTTCATCTGGAAATTCATGGGAACTGTACGCTTTGAAAATGATCATGTAGCAGCTATCCTGGGTTTTGGAGATCTTCAGTTTGGGAATTTTTTAATCACTCGAGTTTACTACGTCGAAGGGTTGGGACACAACTTGTTTTCAGTTGGGCAGTTTTGTGATGCAGATTTAGAAGTTGCATTCAGGAGAAACACGGTTTTTATTAGAAATTTGGTTGGTGATGATCTCTTAACTGGTAATCGTGGTACAAACTTGTATGCCATCGACATCAACCAAATGGCTTCTACATCACCAATTTGTCTTATGACAAGGGCAACCGAAACTAAGTCCTGGCTGTGGCATAGACGTTTATCCCATCTCAATTTTGACACCATCAACAAGTTAGCCAAAGACAACATCGTCACCGGACTTCCTAAGTTCAAATACACCAAGGAACACCTTTGTCCATCATGCGAACAAGGAAAAAGTAAAAGAGCATCATATAAACCCAAAACCGTACCTAGTTCGGAAGCAAGGTTACATTTGTTGCACATGGACTTATGTGGCCCAATGAGAGTTGAAAACATTAATGGTAAAAAGTATATTCTTGTTATCGTTGATGATTATTCAAGATATACTTGGGTAAAGTTTTTGAGATCAAAAGATGAAGCACCAGGCATCATCACCTTTCTGAAGCGTATTCAAGTTCTACTTCAAGCTCCAGTAAGGATTGTAAGAACAGATAATGGCACAGAATTCACAAATCAGGAGTTAAGAACCTATTTTGAAGATGTTGGAATCACACACCAAACATCAGTTGTTAGAACTCCACAGCAGAATGGGGTAGTTGAAAGAAGAAACCGAACTCTTGTGGAAGCTGCTCGCACAATGCTAATCTATTCTAGTGCACCACTATTCTTATGGGCTGATGCTGTAGCCACTGCTTGCTTTACTCAAAACCGATCCCTAGTCCGTCCAAGATTCAATAAAACCCCATATGAGCTAGTGAACAATCGAAAACCTGACATCTCTTACCTTCACGTGTTTGGCGCTTTGTGCTATCCGACGAATGACAGAGAAGATCTAGGAAAGTTGAAAGCTAAGGGTGATATTGGAATCTTCATTGGATATTCAGAAAACTCGAGGGCATTCAGGGTGTATAATCGAAGAACTAAAAGGATAATGGAGACGATGAATGTGAAGTTTGACGAGATTTCACAAATGGCTTCTGAGCGATACGCTCTAGAACCCGCGCTTAATCCAATGGCTACTAATCAAACCAGATTAGGACCCGCACCAAACAGACAGACTTCTGGACACATCAGTTCAGGACTCGTGCCTAATGGAGCTCAGTCAACAAACACGGATAAACCTTCAGAAAAAGAACTAGAAAATTTCTTCGAGTTAATGTTTGATGAATATTATGGTGGAACTTCGACAAATGCATCTCCACAACATTCCGCTGCACCCGCTCAAAACCATCAACCACCACCACAAGATGCATCAACAACAATCGAAGCTGAAGCACCAACTACCTCAACATCATCTACATCTACTCAAGCCACTCCAGTACTTGAAACTGAACTACCAAGAGTTGATGAGCAAAATCAAAACATAAATTTTCAAGAAGAACTAACAAATAATTCAAACGATGTTGCGTTAGAAGAAGGAGAAGAAGTATTTGAAAACCCGTTTGCAACAGACTCTGCTGAATCTTCTTCAAGGTTACAAGAACCATCTAACACACATACGTTAAACCCAAGGTACCCTTCTACGTTTCAATGGACAAAAGACCATCCAATAGAACAAGTTATTGGTGAACCTTCAAAGCCAGTTCAGACGAGGAGACAACTTGCCACTGATCTCGAATTGTGCATTTATATTTGCTCAATCAGCCTCAAAGAACCAAAGAACATTCGGGAAGCAATGGCAGAAAACCCTTGGATTGAAGCGATGCAGGAGGAACTTCTTCAATACCTGTTACATGATAGTTGGGAACTTGTTGAACGACCACTTGATAAACGAGTTCTTGATCTCAAGTGGTTGTGGAAGAACAAACTGGATGAGGAAATGACTGTAATTCGTAACAAAGCTCGTCTTGTCGCTAAAGGATATCCACAAGAAGAAGGGATAGATTTCGAAGAATCATTCGCGCCTGTAGCTAGACTTGAAGCAGTCCGGATTTTCTTAGCCTATGCAGCTTACAAAAACATCACAGTCTATCAGATGGACATTAAGACAGCTTTCTTGAATGGAACTCTGAAAGAAGAAGTGTATGTGAGTCAGCCAGAGGGATTCATCGACAAAGATCATCCAGACTACGTCTACAAGCTTAAGAAAGCCATCTATGGTTTAAAACAAGCTCCAAGAGCGTGGTATGACGAACTATCATCTTTCTTGCTCAAAAACAATTTCACAAAAGGAACGGTTGCTGACACCTTGTTTATCAAAAAATTCAAAGATGACATTTTGATCGTTCAAATTTACGTGGACGACATAATTTTTGGATCAACCAATCCTAACCATTCAAAACATTTTGAAAATCTCATGAAAAGAAATTTTGAAATGTCCATGATGGGGGAACTAAAATTGTTTCTTGGTTTACAAATACATCAATCCCCTCGTGGTATTTTTATCAATCAAGCTAAATATACTATAGAGATTTTGAAAAAACATGGTATGGAAAACTGTGATTCCGTTGGTACTCCAATGGTCACTTCACCAAAAATAGGTGCTGATTTGTTTGGGAAACCCATCGATCCGAAGAAATATCGGAGCATGATCGGTTCTCTCATGTACTTAACTGCTAGTCAACCCGATATTCAATTTGCTGTTTATTTGTTAGCACGGTTTCAGGCAAAGCCTACCGAACTTCACCTCAAAGAGGTTAAAAGGATCTTTCGGTACCTACGAAGAACCATTAACATGGGACTTTGGTATCCGAAGGATTCGGGGTTTAATCTAACAGCCTTTTCAGATGCCGACCATGCAGGAGATCAAGTTACAGCAAAAAGTACATCAGGTGGAGCACAATTTTTGGGTGAAAAGCTAGTAAGCTGGTCGTCAAAGAAACAGGATTGTACTGCGCTATCAACCGCCGAAGCCGAGTATGTGTCTCTATCTGCGTGTTGTGCCCAAGTTCTTTGGATGAGGACACAACTCACAGATTATGGCTTTACTTTTGACAAAATACCTATGTATTGTGACTCAAAAAGTGCCATAGCCATCTCGTGCAATCCCGTACATCACTCTAAGACGAAGCATATCAAAGTCCGCTACCATTTCATCAAAGAACACGTAGAAGAGGGTACTGTTGAATTATTTTTTGTTAAGACTGATTACCAACTCGCCCATCTATTTACTAAAGCCCTTCCAAAAGAAAGGTTTGACTATTTAGTTCGACGAATTGGCATGCGAAGCCTAACTCCTGAGGAGCTAGAACGTCTTCTCGAATCTTCTTGAAAAAGTTTTCAAAATCGCTTCGCTGTAAATATTTTTTGAAAAAACAAAATACAAAATTTGAAAAACCAACAAAAACAAAATACAAAAATATAAAATTTCAAAAAATACAAAAACATATAAAATCAAAAAATCCAAAAATATTCTTCTCACGACATGTCTCTCGTATAAATCAATATTCTGTACGTTTCTAGAAATGTCATTCAAAAATGATACGGACATGTACAGATGCTTGAACGGGAGTTCTTTAAAATGTTTTTCTAAAACATGTCGTTTCTCAAAAGTTTCTTCACAATGGCTTTCGTATACTTCAGTACGAAACCCGGGCTTAAACGATGACTTCTGATTATTTTCAAATCAAGGACTCGTATTTTCAAGGACGAAATCTTTTTCAAAAAGTTCGAGTCTAAACAAACGAAAAGGATTTCTATCATAAACTCGTTTTCAAAATAGTAATCTTGAGCACTTTTTCAAGATTTATCAAAAGATTTTTCAAAATCTTTCAAATAAGTGCTCAAGATAACTCCCTCAAACCCTTCATTGATTTTTAAATGTGCTATCATTAAGGGGGAGTACAAAAACAAAATTGTTCCGAATTCATGCAAAATGAAATCTGTCTATCTCTCCAAAAAGCTTTTTCTTAATCAGTTGATATAAAAAATATCACGATATGCTATTTTTGAGGGGGAGAAGACATGATTAAAATGTGATCAAAGATGTTTAAAGATTGTGACTGAATCTCAAAAGAGCTCGACTCAGAATGTACCAATGAATTGACGAAGCTTAAAATGTCAGTAATCGAAAAGACTTGTCCTGGGCGGGTAATAATTTCAAGCTAGTCCAACTAGTGATGTAAGCGTGTCTCGAATAGGACTTGTCTGAGTAGAATGTACCGTATCAAGAGACTTTATTTGGACTTGACCAGGACGAGTAATAACTTCAAGCTAGTCTAACTAGTGATGTAAGCGTGTCTCGAATCGGTCATGTTCACTGAAAGTGGATCAATTCAAAAAGTGCAAACTCCTCATGCATGTGCAAATTTCTTAAAAATTCATGAGCACATGTGAAGGGGGAGTCCTTCATAAGAAACAAAAACTCTCAAAGTGTCAACAAAAATGTGTTTATATTCATAAACACTTTGAGAGATTTTCAATCAAAGGTTTCATGGCAATTATAGGATTCATGGAGTTATAAGGTGACTAAGGTTAGGGAAAACCGTCCTATGATCCGCCAGAGCCGGAGGGATCTACCCAAGGACAATTCCAATAGATTAGAATTAGAAGTCCTTAGGTATGATTTGAAAAAAGGAGAAAAGAATGAAAGGAGAAAGAAGGGGTTGAAGAATTAAAAAGAAAAGCAAATGAAATGGTGAAAAGAAATAGCCCTCCAAATGTTCAACTTTAGGGCAGACACCGGGTTCAATTCATATGCTACTGGTTGTTACCAAGGTGACACCGGTATTGAAGATAAAGACGTCATGGACCCAGTGACGCATTGCACTAAACCTTCTAGCCACTCAAGTTCTCTTAAAAGAGCTTGTTTCATTCTCACGGGGAACCGATGTAATCTATCGACCTATCTCTTAGAGATAGTTGATATTGAAGCAGGAGACCCCTCCCTAGTCTCCGCATAGGAAACCAAATTATGCACTTATCGAGTCTAGAGCCATGAGATTCATTAAAAGATCTCTTAGGATACACTTTCCTATGAATACACTTATGTTCACCAAAAAGGACACAAGTTGTAAGAGTCTTTATGAGATCTACGGATCTTGCCTTATCTATCATGATGGTTACTATGTCTCAAACGGTCTACAATTGTGGGGTGATCTCCAGCAACTCACCTGAATCATTGATGTACTTCGGTGGATCTAGTAAGCCCTTTCAAGGGTATCTGGTTCAGGAACGGCCTTGGTAAGGGTTAGAAGGAGTCTTCACACTATGCTGTTGACGATCTCTAATTCTGAACCTGTAAGTACCGGTTGATTTATTGCTAACTGTTTTATGCAGGTACTCATAAATGTTCCTTGGAGAAAGACCGTTACCATCACTCAAAGATCCACATGCTCATACCCTGCAAAGCTCTCTTCAAAGATCTAAGCAAAGCAAAGTTCAGAATGTTTCTAAGTCAAAGTCAAAGAATCTTCAAACTAAAGAAACAAAGATTAAAGTCAAAGAGAAGAGACCTTCACAAAGATTCAAAGTCAAACAAAGTATGAGCATGTTGGAAAAGACGTAAAGACAACAGATTAAAGATGTTGATCAAAGGCAAGAAAGATCACAAAGCATGATTGGAACAAAGAAACTAGCAAAACTATTATTCAACAAGACTCAAAGTTCAAGAGAACAAGCTTCAAAGATCAAAGATCAAAGTCACAAAAGAGAGATCTCAATGATCACCCTTAGGGGGAGATTGTTAGAATTAGAAGTGTTGATCATTTATGAAATCAAAGTGAGATCTCAATGATCGTCCCTTAGGGGGAGATCGATAACTTACACCACATAAAAGTGACGATCATTATTGAGTCAAATAGTTAGTTAAATATATCAATGTAATAGTTAGTAAATGCTAGTTTATTAAGTTTATGTGTATTATTCATGCTTGTATAAAGTCTAAGGGCTAGTTATGTAATATGATCAAAGATATGTGAAGCCCAAGACTACAAGTATAAATACACATGTAAGGCCTCATTTTGAGGTTGGTTCTCTTAGGTAATTACATTGTCTTTCATTTACACACTAAGAGTTCCCATCCACTCTCTCTCTCTCTACTTACTTTCTCTCTCTAGATCTAGCCTAGATTCACAAGTGATAAGGTTGTTCTACAGTCCTACATCATCCATAACACATTTGCACAACAGCCAGCAGTAGCAACATATTCAGCTTCTGCTGAGGACATTGCAACAGATTGTTGCTTTTTAGCACTCCAACAGACTAGCTTTCCTCCAAGAAATTGGTAGGAGCCTGAAGTACTCTTTTTATCCATGTTGCATCCTGCATAATCAGAGTCTGAGTAACCTTTGAGATCAAACCCTGAGCATTTGGGATAGTAGAGTCCAAGACTGGAAGTGCCCTTAAGATATCTCAGTATCCTTTTGACAGCAGTGATATGAGATTCCTTTGGTTCAGACTGATATCTTGCACATAAACACACTGAGATTTGAATATCCGGTCTTGAGGAAAGAAGATACATCAGTGACCCAATCATGCCTCTGTATAGAGTAGGATTAACTGGTTTTCCAGCAAGGTCAGGCCCTAAATTGTTGGGAGGTACCATCGGGGTTTTCACTGAGGCACAGTCACCGAGGTCATACTTTTTGAGTAGGTTCCTACTATACTTTTCTTGACTGATGGAAATTCCTTTCTCAGTTTGTTTGATTTGTAGTCCAAGAAAATAAGTGAGTTCTCCCATCATACTCATTTCAAATTCTTTGTCATCAGCTTTTCAAACAGCTTACAAAGTTTGTAACTTGTTGAGCTAAATATGATGTCATCCACATATACTTGGACTAAAATCACATCCTCTTTTGTCCTATAGGTGAACAATGTATTGTCAATTTTACCTCTGACAAACTTGTTTGTATTAGGAAGGCTGAAAGAGTTTCATACCATGCCCTAGGAGCTTGTTTTAGTCCATAAAGGGCTTTGTTAAGCTTGTAGACATGGTTGGGAAACTCACTACTTTCAAAGCCAGGTGGTTGTTACACATTTACATCTTCTTTAATGGTACCATTTAGGAATGCACTTTTTACATCCATTTGGTAGACTTTAAAGTTCATGTGTGTTGCATATGCAGGAAAGATCCTGATGGTTTCCATTCTTGCAACAGGTGCAAAGGTTTCCTCATAGTCAATACCCTCTTGTTTATTATATCCTTTTGCAACAAGTCTTGCTTTGTTTTTGACTACTGTTCCTGACTCATCTGTTTTGATTTTGAAGACCCATTTCATTCCTATGATAAACACTCCCTGAGGACATTCAACTAAGGTCATGACATCATTTCTATCAAATTGTTCTAACTCATCTCTCATGGCCTGAACCCAACTCTCATATTTAAAGGCTTCTTTGACATTTTTAGGCTCTATTTCTGAGATAAAGTCAACATAGAGGCATACATTGGCTGAAGCCGCCTTGAGTTTGGCAGCCATGCTCCTTGTAAGCATGCCTTATGAGTTTGGCAACATAAAGGCTTCTTCTGTCGAAGGGCATGAATGTAGAAAGGACAATTGCGCTTCCAATGACCTTTTCATGACAGTGGTGACAAGCCCGATCCTTCTTGTTTGGAGGATTCATCTGGTTCTGCTTAGGCTGATGCTGCTTCATCTTGGGTTGTGGTTGATAGGCCATAACCTGCTTGCTGTTATCACATTTCCATTTGCCTTTGTTCACATGCGATTTCTTCTGGATTCCCCCCATAAATTGCCAACACTTGCGGGGTTGGAGCTTTGCCCTTGGCTGGTAGACCTTTCTCATACTCAACAAGCAATGCGAGTAATTCTCAGACTGTCTTCCCCGAGCAATGCATGTTGAAGTTCTGAACAAAACCACCAAAGTCCTTATTAAGGGACCTGTTGATCAAGTTCACTTGCACATTCTCGGGGTAACCAAATCCGATTATGTGAAGTTGATCAAAGTATTCTTTCATCTCATTCACATAATCTTCAACTGGTTTACCATCACCATGCTTGCAGCTATGTAGTTTGTCAAGAGACTCATACAATTCAACTGCAGGAGACTTTTCATAAGACTTTTGAAGTTTATCAAGCATGTCTTTAGGAAAGTAGTACTCAAACTTCTTTTGTAACTGAGCATTCATACTAGTGAGCATTAAACAAGCAACCTCATTGTATTTAGCATGTTCAAGTCTCTAAGCCGCCTTAACTGGTTCTGGTTCAGTTTGAGCAGGCTCCTCTGGGCAACTAGTATTCAAGTAATTGAGTTTGCCGGTCACCCTCAAGACAATTCTGATCGAACAGTACCAATCATTGAAATTCTTTCCAGTCAGTTTTTCCCTTTCAAGATGACTCTTGAAAGCAGAAATCACGAATGGGTTATCGGGTAGAGCCATATCTACAGATAAAAGTTCAAACATTAGTATTTTCGATAATTAATATCTCCAAGAAAATATAATACCCAAGGCTATATTCATATAACCAACTAATTTTCTTGAAAATCTAGGATCCAACTTTACATAGATTCCACCACATCAGTTGATCTGCTAGTGGTGAAAGTATAAAAGATGGTAATCTGTCGAACAATAATTGGCAAACAAGATTTCCAATTCCTAGATCATTATGGGATTTACATCAAATTGATTCATCAATTTGCCTTGTAAGCATGTTTCATCCCATCTCATGCCTTAAGTTCTAGGTCTCACGCACAACTTAATTAAGTCGTCTACCTTAGAAACTGTAAAATTACTATCTATGGTCTCATGCATTAACAGAATTTTACCTTGTTATTAAAATTTAGCCTAGGTCTCACGTTTACTAAATTAGAATTCCAAGTGTTCCTTATAGATAGATGTCATGTAACTTAAATTTTAGGGTATTCAATTTTGATGTGACAATCAAAATATGTATAAAGATGCATGCACTTATCTTTATAACATAAGTTTTCAAAACCTTTTTATAACCAATTCTTAAGCTTAATACAAAAAGTTTTACTTGAGGTAAAATACCTTAAGATGATTTTGTACAAGAATGAAGGTAAAAGAAAATCGTTTAAGACGTATTCGTAAGTGTGATAACCAAAGCAGACTCTAAGGCTCTTTCCAAGCCTTCTTACCACGACTATGAATTTGTCTTAATGGAGTTACTTTTAAAAACATGTGTACAAAATATCAATCAAGCAAAAGTTTATGGATTAAATATTAAAACATGTAATAAAGTTTGAATCTTGCTAGTCTCGCCTTGGAGCGAATTACCGTGCGAAGCGAACCTTTGTTGGCACATAAGACACCGCAAGAATCAATCTTTATCACTTAAAGTTTCACCATTATTAGTCCAATTTATTTTCTTTATAAAAATTACCCTTTTATTGCTTACAAACGTGTCCAACAAATAAATAATAAAACAAGTAATAAAGATAAATCAAAACAACTAATAAACATAACAATTATAAGGTGAAACAATTAGCCACATGCAATCTTGATTAGAAAAGATCCTAACAAAATCAATTCTAGGTTTTATATGCATATAATCAACTAGGGCCTTCACCTCTTGAAGGAGGTAAGCCACATGCATTGACAAGTCAATTGCGTAGGCCAAAGTTAATCACATACCACATAGCACATAAATTGATTTTAATAATTATATTGAGGTCTTCCCCAATTTTAGATCTATCCAAACATGTGACAATGAGCCACATGCATTGACAAGTCAATTGCGTAGGCCAAAGTCAATCACATACCACATAGCACATAAATTGATTTTAATAATTATATTGAGGTCTTCCCCAATTTTAGATCTATCTAAACATGTGACAACAATAATAAACAATTAATAATCCATGACTAATATACATGTTTTGTCATGGATTAAAGCATAACAATTACCACATAGGTCACAAGATACGTTCAAATAACCGGTTAATGACCTAGGGTTTCTAATTAATTACAAGTTAATCAATTAAAACCACAAAACCCTAATTAGGGTTTCATGGAAAATCGACCCCCCCCCCCAAATTAGGGTTAGGGTTTCAAAAAATTTCAAAAAAGATTTAAAAAGAAAAACCCTAGATCAAAATATGTATCTAAAACACTTAAAGATCCGATTTTTATTACGTTTTAGTAATCAATTACATGTTATACATGGCTCATGATGCCACTGTTATAATATGACAATCAAAGAACACGTATTGCGGAATGTAGGATCAAGTATGACACATAAATATTAACTAAAACATAAATAGGAATGTACCGTATGCACTTCAATAAATCTTGAACTTGTGTAATATTAGATCAATAATAAACCCCTTACCGTTTTGTTTATCGATCTCTTGATAATAACTATAGTGAGTTATTACCTCGTTCTTGTACACACAAACTATAACGAATAAAAGAGATTGCAAGATCTAAAGAAACCACTTGATTTTTGTTAAACAAAAATCGATCCAAACCCTTAGGGGTGTTTGGTCGATCGGTTTTGAGCAAAGAAAAGGAAGATAAAAACTTTAGGGTTATGTGTGTGCACAAAAGGTGAGAAATTGTGTTTGTATATATACTAGATGAAACTTAGAAGACAAGTTGGATTGGGTTTCCCCTCTCCTTGGGTCGACCGGCCATGCATCTCAAAGGGATGTTCCGGATCCTTCTTGTCTCCTAAATACACTCTAGTCCATTTTCTTTTTATTTAACGATAGTTAATACTTACGGTTAATTACTAACAACCATTAAGTCCCTCAAGTGTTTAAATAATTACATATATACATAACATTTAATATTTATAATTATTATACTTTTATTCTCGTTTGTAATGTGTGCAATCCCGAAGTATCGAGTTCGATACTAGTAATTTACTTATTAATATTTATACGTAACATTTAACAATTACTGACTTACTATTACTATACAAAGTGAAGCGCGTCGAGTCGAGCTTATATGACGATTAATTATTGAGCCAAACCTTAAAATGAGCCTCAATCAATCTCGAGTCAAGTTGTGATAATCAAGTCGAACTTCACAATACTCGACTCGGCTCGGCTAGTATACACGTACTTTGATCGTCAGAAGCTTGTAAACGAAGTTAAACTGAGTGAGCGAATGAGGTAATACCCCATGCTATAAGCTTGTAAACGATTTAAGTAATGGACGTAATACGTAAGTGAATTAACTAAGTGTGGTACTAATGTTTTATGTAAGATATACAGTACAATTAAATTAATAAATTAGAGTGAATTTGAGTTAGAAACGAGTCATTTTAACACAATATCAAAATTAAGAAGTTATACTTTTAAGTTTTAATCAATGCACTATATTTGACTAATGTTGCACATACTTTCGGTTGTTCATGTTTTTCAACCAAAATGATCAAAACGGACTTTCCTTCATCTTTTTTCAATCAATGTTGTACGGAGTACACGTTTTATTGGGTTTTTCATGTCTACCAGATCACATATTGAAGTAAAAACAATTATAAAACTTTTATGCAGTTTATTGTAAATGTGTTTTAAGATAAGAAATAACATTTTCAGTTAAATTTATAACTTTATGAGAAAAGTCCAAAATACATCTCTGAGGTATCTCAAATGATACGTTTACAACCTTTTTCTTTTTTTTTTGTCTCAAATATCATCCCTCCGTTAGTAACTTTGGAACAAATACATCCCTATGGACTAGCGATGCAAAATTTTGCCCGTTAAGTACCCCACGTGTTAGTCATGTGAGGGGTATTTTTGTCTTTTTACTCACCCCTTTTATATATTACGACTCTTTTAGGGGGAAAATCATATCCCACCACCTAGTTTTCCCTCTAAAACACACGGATATACCAAGAGGCCAAAAAGTAAAAACCCCCAAATCCAATTCCAGTGTTCAATTAAAAAACCCTAAATCCAATTATAATTAAAAACAATGGTGGTTGTGGAATGGAGAATTCGCGACTATGATGATCCTGTGGATGAACAACAAGCATACAATAAGTATAATTTTACTTATAACCACATAATCTTTTAATGATTGAAACCCTAATATTGTATTTGTTAATTGTTAATAGCAGGTTCAAGACAAAATTTTTCTCATTGAAGATTCATCATGGTGGTTTTTTCACTGAACCCCCGGGTAGAACCTACACAAATGGGAAACATAATTATGTGAACTTTATAGATGTGGACTTATTTTATGTGATTGAGTTAAATGACATGGTTAAAATGTTAGGTTACAAGGGTAAAGGTTGTAAGATGTTCTATCATTGGAGAGTACCTAACTCTGAATTAGATCATGGATTACAAGCACTAGGTGGTGATATGGATGTGCTTAACTTAGTTGGGTATGCTAATAAGATCAAACTGATTGATGTGTATATTGAGCATGATTATACAGTCCTAGATACTTATTTGAAATCACCATTTACATCACCACAGAAAGTGATTTTTGAGGAAATAAATGTAGAAGAAACTAGTGCTTTAGTTAAGAAGACCATTAAGAAGCCTGCTTTGAATTCAAGTCTAGTTAGGATGCCTTTTAAGAAGCCTGGTTTGAAGGAAACTAGATTGCCAATGTTGTTGCTTGAGGATGGACCAAGTGAGAATGCAAATGTAGATGGACCACCTATGAATGCTAATGTAGATGGACCAAGTGAGAATGCAAATGTAGATGGACCACCTATGAATGCTAATGTAGATGGACCAAGTGTGCCTGTGGATGGTGATGCACCTATTTTCAATGAGGCAACAAGTGTGAATGAGACTAGTGATGCTTGTAACTCTGAGAGTTTTAGTGGAGAGTATGAGACTAGTTCTGATACTGAGGATAGCCAAGATAGTGATTATATACAAACAGACGAGGAACATGAGATAAATGAAGTGGATGTAGATATGGAAGAATTCTATAAAAATGTTGATACAGATGCAGAATGGGCTGGAGTTAGAAATGACAATGCCAGTGAGACTGTTGACTTAGGAGTGGAAGAAGCATATGATCTAGATGACTTTGATATGCCTATGTACATTGAAAGTGAAAGTGAGACTGAAAGTGTTAATGGAAAAAATACTAATAGAAGAAAGAGAGCAATGGAAAATTTAAGAAAGGAAGTAGGTCATCATAGTGGGAGTGTAGGTCAAAGTAAAGAGTCATTCTTTGTGGGAAGACAGTTTGGGAATAAAAAAGAAATTTCAGCAATGGTTAATGAAGTTGCTGTGGCTATTAGAAGACAGTTGTACACTTGGAAAAATGACAAACAAAGGGTAAGAGTAGTATGCAGGGGAAAGTGTCCTGTGTTTACAGAGTCCACTGGGCCAACAAAAGCTAGTGGGTCAAGTACAAGTGGGCCAAATGATGTTGGGCAGGGAATAAAAAAAGTGGGTGGATTGAGGATAAAGGTAGGTGGGAAAAAGGGCTCTTATCTTTATGAACATATTACATGTCCATGAACTTTGCACATTTCAAATGACAATCAAGGCACATGGACTGTGCAAACCCTAAATGATTCACATGATTGTCTGCAAACAAGAGATGTGAAAAAGTGCACAAACAAGTTTCCAAAGATATTGAAGAAGTCATCAAACCAAACCCTGAAATCCCAATTAAAGCCTTAAAGGAACAACTTCAACAGAAATATCAACTTAATATCTCTACAAGCAAGATCAAAAGAGCAAAGGGTCATGCAGTGATGAAGGTTAAGGGTGATTTTAGTGAACAGTATGATGGTATAAGAGATTATGTCTTAGAGCTGCAAAGGAGCAATGAAGACACAACTGTTAAGCTAGATCTAGAAAGAGACTATAATCCCAATGATACAACAAGACAGTTCAAAAGGATATATGTGTGTATTGGAGCTTTGAAAAGAGGGTTTAAAGCAGGGTTAAGAGACTTGCTTGGGCTAGATGGCTGTTTTATGAAAGGAAAGTACCCAGGTCAATTACTCACTGCTGTTGGGATAGATGCAAACTATGGGACATATCCACTTGCCTATGCCATTGTGGAAGCAGAAAACATGAGTGCTTGGTGTTGGTTTCTGACTTGTTTGGGTGATGACTTGGATTTGGGACCCATGTCCAATTTCACTTTTATAACTGATAGACAAAAGGTAAACTTCCTTAATTCCTATCTATTTATTAAATGTGTCTAATAATTACTAATTCTAATTTATGCTATTGTAGGGCCTTATACCTGCAATTGCAAAAGTATTCCCATGTGCTGAGCATAGATTTTGTGTAAGACATATTTATGAGAATATGAAGCAAAAATGGAAAGGTGAAGAATACAAAAAATTAGTTTGGAAATGTGCATCAGCTACAACTGTTCAGTATTTTGATAGGGCAATGGACAAGTTAAAAAAGCTGGATGAAGAAGCCTATGACTATTTGAGGAAGATACCTGCACAACACTGGTCAAGATCCCATTTCAGTGGTAATGTTATTTTATATTCTGTTGCTTGATTTGCTTTCAATACTTATCATATAAAATGCTTATTTCTAGTACCCATGGTATTGCTTAATGTAGGTAGAGCACACTGTGATGTTTTGTTAAACAATCTGTGTGAAGTCTTTAATAGACAGTTGTTGGATGGGAGAGATGCTCCAATTTTGACAGCATTGGAATTTGTTAGGGAATACTTGATGAAAAGAATAGTTAATGTTCAAAAAGTCATAGCAAAGAGTCAAGGACCTTTAACACCAGCTGCAACAAAGTTGTTTGATGCAATAAAGCATGATGCCACATTCTACACGGTAAACTGTTATCTTTTTAAAAGCTTGCTAAATTTGTAATTTACTGCTTACTAAATTTGTAAAATGCTTATTAATAAACTTGTAAACTGTTATGGTATAATGCTAGGTTCTTTTTGGTGGTGGTACACAGTACCAAGTTAGTGGGCCATGGCAAGACCAGTGTGTGGTTGATGTCCAAGAGAAGACATGCAGCTGTAGAAAATGGGAGCTCACTGGAATGCCTTGTAAAAATGCAGTTGCAGTCATCAATGACATGGCTGCAAATAGTACTGAAATTGGGTTGCCAGAGACATGGGTGCATAGATGCTATTGGCTCTCAACTTGGAAGAAGCAGTACACTTACACCATCAACCCTTGTACTGGAAGACCATTGTGGAAGAAACATCCTAGCCCATACATTATCATTCCCCCAAAGGTTCACCCACAGATTGGAAGGCCACCAAAAAAGAGGAGAAAGACTGCAGATGAGATATCAAGCCAAAGGATGTCTAAAAGAGGTAAGCTATCTAAGCTTGGGAAAGCAGTGACATGCCTTAAATGCCACAAAACATGACACAACAGAAGAACATGTAAGATGAAGGTTGTTGGATCACAACCTACTTTTTTTGCTGGATCACAGAATTCAAATGTTGCTGGAACACAATGTTCAGGGGTTAGTGGATCTCAAACTTCTGCAAGATCTAAAAAAGTATCAAAGGGAAAAGCCAAACTCTGAATTAGGTGGTAGTTAATGTCTTTTAAGGTCAATGTTTAAGTCTTTTGGTTATGGTTAGACTGTCTGAATGTTAAGATCAGTGTTTGGATCTTTTGAAACTCTGTATGCCCCACTGTTTGGATTAATGTTTAAGTCTGTTTTGTTATTCGATGTTATTGGTTTATTTGCTGCAAATTTCATAGTTTTGGCATTCATAATCAGCATACAACAGTTTTATTGAAAGGCATTTAAGCCAAGATCCTAAAGCAACCATACAACATTTTCATTCCAAACCAAACACACTAAAAGCCTTTTTTCCCCTTGCCTTTTCCATCTGTGGGCTTTTTCACTTCAAAAGACTTGATACCATGTTCCTGACAAAATTCCTTGCTTGGAAGTCCAAGAACCTTAAGCCTCTCCTTAAAAGCTTGTTTTGCATCAACAATGTTTGAACTTGTGCCAATTTTTGACCCATAATCAGTGCCAATTTTTGACCCATAATCAGGAAACTCCTCATTGAATGAAACAGAGCTTTCCTCTGCAACTTTTGGAAAATAATTGGCCCATCCTGAATCACCTGTGGAAGAATCACTGCTTGAAATGTAGATAATTTCTGCACAAAAAAAAAAAAAAAAAAAAAAAAAAAAGAAAACCCAAAACAAATAAATTTCAAGATAAATAATTTTTGCTTGAAATGGCCCATATTGTGCATCACTACCTGTTTTCTTGTTCTTGTTGGAATTCATGTTTTTCATGTGTATGTTTTGATACAAATGTGATGCAATGGTCATTTGGGGGTATGCAGGCATATATAGCCATGGAATCTCTTTATTCAAGGCCAAAAAGGGTCAATGTGCAGTCCCTTCAAGGCAAATTGGTCCAAGTGCAGTCCCAATGTGCAGAATGGGTAGAAAAAAATAGTGAGATTCTCTTCCATATTTCCCATGTGCAAACTACTTTATTCATGCACTCTATGACTATGCATGTCTGTTTCTCTTTATTCATGCAGTCCCAATGTGCAGAAGCTATCAAACATCTACAGCTATGATTGGAAAAGAATAGTCCAATTTGTGGGAAAAACCAAGGACTTTGCTAACATTTCACACCTTCTAACACCCTATTGATCAGTCAAACTAATTCAACCCATTGAAAGTCAACCACATTGTTTGCACTTGTATCAATTTAACCCATTTCAACCTTAACACAGTCAATTGCCAAAAAAAACCATACATATTTCATTAATAACTTGAAACATTACATTACTACATTTCATTTCATTTCATCATCAAATACATAACAAAGAACAACCAATTTAATCCTAACATGATCTTCAATCTTCTAGCTTTTGAAGCATTTTCCCTTGCTGTTGCAGCAGTTACTCTAACTGTTTCTTGAAGCTAATTCATGTTGTTTAATAATCCAGGAATAATCATGACGGATCTTGCACACATAGGAGGATCCACCCAGTCTTGAAACCCATCATTAGGTTCCTTACAAGAAACAATTATAAATAATTAAATACACAATTAAACTTACACATCCACTTTCAAATTCAACAAATTGTTAACAACTTACAGGTTTTGGACAACAATAAAATCGTCTTCCAGGGTTGGCTGGTCTCCATGTAGTTCGAATAACAGTTGGTAGCCCACATCTACAAATCATAGTGTGAGACATGCTTAGGGTATCTTGATTTTGGGTAGGTTTTGTTTTGAATTGGGGAATTAGGTTTATGATTTGGGGATTAGGGTTTTTTTTTTGATTTGGGGAAGAACTGGGATATGATTTTCCCCTTAAAAGAGGCGTAATATATAAAAGGGTGAGTAAAAAGACAAAAATACCCCTCACGTGACTAACATGTGGGGTACTTAACGGTCAAATTTTTGCATCGTTAGTCCATAGGGATGTATTTGTTCCAAAGTTACTAACGGAGGGATGATATTTGAGACAAAAAAAGAAAAAGGATGTAAACGTATAATTTGAGATACCTCAGGGATATATTTTGGACTTTTCTCTAACTTTATATTATAGTATGTGGACTATGAGGTAGCCAAAAATCCTCATAGGGCCATGGTCACCCTACCCGGATCTTTTGTTTCAATTAGCTCAACTATTTGAAGTTGACAGTCTTTTTGTCTATCACCCCACCTTCACTAGTTTAATGGCCACAAAAACTTAATATTCGCTTGTCATGATTAATGAAGAGTCAAGTATATGATAGTTAGTTACATTCATTTTGTTACACTCATAATAGATGTCATGCTATTTTCTGGGTTCTACTTGTGCTCATGTTTGATCAAGATTCAAAGAAAGGGTGCATCCCATTGGCCAGTCTACATATGACATACTTGTTATATGTACAAAAACATGGTTTTAACATATTGAAAGTTGTACACTCCTACAGTTGGTTTGAACAAAAAACAAACATGCTTAGTAAATTGTACGACTTACAATCCTAAATGCGTATCTTGGATGTAGTCTCCCACTATAATGTAGATATTTATAACCGTGAGAGCACAGGGTATCAAGAAGCTATCGGCTGTGTTAAAGCCTATGACACCACCTTATGACATGAAGAAGACACCTTTTGAGTTATAGTACTTGGCGCCATCCCCACCGGTAAAGTCATAGACATTTTTTTTGTATTGTATTTGTGTTTTGTTGAGTTATGTGTGAGCTACGTGTATCCTAACTTGATTGATAGAGGGAGGGTGTTTTTTGTTAAGTTATATGTTCTGAGTAATAGAAAAATAACAAAAACAAAAATGACAATACCTTTTGCTATAACACGAGCCTATGGCTCCCATGACATATACAAACAAGACAAGCTTTTCACGGTATTAAATATGGGCTAAATCATGCTAGTTAAATAACGATGAGTCTCTAACAATCTACGGCTGTTTTGGTGCAAAAAGCCTTTGTGTTGTTGCGAATAAGCTTCTCAAAGTTTATCAAAATAAGCTTTGATAAGACTTGGTACATGCATACATTTATCCTTTAATATTTGTGCATTTGATTGTTGTTATTAAACTACATCTACAACCATTTTGTCACACACTATCTGAGAATGAAAGCTGCACGTTGACCTCTAGCTCTAATAACTAATAAGCTTCGGCTACTAGCTAATCTTGTCAAACTACCGAAGTTCGTGACAATATTTGGGGGTGTTCAAAAAATCGAGAACAAACCGAGTCGAACCATTCAATTTTTCAAAACAGAGAAAACCCCAGATAAAAAAAGCCGCTTTTCAATATTCGGTTTGCGTTTTTTTTTTCTTTCTTTCTTTTTTTAAACACTGTATTCTCGAAAAAAAAAAAAAAAAAAAAAAAAAAAACTGAAACACTTTCCTTAAAAAAAGGGAGGAAACATTTTCCTTCTAAAATTATCAAAATAACATCAAGCTTTCTTCCATTTTCTTTTCTTTTATTTCTTAAGTAATACTCCCTCCGTCCCATTTTTATTGTCCACTATTGACTTTTTTAGTCTTTCTTCTTCAATTTTGACCTTAAATATTTTTGTGGTTGTTATATAATATTTGATTCAAAATATATAAATGGGTTGAGTTTTAGGTGTACTTTTCAATAGTATAATTTTTTCAACAAGTATTATATAATAAAAAAATATATTTATGGTCAAAGTTGAACTAGTTTGACTTTGAAAATTCAAACTGGACAATAATTTTGGGACGGAGGGAGTACTCGACAACACACCAATCTTATATTTTTTTATTCTTTCATTTTCTTTCTTAACCCAAACTCGAGAACACGACGTTAGATATAACTACGTTTACCAAAACAATATTTTTACAGTATTCTAAGGGTCCGCTTGGTTCAAAGTGGGGAAAGGGAAAAGAAAAGGGAAAGGGAAAGGAATGCAAAGAAATGAGTGAGGTGGGTAATCAATACCTTACACCCCAATTTACTCTATAATGGTTGATTATCCACTACGGGGTAATCAATACCTTACCCCTCCATAACCAAACACCATTATTTGAAGGATGTGTGCCCTTTTTAATTTCTTACCCATTCCCCACCCCCATTTACCCCCACCAAGCACCCCTATTTCTTTTTATTTTATACAAAAAATAAAAAATAAAAAATAAAATAAAGAAATAAAAAAAGAGCCGATGTACAGTATTTCCCACAGTTAGAACTTAGAAGTGACTGCCTCCAATCACTACAATCTGAAAACCAACAACCGGCGACTTAACCGGAAACTTCCAATCAACGGCGAGCATCTCCAGTCTCCCATTTCAATTCCTTTCCATAAAGTACGTTTCTATTCTTATTATTATTATTATTGGGTATTTAAGGGTTTAGGGTTTATCATTTCTAATTGTTGAAATTTTCATTTAACTTATATAAATTTACTGATTCTGTTTACTTTTTTTAATTTTTGCAGGTACTTTCATTAAAAATTAACAATCATGGATGGTATGCTCTTCATTTCAGCTTTACATATATTTATATTATCCTAGTTTAAGGTTTATGTTTATGTTAATTGAAATCAGTAGATTGGTTTAGATGTTAGAGGGTGTTCACGATTGCTTTATTATGGGTTTGTTGGTGCGGATAGTGTTTAGCGTTTAAAATTAAAAGATCGTTTGGCAAGGAGCGTTTAGCCTCTTGCTTTTTTTAAAGCCGCTGCTTTTCAAACGGTACTTGAAGTAGCATTTAGCTTTTATGTCATTTTATACTTTAAAATCACTGACACAACTACGTTACCAGACACTTTTATAGGACAAACAACTACTGTTAGCTGCTAGTTTTGCCAAACATACTCTTCGCGTTTAGAAATGAAAGCTTGTTTGGCCAGGAGCATTTGGCGTTTTGCTTTTTTAAACGCTGCTTGAAGAAGCGTTTTGCTATTATGCTATTTAACACCTTCTAATTACAAATACATAAGTTACCAAGCACTTTTATAACAAAAACAACTAATGCTTGCCGCTACTGCTAATTGCTACTGTGTAGCTTAAAAATAACTACTTCAGAAACAAGTGTTTGGATTTGCTTGTACTGTAATGAATTGATCTATAAATATATTTTTAAAAGTTATTTTAGGTTATATAAGTAGCTGAAAAAGTAATTTTATTGTCATCTCAAATAAGCATGTTCCGAACCTGCTTATTTTACGCCAAAATGAGCTTCCAAACTGCTTATCTGCATAAAGACAAGCAATAAATAAGCAATCCCAAACACCCTTTTATCGGATCAATAGTTAGAAATAGTTGAAGTGATTAGTGTGAAACTTGTTTTCAATCTTTGTAATGTGTTTTCTGTATTGGTGAATGGTTAGTTGATGCACAACCGATGATGGAGGAGGTGGTTTTGGTTGGGGATGATTTAATGTTGGGGCCTCCATCTCCTGTTATTCCTCCTGAAATTGCTGCTCATGTTCTTGAAGGTGTTAATTTGTGTGACGGGATTTTAAGGAACCTTTTTTTGTGTAAGTTGTTTTATCCACCTTGGTGTTGGCTATAATCAAGCATAACTTGTTCTTCATGGTTTTATACTTATTTTGGAACTTATCTATAGGTTTGCAGATTAATGATATAGAGCCGTTTTGTCAAGAAGAGATTGCATTGTATCGGGAATGTGCAGAGAAACGGGTAATTTTAGTTTATAAATAAGATTTACATTTTCGCATCTTTTTTCGGTTTTGAGTTATATATGTTGGATGTTTTAGGACAAGGAACTAAGGCAACGACTCCAAGATAGCGAGTATAAATTAGGTTTATCAATGCCATTGGATCTAGCAAAAGAAAGAGCTACTCTGCTCGAGTCTGAAACCACAACATTAGAAAGGTATATTCATGATGCACTCAGCTATATACTATGTCTTCTTGCGATGGTTTTCATTCTTTTGGTATTCTAAATCATTCCATATGATGACAAAGATAATTTTTTTTTTCAGCTTAGTTATAAACGACAGGGTAGTGCCACTAACCCTAGCGGTTTATGCATCTTTTGATGGGATGTTTGGATTTGGGGTTTGGGAAATGGAAACAATGATACTGCTTGGCTTAAGGACATGAGTTTTATAGCTAGGAATCATATTTTCATCCTCAAATTTGGGTATCTTCTGTAAGGGTGCCTAATCCCATTCCAGCCTACTATAAAACCTATACACATATTAGTGAACTAGTGATTATTTACTGTTAACCAAATGCAACATTAGCCTTGACTTTATGATTTTTTTTCCACATTATACAGAACTGCTGAAGTGCTGAAAGTTCCAGCCAAAAACAAAAAAGTAAATGATTTTGCATTATTGCAATTTAAGTATTAAATCCCCTGGGCAACATTTCCATGACCTGTTACATTCAATTAACGGACTTGGTCAGAGCATGAGATGATAAAGATAGTAGCTTTTAGATCACCTAAGAAAGCATTCATTTCTTGGCCCCTAAAATAGTTAATCTTTTATGCATTATGTGGCTATTGATGATCACTTGTACTAATCTTCTTATCAACATGTACCACAGACGCTTGATTCTTGCAAGTGGGATCGAAGGTGCGGATGGATTTCGCCAAAGATGGAGTTTACATGGCCGTCTTACTGATACCAAGTAATATTACATACCCCTATTTACTTCCTACTCAATTTTGAACAATGTGACCTTTTTAAGTGCTCCTTATTTAGCATTAAATCTTTTTGAAAATTTGAGCTGTTGGTTTCACAGAACATGTTATTTTTCCTTTGGTCCCTAAATATGAGGGATTGGTTGGTTCCAGGATGGCTGGGGTTTGAGGCTAAGTACTGTCTTTATCAATGAGTAGTCCTAACTGGTCACTCTTATGTCTTTTTCTGATAATAAGAAGTAGTTATTCATATTCTCTGTTCAATCTTCAGTTGCCATTGAGATGTGGCATTCACGAGTGAGTGAGTGACCTTTCAATGGCATTTGTCACCTTCATATTAGTAAAATCCTATCCTTCATATTAATTGCGTACATAACACAATCTAACCCAAGTAATTAGATGTTTGCATATCAATTCACCAATTTGCAGTAGGAAACGATGCATCTATTTTGTGTACGAATTTTGTGAGTTGTGACAACTACTTAACTGGCGTTAATAACTTTCAACCCCTGCATTGGTTGGGTATACAAATTTTAATAAATAATATACTCATATTTTGATAAGCTTTGATCATTTATTGTAAAAATTGTTTGTTTGGTTGTTGTACGACATCTTCAGACCCCCTTTTGTAGTTTTGTTGAAAGGCTATAAAGTTCTATCTTTTGGCAAGAAAAAAGAAAGTGATATAATCTGGTTGCTTTACAAAAATGATTTTATGTTTGAATATTTACCAAGGACTAATGTTTGATAATATATGATATTGATTTGGTTGGAAAACAAGGGGGCATAGTGGCCAAATCGATTAGTTTTGGACTTGTCGTGTAAAGAGTGAAATGAACAAATATTCATCTATCATAAGTCCACAACTATATTACAGACCTTGCCGAATTAATCTTTTTACTTAAAAGAATATGCAAATGACCTTCCAGTAAAGTTTACCCCGTCGGATGTTGTGCAGGAAAAGGATGGAGGCATTAAAGAAAGGACTCGAAAATAGGAAATCAAACGACAATGTCTCAGCAAGTATTAAAGCTCCAGCAACAAAAAGATGGTTCTTTTGGTGAAAGTAGAAAAATAAGCATTAAATGAAATATGTCATGTATCGCTGGAAAAAATAAGCAAGAGTGGCCCTGCACGGATCCCTCTTTTGGCACTTGGAGTATCTGTGATGCTTCCAACATGTACCGACTATGAGATGCAAAAAATATGAGAGTTTTATTCATTTTTTCTCACTGTAGCTTTATACATTGATATGAACGCTACTTCAAGTGGTTAAATCTTTAACTAATTATGTTTATGCCACCTTTTAATATAAGGTCATGGCCTTGTTGTTTAGTAATTCTGCGTTTGGATTTATATAGAACAATGTACACATATAAAGCCTTATAGTCTTTTCAGTTAGACATTACTATAGATATTTGTTAACTATGTGTGTTCATTTTCATGTAACCACTGTACAGTTCTTATCTAATTATCTAGCATTATTAGTTATAGTATAGACAAAAAGGACAATGATCAAACTGTACAAGGACAAGTGAAAGAATAATTTGACTGGAAAAACGTTTATCGTCCTAAGTCCTAAGTCCTAACTTTGTACATAATTGCGGTTCGGTATTGCTCAGGGAAGATGTAATGAATACGATCGTGACTTGTGAGTATTGCTCAGGGAAGATGTAATGAATACGATCGTGACTTGTGAGTATTTAAAGGTGACGTTTAAAGGTGCGTTTTCGAAGTGATTAATGTTAGTTTAAGCAAGCGATGATTGCGGTTTCAAGTTGCAACAACCATTATAATCCTGAAATACATTTGAGAAATTGTTTTGTTAAAAATCATGTGACCTAGGAACAGGGTAAAATCCAACATTTAACCAAGATGGTCCTTCGGGAAGCAGTTGAGTACAGGATGCATGTGACATACAATGCTTTAGCAAACAACGTTCACATTCTGATTTACTGTCTAAGGTGGAGACTTTTCTGATTCAAAAAAGTATAAAAACATGTGTTAATGTGTACGGAGTATATTAACTTTTCTGATTCAAGAAATGTATTTTTTGCAATGTATTTCTAACAACTTATATCGAATATAAAGGCAAACGTAATTGTTAAAACAAAAAACATTTTGTTTTGTTCACTTATATTGAGTAGTAATATTCAATAGAGTCGTCCTAGCAATAGAACCATGGTTGGCATAAAAAAAGCAATGGACAAAACAAGAAAAAAAACTTGTAGTGCGAGACTGTCAGTGTACACATTTAAATTTATAGACGAGCATCAGTGCCCAGCAACCGGAATTTTATAGTGGCATAAGTTTCTAGCCGTGTACATTATATGATTGAATACTTTCCGAGGTTATAATGATTGAATAGTTGTCGCTAATAAACAGATTAAGTTTTCACTTTAAAAATAGTTTGTTTTTCCATTATAGATAGTGATATAGATAACCAAATAGAAAAATAAGTTAAATAACTCATATATCATGGGCTTGTGTAGCTACGCTTCATAGGAAAGCTCAATCAATACCATGATTACCATCATTCATCTCTATTTAAGGTAAAGGACTTTTGTAAAATTATTGGTGTAATGTAAGTGTTCATATAATCCTAAAAAAAATAATTAACGGTTGATTGGTTGTCTCCACGGATACTCGAATAAATTTATGTAATATTTCTTGTGTTACGCATCTAAAATTACTAGTGTAAGTGCATAATTAAAGTGTACATAAACAATTTATTTTAGTTTTAAAATGAATAAACTGATAAGTGAAAAGTATTTTGGTTAAATTTAACTGGACACAACAAACAATTGAAACAAATTTAGTTAGACATAATGCAAGCCAAAAAAAAGGAGAAAGGCTAAAAAACTCTCTCCCTCGCTGGATTTTTATTTAATTTTATTTATTTTTATTATTATTTTTTTAGATTTCTCAAATTAATTGTTCACTACTAAAAATAAATAAGAAAATTTGATGTAGATTACTATATTACCCTTACTTGATATTATTATTATAAACTCGAAAGAAATCAATAATTATTTAGTTAAAGTAAAACTGTTGTTTGTTATTATGTAAAAAGTAAAAGAGAGAACACAGTAATAATTAGGGATGAGCACGGTATTAGTACCGTACCGATCCTATACCGAATTAGTGGTACTGATTTTTTCCCGAGCATAAATAGTGGTACCGGTACCGTACCGAACGGGATTCAGATACCGGTACCGGTACCGGGAAATCGGGTTTTCCCCGTTTTTATTCGGGAATTTCTCGATTCGGTACCGGTCCCATACCGAATTAGCGGTCCCGATTTTTTTGTCACCTTATTTCGTAGTCCCGGTACCGTACCGTATATCGGGAACGGTACCGTTTCGGTACGGTTCCGGTTCGGTTCCGGGATTCGGGTCGAAATGCTCATCCCTAGTAATGATTATGTTTTTTTTTTAAACCGTGTATTTTTTTATCGGGAAACAATCATTTTGGAACCGAAAGAGTATTTTGTTCTATTTTATACTTACATTTTCTTAAATATCCATGTGTCAATCAAAGATTAAGGGAGATTAAGGAAACTTTTCACAGTAGCATTTGAGTTTGGCAATGAATGTAGAGAACATATAAATTATTTGATTAGGTGTTGTGTCTTTTAAGCAACTTCTTTTCAAAGCTTGTATAAAGTTCATTTGTCCCACATCGGTTGAAGACAACATATTCTGCTTGGTTATATATTGTTGTGAAAATGGTTTGTATCAGTTGACATTAGTATCATCTAGTCATAGACTAATATGACCGATCTTATATACTTTTTGTGATGTTTAATCAATGATTTATATGTTTAATCATTAGTATCATCTAGTCATAGACTAATATGACCGATCTTATATACTTTTTGTGATGTTTAATCAATGATTTATATGATTTATATAAGTTTCTAATTCATACAATATGTTAACTTTTTGTGATGTTTGAAATAAGTTTTCTAACCTAATATACTTTAATTGGTTGTTTATGGCTAATTCATACAATATGTTAACTTATTGTGACAGTTGAAATAAGTTTTATAACCTACTATATACTTTAATTTTGGTGACGTTGATATATAATAATTTTTCAAAAAGCCAATATATTACCAAAAACTGAACAAACTACAATGGTACCCGATGGGAACGCACAGTTCATATAAGTTCCTTATTATCAGTCTTAAATAATTAAAAATCTTTCTTATATATGCTCCTTAATTTCCTATAAGCAATTAACGTGATGGACATAAGAAAAGTGTAGAAGTGTGATAAGAATAATGAGTTCGGTACATAATAGACTATATATAATGTTACAATATGGGTCAAATACCACGGGCCTAATCACAGCCTAAACCTATCGTCTAACACTCTCCCGCAGTTTGAGCGGAAGGAGACCGAACACTCAAGCTGTCACGAAACTCAGCAAACAAGGCAGACGGTAATCCTTTTGTAAAAATATCAGCATACTGAAACCGAGAAGGAACATGTAGAACTCGAACCTGACCAATAGCAACCAAATCACGAACAAAATGAATATCAATCTCAATGTGCTTCGTCCGCTGATGCTGAACAGGATTAGAGGACAAGTACACAGCACTCACATTATCACAATAAACAATAGTAGCAGAGGACAAAGGTGTATGAAGCTCACGAAGTAAATTTCGAAGCCAACATGTCTCAGCAACAGCATTGGCAACTCCACGATACTCCGTCTCAGCACTGGAACGAGAAAGCGTAGGTTGACGCTTAGAGGACCATGAGAGCAAGTTGTTACCAAGAAAAACACAATAACCTGATGTAGACCGTCGTGTAGTAGGGCAACCCGCCCAATCAGCATCCGAATAAGCAACCAAGGACTCAGTAGTAGAAGAAAATAACTGTAAACCATAAGCCAGAGTCCCCTGAACATACCGTAAAATCCGCTTGAGAGCATTGAAATGAGGCTCTCGAGGATCATGCATATATAGACAAACCTGCTGCACAGCATATGTAATATCAGGTCTAGTGAAGGTGAGATACTGAAGAGAACCTGCAAGACTCCGATATAACTTAGGATCAGAAACCGGAGCACCATCATCACCCAATTTAGACTCAGTGTCAACAGGAGTCCGAGAAGGGTTACAACCAACCATATATGCACGCTCCAAAATCTCCATAGCATACTTACGCTGTGACAAAAACATCCCAGAAGAGTCACGCGTAACCGACACACCCAAAAAATAGTTAAGAGCACCCAAATCAGTCATAGATAACTCCTTATGCAAAGAAGCAATAATCTGTTGTAATAAACTATCAGAGGAAGTAGTGAGCACAATATCATCCACATATAGTAACAGAAAAGCAGTATCATCACCCTGTCTGTAAATAAATAATGAAGAATCACACCGACTTGGAGTAAACCAACAGTAGTAATGTATGTAGCAAACCGCTGAAACCATGCCCGAGGTGCCTGCTTAAGACCATAAAGAGACCGCTGTAATAAACAAACATAATCCGGATGCTCTGGATCCCGAAAACTGGGAGGTTGATGCATATAAACAGTTTCAGCTAAATCTCCATGTAAAAACGCATTCTTGACATCAAGCTGGTGAACAGGCCAATGTCGAGAAATAGCTAAGCTAAGAACAGTCCGACTAGTACCCGGGTTAACAACTGGACTAAAAGTCTCATCAACATCAACTCCTTCAATCTGCGTGCTACCATTGGCAACAAGACGTGCCTTGTACCGACTAAGAGTGCCATCAGCCAAATACTTATGACGAAACAACCACATACAATTAACAACATTGACACCCTCCGGTCGAGGTACACGTTTCCAAGTTTTATTCTTAACAAGTGCATTATACTCATCATACATAGCATTGCGCCAATTTGGATTATCAAAAGCATCCTTATAGGACCTAGGGGAAGGAGAAACAGTAGACACATGACCAGCATACTTAGGATTAGGACGAGTAGTCCCGACACGAGAACGTGTGACCATGGGATGAGTAGATATAACAGGTGGGTGTAGGAACATGAACATGTGGTGGAGAGGGTGGAGGCGTTGGTATAGAAACATGATCATTTGTTGGAGTAGGTGGAGGCGTTGGTGGTGCAGGTGATGCAGGTATATGGACAGGTGTAGTAGGAGTTGGGTTGGAAGGTGAACCAATCGGTGTAGTGTTGATAATAGTGGAAATGAGATTGGAAGAATCGTCCGAAAAATCATATGAGGGTGTGGGCTTGGAAGGATGGGACTGAAATGGAAAAACCGTTTCATCAAAGGTAACATGTCGAGAGATGATAATTTTGTTGGTGTTGAGATCAAGACAACGATAGCCAAAATGATTGGCGGCGTGTCCCAAAAATATTGCAGGTGTGGCACGGGGTCCCAGTTTATGATTGGTATCGATGTGTGGGTAACAAAGGCATCCAAAGACACGTAGAACACTATAATCAGGTGTAGCACCAAAAAGTCGGGTAAAGGGTATTTCATTATTAATGGCACAGGAAGGTAAAATATTCAATAAATAAACGGCCATATTAAGTGCCTCAGTCCAATAGTTTGGTGGTAAGTGTGCTTGAAACAATAAAGTACAAATAAGATTATTAATGGTACGAATCATGCGTTCAGATTTTCCATTTTGTTGAGAGGTGCGAGGGCAAGAAAATCTAAACTGGATGCCATGGGTTGAAAATAGTTTATGAAAGGCAGTATTATCAAATTCACCACCATGATCACACTGAAACGATTTAATTGCACATTTAAACTGAGTACGAACATAACTACGAAACAACTCAAATTTAGACAAAACATCAGATTTATGCATTAACGGATAAACCCAAACATACTGAGAATAATGATCCAGAAACAAAACATAATACTTGAAACCAGAAAGACTCGGAATTGGGGATGTCCACAAATCCGAGTGAACAATATCAAAACAAGAAGTAACAGAACTAGACGAACTAACGAACGAAAGCTTCACATGTTTACCAAGCTGACAAGCATGGCAAAGAACGGGAAGCTTCTCTTTATTACAAGAAATGGAATCACTAGACACTAGACGCCGCAACACTTCACTCCCTGGATGTCCAAGTCGTTGGTGCCACGTATACTGACTTGTAAGATACGCTTGAGGAATGGGAGAAGGCTTCGTAACAGGGTAGAGATCACCCGTGCTATCACAACGGAGGAGTACCCGTCGAGTTAGGAAGTCCTTCACAGAAAAACCAAAAGTATTAAATTCAACAGTGCAATAATTATCACGAACAAATTGACGCACAGAAATAAGATTTTTTTACAATATATGGAGTAATTAAGACATTATTTAAACGAAGAGGACTAAAAGGGGTAGACAAAATACTATGACCAGAGTTAGTGACGGGAATGAAACGCCCATCACCAACCGCAACAGATGGATAAATGCACTCATTAAGAATATAACTAAGACTATGTATAGAATCATTAAGGTGAGAGCTCGCACCTGTATCCATATTCCAGTTGCCAGCAGCCGGTTCATGAAGAGTGGTGGTATTAAAAGCATTTGGTAAAATAGTCTCTTGACTCGAACCCTGTAAACCTGATGCTAGTAGTGGACCTGAGTGAAAACCGACTGATAATGGCCCTTGCTGAACCATACCTGGACCGAACTGAACCCCAGGTTGTGAACCTGTAAACTGAACCCCCTGTGAGAGACCTTGAACCCCTTGTAACGGCTGAGAACCTGCAGCAAATGAAACCCCCTGCGCAACATGAACCCCCTGTGGAAACAAACCTGTCACCCCAATCTGAACCCCCTTTGGTAAACCGTGAACCCCTGGAGCAACATTATGACCTACCCCATGTGGTAAACCCTGAACCCCCTGTGGAAACACTTGGGCCGAATAGAGAGGCTGGGATTGGTATTGCAGTTGAGCCGGTCCATAAGTAGGATTATTCATAGTATAGGCAACTGGAGATGTATTGGTAGTATAGGCAACAGGAGGAGTTGGTTGGCTAGGCGTAGAGGTAAACCCCAACTTAGCCAACAATTGTCGCAAGGTATCCATATCCGACATAGGAGATGATGAACCGGAAGTACTAGCGAGTAAAGTAGACTTACCATGAACTCCATTGTGAAGATACCGACATGCCTCACCAAAACGACAATGACCTTTAGCAAAAAGAAAACAAGGTTTGTTCACTTTTTCCAAAGGATTAGACGAACGCCGAGCATTATTATTTGCCAATGGAACCATAGGAGAAGCAGATGTAGCAGTCACAAGCGGATCTTGAACCTTTGATTTTATACGCATCTCTTGCGTGGTCAATAAAGAACGAACCGTCTTGAGATCAGGAAAGGGTTCCCTACTAGTAATAACTGTAGAAATCACATCATACGTGGTTGGCAAGCCTTCAAGTGCAAACGTAACAATATCGTCATTGCTAAGAGGAGAACCAAGACCATTTAACACGGAAGCAATTGACTCAATTTTCTGAAAGTATGCATCAATTGTTAAGTCCCCAAGCTTCAAATTCCGTAGCTCCGCCTTCAAAGCCATAGCTCTTGGGCGTTTATTGTCTTGAAAAATCGTTGCAAGAGACACCCACGCCTCTTTGGCTGTTTGGGGATTAAGAACAACCAACCGCTTTTGAAGATTCACTGCAAGTGTGGAAAAGATTCAAGACCGAATAATAAAGTCAACCTTGAGCCATTCCGGATCCCTAGTTGGTGGTGAAGAAGGTGGAGTAGAGGAGGATTCGGGTGGATCAACAAGATGGTCCAAGATGCCATAGCCATGACAAAGGTGAGAAAAATAATACACCCATTGGGAGTAATTCATCTCATCAACATCAAGTTTAATGGGAACAAAAGTGGTTAGGTGATTCATAGCCATAAGTTTATCCGACAGAGTAAGGACTGGTGCGGGATGGTTTGTATCCGTAGTCATGGCGTTGTGGTAGGGTTTATGGAACAAACAATCAAACAGTAAGCGGGTTTAGGGTTTGTAGTAATCAAACAGTACGGTGTGTACTAGTAGCAGCAGCAAACAATCGATAGGAGCAACCAAACCAATTTGTCTCAAAATTTAATTCAAGAATCAACCCAATAAGTGATAACTTGCAAAAAAGCAGGAAACGACAAACCAATACAATATTATCCTCTTGATAACCTTTATCTCATAAATAAAAACAATATGAGGTACTAGTAAATGACAAACCCCACTTGCAAACAATACAATTCAGTAATTAATTCAAACAGCAGCAACTTTGGATTAATAGTAGCAACAGCGAACAGGAGTAGCAAAGAGAAGCAAACAAACAGGGTCGACAACTCAGAAGGTCGACAAACAAAACGAAACACACCCGTCGACAACTCACTTCGGTCGACAAACAAAAAACTGGAAAACGGGTTTGAAGTTTGCGGAAGCAGTAAAGGTTTAAGGATCGTATGATAAGTTTGATACCATGTAGAAGTGTGATAATCGATATATTGAATAATGAGTTCGGTACATAATAGACTATATATAATGTTACAATATGGGCCAAATACCACGGGCCTAATCACAACCTAAACCTATCGTCTAACAAAAAGTTGATCTCAATTGACTACAAGGAGGTTTTATTCGCTCACGCTATGAGAAGGGTGAATAAGATTAAACAATTTGTTTATGTTATTATTGTAAAAATTGTCACAGACTCTTATATTTTTGTTATGACCATGTTAATGTATGAGTGTGAAAATTGTCACAGATTCTTATATTGTAATTGTTAAAACAAAAACATTTTGTTTTGTTCCCTTATATATGCTAAACTTGTTTCCCGTTTATATGCTAAACTTGTTTCCCGCGTGTTGCAACGGGAGTAGTAATATTCAATAGAGTCGTCCAAGAACCATTGTTGGCATAAAAAAAAAGGGGGGGGGGGGGGGGGGGGGGGGGGGGGGGAACAAGAAAAAAAGACTTGTAGTGATTGTGGGTGTACACGTTTAAATTTATAACTAGACGAGTACCCGTGCATAGCAACGAGATTTTATAGCGACAGATAGTTATTGATAAAAAAAGTTTATAGGTTATAAACGAAAAATAATAAAAGTTTGAAAATTTGGGAATTTAACATAATGTTTTGAAACCCGGTTCGACCCGGGTGGTTCAACCGGTTGAACCGTTCCGGTCGAAAAATGGGTCGATTTAAACCGGGTCAACTTGCTAGGTTGGGTCGAAAACAGGGCAAACTAAACTGGGTCAAATTGAAGCGTTCCGGGTCAACCCGATTTTTGTTTTAATTGGTTGTATTTAATTTGATAGATATGTTTTTAATTAGTTGTACAATGTGAATAAATCATTGTACTTTTAAGTAATGAATAATGTTTTGAAACCCGGTTCGACTCGGGTGGTTCAACCAGTTGACCGTTCCGGTCAAAAAATGGGTCGATTTAAACCGGGTCAACTTGGTAGGTTGGGTCGAAAATATGTCAAATTAAACAGGGTCAACCCGCCGTGTTTGAAGCGTCCCGGGTCAACCCGGTTTGTGTTTTAATTGGTTATATTTAATTTGGTAGATATGTTTTTAATTAGTTGTACAATGTGAATAAATCATTGTACTTTTAAGTAATGAAGTGTTTTAATAAGAGTATTAAATGCATTTCAATATTTTCTTATATACATTTTCAATATTTCAACTTTTCACTTTTATTGACTTTTTCACTTTCACCTTTGACCCTTTTCCTTTATATCCTTTATAGATAGTAAAGATTATATATATATTCACTACTGTAATTATTTACTAAAATTGGTAAAAAATAACTCATATATCCTGGGCTTGTAGTAGCTACGCTTCATAGGAAAGCTCAATCAATACCATGATTACCATCATTCATCTCTATTTAAGGTAAATGACTTTTAACGAGATTCTTTTAATATATGTTACTTGTGTAAAATTATGGGTGTAAGTGTTCGTATAATATTTAAAAAAAAAAAATGATTAATGGTAGATTGGTTGTCTCCACGGACACTCGAATAGATTATGTAATATTTCTTGTGTTACGCATCTAAAAATTACTAGTATAAGTGTATAATTAAAGTCTACATAAACAATATAGTTTAGTTTAAAAATGAATGAAATGATAAATGGAAAGTACTTTGGTTAGATTTAACTGGACACAACAAACAATTGAAACAAATTTAGTTAGACATAATGCAAACAAAGAAAGGAGAAAAGCTTAAATAATAATAATAACGAGTTTGGCGCCGGCCCGTCGCGTTGCGGCGGGGCGTCATTTCACACGGTTGATAATTGCATTGTATATACTCGTTTATATTACGACCACACTGGCCAGGGCGTGATGAAATGGCAGCCAAGAGACGACCACCTGAGAATTGCTCCTCAACATGGGTGTCAAGCTTGCACTCTTCTTGGCGCTTCTCAATTTTCCTCACAACATGGTTGCTGTTCTTGGCCTCCTCAGGAGCAGCCTCTGCCTCCTACAAACAAACAGGCGTATACAAAACGTAAACACAATAAGCGTCAAATATCTTGCTTATACTACAGCTAATTACATATAGTCTAACATTAGTAGATGCAAATTGTTTCCAAAAACATTTAGCAATCCTGCTTTTAAGTTGCCTTTTTAGTGAGTCAGTCACGATGTATTCTAAAATTGTCGTTGATCATTGCACCAAGTAATTACGTACAAACTGGTGCTATTTCTATATAACAATCGAAAGTGAAACTCATGTGTTTTTGAAGTCATATCTTAGACTAAAAAAATAATATCATAGCACTGCCACCTATTTATGGACTAAAATGGACAAAAAAAATTAACAGTTACTATTATTAAGAGTGCACTGTAACCAATTCTTATTGCTTGCGATGGACATCCTGCTGTGACACCACCTATGGTAGCTTTTCTGATGAATGGGTACATATCTTGCCATAATTTGTAGTCACCTACATCATATAAGTCATTTTACATATTAAACTTTACAGCAATAGAAATTGTGAATGAATCATGTAGATAAATGAGAACAGAATTGATGATCACCTTTAACTTTTGTACATTAGTAACAGGTTGACTGAATGAGATTGATGACTTCACTCAGCAGCATGAACTTAGTACTGACCATTCCCAGGATTCACATTACAATAATGACGGTTAAATCCACCAGCGCTGCTGTTGCTATATACAGCAGTTCGAGGAGTACGCTGAGTGGCCAAAGTAACACTAACAGACCACCCGTTCAGAAACCTGAAAAAAAAAGTAACAAATTTAAAAGCTGTAATCTTTAAATGAAACATATTGCTTGATACTTTTGCTGCACAGAGTTTTGTCAACCAAAATATAGCATTTTCCAAAGAATGCCCACTATATATAGTCGTTGTGGCAAGTAATTGGCAAATATATCTTTAGAACCGTGGTTTTAAAAAAAATTTAGACGATACTAACAATGCTTTTATGTATAAAACTTTACATTTTACTAAAAATGTTCAATTGTTTATTAAAATGATAGTGTCTATAATCACATTTACACTAAATATTTTTACAAAATAGGTTGCTACGCATGTTTGACCAGGTAATTTACAGTTAGAACTTGAATGTGATAAACCATATGAATTAAAAAAAGCACGCATTTTCTTTACTTACAGCGTATATAAAGGTTGATGGCATGCGTCAAGAATCTGCCGCCGTCAATTCCAGTCAATAAAGATGTGATTGGAATGAACGGCATCTAGATCACCTCTGGTTCAAGCTAAACAGTTTGAAACCATGTGAACTCCTTCATCTCCACCTCCAGAAGAAAGTTATATCCTGCAATATTACAACCAAGTAGTGTAGATTAGAACCATAGCAATCAAAACTGAACATTGAAAATATTTTTTGACTGTACATCTAAACACCTCCATACAGCAAGACGGAATATTGTTGATGCAGTTTTGTATCATTTATTTCAGATGATCAGTCTGTAGTTGTTTATTTACAAAGCTTTACCAGATATGTCGTAGCCTGATCCATGGCAAGGGGAAACTCAACCACCAAAGTCACTTGCATTAGGCAAACAGGAGGATTTTTGCAGAAACCGCTGCGTCACCAAACAGTGTTCTTGTGTATCAAACTTGGGGACCCCGATTTCAACATCCTACATTAACACCTTATTGGTAACTGAAGAGCTTCAAAGCAGGATTGTCGTCTCAGGTTAGCTGCAATCCACAAAAAGAAAGTAGGTTTCAGTTTGTATTATATAAGTATATATCAAAATTATAACTCATTCAACTCCATTGCCTCTTGATATTTAAGAAGATCATAGGCCCAAGAAAGTGGATCTATGACCTATTCCAGATTCAAATAAACCCATAAACCGGCTTTTTTTTTTTTTTTTTTTTTTTTTTTTTTTTTTTTTTTTTTTTGGCATAAAAATCTAATTCAAACACCCCATAACACACACCACCAGCAGACTTATCCTAATAACAAACAGATCACTTAACATTGCAACCGAAGAGTATATGTTGACAAATAGTATGATGCATACAGTAACTCTTGCTTCCTTTTTCGTCGTACCAAAAATTATGTTTCTTGAAAAGTCTAGTATTTCCTACAACAGTAGGACGGGGTCTGTTTTAACGAAAAGTTTTAAGAAATTTAAATTGAAGATTATAATTTTTTTACAAAATTTAATACAGATTTGGGAACCTTCCTTCAAAGCCACCATGTTACTAAACAGTTATTAAAACAGAGCAACCAATAAAGTTTTAGATAAATCTGCAATAAACTGGTAATGGGCTCGCCTCACGTCTCAGGACAAAAAATTGCGTTGATTGCTCCAATGTGATCTTAAGTTTCCCTCTCCCAATACATTTTGCGGCTGTTGCTCAGTTGATAAGCCCAAAAACTATATGGTTGATCATAAGTCTGGTATGTTGTCACTCACAATTTGAACTCAAGAGGCACATAGTAGAGTGAGGGGCAGGAGAGGACGTTCACAAAATATATCATAATTTATCTTCATGTGATTCAGTCTAATATAGCGAAATTCATAATAGATATATATTACAATATCAACTCCATTATGTGCTTCGTTCTTAATAAAGGAAAATTCATAATAAATCTGCGAGATCTTTGAACGATGGGCAGAACACTCACAAATTGAATTCAATATAATGCATCAATGAGACTGTTTATTTTTTTTTTCAGGTTATCTGCTTATAACTAAATATTTGCAAACGTATTTGACATAATCAAAAGATATTACATAGTTAAAAGTTTTGTACCTGTTTCAATACATTCTGACCCGACTGATATTGGACAGTTACATTACCTACTCATACCGACCATTTGCCAGTTGCCCACCTTTACTTGTAATGGTATATTGTTTTCATAGGTAATAAGGTTAAAAAGAAATAGACGTACCTTGAAGCTGTAAGAAACTGATCGTTCTTCAAATTCCATTTTCAGGCGTTTAACTTCAGAACTTATGATTTTCCGTAGCTCATCCATTGTATAAGCTGCAAACGCTTCACCCTCTGCTGCAGCAGCCTTGGTTAGTTTCCCCGTTAGCTCTTAAATTGCTCAATCCCTAGGACAGGAAACAAAAAGCACTAAAAAATAGTTAACGAAATGATATTGCATTTCCTTAAACTATTTGCATTTTTTAACATGATTAGCATGTTTGGAACGGTTAAGCATTTCATTAGAGAACCTGGTCATGACTCTTGATAGACAATATACCCTCGTGGGCTATACCTTTTGATAAAACCATCTGCATAGTTCAGGAGTCGTATACCATCTTGGCGCTATATAATCCTGCAAAATAAACAAATCGAAACACAATCTTCAGAAACAGTAAAGATCTTTACAAAATGTGTATCTATTATACTAATTTTTTTACGGTCATTGACCAATAAATTTACACTTGAGCATAGATAATTCATGTTCTAAACAACTGTGGTCTGATTTATATCATAAGAATTTGATTTTTAAAGTAAGTTGAGTTGGGTACAAATATATTTTCATCATCATTGAGCATCAGATTTACAAAGAGTATGCCACTATGAGGAAGCACAACAGGAGCATCAAGACGACCTGTCATTTCCTGTCTCGTAAATTTCGTAGCCTATCCAAGCCGACGAACCTATGAAGCCATCAAAACATGAATAATACTCCATAAGAATCGCTCGTCTATCATGAATAAACCATAAGAAAAGTGAAATAAGCTCATAAGGTGATCCTGATTCAAACAATAATAACTCTGAATTAATTAAAAACTAACAAAACAACAATTAGCAAAAGCAATAAGCAAAATCAAATAACCTAATAACTTGAGAAAATAAGCTCATAAGGTGATCCTACCCTAAGCCATTAGCAAAATCAAATAAACTCATAAGCTGGGACAGTAAATTAATAACTTCATCCCAACAAAATCAAATAAGGTCATAAACAACAAATCGAATTAAATAATTATAATTAAAAGCTTGTACATACCTTTTTTTGATTCTCCCAGTTAAGTATAACCAAACATGAATGAAGAACGAAAAAAATAATCTTTCGGAAGCAAAAACTCTCAAAATTGAAACCATAACTCTTCGTTTTTGATTAAATTTCATCACAAAAAAAAAACCCAAAATTGAAACCCTAGTTCTTGAGTTATGATTAACTGAACCGAACATGAATTGCATAACCGGAAACCAAAAACCCCAAAATTGGAACCCTAACTCTCGCGATTCAATGATCTGGTGAGATGTCAGTGGCAGGTATGTATGACTATATGTGTGAGGCGGTGAGATTCTAACCTCTTCTTTATCATCATATAACTGGATGTTTGGACCAAACCGGGACGGAGGAGGTAGGCCAGGTAGCCCAAAAAAATTACGGGAGCCCAATGCATGACACGGCGTCGTTTAAAACGGCTTTTAATATATAATAATAATAATAATAATAATAATAATAATAAGAAAGGAAGAAAAAAAAATGTAAAAACTATGGTAAGAAAATGTGATTATCCTTAGAGTATCAGGTGTATTGGCATAAGTCAAACTATCAATTCAACGACACATCAGTTTTCTTCTTTTCATTTTCCTTTCACCCACACACTCAAAAACACAATCATCAGTAATTCAAGCCAAACCATACTTTTGGAACACATCATTCCCAACTAAAAAAACACAAACTCTCTCATCAGGCGCAAGCCAGAAACTTGGCGAGATCACCCATCGGTGCTGTAACGGGAGTTAGCGAAGTTGCCAAGTCGGCTTGGCGAGGGTGCCTCCCCTGCACCCAATGCTCTTATAAAAAGTTATTTTGTTCTAGTTTATACTTGAGCCACTTGACATTTGTATTGTTTTATCTTGTGGGTCTGATCTTCAATTTGTTATCTATTGGTTAATGTGGTTAGTGCTTTATGTTATTCCAAGTTCTTTTGTTGTAGGCGCATGCTTTTGTTTGTATAAGTTGGGATACAGTGTTGTTTAGCTCTTGGTCTTCTTAGTTTGTTTTGGGTCCCTTCCTCCTTTAATTGGCTTGTTTAATTGAGGAGGGATGCCATTTTTTGTATTTTTGTTTTTCGTTTGTTTTATAAAATTGTTGCCTTTCTAAAAAAAAAAAAGAGAGGCCAGGGAGTGTTTTTTAAATTAAGTGGTTTGGAGTGATGTTTAATTTAATCATTTATTTGAGAGAGAGTGGTTTTTGAGGACCTCTCCCATTGAAAGGAAATAAGGTTTGGGTGATACACCTAGGATTTGTGTTTATGTTTATTATGAATAAGTGGCCCAAGCCCGGTTTGTGGGTTTAGGGTATTTAGGGTTTCGTCAAGTCTATTTAATCAATGTCAATCAATGTAATCGTATAAGTTTAAAGTCAATAATATTCTAGTTCTCCAATCTTCTTCTTAAGGAGCTCGCGCCCGCTTGAAGTGGTGCCCTATCCCGATACAACTCCTAACCGGGTCGTATCAATTGGTGCTTTCATTGAGAGCTCTCGTTGAGAGGGTTTTTTATTAGGGTTCCAATATTAAAAAAAAAAAAAAAAAAAAAAAAAAAAAAGTACTGTTCACGACACTATTCATCGGCACTGTTCATAGATACTATTCATTGTTACTGTTCATTGGTACTGTTCATCAGAAATTTTTTTTGTTATCGAGTTAAACTTCATGGTATCGAGCGGATGTGATCGGGACGCAGAATATGCGCTATTTAAGCTTTTGCAAATGGGTACGGTGGCCGAATATGAGAATGATTTTAATATTCTTATAAATCAAGTAACGGGGATCTCAGAATCTTTATTTAAATCGATTTATATATCGGGACTTAAACCACTTCTACAATGTGCACTCTTAAGGTTAGCGCCTACAACTTTAGGAGAAGCATATTCCATGGCCCGTATAATGGAGGCTCGTTTTGAGATAATTGCAGGGAAAAAGCTGAACATTGAAGAGAAAATAGATATCGTTCTATCATGGCCAAGTGAAAAAGCTTCATATGTGATTAAAGAGTCTTTAGATGCTAATGAAGATTTTGGTGTTATTGAGGTTAGTAGCGTGATAAACGATGTTTTTGATATTGGTGAGAGTAATGTGGAAAGCATGGAAGTTCGTAGTGAGTTTAGCGAATTTTCAGAAAATAAAATTAGTGTGGAAGATGTTGTTGTGGGTGGTGGTGAAGCGTGTAGGGTTGACGAAGATGAGTCGAATATAGTGATATCGCTACTTAAGGATGGAGGTGGTATATCTAATGGTAGTATAGATGAAATAAATTTAGGTTTAATCAAGGAGTTTGTGATTAAGATGTTGGAGGGTAGAGATGTTCTCGGCAAGAGTTTGATTGTTAGTTTGAAATGGGTATATCGCAAGAAGGGTCGTGGGGTAGCAAAAGATGGAAGAATGGTGTTGTGTTATGTCCACAGCAAAGGAATACGAAAGAAGAAAAAGGCGAAGGCTGCAATTCAAAGAAGATTATGGGATCCCGGATTACGCCAATGTTGCAGGAGGATGGACTGCCCAAACTACTCAAAGAAGTCCAAACGTATGGCATAAAGATTATGTCATATAATCTATCTTTATTTACATGTCTTTGTTTAGGATTATTTTCATGTTTCTTTAGGAAAGTTGATTAAGAATGTTTTAAGACAACACCTTGAGGGCAAGGTGGTTTTGAAGGAGTGGGGAATGATACGCCTGGGCCTGAGCCCATTGCTTATTTAGGTCTTAGGGTTTTGTCTTATAAATACTCTTGTAAACCTTTATTATAATCAATCAAAAGTTAATAAACAAATCTCTAGTTCTTCTCTTCTATTTTCTGACGGAGCCAGCACACGCTTGAAGTGGTGCCTTATCCCGATACAACCCATAACCGGGTCGTATCAATTGGTGCTTTCATTGAGAACTTACTTAAATCGTTTGAGGTACTTATAAATCAATTAAAGGGGATCTCTGAAAACTTACTTAAATCGTTTTATATTTCTGGCCTTAAACCGGCTCTACAATGTGCACTCTTGAGGTCAAATCCCCCAACTTTAGGTGAAGCCTTTTCATTAGCCCGTGCAACGGAAGCACGCTTCACGGATCTACAACTTTGGGAACTGTTGAGGTCGAATCCTACAACTTTTGGAGAAGCCTTGTCCTTAGCTTTTACAACAGAGGCTTGTTTGGACGTCAACTCAGGGGAACCAGTTGATCAGAAGGTAATTGATCACGAGGTACCCATGAAACCAATTGCAACAGAAAAAAGCATGGAAGAAAATAATAGCCAACGTCAACAAATTCCTCTCGTAGCAACAAGAGAAGATGGAGGAAACAAGTTGGAGCTTCATGACCGGGTAAATGAGATAGATGATGTTTGGCAGAAACGTAAGCCACCTGATGTAGTCTTAAAATATGCAATTGTGACTAAAATATGCATTTGTGAATCAAAGTATCCCGCTACGAGTCTAGTTTGGTTGATTTTCCATCAAAGTAATGAAGTTATATACTATCAAAGAATACTTGAACCGGTTGCGAGACAGCGGTGCCAACATTGGTTTAGGCATATTTTGCGCTTTGAGTATCATCTACATGTGGCAAATTTACAACTCAAAATATGGGATCCCGGAATTAAGAGTGCTTTTCGAGACAACACCTTGAGGGCAAGGTGGTTTTGAAGGAGTGAGGAATGATACACCTAGGATTTGTGTTTATGTTTATTATGAATAAGTGGCCCAAGCCCGGTTTGTGGGTTTAGGGTATTTAGGGTTTCGTCAAGTCTATTTAATCAATGTCAATCAATGTAATCGTATAAGTTTAAAGTCAATAATATTCTAGTTCTCCAATCTTCTTCTTAAGGAGCTCGCGCCCGCTTGAAGTGGTGCCCTATCCCGATACAACTCCTAACCGGGTCGTATCATTGGGTCCACTCATTAAGCGGAAAATAAACACCCCCTAAGTATTTCAACATCCTCTAATAAGATTTTTTTAGAATGACAATTATTTATCTCACACAATATATATCACAATTTATCTCACGCGTTCTAAGCATGATTTCAACTCACAACCATTTAGTTGGAGAGCTTCTCACACAAAATAAGATACTATTAAGACAGAAACCCTTTCGTTAATAATAAAATGAAATATACTTTGGTAAACTTTTTAGCATTTTATAAAGGTCGCGCATCTAAGTATTTGTCACTATATTCTCGCATAGTCGCATTTGAGTTTTAGCATTTTTCTCATCGCTACAAAAAAAAGTATGATTAGAGTGTTGTATCTTTTAAGCAACTTTTTTTCAAAGCTTGTATAAACTTTGTCCCACATGGGTTGAAGACCACATATTCTGCTTGGTTATATATTGCGGTGAAAATCATTTATATAAGTTGACATTAGTATCATGCAGTTATATACACCCATTACCGAACATATATAAAAGTATGATAGGATATGGTTGTTTATAGCTAATTCATACAATATGTTAACTTTTTGTGACGTTTTAAATAAGTTTTCTAGCTTACTATACTTTAATTTTTCAAAAAGCCACTATATTACCAAAACCTGAACAAACTACAATGGTACCGATGGGAACGCCCAGTTCATATAAGTTCCTTATTGTTAGTCTTAAATAATGAAAAGTCTATCTTATATGCTCCTTAATTTCCTATAAGCAATTAACGTGATGAATATAAGAAAAATCTCTTTTTGGGTTTCCATACCTTGGGACTTTATTGATCTCAATTGACTACGAGGAGGTTTTATTCGCTCGTGCTATGAGTAAGATGAACAAGATTAAACAATTTGTTTATGTTACTATCGTAAAATTGTTATAGATTCTTGTATTTTTGTTATGACCATGCTAATGTATGAGTGTGAATGTAGGCTAATAAGATACTTTAACTCACGCGTTCCAGCGATAGCAAAAACATTTATTTTGCAGATACGATATAAAGTTGAAGCAATAATGTGTTTTTGTGATGAAACTTAGAATTAGTAAAAGTAACTCATATATCATGGGCTTGTAGTAGCTACGCTTCATAGGAAATGTGATTATACTTATAAAAAGTTATTTTGTCCCATTTTATACTTGACTTTTTCTTAGGTGCATGTGTTAATCAAAGATTAAGGGAGGTTAAGTATTTCATCATCTTATAATAAAATGAAATACACTTGCAAACTTTTTACAGTAGCATTTTAGAAAGGTTGCGCATCCAAGTATTTGTCACCATATACCCGCATTTGAGTTTGGCAATGTATGAAGAGAACATATAAATTATCAGATTAGAGTGTTGTGTCTTTTAAGCAACTTCTTTTCAAAGCTTATATAAAGTTAATTTGTCCCACATCGGTTGAAGACCACATATTGTGCTTGGTTATATATTGTGGTGAAAATGATTTACGTAAGTTGACATTAGTAATTTAGTATGATGTAGCCTTGAACATTTATCTAACTTAATATACTTTAATTTTGTTGGCGTTGATATGTAAATATTTTTCAAAAAGCCAATATATTACCAAAAACTGAACAAAGTACAATGGCACCCGATGGGAACGCACAATTCATATAAGTCCTTATTGTCAGTCTTAAGTCTTAACTTTTTGGAACGGATCTTAAGTCTTAACTATTGAAAAGTCTATATGCTCCTTAATTTCCTATAAGCAATTAACGTGATGAATATAAGAAAAATTGTTCTCAATTAACTACGAGGAGGTTTTATTTGCTTGCGCTATGAGTAGGGTGAACAAGATTAAACAATTTGTTTATATTATTATCGTAAAAATTTGTCATAGATTCTTGTATTTTTGTTATGACCATGTTAATGTATGAGTGTGTGAAATGTAGACTAATAAGATACTTTTACCAGCGTGTTGCAACGAGAGCAAAAATATTTATTTTGTAAATACGAAATAAAGTTGAAGCAATAATGTGTTTTTGTGATAAAAAGAGGAATTTTAAAATATAAAGCAAGTAGTAAAAGTATAGATTTTAACGGGTTTAGGGGTTAAGTATTATACTACCAGAAATAAAAGGATGTTAAATTCTAAGTTTAACGAGTTTAATGGATAGTACTAAACTCAGAGGGTGTTCAATCATAAGAGTGGAAGGTGTAGATGAAGAGTTTGGCTCTTCATTTCGGGTTCACGGGTGCCATATCATCCCAACAACTCTTTATAATTTTTTTTTTATTATTTTTTTTTCCGAACGGCGAGTTAGTAGTTAGTGATTCGAGCCCACAATAACATCCAATTGGGCAGTATGCAAGCATCGAAACTTTCTTCTTAGGGGATAAACCCTACTCCTGCTTCTATATTTTCGAGCCCCTGAAGGTCCATGGTAAGACTCGAACCTGAGACCTCTCCAAGGATATCTCCCCAAAATTACACTTGGTGGCCAACTGAGCTAGCCCAGTTGGTTCAACACCTCTTCACAATTAACCCCTCCCCACCAAACAACTAACCTCAACTTAATCATTTGGGCCCAACCACTTACAACTTTATTTTATTTTTTCATTTCATTAAATAAATTAAAATCATTTCACTAATTATAAAAAATAATATAACAAACTAGTTTTATTTCATCCAATTAAATAACATGCGATACGGGAAAAAAAACATACGATACGAAAAAAAAGAAAAAAATGCATACGATACGAAAAAAAACACACGATACAAAAAAAAAAAAAAAAAAAAAAAAACGATACTAATATGAAAATTAAACATTTTATTCGTTATCTTCGGCGTCGAGACTTTGGTATTTCTGAGTTATTCTTGCTTGTCCCTTACGAATGATTTCGGCTCTTACCGGGTCAGTAACCAAGCTGGGATCGAGCATTAGCACCTGCATATCCTACCACTCCAACGCCCTTGCTTCTTTCTTCAACGCCTTTTCTTCCCTCTTCCTCCGCGCCTCATAACAAGTCGTTTGAGCGCCTTTTGCTTGCGTATACTTTTCGGATAATTGTCCCGAAAAAGTACTGGTTTGACTCCCACCGGAGCTCGCCGCACTCGACATTTCTATCGACTTTTGTTTCTTTCCAGCTCGTTTATTGTTTCTTTCGGGACGAGGTCGTTTGTCCGGCCCGAAAATATCCTCAAGACATGTAATGTCTAGAGGTTCTTCAGCATCCCGTTTCGGGTAGAGTTACAAGATCTCCCAAACGTGAACATAAGTGAAACCCCTCGAACCAAAGCGTTCATCGAAGCTCGTTTTCGCATGCTCGATATGATCGTGCTCATTTTCACCACTGCGATGCTGAAGATGTTTATAAATAGCGTTGAATTTTTGGCAGTCGCCATTAATCCTCGACCATTTACCGGTTAGCATATTTTTGTTACGCGGGTCACCAGCAGTTCGCTCGTTGAACGCTTCATGAATTTCGTTCCAAAAAAATTCGTCGGTTTTGTCATTGCCCATATATTTGTCTTGTGAAACTTCTATCCACGTTTCCGTAAGAATCTTTTCTTCTTCCTTGCTCCATATCCGACGAGCACGTGTTTGACATGCTTTTTTCAAGTCATCGTCAGCGTCTTAATTTACGATGCTTTTGGCTTTTTGGGCTTTGGTTTTTTTTTCCTCTACCTTTAGCCGGTAATCGTGCCTTAGGTACTTTAAAAGTTTGTTTAGATGGTTGTGATTCGATTGGTGGTTGTGATGGAGGAGTAGGAAACGTGGATGGTTGATTCGGGTTATAAAATTGTGGTGTCGGATTGAGTTGGTTTTGATTTGCGAATCCTTTGTTGAAACGCATATTGTTGGTTACGATAAATTTCATTCGGATTTAATTGTTGGGAACCATATGGTGATGAAGGGTTTAAATTTTGTGTCGGGGGAGTAGAAGAGTTTGACGATCCCCCGTATTGAGGTTGGTTTGACGTTAGGAGGTTCGTGAAAAAGCCCCTTGGTTCGGGTTTTGAGACATTTTTTATGTTTATTTGGAGAAGAGATATAGAAGGTTTTATTAGTTGGTTTAATTGTAACGAGGAGAAGTAAAAATGAGTTAGTATTTATAGAGTTTGTGTGTGTTTTAAAAGAGAGAAAAAAAATAGTAATCGACCGTTTGTTTCAAACGGCAATATATTCGTTGTTTACCTTCTCCAAGGTACCTTTTGTCAGCAAACTCATTCGCCGTGCCCACGAATAAGTCTCCAACGAAGAACAACGACAAGGGGGGGGGGGGGCGCAATGAAGCAGCGAAGAACGGCGAGCCGTTCTTGTTGTCCACGTAAGAACGACGAGCTAGAAGAAAGAGCTGCACCTTCCACTCTAATGCAAAGAGTAAATGTATAGATTTCAATGGGCTAGGGATTAAAGTGTTACAAAAGTAAAGTTAAAAAGATGTAACATTCTTAAAGTTAATGAGTTTAAGTGCTATTTTGTAGTTTTTGTGAACTTAGGTGTCACACCCCGCCACGGCGGAAACGCGCGGGTGTAACTTCATGGATATCATCACAACACCTGGTGTCAACATAGAGAACAACTACATGCACAAAAATAGAGCAATGTACCAACACACAGTGTTGTAACAATACCCAAAGATAAACATAATAAAATCCAAAACAATCATAAACCCAAACATAGATGATAAACCACTTCCAATGCAACTAAGGTCTCGTCTATCCACATCCTTCTATCTTATCCTTAGAAAGCTCACCTGAAAATGATGCTTAAAACGTCAACATAATGTTGGTGAGATTCATAGGTTTAGACTCAACACACCAGGCAACTGAATTTATTGTGATTACAAAATATATAGCTGGACAAATAAATTATAGTTATCATATAGCTACATGCATTTGCAAGTTAATATCCACACATAAAGCAACAACACTCATAAGGCAACCATTGGGCGGAACGTGCCCACCGATCCAAATTAGTACCCATCAATATGCCATCAATTAGGTCGCATGCGCGAGCAACAGGGTAAACACCCTCCCAATTGAATCCCAAAAACCGGTAACGAGTAGGAGTATTACTCTCCAATTGGATACTCCCCCCCCCCCACCAATTGGACCACACAGCATTATCATCACATTATCCAATCCACATAATTTGGTACGAGCAGGAGTATTACTCTCCAATTGGATACTCCCCCCCCCCCCCCCCCCAATTGGACCAAACATATGTATCCACACAAGCAAATAATCACACATAGCATACATACGACAACATTATAAGTCCAAGCTCTTTAATACCACACACATAATCACAGTAAACCAAAACATTTAAGACAAGCATCATTCCCATCCCAAGTTTAAAATAAAGTAAAAATATGGGACTATGAACTCACCTTAAACTCCGCAGCTTCCACAAAAACAAATCATAAATCTAAACAACACAAATAAATCCATATTACACAAGGTCAAGCTAAAAGCCACAACCCATGTAATACTCATATGATGGATGTCTAAGACTCATATGACCCACCTTGGATCTCCTAGACACCATACTAACCACCACCATAACCTAACACTCACTAAATCCCTCGCACTCTAAAACTCAGAAAACGCAGAATTTTTGAGTACATTCGCTCACATGAAATTACGACAAATAAAGCTTAACAACTCACACCAAAACTTTACCATGGTCTCTCATAAGCATAGAAGCTAATCCCAGAAGGCCATGGACCAATAACACACACAAGTACTCATAGAAAATTCAAACTTGACAACTACTCAAATTCGGATCTGAACGCACACCAAAAAGTTTTGATTTTTAATAATTACTTCCACAAGTTTTTATCGCGAATCCTCTTCGTGGTAGTCTAATATAACCTAAAACTCAACTATTCCAGAAGACCAAGTCAAAATACCACTTTTAAAACTACATGCCACCCTCAAACTTTTACCCAAAATTTGTCCCGGTTTGACAGCTTTGACACCTTAACAAAGAAAAATCAGAAGACCGACTTCCCGACCTCAAAATTGATCGTGGCTGGACTTTTTGGAAAGCTCTTTCATTATACTTAAATTTAGACTTAAAATTCGTGACTTAACTCATCACAATATGTTATATACACTCACATCTTTACAGCCTTACAAATCTGTCCAAACCCTAACACATAATCGAACGCGTTTAACACTCAATTCCCTTAACCATTACCCATAATATTAACATCTAATCATCCTAACATCTTTTACTTCAATAATTTACAGAAGTTTACAAACCCTAGATTCCATCATATTAATTATTACATGAATCATAACAATAATTGATTAATTACACATAAGAGTTAAATATTTTACCTTGATTCTTGATTATTGCTAGACAATTATGAAACCCTAATTTTTCCCCTATTGATTCTCCATATGTCGACCCATATTTGCAGAAAAAACGTTTTAGGGGTGTTTGGTTTGGTATATATATTAATTAGGGATAATCCTTGGGCCTAAGAGTCATATTTGGACTCAAATTGTGTTTTCTTTTTCCCCCTTATCCCTTAAATCCGAATTTTGCATATATAAAATATATATTTTTATTTTTTTAATTAAATTTATTTATTACACTCAAAACCTCATACTTTTCATATTTTATATATTCTCATATCGAAACCTAACGTCTTACGCGATAAACCTTAATTTTACGATAAACCGGAAAAATATCATTTTCAAAACAAAGTTTCCAAAAATAGAATTTCACACTCTTTTTGAAATATAACACATAAAAACAAACTCCTCGAAACTTGCTAACGCTCAAATACTTTGAACGAAGACTCATTACGCAAAAAAAAAAAAAAAAAAAAAAAAAAAAAAACACCAAAACTACACAAGTCATTTATACACCACAAAGGTGATCAAAATGAACTTTCCCAAATTACAAACTTTCCAAATCTCAATAAAACCACTTACGCAAAGGGATTTAGTGCTAAAACTCACCTATATCACTCATATATCACTACAATCACCTTTAACACATCAAACAAACGTCAACCGAGTCAAGACTATCAGTCAAACTGACCTGCTGAAACCACGGTTGTTACATCATCCCCCACTTAGGGAAATCGCGTCCCGAGATTTCAACTACTATAGTCACGACTCACAACAGCAAAAGGAAATTTATGGATTTTTAAACGGACAAATACCACCCCATAAACTCACAGAGAAAGAATCGCAAAAATGTGAACCGACTAAATACTCGAATTCACATGATAGAAAAACATTCCGTCACTCCAACGATACTCGAAAATAGATACACTACATCGATCAATAACACCAAAGATCCGAACGACTTCTCACAGGTAGGTACGATACTCTCGAACCAAATGAAAAACCAAATGATAACTGAAAAACGCACTCGCAAATAACAGATACCCATAAAACAAACATTTATGAATACCCCGCATCAAACTTCCACGATCTAAAATCCAACTACAAACGATCTACTTCACCAACCACTTCAGCAAACAAAATTTGAGTACTTAAATTTCATCGGATCCTCACGTTCCCAAGTAAACTCAGGACCGCGCTCAGAATCCCACCATACCTTTACCAACGTTATCTCACCATACTTCAAACCCTTAAAATCTCAATCCATAATCTCAACAGGTTTCTCGACAAAACGAAGAGTCTTGTCAACCTTACATTCATCTAATGACACATGCAGACTAGCATCCGCCAACCACTTCTTTCCATTAGATACGTGAAACGTATCATGCACTCTACTTCACTCCTCAGACAAATTCAACCGATATGTTTCAATTCCAATCCTTTCCGTAAATCTCAAATGGTTCTACGTATCTCGGTGCTAGCTTGCCTTTCTTACCGAAACGCACAACACCCTTCCAAGGAGATACTTTTAACCTCACAATATCACCATAATAATCATCGACATCAACCCTCACCTTCAAGCGTATCACCACTTGCTAAGGTAATAATACGTCTTATCCATTCTCGGATGTATCTTATACCTTGCATGATCGATGTCCTTAAGCTTCCTCTCCACGAAATCATTAGCGGTCCGCAAAATACACTCCTCCATCTTCGTTCCTCTCCATTTACTAGTCTAAACCAAGTAATCATTCTTCTTACCTGTTCTCATCTTTGAACCTCTCTCCCCAGGCTGTCAATATCATCCTCCTAACTCCGAACTGAATTATCATAACCATTGCTCACAAACATCCAAGTTCCACTCGTTCACTCCCGCTCAGCGCTCTTACCACGATGTCTTCCCTTCCTTGACGATAGCGAATCAGACACTCGTAGTCACTGAGAAACTCCACACCCAACTTCTCTTCAACATATATTAACCTCTTGTCAAATATATGCTAAAGATTCTCATGATCTGGGTAGACCACACTTTCTGCTCCATACAAATATCATCCCCAAGTTCTACTCCCCAACTTTAAATCACGTATCACATAGTTCCTCTTATGGATCTTCCACCTCCGCGATGCCTACGCAATCTATAGAAAGATACAAATGAATCGTCAATAGTACCTGCCAATCCTGAGGGCAATCGTCTCTCAGATGGTGTCTCAGGTACTTTCCACGCTTCACTACTTTTATCTTACTAGTGTCCACAAACACTCGCTATCGTTGACCACCTTCCTGTAGAACGTACATCTTAAAGCTACACCTCTCACTTGAACAACTTGGCAAACATCCTCTTCTTCTTCAACGAACAAATTGATAATCAAAACGACAATCTATCCTAAGTAAACGGCGCGAACCATAAAACCGGTAGAACAAAAACGTATATCAACGAACTCAAAAGGGGTACAAATTACCGACCAACGAAGTAACGAACATCAAAATCAAAGCTAGAAAAACACAATGAGAAAATTTTCCCAAATAAAATAGACACGGATAAAATGTTCATGAAAACCCATACAAAGAAAATATAAAATACACGTACCCATAAAACACCCACAAGCGTACTTCAATGAAAGAAACACTTGATGAACCAAATACATAACAAGTTTGGTAAATGAGAACCATGGACAATTCTTATTCCCGTACTCGACCTTCCCAAAAACAAATGAACACCGTTTTTTTTTTTTATTATTTTTTTTATTTTTTATTTATTTTTTTTTTACAAGAAATATCTTAAACTTATACATTTTTTTTTACAAATATATGTAAACCATTTTATGTAAGACATCAACATAACCATTTTTTTCTCACCCTTCATTTCCTATAAAAATATTAGTTTTCATCAAACGACCTTGAAATACCCAAAACGAATTTGTAAAATACCATAAAGACTCTAACACCACCTCTTAATCGAACACGAAAGACATTGAAGAATTCCGTAACCAAAATAATCCTCAAACGAACTCATACCAGTAAACACTCACACAAATACATTGCAAACCAAATGAAGAACACAAAGACTCATTCGTACAACAATCAAACCAACATCATAGAAAAACACCGATACTAACAGGTCACACAACATGTCACAAACTTCAATTGGTGTGTGTAAATGAGGGATTAAATATCCACACCAACTCGTCACGAACCAACAATACTTGAATAATAGCATAACATTCATCCGAGAAATGAATGTATGGAATAACAAAAGAAACGAACCAGTATCCAACAAAACGAATTCGATTACCCAGCACCTATCACAACGTCAAATAGAAAGAATATGGCATACGTACCATCATGGTACGAATAGGAATGCCAATAAAAAAAAATAGGTATACAAACGGAGCGTCTAGCAAACGAATCAACTTAAATACCGCAACATAAGTACCCACCGATAATTGAGGTATCAACATATGATAGGTAGGATGGAATCTCTCCACCTACATACCCCAACATATAACGACTGCCTAAATGGTTAAGAGAATACTTCTCTAACCATACAGTCATCACCAACATGATATTATATACCATCTACCACAACATATAACAACAGACATTAATCAGTGCGATAATGGTCACAAGTCCACGTGTGTGATACCCTTATAATTATGTTCGCGACCATAGTTATAAGCCTATTCCACACGCATACTTACTTCCAAAACCACACATCTCAATGATAACGCACATATACCACATAGCACCTAATACACGATGCAATCCATGCCATCATACTAGCAAGTCCACTTGTGTTGTGACGCATGTATAATTATGTTGGCCACCATAATTATCTATGCCCCCTTTCACAAATGTACTCCCTCCTATGACAACATATCATGCAAACCATCATGTAAACAAAAACAAAAGACGTCGCAAACAATCATCTCGCATGGAACAATTCCGACGATCACGTAACTCTATAATCAAAATTACTTGGATAAGGTCGATCCAATATCCAAGAGTAATCACGCTCCAACATGGCTCCAGACGGAAAAAGACAATATACAAATTCCAAAACATGACACAAAATAAAAGACGTCGCATAATTGCTCAACTCCACTCTCGCACTTATCTCCCCACTCAGATCAATTCAACTCACTACTCGCTGTGGACTCTAGATCCGAATCCACACCATTCCATCCTAACTCCCTTTCATCTTTACTCAACCAACCATTCATGGTTCCTACATATTGAGGTAGTCGACAACAGGCAAAACCATCTCTATTCTTTCTTCCAATTCCGTATGATTCACAAGTGCATACAAATCACGAGGTTTAGACTAAACCACCTCTCCTCCCTATAAGAAGTGAGGACACTACCAAGGGATTTGGTAATGGCTCCATCTCCAGAAATCATCGTGGTTCCAAACCTCTCCACTTCTTCACCACCAACGTTTCTCAAAAACGTCCTCTCCTTGTCCGAACATAGATACATGTTATCGGGAACTCAGATTCTGCAGTTAATCCGTTTCATCCGACCACTTCTCTCACATCCGATAGCGACAACGGTAGTCCAACAAAGCATCTTACGCGTGGAAGACGATATAATAAAGTCGATATATATAATAATACGTATAGGAGATAAAATAGACGTCCGAAACTCAATAAATCATCTCATAAATATAGGAAAATAGACATATAAAATACTATACTTACACATAGATCCTAAATGCAACTATATGAAGGACTCCTAGGCTATAGTCTAGGTTAAACCACCAAATTCTCTATAACCAAGGCTCTGATACCAATCTGTCACACCCCGCCACGGCGGAAACGCGCGGGTGTAACTTCATGGATATCATCACAACACCTGGTGTCAACATAGAGAACAACTACATGCACAAAAATAGAGCAATGTACCAACACACAGTGTTGTAACAATACCCAAAGATAAACATAATAAAATCCAAAACAATCATAAACCCAAACATAGATGATAAACCACTTCCAATGCAACTAAGGTCTCGTCTATCCACATCCTTCTATCTTATCCTTAGAAAGCTCACCTGAAAATGATGCTTAAAACGTCAACATAATGATGGTGAGATTCATAGGTTTAGACTCAACACACCAGGCAACCGAATTTACTGTGATTACAAAATATATAGCTGGACAAATAAATTATAGTTATCATATAGCTACATGCATTTGCAAGTTAATATCCACACATAAAGCAACAACACTCATAAGGCAACCATTGGGCGGAACGTGCCCACCGATCCAAATTAGTACCCATCAATATGCCATCAATTAGGTCGCATGCGCGAGCAACAGGGTAAGCACCCTCCCAATTGAATCCCAAAAACCGGTAACGAGTAGGAGTATTACTCTCCAATTGGATACTCCCCCCAATTGGACCACACAACATTATCATCACATTATCCAATCCACATAATTTGGTACGAGCAGGAGTATTACTCTCCAATTGGATACTCCCCCCCAATTGGACCAAACATATGTATCCACATAAGCAAATAATCACACATAGCATACATACGACAACATTATAAGTCCAAGCTCTTTAATACCACACACATAATCACAGTAAACCAAAACATTTAAGACAAGCATCATTCTCATCCCAAGTTTAAAACAAAGTAAAAATATAGAACTATGAACTCACCTTAAACTCCGCAGCTTCCACAAAAACAAATCATAAATCTAAACAACACAAATAAATCCACATTACACAAGGTCAAGCTAAAAGCCACAACCCATGTAATACTCATATGATGGATGTCTAAGACTCATATGACCCACCATGGATCTCCTAGACACCATACTAACCACCACCATAACCTAACACTCACTAAATCCCTTGCACTCTAAAACTCAGAAAACGCAGAATTTTTGAGTACATTCGCTCACATGAAATTACGACAAATAAAGCTTAACAACTCACACAAAAAATTTACCATGGTCTATCATAAGCATAGAAGCTAATCCCAGAAGGCCATGGACCAATAACACACACAAGTACTCATAGAAAATTCAAACTTGACAACTACTCAAATTCGGATCTGAACGCACATCAAAAAGTTTTGATTTTTAATAATTACTTTCACAAGTTTTTATCGCGAATCCTCTTCGTGGTAGTCTAATATAACCTAAAACTCAACTATTCCAGAAGACCAAGTCAAAATACCACTTTTAAAACTACATGCCACCCTCAAACTTTTACCCAAAATCTGTCCCGGTTTGACAGGTTTGACACCTTAACAAAGAAAAATCAAAATACCGACTTCCCGACCTCAAAATTGATCGTGGCTGGACTTTTTGGAAAGCTCTTTCATTATACTTCAATTTAGACTTAAAATTCGTGACTTAACTCATCACCATCTGTTATATACACTCACATCTTTACAGCCTTACAAATCTGTCCAAACCCTAACACATAATCTAACGCGTTTAACACTCAATTCCCTTAACCATTACCCATAATATTAACATCTAATCATCCTAACATCTTTTACTTCAATAATTTACAGAAGTTTACAAACCCTAGATTCCATCATATTAATTATTACATGAATCATAACAATAATTGATTAATTACACATAAGGGTTAAAGATTTTACCTTGATTCTTGATTATTGCTAGACAATTATGAAACCCTAGTTTTTCCCCTCTTGATTCTCCATATGTCGACCCATATTTGCAGAAAAAACATTTTAGGGGTGTTTTGTTTGGTATATATATTAATTAGGGATAATCCTTGGGCCTAAGAGTCATATTTGGACTCAAATTGGGTTTCCTTTTTCCCCCTTATCTCTTAAATCCGAATTTTGCACATATAAAATATATATTTTTATTTATTTTTATTAAATTTATTTATTACACTCAAAACCTCATACTTTTCATATTTTATATATTCCCATATCGAAACCTAACGTCTTACGCGATAAACCTTAATTTTACGATAAACCGGAAAAATATCATTTTCAAAACAAAGTTTTCAAAAATAGAATTTCACACTCTTTTTGAAATATAACACATAAAAACAAACTCCTCGTAACTTGCTAACGCTCAAATACTTTGAACGAAGACTCATTACGCAAAAACACAAAAAAACACCAAAACTACACAAGTCATTTCTACACCACAAAGGTGATCAAAATGAACTTTCCAAAATTACAAATTTTCCAAATCTCAATAAAACCACTTACGCAAAGGGATTTAGTGCTAAAACTCACCTATATCACTCATATATCACTACAATCACTTTTAACACATCAAACAAACGTCAACCGAGTCAAGACTATCAGTCAAACTGACCTGCTGAAACGGTTGTTACATTAGGTGATATTAAATAATCCTTGCTTAATTATTTCCAAACAAATCATATTTACCACTTGTATAAATAAATAAAAGAGATTCAATCTTATGACCTTGCATTTAAATAGACAACAAACCTTTCCATCTTTGGTGGCACTAGTAGTTTTTATTTGATCTCATTTTAATCAGCATGCAATGATAACTTCATAATGTGTTAAGGGTGTGTTTGGTATGCTGACATAAATGACAATAAGTATGAGTTTGATAGTAGTGGTGGGTCCATCATCTATGAAAGATCAATATATAGCTCTCTTGATATATATAGAGTATGGATTATATCTATCATTTATTACCATAGTGGTGGCCCCCTCATCTTAAACAAACACCTTTAATCACTTTTATAGTTATAGTTTCATTCCTAGTGTGATACCAAACGCACAAAGTTACGATTCACTTCAAAGATGTAACTGATATAGAGGTGAATGCAACTTAAGTTATGTTTTTTATTCAAATTTATGTGCTAGAGTGTCCTTGCCAAACCTAAAAGTCCATATGATTATAGGAAAATTTGTTCACATGAAGAGGGAAGAAATGAGATGAGAGAATTCAATATTTTTATTTGACGTTTGTTAATAGGTGATAATTCACTTTTGAAGGACAACACTCAACAATGTGGTCTATTTTATGACATGAAGGATGACTAAAACATGCTTAAACGTATGCCTAAAACTGTAATATATCAATAGTTTATTAGTTTGTGAAAATAATGGTTTTCTTTTTTGCAAAATGGTGACACGTCAATTTAGTCATATGATTATGAACGTGTTTTATCAATCCAATTATTTCTCTTATGTTAGGTAATAAGGTTTGTAAGGTGGGTGGTTGGGTAGGGATCGATTTTTATGCTCGAGTCTGAGAGTCATAACAATCAAAGAATCTAGAGAGTTTCGAGTTTCTTGAACAATACTTAAGCTTAGAGAAGTAGAAATTTGATTACGCTCTACACAATACAAAAGTTACAACAGAACGATATGTGTGAAAGCGAATTTTTGTTAACAAGTTGGTAAAGTCAAAGAGGTGCAAATCAATTACCTAATTTTGACCAATTAGTAACTAAAGAATTGAATATATAGTTAAACTAAAGGTTTATAACCAAAAGTTGAGATGGCCGAGTTGGTCTAAGGCGCCAGATTAAGGTTCTGGTCCGAAAGGGCGTGGGTTCAAATCCCACTCTCAACATTCTCTTTTTATTTATATATTTTTGTTACTTTTTCAACAATAAAACCCCCTTCAACAACAATTTCTTTATTTTGTTCATGTTAATTTGATACATAGTTTGATTTGAACCTAAAACTGTAAAACAGAATGTCGTCTTAGTTTAACGGAATATAACTTTGAGGATATCAGTTTGGTTCTGGCCTACCAACCGAACCTAAAACTGTAAAAATGGTTCGAACAGCTTTTTAGAAGTTTAGAACCGAGGACCAGACTTAACACAGCCGATACTGTTTAGCTCCAAAAAGGCAGAAAGGACCTTAGTTTTGACAGTCGGGGGATATTAACACACCTCTAAGCAAATGACACAGTTTCAAACTTAGCAGATAATAGAACTATAGAGTTAGCTAGTTTTGTTGTGGTTCTGCACTGAACCTTGACCCATTTTTTAGATTACTCCAAACTAAAAACATTTCTTTTGAAACTAGAGAACTGAGAATCGGACTGAATATAGCCAGTAACAGCAAAGTCCCATTCAGTTTTGCGGTCAGGACTGATTTTCGCACACGTTAGATAGAACTTCAGCCATATTACAAAAAACAACTGGCAAAATTCTTTACAGTAAAAGTAGCTTCTCTAACATTCTGTTTGCAGTCATCAGCAACACTATACATGACTTTTACTAATCCTAGACATATTTTAAACATAATTGATATAATCCAAAGGCAAACGCTATACATGCCGTTACAATGTATCATTCCACCTTGTGTCATGAAGCAATAAAGGGTACTCTACGTGGTCAAAATCGTGAAATGGCTCCGCGTAACTAGATGAACTGTAAGGTTTCACTCTACCTTCGGGGAACTGATCTGAACTGAACACAAAATTCTCTTCGTTTTCATGGTCGACCACAAACGAATGCAAGCCTGTGTTTGAAAAACGCCGACGGTTATCAACAGGCGACTGAATCAGAAAGAGACAGGATTCTGAACTTCGATGTTCTTTCTCATTCAAAGAATCATCCATAGACCAAGTATAATCTTTAGAAGGAAAATTCATCCTGCACTCTTCTACTGCCATAAGACGTTCCGGAGTGTATGGTAAGCTGGGAACATTTTCTTTGAAGAGTGCATTAAGCTTAAATAGCTGATAACCATCGTCTTGTGAAGTTGATGATGTTGAAATCTGAAATTCATCTTTCTCACTGTTGTCCTCCCAACCCAACAAGAGAGGGCGTGGTGGTTCTAAGAGTTTAGGTTCATTATAGAAACGGGGTTCTTCAAGCTCTTGGTAGTTACTGGATTCATACCCGATAAGAGGATCATCAAAAGATACGATACTCTTCACTTCAAAGTTTGGAAGTATGAGACCACCTTCTGTACTTCTGTGATTATACTGAATACTAGATTCTAAGCCTGCAGGGTCCAAATTTAGGAGTTTCCTTGTTGATCTAGAAAAATCATCATCCAAGTATGAAATACGGCAAGACTCATTTGATTGTCTTTTGTAAGCTTTTGCATGACAGTGATTATATGGAATGCTAGATTCTAAGCCTGCAGGGTCCAAATTTATGAGTTTCCTTGTTGATCTAGAAAAATCATCCTCCAAGTATGAAATATAGTGAGATTCATTCGATTGTCTTTCGTAAGCTTTTGCATGACAGTGATTATACGGAATACTAGATCGTGACGCATGATCAGGAAACGGAGAATCTGAGTCTGTAGGATGCCATTCCAGGAGATCCATATCTATTGGTCTCTTCATGGATCTGGAAAAATCATCATCCAAGTATGCTATATGTTGGGACTCTGATTTTCTTTTATAAGATTCGTGGCCCGTGGTTACTGTAGCTTGGTCCGTGTCAGAAAAAGAAGGAACCTTGCATTTGGAATCAGCCTTCCACTGAGACTGCAAATACCAACTTTATAGTCAACAAACCAACAGATATACATGAGCTATATTATTCAAATCTATAACAAATTAGAAGATCATACATTACTCTCCTGATTTTCTGGGAGTATCCTACTGATGAGAGCAGAAATGAGATCAAACCTGAGAAAAAAATAACTGATCAAAGATGCGTAGCCAAAAAATGTTATAATGTAGAACAATAAGATGGTTGTGCATCTAACCCCTTTGAAGAGAGCTCACTGGCGTCGTATAATGATTTATCTGCAATCCTTTGGCGTAATTTCTCCCGTTTCACAGAGAATACATCTTTAATACCTAACATAAAGAATTGTTAACCTCTGAATTGCTAAAAGTGAATGCATCAGTCCTAAAGGAGAGGCCATTTTGTGCATGTGTTGAGGATATATCTAAAGCAAGTTTAGTTCTCTGACACAGAGAGATCTTAACCCAAACAGATACGGATATATAACCGAAAAATTGTAAATTAATAATTGGCTTAATTGCCCAGTATTCATATGGTGCATACAACTATTCAGGAACTCACAATAATCCATAGCATGATCACTACAGATACAGTGTTGGATAAAGTGAGTTGATGATATCGCAACTCTTGTTTTTTAGGCTATCTCAACATCAAGTTATGACTTATGATTTAGAGAAATCAGCCAAACTTGGTTGAATCCAACAGATTAATGAAAAAAAAAAAAAAAAAAGGAAACATATAAGATCTTTATGTTTTGGACAGAAGATATTCATTCCTATTCTCTGACCAGTTACTATTGGATTAGACACCTCAACCAAAAATCAATACAGCGATTGCCAAAGAAAGTAACTAAAAATATAAACAGAAACAAAAACAAATGAAACTCGTGATTTGGGTGGTTCGGCCTCTCAAGCCTATTCAAACTCACCAATAGGTTTCAGAATTACAAAAACTGGGACTCTTAACCTCTCAACACTCTTGATGCTCTCACAGCTTTTTAATCTACTGATCTCCCACATCCCATGAATAAAACCCCCCAACCTAATAGCCATTATTTATATAGGGTAAACATAATCGCATTCTATTTTGGATAAACACCAAAACTAGTCATAAACCCTTTAAAGAATTCGAGTCAGATACTAACAGTGATAAGCAAAACATAACTGAGAGTATAGCAATTATTTACCAGATGTTTTTGTTTTGCGGCTTACTGATGAAGACAACCAGTTATTTTCACCAGGCGTAGCGTACTGAACATTTGTGGCGTTGACTCCAAATACGTTATTTTCCTCTGCAGCACATCATAAATTAAACTTGCTTCAAGGATTAAAAGTAACTCTTGATTATTAGATTAGGCATGTATCATCACATTTACTCACCAGTACTCTTTGGTCCACAACATGGGGTCGAAAACGATGAATAGTAGGAGTCTTTTCGTTCTTTCTCCATCTGAACTGCAGATCTGGCATACTTAACACTCTCTTTCTGCACATTAGGAGTCTCTGCAAAATTTTAACATGTTATAACTGTCAACATGATACAACGTACTGATTTAACCACCGAAACATAACATGGCATAACAGCAACAAAACTAGTTATCTGTGGTGAACACTAATTTGACACAAACACAAAAGTAAGCACCTTCTCTTATGAATTGATCACTCTGTCGAACATCATTCATTCGTCTATCATGGCAATTTGCAGTTACACGCACATTACTACAACCGTCATCCCTTTTCACATTAGGGGTATCTGCAAAATACAACTAGTCATAACTACCGACGCGTTATACGCACCAATATAATCACCTAAACAACACACTTTTTTTTGGGTGAAATAAAAAAGTAAGCACCTTCTCTTCTAAATTGATCATTCTTTCGAACATCGTTCTGTTCACTGTCATGACAATTTGGCGTCACACGTGCATAACTACAACTACCATCCTTCATCCTTTTGAAAAACGCATACTCGGAAGTTTTTGCACCAAAATCTTCCAAGAAACCTGGACCCGTAAGTTCATTGAAACATCATCACAAACTACTAACATGTTCAAGCTATAAGAGGGTGTTTGCGATTGCGTTTTGAGGGATATTATATAATTTAGAAAATGGCGTTTCGCAAACCATCAAAAATTCTATAATTATCTATATTTTCTTAGATCTACACACAATTCTGAAAACACAAAAATCTGTTCTGAAAACCCAATCCCAAACACCCCTAAGTTTCGTTGCAAATATCAATTCTAAACTGTCATCCTGCATTTAGTAACTTATACCGGGCACCGTAAAAATTTAGAATTTACGCACTTACGTTGTCGCTTCTTTGTGGCTTCACATTGCGCCGAAGACGCCTTTCCTCCCAAATTACGCCGATCATCCCCTTCACCGACCCCATCTTCCACTCTTTTTACCTTCTTTACTCCTATAAACAAACAACACCTTCAGTTATCAATAAACTAAAACTAAAAAAAAACCGACAAAAGTTACGTCTTCGACACAATACATAATCAAATATGATGTATTTACCTTCGGTTTGTGGACGGCGAAATTGATCGAAGCGACGATCACCGATGATATCTCGAACTGAATAGCTACGGGGATTGGGTTTTGGATTGTTGTTAGTTTTAGGCTTTGGTTTTCTTGTGTTTTGACGCATTTTGATTTTGAAATTTAGGGTTTTAAAAGAAACCCTAATTTTGAAAATTGGGGAAAATGAATTGGGCGCCAAATGAAACCGTTGTTAGTGACAGTAACTTTACTTTTTTAACCTTTTGTTTTACTTATTCGTCCTTCCACTTTTGTTTCAATTTCTTTCGGGTAACCTCCATTTCTTACTGTTTCTGACTGTTTTTCCGATCGATTTGCTGACTTAAACCAGGTAAAACTTTTTCTTTTTGAAATGTTGGCTTGAAAACTTCAGAGCACCTAACCTAACAAAAATTGAAATTAAGACCCTTATTATTTTAGTGATGATAGTAATAAGCGTTTTAACATATATATCTAAATGATAGTAACGTGTCCGTCTCATCGAGTTTAGATGTAAGGTAGGAGTGTGTGGATGGTGAGGCCAAAAAAATAAGGTGTTTGTTCCCTTACCAAGTCACCATTTGGCACAAATTTACTTTGCCTTGTGGTAAATAAAGAAAAACATAGACATAAACATGAGGTAATTGTTTTTGTGGATTGTGTGGATGTGTGTTTAGTGATAAAAAAAAAAAAAAAAAAAAAAAAAAAGGAAAAATTGAAAGGAGGAGGTTGAAAGTACTACAATTTACAAACTATTATGGTAAGATAAAAAAAAATCTGATGTGGCGCTAAGTTGTACTTGGAAAGCCTCACAAAAGGCCTTTCACATTTTCTGCTGTGAGAAGGTTATTCAGTTATTACAATTTAAGTCAATTATCAATTAATCAAAGACACCATCTAAAATAGAGTGACCTAATCTAATATCCTTAAGAATACCGGTTACTCTGGTAACCTACTAAGAGGGTTTCAAATATGTATTTTGGTTTTTTAGATTATTGAATTAGTAATATTTTCATTGAAATGTACTTGGATAAATTGAATAAAAATGATAATTAATTAAACTAGTATTTTGGTATAAAGATAAACTAGACACTCATTAATAGCGATGAGATTTTATAGCGACAAATAGTTTTAGTGATAAAAAATGGTTTATAGGTTATAAATGAAAAATAATAAAAGTTTGAGTATTTGGGATTAAACATTGACCCTAGTGGTTCAACTGGTTGAACCGTTTCGGTCGAAAAACATGTCAATTTAAATCGGGTTAACCCGATGAATTGGGTTGAAAAAAAGTCAAATTAAACCTGGTCAACCCGCCGGATTTGAAAATTGCTCATGATTAATTGTTTCTACATTTCATTTTTAATTTTTTCAACATTTCACTTTCTTCTGAAATTGCTCATAATTAATTGTTTCAATATTTCTTTTTTAATTTTTTCTACATTTCAAGTTCTTAACTTTTCACTTTTCACTTTGACATTTTTGTTTTATAGATAGTATAGATTTAAGATATATAATGGTTTGATATGTGTGTTGTTCATAGTTGTAGATTCAATGGATTTAGGTATTGTCGTTGTTTTTCGTGGGTGTGTGTTGCTATATCAAGTACAATTTTTTAGTAAGTGCAAGTTTTGACTTGATTAAGACCGAATGTAACAGGATCGAACCATTCGGTCGGTCTACCCCCTTCCCACACGTCCCCCCTTTCTCTACGAGAACCACAACGGAACACATCTCCCTTTGATTTGCAATGGTTTGGTCCATCAGTGGACCGAACAATTGTTTGGTTTGTCTGTTTTTTGTGTTTATTTAATTTTATGGGGTATGTTTTTTGTTGTCAATGCAGCCCTCTTACTATGAGTATTTGGTCTTGGTGTGGTTTAAAACAGAGAAAGCTGAGAACACTGATGTGGCTGTGGTCTTATTACTAACAGTGTAGTAAAAATGGTCAGTATTGATCAATTGCTTATTTGCTTTAATGTCTCTCACTGTATTACTAAAGCCAAAATTGGTATATTACATTGATCACATTTGAGATTTGGATAGCTAGTGAATGGGCTGAGTTTAAAAAACCAAATATCGTGGGACAACATTATCCAAACATAGGATATGACTTCACATGTGGCAACACTTGACTGGTTGTTACAATTCAAACCAACACCATTCACTCATATTCCACAAAGAAAAAGATACTTCATATTATCAAAAACCATTTGTAACCCAAATATCAGGTTGTTCATCATCATATCACACATTTTTCAAACTTTTTGGAGTGTGCAAATGGCAAGTTGTAGTATGGCATGTGCTGCTTCAAGTTTTCTAGTGACACCAAATGTCACCTCAAACACAACTACAGTTAAGATCAACATGGTTAGCATGTTACCTAGCCAGAACACTAGAGGCTCGAGACTCGTTGTGAGGGCGGGCGAAGAGGCATCACCAGCTCCTGCTGCAACTGCGGAAGCGGTTAAGGAAGAGAAGCCTAAGCCACCACCAATTGGACCCAAGAGAGGATCTAAGGTATATATACATATATGATAAGATGATATATTAGTTTGTAAATACTTTTATGCATATGTTAATGCGAATATATATGGATATGTTGATTAGTATGTGAACTTATATAAAGAGTAGTTATGCAGTGTATGACTATACTTCAACGCCATACAGTTTGATATGCCTAGAGAATATAACAATATGTTGTCATGCACAAAATACTAGTGTTAACTGTTAAGGCATCATGATTGTTAGATAATGAAACCCCATAGGTATTATGTTATATTAATGAGATATTTATAGATTACAAAGCTTGATGAACTGTAAACCTTAACGGATCGAAGCCCACAGACGGGCTCGGGCCTACTAGCATAATCTATTAGTATATAATAATGATGTCCGCATAAGAGGTCTCATGTTCAATCCTCACTAGGTACATCTGTAGTTGGCCAGGTAAAGAGTTCGGAAATGGTCATTGGGATACCTCCCAGGGTAACCTCAATAGGGAAAACTTTATCCGTTTACCTGTTTATGCCATAGTATGTGAATTTGCATGTACAATACATGATTGTGGTTAGATGCAAGACAATTGAACATGCATTGTGTACAAACATCCCCCTTATGAGAGTTTATTGATAGGTTACTTATAAAAGGATATCAGTCATTGGGCCCAAATAGAAACCCGGCCGAATCCTAGAGTCATCATAGCAGTTTTACTGTTTTAGGCAGAAAGTAACTGGTGAATAATATGATCTTGTGCACACAGGTGAGAATCCTCAGGAAGGAGTCATACTGGTTCAAAGGAGTGGGATCCGTTGTGACTGTAGATCAGGTAAAGCTAATACTCTGTGTGTAATGCGTTTGTTTATTGAGTATGGGGTATTGAACGTTGATGTTTATATGTAATAATATGGTGTGCAGGACCCAAACACTCGCTACCCAGTTGTGGTGCGGTTTAATAAAGTGAACTATGCTGGTGTCTCGACCAACAACTACGCACTGGATGAGATCCAAGAATGTTAGAAGGAGTTTATTGTTGATGTTGTGGCTGTGGAATTCCTCCCATTTCAAACTTCTGCTACATATTTTATCAATGAATTTGTATCATATTCTCTATGTGTGTTTCTTTGGTGCCTAAATTCTGTCAAATATGCTAATGCTTGTAAATAGTATCATGCATATACCTGTTATTAGATCAAGCCCAAGTAGGATTAGTTCTCAAAGATAATTGTACCTAAGTACACACACTACAAGAAAAAGGCCTTTTAGTGACACCATTTTTAATGACACACAAAAAAAGTGTAAGTGAAAGTACATGTTTACTTACACTTTAAAAAAAAGTGTAAGCAAAAGTTTAACTTTTACCCACATTTTACGTAAAATGTAAGCAAAAGTCTATTTATGCCTACACTTTTAGAAAAGTGTGAGCAAAAGTCTAATTTATACACACACTTTTTAAAAAGTGTAAGTAATAGTGTTACTTTTGCCCACACTTTTTAAAAGGTGTGAGCAAAAGTCTAATTTATACACACACTTTATGTAGAGTGTGAGAAAAAGTGTAGTTTTACTCACACTTTTTTGAAAGTGTTAGTAATAGTCTTACTTTTACCCACACTTTTTAAAAAGTGTGAGCAAAAGTCTAATTTACACACACACTTTACATAGAGTGTGAGAAAAAGTGTAGTTCTACTCACACTTTTTGAAAAGTGTAAGTAATAGTCTTACTTTTACCCACACTTTTTAAAAAGTGTGAGCAAAAGTCTAATTTACACACACATTTTACATAGAGTGTGAGAAAAAGTGTGGTTCTACTCACACTTTTTGAAAAGTGTAAGTAATAGTCTTACTTTTACCCACACTTTTTAAAAAGTGTGCGCAAAAGCGTAGTTTTTATTAAAAAAATATTATGAAAAGTCTAACTTGTATCTGTACTTGTTGTAAAATGTAAATACGAGGCTCGTTTTTGTTTACGAGATTGTTAGATTTTAAGTGTATTAAATCAACTGAAAACCGAACCGAACCAGTTTAACCCAAACCGAACCAACCTTACTCGGTTTGGTTTTCTGCTTTACATATTTATGGTTTTTGGATTCGGTTTGGCTCGGTTCGGTTTGAGCCAATGGAAAAAAAAAACACACATAAACCATCTATACCGAACCGGTTCGGTTAGGTTTCGGCTTGAGCGAACAACCCAATTGAACCGTGACTGACCCGATGGCTCGGTCGGGTCAATTAAAAAGCTGGTTTCTAAAACATAGGCTTTTACCCTTCAAAATTTTTAACAAATTTTATAAACTTTACTACTTCTACTCCCTCCGTCTCAAATTTATTGTCCACATTTCCTTTTTGGGATGTCTCAAAAAAATTGTCCACTTTCCTTTTTAAGTAAAAACTAGAGAATATTTTTAGGGTATATTCTCATTTAGTGGTTGAGATTTATAGAGGGCTCATTTTTATTAAACTTTGAAATTTCTCTCTCATGACAATTAATTTGAGACGGAGGGAGTAATATTTAATAAAACATAGGCTTTGATTTGACATTTTATTAATTAACTCTAATTATTACACAATAATCTCCTCTAATTATTAAAACATATGCTTTGATTTGACATTTTATTAACTCTTATTTATCCTTTTATCCCCAAATTGTTTCCCCTCACTCTCACTTTCCCCAAATCACTTTCCCAAATCGTTTTCCCTTCACTCTCACTTTCCCCCCAAAAAAAATCGAAGCTCAGGTTATATAAGCAAAACTTTCCCCAAATCACTTTCCCAAATCTCACTGTTATGTAATCGAAGCTCAGGTTATGGTTTAGTCGAAGCTCACCGTATGGTTTAATCGAAGCTCATCATCATCATCACTCAATTAGGTAATTATTGTGAAATTAATGACGCATTGTGATATCTGTTAAGCTTATGAAGTTGAGCTTATTTGTTAAGCTCACCGTTAGGGTAATTATTGTGAAATTAATGACGTATTGTGATATCATCATCACTCAATTAAGTTGATATTTGTTAAGCTCAACTTCAAATAAGCTCAACTTAATAAGCTCATTCTGATATTTTGTTTGTTAGTTACTTGTACACGTGCTATGTTTGTTAGGTGTAATTACTCGGATAGGTGTGTTTAAACATAATGTTTTGTTTGTTAGTTACTTTTTAAACATAATAGTGCTATGTTTGGTAGGTAGGTAGGTGCAAGCGGTTAGTGGGGATTGATTGTTGTATAGAATTCTATGCGGTTACGCCGGTTAGTGAGGTTTGATGTTGTTGAAATACTGATTGTTCATTTCTGAAGCTCAATTGTTCTGTTTCGAAACTCACCGTAGGGTTTAATCGTCACACAACACACCTTGTCACTCAATTCGGTAATTGCTTCAGATTTTGTTTATTTTGTAACGATTGATGTTTATTTTGTACCGTTAAGCTTTTGTTATAATTGTGTAATTTGTGTGGTGATTGATGCTATAAAGTTGATGTTTATTAGTTAGGAATATTAATAAGCATGTAGAGTGTTGAGCGTTGGCGGTTATCAACGGTTTTTGGCGTAGTAGACTGAAATTAGTTAAATATGCCTAATGCGTGAATTGTCGGAATAGAATGTTATGCTTACTCAAGTGTTGGCTAGGCATTAGGCACATTAGGTTTGGTGCATATGAAATTAGTTAAATAAGCATGTTTGTAGTGTAACCAAAATGATTGGCTTGAGGACTGATGGAATATCCAGGGAAGTTTAACTCCTGATAGAAACTTTGCACTCAAACATACTCAGATAGTTACCTAGGAACTTTGCCAGGTCGTGGTCTGTTTTATACGGGCTGCTGTTATAGCGTGCGACTTTGTTAGAATTTGTGGATCCGTGTTCTAGTAGAAAGTATTAGTAGTATTGTTATAGATGAGTATTAGTATTTTAACAAGTTTGGAAACTTAGCCAGAGACTCATAAATGAATAGGGACTAGGAAACTATTCTATTATGCCGAAATTTAATTTATAAACATGAAGAATTAAACTTCTCACTATGGGAACACCGTCTGACTTCTTGATCACCTGGGAAACCTGTTTTGTTCCTCATGTAGTGTTTTTGTTTTATAAACGTGCTTGCTAGTTAGACAGGTTGGGTAGTCTGTCTAGAAATCAGCATCATGGTACCATGCACTGATCTCTACACCCAGCCTTATGCTGTAATTCATTATATGTTTGCTGAATTTTCTGCACGTGCTCAAATGATTTCAATGAGTTTAGGTGTTGCAATGACCTTTGTTATGACAATAATTTGCTCAAGAGTGGGAAAGATCTTGATGATGCCTTGGTCGCCACTGTTATTCGCAACTTAAAAGTTGTTCAAGTATGTAACAGTACCCGCCTTTTATGTGTTTAAGTGTTATTGTCATAGTTTGGTGTCTTTCTTCATTGGCTGTGTGGATGTCGTACTGTACATACAGTGTGCGGACAAAATACAAATTTCTTTTACTCAAAAGTCATAACACCATCAATACTCTTTAAAGAAAGTATTACTTATAAGCACTGATTAGCTTACCCTGTGACCTGTCAGATAGTTGTTTAACTACAAGTCATGCTTCCTAGGTTGATGAATTAGATCTTGTTACTGAAACTAGATTTGGGAAACGATATATTATATCTAAGTTGATGTGGAAATAAGTTTATTGTATGAGTTGTTAGAAACAATTATGACATTTAGAAACCTGTGACTGAATATAGCTCGAGCATTCACTTTTTTGTCGACAGTGGTTATAGGATTTCTGGATAACATAATAATGACTCACTATTTACCCTAACTATAGGGAGGGTCGAAGGTAATAGTAATGGATGCTGATGGCAGTCGCTCTAAGGCAATTGCAAGATCGCTGAGGAAAGTTGGGATCAAGGCAAGTATCTCTTGTATCATCATTGTTTTGACTTTTTATACCATTTTAATTTGGACAGTGACAGGCACCAGCAGCCAGACCCTCTCCTATGCTTGTGAATTCCTTTGCCTTATAGATCTCTTTGAACTCGAAATTAAATATTAGGGACACATCTAAAGAAGCATGTCTATGTCCATTATGCAAAAATTAAAAGTAGGGATAATGACTTTTAAATGTATCAAACTTGCCACGTTTTACTGAGTTGTGTATGGAACTTTTAAACTTGCTAACTTGGGGTCTAAACTTACTAATATTTGCTAACTTGTGTACTCAACCCACATGGCAAAGGAGATTAGCTGAGTTGGCAAGGTGGACCTTGTTGACTCCGTTATATTATTAAATAAGGCCGTTATTTGACCCTGTTTTCCGTTATATTCCTTTTTATAATAATTTCATTTTCTTTATACCTTTTCCCAAATCCACATACGAACACACACTTTCCCAAATTTTCCAAACCCTAATTATCGATTCATGCTAAAATCAACCATTGTTTTTTCAATTTGAGTGCTTTCTAAGGTTTGTTAAGAGTATACGTTTAATTTAAGTGATTTCCCCAATTATTCTAAACCCTAGTTACTGTTTTTAATGATTGTTTTACTAACCCTAATTTGCAATTGTGTCTTTGACAGAATGGTGATACCTGGACCAAATGGTATTGAGTTAGATGTGTGGTATGATGGCAATTTCAAAGAAGATCCTTTAAGGTATGAGGATGGAGTTATTTTGAACATGTATATTGCTAGGCTTTCACTCAAAGATTTGATAGAACACGTGAAGAAGTATACTGATTATGCACATGTATTTGGTCTGTACTATAAAATGCCACATAGTGATTTAGATAAGGGTTTAGTAAAATTAGAACGTGATCGGGAATGCAATAGAATGTATCAAACCATTTGCTCCCAATGCTCAAACTGATTATGCACATCTTTCAAGGTTGTTTGGAAAATTGGAAGTTTATGTAAACCTTGGTATCAAACCATTTGCTCCCAATGCTCAAACTTGTGCAAACCTTGGTATCAAACCATTTGCTCCCCAAATTCCCAAAGATTGTTCAAAAGGGAAGGGAAAAAAAAAGAATGGGTTAGTTGTATGTTCAAGACTTTGGATGTAGGTGCTTTCTCTTTAGCTGACATGCCCTTAAATAAAACTTTAACTTTCTAAAGTCAATTTTCAACTTTAATGCATTACCATTACTTGCTAATAGTCATATATATGTTAAACATGATAAAGACAAATTGTGTATACCGGAAACAGCCAATTGCAAGTGTTTATACCATTGACAATTGCAAATTTTTCATTGCCTTACAAAAGATTGACTTTATGAAGTCAAAGTCCATTACATTAGCCTACTTAATACATTACAACTAAATACTAAACATGCTAGTCATCAAGAACCTACATCAACTTCCTACTTTCATTCCAAATACAACACAAAAGATTATTAAAATCCAAATCAAAATAAGAAACATCCTATCATACAATTGCAATTTTGACTTTGTGCAAGTCAATTCATGAACCAACTGCTTTTTCTCCATTGTTAGAACAACAATATCCTCTTGCATTTCATTCCGTTGATACCCTCTTTTGACCCTTTGATGCTCCTCATACAACAACTCCCTATAATAGTCACTAGGTAAATCAACATCAAAAAATTCATAATACATACACTTGTTACACTTGTCCTGTAATTACAAACAAATATACAAGTCAATAACCTTAATTAGCAAACAAAAGTTTGTTCAAAAAAATTAGCAAACAAAAGACCCATCAAATTGACAGTCAAATACAAAGTCAACTACCATTGTATTTGACTGTCAAATCAACAGTCTAATAACATAGAAAATTTTCCAATGATTAGTAAAACAAATTAAATTAGGGCTTACATATTTGGGACAAACAATAAATCGTTTCCCAGGATTCTCCTTTGTCCATGCCGTTTTCACCATCATAGCAAGTCCACATCCACAGTAGGGTTTAACATACTTATGTGTCACTCTTCGAATTCCTGGATCGTATTCAGCCATGATGGATTTGTGTGTGTGTGTGTGTGTGTGTGTTTGATTTGAACGTTATACAGAGGATGTGTTTGTGGATTTGTGTTTGTGGGTATGTGTTTAATTGTGTTTGGAATAAAAGGGGAGAAATATTAACGTTAGAGAAAAAGACAAAAAAAAAAAGGGACAACGTGGATGGAAACGTGGTTAGAAAAAACGTAAAACCCCTTAATCACCCCGTTAGTACACAAGTTAGCAAAGATTAGTAAGTTTATACCCAAGTTAGCAAAATTACAAGTTCGATACACAACTCATTAAAACGTGGCAAGTTGGATACATTTAAAAATCATTATCCTTAAAAGTTAAAAGTAATATGTAACAAACGCACAATTTGATAGTTGCGGAATAAACTTCACAAACGGTCAGTCATGACCCATGAAACAAATGCATAATTTCCAAACTTAAGATGACCCAGTCCACTGCTTCTTATAATCTACATCTAGAATTAGACTAGTTCGAAGTACACAAGGAACAATATCATATCCATGAATGGGAACATGATGGAATTCTACGATAACATATTACAAGTAAGAGAATAGATGATCAAAACAATATTTCTTCACTAACTGATCAAATTTATGTGTTTAGAAGCTCATTTTGCAACCTTGTGTCCTTATGAGTAATTATAGTAATAATAAATAAATAAATAAATAAATAAAAAATCAAAAGCACCTAAATCATTGTTTCCTGCAATCAATATCAGGTTCCTGGTGGCTTGTTATCTGATTCCCGTGGAATAAGAGTCTGTTAGAGGCAGAACAATTGTCTACGATGAAATTTAGAGCAAGCATGCAGTGGTGGCTTAAGCAAGTTGCGCCATCATAAACACGATGTCAGCTCACTCAACTATCAGTGGAGATTAACTAACCACTGGCAAACGGTTGGATATTGGTGTAAGTTACTAAAACTACCCTAAGGTTTAGTATTTCAATTGCTTCCAAAAAGCCGAGTAATTATAGATGAAATCATATTCTGTCCAATTCTTGCTAATGATTAATTTCTAGAAAAACTCCAAGAAACTACATTAATAAGTCGTGCTGCATAGACTGCAATATTTCATTATTATGTATCGACCTGTTCATGATTGTCATAATATCTTGTATTTCACGGGAGATAGTTTCTTACTGAAATATGTCACAAGTCATAGTGGCTATTTGTCAATCCTTTGATAGTTTGATTTCCATACATTTGAAAGCATAACTAAAAGACAGATACACACAAGTTGATACAAATAGCCTATTATTAAACACCTTCAAGATACAAGTTGCGGCGATCTGTAACAGTGTAACGCCGCTTCCCATTCACAAACTCGCTATATAAGTCCATTGTCCACATAGGAGGGTCCAGCTAAGAGCGATATACATTTTATTGTACTTTCATTATGAAAAACGATATATGCAATCTACTGTACATCTGTCAGCATATAATTCATACTTGGATAATGTAAGATGAGTCCAAATATAGAAAATGACATATTTGTATTTAGTTTGTAGATTTGAGGTTGAAATTGATGATAGTGAAATTTGTGTCACAGTGTCACATGGTCTAAGGCATGGGTGATCATGTGGCTGCTTCAAATTTCTTGGCTATACTCCTGATGGCTACTGGGCTGCATTTACTCATTTTGTCAACTCTTGGAGTTATCTTCTGTTTAGTCCTTCTTAAGTCTATATATTTCCATTGTATACAAACCAAAAATATCGCGGTATAACTTTTTAAGAAGAAAGTCTAATCATTTAGGAACTCAAAACAGAAGACAGTTGCCTTTCACAATTCTGAATAATGAAATAAAACATAACGTGTAAGAATGTATGCTAAAAAGATCCTAATGGCGCGCAACTTGAACGATAAATAATTAGTACAATTTGTCAGCGATAATAACAAAAGTCGTATGCTTGACTTCAAAGCAATGGAAAATTGAGTTGTTATATGGACCACTGACTTCGATTATAGTTCAATATCGTGAAACACGTATCTTTGACTCAGCTAGGCTACAACGCTGTTAATGCATTTCCCTTATATGGTCTGACTGATTTTTAGATCCATCTTAATGAGAAACGTACTAAACCAATTAAACGTACTAATAACCAATTGATTAATTCTTACGTATAACACTGAGGATGTGGAAAACGCATGAGAAGTATCTCGACATCAAACAACCCTAGCTTATAACTCGAGATGGAAGGCTTGTGCTGCAACCATCCCAATAGAAGCTCTTTACAAGTCAGCCCTATTAGAAAATGACTTCTGATATTTTATTAGAACGTACATGTACATAGAAGTATAGAACTAACATTCTTTACTTACAATTTGAAAATACTAGTACTAACTACCTTATCTCAAAACTTTCATGACAGGGAAGTTAGCAATTTTGACTATAATTCTTCCTTGTGCTTCGATTTGCATGGGCCGCGTATATGGGTGTGGACCAAAATAGATCATGGACTTCTTTCACCAGCTGGTTAAAAGTGACCCAAAACCGCCAGTCTCATTCCATTCCTCAATAATTTAACAAGTCATAAACTATCTATGGTTTTCTAGTTATCACAATATCAAATCTCAACATGATTGTGACATCAATATAAATTTAATCATTATGTACTTCAAACGGATGAGATTTTCTCTGTTTAGTTAACTTCGTTTTTTATTCAACTTCGGGTAGATGTGACAAAAATAAGATAGCCAAAGTAACATTGTTTGTTATTCATCTTCCAGTAGATGTGACATACAAAATACAAGTATAACCAAACCCTACAATATACGTTGAACAAACTACCCTACAAGCTACAACGAAGAAGCTATTGATGCGATATCTAAAGTGTGAACATGAACACGACCTCAAATGATACAACGTGAACTAAGAAGCTATTGATCTGTATGCACATACATGAAACAAAAAACCAACCTGTACACTACTAATAACACCTTAGCTATCAGATGATTATTGTGCCACATTATAAACAAAAACCGCATTGACATCAAATTTAATGAAGTGAATATTGTTAGCAGTATATTATGATTGGCTTCACTATACTGCTAACAAAAATGTGTCAATAGATTGATACTAAACCAAAACATTAGGGGTTGGAAAGAATCAAGCTGATTAAGCGAATTTTCCAAGAAAGAGACCTTGGTAGTAAGATGGGCTAATCTCAATGGCAAGTGACTAGGAAAGAAGGGTAACGATGATGTGATCATCATTGAATGATTTCATATTCAAATCGTTACCTATGGTGGCATTCAAGATGTAGGATGTTGCAATGGTCCCTGAGATAAGGGAAAATTGTTTTATTTCCGAATTTGCACGTGATCATGAAAGTCGGCCTAGTGGACCTTTGGACAGCCGACGTGAAGCTGGCGAACGAAGGCACTAATTGGATATCGAACAGGTCCCAAAAATGAGTACACGGGGGAGAAGAAAAAACATACTATACACAAAGAGTTACTGCACAAGCTAGCACTAGTTTTTCTTAATTTCTTATCATGTGTTAGTTTTGATGTTTATTGGTGTGGGCTTAGGAGTTGGTAAATATAACTATTATTTTTGGAAGGCAATTATCACTCTAAGTGAGCTAATGCTACGGAAAATTTCCGTAGCAAATATGCAACGCGTTTGCAACAGATTTGCAACGGGTTAGCAACCAGCCAAAAACCCATTGCAAAAACTTAACTAATATATATTTTTTTTATTTATTTCAGAATATTCCGTAGCAAATCCGTAAAAATATTCAAAATTTGTTACGGATTTGCAACAGAATATAAAAAAATACATATAAAAGAAACTTTTATTAGTTTCCGTTAGAAATCCATTGCAAAATTTCAAATAATTGCAATGGAAAATAATAATAACTCAATTTCTATTTATTTTTAATATTCCGTTACAAATCCGTTGTAAAATCTTCTGAAGAGTTACGTCGTGAGAAGATGTTTGAGGTTGATGAAGCCCTTAATGGTGAGAACTAGAGAACTAGTTCTTTACAAGTGAGGAGGAATGATGGGGACAAGATTCCAGACATGGAGTCATAAAAGTAATTTTCGCTATGACGTAACATTCTAATCTTTGTTACGCCTTAAAGCTCTCGAATATTGATTAAAATCGGCTTTCATGTTGTTAGGCCGTTACATGACGTTCCTTGTTACGCCGTAGAAGCGACAAAGGCAGTTTCTATCTTTATTATTCGGAAATTTTATTTATCTTTATTATGTTATTTACTTTAATTAGTCTTTTTATTAAAGATAACATTTCCCTATAAATACAATGTTCATTATCATTTTAATATTTGATTTATTAATAAACTTCAATTTTAAAAAGTTTATCTTTTGTTAAGGTTTTATTCCTGATGTAATTAAATAAATACACATTTAGTATTAAATCCCATATATGTATTGCTCATTTACTTTACGTTTATATAAGAATCGTCAGTTAATCATTTATATTTCTTATTCTTAGTAATTCTTGAACAATAACGGAAAAAACATGAAAAATGATGATACTTGGAGCTAAAATGGAAGAAATGCATAATTCAGCTAATGTATACGGCGTATCCAACTCTAGTGATAAGCCGTATATTTACTTAGAAGATTGCAAGGAATAAATTGTACTTAGAAGAATACGGCGTATCCAATACATGGGAATACGCAGTATAAAAGCCCTTATCTTGATACAAGGAAGTTATGACTGAAGACATACGACGTATCCATTTCTAGTGATACACTGTGTCGAAGGCTAGTCAGACAAATTGACTAGAATATTCTTTCATTGTAAAACTGTTACAATTTTTTTTATCATTGCAATTCTGTAGCAAAATTAATTCCCATAGAGCATTTGTGCTACGGTAGAAATTTATTGTAAATCCATTACAAATGACCAGTTGCAACGGATTCCTACCGTTGCATTAGCCCACTTGTGTTGTAGTGTATTTTTATTATATATAGGAGAAAAAATTATAAAAAGAAATCACTCTCATCCATATATAAGCGGTCTAGGAACAAATTAAATGGCTTACAACTGATGTAAAAAAAACTATAAGAAGTCATAGAAGGAAAAAAAAAAAAGAAAAAAAAAGTGATATGCATGAGAAAGTACAAATGACCGTACATAACCACCTCTAAAACAATCATGACATGCAAAATGTTTAGACGTCCTTGCACTTACTAATATCCTCAAAAGTCTCTATTCTATCCTTTACAAGCTTGTGAAGGATCCGCACACCAATCTAACCACGATGATATCAATCATTTTGCTCAATTTGATACTCAAAAAATGAGCTAAGTTGAACTTCATCACAAATGGTTGTTAATTATATTGGATATTTGTTTTCAAACACTCTTATTACGAGCACCCTATGATATAACATTGACCAACATACTGCTTGCCAAATAATCTTGTTTTTTTTTTTTTTGTTAAAGTTATTTAGGCCCTATGATCTAGGATGTCTTCAAAAGAGTTGATAGTGTAAAAACCTATATTTCACCACTTTTTCCCCACCCATTCATTACTTTATGAAACCATAAAAAACAATGCTCCACCGCTTCAATCTAATTTCCACAATGCGAACATAGTATAGAATTTTTTGGTAAAAGGTTTTTACATCCGGTGAATAGATTACTCAAAAATCAATTCAATACATAGGATGTTAGTAAATCCCACATCTCAGCCCGTTATATAGGCGGTAAAGCTAACATAACAAACACTTCTAGTTCTAAATAAGAAAAAAACAATTAATCACTAAAATACATTTGACTCAGAAGTGCAACAAACATAAACTAACATCTAATTTGACCACAAGGATTAATGTCTCGTGCCTTACAAAATGCCATTTGTTCTTCAATTAAGTCACATGTATAATCTTCATAACCATCATACATGTCGTAATCCTCATCCTCACAAAAACCAGGCTCATTTGCACCACTAATACCACTAGCTCGTTTAGAAGATGAAGACATAAACAAAGCGGTCTCATCATATACATCCTCAACATCACTATCCGAACTAACCTCTTGATCCACCTTCTTCGCACTTGGATTTCTATTCTAGCCATATTCACGCTTGACACTAAACCATCATCATTATCAACCAAGTTAAGAGCATCAAACAGGTTCGAAATATCAGTCTTAGTTCCTAATGAACTTCCTACCATAGAAGTTTTAACCGTGCCACTCATACTAGCCTCAACCTTGGACGAATTATTCCAATTCTTCACAAATTTACGTTCTTTAGATAATGTAGCACCTTCTTTAGACCTAGAATCAGGTCTATATTCAAACCGAGATTTAGGTATCGCAAACGATCTATTATTACCCCTTTCTTAAGTATACGAAACCCTCATCATCCCTAGTTAGATTCGTACCATGCACCTCTGTAATAGCCTTTGGGCAATCCCTCAAATGCCCAAATATAGAACAAATACCACATTTAGGAGGCTTCCGTTTATACTCAATACATATAGTTTCAGGTGTATAACCATTTTCTTCTAACTTTGGTACAACCACAACCAAGTTTTCAACCAACTCATTTGTCACATTAGTCTCAACCAAAGCCCTAACATAGCTACTACAATCCAACATCATAGGCATACCCAATTTAGTAGCAATCATGCTTAATCCATCCGAAGTATACCCAGTTAATGGGACATCATGCATTTTAATCCACACTGGCACCTTAGATAAATCCTTTTTAGTAAGGCTAACTGAAGGTGACCACTTATAAAGAAAAAAGGTGTACCACGGATCATCTAGGGTCCATTGTGTAGCACATTTTCAGCACCTTGGATAGTCAAGAATTTAAATAAAAAGAACCCTTTTGCATTCATTTTCACTTTCTAGATTCCATACTTACTCCAAGAATTACGAATATAAAGTTCAACAAGTGGAAATACTAACCCTTTTCTAATGAAGTACCCATAAAGTGAGTTCTTCAACCCATTATTAACCTCCTCCATCGAAGCAATAGGGATTCCTACATCAAAGTCAACATCATTAGGAACACTAGATTTCAATACAAGAAAATTCACCTTCAAATTATTAGCAGTAAGATTAATTATATTAGCATACTAAATCGGCTCCATCTGTTGACAAGAAGGTGAAGTATTACCTGATTTAGCATAATTAGGAACATTTTGGCACGCCTTTGTAGCATCCACGACATTAGCTAACTCATCAGTAACAGGTGACATCAATATCGGGTTACTAACATTTTTCATGGTCTCATTAAAGCTCTCACATGATGCTCGTGTAACTTGATTCACTTGGTTTACATCTCTATTAGTATCATAACTTACTTGTCATGTTCTGCTCAACTCCTTTCATAATCGGTTCTGGGATTTGAACACCATGAATATTATTATCAGCATCAACGTAAGGATTATAAAACACGACCTTCATACAAGGTTTTAAATGTTTTCCATCAGTTCCCAGCATTTTGCCTTCAATATCGCGAATATTTGCGGCCAAACTACTTAGCTTTGGATACCTAGTATCACCATTAAGGTTATCATCTTGCTTATTACCTCTAGATTCAACAATTCGAGCATCTTTTTTCTTATGATTGCTACCCCTCCCACTCGAACCAAGGAAACGCTTTTGCATTCTTACATTTGGCCAAAACGAGCAGCAATCAGCCCTAAACAAAACGAGTCAAGGCTATACCCAAACTCGTCACAAACACTCCAATATACCCCATAATCAACTCTAATAAAATATAAACGCGAAGAACCGGTAATAAAAAAAGAAAACCTTAGTCAAAATTAGCTAGGGTTTATAGATAGTGTGAAGATCCTAAAAAAACTCAAAACCGAAAATAGATAATGGTAATCAATAAGAACAATAACTAATGACAAACCCTAAAACATTTTAATGAAAAACCCTAAACCGATTATTAAACCCTAATAATATTTGAAAAAACAAAATGTGGTTTTAAATTACGCATAATGCATAATACATAATCATAAACATGATTGAACGAACTATTAAGATTCACGCAATCAATTAGAATTAAACAATAGAAAGATCACGGATTAAGGTTTCAAACTCGCCAAAGTCGCCAGAGGGTGGAAGGTGGGGACTCTTATTTGTTGTAGACGCCAAATAAAGATACAAGCTTTTCTATGAATTGTCTTGTTTCTTTTGTCTTTTGTAACACATTCAGTTGAGAAAGAATTTCGTCTTTAGTAACACGTTAGGTTGATAAATATAGCTATAACGTCGACCGCCGACATCATATTCCTTCCTTTAGAGATTTTTTTTTATATAAATCTGTACTTTTAAATTTGTTTTTTTTATTAGAATATAATAAAGTATTAACCTTAAGTCGATATCACATCATTCAAATCATCAAATGATTGAGATTCTCTTATTACAACCCAAAAATTCTACATTACATTTTCGTATAATCATGATATTAAACAGACTAACAAAAATCTCACAAACTCGGATATCATTTTTCATGTAGTGCTTTAGAAAAGTTGCTATTAAAAAAAAAGTACGATAGATATAATTTAATAGGAAAACAATACCATATATACTGTATAATTCAAACTTAGAATTGATCACATCACAATATTAAAATTTGGATTCTGTTACAAAAATCACTAGCTATTAAGACAATTAACTCAAAACTAAAATCCTTTCAAGTGTATATATTCCCCTGAAAATATTTAATTAGTTAACTAAGCTTTGACCCGCAAGATGTGAGAATATAAAGTGCAATTAATTAATGGAAAAAAAAAAGAAAAGAAATTAATGAAAATTATACAAAAGAAGAGAATTATGATTTGCACATGTCAATAGAACTTAACGTGTCCAAAATATTAAGTGAGAGTGATCCTCCAAATATGCCTCAATTTCAGTTTTTTTATAATAGGATTATGGCATAGTATTTCATAAAATAAAGTTTATATAAATACAGGTTATCTTATCAAGTGTTACTAGTTATAATACCCGTGCACGCACAAGATTTTGACATAAAATTTTTATCATGTATTTAATACTGAATATATTGTCTTAAAATGTTTTGAACTTTACATCTATTAATTTAGTATAAGTCAAATTTATTTTGCAATAACAATGCCTATTAAAAACAGTAGCAACACCCCTGTATTCGGCTATTTTTACAATTTCAAACATCCCTAAAATTAGCAATTGAAATAGTCTCAAACCCCCTTGAATTCAGCTATCAAGGCAGTTTTCAGCACCCATCAATTCAGCTATTAAACACAGTCCCAAACACCTTGAATTCTGCAATTAAAATTGTCATAAAAACCCTTTAATAACTATTAAGACAGTCATTAAAATAATCCTAATCACCACTGAATCTAACTATTAAGACGGTCCCAAAACCCTTTAAAAACTTACTATAATTAGTAGAAAATAACAATCCCAAATTCCAATAATTTAAGCAAGTCCTACTTTAGTAAACCGGCTCATTTTTTTCGCAGCTGATTTTCAAGTGAATGAAACACATTAGTTACATCTCTTGCTAGATCATCATTATTCTATATTACAACAAATTCAAAAGCAATTAACTCATCAAATACTTGTGATTTTTATTTATTTATTATTTTTTTTTTGCAACTTTGGAATAAGGTTAATACAACACATATCAGTGCCTGAGACAAAGGCATTTATATAACATTAACTTGGGATTACGTGAGTTAGCCGTTTAAGTGTATGAAAATTCAAGAGACAACTTGATTTTAAAATTCAATAAACACATGTACCATATAAGCAAATTATTATATCAAATATATGTTCTAAGTAACCTTCATAGTAAATCCGTAGTTGATGCATCAGGTGTAGTTTAGGGGGGTTTTATGGTTCCTACTTTAGCATACTTGGTGATGAACTTGTATTCCCTGTCTCTTAATGTGTCAAGTTCGAATAAACAACGGATAAGAACCAACTGGTATATAAAACATCCTGAAAAAAACATCAATCAACTAATACTCAAACTATTGACACAAAACGTACACTTTTTTTCTTCATTTCTTTTGACTTAACAACGCGCACAATACACTTTCTGCTAAAGTAATAAAAAATAGAAGGTGCAGCCTAATAGAGCATATCACTTGTCAAAATGAGTAAATTAGCTCAGTATAACGTTTTTAACTGACAGACATGCTGATGTTGGTGTTGATGTTATTGTTTACTTTAACTATTGATATCCTGTTGTACAAAATGTGCGAGTTTAGTAACACATAATGAGTATTAATGAAGTTAAAATATGCTCCGTAAAGTTTTTAAAATGTTTTTATGGATATTCATATATAAATTTTAAATAACAATTTCATGAGTTGTTGTTATAAGTAGAATCACATATATTTATTTTCATATCAAAGTAACTCATACTTACCATTTGATATTTATATTCCCGTTACTAATAATTTAGCCGTATTTAATATCCAAACCTGTGTACGCATAAATTAAACTTTTAAATAGAATAACACGAGTCCTTATTTAAAAAAATATTCTAATGGATGAAAGTCTAAAACTAACGATATTAAAACTAATTCGCATATTTTCCAAATTTTATAATTTTCATGGATGAAAGTCTAAAAATTAAGACTAATATTCATGTAATTTTAAACAAACTTAATATTATAAAGTATAAGGGGTATAAAGTGGAAGGGGTTATTTGTGTTTTTTCTAAAGTTATTAAAAAACATAGAAACCTAATTTTACACTTATCTCTATATAATTTATTTAAAATTCAACAACTAAAGTTTTATTAATTACTTCATCTTTTTTTAAGTTTTTATTTTTATAAATTTGACACCTATATTTTTATGCATTTTTTTCCTTAACTAAATTTCTCTAACAAATTTATTAAATTTGACCAAAATCAATTTAATTTTGACTTTCTATTGACCAATCATATTGCTCAATTTCACCTATGTGGCAAAATCGAGCTCTCCTATTGGTCTAATTTTTTTTTTCAATGAGAAGGGTTTTGCAAAAACACTTCAAAATAATGTAATTCTTTTATTATATAAAAGATTAGGTCATTAAAGTAATGTAGATTTGCCTTTTAATAATAGAATGATTCTATAAGATAGCAATTTACTATAATATATATATATATATATATATATATATATATATATATATATATATATATATATATATATATATATATATATATATATATATATATATATATATATAGACTGAGGATCTGGTGCAGATTTTTTATTTTCGTGCGGATGTGCGGATAGATCTATGCCGTCCATTTCAGATCTGATTTTTACTTTTTGTAAAAAAGTCAAGATCTACGCAACTATCACGGTACCAAATCGCCATTAAAATGATTTTCTTTAATTTTTTTCCTTTTGAGCAATCCTTACTATTGTCGTATTCTTTTTTTTTTTTTTTTTTTTTTTAGATTTTTCTGAGCACTTTTTGTTTTGTGATTATGAGTGCTACTATGATATTAAGGATATTATGAAAGGGTTTTATGATAGGTACGGTGATATTATAAAACCAACGTGATATTAAGCTTTTTTACATGAAAAAACGAACCGTGATATTGAAAAAGTTACTTTGATATTAGTAAAAAACTTAATATCATTATTTTTTTTCATTACGATATTAAAAAACTTATAATATCACTATTTTTTTTATTACGATATTAAGAAAAAGTTAAAGTGATATTAAAAAAAATTAACTTTGATATTAAGAAAGCATGATAGTTACGGCGATATTAACAATTTTTATTAAGAAAAAGTTTTTATGATATTAAAAAAGTTATTGTGATATTATATTTTTTATTAAAAAAAAAAAGTTTATGTGATATCAGAACTGATTTTGACTTTTTTACAAAAGTCAAAATCATACGCTAATATCACAATACATTTAACGATGAAAATGATTTTTTTTTTTGAAATTTTTTTCAGCGATTTATAATTATTTGTTGTTCTCTTTATTTTTTTAATTTTTTCAGATTTTTTTGAATTTTTTTAATAAAAAATCTGCTGTGATATTGACGATTTTTAAAAAAGTCGGGATATTTACGATAATGTCACTCCGCTTTTTTCAGATGGTTGACTAGATGGAGGGCTGAGATTCGTCAGTACATCCGCACTAAAATCCAAAAATGTACCAGATCCCTTCCCTATATATATATATATATATATATATATATATATATATATATATATATATATATATATATATATATATATATATATATCATATGTTATAACTTGTTAATTATAGATTATGGAATTTGTAATCTTTGTAATCATGATTTTTGAACTTTTAACTGATTAATCCACAAAGTTTGAATTCATTCAGATACAAACTTATCACCGTTGAATAGCTTTTCTATGAATGGGCTCTTACATAATGCAATGACTTCATTGAAATATTATAGACCATGGGAGTACATTATTTGTACATTCATTTGTTGCCATCAATTGAACTTGCAAACTGTATTGATGTGGAAGGATGATGGGACTAGATGGGGAGTAATATGCTCTTTACCTTGCTGCAATATTTTGTTGTACTATTTGCACTATAATTCGTATGTTTCGCTGTTTTATATTGATGTTATTGATACATAATAAGAACTCGATTTCAATCAATTGAGATAATTTATGTCAAGGACCCCAAAACCATTGTGTCACTGTCCATATAACTATATATTCTAAGCATTCACGACGTTTTTGTACTGGTACGACCCTTGCCAATAAGAAGATATAAACAAGAGGGGTGTCGTTTTCGTAAGAATTGATCGATCAATGATCTTCGGCCACAAATCACATAGACATTAAGTAGGAAACAATAAAGATCGTACAGTTTTGGTAAATCATTCTATTTGCAAATGCCATGCTGTACCTTATGCGCAACCTTGTTCATTTTTTATTCCTGATACGCCTTGCCTAATGAGTCATTCTCGTAATAGCCTAATATCAATCATTTAGACGGTTTAAGCATTTGCGACAAAGTATAAAAATCGCCATTTGTAGAAAGAAGAAGAATTATAAAAACAAGATCATTAGAATAAATCAACATTTTCATTTATACACCATTCAAAACACACCTGAATTACAAAGTTAGCCTCATCATCATCCTAAGTACAAAATGTCCAAACTATATATATATGTTTTCCTATTTTTTTGTTCTTTTCTTTTTTGGGGGGCTTTATGGTGAGGCCTACTCTTCTAAACTATCCCATTTTTACACATATTTTTACTCATCCCCACAGTTAAGTGCTAATCTCCCTACAAAATCTTAAAAAACAAGATACAGTTAGAAGGTTGAGATGCATCTTCTATGTGTAGGAACTTTCTGTTTTTTGTGATTTAATTCTTTTTTCCATACTTTCGCAATATCTTGTGAAATTTTGATGGCGTCAGCAGATGCACCAGCAAGCCCTCTTCTTGTAAATCCAGATGCATACAATCCACATTTTCCTTTCCAGCCATTTGGAAATGGGGTCTTTGGGAACCCATTTTTAGCAAAGAATTCAGTCTCCTATAAGTCAAAAAAGTCAAACTTTAATTAGTCAAACTGTAAAAAAGTCAAATCTTTTATATATCAAAAACATATAAAGATTGAAATATATTTCTCACCTGAAGCCAGTAAGGAACATTGCTACAATATCCAGTTGCTAGAAGAACTGAGTCGATATCTAGTGTTTCGCCATTGACTAGCTCAACTGAAGTGTGGTTAAATCTTTTGATCCCTCCAACAACATTAATATCTCCTGATCGAATTCTTTCGAGTGCACCAATGTCTAGAACGGGAGTCTTTCCATGATGGTTTTTCAATGTTAATGGACCTAAAGATGGTCTTTGGATTCCATATTTTTGTGTGTCACCAAGAATAAACCATGTTAGGACTAATAGAATCTTGTCAACTAGCCATAATGGTAGCCATTGCATTAGCATCATTGCTAGATCAAATGTAGATTTTCCCATAATTTCACGAGGCAAAACATGCACCTATAATAAAAAATAAATTGATTAGATACTTATTCAAAATGGGTCAAATTTTTCTTGAAAAGAAAAATGATATTTTTTTATAAAGATAACTTACCGAGCTTCGAACAACCATTGAAGGTTTAGCATTGTGGTTTGAGAGGTCTAATGAGAGCTCCATACCAGAATTCCCACACCCGACTACTAATACTTTCTTTCCAGTGTATTTTTCGCCAGACTTGTAGTCTTTAGCATGGATTACTTCACCAGAGAAGTCTTTTAGTCCATCTATTTCGGGTACTACTCCTTCGGCATTTTCTCCAGATGCAACTACTAGCATTTGGCAAATATACTCTGTTTCAGACTGAGTCGACCCGTTTGTTGAGACAGTAATGACCCTCCAGAGGTGGCAGGCGTCGTCGTACTTAGCAGATTGTACACACTCGTTGAATTGTGGCTTGATGTCGAATTTTTGTGCGTAGTTCTCAAGATATGCGATGAATTGTTTTTTTGTTGGGTATTCGGGGTATTCTTCAGGGAAGTCTAGTTTGGGAAGTTGGCAGAATTTTTTCGGGAGGTGAAGTTTTAGGCGGTCATAAGTATGTTTTTGCCATAGTGAAGCAATGCAGTCAGATCTTTCAATGACTACAAAAGGAATGCCTTGTTCCTTAAGGCAAGCTGATACAGCTAGCCCTGAGGGTCCGGCCCCTACAATGACAGGGCCGTTAACCCACACACATCTACGACCACAAGAGTCAGTTTGATCCGAAAAGCTAAACATTTTTGTTTATTTCTTGGAATACAAGGTAAGGTTTTAGAGGTTTGTTATAGTTCTTGAGTTATCAAAGAATAGTTGTTTTTGTATCTTAGATGATTGTTGTTGGAATGAAATAGGATGTTAAGGTAAGATGTATATATAGGGGAGTGGCATATGGGATGGTGTGGGATTGGTAGGGGTCAATTAATGCATCTTTGAAAGGTCATACTCAAATCATAAGCTAAATTTTCTATGGTTTGTTTATGGAATTTTATCATAATAATAGTTAGAATCATTGTATATATTAAACTATTTTGCAATCATATGATCTTATATATCATAGTGGTATTAGATTTAATTCAATCTTTTGGAATCTAATTAATTGCTTATTTTATTGGTTCCAATGTGAAGGTTTTGGTGAGAGATTAGTGCAAGATTATATTGAAATTACAAAGATATGTAAAAGGATTAACATGCATGATACTACACTTGGTTCAAGGTATAATGTACTAATAAATTAATACTACAATACTTGAAAACATTGTATATAAAAGTCATTTTGTTCATATCTTTTATCCTTGTAACTATATACAAACATACAATGCATTCTTATCATGTACAAATACATGTTTCCATTGATAGTGTTGATTTTTGTAAAACACAACTTACAATGAACATAAACTTATTTAGGCCACTATCACCTTTATTTAGTAAAACAGTATATCATCTTGTTGTGTCTATATGAGGTAAACTGTGGAAGCAAATAGAATGCAAGATAGTGATGTGTCATAGTGGCTCTGATAAGTGGGCCCGGGTACATTTTCTTATGTGGGGGCAACAAAGTCCTACGTGGCAATATGGGGAGTTGCTGACTGGATGCCGACAGTGTGTTCACATGGAGTTGGAGCTATAAGGCTGGGGTGATGGACCATTGATCAGCCAAGTACCTATAGCTCTTTCACCCTCACTTCTCATCTGTTTTAATCAATAGTCAAGTGTACCAATAATAATAAATTGCATGTAACGAAAACACGGGTTTGATAGTGCATATAGTGTGAGATTGTGTCTTAAGAAAAATAGGTACGACTTTTTTTGCAAGTTGAAAAATGTCATAAGTTTTTCAAAGTCGACCAATTTATCGATGTTAACTCTTAAGTGTAGGATTTGATATGATCACAGAAGATAAATATCTCGTACTAGTTGTCATAGTTTTAAGTTTTGCAGTAGTCTTGGTGAGTCGAAGATAGTCTACTTCGTGTAGTTTGGATGGTTTCCTTGAGTTTGTTTGATTTTATTTCGCTATACCTTGAATTATTGGAATTCTGTTTGTATGTTTAAGAAAGATTGTAAATTTGTTGATACACTATATCTTCATAACTCCTTTATGGAATCTAACGATCATGCTTTTTTTGGTTGCGATACGGCTAGTAGCATGTGGCGCCTTATTCGAGTGTGGACTGATATTAATATGCCTCTTTTTTTCTCATGGTTCGATTGGTTACATTGGCTAGATAATTGGAGAGCTTCTAAGGACTCTAAAGACCGTGTGTATGTTATTTCTGCTGCTTCTTTGTGGGTTTTATGGCGATATCGAAATAGCATTACTTTTAATTCTCATCCTACGAGGAAAAGTGATCTTTTCGATTCTATTCGTTTATTTTCTTTCTCTTGGCTTAAGTTTAGAGGCCATAAGGTAAATTGTTGGAACTCTTGGCTTAATAAGCCATTGTAATATCTCTTCTAGCTCCTTGCTAGAGAGCTTTTGTTTTTATTGAAATCATTGTTCAAAAAAAAAAAAGTTGACACTCGCAGACAATAAAGAAAATACCATCTACTGATTGGGATCTTGACATCTTGTGATCACAAACATTCAACAAGATTTTAAACTTTCATCTCGGATATTTTTTTTTTTTTTATTATTTTTTCAACAATAATGCCATATTGAAAACTAGCAAGTAGCTAGAAGATGCAAACATTATACATCAAACAATGACAAAAAAAGGCCTAGAAACAACCTAAAGAGACACCGTTTACTGCCACATCACAACACCCAAAAAGAGATTGGATGTTTACTACTTAAACAAGGTTTTTTTTTTTTTTTTTTTTTTTTTATTTTTTTTTTTTACATTTAAAGGGTTCCCGGTAATGTATTACTTCAAAAAAGCATTTAATTATATAGGATGTGGGTGAACTCCCACATCTCTGCCCGATTACATAGGCGACAACAAACACACATTATGTTCTTCAAATCATACCTATCATAAGAATGACACCTAGACTTATGAACCTACTATATTGATGACTACTAACGACAAACTTACATTTGACTCACAATGACACCAACAATAACCATATCGTTTAAGTTGACCTTGAAGAGTGATATCAAATGCATTACAGAATGCTAATTGTTGTTCGGTTAATCCAAAAGCATCATTCTCATAAATATCATAATCTTCATCCTTAAGAAAGCTTGCATCTTTTGTACCACCTCTAGCAAGTTTCGCTAAGGAATCCATAAAACAAGCGGTTTCATCATCTACCTCCTCAACATCACTATCTGAATTACCTTCTTCATCTCCCATTGAAGTACTAGGCATAGATTCCGATTCCAAATTCACCTCCTTTTCAATGTTCGATTGCTGATCACATATGACCGAATAGTGTTTTGGGTCGTATGTTTATCTTTTGCCCATTTTCATCTACACAACTCGCTTCTTGTGCAATTGGAATTTTATTTCGGTCAATACCCCTTCCGTCATCCACGTCTACCATATCGCCTAAAGTTTCAAAAGAATTCAAAGTAGTAGTAATATGAATTGGTTTATATACCATGTGAGACTTGAACCAATATGAATTCCAAGTACAGTTTGCATTTGATTCTTCACATTCTTCGAACCAATATGAATTCAAGTACAGTTAGCATTTGATTCTTCACATTCTTCAACACGTCCGAATCGGTTTTCTTTGTAGTTTTCACGTTTGAATCAGATACGATTTTCATAGGACATTGATCTAACGAATGACCAAATAAGATACAAGTTGAACATCTAATCTGCTTCCACTCGTACTCAATTCAAATAAAATGCCAGATCTATCAATTACCTTCAATTTTAGGCATTGTTACAACAAGAGTGTCTTTTAACTCAACATCAGCATGAAGATCAATCATTGCTCTTACGAAACTAGATCGACCTCATGATTCCATACCCATTGAGGTGGTATAAATATCTAATATCAGTGGGGTATCAAGTTTTGTTGCAATGACACTCAATCAATCCTCCGTAAATGCCGTGATAGGGACATCATGGAGTTTAACCAAAATCGGTACACTGTTCAAGTCTTCCTTAGACGCATTCGCCAAAGGAGACCACTTGCGAAGAATCAATGGAACATTATGTATCAACAATGGTCAATTTTCAAGCATTGATTCCATACCCGTATTAGAAATAAATTTGAAAAAGAAAATACCTTTCGAATTCATCATAGTACGAACAAGACCAATCTACTCCACGCGTTCTTAACATAGTTTTCAACCACTGGATACACAACTCTCTTGCCTAGAAAAAAACCCATAAACAGAGTTCTTGAAATGCTCCTTAACCTCTAGGATTGATTCTATTGATATGGAAACATTGGGGCGATTAAGGTACAGAAGTTAGCAACTTTCTTGCTTGGTTCACCATTTAGACGATTAGCATAGGAAACATGCGCCATACCTTTCAATTTATCACTTTGAATCACATTAACCGAACCATCGTCTCCAAGTATTTTTTATACACTTTTCTTGCAATCAAAGTTAATCTGTAGTTTTCTTATAACTAGACGTATAACTACGCAAAGCATCGGTGTATAGCGGCAAATAATTATACTTGCAAAATCGTGATTTTGGTTCGACCCTTAATGCAAAGCGTATATTTTTTGAAATCCAATGTGTGTTTTTAAAATTAATTTAATATTTGTTTTTGAAAAGTTGTCAAGTTTAAAATTTACTAAGAAAAGACATAGTAATCTAAGTTGTCAAGTTTTTAAAACAGGCCAAGTTTAGAGGTAGTTAGGGATAATTTATGCAAACTATATTAATTTAAGTTTTAAGATTTAAATTTTGTTCAAGTTTCAAAGAAAGAGATACTTCTTTATAATACATATATTACCGTGCATGAACCCAAGCAAATAAATTAGGCACATACTTAGGGACAACTTTACTAATGACTTGTTTTATAACTCTTAAACTCGTTTATACTACTTAGATGAATACTTATAGGCTAATTAAGCTATTAACTCGATATACATTGTGCTCAAAGATAAATAACAATCGGTACTTAATTAATCTTATTTCATGCATAACACCGTCACCTTTTTAGACTTGTGATTTTATTCACTAGGTATCGCCGCTATGCACAATGAACAATGATTAAAAGTTACTTATTTGCAATAAAGAAATCCCTTTAAGGATCTTTTCAGTAGCTTCATGAAAGACTTACAATCGATGAGCTTGCACTACACATATTAAAGAATCCCTAAAATACACGTAGCAACTGTTGTGAACTCATAGTTTGTTTTTTTAAATTGCTAATGATGGTTAACTAAAGTAATAAAGTACGAGAAAGACTATATTTAGGGTTTCAAAGAACTTTCTAGGGCTCTTACTTGTATGCAATTAGCTAGTCCTATTTAATCTTGATTAATTAATTAATAAAGTGATTTCAAACTCAATCTTTTTTAGTTGGATGAATGATGTGTGAAGAAAGAGGGGAAGCATGTGAATGCAAACTTGATTTCCCCAAAAATTCTCTCCTTTCCAGGAAAAGGTTTGGAACTACGGGGTTTGGCCTTTTCTAGGGTTTAGATATATATAATATTAATTATAAATACATTACTAACGTGGAACATTCGAAGACGTTAGAAAAGCTTAACAACAAAGATTGACAATCAGCCAAGAAACAGGGGTGCATGGACGGGTTTCCAATGTGTTAGTGATCGGTCACATGGGTTTATCTCTAAATCGTAATGTAAATTTTCGTCAAAATTTCCCAATTTTCAAAAATTTGTGTTATAAGTTATGTTACTTTTCGTGAAATGAACATGTTAGTTAACTATAATTCCTGTATATTTGAGTCCGCCACTGTCTAGAACTAATCTAGTTGGTCATGTTAAGCGTAACGTATTAATTAAGTATTGCGAACAAAATGCTCATACAGAAAAGCCAGGCACAAGAACACGAAGCATCTAAACATTTTACTACCAAGAAATCTGTTACATATGAACTGAATGAAAGTATCTTGTGCTCAACCTTTATATAAGCTAATAGCATTAGATAGACATAATGTCCTTCTTACATTAGGTTTTAATCACTGCATACCATTCTTGAGCTCACTAACGTACATAGCCGGTAGACAAAAAAAAGCTGTTCTAGCTAATTACATTCGGTTGCCATCAACAATTCCATCAGCACATAAATTATAATTTATCTAGTAGTCGTCTAGTCATAAAAAATCTTAGTCAAAAGAAAAAAAGTGTGTGATACTCATACTATATATCGAATGTGCATATCACCATTGTTATTAAGATGTGTTTAGATGAGGCAAGGAAACTTCCTAGTATAACAACCAAAGCAAATTGTACAACAAACCCAACCAACTATAGAATGACTGTTTTATACGGTAATAGTTTAAGGAGTTCCTTTTTAGGGTATCAAATAATATTATGATAGTTTCTTTTTCGGGTATACCAGCCTAGCAAAATACTTTACAGCAAGAGATTAATATGTTTTTAGTATGAAAGACTTTGAGTCTAATCAATAGTAGTTGGTGCCGCGAAATAAAGTGTAGTTTTGGACGAATATACTTTTCAGAAAGTAATTAATTAATATTATCTATATATATAGATTAAATTAATATTTCAAAAATCGTTCTAATTATTCGAAAAAAGTGGTATATGTATATATTTTATTCAATGTTCCATGATCACGCGTAATCAAAAAAGTTAGCAGGCATGTTGTATTATATTTACACATAAATTATACGCACACTACATACATACAACACCTCTGTGTATATGTAGCCGATTATTGAGGGTGCGTTTGATTTAAAGAGGGGAATGAGAATAGCAAAAGTAAAAAGAATACAATGAAATATAGAGGAATGAAATTGAGATTATCATTATCTTTGATAATGCTTGGTTTAAGAAAAACACATTAATCTGCAAAGTGGTGGTGGTGGCTGCGGCTGGTGGTGGTGGTGGCTACTGCTACTGGTGGTGGAGGTGGCTGGTGGTGGTGCTGGTCGCTGGTGGGGGAGGTGGTGGCTGGCTGGTGGCTGCTGGTGGTGGCGGCTGGTGGTGGTGGTGGTGATGGCTGGTGGTGGTGGGTAATCATTACATTTCCTCCCAATTTATTGAGTAATGTCTCATTTCCCACTACTAACCAATGATCGCATTTCTTACTCCTAACCAGACATGTTTATTTGTTTTATTTCCCATTCACTACCCCCAATACCCCCAAACAAGCACCCCACCCCTCCTCAGTGTTGGGTGCAGATGGTACTCAAAATCTGTTATTTGTGTGTCACTTCAGCATCCCACTAATAATATTATAATAAATAAAACAAGCTTTCCAACCAATAACTGTTATTGATGCATGTGAGTCCCATAACATAACATTAAAAATATCTTACTATCTCACCCAAAAGAAAAAAAAAATGCTCGCCATTTAACCTGCGGAAGAGCGAAAGGAGCCACAATGGCACCACCAACGGTGCAGTTGGTGCCGCCGTTTGTGCCCAAAAAACACCAATAACACGTTGGTGCATCGCACCGTGTACTTTTACAAATGATTATTGAAGGCGATACGCGTATAATCTTTTTCAAAGTGACAAATTGGTTAAACACATGATGTCTTTAAAAAATATACACAATTAAACATTTTTAGGTACACATATGAGCTGGTAAAAAAAGTCAAAAATAATCATGAGGCTACTCAAGTTAAATTACGTACGTCTAAGTCAAAATCTCGCTCTCTCATATTAACTTGAACATGAAATATATGTGTATAATTGATAGGCTAAGATTCGCTTTTGGAAAGATATGTGGATAGGAGATGGACCTCTATACTTGCGCTATAAGAGATTATTTCGTCTTGACACTAATGTCGACTGTTTTATTAGAGATCAGATTTCGAATGGCAATTAGGAGTGGAATTGGAGCAGAGAAATCTTGGTTGGTCGCCACTTTGAAGCTTTGAACATGGTGTTTTCCGAGCTCGCAAATGTCAAAGTAGGCTCATGTATGGATGCGCATCAGTGGTGTATATCAAATGATGGAGTACTTTCTGTGGGATCAACTCGAAAACATATTGACAATATTCTGCTTCCTTCAATGACTTTCGGTACAAAATGAAATAAATCTTTGCCTAGGAAGGTAAATATTTTTATTTGGAGTTTTATCTTGGATCGGCTTCCCCATCGGTTAAATCTCTCTCTTCGTGGGTTGGAAATTCCTTCGATTATTTGTCCAGTTTGCAGTTTGAGCGAGAAAAAATCTTTGGATCATCTCTTCTTTTCTTCTACAACGGTTGCGAGTATCTGGCATAAAATCTGCATCTGAACTGATGTTTCATTACCGGTATTAGTTCCAACAGGGAATGGATCGAGTGGAATGATAATTGAAGATCCTCTTCTTCAAGAAAATCTCGTTTGCAAGTCATTATTGCTACTACTCTTTGGTTTATATGGCGATTTCGAAATAGTATTGCTTTTAGCTCTTAGTTCATGATGCAAAGTGATATATTCGATAATATTCGTTTAGTCTCCTTTTCTTGGTCAAAGTCTAGTGGTGATAAATCTTGTACTTCGTAATTGGTTAGATTGAGTTAGACTTCTTTTGCAATTTCTTTAGCTTTTTGCTGGATTTTCTTTTCTTTAAAATATTTGGCCGTTAATTTTTCTTTTTTCTTTTTTTGATTTGCTAATATACAAGAGAAATGATGCAAATACACTCATATACAACTATATAGTTCGCAAGTACAAGTGTTGATTATAAAACTGTTAATACAACTTTAGCTAACTAAAAGCATTCAAACTAAAAGCCGTGTTAATATCTATATTTCTGGATAATGATAATAATGATGTAAAAGTAGTAATTATTTAGAATAGTTGGTAAAATACACATTAATTTTTTCAACTTGTTTTATTTAGATTATCTACTGTTTTGATTTTCTTAGAAAAAGTTTCATATATACTGAATTTTTTAAACTCATTTGACGTCACTTTTAGTCCCACAATCGATTCGGAGGCCCATGTCTTGACCATCAACCGATCATGCTTCGTTCTACCTTCATATGCCACTATTGTTCTGGTTTATATATACTTAAATTAAACATTACCAATTTAGGTGACTGAAATAATTAAAGTTGCAATATAGTGACAAAGTTAACTAACGCACATTTAAAACAGTGAAAATTAAAGGAAAACATATATAGATAATAGCTTGTGTATACATGCATAAATGCATTATACGTATCCAAGATATATATAAGATTCTAAGTTTTAATGTTTTATACAAATTAGTTTCAACGTTCATATAGAAAATTAATGCACGTCTCACAAGTTTATGAGTTGTTTGGTCGTTGGTGGGAGATTGAGATTCCGACTCTCATTTCGTTTCAGCATTGGCTGGAATGGCTTTGGAATCTTCGGTTAAAGAGGATGCAAAAGGTTATCTTGGAGGCCTCGTTTTTTTCTCTTTGGTGGCACGTGTGGGCCCATAGGAATGCTTGTGTCTTTCGAGTAGTGCGGCCGAGGCAAAACGTCTTCTTTGATAACTTTGTTTCGTTGATGTTTGTTTGGATTAGTAGTAGGTGTAGCTATAAGCAGTTTAGTTGGTCGGGTGGCTTCAAAATCTATCCCTTGTAACTTCTACTATGTAATTGTGTTGGTTTCTAGCTCCTTGCTAGTTTTATAATATTTCGCCGTTAAAAAAAAAAAAAAAAAAAAAAAAAAAAAAAAAAAAAAAAAAAAAACGTCTTTACTACTCGTAATAGTTATTCCATTGCATAATGAGACTAATTACAATATCGTCTTTATGGAATTTCTTTGAGAAACATATTTGTCCTCTTATATAAGTTCCATTGATCTTCTTAATGGAGTATCATTATCTCTTTGGTCAGCAAGAAATTTTGATAAATGTACAATTGCTTAAAACACAGTTTAGAGTGTGTAAATCATTAGCCATTTTAATGCAGAGATGTCAAGTAAGAATATTGACGTGCATGCATTACAAGGCTTAGGGACAGAGTTTCGTGACGTACTACACACTCACATGTACATATAATGTTTTATGAATCGAAACAATGCATTTCCATGAACCAACATATATTGATTCTGGTGGTTGCGGATCTAAATATCGATCCAATGATATAAACTTCATTTGAAAAATATTAAGTGTGCACTTAGTGTTAAACTATTAACAAATCTTTTATATAATACAACAAAACCCCTAATTATAAATACAAGTAGGAGATAAATACAAAAAATATAGATAAGATGCAACTAACAATCTGATTAAACTTTTTAAATAATTATCTTTAATAATTAAAAATTATAAATCAAATATAACAAAGATTAAATTATTTATTTTTAAATAAATAAAAATATGTTATTAAAAAACTTTAAAAAAAAAACCCGCGCGTGCGCGGGTATTATAACTAGTTATAAAAACAATACAATAAAAAAAATTACACTAGGGAGGATGATTAAAATGTATGCATATGCGTATCTTCTGCCACAAGTATGTCCGGTCTATTGCAATATAGTCAATAGATTCTTTTCATTTTTCTTGTGGTAGATTTTAGCTGCAGACGAGCTCTTATAGTGTGTATTTATAATTTATAACAAACTAGTTATAATACCCGTGCATGCACGGGGTTTTGATATAAAACTTTTATCATGTATTTAATATCGAATATATTATCTTAAAATGTATTGAACTTTACATTTATTCATCTAGTATAACACATGGAACTTTTAGATGGATCATATTTACTTTAGATATTATTGTCCGTTTTTTTTTTTTTTTTTTTTTTTTTTTTTTTTTTTTTTTTAATGTATATTAATGACGTATTTAAAGACTTGATACAAAATTATTACGATCCACTGCTTATGAATCTTCTATTTTCACCCTCGTATCTTTCTTTTTTTTTACACGTCAGTTGTTTTTATTGATGTAAACAAATAGCATAACACGATTTGCATTTTGATGATACCATTACAAAATATACATATTATTTGATTGTAACTTTTTTAAAGTCGTGCGGTCCATTGGATGATCTCTCTGTCAATTATTTGTTAGTCTGTTAAAGTTGTTATGTTTAGGTTCTTGTATAACTAATAGTTTTAGAAATAAGTTTTTTACAGAAATGAATAGAAGGGGAGTGTTGATGACTCGTGACATAGAGTGATAAGGTCTTATTCGCTAATGGTAATTTGTATAAATTGCCTTGCTGCCATTTTGTAATCACCACCCAAAAATTGAGTCTCTATTTTAATTTTTTAAACAAAAACAGATAGTGAAGCTTTTGGTAATACTATATTATATTGTTAGTTATATTGTGGACTATTATATCACGCCTGTATAATATGTTGAGCTATTGTAAGTTGAAAGTGTAGCAATAGCACTAATAAAGTTGACCATTATAAAACAGGTCGGGAAAGTTAAACTATCATTTACAAATATTTACATAAAAAATTATGCTCGATTCAGTATTGACTTGTACAACTTTTTAGACCATATCAGAATAGACCTAATACGTATGCCTACACTGTGGATGTTAAAATTTTGAAAATTGTAATATCAATATACTGTATATGAAAAATATTAATTATACTTCCAAAAACTCACTAATAACACCTCTTGAAATTAAATTTAGTTTTACAAACTATACTGAACTTCACACTTCACTTAAGATACATCGAGAATGCAACTTCAAGTAAAATGTAAGGCTTTATGTATTCTTTTGTAGAAGTACCTTTGGCGGAACATCTTTCTACTTATCCTAACGTAACCATAATTTTGCAATGACAACCTCTATCGATAAAAAAAACTCAAAAAAATTAAATTCCAAGCCCTATTTGTTAGATATTGCAATATATGATTCTCGTTTTACACGTTTAGCATTATAACATAGATTATTTAAACTTATTTTGCCCGATGTTGAACGTCGTTTCACGTGCTCTGGTGCCTTTCCCAAATGCCTCTCCATCAGGAAGAAGGATGTGAGTGGTATAACCGTACAAAGATGTAGCTCCAATCCCATAGCCCACACATTAGTATTCCAAGTTAAAACCTGCATTTAACTCATCGTTTACTACCGGTATATATAAAGTCCAAAATTAACGTAAGGAACATCAATAAAATATTAAAACCCACCCTTTTACAAATGACCTCAAAATAGATGAATTATCATAAATAAAAAAAAAAACCATTAAAACAATCCAATCTCCATAAGCCGATCAAAATTAGAACTTAATAAATATTCAAGATTTAAACAAAGAATTAGATCAAATGTGATCAATAATTATGACTTTAGAAATTCAAGCCATTTGTTTATAAATTCACAACTTACATCAACATTTAGTGTCTTATTCGATGCCCATTAGTTCTGGCTTCTCAAATATTATTAAAGTGTCGAAATGATCAATAAAACACATTAATTAAAATCCAAAATTCAAAATTTACTCCAACAACAAATTAGGGTTTTCAAATTAATAATCAAACATCAATTCACACACACACACACACACACACACACACACACACACACACACACACACACACACATATATATATATATATATATATATATATATATATATATATATATATATATATATATATATATATATGATGCACCAAATTCAGTTCTGCTTAATTTAAATTCAAAATCTTAAATTTAAAAAAGATATGTTCTGAAATCTAACAACAGTCTCATTAAGCTCATAGCTACTTTTAGTCATTAATTAATATCAAATCTTAACCTATAAATTATCAGCCTAAGTTAGATTTTACCCACTTAATAATCTAATATTTTGTAAAGTTTTTTAAAAATGTTTTTCCAGATATTCGTATATAAATTTTAAATAATAATTACATGAGTCGTTGTTATAAGTACAATCGCGTATATTTGATATCATGTTATACAAAATGTGCGAGTTTAGTAGCACGAGCGTTGTTGTTGTTGTTGTTATAAGTTAAAGGGGCAATTACATATATACCCACTAAAACTTGCATATTTACATATATACCCAAAACATGCTTAAACATCATTGTACATTGTGCATTAAAAACTTGTGTTTTGGGGAAATATGCAAATATTCATGTTTTAGTGGGTATATATGCAATTCCCCCAAAGTTAAAATATATACGTATATGAACTTTTATTTAGCAGATATAGATGTTATGGTCGATGTTGTTGTTTAACTTTTAACAATTGGTATCATGTTGTACGAAATAGGCGAGTTTAGTAGCACATAATGAGTTGATTAAGTTAAAATATACTCCGTAAAGTTTTTAAAAATGTTTCCAGTATATTCATATATAAACTTTAAATAATAATTACATGAGCCGTTGATATTTATTATTACCGTTAATAATAATTTAGCCGTATTTAATATTCAAATCTATGTACGCATAAATTAATCTTTTAAATAGGATAACTTGAGTCTTTATTTAACGACATTGTAAAAAAATATTTTAATAGACGAAAGTTTAAAACTAATATTTATTTTAAAAATATTTAACTTATATTAAACCTAATTCGTATATTTATAAAATTTTGTAAGTTTAATGGATGGAAGTCTCAAGCCAATACTAATACTCATATAATTGTAAACAAAGTTTATATTATAAAGTGTAGGGGGTATAAAGTGTAAGAGGTTATTTGTTTATTATCTAAAGTTATTAAAAAAATGGAGATTTATAATTTTACACTTAACTCCACATAGTATATTTAAAATTCAACCACTAATGTTTTATTAATTACATCCTCTTTTTTTAAGTTTTTATTTTCATAAATTTGACACCTATTTTTTCATTTATTTTTTTCCACAATCAAATTCTCCACAAATATTTTTAAGTTTGACCAAAATTAATTCAATTTTGACTTTTTATTAGCCAATCATAGTGTTTGATTTCACCTATGTGTCAAAATCGAGCTTTCCTATTGGTTCAATTTTTTTTCTCATAAGATTGTTTTGTAAAAAAAACTCCGAAATGATGTAATTATTTTATTATATAAAAGATGACGTGACAAAAGTTGTTATTCGGATCGATTTAAAGCTATTTTTGTCTTTTTATTACTTTGCGGGTCTATACAACTATAATAGTAAGGTATCTTATTCATTACTGCATTATGGTTATTTGATGAGATATTTAATTACTTGTCCATTTGCATAGTTAGTAAATATATTCATGAAGTTAAAGATGTTTGAATGAATTAATAACGATTGAACATGTAGTTGTTGAATGTTTTTTTCTTAAGGGCAAATGACATGAAGCTAGCAAGATGCTAGAGAAATTATATTACAAAGAGTTTATACAAGAAGATTAGGATCATTGATACATATAAGCCAATCGGTTTTAAGTTTCTTATTCCTATATATGAAGGATCCAAGCATTAAAGAATATATATGAGGAAGAAAAAGATATCATGATGTAAGTCTATTATTCCTTGCATCATATATAGGTGTTTCACATCGTCTCCAGTCGAGTCTTTCTTGGGTGGCTTTGGGTCAAAACAACACACGATTCCAGTGTAATCAAATGATCCAAGTAGACAAGTAATGGCTGAACCACAACGTCAAAGTAAGTTCCTGTCGTGTTGTTATTCACCGTGTCATTCCAAGAGAGCAAGGATTCTAAGTCTTGCGGATGAGTCTCGAGCTTCCACCATCCTCTTCTCTTTTCTCTGAAGTAGCAATCGGATAATCGATGAGAAGGTGTAGTGATGTTTTAATATCTTCAACGCACACGGGCATTTAGTAGAGTAAAGATCAATTCTTCGATTATCTAAGTTGTAACGAGTTGGAAGACAATCAAGATAAAGTCGCCACATATGAACATTAATCTTGATAGGAAGGCAATTGTTGAATGTAAATTGTATAAACATGTTTCACAAGATTCGGACAGCATGAATATTCTACATTCTATTTTGGGTGTAGTGGTTTGGATCTTATGGCAATTTCGTAACAACAAAATTTTCGGGGACAAGAAGATGCTTCAAAAGGATTTATTAGATCAAATTGTTGATGTTTCGATTTTGTGGTATTCTTCTAGAAATAGAAATTGTAAGGTTTCTCGGTCCAATTAGATTCAAAACCCCTTTACTTAACTCTATATTGTAATTGCTTTTTCTAGCTTCTTGCTAGTTTTATATAATCCAGCCGTTCAAAAAAAAAGGCTATTTTTTCTTACAGTACTTCTTTTCCTATCGAATAAAGTTTATTTCTTCTTGCTCATAAAAATAGTTTTTTTTTTTTTTTTTTTTTTTTTTTTTTTTTTTTTTTTTTTGCGCGCAAATGTGAATTATATTAATTTCAAACACTTTTACATCAAGAACATAAACACTGATCATGGACAAACACCATATCAGATAGAAGTACCAAAACAGATTCATTCAAAACATACCTAATATCAGACAATTACAACATATCTGATAACACTATCATCATATTACACTTGTATCCATTTTCCAAACACTTTTTCACATTCTTTGCACCCACCATCTAGCTACATTTCCCTTCTTCATTCCACTTAACCACTCAACCTGCCACCACAGTAGTCTAAGTGAAAATGAAGAAAGGCATCACTAGGAACCATACCAATCCATGGGGGGGCTCTACCAAAGTAACCTACATTTCCCTCTCTATGAAGGGCTTTAGTTACTTTGGGAACACACACCCTCCATGATGCCAACCATTCCTCCTATGACAATGAATTGAAAGGACCAAGCAGGTTCATCTTTCACTCCTCGCTATTCCTTTAATCATACATTGTCCTCCAAAACCATATACCCTTCACAATAGGTGCCCTACATTATGGTACATTCAATTGAATTAGACCTCTCACTAAACAATCAAAGCTAACCAGTTTCCTCCCAAGGCCAAACATAGTTAAAACTTTGAGGTTCAAGTAAGTACAGTCACACCAATTGAATTCCAAGGTACTAGTAACAGCCCATTGTTATGGTTTGATAACATATTTTGACTATTAAAGCCACAGTAAAAAAATATCAGAAAATCCTAAATACCATTCAGAAGCCTTTACCCACTTTCCAAATCTTTACATTCCAAATTTGCTCCACTTGTCATATTGTAGAAGTATGTTTAGCTTTCAAACTCAATAATCTATTCCTGACATGATCACAAGTTTTTCCAAAAACAGTATCCCCATTGCAACTCTCATTTCTGAATATTCTACTATTTCTTTCTTTCTAGATACCATAAACAGCAGCAGCAATGCACAATCTTCTAACAATGCTCCAAATACTATTGTTACATGGTTTATCTGTCATTTCTTTGATGATCTCATTCCAATCATTAGATAATATCTGCACATTCATCATACTTTTTAACTTGTCCCAAACATCCTTAGAGAAAGGACAGTTAAAAAATAGATGATTATGAGATTCTTCCTCATTCAAATAAAGAGCACAAACATTCATATTATATTTATCCCATTTAGCAATTCTATCATGAGTCATAAGCTTATTCTGAGCAGCTAACCAAAGGATGAATGAATGTTTAAGTATGTTTTGTGAAAACCAGATGACTTTTGCCCATTTAACCTCTTCTGATTCATTTCTCAAATCCTTGTAGACTTCTTTGAAACTAAATTTACACTCTTTGTTATTCTTATTCATCCAAATAATTTTGTTACTTTTGTTCACATCAAGCTGTGGAACTGGTAAGTTAACAACATCCGGATAGTCATTGTTCCATTCATTTGGCCAATTCCATACCCCATTACACACTACATCCTTAATAACCAAATCTCTTGAAAGTCTAGCATCATACATGTTCCTATTTGTGATCAATTTGAATAGAGGGCCAATCTCACACCATAAATCATACCACACAGAAACATTATTACCATTACCAATACAATGCCAAACACTCCTTTGAACAAATTTCCTTAATTCCAGCAGGTTTTTCCACCCCCAACTATCATTCACTTCAGCATTAGCTTCCCAAAAACTTTCACCTTTCAATTTAACAGTAGTAATCCATTTTACCCAGAGTGTGTCCTTTTTGCTTGCAATATTCCAAATATGCTTAACCAATAGTGCTTTGTTCCAAGTTTCCAAGTCTTTCAAACCTAAACCACCCAGAGACTTAGGTTTACAAATCTTCTTCCAAGCAACTTTAACTTTTCCTCTGGTAAAATCTCCTTGACACCATAAGAATCCCTTCAACAATCTATTAATTTCCTCGATAATTGTTTTTGGAAGTAAGAACACAGTACACCAATAAACTTGTATGGACTCCAAAATAGATGCAATAAGCTCTAACCTTCCTGCATATGACAAACACTTATTCTTCCAATTAGAAATTTTGTTTCTGACTTTGCTCATAAAAATAGTTTATTTCTGCTATTTTGAATGTTAACAAAACATGCATACATTTATTGTGATTAATTGTACAGTTCCTCTATGTATGTTTTTTCTTCAATTTTAATCGATACTAAGATGCCTTATTAATTAGTTAGAAATTTTTATATCCTTAAAAAATGTCAACTTTAAACGTAACTAGATGCATATTTTTAAAAGAACTATAGAGAAGATATTGAAAAAAGTCTAAAAAAAATAAAAATAAATAACTCGTCGGTTTATAGTTTCAGTAGTATATATGTTTGTTTATCATATTACTTACTAAATAAACATGTGATCATTGGTGATGAAAACTATATATTTTCTCATTAAATGTGGTGAAAAGTACAAGTGGCTGGTGCACAATGCTTTGAAAGTGTGTAACTAAAATAAACCCTTAGCTTACGGTAAACCAAGCCACGTATATCAGTGTCATGCCAAGTAGCATAACATGGCAATATGGGAGCTTTTGAAGGAATATGAACCTCCTCAAAAACTAAATCAAATAATAAAAGATTGATTAGTTCATAAGCAAGATCTCAAATGAAATCTAGAATTCAAAGGTTAGAAAGATTTACAAAGATTCTTGTATTCAATACCCCTTACTTTAATTAACAATATTTTCACTTACATAATGTACGCCTACAACTTAACGTATATACAAAGGCTCCTGTGACAAATTCCTCAAAAGCATTATGTGTTAGAAATAGTTTCAATTTCCAAGAAACGTAAATGCTATAATACGAGTTTAAGATTTTGCTAAGATTCAATAAAATATTGATGTTGAATTGAGACTGTCGACGTCACACAAATACCCCACCGAGTGTAAATAATTTTGATGGATTCAAGCGACAAGAATTATGAATTATAAAGTGTTACAAGGAAACTAAATTTTAGCGTATATAGAGTGAAGTTTGCATAAAGCAAGCAAAGCTAATTTATAGAATTTTCCTAACTATGCATGCCAGTAAAATACGTTATACTATAGTGTGATCATCACGTGAATGCACGTGGTCTATACACGAATCAAATTTATTTAAAAATTTTAGTTTAATATACAAACATAGTAAAATTTGAATATATTTAATATTTTATAATTGTAATATAAGTACAACTAACAAGTATACACGAGTTTTACATAAACTTTTATATTATGTATTAATATCGATAAACATATTGTACATATTTTTATTGGATAAAAGATTTCTCTTTATTTAACTAACATAGTGTTGCGATTGATATTATTATTTAAATTTAACTATTGACATAATTTTTTACATAATTTGCATGTTTAATATTACCCCCATCCCAAAATTAGTGTCACTAGATAAATACACAATTAAAAAAAAAATACATTTGTTACAATGCTTACATTTTGATATTTATATTTCTGTTAATAATGATTTTAGCAGAATTTGATTTTCAGTCTCTTTTACGCATGGGTTAAACTTATAAAAAAATGAGTAACGCGAGTTGTTATTTAACACAAATCGTTAAAAAAAAGCAAATAAAAAAAATCTTGATATCCTTATATAAACTTATAAAGAGTGATAACATGAATCGAAACTGAGAATGTGATCATGACAACACATCGAAAGAAAGCGGCTCATTTGTATAAATACAATTCATTTACATCATTTCATGTCACTATAACTCGTGTGTTTATTTTTATATTTATAATTCTTTGCATATATACAACTTAATCTATAATAGTAACAATATTTATAAATAACAACATGTATGTTGTTATTTTTAAAATATAAAGTATAGAGGATATTAATTCTATAAGGGTATTTGATTATTTTATAAAGTTATTAAAAGATATAAAAACTGTTAAATTTACACAAAACTTCATTTAATGCATTTATTATTCAACAACTAAAGTTTATTAATTACCTTTTATTTTTTATACTTTTTTTTACATAATTAACACATGTATTTTATAAATATTTGTTTTGCTGGATTTAGATAGCTTTGGCCAAATATATGCTAATTTCGACATTTATTAATATTATCCTAATAATAAGTCTTGATTTTAAAATTGAACCTTTTTATTAGTTAATTAATAAAAAATGCATTATCATAAAACATTTTTCTCTTTTTATAAAAGATTAAATAAATATTCTTGTTTAGCAACTTCTAAAAGGCTTGGCAGAACTATTGAATAAAAAAGATCACCAGATTGTGCCTTACTACTAATTATTGCTACTAACATATACAATTGTCAACCCACTTTTACTATTCATAAGAAAATTATTAAAATCACCACTAATGTTTTATAAATAGTTATAAAGATGATATTTAGAAGAAAAAAGAAAGGAATATTAGCATAATGGTATATGTTTTGTTTGGTGAGAAAAAAGTCATGTGTTCTAATCTCTTCACACCCAATTTTCTTCTTTAGCTTTTTATTTTTTTCTCTTCAAGTTTTTTCTTTACTTTTCTTAATAAATATTGTTTTTATTAGTAGACAAATAAACAATAATTATCAATTTCTTATACATATAGCAAATGATATAATATGAACTATGATAAAAATAAAAATAAAATAAAAATTTGCCTGTTTATAAAATGACAAAATATAAACACTATTTGTAAATAATAATTTGGTTTCATGAAAACTCTAATAACGTTTTTAGTTGCTTTTTAGTAAACATTAAAAATGAGCAATTTACGTGATTTGTTTCTTTAAAACTATACAAGATGAACAAACACTAATAATCCAAACAGAAAAGAAAAACTTAATAATTACGTATTTGTTAGATCCAAACAACAATAACTTCGTGTTAGTAGTAACCAAAATATTTCATAATTATCAATTAACTTTAAATTTTGAATTGTCAATCCAACATGCGACACATTATTACACTCGTTAATCGTATTCTTAGCGTGGTTATTTGAACGTTTCAATAAGAATGAGCAGAAAAATGAAAGTAACATTTAAAAAATAAAAGTTATAGAATTATAATGAAATGCTTTAGCTTCAATTCAGGATTGTTGAGTTTCAAAATTTCTTATTCATACAAATCATTTTTATTCATACAAATCATTTTTCTTATGTATTATTTATTCACATAAAGAGGAAATCGGGTGTTTTCTATTCATAAACAAAGCCAAAATAAAAATTAATACACTTGAAATTAGGTTTTTTTACTTGTCTTCCCAAAATAGAAATTAATGCAAGTGAAAATGAGGAACCTTTAAAAGCTTGTTCGCTACTCATGTTTTGTCTTTTTTTATAGTGTGTTTTTGTCATATTATAGTCCTCATAGCATCAATTCGCAGTAATTATCTTATCGACGAGTTTTTATACTTTAATCACTTTGACAAAAGTAAACCGAACCAAGATTATGATAAATCACAAATAGAAAGTGTTTTGTTTTCCTCTTTCTAATAGGTATTTGACATTTCATAAAAAATAGTAGTAGACTATTACAAATATAGAATAGAATATCAGAATAGGTTTAAGGAATTGTAAAATGGAATAATTTCTTTAGAGGGTGAGTGTCACATGATTAATAATAGAAGAGGTTAACGGTAAGAGGATATCTCATTCTAACTTTATTCTCATTTAATTCAAACTTAATTCCATCTAACAATGCAAATCATTAATAAATAATAAATAGTTTCAGATCAATACACATACATTAAAATTGAATTGTACTTTTTGCTATTAGGCATATCGTTTTAACTTTTAATTACTGCATTTGATTAGTAATTGAACTAAAAATATCTCATACATTGTTACTTAAATATTATTTCTTAAGTTCAAATATGCTCTAATAGGTAAAAGTAGACGTAAACAAACCCGACTAAGCTAGTGGTCTTACAATAGCATTCCTTTTTCTTTTTTCCTTTTTTTTCCAAAACCCAAAATATTTATTAGAAAACTCACGAAGAATCACACTAAATACAAAAAGAGACACTCGCCCAAAGCCTATAAGTCACATACTTGAGGAGCCCAAATCATCAAAGCTTAAATAAAATCGAACTAAGAATGCTAAAGAAAAAAGATAAGCTAATTAACGAGCCAAAATGCAGAAATTATGCCACCATCTGATTAGTTTGTGTGGACGAAACTATTTGGTATGAGGTTCTGGCGGTATCATTTCAATTTGAAGGCCGTGGGCCGTTTTTAATTCAATTTCAAGTCTTTTATAAGATGATGTTCTTTAGTGGTAATGTGTTGTGTTATAATTGGATAGTGGAGCTTTTTGTTTGATTGTTAGATATGCCTTCGAGTTCATAGTTTGTGGGTCAATTTGGGCATGTATGAGGGTTTATGGTCATTGTTAGTTTGGCTTATTAAGTTCATTGCAGGCGTCTAAGGTTGATTTAGTCGTAACCATTGTCTCAATTTTTAATATCTTGCTAGTTTAATTTTGTATGTATAAATCTAATATATGCCCTTATGAAAAAGTTTTTTTCAAGAAGTTTCAAAGAAATACAAATATATTTGCAATGGTGGATAACGTGTTATAGGACCAATTTTGGTACCTATAACACAACCATGCATGTTATAGATGCACCATGCCTTCATGTTATACGACCACCGCTATCTAATTAACGGGCGTTTCCAGGCATTCATTTTTTTTTTTTAGTTATGTTATAGGAATGCAATTAGTGACGAAGTTTTCGCTTTTGTGTTATACTAATGTAATAGGGTATAAAATGACCAATATAACGCCTTTAACAGTTATACGTGCCCAATTGCACATGACTCTCAACTGTAACTATCATTCGTGGATCACCATTTTAATCGGCTCAAGGACAAAGGTATTGATCTCCTTTTCTTTTGTTCTAAGAAGCTTGGTAATGGTGAATCAACTCGCTTTTGGGAAGATATTTGGTATGGGAATACCCCTCTAAGACTCCAATTCCCTCGCATTTATAATTTGGACATCGAGAGAAATTGTCTTATTGCAAATAGGATTCCTTTGCTCCTTTCTGACTGTAGCACGGTTCTCAGGCGTTTCCCTAGGGGAGGTGCGGAAATGACTCTGTTTGATGATCTTAAAGATGTTATTAGGAGCGTGTCTCTTGCGGACCAAAGAGATACTTGGCAATGGTCTCTCGATGTCACTGGTGGGTTCTCGGTGGCTTCTGCTCGAGTTTTTGTGGATGACACAATGTTAGAGGCTGATTCTGTAGCTACTCGATGGAATCGCACTATTCCCATAAAAGTTAGCGTGTTTCTTTGGAGATTACATCTGAATAAGCTTCCGTCCAAGGTTAACTTAGATAGGAGGGGCGTTCAGATTGATTCTATTATATGCCAAACTTGCCAGCTTGATGTTGAAACAGTAAATCACATTTTTTTCAATTGTGAGATGGCTAAAGATTTATGGTCCTTATTGGCTAAGTGGTGGGATTTGGATATTCCGATTTGTGCAAACATCTCGGAATGGTATGATTGGCTAGATGTTGTGCGTGTTGATGCCATGGCTCGTTCGGCTCTTGAAGGCGTAGGAGGGACTCTTCTTTGGTCTATATGGAACTTTCGGAACCAATTGCTCTTCTCTAGTCCTCCCCCTAAAAAGGCTACTCTTTGGGACTTCATTATTTCTCAATCTTTTTTGTGGTTTTCTTCTAGAAATCCTAAATGTAAGATTAGTTGGATAGGTTGGGTAAAAAATCCTATAGAAACTTTAGCCTCTATGTAGCTCTTCTTCTAGCTTTTGCTAGTTTTAATGCAAGCCGCCGTTAAAAAAAAAAAAAAAAACAAAAAAAAACAAACTATATATGGATAAAAATCACGATGTTCAGTAAAGTAAACAAATTAAGTATGTAAAAGAAAAAGAAAAAAGTAAACGAATTAAGAAACGACTCCCGAGGTGTAAATACAGTTGACAAAGTCGGTAAACCGGTTTGAACAAATGTAGGGTGAAGTCAGATGGAGCCAATGCACCTGGCTTAACCTTAGATTACCATGTGGCAATTAAATTCGTTAATTACGCTTTATATTGTAGCCCATCAACTTGCATTATTTCTCTTAATTCGAAAAGGTGGTTGCACAAAATTTCACAAACATGTTAGGTTTTGCAAATGCCAATTCCATGATATCGTAAAACTCACAACATACGAATTTAATATATTGTCTGATGATTGATAATAATGGTGTTATTATTAGTAGATTTTACATGATAGCTAGATAGATTTAGTGAAACCAAAATCGACATCAGTAGGTTAATCTGGCGTGTCTTGTGACGTATTTACATGCATGTTTAACATTTGTCTAGGTGGAAATACATGCATGCATGCATGCATGTTTCCTTTAATTTAGAAGATAAACCGCAAGAAAATGATTCAACGTCAGGCTACCTTAAGTATGCTATAATTAGCAACAAGCTTTACATTGATATTAATATAGCGACTACAAAAAACAACATCCAAATTTACGGAATAGTTATAGGGTGGTATCGGTTCACCAAGAGAAAATTTCGAGTTATCTTATATAATTAAGTAGCATATTTTTTGTAATTTTATTTTAAACATTTCACTCGTTTTAGCATTTTAGATTTCTCTATGTGAGTTGTGGTCTTGTGGAAGGGATACGATCAGCTAATGCTTTACTAATATACTCATATATACTTTCTATTAGCTAAGGGTTTACTAATATACGATCACCATGATTGTTTTTTCCTAATCTCTACTTTACATAAAAGAAAACGCATTTGCTTAAAAACACTCAAAGTAAAAACTGTGAAATTACTAATATGCTCATACTTTCTATTACTTCCAAAATTATACTTTACATGCATATACTTACTTTCATGACTACTTATGCGTTAAAAGTTTTACCATATTCATCTATTTAATACACGGAACATTAACCACAACTATGAAACTATAAGTATTTGCCGCTTTAATTATTCGACGCTATATCCGGGTACTCACCTAGCATACATAAAAGTAGCATTGTTTTGGCTAGAGTTTGTTTACTTAGGAGGTGTTTGTGGTTGCTTATTTAAAATAGATTAATCGAGCAGTTAACTTGTGATACTTATTGAATTAGAGGTCATTAGTTATACAATTCTCTGGATCATTCTAAATTGTAGAATAATCAAAGTATGTCATCAGTCTATATGATGTAACCACTAGCTAATTAACTATATTAACTGTATTAACTAACAAGGATATCATAACTATAATTTATTAGAGAGAGAACGAGATCGATTTGGTAAAATATTAAGTTAATAACCACATAACATGCTTAATATGCTTGATAAATGTCTTGACCATGAAGAAATATGACCAACGGTTTGGAAACACATGAGACCACATGATTTTCTCGGTCTTAACTAAAAGAAAATTCAAAGATTATATAATCTATTAATTAGTAATTTATAAGAAAACATCTATTAATCTTTCAAAAAAATTTTAGGGTTGCTCAAACAAGAAGAGGTAACCTCAAGAGCACGTCGTGGGAAAGATTTTAGAGTCTTCAAAATAGTATTTCAAAGTCATGGAGGTTTGGTAATATGCTTGTCTCCATGAGTCTTGCGCGTTTGAGGTTGAGGTTTAACTATCATGAGCCTAATGGTAGCTCGATGAAATATGTGTTTCCAAAAAATAAAATAAATAATAATAATAATAATAATAATAATAATAATAATAATAAATATTATTATTATTATTATTATTATTATTATTATTATTATTATTATCATTATTATTATTATCATCATCGATAAGTTAAATTGGGTTATTACAACATAGAAAGCCGTCAAGACTCATTCAGAAACCTCATCGAGTCATCGAGACTGGTTTTTGAACACGTCTCTACCAGGGGTACTCAATGTGAAGTCATAAATAGATCGATTCCAAAAGTTGTCTCAATAAGCTTATAAGAGACTGCTTCATTCTGAAAATACATTTTTGTTTTAGGTATATATGTCTTGTAATATTATGTTTTCGTAAAAACTAATAAACCTATGTGAACTAAGAACCAAAATTCTATTTTAAAGAAGCATCATTTTAACTAAAACTCATTTATGTCTTCTCCTGATCGAGCGCAACCTTCTTGTTTAGTTACTTTTTATCTAACAAGTTAGGAATGCCTTGTTAATCACTTAGGCCCGGTTTAAATATTTGTGCCACCAGGGTTTCTGACCTCTTAACCGACAAATTTGTGGGGTTTAAACTCATCGCCACATAGATATAGAACCGGTTAAAGCCTTCCATTTCCAAAAAGTTGACATGGTTTAGATATTGAATGATACTAACTAAGGCACAATTGGTGATCAAAATCTGAGTTACAGCAAAGACGATTTACAAACGAACGTAGGCATTCAAATTAATTAGTTAAATCAAAGAAGAATTAAATTTATCATAAACATGTTATGAGAGCGTAATTATTTAAGCATCTCTCATGTTCAATCTCTATTTCTATATCAACTTGTGTATATTATATGTCCTTGAAGCTAAATCTTATTCTAGAGAGTAGATACTAGCTTGGATGCTAATTAGTCAAATGAGATTAGAGTTTTGCGGTACCGAACTGTCATGTGCACCTTAATTATGATGACAAATAATTAACTTAACTTGTTCTTAATCAAGTGTGTTAGAATCATCTACAATGAAAAGTAAGCATTGTTTAATCGAGAGATCACCGTTATTCGCCAAACAACTTGCAATGCTATACTATTAACAATTATGTTTCTTGAAATATAAAATTTGTTGGAGCTTAAACTAGTTAATGTTAATTACAATCCGTTTATCTAAAAATGGCAACTATGTTGTATTTATATCCAACATATGTTTTTGTTTCCAAAGCTTGGCTGAAAATAAATAGTTGAACGAGATAAAACTCATGTTGATAAACATAAAAATGTTCGCAATCTTTAAAAAATGGTTATGTTACTTTTAGGTACTAATATAGTGGCGTAGTATGTCTTTAAAAATAAGCTACTCAGTTAATAAAGAGAAACTATAACCAGTGGTGTTAAAAATTAGGGTTCTAATTGACTCGGCCAAGTGTCCAGTTCACGAATTTCGGCCCAAAATTGGTTTCGTGTAACTAAACCAGTTCCATTGCAACCGGAAATATTGACCGGTGTTTAACATTGACCATAACCAGGTATGGAACCAAAACCAAAGTTGACTAAGTGCCTTTGAGAAGCACTAAACAAGATTATAAACACAATTTTTTGGAAAGGCATTTCATTAAAATTTAGGTATTTTTATAAAATTTAACTCTACACTGTAAGAATTTATACGTGTCTCATGACTCCCGGGAATCTACCCTCGTTCCATCCCTGACCATAACAACCCAAACCTACCCCGTATTAATTGTTTCTTTGAGAACTGATGCCCAAAACTTAAGATATGTCAACCATTGGCCCGGTCATTTTCTTGAGTTGTCGAATGCCAAATAGGATTGAATGTGACACATTTGAAACTCAATGTCAGACAAAAATTCATTCTCGACGATTTTGAATTCTGGCTTCTCATGACGTTTGCAGTTGCATCACAAAATCTGTCTTTTAATTGTATCAAATGGCTGAAAATAAAAATTATATAAAAATAAACATCACTATTATTATGTGACAGTTTGCAGTATCAATATCGACATTCAGAAATAGTCTCCAAAGCCTATAGACTATAGTACGGTTACTTAGAAGGATTATCAAAATTTGGACTGTATACGTTATTCTCTATGACAGTTTAAACTTCTAAGTTCTAATATTGTGGTTTGATTCTTAACTAAAAGAATACAACTTATACGATTGTGACAATTTACAATTCCACGTAATAAGTATTCTTGACTAGTTTGGAACAATGTAGTGATGCACACTGCAATTAACGAAGCTTCGTATGACTATATGTTTATGAACGTGTATATTAATGAACATGAATAGTCAACTTATGGGCGCGTAAATTAAAATCTAGATGCCCGAATACTGAGGCAACAAGACACTTGCTCTACGGTTTTGATAACATAGTACTTTAAAATACGATACAGACACAGTATGGGTTCAAGTGTAAATGTACTGTATTTCATAAGTGCAATGTATTGAAAGCATTGAGAGTGGTCCAAGATGTTGAATTAAGAGATTAATTGTGGTCCTTGGTGCATAAGGACATTGTGAATCCCCACTGGGGGTGACAAATAGCCTTTGTAGTTAATGTTTAAACTCCAAATTTAATCCACCTGGTCAACTCATGTAATCTTTAGACATGTACGTAGGCTAATTGAGCTTAATTTTAAGTGTCCCATTCAACCAAAATGTACTTAAAAAACGTAGATAATTTGTGGAGTTATATATGACCTTTATCTGCTGTGTATTTTTTAACTTATTTTTATTTCATTGGTTTCTTTTGGTATTTTTTTAATCATATTTATTTTGAGTTTCAAACTTTCAATGACCTTATATTTGGATCTGATTGGCCCAAACAATTATTCAAAAGACCAAATCATCAGCAAACTAACAGTTGGGCTTAAAAGGATCCAAGTGTTCAACAGTATATTAACCCACTCAAAGTTAGAGGTCCAAGGACCCCACTATTCAGCCCAGATCATGATCTATAAACCGGGCTAAGCCCAGTTCCAAAGAAGGTTCAATTCATGTAGTCCATCAAGATTAATAGCACTGCCCTTCGCAGTTAGATTTTGGACATTACTATATATACTAATGCAGCGTCAAATGACGCCAGCTTACGTCATCTTTGCAGCCCATACAATTTGGTTTGCCCAGCCCATAACGTACATTAGCCAGTCCCAAATTTTTTTTCCTTCGTTTTTTTGGACCCTCGATATTAAAGATGTCACCGGCTGTCTTTTGATACTTATCTTCTGCCACACATCTGTTCTCCAGCCGCTCAAAATCCATCTTTTTTACCGTTTCATTCATTTTCGGTTCAGCTTTAGTTGTTTCTTGGGTGGAACACTATTGTCTCCCTGGTGATTTAAGGTTGGTTGGTGTTTCTATCTCAATTTTCGGTTTTACCAATACTTGATCTATATCCGCATCTTTGGTTCGATTCGGTTTTAGGATTCCTGTCATACGTGTAGTTATACAGACGTGTGATGTGTGCTTTTATTGTTTTTGGCTGCCTTTAGTGTCGTGCTTATCGTTTCTTTAAGACGTGTGATGTGTACTCTTATATACTCTGTTACTATACTTTATGATAGCTCCGTGTTACTTGGGTCTACTATGTATCGTGTGTTGTCTTCGTTTACAGGTTCATGTACTATGGATGTTGACGCTACGAGTAGTTTTCTGTCAAACCAACCAAATGAACAATCACCAGCGCAACATTCTATGCTTTACGGTTAGGCTTTCATTTTCAGTTCGGATCAGCTATATGCAACTGCACTAATTTATGTTATGTTGTTATTACAACTAAAAATGCTCAACTTTTTGCATCAGGTGTGGAGGCTACTCATTTAAATTGTTGTGCAACTACTAGCCAATGTCGCACGTCCACAACCACTCACCAATGTAAATTGTGGCAACCCAAATTTTAGTGCCTTTTTTTTTGTTCCTTTTGCCGCATCCTGACACTATCACTACTTTTTAAGTGACAGCATGCAGATGCTTCTCATTCCAGTTCTCATGCGGCCGCGACTTCTTATGAGTGTATGCTGTATATTTACTACCCATTGTTGCAAACTCTTATTCTTTCGTTTTACGTTCTCCGGCTACTCATACTACTTAATTGGAACTTTTACAGTGCCGACTGCTGTTCATGCCTTTGATTTCACGAGTACGCCCATGCCTGCTGTCCCGCACAGAAATTTGGAACGTGCTCGAACCAACAACACGGTCCCACGCTATGGCAGGCGGACTCACGCACGACCAGGTACAACTGTTGCTTATTCATTATTAGTGCGTAATTATTAGTGCTTACGCACTTTCTTTCATCACTACATTCGTATTGTTATGTGGACATGAACGATTTTCAAACATGATAGTGATAGCAGCCCGTAACACAAACACCCAAACCACCCTAAATCTATGTCCAAGTCAAGAACTAATAAATAAATGCAATGAGTATCTTTTTGAAATAAATGTGGTCCTATAAAAGAAAACTCTTAACACGTATTATTGAATTAGAATCATTAGATTCATAGAACTAAAGATCTAATATTGTTATTTTATTCAACTTCATATAAGTATAGATGTAGAAATTATAAAGAAATGAAAATACATTATGTAATTTAATGATTTGTATAATCATCATAAGAAAAATTGAACTCTTAAAATTCAAACTCCAAGCACTCAAATCCTGAATGAATCCAGAAGTTCAAGTGCAAAAAATTTAGTAATTTTGGCCAAAAGACCAATATCATGGTAGTCGAGTTTGATGCTGTTATATACAAAAAAGAATGTGGTGGAGGATTTATGAAGATTTTGGAAATTTTAGCTAGATTTTGTCCACATCATTTCCTGTTACCGTGTGCACGCACATTTACCTTAATTTTATTTCGCCTCATTGCAGGACCTCCGGACACGTACCTGTCTTTAGGCCCATGTAAAAGGATTTGTACACATTGCAGAGCATTATTTTGGTTTGAAGAAAGGCTGAAACATGGAAGCAGACTCTCTCCGGAGTACCATAAGTGTTGTATGGGTGGCAAGGTATTACTACAGAATCAGCCGGAATACCCTAATTACATAAAGCAGCTGTTTACAGATCGCCACTTCATGGAAAGTATACGAGCTTATAACTCAATGTTCGCTATCACATCTTTAGGTGCTCAGGTAGATGATACGATCAATTGTGGTAATGGTCAGTACGTGTTTAAAGTATCGGACGAATGTTTATAAATACCGTGCAATTATCAACGACGTGAAACGACGCCCCGCCGCAACGCGGCGGCCCGTCGCCCACCTCGTTTATTCAAATTATTGTCGTAACTAATGAAATGATTTGGAAATTTTTGATTATTTAAAAATTAAAAGTTGACACTTAATTGTTTATGCTTAATTGCTACAGTTATGCTTTAGACCAGTTGGGATCTGCGTCAAAGTGAATCCAAGATCCAACAACATTGTAAAACGGGGTTGTTCTAACATATTTGACTATGAAAAACTACCTAGATTTCGGATATTTTGAAATCTTAGATATGTGAATATTTGAAGTGACATTAAATACCCAAATATGGATAACGAAATCACACAAAAGTCTTTTGTGGTACTCTCTTAAATCACTAAGAAGATGTTTGTACTTATCAGGGGGTTTATCTTATCTCGGCTTATATTCAATAAGCAGAAAAAATTGAGTTTATAATATGTTAACTGAAATAAGATAAGCTCCTAAGCCAAAAAATAAGCTTAAATAAACACCCGGTAATAATGACATTAACACAACCAAAATAACATCAGACTTCAAAGAAAGTATCGTGTAAACAATTTGTTATTGTTTTTCTAAATGTTCCTCAACGAGTAAAATGAGTCACCACGTTCTTGCGGATTTACATGCCTTTAGTTCTTTTGCGAATTCACAAATCTTTATCTTTCTTTATTGTTGTGTGCCATAACCAAAACATTAATAGGTTGATTGGTTCGAACTCACGACCTCCACCTTGTTGGCAAGTGACTATACGAACCATTCCAACCCATCGTATGTGTTAAAGTATGCCTTTTCTCTTCATTTGTCAATCAAATAATGGCCGTAACTTAAGAAGAAAATCTTGGTGGAGCATTGGAGCCGGAGAGATTCAATTGTGCTATAAAACAAAAATAAAACAAATTGTGCTATAGTTTGCCTTTAGCTCTATTTACCAACAAATTTTTTTGTGCTAAAGTGTTTGTGATATAATGTTTCCCATTTAGTATGAGAAGCTACTTAACAAAATGTTAGTAGTTAAAGTTCTACTTAGCACATGTGAGATAACTTATGATGTAATATATATTGTGAACAGTTGCACGGTGGTGAGTTTTTTGGGCAATAGTTTGCTGGTGCATATCACCTAAGCGGTGCACCTTTTTTATATATTGTGTACTATGTTTATATAAAGTGGGCTATTTTTATATGTTTTGTTTGTCGGTCACTTACGGTTGGTGGTGGATTCAATGGTATGCTAAATGGTGTTGTCGCGCTGGTGTGAAAGTGATGAGTTTGATAACCATTACATCCGGTCTTACTTTCCATATTTACCACCCACATTCACTCTTGGTTCAATGACTTCAATCATTAGATATTATCATTAGCTTTCACAATTAACTATATATCTCATAAATTAAAGAAAAGTAACTTTTGTCTTGTAACATAGGATTCTATTTCTTGATTCAAAAGATTGTATTGATTAGTCAATTAGTTCACCGTCCGATAGCGACCATTAAAAAGGCATGTTTTATGTCTAAGCACATGAATCTTAAACGTTTGGTCACGGAGAAGTTCTTTCCTACAACATAGGATAAGATATTAATGGCCTTAACAACCAAGTGGCATCTAGTCTTTATTCTTCTCTTTTTCAAAAGTACAAAACTAGAATCTCCATAGAATGTCTGGTAATGGAATTTCGGTCTTCTTCATGATAATGCATTTACCTCATTTTTTTTTGTCCTTAGTAGCATTGAATCCACATAAAGTAACGACGTCTATATATTTTGATTTATTACAACACACACACATATGTAGAGTGGATACACGACCTGAAAGTAAAGCTCAAGCTAAGGCCGGATGCTTTGTATTTGTTCTACTGATAACAAAGATGTAACAAAATATAGTCATTGAGCTTATTCCTAGTTGATATGCTCAATGAGAAGATATTGGTTATATACACTCTTCCACGGGTGTTTGTTTAAGCTTATATAGCAGGATTATAGTTTATTTGGTTTTCGACTTATGTTTCGTAAGCTCATTTTTGTGGCTTATTTTGAAACTTTCCAGCTTTTTTTTTGACATGATAAGGTTTTATAAGCCAAAAAGTTTCAAATAAGCTACAAAAAGTAAGTTTATGTAACAAAAGCCGAAAACTACATAAGCTATAAGTGATCTATATATATGCTTAAACAAACACCTCTTTATGAACATATGTACATTGTTTCTATCATTCCATGCGACTTTAACAAAAAAATGTAGAGGGCCTTATAATTCATAAAGAGGGCTTCAGTCTGCCTTCTTCGGATAGCCGTGAACACTGTCAATCTCATTTGTTATTGCTTACTTCCGAAAATATTATTGTTATTGTTAGATAATTAAGGCCTATAAGCATGACACGTTAGTTTAGGCCCGTTTAGTATTTATTGTTGTGTAACTTCATCTATTTAGTGAATCTGATTAATACAGTTATCATTTTCCTTCTAATTTCTGCATGGTATCAGAGCTATTAAAATAAATTAGTTGTTACATGAAATTTATTAAGTTCGTTGATCAGTGTTCTCCTTGAATATAATTAATCAATAATATGATTACTAATTTATGATTGGTGAATAGATCTTGCAAGAATTGATTTACAAAGATGGCGGGTAAAATTTGCGGTTGAATATGGATATTTTATGCAATTAAATGGTTTGGTTGATATCATTTTTGTTTGTTCGCTTGGTCGTAAGGAAGTAGACCGATTTAGTTTACGTATATGCCTATTCGATGTGGATTAATGAGGTTAGAATATTGTTTGGGATGTCCGTTTGATTTATTTTGTTTACATCATGTGGCGTTCGGAATATTAAGATATTGGTTATATTTAAATGAAAGTTTGGTTTGTTGTTCAACTTTCATATTTGTACGGTAGAAAATGGTTCGATTTTGTTTGTTTGAAATCTGGTTCTGTTTGGTGATCACATTTTAATAGTTTTTGTTTTATTCCGATATCGATATAAGTATTGGGTAATCATTGTTATATTTGTTTGGGTTATAATGGATTATTCGTGATGATGATGTGATACAACAATCTTACTTAATCCAACTAAGTCTTGTGTAGTTATGTGTTGCATCTCGACATCAACAGCCTGCTTTGGTTTCGCATCTGGTTACACTCTGATTTTTCACGGTTCTGTTTGATTCTAAATCTGTCTGATTTCAACTGATTTTGCACCTTTTTGATTCTATCTGCCTGAATTTGCTCTTCATCTGCATCTGCCTGCCTAAATATGCTCTGAATATGAATCTTCTTGCCTGCATCTGCTCTGACTGCATCTGCCTGTCTGAATCTACTCTTGCTCATCTTTGTAATTATGTTGCTCTGCTCTGATTTTGGTTTTGCAATGACTTTAGTCCGTCTGATTTAGACTTGACTGTTGTCGTCTTATTACAGTTTGGATTGCATCGGATTGAGATTCTGTTTAGCACCAAGTTTGCACTTTGGGAGGCTCCGCTTTTCGTTTGTTTTTCAGTTTTTGTTTATTTTATGTTTAACGAACTCTTAATGTTTAGCGCTGTTGCATTATGAGAGGGGATGTTAGATATTAAAGGCCTACAAACCTGGCCCGTTGGTTTAGATCCGTTTAGTATTTAGGGTTTAAGTGTGTTTAGTTTCGATTTATTATTCTGTGAGTTCAGCTGGTTAGGGTATATGATTAATACAATTATCATTTTTCCTTTGATGTTTTTGATGCACAAAGCGAAGATGCATAGCGATAAATAATTATACTTACAAAATCGTGATTCTGATTCGACCCTTGATGTAAAACGTGTGTTTTTTTAAATACAAAACGAGTGTTTTTTTTTTTTTTTTAAATTAATAAGGTGTGTTTTTTGAAAAGTTGTCAAATTTAGAATTGATCAAGTTTAAGATATATTAAGGGGTACTTAGAGGTAATTTAGGCAAATTATATTAATTTAAATTTCAAGATTCAAAAACATCTATGAAAGTCATTTAAAAAAAATTAAAAAAAAAATTGAAAAAAAAAAAGGTTTTGCTAACAGCAGCCCTTAGGGCTGTAGTTAAGAGGGTGTTTTTTTCTTACAATTTAATGTAATAGACTATTTCAACCAATAAAGTGTTATTTATGTATCCACTTTTTTCGGAATTATTTATGTAATTTTAGTAATTTCCATCAATCATGATAATTTATTAATACATTGTAATAATAATTACTTGCTAAAACACAGCCCCAATGCATGTTTTATAGACCATACAAAGGGCTCAATGCACTTTAGTCGACATATAAGGACATATCATAATCTTTTTTGAATATTAAGGGATGGAAGTGTAACATTAACAAAATCTACACATGAGGAAGTATTGACCAGTCAAAGCAACATTAAAAGCCACACTTAAAAAAGATTAGTTTGAATATGACGTGCATTGACCAAATTGTTTTGACCAATTCATTTGACTACTAAACTCATCACTTAAAATCAGCTAAATCCACACCGATAAAAATGTAAATTCACGTCATTTCCTTTTCTGAAAAATATAAGATACTAATTTTAGTAAAGATAAATTAATTAAGTTCTTCATGTGAATTAGTGAAAGAATATCAAATTCTACTAATGTTATGTTATGTTGAATAATTTTAGTACATCGAACTATAAACAAAATCAACTTAAACTAGCTAAATTTTATAAATTATCATATATAGTTTTTGTTTTGCAAAGATTCTTGTTTTGATACGTAAAGTCAAATACAATGCACTCCACAAAAACAATAAAAAAACAAAAATAATGATATCATACTTTGTTGTAACTTACTCATATTTTAATCTAAAAATTGTGATAAAAACACATAAGATGAGTATCTAGAAAGAAAGGAAGACCCTTAATTTGGAATAATTACATCTAACAATTAAGTTGTTATAAACATTAAAATAAAAATAAAAATAAAAAAGGATTTAATTAATTAACTAAGGATATAATAATCATCATAAGTATCATGAAGAAGATGATTCAAACTTGTAGTGTTTATCAACTGCAACAGAAACATCCCAAGTGCAACTTAATCCCTCCGGTAAGATGACAAGGTCACCGGCACCAAACTCCGATATCATCTCCGATGAGTTTTTCCGGTAGACTTTCACTTTGCCTTTTAGTAAATAGCATGTTTCTTGTGCATCAAACTTTAGTTGATATTTTCCTGGTGAGCATCCCCACCTTCAAAATAAAAAAAATAAAAATATAACTCACATAAAATAACATAAATTCTTTAAAAAAATTAATAACATATTGTCCTTGAAGCAAGACGTGTCAGGAGTAGCATCGCTGGTTATCAATGTTTTAAAATAAAAAAATAGCAATAATAAAGATCCATCTATGAAACCCTAATATTTTGTTTTAGTAAAAAGTGGCAGATCCGTGAAAAACAAGGCTTAGAAAACACCATATAATTTAGCAACATAGTTTTGAGTGACACAAAATAAAACATCAAAATCATTATGTCTTTTTTTCTACAAATGTAATACGAGTAATTAAGTAGGCAAGAAAACCTTAATAACATTAAGATCCACCCATGCTTGTATTTATGGTGTGTGCAAGTTTACAAGCACTAAGTACAACAAGCAAATAGTTCAAAAAAAAAAAATGTACAACAAAGAAAAGAGAGTGAAGGATAGATTAGTACTTACTTGGGCCAAGATTTGATACCAAGTTCAGAAAGATGAGATTCAGAAGGGTTTTTGTGAACAATTATGTTTAGATTTGATGAAGAAGAAGACTCTCCTGCCATTAAACAAAACACACAAACAGTTTCTTGATCAATTTGAGTTGCACACTACGTGTGTGTATTTGACTTCAAATGTTCATACGTGTGTTGTTTCTTGTGTGTGTATATATATATAGCTAGAGAGAGAGAGAGAGAGAGAGAGATACATGAGCATAAAAAGGAGTTAATGTCATTTTCCATAGAGTGGTGTAAGTTTCACCGTTTATTTATTTTGTAAAATTGATACTTATTGATTTCAAAGGTTTATGAAATTCATGATTGACTAAGCTAGTTTTATTGGTAACTCGCTTGAATACAACCTGGCTAATGCAACGGTGGAAATTTGTTGCAAATATGTTATAATTGATTATTTATAACGAACTTTCAACGAATTACGCTGCATTCTATAGAAAAAAAAAATGAATGAAGTAAAGTAAGAGAGAAAGTAAAGTGACTTTCATCCCAAGTGGAGTGAAAATTTTATAACTAAAATATAACTATTTTACTTTACTTTACCTCATTTTACGTCCTAAAAAAAAAATGAAAGAACACAAATTTTCTCACTTTCACTTTACTTCCTCCATTTTACTCAACTCGATGCATAATATCTATGCAAATTTTTATTACAATAGATTTGCATGCAATGACCAAAAAATATTGCAACAATTTTATTGTCGGAAAGTTTCGAGTAGTTTGCAACGGATATTCTTTTCAACGTGTTTGCTATGTTTTAAATTGCAACAATAATAATTGAAGCAGATTTGCGAGTGTGTCAATAACAGTATTGAGTTGTAACAAGATTGTGACGGTACATTTGATATGGTATTAGCTTACGTAAGGGTTGCAACGACTTAAAGACACACTTTGCAACGGTTGTGCGTTCTAACGAACAAGTTCGTTGAAAAGATAACAATAATTTTCTAGCAAGTTGCATCAGCTTTTCACTTCTTCACTAAATTATTCACCAAGCTGACGTAGTAATGACCAAATCAGCCATCAAATTAACAACCAAATCAAGCACCGATTTATGTTCAAATCAATTGGTTGTCAAGACCACCAAAGCACTGCGAAAGTCATCCTACCGCGCGAGTCGCAAGGTGGTTGGGTGGTGTTTTAAAAGGTGACGCATTAGAGTGGTTGACGACTCGTGGACTTCCCTCTTATCTTGACTAAAGTCTAAATTTCAAATGAAGAATAAAAAGCAAATAACGCTTTAACATGTGTCATACTCGATACACAACAAGAAAAACTCAGGGTTTTCAAGATCGTGGTCTTACTTAAGATCTTTTCCGTCTAAGCAAGATCGAGATAGTAAGATTATATTGATAATTTAAGATCCTACTCTAGTGTCATTCTCATAATATATGTTGTAAAATTATGCAAATCTACACATTGTTATATATTAAACACAAAATTATATGGATGCTTAATGAAAATGACCATGCTCAACGAAAAAGACAGCCTAAATAATAATTATATAAACTTTAAGAAGATTGACCTTTTGTTTTCTAAAATCTATGAAAGTTAATCAATAAATTTATAGTTTTTAGCTTGTGATTCGAGCAAAGTAAAATCGAATTGAACGGATCTTAAGATCACATGGTCAAAAGCGAGATCTTATGTAAATCTTACGCTACAAAAGTCTAACGTAGGATTGTGATCGTTTTTGCTTTATAGTATCGTAGAATTGTAAGATCATGATCTCGAGATCTTAGAAACCATGGAAAAAAAAAAAAACCATTTGCCCAAAATATGAAATATCACGCAAACTAGAGACAAAGTAATTAATAACCACTAAAATTAGTAGAAAAAAAAAGTAAAAATCTCTGAACAAAAAACCGCAATTTGTTCATCACTGTTTTTATGCATCAAATTACTTTTTTTTTTGTGTGTGTGTTTTCTCACCCGAAGCGCTAACTTTTAATTGTTTAAAATATTTAAGTGATTTTTTTGTTCGCAATCTCTTTTTTTATTGTCAAATCCATATGATCTTAATTAACACTTAATCCACACATTAATTAAAATTTTTGCATCCTCTGAATAATCTATAAATGTTTTCTTTTAACTAATATAATGTAAGATCCAGCATTGTGGTCTTTTAACTATTTTAATGAAGTTACAAGCGCTTAATCAGGTTAAATACTTGCAAATAATAATATCCAATTTTGCATGAAATTTGTTGCTTCTTAAAAGAAAGAAAAAGAAGAAAAGGAGGCAAAAAGGAGAATGTGTAGGGTAATAATGGGAACTTTTGGACTTGTAATGTTTTGATCTCCTTGACCTATATCCTATCTTTAGTGTTCTTTTCTTTGTCATCACACTTGCATTATTTACTTTTAGACCACACTTTTCTTTGATACCTATTTTTGGATTGCATATATGAACAACATAGTTAAGAGCATTTTTTGCTATGGTTATTTGAAATTTCTGTTTTTCAAATACGTGTTGTATGAAAAGGATATATGAGCATTTTTTTTTCACTGTATGGGTAACAATAAATCAAAATGTTGCATGTGGTTATTATAATATATAACATTCGTTGAAGTGGAATTTGGGAGTCGACACTGTTGCGAAGCCGTTGGTTGGAAGGTCGGCTGCAGTGAGAAGGATGGCTCGGGTGTATTGTGGAGCCATGACTCAAGTTGGCACTATTCGCACATCGAGCCGAACCATTGGCTATGAGGGTTAAAATGAGGATTAAAAATAATAATAATAATAATAATAATAATAATAATAATAATAATAATAAAACCTTAGTGGATTTTCTACTTATATGACACTTAATCTTAGGGTTCGTTGCATTTTACACACCTGTTTTTTTATTAACAATTCTAGAGCAATTTGCATGACTGATTGCTGCATGTTGTACATCTGTTTTCCATTATCAATTTCAAAGCAATTTGAAAGAACTATTGTCGGTTCATTTGTTAGGTCCCTAATTTATTTCTTTAAACACACACACTGGTTGTTTAGTTAAGCTGGGTTACGTTTAGGGTTTTGATGTTTTGAAAATCAATAAAGAGGTTTGATTGCCATCTGATTTGTTAATGTATGGTATTTCTTTTTCTTTTTTTTAGTTTGTGGATATGTATTTGTGCTTGTTTAAGTTTTGCGATAAGTCTGATATGTGATAATAAGTGCTGATTTATATGGTTTGCTACAAGTTGTGTTTTATTTTGTTGTCATGTTCTTTTGATATTTTATTTTAGTTTGTATGTTGTTAGAAATATATTGGATATGTGTTTGTGTTTTTTTGAGCTTCGTGTATTGGTAGTACTAAAAATTGGATGGCGTGAAATGGAACTGTGTTTTGCAGCCAAATGTAGTTTTGGTGTGGCAAAAACCGTGTAGCATAAAAGTACTTGCTTGCCAATCCTTTTTTTTTCTTCAATTAGGGGTTTGAGAAGGTGAAAAAGAGTAAGTGGTTTGGAAGGCGTAGATGTGAAATTTACTTCAAGCGTTTGATGTTTCATATATTGTACGTTTTTTGTATTAGGTGTGTTATTTTCATGCAACTAGGGGTTACAGAAAAGGAAATTGAGCAACTTTACTTCAAGTGTTTGATATTTTGGGATGTTTTCTGATGTGAATTTTGCATAGTTGTTTCAGGATGTGGGTGTTTGATGTTTTGGGATGTTTGCAGATTTAAACGTCAAATACATAGATGTTTCAGGATTTAGGTTTGCCAAAGTGACGTTGCCAACCGTAGATTTGGTGTGGCAAAACCGTACGGCATAAAATGCAACCATATTTTGCAGCAAATTTGGGGTACTAGATTTGGGATTTATGTAACTGTCATAAAGAAATTGCTTAAAAGCTAGACATGAAATAGCATGACCATGAAACATTTGTTAGGCCAGTTGATGCATCATTCATATTTGGTATTAATAGAAATAGCGGACATGACTGGGATATCAAGTGGTCTAACCAATGTTTCATAGCTATCTAGACAACTTCAACTTTTATATGTTGTTTGAACAACATAGAAAAGGGGTGTTTGGAAACTGATTTTACAGCTTCGTGGCGAGGCAAGCTTACTAAGTTTGCATCCATGGCAGTTGTATCCTCTTTTTTTTTTATTTTTTTTTTTTATTTTTTTTATTTATTGTTTACCTATCACAAGATTTGGCAAAAATATGATGGCATAAAATGCAATTGTGCTTTGTAGCCAGCCTTAGTTTTGGCGTAGTATAAACTGTATGGTATAAAATACAATCGTATGTGGGATTTTAATGACTACCATATGTTTTGTAGATCTAGTTTGGTTAGTATTAAGAATCTATTCTTATATTTGAATTTATATTTTCTGCTTGCTAGTGATGTTGATATCGCCGGAATTTTGTACATGGTGCAATCAAAAATTTTCACCACACAAGTTAACTGCAAGACATATATATGTTTTATTTTTAGCGCTAATACTTTGTAGATTTTTTTTTAACTAACTGGGCTATGAGGCATCGTGTTAGGTCTTATTTTTTCCCTTGTGGGTGTCATATATCATTTTGGAAATGCACTAATTATGCAATATATGGGTGTCTTTTTGTTTGTTTAAGGTTTTTGATATGTTTTAGAGTCTGGTATGTGGTCACGCATGCTGATTTTATACAATGTGTATAATTTGTGGTTGTAAATGCTTAATGTTATTCTTTAAAGTCTGATATGTGGTTATAAGTACTGACTTTATACGTTGTATATAGGTTGTCATGATGACTATTGCTTTCATAAGTGTTACAGGCTATTTTTTGCCTATGCAAAATAAGTGCTTCCTTGTATCTTTTAATGTCTAATATGTGGTGATGGGTGCTGATTTTATACGTTGTGTATAAACTGTGATGGTTGTTGATTTCATAAGTGCTGTTAATTAAAAGAAGAAACAGATTTTTCTATTTAGAATCTGATGTGTTAATCTGATTTCATGGAGTGGGTTTGAATGGACATCTTTTTATAGTTTTAAGTCATTAATGATCTCTTATATCTGTATTCATGTTTTCACTTTGGCATTGACATTGTTATCGTTGAAATTCTGGCCAATGTGCAACCAAAAGTTTTCACCCCATCGCTTTGTTGTAGCACAGTTGCAAATTTTATCTTGAATCCTAATTCTTTACATTATCAAATGTTAGTCTAGGGTAATATAGTTTCTGCATACTTTATATGCTGTTTTTGTGAATCTAATTAAACAATGTTCCTTTCCCATGTTGATTCGGTCCCCCAGCTAGTCTTAATTTTGGCATGCCAAAAACTTTCTTAATACAATTATTAATAGATTATTCTCTTTCATACTCGGGTTATACAAGAATTGTCAGCTAGAGAAAATAATGTTCGGGTGAGGAGGATGGTAGAAATTGACATAGTGGTTCTTTATGACGCTGGGAGGGGGATTTTGCTTATCAAGTTGGTTTAGCAGCTAAGTGTGCATTGGGGAATACAAAGAGCTGTGTTCATCCCATCACTTGATGTGGATAAGCGACTATGCTACATTCATCCTAAAATATTGATGTTTAACGATTTATGATTTTGTAGGAGTAGCGATGTTGTGCAATTTTAAAGGCGATTTGAACCAAACAGTAGAAGAAGTTGACTCAAAGGAAATTGAGCTATGCAGTATGGAGCACTTAGATACTCTAAGCAGTTATTCTGAATTTACCAGAACAAAGATGATCCTTATTTTCTTCCATTATGACAAAGCTTTTGGTTCATTTCTTTTGGAAATCTCGAAATAATTGCTTAGAGTATTTAAGTACAAGTAGCATGTACAGCTCGATCCCCTGCTAGTCATACAATTCCAATTCTCATGTTTTGTTAAGATCGCCTTATCCAAAATTTCATTTTCTCTAACTCAAAGAAGAAGGAAGGGAAAAATAGCCGCTCAAGTGATGCCTTAAGAAGGAGAACGACTTGTGATGAACACATTGTATATAAATGTTGCTTTCCATTCCCTACTCCACATTTTTCTGTTAGATGTTCCAGCATCTATAACTATAATGCAGATATGACAAGCACATTATTGAGTGAAACTCTCCTCGAGTATAATACAAACATCAACTCAAAAGGAATGGAAGCCAAGAAGTAATGAAAAATATTATCCATGACTTTATATGCATCTTGCCTACAAGAATCGAATCCATGAAGAAATGAAAACAATTATGTGTAACTTGATTTGAGATATTGCAACCTCACAAGGAGTTTTACTTCTCGATGGATATCAAGAAGTTTTGCAATCCTCCAGCAGTGACCTGATTGTTATAGTGTAGTATAGGTAAATCCAAGGGATTGATCGTTCTCTAGGAGAATAGTGTCGTTAGGTTAAAGTGTATATCGAGATAAGTCTAAGGTGAGGGATGATTCTTTTTGTGTTGTTAGTGCAATATTACGATATTTAATGTATATAGTCTCGTTTGGTTTGATTGATGACAAACATATAACTTGATACATAACATAAAATGTACAAGTTACTCGTAATCGTATTTTGTCTCAATATACATTCAACGTCTTGAGTCCTCGTATGCTACAACACAGGTTCGTACATGTTTGTTATGTGGCATTATGATCAAACCCCTTAACAAACTATTTAGAATGCTTAAAATTCTTTTAGAGTCTTTAAGTATTTTAAGTGTCAAAGTTCACTTTAGGTGTCAAATAGGATAAGTACCAAATTAGGTGACAAAGTGCATTTTAGGTGTCTAACTAAGATAAATGTGTTTACATACTTCTAGAAATTATGTTAATGATATAATAACTTAAGTCCTATAATAGCATAAGAAGTTCAGCATTTTTAGAAACACATAAACTAACATGGTACAACTTGTTAAACATATACTAACTAGTTAAGTAATACATTTTACAAACAAATTTTTGTTTACATTTTAGTCAAAATTAAAATGGTTTTATTACCTCATGCATAGTGTCATCAAAATCATGAAAGATCACAAAATATATCTTGGAAAGATCATGTAAATATTTTGGAAAGATTTGCAAAGATTTTGGAAATCTAAGATGATATCTTACTTGGAATTTGGAAAGATCTTAAAAAAAATATTTTGGAAAGATTGTGAAAGATTTCGGAAAGATTTGATAAATATTTTTGTTTAGATTTGCACTCTATAATCATGGAAAGATTTGGTGTATCTTTTAGTTAGATTTGGTAGAAATTTTTGATGAACTTTTTGGCTATAAGTACTAGTCCATTGTCCACCCATTTCCTCCCACTTTAACACACATTCTCGCTACTATGTTTTCATACATTTAGATCATTAGTAACATACATTAATCACCCTCATTATCATGATCATAATGCTTCTAACTTTCATTATGTTGTAAGCATACTCCCGAAATGATCCTGTGAAGCAAGCTCAAGGATCTTGGGTCATCATCCACCACAAGTATACATATGTGAAGATCTATCACAACAAGCTCAGCGAACTTGTGATCTTCATCCATTGAAGTCTTCCTATCAATGGAAGGTCATTTAGATTTGTTATTCATATCCATTAGACATTTGTCTCATGGATCATCATTATAAACATCATTGTATCATCACAATCCATTCACCAAACTAGATCTGATGGTTTATGTGTTTGTGCCATAAAACACAAGGTTTTTATGTTGGGCCATAAAACATAACGGGAGTGGTTGTACCCTTGTAAAAGAACTCGACATCAAGCTTAGTGTCAGAAATATTGTGTAGGTGACGTTAGGTTGGTTCTACCTCGAACTAGAACCTGATATTTAGCTTTGTACCAGAAAAAGTGTTAGCGACGTTTGTAAGGTTTTCTCCGCCTAGAAGGGAGCTTGTTGATCTAGTGAAGTAACTCTCGAGTTGGGTACTCAGGGAGTGGAGTACGGCGGAGAGGAGCTTCGTGACCGAACCACTATGAATCATCGTGTCCGGTTTGCACTTCATTTACTTTTATACTTGCACTATATCATTGTTTGTGTTGTGGCTTGATGTTTATGCTTATGTGACAACTTGTTTTACCCTATGCCTCATATTAGTCATAAGACTATAATTGACATTTTTCATATAACAAGCTTAATTGGATATTTGATACAACAAGTTTTAAAGTTTTTAAACGGTAAGATATTCACCCCCCCCCCCCCCCCCCCCCTACGTTTTCACAATTGGTACCAGAGCTTCGTAGATCTTATTTTCAAAACAAATGGTTTTTAAAATGGAGCACGATCCATGTATCAAATTACCATTGAAGCAGAATATAATATGAAAAATGTTTTGCTAACTATACTTAGAAATTTTGTTGTTAGATGTTACTTTATATACAAGCTTGAAGGTGTCCTTGAAAAAAAAATATTTCTTATATGAATTTGTAGTGTTAAATTATGTGCTTAGAACAAATTTACGAAAAATACGGTTTTGAAAGGAGCGTTTGGGATAACTATAAATTTAGTTGAATAATCACCTCCGTAAATGATTAGATAAGTCACATAAGAAGAAATGATGTTAAAATAGGTGCATTATATGTTTACTAACAAATCAAGTAAGTCCTATACGTTCTCGCTATGCGAAAATACATGTTTTTAGCATTCTGTGACATTTTGTCACAGCAGACCACGGATCATACGGAACCCTTTGAAGGGTTCCTTGCCCTTTGGAGAAAGGTTCCTTGGTCTGCACAGTCCAAAATTTTTGCAAACTTAAAAAATTCATAACTAATTAACCGTAAGTTCGTAGGAGTCGTGCCACCTATCAATTTAAAGGGAATTGAGTATACTTTCATTTAAAAATACTCTCATGTCATAAATCTAATTTAAGTGAGTAAAATAAATCAAATACTACAGTGTGTTCAAAATATTAAGTTTCGTTTAGACATAATAAAAACTCAAACTTTTGAGTCAGGCAATTTAAGCTAGTATCCTTTGAACATTGATATAATTTCTTTTAATATTAAAGAATCTCATGGTATTTATATATATAAAGGAAACTAATCAAGCATAGTATACATCGTCATATTTAAACGCAAAATGACGAAAAGTATCTTTCTTTTTATGCTATGTTAAATGACTACTCGTTTTAATTTATGTTGGTTGCATATATGTTACGTAATTATTGCCATGCTGTTTATTCACTTGTTTTTCGATTTCTTGTTTATGCACAATAGGACATTTGGTAGATTTTGTGCACTAAGTTGAAAAATTGTTTTTGCATTGCTTATAGACTTAGATTACTTTCTTTGCATATGTTACATTAAAATCTTGCATTATTATCTTAGGAATGAAAACTAAGTAACTAGTCAAGTACTTTGAAAATTGTTGGTTTGCACAATCTCCTGCATATAAGTTCAAATGTTAAAATGTGTCACTACTTTCAATGATAGTCTAAAATACTTAGTATCTTTGAAAAAGGTGTTTGGTACAATAGCTAACAATCTTGTATGAACTATTATGTGCTTTGTGGGTTGATAACTTTGCTACTAATATATCATGTGAACTAACGGCTTAGCTTGCAGGTAAATAACACTTGGTTGTTATCATTTTTCATTCTTCACTATATATAGTGAAAATCGTTAGCCCCCTGTTGAAATATACCTATCCCTATGTTTATACATGTGATTTTGTTGTTTCCTAATCACATCTAATTAGGTTCATATGTCCCAAGTAAAATTAAAAAATTTGAACAAGTCTCGATACCCGAGAAAAGCCCTCTGTTAAGGATTTCATCCTGGCGGATCAGGCAGAACCAAATTTATGGTTTCGCCATTGCATTTTGCACCGCGGACCAGGCGAAACCAAAATTTAGGTTCCGCCCTTTATGTCTGAAGGTAAATCCGCCTGCAGAAAAATTTATTTTACTTTCGTCTTAATCCCTCATTCTAGATTATTCATCTTAGTTACTAGGATACCTTTTATTGTTGTTTACTCACATTAGGATCATGTCACCACACTTGCACCTATAGGATGAGCATCTCCCATCAAAAGTCAAAATTTCTCAAAAAATCACTCAAGTTACCTTTCTCCATAAAGGAAGGACCCCTATATTTGATTCCTTGCTATCCGTGGGTGCCTGACCACAATTGTTTTGTAATCATTACCCACAGTAACTGCATTCTTCCATCCTTAATTTACTCATCCTTCAACCATTAGCTTGACTTGTTTTGCGAATTGACAACTTCCTAACAAACCGGACTCATTAATTGCAAAGATAACATACAATATCAAAATCACAAGTCCAACTTATGACTATAGATATTGTCTTGCATCCACATATGTTGCCTCACTTGGTTAACATGAAAATAATGTGTCATCCTTCAAGACGATAAGGATTTACATCGAGTCATAACTTACACTTAAGTTATAGATGTATTATCAAGTCTTGCTATTCTTTAGTGCTATCCAATCTCAACAAAGTAGGATTGACAACTTAAGTATTTTGTTCAAAATATTCAAGTAAATTTGACTTACGATTGTAGTTGTTAAAAGTCATATCCGAAAAATCAAAGTATTTCAACAACATATGTTAAAACACTTATCCTAAACACTCTCCCAATCAATAGGAATAAAACAAATGTCAATAGGTCTTCATCCTGGAACATTTAGCACTTAAGATCACTTGTTATTTCACCATCATTTCATCACATCCACCTCTGTGATATATCTCAGCCCCTAAGCTTCACAAATATAACCAAAACTTCAAGAACTTCACCCACTAGTTGTACAAATCAATGGACCACAAGAATTAGTATCCATCCTTGTTATTTTCAACATCTATGAAACCTAGTACTCCCATAGCACAATATCACCACATCCTTCTTCAGACACACTAGAATACCTACCACCTAGATCAACCAATCCATCATCCTTACCATCATTTGAATCCGTTGAGTGCATTGCTCAAAAGGCCCTTTGTCCAACACTCGTACCAAATCAAATGAACGTTGAACAAACTCAACCATACTTTCACAACTTATCAGAGTATTAGTAATACTTTGTCGTTAAACTTCTTCATAAGTTTTGTTAAACCTTAAATCAATATTTTAACAATATATGTTAAAATACAATCTCAAAGCCAACCTCATATACCCCAAGCGACAATGACTCTTGAGGAATATACATAAGAAACTCGAGTGAATTCCTCTTGTCATCATCTAGTGAATATAATCTTGAGACCAGTTATATTTCGGATAGGACTATCCGATTCAAACACTTTGGCTTCATTTAGGAAAACATGATGCTTTGGAAAACATTATGCCTAAGAAATGATGCGTTAAGTTTTCATCTTGTTAAAAGGATAATGTATATCCTATGCATCATTCTCTCCTTGCAACATAAACGGTTGTGTTACAAGAGATTTCATTACACCTCATTAGCTAAAAGATCTTGAACAAACATCTACAAGTTCTATGAACTAGCATATCCAATTGATCTTGTCATACTTGTTTTCATAAGCATGATAACTTTATCTCATGGGATAATCTCATTTGTCGCAAGATACTATTTGTATCTATTTCCATTCAAGCGTACATCATAACCTAACCTCTCATCATCTAGCTTAAACCTTATGCACATCCAAGGTTAAAACTACACAACTCTAGAGCATACACAAGATCTATTGAAGTTCGTAACCTTACTTAAATTCTTGTTGAATAAAATTCCAAAAAGCTTTCTTGAGAACGTTTTTTTAATTTAACATATTCCATTGACACTCAAACACACCCACACTTTCCTGGAACATTTTAGAAGATGTAGAAAGTGTGTATCTATTTATTAGTTAGAACTTTGCTTAGTTGGCAACTTTAGTCCCTTTGGCACTTTAATAATTCATTCTTAGTACTAGAACAAGTTGGTTCTAGTGACAGTTTAAGGATTTGGCAAGAATAGTTCCTGCAGGCTAGAACAAGGTGGTTCTAGTACTAAAACAAGTTGGTTCTAGTTCTAGTTTGGTCATTTGGCAACTTAGGTCCCTCAAGTCCCTTTTCTCTCTACTTTGGCTACATTAACTTTATAATTGATTTAGTACCTGTCAACTTAAATCCCTTAAGTCCTTCTTTCTTATAAAAGTAACACATCAATCTTTCTATAATCTAATTACACTTTCTTTGACCATTAGTTTGACTATTGGGCCAAGTATTGGTAAACTATCATCTTTTATATACTTTAATAGGCAAAAATAGGAATTCCAATCTTTCTAACATGAGAATTACTACTGGAGAACCTATTGCACTAGAAACTCAATCTAACCTAACGGTAAAATTGCTTCCAGGAGAGAAGTTGGGTATCCCCCGTAAAAATGGTCATGTTTAGCCTTAATTGAGCACCGCTAGTAATAGTCTCATATTCATTCTCTAAATTGAAAAATCTTTATTCCTATACTTGCCTAAAGTAAGTATTAAAAGATATCTTGCCTCACCTTAGGAATATTAGTCAAACTAGTAGTAGATATGACTTCTCTTTCTTTAAGTTTATTAAAACCATTTGCATCACATATACATGTGTTGATTACATGTTCTGGTTTGATACGATTAATTGTCTTGACATTATCTTAGTATTTGATAACTATTTGGTTGATAGTCAAATGAGTAAACCTTGGCTAAGTTTTATCTTTATGATGCTTGTATGCCTATATGTTTCGTGCTACTAAATGTTAACTTGATTTGTATGATATTTTCATTTTTTCTTTATATGGTGTTTTGCAAGATTAACGTGTTACTTGTTAACTCATGATATTTCATTTTGATACATGATGTTTTTATATGATATATCTATATTTGAAAGCTCTTGTCTTTTGTTGGTTAAACCTTTTCGTAGAAAGGTCTAAATAATACAAGCTCCAAAATGTTACATTTTAAACATGGTTTGCATGAATTTTTTCGTCTTTGTTGAGGCAACATGACCAAGTTCTCTTTATGTTTTAATGATGACAAATAAATTATCGAAACACATAAAATAACAAACGTCAGCCAAAATTCCCCGAATCACAAGTCTGCTGCTGGCGCGCCACCGACGCGTCAACGCGTGGGGAACGTGCCAGGCGTCTGTGAAAATCGGGATGAATTTTGAAAGTCGGATTTCCCCTTACCCGACAAATGTGGATCTTTCAATTCAGGTATGAATATGATAAGTGTTTCATTAGGAACACTCGAAACGGGTTTTAGACTTAGAGGGATTTAAAATTGCAAGCTCTTGTTTTTGTCAAAAACCCAACTCAAATATTTTATCAAACGCCTCTAGCCAAGGATTTTCTAAACCTAGGGAGCTTATATATTTCACGTAACATCAAGTGAAAGTATTTATATGCTCATATCCCGTGCTTACGTCTTCTCTAATCATGTAACGGGTTTACTCCCTTATTGGTCGAACTAAGTCAAAGGTCACTTTGCGTAAACGCATCCTTTCCCGCATGGGATATGCTTTACAATCAAGGCAAAGCACTTAACTTGTTTGCACCAAGGTGTTAGTTGAATACGTCGAGTCGTGGAAAGTCACGAGTTATGAGATTATAGATTCTCGACGTTGAGTTACTTGAAATTATAAGTAACCTTTGATTTTTCTAAATCATCTTATTAAAACCATAATCATGTTTGTCAACTTCTTTCTTCCTTAATGACAACATGATTATCTTTTAAACACTTCTTTGATTATCCTTAATCACCACTTCAAATCTTCCCAAATCTTATCACCAACATTATCTTTTTATTCTCTTACACCCTTTGTACTTTCATGTACTATTTGTCTCCTACATTCCCACATCATATCTCCAAAATATTCTCTCCCAAAATTCTCTTCCAACCAATGAGAGGCCACTATAACTTCATTTTCTCCATACACATATAAACCTTTTCTACAAACCATAAACCTTCTTCAACACATTTTCTTCATTCTCACCACAAAGGGTATTCCTCAAAGTTTTCTCAACAAACTTCTTTTCATTCTCCCCTCATGTGGTATATCTCACAAATCTTCTCCAATACACTTCTTCCATTTTCACCACTTGGGGTACCTCACAAGCTTCTCCTACACACTTAGCCAACTTACATAATCCAATCCATATCTTATCTCTTACATAATCCCTTACACAATCCTCTATCCCTTACATAACACAACTCATTTCCAACTCATTGACAACTCAAACCTTATCTCTTCCTCCTCTCTAAATTCCACACATGGTGAATTATTTGAATTCTTAAGCATAGGCTCCAATCCATCACATCCAATCCAACTGATGAGGCGAAAAATGAACCATTTTTAGGGGGTCATTTAAGCCCAGAATTGAATTTATTTGATCAAATATTGCCCTAAATCGTTCCTTTTGTGATTTTAGGTACTTTGGGAGTGAATTCTGGAAAAGGAAGCATTTTGGACGTTTTTGGACCATAAAAGTGAAGAAAATGGCAAAGACTTAATTTTCCATGCTGAGAACAGTACTTGACGGCGTCAAGAGGAAAATTGTGACGGCGTCAGGAGTAAAATCCATGACGACCCAGAGAAAACCTGAAGGCGTCAAGAGAAGGGCGTCAAGAGTAAGTTTTGTGACGGCCTGCAAAAGGAGTACACGTGACGGCGTCAAACCCAGATCTAGGCAGTCCGAGAATTTATTTGGCGGCGAGATGACGGCGTCAGACATTTGTTCTTGACGCCGTCACCTCACAAAATCTATATATACTTTTCTATTTTTCATTCATAAGAGAGGAACTTGTGTGGAGAATACTAGGGTCGAACCTAATAAACCCAAGGTCGTTTGTAAAAGTATTTTCAAGGGTTTTTACCCCTTGAAACCTTTCATGTTCAATTAAGATAAGTCCTCTTTCAATTCATTCAATATGTCTATGTGTTGTTTGAATATATCTTATGCTTTTCTTGATTTCAACATGCTAGGCTAGATCTTTCATGTGTTTGCTTAGATGTAATGAAACATAGATGTTGATTATAGGTTGATTGCTTGTTTATAGTTGTAATGGATGAATGATTTCAATGTTAGGCTTAAGAAAACTGGCAGATCTCCATTGTGTAACATGCTTGAACGTCTTAAGAAACATGAACCGATGCGTACTAGGTTTTATTGGTTGTATTTAATGCATGAGCAAATTCTAGTGATCCCATGTTAGGAGCTTCTTAGCCGGCTTGACATAGGAGTGAAGTAGGCGCTTATAGGATTGGGGAAGTAAGTACGCCACCCCATGAATGGTATTAAGGAATACAATCCGTCATCTACGCAACTGTAACAAGTAATTAACATGTAAAAGATATCTAGGGAGTAGTGAAACCTAAGTAAACACAATTCTCCCATATATTGCTCACACCACTAGTTTAATTTAATTTATTTTCATTTTTAGTATTTTATTTTGATTGCATCTTAGTAATTGGGTTAGTTGACTAGCAACTAATTCCGCCCAACTCCTTCAAAACCGAGATTTTTACTTGCTTTTCATAAAATATAAAAATACAAAAAGAATCATCCCTCATCTCTAAACCTAGTCTTTAGGTTTTCTAATCCTAGCGACACTATTCCTAGCTGAACGATCAATCCCCCGGTACTTGTCACTATATTATACTACATCGATCAGGTACACTGCCTGGTGGGGGTTGTAAGCTTCTCGAGATCCCTCGAGAGGTAAAACCTGGTGCAATCCCTACGCATCAAGTTTTTGGCGCCGCAGCCCGAGGAATAGTTATTGTCTAGGTTAGAATTTCTTTTTATTATGTCTACTTGCTAGATTCCTTTCTAGTAAGATTTTATTTTTATTTTTAGGTTCTCTTTAGTCTATCTTTTCTTTGTGTCTTTGTTTGTAAAAACATTTCCATTGACTATTTCGTTAGCCATTATGGAGAACGCGAATCCACCATACTACCAATCACGAAATTCACCGACTCCAAATGACATCTTGATGTTTAAACAACATGAGGATGAACCTATCTATGATGCATGGGCTCATTTTAAATATTTACTCCGAAAAGTCCCTCATCATAATTTCGATCTGTGGTCCCAAATTGAATTATTTTACCATCGTGCCGACCACTATACCAAAATGGACATTGACCATGCCGCAGATGGGGACCTTTGGGGATTAAGTGTTAATGAAGCATGGGAAACCATAGAGAATTGTGCCATACTTGCCAAAAAAATGGACAATCCAACAAACGTTGTTACGGATCAATTGATAGCAAGTTTAAGGGAACAAGCAAGAAGATTGTTTGGGGATAAGCGGATAGATGAGATAACTGGGTGCATGACTCCTCCCGAACCAGTCAGGTTTTATCACACGAGCCAACCGCTTGTGAACGGCCAACCGTAACAAAGGCCCTGAGCAGGCCGGGAGGAAAAGCAATTATGAACGAGGAGTATAGAATATTCCTAGGTCGTTAAGTCCTAACGAGGTGTGAAATCTGTAATACAACGAATGTGTGTGAAGTTGAAATTAAATTTAAAAACAGGAATCTGACTGAGTAACACTAGAAATGTGAATAGTAAATAGCTCTTGTCGCAGCTATTTCAGTAAAAACGTACAATCAGAAACCCTAAAATGTAAAAGGATATACAAACGTACGTTTAGGTTTAAATAAACATAAACGTACAAAAACAAAGTGGGGAATTATAACAAAAGATGGATTTGCATGCCTTAACGGCTTAAATGCAAATTAAACAAACTTAAAATATTTATTTATTAATTACAAACTTATTTAAATATTAAGAAAACCTAAAAAAAATGAAAAGTAATAAAAATGTACGTTTAAATTAAATTAAACGTAAACGTACTAAAATAAAACTGAAAACTGATCAATACGAATCCCACAAATGTGAAATTTATATTTTTGTAATCCTAATAATAAAAGAAAATTAATTATGAATTAAAATAATTTTTACAAGTACTTATGTAATTACTATTAATTAAAAACTATTATTTAATATTTAATAATTACCTAAAAATAAGAAAAATCTAAAAAATGCTTAGAAAAATAAAATTAAAACTTAGAAAAGTTTAAAATAATTTAAAAGAAATTTTGAAACTAAAAATATATTTATTATACAATTATTCTATTTATTATTAATTATTTACTATTATCTAATTACTAATACTATTATTAAATTATTATAAATACTAAATGACTAAACAAAAATCTAAAACTTTTTACATAATTCTAAAATAAGTATAAGAAGCTAAGAAAAATATAAAAACTATATATTATTAATAAAAATAAGAAAACTTAATTAAAAACTATTATTACTTATTTAAACTAATTAAACTAAATTAATTATTATATATACTAAACCGATTTATAAAATTATAAAACTTTTTATAAATGTACTTAACCATCTCAGGAATCCATAAAAAATATAAAAAGTTTATAAAAATTATAAATAAGCTGTTTTAAAAATTACTTACTAATTATTTACTAAAACATATTTAAACTATTTTAATTATTATATATATTATATGAAGAGTAAAAAATGTGAAAAAATTATGGAAAGAAATTTACATAGTAAAGAAGCTGGGAAAAAATTATGAAGCTAACAGCTTATCCAGATAAGCTAGAATAAGCCAAACAGCTTCAATAAGCTATCTAGGCTACTACCACTATAAGTATCTATTGTATATGTATTCTAACGGAACTGGTGCCCAAAGCAAATGGAAGGGGTGTGGGGGTTATGCATGTATACTAGCGAGAGGTCTTAGGTTCGAATCCCACACCCAACATTTTTGCTTTTTATTTTATTTTTTTATTTTTCTTTTTGCAAAACTATATAATAAACTGAGATATGAAACTTTAAAGAAGACAACTTTTTCAAAAATTGGAAATAAGCTGTGTGAGAGCTTATTTCCTTATCAGATGGCCAAATAAGCTTAAACTTCTAAATAGAAGCTATCACTTAGCTTTAAAGTTTGGTTTTTGGTTTTTCTTTTTATGAAACTATATATATACTGATAATGTATAAGTATGATGAAAACAAAACTTATAAAACCTAATAATAAGCCATACGTGGGCTTATTACTCACTCAGTTGAGCTTTTGGGCTCACAGTGGAGTAATAAGCTTGAAATAAGCTTAGAAAAGCTATACAGTGGAAATAAAAGGTAAAAGTGTGTATGTACAAGTATAATGGGTATATATAAGCAAGAATAAGCACTGGATAGTGCTTATAAGCATGAGCTTATGGTTTAGACAGTCATGCCAAAGGCTTGACTTGGATTGAATTGAGGCTTGTAAAAGCCTAGTATAAGCTCCATACTTGAAACTAAAGTGAAAATATTATATATACAAGTAATATAAACAATTATGGACAAGCTAATGTACTGGGATCAGCAATAAGCTCAAATAAGCCAATAAGCTAATACCAATACACTGCAGTCCCAAACACCCCTGCAGTCAACTTTAAGGTTAAGATAAGCCTATTAAATAAGCTCACAATACCAAAGTAAGAGTTTGAGCAGCAAGCTGGGGTGGTTGGCTTTCCAAAAAGCCAAAGCTCAATCTGTGGGGTCCACAGATGAGCTTTTGAGGGGCTTATAAAATATGCCTTATTACACTGACTTCCAGTGCAATAAGAATAATGGGACAAACAAAAAGCTCTTTGCAGCCCTATTGAATAAGCTGCAAAGTTGGATTTAAGCACTGAACCATGTAGCCTGGTGGATAAGCTCCACTTGGAGCTAAATTTCACCAGCTGGTTCCAAGTATTAAGCTTTTTGCAAGCTTATGAAGTGGGGTGAGTATAGAAAAGTATACTGAGTGATCAGCATATTTTTCATTATGGTTATAAGTTAAAGCTACTTGCAGCCCTAGCATATGGGCTGCAAGGTGAAAATTAAGCACCAGATCAAAGAGTGGGGTAGATAAGCTTCACATAAAGCTAATCCACACAAGCTCTAGACCACTGATGAGCTTTTAAGGAGCTTGTGGAAATGGTGTAACTTCACTGATTGCTCAGTGAAGTGTTGTGAGTGGGCAAACAACAAGCTTAAGTTAACCTATATAATAAGCTAATAAGAGCTCACTCAGCATTGAGACATTTAGTTTGGTTGCTAGGCTTTGTGAAAAACCTAAGCTCACAAGCTCAAGCTTGGAGAGGAACTTTTTATGGGCTTATGAAAACTACTCACCTTCACTATTTGCTTCAGTGAAGGGAGTAAGGTGGAACAAAATAAGATGGGTGATAAGCTATCTAAATAAGCTACAAACTATCAAATAAGCATACACATAACAAACATGCCACTAGGGCATCACAAAGAAGCCAAGTGCACAAAGTGTTGTCAAGTTATGAGACTTATACAAGCTCATGAACTTGACAGACCACTAGTGACACAGGGCAAAAACTAGCATTTTTAAGCACTACTTTAAGCTATAAATAAGCTAAACTAAAAATTGACAAAAATCATACATAAATACAAGCAGCCAAACTAAAACATACTACAAGCACAAGTCCTAAAACTTAGTAATAAAAGCACAATGAAAATCACAATTTAATTCAAAAACAGGAAAACTAAAATTTGACTTTTTAAGTTTTATGATCAAGGTTGACTTTGATCAACTTTGATCTGAATTTAATGAACAAATAAGCTATATTAAGCTACAAGAACATGAAACTAACAAATATTATCAACTTTTAAACACATATTCAAGGTTTTAGGTTATGACAATCTCAAAATGCTCATAATGAGACAGTCAAGTGTCAATTTGACTATCTACCATGCTACACCCTTTGATTGAAGTCTTACTGAGTCATTTAGGTCACATAGGGCATACATCAAACAAGAACTATACCCTACACAGTCTTTAACACAGATGAACCATCATATCCAAACAACCCTTTAATGGAAATAAATTGAGCTTTTCATTACATAGGACTGTATAAACCTAATCCATCAAATCCAGAGGATCCAAGATGTCAAATTGGACCTTTTTCAGCATACACAAGTAGTCACACAAGTCTATACCTATGATTCTCAAAAATTATGAAAATGACAGTCAAAATGAATTTTTCAAGCACAATCAAATTCAAAACATATACAACCTATATTAAGCTACTTTATCATTAACTAACAACAATTAAACATGAAAGTATGGAAATTGAAACAGATAAGTAACTTAAGCAATAATATGCAAAAATTGTAAAAATGGCTTACAAGTGTACCAAGGCTGAGAACATGAAACCAAGTGACCATAACCTAATCCTATAGCCTCCCATGAGGCTCTAAACCAAAGGGCCATCAATAATTCACCCTGCTCCAAGCTTGTACACCATGATCATATAACTTTTGATTTTTCATTTATTTTCTAGAATTTTTTAGTATTTTTGATTTTAAAAGACTAAAGCTGAATTGAGGTTTCTAAAAGCTTTAAAGCTTTTGTCAGGAGCGTATATGACTTATGAGAGTCCAACAAACAACACTAATCAACAAGAAATTTAAATGACTTGAAATTTAAATGACAATAAAGTAAAAACTTGAAATTCAAAGATAACTTGAGATTTAAACTGAGAATGAGTCCATTACACTAATTTGAAGATTATTACACTATTGAAGACTGTAAATGACATGTAATTAAAGAAAGCAATAAGTTAAGTTACACTACGTGACTATGGCTATTCCAAAAGTGATTTTTCCTCTGCTCCATCTTCTCTTTTTATACCCTTTGAGTTTCTTGGTGACCACTCATAAATTCCCATCATGAATCTTGACCATTGGATGCATGTAATTGATCTCAGCCTTTGAATGCACTTTTGGCGCCAAAAGTCATTCTGATTGCTTGAGGCGGTTTGAGGGCAATTAATGCTTCTTGTATACTTGTATAGGTGGAGGGGACAAGATAGGGTGGCTTTTTAAGCTTGGAGGTCAAGTTGGAAGAAAAACAGGGGAGGTGGGATGGTTTGTAGGGAAAAAGTAGTGGAGAAGCATTTATGTGGGTGTGGAGTAGGTTTGTGAGGTGGAAGGGAGTATGTGGTGAGCTGAGGAAGACAGGTGGAGGAGGAGAGGTGGCAAAAACCACCTGGTTTTGGGTTTCAGGCTGGGGGTGAGGGTGGTGAACAGTGTTGGCAGGTTTGGGAGGTTTGACCAGGGTCAAACCCTGGTATAATATAAAAGGGTGGGCTGGTTTGTGTTTTGGGCCAAAGTGGTGGGCTTGTTTGGTTTGTTTTTATTATTAAGGGTCCGGATTGGTTTTAATAGTAGCAAAGCCCAAGGACTAAACTTGTAACTTGCTGAAACTTTAGGGACTGATCATGTAAGCTTTCCAAACTTTCCTCCAAGGATCAAACCTGCCAATTAATAATAACACAAGGACCAAAGTTGTATTTTTATATTTTAAAACTTATAAGGACCATTTGTGTAATTTTCTGAAAGTTGAAGGGTTAAACTGTAACATTCCCAAAAGTTTATCAAAATGTTCCAAATTATCATTCATGAATAGTTCAAGGGTAATATTTGTTAGATTTCACTTTTTTAATACCCAGGGACTAATTTTGCCAATTTTGAAACTTGAGGGGTAAAAGTTGCCATTTTGTGTAAACTTTTGTCCAGGGACTATTTGTGAATAAATTTGACTTCCCATGGACTTAAGTTGACTTTTATTCTATTTGAAACCTTCAGGGATTAGTTTTGACAATTTATGAAACTTGAGGGACTGAAACTGCCAATTATGCAAATTTTGTACGTTTTTCATCTGTTTTTGCATATTTTGCATTTGAAACATATAAAACACACTTCTAAGATATTTTAAGTATTTTGATGCATATTTGAGTATTTTTGGATGTTTTGGCAGCTCAGATTGGTATAAAATGATGAGTATTTAGACACTCATCAATCCCCCACACTAAACTATTGCTAGCCCTAACAATCTTTTGAAAAAAACTTAATGGATTTGAAAAACTCTTTACCAAAAGCCATCACTTCTTGAGTAGCCAGATGTAAGAACTGTGGCAAACCTGATAACCGTGTGATTTTGAGCAAACCACCAGCTGTCAACGGATTTGATTTGTCTTTACCAAAAGCCGTTTGCTTCTGGACTGGCCAACTCTTGATGGAATAGTCAATATCTTGGTGAGCTGATTACCAATTATGGTTTTTCCACTGCCTTTACCACAAGCCATAATCTTGCGGGCTAGCCAACTCATTCGCTTTTTAGGATATGGCGAGTTGAGGTACCATACAATTTTGGGCAAATTGCAAGCCATAAACGGGTTTAAGATATCTTTACCAAGAGCCGTTTGCTCCTGGATTAGCCAATCCTTATGTGTGTTAGACATGGTGGATTGATTATCATTTGTTGTGTTTAGTGTAAAATACTAACACCAAATGAAAAAATTTTAAATTTTGGCCATTTTTGGGGAAAAAGGGCATACAAGGGTATATAAGTGATCAAATTCGTCAGAATTTCCCCCCCACACTTAGAAATGAATATTGTCCTCAATATTCAAAGTCCCGGCTATTATGTCAAATCCTTGAACGTAAAAAGATAACATTTAAAGCTAAGTGGGGTAACACAACAATTATTTTATTTTTCTGTATTTACAATTTTCCATTTCATTTTCAAAATATATACAACATGTGGGGCATACCCCCACACTTAGGTGGTACACACGGGGTGAAAACCCATGTTTTATGCTACTGTTTTTGATTACCAAGTCGCTAGCTTGACTTGACCCCGAATTAAATTGTCCATGGGGAAATGGAGTGGGATTGCCACTCATAGATTGGTTGAGAAATTGGAGTGGGATTGCCACTCACAGAATTATAAATAGTAAGGTTAGGAGATTATTTTTGATTTTTAACTTTTATAAATGTTTTTGTATTTTTAGATTTTTATATATATGTACAAATAAATCCTAACAACCGCCCTTCGAAAGGGAATCTGGGTCTGACAGAGCTCAGTAACTGTAAACAGCCAACAACCAAATGTTGTAACTGAGGGACTAATCAAACTGGGCAAGTTGTGTGCAAAGGAAAAATGTTTTTGTATTTTATATTGTTTATGAAATGAAATATGATATAGTATATGTAATCACTACCTCCCAGGCTAGTGTCAAGTTTACCACGCTAGCTAATCACTTGTGAATGATTAACTGTAATAAATATGCCCTGACAGCCCCGGAGTTGAATGATAAAGTATAATATACATACAAGGATAGATATTTGAATAACACATAAATTCGTTATACGCAGCACAGCCTCCCCGGCAGCGGCGCCAAATTTTGACTCCTCCTGAACCAGTCAGGTTTTATCACACGAGCCAACCGCTTGTGAACGGTCAACCGTAACAAAGGCCCTGAGCAGGCCGGGAGGAAAAGCAATTATGAACGAGGAGTATAGAATATTCCTAGGTCGTTAAGTCCCAACGAGGTGTGAAATCTGTGATACAACGAATGTGTGTGAAGTTGAAATTAAATATAAAAACAGGAATATGACTGACTAACACTAGAAATGTGAATAGTAAATAGCTCTTGTCACAGCTATTTCAGTAAAAACGTACAATCAGAAACTCTAAAATGTAAAAGGATATACAAACATACGTTTAGGTTTAAATAAACATAAACGTACAAAAACAAAGTGGGGAATTATAACAAAAGATGGATTTGCATGCCTTAACGGCTTAAATGCAAATTAAACAAACTTAAAATATTTATTTATTAATTACAAACTTATTTAAATATTAAGAAAACCTAAAAAAAATGAAAAGTAATAAAAATGTACGTTTAAATTAAATTAAACGTAAACGTACTAAAATAAAACTGAAAACTGATCAATACAAATCCCACAAATGTGAAATTTATATTTTTGTAATCCTAATAATAAAAGAAAATTAATTATGAATTAAAATAATTTTTACAAGTACTTATGTAATTACTATTAATTAAAAACTATTATTTAATATTTAATAATTACCTAAAAATAAGAAAAATCTAAAAAATGCTTAGAAAAATAAAATTAAAACTTAGAAAAGTTTAAAATAATTTAAAAGAAATTTTGAAACTAAAAATATATTTATTATACAATTATTCTATTTATTATTAATTATTTACTATTATCTAATTACTAATACTATTATTAAATTATTATAAATACTAAATGACTAAACAAAAATATAAAACTTTTTACATAATTCTAAAATAAGTATAAGAAGCTAAGAAAAATATAAAAACTATATATTATTAATAAAAATAAGAAAACTTAATTAAAAACTATTATTACTTATTTAAACTAATTAAACTAAATTAATTATTATATATACTAAACTGATTTATAAAATTATAAAACTTTTTATAAATGTACTTAACCATCTCAGGAATCCATAAAAAATATAAAAAGTTTATAAAAATTATAAATAAGCTGTTTTAAAAATTACTTACTAATTATTTACTAAAACATATTTAAACTATTTTAATTATTATATATATTATATGAACAGTAAAAAATGTGAAAAAAATATGGAAAGTAATTTACATAGTAAAGAAGCTGGGAAAAAATTATGAAGCTAACAGCTTATCCAGATAAGCTGGAATAAGCCAAACAGCTTCAATAAGCTATCTAGGCTACTACCACTATAAGTATCTATTGTATATGTATTCCAACGGAACTGGTGCCCCAGAGCAGATGGAAGGGGTGTGGGGGTTATGCATGTATACTAGCGAGAGGTCTCAGGTTCGAATCCCACACCCAACATTTTTGCTTTTTATTTTATTTTTTTATTTTTCTTTTTGCAAAACTATATAATAAACTGAGATATGAAACTTTAAAGAAGACAACTTTTTCAAAAATTAGAAATAAGCTGTGTGAGAGCTTATTTCCTTATCAGATGGCCAAATAAGCTTAAACTTCTAAATAGAAGCTATCACTTAGCTTTAAAGTTTGGTTTTTGGTTTTTCTTTTTATGAAACTATATATATACTGATAATGTATAAGTATGATGAAAACAAAACTTATAAAACCTAATAATAAGCCATACGTGGGCTTATTACTCACTCAGTTGAGCTTTTGGGCTCACAGTGGAGTAATAAGCTTGAAATAAGCTTAGAAAAGCTATACAGTGGAAATAAAAGGTAAAAGTGTGTATGTACAAGTATAATGGGTATATATAAGCAAGAATAAGCACTGGATAGTGCTTATAAGCATGAGCTTATGGTTTAGACAGTCAAGCCAAAGGCTTGACTTGGATTGAATTGAGGCTTGTAAAAGCCTAGTATAAGCTCCATACTTGAAACTAAAGTGAAAATATTATATATACAAGTAATATAAACAATTATGGACAAGCTAATGTACTGGGATCAGCCAATAAGCTCAAATAAGCCAATAAGCTAATACCAATACACTGCAGTCCCAAACACCCCTGCAGTCAACTTTAAGGTTAAGATAAGCCTATTAAATAAGCTCACAATACCAAAGTAAGAGTTTGAGCAGCAAGCTGGGGTGGTTGGCTTTCCAAAAAGCCAAAGCTCAATCTGTGGGGTCCACAGATGAGCTTTTGAGGGGCTTATGAAATATGCCTTATTACACTGACTTCCAGTGCAATAAGAATAATGGGACAAACAAAAAGCTCTTTGCAGCCCTATTGAATAAGCTGCAAAGTTGGATTTAAGCACTGAACCTTGTAGCCTGGTGGATAAGCTCCACTTGGAGCTAAATTTCACCAGCTGGTTCCAAGTATTAAGCTTTTTGCATGCTTATGAAGTGGGGTGAGTATAGAAAAGTATACTGAGTGATCAGCATACTTTTCATTATGGTTATAAGTTAAAGCTACTTGCAGCCCTAGCATATGGGCTGCAAGGTGAAAATTAAGCACAAGATCAAAGAGTGGGGTAGATAAGCTTCACATAAAGCTAATCCACACAAGCTCTAGACCACTGATGAGCTTTTAAGGAGCTTGTGGAAATGGTGTAACTTCACTGATTGCTCAGTGAAGTGTTGTGAGTGGGCAAACAACAAGCTTAAGTTAACCTATATAATAAGCTAATAAGAGCTCACTCAGCATTGAGACATTTAGTTTGGTTGCTAGGCTTTGTGAAAAACCTAAGCTCACAAGCTCAAGCTTGGAGAGGAACTTTTTATGGGCTTATGAAAACTACTCACCTTCACTGTTTGCTTCAGTGAAGGGAGTAAGGTGGAACAAAATATGGTAGGTGATAAGCTATCTAAATAAGCTACAAACTATCAAATAAGCATACACATAACAAACATGCCACTAGGGCATCACAAAGAAGCCAAGTGCACAAAGTGTTGTCAAGTTATGAGACTTATACAAGCTCATGAACTTGACAGACCACTAGTGACACAGGGCAAAAACTAGCATTTTTAAGCACTACTTTAAGCTATAAATAAGCTAAACTAAAAATTGACAAAAACCATACATAAATACAAGCAGCCAAACTAAAACATACTACAAGCACAAGTCCTAAAACTTAGTAATAAAAGCACAATGAAAATCACAATTTAATTCAAAAACAGGAAAACTAAAATTTGACTTTTTAAGTTTTATGATCAAGGTTGACTTTGATCAACTTTGATCTGAATTTAATGAACAAATAAGCTATATTAAGCTACAAGAACATGAAACTAACAAATATTATCAACTTTTAAACACATATGCAAGGTTTTAGGTTATGACAATCTCAAAATGCTCATAATGAGACAGTCAAGTGTCAATTTGACTATCTACCATGCTACACCCTTTGATTGAAGCCTTATTGAGTCATTTAGGTCACATAGGGCATACATCAAACAAGAACTATACCCTACACAGTCTTTAACACAGATGAACCATCATATCCAAACAACCCTTTAATGGAAATAAATTGAGCTTTTCATTACATAGGACTGTATAAACCTAATCCATCAAATCCAGAGGATCCAAGATGTCAAATTGGACCTTTTTCAGCATACACAAGTAGTCACACAAGTCTATACCTACGATTCTCAAAAATTATGAAAATGACAGTCAAAATGGATTTTTCAAGCACAATCAAATTCAAAACATATACAACCTATATTAAGCTACTTTATCATTAACTAACAACAATTAAACATGAAAGTATGGAAATTGAAACAGATAAGTAACTTAAGCAATAATATGCAAAAATTGTAAAAATGGCTTACAAGTGTACCAAGGCTGAGAACATGAAACCAAGTGACCATAACTTAATCCTATAGCCTCCCATGAGGCTCTAAACCAAAGGGCCATCAATAATTCACCCTGATCCAAGCTTGTACACCATGATCATATAACTTTTGATTTTTCATTTATTTTCTAGAATTTTTTAGTATTTTTGATTTTAAAAGACTAAAGCTGAATTGAGGTTTCTAAAAGCTTTAAAGCTTTTGTCAGGAGCTTATATGACTTATGAGAGTCCAACAAACAACACTAATCAACAAGAAATTTAAATGACTTGAAATTTAAATGACAATAAAGTAAAAACTTGAAATTCAAAGATAACTTAAGATTTAAACTGAGAATGAGTTCCATTACACTAATTTGAGGATCATTACACTATTGAAGACTGTAAATGACATGTAATTAAAGAAACCAATAAGTTAAGTTACACTACGTGACTATGGTTATTCCAAAAGTGATTTTTCCTCTGCTCCATCTTCTCTTTTTATACCCTTTGAGTTTCTTGGTAACCACTCATAAATTCCCATCATCAATCTTGACCATTGGATGCATGTAATTGATCTCAGCCTTTGAATGCACTTTTGGCGCCAAAAGTCATTCTGATTGCTTGAGGCGGTTTGAGGGCAATTAATGCTTCTTGTATACTTGTATAGGTGGAGGGGACAAGATAGGGTGGCTTTTTAAGCTTGGAGGTCAAGTTGGAAGAAAAACAGGGGAGGTGGGATGGTTTGTAGGGAAAAAGTAGCGGAGAAGCATTTATGTGGGTGTGGAGTAGGTTTGTGAGGTGGAAGGGAGTATGTGGTGAGCTGGGGAAGACAGGTGGAGGAGGAGAGGTGGCAAAAACCACCTGGTTTTGGGTTTCAGGCTGGGGGTGAGGGTGGTGAACAGTGTTGGCGGGTTTGGGAGGTTTGACCAGGGTCAAACCCTGGTATAATATAAAAGGGTGGGCTGGTTTGTGTTTTGGGCCAAAGTGGTGGGCTTGTTTGGTTTGTTTTTATTATTAAGGGTCCGGATTGGTTTTAATAGTAGCAAAGCCCAAGGACTAAACTTGTAACTTGCTGAAACTTTAGGGACTGATCATGTAAGCTTTCCAAACTTTCCTCCAAGGATCAAACCTGCCAATTAATAATAACACAAGGACCAAAGTTGTATTTTTATATTTTAAAACTTATAAGGACCATTTGTGTAATTTTCTGAAAGTTGAAGGGTTAAACTATAACATTCCTAAAAGTTTATCAAAATGTTCCAAATTATCGTTCATGAATAGTTCAAGGGTAATATTTGTTAGATTTCACTTTTTTAATACCCAGGGACTAATTTTGCCAATTTTGAAACTTGAGGGGTAAAAGTTGCCATTTTGTGTAAACTTTTGTCCAGGGACTATTTGTGAATAAATTTGACTTCCCATGGACTTAAGTTGACTTTTATTCTATTTGAAACCTTCAGGGTCTAGTTTTGACAATTTATGAAACTTGAGGGACTGAAACTGCCAATTATGCAAATTTTGTACGTTTTTCATCTGTTTTTGCATATTTTGCATTTGAAACATATAAAACACACTTCTAAGATATTTTAAGTATTTTTATGCATATTTGAGTGTTTTTGGATGTTTTGGCAGCTTAGATTGGTATAAAATGATGAGTATTTAGACACTCATTAGTGCACGGAGTGGTTTGATTTCACCGCAATACAAGCTGAGCACATAGGTGACCTTGATGTGATGGAGAATGTAGCCGAACATGATCACATTGATCAAAAACACCTAGGTTTTATGATCGATGATGATGAATCTCAAGAAACAGATGATGAATCTTTTGGGCAATTTGTATATAGCAGTCAGAATATTGAGGATGATCCTTATGATTCGGACATAGAAGTTGAGATGCCTAGGGAAGCACTTGAGATACTTGGAAAAATGTTAGGGTTAGATTATAATAAAACACATGTTGAGGATATAGGTGATTTTGACACAAGGAATGATGAAGTAAATAACATGAACCCACAAAGTACCCAACAAGTCCTACCAACATTTGAGGCACACATACCACCCGTGACTTACCCGGAAGAAGTAGAAGAGACTATAGGAACCCCAATTGAGGTAGAACCCTGGATCAAGCACAACTAGAGAATATAGGTTTTAACACTTGTAGTGATGACCTTTCTTTTAGTTCTAAGGAAGTTCCTAGTTTTGATGAACCGGAGCCTCAACCAAAGCCGTTACTTAATCTTCTATCTTTAGATGTGAATTTAGGAATTGAAAAAGGTCCCGATCCACCCATCAAACCATACAGTCCGGGTAGTCTTGGGATAAAGGTAGTAGACTCTAAGCCTTGTAGAGAGGAAGCTGACATAGGAGTGAACAATGACCTTACATGCTTACATCACCCATTTATGATTGATCACAAAACACATTATGGGTTTAAACCGGGTTTATTAGGTCAAGATGGATCCCCAACTAGTAATCTCTTGATGTTGATTGAAAATGATCCCTTTATAGGAGAAAATCTTAATCCACCCATTAACCCGATTGAATTTGTTAAGGTTATGATGATAGGAGCACACCCCTTTGAGCATATAATTCATCCACCACTCTTACCTCACGTGGCATATTTTCACCCTAAGGGTGTGTATCGCTACTTCCACCCGTACTTAATCCTAAGTGTAGGGAAAACCTCCCCTATTTCCGTTAAATAAGGGTAGAGTCAGGCTCGTGACTCGAACAAAAACAAGCGCTTCTTAGGAGGCAACCTATGTTTTGTGTGATTTTTATTTTGTTTGATTGTTATTTGCTTCTGTATGCATGCTTTATTTTTATTGTTGGTAGATCATGTTTCAAAACTAAAATAGTGAAAATACTTTACTTTGTTGTTTGGCCTAGTCTTAACTTCATCCAAAGGTATTTCGCAAAAGATAAGTGTAAGGGACAACCCCAAATATGTTTTTAAGAAAAAAAAAATTGATCATGATTCTCCACAATATTAAGTGAACATATATATTCGTATTTGTTAGAGTCAAATGCTTGTATCGAGTCATAATGATGTCTTGCAGGATTTTCCAGGAAGTAGAACGAAGTTTTTCCAGAAATTTTCCGAAAACTTAACATAAGAATTTTTGCAGATCACTTCTGACGGCATCACGAGTTTACTCTTGACTGCGTCACGTGTAAAATTTTGGAAATTTTACCAGTTTTGTTTTTCTAACGGAGTCTTAGAGTTTTTGTTGAATCATTAGTTTTATAATCTCCAGGAAATCTGCAAACATCATTCCACAAGCATTATATCTTATTTTGTTTTCTAGGATTTGTTAGGATATATAGATTGCCGCCGTTTTTATGCGAGGTTGCCTTGTCTGTTTTCTCAGGTTTTACAGGTTATGTATGACAAGAAGATGATTTATATTCTGGAAGGGAAGCTTTGATTGTTCATTTTCTTGGAGGAAGATCTAACCTGGCCACCTTATTATCCATACCGAGCGAATCAGGGGAGTATTTGATTTCATTCTTTTTACTTATTTCACTTTTACATTCTTTACTTGAACATTGGGGACAATGTTCATCCTAAGTGTAAGGGGAGGATAAAATGATGATACCTTACAGATACACTTTCGCTTGAGTTTGTTTGTTTGATGGTAGATGTGTAATAAAACTATGAGAAATACTTGTTAGTGTAATTTTAGCGCCAAATTTAAATTTTTTTACAACATTTAGGAGTGAAACTTTAGCCATAGCATGCGTCTCATGGATAGGAGATTGTATGACTAGCACAAAACCGTATCATTCAGAAAAATTTTCCACCCAAATATGTGAGGTTCGCCTTTAGATTTGATAGGAAAAGCATTTACTATTAGTGCTTATGAGTGTACCGGTATCATTTAGATTCTAGAACTTGCGTTAGTGATGCATCCTGAGACCGCTAGTGAGACTACATTCGTGTAGTAGGATTTACTACATGATAAGAGGCATTAGGATCACCCTTGTGTTAAACCCGTATCATAATTACTTGACCATTTATGTCATATTACTTGGCTAGTTAAGTCAATTAATTTTCCCACACCTTAGCGTTGTACTCATTTTTAGTACACGAAACCCCTAGTACACCCCTCCGAGCCTATCTTTTCGTTTCTAACTTTAAGCATCTTACTTAGAGGAAGAATTTGTTACACCCCACTTAAATGTACACCCAAATCGCCTTAGCCTTCCGTGTATGCACTCATCTTTAGTGCATTATTGTTATTTGTTAAACCCTAAGTTAATTATCTAATTGATTACATGGTTGCTAAGTCGAGTCATATCCTTGTACATATTGTTTTGGGACGATTGGGACGATTGGGTAGCACTTATGTTATGGAGTAATGGGGAAGAAAATCATATATTACCCCCGTATGTGCGTTAATCTTAAAAGTACTCCAAGTGTTTTGATTATCTTAATTCGAGTCATTAGATTAGTTTACTGTAAAGTATGTAAAAATTCAAGTGTAAGGGGAATTTTAATTCCATATGATGTATTATTTTGGATGGTAGAGTAAGAGTGTATGCAAAAAAAAAAAAAAAAAAAAAAAAAAAAAAAAAAAAAAAAATCGGAAAAATTAAGAAAAAGAAAAAAAATAGAAAAAAAAATAAAAAAAAAAACATACGGACTACCATCCCTTTTCATTCTATGTTCATTTTATGTTTTTTGTTATTTTTGATTTATTAGCTTAAGTCGAGTCTAGTCTTGGCTTAGCAACACCATATTGTACATGTAATTAACCAAGATTATTAACTCGCCACCAGTAAAGACTGCCTATATCCAACAAAACCGTGTATTCCATATCCCTACACCTAACGTTACAACCCTTTAAAAGACCTCTTTGATAGTTTATCCTAGGTGCTTATGTCATGTGGTGGAAGTTTGATCCTTTCCCAAGCCTATGGTAATCTATTTTGCTATGACAGGTAGTGAGAGATGTTTTCCATTTCCATATTGTGATATTACTTTATTACACCCGAGAGATGTGAGTATCTAAACACTATTTGTCAGGTGCTAGTATATGACCTCCGTGCTTGTCTTTGGTCTTTAGTGGAACGATTATTTGTTGTAATTACTTTTATATTAGTGTTAAATGACCCCTAACTTGTATTTTGACTAGAATAAAAGCGCATTTGCTTGAGGACAAGCAAATCTCAAGTGTAAGAGTATATGATGAGGCGAAAAATGAACCGTTTTTAGGGGGTCATTTAAGCCCGGAATTGAATTTATTTGATCAAATATTGCCCTAAATCGTTCATTTTGTGATTTTAGGTACTTTGGGAGTGAATTCTGGAAAAGGAAGCATTTTGAACATTTTTGGAGTATAAAAGTGAAGAAAACGGCAAAGACTTAATTTTCCATGCTGAGAACAGTACCTGACGGCGTCAAGAGGAAAATTGTGAGCGTCAGGAGTAAAATCCATGACGACCCAGAGAAAACCTGAAGGTGTCAAGAGAAGGGCGTCAAGAGTAATTTTTGTGACGACCTGCAAAAGGAGTACACGTGACGGCGTCAAACCCAGATCTAGGCAGTCCGAGAATTTATTTAGCGGCGAGATGACGGCGTCAGACATTTGTTCTTGACGCCGTCACCTCACAAAATCTATATATACTTTTCTATTTTTCATTCATAAGAGAGGAACTTGTGTGGAGAATACTAGGGTCGAACCTAATAAACCCTAGGTCGTTTGTAACAGTATTTTCAAGGGTTTTTACCCCTTGAAACGTTTCATGTTCAATTAAGATAAGTCCTCTTTCAATTCATTCAATATGTCTATGTGTTGTTTGAATATATCTTATGCTTGTCTTGATTTCAACATGCTAGGCTAGATCTTTCATGTGTTTGCTTAGATGTAATGAAACCTAGATGTTGATTATAGGTTGATTGCTTGTTTATAGTTGTAATGGATGAATGATTTCAATGTTAGGCTTAAGAAAACTGGCAGATCTCCATTGTGTAACATGCTTGAACGTCTTAAGAAACATGAACCGATGTGTACTAGGTTTTATTGGTTGTATTTAATGCATGAGCAAATTCTAGTGATCCCATGTTAGGAGCTTCTTAGCCGGCTCGACATAGGAGTGAAGTAGGCGCTTATAGGATTGGGGAAGTAAGTACGCCACCCCATGAATGGTATTAAGGAATACAATCCGTCATCCATACAACTATAACAGGTAATTAACCTGTAAAAAATATCTAGGGAGTAGTGAAACCTAAGTAAACAGAATTCTCCCATATATTGCTCACACCACTAGTTTAATTTAGTTTATTTTCATTTCTAGTATTTTATTTTGATTGCATCTTAGTAATTGGGTTAGTTGACTAGCAACTAATTCCGCCCAACTCCTTCAAAACCGAGATTTTTACTTGCTTTTCATAAAATATAAAAATACAAAAATAATCATCCCTCATCTCTAGACCTAGTCTTTAGGTTTTCTAATCCTAGCGACACTATTCCTAGCAGAACGATCAATCCCCCGGTACTTGTCACTATACTATACTGCATCGATCAGGTACACTGCCTGGTGGGGGTTGTAAGCTTCTCGAGATCCCTCGAGAGGTAAAGCCTGGTGCAATCCCTATGCATCACCAACTCACCACAATCTCACCCATATCTTCATCTCTTACACAATATTCTTTTCTTACACAATTTCTTACATCCCTTACATGTCAACTCACATACAACTCATACCTTATCTCTTCCTCACCAATTCCATCACATGCCAAATAATTTGAATTCCTAAATAGGCTCCCTTTGATCCTAGCCATCCATTTCAAACAAACTCATCTCAACCCTCCATCTCATCTTTCTCTCCAAGGATGGTATATTCTCTTGGGTATTCCTTTCTAACCTAACCATGGTTACTCTTTACTCAACCATGGTTAGTCTCTTAACCCTCACCCTTTCTCACCAAGGAAAGAATATCCCTTTAGCATATTCTTTATTCTCTCCTATCCCATCCATGCCAACTCACCTAAATTCATCCCAACCATTCATTCTCTTACAACACATCTCAACCATCCATTTCCCCTTCCTCTCCAAGAAATGGAATATTCCATAGCATATCCTTTCTTTAATCTAACCATGGTTTTCTCTCTACACATTTCTAACCTAACCATGGTTACCTCATAACTCAACCTCACTCTCTCACTCATCCCAATATCCACACTTCCTTTCCAAGCAAAGGAATATATCATGGCATATTCTTTTTTCTCTTTTTTATGCCATGTGAGGAATACCCAAACTACCCCTATTCAATTATCCCTTCTCTCTCTCTCTCACTTTGATAATTGGCTTTTACTTAAACACTTCACAAATGATTTTTACAAAATGGCTATTAGAATTGGTTGTCCTTGAGTATGAATAATGTCAAGGTTAATGTGTGAAGTACAATTGGGGGTTTAGCAATGTTAGGTATTTAAAAGGACCAACACCCAACACTTGGGAAAAATGTACAGTGGTCCTGGCGCGCTCCCCACGCGTTGACGCGTGGGTGACGCGCCAGCTACTGTAAATTATTCTCAAGTTTGGGTCTTGGCATATAAATACCCCACCTTGGCTCTTGTATTCCTCACCCCTTGAAAAACATTCTTTCTCTCTAATATCTTTCTCTAATCTCTTTCTCTCTACCCTCTAAGTCTACTACACATCTTGTGTTCCTAATCTTTCTCTCTTATCATCATTGAAAGAACACATATTCTTGCAAGGGAAGAATCACAAGAACCTAATCCACTCTTGTGATTGTGTCAAGGGTCTTCTTCTCTATACCCTTTCTATCAGAATCGAGTCACTAGGTTAGGTTAGGGCTTGGTTCAAAGAAACTTATATTCATTCAAATTGGTTGTATGGGAAGTCTTGTGTCTTGGTGACCAAGCCTAGATCATTGGGGATCTTGTTGGGGTTTGATACTTCCGGTGGGAATTTTTGGTTGGTAGTTGTCTTGGTGACCCATAGTATTAGTCGAATCATGAGATTCTTTAGGGTGGTTTCCAAGGTGTGGAATACCGTGGGAGTAACTCCTTCTTTGTGAGCATCGATATTGGTGAATATCGGTGGAGTGAATTATAACGGTTTTTAGTCTACCGAAAGGATTATCTACTGGAATAGTATCGGTGTCGTGGATTTGCAACTGGACGTACGAATGGTATAAATCCCCCATCCTGAACCAGTATATATCGTGGTGTCTCTCTTTACTCGCTTTATATACTTTGGTTGTGTTTGTGGTTGTTTGGATTGATTATACAACCACTTGGTTTTCTTTGAGGCTTAAAGTTTTTAAACGTCATAAAAGCCGAAGAAACCGTATTCACCCCCCTACGGTTCTACAATTGGTATCAGAGCGGAATACTCAAGTTTTTGAGTGTTAAAGCCTTCCCAAGAAGTCGTTTTAAGTCAAAAACTTCTTTTCCAAAAATCTAAAATCCTAACTAATATTTTTGGTAATGTAGAGTATAGATCCATGACTCAAGAGAACTATGTTGAGGGGTGTTCTATGCAAAGACCGGGATGGGTTTTGTTTTTGGAAAACCCAATTTGAGACCTATGTGAGGTCCAAAGATCTTGACTTATGGGAGGTTATTCAAAATAGAGACTTTGTCTTCATGATGACTGATCCGGAAACCAAGTTGATGGTTGAAAAGCCCAAGTCGGATCTAAAAGATGATGAAAGAAGGAAGCTTGGCAAGAATGATGAAGCCAAAATGTTGATCTACAATGCTCTACCTCGAAGGGAGTTTGAGAGAGTCCACATTTGCAAGACCGCCAAGGAGATTTGGCGCACACTCATCATCACCCATCAAGGGAACCCACAAGTCAAAGATTGCAAGATCGACTTGCTCATCCAACAATATGAGAAGTTTTCGATCTCGGATGAAGAAACCATTGACAATGGTTACACGTGGTTTAATGCTATTATCACAAGCCTCACGGCTCTAGATCCTATCTTTAACAATAAGAACCATGTGAGAAAGTTTCTTCGAGCTCTCCCGGTGAAGTGGAAGCCAAAGGTGACGGCTATTGAAGAAGCCAAAAACTTAGTGGAACATCCTCTTGACGAGCTTATCGGCAACCTCAAAGTGTATGAAATGATTTTAGAAAATGACAAGGTCATTTCTAAAGAAAAGAAGAAAGAGGTTAAGTCACTAGCCCTTAAAGCTAAAGTCACTAGGTAACAAACTAGTGATGATAGTGATGAAGTGTTGGGATATAAAATATCAAAGTACTTCTAGATGTCAAAGTACTGCTGCATGAAGAATAAAGTCAAAGTACTACTGAAGGAAAAAGTCAAAGTACTGCTGTTACTGAAGAATGTTTAAAGTACTTCGAAGGAAACAAGGACTAATGTGCAATATAAGTTAAGGATTAATGCGTAATATTGAACGAATATTCTAGAATTAGTTAGGGATAATAACTTGTCGTTCAAGGATTATATGTTGTAAACCGACTTAAGGTTAGCCTTAAGGGGTATTAGTCGATACAAGTTTTAGATAGAAGTTTTCATAAGTTTTAGAGTCGATCAAAGTTGATAAATAGTTAGGGATTGTTAGTGAATCTGTGTAACAAAGCAGGTTCAAAGTTTGGTTAATATAAAAGTTCTTCTTAAGCTTTGTGTTAGTAGATTCCGCATACTTTACAAGGTTAAACAGTTTTCAATATTAATAGTGTTGAGTTTACTCAATATTGTTAAATCTTTACAAGCTACAAAGTAGTTTGGTCAGAGTATATCGATCCAACAAGTGGTATCAGAGCTTGTGTTGGAAACTCTGATTAAGAAGACAAACCTTTAAACCTTTAAACCGATTTCACTACAAACCCTTCAAGATGTCGACTGAAGCTGCACCTGCTCCCTCAATCACTGCTGTTAGAATCCCTATTGTTAAGAAGGGAGAATATAACTTATGGGCCATGAAGATAAGGCAGTACATTGCCATCACAGACCATGCACTGTGGGATGTGATTGTCAATGGTAACATGCAAATTGATGAACCAGTAGAGGTACCTGGACAACCAACACCACCTAAAATTACTGTACCTGCTGCTACCAAAAGAAATCAAGACAAAGCTCTCAACATACTGCTTTCTGCTATTCCTGATGGTCACTTATTAAAGTTTCATGATGCCAAGGATGCCAAACAACTATGGGCTGCAATAAAGAAGAAGTTTGGAGGTAATGATGCTTCCAAGAAGATGCATAGGAATTTGCTGAAGCAACAATTTGAAACTTTCACTGTTGGTGAAAGAGAAGGTATTGATTCTGCTTATGAAAGATTTCAACATCTTCTAAGTATGCTAGAACTATATGATGCTGAGGCATCAGTTGAAGATGCTAATTTAAAGTTCCTGAGAAGTTTGCCATCAGCATGGCATGTAGTTGCTACTATGATCAGAGGACAACTAGGGCTGGATACTATGGACTTTGATGATCTCTACAACAATCTGAAGGTGTATGAGCATGAGATGAATGGTACTACAGGTTCAAGCATACATCAGCAACCCCAAAACATTGCTTTTGTCTCTTCTGAAAAAGGAAGCAGTACTTCTAACAAAGGTACTGCTTATCCTGTTCAAAGTACTGTGACTGAAACACAGGTTCCATGTACAACAATGGTCACCACCAATTCATCACAATCACTTACCCCCACCTCAGATGAAGTTCTATGTTCATTCTTTGCTCAACAAGTATCTTTACCTGTCACCTATCAAGAAGATGTATTGCAAATAGATGATGATGCTTTGGAAGAAATTGATATCAGATGGAAAGTTGCCATGCTCCCTGCAAGGATTAAGAAGTATGTGAATAAGACAGGAAAAGGCATCAATTTCAGAGCTAAACAGGGAATAACATTTGATAAGTCCAAGATTGAGTGCTTCAACTGTCTAAGGACTGGTCACTTTGCAAGGGAATGCAAATTTGCAAAGTTTCAAGCAAACAAGATGATTGAACCACCCAAGCCTGAGAGAAAAGAGATTCCAATTACTGAACCAAAACCAAAAGCTTTGGTTGCTCAAGAGAATCTGTCAGAGATTGATTGGTCCAATGAGTTTGATGATGAACCAGTAACCTATTCAATGGTTGCATTGGAAGACTGGAGCACAGCATTTGATGAAGAGCCTGGATATGCTGCTTTGGAGTCAAGAGATAGTCTAGGAAGCTTTGATTGGAGCATGGAGTTTGAAGAAGCACTTGTTCAGCTTGCTATGGTAGCTGCTTCACCAAGTTCATCCACTAACTCTGAGGTATGCTCTAAGATCAATGATATGTATCAAAAGTTACTTAGTGAATATGTAGTTGAAAGAGATAAATTTCAAAAGGCTAGGGCTGAGATAACTGGTTATCAATTGACTTTAGAGTCAATGGAGGCCAAAATCATTACACATGAAAACAATGAAGTAGCATGGCTTGAAACATATAAACAACAGGATTACCTAGTTAAGTTAAGTGAATAGAAACTAGGTTGTAAGGTGTCTGAACTAGAGAAAGTGACTGCTGAAAGGGATAAGTTGTTAGAAAAACTTGCTGTGTGGAATGAGGCAGGTGTGTCCCATGTTCAATTTGTTGAAAACCAAAGAACATCTAATATTAAGACAGGCCTAGGTTATGATAATGATAGCAATGAAGGCATTCCATTTAAGGGCAAGGAACTAGAATCCCCTAGTCCAACACCTCCTGAATTTAAGAAAGAAAAGGGATATAATGCAGTTCCTCACCCCCCAGGTAGCTTTCAACCACCTAGAAAAGATGTTGACTGTTATGGTGTAGATAATCTAGAGTTTAGGAAAAAGCTTAAAAGTAAATCCAACCCTGAAACTTTAGAAAAGTCTGTTGAAGCACCTAAGGTTGAAGAGACCAAGTTTTCAAAACAAGCAGTACCTTTAAACACTTTTCGAAGTACTGCTGATCACTCAGCAGTACCTCAAAGAAAATTCTTTCAAAATACTACTAATTTTAGAAACTCTTATGGAAGGGGATTTGGGGATATTGGTCCAAAGGTCTGTTATGTTTGTTATAGTCCTCATCATTTGATTAAAGACTGTGATTATCATTCAGAATACCTAAGTAAATATCCAAAGACCAGAACTGCACAACCAAGTCATAGGGAGAATAAGCCAAGGGACAACAAACCAGTTTGTAACTATACAAATAGGGTTAACCATAGTAATTTCTCAAAAGACTATAGGTACCCTGTAACCACCGGTAAATTTTCGCTTAAATTAAACTAATACTTATCCATTTTTCCCCGTCTAAATTTTTTTTTAGTTAAACTAATCACAACAACTAACTAATATGATGTAACTCACATTCTACATAAACGTGTTCACTTAAGTTTGTTTTGAATAAATATTTAGATATGTCAAGTATAAAACCCCATGACATTATACCTACTACTTTATATTAATACGTTAATATATGATAATTAAACGTTCAACTTAAACGTTTTCTATCTATAAGAATTTTCCCGAAACCCTAAGTTATTATAACTACGATTTTAAATAAATCATAAACTCTAAAGTACGATACTCTAAATCTAATGTATAAGTTTCTAAAGCATAAAACCTTGACCTGACGTTATATCCTGATTAAAACCTTAATTTTCCAAAACTATGATTTTATGTGATAAAATCACAAACCCTAATTAGTGTGTACAAGATTTCTATAAAATATAAAAGTACAGGTCATCCAAGCTAAGGTACAAGTCATCATAATATTATTATAAATTCATTATAATCCTCAATGTACTTATCCTTAAACACAAAATACAAGCATATTTTACACAAACCCTAACTCTAGTATTTTTGTAAATGTTAAACTAAATGTACAAGTCCCTAAACCTAGTGTACAAGTGTATTTTTTTTTACTAAACTAAATTTATTTAAAACTTAAATAAACTTGTATATATACAAATCTTAGTATAAATATACTACTCTTTAAACTATCTTTTCTTAAATATGATTGCTTACAAGTAATCCATAAACCTTAAGCTACATTAAACTACCTAAACTAAGTTATATATATTACTTAAACCTTAAGTATCATACTTAAAGCTCTAGTTACTAATATTTAAGCATGTTCGATCCTAGTTATTTACAATAGACGATTTGAACTAGAAACTAACCAAGATTTTTAGGTGATCACTAGCTTTAACCCTAGCCATAAAAATTTCTCTAGTTATTACATTAAACACATGTACATGTTTATCTTAGTCAAAGATGTAGGGTAAATTTCATGGTTTTCTTTTTACCACATCACGCCACCCTCACCTTCATCACTAATCACCTCACAAACATTTATGAACACCTCACCTTGTCTCTCATTAGCTAATCCATTCGACCCCCTCTAGTTACACACTAGTTTGAATTAATCTAAACCAAGAGCAACCTAGTTCTAGTTTGATACATGTAAACTCCCTAGCCACAAGACACCTATTAAGATTCTTAAACTTCCATATATCCATGTCCCTTAGATATTTTTCTAGATTCAAGTAAGTAGTTAGTTTCCTTGGCTTAGGATCGAACAACAACAACATGTATCTAGAAATCTTTGTTTAAGGTTAGGAGGATAGTTAGTTTGCATGGTTATGGATTAGTCCACATGCACATGTTACTCCCTCTCGTTATATATGGCTGTCAAGGGACTTAATACACCTCACTTTGTTCCCTCCAACACAAACATGATGACCTAGAGCCTTAAGAAACCATTGAGCTTCTCCTCTATATAAATCGACACACCCTTTTCCTTTCCACTCACACCTCACTCGAAACATATAAACTACCCCTACTGGTCTTGAGGTCCAAACAGAAGCCAAAGGAATTTAGTTTGAAGTTTAGAAGGAGGGAAGGAGTCTTGTTCCACTTAGAAGTCAATCTAGTCTCATTCTGGTCCTAATCGAATTATGAACTAGTAAGTCTTTCTAACCCTCTTCAATACTTCTTTTAAACTTTAATCACTCTTAAGTATGATGTTAAATAAGTTATAATAGCAAGCTAAGACCAAAAACCATTTTCATGTTTCTTTATGTTTCTTTCTGATATAACGAGTAAACAAACACCCACTTTATTACTTTGTAAAATTTATAAGTTTAAAGTTATCCAATGTTACACAAAAACGAGCTAAGCAATCATTTAATATGTTACAGAAACGAGCTAGAGGATTTTGTAGGAGTTAAACCAATTTCTGCTCACTTTCGGTTATTTTCACCCCAAACAGTCCCAAACACTCATGTTTCGCCTCATTTTTCTACCATGAGCCTAGAGTATTAAACCTAGTCAATAAGCTCTCTTAACCACCACCTAGCACACTTAACTTTGCCCCCAAGACCTGGCCATAAGATGCACATACCACGTTTTTATTTAGATCTTTTTCTGGTCACAAACCATAACAACAAACGCCCCTAATTACTCTTTCGACATGTTTTTCTAAACAAGAAACGCTAGGACTCTTCAGGGATAATCTATATATGTTTTATAACATGTTAGGATGCTTAAAACTTCAGTTCATGAGCGTAGAAATCAAGAAATAAACTGTTTTAGTTTTCTGTTTTGGGTCGAGTTATGCTTCAGGCGACCAATTTCAAGCAATTGTTTCACCTAGCAAGCGAGCCTATAAAAACCTAAACTAGGGGGCAAAAGAAAGCCTTTCCAGCATAGATTACATAGGAACAAACGTTTTTCAAAAACATTGGATTGTCTCGTTTTTATTCAGCCCTACTTATGGGTGTCGAACCTGAAAATCAGCTTTTAAATACTTAGTTTTTCTTATGTAAAAACAGTTTTATATGCTCCACTTTAGTGACTCGTTGTGAGCAAACCGTAATACGTTAGAACCTCTAGTTTGAACCTATAAGAAGACCTCCTGGTAGACTACTAAAAGGAACAATAACGTAGTAGAAACCTCTTCATGTCTCGTGTATAATTAAGCTCACTTTTGGTCGAAAAATCCGTTTTATAAACTTTTCTTTTGATTATTTAGAACAAATAAGCTAACATTATAAGTAGATAAGCTGATAAAAATTATTTATAAACTTGTTTTAAACTTATATAAATGAGTCGAAGAAAGTTGGATTTATTTTCGTGGCTAAAAAAAAAAAACGTTTTTATTGAAAAAGGACGTCGGGTGTAAGTTATATTTGCATGAGGGGTATATATTGCCAAAACTATAAATAATTTTATATTTTGGACTAGAAATAAAATAAACTTAAGGTTAAGGGTAGAAAGTGTCAATTGACCAAAGTTCAAGGGTAAAAGTTGCCATTTTTATATAGTTCGAGGGTAAAATTTGTCAACTTTAGAAACAAGAGGGTCTAAAATGAAAATATTGTAAACCCTAATTAATTATTTAATATTATTATTAATATTATTATTATTATTATTATTATTATTATTATTATTATTATTATTATTATTATTATTAGGGTTTGGAAAGTAAACCTAAAACACGTTTTGTACCGTAACTAACAAACGAAGTATCCATTTAACGAACGGACAGAACCAAATCTTACAGATAAGAAAATATAATAAAATAATACTTTTGAAACTACATATTGGCTCGATAAAATATTTAACCATTAAACCAAAACGAAACGAACATTGAAAAACTTATATAATCAGAAGCAATTACTAAGAACTTGACCTAATAAATCAGGTTTCAAGCCGGAGACGTTTATCAACTTTATTTAACTTTGTTTTCCATCCAGACTGCCCAGGTGAGTTCATAGTCCCACTTTTACATTTTCATACGTTTTTCCAAACTTGTGGGGAGATACATGCTACAAAATCGAACACAAGAATTTTCTGTATGTTATCCTGATCTGTTATTGCCTAAGTTAAACGTTTTGCCATTAAAAGTCCCTCATATCATGAACCATTAATCACTTGCGAGTGAACGCGAATATAGTGAATAGATCTATTGGCAGTTGACGCCCCATTTGTGTCGCTGGATAAGTGGCCAAATGCATTATATTTGAAGAACAATAGGAAGTTGGCAAGCTCCTACTCGAGGGCTCTGTTACTCACATTATTATTATAGTGTTAGTAACATTACATTATAGCTCATTACTATAATGTCCAAACTGTTAAGGTTTGAGTTCATGAGGCTTAGTGCAATACGCTGCGTTACTACGTTTTGTAACTATTTAACTTGTGTTCAAACTATTACTCATTCATAAACACTGTGGATTCACTCAACCGTTGTGTTGACTTTTTAGCATGTTTATCTCAGGTCCATAACAAGCAAGGATGGCATGGAAGGGCATGGATACGGAAGGAAGGCTAAGATTTTATTATTCTTTGATAAATTATTGGATAAATTGTAAACTACTGGGATCTCATTTTGTAAACTCTGATATTTGAATAATAAAATTTCTAAAACAACTCAATTAGAGATTGTTTTCTATTATTATAACTGTTGTACCGTCGAGTAACACCCAGCTTCAATTCCGCTGCGTATCCCAAACTTGGGGGTGTTACATACCCTCATCAGAAAAGGTCATACTCCAAACCCTCAGTACCTTCACAAAGTACTAATAGAAAGTTCCCTAATGTTTCTAGTAAACACTCAAGTGTAAGACCTAGGAGGTACAATCACTACAACCCTAGAAGGCCTTACAACACACGAAAAGATGCTAGAACACAGAACCCAACTCCTAAAGTTACAACTAAATGGGTTAAGAAAGAAAGTACTGCTGGGGTAGAACCAGTACTTTCAGAGGTTAAGGGTGAAAAAGGGGAAATTGATCATGAAAAACCAACAGTTTTGGAAACAAAAACCTTAATTCTTGATCATGCTTTTAAAGACAGTGGTGATTACATACTCAAAAATTTTGAGTATGTCACTCCACAAGGGGAACACAAGTCAGTAATAGCTTGGGTTCCTAAAAATAACTAACCTTTTTTATGTGAATGCAGGGCAACCTAGAGGAGGAGCTTAAAGATCATCTTATTGTAGATAGTGGTTGCTCTGGCAGTATGACAGGAGAAAAGGAGCTCTTGTCAGATTTTAAAGCTTATTTTGGAGGAAAAGTTGCATTTGGGAATGATCCTGATGGAGGAAGAATAACTGGCAAAGGAACTTTCAAGGCAGGAAACATTGATTTTGAAGATGTTAGATATGTGAAGGAACTCAAATTCAATCTTTTGTCAGTCTCTCAGATTTGTGATAAGAAGTACCCTGTGTTATTTTTTGACACAGAATGTCTTATACTTTCTCCTGATTTCAAGTTAGAAGATAGAAACTTGGTGTTGCTGAGAGCACCAAGAACTAATGATGTGTACAACATAGACTTAAAGAATGTAAACTCTGCTGAAAGAGCAACATGTTTGATTGCAAGAGCAACTATGGAAGAAGCACATCAATGGCATAGAAGATTGGGGCATGTCAATTTTAAGAACATCAATAAGCTGGTCAGAGGTAATTTAGTTAGAGGTTTACCTTCTAAAACATTCAAGAATGATCACTCATGTCTTGCTTGTAAGAAGGGTAAACAGCACAAGGCTTCTTGTAAGAAAATTGACGAGAAAACCATTAGAGAGCCTTTGGAATTGCTGCACATGGATCTGTTTGGACCTGTTTCAGTTGTTAGTCTAAACAAGAAGAAGTACTGCTTGGTTGTAACAGATGACTGTAGCAGATTTAGTTGGGTCTTTTTCTTATGCTTTAAAGATGAAACTTTTGATGCTATTCATGATCTTATAATAGAACTTGAAAATCAGTTAAGACTCAAGGTTAGAGGCATTAAATGTGATAATGGGACTGAATTCAAGAATCAGCTAATGGATGAATTTTGTGCCAAGAAAGGAATTAAGAGAGAGTTCAGTATTGCTAGAACTCCTCAGCAAAATGGAGTTGCAGAAAGAAAGAATAGAACTCTTATAGAAGCAGCAAGGACAATGCTTGCAGACTCTCAATTACCTGTTCCATTCTGGGCTGAGGCTGTAAGTGCTGCTTGTTATGTGTTGAATAGAGTATCAGTGACAAAACCTCAAATGAAGACACCTTATGAATTACTCATGGGAAAGAAGCCAAGCATCAAGTTTATGAAACCTTTTGGATGTCCCCTAACCATCCTAAATACTGCTGATAATTTGGGAAAATTTGATGGGAAGTCAGATGAAGGATATTTATTGGGATATTGTACCAATAGCAAAGGATTCATAGTATACAACAGGGCTACCAAAAAGGTTCAAGAATGTCTTCATGTTGATTTTATGGAAGAACAAGAGAATTCTAAAGGTAAAGGTCCTGATTGGATGTTTGATCTTGATTTAATGTCTTCATCAATGAATTATGTACCTGTAAGGGAAGAAAATCAAGCTGCTCCCATTGAAGAAGAAGCACAATACATTGTTCATGATGTTAATTTAAGATTTGAAGATGAGCCAAATGATAATGCCAATAATAAGAAGAAGAGTACTTCTGAGCCTCAAGGTACTGCTGAACCTAACAGTACTGTTGATCCTCAAAGTACTGTTCCACCACAAATACCAGTATCTGATGAAGATCAAGCCATTCAAGATGAACTGTCAATAATGCTTTTTCAAGAAATAATGGCTAAGTTTTATGAAGATGAACAAAGGAGAGCTTATGAAGCAGAAAAGAAGAAGGCAAAAGAAACAGCCAGTACTTTACCCCCTAAAGTACTGCTAATCCATTTGAAAGTACTTTTCAACTTTTAGATACCTCAAATTAGAAAAATACTGATGCTGTTAATGATTCTAATATGCCTGACTTAGAAGATACTGATGATCCAAACAAGATTACTTTAGAAGACACTGATGATGAATTGGATCATGAAGGCATTTTCTCAGATTCTAATGAAGATCCTGATATAACTAATTTGGAAGATAATCTTGAAGTCTCACCAACTCCTACTCTCAGAATTCACAAAACTCATCCTGTTACCAACATAATTGGACCCTCAGCTTCAGGGGTGCTCACAAGGACTAAGGCTAAGAATATGTCTCAACAACATACTTCTTTACTTAGTTTTATCTACAAGCAAAATAGGGTGAATCACAAGGATCAGAAGTTGTGTTTATTTGCTTGTTTTCTATCTCAGGAAGAGCCAAAAAATATCAAACAAGCATTAGCCAAGGAAAGTTCGGTGGAAGCTATGCAAGAAGAACTCCTACAATTTAAACTTTAAGAAGTTTGGGTATTATGTGATTTACCTGATGGAAAGAAACTTATTGGAACTAAATGGGTCTTCAGAGTAAAAAGAGATGAAAGAGGGAATGTTATTAAGAACAAGGCAAGATTAGTGGCTCAAGGATACAGACAGGAAGAAGGAGTAGACTATGATGAAGTTTTTGCTCCTGTGGCAAGGCTTGAAGCCATCAAGCTATTTTTGGCTTTTGCATCCTATATGGGATTCCCTGTATATCAAATGGATGTTAAAAGTGCTTTTCTATATGGCAAAATCACATAAGAAGTTTATGTCAAACAACCTCCTGGTTTTGAAGACCCTGCACATCCAAACAAAGTCTACAAGGTAATCAAGGCTCTGTATGGCCTTCATCAATCTCCAAGAGCATGGTATGAAAGACTTTCCAATTTTCTACTATAACATGGTTATAGAAGAGGAGCTATTGACAAGACTTTGTTTATCAAGAGAGATAAGAAGGATATCATGCTTGTCCAAGTGTATGTAGATGACATTATTTTTGGTGCTACTAGGCAATCTATGGTGAAAGAATTTGAAGATCTTATGCAGAAAGAGTTTCAGATGAGTTCAATGGGAGAATTAACCTTCTTCTTGGGACTTCAAGTGCAACAGTCAAGCAGTGGAATACATATTTGTCAAGATAAGTATGTTGCAGATATTCTTAAGAGATTCAATTTCACAACTGTTAGGCCTACATCTACACCAGTGGATACTAACAAACCTTTGGAAAAAGATGAGGAAGGAGAAGATGTTGATGTCACACTATACAGGTCTATGATTGGATGTCTCATGTATTTAACTGCATCAAGACCTGATATAACTTTTGTTGTATGTTTATGTGCAAGACATCAAGCTAATCCAAAGGTATCTCACTTGAATGCTGTCAAGAGAATTTTCAGGTATCTTAGGCAACAACCTAAGCAAGGCTTATGGTATCCTAGAGATTCACCTTTCCATCTCCAAGCTTTTTCAGACAGTGATTATGCTGGAGATAACTATGACAGGAGATCCACAACTGGAGGATGCCAGTACCTTGGAAGCAGATTAGTGTCATGGCAATGTAAGAAGCAAACAATTGCAGCAACTTCTTCCACTGAAGCAGAGTATGTAGCTGCTGCAAGTTGTTGTGCACAAGTACTTTGGTTACAGAATCAGCTTTTGGATTATGGATTCAATTTCAAAAATACTCATATCAACATTGATAATGAGAGTACTATCTGTATTGTCAAGAATCCAGTGTATCACTCCAAGACCAAGCACATTCAGATTAGACATCACTTTATAAGAGATTGCTATGAATGTGGTTAAAGTTCATACTAATGATAATGTAGCAGATCTACTCACAAAGGGCTTTGATGTTTCAAGATTTACCTTTTTGGTTGTGAGTATTGGCATGATTAATATGTAAGCTATTTTTGAGGGGAGGCATTAGTAGTTATTAGTTAGTCATTATTTGAGGGGAGGCTACATGTATCATTCAAAAGAAAAGAGTTTATTCATCATTCAACACAGTTATTACAACAACCATTCAGAAAGTTTCTACATCATCATTGTTGTTACCAAGCTACTGACACAGACACAGAACACACAAGACTACACCAACCACCAACTACCACAACTTACTACCAAGCTTCACACACCTACTTCATAGGCCTTTTTCCCTTGACCTCATAGTTATGCTTTCCCTTTTGAGCAGTTTTTCTCTTGTCATCAAAAGAAGCCTGCTTTCTTGGGCAAGCCAGGCCAAGAACCTGTTTGGGAGGTCTCTCTTTCCTTGGAGCAGGCCACTTCATGTTATGTATTGCTGATTCCAAGGCTTGAGTCAAAGCATGTGGAAGCTCATTAGCCAAAGATGAACCAGGGACAAATTTATTCTTCTTGGGCTTTTTGTTGGTTGTACTGGCTGCATCAGTTATGGTAGAATTTGCAACACTTACTGATGAAGAAGATTCTTGAAGTCCCATCCACTGTACATGAGGAGGAAAATAATCTAACCATCCTGGATCTTCAAACTCAGAATCACAGTAGTAACTTATCTCTGAATTTGTAGTGCCATCTGAGTCTGAAGAGATGTTCACAATTGGAATGTGACTCATTGTGCTTACTAGTTTTTGTGTTATGCTAAAGAAAGAAAGGGTGATTGCAAGTTGTTGTTGGTAAAGTTGCTTTTATAAGCAAAATAAAGGTAAATGGGCATTTAATGAAGTGTATTGATGTTCACTTACCATGGTAGCTTTGAGATTTAATTTGGGGAGATAGTCATTAATCAGGGTTGACTTTCAAAGATATTTTGGTCAAATGGTCAACATCCAAGATTTGTTTTCGGGAAAGTACTTTGGTCAACATATTGTGTGAGTTTATAACGGAAAGTACTGCTCCATATTTTATGGAACGTACTGCTTGGTGCTATTAAAGGATACGCTGACATGTCAGATACTGTTCCAACGGTCAGATTTGCGGCTAACAAACTTTCGAAAGATATGGGGATAATTACTTCCAAAAATAACGGTAAAATTATTAATTAACCGTGATTTTTTGTATCTTATCCTTATATAAACCTCATATCTTTTCTTTTTATTCACCCTTATTCACCTTTCTTGTATTTAAACTCATTCCTACTTTACATCGATCATAACTTTTCTCACTCTAACCCTAATCACCATGGCAAATCGACGCACCAATACCAAACACAACATGATAGCAAACCTTGAGAAAACCCAAGATAACCTTGACTTTCATGGTATTATTGACTTTCTCACTGGAACCAACATCTATTACTCAATCCTAGTCAACCCAGAGATTATTGGACCTTGGATTTAAGCTTTTTGGGATACAGCAAGGTCACAGGTTGAAGATGGAGAGGATATCATTACTGCTATAGTTGCTGGGAGAGCTATTCGTGTCACAGAAGCTTCAATCAGAGAGGCTCTGTTATTTGATGATGAAGGAGGCTCTGTTTTGTTTGGAAAACAAGAGATTTGGAACACACTCAGAGACATTGGGTATGAAGGTCCTTTGAATAAGCTTACTTTTCAGAAGGCTATGGTTAGTCCTCATTGGAAATTTCTTATTCATGTTTTGCTTCATTGTTTGAGTCCAAAGAGTACTGCTTGGGATCAGTTTAGCCATTCCATAGCTTTTGCTTTTGTTGGTCTTATTACAAATCAACCTTTCAATTTCTCATACATGATCCTTGAAGTACATACCCCTACACCACCTATTGTTTCCCCTCAGCATGTTGTTTCAAGTGAAAGGACTCCCTCAGTGACAGCTTCCTTGGATACATCTGTTTCTGCTCAAGGTACTTCTCCACAAAGTACTGATTCTAAAGGTACTGCTTCAGAGGATTCACAGGTACCTACTCCCAATGATTATACTTTCACAGGTGGGCTTCAAACACCTGGAGGAGATGAGGGAATTGAAAGTGCTGTAAGTACTTCTGATTTGGCAAAGGAATTAGAGAAGATGAAGACAACTGTTAATGCTCAAGCTGCAGAAATCAAGAAGCTAAGAAGGAAGTTCAGAAGGTTGAAGAAATTTGTTTGGCCTCTTGTTCAGAATTTTAGGCTTTATGTGAAAGAAAAGAAGCAGTCTCAGAAGCAAAAGTCCAAATCTTCAAAGAAGTCTTCTAAATCCAAGAGGAAGCATAGGAGGTCATCATTTACCAAATTGGGGAGGAATCAAGATGAGAATTTGGATAAAGGTGATGCTGAAGTTAAATATTCAGAAGATGCTCATTTGTGGCAATATCCAGAAAGTCCAAAGACTCTTGTACCAGAAAGCTATATTGAAGAGGATATGAATATTGCACAAGAAGATGTGAATATTGCACAAGAGAAAGATAATGAGCAAGAAATTATTAAGCAGGATGTGGATGCACAGAACATTCAAAGTACTGGTGTTCAAAGTACTGCTGCAGAAAACATAAGTCTGCAAGGTACTGCTGAGCAAGGTACTTCTTCTAGGAATATTGATGAAAGTGGAGTCACTGCAGCTGGACCTTCTACAATGAATTATGAAGATGAAGTTGGTCCTTCTACTCTTGTACAGCAAGAAGAAGTAAGAGTACATACTGCAAGTGATGATGAAACAATTGCTCAAGTTATGATGAATTTGAGGAGACCTACTGGAGGAATACATATTTCTGAGCCTGCACAAAAAGATGTTGAAAGTACTTCTGAATCTGAAGAGTTGGATCCTAAAGATAAAGGGAAAGGGATAAAGGTTCAGAAAGATACTAAGAAGAAAAAGAAGAAATTTTCTCTTGCTCAGATTAGAGAGTTAGAAATTGAAGAAGATTTAGAGCTTGCTAGAAAGCAACAAGCTGAGTATGATGTTGAGTATTTGGCAGAAGTTAGTAGGCCAATTACAAAGAAGCCAATGACTATAGCTCAGGAAAGGAACTGGATGATAAGTTTCTTGAGAAGAAGAGGATACAAGAATTTACATAAACAAAGGTATCCAGAAGTGAAAGCTCTGTGGGATAAAGTACAAGAAGATATCAGAAAAGAAGTAGAAAACTTTGTGCCCATGGAAGTTGATAGAAAGAAGAAATTAGAAGATATCAGAAAGGAACAAGCTGAGGAAAGAAGATTGAAAAGAAAGAAAGCAGTTCAAGATGATCAACTGGCAAAAAGGCTGAAGATGATTCATGAAGATACAGTTGATGAACTTAGAAACTATTTCAGAGTTGTTGACTTTGAGAATAAGAAGATTGAAGATTCTGGAAAGAAGTCCAAGATAATCTCATTTTCTATGGTTGAATCAAAAGAAGGGAATTATTTTATGATTCACAGAGAAGATGAAAGCTTCACAACATTCAATATGTTATGGGATGTGTTGCATTGTATTACAAGGGCAGATTTGTATGACTTATATGTGCAAGTGCAGACATACTATACAGACATTGAAGCTTCAGGAGTGGGATTAATTTTGCTTGGAGACTTAATTACCATTTGGGAAACTGAAGAAACAAGTATTGATCCTCTGTGGAATGATCAAGAGAATTGGGAAATAACAAGATGGAGATTCTTTGAGTCATCAGGAGTTCATACACTAGAGATGGAAGATGGTACCATGATTCATATGCTGGCTGAGAGAAGATATCCATTGATTAGAGAAATTATGCTCAGAATACTGGTATGATTTGTTTTGTAAAATAAAGTATTTTTCAAATTACTGCAAAAACAAACAGTACTTTAACAAAGCACTGCTTGCTGATATAAACCAGTATAAGTCCTTTAAAATAAAAATAAAATGTTTTGATGTTTAAAAGAAAAGTAAAAGGATTTGAAAAGTAACACATGGTGTTAGTATTTATACTGCACAACAAATGGTAATCAACTCACCATGTTTAACAGACAAGAAAGAGTTTGACTCATCATGAGGGTACGGCTCTGATGTGATAATCAAATCCGTTTATGGTTGATAGTTTACCAAAAACTATATGGTTATCAACTCACCATACTCCAAGTGATCAAGACTTGGCTAGTCCATAGCAAACGGCTATTGGTAAAGACTAATCAAATCCGTTGATAGCTGATGATTTGCTAAAAATCATAATTTTCAATGATTCACCTCTCACAGGAGTTAACACACCTGGAAGTGATGAGAATAGTATGAAACTTTTAAGATTTGATGATCACTGTACCAAAATGTTGCTGAGTTGCTGAAAAGATATATTGAAAGACAAGATGCTGATGAAGAGTACTTTGACACATGACAGATAGAAGACAAAGAAATAAAGAAACAATCTTTCTGAATGATTAAAGATTTGAAGATTAAAGATAACAAAGAAACTTGAAATCAAGCAAGTGGAGTTCAAGTTAGGGGAGGATTGTTGGGATATAAAATATCAAAGTACTTCTGGATGTCAAAGTACTGCTGCATGAAGAATAAAGTCAAAGTACTGCTAAAGGAAAAAGTCAAAGTACTGCTGTTACTGAAGAATGTTTAAAGTACTTCGAAGGAAACAAGGACTAATGTGCAATATCAGTTAAGGATTAATGTGTAATATTGAACGAATATTCTAGAATTAGTTAGGGATAATAACTTGTCGTTCAAGGATTATATGTTGTAAACCGACTTAAGGTTATCTATATAAAGAGCCTTAAGGGGTATTAGTCGATACAAGTTTTAGATAGAAGTTTTCATAAGTTTTAGAGTCGATCAAAGTTGGTAAATAGTTAGGGATTGTTAGTGAATCTGTGTAACAAAGCAGGTTCAAAGTTTGGTTAATATAAAAGTTCTTCTTAAGCTTTGTGTTAGTAGATTCCGCATAATTTACAAGGTTAAACAGTGTTTCAATATTAATAGCGTTAACGCGTGGGTGGCGCGCCAGCAGCAGACTTGTGATTCGGGGAATTTTGGCTAACGTTTGTTATTTTATGTGTTTCAATGGTTTATTTGTCATCATTAAAACATAAAGAGATCTTGATCATGTTGCCTCAACAATCTCCCTCTTTTTGATGATGACAAATAAAAACCGAAAGCAAATAAAATTACAAAACTTAGCGAAGACAAAGCGCGCCTTTGGTGTGGCTTGCGTCTTGACCTTTGCCTTGTAATTTGGTGAAGCATTTGACATTTCACGAATGGTCTTCACGATCTTGCTTTCTTTCTCCCCCTTTTGTCGAATCAAAAAAAAAGTAGGATTTCCAATCAAGCCAGGTTTCAAACTTGTGCCTGTGGGATAACAGGTAGCTTGTACATGCACCCGAACATGTTCTCCCTTAATCATAGCTCCCCCTAGATCGTTGCTCCCCCTTGTTCCAAGGCAGGGATCCATGGGTCAAGAGTCTCACCTTTGTGGTGGTCTAGCTACATAAATCACAACATGCAACAAACAAACAATCCTCTCATGTGGTTGACAAGTCTGCTGCTGGCGCGCCAGGCGTTTGTGAATATCGGGATGAATTTTGAAAGTTGGCTTTCCCCTTACCCGACAAATGTGGATCTTTCAATTCAAGTATGAATATGATAAGTGCTTCATTAGGAACACTCAAAACGGGTTTTAGACTTAGAGGGATTTAAAATTGCAAGCTTTCGTTTTTGTCAAAACGCCAACTCAAATATTTTAACAAACGCCTCTAGCCAAGGATTTTCTAAACCTAGGGAGCTTATATATTTCACGTAACATCAAGTGAAAGTATTTATATGCTCATATCCCGTGCTTACGTCTTCTCTAATCATGTAACGAGTTTACTCCCTTATTGGTCGAACTAAGTCAAAGGTCACTTTGTGTAAATGCATCCTTTCCTGCATGGGATATGCTTTACAATCAAGGCAAAGCACTTAACTTGTTTGCACCAAGGTGTTAGTTGAATACGTCGAGTCATGGAAAGTCACGAGTTATGAGATTATAGATTCTCGACGTTGAGTTACTTGAAATTAAAAGTAACCTTTGATTTTTCTAAATCATCTTATTAAAACCATAATCATGTTTGTCAAATTCTTTCTTCCTTAATGAAAACATGATTATCTTTTAAACACTTCTTTTATTATCCTTAATCACCACTTCAAATCTTCTCAAATCTTATCACCAAAACTATCTTTTTATTCTCTTACACCCTTTGTACTTTCATGTACTATTTGTCTCCTACATTCCCACATCATATCTCCAAAATATTCTCTCCCAACATTCTCTTTCAACCAATGAGAGGCCACCATAACTTCATTTTCTCCATACACAAATAAACCTTTTCTATAAACCATAAACCTTCTTCAACACATTTTCTTCATTCTCACCACAAAGGGTATTCCTCAAAGTTTTCTCAACAAACTTCTTTTCATTCTCCCCTCATGTGGTATATCTCACAAATCTTCTCCAATACACTTCTTCCATTTTCACCACTTAGGGTACCTCACAAGCTTCTCCTACACACTTAGCCAACTTACATAATCCAATCCGTATCTTATCTCTTACATAATCCCTTACACAATCCTCTATCTCTTACATAAAACAACTCATTGCCAACTCATTGACAACTCACACCTTATCTATTCATCCTCTCTAAATTCCACACATGGTGAATTATTTGAATTCTAAAGCATAGGCTCTAATCCATCACATCCGATCCAACTCACTACAATCTCACCCTATCTTCATCTCTTACACAATATTCTTTTCTTACACAATCTCTTACATCCCTTACATGTCAACTCACATACAACTCATACATTATCTCTTCCTCACCAATTCCATCACATGCCAAATAATTTGAATTCCTAAATAGGCTCCCTTTGATCCTAGCCATCCATTTCAAACAAACTCATCTCAACCCTCCATCTCATCTTTCTCTCCAAGGATAGTATATTCTCTTGGATATTACTTTCTAACCTAACCATGGTTACTCTTTACTCAACCATGGTTAGTCTCTTAACCCTCACCCTTTCTCACCAAGGAAAGAATATCCCTTTAGCATATTCTTTATTCTCTCCTATCCCATCCATGCCAACTCACCTAAATTCATCTCAACCATTTATTATCGTACAACACATCTCAACCATCCATTTCCCCTTCCTCTCCAAGAAATAGAATATTCTATAGCATATCCTTTCTTTAACCTAACCATAGTTTTCTCTATTCACACTTCTAACCTAACCATGGTTACCTCATAACTCAACCTCACTCTCTCACTCATCCCAACATCCACACTTCCTTTCCAAGCAAAGGAATATACCATGGCATATTCTTTTCTCTCTTTTTTATGCCATGTGTGGAATACCCAAACTACCCCTATTCAATTATCCCTTCTCGCTCTCTCTCACTTTGATAATTGGCTTTTACTTAAACACTTCACAAATGATTTTTACAAAATGGCTATTAGAGTTGGTTGTCCTTGAGGATGAATAATGTCAAGGTTAATGTGTGAAGTACAATTGGGGCTTTAGCAAGGTTAGGTATTTAAAAGGACCAACACCCAACACTTGGGAAAAATGTACAGTGGTCCTGGCACGCTGCCCACGCGTCGACGCGTGGGTGACGTGCCAGCCATGGTAAATTATTCCCAAGTTTGGTTCTTGGCCTATAAATACCCCACCTTGGCTCTTGTATTCCTCACCCCTTGAAAAACATTCTTTCTCTCTAATTTCTTTCTCTAATCTCTTTCTCTCTACCCTCTAAGTCTACTACACATCTTGTGTTCTTAATCTTTCTCTCTTATCATCTTTGAAAGAACATATATTCTTGCAAGGGAAGAATCACAAGAACCTAATCCACTCTCTATACCCTTTCTATTAGAATCGAGTCACTAGGTTAGGTTAGGGCTTGGTTCAAAGAAACTTATATTCATTCAAATTGGTTGTAAGGGAAGTCTTGTGTCTTGGTGACCAAGCCTAGATCATTGGGGATCTAGTTGGGGTTTGATACTTTCGGTGGGTAGTTTTGGTTGGTAGTGGTCTTGGTGACCCATAGTATAAGTCGAATCACGAGATTCTTTAGGGTGGTTTCCGAGGTGTGGAATACCGTGGGAGTAACTCCTTCTCTGTAAGCATCGATATTGGTGAATATCGGTGGAGTGAATTGTAACGGTTTGTAGTCTACCGAAAGGATTATACTACTGGAATAGTATCGGTGTCGTGGATTCGCAACTGGACGTACGGATGTATAAACCCCCCATCCTGAACCAGTATATATCGTGGTGTCTCTCTTTACTCACTTTATATACTTTGGTTGTGTTTGTGGTTGTTTGGATTGATTATACAACCACTTGGTTTTCTTTGTGGTTTAAAATTTTTAAACGTCCTAAAAGCCGAATAAACCGTATTTACCCCCCTCTACGGTTCTACAGTCTTGCTTCTTTTATGACTTTGTCACACTATTTGTTTGCTACGTGTGCACTTATAATTTGTCAAAGTGCTTTTGGTATGATAAGCATTTATAAGTCTACATAATAAATCATTTTGTTAATGTATGGCAAAGTATGCTTAAGTATCTAAGTCTAAAGACAAAACAATTACACAATAAAGTGTTTCAAATAATGTCATGATCTTGCATAATATAATTGTTTGTCTTGATGCTATCTTGCTATGTAATGATTTCTTGTCTAGTAGTGGATGTGTTGTTTTTACTTATGTAAGATGTTTTCTCTTGATGTCTATCATGTTGACATCGCTTGTCACTAACAAATCTGTTTGTAGGTTGATAACAAATCATTTGTTATCCCATTTTGTTTTTACTTTTATATGCTTATTGTGCATAGTTTTAATCTCATAATTACTATTCATTTATTAGTGATATGTCTTATGGGATTCTTGCGCTTTCACTTGCACTTAAGTTTTAAAACATATAGTATTAAGTTTTAGAGGCTTGGCATTGGATTTCTGTATCTTTCAACGGACCTCTTTCCAAATCTCAGTATTGCTTTCGCTTTCCAAAAAATCACCTCCATTACTATTTAGTTATAACAATACTCTAATCATTTCCACCTCCTATGAGAAAACCACATGCCTCGTTATGCGATCATCTCGAATTGATAGAGAAGAGCTACGTGACTTCAAGGATGAAGTTCTTTATATGCTAACCAACATCCGCAAAAACATTAATAAGCTCATCGCTTTCATTAACCTTCAACCTCCTAAACACTTTATTGTCATTCTTTATACGATGCATTACACAATATGTTGGATGTCCACCGATTAAGGCGGAGAGAAATTCATTCACATAATTGTCTTTTGTCAAAATGTATTAAAGAACACCTACTCATGTTTCTTACATCCTAAAATACCAACACATAGGTACACACCATTTAGTTAAAATCGGTTCACAAAACAACAAGTGTTTCAAGCCTTTTTAACCAAACAGCACTAGTTTGCACAAATACCTCATCAAGTGAAAAACACATCATGTGTTTGACAAAGTTCTTCATCTCCACAATCGACAACTAATTTAAATAGAGTCTTGGATTTTTATTAAACCATGACCTCACAACTTCATTGTCTAGAACACCATCATAGGATCTCATCCTCTTCTTCCTTGACACATACTATGCACGTTATTGTCAGTGCAAAACGATATATTATCAAAACTGTCATCCCCAGCACTTTCTCAACACATTGGTATAACCAACACTCTCCCATCATATGATGTCATTCTCATCCTCATATAGATATTTAATATTTTTATTTTTTATTTTTATATGGAATTTCTGATCCTAGGTGCTTATCATTTTTAATTCCATTCAAGTATATATTATGGCATGATACATCATCTTTGGTAGATGATAATGTCATAAAAGATCATGTTGGTCAAAACCATGTTAATACTCTCTCTCTCTCTCTCTCTCCCATTTTCACCTAGAATAGGTCACTTTTACAATTTGTATCAATCAATGAATGAATTTCGTTCTTGTTAGCATCAATATATCATTCAAATTGTAACCCTTATGCATTACGAGAGTCATATCCCTCAAAGGATTGCATGAGTTCATATTTTCTTTTTCTTTTTTCATTATAGCATTTGAGTTTCTAATTCTTTATTAGTTGTCTATGTTTTCACCACTACCTTCCATCACCATCTTCACTAATCATCTCCACCATGGATTAGCGAAAAACCTATCTTTATCAATCTTGCGTCATCTACCGAGTCATCACCACATGAATCCTACTAGTAAAGCGACACCAACAATAGCACCACTCACTTTAACTCTTAGTATTCCAACTTCACTTCATATCGTCTTTCTAGGCATTATTTTGTAGGCTCTTATCATATTATATTCTTGTTTTTCTTATGGTTATAATTCTTATTAGAAGTCTACACTTCATGAGATCTTTGAGTTATATCATTCATATATTGCATATATACATCCTATTTTTCTTTTTCAAAAAGATGAAATATATTGCACTAATTCTCTCATTGTCCAGTTCATCATCATATACGCTCGATTGTATATAGCATACTCATCTAAGGATGAAGTTTGCATCAATTATTTTCTTATTTTAGGTTCTTCTTGACACCTTCAAACAAGGACGAATATCCATCAAGCACTCATATTGCATCGTCTATACACTTGGTCGTATATGACATATTTGTCTAAAGATAAAACTTCTATTATACTAATATTTATTTTGTAGGTTCATTTTGACTCCCTAGAGCAAGGGTAGCTTTCGTCAAGTATTTATAGAATGCATATTATACACACATTGTTGTATATCACATACTCGTCCAAGGACGAATATAGTTTTGCACTAATATTTGTTTTGTAGCTTTTCAATCATACCTTGATGCCTCGATCAAAGGGGAGCAACCGTCAAGTGGGAACATGCACACATTCATTCTCATTCTTCGATACACCTTTGTGTTTCCACAAAAAGGAGGAGAAGATAATTTAACATAGCTTACCCACGAGTATTGTTTGCTATGTGCATTTTCTTCATCTTGCATTTCTCATATATTTTCTATATGTTGCACAAAACTAACCTTGATGTAGGTTAAGAGTCTAAATTTGATCCATGGATCCGCTACAAAACAAGGGCAATAACCTAGGGGATGCAACATCCATAGGGAATTGGAGTAGAAAATTTAACTTCACTCGGGATGATGCAAGCTCGCCTTTTCAGGGAGAAATGAAGTTTCAAACTCCAAGGACACACCCTTTTTGTTTCGACAAAAGGGGGAGAAGAGTGTAAATAGAGAAGGTAATGTTAAAGGTAATACGGACACAAGTAACTTTTAACATTTTACTATATATCACATTTACATATTTTGTCATCATCAAAAAAGGGAAGATTGTTAGTGCAAATATTACGATATTTAATCTATACAGTCTCGTCTGTTTTGATTGATGACAAACGCATAACTTGATATATAACATAAAATGAACAAGTTACTCTTAATCATATTTTGTCTCAACATACGTTCAACGTCTTGAGTCCTCGTATGCTACAACACAGGTTCGTACATGTTTGTGGCATTATGATCAAACCCCTTAACAAACTATTTATAATGTTTAAAATACTTTTAGAGACTTTAAGTATTTTAAGTGTCAAGGTGCACTTTAGGTATCAAATATGATAAGTGCCACGTTAGGTGACAAAGTTCACTTTAGGTGTCTAACTAAGATAAATGCGTTTACATACTTCTAAAAATGATGTTAATGACATAATAACTTAAGTCCTATAATAGCATACGAAGTTCAACATTTTTAGAAACACATAAACTAACACAGTACAACTTGTTAAACATATATTAACTAGTTAAGTAATACATTTTACAAACAAACTTTTGTTTACATTTTAATCAAAATTAAAATGGTTTTATTACCTCATGCATAGTGTCATCAAAATCTTGAAAGATCACAAAAGATATCTTGGAAAGATCATGTAAATATTTTGGAAAGATTTGCAAATATTTTGGAAATCTAAGATGATATCTTACTTGGAATTTGGGAAGATCTTAGAAAATATTTTGGAAAGATTTTGAAAGATTTTGGAAAGATTTGATGAATATTTTGTTTAGATTTGCACTCTAGAATCATGGAAAGATTTGGTGTATCTTTTGGTTAGATTTGGTAGAAGATTTTGATGAACTTTTTGGCTATAAGTACTAGTCCATTGTCCACCCATTTTTTTACCACTTTAACATACATTCTCTCTACTATGTTCTCATACATTTAGATCATTAGTAACATACATTAATCACCCTCATTATCATGATCATAATGTTTCTAACTTTTATTATGTTGTAAGCATACTCCCAAAATGATCCTGTGAAGCAAGCTCAAGGATCTTGGGTCATCATCCACCACAAGCATACATATGTGAAGATCTATTACAACAAGCTCAGGGAACTTGTGATCTTCATCCATTGAAGGCTTCCTATCAATGGAAGGTCATTTAGATTAGTCATTCATATCCATTAGACATTTTTGTCATAGATCATCATTATAAACATCATCGTATCATCACAATCTATTCACCAAACTAGATTAGATGGCTTATGTGTTTGTGCCATAAAACACAAGGTTTTTATGTTTGGCCATAAAACATAACCGGAATGGTTGTACCCTTTTAAAAAAACTCGACATCTAGCTTAGTGTCGGAAATATTGTATAGGCAACGTTAGGTTTGTTCTACCTCGAGCTAGAACTCGGTATTTAGCTTTGTACCAGATAAAGTGTAAGCGATGTTTGTAAGGTTTTCTCCACGGAGAAGGTAGCTTGTTGATCTAGTGAAGTAACTTTCGAGTTGGGTACTCAGGGAGTGGAGTAGGGCGGAGAGGAGCTCCGTGACCCAACCACTCTCCGGTTTGCACTTCCTTTACTTTTATACTTGCACTATATTATTGTTTGTGTTGTTGCTTGATGTTTATGCTTATGTGACAACTTGTTTTACCGTATGCTTCATATTAGTCATAAGACTATAATTGGCATTTTTCAATTAACAACAAGCTTAATTGGATATTTGATACAACAAGTTTTAAAATTTTTAAACGTTAATGTATTCACACCCCCCCCCCCCCTCCACATTTTCACACTAGTCGCATGACCCGTCCGATGGACGAGCTAGCGTCATGTAAATTTAATAATATTATTACTTATTAGGTCGATACATATAAGTTTAAAGTTACAAATTGCATATTAGCGTCATGTAAATTTAATAATATTATTACTTATTAGGTCGATAAACATATCATTTAAAAATTATCTAATTGCATATTACCATTTTAAAATTTTAACCATAAATATGCAAAATGATAAAAAAAAAAAAAAAAAAAAAAAAAAAAAAAAAAAAGTAAATAAATTTAAAACATGATTAAGACATTAAGTTTTTAATATTGGAATCAATATTAACATGTAAAACTGAAACAAAACCATTCTAAAGATAATGAAAATGAAATTTTGGAGATGACTCCGGAGACCATGCTAGATATAGATTGTCATAGTCTCATGACCCGTCCGATGGACGGGCTAGCTTCATGTGTTACTTATATAGAAAAAGACATGAATATAATTCTTCAAATAACCAGTAACATGTTATAGATATAAAGTTCAAAATATTACAAATATGAATACAATCATATAATGTTGTCATTTGAATGTTAAGAAGTTAAACCTCATTCATAAGCAAATAGTGGTCATGGTTACATAAAATTGCATAAAAGTGGACCACCCTTTCAAATCTCAAGTATGCTGGGCATCATAATCATCGATCTGTGAAAAAAGAAATCTATTAGACTCAGATTAGTCTTTGTAGTTGCCATAAAAATAAGTGGAGTGCCCTACTTGTGCTCTGATCTACTCATCCTTTATAAATCCTGCAAAACAGTTGTCATCTTATTATATCAATAGGAAGAAGAAGCATCATGAGGTAACATACATGTAACATGGAATAAAGTAACGAACTAATGTGAATAATCTGTTTATCAACTCAAAATCATATAAAGTATCCAATATTCCAATATGCTTTAATTTTGTATCTCACCGAAAAACATTAGAATCTCATTTGCTTTCAACAATCAAAAGAGTGCTATCATAAGTTAAATATTCATATAATTGTTACCTTGATCACTGTATCATAAAGATGTGGTAAAAATTCTCGAATGAGGCACTTGAATAGGCTTGGCTTGATGTGGCCAACTATACTCAAAGCCAAAATAGCTGCCCGACTAACATGTTACGTAAACTTATCAAAGTCAAGATAACAACTATATGAAGTGATACACTAGTAATCATCACTCGTCAATGTTAGATAAAACTCTAGGAAAAAACTAACATAATCTAAAACTCATAAAATCCTCAAGGCATATTCTTAGATATACTTACCTGATCCTTTATTATCTTAAGGTATGATTAAATCTATGGGCAAGACCGAATCGAATCGATCTTTTCTATTCAATAAACATTATAGGATCAAAGTTTGTATAATCTAAAACGAACCTCAGTACCAAGACGCTTGTTAACGGCTTCATCGCATATGTTGGTTGCATATGCAAGTTGCAATTGGTTTGATACGGTCATGGCAGAAGCAACCTATATTACATTATCACAAATAAATTACACTTGCAGAAGTATATACATAATACCATTTTCGTCTCATTTTGTTAGTCACTATAACACCAGCATACTTTTTCGTTTGTGCCATTTTAGTCATTGAAGTTACCTTTACTTTTAACTCATTGAAACATGGCTTTACAGATCGTTGGGTTCTTTTTTGATAGGTAAATTTTCTTTATCTTTGTAATATATAGTTTAGAAGTGAGTATAAATCTAACCTTTTAATATACAGTATAAATTCAAACATCAAAATCATTATTTTTGACAGCCGGCTTACCAATTAAAAAATGATCCATAAGTTGTACTATTGTTTAAATAATTCGGAACGTAAAAAACAATAAGTATAATGACTAAAATGAGAGAAATGAAAAGAGTATGTTGACAAAAACTCAAAATAAATTTTACTTAAAAAATAATTAAAGGAGAATACCTGATGAGCATCCAACGGTGGTGGATAGTTGCCATCAACAGTGTAACTAAATATCAAATTACGATAACCATAAGGAAGACCAATCACGCTACGTGCATACTCCCATGCAGCCGTTTCATTAAATTTAGCTCTAAGATAGGGATGCAAAGGAAGCATTGCAATATGTGGATTATTGTTATCTTTTGTCAGCTCATAGTTCAACCACTCTTCCCACGGTAACATAATAATAAGGTTATTACCCTACAACAATAACACACGCAAATTCAATTCACAAAATTGACCAAACATAAACAAAAACATGAAAAACAGGTTATGAGATTGACTTGAGAGCTTAATAAGCTACAATAATATTAATCAAAACTATGAATTATGCTTGATGAAATCAAGCTATATTTAAGGTCATAGATAATCTGCTTTGTAGGGTAAATGTTTATCAAGAACTCAGAAGCATAGAAATATTGATAAAAAATAGCCAAGTCATGATTTTATTTGATACATATTCATTGAATATGCCTCCCATTTGATCCGGTTTTGACATGTAACGTGTTCCACCAAAGTTACGACCACGCGTGTATCACCATAGTGTCACATATTTTAATAAGTGAAGCTGTGTGGAAGATTTTTACCTGGAAGTTTAGTCACTAATCCACTCCATTTCTCAATCCTACTCCCTTCTTCAAGTATTCATGGTCCACTGTAAAGTGATTAGCAGATCCCCTCTCGCATAGAACAGCTTTGGAATCTCCTATATTTGCCTTCCATAGGTCTCTGCCATCGATGGATTTTCATCTTTTATCACCCTCAAGTGTTCATGGTCCACTGTAATCTTAAAAGAACCTTGAAGAACCTGTTACAGTTGATAGTTCAATTAGGAAGTTGCTTCGGCTTTCTCTTCATATTTTTGTGCACTTCGTATATCATACCTTTCTATAACAGTGTCAAAAAATTAAGCATGACCATATTTTTGTGCAAAATATCAAATTGTTCATATGATCAGACAATGGTTGGAATCAACACATCATAAAAATTAAGACAGAAAGTAGCGATGGAATGTGCGGATTGGGTAAAGCATAAAAATGGTTTCAGATCTATATGGGCAAATTTAAGAATGGGTCAAATGGGGCGGGATGAGCTGTTAATTATCATTTTTGAATTTCATACGCTTAAAAGAATCATGGAAAACTCTTCTTTATTCAAGCCATTTACTTACGGGCATTACTTTGTTGTCGATTAGTACTCCAAAACTTGAAAATGAAATTAATACTTTTAGCTAAAGTGACGCCCGCTGCTAATGGAGATTGAGCTATGTATACTATAACCAAAATGGAGTTCACCTGTGTACTCCAGACATTTAACTTCTGTATCTTCTTAAATTGCTAATAACATGGCATGTGCAGCAGCAACACCAAGAATTGTTGCACTTGTAGCTCTCATTCGTGAAGGTAAAGGTATTACACCCTTGTCTATTTAAACAAACATGCATTTATAAAGTTAGCTATTTGTTCCTTGTGAAGGAAATTTTTTTTGCTAAAGATGACATGACACACTTTCGGGTCGGGTTGATTAACGGGTCAAAGCAATTTTGTATGAACCAAAAGAAAGTGAATTGAGTGGGTTGACACAAGACTCTTTTTTACCGAAAGGATTATCACATTTAGTTTTCCAACAACTAGACATCATGATGTACAACATGATTTCAATAATATATTAATTTCTTATATGAAATAATTTCAGAGGTTGAATCATTAACAACCTATTTTAAGTGAGTTCAGAACCATTCAACACACTTACAAATTGGTTAAAAAAATATTTTACGGTTTTACCCATTATAGATGCTAGAAAACCAATATCACTAATTAGTAGGTGGATCAAAATAATTTCCGCTAAAAACAACCCAATCATTATCACACAATAGTTAATATTGATAAAAAAAAATATCCAGTACACTACCTAATTCACTATCCATCCCTATATCATTGCCTTGTGTAATCCTAAATAAAGAAATATAGAATTAATAGACTGAAGTGAAGGATCCAAACTCAAGCCTAGCACAACCATAATGGTATTTCAGATTGACTTGACCTATATTAAAATTACCCACTTTGACCGAACCAACCCTTTTTGACAGTTTCTAAATGTGCCATACGGTACTGAATTTGTGCATAAACTTATTTTGGATAACACGCCACACCTCAATATAAAAATCACCTTCTAAGGCATATCCTTTTGAAGAATATATGTGACATATAGAAATTAGAATCTTCATAAAATGGAACATAGCATCTGCAAAGAAAATGTGTGTGTTCACAAACTTATGCAATAAACAAATAACTACCTAAAAATATAAGTGTCATTTATACATTTCATTGACAAATGTTCCAGAAAGTTTTGCTTATCATGTAAGAAGTAGACTTACTTGTAGTTTTGACAACCTCGGACATTCAAAATGTCCTAACTACCACTACGGTACGAAGATCAAGATATCTACAATTGTATCTCTACGTCTCCCAATGCAAGAGGAGCTACCATGAGCAACATACTCAAATCTGACTACTAATAGATCCCTACAATCTAACCTGCAATAAAGTAATATATATATATATATATATATATATATATATATATATATATATATATATATATATATATATATATATATATATATATATATATATATATATATTGAAATGCGTAGAAAAATTAAACATCACTATAAGTCAATACCCATAGGTACAAACAATGATGAGTGCAAGAAATGTATGTTTAGCAATTTGTTGCACTCAAATTTGGCAATGTGTTCGGGTAAAAGAGATCCATTTTATAACAATTTCCATCTAAAACTATAGGTAGCAAACTAATTACAATGGAAATGTAATGAGGCTAAAGTATTAAATGCTTAAACAATTGTTAATCCTTTTTTGTATACAGAACATTGAAATATCATCTAAAATTCTAAACCGAGAATTATGTAAAGTACCTTATTGCAAATATAGTCATAACCATTAATTAAAACTTCATAATTCAAACCAATTAATCACTCCAATCATGTAGGTGTTCACTGCATATAACCTCATTATGCTAAATAATTCACACTTCTAATGTAAGTATGTTTGTGCTTATCATTGAATAAATTACTTTGAAATCAAATTGTTTAAAGCAACATTCCTTATGTAAAGCTGTAACAATAAGTGATTTTAGTTATAACATTTTCCTTTCGTTCAGGCATTTCATCAAACACTTATTATGCATAAAATCTGATAACATACTGGAATTAGTTTTATTTGTGAAGATGAAGAATATAAATACATGATGAATACCTCGGAAACTCTTTTTTTTTTTAATTCATAACCTGAACTCTTCCACAAGTTGATGCAAGAAAATTTTATGCTCTTCTTCTCGCCAATTTTGAATCAATACTTACCACTCATAACAAAGATTAGGGATTTTAAATGAAGTGATAGGGTTATCAATAATTATTTTGAATCAAGAATCAAAATAAAATGATTTGGTGAGTTTGAGGAGATGAATTGAGACTTGATTTTGAATAATGAATGAAAATAATTTGATTTGATGAATTGTAACGGATTTTGAAAGGTATAATTTTGGATGGGTGTTGATTGCAATTGATTTGATACTGAAAATCAGGGGAGTAGTTTTAGATGAGATAGGAGTGAGATTGGATTGAGATAGGCGTGTGTTATGTTGCCAGGTGGATTAGCCATGTCATTATGTTGTCAGCATGTCGTTTTTGCATGCCTAGTGGCAAATATTAGTTGGCAAGTTCCTCTATTATATATGTTGGGAGATGTGTTTTAAGTTTTTTATAAAGCAAGTAAAAATCTTGGTTTTGAAGGGAAGGGCGGAATTAGTTGCTATTCAACTAACCCAAAAACTACTTTTATAAAAAAAAATTAAAATCACAAGAAAAGTAAATATGACAAACTTTTTATGATGAGACAAACGTGTTTATTTAGATTTCACTACTCCCTAGTTATCTTTTATTGACTTGTTAAATTATCACGTCGTTTATTTTAGCTGAAGCGTTGTATTCCTTAATATCAGTCGTGGGCGTGTGCTACATTCCCCAACTCTATGAACATCAATTTCACCTACAACCTTTAAGTCTATTAAGGACTATAGGGTCATAAACATCGATTCATGGAATAAATATGAAGAGAAAAACCTATACTGCACGATATGGTTGTGTTTTATAAGACGTTCAAACTAGTTACATATAGAAGTCAGCCAGTTTTCTTAGCCTAGCGTGAAGCAATCAACTAAACAATAGACAACGCATCAATAATCAATAACTAGGTTTCACTAGATATAAGCAAACACAAATAAACTTAAGCTAGCATGTTAAAGTGAAGAGAAGATAAACAAAGAATCAAACAATACATAAACATATTAAATGATTAAAATAACAATTTATCTTTAATAAAACATGGATGAAAAAGGCTGAAAAAGCCCAACAAATACCTTGGAAATCATTTAGGGTTTTGTACCAAAAGATGTCTCATTTAATGAATAAAAATAAAAAACTATATATATATTTACAATGCTGACGGCATCAGCTTATGGATTCTGACGCCGTCAGCCCGCCGTGTTTAGGGTTTCGTCTTATGCAAGTCGCCGCTCTGACGCCGTCACTCTTTATACCCTAACGCCGTCAGCTTATGGCTGATGCCGTCCCTTTAAAACCTTTCTGAGTTGTCTCTAGCAAACTTAAAACGTGACTCCCTACTTCGAAATGCACCTGACGCCGTTAGGTTATAATTCTTCAAACTTTTCTGAAGTGACGTGTGTAAAATCTTCTAGCTCTAAAATTACAAGTGACGGCGTCACAAGGTAAGGCGTGATGCCGTTAGTCTTCCATCTTGACGGTTTTTCGCGACTTTGTTGTTTTCTTCACTTTTTCATCCAAACATGTCCAAAAAGCGCCAAATTCCAGAATTCTCGTCCAAGTACCTAAAATGCAAAAAGAAACGATTTATGGCAATATTTGATCATATAAACACGATTTTGGGCTTAAATGACCTCTTAAAAAGGTATCAAATAAATCCTTATCATATATATATATATATATATATATATATATATATATATATATATATATATATATATATATATATATATATATATATATATATATATATTACCTACAAATTTTATGTAACTTTATATGTATCTTACCTACAAAAACAAGTGATTCGATAATCCAATTTTAATTATTTTGTTCTTTTTTTGCAACATTGTATGTAAGTTACAACATCACTTAAAGATAAGGTGGGTTAATCTTAGTTTTTTTATTTCACATTGATCTATGTGTAATCAATAATTATTATGAATCATCGACAAACACAGACTATCTTTAGTAACCCCACTAAACTAAGAGCATCAATGATACATAACGTGTTCGAATGGCTTTTCTTAGCATACTATTTTGTGATGAATTGAAGACACATGTTGTTTTACTCAACGTGTGAACAATAATAGCTCAAGCCATGGTTCTTCTCTCCTCCGATTTTTTTTTTATCATTTACTATCTCTCCAAAAATCCAAAGTCGGCCCCATTTAAGTGGCGGCTTCACAATAGTATTGACCCATTTAGCTCACATCAACAAATGTTCGGCTCATATTTTTTTTAGATGGATCCCAAACTAATGGTTTTTTATAAAGGGTAATTAAACTATAGAAAAAAATTAATTTCTCTTAAAACTATACTATCAAAAATAATTGAAAACTTTCAAAGTGGAGTTTATTTTGTTAGTATAGGTAGAAGTACATTATGGTCATTACCATTAGATATAGATTATTAACATTGCCGCTACTCTTCATAAGCCAAGCCCAATAAACCAAATGTGAGAGGAAAAAATAGCCATATTGTTTACTAAACCGAGCTACTTATCATTTTTAGACAAAAAGTAGTGAAAAGGTGGAGACAATATTGTTTCGAAGCTTTTTCCCATCAAAAATTTACTCTCCTAAAGTATACAATATTATTGAATACAAACGTTCCGTCACAACTACTCTCCTAAAGTATACAATATTATTGAATACAAACGTTCCGTCACAACACGCGAGTTTGTGACGTAATGCTAGTAGTTTATAAGCAATAATAAAGTAGAGTGTGCATTTGCAGTGGCGGAGCTAGAAAAAATTTCGTGGAAGGGCCAAAACAATTTTTTTCCGGAAGACCATTAGATGCGGGGGCCGAGATGGAAAAAATAAAAATTTAACAAATGAACTCGCGAAAAAATACACTAACGGGCTTAGGCCTAGGGCGGGACCCTTCCCGATCCATTAATAGCTCTGCCCTTGTGCATTTGCAACTATTTTATTTTTCTTTGGGCAACGTTATATCTTAGTTACCGCAACAAACACAGTTAACACATGAAAATCGATTTTGATTTAGAAAACATAAACTCTTCCAATGACTAAAACATTATCGTTTGCAAACACATCGCCGCAACACGTGTATTGAAATCCTCGTTGATCACGTATATACTCTTTTTTTCGTTCATGTTATCCCTATAAACCACGATCCCGTTTTCGCTATAGATTTTAGACGTGTTTGAGATTGTGTTTACAAAATCGTATTAACAAAAATTAAGACTTGTTAGCCTTGCTCTTTTATGAAGATAACGTTTTACACGTGAATTGGACTAGATACATAATATAGTTGCACCCGCAGGGACTACTAACGTACACGGTGCAAACTAGTGATGTTAGGAGCCTATAAATACCCCTCATGACTCTCCATGAGGGGTGTGGGAAAATAGTGTAAGTTATTCATTTATTCTTATTAATAAAACACCTTCTTTCATCATTCTCTCTATACTTTCTCTCTCTAGAATCATGATGTATTTCAATCAACCTCTGTGGAAACCATAGAGGGGGGGGGGGGGGGTGAATACGTTTCCATTTAAAACTTAAAACATTTGTATCAAATGACCAATCAAGTTCGACATAATATGGAAAGTGTCAATATTGGTCATACAACAAATAGAAATAGTAGGAAGCAAATTAGAACATAAACAATATCAAGCCGTGACATAAACACAATCAACACCATATAAGCAACAAACCACACAAGCATAAATGCAATGCAAGTATAAATATAAAGCGGTAAATGCGAAGATGAACGCAAAGAGATAGGTAAAGAAAATGCAAACCCGGACACGGTGATTTATAGTGGTTCGGTCACGAAGCTCCTCTTCGCCCTACTCCACTCCCCGAGTACCCAACTCGAGAGTTACTTTACTAATCACAAGCTCCTTTTTCGGTGGAGAAAAGCATACAACGTCGCTTACATTATTTTCCAACACTAAGCTAAATGTCGAGTACTAATCTTAGCTAGTACCAATCTACCACGATCCACCTGATCCTCAAAAATCACACAAGCTACAAGATCCACATGATCTACACTCGATCTACCCGATCTACTCACAATCTACCCAATCTATACTAATCACACAATCAATACACCATACATGATCTACCTGACCTTACCTTGATCCACTTGATCAACACACAAGCTCACTAGCTACAAGAGATCTCCGAGATCTCAACAAGATCATAATGATCCATACTCACCAGACTAAACAAGAGATGATGACTACTTGATGTATATCAAGATACAACAAGCTTACAACAAGTAATGCAAGTGCACTACTCAATGACTCCAAGACTTTGTATCTTCTTGATACTTTGTGTTCTGTTCTTCTCTTGGACTAGAAGAGGAATGAAGGTGATCACTTGAATGGATGATTGGATTACTCTAAAACAAACTAAGACTCTCTAAATGATCAAAGAAAGTGATCTAAATAAGAAGGGATTAGACCAGAGAAAATTTACTGAAAAAATCAAGTGAGAAGTGTAAAATGGTCCACTATTTATAGGCAAAGAGAAAAATAGCCGTTACATAAGGACGGTACGACTAATTGTCACACGGTACCACTAAATTTAGTGGTACCGTCGGTACTTTAGTGGTACTGTGGGAGACAGAAACGTTCCTCCTTTTATTTTTTGTGGAGAAGGTTTATTTGGAGATGTTTTTAGCTATTTTTTGGGGGAGAAATGGCTGTTGGAATTTTAAACTTATTTTTCAAAATAAAATATTTCTTTTTAGTTCAAAAATAACTTGTAAAATATATTTTTGAAATATGTTTTGTCACGTTCATAAAAATGTAAAGTTTAAAGCAAAAAATTGTTTCTTTGATCATGCGTCAAGTTTAAATTTGTTTGTACATACCTTGAGTGATTTATGTCAGAATGGAAAACTTCGACTATGTTGAACCGTACTTGAGACGTCAAGAGATGTTGATGTAAGTATGCATCGATGATTAGTGTTTACAAGTAACTTGTGCATTTTACGTTATGCATTACAAGTTATATGTTTGTCATCATTAAAACTGAAGAAACCATTTAGTTTAAATATCGTAATATTTGCACTAACAATCTCTCCCTTTTTGATGATGACAAATATGTAAACCGTAACACATAGTAATATGTAAAAGTTACCTGTTTACATTCCCTTCTCCCCCTTTTGTCGAAGAAGAAAGGTAGTTGCCTTAAGTTCTCTCTTGAATTCACTCCCTACTCCCCCTTATTACACTACTATCCTTTCTTCCCAAAAAGACGAGCTTGCATCATCCCAGTGAAGTCTTCTATCACCACTTTTTGAAAGACTCTGTGTTCTGTATTCAAATACCCCTGAGCTACCCCTAGCTCAATGCTCCCCTATCGTGATTGCATCCCCTTCTTTATTTACCTTAGTATCTAACGGATCCATGGATCAAATTCTTACAAAGGTTTTTCCTACATCAAGGGTTAGCTTCGTGCAACATAATGTATAAAAGAATAGGAGTAATAGTTGATGGACAGAATACGCATAGCAAGACATGTAAGGGCTAAGCTATGTTTAAGACGTAACCACTAGAAGAATGAGTTAGATGGGGTATGTTAGCATATCAAAGCATGTAAGAGGTTAGACACGTGATGAAAGTGTGCCAAAGGATAAAAATAAAGAAGAAAGCCCAAGCGAGTTGAGCGACCAAAGAAAAATGAATGCGTATTGCAATTCAAAGACACTTGAGTGTCATGACCCGACCGACAATGCTAAGGTGTAGTTGTTCAACCAATCACACTAACAAAGACGAGATTCGTTCATTGACTAACACACAAAATGACTTCTTCCAAGTTGTCATTAGGAAGGAAAGTTCTAACAAACCTTTTGAACAACATAATCATCTACCTAAGATGATTGTTGTTAAGGATAGTTTGTTGAAAAGACATACTCTAAACGAGGTAGATATATATCATTACTGTTATGACAAGTCATGCCATAAAGTAGACTCGATGGAAGTTAGATAAAAGAAAATAAGAATGAGAATGACACGCACCAATATATTAGTGGAAATGACGCCATACGAAAGGATATTGTTGGATTTGACCTTTGAGAAAAAGTGGAAAAAGACGGTTTAGATAAATATATCATTTGCACTAACAATGAGATGCATGATATATTTCAAAGGAGAAGAAGGAAATGTGCATGTGATCCTATTCTGGGTGAATATCTCTAACGGGGTTGAGGTAACAAAGTTCTAGAGTTCTAGTTTTGGATGATCCTAGTTGTGAGTTAGAGATAATTTGGTGTATGAAGGATGTCGTGTGATTGAGTGGTTATACTCATTGGGTATAATAATTGTGAGGATTGAAGGTTTTTGAACTAATTGTCACTATCAAGAGTGAATAATAGTTACAAGGTTTTGTGTGTAATGATCGATAGGTAGGAGGTTCTTAGACCAAAATATCACTATCAAGAGTGAAGTGTAGCTAAAGGGTTTGAGGGGGATTGATATAGGGGTTGAAGGTTTTGAAACTAAATATCACTGTCAAGAGTGAAGTTTAGTTATAAGGTTTGAGTGTGATGATGAATGTTATTATAGTGAGGTTTAATGTAAGGGTTGATGGTGCTTATATAGAACAAATATCTAGGTGGTTACAAAGTGTAGAGGTTAGGAAACTAGAACCGAATGTGGTTTTGTGACTGAGATTTTGCTAAGTAGCGGGTACTTAAGAAGTAAGTGTTTTAGTGAAGAATTATAGGGAATTCGAACCACACTTGTGTATTCTTGAGAGTGTTAAATGAAAAACTATATGAGTGTGTTTTCACTCCCCTTTAATCTATGACCATCTGGACAAGATGAAAAAAATAAAAAATAAAGAGGAAAACAAACGTTGACGGAAGCGATGAGCTTAGTAACATCATGACAAGTGGTGGATAGCATACAATAAAATTCACCTTTGAACTCACGTAGCTCTTCTCAATCATTGTGAATATTCATAGGACATTCGTATGATGAGGCATGTAATCACGTGGAGATATCCTAAGGGTTAAGAAGATAAAATCTTCATGGTTGTGTGGTTAGTGATAAGGTTCTAGCGGGGTTATCTATGTTGATGAAGAAGGGTTATCTCAACTTATCCTAGCGGTTCTTTGATTGAAGTTTGAGGAAGATGAGTAGGATGTGGAAGCATTGGTAGTGAGAACGAAGATTGAAAAGTGTAGATAATTTGAGAAGATAATGGAGACGGAAGTAACCAAACATATGATATGTTTAGTACCATGCGCAAGTGAAAGGGAAAAAGCTGAGGAATCAGAAGATAGATAGAATCTATTCTGATAGGAGATGGTTCTGGTTCAAGACTACATCGAGTGGGTTTCGATAGTGCTTTTGAAATAATGAGAATTGAAAACAAGATAAACTGTCTCAGCAGACAATGGTCTAACGGTACCGTTAAATTCAGCGGTACCGTCCCCTATTTAAGGGTACCGTGACATGCTGAGGTCAGTTTTGATCCTGAATTAGATTTTTTTTGGCAAAGAAATCTCACATATGTTGTGATTTTTCTAGACCTTAAATTAAATGAATTTATACCGAATAAATTCTCTTATGAATGAGTCCAACAGGATTCGATGAACGTTGATTGAGAACGAGAGATGACATTTAATTGCATTTTGCAAATTAAATATACTTTAAATATTTCGGATGAAATATTTAAGTTGTCATTAGAATTTAAGAGGATTTTACGAATACATCTCGCTGAATTAGTGAGACTTTTCGACACGAGGAGAGAATTTATACCTAATATATTCTTTTTACGAGATGAACGGTAGTACTAGACGATAAGAGATAACTTTTATATTTCCGAGGAAATACATAGGTAGGCATTAGATCGATGTGAAGGATGACTTAATATTTCCAGTGAAATATGTAAAAAGTCATGAGACGAGACACAAGATATGACTTCAATATTTCCAGTGAAATATTCAGATAGTCATAAAGGGGATGTGAGGGATGACCTAATATTTCCAGTGAAATATTTAAAAAAGTCAAGAGACGAGACATAAGGGATGACTTTAATATTTCTGGTGAAATATTTAAGTGGTCATACGAGGGATGTGAAGAATGACTCAATATTTTCAGTGAAATATTTAAAGAGTCATGAGATGAGACACACGAGATGACTACAATATTTCCAGTGAAATATTCAAGTAGTCATAAGAGGGGTATGAGGGATGACTTTAATATTTCCAGTGAAATATTTAAATAGTCATAAGATTTATAGAATATGTTCCATCATTCCTAGACCTAGACAAAGATGGTTAGAGGATTCTCGTTTGAGAGGTTTGGTTGATTTACGGATTTCGATGTGCTTCGCACGCGAGTGTTTCACGGGGTTTTGGAAGGCGTAAAGCAAGTCCTATGGTGCTGATTAGCAGCAGGGTTTGCGATCTTAAGAAGTGTATAATCACACGAGGATGAAAGGAACTACTAATCACTTATATAGTAAATCGAAAGTCCTTTGTCACCTGAAGGTTGATGTTAGCTTTTAGCTTTTGGATGAGCGTTTTAACATATGTTGTTAAAAGGCTTGAATATGATGTTTCGGATATGACATTTAACAGCTGCGATCGCAAGTTAAACTTACTTGAATATTTCGGGTGAAATATTTAAGTTGTCAAACCTACTTCGAGTTCTACTATCTAACCTTCCCATGACAAAAGGGTGTATTACTTGGAAGAAGGCGAAGTGATGACCAAGGAATTATGACAACTTTAACTTATAGGCTTTGACACTAGTGTATGACTATATGACTTCTAGGGGTTCATAGTGATAGGCATACCTAATTCCTAATGTGTTAAAAGGACATAGTGTGGGTGCAAAATTTACAAGAAAATCATGTAAAATGCACATAAGGAATAAATGCAAACATCATGCAAAACAAGATAACCATTTAGAATATAAGATCATAAAGACATTTAATCATATCTTACGAGAACATGTCATCATTTTGAAACACATATGTGGGATGCAAGCAATCTAGGTTTGATAAGGAAGATCCTAATTACCACTTGTTCAAAATGAAATCCTAACAGGAGATAAAGTTCACCGATGTAAACTGTCTCTAGTCAAATGTAAGAATGAAAAGCTTTCAAGTTAGAGAATGAGTATGAGACTATCACTAGTGGTGCTCAATTCAGGCTAAACACAACTATTTTTACGGGTTATACCACGAACCCAACTTCTCTCCTGGAAGCAATTCAACCATTAGGTCAAATTGAATTTCTAGTGCGATAGGTTCTCCAGTAGTCATTCTCATGTTAGAAAAATTCAAATTCCTATATTTGCCTATCGAAGTATAGCAAATATGATATTGGCTTATTTCGCTAATACATGGCCTAATATGACTCAACTAACGGTATTTTGAAAGTCGGTTACGAAGATGACATGTCTTACACAACTTCTAACAAAGGCAAACGAAATGTTTTAATTTCGTGTTTGAGATTTAGAGGTTATTTGGTAGAGATTGTGCATTTTATGATCTCTTGGATAACAACTTTGTTTGTTAAGTTGTTGCACGTTATTTTAACATGATTTGGTTTCCTAGAACCAAGAGATGCTCTAATGTGATACAATGTAGAATCTACTACATCGAGAGTGTTTCAAGAATGCTCCTTCAATAGATCTTGTGAGTATCATACTTGAAATGAGGCATATTGTATATTTCAACAAGTATGCTTTTCTAAGATGAAACTTATCACTCTTACGAATGCTTAGTGAAACAAGTATTTTAGTGTATGGCCAATTTTACTTGTTTATGCAATGACACATATTGTATTGGGTTATTACTCAACTCTAATATCCTATAATTTTTTTAAACAAGATGCAATGTATTCTCTTGTAACATAACCATTCATGTTACAAAGAAAATAAGATGCATAGGATATAAATTAACCTTTGTCAATCTTTTGATAAGAGAAATACATGTGATATTCTCAAAAATTGATGACTTACATAATAGTTAATAACATATTATGTGTGACACTTTTACTAGATATATGTTTTTGAGTGTTGAGTCATTCATGAGCAAAGTTTACATATGTTGTTTGTTTGCTCGTGTTTGGTTTTTCAGAAATGACACATTTACTAATTGCATTGCAAAGTAAATTACTTGAATATTTAGGATGAAACATCCAAGTTGTCAATCCTACTTAGTTGTGTATTTTATGCACCTTTTAAACATATTAATTTAATGTTTGGAACACGACCATTGGACAAGGAGACTCAATATGCATCTTCAACACAAGTGTGAGTTATGATCCGTTGCATATTTTAATTTCGTCTTGAGAGGACGTCATTATTTTCATAACAATCGAGTGTGATTGAGTATGTAGATTCTAGATAATATATTTCATCATATTTTGATGTTATCTTGAGGCTAGACAAACAATGACTCCAATTTCATGTCCATACTCAAAAACTTGTCAATTAGATTCGATAATGATATCAATCATAATTTGAATCATGAATTGATATGTACTCGAAATCTTTCTTGACCCTCACGATCACTCTTTTTAAAAAGAAAATAAAAATTTATGGAATGTGTTCCATTTATTCTAATGCTAGTAGTATGTATGAGGTTAATGACATATTAAGTTACTACTTCAATATTGTCATTTATTTTTATTTGCGAAAAAACTATTTGTATTATTAAGAATAATATTCTTAGTTTTTAAACACCTCATTAGTACAAAAATAATTATCTTAACTATTTTATACAACATACGTAAAATACTAAATGTTTAAAACATTTTGTATGTGTGTTAGATCAATAAAAGTTTAATATATTTTCTTTTACTAAAATACTAATGTATTAATATGATCTTTTATCTTGTTTAGACAACCCATGGTCAAGCAAGACACGAAGATGTGATGTTTTATGATAAGGAAATATGTGTTACGCTTTTAGGGGGTCATTTAAGCCCTAAATCGTGATATTATGGTCAAATATTACCTCAAATCGTTCATTTTGTCATTTTAGGTACTTTGGATGAGAATTCTGGAAAATGGTGCATTTTGAACGTTTTTTGAGTCAAAAGTAAAGAAAACGATAAGGTCAAGAAATCATGCTGAAAATAGTACCTGACGGCGTCAAGAGTCACTAAGTGACGCCGTCAGTTGATGAATCAAGAGGAGGATGATTATTTACACTTGACGCACCAGAAGACTTTTACAAGATTAACACATGACGGCATCACGTTATATTTTGAGTAGACCGTCACGTATCATTACAAAGAGAAACGGCCCAGAACCCTTAACAAGTGATGGCGTCAAGGAAGATTTATTGCGCGCCACAAAACCCTAGTGATGGCGACTTGACGGCGTCAGGATCTAAAACCAGACGCCGTCACCCCTGTAAATCTATATGTAGTTTTGGATTTTCCATTCATTGTGGTGTAACTTTTGGGAGATAAACCCTATACGAATTTTCCAGCAAACTTAGGGTTTTGAAACCCTCTTTTCTTTCATGTTCAATTGAAGATAAGTTTTCCTTTTAATCATTCAATATGTCTATGTGTTGTTTGATTGATTGTTTATCTTGTCTTAACATTAACATGCTAGCTTAATTCTCTTTGTGTTTGCTTAGATCTAATGAAACCTAGTTGTTAATTATTGGTTGTTGCTTTGTTATTAGTTGATTTGGGTGATTGATTTCATGTTAGGCTTAAGAAAACTGCCTATTCTCCTATATGGTAACAAACTTGAACGTTTTAAGAAACGTAATCAGATGTGTACTATGATGTTATTGGTTGTATTTAATGCATAAGTAACTGTTTACGAGGCCTTGATAGGATACTAAATGTGTCATCATAGAAAGAGATAGAAGCTTATAGAGTTTGGGGAATGACGTACACAGCCCCACGATTGGTATTAAGGAATACAACCCTTCATCCAAACAACTGTAACAAATCAATTAACCAGTAAAAGATAACTATGGAGTAGTGAAATCTAAGTAAACACGCTTTTCCCATCATAAGAAGTTCACCAATTTTATTTTCTGTTATTTTATTTTATTTGCATCAGTAGTTACTTTGGGTTAGTTGACTAGCAACTCATTCCGCCCTCTCTTCGAATACCCGAGATTATTTTACTTGCTTTCTAAGAAATATAAAAAATACAAAAAGAATCATCCCTCACCTTTAGATCTAGTTTAGATAGTTTTCAATCCTAACGACGCTATTCCCCTAGAGAACGATCAATTCCCTAGTACTTGCCACTCACTATACTACATCGGTCAGGTACACTGCCTGGTGGGGATTGCAAGCTTCTCAAGATCCCTTGAGAAGTAAAACCTTTTGCAAGGTTGCAAAACCACGCATCAAGTTTTTGGCGCCGCTGCCAGGGAATACTTATTGTTTAGGTTGAATTCTATTTTTATTAGGTCTACTCATTAGATTCCTATCTAGTGAGATTTTATTTTCTTTTTAGGTTTTCTTTAGTCTATCTTTTTCTTCGTATTCTTGTTTGTAATTTCACCCGTTTGTTCTCATGAATAACATCGATCATTTAATCCCTGTTATTCGTGTCTTTCGTCGTAGAAACTTTCAACTACCCGTCCTGGCCCCTATTATAGAAGACCCACAAAATCTGTCACCCGACCATCACTTCAACAATAATTTTGATATGGATGAATCTGACCACGATACTGACCATGAAAATGGACCTTTTTATTATTCAGATTCCGATGAGGACTTAGGTGATGGTAAGATAGTTGATGATGTTAGGAGAGAAGAGGAAGTTGATCCTCTTAAGTATGTTGACCCTAGGACAACGATTGAGAAAGATAACATCTTTAATATGCAATTTCCATGTAAAATTGGATTTAGGAGCTTTGATTCTTACCTTAACTCGTCATTACCAATGAACATAATTTCGCGTTATGAATACAACAAAATCATGGTAAATGAGTTAGAATACCAAGGAGATAATATTGTTGCTAGGGCAAAAACACTGCATGTATTTGTTGGAAGCTTTGTTTATTTAGTTGATTTTATGGTCATGGAGAATTTAGGAGAGTTTATTGATGACAAGTTAACCCAAGTCGTGTTTGGAAAGCCCTTTAAAAGGCTAACTAAATTAGATGAAAGACTTATAGATGGGTTAATTACCTTCTTGGATGGAGACAAGGATTTTGTCTATCAAATGCCCCGTGCGCACCCTAGATTTAAGGAATTTTCTATTGAGAGATGTAATAAAATTCCTCCTCGTGATATGTTAAGTGAGAACAATAAAAGGAAAGGGCTTAAATGTCCCCATGAAAAGAATAAGAGATAGTATCGCGGATGTTTAGAGCTAAATGATGACTATTAGAAAGATGAGGCAACAATTAGATGGCTCACACTTGGGTACGTGAGCATTAGTGGCACTAGATGAGTGTAACTTTGAGTCTAGCTACAAGACTCGTAAATAAAGAAAAGCGCTTCTTGGGAGGCAACCCAAGCTTTTTAATTGTTTGTTTGTTTATTTGCTTTTATTTGTTTCCGTATGCATATTTCATTCGTATTGTTTATTGTTCATGTATCAAATTTAAATTGTGAAAATGCTTTATTTTTTTTAACCTCGTCTTAATTATATATAAAGGTATTTTGCAAAAGATAAGTGTAAGGGAAATCCAAATTTGTTTAAAGAACGAATTGAACATGAACGATAAGAATGAGATATAAACATGCATACTAGTATTTGTTTGAGTCAAATGCTTGTATCGAGTCACAATGAAGATTTTTGTGGGATTCTAGGAATTAAAACATAGGTTTTTCTAGAAATTTTCTGAAAACAAAATATAAGAATTCTGTCAAGTCAATTCTGACGGCGTCAGGGGTTACAACCTGACGACATCAGATGTTATTTTCTGCAAAAAATTTTAGGTTTTGATTTTCTGTTGGAATTGTAAAGTTTCTTAAAATCTATAATTTATAAACTCCAGGAATCTACAAATATTCATTCCACAAGCATTATATCTTTACTTGCTTTCGAGGATTTACTATTATATAGATTTTACCGCCGATTTTACGCGAGGTTTCATGTTGCTTTTCTTAGTGTTTAACAGGTTACATTGGACAAGAAGATGATTACATTTCAGGAGTGAAGCTTTGCATGCTCATTTTCTTGGAGGAAGATTTAACCTTGTTACCATATCATCCAAACCGAGCTAATCAGGGGAGTATTTGTTTAATTCATTTTCGTTTATCTTTACTTTATTACTTTTTAAGAACATTGGGAACAATGTTCAACTTAAGTGTAGGGGGTAAATGAGGATACCTTAGAAACTACAATTGCACTTGATTTTTGTTTTGTTTAATAGTAGATGTGTAATAAAACTAAGAGAAATACTTGTTAGGGTAATTTTAGCACCAAATTTAAAATTTTTTGCAACATTTAGGAGTGAAACTTTTAGTCTTAATAAGCGTCTCATAGATAGGAGTTATATGACTAGCACAAAAATCGTACCACTCAAAAATTTCCACCCCAAATATGTAAGGTTCGCCTTTAGATTTTTAGGAAAAGCATTTATCTTTTGTGCTTGTGAGTGTACCGGTAGTATTCAGATTCAAGAACTTGCGTTAGCAATGCATCCCGAGACCACAAGTGAGACTACATTCGTGTAGTTAGGATTTACTACATGATAAGAGGCATTAGGATAACCCATGTTTTAAGCCTGTAAAATAATTACATTGACTTTATTGGTCAAGTAATTTTCCCACACCTTTGCAATGTACTCATTTTTAGTACACGATACCCCTAGTACAACCCTCAAATCCTATCCTTTTTCAATTCTAACTTTAAGCATCTTACTTAAAGGAAGAATTTGTTTACAATCCACCCCCAAATGTACACCCAAATCGCCTTATTCTACCTTGTATGCACTCATCTTTAGTGCATTATTGTTATTTGTTTAAACCCTTTGTTAATTGTCTAACTGGTTACATGGTTGCTAAGTTGAGTCATATCTTGTACATATTGTTTTGGGACGATTAGGACTTATAGGTAAAGTACTAGTGTTATGGAGTAATGGGGAAGAACATCACTTATTACCCCATATGTGCGTTAATGTTTAAAAGTACTCCTGATGTTTCGATTATCTTGATTCGAGTCTTTATTTTGATTTATGTAAAAGTTCAAGTGTAAGGGGAAGAAACGAGCCCCCTTGATGTATTATTTTGGATGGTAGGGCAAAAGTGTATGAAAAAAAAATCAAAAAAAATGAAAAAAGACAAGTGAAAAAACATACGGACTACCATCCCGTTCCTTTTACTTTATTTTATTTATATTTATTTTATTTCGTAGTTAGCTCAAGTTGAGTAGAGTCTTGGCTTAGCAACGCATTATTATACATGTAATTAACTAAGACAATTGACTTGCCACCAGCTAAATATCCCTTATCCAACAAACCGTGTTTTCCATATCCTTATACCTAACATTATAACCCTTGAAAAGCCCTCTTTGATAGTTATTCTAGGTGCTTACGCCAAGTGGTGGAGGTTTTTGATCCTTTCCCAAGCCTATGGTAACCTATTTGCTATGACAGGTAGTGAGTGATATTTTTCCATTTCCATTTGTGATATATAAATTTATAACACCTGAGAGATGAGAGTATCCAAACACTAAATGTGAGGTGCTAGTGTATAATTTCCGTGCTTATTTTGACTAAGGTAGAACGATCATTTGTTGTAATTACTTTTATATTAATGTTAAATGACCCCTAACTTGTATTTTAATTAGTATAAAAGCCCATTTTCTTGAGGACAAGCAAATCCCAAGTGTAAGGGTATTTGATAAGGAAATATTTGTTACGATTTTAGGGGGTCATTTAAGCCCTAAATCGTGATATTATGGTCAAATATTACCTCAAATCATTCCTTTTGTCATTTTAGATACTTTGGACGAGAATTCTGGAAAATGGTGCATTTTGGACGTTTTTGGAGTCAAAAGTGAAGAAAACGACAGAGTGAAGAAATCATGCTGAAAATAGTACCTGACGGCGTCAGGAGTCACTAAGTGGCACCGTCAGTTGATGAATCAAGAAGAGGATGATTATTTACACTTGACGCACCAGAAGACGTTTGCAAGATTAACACGTGACGGTGTCACATTATATTCTGAGTAGACCGTCACGTATCATTACAAAGAGAGACGGCCCAGAACCCTTAACAAGTGACGGCGTCAAGGAAGATTTATTGCGCGTCACAAAACCCTAGTAATGGCGACTTGACGACGTTAGGATCTAAAACCTGACGCCATCACCCCTGTAAATCTATATATAGTTTTGGATTTTTCATTCACTGTGGTGTAACTTTTGGGAGATAAACCCTAGATGAATTTTCTAGCAAACTTAGGGTTTTCAACCGTCTTTTCTTTCATGTTCAATTGAAGATAAGTTTTCCTTTTAATCATTCAATATTTCTATGTGTTGTTTGATTGATTGTTTATCTTTATTTACATTAACATGTCAGCTTAATTATCTTTGTGTTTGCTTAGATCTAATGAAACCTAGTTGTTAATTATTGGTTATTGGTTTGTTATTAGTTGATTTGGGTGATTGATTTCGCGTTAGGCTTAAGAAAACTGGCTATTCTCCTATATGGTAACAAGCTTGAACGTCTTAAGAAACGTAATCAGATGTGTACTATGATGTTATTGATTGTATTTAATACATAAGTAACTGTTTACGAGGCCTTGATAGGATACTAAACGTGTCGTCATAGGAAGAGATAGAAGTTTATAGAGTTGGGGGAAGGATGTACACAGGCCAACGATTGGTATTAAGGAATACAACCCTTCATCCAAACAACTGTAATAAATTAATTAACCAGTAAAAGATAACTAGAGAATAGTGAAATCTAAGTAAACACGCTTTTCCTATCATAAGAAGTTCACCAATTTTATATTATGTTATTTTATTTTATTTGCATCAGTAGTTACTTTGGTTAGTTGACTAGCAACTAATTCTGCCCTCTCTTCCAATACCTGAGATTATTTTACTTGCTTTCTAAAAAATATAAAAAATACAAAAAGAATCATCCCTCACCTTTAGATCTAGTTTAGATAGTTTTCAATCCTAACGACCCTATTCCCCTAGAGAACGATCAATCCATCGGTACTTGCCACTCACTATACTACATCGGTCAGGTACACTGCCTGGTGGGGATTGCAAGCTTCTCAAGATCCCTTGAGAAGTAAAACCTTTTGCAAGGTTGCAAAACCACGCATCATTTTAGAGATCATGTTACAGATTTAATGAAAGTGTTAAGTATTTTTAGGTTACATACTTTTTATACTTAAACCTTTAAAAAAATAATTGTATAAGACAATATCTTTTGATGTACATGATCAACCAACTTAGTTTCCATTCCTAAGAAGGTTATTAAAACATCCTAAAGACTTGCAAGATGTCGAAAACACATATGCAAGAGAAGTGGTCTATGCCTATATGCAATGCAAAATCAATTACGCAACTTAGTGCACGAAGTCTAGTCTAAGTCCTATTGACGCATAAGTCGAAGAACTAATAACCGACACATAGCAACAAGGCATAAAAGACACTTATGCTTATAGATAAAATCAGCTCAACTAAAGATAACAATAAGCATACAAAAATATTAACTAACAATACTAAGACACAAAGAAAAGCAAATAGTCATTTAGTATAACACACAAAGATACAAATCGTTATTTTGTATATTAAGTATAACAATGTACACTTAGCTTAATTTTATTTGAAAATGACTTATTTTCCACCCCATTTCAAAATTTGATCAAGTTCAACACCTTGAAATTTTGAATACATCAACGTGTGATGTTCACTTTGTAATTTGACAAAAAAAATTGTGCAATCGGCATGACCGAAAAAGACTCTCTGTTACGATTCAAAGACTCTCGTAAACTTTACTTTACAATCATTATCTAAAATTATTTTTAAATGAAAGTAGACTCAATTACGTTTAAAACGATAGGTGGCACGACTCCTACGGACTTACGGTTGATTTTATACGAATTTTTTAAAATTACCCAATTCTGAAAAACAGACGAAGGTACCGTTAAAGTTAGTGGTACCGTCCTGATTTATTGGTACCGTATGTTATATTTAATGGTACCATGACATGTTATTATAGTTTTGACAGAAACCAATTTTCTCATCGCAAACAAGTATTTAATTTCAAGCTAGTATCACAAAGTATACTTAACAACAAAACTTGTAAGTATTAAACAACTAAGTACTTTTCATAATTATCAACTTCATGGGTAATCTGATATATGGATCGTACTCAATTTTTGAAAACCATTTGTTTTAAAATTTTGAGCGACCTGACTCTGGTACCAATTGTGAAAACCGTACAGGGGGTGAATACGTTTCCATTTAAAACTTAAAACATTTGTATCAAATGACCAATCAAGTATGACATAATATGGAAAGTGTCAATATTGCTCATACAACAAATAGAAATAGTAGGAAGTAAACTACAACACAAACAATATCAAGCCGTGACATAAACACAATCAACACCATTTAAGCAACAAACCACACAAGCATAAATGCAACGCAAGTATAAATATAAAGCGGTAAATGTGAAGATGAACACAAAGAGATAGGTAAAGAAAATGCAAACCCGGACACGGCGATTTATAGTGGTTCGGTCACGAAGCTACTCTTCACCTTACTCCACTCCCCGAGTACCCAACTCGAGAGTTACTTCACTAATCAACAAGCTCCATTTTCGGCGGAGAAACCCATACAACGTCGCTTACATTATTTTCTGATACTAAGCTAAATGTTGGGTACTAACCTTAGCTAGTACTAATCTACCACGATCCACCCGATCCTCAAAAATCACACAAGCTACAAGATCCGCATGATCTACACTCGATCTACTCACGATCTACCCAATCCATACTAATCACACAATCAACACACCGTACACAATCTACCAACCTTCCCTTGATCCACTTGATCAACACACAAGCTCACTAGCTACAAGAGATCTAAAAGATCTCAACAAGATCACAATGATCCACACTCATAAGACTAAACAAGAGATGATGACTACTTGATGTATATCAAGATACAACAAGCTTACAACAAGTAATGCAAGTGCACTACTCAATGACTCCAACACTTTGTATCTTCTTGATACTTTGTGTTCTTCGCTTGGACTAGAAGAGGAATGAAGGTGATCACTTGAATGGATGATTGGATCACTCTAAAACAAACTAAGACTCTCTAAATGAACAAAGAAAGTGATCTAAATGAGAAAGGATTAGACCAGAGAAATTTGACTGGAAAAATCAAATGGGAAGTGTAAAATGGTCCACTATTTATAGGCAAAGAGAAAAATAGCCGTTACATAGGGACGGTACCACTAATTGTCACACGGTACCACTAAATTTAGTGGTACCGTGGGGGACAGAAACACTCCTCCTTTTGTTTTTAGTGGGGAAGGTTTATTTGGGGATGTTTTGATCTATTTTGGGGGGTGGGGGGAATGGCTGTTGGGATTTTTAAACTTATTTTTCAAAATAAAATATTTCTTTTTAGTTCAAAAATAATTTGTAAAATATATTTTTGAAAAATGTTTTGTCACATTCATAAAAATGTGAAGTTTAAAACAAAAATTTGTTTCTTTGATCATCCGTCAAGTTTAAATTTGTTTGTACATACCTTGAGTGATTTATGTCGGAATGGAAAACTTCGACTATGTTGAACCGTACTTGAGACATCGAGAGATGTTGATGTAAGTATGCATCGATGATTAGTGTTTACAAGTAACTTGTGCATTTTACGTTATGCATTACAAGTTATATGTTTGTCATCATTAAAACCGAAGAAACCGTTTAGTTTAAATACCGTAATATTTGCACTAACAACCTCGACCTTCCGAAGGTGTTTCTTGATGTTAACAAGTGGTACCTGAGCTAACCGGGGGCGAATCGTGGTGTTTTGTGGTTGAAAAAAAAGTGTTTTTTTGGTGTTTTTTCCTGAAAAAAGTGCGTATTTCTTCAAGTAAGGTTGAATTTCTCCGAGTTAGGATGAAGTTCTTCGTGTAAGGAGTTGAATTCCTCCAAGTAAGGTTGAATTTCTTCGAGTTAGGATGAAGTTCTTTTAGTAAGGTTGAATTTCTCCGACTAAGGATAGTTGTTCTCAGAATAATAAATCCTTCGAGTAAAGATATCCTTCGAGTAAGGAAATCATTCGAGTAAGTTCTGAGCACACTTCCGAGTTAGGAAATCAGAACTTTCAAATTTTAATTCTTCTGAGTAAGGGGCTATATACTTCCTTTGTCAAACTTTTTTTGTGTAAGGATTTGATTCTTCGAGTAAGAAATCTTTCGAGTAAAGAAATACTTCGTGTTAGGTAATTTCTTCTAGTAAGGAAATTTTTCTGAGTATGGAGTGATTTTTCCAAATTTCTAGGGTATTTACCGAGCATCAATGAATGAAATTATTCTGAGTTTCTTCTAGGTATTTAAAGAATTATGGCATATAACAAACTCACCCATCACACCAAAAACACATATGATATTATTGTTCTACACTTAATAGAACATGATTCATTTTATCGTTTCATTATCTTAATACCAATTTATCCCACTTCAAAACAAACCATGTATAGCTTAAAGATCCTGATCAAGAATCACCATCAAATGATAATGGCTAGTATCGGATTTTTGTGACTACGGAGTTTTTGTACGATATTTCTTATTTGGGATTGAAGTAACATTTCACAGGCGCACTTATTTATCTTCGAGACGTTGGTTGGTTGGTTGCATGTCCTAAGATAACTTATCTAGGCATTTTTCATAGTGATTAAGACTTGACAATCTAGTTATAACTGATGTAAGGAGTTACATTGTAGTGCTCACATTGTATAGCTATCACTTTAAGGAGTTACGTCATAGTACTCAATGTCACACGAAGTTGTGGATGGTTCAAGAGGCGAATATTTCATGCACTACCTATATTGGTTTGGGTATATAGCACTATGATGTGATGTGTACTCAGTATAGGTTCTTTATCAAGGATAGTACAAGCATTAAGTCGCAAAGTTGGGGTGTTTACTTCATTTTAAGATTGGTTATATTGAGTTGTCTCCATAAAGTGGTCATTTACTAGTTGGTTGGATTTTGAATAGGTCGCTTATAGGTTAAAGAGAAAAGATGAGTTTGTAGAAAAAGAAAGTCATACTTTTTTCGACATATTCTTACAGTAAAATGAGCTTAAACAGGTTATGGCCTTAATATTGCTTCAAGTACAAGTTGGCTTTACGGCATGTACACAATATTATGATGATTACGATAACTTGTCACCATCAGGAGGGAAAAGTACATGAAGTAAGAAGTAGTGTTTCGTCTTCTGTAATTTGGTTGATTGGGGGAGCTGTGCTTAATCAGGAATTGAAGAGGTACCAATAATATGTACATCGGGGCTTATTTAGCAACTTGGATGCAATACCATGTAAGTTATGTTGTTATGCTGCTACCCGACCATACAACCAATGTGTACATTCTAGTGTCTACTTTATCCACTGAGTTGTGTGATAGGAGACCAAAGAGAATTAATAGAAGGGTTGTTAGTTTGGGAGGGAGCAAATAAAAGAAAAATGCTCACTAGTTAGGAGGGAGTACTAACCTAACTAGACCATTACAACACATGAAGTTCAGAGCTTTAAAGATTAGTGCCTTCAGTGGACAAAGATCAAATGTTGATGAATTTGGAAGAAGGAACTTCAAGGATGATGCATAAGGAGTTCAGTGCTGTAAAAAGATCAGAGCCGTAAGTGCCAAAGATCAATGCCGAGATCGTCGGAAGAGATAACTTCAAGTCATTCTTAGTATCTAGACTACAGAGACTCTACACTTCAATAACCTCAACATTGTTTATTATTATTATAATTTACTTTGTTTATATACTTATAGGTCTCATTGTAACCATTCACGTGTGACGCTATCTTGGAGGGAGATTGTAAGCCTTACTATTTTATGAAGATAACGTCTTACACGTGAATTAGACTAGATAGGTAATATAGTTGCACCCGCATGGACTAATAAAAGAGAAAAAATGAGCTTAACAAGAACAAAAAAGAGAAAGAAAATATTAAATATTGATCGAGATGATAAAATTTGGTATTTTAATTAAATTTATCATGAGTTGTTGATTAAATAGATATATCTCTAACTTAGTCGCATGTATTGTCACTCATTTCAAGTTTCACTCAAATGAATATTAATTCTAGACATATAAACTAAGTAGATTACTTAAAATGATAAATACTTGAAAAAACAGTGACTCATACATATGATAAATAAGTATAGTACCTAAAGTTGGAAAAATGACAAAGTATAAAACTAATAGTCATTTTTCACTTACTATAAGCACACAATATATTATTGCTTTCTTAATGACACTGGTAATTAAATATAATAAATTTCTCAGATAATTGTATCTGGTCTAATTATCACCGGTGCATGTTTTGAAATTTTGAGTTAGGTTACTCATAATGCTTTGTTCAATGTTATTGAAGCTTGAGTAAAATTCATTGATCAAAAATAAGAACTTAACTAAAAAGGTGTTTATCATTGCTCATCTTTTCTACTTATACTAAAGAATAAGTACTTGTAAGTCGCTTAAAACCGAGTATTCTTTGAACATTGTTCGGATTTGCTTATTTTGTAAAAGACACGACAAATTCAGGAACAGACCCACATAAAAGCCGGTGCAGCACGGGCCATACCTGATTTTAGGTTGAATATAATTTTTATTAGCAATTATATGTTTTTATAATAGACAATTATTTTGAGACGGATAAAGTAAGCAATATCATTACTCACTACCCATCGAAATGATCCCTGTCATAATATTTGTTATTCAACAGGAAGTAAATGATTTGACTAAAATAGCTAGGAGTGGAGTACATTAAAATGTCATTTTACTTTTGCCATCCAGACGTAGCCTTGAATAAATCTAAAACAAGACTAAAATGTTGATAAGAAAAAAATGACGTAGTTTTTCTAGAAATAATTTTGATCAATATTTTTGAAAAGATGGAGCTTATTATACCTTTTGAAAATGTTTATGATATTGATACCCCTTGATATTGTTCAAATCATTCTTATTTTATAAGGCAATATTTCATGATTTAGGCTCATATTAGTTATTGTTTGATGATATATATGCTCAATTATATTTAAAAGTTACACCCTCCGTCTCATATTAAGTGTCCACAATAGAATCTTTTGATGCCCCAAATTAAGTGTCCACATATACCTTTCAACCAATAAGATGAGAGTTTAGTGGGTAAAAGTAATATTTGATTGGTGGAGAGTTTAGTTAGTGGAATCTCCTAAAACTTTGTGCATCATGAAAATGAACACTTAATATGAGACGGAGGTAGTATTTTGTAAAGTTAATATGATGAATTGATGTGGATATTGGAGATGGATGCTTGATATTGGATATGCTTAAAAGACCATACACCACTCTATCCTAACGTGGAGGCCTTATATCACTTGAAGATTGTTGAAAAATTTAGTGTACTTGAGGGATCAAATTATACTTGGAAATGGGTTTGGAGGTACGGAGTGTACATTCATCAAGTCCCTGATTACCCTGACTCAATAGTGGTTGGGCAGGATCCTGCTGGTAGTGTTGGTTTCTGCTGATTGTGGATCCTGCTGCTAGTGGTTCCTGTTGATAGTGGTTTCTACTGCTAGTGGTATGACTCTGCTGCTGAGTGATTCTGCTGCTAGTGCAAAGTAGATTCTACTGATGAGAATGTAACTGATTTGACCTATTCAAATGATAGTTATATCTACACTTATGACCTCGTTTATTTGGTCAAGTAACAACTATTTTAGGCTATATTAGGGATAATTATGTGGAGATTAATGGGCCGATTAATTCTCATAATTCCATTTGACTAGCCATGAGTATCTTCCTATAAATAGGAAATCAAATAAAGTATGAAAGATATACAAAAAACATATAACACTTATACACAAAGGGTTATTGATTTGTGCATAAATCACTAACAACATTTGGTCTTATCCCAAGTAGATATTCGTGATACCCAGGCATTAGGGTCGAATAGTTTACTTTGGAAAGTGATAACACAGTTCCAAGTGATATCCGGTAACCTTTATTGGTAAGTAGTTAGGCTATTGATTATCTTAACCCTGTTCTGGGCTCATAACCACCAACAATCAAAGTAAACTATTTTGTGATAATCAATGGCTGCTGGAATGAGGCATATGGCTGCTAACTTTTCCAAATTGGAAAAGTTTGAAGATGTTGATTTCAAAAGATGGCAAAAGAAGATGCACTTCTTGTTGTCAAGCATGAATGTGGTGTATGTTCTAAGCACTGCCATTCCTGAAGATCATAGGGATGAGACTACTGTGAAACAGATAAGGAAAAGAAGCAAATGGGAGAATGATGACTATGTATGCAGAGGTTTAATTCTCAATGGTATGTCTGATTCTCTCTTTGACATTTATCAGAATGTTGAATCTTCTAAAGAACTGTGGGATTCCTTGGATGCCAAATATATGGCTGAGGATGCTTCAAGTAAGAAGTTTCTTGTAAGTAATTTCACAAATTACAAAATGACTGATTCAAGACCAGTCATGGAACAATACAATGAACTTCTTGGAATACTTGGAAGGTTTACACAACATAAAATGAACATGGATGAGGCTATTTCAGTCTCTTGTATCATTGACAAACTCCCTCCTTCTTGGAAAGATTTCAAGCATACCTTGAAACACAAGAAGGAAGAACTGACACTCGTTCAGTTGGGTAGTCACCTGCGTATTGAGGAATCCCTCAGGGTGTAGGATAATGACAAGCCAAAGAGTAGCAATGCTACTGGTGCATCTGTTGTCAATATGGTGAAACATAACAATTCCACCAGGTACAATGACAACAAAGGCAAACGTAAATATCATGATAACACAAGGGCTGGTCCTAACAAGCGCCTTCTTGTTGGAAATGTGGCAAATCTGGTCACATTAAAAGGGATTGCAAAGGTGTTAAGATTGGAGGTAAAGCCAATGGTTCAGGAACTAGTGGTTCAGGGAGTGGAGATCCCTCTAACTCACTGAAATGTCAGAATATGTTTAATGAATCTCTTCAGGTTTATTATGTTTCATATGTATTTGAATCTAACTATGTGCTGGATAATGATATTGCGTGGTGGGTTGACTCTAGAGCAACTGTTCATGTGTGTAAAGATAGAAGATGGATCAAGACTTACGAGTCACTGAATGATGGTTCTATTCTTCAAATGGGAAATGAGTCAGCAGCCTTGGTGCATGGTCGTGGTTGTGTAGATCTTAATTTTAGTTCTGGAAAGATTGTAACTTTGTTTAATGTTATTCATGTTCCTGATATAAGGAAAAACTTGGTTTCAAGTAGTGTTTTGAATAATCATGGATATAAACAAGTTATTGAATCTGATAAATTTATATTGTCCAAACATGGTGTGTTTATTGGTTTTGGCTATTTGTGTAATCAAATGTTTAGGCTTAATGTTGTCACTGACATTGTTAATTCAGCCTTTATGTCAACCTCTAAACTGAACGACTCCACCCTGTGGCATGCTAGACTTGGACATGTACACTATAAAAGGATGCAAGATATGTCTAAGGATGGGTTAATCCTAGCTTTTGACATAGACACTGAAAAGTGTAAAACTTGCATGTTGACCAAAATTACTAAGAAACCTTTTTAGGGTGTTAAACGTGAGACTGAGCTCTTGGAACTTATACACAGTGACCTGTGTGACTTACATGCCACTCCCTCTTTGGGGAACAAGAAGTACTTTGTGACATTTATTGATGATGCTTCTAGGTTTTGTTATGTCTATCTATTACATACCAAGGATGAAGCATTAGATAAATTCAAAGTATTTAAAACTGAAGTTGAGTTGCAACTTGGGTCACTGATCAAAAGGTTCAGGACTGATAGGGGAGGTGAGTACATGGATACTCTGTATTTTCAGTCTATTTGTATAATCCACGAAACGACTGCTCCCTATACTCCTCAACAAAATGGTATCTCTGAAAGGAAAAACAGGGTACTGAAGGAGATGGTTAATTCCATGTTGTCCTATTCAGGACTGAGTCAAGGGTTCTGGGGTGAAGCTATGTTAACAGCTTTCTATTTATTAAATAGGGTTCCAAATAAAAGGAACAAGGTTACCCCTTATGAACTCTGGACTAAGAAGAAACCCAACCTGAATTATCTCAGGGTTTGGGGTTGTAGGGCAGTTGTAAGACTCCCTGATCCAAAGTTAAAAACTCTGGGTGAAAAAGGCATTGAATGCATCTTTGTTGGATATGCTGAGCATTCCAAGGCATACAGGTTCTATGTCATTGAACCTAATGAATATGTTTCAATTAACTCAATAATTGAATCAAGGGATGCACTCTTTGATGAGAATGGATTCTCATCAGTCCCTAGACCAAGTCACAGGATTCCAAATGGTACTGATGACATTGGTGTATCAGAGGTCCCTGATGAATTATCATCTCAGGTCCCTGATGAGGTTGTGGTTCAACAACCTGAACCTGAGTTCAGGAAGAGCAAAAGGGTCAGGACTCCAAAGTTATTTGGACCTAAGTTTCAATTATACTTGATTGAAGGTATAAGGAATGAGGTCTCTGACCAATATTCCTATTGCTTCATTGTTGAGGATGATCCCAAAACATTTTAAGAAGCAATGAAGTCCCAGGATGTAACTTTCTGGAAAGAGGCAATAAATGATGAGATTGACTCCATCATGGGCAACAACACTTGGGTGTTGGTTGATCTTCCTCCAGGTTGCAAACCTCTTGGTTGCAAATGGATTTTCAAAAGGAAAATGAAGGTATATGGAACTATTGAAAAGTTCAAGGCTAGATTAGTCATTCAGGGCTTTAAACAAAAGTCAGGGATAGACTACTTTGATACTTATGCCCCTGTGGCACGTATCAGTACCATCAGGCTGCTGATTGCTTTAGCATCAATTCACAATCTGATTATTCATCAGATGGATGTGAAGACAGCTTTCTTGAATGGTGAATTAGATGAGGAGGTTTATATGAACCAACCTCAGGGATTCATCTTGCCTGGAAATGAAAACAAGGTGTGGAAACTGATTCAGTTTTTATATGGACTGAAACAGGCACCTAAGCAATGGCATCAAAAGTTTGATGAAGTAGTTTTGTCTAATGGTTATGTTCTTAACCAGGCTGACAAATGTGTATATAGCAAATTTGATGAATCTGGTAAAGGAGCCATCATTTGCCTATATGTTGATGACATGTTGATCTTTGGCATTGACCAAAATCAAGTTGACCTGACAAAGGAATTTTTATCATCAAGGTTCTCTATGAAGGACATGGGGGAGGCTAGAGACTTGGGTCTGGCTAGAGACTTGGTTTTAAAGTCTGCTAAAGGGATGGGTTTGAAGTCCAACTTGGTCATTGAATGCTAGGACACCCAACTCCTTCCTGAGGAAACTTGGGAGCTGAGTTCAATGTGGAAATCTGAACATTCAGTGTACTGGAGCACATGTTTTACAAACATCCCAAGGTTTGTACTTGGAACCAGCTGGAAAGGAGGATGAAGTTATTACTTCTTAATGGATAATTTTCTTTGAAAGAGTGTTTGGCAGGAGCATGAATAAAGAGGAACCACCTATGTGAATGTTGAAGTTTTGCCGCTTCAGGAAGCTATGGACTTTTAGCTTTTATAACATTTATGAATTGGATATGGACACATGGCTTGTATAGTGTCAGGAGTGTTTTAAGTGTTTGAAAATGTATGTGTATTTTATCTTCAGGTATTAAAATGGGTTGAAGGGTTCAATTCATAGAACACCCTGATTCTCGAATATTTGAACGTGTAATGTACTAAGATGGAAATTCAATCCTCGGGTTATTTTCATTTATGCATATGTTTTGTTAATGTTTTATTTTCATGCAATGGAAGTGAACTAAATTTGGGGAGGATTGTTGGAAAATTTAGTGCACTTGAGGGATCAAATCATACTTGGAAATGGGTTTGGAGGTACGGAGTGTACACACATCATGTCCCTAATTACCCTGACTCAATAGTGGTTGGGCAGGATCCTGCTGCTAGTGTTGGTTTCTGCTGATTTTGGATCCTGCTGCTAGTGGTTCCTGCTGATATTGGTTTCTACTGTTAGTAGTATGACTCTGTTGCTGAGTGATTCTGCTGCTAGTGCAAAGTAGATTCTACTTATGAGAATGTAACTAATTTGACATATGCAAATGACAGTTATATCTACACTTATGACCTCGTTTAATTGGTCAAGTAACCACTATTTTAGGCTATAATGGGGATAATTATGTGGAGATTAATGGCCCGATTAATTCTCATAATTCCATTTGACTAGCCATGGGTATCTTCCTATAAATAGGAAATCAAATAAAGCATGAAAGATATACAGAAAACATATAACACTTATACACGAAGGGTTATTGATTTGTGCCTAAATCACTAACAACATTTGGTCTTATCCCAAGTAGATATTCGTGATACCCAGGCATTAGGGTCGAATAGTTTACTTTGGAAAGTGATAACACGATTCCAAGTGATATCCGGTAACCTTTATTGATACGTAGTTAGGCTATTGATTATCTTAACCCTGTTCTGGGCTCATAACCACCAACAAAGATTGAAGAACATATCAGAAAAAATGTCGTATGCCTATAGCAGAAAGGCTTATGCTCCCCCTATCAAGAACATCTATCTTCCCCGGCTTACGCTCTTATGCCCCATTTCTAAAAGGGTGTATGGTCCAGCACCACCTAGTATAAAAACCCATTTTTAGGGTTTTTCACACATCTTCTTCGCTCCTTCCATCCAAATCGATCCATACATAATTGTTGGGGATTTTGGGGCTTTTTGGAGCACATGGAGAGGAGAAGAATACAATGCAATCCATCCAAACATCTTATCTTTTCATTGGTTAATTAAAAACTTTTGAACTTGATTATGATTTCTTTTGTTTGGATTATATTTATGTTTGACTCACTCAATATGAATGAGTAGTTTATTGTATTTGCTTAGGCTAAATGAAACTTGTGATTGGATGATGATTTGTTAGTGTGGTTGTGCAAAACCATTTGGGGTTTTTTTTTATTCAATGAAGGTTTTGGTGTTTTTTTAGGTTGTTTACCAATCTAAAGAACCTATGAATGATTGAAGGAATTTTGCAGACCAACTTATTGTAGATTTCATTTGTATTTGGTCATTTTGTCTATAAGTGGTAGAAACTGGAATCTAGATCAAAGAGGATCTAAGGGGTAAAACCATTCATTCTGATTTTGTCCAAAAACATAGATGACCATTTGTGTGGTTGGAATCTAAATGTCAAATTGTTTATGTATTCATTAATGTTGATTAATAAAACAATTTGAGGTGTTGAATGATGTGTCCATAGTTTTCGATGTGTGGAATGATGCAAATGTTTATGTAATGTGCTGAACCTATTCGGACTATTGCCCTATTTTTTTAAAAGTGGGATCTCTTAACTTGAACCGAAACCTTTTAAGGTGTTTGACAAATGGATCAAGGTTAGTGATTTTAAGGATGTTGTCTCTAACTTGTGGGATGTTAATATGTCTGGGCTTTTGCCAGATTTACTCTTAAAAAATAAGCTTAAGAATCTTAGACTCGATATCAAAAGATCGACCTCTAATCGTATGTAGATCCAAAATCATAACAAGGAGGTCTTGTCAAATAATTTGGTCGATTGGGATATTAAGGCAGACGATGGGCTTATCTGTGATCAAAAGCAAATATGCTAACTATTCCATCAAAGGTGTCTACGTTAACGGTGTGTGTGGACTCCCCTGATGTCACTAAGCAATTCGTTGTTAACCATTTCTCGTCTAGGTTCAAAGAGAGTAGAATTTCTGCACCATCATTCAATAGCCATTTTCTTCGTAAAATCTCTCCCTCTGAGGCATTGTTTCTGGAATCCAATTTCTATATTAAGGAAGTTATGAGTATTGTTTGGGTTGTACCAGTTCCAAGGCCCCTGGCACAGATGGCTACAACTTCAATTTCATTAATACTTATTGGGATATTATCAAAGACGATTTATGGAATTGCATCAAATATTTAGAGACCGCATGCAATTTGGAAAACGGTTTTAATTCATCATTTATTGTGTTAATCCCTAAAAAAAATGATCCTCTAGTGTTTTCGGACTATCACCCATAAGTCTTATTGGATGCGTTTACAAGGTACCTCGCCAAATTACTTTTCTCTCGTCTAGCAAGGGTAACTGATTCGATTATTATCCCCAACCAGTTACCATTCCTATAAGGTCGAAATTTTTTAGATGGGTGCCTCATTGCTAATGAGATTATCCGTATGGCCTATGTGGAAGACTATAAGCTCCTGCTTTTTAAGATTGACTTCGAGAAAGCCTTTGATAGTGTAAACTGGAAGTTCCTACTTGACGTGATGGGTCAAATTGGTTATTATTTGAAGTGGACGAATTGGATTGCCTCATGTCTCTCGTCGTCATCCATCTCAGTCATGATCAATGGCTCCCCTTATAATGAGTTCAAAATGGAGAGGGGTCTCCATCAAAGGGATCCCCTCTCACCGTTTCTCTTTCTATTAGTTGTTGAGGCTCTCCAAGCGACTATTTTGGAATCTTGCGATAAGGGGTTTTAGAAAGGTTGTATTTGGGGGATAATGGCCTTAACGTCTCTCTCTCTCTCTCTCCTCCAATTCACGAATGACATTCTTTTTTTTTTCAGTGAATGGTCAAGAGTCAATGCTAACAAATCCAATTCATATTCTCATATGCTTTGAGTTAGCATCAGGCCTTAAAGTCAATATTACCAAGAGTAGACTGATGGGTGTTAGTGTTTCTAATGTTGATATTATCGGGGTTGCGTCTCTCTTGGGTGAACCCATGATTCTCTCCCATTTAACTATCTTGGCCTCCCGGTTGGTAGAAAGATGTGATTATGTGAAGGTTGGAAAGAAGTCATAAACCGGTCCCGTGAACGTATCTCATCTTGGAAAGCCAAGTTGCTCTCATTGGTGGTAGACTTGCCCTTATTAAGTTCATTCTTGTTTGGTGAATGATATGAACGTGAGGGGGTATTTGATAGCCTCTTAATGACCCTTATCATGAATCATTAAGTGGGATTGATTGTTTGATAAACTTTTTTTCTTCTCTTAATCGTTTCACTAAAGGCTGAATTGGTCAGCATAAAAAAACATGCAAAATGATTAAGCACAAAAAAAAATACATAAATGTCATCTTCGAGTGTGTCTAATAGTCAACTTTTATATATGCATTTGATCATTTTTTTTAAGAGTAACCTAGTTCTCCTGATTTCATAATCAAATTGATGAGTTATTTTTTAAATGATAATGAGTTCTTTTTAAAATTAGTTCGTAATTAATATTGTTTTATGATCTTTTGATAAGACTATTTAAATTTTATTGTTTACTTTAATATTGTTTTCTTTATATTATATTTTTATTTGAGTCAATAATTCTTTTTATCAAACTATATATTTTGCCACGGTACAAATCTAGACACATGGTTAAATTGGTAATTTAAAGCAATTCAGATTACTTATTCAGAATAATTACCAAACAATAATTTTAACACAAAATCAGTTTCACTCAGTATTTTAGAATTATTCAGCAACTTTGATTCATTCAAATCTAAATCACATTTTTTTTTATCAAACAGCCCTGACAAAAATAAATCGAACACATAATAATAGAATAAGTTACCAAAAAAGGGCAGCTGGTAAAAAAGTTGACATGTGGTATATTTATAACAATAATTTTTAAATAACCTGAATGGATAAGGGTTTGTTTTGGTCAGGCATTTGAGTAATCGACTAATCTCAATGCTGACATTCGACACGTGGATAATACTGATTAGGTGGCATGTGCAATCAGTTTGACTCAGTCTACATCTACCTACCAGCATCAATGTTATTCACACTTTACACAGCTTAAATATCACACCACAATTATTATTCCTCCTTTTCTCTTTTATAACATCATCGACAGAAATATCAAAACAGTCCAAAAGTTATCAAAAACATGACATATAAATCAAGGATATAAAAGTATCAAAGGTCTGGACTCATTGACTAGCATCTAGAAGAGTTAGTGGTTGACCACATATGATTTACATGCCACAATTCCACAACTAGGAAAATAATTGAATCATGATACTCTTCTACAAGCTTTTAGGAGATTTATGATATCTTTTATATAATAAAATAAAAAGATTGTCTAACCAGTGCTCTAAGGGCACTGGTTAAAAAGAAGGAGGACTCACAAAAAAGTACTAAAAAAATATTTTTTTTATTGAAAATATGTAAGTCCCTGAATCTTTTAATTATTTCTTTATTGTTTTCTTGTGAGTCCTCCCCCTTTTTAACCAGTGCCCTTAGGACACTGGTTAGACAATACCTAAAATAAAATCTTATTGGGAATTTTTCATTTTAAAAAATAGATTCATACCTTATTTAGTAATAATTTTATTTTAAAAAAAATATATTTTCTTATTAAGTAACATTTTATATTTATCCATAACACAAGTAGAAGATAAATATAAAAAATATAGATAAGATTCAATTAATAATAAAATTAAAATTTTTAAATAATTATTTTTAATAATAAAAAAACTATAATTAAACACCATAAATCAAACAAAAAAAGATTAAATTATTTGTTTTTTAATAAATAAAAATATATGATTAAAAAAATTTTAAAAAACCCGCGCGTGCACGGGTATTATAACTAGTTCATACTAAAAAAGAACACAAACTAATTATATTTCAACGGAGAAAAGTTAGAACTAATTACAAATTGAGCATGTTACCAAGCCAAAATAAACTTAGAAATAAGCCATATTGGCTATACCGGAATATCACGTTAATCATAGAGGTCTGCTAGAGAAGCAAACGATTACATATAAAATACTCGTGTTCGATCTGACAATGAAGTTTACCAAATACCGCACGACGCCATTGACTTATGGTAGTCTCGTCTACTCGTCTAGATAACTTAACACTAGAATAAGAAGCTAGCATCCCGCTATTGACAATCTTTGAACTACAAGGTACCAAACCCCTCCAAAGAACATTCCTATAATTTCAAGGCATGTTTGTGAAAAAAAAGTCCATGTTCTACTGTTTGATATGACATTCATAAGGGCTTCAAGCTAAACCTTGTTCTAGAGGTCCGTAATGAATGAGTACACCAAAAGGTATCGCTAGGCCAAGGCGTGTAGGAATGTCAAGCTTGAGATTGCAGCAAATACAAATAACTTTACAAACCTAACTCCATACATAATGTAGATCATTCATGTGCATGTTATATAGTTGTCTATCTTTTTGTCATACCAAAGTAATGCCTTCATCTTACAGATTTAATGTTCTGATTGGTTATTATTTTTACTACCAATACAATACATCAAGTTGGGTTGGCGGGAAAGGTAAAAACAGTTCTTATTTCAGGTTCAACTTTAATTCAGTCACATTAGCTTACATTCAAAACATGGCATTATACTAGAATATAGGCTATACCAGCAAAGTTTTTGATGGACTGTCCTTTGAGCCTTGCACAATATATTACTGTAGTTCTTTAAGCCAAACCCATAATTCTAGGAACACTTGGCAGTTTATGTCACATTCATATCAACCACTTTGTACAGGGAAAGTTCTTCAAACCATTGTACAAACACATACCAATATCAAGGCGCTGCTGTGTTTAGGATCAAAAACTCCCATTATTAATAATATTCCTTTAGCTGATAGAGATACTTACTCCAGAAGCCGTTTGTTCTTGCACCAGACAATGGCGATAAAATATAAGAAGATGGTACCTGTAGTACCACCACCCACTGTCCATAGAAATTTACGATTACCAACCTCCTTTAGTGCGTCATTATCATCGGCAAACAGATCTATATGAATATTCATCCCAAACACTCCAGCAACGACAACAAATGCACTCACCACTAGAGTTGCTGTTGTCAACATAACACCCATTTGCAGAAGATGGTTCTGCTTGTCATCCAGCATTATGTTAATATAGTCTTCTGTGTCATCCACATACTCCCTCAGCTGCACAAAAACTCTGATCTTAACAGAGTAAAAAATATAAAAATAATTGAAATTAAGGAATCATGCGTACCGTGGATAGTTTATTCAGAGTACCATCAATCTGAACAAAGTAAGCCTCTAAGAGCATTTCAAGTTCCTCAATATCAAGATGCTTACTATTACCACTCCGTGTTGTACTAGTTCGGGTCCCACGGCTTTCTCTGCCGAGTGTATTAGCTCGAAAGAGATGTTCTGACTCACTATCCATTTGTTGAATGTCACGTTCATGTACGTTCGTATTCCCATCCATTAAACCATCAGCAGGAACTCTAATACAACACATATAGTGATTTATTTATAGATTCAATTATGTTATTAAAGTATAACTAGGAAGAAGATAATAATCACAATCCGAACCTGTCATCCATTTCCGTTTTAAGAATATCATCATCCATTACATCTTCCTCGTTCACAAAAGAAGAGGAAGAATCATCAAGTTGTTGCTCAAGCTTGTCAGTCAGATACATTTCAGCCATATCTCCATCATCATCTAGCAATTGCTCTAATTCATCTCTAACCTGAATCGATATCAATATACTCTTTAAAAAAATAAAGTTTTAACAGTATTTGAAGAGAAAGTTACATAGATTGCCACCGTAATTTGGTGAAATTAACGGGAAAATAGACCCTCGTTAATACTACTTGCATAACTGATCTTAGTTGCACTTGTGGTATTTTCACTAAACCATATGGACAATATCTGTAATTTACTTTGCATCTGATTTGCAATATAAGCTTGAAACCACAAACCTTTTGTACACGCCCTGTGATAGCAACCAAACGACTTTTAATTTGACGGACACGTTCCAAATTAAGAGTACTAATCTTTGAGGTCAGTTTATCCAATGCTGGATGTGCTTCTTGCTCCAGTGTCCTTGCCTATATTGAACAATAAGGGTCATATTTTTCAATAACATCAAGCAAACATATAAAACGTCTCGCTCACCTCATTATCCAAGGAACTGCAAGCAGCCTCAAGGCACGCCTCGAGGGCAACAAACTCAAATGGAAGAAGCTTTGGTCCATCTCGCTTATCAAAAGAATGTTTTCCATCTGCTTTGACCTCGTGACCATTTTCGGGGATATTGGTGGAAACTCTAGTGGGGCTAACATCTCTTGAACGTGGATCCCCCAAATCGTAAAGATGTGTCCAGTCCGTATCACCGTCTACCCTTTCCTCCTAAACAAGTTACATCAAATAATATTAGTCCATCACTTCTATTTGCTCTACAAAAAACTCTAAAGGATGCTATAGATAAACTGGTAATAATAAAAAAACCACTAAACTTTTATCATGGTGATTTAACCCTTAAGCTTCTTCTTCCTTTTTTTTTTTTTTTTTTTTTTTTTTTTTTTTTTTTTTTTTTTTTTTTTTTTTTCCCTCAGAGGTTAGTCCTCCGACCTTTTCGTGTCATTTTTTTGCAATTATTCTGTGAGCAGAAGAAAAAGTTTGAGAATTAGGCGAGACAAAAAACCATTTTAAGGGATTTACCAGTTATATAATAAAATTTGGTTGGTTAAATCTAACTTAACGAACGAATCACTGCAGAAAAAAATATATTAAGGTGTAAACCGTCAAAATGGTACAGGTTTAGTGGTTTTACCATTATTAACCCTAGATATAATGAGATAAAAAAAAATAGATAACCAAAGAAGTAGCATGATGATGACGCAAGATACGGCGTTGAAGTTCATCGACAAAGGGAGTAACAGATGGATCTTTTGAATTGAGCAACAGCACCTCTTGTGCAGTAATTATGGCCTTAATATGCTCAAGGTTAATGACAATGGCCCGTTCTCTACCCAGAACAGTAGATGGATACGATAGGATTGGGTCAAGTATGCGGAGATCGCGAGCTGGTAGTCCCGTGCGGCGCATGATAGCGTGCTTACCGGCCTCGATAATTTGAGCTTGACCAGTAGAATCGAGAAGAAGCCATGGTCTAACTCCTGTGCCCTTTTTCCGTAGACCAGGCCCTCCAATATTCAACTGTGCTGCAGTACGAACAGAGTCAAAAATGTCTTCTTCCGGTGTGGCAGCATATGCAACGGCTACCGGAGGATGAGGGACCCTCATGATTTTAATACCGACTGTGAGACCGAATCTTGTTTCTTTATTTTAATAGGGTTACAACCTTGATGAAGCAGCAGGTTAAAGCCGTCACTGCCACCTAAAAAAATAAAATTAGAGTTCACGTGATGATTTGTTTCTTTCAACAATTTACAGATATCAACACGCATAGTACACAATAACAACATCAAATAACCAATCCCGCTAGAGCGAGGTATGGGAGAGGTAGGATGTAGACAATCACACCCCTACCCGAGGGTAAAAGGACTTCCATAAAGACCTATGGCAATAATATGGTCATGCAAACATAAAAGCATGTATAGACGTAAACGTGTAGAGCCATGAAAAGCATTCGAGCATACAAGCACACAAGCATATAAGGATCATATGGGTCTATGAGCATACAAACTATGATAAAGAAAATAAAGGTAAATGCAAATAAGGCTAAAAGTATAGAAGCTGTATAGCACAAAGACATGAAAGCATACAATCATGCAAACACATAATAAAGGCATACAGGGCTAAAAGCATAAAGGCGTGTATAGATATACGCTTAAAGACATAAAGAGCATACGATCATCCAACAAATAAGGATTATATGGGTCTACAAGCACATAGGGTTCTAATTAGTAATGGGCCAACACCCATAGTGTAAATTATATGTGAAATATCTTCCAATGTAGCAAGTGTAAGTCACATGGAAGTCACCTCACTCCAGATATCGAGCTCCAGAATCATATCCTCCTGTAAATGTCAATTACCTAAATTTCATTTAGTATGTCATATATCCAAAATATTCTAACTTGATTATATGAATTCCTAACATGTTTATGTTCCCAAACACATTTCTAAAAATGAGAAAATCAAGAACAAGAAAAATCTAAATAGCAAACCTAGCAATCATCAGATTAGAGAAAACCTAAGCGGATAACAGAAATGTAGAAGACAGAGATGAAGGAGAAGGGGGACTGTCGACAGCAACGGGAAGGGAGAAGGGTGGCAGTGTGGAACAGTAGGAAGTGGTTGAATCCTGATACTTAATCCATACTAACACAATCTTCTTTATATATATATGAAAAGCATTCAAAACTTGAAATTGTGGAATAAGTTAGTAAAGTGATGATCTGGCGTTTACAAATCAAGTATATCTGATGACATGTATTTTCTTAAAAAAATTGATTCCGAAGTACTGCTGATTTACTCAAACTAAAGCATGAAATCAGACTACAATTCATCCTCGTATTCTAGCAAAATTTACCACCCTTTTCTTTCAAGTCATTTGCGGCTCCTTCTTTGACGACGAGGTCACCCTATATTTCTATAAATGGGGGCATCACCACCTGCGGCCACTACCACTACCAACAACTCCATCCTCGCTCTCTTACCTTCACTGTCGTCTCCTGTCCCAGCCTCCTTCCTCCTCCTTTCTTGTTTCTCTTCTAACTTTTAGGGTTTTTCCAAATCTAATCATATTGAGATCTACACCTAGTACGTAGTATATCACTATTTCTTAGAGTTCTTCGTAGACTCTAGACATCGATTTTGCTAAAGCAACTAATTGTTCTAGTTTTTCTTTTCCTTATAACACTCTAAATCATCTAATCTTTTAGGTATTGTTAGTTTTCAATAGAATCGTTTGGGCGATTGTTTAGTTTCAGAATTTAATTCATATCGTCAGCAACAGGTCAAAATAGATTAACATGAATTCACACATATTTCAAATAGAACAACGTCTACCAAATGCATAATTAGCTACTATCTCCCTTTAAAAATATCCATCATTTATAAACTACCTCAAGGCAAACTCTCAACAAGTACTACACATTCAAAGTTTAGCCGCAATTTACAGATCACAGCATTATAACTCGCACACACAACCAAATCACTCGCATTATACACAGTTCATACTTCGTAGCATACAAAATTGAATTTAAGCCATAAAATAGTAACGCAGTTAGCTTCGTGTCGTCCCACCTTAGTACGTGAACTAAAAAGTGTCACTAAATGTAACAAACTTTCAAAAAGCGTTCCAATATGCACACTTAAATAACACATCACATAAGAAAATGTGACGCGTGTCACATTTTGGGGTAGGACATTTTATCAAAGTCCGCATATCGGAACACTTTTTGAAAGTTTGTAACATTTAGTGAGACACTTTTTAGTTCGCGTACTCAGGTGAGATGACAGGAAGCAAACTACATTACTATTTTACGGCTTAAACCAAAAAAGTGTAGAATCCATATATCATTCAATAGCATAATTCAAAAGCACAAATAAGCTACTGCCTGGTTTAATTGATCAAAGTTACAGTGACAGGTTCATAGAAATTAACAATTACTGTATATGATTATAAGAGTTGGATAAATATTAGGGTTTGGAAAATAAAAAGTGAAAATTAGGTTAGGGTTAACATATACCAGATTGGGGGTAGTTGGTGGCTCGGTGCCACCGGCGGGACTTGGAGTCGTACAGCGTCAAAGTGCAGATGGTGATGATGACGTTGGTTGTTCGATAGCACCAAAAGTGTGATTGTAATTTTAGGGTAAAAATAGTAGTTACTTTTTTGTTTGCTAATTGCTAGTTTGATTCAAGCTCATAGTATGTGTTTGGTTTTTTTTGAGCTTTTTGTGCAATTAGCTTTTTATTTTCTCCTGCCGGAACCGGAAGTAACCTCTCTATCTTATGTACCGTGTAAGATAGTATTGGGACACATAACCCGTGTAATACGGTATTGGGAGTTACTTTATTTTTTAGTAAACGAGTGGTGAGTTTTGCTATTTTTTAGAAATGCTCGTTTTTTCAATTTGTGAGTGGTGAGCTGTTGCTGCTGCTGCTCACAACTCGCTGCTACTTTTACCAAACACACCCATAAGCTCTCTTTAAATTTTGGATTATAAGCGTAATTACTTGAAAATTTCTGAGTTTTTTTTTTTTTTTTTTTTTTTTTTTTAAGAACGGTAAATTTTTACAAGTTACACCACCTATCTCACACGTCTCCGACGAGATTTGAACCTACAACCTCTAGGTTGATGTCAAGATGCCTTTGGTTCAAGCTTATAGTTTATTTTCTAAAGGTTCTATATTAGTTTACCCCCGCGTTGCAGCGTGAGCGAAAATATTAATTTTACAGGTACAAAATACGAAATAATATTTTTAATATCAGTTTGTATTTTTTATCAAAAGTATTCTTGTCTGATTTCTTATTCATGTTCAGTAAATTCCGTACATACATAGTTGCTTTGACTAGTTTTTTATGCAAAAATGACCAACAACAACCATGTCCCAAGGGAGAAGAAGGAGTACGGGTGGAGAATCTATTTTAATTCCATTCGCTTTCAAATAAATAAATTTATACAGTTTAATTTAATAGGATAATTTGTTTTATCACTTAACTTTAAATAATGTTAAAATACAATAAGGGAGTAAAAATATACTCCCTCCGTCCCATATTAAGTGTCCATTTTCTAAATGCACAAAGTTTTAGAAAATTCCACTAACTACACTTTTCACCAATCAAATATAATTATTACCCACTAAAGTCTCATCCCATTGGTTGGAACAGAATCTGGACACTTAATTTGGGACATCCCAAGATTCCATTGTGGACACTTAATATGGGACGGAGGGAGTAGAATTTAACAAGTTTAGAGGTTAAAGTGCTACATAACAAAATTAAAATATAAAATCTAAGGGTTATTTAGTTTTCATAAACTTAACGGAGTGTTTATGGTATTTAGTATTTACCAACTCAAATTATACTATATAACATTTATTATTTATTATTGAAGTGTTCTGGGGAGCGGACAATGTTCCGAAGCCGCGGCTGGGAGATCGGCCGGAGGTAGTGGGTCGGCTTGACTTCACTGTGGAGCCACTGCTTGGCCGACACTGTTCACACACCGAGCTAAGTCGTCGGTTTAGAGTGATTAAAATAATAATTAGTGGGTTTTGTATGTTGGAAGCTTGGTATATGTGGTCAGCCAGACAAATGCTACGTGTCCTTTGGATGCATAGTCGACATCTTCATCTTCTTCCATCTAGATTCCATTACTTCTCTTCACATGCAGAGGTTTTTATTTTCATAGTGAGCCATCAAGTAAAAAAATAAATAAATAAATAAAAACTTACAATAAATTTTGGTTGAAATTTTGGGTGTGATTGAATTTTGGAGTAGATTCATCGATTGTAATTAAGAAACTCAAGTACGTGTTTGATTTTTGTAGGTGTTTTTTATTAGTAGGGTGTTTTGTTTGGACGTTTTTCTGTTTTCTGGTGCTTGGTTCTTCTTAATTTTGTGCTTAATTTGGTTGTTGATTTCTGTTGCTTTTATGACAGGTTGGATTAAGAAACTCAGGTATGTATTTGATTTGGTAGGTGTTTTTTATTAGTAGGGTATTTTATTTGGATGTTGTTCTTTTTTGTTGTGCTTGGTTCTTTTTAATTTTGTGCTTAATTTGGTTGTTGATTTATGTTTATTGCTTTTATGGCAAGTTGTGTTCAAGAAATTTGGGTGACGATCGTAGGTGCACTCACAATAATGTCAGTGATTGACCATCTTTCTTTTTGGTTTTTGCTGTTTTGGTTTTTGACTTCTGTTCTTTTCGTTTATAGCAGGCTAGATACATGCAATTGGAGTGGTGGTCGTAAGTTTTGCACCCAAACTGTTACCCGGTAATATCAATGTTTGATCATTGTTCTTTTTGGTTATTATCTGCCAAATACTTATGTATTGGGTATTTTAGGTGTTTGTGACAAATAGGACGTTTTAGTTCATGAAATATGTTGTTTGTGCCAATGGTGGTTCCTATTTAGCAAATATCTAGTTATTGATTATTTTAGGTTTGTTCTGTTTTGAGATTGGTTTGTGCTTAATTCAGCTTGGCTGTGTGTTTAGTTTAGTTAGTGAGTTATGTATTCATGTCAATGGCAGGATAGATGCATGCAATGGAAGTGATGATCGTAAGTTTGCACCGGGAATATCGTCAGGTGCAAACCAGGAATATCGTCAGGTAATGTCACTGTTTGATCAGTATTTTATTTTATTTTTTTGAGTTTTTATTTAGCAAATGTTTAGTTATGCTAATTGGTGTTGCGGATGGTTGTGGTAAGAGGTGTAATTGACTGAACATATTGTTGGCAGTTATAGCAAATGTTTACTAACTACTGGATACAAGAATACGGTATACTGGTTCTAAGCCTACCTTTTCTTTTTCTTACTCGCTGACAACCTTGATTGAGTTATTATATTTGTTACATGAATATCAACTTGTATACGACTCGATCCATTCGTGTTATTTAAATGACCCGTTCAACTCGTAACCAGTTTGACATGTTACGTATCTTTTTTTATTATTGCCCAACTGATTTGACCTTTCTATTTTGCCACCTCCGCGTATAACTAAATCAAAATTTTAATTTGGCTTTTTTATGAGCCTTTGTGATGATTTAAAGTCAGTTTTTGATGATTTAAATGGGACGTCATAATACTTTTTATAGGATCATAGGTCACCATATGACTGAAATGTTACATAAAACGAATTTTTGATGACAAACGTGACAAAAAGAAGACTAAAATATGACAAATGAAAGAGAAAAAAGAAAAAGGGGGTTTCTGCATACTTGATGAGTACTAACCCTATAAATGGATATAGAACAATTGCTAAAATCTGCCGAGACTACAAAAATATATTGGACACTTTATGTAACATAACTAAAAGTGTGTTACACTAATAGGTTTTGATAACCATTACTCGTATCATGTGGTTTGAAATATGATTTTCGTTAGTGGTACGAGATGATTAGCCACAAGAAAAAACACTTGGACTTGGAGTGGTAGTTAGCTAGTCGAAAATAAGATTCATCTTGATAATGTTTTTTTTTTTTTTTTTTTTTTTTTTTTTTTTTTTTTACTTATGTTGACGATCGATGGTATTAAATAACAAAAAGTATTTTATTAAAGAAATAAGACATTGCATACGAGCACTTGGGTGCATATGTTAGTGCATGTTTCACATGTATGTGGTGATTTAGATTTCTCTTTTAGCAGTGGTGGCCATGAACATTCATCAAAATAACTCATCCAAAAATCAGTAAAGTTATTCACTATTTTATTAAGCAACTACGCCTGCAGAATTAATTTCTAGTTACATTAACAACCAGGAATAGGACATTTTAGACGATATAAACATTTGAGTTCGCATAGTGCACGTGCATCACTACACATATTTTGTTTATGACAACAACAATATTCTTTTTTCCCACGGAAATTCTCTGCATAACAACGCGGAGTGCAGTCTTGATTCCCAACGCTTTTGATGTCACCGAGTTCATTTGCACTACCTAAACTTTCAAAAACGATATAATAAGTTATGACCATTATTTCGACATCTTAAAGTAAAAAAAAAAAAAAAAAAAAGTACGATTGATAGAAACTTACCCTCGTGACAAACAAGCAACATGAGAAAGCTTACACAAAGGATTATAGAGCCAGCTTTGACGAGCTTGACCATTGTAGCGTGTTGCTATTGTTACTTGCAATTTGTTTAGTAGAAGTATAAATATAAAGATGTATGAAGACAATGTGATGATAAATAGTGGAAAGAAACCTTATATTTATACATACATTTGGGTGGAAATAAAGGTATAAATGATATCATATTATCATCACAATAACTAAATTTAGCTAAAAGCCATTTAATGTGAAAGTTAGTGTAAAACCATTTCAAACTTTAGTATTTACTATAGACACTTGGCACACTTTTATATAATGTATTTTTTGGATTTTCCGACATTTGCTAATTTTAGACATTTAAACTTGGTAACCACTAATTGTGTCATTACATTTGCTTTTGCTAATTTTAGACATTTAAACTTTGTAACCACTTTTAGACATTTGCTAATTTTAGATTATGTAAAACCATTTCAAATTTTAGTATTTACTATGGACATTTGACACACTTTTATGGCTATGTTTGGCGAGGGCTTTTATGAGGCTTATTGGGGTTTGAGCTTTTAAAAAAAGTCGGCTAATTAAATAAGTCTCGTTTGTTATGAGACTTATGGAAGGACTTATAAAATAAGCCGGCTAAAAACTTTAGCCCCATAAAAGAGGCCAAAAACTTTATCCCGAGGCTTTTGAAGAATAAATTACTTATTTATCCACAAAAATATATAACATATGCAAAACTCATTTAATTATGTCATTTTTAGTAATTTTGCAATAATAAGCCCCAGCCCCAGCCCATTTGCCAAACAAGTTTATAAAAATACAAATTTTATTTTCAGCTTATAATATAAATCCTATCCTCAGCCCCAACCCTAGCCTATTTCGCCAAACATACTATTAACCTCTAGTTTTCTACAGTCTATAATGCATTTTAAGACTTTTATACATTTGCTAATTAAGTTTACACAACTTACTAATTACTCTATTATATATTTACCGTGGGAAACAACGTCGTTTAGAGGGCCTCCACAACGGCGTCGTTTTGTTGTTGTTGTTGTTGTTGTTGTTGTTGTTGTTGTTGTTGTTGTTGTTATTTTACTATTTTGTTGGTTGTGAACGACACCGTTTCATGTTTTCAATTAACTTTAGATGAAAATGACGACGTTTTTGGTCTCTTTTTGCGTTTTAGATAATGCTCATATCTACCACCGAACACACAATTTCATATACACGGTTTTAAAGTCACTCTTTCTTTCTCTCTCTCAAATCACTGTCTCACACACAATTTCTCTCATATGGCCATCTACTGTGAAACAAACAAAGTTTTTTTTTTTAATTAATTTATTATTATTATTTTTTTGCGCGCCAGTGTGAAGTATTTTTTTTCTTAGATATGCATGGAATTGATACACATGCAATTGTCATTGAAAATGTATGGTACTTTGTCTTTTTTTTTTTTCAGTTTTTATCTGGGAATATGTGTTTCTATTTGTTTGAGGTTTGTCATAAGATCTATGTTTGTTTGATTGACGTGTATTTTTTTGTTTATTTTTTTTGGACGGCGGCAGATTTATTAAAAAGAAACTAGCAAGGTGCTAGAAATTACAAAGGAGATTTAAACCAATCTATCCAACTATTAGACAAACTACTTCTATGTTTAAGCCAAGAAAAAGAATATAAGCGAATATAATCAAAGATGTCACTTTTCCTCAAGGATTGAGAGTTAAAGATGACATTATTACGGTACCGCCAAATAAACCATAATGAAGTCGCCATGATAATTAGCAAACGATGCTTTTTCTCTCTAGGAGCAGACCACAAATCCAACCATTCGATCCAATGGGCGTTGGAATCGAAAAGAGGAAAGGCTTCTTCGCACCACCTCCGGATAATTTTCCAAACTTCCTTAGCAAAGTCACAACCAAAAAATATATGTTGATTAGATTCCACGTTTCCACTGCAAGAAGGGCAAGAAATCTCCGGGATTTCAATTCCTCTAGAAGATAGATTAAGACGATGTGGAAGTCTATCTAACTTCAAACGCCACTTGAAAATGTTAACTTTACGGGTAAGGGTCTTATCCCATGTCGTCTTAATATCCAAGGAAGGCAAAATGTGGTCGTCAATACGTCGACACAAGGCTGCTACTGAAAAGGCTCCATCGTGAGCAAGCGACCAAAGACATTTATCCTTTGCTTCATTGATGACAAGCTCACTGATTTCTAGTAACAGGTTGTTGAGATAAGTAGTGTTGCGAACTCCAAGTGTATTACAAGACCAATTCCAAGACCATTGCCCATCGACAATACGATCCACAATACTCAGAATGCTCGAGTCGCATGACAAGATGACAGACCCAAGCTCAGACAGATTGTAGCGGTAAGTGTGTCAGTTTTACATTTACATATGACTCATAGATCTCGGGCCATGGCAGCCTTTTTTTAGAACCATTTTAAGAATTAATGGCCTTTTTTCAGTTCCGTCGAGTTCTGGAACATAAATTTCTAAAAATACAATTTACATATTTACATTTCCTTTTTTTGAATAAATGCACATGTTTCAAAAGGCTGGTAATATCACTTTGGCAGTACAAATGTATTCAAATACAACTGATTATCTGATTTAGAGGTTGCAAAACTGGGTTGTTAGGTTAACGTGTCTGCGCCCAACTGGTCATTTTGGAAACCACACTAAAAGGGTTTGAGTCAAAACACATATGGGTCCAAAAAGGGTTGACATGAAATATATAAGGGCCTCTCTTTCTTTCCTGCACATTTAATCCATTTCTTTGTTGAAATAATTAATATTATATAAACTAATGCAACTATGTTCAAATGACACAGGATGATAGCAATGAGATATTCAAAGGGGATTAAGCCCACGAAGGTATGACATTTGTAGATTCTTTGGCTGAAGCGGCCCGGGGCAGAATTGATGAAGCATCGAGGAGGCAAAAAACAAGAGTACATTAGGATGGGTTATGTTAGATATTGATACACCTGTTGTTTTACAACAATTAGTGAATCATGCTTTAATTAGTAAGTTTAAAAATAAAACTTTATGTTATAAATGAGCTCCATGCACTAGACAAAACTATCAATATACAATAAGTAGCAAATGCATGTAACTTTTATGTACAGAAAAAACCAGCACAATCTTGCAGTGTTAGAATATTCTTGCGACCATTTCCGGTTCACAGCACTTGCTAAACGCAACGGAAACTGCTTCTTTGGCAAAACACCCCGCGGCAACGCGCGGGTTTCCCACCTCGTACAATATGACTTATAAGGATAAGCTTATAAACCAATAATATAAACTTCTACAAAACACCCTTGACACAAACACATTGTTATCACTTACGTGAATCTTAGGGCCCGTTTGGTTTAGGGGTGTGGGGTGGGTTTTGGGTTTTAAAAGAAAAAATATTTATTTGGTTGTGTGTTAATGATTAGGATTTAGGCATCACTCTCAAATATTTATACTATTCAAAAAGTAAGGGGAAGAGAGTGGTGTTTTGGGTAAAAACCATACAATAGCCACGTACTTTCCAAAATTGTCCGTCTAGAACCACTTACTTTTTTATTACCTTACTTCACCAACGAACTATCAAATTCTGTTCGACTTCACCAATATAACCTTGAAGTGACAATTTTACCCTTATCTTCTATACCCTCACTTGCATCGTTAGTCCTTAATACTAACGTCCGTTAGTCCTTTTGCACCTTTTTGTTCGTTTTTTAGAAAAAATATTTTTTTTCGAAAATTTTTTAGAAAAATATTTTTTCTAAAATATTTTCGAAAAAATTATTTTTTCTAAAAAATATTTTTTTTTTTCGAAAATATTTTAGAAAAAATATTTTTTTTTCTAAAATTTTTTATTCAAATATTTTTTAAAAAAAATTTCGAAAAAAATATTTTTTTTATTCAAATATTTTTCTAAATTTTTTTTATTTTTTTTCTAAAAAATATTTTAGAAAAAAAAAATATTTTTCTAAAAAATTTTCGAAAAGAAAATATATTTTCGAAAAAAAAAATTCTAAAATATTTCCGAAAAAAATATTTTTTAGAAAAAATAATTTTTTTCGAAAATATTTTAGAAAAATATTTTTCTAAAAAATTTTCAAAAAAAAATAATTTTTCTAAAAAATATTTTTTTTCGGAAATATTTTAGAAAATATTTTTTTTCGAAAATATTTTATTCAAATATTTAAAAAAAATTATTCGAGAAAAATTATTTTTTCTAAAAAATATTTTTTTTTTCGAAAATATTTTAGAAAAAATATTTTTTTTTTCTAAAATTTTTTATTCAAATATTTTTTTAAAATTTTTTTATTTTTTTTCTAAAAAAGGTGCAAAAGAACTAACGGACGTTAGTATTAAGGACTAACGATGCAAGTGAGGGTAGGGAAGATAAGGGTAAAATTGTCACTTCAAGGTTATATTGGTGAAGTCGAACAGAATTTGATAGTTCGTTGGTGAAGTAAGGTAATAAAAAAGTAAGTGGTTCTAGACGGACAATTTTGAAAAGTACGTGGCTATTGTATGGTTTTTACCCTTTAATAAAAGTGTGAGTCCATTTTAAATGTCTCTCTATCTCACTCATCTTTTATATTTGAGTTTTTTATGAAACCCTTGCAATCTGAAAACTTAAATACATAAACGTAGTACTACTAAAAATATTTACAAACATAACATACTTTTTTTCATTTCTATTTAAATATTGAACAACACTTCGTAAAAGCCCTAGTTAATCCTCCTCTTATTGAGACTATATTTGTTTGTCATTCTCACCAGCCTTTTTTGCAATCACTCGCCTTCATCCACAATCTTGACACAAGTATATTCATTTTCTTTGAAGCCCAAAACCCAATTGACAATAGCTTCTTTGAACTATTCATGAATTCGGTATGGTACCAAAAATATAACCCGATTGAAGACCACACTCAGTCGGACCCGTATAAGAAAAAACTCTTCCATTGACAGGAATATAAAAAACATAAAAAAAAAAAAAAAAAAAAAATCGATAGATTTTTTTACAATAGATCCTAATCCTTTTGTTAAAAGTGAAGAAGAAAATTTTATAATAATAATATTAAAAAAAAAAAAAAAAAAAAAAAAAAATCAATGCTCTTAAGTATTTAATAATTAATTCATGTGCTTCAGAGTATTTCACAAGATAACTTTTTACCTGAGTTTTGAGATATGGCATAGCAAAACGAGTTGGATTGTTTACGTAGGAGTAATAAGGAATAAAGAGGATCGTGTAAATATTTTTAAAAGTACTATACTTATGTCATTAAGTTTTTAAATTGCAATTGTCTAACAAAAAACTCTTTATATTTCTCACCCATCTTTTTTATTTATTTTTTAATTATTTATATTTTATTATAATACATTTCTCTCTCCAACATTAAATCAAAATTCAAATCTTAATCAAAATTTAAATCCAAATCTAAATCTTAATCATAAACCCATCTACAAACCAAACAGGCCCTTAACAAGTATTTTTAAACTAACTTTTTTTTCGGGCTTATCTATTTATCAACATTTTGAAAAGCCAATAAGCCACTCCTTTCGTCTTAAAAGCTTATCAAATTTATCTCATGGCTTATTTCAACCAAGCCATTTTCTCAACTTGATAAGCTCGTAAACCGAAAAAAGCGAGCTTACGAGCTTTTCAAAATCTCGATAAGCCGATAAGCCCGGAAAACAAGTTAATCCAAAGTTCCAAACACCCACTAAAAATAGTCACCACCGAGTGAGTCCGAGGTCAATAATACATACGTGGGCCTTGAATAGAATACTACATTAGCCGCCTCACATTCTATAAACTCTAATCCACTGTCTACTGTGTCTTTGTATCATCAAATCATTCGCCATGGCTTCTACACAAGGCAAAGTCATCACTTGCAAAGGTAAGTTTTGTATGTTGAATCTACATTTAATGAGTGTGATCTGATTTGGGTTTTGTTTTGTGGGTTGTAGCTGCTGTTGCGTACGAGGCTAATAAGCCTTTAGTGATTGAAGATGTGGAAGTTGCGCCCCCACAAGCTGGTGAAGTTCGTGTTCAGATTTTGTATACTGCTTTGTGTCATACTGATGCCTACACTTGGAGTGGCAAGGTTTGATTTTTATTCTTAGTTTTGTTGTTATGTTTGGAAATGAAATGTTTTTTTTTTTTTTTTTTTTGATTGTGGTGTGATTTGATCAGAGGTTAGGTTTTGCACCATTGAATGTTTGTGATTTTGTTTAGATGTGTGGTAGATTGGTTGGTTTGTATGTATGGTTTATGGTGATTTGAGAAATATATACTAGTTGGTGTTTCGTGATGTGGCGAAGATTATTGTTGAAATGCGAATGTTATGGTCTTGCGAAGTTTCCTTGTGCGAAATGATAGCCCATTTTATTTAGGACTATTACTATTGTGGAATGCGGCAATTGTTACTGTCTTGGTCAATTCAGAAGTGAATAATCATTATTTAACAGGGAATGGAATTTTTATGTGTGACGAGGATGTTGGTTAGATGTGTGATAGAATACCTGTAATGTGTGGCTCATGGTGATTTGAGAGGAATCTATAATAATCTTTGTAATTCTGCTGAGATGTTGATGTTTGAGTTTTAATTGATTTTATAAGTTATTGTTGATGTCTACTACTGTGATGATCATATGAAGTATGCTTATTTGAAATGATAAAAATCAAACATTTTTTTAAGGAAGTTTAGCATTGTGGAATGTGATTACGAATGATTGTTGTTATCATGGGTGAAGCACCTCTGAACTTGAGCGATATTTGGTTCTCTGTCAAAAAATGACTGTTTTGACTTGAGGTTCTTTATGGTATTGATCAACCTGAACACGCCGAGAGATTGGCAAATGGCCTAGCTTGCTCGTTTCTGTTTGTTACCCTTTTCTCTGTTTGTTCAGGATATTGAGACTGTAGATGTTGTTGCATGTCTAATTTTTGACGAACAAGACTTACGATAGCTAGATTAGAATACTTAAACATGACCTGAATAACGTGGTTGCAATATGTTTTGCTTTTATCTAAAGACTTAAGTTTTTCCGCTGCAGGATCCCGAGGGTCTCTTCCCATGTATTCTTGGTCACGAAGCTGCTGGGTACGTATCTTCACTCATCCAACTAAAGTTTGTGTGCTCTTTGTTTCATTGTTTGTCAACGGTCTTAACACTGATACTACTCTCTGACATTATAATGCAGGATCGTAGAGAGTGTTGGTGAAGGGGTGACAGAAGTAAAAGCTGGAGACCATGTGATACCTTGTTATCAAGCAGAATGCAAGGAATGCAAGTTTTGCAAGTCAGGAAAGACTAACCTCTGTGGCAAGATTAGGGGAGCCACTGGAGTTGGTGTTATGATGAATGATCGCAAGAGTCGCTTTTCAGTTAGGAGAACTCCGATCTATCATTTTATGGGAACCTCTACTTTTAGTCAATACACTGTTGTACATGATGTAAGTGTTGCAAAGATCGATCCACAAGCTCCTTTGGAGAAAGTGTGCCTTCTTGGTTGTGGTGTTCCTACTGGTAAGTTATCTTGTTACTTACAGCAAATTCTTCTTCTGTTTGCATTTGTATGTATCGTAAGATTCATTTCTCAAATCATCTGTCGGTTAATCATTCATTTTTGCAACATACATTGCGACTCATGTGAACCATTTGTGATCTGCCTCATTGCAAATGCTATAATGTTGGTGTTTCTGATTTTCTTGAAACTTTTGCCTTTAGGTCTTGGTGCGGTATGGAACACAGCAAAAGTTGAAGCGGGTTCAAATGTTGCTATTTTTGGTCTCGGAACTGTTGGTCTTGCAGTAAGTTTGTCATTTAAGATGATACCTTTACGATCATTATTATCATAACTTCATAAGTACCCAGTTCAGCATTGTTTATATGTCGAAAGGTAATAATTTTGACTGCCATTTGATAGGTGGCTGAGGGCGCAAAAGCAGCTGGTGCTTCAAGGATTATTGGGATAGATATCGACACCAGAAAGTTTGAACGAGGTATGCATTAACCTACCCTTTTAGGAAGAATGTTGTTTTGTCTTGAGGACTATAATTAAGAAACTCGAGACAGTAACTAATTCTTTTTATCAATTATGAATTGCAGCAAAAAACTTTGGTGTGACTGAGTTTGTGAACCCAAAAGACCACGAGCAACCAATACAGCAGGTTCTTGTTGATATGACAGATGGAGGTGTTGATTACAGTTTTGAGTGTATTGGAAACGTTTCTATTATGAGGGCTGCTTTGGAGTGTTGTCACAAGGTTTCAGTCAAGATTTGTTTAACATATACGATATCACCTACTGTATTTTATTAGGTTTTTTTGTGAATAAATATCAAGTTTTATAAATACAGGGGTGGGGAACATCAGTTATTGTTGGTGTTGCAGCATCAGGTCAAGAGATAGCAACTCGTCCTTTTCAGTTGGTTACTGGTCGTGTTTGGAAAGGCACAGCCTTTGGTGGTTTTAAGAGCCGTACACAAGTGCCCCAGCTTGTTGATAAATATATGAACAAGGTAAACCAAACTAGTATATTGTTGGTAACTGTCACACTTGCTGTTTTTTGTTTTAAGTTTGCGTACTGTGATTTATTTTGATAAAACTATGTGTTGCAGGAAATCAAGATTGATGAGTACATAACACACAACTTGACGCTTGAGGAGATCAACAAAGCTTTTGATTTGTTGCATGGAGGGGTTTGCTTGCGTTGTGTGCTTAAGGTTTGAAGTGATCGCTGACAAAGATGGGGTAAAAGTGTTGAGCGACCTTGAAGTCGGAAATAAAGTGAATGCATACTTTTATCTTATCTATTGCATCTTTGTTTTTGTGCTTGTTGTGGCAGACGTGTGAACGATGATGATATTTAGTAATGGATTATGGTTTATATGCTTATTGGGTTTCGTATTGGTCACACATAGCATATGGCAGACCGCACTTGTTTATATTTATTACTGTATCGTAACAGAGTACTCGGTCCATTTAAATCCAGGCAACAAATGAGTATAAAGGTTTGAATAACTAATAGCCAGGAGAAGCACAGGTGGGACAGGGGCGTAGCCAGGATTTTGCTTTTGGGTGGGCCAAATAATTTTCGATATACTAACGAGTATAAAAAAATTTCAAAATAGAATAACTTTTACAGAATTAGTGAATTTTTAGATATTTTGCAAGCACCATCAACGAAAAAAAAGTGTAAACTAAGATTGGAAAAGATTTGTTATGGGCCTTAGTACATTTTTGTTGGTTAAATAGTTAAAATAAGCATATCTATACAACTCATATAAAATTTTTGTGCCTTTATTGGTGGGTCATGGCCCACCCTACACCCCATATGGCTCCGCCATTGAGGTGGGATATAAAGCAGCTGATATACTTGACTAAATTATTTATTCATACAATATGAAACGCATATTAAAATAGTAAATCTGGGTTTATGGTTTTTAACAGCGCCATCATATTTCAAGATATGCCAAAAGTATTACCGTTAGGCTGGCCACAGTAAGGCGACCAATCCTCCCATTTCTCTCTGCCACGTCAGCTTTCTCTCTCCAGTAACCTGCAGGCGATCGGGTGCCCAGTAAGGGCGACCAAGTTTAATTAATTATTATTTTATTTTTTTTTATTTTTTTCGGATAGTGCACGGTTTGGATCAAAAAGCAAAGGAAATGGGATTTCCCGTTCGGTCGAGATCGCGACCTTCATTCTTTGTTTTCCTCCCTCTAGTCGGTCACGACCTTCATTCCCCAGTAAGGCCGACAGACTACGGCCTAGTCGACCGACTCGGTCGAGGGTATTACTGTGGGCAGCCTTAGACCAACAAGAATAATCTATTTGCTATTATTTTATATAGACTAAACCATTAACAAATTTATACTTTTACAGTTGGTGTTTTTTTTTGGCATACATGAAGTCTTCCCCAACGTCTCCGTTTCTTAACCCCGGGAGTACTTTCCACAAACGTCCGTTAGTGAGCTGGGTTAATTGTTGTCACGTGTTACTCACACAAGGGCATTTTAGTCATTTTATATAAAGTAAAATACGCCGTCCATCCTTAAGAATTAAGATTGTTCCAAAACAACGCGTTGAGTTCTTTTGTAACATGAATACATGATTCAAAAAATGAAATCCAAACTAACACATTTTATACAAAACACAATAAACTAGTAATAAGTATAAATCTCCCGCCAAATTGAATCACTCATAACAAATGCAAAAATAGTAATCATTAACGACATTGAAGCTCTCATTTATCTTTTCCGACTCGTTTTTGCTTCAGGAACAACTTATCATCATCTTCATTGCTTCATCGTTTTTTGTTGCGTAAACTCCGAATATCATTTTGTAAAAACCGCATAGTCGTTTCGTATAAACGTGGTTTTAGCTTTGTATGATGATAGGTATACAGTTCAGCAACTATATCATTACTTTTAGTTTAAGTATTAATATGATGATTACTTGATTTGATGAAATATGAACTAGGTTAATTAATTAGTCCACATTGTAATTGATATCGAGTTTGATATTTGGATACACATGTTACGCGTATTAACTATTTTATATCAATTTGAGTATCGTTTGCTAAATATCCGTACATATAACATGTGATTAAACTGTGATTAATGTGTTTACTTTCAATTTTAGCTAGTAGTCGGTTGTTAAATAAAAGTGTTTGGTAACGTAGCGGTAGCTTTATACGTAATTATTAATGTGATTAATGTGTTTACTTTCAATTTGAGTTCGAAACTAGGCCACCCTGAGTGTGGTTTCAGGGTTTGGTTTCGGAGTCATGGTATCACTGGTTAGCGGTATGAGGGGTCCGAGTATAATGTCAATTGGTGTTCTATTTTGCAGTTGTCAATTGTGCAATGCTAAAGGCGATCACGTTACTTTTTCCTTCAAATTTCCAGTAAAAGTTTTAGTCTGTGATATTTTTTATTTATTTAGTCATAAACGGGTCACTTAGGTTTATCCATTGACCCGTTGAAATCTGAATACCAAGTTATCTGTTTTGACCCACACCTACATGCAGTTAGAGGAACAAGCCTCACAGCAACAAGAAGATATTTGGCCTAATAAAACAAAAGGCATGTTTTCTAGTATTAAAATTGGTTTTGGTCTTGATCATTATCCGATGAGCTTCAATAGAGACCTGTTAACCGAGAACACTCTCCCATCACAAACTGACAGGTAAGTAATAACAAATACTAAAGGTGATCATACTACTCAAAAATCAATCTTTCTTTTTATGGTGTTACGTGTTTGCAGGAATGGGATGAATAAAGGAGGTAGGAAGGCATGGTTGAGATTTTCCTGATCTGACATCTTTTATTTGCTGGTAAACAGGTCAAAGTTTAACTTGAATATCAAACCTGTCAAATGGGACAAAAGTCGCCCGAAAGTGCCAATGGCATAACAATATAATTCGGAGTATGAAACTAAGTTAGAATTAAAGAGGTCAACTGCAGATACCTATATAATTCAAATCAAATCGAATGGATTTGGTTGACCCGAGACATAATGCCATACTGCACTGCATTGCAGCACATTACACCAAACTGACCTAGAAAAATGGGTCAATGGGATAAGAGTGTATTCAAATGGGTCGGACAGATTACACTATACAAAGATAGAATTAAACAGCATATAACTTCCAACAGATTGCATTTCAACACCAGTTACTAACAAAAGTCAGTATAGCTTGTATTGCATCAACTACGTATCGTATTTGACTAAAATATTACTTCCAAACCTAAAATTCCATACACGAGTTTAGTACTACCTTTTTCACAATATTACTCTACCATATCTCGAACACTATTTAGTCCCAAACCTTGCAAGTAAACATACTCAAAAGATGATGTTGCTGCTGTTAACCCCTAAATCTTGCAAGAAACCTTTTCAATTGACGAATTTTTCACTGTTAATCCTACATCTTGCAAGAAACTTACTCAAATGACGATTTTGCTATCAACCTTCTTGCATCAAAGGGTGTACTTCCAAGTTACGTGCACCGGTGCACATTTCTCCTTCCTTAATCTCAAATAGACAAGAAGGTTGTAAACAATAGTGATCAAAATGGCTCCAACAATGACCAATAGCTTAATCCAGAAGAACTTGCTGGGAGTGAATAATGATAGCGCTATAGGTAAAGGTGTAAGAGTAGGGGGGTGAACTCTACAAGACCATCTGTTTTGAATCTTGCAGCAAATAAAGCAAAGCATATAGCCATAGTCCCAAAGATAACAAATATGACTAAATAGCTTAACATTTGATACTCTTTTCATAAAATTCGCGATGGACGTCACAGAATGCGAAATGTGAACTAGAGTTAAATGATTAAAAACATGAAAGGCTGTTTTTCACACGTAAACGTTACTTGGTGACTGTTGTTTACAGTGAAGAACACAAGCCTAAGGGCAGGCAGTCTCATTCTCGAACACAAGCCTAAGGGCAGGCAGTCTCATTCTCGATATCTATATGTACTTTTCTAGCAATAAAAAATAAAAAATATCAGTAACTATAATGGATGCATTGTTTTAAAATATTTTACAGTATCGCTTTCATAGCACCCATAACATTTATCTTCAAATGTTTTTTGAGGCTGAGCAGGAAGAATAATAATCAGGGCTGGAAAAATATTGATACAAATGGTTGTGAAATCTTCACTATTGTCATTGTATGCATCACAATCTTATACTTGAGTGTGTGTGTGTGTGTGTGATTTTTTTTTTTTTTTTTTAAAATATATATGCCTGTTATATGTTTGTTAAAGCTATCAGCCTATCATTATTTTTGCTTTATATGTTATCCAAGTTGCATGCTATAAGTTATGTCCATGCATAAAATTAATCTGGAAAAAATTGGGAAATTTGTAACCTTAAACGCTAGTTATCAAGACTTGAACCCTCAACATAAATGATCAAAAATTTGACCCTTATAGTAAGTGAATTATGTTGGTTAAGAATTCAAAATTGACATCAATCCATGCCACTGTAAGATAGTTAAACTTTCATCTTATTCAAACGACCCAATGCAGTTCTCCACTTTTTGCGTCGAACCAAAGCAAATTATAAAAAGGTTTAACATCAAAAAGTGCAACTCCTTTTTTACTTTCAAAAGTCAAAATTCGTTGTATGAACATAATAACTTTATTAACTTCTAAACCAAAGACTGCAAGTTGTCAAGTTTCTAGAAAACTAAAACAAAAAAAGGCCTAAAGCTCCAGTATGCACAAACATAAGGTCCATTTTTTTGCAGAACTCTATGATGTTTAGACTAAAGTTATGACACAACTTTCCCACAGCTATCTTAACTTTTACCAAATTTTATGTTGTTGCAGGGACATGTAACTACAATTTTGTGCAAGAGCACTCGGTATCTGAATACTAGTATCAAAGAAGTGCAACAATAGTAGAAACATGCACACACACTCCTTTGAATGTTTTGTACGAGTCCTGCAAGTGGATACACATCAATTAAGAGAGAAGGGGGGGGGGGGGGGGGGGGGGGGGGGGGGGAGGGGATAGTTGATGCATATGCACCCAACAAATGTATATAGCATACGCCGAAGATCACACTATGCTTATTTGATTCCACCAAAGTCAGCTGATTGTGTTTTAAATGCTCAATGAAAATAACGAATGAGAAAGAAACTCGAGTAAGAATACACCTAATGGTGTACAAAAAGGCAGCTTCTCATAGCAGCTTTAAATATTTTACATTTAACATGCTGATAAAAAAGGTTCATAAGAGAGAAATACCACCTCGCTAAGGTCTACAAAGCCTATACACATTCTCTCCATTTGAAAGTTTTATGCATCTAAATAATATAACATAATCAAACCAGATTGAAATAAAGCACACCTCTAACGAATTCAACACCGTCACCACCAGTTATCTGCGCAGAAGGCAAAAGGGCCTTACCGGAAATATATAATCCTATACATCTTAGACCCAAAAGGATTAAAATTCAAAGTTGGTACCAGAATCAATATAAGCTGGTTCAGGAGAGAACTGACTCAACCCGAATGGCCCAGGGTCACGTATGGTCTCCGGTTGTTGGTTGTTGAACATCCAATTACAATTATCATTATCATAATTAACCGCCCCACCATAACCATTTGCATGTGAAGAGGCGTTTGTAGGACCGGTACCTTCAAGTGTGGAGCTTTGGGTGATAGGTTGGTGGGCTGTCTGACTTTGAGGCCAACTTATGTCATTAAAGAATTGCGGGTCAACAGTTGACTTTTGGCTTTGACTTTGAATTTGATTTACTTGCTGGGAAGCTACAGGAGTTAGATAAGTTGGCAGAGAAGATTGCCCTTGTAGTTGAAAAGACGGGGTTGTGGTAAACGGGACCGAGTTCACTGAAGGTTGGAAATTTGTCGAGAAGTCAAACTGGTTGTTTGACTTTGGCTGTATATCCTCATATGCCAGATTAGGCTGAGAAAATGGTACGGATGTGTTGATGAAATCAGGCTGTGAAGAGCTCGGACGAAAAAGGTTTGTATCATTCTCATTGAACAACCTATTAGAACCATACGAGCCAGTTGTTGGAGCAATAAAATTTGCTGAAAAGGTTCTTTTAAATACAGGTTTGTGAAGCGGAGTAGTTAGGTTATGATTGGTGCAACTATTTGTTCGGGTCAACTGCTGCGAGACTAAACCGGGTTGGAACTTGTTCCTTGATGACAAAAGCGGGACTTGGTTTTGGTTAATATTGCTGGGGACCCTGAAACTGGACGATATTGAGCAAGAGGTGACAGGATTCATACCTGAAACCTGATTGTTTGTAGGAGGAGGTGTTGGTGGGGCCGGATATGTAGGAGGAGGAGGTGTTGGTGGGGGCGGATATGTAGGAGGAGGTGGTTGGACCATATATGTAGGAAGAGGTGGTGGGAGATATGTAGGAGGAGGTGTTGGTGGGACCGGATATGTCGGTGTAGCCATGCTTGGAACAGAGAATCTTGGTGGTGCCGGTGCCAGGCTTGGAACGGAGAATGTTGGTGGGGCCATCCGGTTTTGATTGGCGACTATTGGTGGGACCAGGCTTGTAGGGAGTGCGGGTGTGACCGGGTTTTTGGAGTTTTGCCTCTCTAGTTTCCAGAATTCGTCTTTATCAGTGGCTTGACAATGGTCAACAAATAAACTACCATTGCCCCAATAGATACAAGGAGCAAGTGAGTCACAAACATAACAATAGCACTGTAAAAAGGACAATAGTATATAGATTAAAAATACATTTATGCTAAATGTGGAAGTCATATTGTTACAAGTTACTTCTTGATTAAATTACCTGGTCACAGTGACTCTGGTTTGGAGTGGAGGCAAAAGGAAATTTGATACAAAGATGTCTTGAATGTGGATAATCCCGACACGCAACCTGAAATAAAAACATATGTACAAAATTTAACAGCTTTTCCCCTGCATTTGGATTACAAATCTAGTATCATTTTAGCTAAGAAAACAATTCAGCATAGATATGTTCCATTTGGTTATACCATGTTACTACATCAATCCAATCTATATTCTGTGGTTTCATGGTTATTTCTCTTCGAATCAAGTTAATCATGAGAATCAGAATATTAAAAAATCAATTGTCTTGCACTCTTATTGGATGTTTGTTTCCAAAAGGATTGTTGCAGCTTCGATCATGAGAATCAAAATATTGAAAAATCGAGCGCTTAGGACTAGGATAGTTACGTAAACATACACTTATCTCCATAATCAGTTTTCATTCAGCAATTCAGTTTCAAAACTGATTTGACCTCCTTTAAAAGACCAGTATTGTAATCGGTTTTTGTCAGACCCTCAAAGTATTTATGTGACTTGTTTTAAAACACGCATCAAAACACTCCTACATAGGTTCTTACATACGCACGAATAGAATGTATGTCAGTTTCTTCTTAGAGACTTAGACACCTCAAAATAGATGGGGAAAAAAAATAAAAAAAATAAAATAAAAACCATTTTTTTAATTAAAACATCAAATGCTACACCACTTCACCTCTTTATACCATCTAGCATAAAATAAAAACAATTGTCCAATTAAGCAGCCAAAGGCATTCTAAATACCACATATGTCTCATTCAGTTGTTATGAATTTATGATTCTACAATATACCATAACAAGCGCATATGAGAGTACAAAGCTAAGAGTGCTTGAGATTGCTTATTTTTTCTGTTCATCTGCTTAATCTAAGGAAAATATTTCAAAGTGCTTAAAATGACTTTTTTTTTTAGAACAGCACCACACTTGAAATCCGACCCCCGAGTTAATCTTATATAAGTTTATTACTACTATGTCACAAGGAAAAAAAAAAGGGCTTATGAAAAATATGCAGAAACCACATAAGCCCAAAAATAAGCTTAGCCAAACACCCCCTAACTTTATCACATTCTATAAAAAAACAACACTAAATCACACAAGTTCAACATAAAAAACAAAAAAACTTTTATAAAAAACCAAAAATTCCAAACCTGCCCTTTTTCACTAACAACAACCAAATCATCATCATCATCATCACCACCATCATCATCAACCGGGTCATCATTCCGGGTCACAACACTTTTATCCGGATCACACTCCAAAATCACACAATCATCATCATCCAAACCCAAACACTCCCTATTATTCACTTTCCTCCTACCATTCTTCTTAGCCACCACAACTTCACTCACCACCACCACGTCATCACTCCCATCGCTGACGTCACCACCCCTACCGCTGACGTCACCACCACCATCACCACCATTAACCTCATACAAAAGCTCTGTTATCCAGTTATGATCATCATCACTAATCCCTTTGATGACGTCATCATTAACCCAGTTAGCATCTTCTTCATCTGAACTGATGTCTAGTACTACTGTATTTGGATCCATTTTTATAAAAAGAAGGAAAAAAAGTTGAAAAATTTAGAAAATTGAGATATGGGTTGTTGAAAAGATTTGATTTTGGAGATGGGTTTTGAATATCATGGTCTAATTTTGTGATTTGATGGAACCCTAATTGTGGAAATTGGGGGTGAATTGAATTGAAGTTTTAATAATATAAATTAAAACCCTGGGGTGGGGTGGGTTAAGAAGAGGGATGACCCAAGAAAAGAAAACACTGAAGAAATAATTAAAAGAGCGAGGGACATACACTTTTTAATAAAGAAATATTTTTTGGGTTTTTCTATCTTGTGCTCTAGGGCACAAGATAAGAAGGACAAATAGTACACCAAAAGTACGAATGCTCACAAAAATTGACTTAGGGATCCACAAAATATATATTTTTTGTGTGTCCTTCAGTACTTTTTGTGTACTTTTTATCCTTCTTGTGCTTTAGGGCACAAGATAGAAAAACCCATATTTTTTTAATACTTTTTTGTGGATCCTCCTCCCTCTTAACCAGTGTCCTAAGGGTACTAGTTAGACAATCGCCAAAGGTACAAGTGAAAATGTAGTGGAAATTTACTAATTTGGGCGGAGTTGTTTATAAATGGTTGGGTGGGTTTGTGTTGTCATGTGTATGGTCACCGTTACCATGCTTTTTTGATGATGTCATTACTCATGTTAAACTGAGTACTTGGCAAGGTTTTTAAGATCGCTTAGAGCACTAGGTGTCTCTCCATTCGGGTCACACTTCTGCCACATTATTAAACACCTCAACTTCAACTAACCGCAACAAATCCCTTCTCACCAAACAACAAACCTCAACTTCTCTATTAGGGCCTCACCTCTTACACATTTATTTTTTTATTCATTTTTCAATCAAATTAAATTTATTTCATTCAAAACAAAAATAACTAAAATTAAAATTTTATGCTTATATTTTTAAAAAATTTAAGCTGCTAAAAAAAACTGCAAATAAACAAAGACCAAAACTGTAAATATTGATAAGAAAACTACAAGGACCAAAACTGCAAATAAACGAAACCACAAGGACAAGCTTAGAACTGTAAATATTGATAAGAAAAACAAGGACCAAAACTGTAAATGTTGTCTTCTTCTTCACCAAAAACCTGCAAACACACAATATACTTCCAAAAACCTACAAACACACAAGATATAAAACCCAACAAAAAAAAAAGAAAAAGAAAGATGCTGCCATTTTGTCAGAACATTTGGTTCGCCGTGGCCACGGGAAGGTGACCAACAACGAGCAACGGCGAGGTGGATTTGGTGTAGCGGCGAGCTACGGCTCGCCGTTGATGGAGCCACGTCAGACAACGAAGCCAACGACGAGCCCTACACCTAGTGCTCTTAATATCGTTTTCGTCTTTGCAAAATCGTGATTGTAAGATCGGATCAAGATCCTAAGATATTTCTATAATGTCATTTTCTAATGATCTTTGTAGTATTATTCAAATCTACAAATTATTATATATTATTAACATGAAATTATACGAATGTTTCATGAAAATGTTGTCATAAATTATGAATATCGAATGTTTAAAACGAATCACCTGTTATTTTTTAAATTATATAAAAATATAAACTATAAATTTGTAGTTTCTAATTTGTGGTTCGATAAAAGTAAGATTGGATCGAAGTAGATCTTAAGATCCTATGGTCAAGATCGGGATCCCACAAGATCTTAAGCTTGTTAAGATCCTACGTAGGATCCGGATCGTTTTTGCTTTGTAGAATCATAAGATCCTAAGATCAGGATCAGGATCAGGATCTTAACAACTATGATACTTGATATTCGACTTTTTTTTCTTTTTCTTTTTTTTACCCCACAATATTTATACTAGGGGCGAGCATCGGGCCGGAACCGACCGGTCCCGACCCGAAACCGACTTCATGCAAAAACAAACCGAATCCCGACTCGAGTGTTGGTCGGTTAGTGTCGGTCGGTATCGGGACAGTCGGTTTTGATAGTTTTTTTCGATTTTCTTTGTGGTTTGTTCGGTTTTCTTTGTCCCAACCTGAGTCCCGACCCGTCCCAAGTCCCGACAAGGTGGAAAATCTAAACCGAGTCCCGATCCGAGTGTTGGGCGGTTAGTGTCGGTCAGGATCGGTCGGTTTCGGTTTGTGTCGGGTGTCGGTCGTCGGTCGGTTTTGCTCACCCCTACTTTATACCAAAAATATATCTTACATGTTTTAAGCAGTATTGAACCCACAACTGTTTAGTTAAAAGCTTTTCACATAAAATAAGATACTGTTAAAATACAAACCCTTTAGTTACTTAGTGTCCACTTTTATAAATACCATAATAATAATAATAATAATAATAATAATAATAATAATAATAATAATAATAATAATAATAATAATAAAATAATAATTAAAAAAATATGGTTACACACTTCAATTATACTAGACGAGTACCCGTGCATAGCAACGGGATTTTATAGCGACAAATAGTTTATTGGTAAAAAATGTTATATTCATACATGTTCCGACTCGCCGGTCATTATGGATCTAGTGGCATGGCGGGGCAAAAGAAAGGGGAGAGGGGGAAGCAACTACGAAGCTGTTTATAAGTTATAAACGAAAAATAATAAAAGTTTGAAGACTTGGGAATTAAACATAATGTTTTGAAACCCGGTTCGACCAGGTTGGTTTAACTGGTTGAACCATTTCGGTCGAAAAACGGGTTTGAAGCGTCCTGGGTCAACCCGGTTAGTGTTTTAATTGGTTGTATTTAATTTGGTAGATATGTTTTTAATTGGTTGTACAATGTGAATAAATCATTGTACTTTTAACTAATGGATAATGTTTTGAAACCCGGTTCGACCCGGTTGGTTCAACCGGTTGAACCGTTCCGGTAGAAAAATGGGTCGATTTAAACCGGGTCAACTTGCTAGGTTGGGTCAAAAACGGGTAAAATTAAACTGGGTCAACTCGCCGGGTTTTAAGCGTTCCGGGTCAACCCGATTTGTGTTTGAATTGGTTGTATTTAATTTGGTATATATGCTTTAATTTGGTTGTACAATGTGAATAAATAATTGTACTTTTAAGTATCAGGTGTTTTAATAGGAGTATTAATTACATTTCACTTTCTCTCTCATTTGACCATTGTTGAAAACTCAACATTTCACTTTTGACATTTTTCTGTTATAGATAGTATAGATTTGGTTTATACACACTTGAGTGGTCGTTCTTAGTAAGAAAAAAAAATAAAGAAATATGAACTATGAAGTAAATATATTTAGATTAATTTTGGAAATAAATACTTAACTTTAAAATCAACTATGTTAAAAGACTTTTTTTTCCTTGTTACGTGATACTCGAGAACATAACATTTTTTGTTTCACATCATTTTTTTTCTTCACTTTTCTTCCTTAAATGATATTTTAGAACACAGTGTAAAGTATAGCAGAGTCCGACTATTAAAAATGATTTATAATATGAAAGATGATTTGCATAGATAGTTTTTGATTGGGTAAAAGCCATAAAATACCATCCTACTTTTCAAAATGTACCAACTTGACCATTCAACTTTTTTATTACAGACTTGACCATCCAACTTTCAAATATTTTTTCGACTTGACCAAAAACATATCTGAATATCCACGCGGCATTTTTATTTTTATTTTTTAATTTCCCGCGTGGCTAATTTGCCAGCGTGGATATGGACCCTTTGTTTGACCCTTTAACTTAAAACGTTTTCCCCCAATTTATAAAACCATTCCAACCCTAATTGATAAATTTTCTCTCTCGCAAATCCAATCCACCACCTAGTTGATGATTTTCTAGTCAAGGGTCACAGATAATGGCAAAAGGTATATCATCTTTGTTTATTTAAGACTAATTATCTGTAAATTGAGAAACCCTAATTTGCTTTGAAACCCTAATTTTGCAGGTCCAAAATTCAAGAAAGCAAAGAAAGGGGTTTTCACAATACGTTTGAGGTACGATTTTGGTCAAGTCTGTAATAAAAAAGTTGAATGGTCAAGTTGGTACATTTTGGAAAGTAGGATGGTATTTTATGGCTTTTACCCTTTTTGATTTGTATACTTTAATATATAATCAGTTAAAGGGTATTTATATCTGGTACAATTGTTTAATACATATGTTAGTGTGTCCTATAAATGCTTCTGGCGAAGCTTCTAAAAGACCGATCACTACATAGAAAGATCCATATACCAATCATGAGCGATAGCATTTCCCTTGTAATATGAATATATTTTAGTTAATATCAAATTATGTTAAAGATGCCAAATTTCTACAAATATATTTAGTCACAATCATCACTATTTTGTTTAATAAAATGAAGCTCGTGACTTTTATACAGAGTTTGTGTTCTCGTAAGCATGTGTACGATACCTTGCACATGCGCCACCAATGATGCAACCCCCATCACACGTGAAAAGAGTGACTTTTGCGGTGGTTCGATTATACTGGTGGTTGAATCGAAGTCTTTGTGTTTGTGTGTTATATATATTTGAACGAATGTTGGGTACACGTGTATGTTAAATGAAAGTTACGAGTTGTGTGAGAGAGAATATATATGATGAAGCGTTGAGATGATAAACATTGGCAAGGCTTTGATGAGTGAGGACTACGTTGAGTCTTTAGCAATAATATTTTTAACTTGATAAATGTATTTTGTTATACATGGTTTTTACAACATAGAATGTATCGAAACCGAATCAAAATTATTAGATTATGGATATAAAAAAAGGTTTCTTATTTTAATGAATCGGAAACATCCTTTTTGCCATCTCCATGAGCAGACACGCAATGAAGATACCTACACTTTCACTTTGAATGAGAAATCACCTCACCAAACAAGAACCATTGAAAGAGGGTAATCTATTGTATAGGAGCCACTAAACCTATTCATGTTTAGTCATGCATGTGGAGTGAATATACACCTTGCAATTGAGGGACAATCATATGTATTTTGTAATGTTAAGAATGATATAACAAGCGATTATAATATATAAATTATTGTAAAACAAAGTATCAATTACCTAAGGACTTGCAAAGAGTTTTGACAAGGTTATATTCAAAATTAATTGAATTATATTTTTATCATTAAACCCAAATATATACTGATATACCAAATAGATATGATTTACAGTACATGCATAAAAGGTATGAATAAAGATATGTCTAACAACATGATGTTGTCACAACTTGCAAATATAGTAGATCAATGAAATCATGAGTGAAAAACCACATATAGCGTGTGTCAAATGATAAATGAATTACTCGTGAGCTTAAACACGCAATACATGTCTCTCTATCATTCCGAGTAGTATCATTACTCAATGCGCATACTTGAATAATCAATTCAAATCACCAACATACTAGCTAGTAATGACTTTTTTTTTTCTTTTTTTTTTTTTTTTATTATTTTTTTAAACAAATGTTTATTACAAGTATGTTACTAAAGAATGCAATAACATATGATAGATGTTATCAATGATGAGTTGGTCCAGTGGTTGGGACTTGGCTTGTTGACCGAGAGGTCTCAAGTTCAATCCCCACTTTGGTCATCTTTGAGATATAAGGAAGTCCCTCTATGAGGGCTTGGCTTGGGTTTACTCAGGTCAAGTCTGAGGGGGCAGGGTTTACCCCTATTAATCGTCGTGCCTTCGGGCGGATTAGTAGGGGGTTCTCCCCCCATCGGGTATTTGAATAAGGCTTTCACTTCGAGGGAGCTCTCTAGCGCGGGCCCGGTTAAGACAACGTAAGCTAGACCTTCCGCTGTCGAATGACGACACGAAGTTTTTAAAGAAACTCACCTTTAAAAAAAAAAACATATGATAGATGTAACGACTAATATACATAAAATTTAATGATGAAAAAAAAAAAAAAAAAAAAAAAAAAAGGCTAAATCTATATCTACTGTTTGTTTCAAACCAAACGAACCATCTTCAACTAGACAGTCGTGGTCGTAAGTATTGACCCATTTAATGGGTCGTATGGATTAAAGTCATGAGACATGCATTTAAAATTAAATGTACCAAGCTATTCATTCAATTATAACATGAAGAAAATTAGACAAAGGAAAAGTTGACTAATCAAACAAATTCATTTGTTTGATTTATTCCTTGCTAGTGATTCTCAATTGGTACTTTTAATACGTTTGATTTAGGTAATGCATGATGAGTGTCGAGTGATGACATATGAATACATTAAAGTAGAATTTGATTTAGTGGAGGTCCATAGATACCAACTTTAAAGTCATCGTCATTGTCGGTATTAGGATTACTTTATTATTTGTTTTGTCTATTTATATTAAAATTGAAATATTTAAGACAACAAGTCAAGATGGCCGAGTTGGTCTAAGGCGCCAGTTTCAGGTACTGGTCCGAAAGGGCGTGGGTTCAAATCCCACTCTTGACACAAACTTTTTATTTAATTTTGGTGGACATTTTTATAATTTTTTTATGGGTATTAGTATTAGTATTAATTAAATGTTTTTTATTGTTGTATTTAACTTTTATCATATTTATTTTACTTGATTGTGACGATGTAAAAAAATTGGTACATTAATAAAACACTGTAAAAAGGTTTAAAATTTTTTATCTTGATATGGAAAACTCACACTTTTAGTCATTTGTAGTTGCATCACTTGCATTGCATTTGTTTATGTAGATGCAGGAATAGAAGTAACATAAACCAACAAGTGAATGAATAGTTAAGCATCAACATGATCATTTTACAGTACCTTAAAACTCATTGCAACTGGCGAAACTTACAGAAAGAGGTTCATGTTATTTATGCTTCTATCTTTTGCATCTACACATTGTGGTTTTGATAAACTGTTTGATTCAAAAAGTTGCAAAAGGGTGTTAACTCGGCACTTTGTTCTTGCCTATATCTCAAAGTTTATTTTGGTTCAATTCCGGTTGAATTTTTAATCCGTTTATAACACTCCTCATCATTTATGTACAATATCAGTATAGAAATTAGAAACTGTATTGTGTCTGATTTTCAGCACCGGCGCCCTTGTTGGCCAAGTTTGAATGTTTTATTGGTACCATTGTTTTAGAGACTAATAGTAATAACATTACACAATATGACTTGCAGTGGGAAGAATGTTACATCATTTATCATTTTCGATAGATCTAGCTGTCCTACTTGTTACACTCAAATAATACTTTTAGGTATTGTGTTATGTAATTCACTAGTTAAAAATGCAAAAGCGTGTGTTGAGAAGCTATTCATTTTGCCTTGTGGCTAGAGAAAGGCATCAACTATAGTAGTACCAATTGTATAAGTAAAGTATGGTTCTTTCTTGGTATGTAAACAAGAACCTTGGTTGTCACCATGAAGTACCACAAAGACCAAACTGAAGCCATCGTCAACCTATCTGCTCTCCTTGAACAAATCATGTCATCAGAGAGCATCCGTCGAGACCCTGGGGGTGCAGCCTTCCAATCACATAATCTCAGAAACCCGAATCTAGAAGGAACTAATGTGGGGGCCACAATGATCATCCATCGTGGCGCAGGGTTCTCGTCTGGTGAGGTGAATGATAGTTGTGGTATTAACATTTATGTAAATAACAATATACAGGGGTTGAATAACTCTATAATGATTGGAAGCCGGTTGTATATGGGAGATCCCGGAGTTTGGTTAACTTTGAAAGATACAAAGTTGGACAGATGGTTTTCGAAGACAGACAGGAGTAATGCTGGCTGTTTATCTTTAGGATTTTATGTGTTGGTAATTTTAGTGATTGTTTTAGCTTTATCAGTAATGATATTCATGTAGTTTACTTTCATTTTATTTATGTATATCGACTGTCATAAAATTGTGAACGAGTAATGTATGTTCTTATGGTCAATATCTATGCATAGGAACCCTTTATGTATGACAGTATGACAGACAACAAGCATGTTGCTATATCAGATTCAAAAGAAACACGAACAGCGAAACATACCCACGACCTAATAAAAGTATTGACTATTAGTCTCATACTTTAAAAGTTTGGACATGTTAGGCATGTTATTCATCTAGATGGAAGATGTTTCACCGAGACAAATGAGTCTAGCTTTTACAGATCAGCCACACTAAATCTTACTTTACCAAACATCTGCATGACTCCATTACTAAATATTTAGATCAACTCAATCTTACTAAATATTCAATAATTTAGTTCCAGTTAGGTTTCATTCAACAATCTCAAACAATACTTACTGTACTTACTGATAGGTGAAGATATGTAACCAAAATTGAGTTATTTTTGTAGATGTATAGATGTTTGCCAAATGCATATTAACAGATTAATGCTTATATGTTGAAGTCATACACATGAATCCCCATTAGTACCGTCTTGACCGTACTTTACAATAAGGAGACTATAGGACAAGCTATTCATTCACTATGATTATAAGCACTTCAAAATAAGCTATGCACTTGTATGCCTATTAAAAAGTGCTTATTTAGCCTTAAAAAAGGCTAATAAGCAAATAAATTAATCCAAACACTCAAAATATTTGTTTTTAGAATACTCCACAAGCTTATTACAAAATATATGCAATCCCAAACACTCCATATCAGTAAAGATTAGAATTGAATTTGAAGGTGAGTGATCAAGGAGATTTATTTGAACAGTATATTCTCAATACACCCTGCTCCCTATTGGGACTATAAAACCCATAATCGATTGCGACACATATTAGACACATAGATTGTTCAACTTCTGATAAACTGCAGTGCGTATCATATAAATACAAATATTTGTATTTTGATTCAAAAGGTCAATCCAGATTACAGGAAAAATCTCAAAGAAACGATACTATTAGTCAAGTATGCCTTGTGTATGCTTGCACCACCAACTCAGAAGCCCAAAGCTGATCCTGGTGCCAAGAAACTATATAAAAAAAAATCAAAAAATAAGTGACCATTTAGGACTCAAACAACCCAAAAAACCATTCCGGAACTACCAGGCCGTTACCCTTTTCAGCCCATTTACTAAAACATAAGTATAAGTTAATCTTATATAACATCATTGATCTGCAGCATGTTCTCTTGAAACCTCAATGCTGCATATTTGTGTTCCTAAGGATCCTAAGCCTTTTCACAGAGCCAAGAAACATCCTGAAATAAGTATTTAGAAAATTATTTAGACAAAGATTCAAAAAATGTAATATTAGTTTTTGCAAAAAATGTGATCAAGAAAACGTACTGCCAAGGTACGTCTCCAACAAGCATACAGTCTCCATCTTTGTCTTCATAAGTGAGCACAAACTCAGATGTTCCATTCAACAATCTTGAAGATCCTAGTGCATTATGTGTTCCATAAAACATGTTCTCCAAGGTCTGTGCTAACATTTCATACGAGTTGTGAGCATAAAGATCAACTTTTCTTCCAATAGGGGTTCCCTCCATATTCACCTTAACGGATAGATGACCATTATTGATCTTGCTCAACTCTTCTTGTTCTGACTTGATCTGGTTAGCCAATGTTGGCATCCGGTGACCTCTTCTTATTGGAGGCCATCCAACCACACTTCAACAACACAAATTTTAAAGACAGTTTAGCATCGAATTTCAAGAATCTTAAATCATAACTTAACAGGTGATCGATCAACCATCATGCTGACGCATTTAGAATAAATACATACTTGTGGATCTGGTTTGACAAGAATTTGGTTTATGATAGCTTGTTTGCTTTCTGTATTAATGTTTCATTCTAAAACACTTTTTTTTTTTTACAAATTATTGAACCACTTAATAACAGGCTTTTATCTTTATTTCGTCTTCCTTGCTTCTTGCTATTGAGAAATATGTGTCCTATCAATAAACATCATAACTTTCCATATCTAGTGAAGGTATGGAGAAAAGTAATGAAATTATCCAAAACTTCACAAGACTATAGTCAAAAAGCAAAGGAAGTTCCCGGACCACATAAAGTTATGGCCTAAAAACATATAAAATTAGTGGGTGGCCAATTTGGGTATCAATCTAATTATCTAAAGTACTTTTATCAAAGAGAGGAAAGCAGAGGAAGGAGCAGATGAAACCCTTTAAGAGATTTTGTGGTCTTTAACCACATCATATATGTGAGAGCGCAACGCCACTAAAAAACAACATCATATATTTCCCTTCAAATTTATACATGGGTACGGCCTAAACATGGAAATTCCCAATTACATTATGACATGGTCTAAAAACACAGAAATTCCTTAATCACGGCAGTAAACGGGCCTAAAATATAAACTAAGTTCCCAAATCATAAGCACCTAAACACTTGCATCATTTCACACAGACAACAATACAGGCATGGTAGGCAAAGAATTTTAACCAAAACTAGGCTAGCATCAATGGTGAAATGAATAACCAATTATAAATGGTTAAGGTTTTCCCTGTTCATGAGTTTTTGACTCAGATGTACGTGGCATAACCGGGGTATCCCGTGACCGTTTCCGACCCTTCCCTAGCCACTCAAATGTATATACCTAGTGAGGATTATATAAAATTCTTGTATTTGTATGCCCAAATAGAATATGTTACATAAAAATAAAGATGACCATAAAAAAGTTAAATTTTGAATTACCTAGTAGCATTAGGAGGAGAAACAGACTCAACAACCCTTCTTTTAGTACCAACAATCTTAGACTTAGGAATCTTAACAGAATCAGATGATGATGAAGATGAACAACAAGGCATCAAATCTTCTCCATGTTTCCTCAAACCACAACCACCAATACTCAATCCTAACCCCAACTCAATCTCACCATCATCATCAACATCATCATAAACCTTAGCATCCATGTGTTTTATTTTTTGTTTTATAAAAAAAAGTGAAGGAAATGAAGGAAGGTATATGAAGGGTGGGATGGAAACAGGGGAGGGGAGAAGTGCAAAGGAAGAAACATAAAAAAAGAAAGGTGGGTCCTATGTGTCGGCTTCGTGCGCCTTAATTTATGTTTGGTTTGTACAAAACAACTGGTCGCTGTCACACGCACAAACACATATAAAAACACTTATGTTACGATTTTAACCAGACATTTTGTCTCTGACATGATATAAGGACTCTGGATTTGCCCTGTTTAGCTTTATATACCAACAAAATACTGTAACAAGGATATTTCCTTTTTATTTTAAATGATTTTTATAAGGAAAAAAATTTCTCTTACAAATTGTGTTTTAGTTTTCATTAACCTAGGATTCTGATAAGTATCAGAATTGATGGCTTAAATGCAGAGAGAAAATGAGTAAAAAAAATATGTATAATATTGTTATGTGTCGGAGGATATTGTTGTATACTTTAGCATGTGTTAATCTAGATTTATTTTTCTTTAACTTGTTTTTATGTTTTATTTGAAAAAAAAATAAAAATAAAAATAAAAATTGGTTGAATGGACAACTTAATTCGAAATTCAACTTGACCTGATGCGACGTAATTTTAAGGACTACAACACGTTAGACAATGTTTCTGATGAAGTATAGTCTATATATGGGCCACGAGCCCAAATGATAAACATTACTAAGGCCCAAAACCACCATGCGTGGGCTATTGTAACTTGGGCCGCATCAGTAATGGGAACAGGTTCACGTAAGCCCAAACCCAAATAAACTATACACGGTATAGATAAGGATCATCTATCTATGGAATAGATATCCTTACCCGGATAAGCACCATGGGTGCGAAACGTAAGGAGTACGAACCCTACAAGGATTCTGCGCCTATATAAGGAATGACATAACTCTCATTCAAGGTACGATTCACAAACCCTAACTCTTTACGAGAACCCTAAATCGATTACTTACTCTCACGCCGGAGTCTAATCGTGGGAGACAATCCCACGATAAGCCTAACGGTGTTGTTTATTTTCTTAGTGCGCAGGTTACAAGTACTAAGAAGCGAATTGATACGAGAGCAAGAGCCCATAACCAGGAACGCCCAACTTTTGTATCAACAAGTGGCGCCATCCGTGGGACCCTATTAAGAACTAAGAACTAGAATGACAAAGAATAAGAATTCAAGCCAGCGGACTCCGCAGTCAGAAAGACGTGACCCCCAGAGGAAAAATCAACAAGATTCGACCCTTAGGCAGGTTGCTGGGACAACCAGCGCACCTGGTCACCAAGAGGCGGGAACAACCCAACCTCTTCCAGAGGTAGAACTACCTGTAAGGACTACCCAAATCACCCCAGTGGTCCCAAGCGCTGAGGAACTCCAGCGTACCCTCTTCACTACTCCTCACCAAACCATACCCACAGTGAACAACACTGTGCCTTCAGGCGCGCCTAACCGAGATAGGGTGCCTAATATTGAGGCGGACATCCTTGCAGCAACTGAGGACACACCCAATCTAACCTTGGGAAATTTTGTATCCTAAAATTATGAAACCCTAACTGCCCTCATGCAAGAAGAAGCAAGGAGAAGGTCAAGTACGAGCCTACAAGCTTGACTCAATTTTGGTCCTGAACATGGACCATTATCACCACGCCACCCACGAGGAAGGCGCGCAGAACGTACTACCATCCACGATAGGCTGGGTACGACATCTGATTCACAGTACTCAGAAGACAGCGAGAGGCGTACTAATGTCCACTCCAGACTTGGCAGTCGAGGGATTCAAGGCCGATTAGGACCTCAAAACTCACCAAGCCAAGGGTCCTCCAAATCTGGGAGTAAGAGGATTCACGACAGATTGGGGAAAAGAATATCCCCAAGTGAGAGTCCCTCAAGCTCTTCTTCTGAAAGAAGCTGGCGCAAGCGCCGAAAAAGAGACTACTTTTCCTCCAGTGACTCCTCGGACAACGAGGATAGAAAAACAGGACACTGGAAGTCAAGAGGTAGACATCGCGAAGAAGAGAATGAAGATATGTCTCTTCCATGGCGTCGCCAGAAAGTTGACGCGTTTACACGACGCATCAGCGATTACTCAGACCGCAAACGCAGGCGCATGCCCACTAATGTGAAAACATATGATGGAACAGGTGATCCGGATGATCATCTAAAAGTTTTCGAAACAGCCACCACTATCGAAAACTGGCCACAGCCTGTGTGGTGCCACATGTTTAATTCTACGTTAGTAGGAAACGCACGCACATGGTTTAGCAAACTCCCACGTAGGAGCATCGGTGGGTTCGAGGAATTACGGAAAGCATTCCGCCTCAACTTTACCCAGAGAAAGAAGTGCGCTAAAAACCCTGTTGAGCTAGCAAGAGTGAAACAGCGCCAAGGGGAATCAACTAGCGCTTTTATGGAACGCTTCAAGGATGAGTGCATACAAGTCAAAGCGTGTCCTGAAATCCTAAAAATTTCAGGGTTCATGAATGGGATTAACAACCCAGAACTTATCCGAAATCTAAATGACAAAGTTCCCCAGACTTTCGATGAGCTAACAAAGCGCACCAGATCCTTTATACAAGGAGAAGCAGCCGTTGCGGACAGCAAAAAGGGTTATTCGAACTATAGGCAGCAAGAGCAGCCTAGGAGACAATCCAACGACCAGAATAACAACCGCAGCAGGAATTACCGCAGTGGAAATATTTGTAACAGAAGGTGTAAACTTCCCAAAACCGCCACCAATGCGCACCGCAGAGGAAAAGCGCATAGGGAATGGATACTGCGAGTACCATGGTCAAAAAGGCCATACAACTAACGAGTGCGTCCAGCTAAGACAACTAATTGAAAAGTTAGTACGATAAGGCAGAATGGACCACCTTGTAAAAAACATCAAAGAGGGAAAAGATAAACAAAGGAACGGGGGAAAGAAAGAACCCCCCAAAGAAAAAGCTGATACCATATACATGATACAGTCATGGCAGCGCAAGATAAAGCAAAAAGTCAGCCAGAAATTCTCTCCAGAAAAAGAGATGTCTTTTCCTACTTTAGCTGCGGACAACGCAGTTGTAGAACCTCTAACTATTGAAATACATACGGGAGGACATGATATCCACCGCATGTACATTGATGGAGGAGCATCCGCAGACATCCTGTATGATCATTGTTTCAAAAGACTGCGACCTGAAATCCAAAGTCAATTGATACCAGCAACAACGTCATTGACTGGATTCACAGGAGAAAAGATCTGGCCCATGGGGCAGTTACGCTTGCTGGTGGTCGTAGGAGATGAACAACACTCAACCGCAACATGGATAAATTTCATGGTAATAAAGTCTCCCTCACCAAACAATGGTATCATTTGGAGACCTGGAATATCATCCATGCGCGCTGTACCATCCACAGCGCACGGAATGCTTAAGTTTCCAGTGGAAGGAGGAGTTGTCACCCTCTGTAATACAACCTTACCACCAAGAGAATGCAATGCGGTAGTAACTGAAGTAGAGACTATTCCAGAATAGCGCACAGAAAAAACACCAAACCTAAAAGTCGCTATTCATCCCGATTACCCGGAACAACAAGTTTCGATTGGTGGATCTTTATCTGACAAAGGTAAAACAGCCGTATGCGCACTCTTGCAGAAGAACCTGGACATCTTCGCATGGGAACCAAAACACATGATAGGAGTACCACGCTCTATCACAGAGCATAAGCTACAAATCCGACAAGGATATCCCCCAATACGACAAAAGAAGCGCGGCCAGGCCCCAGATCGTGTAAAGGCTATTCTGGAAGAAGTACATAAGCTCGTAGACGCAGGCATCATGCACGAAGTGTACTACCACGACTGGTTCTCTAACCCAGTTATGGTAAAGAAGAGCGATGGCAGTTGGAGAATGTGCGTGGACTTCACGGACCTTAACAAAGCATGTCCACAGGACTGCTATCCACTGCCAGAAATAGACTGGAAGGTAGAATCCCTGTGCGGATACCCTTTCAAATGCTTCCTAGACGCGTACAAAGGGTATCATCAAATTCAGATGGCAGTCAAAGATGAAGAAAAAACAGCTTTCCACACCAGTCAAGGAGTGTACTGCTACACAAAAATGACTTTTGGCTTAAAAAATGCAGGCGCGACATACCAACGACTGGTGGACACAGCTTTCGAGAAACAAGTAGGCAGCAACTTGGAGGTCTACGTTGACGACCTTGTCATCAAAAGCCACACAGAGGATGAATTGGTGCGCGACATCGAGGAAACGTTCAGAACATTAGGACGAATAAACATGAAGCTAAATCCCAAGAGGTGCACCTTTGGCGCAACCGAAGGTATGTTCCTTGGATACTTAATAGAACCCGATGGAATCAAGCCTTGTCCAGAAAAAACAAAGGTTGTTATTGATCTCCCCTCACCGAGCACACTCAAAGAAGTCCAGTCATTGAATGGAAAGTTAGCAGGGCTAAACCGTTTCTTATACAAGTCAGCAGACAAATCCCTTCCTCTCTTTAAAACACTCACGAAGTGTACTAAGAAGGGAGATTTTCGCTGGACCGAAGAAGCAGAGGAAGCTTTCCAACAACTAAAACACCATCTGGCATCTCTTCCCAAACTTGTCGCACCGCGACCAAGGGAAGAGCTAATCATGTACTTATCGGCAACTCATGGAGCAGTTAGCGCAGTACTATTGACATATAGGAACTCCGTCCAGACACCCATATACTTTGTAAGCAAAGCCCTGAAGAAGACAGAGACTAACTACAGCGCTATGGAAAAGCTGGTCTTAGCTCTAGTATTCGCAGCCAAAAGGATGCGCAGATACTTTCAAGCGCATCCGATAGCTGTAATCACCGATCAGCCAATCAAACAAGTTATCTCTAAACCTGACGCATCAGGACGGTTACAAAAATGGAGTGTACTGTTAAGTGAATATAACATCTCATATAGACCGCGCACTGCAATCAAAGGACAAATCTTAGCCGATTTCATCGTGGAGAAGCCAGATACCGACAGTCCAACATCTGCAACCAAAACAGATCTACAGGAACCCTGGATTCTATTCACAGATGGGTCCTCATGTGTAGATGGATCAGGCGCAGGCCATATTCTTACAAATCCAGAAGGTATGGAATTCACCTATGCGCTACGCTTTGAATTCACGGCCATAAACAATGAGGTGCCCAGAGGAGATAACAGGGTGTACACAACCTGGAAGCAAACATAGATTCTCGGCTAGTCGCTAACCATGTGCTAGGTGAATATGAAGCCAAAGATGAGCACATGATCCAATACCTGGAAAAGACAAAGTGCTTGATCAAAAACTTTGACAGGTTCACAATAACACAGGTGCCCAGAGGAGATAACAGGAAGGCTGATGCGCTCAGCAAGATCGCATCCACAAGCTTCGCACACCTCTCAAAACAGGTATTGGTAGAAACCCTAAAAAACAAGTCAATCTTGGAAATGGAGATATCCACAGTGATAGAAGAACAAGATCTTACATGGATGACACCTGTCATTGAATTCATTAGCAAGGGAACTTTACCACAAGACCATAAGGACGCTCGAAGAGTGCGGCGCACAGCTCAACGATTTGAACTACGAGACAACATACTCTATCGACGCTCCTTCTTACAACCCTGTCTCAGATGTGTTGGACCTCTTCAAGCAGACTACGTACTCCGAGAAATCCACGCTGGATCATGTAGCATGCACTCAGGGCCGCGATCTGTGGTGGCAAGCACTCTACGGTCAGGGTATTATTGGCCAACCATGCATCGCGACGCACGCGATCTGATAAAGAAATGTAGCAATTATCAAGTACATAGGCCAATCCCGCGCCGACCACAACAAGAGCTAACACCCATTACCTCACCATGGACATTTTATAAATGGGGCATTGACATCGCGGGACCCTTTCCAGTTGCAGCAGGAGGAGTAAAGTTCCTCATCGTAGCCATAGACTACTTTACGAAGTGGATTGAGGCAAAGGCGGTGGTGAACATCACAGGAAACCAAGTGAAACGCTTTGTCTGGGACAACATTGTCTGTCGCTTCGGACTACCGGGAGAGATTATATCAGACAACGGAAAACAATTCTGTTGTAACCCATTCAAAGATTGGTGCGCACAATTGAACATCACGCAACACTTCGCTTCAGTAAAATACCCACAAACCAATGGCCTAGTTGAGCGCGCAAACTGCAGTCTAGGGGAAGGAATAAAAGTGCGCCTTGACAGACACAAAGGAAGGTGGGTGGACGAGCTCTCACATGTCTTGTGGGCGCATCGCACGACAATCAAAACTAGTACTGGCGACACGCCATTCTCCCTCGTCTATGGAACAGAAGCCGTCATACCAGCTGAGATAGGAATGCCAACTATACGAACAGCAGAGGTCAATGTCACAACAAATGACGAGGAACGGCGCATAGACTTGGACTTACTGGAAGAAAGGCGTGAACGCGCAGCTATACGTGAAGCAAAGGCTAAGGCAAAAATGAAGAAGTATTATGATGCAAAGGTCAAACACACTTCATTCAGACCAGGAGATTTTGTTTACCGCGCCAATGATGCGAGCCACGTAGAAGACACAGGCAAGCTCGGACCAAAATGGGAAGGACCTTACGAGGTCACAGACGCGCTCGGCAACGGCGCATACAGACTGCGCGATATGGAAGGTCACGACCTAGCGCGCACTTGGAACATCTGCAATCTTAAAAGATGTTACTTTTAGGCTACGGCCATTACATAGACACCTTTGCATCCTATGAGATGCCCAATAAGTGTTTGTTTTTCTGTTTTTTCCTAGGAATTGTATTTTTATTTTTTCAAAAAACTTGCAAGTATCAATAAAATGTTATGGTTTCTAGCTAACTCCATAGTGTATATCACTTTATTGCATACATACTTATATATGTCAATATTGTCATCTTATATTTTTGCCTATATGGCGTGCATGCACTAATTAAAGACCCACGAAGGCATAAAGGATGAGTAAACCTACTAATTCACTAGTTGAGTAAGAGGGTTGCAAACCCATCAACATTGGATCACGTATCCTTGCTAAGCGCCTTACTTTTGAGAGTCAAAGTAAGTTTCACGAGCGCATCCCACGATGGGTGCGCAAATATTAAGTACACCGTACAAGCTTAGCAAATAAAGAGCCAAGACACTTGGTCAAATAACAAAAACTTAGCAAATAATGTAAGTATATTTCTTAAAATCACGCAACCAATACACTTGGTCAAAAAATTAAACCTAGCAAACAATGCAAGTATATTTCTTAAGTCACGAACTTAAACAACAAAAAGGTATCTTATTCAACATTTCTACACAAAAATTACAAGGAAAGATACACTTCATTATTTACATAATACATATACAAAAAGCCTACACGTTATGGCGATGCTCAGGGCTATCCTCCGGAGCAGCAGAACTCTCCGCCTCCTGAAGCTTTCTCAGAAACAAGGCGTCCTTGGGAGATACGGTAGGAACACTCACGGGAACCCCATCGGACCTGGGGATGTGTGCAGCACCCACTCCACACAACACTGCCTTGCCCTGAATGCCCCTCTTCTGGGCAGCCCTCTACGCGTGACGCTCCAAAACCTCTTTCAAGGGAATCTCCCTTTCGAGAGCAAATGGGGTAAGGATGTGGCGAGGCTGCGCGAACACAGGAATCTGCAACTGCGACACATCAGGCTTCAAGAAGTAATCTGGTTGCGCCTCTGCATCCTCTAAAAGGTGGCGCTCCAAACGTCAACCCCACCATAAGTACATCTATGGGGTTGTCTTGGTCGCGCTCCAACCTTCCAATGTGCGGCAACTCGAGGACCTTCAATCCCGCCATAGCTTGCAACAACTCATCATATGCAGCCGCATTATACCAGGGACCTCTGCCAAGTCCTTGCTCAGAAGTTTGGCCTCATGGAGATCCTCCATAGCCTGTGACTTCCCCCGCGCCACCGCACAGTGAACCACCTTCCCAAAGGCGTCCAACACCTCTTGGGACTCCAGAGTGCCCATAGCTGCCAGGCGCAGCCCGTGACTAATCAACCACCTACATCAAAGACAATTTGGTGTTAAGGAAAGGCATAGCAACAAAAAACATTATAAAGAAGAAGAGTAAAAAGGAAATACCTGCGCTCAGCAATGGCTGACATCAAATAAGGGTATAACTCCTTATCGTACTCGATGCTCAGGCCGCACAGCTTGTTCTCCTGAACTTGGATGATCTTCTCTATATCCTCCTTGAACTTGGCAATGTTAGCAAAATGCTCCACCTTCTTCTCCTCCAAAAACCTCACAGCCCAAGTCATGTCAGACTTATAATGATGAAGCTTCCCGCGCGCCTGCTCCACCTCAGCCAGGGCGGACAACTTCTCATGGGTGACCTTCTCAGTGTACACCCGGGAGGACTCCAACTCCGCCTGCGCATCCGCCAGCTGCGCACGGAGCTTCGCTATCTCCTCATCCTTCTGGGCGAGAGTATTGCTCTCCCCGACATACTTCTCCCTCAACTGAGCCACCAGCTCAGCCTGACGCGCAGCAGTCGCAGCCAACTCATCCATCAACTGCTGCGCCTCTCCACCCTCATCAACCTTGGCTTTCCCCTCCTTGTTTTCATTCTGCAGAGAGGAAACCACATCCACGAAGACCCCGTCATTCTTCACGGCATCATCCCTACAAGACATGAAGACGACAGTTAGTACATATTGCAACAAGTAATGTACAAAAAACATAATAGAGACGCAGATACTTACAGAAATGGAGAGGCCTCAGCAGCCTTCTTATCCGCGCCATGAGTGGATGTCTCCTCCTCCGCGGACGACTCCGCATCCCCAATGAGGTAGCGTCGTCTCTTCTTGGTGCCACTGCTCACAGCATCCCCTTTGCGCTTAATATTCTGCGCCACTTCCTCCTTCAGCACCTCCTCGGGCTTTAGGATCTCCACGCTGTCAGACGATTCAGCACGCGCCTCCTCCTCTTGCGCCAACTCCACATCTGGCGCCACGCTCTGAACAGGCGTCACTTGGAGCGGCGACGTATTTTCAGGGACAACCTCCAGAAGCACGGTCAAGCGACCCTCAGTCGCCTCCAGTAGTGGCTGCTCACCCTCCCTCAGAGGGCGCACTCCTATAGTCACTTGCTTCGGTTTCTCCAACTTCACAATGACGAACAGATCCATCTCTGCGCACATAAACAAAACAAGAAAGAAGAAAGGACTAGTTATTAAAGGTGCGCATACAAAAAGACTTACAAAATTTGAAGTAGAAGGGACGAACACCCACCCCGGCCTTCCTCACTTATAAAAGTGGGCACCTCGTCAGCAGCGCCGAAGTAATTACGACTCAACCCCATGTGTACTAAAAACTCCTCCGGATAAGGGTTAATGGCTAGGCGGTTGGCATCAAGAGTCTGCGCATCAGTCATCCTATAGGAACCGGGTGCGGGGCGCCCATCCCTTGGCAAAGTATCCTGAGTATAAAACTCATAAGGCGATGGAAAAACCACATCATCAACCCAGAAAAATGCTCCCTCCAATTTCTTATAGAGTCTACCTTCTCAGTATAACACTGAAGCGCCCCCGGGCGCTTCGCAAAAGATACCCATCCATTTGACCACGTCGTGTGGTAAAAGGAGCGGAACAAGGATATGGTCGGTTCTATCGCAAGTAAACGGCAGTTTACTTCAAAATTCGACACCTTAGCCGCACCTATACAGTGCAGCTGTGAGATGTGGAGGCGATAGTGGTTGAGCAAATCGCTCAGAAAAACAGATATTGGCACGCGGTAATTCGCGTACTCAAAGAATTTCATGTATAGCCCTATTTTCCCTTCGGGGAAATCGGCTATGCACGCGTTAACGTCTGGAGCCTCTGGACGCACATCCAGAGGAATGAAATAGTCAGATGTAAACTGAGTAACATCATTCTCCATCATCGCAGAGCGAAAGTCCTCTAACTGGGCAACCATTTTCATTAATTCACTAAGAAACGCACACAAAAATTACCTAATGAAATGATTCTTTTCTTTGCAAATATACGCTTTTAAAAGAAGTGAGCAAAGGTGAGTGTGTGTTTTTACTGTGTGTTTTTGTAACAATGGGGGCGGTGACTATTATATAGGGAGTAAAAAACCCTAGATGATGTCCACGTGGATCCCACTCACAAAAACGTGTGGCTAGAACCGAAACGGTACATGCACTTTTTCCCGATTTACCAGGGCCACGTGGACACAACCCCCAATTTTCGAGGTATTCCTTTTGGAAATATCTATCACTAGGTGCGTTGCACTTTAAAATGGGCGGCAATATTTCAATGTTCTCCCGCCACGCTTACCGCTGTTAATATTAGTCTAGCATCCGCGGCTACGAGCCGCGCACACTAGACTGGGGGGACATGATGACGTATAGTCTATATATGGGCCACGAGCCCAAATGATAAACATTACTAAGACCTAAAACTACCATGCGTGGGCTATTGTAACTTGGGCCGCATCAATAATGGGAACAGGCTCATGTAAGCCCAAACCCAAATAAACTATACACGGTATAGATAAGGATCATCTATCTATGGAATAGATATCCTTACCCGGATAAGCACCATGGGTGCGAAACGTAAGGAGCACGAACCCTACAAGGATTCTGCGCCTATATAAGGAATGACATAACTCTCATTCAAGGTACGATTCACAAACCCTAACTCTTTACGAGAACCCTAAATCGATTACTTACTCTCACGCCGGAGTCTAATCGTGGGAGACAATCCCACGATAAGCCTAACGGTGTTGTTTATTTTCTTAGTGCGCATGTTACAAGTACTAAGAAGCGAATTGATATGAGAGCAAGAGCCCATAACCAGGAACGCCCAACTTTTGTATCAACAGTTTCGATGTTTACTATGAAGAATGAGAGGAGTTGGGTTCGAGCGCGCGTCCCAGTTTACAATAGCCCTCTACTTTTCTGATCTCAAAAAGAAGGTTTGTACTCAAGGATAGACGGTTAAAGGCTCACCTATAAAATTACTACATGTAAAAGAGCTTGTATTAACTAAAAGTTTGAGTCTCATTATTTGGAAAGTTAAGATTGTGAATCATTGTGATGGTGGAATCGAACACTGGCACTTTCTTGTTAAAGATTTATTAAAAATCGTTGAAAGACATATTCAATCACTATGTATTTAACCTTGGTTGAAATATTTTACCACCTTGCCTTTAAACAAAACACAAAAGCAAAAGCATTAGGCGTGCATTTTTTCTTTGTACTTTTTTACCAAGTAAATGCTACCCTAAACCCTCTAAACAAAGTTTAAATAGATCAACTCAATATTCTTGATTTTGTTGATGTATAAACAAGTAATAGGATAATTGAACTTTCCTTTGAATTGATAGTTGGATACATTTATGTCCAAACAAACAAAAGATTGCAAAACAAACAATCTATTTCTAGAAATGTAATACCACTAAGCTCATTACTTTGAATGGCAATTCCGTTAAACATTTAATTAGCTTACAAGTTTGACATTAGCGGATGTAACGTTTGCAAAACAAGAACAAAGGCAAAACTAGCACTACACTCATTTCCAAAATAAATGTTCGTATTAATATTTTACGTTGTCTTAAAGTAAGTGTTCATTTTTAAATAATTCTGCAATGAAAAATACATTTGATCCATTAAAAAGAGATAATTTTATCTTTAAAAATAAATTAATTATTATGGGACACTCAGAGCTACACAAATCGGTTAAAATTCAACCGAACCGGATTTTAAACCGGCTTTGGTTTGAGTTAAACAGTCAAAAACCGGTTTTGACTCAAACCGGTTTTCGACATGATTCCGACCCAGTTATATTCCTCGTCTTCGAACTATTTGTACATTTTGACACACCTAGGATTTGTTTTTATGTTTATCATGAATAAGTGTTTAGGCCCAAGCCAGGTTTGTAGGTTTAGGTTATTTAAGGTTTCGTCAAGTCTATTTAAGCAATGGCAATCAATGTAATCGTATAAGTTTTCATAACAATATTCTAGTTCTCCAATCTTCTTAAGGAGCCCACGCCCGCTTGAAGTGGTGCTAATCCTGATACAACCCCTAACCAGGTCGTATCAATTGGTGCTTTCATTGAGAGTGCTCATTGACGGCTATCAAATTAGGGTTCCAATTAAAATGAAAAAAAAAAAAAAAAGTATTTTTCATAGCTGGAATCAATGTTCATTCTGGAGTTACTGTTCATTAAATACTGTTCATCGCCAGAATTTTCTGTTTCATTGTTTTCATTGCAATCATGGATAAACAAATGGTTCGGTTATGGTTGAAAGAGCATCAAGACATGGCTGAGAAGCTGGTACAACAACAGACCGCAGCTTTTACGCTTCAGTTTGACACTTTGCGTTCTGAATTACAGACGATTCGAGGACATCTCCCGAATCAGAATGGGGGTGACGGTGATCATGGGATGCTGTTACCGCGTGCGATGAGGTTGGATGTTCCAAAATTTAATGGGGCTGATCCTCATGATTGGATATTTGCCATTAATGTATATTTTGATCTTCATGAAACGACACAGGAACAACGGCTACGTATTATTGGGTTTAACCTTGAAGGAGATGCTGCGGAATGGCATCGTTGAATGACACGTAACAAGTTAATCATGATTTGGGATAGTTTTTTAGAGAGTGTCAAAAATTTGTTTGGACCTTTGAAGTATGAAGATCCGTAGGGGGCTTTATCTAAATTGTTACAAACCGGTTCAGCCGCGGAGTATCAAAGTGAATTCGAGAAGCTGATGAATCGGGTCATGAATATATCCGACAACTTGTTGATTTCATTCTATATTTCGGGACTAAAACTCACTCTGCAGCTTGAACTGTTGGTGACAAAACCAACGTCTCTGAGTGAAGCTTTTTCTTTGGCTCGCAAGGTTGGAAGCTCAAAGCACACCTAGGATTTATGTTTATATTTATCATGAATAAGTGTTTGGGCCTAAGCTAGGTTTGTAGGTTTAGGGTATTTAGGGTTTCGTCAAACCTGTTTAAGCAATAGCAATCAATGTAATCGTATAAGTTTTCAGTAAATAATATTCTAGTTCTTCAATTTTTTTTAAGGAGCCCACGCCCACTTAAGGTGATGCCCTATCTCGATACAACCCCTAACCAGGTAGCATCACATTTCTAGTAAGAAAGAGTTTTATAAACATAACTAAGTTAGTGTAACAAAGTATAGACAAACCTATGGATGAAGATAGTATAAAAATCTAAATTTGGCTATAAAATACACGATATGAACCACGAAGAGCGAGGTTAGGTGAGACAAATCGACAAGGCGTGGGGTCCAATAAAGTCAACAACCCGGCTCCTTGTCTATGATAAGTCTCTTTTATTCTCCAACAAAAACATTCTTTTTTTAATAATTTTTCATGACATTTATTTTGTTTTCTTTTCTTTATAGATGGATTATGTAACATATAAATTTAACTACGGAGTACATTTTATTATAGGCTACTTTAAAAGAACAAAAAATTATTTGAAGTTATTACAAAAGAGTCTAAAAGGAACTTAGAGAGTTGTTGAATGCATTTTTAAATATCCTTTTTAGGAAAATAAGTACATTAATAAATAAGAAATAATCATGTTTGTAGGGTACACACTAAATATACATGAATCTTTTGTTAAAAATACACAAGATCTAGTAGGTGTCGCTCCACCACGTTTAAGTTTAATCTACTTCTTTTGTGGGATTTGAGGCTTTGAGCATTTGACTTATCTAAAGAATGAGTATGTAATTAATATGTTAATATACGGAGTAACCCACCTCCTGATAAGTACAGTCACTGGGACAGGTGCTCATTGCCTGGGGCCGGGTCCTTGGGGGAGGGTCCGGTTGGCATCCTTAGGATGCATGGGACCAGGGTGATCCCACCGATCTTCACCTTTTTGAGAATATACGGAGTAACCGAGCCAAAAATATCGATCTACTTGGAAAATGGTGGTGTCGTTTTCACTTTTTGGGTAGCTATGGTTTCTGATCTTTCTAGCTGACTAATCAATGAGTTTGAACCTATCACACACAGACTCAAACTGGGTGAAGCTCTTATTTTTCAGGAGATTGGTGCAGCCACTTCAAGGTTGTTTACACATAACATAAATTGAACTTGAAACCTAACACATCTTATAGTGATTGTAGCAAGTGTTCTTGCCACTAGGGCACCACTGAGCGATTTGTGGCATTCTCAAGTCAAAAAAGGATACTTTTTGAAATAAGGTTATTCAGGAGATCTTGAATTAAAAAAGGAGCTAAAAAAATATTATTAGCATCGGATATTCTATGGACCATATTGGCATGTCATTTCATCGTCGTTCTTCCACCATGTAAGGAAAAGAGACCACATTATTTTGGTATGATAAATGGTTAAATGAGGACCTTGTCTTAGATGCGGTTTCTATGTCTTTTCATTTTAGAACATAATAAGAATATGATGTGTGTTAATTATAGTATATATTTATTTTCCGAAGAAATACTTAGGAAAGTATTTCCCGGGTCGTTCTCCCAACGAAGGTTCGAATGGAATTTCGAATAATCAAATTGGGAATCGTGTAGTGTAAAGTGTAAAGTGAAAAGTGATTGTGAAATTCAAATTGTGAAAAGAAATAGTGAAATATGCACAAGATACAAGATATATATGCACAAAAATTCAAAACGTAAAAACGAAAATGCAAACGTAATTTTAAAACGTAACGTACAAAATAAAACGCGACTTTTATTCTAAAAATGATCCTACAAATGTGAAATGATTTTCTAAAAATCTTAAACTATTAAAAATAATTTTGAGAAAAAGAAAAATATTTTTTTGACTTTTTATTTATTTTCTATGATTTATTTTCTATTTATTGAATTAAAAAGTAATTAAAAATAAAAGAAAATGTGAAAAATAATGGGAAAATTATAAAAACTAATCTAAAAAATCTAAAATATTATAAAAGAATTATTTAAAATATTTTTGTATTTTTAAAAGCTTTTTCTGATTTTTTATGGATTTTTGTTATTTAAAAACTATTTAAAAATGAATAAAATCAAAAAGAAATTAATAAAAATACTTAAACTACTTGGAAAAATCTGGAAAAATTCCAGAAAATCAAAAATAATTTGAAAAGCTTGCAGAAAAATTTTGGAATAAAAACAATAAGCTGAAGTGCTTATCTTGACCAAAACAGCTTATGGCAAGTGCTTATTTATAAGCACTTGCCACAGAATCTTTACCCAACTTTTCACACAAATGTAATATGCAATAATGGACTCAGTAAAGCTCAGAAAAGATGATAAATCACTCAGAAATATAAGGTACAATCAATAAGCAATTTGGACAAAAGCTTATGAATGAGCAGTTAAAGAAAATGATAAGCCAGCAACTAAAAACTGAATGAAAACTCTAAACCTCAATCAATACAACTAAGAAATGACAATTAATCACTAACACAAACTCAATATAGCTCTAGCAGCCAATTTCTTAAAACAGAAATCTAGTCCAGTACCACTTATTGCAGGCCTCAAAAAGCTGTTCTAAAAAGCTCTAAGCTAGAAGATTAAGGGGGCAAATGTAACCTTATACTACTGAGATGCAAAGCAACCAAAAATCTCTATCATTAACTGGTGAGTGCTTATTCACTCACCTTTTCTGAGCTAAAATAGGACCAAATAAACCAAAAACTAACCAAAATTGCCAAAGAATGTATGTTTTTGTGTTTGTGAATGTGCAGGAACGGATATTTAAGAAAAAGACGAAAAATCAGAAGAAAATGACAAAACGAGCACGAGATTTGGAAAAGTGTCAAAAGCCGGAGTCGGGGAAGCTAGTGGTCATAATCAAAGCTCATAAAATCCCAAAGAGTCCTCAAAGTTTCAAAGAAGTGCAATTTTGCCCTTGAAGATAAAGTTTGAAGAAATTACACATTTGGTCCTTCGACTTCTAAGATTGGCAAAATTGGTTCTTTAAAAATAATTTTGAAGATTTTTTTGAAGACTTGACATCAAGGGTCCCTCATCAATCAAATAATGTCAAAAGAGTCCTTGGATACTATTTTTGAAGATTGGCAGCTATGGTCCTCAAATATTCTGAATTGACACTTATGGTCCCTATGATTACTTTGTTACCAAACCAGATCCATTTACAAACCTACCCAATAATAACTTTACCCAATCCATTACACTAATAACCCTTTAACCCATATCCTATCTAATCCACTACACACCATTCCTGGCCCAGGTACACATAAGCCCACCTCCCATTCAATTTAACTTAAACCGGATTACCACCCACTCCTACTATACCCGACCCACAAGTCAACTCCACCAGTCAAACAAACAATAAAAAATAAAATAACCACAAGGCGCCAATTACTGTGCTTCTCCCTCAATAAATTACCCTGCTCCCATCACTTTCACCCAAGATGCTAGTACGAGGTTTGAGACCTTCTAGAACCTGACACGTTGTCAGGAATGTTGTCATAATTCCCTCCAGGTGGTGCCTTCAAGCTCTCTGATTGGTTTATGTGTCGTGTCATATGGATAAGGCTCAGTCCAACGGCCAAAAATTGGTGGGATGTCGACATTGAGATAAGATTGAAGGATATGTGGCCATGATTAAGACTCTAGCAGCTTCCAAAACCCTAGACCCCTCACCTTGGGCGCTCCTATATAAACCCCCCTGTATCAACGTTATTAGTGTGTAGATTTAGAGTAATGTTATGCTGCTAAAATGTTTTCCTATTTAGTAAACTTGTAATCTCAATTTCTCTTCTGTAATGTTTCAGTAATAATAATAAGAGTTTAGTTTGAATTTCTTTAAAATCTGTTTTTACTTAATATGCATTTTAGTTAAATTAAAATAAAAGTTCATTTCTTTCTGCTTTTTCCAGCTTATATTAGACCTTTATAAACTTTTCAAAATTATTTAGCAAGTTTTTGTTTCACTTTATTGAAAATCAAAAAAATAAAAAAATATATAAATAAAAATAAAAAATAAAAAAAAAAATATAGTAGATGGGTACATAAGCTGTGATAAGCTTTTATTTCCATTTTAATAAGCTCATCTAGGCTCTATATAGCTTAGGTGAGTGTTATTTAGTTTAAAGTTAATCAAAAAGCTCAAAGATCCCACTGGTCAACTAAAGTCAAACGATTCATGTTCTTGGTGAAATCTGGTGAATTTGGTAGTCTAAATCGGAGATTTGAACGTGTTTAGCCTACCTAAAGGTAGGCAAGCTTAGTGAACCCCATCTGTTTGAGCTGAGGGGGATGTTTTTGTAAGTCCCCATTTATATTTTTCTCTCTTTTTGGGTACTTTACTGCATAGTGGTGTAGACTCTTGTTAGCATTAATAATATGTATTATGAAGTGATGGTCATTCTCATATTGTAACTTTGTGTCGTTTGTTAAGATTAGTAACAGTTTAGTCATTGGGCCTTGGACTTGGCAAGCTAATATGTTATGTGCTATGTTTCATAAGCCTAGTTATCCAATCATGTAACCAAGCCCAAGCCCAAGCCCAAGCCCAAGCCCAAGCCCATAGAAAGCCCATAGGGCATCTCATGTTAAGAACTATTTAAACACCTCAAATATATACGAATTACATTAATACATATCAAGTCACCATCTTTCCATCTTGAATAAAAGCTCTCATTTCCATCTCTCTCTCTCTCTCATATATACGAATTACACTAATACATATCAAGTCACCATCTTTCCATCTTTCCTTCTTATTGTGCTTATATTGTGTGTGATAAAGTTGTGAAATTTAAGGTCCAACAAGTGGTATCAATCGCCTAACAATGATTTAGGAGGGTTGAGGGGTTGCTTGTTTCGTGTTTTTAAGCTTTATTCACGTTTTTTTTTCGAAAAAAATCATTACTTTTCTTGTTTGTTTTGTGTTTTTAACACTTTTTTTATTACAAACTAGCATTATAAACCTTTCCCAACAAGAAAGTTTTAATCTTTTTGAAAATTTCTAGCTTAAAAATTCGAATTTGGTTTTTGTACTTGTTTTCTAGATCTCGAAAAAGTTTCATAAAAATCATCAAGTTTGGAACTTTCTTCAAGTTTTGGTGTTTTTTAGCCTAGAAGTACAAGAATCTTGGATTGCAAAAGTCATTTGGGTGCACTTTTTGGTAAATCAAAAAACTGCCAAATTTCGAAATCCCTACCCAAATTTCGAAATCCCATATTTTCGAAATCTTGTCAGATTTTTGAGAACACAAGTATCGGCTTCTTTCGTGATCATAGTTGGATACTCGGTATTTTCTCTTTTGTATAAGAAAGAAATTACTTCGACTTGTGGCTAAATTTCGAAATTGTATAATTTCGAAATTTGTGTGATTGGGTTTTCGAAAAAATAACAATTTTCGAGAACATTACAAGGTTTTCAAAAACTGCAAAATTTCGAGAACACTGTATTTTCGCAAACTTGAAAATTTTCGAAAACTTGGACAATTTATCGAAAACTTGAAAACTTTCGAGAACTTGGACAAACTTTCGAGAACTCAATTTTTCGAGAACACAGAATTTCGCAATCTTGAAGTCTCGCAATCCAGAAATTTCAAAATCCCAAAGTTTCGAGAACACAGCAAAGTTTCGAGAATTTTGACAAAAGTGAGGTTTTTGACGACCAAACTTCAAACGGCCATAACTTTTGAACCGTAACTCCGTTTTCGACGAATCAGCTGTCAAAACGACCGTGAGACCAAGAAGAAGGACACGTTGAATCATCTAAAGATCATTCAAGCCAAGCTTCGAGGCCCAAATCCACTCTGAACGGAAGTTATTGAGGTTTTAAGGTTTTAAGTCAAAATTTTCACCATAAAAACTTGCATCAACTCACTCCAAACTCAACTCCTATTTCGTTGAAAAGATCCAAGAATCAACTTTATCCATCTACACTTCATCAAATGGCATCTCAGCAAGATATTCATGCAGCCGGTGCAGAAAACCGACCTCCTATGCTTGAAAAAGGTGGATATCTCCCATGGACAAGCCGCATGCTTCGTTACATCAAAACAAAGCCTGATGGTAAATTAATGATCAACTCCATTAAGGATGGTCCATTTCAGCCAAGACAACTTCAAATTGCCGGTAATCCAAACTCAACAAATCCTACTGAACCATACATGCGTTTACAAACAGAAGAAGATTACACATATGAAGACAAGACGCATATCAAAGCTGATGATATGGCAATGCATCTAATCCAACTTGGATTACCTCGGGAGATCTTTGCTGCGGTCGACAGCTGTGAAACTGCTCATGCTATGTGGGAACGTGTTAGAAGGATTTGTCATGGAACAGAGATTGGACAACAAGACGTTGAGAACAAACTTCTTACTGAATGGGAGAACTTCACATCCACTAAAGGTGAACAGATTGAGTCATACTACACAAGGTTTTGCACGTTGATGAATGAGTTAATCAGAAACAAGTTGACACCTCGAACAATTGCAACAAACATCAAATTCGTCAATAACCTTCCAGAAGAATGGGGTCGTTATGTTACAATTGTTAATCAGACAAAGGAATTACATCAGGTGAATTATGATCAACTCTATGACTTTCTGAAGCAAAACCAAGCTGAGGCTAATGAAGTTAGGAAAGAAAGATTGGCAAAGAATCATGATCCTCTCGCACTAATTGCTAATACACCAACACCATTACAAGTGAACACTCAACAACCATCATCATCCATTCACAACTACATGCAACCATCATGCATTCAACAACCATCACCGGTCTACCAACAACAATTCTACCCACAACAACAAGAAGTTATTCCACAACAGACATACCCACAATTCCAAGAACCAGAATTCACTGACAATGATGAAGCTGCTGCAGCATTGACTCAAGCGTTTGCTTTTTTGTCAAAGGCATTCCAAGGACGCTATTCTACACCAACAAACAACAACCAAAGGATTTCATTGAATACTCGTAACAGGCAGATCGCTCAGCCGAGTTTCAATATGGGCAACGGAGGCCAAATGGTTGGAGTTTATGGGAATCAGCAAGGATATGCTACGGGATTTAATATGGGCAATCAGAATATGCAGAATGCAGGTCAGTATGCAGGGAATCAGTATGGTCAGAATGCAGGGAATCAGTTGGGTCAGATTGTTGGAAATCAGATGGGTCAGAATGTTGGTAATCAGGCAATGGGTAATCAGAATAGAAATGTTGCAGCTCCAGTAGTTGGGAATTTGGGAAATGTGAATCAGGGTAATCCGGTAAAGTGTTTCAACTGCCAGGGTGTAGGTCATATGGCAAGGAACTGTCCTACTAAGCCAAACAAGAAAGATCTAGCGTACTTGCAGAAAGCAGTAATGTTGGCACAAAAGGCAGAGGCAGGGTTTCAGTTGAATGCAGAGGAGAATGACTTTATGGCTCTTATGGATGACATGGAAGATAGAGAAGATATCAATGCGAACTGCATATTCATGGCAAATCTTCAGGAAGCTAAGTATGACATGGATTCTGACACACTTCCTGTTTATGACACCAATGCACCATCTGAGGTATCTAACTTCAACACATGTCACAATAATGATATATTTGATATGTCTCCTCATGAGGAACAGCATTTTGAGAAGCAAGCAACCACTTATGATACATACCTGGACACGCCAAATAGTAGCAATACTCCTTCCGCAACTCCAGATGTGAATCATAATGGAGGCTTCATTTCACAACATGCTGAGAATGATGAGGAAACACGTGCTTTATTTGAATCATTATTGAATAATTGTCGTATTGAAATTGAGAACGTGCAAAAGGTCAATCGCGATGTTAAGGCCGCGAATGTTAAATTGACCGCTGAGCTTGAGAGTTACAAATCCACCGTTAAAGCTTTTGAATTTCATAACAAAAGATTGTCTGAATTAGAAACTGGTTATCAAAATTCCATTTCAGAGAAACAACAATTGCAACTCAAGTTTGATACACTTGATGTTAATTCTTTCAAAAAGATAAAATCTTTAAACGCAGAAATTTCTAATTTACAAAACCAACTTTCTAAACAAAAAACAGCTTATACCAATCTTGAAAAAGAAATGGATGAGTTGAAAAAGGATTTTGCAAAGAAAAAAGACAAACTTTTGGAAGAAATAGTAGAGTCAGAACACATGATTGCTCATTTAGAAGAATTAGTGGGTAAGTCGGGTCAGTCGAGTCAAACAATGAAAATAATTTCAAATCAAATTAATCCGATTTACCATACGAAACATAAAATGGCTCTTGGTAACAACACCCCGTGTAATCTCAAGAAAGCTCAGCAAGAACAGAATGTTTTGTACAATGGTAATGTAATTGACACCAAACATGATCCTCCCGTCGTTCGGGATTCTGTGCTAACGATTGAACATGTCGAAGAGAGCATTAATAAACTGAAACAAAAGGATTTGAAACCCATTGATTACAACAAATTGAACAAACTTTCGGGAATCACTTTTGTTCCACAAACAGAACCGTCTGTGTTTTCCATTAAACGACCATTTGCGAAATTCTTGTCTAAAAAGAAAGTTGTTTCCAAATCTCTTTCAAAATTAGAAAAAATGTCCTCTAACAACACTTTTAAAACAAGTGAGGCTAGAGACATTCTCGATGACGTTAAAATGAGAATTCAAGAACTTCAAAACATTGTTAAATCTAAAACTTCCATCGATATTAACAACTGGCATTCTAGTTTTCACATCGAACAGAAAAAGGTGTTTCAAAACGAAATTACTATTCCACTGAATAACATCAGCGCGAGTGTAAAAAATTTTGAACAAGTTTTCTTAAAAGAAACAGCCGACTTTGTCAAGGACCACAAATCCTTGGTAACCGAAGCTAATGATATTCGTGAAAACATGATTGTTTTGGAAAACCTAAATGATTCTCTCTTCGAAGCTGTTATGACGACTGATATTATGTCCATCATTTTACAAACATATTCGGTTCAAGACGATGAAAGACTGAGAGCTGAGACCTCCGAAATTGTTTCCAAATATGAAAATGCTCTTATAAAGATTGAAAAAGAAAATGTGTCATGTTTTAAACAACTTGATCGAAAAAAGGAAAAATGCAAGTATGACAAACTGTCGTATGAGCGTGCTATCAAGAACATGAAAGAGCAAAATGACCTTTTGAGGGCTCAGCTTGAAAGTATAAAAGGGAAGGCTGTGGATACTAAGTTTGCAAAACCATCGACTTCGGAGAAACCAAATGTTTCAAACACGGTTCAAAAACCAAAAATGTCAATTTCACGGTTTGCTCCAAAAGTCGATGAGAAAAAGGATTTATCAAAACCAGTCACTCCACAACCCTTGCCCAAGGAAAAGGTAATGGAAAAGATTGTTGAAAAACAAAAATTATTTGTTGAAAGAAACAAAAATGTGATTTCACCTGGCTCTTCTAGGAATAGTACACCAAATGTGACCACAAAATCTGTAAAGGAATCTGTTGGTTCTAATGACATGGTCCAAAATCAACATCTAGAAGAAGCTAGGAAAAAGGCACGACGTCGAAAAGACGGAATTTTAGGCTCAAAACCTAGTGTGATGAATTCTACAAAATTCCAAAGTACTACTAGTAGTAGTAAACCATTACCTAGGAACAATCAACAAAATACTAGGGATTGGATTGCATCTAAGAGTAGTGACACAAAAGAGAATACTAGGAATGTAGAATGCAACACAAAGAATTCCAGGGTCTCATCGAACAACAAACAATTTCCAAAAGACTGTAGTGACAAAGTTAAAGTTGCTTTGTTAAACAAGAATGTTGCATTTGTCTGTCCTACATGTCAAGAATGTGTTTTTTCAGCTAATCACGATGCATGTGTTGCACAATTTCTCAAGAAAGGAAAATCAAGTGTCAAGGCACAATCCACTAAGACGCCAAATAGAAACACACCCGTTGATAACAAGAAAATGGATAAGAAACCTAATAGGTGGATATCTAAAGGATGTAGTTTGTCAAAAACTGAGACTTCCGCTGCATCTGATAAGGAAACTACGTCTAAATCTTACCTTAGGTGGATTCCCACGGGAAAAGTTTTTAATACTATTGGTCTTAGATGGATTCCCACAGGGAAGATTCTTGATAGTTGCACAAAGACTAATGATAGTGTTCATCATCATGATAAGGAAGTTGAAACCACAACAACTGTTGATAGCAAACACCCTCTATGTGAGGAAACATGAACTTCTAACACTGTTATTTGTGCAAACTCTTCTTCTGTGGATGCAGGTACTTGTGAAAGTGAAGAGAGTGCATACACCCAATATGGTAAAGAGGAACTTTACGCCAACATCGCATGTGGACATCCTTTTCTAATTCCACTCTTAACCCCACTTTTACTTGTTCAAGCTTAATTTTTTCTTTCTTCAATTCTTCTTTGTATATATTTTTGAAAAACAAAATAAAATTTTGAAAAACCATCAAAAACAAAATACAAAAATATAAAATTTTCAAAAATCCAAAAACATTATAAAATCAAAAATCCAAAAATATTCTTCTCACGACATGTCTCTATAATCGATATTCTGTACGTTTCTAGAAATGTCATTCAACAATGATACGGATATGTACAGATGCTTGAGCGAGAGTTCTTTAAAATGTTTTTTTTTTTCTAAAACATGTCGTTTCTCAAAAAGTTTCTTCACAATGGCTTTCGTATACATCAGTACGAAACCCGTACTTCAATGTTGACTTCTGATTATTTTCAAATCAAGGACTCGTACGTTCAACGATGAACTCTTTTTCAAAAAGTTCGAGTCTAAACAAACGAAAAAGATTTCAAGCATAAACTCGTTTTCCAACAAAATTCTTGAGCACTTTTTCAAGATTGTTCAAAAGATTTCTCAAAATCTCTCAAAATTAGTGCTCAAGATAACTCCCTCAAAACTCTTAATTAATTTTTAAATATGCTATCATTAAGGGGGAGTACAAAAAGAAAAATGTTCCAAATTCATGCAGAATCTGTCTTTCTCTCCAAAAGCTTTTTCTTAATCTGTTGATATAAAAAATATCACGATATGCTATTTTTGAGGGGGAGAAGACATGATTAAAATGTGATCAAAGATGTTTAAAGATTGTGGCTGAATCTCAGAAGAGCTCGACTCAGATATAACAAATGAATTGACGAAGCTTAAAATGTCAGTAATCGAAAAGACTTGTCCTGGACGGGTAATAATTTCAAGCTAGTCTAACTAGTGATGTAAGCGTGTCTCGAATAGGACTTGTCTGAGTAGAGTGTACCATATCGAGAGACTTTCTTTGGACTTGACCAGGACGGGTAATAATTTCAAGCTAGTCTAACTAGTGATGTAAGCGTGTCTCGAATCGGTCATGTTCACTGAAAGTGGATCAATTCAAAAAGTGCAAACTCCTCTCGCATGTGCAAATTTCTTAAATATTCATGAGCACATGTGAAGGGGGAGTCCTTCAAAAACATGCAAAACTCTCGAAGTGTCAACAAAATGTGTTTTATTATCATAAACACTTTGAGAGATTTTCACAAAAGGTTTTATGGCATGTGATCAACAATAGGATAGTCATGGAGTTATAAGGTGACTAAGGTTAGGAAAAACCGTCCTATGATCCGCCAAAGCCGGAGGGATCTACCCAAGGACAATTCCAATAGATTAGAATTAGAAGTCCTTAGCTATGATTGAAAAATGGAGAAAATGAGAATGGAGAAACAAGGGGTTGAAGAATTAAAAAGAAAAGTTATGAAAAAGGGTGAAAAGAAATAGCCCTCCAAATGTTCAACCTTAGGGCAGACACCGGGTTCAACTCATATGCTACTGGTTGTTACTAAGGTGACACCGGTATTGAAGACAAAGACGTCATGGACCCAGTGACGCACTGCACTAAACCTTCTTAACCACTCAAGTTCTCTTAAAAGAGCTTGTTTCATTCTCACGGGGAACCGGTGTAATCTATCGACATGTCTCTTAGAGATGGTTGATATTGAAGCAGGAGACCTCTCCCTAATCTCCACATAGGAAACCAAATGTGCACTTATCGAGTCTAGAGCCCCGAGATTCATCAAAAGATCTCATAGGAACACATGATATTTCTACACTGGTTGTTCATCAATAAGAATGCCAGATGTAAAATTAAGAGCCCTACGCAGATCTTAGCAATTTGCCAGAACATTTATGAGAGGATTCACTTTTGTGAGTCTCAGTGATTGAATGGAAATTCCTGCCAGGGTCAACATCAAGCAGCCCTGACAGCAGGTCACTTCGATAATTCTTTATGGGTTACGCTTAGTGTTCGCGGTGGTTTCAAACAGTCTACAGTCGTGGAGTGATCCCCAGCGACTCACCCAGTCATTGAGCTACTTAGTAGGTCTTGTAAGCTCTCTCGAGAGTATCTGACATGGGAACGGCCTTGGTAAGGATTAGAAGGAGTCTTCACACTATGCTGTTGACGATCTCTAACTCTTATCTGTAAGTACCGGATGTTTTATTGCTAACTGTTTATATGCAGGGACACTTCATCTCAATGGCGACAGATTCCACGTGCTCATACATACATCTGGAAGTTAAAAAAAGCTCCCTCAAAGATCTATACAACACAAAGTTCAGAGAAATATTCTACGCCAAAAAGAAGAATCTACAAAGTATAAAGACTAAAGATCAAAGTGAAAGAAAGGGAACTACGTGCATATGAATATCCAAGTCCAAAGATGTATGAGCATGTTGGAATGGCAAACAACCACCACATACGCAGAAGTGACGAATGGCAGATAACTCCACATCACAAAGGAACAAAGAACGATGAAAAATCAATTATCAAAGATCACAAAGCATGAAGGAACAAAGACTAAAGACTATTCTACAACGACACACAAAGTTAAAGACAATGAACACGGAAGACCCACTCACGTGGAGCATCATTCGAATGACCACCCCTTAGGGGGAGATTGTTAGCATTAATAATATGTATTATGAAGTGATGGTCATTCTCATATTGTAACTTTGTGTCGTTTGTTAAGATTAGTAACAGTTTAGTCATTGGGCCTTGGACTTGGCAAGCTAATATGTTATGTGCTATGTTTCATAAGCCTAGTTATCCAATCATGTAACCAAGCCTAAGCCCAAGCCCATAGAAAGCCCATAGGGCATCTCATGTTAAGAACTATTTAAACACCTCAAAGGCTCATTTGAGGTGTGTGCTTGTGTGTGTATTTGTGTATGTTTCTCTTGAATAAAAGCTCTCATTTCCATCTCTCTCTCTCTCATATATACGAATTACACTAATACATATCAAGTCACCATCTTTCCATCTTTCCTTCTTATTGTGCTTATATTGTGTGTGATAAAGTTGTGAAATCTAAGGTCCAACAACTCTGTTGTTTTAAGTATGATCCTTTGCTTGTTGTTGTTTATTGCTTATCTCAGTTGTGTAAGTGCTTAAGTGAACTTTATGTATGCTGTAGTATAGATTTGCATGTCCACTGCCATGTTTTAGTTAAATCTGCATATTAATATTCTAGGTGTTATGTGTTGTGTTTGATGATTTAAATAGATTTAATATCCATTAGGTAACTTTTTTCAATCAAAAATCTAGTAGGTTCAAGGTTAAATATCATACTTGTAGTGTATTTGCTAGTTTTAAAGGGTGTTTGGTAGATTAGTGTACTGCTAGCCTGGGGTGTTTCTTTGCTTGTTTCTTTGCACTAATAGGTCACTTAGAAAATATAATAGATAACTTAGGTATAAAATTGGTAGGGTTAAGCATAAAAAGTCAAAAATAGCTACAAATTTCATTGTTGCTTTGTTGTGGTGTTACTGTTCATCTGCAGATCCTTGAACCTTTGATATTTGTGTTTGAAGTTCTGATTTTAGAGTTTAAACTAGTTAGTATAACATCTAGGGTAAGATCTGAGCATTTGAAATTGGCAAAAGTCAACCTTAGGTGCCATATAAAAGTCAACTGCTTGCACCCATACCTGTTTTTCTCTGCTGATCTTGGCTTCAATTGGAGTTCAATTGGGGATTAAAAATTAGGGCTTTTAGGTTTTTTGTGATCTCTGGTGGGTGTTCTAACTTTTGCCCCCTTTATCTCTTACAAAACTGCTTATTAAGACTGTTTAATCTAAGCTAGAAGTAGGGGACCTGAACCACTGTTTCTGTCCCATTTTTGCAACAGCTTATGTGCTTATTGGGCTGCTTTGAGTGCTTATTTGATTATCATAAGTTGTTTTATGCTTGTTGATATTGCCTCTACTGTTCCTGAGCATTTTGTGATCATAAGTGCTTACTTGCTTATCATTTAGTACTTATTCAAACTGCTTTTTGTGTCCATCTGTTTATTAGTGTGTGATAATCTGTCCATTTTATTTTTCCTAGCTTCTTAATATTAAATTAGATTTTTCTGAATTTTTTTTTCGTATTTTTCTGAGCTTATTTGGTACTTTTTATAATTTAAATTAGTTTTTAAGCATTTTTAATTAATTTTTAATTACTTTTATTTCCTAAAAATTACATAAAAATCCAAAACAAAAAAAATCAGTTTTCTGTCTTAAAAATAGTTTTTAGTTATTTCATATTTTTAAAAAGTAAAATTACATTTTTCTTGATTAATCTCATATTTAATTGCATTTTTAGTATACTTTAATTAGTTAAAAAATAGTTTTTAATTCATATTAATTAAAGAAAAAGCCAAAAAAAAAAAATCTTTTCTGTTTCAAAATTAATTTTAAGTAATTTTAGACTTTTCCAAATTTAATTTGTATTTTTCAAGTTATTTTTCATATTTATTTACTTTTTAAATCATTAAAAAAATACAAAAATATAGATAAATTCGTAGAAAATAAATAAAAAGTCAAAAAAAATATTTTTCTTTTTCTGGAAATTCATTTTATTAGTTTAAGATTTTTAGAAAGTTGTTTCACGTTTGTAAGATCATTTTTCAATAAAAGTTACGTTTTAAATATACGCGTTTGCATTCCCGTTTTTTACGTTTTTAACTTTAGTGCATCCTTAGCTTTTACCCCTTGCATAATTCGTGTTTGTTTATCATAATTTGAATTACTTGATCACTATTTTCACTCTTATCACTTCTCAATTCACGATTTACACGAATTGATATTCTTGATTCCATTCACCTTCACTTGGAAACGACTCGGGTGATCCGTATTTCTTGCGGATCATTTCGATACTATACTACTATATTATAATAAGTTGATTTTCACGACGAATCAATTTTTGGCACCGCTGCCGGGGAAGGCTTGAAGTGAATTTTTGAATATTGTTTTGAAAAATCGTGTTTTTTTAAGCCTTCCTCTATTTTGTATATATATTTATATAAAAATTGAAAATTTCAAAATTCTTTTCCTATAGTGTTTACAGAAATACCAAAAAAATTATAAAGTTACAGCCTCGACTCTGCCGTGGAAGGGAGGGCATTGTAAACCAAATAAGTCTTTCAATATAACGAAAACGTAAATTAGTTGTTTATCAGATTATTTCAATTACTACGACCGATTAAGCGGAAAATACGGAAGCTAAGACATTAAAATGCTAGCTGAAGAGAGATCCATTCTTCTCTCCCGTCCCGTCGCGAGTGGTTTTTGAAGGAAACGGTTTCAATTAACGTTACGTTTTATAAAAAGAAAAACAAAAGAAATAAAAAGTTTTTGAAAAAATAAATAAATAAATAAATAAATAAATAAAAGATTTTCCTTTTTCTTTTTCATTTTCTTTTCGAATTTGTTTGTGGTGTATGCACACCCGTTCTTCTTTTGAGAACCTTACGTCTCCGTTCTCTAACCCCGAGCGGGTTTTACGACATACTAGTCGGGTTCATTTCCTTGACGACGAGGGGATGAACCAAAACGAACAACACAACGGACCCCCGCCGGTGGGACAACAACCGGCATTTGATCCACGTCCGATGGAAGAACAACTCCAATCACCATTCAATGGTGTGAGGAGAGCTATTGTGATTCCGGACATCAATGCCAACTTTGAGATCAATCACGGATTACTCAATTTGATCATGGGTATATCCTTTCACGGGTTTATAACGAAGACCCCTATGCTCACATCAGAAATTTCACCGACATCGCTGAGACCATAAGAATGAACCAAGTTCCTCACGATGTGGTGAAATTGAAGTTATTTCCTTTCTCCTTAAAAGGAGCAGCCCGGACTTGGTGGAAAAGGAACCGCCCAATTCAGTTCACACTTGGAATGATCTTGCTTCCAAGTTTGTGAATTATTTCTATCCTCCCTCTAAAACTTCTAATCTACGATCCAAAATCTTTCGATTCCAACAAGCTTTTGATGAGTCATTTAGTGAAGCTTGGGATCGATTCAAAGATTTGATGGAAGAATGTCCGAAAAATGGGTTCACACCCCTTCAGCAGATTGACACTTTCTATAATGGGTTAAGTCATGTTGACCAAGACTCACTCAACTCTGCTGCGGGCGGGAACTTGTTGGCTCGTAACACGAATGATGCTTTCATAATAATTGAGAATAAGGCTCGTGTGAGAATGTCTAGAAATAAACCTCAAGTGTCTAATAATGGTAAAAATAATGATGAAATGATGAGTATGCTAGTGGTTCTTACAAGGAAAGTTGATGCTATGTCTATTGAAAAACCAAATCATCAAGTCAATGTGGTCAATCATGGTTGTGAGACTTGTGGTGGTCCACATTTGTATTATGAATGTCCGGCCACCGGAGGTTATGCTCAAGAGAACGTGTATGCTGCAAACATGGGTGGCAACGGTTACCCACCTCTTCAAGGAAATCGAAATCTTCTCAGCTACCGTTCCGGCCATTATCTTGGACCACCCGATTTTCAAAATCAGAGTCATAATAACAATGTGAAAAACCGTACACCTCAAGTTAATCAAAATCAAAATCGACAAAATCAAGGTTTTTAAAACCAAGGTGTTAACCACAATCGGAATTTTCAGGAAAATCAAAATCAAGCCCCGATTCAAGGGAATTTTCAAAATAATAATCATGGGAATCAGAATCATGGAAATTTTCAAAACCGTGGGCAGAATTTCAGTAATCAAAATCAAGGTGTTATTCCAAATCAAACGCCCACGGATGAGTTGATTAAGCAATTAATTCAAAGTCAACAAGCTTTAATAACTAAACAAGATGAAACAACAAGGTTATTTGCTACTCAAATCAACGATATCAACAAACGTTTAAATGATCGACCCTCGGGTTCGGGTACTACTTCTCTTCCAAGCAACACGATCGCTAACCCGAGGGGCGAGATTAAGGCGATCACGACTCGCAGTGGTGCTAAATATGATTGACCCACAGCTCCTACTACCTCTTCTTCTTCGTCTCCGCCTAAGGTAGTGGACTGTGAGACCGAGGCGACAAAGGACCCGGTTCCTCCTATTAATAATGGAGGTTCCAAAAACGTCCAACCTCCGGTTGTCCAAGCATCAAAAGATAAAGAAAAAGTCGTTTTTGAAAACAATGTGAAATACAAGTCAAAATTACCATATCCGACACGATTTAATGATGAAGAGCTCCATGCGAAGTCTAAAAAACAAATGGAAAAATTTCTCGATATTTTTCAAAAATTGCATTTTGATATAAGCTTTATGGATACTCTCGTGTACATGCCAAAATTTGCGTCGACATTCAAAAACCTAATAAGTAATAAAGAGAAATTGCTTGAATTAGCTGAAACGCCTATAAATGCTCAATGTTCCGCGATTCTTCTCAAGAAGCTTCCCGAAAAGCTTGGTGATTCGGGAAAGTTTCTCATTCCTTGTTCGTTGAAAGATCTAGAGGTTTGTAACGCCCTGGCCGATTCAGGTGCGATTATTAACCTTATGCCATTATCAATCTATGAACAACTTGGAATGGGGGAACTTAAACCGACGAGAATGACTTTACAGCTTGCCAATCGATCAATAACTCATCCGGTTGGAATTGCTGAAGACGTTTTTGTTCGTGTGAATTGATGAGGCGAAAAATGAACCGTTTTTAGGGGGTTATTTAAGCCCAAATTCGAATTTATTTGATCAAATATTTCCCTAAATCGTTCCTTTTGTGATTTTAGGTCCTTTGGGAGTGAATTCTGGAAAAGGAATCATTTTGGACGTTTTTGGAGCATAAAAGTGAAGAAAACGCCAAAGACTTAATTTTCCATGCTGAGAACAGTACCTGACGGCGTCAAGAGCATTTTGGTGATGGCGTCAAGAGTAAAAGTGGTGACGGCCCAGAGAGAACGTGAAGGCGTCACCCAAGGCCGTCACGTGCTAACTTGTCAAAACTTGCGCGCGAAGTAGCTGATATTGTTTTGGTCATAACTTTTGCATACGAACTAGGATTTAGGTGATTCAAAAGCCCTCGCGAAGACGGCGTCAAGAGTAACGGGCTGACGCCGTCAAGAAAGGCCGACAGAAAACATGCCTATAAATATAACATCATAACTTCACTTTTTGTAAGCCCTAAACCCTAAGGTCGATTCCTGGGTTTAGGTAGGTGTTTTTCCAGCAACTTAGAGGGTTTCAATCACTCCATAAACATCATGTATTGGTTTGATGATTCTATCTTAATTATGTTTTCCATTATCATTGTTGTTTGCTCTTCTTTGATGATGATTTGCTAATTCACCTTGTGTCTACTTGTGATTATGTGAAACTTGTATGTAATTGATTAGATCTCATTGATTTCTTGTTGATGTGTGTGTCTATCTCCATCAATTAAGGCGTGACAACTTCAATAGATCTAGTTGGTTTAGTTTATAATTCTTGTTTCCTATTGATTCTTGTTTTGATTGAATGAATTCGATGTTAGGCTTAAGAAAACTGGCAGATCTCCAAATGGTAACATGCTTGAACGTCTTAGGAAACATGAACTGACGTGCACTAGGTTTTATTGGTTGTATTTAATACATGAGTAAATTCTAACGATCCCATGTTAGGAGCTTCTTAGCCGGCTCGACATAGGAGTGAAGTAGGCACTCATAGGATTGGGGAGTTAAGTGCGCCACCCCATGAATGGCATTAAGGAATACAACCCGTCAATTAAAACAAGGTTACAATTCAATAGGTAGGATTGGATAGCTAGCAAGGAATAGCATATCATAGGTAGACATGCTTCACTTATCTTGTAGAACCTTAGTTTAGTTTTCTTGCACATTAGTTTAATTAGTAGCTTTTGGGTTAGTTGATAAGCAACTAATTCCGCCCCTTCTTCCAAAACCCGAGATTTTCACTTGCTTTTCATAAAATATAAAAACACAAAACGAATCATCCTTCACCTTTAGACCTAGTTAGATCAATTTCAATCCTAACGACATTATTCCTAGCTGAACGATCAATCCCCCGGTACTTGTCACTATACTATACTACAACGATCAGGTACACTGCCTGGTGGGGGTTGTAAGCTTCTCAAGATCCCTTGAGAGGTAAAGCCTGGTGCGATTCCCACATATCAAGTTTTTGGCGCCGTTGCCGGGGAATAGTTATTGTTTAGGTTGAATTTGATTTTTATTAGGTCTACTCATTAGATTCCTATCAAGTGAGATTTTTTCTTTTGTAGCTTTCTCGTAGTCTATCTTTTCTTTGTGATTTTGTTTGTAATTTGCTTCAAATGGACTTTACACTTAGTCTTCTAAGATTGCAAGATAGGGTTGAGCGGCTAACACACCAAAGAGTTCAAAATACCTCATTTAGAGACACCTATGAATCATATGAGCCTTCACCTAGGATAGATTCTTATGAACAACCTCCATGTTTAAGATCTAGTTTTAGTGAGGCCAATAGGAAATGCGACCTAGTTTGCCAAGGAATTATGGAGAGAGCCATTGCAACAAATCATAAGTTGGATGAAGCACTAGGTTTGCTATTATCACTACCTAAGAAAACAATTGAGGAGGATTTAGCCGAGCATGATCATATTGATAAAAAAGACCTAGGTTTTATGATCGATGATGATGAATCTCAAGAAACAGATGATGAATCTCTTGGGCAATTTGTATATAGCAGTCAGAATATTGAGGATGATCCTTATGATTCGGACATAGAAGTTGAGATGCCTAGAGAAGCACGTGAGATACTTGGGAGAATGTTAGGGTTAGATTATAATAAAACATATGTTGAGGATATAGGTTATATTAACACATGGAATGATGAGGTCAATAACATAAGCCCACAAGTCCTACCGTCATTTGAGGCACACACACCACCCGTGACTTACCCGAAAGAAGTAGAAGAAACTTTAGGAATTCCGATGGAGGTAGAACCCTTGGACCAGGCACCACTAGAGGATATAGGTTTGAATACTTGTAGTGATAACCTTACTCCTAGTTCTAGGGAATTTTCTAATGTTGATGAACCAGAACCTCAACCTTTAAACAACTTTCCATCCTTAGATATACATCTAGGAGACAAAAGAGGAACCGACCCACCCATCAACCAATATTATCCGGGTAGTTTTAGGATGAAGGAAGCCATTCACTCACCCCCTTCACCTCACGTGGCATATTCACACCCTAAGGGTGTGTGTCGCTACTTTCACCCACACTTGATCCTAAGTGTAGGGAAAACCTCCCCTATTTCTGTTAAATAAGGGTAGAGTCAGGCTCGTGACTCGAACAAAAACAAGCGTTTCTTGGGAGGCAACCCATGTTTTGTGTGTTTTTATTTGTTTGTTTGTTTGATTTTATTTGATTCCGTATGCATGTTTTATTTTTATTGTTTGTGGCTCATGTTTCAAAGTAAATTGTGAAAATACTTTATTTTGTTTTTAACTTCGTCTTAATTGCATATAAAGCTATTTTGCAAAAGATAAGTGTAAGGGAGATCCAAATTTGTTTATAAGAACGAAATTGAGCATGAACCACAACAATATTAAATGGACATGTGTATTAGTACTTGTTAGAGTCAAATGCTTGTATCGAGTCATAATGATGTTTTGCAGGATTTTCCAGGAAGTAGGACATAAGTTTTTTTTTTCCAGAAATTTTCCGGAAACTTAACGTAAAGATTTCTGCAAGTCACTTCTGACGGCGTCATGAGTTTACTCTTGACAGCGTCATGTGTAAAATTCTGGAAATTTTGCTAGTTTTGTTTATACCGGAGTCTTAAAGTTTTTGTTAATTCTTTAGTTTTATAAACTCCAGGGAATCTGCAAACATTCATTCCACAAGCATTATATCTTTAATTGTTTCGTTTTTATTCCTAAGTCTGGAATTACATCTAGTTATGAGTTACCTTTGTTAGGTTTGATGCTTTGGGTTTTTGTGTCTGTTTTCTCAAGTTTAACAAGTTATATATGACAAAAAGATGATTTATATTCTGGAAGGGAAGCTTTGATTGTTCATTTTCTTGGAGGAAGATCTAACCTGGCCACCTTATTATCCATACCAAGCGAATCAGGGGAGTATTTGATTTCATTCTTTTTACTTTTTCACTTTTACATTCTTTACTTGAACATTGGGGACAATGTTCATCTTAAGTGTAAGGGGAGGGTAAAATGATGATACCTTACATATGCACTTTCGCTTGAGTTTGTTTTGTTTAATGGTAGATGTGTAATAAAACTATGAGAAATAATTGTTAGTGCAATTTTAGCGCCAAATTTAAATTTTTTTACAACATTTAGGAGTGAAACTTTAGCCATAGCAAGCGTCTCATGGATAGGAGATTGTATGACTAGCACATAACCGTATATTCAGAAAAATTTTCCACCCAAATATGTGAGGTTCGCCTTTAGATTTGATAGGAAAAGAATTTACTATTAGTGCTTATGAGTGTACCGGTAGCATTTAGACTCTAGAACTTGCGTTAGTGATGCATCCTGAGACCGCTAGTGAGACTACATTCGTGTGGTAGGATTTACTACATGATAAGAGGCATTAGGATCACCCTTGTGTTAAACCCGTATCATAATTACTTGACCATTTAAGTCATATTATTTGGCTAGTTAAGTCAACTAATTTTTCCCACACCTTAGTGTTGTACTCATTTTTAGTACACGAAACCCCTAGTACACCCCTTCGAGCCTATCTTTTAGTTTCTAACTTTAAGCATCTTACTTAAAGGAAGAATTTGTTACACCCCACTTAAATGTACACCCAAATCGCCTTAGCCTTCCGTGTATGCGCTCATTTTTAGTGCATTATTGTTATTTGTTAAACCCTAAGTTAAATATCTAATTGATTACATGGTTTCTAAGTCGAGTCATATTCTTGTACATATTGTTTTGGGACGATTGGGACTCATGGGTAAAGTACTTATTTTATGGAGTAATGGGGAATAACATCATTTATTACCCCATATGTGCGTTAATCTTAAAAGTGCTCCAAGTGTTTTGATTTTCTTAATTCGAGTCATTAGATTAGTTTATTGTAAAGTATGTAAAAATTCAAGTGTAAGGGAAATTTACATTTCCTATGATGTATTATTTTGGATGGTAGGGCAAGAGTGTATGCAAAAAAAAAAAAAAAAAAAAAAAAAAAAAAAAAAAAAAAAAAAAAATCGAAAAAAGCAATAAAAAAAAAGAAAAAGAAAAAGAGAAAAAACATACGGACTACCATCCCGTTTCATTCTATGTTCATTTTATGTTTTTGTTATTTTTTATTTATTAGCTTAAGTCGAGTCTAGTCTTGGCTTAGCAACGCCACATCGTACATGTAATTAACCAAGATTGTTAACTCACCACCAGTAAAAACTTCCTTATTCAACAAAACCGTGTGTTTCATATCCCTACACCTAACGTTACAACCCTTTAAAAGACCTCTTTGATAGTTTATCCTAGGTGCTTACGCCATGTGGTGGAGGTTTGATCCTTTCCCAAGCCTATGGTAATCTATTTTGCTATGACAAGTAGTGAGAGATATCTTCCGTTTCGATATTGTAATTTATATTTTATTACACCCGAGAGATGTGAGTATCTAAACACTATTTGTGAGGTGCTAGTGTATGACCTCCGTGCTTGTCTTTGGACTTTAGTGGAACGATTATTTGTTGTAATTACTTTTATATTAGTGTTAAATAACCCCTAACTTGTATTTTGATTAGAATAAAAGCGCATTTGCTTGAGAATAAGCAAATCTCAAGTGTAAGGGTATATGATGAGGCGAAAAATGAACGGTTTTTAGGGGGTCATTTAAGCCCAAATTCGAATTTATTTGATCAAATATTGCCCTAAATCGTTCCTTTTGTGATTTTAGGTCCTTTGGGAGTGAATTCTGGAAAAGGAATCATTTTGGACATTTTTGGAGCATAAAAGTGAAAAAAACACCAAAGACTTAATTTTTCATGCTGAGAACAGTGCCAGACGGCATCAAGAGCATTTTGGTGACAGCGTCAAGAGTAAAAGTGGTGACGGCCCAGAGAGAACGTGAAGGCGTCACCCAAGGCCGTCACGTGTTAACTTGTCAAAACTTGCGCGCGAAGTAGCTGATATTGTTTTGGTCATAACTTTTGCATACGAACTCGGATTTAGGTGATTCAAAAGCCCACGCGAAGAGGACGAAGAGATCTACAATTTTGTGAAAAAATGGTCATGACGGCATCAAGAGTAACGGGCTGACGCCGTCAAGAAGGGCCGACAGAAAACATGCCTATAAATATAACATCATAACTTCACTTTTTGTAAGCCCTAAACCCTATGGTCGATTCCTGGGTTTAGGTAGGTGTTTTTCCAGCAACTTAGAGGGTTTCAATCACTCCATAAACATCATGTATTGGTTTGATGATTCTATCTTAATTATGTTTTCCATTATCATTGTTGTTTGCTCTTCTTTGATGATGATTTGCTAATTCACCTTGTGTCTACTTGTGATTATGTGAAACTTGTATATAATTGATTAGATCTCATTGATTTCTTGTTGATGTGTGTGTCTATCTCCATCAATTAAGGCGTGACAACTTCAATAGATCTAGTTGGTTTAGTTTATAATTCTTGTTTCCTATTGATTCTTGTTTTGATTGAATGAATTCGATGTTAGGATTAAGAAAACTGGCAGATCTCCAATTGGTAACATGCTTGAACGTCTTAGGAAACATGAACTGACGTGCACTAGGTTTTATTGGTTGTATTTAATGCATGACTAAATTCTAATGATCCCATGTTAGGAGCTTCTTAGCCGGCTCGACATAGGAGTGAAGTAGGCACTCATAGGATTGGGGAGTTGATGAGTGCTCAAAAACTCATCGTTTTTGATATATTTAAACTGCCAAAACGCACAAAAACAATCAAAAAGATATCAAAATACTTAAATTATCCCAGGGATTGTGTTTTATGTGTTTTAAAAGCAAAATGTGCAAAAACAAAGAAAAAACGTACAAAGTTTGCAGTATTGGCAGTTTCAGTCCCCCAAGTTTCAAAACTTGTCAACTTTAGTCCCTATGCATTTATTTTTAAGGAAAAGTCAACCCAAGGTCTTAAAAGTCAAATAAAGTCAAAATATTATAATTGGGTTGCAAGTTTTCATAAATTACATGATTAGTCCCTAAAAATCCAAATATGGCAAAAGTAGTCCCTGGGATTTTTGAAATTTTGAAAAATGTGGAAAAGTGCAAAATTGGTCCTTGAATTATTGGCATTTGGAAACTTTGATCTTCATGGTTACTTTGGGAGTATGGCAATTTCAGTCCTTGGGTTTTGCAAAAATTGCAAAAATGGTCCTTGTGTTAACTTTACACCAACCGGACCCCATTTTATCCAAAACCAAACCCAAAACAAACCTTAGCCCACCCAAGCATTGATCTGATCCAGTCACACACCCCAGGCCCACCACTTAGCCCAAACCTTTAAAACCGTTTTAAATAAACACCCCGGTCAAACTTGCGTTGACCCGTCCTTTCTTCCCCAACAGACAAGCGCAAAACCAGGGAGATACTTCCCCCCCCTCCTCACCTTTTCACCCACTTTACCCCCCACAATTAATGACCTTACCAAACCTCTCCACCACCATAAATGCATCCCCAAATCCCTCACCAACACCACTCAATTTTACCCGTATAAAAATTGGCGCCAAAATACCAATCAATGGCTAGGATGCATTGAAGATCAAATTGATGGTTGGGATTTGGTCAGAGGGTCAAGGCAAAGGCATTGGGACTCTCAGTTTTCAAAAAGCAGCCATGTGGAAGGCTTAGGGATTTATTTTTTGGTCGATATATAATGATAAGCTCATAGAAGCTATTAGTGTGTAATTTTTCTTAGTTCTATTGTATTTTTAGTTTAATTTCAAAGCATTGTAACTCTGTTTTATCAATGAAAGTTTAATTTGCAGTTTAATTCTCATTTTCTATTTTCTAAGTGTACATTTAAATTTCCAAGTTCCAATTAAAAGCTTTTAATACAAATGCAAGTAATTCAGTAGCTTATGTAGACTTAAAACAAAGGTTTGGGAAGTTTTTTTTAAGTTTAGAAAATCATTTTAAGCTCAGTTTTAAATATTTGATAAAAAACAAAGAAAAATCAAGAATAAATAAAAAAAATGGTGATCACTTATTGAATGAGCATGGAGCACAGTGAATCAAGGAAGGCTGTGGGTTAGGTACCTCAAGGGAGGGCATATGATTGATTGGTTTGGTCCTTTGGTACTTACTCAGTAGCTTGGAAGGCTTTGTAAGCTAAGAAAATTCTTTCATCTTTACTTTTAAGTAGTTTAGACTATTTATTTAAGTTTGTTGCAGTTTAGTATTAGTTTATAAATTAGTTGTGACCATTTGTTTGTGATTTATATGTGCTTAAGCTGAAATCTCTTCCTTAACTGTTTTTAAAAGGGTGTTTGGTTGTATCTTGTTTGGTGTGTTCTAGCAGTTCATTAGTACCCATCTGTGTTTCATCTAGTTTGGTGGGTGTAGTAAAGCTCAGGGAACTCTTTACTTGGTCACAACTTGATTCAAAAGTCAAAAAAATCAAGAAATCACTCACCACAGTCAACTGTGGTGAGTTTTTAAAACCAAAACTTAGCAAATCCATAGATAAAGTGTTAATTTACTCAAATTAGTTTTAATATATCCTAATTAAACTAGTTTGATCATAAAAATCAGCTGTGTAAGTTCACTTAAGTCAAACCTTGCAATTTCTTGAAAAGTCAATTTTGAGTTCTCAGATTTTGATCAAACTTTGGAGCTTTGTAATTTGTGTAATACAAGGATCTAAGGTCTGAATTTTTACCTACTTGAACTTTACCACTTTGTGGATTTTTGTGAATTTTTCCAGATTTTTAAGATTTTGTTTGCTGGGTCCCACAAGGCCACAAAGTGACCTGCAGGGCAACCTATCTGCCCTGCTCTCAGATACCTCAGCCATCCACCCAACTTTGGTGGTCTTTTGTGACTGACCCAGGGGGTCCCACACCTCCACTCTTGCACCTTTCAACCCCCCTCCTACCCAGGAACAAGGGTTGACCTTTTATTTGACCATTAGACCAGTGGGCCCTACCTTGTTTGACCCAAAATCTTTGTCCCTTAACTGCTTCAGTCAACAAATAAGCTAAGTGCTTATTTGTTATTTTTGGCTTATTCAGGCCACTCATTGGCTTAATTCTTGCTTATTTGTGTTCATTAGACTCAGAGAAACCTAGTTGGACCATTGTGGACCCCACATTCCTCATTTGAGCTTAAAAATACTCCACAGTCAACAAAAGTCAACTATGGGTATAATAAGCACTCCAAGTGCTTATTCTTTGGGTTAAATCAAAAGTGTTTTTATTAAAATTAGTTGTTTTTAGTTTATTATTAGTTTAGAAAAAGAAAAAATCCAAAAAAAAAAAACCAATTTTAAAAATAGTGATAGCTTCTATTTAATAGGATTTATAAATTTATTTTTCTTTTTAATTTATTTCTAAGTAATATATCACTTTTATATTTTTAGAAATTACATTTTAGGTTAAAATAATTTTACAAATTTTTCCAGATTTTTATTTTGTCTTTTAGTGGTATTTCTAATTAATTTTAGTTTAATTTTGTTTTAATTAATATTAATCAATTAAATAGCATAATTAGTATTTATATAGTATAACCTAGTTTTTATAATTTTTCTAGCTTTTAATTTAGTTAAAACATTTTTATAAATTTTTCTAGAATTTTTAGTGTTCATTTTCTATTTTTTACAATATAATTAATTTAATTAGTAATTAATAAGTAATTAGAATAATAATTAATTAATTAGCTTAAAAATACTTAGAATTAACTTTTTATAATTTTTTAGGATTCCTGTAATGGTTAATTAGATTTATAAAATTTTTCTTAATTTTCTAAGTCTTTTTAGTATTTTTAATAATTCTAATCAATTTAATTAGTATTAAATAGATAATTAGTAATTTATTAATATTAAATAATTAAATAGTGTAAAAATAATTTTTAAATTTTCTTAAAATTTTCTTTAATTAATAGGATTGTAAAAATACCAATCTTACACTTTTAACCCTCCCAGTCCTCCAGTTGTACTTTTTGTTTTATTCGTCCGAATACGTTTTTTAATTAAAACGTACGTTTTTAGGTTTAGCTCAAATCTTCGTACGCCAAATTCCCGTAACCATTCACATAGCTTTCCTAAGCTATATTTGTTAATAATTTCCACATAATTTTCACAACAAACCCTTTTCTGTGAATAACACCCGATTACGAACACGCTAAAGCTACATTTCACACCTCAACGGGATTTAACGACCCGGTGATACATTATATTACCCGGAGCATTGATCTAGGCTATTTGACTTAGTTGACCATTCTTTGGTTAATTTAAGTTAGGTGGTTTGGCATCAATCAATTTATGTCAATCCCCCACACTAAACTATTGCTAGTCCCTAGCAATCTTTTTAGAAAACTTGATGGATTTTAAACTCTTTACCAAAAGCCATCACTTCTGGAGTAGCCAGGTGTAAGAACTGTGGCACACCTGATAACCGTGTGATTTTGAGCAAACCACCAGCTTCCAACGGATTTGTTAAGTCTTTACCAAGAGCCGTTTGCTCCTGGACTAGCCAACTCTTGATGGACCTAGTCAACATCTTGGTGAGCTGATTACCAATTATGGATTTTTCCACGGCCTTTACCACAAGCCATAATCTTGCGGGCTAGCCAACTCATTTGTTTTCGGGGAGTTGATGAACCACACAATTTTGGGCAAATTGCCAGCCGTCAACGGATTTGAGTTGTCTTTACCAAGAGCCGTTTGCTCCTGGACTAGCCAATCCCTTTTGTCGCTTTAGACAAGGCGGACTGATTACCACAAAAATTTTGAAATAAAGTGAAAAATTTTTGAAAATTTTGGCCAAAAACGGGGGTACTTGAAAGATATTTGTTAAAATTCGTTAGAATTTCCCCCCCACACTTAGAAATGAATATTGTCCTCAATATTCAAAGTCCCGGCTATTATGCCGAAGCTATGAACGTAAAAAGCCAAGATTCGAATCTAACTGTGGACATACCAATTTCACTTTATTTCTATATATATACAACTTTTTTTTTTTTTTTTTTTTTTACTTATATACATATATACATTTTTTCAAACAGCGGGGGGTTGGCCATTCCCCCACACTCGGTGGTAGAAAATAGAAAGAATCAGAGATACGGGTGAAAACCCGTATTGTTGCTAGTTTTTGGTCATTGAGTCGCTAGCTTGACTCTATCCCCGAATTCAATTGTCCTTGGGGAAAGTTTGGAGATCCGGGACGACCATGGATGGTACGTCCTCTCCAAAGTAGTGCTTTAACCGATGTCCATTCACTTTGAAGTTAGGACCGTCACTTTGAGATAATTCGACGGTACCATAAGGATAAACTTTTGCGATAGTGAATGGACCAGTCCATCGGGTTTTGAGCTTTCCCGAGAAGATCTTGAGTCTAGAAGTAAAAAGAAGGACTCGATCACCAACGTTGAAAACGCGGTTTTTGATTTTTGAGTCATGAATCTTCTTTGTTTTTTCTTTATAGATCAAAGAGTTCTCGTAAGCTTGATCACGAAGTTCGTTTAATTCATTGAGTTGAACTTTTCTGTGATCACCCGCCGTTCTGAGGTCGAAATTGGCATGCTTGAGAGCCCAATAGGCTTTGTGTTCAAGCTCGATCGGAAGATGGCACGCTTTCCCGTACACAAGTTTATAAGGCGTACACCCAATGGGTGTTTTGTAAGCCGTACGGAAAGCCCAAAGTGCATCATCTAATTTGTCCGACCACGATGCACGATTCTCACCTACAGTTCTCTCCAATATTCTTTTAATGCCCCGATTGGAAACTTCGACTTGTCCACTTGTTTGAGGGTGGTACGCAGTAGAAAGACGGTGAGTCACCCCGTATTTTTGCATGACTTTGTCAAATTTGTCATTACAGAAGTGCGTACCACGATCACTAATAATAGCACGTGGAGTTCCGAATCGGGCAAAAAGAGCTTTTAAAAATTTCACAACTACTCGGGCATCATTTGTGGGTAAAGCTTTCACTTCAACCCATTTTGACAAGTAGTCAACTGCCACGAGTATGTATTTATTGCCGTGAGAGGATGGAAATGGCCCCATAAAGTCGATGCCCCAGATATCAAAGATTTCACAAACTTGAATTGCATTCTGAGGCATTTCATTTTTTTGTGAAATATTCCCGTGACGTTGACAAGCGTCACAGGACTTGACCAATTCCTGGGCATCCTTGTAGATCGAGGGCCAATAAAAGCCAGAATCAAACACCTTTTTGGCGGTGTAGTTGGGATTGTGGTGGCCCCCCGTGGGACCAGCATGGCAAGCCTTTAAAATTTCATTGGCTTCCTGACCATACACACACCGCCGGATGACTTGATCCGCGCATATCTTGAACAAGTAGGGGTCGTCCCAAAAGTAATGTTTTACGTCTTTGAAAAATTTATTTTTTTGTTGGGACGACATCCCTTTCACAATGAAGTTACCCGCAAGATAGTTTGCAAAGTTGGCAAACCATGGGGTAATCGAGTCTCCACGAAATGAAACCACATTGAGGGTCTCGAGAGGAAATGTTTCATTTATTTCCTTTTTCTCGAAAGCATTTTGGTGAGGGTTTTCAAGACGGGAGAGATGATCAGCAGCCAGGTTCTCAGCTCCTTTTTTATCACGAATGATGATATCAAATTCCTGAAGAAGGAGAACCCATCGGAGGAGTCTCGGCTTTGCATCTTGTTTTGCAAATAGATACTTCAAAGCCGAATGATCCGTATACACTATGCTTTTAGTCAGAATTAGGTATGGCCGGAATTTTTCAAAAGCATACACCACAGCTAATAATTCTTTTTCAGTGGTGGTGTAATGACTTCGTGCCTCGGTCATAGTCTTGCTGGCATAGTGTATAGGCTGAAAATGTTTTGTTTTGCGTTGCCCCAAGACTGCCCCTATAGCATAATCACTAGCATCATACATGAGCTCGAAGGGCAAGTCCCAATCGGGGGCAACAAGAATCGGTGCCTCGGTAAGCCTTTTCTTTAATGTTTCAAAGGCTTCGATGCACTCAGGGGAGAAGATAAAAGGAGCATCCTTCTCGAGGAGATGGGTCATAGGCCGGGCGATTTTAGAAAAATCTTGAATAAACCTACGGTAAAAACCGGCGTGACCCAAAAAGCTCCTAACACCTTTCACAGTCGTGGGATGAGGCAATTTTGCAATGACGTCCACTTTGGCACGATCAACCTCAATCCCGTTTTTCGAAATTTTATGGCCGAGGACAATGCCCTCTTTGACCATAAAGTGACTCTTCTCCCAATTTAGACATAACTTTGTGTCTTCACAACGTTTTAGCATGCTGTCTAAATGGGAGAGACATGTTTTAAACGAATCCCCAATGACCGAGAAATCGTCCATAAAGACCTCCATACTTTTTCCGATCATGTCGGAAAAGATGGCCATCATACATCTTTGAAACGTGCCCGGAGCATTACATAAGCCAAATGGCATACGTTTATATGCGAAAGTTCCATAGGGGCACGTAAAAGTGGTCTTTTCTTGGTCTTGCGGGTCAATGGGAATCTGAAAGTAACCCGAGAAACCATCGAGGAAGCAATAGTACTCATTCCCCGCTAATCTCTCGAGCATCTGATCCATATAGGGCAGAGGAAAATGATCCTTACGGGTGGCGTCATTCAATTTACGATAATCAATACAGACGCGCCACCCCGTAACCAAACGAGTTGGAATTAACTCATTTTCCTCGTTTGTGACAACAGTAATGCCACCCTTTTTTGGAACACAGTGAACTGGGCTGACCCAAGGACTATCCGAGATAGGGTAAATCAATCCGGCATCAAGAAGTTTTAAAACCTCTTGTTTGATAACCTCGTGAATTTTTGGATTCACCCTTCTTTGGTGTTGGACCGCAGGTTTGAAGTCATCCTCCATTAATATCTTGTGAGTACAGAACTCAGGGTCGATGCCCTTGATATCGGAGAGACGCCAAGCAATTGCTCGCTTATGAGACTTCAAAACCTGTATAAGAGCAGCCTTTTCCTCAACACTTAAGTCTTTAGCAATAATGACGGGCAATTTATCATCACCCTCCAGAAATGCATATTCAAGATGAGGCGGCAAGTCCTTGAGTTCAACCGCGGGAAAGTCATCAGTTTTCTCAACATTTTTGACTTCCTCCTTATGAAGTGTTTGTGGTAGAACAGGAAGATGAGAGGGATCTTCGTTTAACAATTTTCCAGCAGGTGAATATCCCTCTCGAGGTCGATCTCTTGGTTATCAATTCCATCGGGAATCGAATCACTTTTGAGAAAGGTCTCAATTTCTTCTGAGAAGATGAAGTCACTTCCCTCAAACGGAGTGAGGGAAGGAGAAGAATTGGCAATAATGGGGTGAGAAGATGGAGTGAAGTTTTCACTCGGAGAATCATCGACAAAACCTAAAACCTCTTGAGCGTACTCCTCAGACGCGACATCAATGACATCAATTCGGTTAACCGATTCGGCGTCATAGTTAGAGGAGTACCTCGAAGTTTGATCGAGGTTAAAGGTTACAGCTTCATTACCAACACGAAGAGTTATTTCCTCTTCGTGTACATCAATTAACGCACGACCCGTCCTTAAGAATCCTCTCCCAAGAATGAGAGGAACTCGTGGGTCAGCATCGAACTTAACAACAACGAAGTCAGCGGGGAAATGGAACTTTCCCACTTTCACGAATACATCTTCGGCAATGCCGAGAGGATGAGAGATTGAACGGTCGGCAAGCTCGAGAGTCATGCACGTAGGAGTGAGTTGAGGAAGAGACAGTTTCTCCCACACTGAGTAAGGCATCAGGTTGATGCTAGCGCCAAGATCAGCTAAGGCGAAGCACTCAACCATCCCAGGGAAAACACATGGAATGAGAAATCTCCCAGGGTCTCCAAGCTTCTTAGGAAGCTTCTTTAAGATAACCGCAGAGCAGTTTTCGTTCAATGGAGTCTTTGCCATTTCGTACAATTTTTCCTTGTTGCTTAACAAGTTCTTGATCATCGATGCGAATTTGGGCATCAGGATGATAGCATCCGCAAGGCTAACGTCAAAGTGCAAATCTTGAAAGATTTGATAAAACTTATCCATTTGGTAACTAGCCTTTTCGCGGAGCTTTTGCTCATTAAGTCTTGACGGGTATGGTAGTGAAGGTTTGGATTTAGGGTTCTCTCCAGGAGTTGTTGATGGTTCAAATACAACTCCCGGTTTTGGTACAAGTCCAGATTTTGGTACAATTTCCGGAACAACCTGAGGGTGGACGTGTGCGGTACTTCGTGGGCTAGAAAATTGCACCTTGTCCGTGGTTGCCTCAGGCTCAATTTCAACTTCCTCAGAATAAAGAGGAGGAGGCATAGGAGGAAGAGGAGAAATAGGAGGAACTGGCGGCTCTTCATAAGCTTTACCACTTCGTGTAGTAATAGCTTTGAGTTCACCCTTGGGGTTAAAAATTGTATTAGCCGGGAGACCTCCTGATGTAGAGGGTGGAGTGAGATGATTCATAAGACTGGCAAGCATATTTTCAATCTTGCCTTGATTTTGATCAATTTTGTTGTTTGTTTGCATCAACTCACTCTTCAGCTCTTGACCTTGTTTGGTTATTGATGATTGGAAATCATTTTTCAAATTTGAGATTTGATTTTGCATTGCCCTCATTTTGGTCTCATTAACTTTGATGTAGTTATTGAGCTCGTTTGGGAGGGGATCTTGATAATTTGGAGCTGAATACCCTTGATTACCCCTTTGGGGTGGGTACTGATTGACGGGGGCAGGATTTTGATTTTGCAAATTAGGCCCCCTTGGTGGATTAGGATTAAACCTATTTGGATTTTGAGGAAAACCGGGTGGTCCACCCTGATTGCTAGCCCGGTAATTTGGTTCCACTTGAGGACGGTATTGGTTACCTCCTTGGTTGGAATTGCCGGCTATTGCATTTACTTCGAATGGATTGCCTTCGGTGGCAGGGCAATTATAATATGAATGTGGACCACCATAAGTGACACAAACTTCTATCTTTTTGATTTCAGCTTGTGGAGAAGGAGAAGAATCTTTCTTGCTTTGGGCGAGAACAAATGCATGGACAGCTTCCGTGAGTTTATCAAGTCTAGCATCGGTGCTAGACTGAGCCACGGGCGATGAAGAAGAAGGAACATCCCTTTGGGAACAAACCGATCTGCTTCGGGGAATGCGAGCCTTGGATTTATTCTCAATGATTTCTAAAGCATCCTTCGTGGTGCGATTCAAGAAGTTACCTCCAGCGTAGGCATTTAAAGAGTCTTGATCAGATTGGCTTACACCATTGTAGAAAGTATCAAGTGTCATGAGATCAGAGAAACCGTGGTGAGGGCATTTTCGGAGCAATTCCTTGTAACGATCCCATGCCTCGCTAAAGGATTCATCAAATTTCTGCGTGAATTTCATGATATCATTCTTGAGACTTGTGGTTTTGGAAGGAGGAAAGAATTCATTCATGAACTTTTTCACAAGATCTTCCCATGTCTCAATAGATCGTGGAGGTTGTTTTTCAAGCCAAATCCGGGCTTGTCCCTCCAGGGAGAATGGGAAGAGAAGAAGTTTGATTGCATCAGAGGGGACATCTTTGCATTTGATGGTGTAAGTGATTTTATTGAACCATCGAATGTGATCTTGAGGATCGTCCCTCTCATAACCGTAGAATTGACGTGATGTGGCCAGATTTATTAATCCTGTTTTAAGCTCAAAATTATCGGCCATGATTGTTGGAACAACGATAGCATCTCCGTAACCCTCGACGGGTGCTTGGAGAAGCTCGTTCATAGTGGGTTCAGCTGCCATGATGACAGCTGGAGGTGGAACAGTACGGATCTCAGACCCGACTGTTGGTGCAGAACGTCTACGAGGTCTTCGAGGTCTCTGAACCAGCTCACGTAATGGGCTAGTGGACCTTGAAGAACGAGTGCGCATGCACTAGGGATAAAAACTTTTTGGACAATATTTTTGTTATCGTCCCGTAATCCAGATTCGTTTCTCTTCAAGAATCACCTTAAAAGAAAACCGAATCAGAAAACGTTACGATATGTTTTGTTGGTTTTTTTACCTTTTTTGGTGTTTCAACACTTTTGGAAAAGTGTCAATGACATTTTTTTATGTGTTTTGATTTTGAAAATATTCACAAGTGATGGTATTTGTACAATGAGTGAGGTGAGATAACACTAATCTCGAAAAACGCTACAGAAACGCGCACACCTCCCCGGCAACGGCGCCATAAATTGATTGATGTCAAACCACCTAACTTAAATTAACCAAAGAATGGTCAACTAAGTCAAATAGCCTAGATCAATGCTCCGGGTAATATAATGCATCACCGGGTCGTTAAATCCCGTTGAGGTGTGAAATGTAGCTTTAGCGTGTTCGTAATCGGGTGTTATTCACAGAAAAGGGTTTGTTGTGAAAATTATGTGGAAATTATTAACAAATATAGCTTAGGAAAGCTATGTGAATGGTTACGGGAATTTGGCGTACGAAGATTTGAGCTAAACCTAAAAACGTACGTTTTAATTAAAAAACGTATTCGGACGAATAAAACAAAAAGTACAACTGGAGGACTGGGAGGGTTAAAAGTGTAAGATTGGTATTTTTACAATCCTATTAATTAAAGAAAATTTTAAGAAAATCTAAAAATTATTTTTACACTATTTAATTATTTAATATTAATAAATTACTAATTATCTATTTAATACTAATTAAATTGATTAGAATTATTAAAAATACTAAAAAGACTTAGAAAATTAAGAAAAATTTTATAAATCTAATTAACCATTACAGGAATCCTAAAAAATTATAAAAAGTTAATTCTAAATATTTTTAAGCTAATTAATTAATTATTATTCTAATTACTAATTAAACTAATTATATTGTAAAAAATAGAAAATGAACACTAAAAATTCTAGAAAAATTTATAAAAATGTTTTAACTAAATTAAAAGCTAGAAAAATTATAAAAACTAGGTTATACTATATAAATACTAATTATGCTATTTAATTGATTAATATTAATTAAAACAAAATTAAACTAAAATTAATTAGAAATACCACTAAAAGACAAAATAAAAATCTGGAAAAATTTGTAAAATTATTTTAACCTAAAATGTAATTTCTAAAAATATAAAAATGATATATTACTTAGAAATAAATTAAAAAGAAAAATAAATTTATAAATCCTATTAAATAGAAGCTATCACTATTTTTAAAATTGGTTTTTTTTTTTGGATTTTTTCTTTTTCTAAACTAATAATAAACTAAAAACAACTAATTTTAATAAAAACACTTTTGATTTAACCCAAAGAATAAGCACTTGGAGTGCTTATTATACCCACAGTTGACTTTTGTTGACTGTGGAGTATTTTTAAGCTCAAATGAGGAATGTGGGGTCCACAATGGTCCAACTAGGTTTCTCTGAGTCTAATGAACACAAATAAGCAAGAATTAAGCCAATGAGTGGCCTGAATAAGCCAAAAATAACAAATAAGCACTTAGCTTATTTGTTGACTGAAGCAGTTAAGGGACAAAGATTTTGGGTCAAACAAGGTAGGGCCCACTGGTCTAATGGTCAAATAAAAGGTCAACCCTTGTTCCTGGGTAGGAGGGGGGTTGAAAGGTGCAAGAGTGGAGGTGTGGGACCCCCTGGGTCAGTCACAAAAGACCACCAAAGTTGGGTAGATGGCTGAGGTATCTGAGAGCAGGGCAGATAGGTTGCCCTGCAGGTCACTTTGTGGCCTTGTGGGACCCAGCAAACAAAATCTTAAAAATCTGGAAAAATTCACAAAAATCCACAAAGTGGTAAAGTTCAAGTAGGTAAAAATTCAGACCTTAGATCCTTGTATTACACAAATTACAAAGCTCCAAAGTTTGATCAAAATCTGAGAACTCAAAATTGACTTTTCAAGAAATTGCAAGGTTTGACTTAAGTGAACTTACACAGCTGATTTTTATGATCAAACTAGTTTAATTAGGATATATTAAAACTAATTTGAGTAAATTAACACTTTATCTATGGATTTGCTAAGTTTTGGTTTTAAAAACTCACCACAGTTGACTGTGGTGAGTGATTTCTTGATTTTTTTGACTTTTGAATCAAGTTGTGACCAAGTAAAGAGTTCCCTGAGCTTTACTACACCCACCAAACTAGATGAAACACAGATGGGTACTAATGAACTGCTAGAACACACCAAACAAGATACAACCAAACACCCTTTTAAAAACAGTTAAGGAAGAGATTTCAGCTTAAGCACATATAAATCACAAACAAATGGTCACAACTAATTTATAAACTAATACTAAACTGCAACAAACTTAAATAAATAGTCTAAACTACTTAAAAGTAAAGATGAAAGAATTTTCTTAGCTTACAAAGCCTTCCAAGCTACTGAGTAAGTACCAAAGGACCAAACCAATCAATCATATGCCCTCCCTTGAGGTACCTAACCCACAGCCTTCCTTGATTCACTGTGCTCCATGCTCATTCAATAAGTGATCACCATTTTTTTTATTTATTCTTGATTTTTCTTTGTTTTTTATCAAATATTTAAAACTGAGCTTAAAATGATTTTCTAAACTTAAAAAAAACTTCCCAAACCTTTGTTTTAAGTCTACATAAGCTACTGAATTACTTGCATTTGTATTAAAAGCTTTTAATTGGAACTTGGAAATTTAAATGTACACTTAGAAAATAGAAAATGAGAATTAAACTGCAAATTAAACTTTCATTGATAAAACAGAGTTACAATGCTTTGAAATTAAACTAAAAATACAATAGAACTAAGAAAAATTACACACTAATAGCTTCTATGAGCTTATCATTATATATCGACCAAAAAATAAATCCCTAAGCCTTCCACATGGCTGCTTTTTGAAAACTGAGAGTCCCAATGCCTTTGCCTTGACCCTCTGACCAAATCCCAACCATCAAAAAATTTAATTTATTTGATTATCAAAAAACTATATGTTAAAAATTTTCAGTAATATTATTAGAATATCCTAATTTAATTTATTTGATTATCAAAAAAACTATTGTGTTGTCCACTGTTATAAAATTATGTGGCTTCATTTTCAGATATAATCCATTTATCTTTTTGCACATTCTATATACTGTAATAAAAAAGTCACAAAATCACGTACCAATAAATTAACACTATATTTTTGCATTAATCTAAATGTTATTACAAAAAACCTATAATAAAAAACATTAAATAAGAAGTAGGTGCATTTATGTTGTAACTTTGTGCAAGTTAGCATTGCAATATATCTAATATTCTACTACTACGGTACTTAAACATATAACTTTTTCTTTTATCATCCATTTAGATTCGTTTATCATATGAAATATTATATATGAATATAAAACTACAACCCCTACACAAAAATATAGACATTTTCATAGGATCTTACGATCTCGATCCGATCCTACGATCCCGATCTTGCAAAGCCGAAAACGATCCTAGGTAGGATCCCGATTCTGACAACCTCACTTAAATTATTAAAGCATGTATTATAAAGAAAACATGGATTTACTGCAGTATTAAAAAACTTAAAAAAGATGAAGGAAACAAACTTGCGGAAGATCCACGTAAAAAGATTGTTTTGTCGGGTAGCCAAAAGACATTTTTGTCGTCTACTTTAATTTTTCCTAATAAATCATGCAATGTATGTTGTTTTTTAAAGTTCATTATTTACGTTTTAATCTAAAATCATGAATGTTGTTGAAATGATGATTCAAAACTGACAAACGAGTATAACTGTGGGCGATAATAATTACTCCGAACTCAACCAACTTGTTGTTTGAGCTAGAACTCATTAAGAGTTGACCCAAAACTAATAATACTAGTAAGCTACATGCAAATATGCAATGAGTTAAATTATTGAATTGATCGTGTATCTTGTATATTCAGGGGTGCTTGGTGGGGAGGTTAAGGGGGTGGGGAATATGTAAGGTATTCAAAAGGGTTTACCCCACTCATTGTTTTGTGCTTGGTAAGGGGGTGCAAAGGAATTGATTACCCCGTGGTAGGTAATCAACCATTATAGAGTAAATTGGGGGAGGTAAGAGATTGATTACACACCTTACTTATTCCTTTACATTCTCTTTCCCTTTCCCTTTCCTCACTTTGAACCAAGCGGACCCTCAATTTACATCTAGGGCTGTAATTCTCCGAGTCGAGTCATAAAACCGTCGAATCATCAAATTCCAAGTTACACTTAACATTGACATAGAGTACCATCAACCATCGTATCAGCAGGAAGAAATTATGTGCGAGGTTTTTTCAAGTTAAGGGTACCACCAAAACCGTAAACATCCGCCAACCTCTTCCAATATCTTATCTCCTTAGAAAAGTTCTTTGGGTTCGAGTATAATCAAGCCGAGCCAAACATTGCTATGCTCAAAATAAGATTTGGTGATCAAATCATTGGCTTCATTGGAATTAGGACAATATTGAGGTTAACATAACTTTACTTTTGAACTCAACTCAACTTACTTGTATAACATGATTTAAGTATGTAAATATACATGTGGACGTATGGTCCGGACTGGACCCTACATGGGCCAGGCCCGGCAGACAGCGGCCCACTCTATGCCTAAACCCTAATCCATGCCCTATAAATACATGGCTGGAACTCCCTTCTTAGGGGCACAATACAACAGGTTACCCTAAACCTAATTCTCATATATGCTACTACGCATCTATACTAACTTGACCGTCGGAGGTGGATCTCGAGGCTACGGCCTCGGGTCCACTCCTAACGGGTTCTCTTTGTTGACAGGTCTATTCAGGACTCGAGAAGACGACTAACGGCCCAAGGAGAGTCGTCAAATCCAGTCCGCGCCAGATTATGCATCAACAATACATATAAACAACTACACAAGGGTAAAGATATAAAAGAACATAGCTCGATAAGCCTTGTTAGCTAAATATTTTGATACTCGAATTGAAATCGAATGCTGATACTCGAACTGAAATCGAGTGCTACCCGAGTAGCTTCGACTCTGGTCTAATCGAAACAATTTCAAGTATCTTTCGAGTCCACCTCGAGTATCTTGCGAGTTAGCAAAACGTACAAAAGTAAGTTGAAGACACCTTCGTGTCACACTAACATAGACAGGGTTGAGTTAAAATTCTGACAAAACCAAAGTCACATTATACTATATACTAATAGGTAAAGATGATGTGACATTAACCATATTGCAATTATTTGTAGTTAACCATTGAACTTGCTTGCTATTGGTTCCATTTGGTCATTAAAGGGTTGATTAGGCAGTTTTATGGACCCAACAGTAATGGGGTGTGGGCTTGGCAGCAGCCCATTGGCTGAGAAACTTTGAGAGTTACAATGTTCACCGTTTAAAGTCCTTAATCGCCCTGGTAATACACCAAACCTGGTAAAAAGTCAAAGGCAGCAGACATGTGTGAGTGAGCTCCCTGTACATCTACAGTTGCCGGTATAATATTACTCCCTCTCCCACTCACAAATTCTAGATCCATCCATAATAGACAAATCACAAAAGCAAACAGAAAACATACACACCCTTCCTCCTCCTCCTCCTCCTCCTCCTCCTCCTCCTCTCTCTCTCTCTCTCTCTCTCTCTTAGTCTTCTCCATTAAAAAAAAGTTGATAACAAAAGCTGATGAAGAATCTCAAAGGTAAAAAAGAGGGGAAAACGCAGTTGATGATGATTGTTACTTTCTAGGGTTTGTTGTCGATCTTAGTCCGGTATTCGAGATGCAGAAAATGTTAGATTCCAAGATGGAGATGAAAAAATATGAATACTGCAACAAGGAAATCATAAATCACATGTTTGATGTTAGTTAGATAGCATATTTGTTGTTTATGTGGTTCAGAAAGAATTAGGGTTTCGTGTTAATTTAGGTTTTTTTCTCCCTGAAATGATTCATAAGAATTAGGGTTTCGTTTAAATTTTAGGGTTCTTATGAAATTAGGGTGGTTGGGATTTGGATTTCGTAGGTGATTACTTAATTACTAGCAGGTTACCCGCGCAATGCGGCGGCGGGTACCCTGTGACTATATTTTAGGGTTTCGTGTTAATTTAGGTTTTTATGTGGTTCAGAAAGAATTAGGGTTTCGTGTTAATTTAGGTTTTTTTCTCCCTGAAATGATTCATAAGAATTAGGGTTTCGTTTAAATTTTAGGGTTCTTATGAAATTAGGGTGGTTGGGATTTGGATTTCGTAGGTGATTACTTAATTACTAGCAGGTTACCCGCGCAATGCGGCGGCGGGTACCCTGTGACTATATTTTGCAGGGAGCAAATGTTATATAGTTGCACGTTTTTTCTAACAATAATTGTACAAATGAGTAATAATTTAAATTAAAATAAGTTTAACCAATAACAAAGCAAACTATTTTATCTCCAAAATAAACATAAGGTCCAAACAAAAGAAAGGGATATACGTAGAATCTTTGAAACATAAGTTAAAACTTGACGAATACCCGTGCATAGCAACGGGATTTTATAATGACAGATCGTTTAGTGATAAAAGAAAGTTTATGGGTTATAAATGAAAAATAATAAAAGTTAGGGGTGGCAAATCTTGCCCAATTTGTAATTTTTGGGCGATTTTTGACACTTTTTTAAAAGTTTGGGGCGTTTTTTGCCCCCTTGCATTTATTTGATGGGTCTTACAGGCAAAAGATAAAAACAGATATTATTAGATGGGCTTTCGAATCACACAATTCAAATTTCAGGCAATTACTCATTTTTTTAATTAGTTGCATTTTTATTCATTTGTCCCAGCAGATTTTCTCAAATTTGCAGTCAGATTATTTTATTTTTATTTTATTTTATTTTTTTTCTAAGAAAAAATGATTAAATATAGTTAAGACTTAGATGCTTGAAATTTTTTTACAAGATGAATTAAAGGGATTTTTAGGACTGTTCCGAATGTTTTTAATAGTTGAATTATAATTTGTTCGTTTTAGCCCGTGCCCGTTTGACCCGATTTATAATTTGTCCGTTTAGCCCGTTCCCGTTTTAACTCGTGCCATTTTAGCCCGTGCCCGTGCCCGTGCCCGCCCGTTTTGCCACCTCTAATAAAAGTTTGAAGATTTAGGGATTAAACATATGACATGAGCTTAAGTATCAAAGTCAATAACTCAACACATTTAGTAACTGATTTTCCCGCCCAAATTGATATGAAAATCAGTTACTAAATGTGTTGACTTATTGACTTTGTTGACTTATTGACTTTGATACTTAAGCTCATGTCAACATAATGTTTTGAAACCCGGTTGAACCGTTCCGGTCGAAAAACGGGTCGATTTAAACCGAGTCATGCTTTTAATAACTGAACCCGTCGTGTCCAGTTTTCAAAACTATATGTTTTTCCCAGTTGAACCCGTTGGTCCGGTCCAGTTTTCAAAACTATATGCAACATCAACTTGTTAGCTTGTATAAAGTTTTGTGTGTTTTATTAATTTGTATAATGTGTATAATAACATATACTTTTCATTTTAGGGTGTTTTAAAAATAACATTAATTAGTGTGTTTAATTATTTTATATTTTATATTATGTTGTAGCTTGTTTAAATTGTATATTGTAAAAATTTTATTGTACTTTTTTAGTAAGGGGTGTTTTAATTGATTGTTTTTAATTTAATATAGATGCTTTTAATTGGTTGTACCATATGAATAAATTATTGTAATTTTAAGTTATGTGGTGTTTTAATAAAAGCATTAATTACACAATTCATTTTCTTTCATCCTTGACTTTCAAGATTTCACTTTCAAGAGCATTAATTAGAAGGGCAAAATGGGGATTGACTGAAAATTCAGTTTTCCACTTTTCCCCTTTGACTAAATCTACATTATAAGTAGTTAAGATAAGCGTCATTACAAAACGAAATGTAATTTTGCATAAACACAAATATACCAATTATTAATATGCATCATTAGCTGCAACGTCTTTATTTTTAAATATCAAAGTATTCGTGCGTTGCATCGACGAATACCCTGTAACAAAAATCATCGGTGATCAAAATATTTTGAATAGTAAAGTATACGCATGATATTGGGCCAACATTGAAGTGATAGATAATATTATATAAGTAGGATATTAAAATGGTGATTGCTTGTAGTCACAAGTAGACACGAGACACTATAATAAGCTTCATTACATTTGTAACAATATAAAAATAAAAACGTCATAATCACTTATTATTATATTATATATTAAAAATATTTGCAGATTATCAAATTGAAAATGTATTTGTATCATTTTAAGAAATAAAATTACTACAAATATACACCCTTTGAACTTTTTCTTATTTTTTTCGAAAATAGTTACTGTTATTAATTATCTTGTTTGACTATTGTAAAATTTTCAAATACTTTATGGAATTTCAAATTAAGTAAATTACCCCGCTAGTTCCAAAAGTCTGCTTGATTAGCGCTTTTGCTCCTTTTTTTTCCTCAAAAATCTCACTTTTAGTCTCAAAAGTTTGCGTTTCGTCCTTTTCGGCTAATTATCGTTAGTTTTTCGTTAGCTGATAGGGCAATTTTGTCTTTTTGTCTTTTTCTCCCCAAACACTCCATTACATCTTGATTAACACACAACAAACATTAACCCAAACACCCCTTCTTCTACCTCACCATCTTCTCCGACATTTTTTCTAGCAACCACAATCTTGTTTGACATTTTTTCTGGCAGCTACCTCTTCTCCGGTATTTTTTCCCTGCAACAACCATCTTTTTCGGCATTTTTTTCCAGCAAACACCATTTTTTTTTCATAGATAAGTAGTATAATCTTTTATTTAGTATATTACTGTATTGAAATGTTTGCCTTTTTGAGGTCAAACTTGTTGCTAATCTTAAAATGACTCAAAACTCACTATTGATGTGGAATCTTTATTGCAAATGAAGCACGACACTTTATGTTTGTGCTATGATATGGGATTCTTCGAAGTTCGAACAACTTTAACAACAAAATAACCTCACTACTTTAATTTGATATACCCAAACAGAAACAACAACAACAACAACAACCAAATATGGTACTTTTTATATGATGATTTTATAACAATAAAAATGATTTGCATTACAAACCCACGTAAGAACTCGCAAGTCGCAAAATAAAATCCAAGATCATTAAAATCATCTAAAACAAAACCTGGTACATCAAATCTAATACAAATCCAAAAAAAAAAACGCAACTTGGGTTTCAAACACGAGTGGTAGCCGACGGTTCTTGCGGAAGGGGTGATGGTGGCGATGGATGATATGTGTATGTGTGCTTTTTCTCATTTTTCCGACAGTGTCACATTCCGGCGGATTCGTTTTTTCTCTGGCAGTTGAAATTTTGTTTGTTTAAAAATAGCAGCATCTATCGCTTCAGGAAAACAAATCAAAAAAGTACTACACCAAATAGAAGTACAATCTCTTTTTACAATTCCATTGTTATGAGAATGAAACTCAAAACCAGTGCTCCAAACTCCAAAGCTAGTCAAGACAAATACAGTAACAAAAATATTGACTTTTGATACTCTTTATCATCAATATTTCACGTTTAATACTAAGTCTCTTTTATCATCAATATTTCAGTTACATACATGATTTATCTCTATTATGTAGATCAAAATAAATGTGAATACACTATCCAATAATAACCTATACTTGTAAGTTATATTTGGTTACAATTCTTTTTAAAGTTTAGTGTTTGAAATATAATGTTTATTTAACAACATCCTTCATCGTCCTCGGTAACCTCAAGCTTCTTCCTCGGTTTCAGGCAACACCAACAGTTCAACGGCGGCGGCGGCTGTAACAAAAAAAATGCTAAAAATGTTATAAAAACTCATATTTCCAAATAAAATCTACAGATCTATAAAATAAAACTTTCAAAATTTGATTAATATACATAGATCTATTAAAAAAAACTCAAAAAATACCTCAAAACTTTGCAAACCGTTTTGGTGGTAGTGGCAGCGACGGCAACGGTTGTTGTGGCAGCGACGGCAGTGTTTATTGTGGTGACAGTAGGCGGCGACAACACCGGTTGATGGGGGTTAGAGTGTGAGAAAAGAGAAGTGGTGTGTGTTCTTATTTATTGTTTGTGTTTGTTTTTTTAGTTATGAGAGGTGGTGAGAGAGTAGTTATATTGAAATGGAGTGTGGTATGGCTTAAATGGGCCGTTACAAGTATATGGTTTAATTCGTATGATTTAAATGGATTGTTACAATTCTTATGGTTTAAATGGCTACATTTATATAATAGGTTGTTACAACTTCATATGTAAAGACACTTAATTATGTGTATTAACGATTAATTATTTCCTGATAAAGAAATGTTTTGTGTCTTAAAAATTTTAAGACTTCCTCATTTAGAAGTCCTAAATACATTAGTATGTAGTATAGATTGGGGTTTGGTTTAATCTTCTCACCTGTTATGATATCACATTTGATTTAATCTGAATTTTATTTTCTTGTTTTTTGTTTTTTTATGTAGGAGGGGGAGGAGGAGGGACAATGGGGATTCGGGTTACTTGAAAACCCGGCTTTCGCATTAAGCCGTTGGTATAATCTCATAAAGTCATAAGTTAAACTAGAAATACCTAACAAGCTTGAAAAAATGCGGTTATTGCCTATTCAAAAGTTATAAACACTAATAAACTTTGTAAATAAGCTAACACAAAGACACTGTTAGTTTAGCTAAAACGTCAAGATAGCTTATTGCGTTTCCAAAATACGATATACCTATAAATTCAAATGATTAGTTATTGTTTCTGTCTTATGATTGGGGATTCGTTTGACTCATGTTTTTTGATCTTATGCGTTGGTAGAACTTTAAGTTCCTGATATGCAAAAGCATACTAGATTAGGCAAACAACCATGTCATCTGGAATATTCGGATTTCTATTTGTTTACCAACACGGCTTGATTATTTGTGATTTATGTCTTAGACTCAAGGATTAGTTGCACCCATGTTTTTGCTTCTTATGCTTTAGTTAAAATTTAAGTTCGTGATTTGTAAAAGTAGAGGTGTTTTAGCATTTGTATCCCAGATTAGGTAAAAATTGATGTGTGCAGAAGTGTTTGAATTTGTTACGGTTAAGTAAGATGGGAGGCTTTAAGTTTCTGATATGCAAAAGCGTACTAGATTAGGTAAACAACCATGTGTGCTGGAATATTTTGATTTCAGTTTTTTTACTAAGACGGCTTGATCATTTACAATTTCCGTCTTATACTTGAGGATTAGTTGTTTTAAGTGTTTGACAAAAACTACTCATATGCTTATTACCTTATAATATTGTAAACAAATGATTAAACTTCAAGACCTGGTGGTACCTTCCATGAGTCCATTTGCTCTGCATACGCTTCTGTTTTTAAAGTTTGTAATAGCACAGTTTTTTGTTGTAAAGGAACATAAATGACAAACTTCTAATTTATTTATTTGGTCAATGGTTGATGCAGGTGAACGATGGCTAAAAAGATGGATCAAAACATGCAAATAACTTGTTTTCAACAACCAATTACGTTGCTTATAGGGTGTCTGGTATTGCTTATCTTTAAAATTATTTATTTGATTTTACTCTTTAATAACGTTTAGAAAGTACCAAAATTGGAGTGAAAAAGGATTTTTATCATATATTAATAACATGGGTTTACGACCTAGAATGGGTGGGTTTGGACCTGAAATAGATGACTTTAATGAGCGAAAAAGAATTTTTATGATTTGGTATTGGTTTCGCTTATAAGTCTCACTTATGTGAGTGGGACTTCATATAATGGATGGTTTATAGAGAATGGGTTCAGATATCTATTAAGTAGATATCACATGTGCTAAGTCAATTGTGTCGCCTTTTGTATGTCACATACATAACTTTTTAATTAAATAACCAGTTTGGAGTGTTTGTAATTAAACTATATGTCTATCTTTTTATGTTGTGTTTCCTAGCTTCGTATGTAGTTAATCATATATGTAAATAGATTCCCTACATGTGAGTACCTTCAGTTCTTCATCCATAAGGTTTGCATAAAAAGATACTCACATGTAGGGAATCTATTTACATGTAAGTACCTTCAGTTCTGCATAATCAAACGTTCGTTTGGAAATAGCGTAACTGAATTGTGTTGTTCACTGGTGTATGCAGTTCTGGGAGGGATTTCTGATGCATTGGCTAGGGGAAAGAAACCCGATGAAATGGAGAAATTGGTCGGTGATACTTTTATTATTAGTATTATTATTTTGAAAACTGAAAACAAGTTGTTTAATATGTTGTTTTTGTTGGACCAAGTAGGTGAGTGACTTATGGAAGGCCAATATGAGACATCCACAGGCATCAGAGGTTATCAATAAGGATATCATATCTCATTATGTTTTGCGTTTAGTGTATTGTCAAACGTAACTATCCCATCTTTCATTTCTTTGTATCTTTCATTTCTTTGTGCTTTTTTGTCATGTATATATTGTATTATCTGTAACATTGACATTGTTGGGAGGAATTGAGGAAATTGTTTCTTTCGATGGAAACTACTCTATTTCGCTACCGGTTTCGGCTTGAAGGTTCACACGTGAATGTATGATTATTAACTATATACTTATGCACATTCAATAACAAATTTCATGCTCATTTACTTATATTCATGATTGGAATTTGATCTACAAAAAATGTTGATGACCGAGCTTGGCATTCCTTACAAAGTTGTAACCAATGAAGAATTTATGGTATAGTTTTGTCATCAAATTAGAAGTCTGCTAACATTGTATTAGTATGATGAATACAACAGACAATTGATAGTTTCACTTGCACTAACTATTAAACAATTTGTTGTTGTAACAGGAGACACTGAGGACTAACAAACGTGTAGCAGCAGCTCCCATGGGAATAGCAGGTCTGTGAAAAAAAAAATAATAATAATAATATAAAAAAAACTATCAATTGTATTTGTAAGTAATTATTTTGTTCAAGACTGCAAGTGCATGCTTATCTTAAAGTTCGAATGTTGAAATAGGTTTGCTGTAAATGTAGTAGATTTTCTTTTGAAAGTTAGTTTAGTACGCCAGTTTATTCGTATTGTATTCCATTATTGATCCAATCTAATGTTATTTTTCGAACATTTGCAGATACGGGTACATGTGAGCTGAAATTAGTAGGGAAATATTAGATGAAGACGGAAAACTATGGTAACGCTGCTATGGATATTTTGACCTGTTCAGAGGGTTACTACTTGATAATGTACCCTCCGAACAGGTCGAAGGACCCCCCCCCCCCCTTCGGTCCTGCTCGAAACCTACATAATCGCAGGCTCTGGCTAGCCTCCTAACACTTTCATTGGCGTAAAACTAGTCATCAATGACCTAGTTACCAGATGGGAATTCGCCAGTCGAAAGATTAAACCCTTCGGAGTATCCTTCGATGAAATGTAAGGACGGAATAATACCAAGTCCCAAACATGGGGAAGACCAAGTCTAACCCACGTCTCATCTCCCTCCTTAGCTTTCCGGCTAAACAAGGAGGAGTGGGACACTAACCCCTAAGAGTTGACTCAAAACTAATACTAGTAAGCTACATGTAATGAGTAAAATTATTGAATTGATCGTGTATCTTGTACATTCAATTTGCATCAGGGGAATTCTCCGAGTTGAGTCATAAAACCGTCGAATCGTTAAATCCCAAGTTACACTTAACATTGATATAGAGTACCATCAACCATCATATCGGCAGGAAGAACTTATTTTTTCTTATGCGCGAGGTTTTTTCAAGTTAAGGGTACCACCAAAACCGTAAACATCCGCCAACCTCTTCTAATATCTTATCTCCTTAGAAAATTTCTCTGGGTTGGGTGTAATCAAGCCGAGCCGAACATTGCTATGCTCAAAATTCGATTGGTGATCAAATCATTGGCTTCATTGGACTCAAAATCATTGGAATTAGGACAATATTGAGGTTAACATAACTTTATCTCTATACTTTTGAACTCGACTCAACTTGCTTGTATAGCATGAATAAAGTATGTAAATATAAATATAAACAACTACACAAGGGTAAAGATATAAAAGAACATAGCTCGATAAGCCTTGCAAGCTGAATATTTTGATACTCAAATTGAAATCGAATGGTGATACTTAGGGATGAAACCAGTATCAAATATGACAGGGTGCACAAATTTTTTGGAATCGTAATATAGAAACACATTTTAATGGACCAGGTGCAATTAAGATGCATTTAGAAGGAAAAAAAAAACGTTTTTTTTTTTTTTCAAAAATTAACACTAAATCGAAAAAATTCATAGAGGTCCCGGGCACCTGCGGGAACCCCTGGCTCCGTCCATGGTGATACTTGAACTAAAATCGAATGCTACCCGAGTAGCTCTGACTCTATTCTAATCGAAACAATTTCAAGTATTTTTCTGAATCCACTTCGAGTAGCTTGCGAGTTAGCAAAACGTACAAAATCAAGTCGAAGACACACCTTTGTGTCATGCTACCATAGACAGGGTTGAGTTAAAATTCCGACAAAACCAAAGTCACATTTTAACAATATTAAAAGAAAAAAAGAACAGGTAAACAAGTCGTAACTAGTACACTACCAGTTGCCTTTGGAAGGGTGCGGTGCATTATGGTCAAAAGGTTTTGGGGAAGGGAACCAAACCCACAAAATCATGTTAAAAATGCGTGACAATATTGTACAGTATATGTTTCCACAACTTTTCTCTCATTTGACCTTGTTATCTGTATTTTGCTTTTATGATCATTACCTATACACAAGTTAAAACATATAAAAATAAATAAATAAATAAATAAATAAGTATTATGGTCAACTTAACTCTGTTACACGGAAAACTTTTACTGAATGTCATCCTAAAAGATCTTCCGGGGTAACTCAAGTATTTCTCTCGCCTCCGAACTTCACAGTTCACACACGCGTCACCTTTTCTTGCAGAGCATCAGATGCTAGAAAAAGCACTTTCTCATGCTAACAAACCAACTTCTCTATGATTAGCTATAAGAACACAATCATTTTGTGCGATAACAGATAAAAGTGCATCTGCGTATATGTTATGTATGTGTGCTTGTGTATACAACTTACAGTTATATGTGTATATTGCCTTGAAACAGCAACGCGATTGAACAATACTCTAATGTTTTCTTGAAGGACAGACGGTGAAGGTCAGCTGAAAATTCAGGGATACTTGTGCAGTTCGTAACTCATTTTCATGCCATTATATTTATCATGATTTCAGATCTCACTTGTAATGGTTTTCTAATGTAGTAAATCTAAACACTGGTTCATGCTTTAGTTATTTTACCTTAACAATTACTATAATTACCATCATTATTTGTCCAAAATCTTACAAATTACTGACGAATACCCACATAACATTCAAGCTGAACTACAACAGAAAATGGGTAAAAAACACGACAAAAAGCGAGATTGTTGATGATTCGACCATTCTTCTCCACACTTTTAAATTTTGGCTTGCGAGTTAAATTATGCTTCTAGCATGGATTGATGTAAAGGCTCGTCGCATGACAAAAGAGATTGTTGACGGTTCGACCATTCTTCTCCACAACATAACAAATAACAAAAAAGTATGACTGATGATCACGTCTAGCCGGTCTAGCATCAGCCGGTCTAGCCATTACATAGCTCTAAGGCTAGACGTTATCATCAACCACAACAAGATGTTGAAGTAACCATGAGCTTATATCTAGGCACTTAGTTACTTCTTTGTCCAATGTGGGATTGAGTTTGCATCTTATATGCATAGATATTTGATTGTTCTTAAATGTTCTCTCTCATTTGAGTATGTTATCTGTGTTTTTCTTTGATAATCATACCTATACACAAGTTAAAACATATGGAAGAAATGAATACAACCCAACTCTGTTATCACAGAAAACTTTTACTGAATGTCATCCTAAAAATCTTCTCGGAGTAACTTTCGCTCACCTCCAAACTTCGGTTCACACACACTTGGGATACCTTTTCTTGCAAAGCATCAGATGCTTAACATAGCACTTATCATGCTAACAAATTATTGGCAATTTATATCAAATGATTCTACAGTTGCAACAAATCCAATTTCTATATGAGTAGCTATAAGACCACAGTAATTTTGTGCTATAACAGAAAGAGAAAAACAAACAAACTGCAATGTGTATATATTATGTATGAGTGCGTGTATAAACAACAAATGGGGTATATACATATGTTGCCTAGTAAACGATTCAATTAAGCAATAGTACGTGTAACATGAGTCTTGAAGGACCAAAGATGAAATTAGTTGAAATTTCCGGGTTACTAGTGCAGTTTAAGATCATTTCACGCAATTATCCTGATTTCAAATTTCCGTTGTAACGGCTTTCTAATGTAGTAACGTAAACAAATGTTCATGACTTTGATACCTTAACAATCATTATAATAACCATTCACTGTTTGTCCAAAATCCTACAAAATTACTGGTAGATACCCACATGACATTTACTGAACTAAAACAGAAAACGGGTCAGAACCAATCAACACGTTATGTTCATGTATTGAGTTTTCTGGAAATATCTAGTGAATTAAGTAAATTTATAAATAAATAACTATAGTATACAAGTACCAATGTACCATAGATTCAGAGACTCAGAAAAGCAATCTTTTTATTAATTTTAGCACAAAGCATAACAAACTTCTCACACATGAAATGAAACCATAGTTTACATATCATTTACAAATATTAGAAGCCAAAAGAATTATGAACACGCCTCACGTTCTTCACTCATCCTAGCTCTATAATACAAAAAAAATTCTGTACTCTAATCAACAATCCACACTGCAATCAGGTATTAGTTCCGTGAAATGACATTCAAGGTCATTTTGTAATTTCACACATTTGTAAATGAAGGGACAGAGGACAAACCTAGCATTTTTCGTCACCGTACCAGCTGCTTTTCTCCTTCGGTCCAGTAGGCCCGTCTTCACCATAAAGTTCATTTGGTAATTTATTAAATACACTCTGTGCTGTCCAACGTAGAGGCGCAGGCAAACGGTTCAAGATTCTACTAACTTCAGCCCTCGAGTCGTGTACAGTTGTTGGGCCCCATTTTCTCATATACTGTAACCAACACGGTTCATTAACAACCCCATCTCCAAGATACTCTGCTGCTACAATTTCGTAATCTTTACTCGAGTCTAATGAGTATTTACTAGGCGCAGCAGTATTCCTGATACCAATCCTGAGATTTGCAGACCCTTGAAGGCAATCACCAGGATGAGGATAATTTGCGTGCCCATTTCTGGATGCATAAATGACAGTTTTATTTCCTTCTATGAACTCGAGATTGGTGGGGTCCACCCACACGCCACCACTATGTCGCGACATATAGACACTCCATAACTCACCAGTAAAATTGCTTATTCTAAGAGTAACATGTTCCCAATCACCCACATGGTGTCCGACTTTATTAAGTTGGTAATTCATTAGCCCGATCTTCAAGCAACCCGGCCCGTTGAAAGGGCAGAACATCCACATGGCAATGTCGGTAAAAGTCCCACCTAAAGCTGGCTTTACATGAACGTAAACTTTTGAACTTTCTAAGTTTCCTTTTTTTATTTTCTCCCCAGTGGAATCATGAGGCAAATCCATCCAATATTCACCGTCGTTTCTCCCACCCTTTGGTAAATTTGAACCAGACGGGTCAATACGTTCGCCTTTCAACTCACCCTTTTTATACAACAAAGCTCCGTTTTCAAAGAACCACGATACAGATGACGGTAAATAAATCTCGTCGGGATGGAAATAAGTTGTGGGCCCATAATGTTTAATGAGAGCATGAATCTGATCAAGATTCGGCATTGACTTCGTACATGAATTCAGGTTTTTTAAACATGAGACGTTTAAGTCTTCACCAGGACTCCAAAGGCAACTGCAGAAAAAAGTACCAACTGATACACTTTTCTCATGCATTCCTCTATTACATGGTCTCATTTTCCAAACCCGAAATGCCGCATCCGCTACTTTAGAATTGGTATTATATAGCATATGATGTGGTTCACATGAATCCGTAAGATCATCACGAACACATCTAATTTCTTCCAAACTGGGCTTTGCAGGCTTATTCGTGACAATGAAACCCAAAGCTTTATAACCGTTGGGAGCCATAGGCAACCAGAAGTAGCCATGACTGTGAGTGTTATCTTCGGTCCAGTCATTTGGGCACCAAACTAGTGAATAATCTATTGGTTCGATAAGAGCGGGTGGGTCGGATTTGGCCAAATCCTTAGCCACGAGTACAAATCCTCGTAATGGGTTATGGGCAGCTTGACAGTAGTAACCGAGACAATAATATCCATCTGGTATGCCTACTGGTTTGAAAAAGTTGACTCCTTTTCTTCTGGTTTTTATGTCGGTTCCCCAAACAAACTCAAATTTGGTGATTTCACGAACTTCTAATTCACCTAAATTGATTGTTCCCGAAGCGAACCCGTCACCTGGAAATTTTACGATATACCACAAGAGTTTGACCTTTTAAATATCGTCAAATAAATTCAAAGTTGTTTCACATCAGCACTTTCTTACCTATATAATCAGATTTTGACAAACATATCTTGGTTTGATCATCATAAGAAAATTCAAACACTGTCTCATAGAACTTTAGTAATGTAAAACACATAAACTATCTATAAAGCGATCTCAAACACCCCCTTGGGACAGCTCTACCTTTAAACAAGCTCACACTAATCCATCTATAATGGTGTTTAGTTGGTGAGAAATATCCCATTTTTTCAGGAAATTTTTCACAGAAAAATGAAAAAAACAGAAAACCCGTTTGGTTACAAATTTTTGAGAATTTTTTTTTTAAACAATGAAAATCTCATTTCTCAAATTTTAACTAAAAATCTGAAAAGTCCAATTTACCCTTCTCTACTTTTCTCTCACTAGAACATGAAAAATGCTGACACCATCTAAACGGGTTTTCCAAGTTCTTAACTCTTTCCTAGAGAAGAAAACCCCTAATATTCTCAAGAAAACCAAAATTGAAAAAGTGAGAAAAAAATTTCTCTGCAACTAAACGCAACCTTGGATTTTTTTTGCTAATGCTTTTACTTACAAGCACAAGCATATAAGCAGTTCGGGAAATAGCGCATGCAATTGCTAATCTCACATTTATCCTATTTTATTCTAAAATGAGTTGATATATAGCGCGCGACATGCTTATATAACCAAGCATAAGCAATCTGCTTAAGCAAATAAGCCCAAAAAAAATACGTAATCCTTAACACAAAAAACTGAAAAACTAAAAAAGCAATGCTAGACCCACTCACAAAATCCACACAAAAAATAAGCAATCCTTAACACAAAAACTGACGTGTCAGCGGGTGATTGGTGCATTTTCTAGCAGTTTCTCTCTTCTCTCTGTTAGAGAATGAAACCCGTAGGTGTAACTTTATTAATGATCACTATATATAATAGTGAAACCCGAATACCCAAAACCCACAAACCAGACTTGGGCTTAATTATCCACTAATACTCTCTCTTATTAAACCAATCACCCGCTGACACGTGAGTGGATTTTGTAAGTGGGTCTAGCATTTCTCAAACTAAAATAAGTGTTATGAACAAACATGTGAAATAAAATAAACCCAAATGCCTAGTTGTATAAAACCACACAGTATTTCAGTCACTTATATCTCAACAGGCAAAACTATAACTGAAAAACAAATAAAACAACTTACATAAAATCCAACAAAAAACATAATAAGACAAAAAGTATAATATATATATATATACCTGGAGGCCATTGAGGAATAGGTGAAGGCAAGGCAAAACAGTCAATATTAGGAACAACAACAACATCGTTGATTCTGTTCCAATTCAAACACCCACACCCACTCCTCCACGTCATCCTCCTCCTCCTCAAATCAATTATTGTGTTGCGATTGAATTTGATGACAATGATTATAAAGATGAAAATTATGAGGATGATGGTGGGGACGGAAAGCATTGCCGATTAGAAACGCTGTCGACATTAAAAATAATGGGTTATTTTATTTTTGGCTTTGGAGTTGGTTTATACTTAACTTCACATGTGTTATTTGATTCGTTGATTTTTTTTTTTTTTTTTATATATATTTTTTTATATATATTTGGAATCTTCTTTCGTAACTACTACACTTTTTAAATAAATGGTGATAGAATATATACTTTGGACTTTTGATATATATGTTCTCAGGGGTGTGTAGAATAGGTTTCACTCACAAAAACAAGGAATAGAAACCGAAGTGAACGGAAAAAAATAAAAAATCGAATTTGTAACCGAATCAAATTAAATATTTGTTTTTTAGTTTGGTTATGGTTTTGACAAAATAAAAATCGAGCTGAGCCGGAGATCGAATTCACATAAATACATATACTTTTATATATTTATATTCAAAAAAAATATATATTAATACTCTTTAATAGTATAAATATAACATTTTTTAAACTTTGGAATTTTTTTAGTGTAAAAAATCTATATAATTAAATAAATAAGTACTTAAAGTTATGTAATTCAACGATATCCGGTTCGGTTTTCGCTTTTACCTAGAAAAAACATTAACCAAACTAATCAAACAAAATAAACCGAACAACTAGGGGTGTTTAAAAAAACCGAGAAACCGATGAACCGAGCCAATCCGCTCAAAACCGAAAAAAACCGATAACCGAAGAAACCGAAACCGAGAAAACTCGAAAACGGAAAAACCCGCTTATCAAAGGTTCAGTTTCGGTTTTTACTTTTAGTTATCCATGGTTACCCGAACTGAACCGTGTACAATATACATGTAGGTATCAACAAATCATTTATAAAAATGTACAAGTATTAACTATATTATTGCACAACTTTTATCGAATAACAAATTTTTACTTACCTAATGTGATCATTTATTAATATCTATGGATTACATATGATTATAGTGGTAGTAACCTATAAACGTCATATAAATAGTATTGGTTATTTTGTTACACATGATAATTTGAATGTTTTTATTGGGACGGAACAACTATACTAATAACTCTAATCTCTTCAATGTTACTTAATTTTACGACAATGACATATTACATTCTAATATGTTACTGTTTGTCCGATTTGATTCGATTAATTTTTTAAAATGGTTATCCGTGATCCGAACCGCGGGTAACCGCTCATTTCTGGTACCCGCATGTCCGGTTACCTGCCTAGTACTGTTCGATTTCTAATAGTAAAATGAACTACCCGCCCCACGATGGATAGTAAAAATCTCCAACCGAACCGAGCCGAACCGCCCCGTGAACACCCCTACGAACAACCCGATACTCGAAATTATGAACAGCCCTATATGTTCTGTTGTTTGGGCTAATAAGATGATTCCAAAAGGCTAATACACAAATACACATACGGGATTTGGTGTCGGAAGGCTTGTCGATAAGTTACGTTTCAAGTATAGATCAATGTTGGAAAGGTTGTCGACAAGTTACGTTTCTAGTATAGATCAATGTGAAGACTCGTCATGTGTGTTCCACGTTATATTGACCGTTCTTCCATTTAGACACAAAAAAGACGAAAGCCTTTTGGCACTCTATTACAAAATGAGGTAAGGAGATTTACTAGCCTTCTAGCTCAAACATAACTCAAAAGCTAGTCACTCTCATCACTCACAATGTGTTGGAGTAACCACAAGGTTATATATAGAAATTTAGTTACTTCTTTGTTCAATGTGGGATTAAGTTTACATCTTACATGTATATCATATTTGATTCTATTAGAAAATATTTCCTTTTAATCTGGATTAACTTTTTTGTTTTTTTTTTCCTTCGAACACCAATTATAGCTATTTCACAATATATACTGATGAGTGTCTAAATACTCATCATTTTATATCAATATTATAAACTCTAGAAATGGAAACCCTTGTTGGATCTAGTGGTTGATGATGTTTAAGAACCCATGACACCTTAAGAAGGTGTATGGTAGGATTAGACTAGATTTGTGGTGATTGGAAGTGATTTGGGTGGATTAGAAACTAGTTTAGAACACTAGAAATGGATTTGGAACATATATATAAACCTACTGTCCCAAAATTGAATTCCTGGAAAACTCAGTAACTCAGGGGAACTTTTCAACCAAAGATTTAGAAAATACTTTCAAAAACGAAGTCGTAGGCGAAAGAACGGATTAAAACGACTTTATAACGAAGGAGATATGATTTTTGCAAGTTTATTGACGAAAACTATTTTTCTGAAAATTGTATGCTGTTGGACGATTTTTGGTGGACAAACCGAGGCGTTAGGCGTAACTTAGAGAAGCCGAGTTATCAAAAATATATTAGTACATACTAAGACGAATCCGGGGATATAAAGAACGAAGAAAATGAACTTAAAACGACCAAGTTATTCACGTTTCAATATCGGCAAAAACTCTATATAATTGACAGCTTTTCAACTAGAAATAATAATAATACTACTTCTACGTACTAAATTCTAGATTTTCTAGAAATACTACCAAAGTGCCAAACTTATAACTAATGAAGTACTAGTGATTACAAGTTTATTTTTACGACTATTAGACGTTCCTTCAAGGTTTTCAAGGCGAAGATTATAACACTAACTTTCTATATACGATACACTACGACTAGTTTTTACAAGTCTAGTTAAGAATTATTTTTCTTAAGTATGGAATATATTTTACTATGACTATAACTAGTATATTTTCAAGTTATGAGTGGTATAGGTATCATGTGCATGCATATTCTCTACATCATTTCATGATCTAAATTAGATCATACTCATTCATCATAGGTCGCGGTTGATATTCGTTCCTTGTTGTCCTTATCATTCCATCACATTGTATCATCATTTCGAGGTGAGTCATAGCCCCACCTTTACTTGTTTAATTATTTTATAAACTCTTTGGGGGAGATACATGCTTAAATACTTGTTTTATACTTTTATACGTTTTGAATTACTTCTGGGGGAGAATACGTTGCTTTAATTATTTTGTACATGCCAAAGTATTAAATGCCTTACATTGCTTAAGTTGCCTTATTACCACGTCTTGAAAAGTCCCCTTTATTATCATGGACCATTAATTAAAGTACGTGCGAGAGTGAGTGAATAGATCTATTGAGGGTGACTCCTCCATCCGTGTTTGGGTTGCTCCAACGGAATTACGGATGCATTTCATGTCTAATATCTTTAGAGTGTCTGGTAAACACTCATTTGGGGCCAAGTAACGTCTAGCTTCGGGGTCATGAGCTTAAGAGCCAATGTAGTTTTATGACTGAAATCTTATTACTTTACTTTATACTTGGGCTATTGTACATACGAAATTACTTATAAATTCATGATACTTTTCCATCACTATTATTACTGAAATATGATGCCTTTGCATCAGTCTTATTACTGGAATACGATGCCTTTGCATCAACCTTATTACGGATTTACGATACTTTTGTTGGGAATTCTTCTTTCAAATGTTTTATATTACATACTTGTTCACTAAAATCTATGAACTCATCAACCTCGTGTTGACACTTTAGCATGTATTTTCAGGTTATTAAGGTAGCTCATGTTGTATGCATTTGGACCTTCATGAGTCGCGGAGTCGACGCGTCTGACTATATTTTCTGCACTTATGAACGTATGAACGTTTGATCTTGTTGAACTTATTTTACCTAAATTGGCAATCTCTTTTGGGACCTATGTTTTGTAAACTCTGAATGTTTTAATGATCAAACGCCGTATTTTCCAAACGACACTTTAGGTCCTTCAATGTAACTGTAACTGTGATGCTATGGCAGTCACACATAGGTATTTCATTCCCTGCCATTCAGGTATTTTGGGGGTGTGACATCCAAAGAATCACAAATTGATGGGAAAAGCTCAAAGGGACCCAAGGAACAATTATGGTCATTTATAAAAGGAAAAAGAAGCCAGGAAGAAAAAGTAGTAGTTGTAGTTTTATTTAATTATGTCATATTTAGTGTAATTTAAATTCTAGTGTTATTTTCAGCTTCTTAATTGTGTTGTTAATGTTTTCATTATAAACTAAACCTATTTCAATCATCAATTGCAATTTTCTTGTTCTAATTCAGTTTTTGCATTTTTAAGTGAATTTGACAAATTTGCTAAAACTTGTTAAAAGCTGTTAATATTGTTCCATTTAGCTTAAAGTAAGTTAACTAAAAGCTTTTATAAGCTCAAAACCATTAAATTCAGTATTTAGTCAAAATATCAAAAAAAAAAAAAAAATCATAAAAAATAGTCAAAAATAAAAAATCAGTGGAGGGGAAGAAAGAATGAAAGGAGCATGGAAAAATTTGGATTGCTATGGGTTTAGAACTCCTTGGGGAGTATTAGGACAGGGTTGAGTAACTTGGTTCACTCTTTTGTGCCGTGGAGTCATTTGTAAGCCACAAATTTCCTTTTTGCAATTTACTGTTCAAGAGCTTTTTATTGCTTATCTATGTTGTATTGTGCTTATTCAGTGTAAGTTAGTTAAATTAAAGCTTAATTCAACATATTTGCTCATTAGATTTCATTGTGCACTTGTTCTTTATCTAACTGTCATTTTAGTACTTTATTAGTTCTTATGTATTTGTTGTTCTTGTGCTTAAACCAGCTTACTACATCATATTAGAAGCTTTAGATTCAGTCTCATGGTTTATAACATGCTCATGCTTTGAAAATCATGATTTCACTAGTTTAAAGGGGTGTTTGGTTGTAGTTGTTTTAAAGTGTTCCAGTGATCCTTTGCTGTTGTTTTTAGTTTAAACATACTACACCCGGTCATAAGATTCCATTCAAAGCATTAAACTCATAAGTTTTTAATAAAAAGTCAAAATCTCATGTGATCTCATTTTGCATCGGTTAAATGGTATTTTAGATTGCATATGCATACCATTGGGAGCATAAGTAGTTTTCATAGCATAATTCAATCCTATTTCAGTTTATTACTTCATATTTAATCACTGAGAACCAATTAAAATCCATAAAAGTCAACTTAGTGTTAAAAAGTAAAAAGTCAAAATTGCATACATAGGTAGAAAATCCAAATATTGCAAGAATTGTTTAGAATTTTTTGTTTGGATTTAGACCTTGTGCTTTTTACCAATTGATGTCTCCCACCTAATATTTAGAATCCACCCAAGTGCTTATTTTTGTGATTTTTTCTAGTGGGCCCCATAAGCCCTCAAAGTGACCCCTTTAGGCTGTTTGGGACTGTTTGGTACAGTGGAGTTCAAGGTGTTCAAGCTTGTTTCTGTTGTTGTTCTTGTTTGAAACATGTTTCATTAGGCTCAATTAGGTCTTAGAAATCATAAAACTCAGCACCCTTTTGGTAAAAAGTCAAAAATCACTTTCAACTTCTAGTTTTTTATTACCTGTTATATGTTTAGCTTGCATTGTTATTCATTTAGTTGCATAATCGCTTTGTATAGCCTAATTCAGTTCGATATCAGCTTAAAACATCATATATAATCATTTGTGAGAGATCAAAGTTCATGAAAGTCAAAGTGGAATCAAAAGTTTAAAAGTCAAAATGGTATAATTTAGTAAAAAGTCACTTTTTGCAAGAATTTTCATGATTTTTGTGTATCAAATTAGGCTTTGAAATTTCTTGAGGTTGAAATATTCCAGCTTATCTTTGGAATCCCACAATCAGTATAATTCTGTGATTTTTATTGTGGGCCCCACAACCCCCCAAACAGGGCTGCCGGCCCCTGTTGCACCAGCAGACCACCCCCACTGCCTCAATTTTGTGGATCCCACAGGCCACCACAGTGAGCCCCACAACCTCCCCCTTGGTTTTTTGGACTCCCCTACTGGCCCTCTACCAATTTCAAGCTTTTGTTGAAGCTTAAGACTCCTGGACGCCACCCTAGATCAGCTCAAAGTTTGTCCCATTTTCTGTGTGAATTCAAAGAATCCAAGAGCTTATTCTAGCTTATTGGCTTATTCAGTGGTACCATTTTGTTGTTTCTAGCTTATACCAGTCCAAGTAAGTCATTTGAACCAAGATTCACCTCCGTGGGCCCCACAGAGGCTCATTTCCTTCAAAAGTCAACAAACGTCAATTGTTTAGCATTTTGGTGTCTATTTGGCTTATTTTTAAGCTAGAAAAAAAGTTGTCTTCACAAAAGTTTCTTATTTTCAGTAGTTAAATAGATTTCCAAAAGAAAAACCAGAAAAATCCAAAACAATATTAAGTGATAGTTTCTATTTAATATAATTTATCATTTTAATTTTCCTTTTTATCTTTTTATTAAGTAATTTGAATTTTTATATTTTTCTTAATTTTCATTTAAGTTAAAGTATTTTTAGTAATTTGTCAAGAATTTTATCTTGTCATTTAGTACTTATTAGATTTAATATTAGTTTTATTAATAATTAATTAATTTTTATGTATTAAATAGCATAATTAGTTTTTATCAAGTAATACCTAGTTTTTATATTTTTCCTAGCTTTTATATGTTATAAAATAATTTTAGGAATTTTTCCATAATTTTTACTGTTCATCATCTAATTTTTATAATTTAATTAGTTTAATTAGCAATTAATTAATATTTAGTTTAATAATTAGTAAAATAGTCTAAAAATAATTTTTATGAACTTTTTATAATTTTTTAGGATTCCTGTGATGGTTAGTTAGTTTTATAAAATATTTCTTAAATTCCTAAGTCATTTTTAGTATTATTAGTAATTTAAATTAGTTTAAATAGTTTAATTAATATTATTAGTATTTAATTAATAAAAAATCACAAAAAGACAAAAAGACATATTTTAAGTTTTTATATAATTTTTAAGTTATTTTAGAAGTTTTAAAAATAAATTTTCATTTTCTTAGTTTTTATTTAATATTATATTATATTTAGTATAAGTTAAATATTAATAATAAGTAATTAAATAGTTTTAATTAATAATAAATAATAAAATAATCAAAAAAATAATTTTCTTTTTAATTAAATTTTCTTTTAATATTAAGTTTATAAAAGTTTTATTTTTACCCCCTGTAGTTTATATTTGCTTAAAACTCACCTTTTTCCCAGCACGCAATCGTGTCTGATTTTAATTTGGTTTACGTTTATACACATCTGTTTCATGTAATTGTTAATACTGTTATTCCTAATCATTCCAGTAGTGTAAAACAAATCTAAATCTTTATGTGGTTACTTCCCATTCAAATTCACCCGATCACAAATCCGTTTTTATACCATCACACCTCGTCGGGACATAACGACCCGGGGATATACTGTACTCCTTGGTTAGTTGGTCTGAGACGTTTGACTTGGTTGACCATTCACCTGGTCAATTTAGTTGACCTTCCAGGACCAATCATATACCATAAATAATCTTTCTCACATGTTCTAAGCAGTACTTGACCCACAATCATTTGACTGGAAAGTTTTTCACACAATGAGATACTATGAAAGATTACATAGACATTACTTCGTCTTTCCGTCTAATTTAAAACCAAGCGCATTATGTATACTCTCACAAACACAGAGACGACGACTCTTCTCGGAGTCAATACGCCTTCTCACGAACTATGTTAACTAGATCATCTTGGCAATTCTATTTCTTATCATTCTTTAATTAACTTGTACAAAAAAAAAAAAAAAAAAAAAAAAAAAAAAAAAAAAAAAAAAAAAAACAAATTAACCATTCGATAATTAATTGTCTGGCAAGAGGAAAAAACAATCCTTCTATAACTTCTAACGTAGACTATTCTATCTCGGTTTCAAATTATTATACACGCGTTTTCTTTCAGTTTTTGAACCAAGCGTATTATGTATACTCGCTATCACGAGAACTCTTCGTGGAGCCCAGACACCCTCTTATGAAATATGTTGGCTAGATCATCATAGTGGCAATGTGATATAAGTTAAAAGGATTAATCATATTTCTGTGCATGATTCTCTCGGTGCACTAGTCCTGGTTCCAAATCAATACAAAGGCGTACATGATCATTGGACCAACTTGTTTTATGATACGATTGTTGCTTACAAGATATTCAGTTGTATTATGTCCAACAAATATAACGAAGAGTTCGTTAATTACAGGTAATTTCGTTTGGACACTATAAAAAGTGTGTAACAAAAGTTAGACAATTAATTACAGTTAAGCTATCCGTCCATTCCCTTCATATTTGGACCCAATAAAACATGTGAAGTCTCCAAATACTAACGGCATGTGTCCAAGCTAGATATTATGTATACCATACATCATGATTCTTTTTCCTATAATCAAACGGATCTCAAAATATTTTCAGAACTATTGGTACGTCGTAAAATAACAACGAACATTTTCAGATTTACTTAATCTAGTAACTAAATTATCTTTATTTTTTTTACCGTCTGGATCATTTAACTTTCCGTTTACATATCATGAAATTAAATCTTATATTAGAGAAATAACCAAATGCTAATATAAGAAACCGCTAGACCAAACTGATCAAAATGAGAAAAATATCAAATGCTTGCATAAAAAAATGAGAAAAATATCAAATGCTTGCATAAAAAGGGTAGATCAATGATAGCGTATCATTATTAGTGGTCTCAAGCCCACTAATCACACGCTCGAATCAAGCCCAAACCATAACGGTTCACGAGTCAACTTTGACAAGAACTATATAAACCCAGGCCACACTGACGAAGCTAGGATTGTGATATTGGGTGGGCCAATTTTTTTATTTTATTTTATTTTATTTTATTTTTATTTTTGAGCAAGTGCTACATATCATGAACTACATATCATGAAGGACATTAAAATGTAAGAAGGCGTCTATGAATTCATCTACTAAAAAACTTGATTACACCACAAGAAAATGAAATCATTCAAGACTAAATCCTAATCAAAGTTGCAACAGTTTATTTCGTATGTAAAGATGTTGACTATAAAAACAATATACTCCGTATTAGAGAACAATCTCATCAAGCAATCTATTATAGTCAATTCTTTATGATTGTAATGTTCGAAGAATCATAGTTAAATGTATGTAGTATCACAATTATCAAGTTTGATTTTATTCACTTGGTTAGGCCAAACATTTTTTCATATACAAAATACCCATATTATACACTAAAAAGTATACCAATGGGCTTGTGGTCCACTGGGCATGTCTTATTCAGTTAAGCGTGCCTAGTGGAGAGTAATACCGGTTTGGGTGACCAAACCGGGAAGTCCTCCCTTGTGGACCACTGCCCTGTCGGTACGATTTCAAAGTCCTTCAATGAAGGTTTCAACCCACAAGGGTTCGAATCTGGAGAAGGCAGGGTTTACTTCAATTTAAGTGTCGTGCCTTCGGGCGGCTTAAGTTGAAGGTTTTCCCCCCATCGGGTTTCAAATGGGACTTGGATTTCCCCAATGAAAGTCAATTTTCAAAAAAAAATACACTAAAAAGTATCCTTTCAAAAGAGTGTTTGGGTTGACCATGGCCCATCCTCCTCCCTAACGTTGTGTTCTCAAGCTTGATATACAAGAGAAAGGAAAAGAATAGGAAAGAAATTGAAATTTTCTGTATTCTCGAGCTTTTTTATGGGGAAGAAGAGAAAAGATATGGAAAGAACCGAAAAGAAGATGTAGTGTATTTTTGGTATAAAATCTTCCTCTCACTTTTGGAAGGAAGAGGGAGACAGAGAATTGATTATCACTTCTCTTCTTTTCTTTTATAAATCAAACTCAAAAATACACCGTAAGTGCCTCCCCGAGCCAAGCAAGGCCTATACTCATGACTTGTGAATCAAGATATATATGTTTGGGCTGATGAGCTATTTTGATCTCCTTGGAGTCCTATTAACGAGACAAAAGGAAGACTAAGAATATTTCAAAAGCCTAATACACAAACCCACATTCACGAGTTGGTATAATCAGAAGCCTCCCTTGTGAGGTTTTGGGAAAAAGCTAAACATTCTCTTTAGGACCATATGCTTCACCGATAAGGTCCATAAAGTTGTTATTAATAGTAAGGATATATGCATGGACGAAACTACATTGGTTCGGGTGTAACACGGCCGGTTACACCTGATTTTATGTCACGAAGTGCAAACTTTTTAAAAAAACTGTCATTTTTTGTATGAGCAGCCCTTGATTATTATTATTATTATTATTATTATTATTATTATTATTATTATTATGCTACTTTCGTTCATGGTGTAACTATAGCTAACCCAAATAACAATTGTACAACAACCTTTAAAAAATCTTGAGTCTGTCCCTATTATTATTATTATTATTATTATTATTATTATTATTATTATTATGCTATTTTCGTTTATGGTGTAACTATAGCTAACCCAAATGGCAATTGTACAACAACCTTTAAAAAATCTTGAGTCTGTCCCTGGATATAAGTAAAGTCTCATTGCCTGCATGCTCGATCACCAAATACTTGTATCCTTCTCACAAACCAGATACTTGTATAAAATGCTGTTAGAATTTAAATAACATGACTATCATATATATAAATCATAATCAAAGTATACACGTATGCGGAAGCTATGGATCAAGTATAACATATAATTATTAACAAAAACATAAATAAGAACGTACCGTATGCAATCTTGAATTCTTGAATGAACCGTAATTAATGTTTATATGAATTAGGGATCTATTGATTAACCCTTACCGTTTTGTTAATCGATCCAAGATAATTACTATAGTGAGTAATTACCATGTTCTTGTACACACGTACTATTAACGAATTAAAGTTAGTGCTAGTTAAAGTATACACAAAACAATATTTGTTTTAATAAAAAACAAACTAATCAACTAAAAGAAAACAAACACCAAAACCCATTTGTGTTATTTGTAGTAGTCGATCATAGGAAACAAAATAGGAGTGATGAGTGTTTAAATACTCATCATTTTATACTAATCTGAGCTGCCAAAACATACAAAAACACTCAAATATGCATCAAAATACTTGAAATATCTTAAAGGTGTGTTTTATATGTTTCAAATGCAAAATATGCAAAAACAGATGAAAAACGTACAAAGTTTGCATAGTTGGCAGTTTCAGTCCCTCAAGTTTCATAAATTGGCAAAACTAGTCCCTGGTTATTCTAAAAACATAAAAATGTCACCAAAGGTCCTTTTTAATCATAAAGTTACATATTTAGTCCTTTGGTGCAAAGTTTCATAAAATTACAAGTTTAGTCCCTATACTTTGGAAATTGACAGAAATGGTCCCTGGGATGTAAAAACTTTGAGAAAAGCAATTTTGGTCCTTGTACTAATAAATCTTTTGCAGGAATGGTCCTTGGGTGATAAGTTTGGTGAATTTACATGATTGGTCCCTGAAGTTTCACAGTTTGGCAAAACAGGTCCCTCAAATTTCAAACTTGACAGTTTTAGTCCTTGGGTGTTCAAAATGGGAAAATTATCATTAAGGGTCCTAGGGAATTCATAATTGTCACTATTAGTCCCTGGATGAAAAGTTTGGAGAAATTACATGTTAAGTCCCTAGAGTTTCAGTTTTGTCAATTATAGTCCCCGGGTATTTTAAAAATGAAAAAAATCAAATATACCCCTTTACTATTCACATGTGACAAATTAGGTCCTTATGAGAAATTTGGAATAATGCCAAATCAGGCCCCTCTACTTATGGATATTTGCAAAATTAGTCCTTGTAATTTCTATATAACCAAACGGATCCTAAATATTAATACCCAAAACCACAAATCCAATCCAAACAATAACCAAGCCCACCCACTACTTCCCACGGCCCAACCTATCCCAGCCCAGTCCACTTTTTAAAATAAAAACGGGTCAACCGTTGGTCAAACCCACAAAACCACTCACCCTTTCTCTTTTCCCTCTCCCCCACTCACAGTCGGCTAATACCACCACCAAAACCACCATACCACCTTCCACCTCACACTCCCACCTCTCCACGCAATACCTCCACCTCACAACAACCCTCCAAGCCTCATTAAACCCCTAAAATCCTCTCCAAGTAATCCACAGTACCCCCTAGGACTTTTGGCGCCAAGTTGCAGTTTCAAACGGCCAAGATTACTCAGACCAATCCAACGGCTGTGGAATGGTGGGAAATGTCAAGGTGGGTCCTACAAACCCTGGAAATGTCTACAAAAGGGAAAAGAAGCAGAAGACCAGAAGAATTAGAGTAGTTTTAGTAAAATGCAATCGTAGGTAGTATAAACTTGTATTTTTAGTTATAATTTCAATTAAATCAGCTTGTACTAAGTTAAATTGGTGTATTGCAATCTTTATTTTCAAGTAATCTCAAGTTTCAATTGGTTATCTCAGTTTATCCATTTTCAATATTGATCAAAATCTCAAAAAGTTGTATGTTGTTAGTTGTTGTTATTATATGATCTCATAAGCCAATATAAGCTCTGACAAAGCTTACAAAAGCTTTTAGACATCCTCAGAATCCAGTTAGGGTATAAACTCAAAAATTCAAGAAAAATTAAGAAAATCCAAAATAAATAAAAAATAAGTGTAGAAGAAGGTGGGAGCAAGAAGCAGGGTTGCTTTTGGATTACCCATGGTTTTAGAACCTATTGGGAGGTGTTAGTTTGGTTTTTGTTCAATGGTTCTTGGTCTTTAATCTCACAGGCTCATTTGTAAGTTTTTTATTTTATGGAATTTTATTATAGCCTTTCTTAAATCTGTTTATTTATGTGTTTGTATGTTTAAAATAACTTGTTAAATCTGTATTAGTTCATTAGTATCAATCTTATGATCTAACTCAGCTTTATGCTTTAAAAATCACAAGTTACCTTCTGTAAGGGGGTGTTTGGCTCAGCTTGTTACTGAGTAAATTAGGTAGTATTAGTTGTCTAGGATAGTTTACTATTATTACTTTAGGTTATATTAGGTTGTAGCAATCTTAAAATAGTAGGTCATTACAACCAAAAGTCAAAATCCAATTCTAATTCCCTTGACAGTCAACTGTCAAGGATTTTGGGATCCACAAGCCTTAAGTTCTAATCATAAGTAAGTAATTTAGCTTATTTTAGTTTAGTTATAACTTAATTAGTCACAATCAATCATAAAATCAAGATAGAAACTCATAAAAGTCAAACTAGCAAGTTTCACTAAAAAGTCAATTTGTACAACTCAGATTTTCTCAAATATTGGGAGAATTGTTTAGAATTTAGGATTGGGATCTAGGACTTGAAACTTGTTATATTAATAGCCTACTAGCTCATCTTTGATTTCCTATAGTTGTTATATTTTTGTGATTTTATCTGTGGGTCCCACAGACCCTCAAACTCACTTGCAGGGCAAGGGTGTGCCCTGCTCATTCAGACCCAGTCCATCACCACCGCTTTGGTGGTGATTTGTGGCCACCTCAGTGGGCCCCACCTTTCCTAATTAGCTTTTCCCAACCCCCCTCCTACCAAAATCTTAAAGTTGACCTTTTGTTTGACCTGAAACCCTGTGGACCCCACCTAGAATAAGCCATAAACCTTGTCCCCATTCTGTGTTGAAATCAGTTTTTGGAATAGCTTATTTGTGCTTATCAGCTTATCTACTGAGCTTATTTGACCAAATTGAGCTTTGACAAGTTCAATCAACTTATTAGAACCAGATTCATCCATAGTGGGTCCCACATAAGCTCATTTGAGCTTATTTACCACTTCAGTAAACAAAAGTCAACTGTGGAAGTAATAAGCTTCCACAGTGCTTAATAATAAGCTCTAAATTAGTTGTTTTTACAAAAGTTGCTTATTTTTATATATAATATAGTTTTGTAAAAGAAAAATCCAGAAAAGATAACATAAAAATAAGTGATAGTTTCTATTTAATTTAATTTAATTTTAATTTTCATTTTTAGATTTTAATTAAGTAACTTGTAATTTTATATTTTTATTAATTTCATTATATGTTAAAGTAATTTAAATAATTTTCTCAGATTTTTATATTGTCATTTGATATTTATTAAATTTAATAATAGTTTTATTAGTAATTAATCAATAATTAAGTTATAAATAGCATAATTAATTTTTATATAGCAACACCTAGTTTTTATATTTTTTATAGCTTTTATAAGTCATAAAATAATTTTATAAATTTTTCCATAATTTTCTAAGTTAGTTTAATATTATTTGTAATTTAAAATAGTTTAATTAATATAAATAGTTTTTAATTAATAAGAAATTCATAAAAAGACAAAAAAACATTTATTTTTATTTTTTATACTTTCTTCAAGTTCATTTTAAGTTTTAGAAATTATTTTTACAAGTTTTTAGTTTAATTTGTAGTATTTATAATTTTTAGTTTGATATAAATTAGTTTTAATTAAATAGTTAAATAGTTTTTAATTAAATAATTAATAATAAATAATAAAATAATCTAAAAAATAGTTTTCTTTTTAATTTAAGTTTATTTTAAGTTTAAGTTTATAGAATTTTCATTTTTAGCCCCTGTAGTTTATTTTTCTTAAAACTCACATTTTTTCTCAGTACGCAGTCGCGTCTAATTTTTAATTGGTGAACGTTTAAACGTTTTAGATACCTAGCTTTCACGTAATCATTCCATTAGCTTATTTAAGTCATTTTATTTTATAAAACCCTAGTTTAAACACACACACACACTTATACCCTTTCCTATTCATATTCACTCAATCACAGATTCGTTTATAATAAAACATCGCATACCTCGTTGGGACATTACGACCCGGGAAAACACTGTATTTCACGGAAGCATTTGCCTCAGTTGTTTGACTATTATACTTGACCATTCACAAGTGGTTGACCAATAATTATCTGACCGTTTGAGGCGAATCAAAATTTGGCGCCGCTGCCGGGGAGGTTGTGCGCTTATTTTAAACGATTTTGCGTATTAGTGAACCTGGATACACACTCATTGTATATTTACCATCTTTTATCTAAACTTTTATAAAACAAAACACAAAAATATTCATCTTTACCCTCCTACCCTTTTTGATTCTTTAGCTCTTTACCCTCTATCCATTTAATTCTAACTTCTATATTCTTATGGCATCTATGAACCCCGAATTCTTATTCACGCTTGAAAAGTACCAAGCCTTGTCCGAGAAACTTAGAATTCGTGTTGATCATGATGATCCATCTATCCCTATTCCCTCTCCAGTGAGGGAAATGGAACGAGAAACCAGCGAATTGCCTAATCTTCACGTTTATCAACAACAAAAACCCGAGACTATAACGGAAGTGGTGAAAATTGCTAGCTCTCAGAGCACACCACTTGTCCCACCTCCAGATTTTGTTCCTTGTGACGGTTGTGGTGAGCCGCTTTTCGGTTTTCCATGTCGTTGGTGTACATGTGAACAATGTGGTAATGATATTCAAAACGGGAGTTGTTTGTTTTGTGGATCGAGTAATTCATTTGCTTATGATCCTAATCAAAACTCATTCAACGACTCTTCAAATTTTTCTAACTACCCATCACATTCATACGAGCAAGAATCATATTATCCAAATATCAATGATGCTTCGTATCAAAATACACCAAGCCAGACTCAGCAGTTTAACTGTTGTGAGTATTGTGGAGGTCCACACTTTAGCTCTGATTGTCAAACAAGGAATCCATTTCCTTGTAACAATTACGACTATTCGTTTCAAGACCCACCTCCACAGTACCAAATGAACCAAGCAATTCCTCAAAACCAGCAAGACCCTTGTCTAGAGGTTCTTGACAAACTTAAAAACATTAAAGAGGAGTTGGCTAATATGTCGTTTCACAATGCACCAAGTTCTTTGATGCGTGGGAATCGCACCTTGCTTTACCTCTCGAGGGATCTCGAGAAGCTTACAACCCCCACCAGGCAGTGTACCTGATCGTTGTAGTATAGTATAGTGACAAGTACCGGGGGATTGATCGTTCAGCTTAGGAATAGTGTCGCTAGGATTAGAAAACCTAATTAATAGTTCTAGAGGTGAGAGATTATTTTTGTATTTTTTATATTTTATGAAAGCAATTAAAATCTCGGTTTTTAGAAGAGTGGGCGGAATTAGTTGCTATTCAACTAACCCAAAGCTAAGATGCAATCAAAATAAAATAATAAAAATGAAATTAAACTAAGGTTGTGAGCAGTAATTGGAGAAATTGTGTTTACTTAGACTTCACTACTCCCTAGATATCTTTTACATGTTAATTACTTGTTACACTTGTATGAATGACGGATTGTATTCCTTAATACCATTCGTGGGGTGACATACATAACTCCCCAACTCTATGAGCTCTTATCTCCTCCTACACCATGACCCAGCACAACTATAGGGATTGTAAACAGTGGCTCATGCATTAAATACAACCAATAAAGACCTAGTACGCCTCGGTTCATGTTTCTTAAGACGTTCAAGCATGTTACCATTTGGAGATCTGCCAGTTTTCTTAAGCCTAACATATAAATCATTCATTCAAAACAAGAATAGACAAGTAATCAACACATAATCAACATCTAGATTTCATTAGATCTAAGCAAACACAAGAGAGATCTAGCCTAGCATAGTAGAATTGAGACAAGAACAAGAGATAAACAACCAACACATAGACATATTGATTGAATTGAAAGTACACTTATCTCAATTACAATGCAAGGTCTCAAGGGTTTGGAACCCTTGAAAAACCTGTGAAAGAGGCACCAAAATCGTCTTTAGGGTTTCACCAAAACTTCTCTCCTTTTAATGAAAAAACTAGAAAACTATATATAGGAAAAACAGTCTGACGGCGTCAAGAGTTAATTCTGACGCCGTCACCTCGCCGCCATAAACTTCCTCGGACGGCCTTGATCCACCTATGACGGCCTATGTGACGCCGTCACCACCTTCGATATTTAATTCTTCATGTCTGACGCCGTCAAGCTTTTGGTCTTGACGCCGTCACCTTGTATTTTCAGCTTGGATTTTTGGTACTTTGCCGTTTTCTTCACTTTATGCTCCAAAAACGTCCAAAATAGCTTCTTTTCCAGAATTCACTCTCCAAACACCTAAAATCACAAAAGGAACGATTTAGGGCAATATTTGATCAAATAAAGTCGGATTCGGGCTTAAATGACCCCCTAAAAACGGATCATTTTTCGCCTCATCATATACCCTTACACTTGAGATTTGCTTGTCCTCAAGCAAATGAGCTTTTATTCTACTCAAAAGACAAGTTAGGGGTCATTTAACACTAATATAAAAGTAATTACAACAAATAATCATTCCACTAAAGACCAATAGACAAGCACGGAGGTCATACACAAGCACCTCACAAATAGTGTTTAGATACTCACATCTCTCGGGTATAATAAAGTAATATAACATTATGGAAATGGAAGATATCTCTCACTACCTGTCATAGCAAAATAGATTACCATAGGCTTGGGAAAGGATCAAACCTCCACCACATGGCGTAAGCACCTAGGATAAACTATCAAAGAGGTCTTTTTAAAGGGTTGTAACGTTAGGTATAGGGATATGAATTACACGGTTTGGTTGGATAAAGGAAGTTTTACTGGTGGCGAGTTAACAATCTTAATTAATTACATGTACAAGATGGCGTTGCTAAGCCAAGACTAGACTCGACTTAAGCTAATAAATGAAAAATAACAAAAACATAAAATAAACATAGAATAAAAACGGGATGGTAGTCCGTATGTTTTTTTTTCTCTTTTTTTTTTTTTTTTCTTTTCTATTTTTTTTTTCTTTTTCTTGATTTTTTCGATTTTTTTTTTTTTTTTTTTTTTTTTTTTTTTTTTTTTTTTTTTTTTTTGCATACACTCTTACCCTACCATCCAAAATAATACATCATAGGGGTATAAACGTTCCCCTTACACTTGAATCTTTACATACTTTACATTAAACTATTCTAATGACTCGAATTAAGAAAATCAAAACACTTGGAGCACTTTTAAGATTAATGCACGTATGGGGGTAATAAGTGATGTTCTTCCCCATTACTCCATAAATTAAGTACTTACCCATGAGTCCCAATAGTCCCAAAACAATATGTACAAGGATGTGACTCGACTTAGCAACCATGTAATCAATTAGAAAGTTAACTTAGGGTTTAACAAATAACAATAATGCACTAAAAATGAGCGCATACACGGAAGGCTAAGGCGATTTGGGTGTACATTTAAGTGGGGTGTAACAAATTCTTCCTTTAAGTAAAATGCTTAAAGTTAGAAACGAAAAGATAGGCTCGGAGGGGTGTACTAGGGGTGTCGTGTACTAAAAATGAGTACAACGCTAAGGGTGTGGGAAAAATTAGTTGACTTAACTAGCCAAGTAATATGACTTAAATGGTCAAGTAATTATAATACGGGTTTAACACAAGGGTGATCCTAATGCCTCTTATCATGTAGTAAATCCTACCACACGAATGTAGTCTCACTAGCGGTCTCGGGATGCATCACTAACGCAAGTTCTAGAATCTAAATGCTACCGGTACACTCATAAGCACTAATAGTAAATGCTTTTCCTATCAAATCTAAAGGCGAACCTCACATTTTTGGGTGGAAAATTTTTCTGAATATACGGTTATGTGCTAGTCATACAATCTCCTATCCATGAGACGCTTGCTATGGCTAAAGTTTCACTCCTAAATGTTGTAAAAAAATTTAAATTTGGCGCTAAAATTACACTAACAAGTATTTCTCGTAGTTTTATTACTCATCTACTATCAAACAAAACAAACTCAAGCGAAAGTGCATATGTAAGGTATCATCTTTTTACCCTCCCCTTACACTTAAGATGAACATTGTCCCCAATGTTCAAGTAAAGAATGTAAAAGTTAAAAAGTAAAGAGAATGAAATTAAATACTCCCCTGATTCGCTCGGTATGGATTTTAGTTGACCAGGTTAAATCTTCTTCCAAGAAAACGAACAATCAAAGCTTCCCTTCCAGAATATAAATCATCTTCTTGTCACAAATAACCTGTAAATCCTGACAAAAGTAGACAAGGCAACCTCGCGTAAAATCGGCGGCATCCTATATAAGTTACTAAATCCTAGAAAACAAAGTAAGATATAATGCTTGTGGAATGAAGTTTGCAGATTTCCTGGAGATTATAAAACTTAATAATTCACAAAAACCATAAGATTCCGTTAGAAAAACAAAATCGGTAAAATTTCCAGATTTTTGACTCTTGACGCCGTCAAGAGCAATTCCCTGACGCCGTCAGAATGAACCTGCAGAAATCCTTATGTTAAGTTTCCGGAAAATTTCTGGAAAAACTTTGTCCTACTTCCTGGAAAATCCTGCAAAACTTCATTATGACTCGATACAAGCATTTGACTCTAACAAATACGAATATACATGTTCATTTAATATTGTGGAGAATCATGATCGGTTTGTTTCTTAAAAACATATTTGGGGTTTCCCCTTACACTTATCTTTTGCAAAAATACCTTTAGGTTGAAGTTAAGACTAGGCTAAACAACATAATAAAGTATTTCACATTTTAATTGAGAAACATGATCATCCAACAATAAAAATAAAACATGCATACGGAAGCAAATAACAATCAAACAAATAAAAATCACACAAAACATGGGTTGCCTCCCAAGAAGCGCTTTTCTTTATTTACGAGTCTTGTAGCTAGACTCAAAGTCGTGGGTTACTACGTGATTCGGGTGAGTTCCTCATTGAAGACATCTTTGGGATCGAACTTAGGTTTCAACTTTCTATTGGTTCCCTTAGTGTGGTATGACCTTTCAAACTTTTCTCCATCCGGATCATACAAGGTCATTCTAATATGCCATGACCCGTCACCTTCTTTAGGTGGCTTGTCCCACCCCCATTTATACTTATCTCCATCTCTTTTCCATTTATTCAACTCTATATTAATAGGCATTACGCTCAATAACTCAATCATCTTTCTAAAGACTAAGGGGTCCTCAAAGGGGTCTAGCTCCTCATCCCTAGCTATGAGTTGTTCTACCGAATGTGTCTTCTCAACGAAATCTTTTTCTAGATAAAATGGGCATTGAGGTCCTATGAAGTTCCTTTCTATCCAAGGTCCATATCTAGATGGTCTCCTATTCATCTCTACCCAATGCGGTGTTGGTTCATCATCACAATCATAACTATGCTTCTTAACATCATACACCGACCAAGTATCGCCTTCTCCTACCGCTATCTTGGATTCCTTGCAATCTATCATGGCACTAGCGGTTGCTAAAAATCCTCTTCCTACCAATAATGGGCATGTAGTGTCACTAACCATGTCTAGGACGTGAAAATCCGCTAATATAGTTAACCTTCCTACGTGAACAACTACATCCTTAATCATTCCAACCGGGTGGGCAATACTTCCATCCGCTAGCCCTATCAATACCTCCGTTTCCTCTAACTTTCCTAGCTTAAGAGCGGTGAATAAGGATAAGGGAATCAAGTTGAGGCTTGACCCTAAATCGGCTAGTGTGTCGAAAGCTTCGGATCTTCCTATCTTACAAGGCAAAACAAATATACCCGGATCATCAAGCTTTTTAGGCAACTTGTTTTGAACGAAGGCGATCCCATTTTTACCTAGCTTATACTTCTCATATTTTTCTAGGAGGTCACTATAGTAAGGAGCACGCGCTAAGACATCAATGACGGGGCGTTCAAGGTGAAGTTCTTTGAATTCATCGTCAAGGTCTTGCGTAAGAGGTGTTTCAACTATGCTTTTGACCGGCTCTATAGTGGGTGTTTTATTTGATTGGTCCTTTTGGGGAATTTGGTTTTGTTTGAAACACGTGCTCGTTGATTTAACCGAGTAGTATTGCGGACACGAAGTAGGTGACGAAACTGAAGATATGGCATTAACGTTTAGTTTCGGATTCTTGATGGTGTCGCTTGGGAGTGCTCCCATTTCTCGGTCATTGAGAACTTTCAACAATGCATCAATTCTATTGGTCATCTCGCTTTGATTTTGTTTGAAATCGGCTTCAAACTTAGCTATGCGAGCTTCTTGAGATGCCATGAACTTTGACATCAATCCTTCAAGATTGTTGGTACTACCATAGTTGTTAGAAGGATTGTTGTTGAAAGTACGGTTGGATGGGGGACCGTTTGATTGGTAACGATTAGGTGGGTTGGATGAATTGGGTTGATTTTGTCTCCACCTAAGGTTTGGGTGATTTTTCCATGAGGGGTTGTATGAATCACCGTATGTGTTTGGCTCGGGCTTGAAAGTGTACAACTTATCTCCCGCTTCGTCGGTACGCGTGGATGCGTAGTCCGCAAAAGCTGTTCCGGGGAGTTCCACACAATCACGAGTGTCATGGGGACCACTACATAATTCGCATGAAGAAGTGATTTTGTTCACTTGGCTTGAATGCTTCGGAGCTTCATAAGATTTCATGAGAAACTTGACTTGGTCCTCAAGTTCCATGATCCTACGGTCGGGAGTGCTTGAATTGTTCGAAGGCAAAGATATTGCCTTGACCGTTTTGTTCAAATCACGGGGATCATTCCAACTTTCGTTGTCATAGAGAGCAAGATCTTCTATGAGTTTCCATGATTGTTCCGCACTAAGATCACGTAGCTTACCACCGGCCGATTGGTCAATGGTTCGCCTCGTGGAGATGTCGATATGGTCATAGAAGATTTGGACTTGGAGCCAAAGATCTATGCCATGATGAGGGACTTTTTGGAGTAAGTCCTTGAAACGAGTCCATGCTTCATAAAGAGATTCATTTTGACGTTGTTGAAACATCAAGATGTCATTCCTAAGTTTAGTAGTTCTCCCCGGTGGGAAAAATTGAGCAAGGAAACGGGTGGTGAGATCATCCCATGTGGTGATGGATCCCGCGGGTAAACGCTCAAGCCATTGACTAGCTTGATCTCGTAGAGAGAATGGGAATAGGCGTAATCGGGTTGTCTCTCTAGTCTCAACACCTAGGTCTATGGAATCTACGATTTTGAGGAAGTCCTTAAGGTGTTGGTTTGGATCTTCGGAACGAAGTCCATGGAATGCACATCCGCTTTGCACCAACCGGATGGTGTCGGATCGCAAGGGGGTCACATTGGCTCCGGTGAGCTCAATGGTGTTTCGGTAGCCTTGGTGGCTAGGTCGGGAATACTCTCCTAAGGTTCGGGGCCTAAGGGTTTCTAATGGTGGGTTTTGTTGTGGTGGGATGATGGGTTCAAAGATGTTACCACCTTCCATGATGTCGGATGGTAAAGAGTTACGAACAAAGGAACGAAGAAACAAGATAGACTAAAGAAGACCTAAAAATAAAAATAAAAATCTTACTAGAAAGGAATCTAGCAAGTAGACTAATAAAAAGAAATCCTAACCTAGACAATAACTATTCCACGGCAACGGCGCCAAAAACTTGATGCGTGGGAATCGCACCTTGCTTTACCTCTCGAGGGATCTCGAGAAGCTTACAACCCCCACCAGGCAGTGTACCTGATCGTTGTAGTATAGTATAGTGACAAGTACCGGAGGATTGATCGTTCAGCTTAGGAATAGTGTCGCTAGGATTAGAAAACCTAATTAATAGTTCTAGAGGTGAGAGATGATTATTTTTGTATTTTTTATATTTTATGAAAGCAATTAAAATCTCGATTTTTAGAAGAGTGGGCGGAATTAGTTGCTATTCAACTAACCCAAAGCTAAGATGCAATCAAAATAAAATAATAAAAATGAAATTAAACTAAATTAAACTAAGGTTGTGAGCAGTAATTGGAGAAATTGTGTTTACTTAGACTTCACTACTCCCTAGATATCTTTTACATTTAATTACTTGTTACACTTGTATGAATGACGGATTGTATTCCTTAATACCATTCGTGGGGTGGCATACATAACTCCCCAACTCTATGAGCTCTTATCTCCTCCTACACCATGACCCAGCACAACTATAGGGATTGTAAACAGTGGCTCATGCATTAAATACAACCAATAAAGACCTAGTACGCCTCGGTTCATGTTTCTTAAGACGTTCAAGCATGTTACGATTTGGAGATCTGCCAGTTTTCTTAAGCCTAACATATAAATCATTCATTCAAAACAAGAATAGACAAGTAATCAACACATAATCAACATCTAGATTTCATTAGATCTAAGCAAACACAAGAGAGATCTAGCCTAGCATAGTAGAATTGAGACAAGAACAAGAGATAAACAACCAACACATAGACATATTGATTGAATTGAAAGTACACTTATCTCAATTACAATGCAAGGTCTCAAGGGTTTGGAACCCTTGAAAAACCTGTGAAAGAGGCACCAAAATCGTCTTTAGGGTTTCACCAAAACTTCTCTCCTTTTAATGAAAAAACTAGAAAACTATATATAGGAAAAACAGTCTGACGGCGTCAAGAGTTAATTCTGACGCCGTCACCTCGCCGCCATAAACTTCCTCGGACGGCCTTGATCCACCTATGACGGCCTATGTGACGCCGTCACCACCTTCGATATTTAATTCTTCATGTCTGACGCCGTCAAGCTTTTGGTCTTGACGCCGTCACCTTGTATTTTCAGCTTGGATTTTTGGTACTTTGCCGTTTTCTTCACTTTATGCTCCAAAAACGTCCAAAATAGCTTCTTTTCCAGAATTCACTCTCCAAACACCTAAAATCACAAAAGGAACGATTTAGGGCAATATTTGATCAAATAAAGTCGGATTCGGGCTTAAATGACCCCCTAAAAACGGATCATTTTTCGCCTCATCATATACCCTTACACTTGAGATTTGCTTGTCCTCAAGCAAATGAGCTTTTATTCTACTCAAAAGACAAGTTAGGGTCATTTAACACTAATATAAAAGTAATTACAACAAATAATCGTTCCACTAAAGACCAATAGACAAGCACGGAGGTCATACACAAGCACCTCACAAATAGTGTTTAGATACTCACATCTCTCGGGTGTAATAAAGTAATATAACATTATGGAAATGGAAGATATCTCTCACTACCTGTCATAGCAAAATAGATTACCATAGGCTTGGGAAAGGATCAAACCTCCACCACATGGCGTAAGCACCTAGGATAAACTATCAAAGAGGTCTTTTTAAAGGGTTGTAACGTTAGGTATAGGGATATGAATTACACGGTTTGGTTGGATAAAGGAAGTTTTACTGGTGGCGAGTTAACAATCTTAATTAATTACATGTACAAGATGGCGTTGCTAAGCCAAGACTAGACTCGACTTAAGCTAATAAATGAAAAATAACAAAAACATAAAATAAACATAGAATAAAAACGGGATGGTAGTCCGTATGTTTTTTTTTCTCTTTTTTTTTTTTTTTTCTTTTCTATTTTTTTTTCTTTTTCTAGATTTTTTCGATTTTTTTTTTTTTTTTTTTTTTTTTTTTTTTTTTTTTGCATACACTCTTACCCTACCATCCAAAATAATACATCATAGGGGTATAAACGTTCCCCTTACACTTGAATCTTTACATACTTTACATTAAACTATTCTAATGACTCGAATTAAGAAAATCAAAACACTTGGAGCACTTTTAAGATTAATGCACGTATGGGGGTAATAAGTGATGTTCTTCCCCATTACTCCAGAAATTAAGTACTTACCCATGAGTCCCAATAGTCCCAAAACAATATGTACAAGGATATGACTCGACTTAGCAACCATGTAATCAATTAGAAAGTTAACTTAGGGTTTAACAAATAACAATAATGCACTAAAAATGAGCGCATACACGGAAGGCTAAGGCGATTTGGGTGTACATTTAAGTGGGGTGTAACAAATTCTTCCTTTAAGTAAAATGCTTAAAGTTAGAAACGAAAAGATAGGCTCGGAGGGGTGTACTAGGGGTATCGTGTACTAAAAATGAGTACAACGCTAAGGGTGTGGGAAAAATTAGTTGACTTAACTAGCCAAGTAATATGACTTAAATGGTCAAGTAATTATAATATGGGTTTAACACAAGGGTGATCCTAATGCCTCTTATCATGTAGTAAATCCTACCACACGAATGTAGTCTCACTAGCGGTCTCGGGATGCATCACTAACGCAAGTTCTAGAATCTAAATGCTACCGGTACACTCATAAGCACTAATAGTAAATGCTTTTCCTATCAAATCTAAAGGCGAACCTCACATTTTTGGGTGGAAAATTTTTCTGAATATACGGTTATGTGCTAGTCATACAATCTCCTATCCATGAGACGCTTGCTATGGCTAAAGTTTCACTCCTAAATGTTGTAAAAAATTTTAAATTTGGCGCTAAAATTACACTAACAAGTATTTCTCGTAGTTTTATTACTCATCTACTATCAAACAAAACAAACTCAAGCGAAAGTGCATATGTAAGGTATCATCTTTTTACCCTCCCCTTACACTTAAGATGAACATTGTCCCCAATGTTCAAGTAAAGAATGTAAAAGTTAAAAAGTAAAGAGAATGAAATCAAATACTCCCCTGATTCGCTCGGTATGGATTTTAGTTGACCAGGTTAAATCTTCTTCCAAGAAAACGAACAATCAAAGCTTCCCTTCCAGAATATAAATCATCTTCTTGTCACAAATAACCTGTAAATCCTGACAAAAGTAGACAAGGCAACCTCGCGTAAAATCGGCGGCATCCTATATAAGTTACTAAATCCTAGAAAACAAAGTAAGATATAATGCTTGTGGAATGAAGTTTGCAGATTTCCTGGAGATTATAAAACTTAATAATTCACAAAAACCATAAGACTCCGTTAGAAAAACAAAATCGGTAAAATTTCCAGATTTTTGACTCCTGACGCCGTCAAGAGCAATTCCCTGACGCCGTCAGAATGAACCTGCAGAAATCCTTATGTTAAGTTTCCGGAAAATTTCTGGAAAAACTTTGTCCTACTTCCTGGAAAATCCTGCAAAACTTCATTATGACTCGATACAAGCATTTGACTCTAACAAATACGAATATACATGTTCATTTAATATTGTGGAGAATCATGATCGGTTTGTTTCTTAAAAACATATTTGGGGTTTCCCCTTACACTTATCTTTTGCAAAAATACCTTTAGGTTGAAGTTAAGACTAGGCTAAACAACATAATAAAGTATTTCACATTTTAATTGAGAAACATGATCATCCAACAATAAAAATAAAACATGCATACGGAAGCAAATAACAATCAAACAAATAAAAATCACACAAAACATGGGTTGCCTCCCAAGAAGCGCTTTTCTTTATTTACGAGTCTTGTAGCTAGACTCAAAGTCGTGGGTTACTACGTGATTCGGGTGAGTTCCTCATTGAGGACATCTTTGGGATCGAACTTAGGTTTCAACTTTCTATTGGTTCCCTTAGTGTGGTATGACCTTTCAAACTTTTCTCCATCCGGATCATACAAGGTCATTCTAATATGCCATGACCCGTCACCTTCTCTAGGTGGCTTGTCCCACCCCCATTTATACTTATCTCGATCTCTTTTCCATTTATTCAACTCTATATTAATAGGCATTACACTCAAGAACTCAATCATCTTTCTAAAGACTAAGGGGTCCTCAAAGGGGTCTAGCTCCTCATCCCTAGCTATGAGTTGTTCTACCGAATGTGTCTTCTCAACGAAATCTTTTTCTAGATAAAATGGGCATTGAGGTCCTATGAAGTTCCTTTCTATCCAAGGTCCATATCTAGATGGTCTCCTATTCATCTCTACCTAATGCGGTGTTGGTTCATCATCACAATCACAACTATGCTTCTTAACATCATACACCGACCAAGTATCGCCTTCTCCTACCGCTATCTTGGATTCCTTGCAATCTATCATGGCACTAGCGGTTGCTAAAAATCCTCTTCCTACCAATAATGGGCATGTAGTGTCACTAACCATGTCTAGGACGTGAAAATCCGCTAATATAGTTAACCTTCCTACGTGAACAACTACATCCTTAATCATTCCAACCGGGTGGGCAATACTTCCATCCGCTAGCCCTATCAATACCTCCGTTTCCTCTAACTTTCCTAGCTTAAGAGCGGTGAATAAGGATAAGGGAATCAAGTTGAGGCTTGACCCTAAATCGGCTAGTGTGTCGAAAGCTTCGGATCTTCCTATCTTACAAGGCAAAACAAATATACCCGGATCATCAAGATTTTTAGGCAACTTGTTTTGAACGAAGGCGATCCCATTTTTACCTAGCTTATACTTCTCATATTTTTCTAGGAGGGCACTATAGTAAGGAGCACGCGCTAAGACATCAATGACGGGGCGTTCAAGGTGAAGTTCTTTGAATTCATCGTCAAGGTCTTGCGTAAGAGGTGTTTCAACTATGCTTTTGACCGGCTCTATAGTGGGTGTTTTATTTGATTGGTCCTTTTGGGGAATTTGGTTTTGTTTGAAACACGTGCTCGTTGATTTAACCGAGTAGTATTGCGGACACGAAGTAGGTGACGAAACTGAAGATATGGCATTAACGTTTAGTTTCGGATTCTTGATGGTGTCGCTTGGGAGTGCTCCCATTTCTCGGTCATTGAGAACTTTCAACAATGCATCAATTCTATTGGTCATCTCGCTTTGATTTTGTTTGAAATCGGCTTCAAACTTAGCTATGCGAGCTTCTTGAGATGCCATGAACTTTGACATCAATCCTTCAAGATTGTTGGTACTACCATAGTTGTTAGAAGGATTGTTGTTGAAAGTACGGTTGGATGGGGGACCGTTTGATTGGTAACGATTAGGTGGGTTGGATGAATTGGGTTGATTTTGTCTCCACCTAAGGTTTGGGTGATTTTTCCATGAGGGGTTGTATGAATCACCGTATGTGTTTGGCTCGGGCTTGAAAGTGTACAACTTATCTCCCGCTTTGTCGGTACGCCTGGATGCGTAGTCCGCAAAAGCTGTTCCGGGGAGTTCCACACAATCACGAGTGTCATGGGGACCACTACATAATTCGCATGAAGAAGTGATTTTGTTCACTTGGCTTGAATGCTTCGGAGCTTCATAAGATTTCATGAGAAACTTGACTTGGTCCTCAAGTTCCATGATCCTACGGTCGGGAGTGCTTGAATTGTTCGAAGGCAAAGATATTGCCTTGACCGTTTTGTTCAAATCACGGGGATCATTCCAACTTTCGTTGTCATAGAGAGCAAGATCTTCTATGAGTTTCCATGATTGTTCCGCACTAAGATCACGTAGCTTACCACCGGCCGATTGGTCAATGGTTCGCCTCGTGGAGATGTCGATATGGTCATAGAAGATTTGTACTTGGAGCCAAAGATCTATGCCATGATGAGGGACTTTTTGGAGTAAGTCCTTGAAACGAGTCCATGCTTCATAAAGAGATTCATTTTGACGTTGTTGAAACATCAAGATGTCATTCCTAAGTTTAGTAGTTCTCCCCGGTGGGAAAAATTGAGCAAGGAAACGGGTGGTGAGATCATCCCATGTGGTGATGGATCCCGCGGGTAAACCATCAAGCCATTGACTAGCTTGATCTCGTAGAGAGAATGGGAATAGGCGTAATCGGGTTGTCTCTCTAGTCTCAACACCTAGGTCTATGGAATCTACGATTTTGAGGAAGTCCTTAAGGTGTTGGTTTGGATCTTCGGAACGAAGTCCATGGAATGCACATCCGCTTTGCACCAACCGGATGGTGTCGGATCGCAAGGGGGTCACATTGGCTCCGGTGAGCTCAATGGTGTTTCGGTAGCCTTGGTGGCTAGGTCGGGAATACTCTCCTAAGGTTCGGGGCCTAAGGGGTTCTAATGGTGGGTTTTGTTGTGGTGGGATGATGGGTTCAAAGATGTTACCACCTTCCATGATGTCGGATGGTAAAGAGTTACGAACAAAGGCACGAAGAAACAAGATAGACTAAAGAAGACCTAAAAATAAAAATAAAAATCTTACTAGAAAGGAATCTAGCAAGTAGACCTAATAAAAAGAAATCCTAACCTAGACAATAACTATTCCCCGGCAACGGCGCCAAAAACTTGATGCGTGGGAATCGCACCTTGCTTTACCTCTCGAGGGATCTCGAGAAGCTTACAACCCCCACCAGGCAGTGTACCTGATCGTTGTAGTATAGTATAGTGACAAGTACCGGGGGATTGATCGTTCAGCTTAGGAATAGTGTCGCTAGGATTAGAAAACCTAATTAATAGTTCTAGAGGTGAGAGATGATTATTTTTGTATTTTTTATATTTTATGAAAGCAATTAAAATCTCGGTTTTTAGAAGAGTGGGCGGAATTAGTTGCTATTCAACTAACCCAAAGCTAAGATGCAATCAAAATAAAATAATAAAAATGAAATTAAACTAAATTAAACTAAGGTTGTGAGCAGTAATTGGAGAAATTGTGTTTACTTAGACTTCACTACTCCCTAAATATCTTTTACATGTTAATTACTTGTTACACTTGTGTGAATGACGGATTGTATTCCTTAATACCATTCGTGGGGTGGCATACATAACTCCCCAACTCTATGAGCTCTTATCTCCTCCTACACCATGACCCAGCACAACTATAGGGATTGTAAACAGTGGCTCATGCATTAAATACAACCAATAAAGACCTAGTACGCCTCGGTTCATGTTTCTTAAGACGTTCAAGCATGTTACCATTTGGAGATCTGCCAGTTTTCTTAAGCCTAACATATAAATCATTCATTCAAAACAAGAATAGACAAGTAATCAACACATAATCAACATCTAGGTTTCATTAGATCTAAGCAAACACAAGAGAGATCTAGCCTAGCATAGTAGAATTGAGACAAGAATAAGAGATAAACAACCAACACATAGACATATTGATTGAATTGAAAGTACACTTATCTCAATTACAATGCAAGGTCTCAAGGGTTTGGAACCCTTGAAAAACCTGTGAAAGAGGCACCAAAATCGTCTTTAGGGTTTCACCAAAACTTCTCTCCTTTTAATGAAAAAACTAGAAAACTATATATAGGAAAAACAGTCTGACGGCGTCAAGAGTTAATTCTGACGCCGTCACCTCGCCGCCATAAACTTCCTCGGACGGCCTTGATCCACCTATGACGGCCTATGTGACGCCGTCACCACCCACGGTAAATTATTCTTGGCCACTTTGACGCCGTCACCAGCACGTCTGACGCCGTCACCACCTTCGATATTTAATTCTTCATGTCTGACGCCGTCAAGCTTTTGGTCTTGACGCCGTCACCTTGTATTTTCAGCTTGGATTTTTGGTACTTTGCCGTTTTCTTCACTTTATGCTCCAAAAACGTCCAAAATAGCTTCTTTTCCAGAATTCACTCTCCAAACACCTAAAATCACAAAAGGAACGATTTAGGGCAATATTTGATCAAATAAAGTCGGATTCGGGCTTAAATGACCCCCTAAAAACGGATCATTTTTTGCCTCATCATTCTTCTTGTGTACATTGTGGGGTCCTCATAATGATGATCAATGTCAACCTTCTGGTTTTGACACATTCACACCCCCACAGTTTCCACTCATTCCATATTCTCGTGATAAATCTATCGCGGAATTACTTGTTGAAAAACATGCTGCTAGAAACGAAAGAAGCATGGAAGAATTACTAGTCTTACAACAAGCAGCTATAACACGTACCAAATTTCAAAATGCTGCTCTTCTCTATGAGGATGATGAAAGTGATGATACCTCATCATGTTCATCAGTTGAGACTCCTTCCATGCATATACAGGGAGAAAAGAATATAACTGAATCACCAGCAGTAGAAATAATGGAACTTGTAGACTCCATTACTGCTAGTCCTTCTCAGCTCCCTAAGTATGATGTTATCACACACGAGGTTCCCACTCACTCTCTGAGCATGGGGGACGAGCATCTTGACACTGTTCCTGCAAAGGAATCGGATGAATTCATAAAGTCTAGTGTTGAGAACCTTGTCTCAAACCCAAGAGAGTCACAGGGAATTCTTGAACATATGTGTGATATCCCTCCCCCTCTTGTCTTCCCAAATGATCATATTGAGATGTTCTCTGATTCTGATGAGGACAATTCTTTATCTTGTGGAAACATTAGTTATATGGGGGAATTACCTTCTGAGCTTGTCAACTCAGAAGAAGAGAATGAGGAAGAAATTATCCAAGACGAATCTCTTCATCTTACTTTATTAAATGCTAATCTTCTCATTTCTAGAATCGAGGCTTTTAATGAAAAGCCTATTTCATCTCCTATCCCCATCAAGGATAGTGAGATTTTGATCAATGATTATATTCTGGAATTGCAAACGTTCCATTTTGATCAAACGGAAGAGAAGATAAGTGGTATCACCACTTTTCATTCTTATAATTGTCTTTCCGTTTATGAATCATTTACTATTGAGGAGTTCCCAAGTGAATTCACTCAAATCAATCCCGAATACGAATCATTCACCTTTGAGGAGTTCTCTTGTGAACTCACTCAGATCATATCTCCACCGGAGTATGATAATTTCTATTTTGATCTAGACATACCCATAATATGTCTTGATCAAACGAGCTTAAAAGAGGAGATTCATGAAACAATGAATTCTCCTATGAAGATGAGGAGTTAATCATGATTTTCATCATGACTTTCTTTCTTTTCTTCATATATTCTGTTCCCTATCCTATTCTTCACTCCTTCGGGAATGAAGACATTACCTTTGACCCCGGCATTCTCATTTATAAATTATGAGCCGGTTACTTATCTCATCGGTGTGGAACTTTCACATGCTTCAAATGTTTATCCAAACATCTTGAATGAATGTCCGATGTAGATTGTCTCTTCCACATACTTCCCCATGGACAAATAAATTCGGGGTCGAGTCAAGTTAGCGACTCGGTAATCAAAAACAGTAGCATGCACATAGATTTTCACCCATGTTTCACCCTAAGTGTGGGGGAGATGCCCCACATGTTGTATATATATATATATATATATATATATATATATATATATATATATATATATATATATATATATATATATATCCTCAAAAAAAAAAAAAAAAAAGTGTAAATATAGTGATAGCTTCTATTTAAGAAGTTTTATCTAAAAACATAATTGTATGTACATACATCTTAAATAAAGGCTATGGAATATTTTTCTTCTTACGTTCTAAGTGTTGGTTTAACACCCGGTACTTTGAATATTGAGGACAACATTCAGTTCTAAGTGTGGGGGGAGATTCGTTATTCTAACGAATTTAAACACATGTTCCATCAAGAACCCCCATTTTAGCCAAAATTTTAAAATTTTTTCTCACTTAGAACGCAATAAATGGTATCAATCCTCCATGTCTAACCCACAACAGGATTGGCTAATCCAGGAGCAAACGGTTCTTGGTAAAGATAACTCAAACCCGTTGATGGCTTGCAATTTGCCCAAAATTGTATGGTTCCTCAACTCCCCATTATCCTCAAAAGCTAATGAGTTGGCTAGCCCGCAAGATTATGGCTTGTGGTAAAGGCCGTGGAAAAACCATAATTGGTAATCAGCTCACCAAGATGTTGACTATTCCATCAAGAGTTGGCTAGTCCAGAAGCAAACGGCTTCTGGTAAAGACAAACCAAATCCGTTGACAGCTGGTGATTTGCTCAAAATCACACGGTTATCAGGTGTGCCACAGTTCTTAAACCTGGCTACTCCAGAAGTGATGGCTTTTGGTAAAGAGTTTTTTCAAATCCATTAAGTTTTTCTCAAAAGATTGCTAGGGACTAGCAATAGTTTAGTGTGGGGGATTGATGAGTGTCTAAATACTCATCATTTTATATTAATCTGAGCTGCCAAAACATACAAAAACACTCAAATATGCATCAAAATACTTGAAATATCTTAAAGGTGTGTTTTATATGTTTCAAATGCAAAATATGCAAAAACAGATGAAAAACGTACAAAGTTTGCATAGTTGGCAGTTTCAGTCCCTCAAGTTTCATAAATTGGCAAAACTAGTCCCTGGTTATTCTAAAAACATGAAAATGTCACCAAAGGTCCTTTTTAATCATAAAGTTACATATTTAGTCCTTTGGTGCAAAGTTTCATAAAATTACAAGTTTAGTCCCTATACTTTGGAAATTGACAGAAATGGTCCCTGGGATGTAAAATCTTTGAGAAAAGCAATTTTGGTCCTTGTACTAATAAATCTTTTGCAGGAATGGTCCTTGGGTGATAAGTTTGGTGAATTTACATGATTGGTCCCTGAAGTTTCACAGTTTGGCAAAACAGGTCCCTCAAAGTTTCAAACTTGACAGTTTTAGTCCTTGGGTGTTCAAAATGGGAAAATTATCATTAAGGGTCCTAGGGAATTCATAATTGTCACTATTAGTCCCTGGATGAAAAGTTTGGAGAAATTACATGTTAAGTCCCTAGAGTTTCAGTTTTGTCAATTATAGTCCCCGGGTATTTTAAAAATGAAAAAAAATCAAATATACCCCTATACTATTCACATGTGACAAATTAGGTCCTTATGAGAAATTTGGAATAATGCCAAATCAGGCCCCTCTACTTATGGATATTTGCAAAATTAGTCCTTGTAATTTCTATATAACCAAACGGATCCTAAATATTAATACCCAAAACCACAAATCCAATCCAAACAATAACCAAGCCCACCCACTACTTCCCAAGGCCCAACCTATCCCAGCCCAGTCCACTTTTTAAAATAAAAATGGGTCAACCGTTGGTCAAACCCACAAAACCACTCACCCTTTCTCTTTTCCCTCTCTCTCACTCACAGTCGGCTAATACCACCACCAAAACCACCATACCACCTTCCACCTCACACTCCCACCTCTCCACACAATACCTCCACCTCACCACAACCCTCCAAGCCACATTAAACCCCTAAAATCCTCTCCAAGTAATCCACAGTACCCCCTAGGACTTTTGGCGCCAAGTTGCAGTTTCAAACGGCCAAGATTACTCAGACCAATTCAACGGCTGTGGAATGGTGGGAAATGTCAAGGTGGGTCCCACAAACCCTGGAAATGTCTACAAAAGGGAAAAGAAGCAGAAGACCAGAAGAATTAGAGTAGTTTTAGTAAAATGCAATCGTAGGTAGTATAAACTTGTATTTTTAGTTATAATTTCAATTAAATCAGCTTGTACTAAGTTAAATTGGTGTATTGCAATCTTTATTTTCAAGTAATCTCAAGTTTCAATTGGTTATCTCAGTTTATCCATTTTCAATATTGATCAAAATCTCAAAAAGTTGTATGTTGTTAGTTGTTGTTATTATATGATCTCATAAGCCAATATAAGCTCTGACAAAGCTTACAAAAGCTTTTAGACATCCTCAGAATCCAGTTAGGGTATAAACTCAAAAATTCAAGAAAAATTAAGAAAATCCAAAATAAATAAAAAATAAGTGTAGAAGAAGGTGGGAGCAAGAAGCAGGGTTGCTTTTGGATTACCCATGGTTTTAGAACCTATTGGGAGGTGTTAGTTTGGTTTTTGTTCAATGGTTCTTGGTCTTTAATCTCACAGGCTCATTTGTAAGTTTTTTATTTTATGGAATTTTATCATAGCCTTTCTTAAATCTGTTTATTTATGTGTTTGTATGTTTAAAATAACTTGTTAAATCTGTATTAGTTCATTAGTATCAATCTTATGATCTAACTCAGCTTTATGCTTTAAAAATCACAAGTTACCTTCTGTAAGGGGGTGTTTGGCTCAGCTTGCTACTGAGTAAATTGGGTAGTATTAGTTGTCTAGGATAGTTTACTATTATTACTTTAGGTTATACTAGGTTGTAGCAATCTTAAAACAGTAGGTCATTACAACCAAAAGTCAAAATCCAATTCTAATTCCATTGACAGTCAACTGTCAAGGATTTTGGGATCCACAAGCCTTAAGTTCTAATCATAAGTAAGTAATTTAGCTTATTTTAGTTTAGTTATAACTTAATTAGTCACAATCAATCATAAAATCAAGATAGAAACTCATAAAAGTCAAACTAGCAAGTTTCACTAAAAAGTCAATTTGTACAACTCAGATTTTCTCAAATATTGGGAGAATTGTTTAGAATTTAGGATTGGGATCTAGGACTTGAAACTTGTTATATTAATAGCCTACTAGCTCATCTTTGATTTCCTATAGTTGTTATATTTTTGTGATTTTATCTGTGGGTCCCACAGACCCTCAAACTCACTTGCAGGGCAGGGTGTGCCCTGCTCATTCAGACCCAGTCCATCACCACCACTTTGGTGGTGATTTGTGGCCACCTCAGTGGGCCCCACCTTTCCTAATTAGCTTTTCCCAACCCCCTCCTACCAAACTCTTAAAGTTGACCTTTTGTTTGACCTGAAACCCTGTGGACCCCACCTAGAATAAGCCATAAACCTTGTCCCCATTCTGTGTTGAAATCAGTTTTTGGAATAGCTTATTTGTGCTTATCAGCTTATCTACTGAGCTTATTTGACCAAATTGAGCTTTGACAAGTCCAATCAACTTATTAGAACCAGATTCATCCATAGTGGGTCCCACATAAGCTCATTTGATCTTATTTACCACTTTAGTCAACAAAAGTCAACTGTGGAAGTAATAAGCTTCCACAGTGCTTAATAATAAGCTCTAAATTAGTTGTTTTTACAAAAGTTGCTTATTTTTATATATAATATAGTTTTGTAAAAGAAAAATCCAGAAAAGATAACATAAAAATAAGTGATAGTTTCTATTTAATTTAATTTAATTTTAATTTTCATTTTTAGATTTTAATTAAGTAACTTGTAATTTTATATTTTTATTAATTTCATTATATGTTAAAGTAATTTAAATAATTTTCTCAGATTTTTATATTGTCATTTGATATTTATTAAATTTAATAATAGTTTTATTAGTAATTAATCAATAATTAAGTTATAAATAGCATAATTAATTTTTATATAGCAACACCTAGTTTTTATATTTTTTTATAGCTTTTATAAGTCATAAAATAATTTTTTAAATTTTTCCATAATTTTCTAAGTTAGTTTAATATTATTTGTAATTTAAAATAGTTTAATTAATATAAATAGTTTTTAATTAATAAGAAATTCATAAAAAGACAAAAAACATTTATTTTTATTTTTTATACTTTCTTCAAGTTCATTTTAAGTTTTAGAAATTATTTTTACAAGTTTTTAGTTTAATTTGTAGTATTTATAATTTTTAGTTTGATATAAATTAGTTTTAATTAAATAGTTAAATAGTTTTTAATTAAATAATTAATAATAAATAATAAAATAATCTAACAAATAGTTTTCTTTTTAATTTAAGTTTATTTTAAGTTTAAGTTTATAGAATTTTCATTTTTAGCCCCTGTAGTTTATTTTTCTTAAAACTCATCTTTTTTCTCAGTACGCAGTCGCGTCTGATTTTTAATTGGTGAACGTTTAAACGTTTTAGATACCTAGCTTTCACGTAATCATTCCATTAGCTTATTTAAGTCATTTTATTTTATAAAACCCTAGTTTAAACACACACACACACACTTATACCCTTTCCTATTCATATTCACTCAATCACAGATTCGTTTATAATAAAACATCGCATACCTCGTTGGGACATTACGACCCGGGAAAACACTGTATTTCACGGAAGCATTTGCCTCAGTTGTTTGACTATTATACTTGACCATTCACAAGTGGTTGACCAATAATTATCTGACCGTTTGAGGCGAATCAAGGAGAAAACAATAATATATACCCATGCACATGCATAAGATATAATCATTCATGTATTCTGTGATCATGTTCGACAAAGTGAAGGAGAAAAGCAAGTAATAAATTGTTTAGTTAATATATACTAACGTGTATAATATATATCAAAATAAACCCTTAACCTTGCTTTTATAGGATACAAAACTTAGGGAACAAGTTAGGGCTTGGGTTGGGTTATCAACCTTTGGCCGATCGGATCTATGAGCCCACAAGGATTCTAGATCTTTCTTGTTCTCTATTTTTATCCATGGTCCTTATCTTTGTACGTTAGTCAATTTTCGTTAATTACTAACGCTCTTTATTTGTTTTGTGTAATTAATAATTAAATATAATTTTTTATATTAAATTATTAAACTTTAATTCTCATACGTAAAGTGTGCAATCCCGTGGTCTCGAGTTCGATACTAGACATATACTTATTAATATTTATCCACATACTCTAATAGCTCCCACTTGGATATCTATTAATAGTATAATGACATTGGTTAACGTCTAGCAACACGCCAATGCCCCTAGATCAACTCGAGGAAGGTCTCCTGGAAAAAACTTTAATGATTCATCATTATTATTATCCTTTTGTTTCTAATATCACGTTAATAAAGATATGGATCTTAGTCATTCTTTAATTAGCAATTCTGTTTCTCATTATTTATGATTGAGCAAGATTACGAAAATATCTGAACGTATTCCAGATAGACTTTGGGCGTGCGCACACAAACATCTTGTCAACCCTACAAGGGGCCCAACAGTATTAAACTTCAAAACAAATTTGAAGGAACAAATTCTTTCTTGACTACAAGAATAACCCATGGACTTTGCAACACTTCTGAAAACAACCCTTATCTGGTATCTCAATTCTGAGGATAACAAATTCATGATTTACTCATTGACAAGATCCATAAAGTGAAATCATGTAGTTGGGATAAGTCCTATATTCAATTCATTGAATATCATGTGAAATTGGCAGTGTTGCAAAAATCGGCCGAATCGGCCGATTAATCGGCGATTAATCATTAATCGGCCCTGGAACTTGGAGAGAATTCCAAGGTAATCGGCCGATTAATTGGCCGAGTCAAGAAAATCGGCCGATTAATCGGTAAAAAATCGCTAATCGGCCCCGGACCGCCTCAGTACCGATTCACGATTTTTGCAACATTGGAAATTGGTATGTCAACGCATCAATATGCTTTCAAGTATATTCTAACCAATACTCAGATTTGTCTTAGTTTAATGATATTCCCATATCATTAATCACCAATGAACAATTTAGAATATCATAAGTTATTCACGGATTTAAACATGCAAATATAGGACACAATTTATTATTAATGAAAACAAACGTACTAAGTACTTTAATTCATTATAAATAATAATTGCTTAATGTCATTTATCCAAATACTAAATAGATCAATGCATGATAATTCTAGTTAATGAATTATGCCCCAAGTCTTGTCAATCATACTTGTTGATAAGGCATAAATCAACTAACGTTGATCTATAGAAAGTTTGAGAATACTTATTTCAAGAATTCAATTATTGAAGTTCTTGTATGTGCACATCCAATTATTTTGATATAGTCACATAATATTTCATAAATGATGTGACATCCTCAATCACCAACTTATTACAATCAAATTTTCAAACATTTTAAAGTTTAAAGTATTCTAATTCTTTAATGTATAATGCAACTATGCTCTTAGTTGAGCACAACTAGTTTACATGGCCATTAACAAGGATAAAATCCTACCATGACTAGTATTGAGTGTCATCTCAATTAAACTAGCATCATTGTATAAAAACAACAATATGCTCTTTTAAATTCCGTAAACTTAATATCCATTGTGTAATGTTTGATGCCTTCCAATCTTTCAAGATTTATTGTCGGATAAAACAATTACGCAACAATTTGCCATATTGTTTATACTTAGAATTTAGGAGCAATTCCAGGCTGAGGATTATTTATTCTAAGTCAAGACATATTCCATTAAAATATTCATTACACAACTTATATAATAACTTTTAATTGGATTTATTTACTGCACATGTTTATTAAATAATAAACTTTAGTTCCAAGGTTGTATGTTTTATTTTCTAAATCTTTAAAGTAAAGTTTCATTCCAAACTAAGTCTTAACATTTTACTTATATGGAATGTAACTTCTTATATGTTATACAACATATATGATTTAGTAAATCAAACATAATACTCCCACTAGCTTTCAGGAATAATTAGAAATTATCTTATTTCAATTATAAATCAAAACATAGAGTTAATAGTTGTACATAAGAGTAATCTCATAGATGCATGCTTTTATCCATTCATGGATTATTGCACTTTGTACACTTTCAAAAATTTATATGAATTCATAAACTCCTTTTAATTACTTATCGTCCTCGCTCAAGAAGAAAGAGTTTTGATATTCATTGTCAAGTTTCATATACATTAAAATATGACAATTACCATCTTTGTATATTTAATGTTCTTATGAAAGAGTATTCAATCATAGTTAATTGCTTAAGTATGATTAATAATCTTGTCATAAGACATACATTAAATATGTGTACAATTTTTGTTCATATGATTTCTACACAAAGATTTAAACCACTAGGGTAATATAATCTTTGAATAAACTCATCTTCATTCTCTAACAATTGAGAATTAAGATAAACCAAATTTTCAAAATTTGAATATCTTTATGAACAGCATCTATAACATTCATAGTATGAGTAATTTACCCAATTCATTATTTTGGTAATACTACATCATATAATCGTCAGCATATTAATCTGAGATATCCAAGTGGATCTATGAATGATAATTCCATCATCTTGAGGTTTATCATTTACATGTTAAGCCTCATCATGATTTTAACTAGTGTGGTTTTAGAAGATTATGTATCTTGTAATTTTATCTTTTCAAGATAAAATACTCCCACTTGCCTTTACTAATATATAGACTATCTATAAATACCTGGCAATTAGAGTAACAATCAAATTTTCTCTTTTAGGACATTACAAATACACATTGACAGTTCCTGACATTCTTTTGTTAATGACCTTCACATAAGTAGCTTAACAAATTCAAAACTCCAATTTAAGACTTAATGTGATTCATCACATTTCATAATTCAATAACATCTTATTAATCTTCTAGGAGTCTAATTGAGTATGTTCAATCAATACTCAATTTTCTAACCTTGATAACTTTTGGAAGAAAAGAAGATGTAGTTATCTTGAACCAAACACTACAACAAGAGTTTGATTTCCTAACTGAACATACTATAATTTAGTATTTCATTAGAAGTAATATTGTAAGACAATCTAACAATATGTAAGATAACCATATATCTTTTAGCTTGTCTATTTACCAACTAAATCAACTTAATGGTATAATAGTATTTTTAAGCCAATCGCATGCTTTATAACATAAATACTTTTGACCAAGTCACTTCATGTTCATGTCTTAGAAATAAGACATAAATTGTTATAATCCCACTACACGTTATTAATCATTGATTAACTCAATGACTTCTTGTATATGTCTTAATTAAAACATAACAAGTTAACGTCTTACTTTATTATAAGTCTTTGTAGAAGACTTCATATTTATAAGAAGATATAAACATGTATAACTAAAGTATTCTTGAACACCACCATTTGGTTTCAATAGTAACTTCAAGTTAATTATTTACTTCATTTATTTATGTCATTCTAATAATACATAAACATTATAGTTGAAGTTGTCTAGTTATCATATTGACACATGTTCTAATAGGTGTCTAATTTAGAAACAGTAAATTATCTATGTACGGTCTCACACATACATGGAAATTCACCTTGTCATTAAAATTTAGCCTGCATCGCACGTTTACTAAATTTCAACACCAAGTGTTTCTTAGATTAGATGTGTATTAGAACGTGAGTCTCTTACTTTACAGTTAAGAGAATCCTTTAAATCATATTCTTATGTGTTGTACCTTGCACACAATTAAGATTTCTCCCACTTGTGCCTGGAACAACACCGTGTACCATATTAAAGAAATCAACTATTGACCATATTGAAACAGACAACTTGTGATAAAAAACTGTTCACCATATTAAAAGATAAAAAATATGACCACTTAACAATTACGTAGTATATGGTAAAAAACAGCTTCAACACAGATTCGAACAAAAAAAAACAATTTTTACATGATAACATCACAGTAAATCAACCAAAACTGATAACCAAGCTCTGACGCCACTTGTAGGACCATGTTTTGAATTGATTATTGTGATTCGGGAGGTCGGGGATGATGAAAGATTAAATCTTCCATTGTTAGTGAGAGAGAGAGTAGAGAGAGAAGGGAAAACTAAGTGTTTATTGATAATGAAAGAGTAAATTACACAAAGAGTCTCACCTTCCTAGTGAAGTCTAGGAGGGCTTATATAGCCTAACACAAATATACTATGGCAATATTACACAACAAGTCCTTGTGTTTAAGCTAAATAGGATAACTAATGTAATCCCGATAATGCTGTCACATTTAACTGTTAGGAGTGATCCCAACAATCTTCCCCCAATGTGGCAACATAAGGGATTACTTACAACATTTCCTACAATAAGAAAAGGTCTTCATAAGCTCTTCAAATGCTGAGGATGACTACAGTTGACGCACTTTGTCTTCAATCTTTGTACCTCGGCTTGAGAACTTTATCTTCACTTGTAGGCAAATGATGTAATATGCATGAAATGGATTAACTTCCCCCCAATTCATGCTGCATGTCTTTAGCGGCTTTTTCGTACACTTCTTTTTGGCGAAGTTTCTGAATCAGCTTCCCCCCAAACTGACAACCGTCTTCAGCAGATTCAAAACTTTGATGTAGTCCACATGTCTTCTAACTTTTGAAGTTTTCAGTACGCAGCGGAATTTGTAGATAACATCGTAGACCACACCAAGCAAATCTGAGTAGTTACTTAATCACAGTTATACTTTACGCGGAACTCCGTTCGGGGGTAACATGCAAGAAATCAGCAAGATCTTCTCACATATACAGGCTACTTCACACTTCACAACTCATGAGAGTTGAAACGATTACACCAAAATCACAAAACTGAACAACTGATCATCTCTGCGGACATCTCTCCGGTAGTAATTAAATTGTAAGCTCGATCACGTGAGTCTATTATGCGTCCATGATGTGCACATTTCTTCCCCCTAATTGCAGATCCTCGTGGAAAATGAGTGTTTTCGCAAAGAAGTCAAGAAAAGTCAAAGAAAGCAAAGAACACCCACTCTCTCTTTCCCCACGATGTCTTCGCGGAATCGGAAGCATAAACACTATGTTACGATGGAAACGGAGGCAGCGTAACCAGAGGCGGAGGGAGGGTGTGACTAGCAGGTGCTAGGCCCCCTCCAATGAGCCCATATGTGTAGTATAATATAAGCCCAAGTATGTATTATAAGCAATATTACATCTAAAAGCACCCTCCAATCATTTTATGCCATATACAGTTTACAACCGACCTTCAAAGTCATATTTATATACTACTTGTTATTTTTTTATTATTTCATATAATTCTTATCTTTTAGGTGATTGTTTTTCTCCATCTTTTATGATGGTAGTTTCTTCTTTCAATATTTATGAACATAATTACTGCAATACATTTAACTGTTTAATTCTAAATAATGTTCATTTCAAGATTTTCACTTTTAACTTTCATTAGCATTTGCGGTGTAGGAATTAGTGATATGTAGTTTCAAGCATTCACGAAATGAGCTAATGATACTAAGGCGTTTAATTTGCTTTGTTATTGACTTAAATTTATAGAAAGGTCAACAAAAAAATTCTTGATGTTTATAAACCCATAAGTTATATAATTTGATTTTAAAGTTCATGTAACGACACAAAATATTTTTTTTTCTTTTATATATGAAAGTACGAGCTTACTTTGCTCAAATTGTTGTTAACATCACAATGCTTAGATAGATTATATCGATATTGTTTCATGATGATAAAGTTCGGCCCCTCTCAACTTAAAATCCTGGCTCCGCCCCTGAGCGTAACCCCATGTGTCTAATTAACCGAATATGTGTGAAGTATCATAAATAGCCCGTGAGAATCAACTGCTGATGACATCTCTGCTCTTTTATACTCCTCTCAACTAACTCTTTACCGACCCCATTATCATTCTGACGGCTCTTTGTATTGACTACTGATGGAGAAAACCCAATATGATGAACTTGAGACTGAAGTAAAATAACCCAAACTTGTAACTTAAACTTGCACAATTGTCTGACTAAGAACCAATACTGAGAATTTCAATAATGGTAGGAAATCATATACCCATCCAATATTGTATATGAACGTCTCTTGAATCATCCACATCTTTTGGTGACACTTGAGCACTACAACGTAACTCCTTTAAAGTGATAGCTATACTCTGTGAGCACAACAACATAACTCCTTACATCAGGTATAACTAGACAACTCAAGTCTTGGTCATTTGTACCGATAAAAGCTCGAACATGGATCTCGAAGAATCATGCATCCAACCAACCCCGATATCTTCAGATACTAAGTACATGCACCCGTGATATTCCACTTCAACCTCAAATAAATAATAATGAATCAACGACGTATTCACTTCTTGCGGTTAAATGCTCAAATCTAGCCTTTTTGATGGTTTAAACGAACCTTGATAATGGTTTCCCGATCTTGTAAAAAATGTATCACCCCGTGAAAATTTGCAATCACTAAAATACCACTCTTTTTCTCCAAATATTATATCAAATCAACTCAATGTATTAAACAATACATTAGATGCTAATAAAATTTCTAGCCCAAAATTTGATATAAATTTCAGATAATAAACACAAGCCCGGTCCAAGCAACAAACAATACAATACAACCCTTTTCACTTAATCCTTAAGTCCAGCCCACTAATATTAGCAATATTCGGTCCAATATTATTTGTATAACATTTTAGGCCCTTCAAATCCAAATCCAAACAAAATACCCGTGCACTATCCCACCACATAACCTGGTCCAATGTGAAAGACTTATAAATAAGTCTCAACCCTAATATTAGGTCATTAGTCACCCTAAAACACATTTCATTATAACCAGCACCCCCATCCTCTCTATTTGAAAATAACTCATCTGATCTCCTTTCTTTACTCGATCTACAGTGAAACACAACAACACCACATAGAAAGATTCCACCTCCTTCCTCCTAAACTCTTTTACCAAACACAATCAACTCATTTATCTCATCTCCTTCAACATATCAAATCGATCTTATCATCATCAAATCACTCATATGAATTGTGATATCCAGTCACAAACATAATCTCAAACCCACCTATGCCTTTTGCTCAATATGTCTTGCCATAGCATCAAAGAAGATAGCTTCAAGATCAGTTGAATGGTCTCGGGTAGGTGATTGTTATTTGTTGTTTTTGTTCAGTTGTAACAGAATAAAAAAGAAGGATGTAGCAAAGTTGTTATTATCCTTTCTTTTGATGTTCGAATGTTAATTTGAAGCTAAGAGCTTCAAAATAGATCGATGATGTGGTCTCTTGTGGTGTATGTCTTTGGACGAGTCTTGAGTACCAAAAAGAGAGAGACTGAGATCTTTTGATTCCAAGTTGTATTCGAGTCTTGTTGTTTGTTGGATGAGATGGGTTTAGGAAAGTTGTAATTTGTTGTTGACTGATATTGTGGCTGAGATTTTTTAATTATACATTTTCGTTAACTGCTTCATCTTGTTCTTTCTTACGCTTAAACTTATGCGTGAACGAGTCTTACGCATAAAAACGGCTTTAAGAATATACTTACGCGTAAACTTTCTGCATAATTTTTTTTGCGTAAACCAACACTGGTCTTTTGCGTAAACGCAGATCATACGCGTAAAAAACACCTTACGCATTACTTTCCAAGTGACGCGTAAATACAACTGAAGATGAGTTATGCGTAGGAGTAGGGTCTCACGCGTAAAAAGAGGGTTTTTTTTTGCTTAAGATGACCATCTTATGCATAAAATGAGGGTTTTGACCGTTTGACTATATTCTGGCGGTTTTTCCGACTAGATTTCGATTATGTTTCTAACTCATATTCAGACAAGTTTTCTGACCAGTATTTTGACCTTGTTTAGGACCACAAATATCTCACGGGTTTGGTACAAAAAAGTCAGAAATATTGTTTGTTGACACAAACTGTTAACGAGGCAGTATAACACAATAAATCAGTCTGTACAAAATATAAAAATGAAAGTATAAGACTTTTTTGCCATAAAAAATGTTAACCAAAAAAATGTATAAAGAACAGTACGGATACATGGTTAAAACAGTTAAAAGATGACAACTTTTGACAAGATATAACCACAAAAATCAACCAAAACTAATAACCAAGCTCTAATGCCACTTGTAGGACCGTGTTTTGAATTGATTATTGTGATTCGGGAGGTCGGGGATGATGAAAGATTAAATCTTCCATTGTTAGTGAGAGAGAGTAGAGAGAGAAGGGAAAACTAAGTGTTTATTGATAATGAAAGAGTAAATTACACAAAGAGTCTCACCTTCCTAGTGAAGTCTAGGAGGGCTTATATAGCCTAACACAAACATATTATGGAAATATTACATAACAAGTCCTTGTGTTTTGGCTAATGGGATAACTAATGTAATCCCGATAATGTTGTCACATTTAACTGTTAGGAGCGATCCCAACAATCTTCCCCCAATGTGGCAACATAAGGGATTACTTACAACATTTCCTACAAGGATAAATAAAATAAAGGAAGGTCTTCATAAGCTCTTCAAATGCTGAGGATGACTACAGTTGACGCTCTTTGTCTTCAATCTTTGTATCTCGGCTTGAGAACTTTATCTTCACTTGTAGGCAAATGATGTAATATGCATGAAATGGAATGATTTAGGTTCGGTAGATATTTTGTTTGGGTTTGTGATATTCTGTTGTGTTGGTCTTCGAGTGATGATGAAGATTTGAGATGAGGATTTTGATGAGCTGATAAGTTTTTTGATGAAGATTTGTTTGGTTTGAGGAAATATTAAGATGGTAGGCGGATGAAACTAGGATGAGATGGGGCGTGTTTTTATTTTTATTTTTTTATGAGTAGCTTAGGATTAGATGATTTTAGTGTGTCTTATATACACAAGTGATTAGGGTAACAAATTTTGGTACACATTTTATCACAATATCACTTTTGTATTTGGACGGTTTGTGTTGTTTCTTGGGTTTGGATCATTTTTATGACATCTACTCATTGGGCTGCGTTTGGTTGGATACGGACTGTGAGAGCTTTTGAAATGATATTGGATCTAAAATGAGCATTTTCTTGGTATAACTTTTGGCGATAAAGAGTGGTATTTCGGTCATTCAAATTTTCACGGGGATACAATTTTGACAAGATCGAGAACCATTATCAGATTCACTTAAAATCGTCAAAAAGGCTAGTTTTGGGCATTTAACCGCAAGATGTGACTACGGCGACAATTCTTTATTATTTATTTGAGTTTAAAGTGGAATATCATGGATGCGTGTACTTAGTATATGAAGATATCGGGGTTGGTTGGATGCATGATTCTTCGAGATCCTTGTTCGAGCTTTTATTCGTACAAATGACCAAGACTTGTGTTGTCTAGTTATACCTGATGTAAGGAGTTACGTTGTTGTGCTCACAGAGTATAGCTATCACTTTAAAGGAGTTACGTTGTAGTGCTCAAGTGTCACCAAAAGATGTGGATAATTCAAGAGACGTTCATATACAATAAAGGATGGTTGGATGGGTATATGATTTCCTACCATTATTGAAATTCTCAGTATTGGTTCTTAGTCAGACAATTGTGCAAGTTTAAGTCACAAGTTCGAGTTATTTTACTTTAGTCTCAAGTTCATCATATTAGGTTTTCTCCATCAGTATTCACTACAAAGAGCCGTCAGAATGATAATGGGGTCGGTAAAGAGTTAGTTGAGAGGAGTATAAAAGAGCAGAGATGTCATCAGCAGTTGATTCTCATGGGCTATTTATGATACTTCACACATATTCGGTTAATTAGACAAATGGGGTTACGCTGCCTCCGTTTCCATCGTAAACATAGTGTGTATGCTTCCGATTCCGTGAAGACATCGTGGGGGAAGAGAGAGTGGGTGTTCTTTTGCTTCTTTGACTTTTCTTGATTTCTTTGCGAAAACACTCATTTTCCACGAGGATCTGCAATTAGAGGGAAGAAATGTGCACATCAGGGACGCATAATAGACTCACGTGATCGAGCTTACAATTTTAGTACTACCGGAGAGACGTTCGCAGAGATGATCAGTGGTTCAGTTTTGTGACGTTGGTGTAATCGTTTCAACTCTCACTGGTTGAGAAGTGTGAAGTAGCCTGCATATGTGAGAAGATCTTGCTGATTTCTTGCATGTTACACCAGAACGGAGCTTCTGCGTAGAGCATAATTGTGATTAAGTGACTAGTCAGATTTGCTTAGTGTGGTTTACGGTGTCATCTACAAATTCCTTTGCGTACTGAAAACTTCAAAAGTTAGAAGACATGTGGACTACATCAAAGTTTCGAATCTGCTGAAGACGGTTGTTAGTTTGGGGGGAAGCTGATTCAGAAACTTCGCCAAAAAGAAGTGTACGAAAAAGCCGCTAAGGACATGCAACATGAATTGGGGGAAGTTAATCCATTTCATGCATATTACATCATTTGCCTACAAGTGAAGATAAAGTTCTCAAGCCGAGGTACAAAGATTGAAGACAAAGAGCGTCAACTGTAGTCATCCTCAGCATTTGAAGAGCTTATGAAGACCTTTCCTTATTTTTACTTGTACTTGTAGGAAATTTTGTAACTAATCCCTTATGTTGCCACATTGGGGGAAGGTTGTTGGGATCACTCCTAACAGTTAAATGTGACAACATTATCGGGATTACATTAGTTATCCCATTTAGCCAAAACACAAGGATTTGTTATGTAATATTACCGTAGTATGTTTGTGTTAGGGGATATAAGCCCTCCTAGACTTCACTAGGAGGGTGAGACTCTGTGTAATTTACTCTTTCATTATCAATAAACACTTAGTTTTCCCTTCTCTCTCTACTCTCTCTCACTAACAATGGAAGATTTAATCTTTCATCATCCCCGACCTCCCGAATCACAATAATCAATTCAAAACACGGTCCTACATAAACAACACGCACACGTTTATTAATGTGAACAATATGAGTTGTGTCATTAGCATAACTAGTTAGATATAGAGTTACTCAATCAATCAAGGAAACGTACATGACTATCATTGGAAATATTAGTGTCGATATATTTGGAAAGTATTTATCTTTAGATATTAAAGATAAAGTGGAGTACTACCAAGATAACAATCCTTGTGACTCCTACTGAATTACAGATCATTACTATAATTCCTTATTCAGTAATACACACACAATACTCCCACTGAATTCGACAACATTGTAAATGTTTGATTAATCCAGTAAAAGGAAATAGTGTGCTATTCACTTTCCTACATCTTTGAGAAAACCCATTCGTAACAATTAATTAGGTACTAAAAGAATGTATTCTACTACGTAAATGTGATTCATCACATTCCAAACAATTAACTTGAATAAAACTGAGCATGCAATTTCTTCCTGAATAGATCTACCATTCCAAAAATTGTATGTAGTATCTTTAAATGGTCAAATCAAAACAATTAGATAAAATAATCTAATATGTCTTTTACCATTTTGCAGTAATGTGTCTAGATTCTAGCTTCTAATTTAGTAACTCATAAAATGCAAATAATCATAACTATTAAAGTTTGCTATGAGTTATGTACTTAGAATTTAGACAATTCTAATCATCCTATTATACCTTTCTCATTCATGAAAAGGAATAGGATTAAGTCTCACACTTCTCTTATAGAAAGAAGACTATGTTTACGGTTCATCGTTGCATTGATACATTAAAAGAATTTACAAAATTCAATTTTAGTATTTTTGATATTTTATATTTCCAAGAAAATACAATACCCAAGGATATATTCATATAACCAACATATTTTCTTAAAAATCTAGGATCCAACTTTACATAGATTCCACCACACAGTTGATCTGCTAGTGGTGAAAGTATAAAAAATGGTAATCTGTCGAACAATAATTGGCAAACAAGATTTCCAATTCCTAAATCATTATGGGATTTACATCAAATTGATTCATCAATTTGTCATGTAAGCATGTTTCATCCCATCTCATACCTTAAGTTCTAGGTCTCACGCTTCAACTTAATTAAGTCGTCTAACTTAGAAACTGCAAATTCTCCATGTGTGGTCTCACGCACACTTGGAAATTTACTTTGTCATTAATATTTGGCCTAGGTCTCACGCATACCAAATAATTAATTCCAAATGTTCCTTATAGATAAATGGCATGTAACTTAAATTTTAAAGGTATAAATTTTTGATGTAAAAATCAAAACATGTATAAGATGCATGCACTCATTTTTATAACATAAGTTTTCAAAACCATTTTATTACCAATTTTCTTAAGATTAATACAAAAAGTTTTACTTGAGGCAAAATACCTTAAGATGATTTTGTACAAGAATGAAGGTAAAAGAAAATCGTTTAAGACGTATTCGTAAGTGTGATAACCAAGGCAGACTCTAAGGCTCTTTCCAAGCCTTCTTACCACGACTATGAATTTGTCTTAAAGGAGTTACTTTTAAAACCATTTTGTACAAAACATCAATCAAGCAAAAGTTTCTGGATTAAATCTTAAAACATATAACAAAGTGTGAATCTTGCTAGTCTCGCCTTGGAGCGAATTACCGTGCGAAGCGAACCTTTGTTGGCACATAAGACACCGTAAGATTCAATCTTTATCACTTAAAGTTTCACCATTATTAGTCAATATTATTTTCTTTATAAAAAATTACCCTTTTATTGCTTACAGTCATGTCCAACAATTAAAAAACAATAAAACAAGTAATCAAAGATAAATCAAAACAACTAATAACCATAACAATTTATTAAGGTGAAACACATAGCCACATGCAATCTTGATTAGAAAATATCCTAACAAAATCAATTCTATGTTTTATATGCATATAATCAACTAGGGCCTTCACCTCTTGAAGGAGGTAAGCCACATGCATTGACAAGTCAATTGCGTATGCCAAAGTCAATCACATACCACATAACACTTATATTGATTTTAATATATATTGAGGTCTTTCCCAATTTTAGATCTATCTAAACATGTGACAATAACAATAAACAATTAATAGATCCATGACTAACATGCATGTTTTGTCACGGATTAAAGCATAACAATTATCACATAGGTCACAAGATACGTTCAAATAACCGGTTAATGACCTAGGGTATCTAATTAATTACAATTTAATTAATTAAACCACAAACCCTAATTAGGGTTCATGGAAAAAATCGACCCCCCCTAAAATTGGGGTTAGGGTTTCAAAAATTTTAAAGAAAAAACCTTAGATCCAAAACATATATCTAAAACTATTAAAGATACTTTTTTTTTTATTATGTTTTAGTAATCAATTACATGTTATACATAGCTCGTGATGCCACTGTTAGAATTTAAATAATATGACTATCATATAAATAAATCATAATCAAAGTATACACGTATGCGGAAGCTATAGATCAAGTATAACATATAATTATTAACAAAAACATAAATAAGAACGTACCGTATGCAATCTTGAATTCTTCAATGAACCCTAATTAGGGTTTATATGAATTAGGGATCTATTGATTAACCACTTACCGTTTTGTTAATCAATTCAAGATAATTACTATAGTGAGTAATTACCACGTTCTTGTACACATGTACTATTAACGAATTAAAGTTAATGCTAGTTAAAGTATACACAAAACAATATTTGCTTTAATAAAAAACAAACTAATCGACTAAAAGAAAACAAAACACCAAAACCCATTTGTGTTATTTGTAGTAGTCGATCACAGGAAACAAAATAGGAGAAAACAATAATATATACCCATGCACATGCATAAGATATAATCATTCATGTATTCTGTGATCATGTTCGACAAAGTGAAGGAGAAAAGCAAGTAAACAATTGTTTAGTTAATATATACTAACGTGTATAATATATATCAAAATAAACCTTTGACCTTGCTTTTATAGGATACAAAACTTAGGGAACAAGTTAGGGCTTGAGTTAGGTTATTAACCCTTGGCCGATCGGATCTAAGAGCCCACAAGAATTCTAGATCTTTCTTGTTCTCTATTTTTATCTATGGTCATTATCTTTGTACGTTAGTCAACTTTCGTTAATTACTAACGTTCTTTATTTGTTTTGTATAATTAATAATTAAATATAACTTTTTATATTAAATTATTAAACTTTAATTCTCATACGTAAAGTGTGCAATTCCATGGTCTCGGATTCAATACTAGACATATACGTATTGATATTTATCCACAAACTCTAACAAACGCTGCTGACGAGAAAGTTGAGCAAAAAGCCGTACGTTGATGAGAAAGTTGAGCAAAAAGTTATTGCTGGGCATAGATAGCAACTATGGCTTTAAGGGTCAACTATGTCATCAACAATTATGGTTGCTAGATTAATCATAAGGTTATATTTAGGCACCTAGTTGCTTCTGGGTTCAATGTGGGATTGAGTTTGCATCCTATATGCATAGCCTATTTGATTGTTTTCTATGTATTTTTTTCTTTAGATTAATCTTGTTAGCCTTAACTATAGTTGTCATAGCTTAACATGAACACCTGGGTGTTGAATAAAGCAAATTGTTTTAGCTTTCACATGAGGAAGGTGGGCAATGTGACAAAAGGTACAAGGATTTATTTTGTTTCTTTGCAAAAATTTCTTGGTGCACTGGTCCTGGTTTTAAAATCGATACCATGGCGAAATGACTGTTCGACCAACTTGATATATGATTCATTGCATTTCATAAAATCATAAACCAATTAGCTGATTCAATCTCCCATCAAGAATTTCAGCATTAGATACCTAATTTAGAAGAAATGAGTAATAGTATATATTTTTAAAGATCTTTATAGGGATAATGTATTAAGAGGCTACCCATCTATTAAAGTTTTCACCTTTAGGCCACCCATCTATTAAAACAAACTTTTAGGCCGCTCAAATCCGTTTTTGGTCTCTTTTATACCGATTCTAGCTAAATTAAAGCCTGAAACTTTTAAAAGGACAAAAATACCCTTATTTTAAATAAATATTACTCCCTCCGTCCCACAATAAGTGTCCACTTTGAATTTTCAAAGTCTTTCTCATTCAACTTTGACCATAAATATTATTATTTGTGTTGTATAATACTTGATAAAAATTATATCAATGAAAATACATTTAAAACTCAATCCATTCATATATTTTTCATCAAGTATTACGTAACACAAATAAAAATATTTATGGTCAAAGTTGAATGAGAAAGACTTTGAAAATTCAAAGTGAACACTTATTGTAGGACGGAGGTAGTAATAACTTAACTTGTAATACCTATTATACCCTTTTAGCAAAATTTAAAATATCAATTCATATTTAATCCTTATTATTTCGTCTTCTTCGTGAATATACATAACGCCTAACCAAATTAATTGTTTTTTTCTCATCCTCGTTCTTTGCACAAAAATCGACTTTTATTTGCGAAACAACTTCGGCGGTCTTGCGCTGTTCAACAACAATCAACTTTTATTTGCGAAATATAATTAACAGTGTGAAAGAAACTAATCTTTAATTATAATTAATTTTTTCTACAATGACTAGACGGAAATAAATTTGCATCCATCCTCAAACCATTCATAACACCAAATATTAAAAAATCAACAAACAAAATCATCGTTGATCATGTGGGAAATATATAAAAAAAAAGTTTGGAGAAAAAATTTAACAAAATGATCCAGCATAACATATTAAACGAGTGAAGAATCAACTTGGCTTCTTTGGATGTTCACTTCAATTCCTACACATCGTGTTGTAGAAGTAGTTGGTACAACCTTAGGCTTGGTTCTCTTCTTATTCCTCTGTTTTGCATACACACATTTTGATTTCGCTTTATCTTTATCTTTATCTGCACGTCTAGCACTTGTTTTAGGTGAAACATCACGATAATCCTATAAAAACAAGAAGATATCCGATAAATGGAACACATTTTTATGTAACATGTCACTATACATCTAAATAAGTATCAAGTCAGAGAAGACTACCTTTTTATCACAAGTTCTCCTATTATGACCTTTTCCCTTGCATATAGTACAACTCAAAATAGATCCATGTTTACGTAAAATATGATTGCCTTTAACAACCTTAGTCTCAGTTGTGTCTCTAACCCTCTTCTTTCTAGGTCTTCCTGGCATTCTTCTAGTTGGTGGTGGTAGCAATGGCTCTTAATTTGTGAACATGAGACCATTGTTCCTCTCCACTCAATGGATTAATTAGCGGACTATATGTCTGCATGAAACTGTCCTTTTTAAAGAAAGAACTAACATGATTCTCAGGATTCTCGCCAATATGTTGCAGGGCTGCCATTGTATGTACACATGGTGACCCTTCCAATTGAAACATTCTACAAGTGCAAGTCGCATGCAATGTGTCAACAACAAAACCTTCATTTCTTTTTATTACCTCAAATAGCGAAGACCCATTTTGATGTACACTCCAATATTTGATATTATCAGTTGTTTGTCTTAGTTTCTTTACAATCCTAGGGCATACAACTATTTCCTTATTGTACATCCAATCCCGTCTTTTATGAATCCTTTCCATTAGTGACCTCCTTATATCCTCAAGCATATAGATGATGGGTTTGCCCCTTAACTCTACAAGGCTCCAATTCCAAGCCTCTGCTAAGTTGTTGTCAACACTTGCAACCTTCACAAACATAATCAAATTACAAACTAGTTTTAGTAGCAAAATTTTGCAAAATATATTGACTTACTTTACAATCAGTATTAAAATGAGCCCTGCACCAGTGATGAACTCCTCTTTCTTTCAAATCTTCATAAGCATTTTCATCAATTTCCTTCAATTTCTCAAAGTTCTTGTCCATTTTTTTGCATGGTTGAGCTTTTCGCAATCTGCCAAAATAACATCCTCAAGTTTCTTCCCTTAAACACTTTGTGCCAATTTGAGAAAATATGTCTCGCACACATCCTATGCATGGCATTAGGCAACAACTCGGCGATAGCTGGGACTAATATCTTTTGAAATAATACATATAAGATTATGTAAAAGGTTATAAAAAGCACATAATGTGGAGTCACCTGATATTACCTTTTGTTGATCCGTAATAAGCATCCAGCCTTGACCTCCATCAATCATCTCAAGATCAAGTATCAGTAATCTCAAGAACCATGACCATGTATCATTGTTTTCAACTTGGACCACTGCCCACATGTATTTGTACGGGTCAAGGCCCATGCTCTAGAATACTCTTTGTATTGGTATTTATATACCACGTTTCTAATTAATGGAGATATACAATTCATGATTCATAATATTTACCTACATGGTATCAGCCAAAAACCGGTCCACTTAACCCTAAACCTAACAATCGATCCTATTTTTTCTGTGTTTCCAGTCGATTGTTGGCTTAGCTTTGATAGCCAGTCGACTCTTGCTTCTGTTCTAATTAAGTCGATAGTTGGATTTATTGTGATATCCAGTTGACAGGTCTGTTGAATCTACTTTTGTGTTACTGTTACTGTTCCATTCATTATACATCACACAAACTTTGCTACTGTTCCCATACAACACCAACAAACATCAAACATAATGACAGGTTCCACTCCCCCATTACCCGTTATACTTCTTTCCGACAAACTAATGACAATTAACAATCTTCCCACCCTCGTTCCGGTTAAGTTGGATGTTGAGGAGATGAATTACTCCTCTTGGACTTATTTTTTCAAGTAACTTTGCAAAGGGCACTCCATCTTGGATCATATACTAGGCAAGTCTTCCGATGATGCTACATCAAGTGCTCCCGATGCCGAATGGTTAAAGATTGACACCATTATACTTTCTTGGATCTTCATTACTTTGTCTCTGACGCTTCAACAACGTCTTGTCAATGAGGATCCTCAAACGGCCAAGGAAGCATGAGACATGCTTGCTTCCATCTTCAATGACAATAAGCGTTCTCGCTCTATTGGATTGAAGGCCGAACTTCGTGCTATCAAACTTGGGGATTTAAGTATTGATGCTTACTTTCGGAAACTTGAAAACATGGCTACTATCTTATCAAGTTTGGGTTCTCCTATTAGTAATGATGACATTGTTACTTTTGCTTTGGAAGGGCTACCTGCAAAGTATGATAGTGTTTCTACTATCATAGCACATCGTGAGGTTTTTCCGGATCTTAAGACGGTACGGTCCATGCTTACGACGGAGGAGATGCGTTTAAAGACTCGTGCCCAAGATACTTTTGTCGATTCTAGTTCTTCATCACCAATGGTTTTGTTAGCTAACTCAAGCTCTAACACTCGACGCACTTCAAATCCTAATGAGAAGGTTCATAAACCATGCTTCAATTTCATGCAAGGTTCGTGTCGCTTTGGAGTTTATTGTAAGTTTCTACACGATGGGATACATGGTAATAAGGCCAAACGTCCTACTGTTTCTATTCCACCATGCAACAATTTATCCTCTCAAGATTTAGTAGCTCTTCACTCTTTATTAGCTAAACTTGGAATTCAAGGAACAAGTGCATCTACTTTATCCAATGCTAATATAACTACTGGTGAATCTCGACCTATAGCTTGTCATGTTAACAGCCCACCACCGGGCTTTGGTCATTAGGCCCAATCTCCACATGCCTACTACCAGCCCACTAACACTTACGGGGGAGGTCAATCTTTCACACAGGGTTCACCTTGGCAGGGGGTTAAGGTCGCGGGGTCAACATCAGGTGGACAGGTTATGCATCAAGGGGTGCACGCTTCTATGACAGGGGTTCGCAGCTGCATGGGCACTTTAATTAATGAACCTGGGGGTTCGCAACAAGGAGTGTCCTCTCAGGGGGGTTCTTTTAATGTCTCAGGGGGTTCGCAACATGTTTCTATTCCTTTCCAAGGTTCACAATAGGGGGATTCTAATCCTGGAGGTCAAGAGACTCTTTTACCTCATGCGTTTACTACCGAAACCCTCAAGGATCCAACAGTCGGTAACTGGAACATGGATACAGGTGCGTCTTCTCATATTAATGATGATGTACGTTGTCTTAGTGATGTTTTTAACTCGTGTATTTACCCATCTGTTGCAGTTGGTGACGGGCATTCCATTCCCGTTGTCAACTCCGGCCATAGCATTTTGCCTACTCCGTATCGACCCCTACATCTAAATAATGTCTTGATCACCCCTAATATTGTTAAAAACTTGATCTCTGTTCATAAATTTCTTAGGGATAATTATTGTACTGTTGAGTTTGACCCTTTTGGTTTTTCTGTTAAGAAGTTTCAAACGCGTTGGGTGCTGCTCCGCTGTGATAGCACTGGAAATCTTTATCCTGTCACTCAGCCTTCCACTGTTCCGCATGCTTTTCTTGCAAGTCAGTATACGTGGCATCAACGACTTGGTCATCCAGGAAGTGAAGTGTTGCGTCGTGTCCTTTTCTAGTAATTCTATTTCATGTAATAAAGAGAAGTCTCCAGTTCTTTGCCATGCTTGCCAGCTTGGCAAACACGCGAAACTTCCATTTGTTAGTTCTCATTTAGTTAAGTCTTCATTTGATATTGTACACTCGGATTTGTGGACCTCTCCAATTCCGAGTCTTTCTGGTTTCAAATACTATGTCTTGTTTTTAGATCATTATTCTCAGTTTGTGTGAGTTTATCCTTTAATTAATAAATCTGATGTTTTGTCCAAATTTACTTTATTTCGTAACTTTGTTCGCACTCAATTTAAGTGTGAAATTAAGTTGTTTCAATGTGACCATGGTGGTGAATTTGACAACCAAACGTTTCATAAGCTATTTTCTGATCATGGGATTCAATTTCGATTTTCTTGTCCTCGTACTTTTCAACAAAACGGGAAATCAGAAAGGATGATTAGAACTATCAATAACCTTATTCGTACCTTATTATTTCAAGCACATATCCCTCCTAATTATTGGACAGAGGCTCTTAATATGGCTGTTTATCTTTTAAATATTTTACCTTCACGAGCCATTGAAAATGATGTTCCTTTTGGATTAACCCCTGACTATACTCTCTTACGTACCTTTGGGTGTCTTTGTTATCCTCATATTGATACAAATCATAAATTGGGCGCTCGGGCAACACCTTGCATTTTCTTGGGGCATGCCACCAATCATCGTGGTTATCGTTGTTTAGATTTGAACACACAGAAGATTATCCTTTCACGACATGTTACGTTTGATGAGACTGTTTTCCCCTTTGAAGTACCTTGGTTCACCTTGAGTGCCACCCACGTACCTAACTTCAAATGTCGAACCAGGATTGGTTTTATCTAGTTCTTCTTTGTAATCCCACAATTTAGCATAGTGTTCCACCATATCGCCGACCAGATCATTCCGTGCAATTTTTCTTGCTTTCATACACATACATTTTGAGAAACCGACACTTCATAAGTAGCAAATATTTCTTGCTTTATATCATCCAATTTCCAGTTTGGTTGTGTCCTGAATCTACTAAAATACTTTTTGGCAATCCACTTAGCATTGATTCTTTTGCTTTTAAAACTTTACCACATTTGTGCTTTGGGTACATAGAAGAAATGTGATACAAACAATCTTTTTTGGAATAACCAAGCCAAATCCTCCAATCACAAACAACAGATACCGCTTTTCTTTCATTTCTTATGAATCTAATGTCTTTCTTGGTTGATAGGGAATACTCATTAACAGCATTCTTAAATTGTTCTCTTGTTAGAAATATTTGACCAGCTTCAAAGTGAATATCTCTTGGATCATTTGGTTGTTTATAGTAATATTTTCTTTCTTTTGTGATTGGTCGAAAATATTCTCCTCCAAACACTGATCCCTCACTTTCCGTTGAGTTTCCTGATCCAAAGCATTGATCATTGTCATCTTCTTCATCCATAAACTCAGGTATAGATTCATCATCACTGTCCACCATCGTGTTCCCAACTTCCTCTGCTAGCGCATGGTTTCTATCATTATCCGCTACATGGTTGCTATGATTCCCAACTTTGCCTATCTTGAAATGCAACCTCGTGTTTCTTGCCTCGATAACTTCTTCATCAGTATGTATGGTGTCATTATCATCATATAACTCCGTAACTCGGTTGAATCGGTTGAATTTCCATCTTCAACATCATCCTCATGACCACTGAGATAAAGAAAAATTGCAATGTGCCTCAAATTAAACATTATCATGTTGAATGTAATGCATGCTCAATGTATTAGTTATATACTAATGATAAAGCATAATATTAGTCTCAGTTCCAATAAAAAGGAATATAAACCTAGCCTTGTAACACATGTGGTTCATTTACTAGTTTTATGCACATGCCACATACCATACGTGTACTGTCAAAGTGTTTATATAAACTGTCATATATGTGATTTTATATTATGGTCTCTCACTTTATATATTACAAACAAGGTCATAGTACGTAGAAAGTAGAAACGGCTTCGCCACAATAACAAGTTGATTTCTAAATAAACAAAAACGAGAATATATACATGATCAAACAATAATCATATACATACCTTTCCATTGTAACACTATGGTTGTTGTGGATTTTCCATCCCCTCCAGTGAAGATGAGCAGCAGATATGGTAAAAACCCTAATCGATCATATAGCTAAAAAAAATAATCCTAAGAAATTTATACAATAAAAATCGCACTTGCAAAATAAAAAAGGGTATTTTTGTCTTTACCAATAACATAAGGGTATTCACGTCCTTTAACATACTTTTAGCTAGAATCGGTATAAAAGAGACCAAAAACGTGTTTGAGCGGCCTAAAAGTTTGTTTTAATAAATGGGTGGCCTAAAGGTGAAAACTTTAATAGATAAGTGGCCTCTTAATACATTATCCCATCTTTTTATAACTCAGCATTTTAAGAATGAAATCACAACATTTGTCACCTAAACATTCTCTTTCTTTTTCACGGTTTTTATTTACTGTTCTTTAATAAGTTTCGTCATATTTTTGCTAAGAAGATACGTTTAGAGCGTATATTAGTCCGTATAAATTACGGTGTCTTTGCTCATTTATAATTTGTTAGTCCGATAACGAAGTTCCGAACTAGTGACTTAGATTAATTTTCGAGGGCATGCATTGAATTGGACGGTGACGTTCCTAGGTGAGATTTTTCGTTTATACTACGTAAATTGTAAAAATAGATAAATGATAGTAATAACATTACTTTGTCTATTGTTAACAACTGAATTTGTACAGGAACGACTAATATTAAGACATGAATGCCCATATATTAGATTTCGTATTCTTGGCTAACATGACAATTTCAGTTAAACAATCTGTCCGTTGCCTTCATATTTGTACCCCCAAAGAAACTTTCGACAAGTTTCCAAATGCTAATGGCATGTGTCCAAGCATGGATGTGTAAATGTTTTATTTAAATTATTATCAGCATTAATAGTTATGTTTATACAATCTTAATTCTTGTTTCTATGTGATGCTATTATGGAAAGTGTGAGATTAAAGATCACGTCCATTTGTTTCAAGAAATCGCCAAAGTTCATGGACATTCTGCTCAAGTAGAAGATTAATTTAAACGTGACGTGATATGAGCGAGCATGATTTTGGCTACATGGAAAGGTGTTATTTTCTTGTCCAAGCTTATGTCGTGTATTATCTAGTTTATGTTTTGGTTGTTATGTTTGAATGTGTTCGAATATATAGCTTTTGCATTTGCAATTGGTTTAGAGTGGCTCATCACCACTCCCTCATGTAACAACATTATAATTTCATTTATTCAATTCACCGGGTATTGAAACCTTTTATCAAAATAAAAATAAAAAATAAAAAATAAAAAATAAAAAAATGACTTATCAAATTACTGGAAAGTCTTCAAAAACGATTTGTATGCAAAAAGAAATGTGTAATGTGTTAATTTATTTTATTTATTTTCATTTTTATTATTAGTTTTTTAAGAAAAAAGAAATGTGTAGAAACTCTTTTAATATGACCAATCATACAAAAACAGATGGTTTTGAAGTAGATGCCTAAGCCTTATGTAACATAGCTTTATGCATCTACCCAATCACCAACCACTACCTAGGGGGTGTAACAATACATTTATATCTAGGTATCTAGTTGATTCTATGTTCAATGTGGGATTGATTTGCATAGCATATTTGATTGTTCCAATATGATTATTTTCTTTAAATTATTCTTTTTAGCCTTTAATACAACATAATATGGACTTAGAGCTGAGCATGGGGTATGGTGGTGGCCATGGCGCCCATTTTGGCCGACGGCGCACCACACCGTCCCTCGTGCCATCGCATCTGGCACCGTCCCATCGGCGCTGCGCCATCGTGTTTTTTTTCTTTTCTTTTTGGCAGGAAATGGTAACATTTTTTGAAAATGGGAGCATGGTTCCAAAAGGGAGCTAGCAGTTCTTTTATAAAGATTTCAAAAAAAAAAAAAAAAAAAAAAAAAAAAAAAAAAAAAAACTTAATAAAACATTAATTTCATTAATAAAAACGTAAACATTACATAAACATCATACAAAGTTAACATGGTTACAAACGATATAAGAAACAATTAAACACGATACGGAAAACAGAAAGAAACGAAACGGAATACTTAACATAAAAGATCATTACTCATCGTATCTGTCCCATGCCCTTGTGTTTCTCAGAGTGAACCACACATGTTGGTAATATATCCCTCTCCCACAGCGTTCATAATAAATCCGGTTTGCATTGTTGAGACGACAAGGGTCTTGACTTGTACGCTGCAACTCTTTGTAAATAGCATTATATCTACGAGATTCAACGTTCATTCTATTCCATTGAGCCGTAATACTATTTTTATTACGGTGCTCACCATCAGTCTGATCATTAAACTTTCGTGTAACGACATTCCAAAAAGAACGTTCAATCAAAAGGTCTATAAAATCTTGAACTTGAAGCCATACGTTAGCTAGCAAGCTTTTTTCTTCCATTGACCAATGATTATTCATTGTGAAATGCTTTAGAAGTGTGTGAAGAAAAGTATTAGATGGTGTGTTATTTATAGGGTATTTTTTAAATTTTCAAAATTCAAATTCAAATGAAGAAGTGGGATTTTTTAAACGTTTAAAATTCAAAATTTGAAATGAAGAAGCGGGATTTTTTAAACGTTTAAAATTCAAAATTTGAAATGAATGGGCGGGATTTCTTTTTAAACATTTAAAATTCAAAATTTGAAATGAATGGGCGGAATTTTTGGGCTTATTTAACACCATTTCAGTTTACACTCAATTCTCACACAATTCACACATACTTCTCACACAATTCTCTTAGACAATGTCTCGCAAAGATTTCTCTCAACAATTTTCAACTCACCGTGACTTCTCCCAATAATTTCCCACTCACCGTGATTTTTCCTAGCAATTCCCAAGTCACCATGACTTTAGCCAGCAATTCCTAAGCTCCAGCATGTATCTGAATGCAACTGCACCCGTGAACACTCCACCGGAAGACATCTTTCCGGTATTCACACCGGATAATGAACCGGTGCCTAATCCACATGTTGTCCAACAACAACCCGATCAACCGGTGAACAATCTACCAGTGGAAAACCAACCCATTTGGAGAGGGTTGACTGATGAAGAAATTTTTCAATAAAATATGCAAGAATTGTTACGTGTTGAAGGAGAAGAAGAAAGGGAAGCAAGAGCTCGTGAGCAGCGAGCAAAAGCCAAAGAGGATCGTCGAAACCGTCGAGCAGAATGGCGATGGGAAAATGGAATAGACCGTGTGCCAACGAGTGAGGACGATTCGAGTGCCTCCTATTCGAGTCACGAGGGCTACGTGTCGGATGATTCGTAGTTTATGTTTAAGTATCTTAATTAGTTTGTATTTTTTTTTTATTGTAATGTGTGTTTTTTTATTTGTAATGTTTGTTTTTAATATTAATGAAGTTTATTTAGTTTATATTGTATATATTTTAATTTAAGTAAAAGAAGAAAAAAAAATTGGCCGACGGCACCAGAAATTCTGGTGCCAACGGATACCCCTGAAATGTGGTGCCGTGGGATTTCTGGTGCCGTGGAGCTTTTTGCTGACGTGGCAGCAAAAAGTTCCCACAACACTACATCCACGGCTTGACTGTACCCAATGCTCTTATGGAGAAACCAGTCTTGACTAAAGCAAATTATTTTTGGCTTGTTAATTAATTTATGCTTCACATGTGTTACTAACTATTGGATTAGATATCTGTTTAATTTCATATTTTGTATGACTAGTTATAATACATGTGCATGCACAGGGTTTTTAAAATATCAGTTTGATTATGTATTATTATCGATTAATAAATGGATCACTTAACATGTTTCAATTGGTTTTACTTGGTGGACTAAAAATACAAAATCATATGTATATATGTTATAATCTTCCTATTATTTTAGGGGAATGCTTTTGGATTAAAAATTATATTTTATTATTCAAGCAAAATCACATGATAATACTTGATTTGCATGAGATGTTAGTGATATATGCTTTTAGTTTTGCAAACACATGCGATCAATTTACGATGTGTTATGATATTTCTTTTACGTATATTTTTGTTAAAATATGTAGCATATTTAAATAGCTTTGAAGATTGATTCATTTCCTTAATTATGAATAACCATCATACCATGTTTACTAATGTACCTTTTTGTTTGGAAATTTGTATTTTCATAAGTTTGTGCTATTTACTTCTCATGTTTGATCATAAAATTACCAAATTATCATAGATGCTTAAACTTTAGCTTCTTTATTACATAAAGAGAAGAAGAAAAAAATGTAATGGGTATAACTCAAATTTAATCTTACGTTTATGAATAACGTATAAAAATATTTTTTCTCTAAGATCAAACTATATAAGGAAATTATAATTACTTGTATAAGTAAATTATAAATGCATGAAAAAAATGACAAAGAGTACATTCGCAAGTCTTTTAGGATTGTTCGAATCCTTACCGACCTTTCATTTTAGCGCAACTTTCTTTACAATTGGCGTAAATCATCATGGTAAAAGACACCCATATTTAGACCGTTGGTTGATACCCATAGTGTTATCAATGACATCAAACACCTGCTAAGTTTCATTAACTCATTCAACGACAGCTGCTAAGAATTCCTACTATAAAATTCTCCAGATAGGCACTAAAATACATCTTTGGTACATAAAAAACATTCATATATTATCTAAATCAGCAACTCAACTTAATTATATATTCGCATATTTACCAAATTTTGTAATTTTAATAGATAAAAAGTCTAAAAACTAATACTAATACTTATGTAATTTTAAACAAAGTTAATATTATAAAGTATAATGAGTATAAAGTGTAAGTGGTTATTTGTGTTTTTTCTAAAGTTATTAAAAAACATGGAAACTTGTAATTTTACACTTAGGTCTACCTAATTTATTTAAAATTCAACCACTAAAGTTTTATAAATTACTTCATCTTTTTTTAAGTTTTTTTTTTCATAAATTTGACACTTATATTTTTATGAATTTTTTTTCTTAACTAAATTTCTCCACCAAATTTATTAAGTTTAACCAAAATCAATTTAATTTTGACTTTCTATTAACCAATCATATTGCTTGATTTCGCCTACGTGGCAAAATCGAGCTTTCCTATTGGCCCAATTTTTTTTTCAATAAGAAAGATTTTACAAAATCACTCCAAAATAATGTAATTCTTTTATTATATAAAAGATACAATAGTATTTTTTTTAACATATATATTTGGAATCTCTTTTCCTAACTAACTTTTTAAATCATTGATGAATATATACTTTGAACTTCAGATGTGTTTGATTTAATGAGTTATTTTGATGTTTTAATAAGAGTTAAGAGCTCTTGTCTTGTTAGAAAGATTATAGGGAGTGTAACACGATTTATAAGGCAAAACACAGTAATGAGTGTCAATTCCTTTTATTTTATCTGTCACGTCAGCTTTCTTTTTTCGGCGACTTACAGACGATTGGTTGCTACAGTAAGGGTGACCTTCAATTTTTTTTTCTCCAAAAAAAAACCTTATCTTTTATATTTTCAAAAAAAACCTTATTCAATTTAAGAATTCAAATTCAAATTAAAAGTTACAGTACGAGCGAGATAACCAAAATTCAAATTAAAGGTTTACAGTAGACTTGGAGGATTTAAAATTCAAATTCAAATTCAATTTTAAATTCAAAAATTTCCTTGTATATACCTACACTCTGCTTTGTTTCTCTCACACACAACTTCTTATCACAGATTCTCAAGAAAACTTCTCCCAACAATTTCCTGGAAAAAAAAAAAAAAAAAAAAAAAAAAAAAACTTCTCCCAACAATTTCCCGAAAACACGGTGAACACTCCACCAACAGATATCATTCCGATTTTCCCAACGGAAGAGGAACCGATGGAGGAACAACAAGCCAATCTGTTTCAACTAACTGAGGAACAACAACGACTACTTGCTCAAAATGAAGAAGTATTGAGAGAAATAGAAGAAAACGCAACATGAGTGGAAGCTGCTCGTAGGGAGCAAGAAGCAAGGGAAGCAGAATACCACAACAACTTGTTTGACATCTTGTACAACGAGTGGGAAGAGAGCAAGATTGCAGAGGGGCCTTGTAAAACCCACATTTTCATGTCATGATTAAATGACTAAAATACCCTCCGATTTGAAATTTTGAAGAATTAAGTACGTTTACCAAACAAGTCCGAAATAAAAAACGGTTATCGTACGATCACAAATATAAACATGTAACTTCAAGTAAATGATAATTGAGCTACTACAACATCATATGAACTCAAAAATGTGAAATTTAGATTAAAATACATGTGTTGCATTTTACTTGACCTAAAGGAGTCCAAAACATTAAAAACTTGTACACTACTTGTAAAATAATTAAATTATGACTAGCCTAAGTTAATTTTTTGCGACATTGGAAACTACAATTTAAGATAAATAAGAATATACATTATGATATACATATTCTTTTAAGCTGTGTCACATTTTTTTTAAGACATGTTGTCAATCGTGTAGTATAGTGGATATTTTCTAATGATATAATTCTCTAACAAGTGATATTCTCTCTGTTCTTATAATAAATATGATATACGAGTATTGTATAACTTGATTAATGTTGTAAAATAGAGGCTTGTGCTAGTTAACTTTAATCTAGGGGATTATGTACTATTGAACTAATCTTCATTAGTTGGTTCACTATTAAAATCACAATCACAAAAGAGATCACGCAAACCATCCTAGAATTTCGGCACAATTTACCTTCCATACTCGGCCCATTTAATCCCAATATATCTTTTCCTTTTTCTGATTTTGTACCATATTTTCACCAAACGAAAATAAACACCGAAAACACTTTCACAAATAAAAGTCGCGGCCAAACTTTTGTTCTCTCTTTCCCGTTCGATTCAAAAGGGGGTGCAAGGAGGACTTTCGTTTATGGTTCGAAGGGTTTTGATCGTGGATCGATTGCTGTTCTCGAAGGGTTTGGTTGTGGCTCATTGCTGCTTGACAAGATGACTTCAAACGAGGTGTGTTTTCTGGTTCGAGAGGGTCTATTAGTCGTGGGGTTTTAAACGGGTCGAAGGGGTGTTAGTTCTGCTCGTGTTTCGGCTGGTGTGTAGGCAAAATATGTTGGAAAATTTAGTGCACTTGAGGGTTCAGTTCAAACCTGGCAATGGGTCAGAAGGTACGGAGTGTACACCCATTAGGTCCCTGAACACCTTAACTCATATAGTGGTGAAGTGTTATTCAGTGTCTGATGAAGTTCAGTGAGTTCACTATTTCAGGGAGTGATACTCTGGACTGAATGGTATTCATCAGGTTGACGAGTTCAGCTCAGGCTGAAGGATCTCATCAGGGAGTTGATGTCCTCAGGGACTAACTCATCAGTGAGTATAACGAACTCACTGGACTGAATTCAAACTTAGTTTGTAACTGCTTTGACCTATTCAATTGACAGTTATAACTGTATTAATGACCACGTTTAATTAGTCGTGTAACCACTAATACCTATTATTATGGAGGCAAATTAAGTGGGATTAATGGGCCGTTAATCACTCTTAATTCCATTGACTAGGGTTGAGTAATTTTACCTATAAATAGATAAATCAAATCATGCATGAGGTATAGACAGAAAACACATAACACTTAAACGCAAAGGGTTATTGATTTGTGCCTAATTCAGTAACAAACATTTGGTCTTATCCCAAGTAGATATTCGTGATACCCAGGCATTAGGGTCGAATAGTTTACTTTGGAAAGTGATAACACGATTCCAAGTGATATCCGGTAACCTTAATTCGTACTTAGTTAGGCTATTGATTATATTCACCCTGTTCTAGGCTCATAAACACCAACAATCAAAGTAAACTATTTTGTGATAATCAATGGCTGCTGCTATGAGGCATATGGTTGCTAACTTTTCCAAATTGGAAAAGTTTGAAGGTGTTGATTTCAGAAGATGGCAAAAGAAGATGCACTTCTTGTTGTCAAGCATGAATGTGGTGTATGTTCTTAGCACTGCTATTCCTGAAGATCATGGGGATGATGCTACTGTGGAACAGATAAGGAAAAGAAGCAAATGAGAGAATGATGACTATGTATGCAGAGGTTTAATTCTCAATGGTATGTCTGATTCTATCTTTGACATTTATCAGAATGTTGAATCTTCTAAAGAACTGTGGGATTCCTTGGAGGCCAAATATATGGCTGAGGATGCTTCAAGTAAGAAGTTTCTTGTAAGTAATTTCACAAATTACAAAATGACTGATTCAAGACCAGTCATGGAGCAATATAATGAACTTCTTGGAATACTTGAAAAGTTTACAAAACACAAAATGAACATGGATGGGGCTATTTCAGTCTCTTGTATCATTGACAAACTCCCTCATTCTTGGAAAGATTTCAAGCATACCTTGAAACATAAGAAGGAAGAACTGACACTGGTTCAGTTGGGTAGTCACCTGCATATTGAGGAATCCCTCAGGGTGCAGGATAATGACAAGCCAAAGAGTAGCAATGCTACTGGTGCATCTGTTGTCAATATGGTGGAACATAACAATTCTACCAGGTGCAATGACAACAAAGGCAAACGTAAACATCATGATAACACAAGGGTTGATCCTAACAAGAAGGCAACACCTACTTGTTAGAAATGTGGCAAATCTGGTCACATTAAAAGGGATTGCAAAGGTGTTAAGATTGGAGGTAAATCCAATGGTTCAGGCACTAGTGGTTCAGGGAGTAGAGGTCTTTCCAACTCACTGAAAGGTCAGAATATGTTTAATGAATCTCTTCAGGTTTATTATGTTACATATGTATCTGAATCTAACTATGTGCAGGATGATGATGTTGCGTGGTGGGTTGACTCTGGAGCAACATTTTATGTGTGCAAAGATAGAAGATGGTTCAAGACTTACGAGTCACTGAATGATGGTTCTATTCTTCACATGGGAAATGAGTCAACAACTTTGGTGCATGGTCGTGGTTGTGTAGATCTTAATTTTAGTTCTGGAAAGATTGTAACTTTGTTTAATGTTATTCATGTTCCTAATATAAGGAAGAACTTGGTTTCAAGCAGTCTTTTGAATAATCATGGATATAAACAAGTTATTGAATCTGATAAATTTATTTTGTCTAAACATGGTGTGTTTATTGGTTTTGGCTATTTGTGTAATAAAAAGTTCAGGCTTAATGTTGTCTCTGACATTGATTCAGCCTTTATGTCAACCTCTAAACTGAACGAATCCATCCTGTGGCATGCTAGACTTGGCCATGTACACTATAAAAGGATGCAAGATATGTCCAAAGATGGGTTAATCCCAGCTTTTGACATTGACACTGAAAAGTGTAAAACTTGCATGTTGACCAAAATAACTAAGAAACCCTTTCAGGGTGTAAAACGTGAGACTGAGCTCTTGGAGCTTAAACACAGTGACCTGTGTGATTTACATGCCACTCCCTCCTTGGGGAACTAGAAATACTTTGTCACATTTATTAATGATGCTTCTAGGTTTTGTTATGTCTATCTGTTACATACCAAGGATGAAGCATTAGATAAATTCAAAGTATTTAAAACTGAAGTTGAATTGCAACTTGGGTCCCTGATCAAAAGATTCAGGTCTGATAGGGGAGGTGAGTACATGGATACTCTGTATTTTCAGTCTGTTGGTATAATCCATGAAACGACTGCCCCCTATACTCCTCAACAAAATGGTATCTCTGAAAGAAAAAATAGGGTACTGAAGGAGATGGTCAATTCCATGTTGTCCTATTCAGGACTGAGTCAAGGGTTCTAGGGTGAAACTATGTTAACAGCTTGCTATTTGTTAAATAGGGTTCCAAATAAAAGGAACAAGGTTACCCCTTATGAACTCTGGACTAAGAAGAAACCCAACCTGAATTATCTCAGGGTTTGGGGTTGTAGCTCAGTTGTAAGACTCCCTAATCCAAAGTTAAAAACTCTGGGTGAAAGAGGCATTGAATTCATCTTTGTTGTATATGCTGAGCATTCCAAGGCATACAGGTTCTATGTCATTGAACCTAATGAATATGTTTCAATTAACTCAATAATTGAATCAAGGGATGCACTCTTTGATGAGAATAGATTCTCATCAGTCCCTAGACGAAGTCACAGGATTCCATATGGTACTGATGACATTGATGTATCAGAGGTCCCTGATGAATTATCATCTCAGGTCCCTAATGAGGACGTGGTTCAACAACCTGAACCTGAGTTCAGAAGAGCAAAAGGGTCAGGATTCCAAAGTCATTTGGACCTGAGTTTCAATTATACTTAATTGAAGGTACAAGGAATGAGGTCTCTGACCAATATTCCTATTGCTTCATTGTTGAGGATGATCCCAAAACATTTGAAGAAGCAATGAAGTCACAAGATGTTGTTTTCTAGAAAGAGGCAATAAATGATGAGATTGACTCCATCATGGGCAACACTTGGGTGTTGGTTGATCTACCTCCAGGTTGCAAATCTCTTGGTTGCAAACGGATTTTCAAAAGGAAAATAAAGGTAGATGGAACTATTGAAAAGTTCAAGGTTAGACTAGTCATTCAGGGCTTTAAACAAAAGTCAGTGATAGACTACTTTGATACCTATGCCCCTGTGGCACATATCAGTACCATCAGGCTGCTGATTGCTTTAGCATCAATTCACAGTCTGATTATTAATCAGATGGATGTGAAGACAGCTTTCTTGAATGGTGAATTGGATGAGGAGGTTTATATGAACCAACCTCAGGGCTTCATCTTGCCTGGAAATGAAAACAAGGTGTGCAAACTGATTAAGTCTTTATATGGACTGAAACAGGCACCTAAGCAATGGCATCAAAAGTTTGATGAAGTGGTTTTGTCTAATGGTTATGTTCTTAACCAGGCTGACAAATGTGTATATAGCAAATTTGATGAATCTGGTAAAGGAGTCATCATTTGCCTATATGTTGATGACATGTTGATCTTTGGCACTGACCAAAATCAAGTTGACCTGACAAAGGAATTTTTGTCATCAATATTCTCCATGAAGGACATGGGGGAGGCTGATGTTATCCTTAGTATAAGGATTAAACATGAAAGCAATGGTATATCAAATTCTCAGTCTCATTACATTGAGAAGGTACTGAAGAAATTTAATTACTTTGATTGTACTCGAGTGAGTACTCCTATGGATACAACTGAGAAGCTAATGCCTAATACTGGCAAAGCTGTATCTCAACTTGAGTATTCTAGGGTAATTGGCTGCCTGATATATGCCATGACTTGTACAAGACCTGATATTGCTTTTGCTGTAGGTAAACTGAGCAGGTATACTAGTAATCCTAGTGCTCAGCATTGGCAAGCTATTCAGAGGGTACTGAAGTATTTGAAGAGAACTATGGATTATAGTCTCTCATATTCTGGTTATCCTTCAGTGTTGGAAGGATACACTGATGCAAGTTGGATCAGTAACATTGAAGACAACTCGTCTACCAGTGGCTGGGTATTCCTACTTGGTGGAGGTGCAATTTCTTGGGCATCAAAGAAGCAAACTTGTATCACCAGTTCAACAATGGTATCTGAATTTGTGGCTTTAGCAGCTACTGGTAAAGAAGTTGAATGGTTGAAAAACTTGCTTCTTGAGATTCCATTGTGGCTTAAACCTATAGCACCTATTTCTATCCGTTGTGATAGTGTTGCTACATTGGCTAAAGCTTATAGCCAGATGTACAATGGTAAGTCTAGACACTTAGGTGTCAGGCATAGCATGATTCGTGAGCTTATCATGAATGGGGTGGTATCTATAGAGTTTGTTAGATCTCAACAGAACTTAGCTGATCACTTGATGAAGAGTTTGGTTAGAGACTTGGTTATAAAGTCTGCTAAAGGGATGGGTTTAAATTCCAACTTAGTCACTGAATGCTAAGACACCCAACTCCCTCCTGAGGAAACTTGGGAGCTGAGTTCAATGTGGAAAGTTGAACATTTAGTGTACTAGAGCACATGTTTTATATTACATCCCAAGGTTGTGCTCAGGACCTGCTGGAAAAGGGAGGATGAAGTCATTACTTCTTAATGGTTAATTTTCTTTGAAAAGTGCTTAGCAGGAGCATGAATAAAGAGGAACCACCTATGTGAATGTTGATGTTTTGCCGCTTCAGGAAGCTATGGAATTTTAGCTTTTACAACATTTATGAATTGAATATGTACACATGGCTTGTATAGTGTCAGGAGTGTTTAAGTGTTTGAAAATGTATGTGTATTTTATCTTCAGGTATTCAAACGAGTTGAAGGGTTCAATTCTTAGAACACCCTGATTCTCGAATATTTGAACGTGTAATGTACTAAGATGGAAATTCAATCCTCAGGATATTTTCATTTATGCATATGTTTTGTTTAATGTTTGATTTTCATGCAAAGGAAGTGAACTAAATTTGGGGAGGATTGTTGGAAAATTTAGTGCACTTGAGAGTTCAGTTCAAACCTGGCAATGGGTCAGGAGGTATGGAGTTTACACCCATCAGGTCCCTGAACACCCTAACTCATATAGTGGTGAACTGTTATTCAGTGTCTGATGAAGTTCAGTGAGTTCACTCTTTCAGGGAGTGATACTCTGGACTGAATGGTATTCATCAGGTTGACGAGTTCAGCTCATGTTGAAGGATCTCATCAGGGAGTTGATGTCCTCAGGGACTAACTCATCAGTGAGTATAATGAACTCACTAGACTGAATTCAAACTTGGTTTGTAACTACTTAGACCTATTCAATTGGCAGTTATAAATGTACTAGCTTATAGACCCGTGGAATCACGGGGTTTTTAAAGAATTTATGCATAAAGAAATTAAATGTTAGAATAAAGTAAGAAAGAATAACGAATGTAAACAGTTTGAAATGTTTGGTGAATGGAATAATAATTAGTAACTGATCATATAAACTACTATGGTTGTAAATATCTATGTAACAAATGTCCATTGCTCGAACTACATTTCTCAGTAATTGTCACTTTAATCTCCGTACCTATCCAAAATGAATATAAACCTTCCTCGTTTCTTGTATCTCCTCTTTCTAACTTCGAGTTCTTGAAAACTGTCTATTCAATACACTTGAAGTCCACTATCAGGAATATAAATACTTCACCAAAAATAAAGCTTCTCCGCTGCAACAAAAAAATATACACAAACCTGTCAATTCAGGAATATCTTGAAAATACATAAACTGGGACGGAAGGAATGGGTCATGGTACAACCACTAATTTAACAAATAGCAAATTCTTAAATTATATCCATCAAAAATTCAGAATACATCTAATAACCTCCATTGTCAAATACATATGACAAATTTCAAAATTAGCAAAAAAATAGTTATTTAAATTAAGAAATGTGTTAATATGGTAAATAGAACAATTATATTAATTAGATCTTTTCAGTCTAAAAATATATGTGATCAGTTCTTTTACACTCGTATGATCCTGTAAACGCTTATTGAGAAAGAATTACAAATAAAAAAAGAGGACGGAGAAAATCTTGATAAAGAATGCATAGATAGGTAGCCTATGTAAAAAAAAAAAAGAAAAAAAAAAGAAAAAAAAAGAGAAACTTATTTACGGTAAATAAAAATTGATTTATGGTGCCCAACTCTAATAAAATATAACTTAATTCGGCTAAGCGGTAAAACACATTGCAAACTGTACATGTTACCTTCATGTGAGAGTTTCAACTTGACGACGTACATTATGAAAAGTAGGCAACTGTTTATGCAGATTGAGCATCCTTAGTGAAGTAGTCATACGATCAAAAAGCTCTAAAAGGGATTTGTACCTGGTAAACGCCAAAGTTTATTAAAGTATAAAATGTACCAAGGTTATTTCTATTCTACAGAGTATTAATGTACGTACTAAAAGACTCACTTTTCTGGAAGTTCAACAAATTCCTTGTTGACCCAACTATTCAAAGTCTAATCGGTCTTTTTTGGTGTCGGAGACACAAAGTGAGCATCAAGACCCTGGCTATCATGGATCTGCAATTTTTTTTACCAGAGTGGAAGACACTGGGCATCAGCCACATGTAAATTGCTTTGATGTGATGATTTTATGATAGTTTGTTCTCTATATCTTTAGTTTTTTGATCCATGCTTGCCATGATAAGCAAGCAAATCGACACAAACAGGAATCTATAAAATATAATAGACAAATTATGATGTAGCTCTACTAATAATTTCAGCTTACTTGTGCAAGAACATTAGATGTTAACTATAAAATTGGTTCTAATGTCCTTGGCACGATGTATATATAGCAGTTTTCACTTAAAGTTACACGCGCTATATAAGGTGTGTTTGATGATTATCATGACTGCACATTTAAATTGTACATAGTAACAGAGATAAGATGGTAAAGTAAAGTACCGCAGTTGCTCCAGTCACATCCAGGTCGAGTCCATGTTCAGCACAAGACATAAGGTAAGGTGGCTAGTTTAACGAATAGAAAGAATGAATATTTTGAAGATTTAAGACCTCTATTTTAATTCATCAATTTTGCATCCCTATCTTTAAGTAGTATCAAGATCGCCTATCAAAACTATACTAATTTCACAAGACCAAAACTTTTCATCATAGACCAACACTGAAGAAATATATGGGCATTTTAGAAGTTAGTTCCAAAAAGACATGACATATTATAATGAGAATAAACACTTCACCTGAGATAAACAATTGTAGATTAATTCGAGAAGTTATTGCACTATTAGTAGCAACAATATTCTTTATTCCCGTCGTAACAAAATAGTTGAACGAATTGAGATGTTCCTTCACCCAACCTCACACCTGTTATGCCAACATAAGCAAATTTAAATCCTTCAGACCGCCCTCTTTCAAAAATTATGGTTTACTTATTAATGCAAACTAACTACTTTTTAACAAAAAGTTAATTATTTAAAAGTACAACCTACATTATATAGTTTTATCTAAAAACAATAAGTCAACATATTGTTTGATGTCAGAAGTAAAAAATCAGCAATTGACACACATGTAACATTCTTTACTCTTTGCAAATCATGACACTCACATTGTTACTTAAAAAAAATAGAAACAACTTAACTAAAAGTTTAGCGGTAGCTCATAAAAGTAATGCTCATAATAACAATAATGACTACTTTATATATAGTTCAAACATGTGTGAGCATTTATCATCTAAAATAATCACTACTTCTTGACAACACTCTGGTTGTTATCACCAACAAAGCTATGGTGTGTTTATTGGGCCTTTGTTTGAAATATGTAATATGTGTGAAAAACTTTTTAAATAGCACCAAGTAAATGAGATACTACAATAAGTAAAACATTTTCACAATTAAGCAACAATCAACAACACATACTGTTTGAGAAACTATCAATTAACATATAAAATTTAATAATGCTATTTTATATGGAATCGAGCTTACGAAATCAGCAAAATGGGTATGAACTTGGTCCAATACATCAAAATGGGTTGTAAAATATGGACCATTCTTTCAACATAGGCAAGAACATGATCAAGTATATAAAATGGGTAAAAATTTGTGTTGGCTTGAAATAACTTAAAATTCCCGTCAACACAAAAGCTTAGATGATTCATCTAAATCAATTCACTATATTATGGATCCTAAAGTTTTTGCATTAGAGTCTATAGCATAAATTAATATGTTGTCCCTAAGTTCATATAACAATTGTTAAGATAGAAAGATGAGATAAGTAGCAATAGATTAAAATGAAGCAAGCTTCAAAGTAATCATTCAATCAAATACATTTCAGTGGTTTAATTATTCTATTTAAAGTTAACTCGTCACAATTAAGAAGATTAGTAAAACTAATTCACTGAATCAGAGAACACACAAATTCATTGAAAAAGATTATACATTGAATCAGCAGAACACATAAATTATTAAAACTAATTCATGAATGTGATTTCTTTTAATTTTTTTCTAGGGTTTAGCAACACACAAATGAACTGAAATTAATCAAACCCAAATATATTATAAATTGAGTCAAAACCCAAAACAAAAACAAAAACAAAAACAACACATCGAAATAGCTTTACTACGGGATTTTAATCAAATTAGTAAAAAACTTGAATAAATGCGATAGTTACCATATATATGGTGTGGAGAGCATAGAAATCACTAAAAAATAAAGAAAACATGTAGAACGAATTGAATTGATAACTGGCATAGATCGATTTTGAAGGGATCTTGAACGATGCTGGTGTTTTGATTTGCAATTGTGTGTGTTTTGAATTGTTGAATTGAATGTGAGTAAAGTAATTGTTCAATCAAAATTAAATGTGTATGTATAACGCATTGACAAACTATTTTTGGTATCAAAATTAAATGGCGCTTTGTGATTGAGATTGAAGAAGCGTATGAGGGAAGTTTTCTGGTTGTGTTCTATTATTCAAATGCAGTGATAGTGTTGTACGAAATAAATGCATGACCAATAGGAGAAGAGACACATCATCTCATTAATTGCATAAGCTGCTGCAAAGGGTTGTAACATGTAGCTGTTTATTATATAGTATAGATTAATGACCACGTTTAATTGGTTGTGTAACCACTAATACCTATTATTATGGAGGCAAATTAAGTGGGATTAATGGGCCGTTAATCACTCTTAATTCCATTGACTAGGGTTGAGTAATTTTACCTATAAATAGGTAAATCAAATCATGCATGAGGGATAGACAGAAAACACATAACACTTAAACGCAAAGGGTTATTGATTTGTGCCTAATTGAATAACAAACATTTATTCTTATCCCAAGTAGATATTCGTGATACCCAGACATTAGGGTCGAATAGTTTACTTTGGAAAATGATAGCATGATTCCAAGTGATATCCGGTAACCTTAATTGGTACGTAGTTAGGCTATTCATTATCTTCACCCTGTTTTGGGCTCATAAACACCAACAAAATACTCGATCATATTCCTTGTCCTTCTCGTAGTCACTGCAAGGGTAAACGATCACACCTTGTTCTATTCAATCTTTCTTTTATGTGGTTGCATTCTATCATTCGTATATGCAGCTACACGTTTCTGTCGAGAGGAAAATCCACATAAAATCATAAGTGTTATCACATAAAATAACGGCATGTATAACCTATCTAATCGAATGAAGACATGTGTGTGTCGATCATGTGTTTTGCATGGTCATATCAACTATAATATGAAGCTCTTATTTTTTGACTTTAGAATCTGAAGATAAAACGTGGGTCACATAAGATAAGGCATGCAAAGATGATATATATTTTAAGTCTTGAGAATATATAAGTGATATGAAACTCTTATTTTAAGTCTTGCATGGTCATATTCTATATTTTAAGTCTTGAATATATAAGGGATTTGATGAAATCTATTTTGGCATTGAAATGTTAGTGTTGTATATTGTATGCATGTATGTCGAGAGTGTATATGTTGCTATGTCGAGTTTGGGATTTGGTCTGAGATCCGAAAACATTTTAGTCCGAATTGAGTTTAAATGGTATTCTGAATGTGATAAAACCTAAGTTGGTCATTTATTTGCATTATTTACGTTTCAAACCCAAATCTTTAATAATTGTCATAAATAAGCCTTAAACTTTAATATTTAACATATTTAACTCTAAACTACTATGTTGGTCAATTTAGCCTTTAAAGATTATTTAATTGTCATTAGCTTAAAGTATAAAATTACTATTTCGGGAACGTACTAAATATGAAAACTTACTAATTCAGGAAACCTGCCTAAAATAGAAGGTTACTTAAAATGGTTAACCTACAAAATTTGGAAAGTTACTAAAAGAGGAAAGCCGACTAAAATGAGTAATCTGATTTTCCTTCTGTCATGGTTTTCTATTTTCTTTCTTCTTTTTGTTGGGCTATTTGGTTTTGAGGTTGTGGTTTCAGGTATTTGGGTAGTTGGCTTACATGTGAGGACAGTAGTGATTATGTTTGCTTTTTTAGGGTGTTCGGTAGTAGTTCAATCGTTTTCTTGGGTGTTTGGTAGAAGGTGTGCGCCTACAAATATAAGGATATATGCTTTGCTGATTTTATTTGGGTGTTTGGCAGTAGTTCAGGCGGTTTATGGGTGTTTGGCATTAGGTGCATGCTGAATATATATAAGTGACAAAGTTTCTACAGTTAGAGTTCAGGTTCTTCAGTTCGAGTTACTGCTGCAAGTGGCTCTATTCTGAGTCGACATTGTTTTAGTGTGTCAATGGAAGTCTTAATGGTCAAATGTGGAAGTTATGTGTTAGAAATATAGGTGTCCAGGTTTCATGGGTTTATCTTGTATCTTGTGGTCCTGTGATCATCTCTTTTGGATCTTTGTTGTATTTTTTGTTTCGTCATTTTGTCCCAAGTGTTTGGGTCTGAGATGGTATGTTCAGTTTTATTGTTTTTTGTCTCTCGGTCCCCTCTAACAGTTAAGTGTCTTATTTAGTTGTGGCGGGGGTGCCATGTATTGTATTGCATTTTACCTTTTGGGTTTCTATTTAATTGTTGCATTTCTAAAAAAAATTAATAAGACGATCATTAATTCATGTAGATTCGCTGAAGAAGGAGTAACTTCCGATCTTTATGATGTGTTTGCACTTGCGGTTTAAGGTACATATATTCCGTACTCTTTCAGCAAGAGTACAACTACTTCTCTCTCATGACTTTTCTCTATCTCCTTTATATTATTTGATTGACCCTTTGATCTTGACACTTGACATTGAACCTTGACCTTGAACCATTGATTTTGACTTGACACTTGTACTTGATATTGAACCTTGACCTTTAACCTTTAATTATGACTTGATACTTATACTTGATATTGAACCTTGATTACTTGACCCTTCAGTATTTTATCCAGGTGCTACTTGTTGTGGAGTAGCCACAACCATAGTATTGATGCACCAATGTTATGTACTCTAGTGGGGCCGGAGAGATGTCCCCCACCATCCCTGGTTATTGTTATCGACTACTGCTGTGATTATTATTGGCTTGCAGGGGCGTATGGATGCATCCTAGATTTTTCTTGACTTGATACTTGCTTGGGCTACGGCCATTATGATTATGACTTGGACTAAATTATATATTTACTTAGTAACCGGGCTTGCGTGCATTGCAACCCCTCACATCTTGGGAGTTAGCTACTCCAATCTTAGACTACTTGTTTACTTGGATACTTGCTTGGCCTGGGGGTTAAATACTGAAAGCCTTGAAACTTGTTAATCCTTGACATTACGCTTGACGATCCTTGATACTTAACTTTGATGACTTTTCATACTTAACCTTGATAATCCCTTGATATACCTTGTGACACCATATGTAAAATTATTTCGCATACTCATATCTTATTACTTGATGTGCTTGTTATCTTCATATCTGTTCACTGAGCTTTTTATGCTCAGCCGTTTTCTTTTCCATGCGACAGGTACTTAAGCTAGGATGCGGGGTTTAGCTTTGGGGATGAGAGAGTGTGGACCAACCCTAGAGTTCCTTTGAACGATGGATTTTGTTTTATTATTGTATTTTCCATATTTTGAAATATCCTTGTAATCCTTGTACTTATTGTATTGTTAAAGTATTAAGCTTGTGTTTTGCTCTGGTGGACACTATTTATTGTGATATCTTTACCCTTGATGGGATGGGGTGTTACAGGCTGATTGATGCTAAACTGTCAACTTATATTGACCAGGAAATGGTCAACAAATTCAAAAAGCCTAGACCAATGCTTCCGGGTAATAAAGGGTATCACCAGGTCGTTAAGTCCCGACGAGGTGTGGATTGTGCTTTAGCGTACTTGTGATCGGGTGATTAATCACAGAAAAGGGTTGTGATAAGAATTACTTGGAAATTCTTGACAAATATAGCTTAGGAAAGCTACGTGATTGATTACGGGAATTAAGATTATGAAGATTTGAGCTAAAACCTAAAAACGTGCGTTTTAATTAAAAACGTACGCAGACGAACAAAACAAAAAGTACAACTGATGGTCGGAAAAGGTTACAAGTGTAAAATTATTATTTTTACAATCCTAATAATTAAAGAAAATTTTAAGAAAAATAAAAACTATTTTTACACTATTTAATTATTAATTATTAATTAATTACAAATTATCTATTTATTAACTAATTAAACTAATTAGAATTATTAAAAATACTAAAAAGACTTAGAAAATTAAGAAATTTTTTATAAATCTAATTAACCATCATGGGAATCCTAAAAAATTATAAAAAGTTGATTTTATGTAATTTTAAACTAATTTACTAATTATTAATCTAATTACTAATTAATTACCAATTAAACTAATTAAATTATAAAAAATAGAAAATGAACAGTAAAAATTCTAAAAAAATTTACAAAAATGTTTTAACTTATATAAAAGCTAGAAAAATTATAAAAACTAGGTTGTACTTAATAAAATCTAATTATGCTATTTAATTACTTACTATTAATTAATAATTAATTAAACTAAAATTAATTCTAAAAACCACTAAAAGACAAAAGAAAAATCTGGAAAATTTTATAGAATTATTTTAACCTAAAAGAGAATTTATAAAAATATAAAAATGATAAATTGCTTATAAATAAGCTAAAAAGAAAATTAAAAAGATAAATCCTATTAAACAGAAGCTATCACTATACTTAAAATTGGTTTTCGGTGTTTTTTCTTTTTCCAAACTGATTTACTACAAAAAACTAAAACTTTTTGTGAAAACACTTTTAATGTAACCAAGAAATAAGCACTTTGAGTGCTTATTCACCCAAACAGTTGACTTTTGTTGACTGTGAGGGATTTAAGCTCAAATGGAGTGATGTGGGGTCCACTATGATGAAAGTTGGTTTCTCTGAGATGTTTGATCAAGATTAAGCAAGATTCAACCAAAAAGACAGATTAAATAAGCCAATACATACAAATAAGCACTTGCTTATTGCAATCTGATACAGATTGGGGACCGAGTTTGAGAGCCAATCCAGGTGGGGTCCACTGGTCTAAAGGTCAAATTATGGGTCAAATATCACTCCCTGGTAGAAGGGGGTTGGGAGAACACAAGTTTGAGGTGTGGGACCCACTGGGTTGCCCACAAAATACCACCAAATGTGGTGGGTTGAACTGAGTCTGCTGAATCAGGGCAAAAGCCTTGCCCTGCAGTCAACTTCCAAGGGTAATTTGGTCTATTTAAAAAAATCACAAAAATATAACCAACTTAGAAATCACAAGTTCAGCTGATATATTAAACACACACCAAGTTTCAGACTTCCAATCTAAACACAAAAATCAGATTAATTATTGCTATTTTTGTGAAAATCTGAGAGTGAACTTTTGACTTTTTATAGGAACATGCAAGCTTTGACTAAAGTGAATTTCTATGGATGATTACTGATTAAGAAACTTATATTAAGCAATAACACAACTATACTAAGCTATATTTACTACTTGTGAACTAGATGAAAAGTTTAATGACCACAATTCCCTCACAGTTAACTGTGAGGGGGATTAAATTATATTTTTGACTATTCAACAAACTAGCCTGCCTTTTTATTGCTTGTTTTCCCTGATTACACCTAACTGAGCATGTACTAAACAAAGATAGCTCACAAAGATCACTGAGACTCAATGATTTCCCCAGAACCAAACACCCCTTTAAGTGTTGTCAGTTTGAGTTTTTCAAATATTTTGACCATTTTAAACCATGAGACTGAGTTATAAGTACCTAAAATGGTGTAGTTAGACAGAAGCTGCACTGAAATTCCACTTTTAAACAACAAAAACCATGAATCAATTATTATGCTATTTGGTAGTTAACTTAAGAAAGAGTGATCACAAAAGATTTTAAAGAACAAGCAAGTGAGATTAAGCAATAACTCAACTAAGTAACCCCAACTAAGCATTAAAACACACAAATCAGTAACAATAAGCTATTGTACAGTAAATGTAAAAAATTTGATAAGAAACTTACAAAGTGCAATCAAGCTAAACCAATTGAACCAAGAACCACAATACCAAACCTAATATTCCCCAAGGAATTCTAACCCAGGACCATCCTTAATTCATCCTGCTCCAAGCTTTGATGCGTGGGAATCGCACCTTGCTTTACCTCTCGAGGGATCTCGCGAGGCTTACAACCCCCACCAGGCAGTGTACCTGATCGTTGTAGTATAGTATAGTGACAAGTACCGGGGGATTGATCGTTCAGCTTAGGAATAGTGTCGCTAGGATTAGAAAGCCTAATTAATAGTTCTAGAGATGGAAGATGATTATTTTTGTGTTTTTATATTTTATGAAAGCAAGTAAAATCTCGGGTTTTGAAGGAGTGGGCGGAATTAGTTGCTAATCAACTAACCCAAAAACTACTTTATAACTAATTAACTAATGAAAATGAAATTAAACTAATATTAAACTAAGGTTGTGAGCAGTGGTTGGAGAAATTGTGTTTACTTAGACTTCATTACTCCCTAGATATCTTTTACATGTTAATTACTTGTTACACTTGTATGAATGACGGGTTGTATTCCTTAATACCATTCGTGGAGTGGCATACATAACTCCCCAACTCTATGAGCTCTTATCTCCTCCTACACCATGACCCAGCACAACTATAGGGATTGTAAACAGTGGCTCATGCATTAAATACAACCAATAAAGACCTAGTACGCCTCGGTTCATGTTTCTTAAGACGTTCAAGCATGTTACCATTTGGAGATCTGCCAGTTTTCTTAAGCCTAACATATAATATCATTCATTCAAAACAAGAATAGACAAGTAATCAACACATAATCAACATCTAGGTTTCATTAGATCTAAGCAAACACAAAGGAAATTTAGCCTAGCATAGTAGAGTTAAGATAAGAACAAAAGATAGACAACCAACACATAGACATATTGATTGAATTAAGAGTATACTTATCTCAATTACAATGCAAGGTCTCAAGGGTTTGGAACCCTTGAAAAACCTGTAAAAGAGGCACCAAAATCGTCTTTAGGGTTTCACCAAAACTTCTCTCCTTTTAATGAAAAAACTAGAAAACTATATATAGGAAAATCGTCCTGACGGTGTCAAGAGTAAAATCTGACGCCGTCAACTCGCCGCCATATACTTCCTCGGACGCCCTAGATCCAATCGTGACGGCCTATGTGACGCCGTCACCACCCTCGGTAAATTAATCTTGGTCATTTTGACGCCGTCATCTCTTCATCTGACGCCTTCACAACCTTCGGTAAAATATTCATCCTTTCTGACGCCGTCAAGAGTAAATTCTTGACGCCGTCACCTTGTAATTCCAGCTTGGATTTGGTACTTTGTTGTTTTCTTCACTTTATGCTCCAAAAACGTCCAAAATAGCTTCTTTTCCAGAATTCACTCTCCAAACACCTAAAATCACAAAAGGAACGATTTAGGGCAATATTTGATCAAATAAATTCGGATTCGGGCTTAAATGACCCCCTAAAAACGGATCATTTTTCGCCTCATCATATACCCTTACACTTGAGATTTGCTTGTCCTCAAGCAAATGAGCTTTTATTCTACTCAAAAGACAAGTTAGGGGTCATTTAACACTAATATAAAAGTAATTACAACAAATAATCGTTCCACTAAAGACCAATAGACAAGCACGGAGGTCATACACAAGCACCTCACAAATAGTGTTTAGATACTCACATCTCTCGGGTTTAATAAAGTAATATAACATTATGGAAATGGAAGATATCTCTCACTACCTGTCATAGCAAAATAGATTACCATAGGCTTGGGAAAGGATCAAACCTCCACCACATGGCGTAAGCACCTAGGATAAACTATCAAAGAGGTCTTTTTAAAGGGTTATAATGTTAGGTGTAGGGATATGAATTACACGGTTTTGTTGGATAAAGGGGATTTTACTGGTGGCGAGTTAACAATCTTGGTTAATTACATGTACAAGATGGCGTTGCTAAGCCAAGACTAGACTCGACTTAAGCTAATAAATGAAAAAATAACAAAAACATAAAATAAACAAAGAATAAAAAGGGATGGTAGTCCGTATGTTTTTCTCTTTCTTTTTCTATTTTTTTTTTCTTTTCTTGATTTTTTTTTTTTCGATTTTTTTTTTTTTTTTTTTTTTTTTTTTTTTTTTTTTTTTGCATACACTCTTGCCCTACCATCCAAAATAATACATCAAAGGGAATGGGAATTCCCCTTACACTTGAATCTTTACATACTTTACAATAAACTAATCTAATGACTCGAATTAAGAAAATCAAAATACTTGGAGCACTTTTAAAATTAACGTACATATGGGGGTAATAAGTGATGTTCTTCCCCATTACTCCATAAATTAAGTACTTACCAATGAGTCCCAATCGTCCCAAAACAATATGTACAATGATATGACTCGACTTAGCAACCATGTAATCAATTAGAAAGTTAACTTAGGGTTTAACAAATAACAATAATGCACTAAAAATGAGCGCATATACGGAAGGCTAAGGCGATTTGGTTGTACATTTAAGTGGGGTGTAACAAATTCTTCCTTTAAGTAAAATGCTTAAAGTTAGAAACGAAAGGATAGGCTCGGAGGGGTGTACTAGGGGTATCGTGTACTAAAAATGAGTACAACGCAAAGGGTGTGGGAAAAATTAGTTGACTTAACTAGCCAAGTAATATGACTTAAATGGTCAAGTAATTATAATACGGGTTTAACACAAGGGTGATCCTAATGCCTCTTATCATGTAGTAAATCCTACCACACGAATGTAGTCTCACTAGCGGTCTCGGGATGCATCACTAACGCAAGTTCTAGAATCTAAATGCTACCGGTACACTCATAAGCACTAATAATGAATGCTTTCCCTATCAAATCTAAAGGCGAACCTCACATTTTTGGGTGGAAAATTTTTCTGAATATACGGTTATGTGCTAGTCATACAACCTCCTATCCATGAGACGCTTGCTATGGCTAAAGTTTCACTCCTAAATGTTGTAAAAAATTTTAAATTTGGCGCTAAAATTACACTAACAAGTATTTCTCATAGTTTTATTACTCATCTACTATCAAACAAAACAAACTCAAGCGAAAGTGCATATGTAAGGTATCATCTTTTTACCCTCCCCTTACACTTAAGATGAACATTGTCCCCAATGTTCAAGTAAAGAATGTAAAAGTTAAAGAGTAAAGAGAATGAAATCAAATACTCCCCTGATTCGCTCGGTATGGATTTTAGTTGGCCAGGTTAAATCTTCCTCCAAGAAAACGAACAATCAAAGCTTCCCTTCCAGAATATAAATCATCTCCTTGTCGAACATAACTTGTAAATCCTGACAAAACAACTACAAAAATCCAAAGCATCAAGCCGAACAAAGATAACTCACAACTAGATGTAATTCCAGACTTAGGAATAAAAACAAAACAATTAAAGATATAATGCTTGTGGAATGAATGTTTGCAGATTTCCTGGAGATTATAAAACTTAATAATTCACAAAAACCATAAGACTCCGTTAGAAAAACAAAACTGGTAAAATTTCCAGATTTTTACACGTGACGCCGTCAAGAGTAAACTCGTGACGCCGTCAGAAGTGACCTGCAGAAATTCTTATGTTAAGTTTCCGGAAAATTTTTGGAAAAACTTCGTCCTACTTCCTGGAAAATCCTGCAAAACATCATTACGACTCGATACAAGCATTTGACTCTAACAAGTACGAATACACATGTCCATTTAATATTGTTGTGGTTCATGCTCAATTTCGTTCTTATAAACAAATTTGGATCTCCCTTACACTTATCTTTTGCAAAATACCTTTATATGCAATTAAGACGAAGTTAAAAACAAAATAAAGCATTTTCACAATTTAATTTGAAACATGAGCCACAAACAATAAAAATAAAACATGCATACGGAAACAAATAAAATCAAACAAACAAACAAACAAACAAACAAACAAATAAAAACACACAAAACATGGGTTGCCTCCCAAGAAGCGCTTGTTTTTGTTCGAGTCACGAGCCTGACTCTACCCTTATTTAATGGAAATAGGGGAGGTTCTCCCTACACTTAGGATTAAGTGTGGGTGAAAGTAGCGATACATACCCTTAGGGTGTGAATATGCCACGTGAGGTGAAGGGGGTGAGTGAATGGCTTCCTTCATCCTAAAACTACCCGGATAATATTGGTTGATGGGTGGGTCGGTTCCTCTTTTGTCTCCTAGAAATAAATCTAAGGATGGGAAGTTGTGTAAAGGTTGAGGTTCCGGTTCATCAACACTAGGAAATTCCCTAGAACTAGGAGTAAGGTTATCACTACAGGTGTTCAAACCTATATCCTCAAGTGGTGCCTGGTCCAAGGGTTCTACCTTTATAGGAATTCCTAAAGTTTCTTCTACTTCTTCCGGGTAAGTCACGGGCGGTGTATGTGCCTCAAATGATGGTTGAGTATTTTGTGGGCTTATGTTGTTCACCTCATCATTCCATGTGTCAGGATCTAGCCCTAACATTCTCCCAAGTATCTCACGTGCTTCTCTAGGCATCTCAACTTCTATGTCCGAATCATAAGGATCATCTTCAATATTCTGACTACTATATACAAATTGCCCAAGAGATTCATCATCTGTTTCTTGAGATTCATCATCATCGATCATAGGACCTAGGTCTTTTTGATCAATGTGATCATGCTCGGCTAAATCCTCCTCAATTGTTTTCTTAGGAAGTGATAATAGCAAACCTAGTGCTTCATCCAACTTATGATTTGTTGCAATGGCTCTCTCCATAATTCCATGGCAAACTAGGTCGCATTTCCAATTGGCCTCACTAAAACTAGATCTTAAACATGGAGATTGTTCATAAGAATCTATCCTAGGTGAAGGCTCATATGATTCATAGGTGTCTCTAAATGAGGTATTTTGAACTCTTTGGTATGTTAGCCGCTCAACCCTATCTTGCAATCTTAGAAGCCTAAGTGCAAGGTCCATTTGAAGCAAGTTACAAACAAAATCACAAAGAAAAGATAGACTACGAGAAAGCTACAAAATAAAAAGAAAAAAATCTCACTTGATAGGAATCTAATGAGTATACCTAATAAAAATCAAATTCAACCTAAACAATAACTATTCCCCGGGCTGCGGCGCCAAAAACTTGATGCGTGGGAATCGCACCTTGCTTTACCTCTCGAGGGATCTCGCGAGGCTTACAACCCCCACCAGGCAGTGTACCTGATCGTTGTAGTATAGTATAGTGACAAGTACCGGGGGATTGATCATTCAGCTTAGGAATAGTGTCGCTAGGATTAGAAAGCCTAATTAATAGTTCTAGAGATGGAAGATGATTATTTTTGTGTTTTTATATTTTATGAAAGCAAGTAAAATCTCGGGTTTTGAAGGAGTGGGCGGAATTAGTTGCTAATCAACTAACCCAAAAACTACTTTATAACTAATTAACTAATGAAAATGAAATTAAACTAATATTAAACTAAGGTTGTGAGCAGTGGTTGGAGAAATTGTGTTTACTTAGACTTCATTACTCCCTAGATATCTTTTACATGTTAATTACTTGTTACACTTGTATGAATGACGGGTTGTATTCCTTAATACCATTCGTGGAGTGGCATACATAACTCCCCAACTCTATGAGCTCTTATCTCCTCCTACACCATGACCCAGCACAACTATAGGGATTGTAAACAGTGGCTCATGCATTAAATACAACCAATAAAGACCTAGTACGCCTCGGTTCATGTTTCTTAAGACGTTCAAGCATGTTACCATTTGGAGATCTGCCAGTTTTCTTAAGCCTAACATATAATATCATTCATTCAAAACAAGAATAGACAAGTAATCAACACATAATCAACATCTAGGTTTCATTAGATCTAAGCAAACACAAAGGAAATTTAGCCTAGCATAGTAGAGTTAAGATAAGAACAAAAGATAGACAACCAACACATAGACATATTGATTGAATTAAGAGTATACTTATCTCAATTACAATGCAAGGTCTCAAGGGTTTGGAACCCTTGAAAAACCTGTAAAAGAGGCACCAAAATCGTCTTTAGGGTTTCACCAAAACTTCTCTCCTTTTAATGAAAAAACTAGAAAACTATATATAGGAAAATCGTCCTGACGGCGTCAAGAGTAAAATCTGACGCCGTCAACTCGCCGCCATATACTTCCTCGGACGCCCTAGATCCAATCGTGACGGCCTATGTGACGCCGTCACCACCCTCGGTAAATTAATCTTGGTCATTTTGACGCCGTCATCTCTTCATCTGACGCCTTCACAACCTTCGGTAAAATATTCATCCTTTCTGACGCCGTCAAGAGTAAATTCTTGACGCCGTCACCTTGTAATTCCAGCTTGGATTTGGTACTTTGTTGTTTTCTTCACTTTATGCTCCAAAAACGTCCAAAATAGCTTCTTTTCCAGAATTCACTCTCCAAACACCTAAAATCACAAAAGGAATGATTTAGGGCAATATTTGATCAAATAAATTCGGATTCGGGCTTAAATGACCCCCTAAAAACGGATCATTTTTCGCCTCATCAAGCTTCTTCTTTCATTTTTTTTTATTTTCTTATCTATTTTTTTGTTTTTAATTTTTTTTTTATATTTTTGAGTAAACTGGAATTTAACTTGAAAATGGAATTGCTAAACAAAGAACTTATATTATTGATAAGGAAACAGATTACAACATTGAGTTTTACCAGAAATTACAAATTACAATAATTTAGATAAGCTAAAAATTATACTAAAAATTGCTCTGCTTCCTTTGCATCTCTTTCTTTATATACTCTTCAATTAGGGTTTTTGAGCATGCTTTGGACTCTTCCCAGCTTCAATACCAACCATAGGATCAAAAGAAGTGATCTTGGCCGTTCAAATTCTTGGCGCCAAAAAAATTTTTGTCTACTTCTTTGGATTATTGATGCCAGGGGGAAGTTTTTGGATTGTAGCTATTGGTTTGAAGTGTAAGGGGGGTTTTGAATGTTGCAGGGGAGAATAGGGGTGATGATGGGGGGGGGGGGGTTGGCTGGTAGCAGGCTGAGGTGGATGGTGATGGTGAGGGTTGACCGGGTCAAAGAGGGGGTGGAGTAGTATTATTATTATTAAACGGGGGTGAGTTGGGTAGTGGTGGTGGGCTGTGGGGGTTGATGGGCTTGGTGTGTATGGGTGGGCTTGGAGTTTGAATTGGGTTTGGTTTGTTTTGGGTTTAATTTAACTAAGGATCCGGTTGGTAGTATAGTTGCACACAAGGACCAACTTTGTAATTTTAACAAACACAAGGGACTGAAATTGTAATTCTCCCAAGGTACCACCAAGGACCAATATTGCCAAGTTCACTATTCCAAAACCCATTTTTGCAATATTTTTTATTTTCAAAATTCCCAGGGACTGTTTTTGCAAAATTCCAAACTCCAGGGACCAAACATGTAACTTTTCCAAATTTATCACCCAAAGTCCGTTTTTGATGACTTTTGATTTTTTAGGGACTTGGGTTGACTTTTATTTCAAAGTAAATGCATAGGGACTATTTCTGACAAATTTTGAAACTTGGGGGACTGAAACTGCCAATATTGCAAACTTTGATCGTTTTTCATTTGTTTTTGCTCGTTTTGCATTTAAAACACATAAAACACAATCCCTGGGATAAATTAAGTATTTTGATTACTTTTTGATTGTTTTTGTATGTTTTGGCAGTTTAATTACGATAAAAATGATGAGTGTTTGCGCACTCATCAATCCCCCACACTAAACTATTGCTAGTCCCTAACAATATTTTTGGAAATCTTGATGGATTTTAAACTCTTTACCAAAAGCCATCACTTCTGGAGTAGCCAGGTGTAAGAACTTTGGCTCACCTGATAACCGTGTGATTTTGAGCAAACCACCAGCTGTCAACGGATTTGATTTGTCTTTACCAAGAGCCGTTTGCTCCGGGACTAGCCAGCTCTTGATGGAATATTCAACATCTTGGTGAGCTGATTACCAATTATGGTTTTTCCACGGCCTTTACCACAAGCCATAATCTTGCGGGCTAGCCAACTCATTCGCTTTATGGGATATGGGGAGTTGAGTAACCATACAATTTTGGGCAAATTGCAAGCCGTAAACGGATTTGAGTTATCTTTACCAAGAGCCGTTTGCTCCTGGATTAGCCAATCCATTTTGTCGTTTAGACACGGCGGACTGATTACCACAAAAATTTTGAAATAAAGTGAAAAAATTTTGAAAATTTTGGGCCAAAATGGGGGTACTTGAAAGTATTTTGCGATAAAATTCGCTAGAATCCCCCCCCCCCCCACACACACAGTTAGAATTGAATATTGTCCTCAATATTCAAAGTCCCCGGCTATTATGCCGAATATAGGAACGTAAAAAGATAATATTCGAAGCTAACTGTGGAAATATTATTTTGTATTTTTCACTTTATTTATCTGTACATACAATCACACATTTTTTTTTGAACTTATATACATATATACATTTTCAAATAGCGGGGGGTTGGCCATTCCCCCACCCTAGGGTGGTAGAAAGTAGAAAGAAATGAGAGATACGGGTGAAAACCCGTATTGTGCTATTGTTTTTGTTCATCGAGTCGCTAGCTTGACTAGATCCCCGAATTCAATTGTCCTTGGGGAAAGTTTGGAGATCCGGGACAACCATGGATGGTATGTCCTCTCCAAAGTAATGTTTCAAACGATGTCCATTCACTTTGAAATTTGGACCGTCATTTTGAGATAATTCAACGGTGCCATAAGGATAAACCTTAACGATAATGAATGGACCAGTCCATCGGGTTTTGAGCTTTCCCGAGAAGATCTTTAGTCTAGAGTTGAAAAGAAGGACTCGATCACCAACGTTGAAAACGCGGTTTTTGATTTTTGAGTCATGTATCTTCTTTGTCTTTTCCTTGTAGATCAAAGAGTTCTCGTAAGCTTGATCATGAAGTTCATTTAATTCATTCAGTTGAACTTTCCTACGATCACCCGCAGTTTTGAGGTCGAAATTGGCATGCTTGAGAGCCCAATAGGCTTTATGCTCAAGCTCGATCGGAAGATGGCACTCTTTCCCGTACACAAGTTTGTAAGGCGTACACCCAATGGGTGTTTTGTAAGCCGTACGGAAAGCCCAAAGTGCATCATCTAGTTTATCCGACCAAGATGCACGATTTTCACCAACGGTTCTTTCCAATATTCTCTTTATGCCTCGATTGGAAACTTCTACTTGTCCACTTGTTTGAGGGTGGTACGCAGTAGAAAGACGGTGAGTTACACCATACTTTTGCATGACTTTATCATATTTTTCATTGCAAAAATGCGTACCACGATCACTAATTATAGCACGTGGAGTTCCAAATCGAGCAAAGAGAGCTTTCAAAAATTTCACGACTACTCGGGCATCATTTGTGGGTAAAACTTTCGCTTCAACCTTGTTTCCATGAGATGATGGAAATGGCCCCATAAAGTCGATGCCCCATACGTCAAATATTTCACAAACTTGGATTGCATTTTGTGGCATTTCATTTTTTTGTGAAATATTCCCGTGACGTTGACAAGCGTCACAGGATTTGACTAATTCTTGGGCATCCTTATAAATCGTGGGCCAAAAGAAACCAGAATCAAACACCTTTTTGGCGGTGTAATTTGGATTGTGGTGGCCCCTTGTGGGACCAGCATGGCAAGCCTTAAGAATTTCAGAGGCTTCTTGGCCATAAACACACCGCCGGATGACTTGATCCGCACATATTTTGAACAAATAAGGGTCGTCCCAGAAATAATGTTTCACATCTTTAAAGAATTTATTTTTCTGTTGGGACGACATCCCTTTCACAATGATGTTACCCGCAAGGTAGTTTGCAAAATGGGCAAACCAAGGGGTAACAGAATCTCCACGAAAGGCAACCGCATTGAGTGTCTCGAGAGGGAATGTTTCATTAATTTCTTTCCTTTCGAAGACATCTTGATGGGGGTTCTCCAATCGGGAGAGATGATCAGCAGCTAGGTTCTCAGCTCCTTTTTTATCACGAATAATGATATCAAATTCCTGTAGGAGGAGAACCCAACGAAGAAGTCTCGGCTTTGCATCTTGTTTTGCAAAAAGGTACTTCAAAGCCGAGTGATCCGTATACACTATGCTTTTTGTCAGTATCAAGTATGGCCGGAATTTTTCAAAAGCATACACCACAGCTAATAATTCTTTTTCGGTGGTGGTGTAATGGCTTTGAGCCTCGGTCATAGTTTTGCTGGCATAGTGTATAGGCTAAAAATGTTTTGTTTTTCGTTGCCCCAAGACTGCGCCTATAGCATAATTACTAGCATCACACATGACCTCGAAGGGTAAGTCCCAATCGGGGGCAACAAGAATCGGTGCCTCGGTAAGCCTTTTCTTTAATGTTTCAAAGGCTTCGATGCACTAGGGGGAGAAGATAAAAGGAGCATCCTTTTCGAGGAGATGAGTCATAGGTCGGGCGATTTTAGAAAAATCTTGAATAAACCTACGATAGAAACCGGCATGACCCAAAAAGCTCCTAACACCTTTCACGGTTGTGGGATGAGGTAATTTTGCAATGACATCCACTTTGGCTTTGTCAACCTCAATCCCGTTCTTTGAAATTTTATGGCCGAGGACAATGCCCTCTTTGACCATAAAGTGACTCTTCTCCCAATTTAGACATAACTTTGTGTCTTCACAACGTTTTAGCATATCGTCTAAATGGGAGAGGCATGACTGAAATGAATCCCCAATGACCGAAAAATCGTCCATGAAGACCTCCATAGTTTTCCCGATCATGTCGGAATATATGGACATCATACATCTTTGAAACGTGCCCGGAGCATTACATAAGCCGAATGGCATACGTTTATAAGCAAATGTTCCGTAGGGGCACGTGAATGTGGTCTTTTCCTGATCTTGCGGATCAATGGGAATCTGAAAGTAACCCGAGAAACCATCGAGGAAGCAATAATACTCATTCCCAGCTAATCTCTCGAGCATCTGATCCATAAAGGGCAGAGGAAAATGATCTTTACGAGTGGCGTCATTTGACTTGCGATAGTCAATGCAGACACGCCATCTCGTAACCAAACGAGTTGGAATTAACTCATTTTCCTCGTTTGTGACAACAGTAATGCCACCCTTTTTGGAACACAATGAATTGGGCTGACCCAAGGACTGTCCGAGATAGGGTAAATCAATCCGGCATCAAGAAGTTTTAAAACCTCTTGTTTGATTACCTCATGAATTTTTGGATTCACCCTTCTTTGTTGTTGGACTGCAGGTTTGAAGTCGTCCTCCATTAAAATCTTATGAGTACAAAATTCAGGGTCAATGCCCTTGATGTCGGAGAGACGCCAAGCAATGGCTTGTTTATGAGACTTCAAAACCTTTATGAGAGCAGCCTTTTCCTCATCACTTAAGTCTTTGGCAATTATGACGGGTAATTTATCATCACCCTCCAGAAAAGCATATTCAAGATGAGGCGGCAAGTCCTTAAGTTCAACCTCGGGAAAGTCATCAGTTTTCTCAACATTTTTGACTTCCTCTTTATGAAGTGTTTGTGGTAGAACAGGAAGAGGAGAGGGATCTTCGTTTAATAATTTTTCAAGTATGAGAATATCCCTCTCGAGGTCGATCTCTTGGTTATCAATTCCATCGGGAATCGAGTCACTTTTGAGAAACGCCTCCATTTCTTCTAAGATGAAGTCACTTCCCTCAAACGGAGTGAGGGAAGGAGAAGAATTGGCAATGATGGGGTGAGAAGACTGAGTGAGGTTTTCACTCGAAGAATCATCAATGAAACCTAAAATCTCTTGAGCATACTCCTCAGCAGCAACATCGATGACATCTATTTTGTTCACCGATTCACAGTCATAATTGGAGGAGTATCTCGAAGTTTGATTTAGGTTGAAGGTAATGGCTTCCGTCCCAACACGTAATGTGATCTCATGATCAAATACATCGATAAGAGCTCGCCCGGTTCTAAGGAATCCCCGTCCAAGAATGAGAGGGACCCTAGAATCGGCATCAAAGTCAACAATCACAAAATCTGCTGAAAAATGGAACTTCCCCACTTTAACGAATACGTCCTCGGCAATGCCAATGGGACGAGAAATCGAACGATCGGCAAGCTCTAAAGTCATGCACGTGGGGGTAAGTTCGGGAAGAGAGAGTTTCTTCCACATAGAATATGGCATTAGGTTAATGCTAGCACCTAGATCGGCCAAGGCGAAGCATTTAACCATACCCGGGAAAGTTCAAGGAATGAGGAATTTCCCGGGGTCTCCAAGCTTTTCAGGAAGCTTTTTCAAAAGAACTGCTGAGCAGTTCTCATTCAGAGGAGTTCTTGCCATCTCAAAGAGTTTCTCTTTATTACTCAACAGATTTTTGATTGTCGATGCGAACTTGGGCATCAAGAGAATAGCATCCGCGAAGCTGATATCAAAATGCAAATCTTGGAAGATTTGGAAAAATTTATCCATTTGGTGATTAGCTTTTTCGCGGAGCTTTTGTTCACTGAGACGTGATGGATAGGGAATAGAAGTTTTGGATTTAGGGTTGTCCACTGGAGTTTCTGGTAAATCAAAGACAACTCCAGGATTACATCTGGTTTCAGGAATAACCTGAGGTTGGACGTGTGCTATACTTCGTGGGCTAGGAATTTGCACCTTGTCCTTTGTCACCTCAGGTTCACGATTCACTACCTTTGGAGGAGAAGAAGAAGAGGTAGTAGGAATCGCGGGTTCATCATATGAAGCACCACTTCGTGTTGTGATCGCCTTAGCATCGCCCCTCGGGTTAGCGATCGTGTTGCTCGGTAAAGTAGTACCTGAGCCCGAGGGTCGATCATTTAAAGACTTCTTGATGTCAGAAATCTGGCTGACCAGCAACTTGTTCAACTCATCTTGGGACTTCATGAATTGTTTCAACAACTCATCAGATGAAGGCCCGGTTGGAACAATGGCTTGATTCGGATTAGGAATATTTGGAGCTCGATTGTTCGAATTGGGACCTTGATTTTGAAAATTACCCTGATTAGGGTTGTTGTTTCCATGAAAATATCCCGGATTGAAATTACCCTGACCTTGGTTCCGATTAAAGTTTCCTTGATTTTGCTGTTGGAAACCTTGATTTTGGAAACGTTGGTTTTGATTGTGAAAACCGTGACCCTGATTGAACTTACATTGGTTTTGATAACCTTTGTAACACCCCCGAAATTCGGGTCCAGCAAAACCATACATGTCACTGGGGTGCTACTCGAATGGTATCACAACACAAGGTACAAAGAATGGTTTCATTTCATTTATTTAGAATGAAAGTTGTTATCAAAGCATTTATTTTACATATTATAAAATAAGAGTGGAAATAGGCCCATAATTTAGTTAAAGTGGTCCCAATAGTTATCAGAGTCTTCTATGACCATGCCATGCTAAAAGCCTCCAAAGGTAAGATAACGCCTTAAGAACCTGAAAATACATGCTAAAATGTCAGCATAAGGCTGGTGAGTTCATAGATTTTAGTAAACAAGTAATTTTCGGTAAACAAGTACTTTCGGTAAACAAGTATTTTTGGTAAACAAGTATTTTGCGGAAGGCAAGACAATATAACAAAGACAATGTCACAGCCAAAAATAAGGTATACAGTGCCTAAGCTCATGACCCCGAAGCTCGACGTAATCGTATGAAATCAATCATAATAATGCCCCTTGCAAGTGTTTGCCAGACACTCGGAAGTAATCCGAATAATATGCGTCCGTTTGACAGGTTGGCGCGACCAACTCGGACGGGGTGTCAACCCAAATAGATCTATCCATAGCATTCGCGCTCACACGCATGTAATTAACGGTTCATGATAAAGGGGACTTCAGTGGCAGTAATAGGTAACTCAGGTAAAGTAACAGTTTTGTATTTATGTCCGCAAAAGCAAGAACTTGTATCTATAAGAAAGTAATCAAGGATGGAATAAGTAATTCACAAGGTATTCAAGAAATCAATCAAGTATTTCAACCATCCAGTAATGTTTGAGAAAGTGAATCGCGTTCAAGTAAAGCAAGCATTGAATTTAAATAGTATTGAGCATGTATCCTCCCCCAAAACAGTTGTAAAACAAGTAAAAGTAGGGGTTATGAACTCACCTTAGCAAAAGCAATATCCGATAGACAAAGTAGTAGTTGGAAATAAAGTCCGGGTACTCTAATCGCGGCCTAAATAATGCATATGTCTTAGGTTCGAAAACAAGGTCAAGCATGCAAGTCATACACTATATTATCACTTGTACATGTTGCTGAAATTTTTATTGTCAAAAGCGTAGGTAACCAAAGTAATCTCGTATTTAAGTCATCCACCATTTTAGAAAACATAGCTTGTAAATCTCACGACCAAATATTAGTCGTCTTGTAAATATATATTTTGAAAAACTCTAACGCACCTAATAAGTATACACAATGTTCTACCATTTTTATATACGTCATTTTAGCCAAATTATACTCTAAAATGTCCAAAAGTCAATTTTTAAATATTCCATCAGCTTTTATTATTTGAACCAAAGCTGTCAAAAAGTATATGTTTCGTCGCAATTTTCCTAGGCCATAACTTTTGCGTCGTAACTCCGTTTTTCAAGTTCTATATATTCCCGCGAAGGTATTCAAGTATACTTTAGGTTTTTCAAGGTCTCGGCTAGTCTAGATATCATTTAACCTCAGTTTTCCTAGCTCAAAAATCGGGACAGAATCCATTTTTAAGAAAATATAGTTTTAGTTGTCAATCTTGGAAATAGCATATCTTTTTCGTTATAAGTCCGTTTTAACTCGTTCAAGCGGCTATGTTTTCGTTATTAAGTCTATTTTCTATATTTCTAGCCTAAAGTGGCCACCGAGGTACCGATTTTCCTGTGAAGGGTCGAATAGGACAGATCCAATATAAATAATGTCAAACTATATTTCCTAGTGTTTTATTTATTATCACCACTTAACAACAACTCCAAATCTAGTCCTAGTCCATCCATCAACTTCTCAACTAGTATATGGTGATCTAAACATAACTTAACAATATTCAAGATCCATGTACAAGATCATCCAAGTAGATAAAACAATATATCTACTAACATATATATAAAAAGTTTTTATTATTTTACTTGTAAAGATTTTTACTAACAATTTTTCTTGAAATAAAATCTTGTTCAAAACATATTTTCTTGCTAAGAGATCAAAGTGGATGTAAAGATTTTCAACATGTACCAAGTGATAACCAAGTATATAAACTAGACAAGCATAAAAATCATGAAAAATCATGAAGTATAAGTAGTGTAAGTTTACTTACAAAGAGGTTTGTGAGATGAGATTTGTAACAACACTTGTGTAACCCAAAGATTAGTATCAACCCTTGTTAATCTTGCCCTAAGTACCCTTGTAAGTACCCAACAAGTTTCCGTTTCTTCCTTGCTCCTTAGGTGGATCGAATGGTGTGTATAAATGGGAGGTGATTATGTTTTCTTTGTAACTAAAAAAAATGAGTAGCTAGGTTCATGTATATATATAACCAATGAGTCAAAATAGTCAAAAATATCCAAGGACAAGATCCTTGGATCTTGGCCGAATTTTAGGGAAAGGGGGGCAAGGTATGGTTCAAGCCATCAACATTAATTACATGTCTCACATGTGTTAATAATGTTGAGATTATGTATATTTTTGTAATGTATTTTTATTACAATATAGAGGGGGCGGCTCTATATCTAAGAATGGAAGAAAATAAATTTAATTTGTATAAAATGTATATATTGAATGTATTGGGTAGTAAAAAATATGTATTGGGTATTAGTTTAGTAGTTAACGAAAGTTATACGTAATTAAACGTAAGATATAATATAAAGAATTTATCTTGGACATCGGAAAATATTTTTAGGACTTTTGTAATAATTTTGGAAGTATAAAAATACCCTAAAAATAATTGTTGAGAAAGTCGGGTATGTCAAGTGTTACATTCTTAAATAAAAATTAACATTTTATTGAATTTAAAACCGTATGTATTTAAAGAATAGAAATTTGTTTTATAGTATAAAATTATGAATTGGGGAAGGAGCAAGGTACCGGAGCGTTGTGGACTAAAATTAGCCTAAGTCCTAGTGTACTTAGAATTTAATTAGAAATTCGCGTCGATTCAAGTAAAAGGCTCATGTAAAAATGTTTCAAATCAAACGTCAAGAATTTAAATTCGAGTTTAGAAAATAGTATTGACCTGGGAAATAGCGGGTTGTGACATTCTACCCCCCTAAAAAGGAATCTCGTCCGCGAGATTCAGTCAGCGTTGGTCATTGAAGTGGTATTAGCGAAGAGATGGGGGTACTTCTTGACGAATCCGGTCTTCTCTCTCCCAAGTGAATTCGGGACCTCGTTGAAATTTCCAGCGAACCTTGACGATAGGAATTCGACTATGTCTTAACTACTGGACATCCCGGTCCATGGTTCTGAAAAGATATGAGTTGGTTATCAGGTTGAGTTGTGTCCAGCGGCATGATGAGCGATTCAAGCATTCACTACTGAAAAGATATGAATTGGAAACATGGAATGTATTGTATTCACTACTGAGTTCTGGTGGAAGCTCTAGTCCGTATGCTACAGGGCTGACTCTAGCCAATATCTTAAATGGACCAACGTATCTCGTCTTTAACTTCCTGTATTTTTCGAACCATATCACGTCTTTCCGAGGCGAGACTTTCAACATAACTTGGTCGCCAATCTTGAAATTCTAAAGGTTTGCGTCGCACATCGTATAGCTTCTTATGTCGATCATGTGCAGCCTGTTGACTTGGAGCGTTGTTCCAAGCCCTGATGGGTTCTAACGATGAAATGACCAAGGAAGCATACTAATAGCCAAAAGAAGTAGATGTCAATGCTAATGAAGGAGTGAGAAGTACATTACAATACACATGAAAGAACTAATGAATCATAAGAATAAAAAGGGAATCATGTCAAGTACCATGTTTTAAGAACAGAGAATGTCAAAATGAAAGGTTGCAAACGAAAAGATCAACAATTGAAAGAACATTCGTACTAGTATGAGCCAATAATGCTTGAAAGAAAGATTAAATATCCGTACGAATAAAGAAGCAAACTGTTATCGATTAACGAAAAAGAATTAATGAATCACAACAATAGCAAATAGAATTAGATGTCAAAACAAAGAATGATTGAAAGGAGATTAGATGTACGAATGGAGAAGGAAAACGCGATTGATTTATGCAAACGAAAGAGTCAATAAATCATAACAATAGTAAATAGGTTTAGATGTCAAGAACAAAGAATGCTTAAAAGGCATGTTTGAAATCAGGATGAACAAAGAAACAAACAAAATGATGGGTAAAAGAAAGACCAATAATGATGCAAATAAACGCAAATAGAGGAATCATAAATCATTACGATAGCAAAGAGGATGGATAGAGAATATCAACACAATAATAAATTAACCGAGAGAACCAAAGTGATCAAATAATAATCAAGAGGGGTAAATACTGAAAGACAGAGTGTCAAATGAGGACAATCAAGAAATGAGACCGACAATAAGCATCCCATATGAGAATAAATGAGGACAAGCAATAAATGAGAAAAGCATTACGCAAATCGAATGCTAAGTAAGAACAACAATAAATACAAAAGACATTAAATTTTTCGAATGTTGATTGAAGGTAATTGGGAGCGAACAATAAATGAGAAAGACAATAAATGTCATAACTATGAACAAGTAATCAGCGAGAAGTTAATTAGTATTACGAATTTTGATTAAGATTGAATGTGAACAACAAATAACCGGTTAGACAATAAATGTCACGAATGAGAGCAAACAGCAAATGAAAAGTCGAATATTGATTGAGTAAGGATGAAGACAGTAATAAATGGGAAAGACAATAAGTGTTACGAACGAGAATGAGTCAATAAATGCAAAGTCAAATAAGTATCAAGGATGTTGATTGATTATGAATGAGAACAACAACAAATGTGATAATCAATAGGTATGGCGAATGTTGATTGAGAAGGACAGAATATTCGTACTCAACCTCTCAGGCATTTTTCTGGTCTAACGAGACCATAGGTTGGTCGTCAAGCAGTTTCTACTGGTGCGTGATGTTCCTTACGAGGCACCATGCGTGTCACCGGTAATAGGGTAGAGTGGTGAATGGATTTTCTGGTGATAAACTCTAGTTGGGTGGGAGGAGTAGGCTTATTAGTGGCTCTCCTATTCGTCTTTCGAGAGGTCTCATTATTGACTTCGAATGGCTTCGTCTCATTGTCGGGCATTAGTAAGTAGATCAGTGATAAGGGTGTTGGGAGGGTGGCCGACAAATTTTCCAACTTGTCCCCGGAATCGAAAAATACATTAAGTAGGGGTAAACATTTCTGTCGAGTTCCGTCGTTACATTCCTGGTGACGTGATTCTTCAAAACCACAAGAAGTGAGGAAGAATGAGGTGTTATAAAGTCGTGTCCCGAAAGTAGGTGTTCCAAAAGTATAGTGTTACAAAAGCATGGGACGAGTATTCAAACTAATCTTCAGAAACGGCTAGTAAGGTAGTCAGGGAAATTGGCAGACTATAATGGGTTTTAATGTCACATAAAACGATGTCACATATGATTTTGAAATTTTTTTTAGAGACTATTTGTATTAATCATGATATGTCGGAAGGTTTAGAGGACCTTCAAAAGTACGAGTGTGTGTGTTAGTTCAGTTACGCTAGTAATATTTCTCTAGCTTTTTAAAGTTGTTTTGAAAGACCAAAATGAGTGTCCCAACTTGAAGTCAAATGGTAAGATTACGTAGGGGAAAAGGCGAACGGTGTGACAGGTACGGTATGTATGTATAAGTGTATAGAAAATACTTATAGTGAATAGCGTAAATCATGTAAAGTATAAGTTATCAAGTAGCAAGGTATAACACATAGTTACGTCACGTAGATCATTAAGTAAAATATCAAGTAAGGCAGTGGCTTGGCAGGCATGTGGCGGTCATAGGGTTAAGTTTTTGTAAAGGTAGTTATAGTCTGGGTTTTGGAAATACCCAATTCTCTATAACCGAGGCTCTGATACCAATCTGTAACACCCTTGAAATTCGGGTCCAGCAGAAGCATACATGTCACTGGGGTGCTACTCGAATGGTATCACAACACAAGGTACAAAGAATGGTTTCATTTCATTTATTTAGAATGAAAGTTGTTATCAAAGCATTTATTTTACATATTATAAAATAAGAGTGGAAATAGGCCCATAATTTAGTTAAAGTGGTCCCAATAGTTATCAGAGTCTTCTATGACCATGCCATGCCAAAAGCCTCCAAAGGTAAGATAACGCCTTAAGAACCTGAAAATACATGCAAAAACGTCAGCATAAGGCTGATGAGTTCATAGATTTTAGTAAACAAGTAATTTTCGGTAAACAAGTACTTTCGGTAAACAAGTATTTTTGGTAAACAAGTATTTTTGGTAAACAAGTATTTTGCGGAAGGCAAGACAATATAACAAATACAATGTCACAGCCAAAAATAAGGTATACAGTGCCTAAGCTCATGACCCCGAAGCTCGACGTAATCGTATGAAATCAATCATAATAATGCCCCTTGCAAGTGTTTGCTAGACACTCGGAAGTAATCCTAATGATATGCGTCCGTTTGACAGGTTGGCGCGACCAACTCAGACGGGGTGTCAACCCAAATAGATCTATCCACAGCATTCCCGCTCACACGCATGTAATTAACGGTTCATGATAAAGGGGACTTCAGTGGCAGTAATAGGTAACTCAGGTAAAGTAACAGTTTTGTATTTATGTCCGCAAAAGCAAGAACTTGTATCTATAAGAAAGTAATCAAGGATGGAATAAGTAATTCATAAGGTATTCAAGAAATCAATCAAGTATTTCAACCATCCAGTAATGTTTGAGAAAGTGAATCGCGTTCAAGTAGAACAAGCATTGAATTTAAATAGTATTGAGCATGTATCCTCCCCCAAAACAGTTGTAAAACAAGTAAAAGTAGGGGTTATGAACTCACCTTAGCAAAAGCAATATCCGATAGACAAAGTAGTAGTTGGAAATAAAGTCCGGGTACTCTAATCGCGGCCTAAATAATGCATATGTCTTAGGTTCGAAAACAAGGTCAAGCATGCAAGTCATACACTATATTATCACTTGTACATGTTGCTGAAATTTTTATTGTCAAAAGCGTAGGTAACCAAAGTAATCTCGTATTTAAGTCATCCACCATTTTAGAAAACGTAGCTTGTAAATCTCACGACCAAATATTAGTCGTCTTGTAAATATATATTTTGAAAAACTCTAACTCACCTAATAAGTATACACAATGTTCTACCATTTTTATATACGTCATTTTAGCCAAATTATACTCTAAAATGTCCAAAAGTCAATTTTTAAATATTCCATCAGCTTTTATTATTTGAACCAAAGCTGTCAAAAAGTATATGTTTCGTCGCAATTTTCCTAGGCCATAACTTTTGCGTCGTAACTCCGTTTTTCAAGTTCTATATATTCCCGCGAAGGTATTCAAGTATACTTTAGGTTTTTCAAGGTCTCGGCTAGTCTAAATATCATTTAACCTCAGTTTTCCTAGCTCAAAAATCGGGACAGAATCCATTTTTCAGAAAATATAGTTTTAGTCGTCAATCTTGGAAATAGCATATCTTTTTCGTTATAAGTCCGTTTTAACTCGTTCAAGCGGCTATGTTTTCGTTATTAAGTCTATTTTCTATATTTCTAGCCTAAAGTGGACACCGAGGTACCGATTTTCCTGTGAAGGGTCGAATAGGACAGATCCAATATAAATAATGTCAAACTATATTTCCTAGTGTTTTATTTATTATCACCACTTAACAACAACTCCAAATCTAGTCCTAGTCCATCCATCAACTTCTCAACTAGTATATGGTGATCTAAACATAACTTAACAATATTCAAGATCCATGTACAAGATCATCCAAGTAGATAAAACAATATATCTACTAACATATATATAAAAAGTTTTTATTATTTTACTTGTAAAGATTTTTACTAACAATTTTTCTTGAAATAAAATCTTGTTCAAAACATATTTTCTTGCTAAGAGATCAAAGTGGATGTAAAGATTTTCAACATGTACCAAGTGATAACCAAGTATATAAACTAGACAAGCATAAAAATCATGAAAAATCATGAAGTATAAGTAGTGTAAGTTTACTTACAAAGAGGTTTGTGAGATGAGATTTGTAACAACACTTGTGTAACCCAAAGATTAGTATCAACCCTTGTTAATCTTGCCCTAAGTACCCTTGTAAGTACCCAACAAGTTTCCTTTTCTTCCTTGCTCCTTAGGTGGATCGAATGGTGTGTATAAATGGGAGGTGATTATGTTTTCTTTGTAACTAAAAAAAATGAGTAGCTAGGTTCATGTATATATATACCCAATGAGTCAAAATAGTCAAAAATATCCAAGGACAAGATCCTTGGATCTTGGCCGAATTTTAGGGAAAGGGGGGCAAGGTATGGTTCAAGCCATCAACATTAATTACATGTCTCACATGTGTTAATAATGTTGAGATTATGTATATTTTTGTAATGTATTTTTATTACAATATAGAGGGGGCGGCTCTATATCTAAGAATGTAAGAAAATAAATTTAATTTGTATAAAATGTATATATTGAATGTATTGGGTAGTAAAAAATATGTATTGGGTATTAGTTTAGTAGTTAACGAAAGTTATACGTAATTAAACGTAAGATATAAAGAATTTATCTTGGACATCGGAAAATATTTTTAGGACTTTTGTAATAATTTTGGAAGTATAAAAATACCCTAAAAATAATTGTTGAGAAAGTCGGGTATGTCAAGTGTTACATTCTTAAATAAAAATTAACATTTTATTGAATTTAAAACCGTACGTATTTAAAGAATAGAAATTTGTTTTATAGTATAAAATTATGAATTGGGGAAGGAGCAAGGTACCGGAGCGTTGTGGACTAAAATTAGCCTAAGTCCTAGTGTACTTAGAATTTAATTAGAAATTCGCGTCGATTCAAGTAAAAGGCTCATGTAAAAATGTTTCAAATCAAACGTCAAGAATTTAAATTCGAGTTTAGAAAATAGTATTGACTTGGGAAATAGCGGGTTGTGACAACCTTGGTTCGCTCTATTTTGATTTTGGCCACGGTTTTGGACATTTTGGTTTTGATTAAAACCAGGAGGTCCAGGATAATGATGTTGAGGACGATAGCTAGGGTCCATAGGAGGGCGATATTGATTTCCTCCTTGATTTTGGGACCCGACTACAGCATGAGCTTCATATGGAGTACCATCAGTAGCTGTGCAATTGTAATAGGCATGCGGCCCACCACAAGTCACACAGACTTCCACTTTTTTAACCTCAGCAGGTGGAGGATGTTGTGGAAATGAAACTTTCTTTGTTTGGGCGAGAACCAAAGCTTGGATTGCTTTAGTGAGCTTGTCAATCTTAGCATCCGTGCTAGATTGACTCATAGAAGATGAAGCAGAAGGACCCGCATTGATTTGAGAAACAATCGGTTTGCTTCGTGTAGAGCGGACCTTAGACTTGTTTTCTATGATGCTTCTTTTGTGGTTCTACTCAAAAAGTTACCTCCCGCGGAGGCATTGAGAGAATCCTGATCAGCTTGGCTCACGCCATTGTAAAAAGTATCGAGTTGCATTAACTCAGAGAAACCATGATGTGGACACTTGCGAAGTAATTCTTTGAAACGATCCCACGCTTCACCAAAAGATTCATCATATTTTTGAGTGAACTTGGTGATTTCATTCTTAAGACTCGTGGTCTTAGAAGGTGGGAAGAATTCATTCGCAAACTTTTTGACAAGATCTTCCCATGTCTCAATAGATCGTGGAGGTTGTTTTTCAAGCCAAATCCGGGCTTGTCCCTCCAAGGAGAATGGGAAGAGAAGAAGTTTTATTGCTTCACACAGGACATTTTTGTACTTGATGGTCGATGTGATTTTATTGAACCATCGAATATGAGCATGAGGATCGTCCCTCTCAAAACCGTAGAATTGACTTGAGGTTACAAGATTGAGTAACCCGGTTTTGAGCTCAAAACTATCAGCTACGATGGCTGGAACAATAATGGCATCTCCGTAACCCTCGATGGGTGCTTGGAGAAGCTCACACATGGGGCGGTCTTCCGCCATGGTGACTGTGGGTGTGGCAACAGTACGGATCTCAGATCCGACTGTTGGTGCTGAACGTCTACGAGGTCTTCTAGATTTTCGTACAAGCTCACGTAATGGGCTAGTAGACCTAGAAGAACGAGTGCGCATGCACTAGGAACAAAAACCAATCAAAATAAAATCGAGGCAAATCAACAGTGAACTTAAACCAATAATCATGAGTGAATGACTTTTTTAAGAAAGGTACACCACTCACAAAGATACAAAGACAAGTTTTTATCTTTTGTTTGGGAACTTATTATGTTCATTCCCCCAGTTGGTAGGTGTTCTGTCTTGGTTTGCGACGGTTGGTTTTTATGTATTATTATTATTCACAAGAAAATACGGATGTTTTTGTGTTTTGTGTATGGGTTTAAAAACTTTTGGAAAATATTTTTGGTATCGTTGCGTTTACCAAAATCGTTTCTCTTTAAGAGTCACCTTAAAAGAAAACCGATTCAGAAAACGTTACGATCTGTTTTGTTGTTTTTAATTTTTTTTGGTGTTTTAACACTTTAGGAAAAGTTTAATGACTTTTTCATGTTTTGATTTAAAATTTACAAAAGTGGTGGTATTTGTACAGTGAATGAGGTAAAATAACACTAATCTCAAATGACGATATAGAAACGCGCACACCTCTCTGGCAGCGGCGCAAAAAATTGATTGATGCTAAACCGTCAACTTTTATTGACCAGGAAATGGTCAACAAAGTCAAAAAGCCTAGACCAATGCTTCCGGGTAATAAAGGGTATCACCAGGTCGTTAAGTCCCGACGAGGTGTGGATTGTGCTTTAGCGTACTTGTGATCGGGTGATTAATCACAGAAAAGGGTTGTGATAAGAATTACTTGGAAATTATTGACAAATATAGCTTAGGAAAGCTACGTGATTGATTACGGGAATTAAGATTATGAAGATTTGAGCTAAAACCTAAAAACGGGCGTTTTAATTAAAAACGTACGCAGACGAACAAAACAAAAAGTACAAGTGATGGTCGGGAAAGGTTACAAGTGTAATATTATTATTTTTACAATCCTAACAATTAAAGAAAATTTTAAGAAAAATAAAAACTATTTTTACACTATTTAATTATTAATTATTAATTAATTACTAATTATCTATTTATTAACTAATTAAACTAATTAGAATTATTAAAAATACTAAAAAGACTTAGAAAATTAAGAAAATTTTTATAAATCTAATTAACCATCATGGGAATACTAAAAAATTATAAAAAGTTGATTTTATGTAATTTTAAACTAATTTACTAATTATTAATCTAATTACTAATTAATTACCAATTAAACTAATTAAATTATAAAAAATAGAAAATGAACAGTACAAATTCTAGAAAAATTTATAAAAATGTTTTAACTTATATAAAAGCTAGAAAAATTATAAAAACTAGGTTGTACTTAATAAAATCTAATTATGCTATTTAATTACTTAATATTAATTAATAATTAATTAAACTAAAATTAATTCTAAAAACCACTAAAAGACAAAAGAAAAATCTGGAAAAATTTCTAGAATTATTTTAACCTAAAAGAGAATTTATAAAAATATAAAAATGATAAATTGCTTATAAATAAGCTAAAAAAAAATTAAAATGATAAATCCTATTAAATAGAAGTTATCACTATACTTAAAATTGGTTTTTGGTGTTTTTTCTTTTTCCAAACTGATTTACTACAAAAAACTAAAACTTTTTGTGAAAACACTTTTAATGTAACCAAGAAATAAGCACTTTGAGTGCTTATTCACCCAAACAGTTGACTTTTGTTGACTGTGAGGGATTTAAGCTCAAATGGAGTGATGTGGGGTCCACTATGATGAAAGTTGATTTCTCTGAGATGTTTGATCAAGATTAAGCAAGATTCAACCAAAAAGACAGATTAAATAAGCCAATACATACAAATAAGCACTTGCTTATTGCAATTTGATACATATTGGGGACAGAGTTTGGGAGCCAATCCAGGTGGGGTCCACTGGTCTAAAGGTCAAATTATGGGTCAACTATCACTCCCTGGTAGGAGGGGGGTTGGGAGAAGCCAAGTTTGAGATGTGGGACCCACTGGGTTGCCCACAAAATACCACCAAAGGTGGTGGGTTGAACTGAGTCTGCTGAATCAGGGCAAAAGCCTTGCCCTGCAGTCAACTTCCAAGGGTAATTTGGTCCATTTAAAAAAATCACAAAAATATAACCAACTTAGAAATCACAAGTTTAGCTGATATATTAAGCACACACCAAGTTTCAGACTTCCAATCTAAACACAAAAATCAGATTAATTGTTGCTATTTTTGTGAAAATCTGAGAGTGAACTTTTGACTTTTTATAGGAACATGCAAGCTTTGACTAAAGTGAATTTCTATGGATGATTACTGATTAAGAAACTTATATTAAGCAATAACACAACTATACTAAGCTATATTTACTACTTGTGAACTAGATTGAAAAGTTTAATGACCACAATTCCCTCACAGTTAACTGTGAGGGGGATTAAATGATATTTTTGACTATTTAACAAACTAGCCTACCTTTTTATTGCTTGTTTTCCCTGATTACACCTAACTGAGCATGTACTAAACAAAGATAGCTCACAAAGATCACTGAGACTCAATGATTTCCCCAGAACCAAACACCCCTTTAAGTGTTGTCAGTTTGAGTTTTTCAAAGATTTTGACCATCCTTAATTCATCCTGCTCCAAGCTTCTTCTTTCATTTTTTTTTTATTTTCTTCTCTATTTTTTTGTTTTTAATTTTTTTTTTATATTTTTGAGTAAACTGGAATTTAACTTGAAAATGGAATTGATAAACAAAGAACTTATATTATTGATAAGGAAACAGATTACAACATTGAGTTTTACCAGAAATTACAAATTACAATAATTTAGATAAGCTAAAAATTATACTAAAAACTGCTTCGTTTCCCTTGCATCTCTTTCTTTATATACTCTTCAATTAGGGTTTTTGAGCATGCTTTGGACTCTTCCTAGCTTCAATACCAACCATAGGATCAAAAGGAGTGATCTTGGCCGTTCAAATTCTTGGCGCCAAAAAACTTTTTGTCTGCTTCTTTGGATTATTGATGCCAGGGGGAAGTTTTTGGATTGTAGCTATTGGTTTGGAGTGTAAGGGGGGTTTTGAGTGTTGCAGGGGAGAATAGGGGTGATGATGAGGGGGGGTTGGCTGGTAGCAGGCTGAGGTGGATGGTGAAGGTGAGGGTTGACCGGGTCAAAGAGGGGGAGTAGTAGTATTATTATTATTAAACGGGGGTGAGTTGGGTAGTGGTGGTGGGCTGTGGGGGTTGATGGGCTTGGTGTGTATGGGTGGGCTTGGAGTTTGAATTGGGTTTGGTTTGTTTTGGGTTTAATTTAACTAAGGATCCGGTTGGTAGTATAGTTGCACACAAGGACCAACTTTGTAATTTTAACAAACACAAGGGACTGAAATTGTAATTCTCCCAAGGTACCACCAAGGACCAATATTGCCAAGTTCACTATTTCAAAACCCATTTTTGCAAAATTTTTTATTTTCAAAATTCCCAGGGACTGTTTTTGCAAAATTCCAAACTCCAAGGACCAAACATGTAACTTTTCCAAATTTATCACCCAAAGTCCGTTTTTGATAACTTTTGATTTTTTAGGGACTTGGGTTGACTTTTATTTCAAAATAAATGCATAGGGACTATTTCTGGCAAATTTTGAAACTTGGGGGACTGAAACTGCCAATATTGCAAACTTTGGTCGTTGTTCATTTGTTTTTGCTCGTTTTGCATTTAAAACACATAAAACACAATCCCTGGGATAATTTAAGTATTTTGATTACTTTTCGATTGTTTTTGTATGTTTTGACAGTTTAATTACGATAAAAATGATGAGTGTTTGCGCACTCATCACAGGCCTTCTCCTTATGACGAGGGTTACAACTCAGACTTTTCGTTGTAATTTGTATTTTCAATTTCATTTCCGTATCGTAGTTTGTATTAATCTGTAATTCGTATTTTCAATTCAATGTTTAATGTATTTTCACTTCCATATCAAATAGGATTTAAACATTTTAACATTACAATACCAAATTTAAAGAACAAAACACAAAACACAAAAAACACAAATATTGAAAAAAAAAGTAACGAAATAAAAAAAAACTTTGGACGAAATAAACAAAACACAAAACATGGGACGATTTAGATCGCAAGGACGACCCAAATCTCCCAAAAATGACGATCGATCGATTGGTGATTTTGTGCCAAAAAGGGTGGATCAATCGCGACCTTCAAGTCGATTGATCCATTCATTCCTAGTGTGTAGAAAGGCTAATGCACAAAGACAGTACAAAAAAGTTGTCCAATGCACAAAGACACTCACGTGCAGAAACACTACAAAAATGTTATATGAATTTGGTGACTAGCCTTGCGGCCTAAACATAGCTTTAAGGCTAGACACCATCATCAACAACAAGCCGTTAGAGTGATAACGAGCTTGCATCTACGCACTTGGTTCCTTCTTTGTCCAACGTGGGATTTACTTTGCATTTTACTAGTTATAATGTCCGCGCATACACATGTTTTTTTTTAAAAACTTTTGAATCATAAATTTTTATTTATTAAAAAACAAATAATTTAATATTTGTTTTGTTTGATTTATGATGTTTAATTATAGTTTTTTATTAGTAAAGATAATTATTTAAAAATTTTAATCCTATTGTTAATTACATCTTATCTATATTTTTTGTATTTATTTTCTACTTGTGTTATGGATAAATATAAAATGTTACCTAATAAGAAAATATATATTTTTTTAAATAATATTATTACTAAATAAGGTATGGTTTAGTTTTTTTGAAATGGAAAAGTCCTCACTTGAGGTTTTGTTTTATTATATAAAAGATATGCATAACATATTTTATTTTTTTAGATTTTATTTAATTTTATTTATTTTATTCTTCTATCTTACGAAGTAATAGCAGGGTCCCCGCACGATGCAGCTGCGGGCACCCTGTAATTTAATTTTTTCGATTAATAATTTATTTTATATGTACGTTTTTTGGCAATAGCTTTACTGATTAGTTTTGTATGGCAAAAGTTTAATGAAATTTTGCTTTGTTTGTATTATTTTATTTATTATTTATTTTATGTTTTTGTTTAGTAGTTTGCTTAGTTTGTACAATATGTGAACATATTTTAGTTTATTATATTCTTTTTGACAATAAATTTACTGATATCAAAAATTTCATTTAGCTCGTGTACGTTCGAGCTCGAGCCCGTTTAACCCGTGCCCATTCAGGCTCGAGCCCATTTGGCCCATTGCCCGTTCAGGCTTAAAAATTTGTATAATATGCTTTATTATTTGTATTAGTGACATTTAATGCATGAATTGTGTTTAAGTTGGTTGTACAATATGCTTGATAATTTGAATTTTTATGTAAGAGGTGTTTTAATAAGTGTATTAATTGTATTTATTGACTATTTAATTAATTGTATTTAATATACATAATGATCAATTTTAAGTCATTAATTTTAAACTTTAATGGCAAAAAATGTCTAATTATATTGAATAACTTGTACTTTTAGCATTGAAATGTGTAATGATTAATTTTAAGTATTCTATTAATAGTAGGAATTCATATTTTATAATATAGTATAATTATACACCCGCTACCTTCACCTTTCATTTCTTTTTAAAACCAAGCAGCAACTGCATTATGTGTAAGCTCACAAACATTTAGAGAAGACATATAGAGATGAGGCATTTAATAGATGAAACTTATGTAACTGTGGAAACTGGTATTTTTGTGAAATGCTTGTATGTTCAATACAATGTTAGCTCCATACGACGAAAGAAAACGTTCTCATGAATCACGATAATTTTTTTTCATGCATTACGTCTAGCCCTCATATATTCTCATCCTTTGCATATATAGCTAATTGTTTGATCTGTATAGACTCTTAACTATTATGGAGTAAATGATTAGTCTAACTAGACTCTCAAAGTCTCAAATTTAGACAAGAACGTTGCTTTGACATCTCTGAAAGTTCAACTGAAACCAAGCACACTATATATTCCCTCTTTTACTCACATTGAGACAACAACTCTACGTGGAGCTCGCACGTTCTCCCATGAACAAAAGCTTGTATAAGAAAAAGGGTTGTAAAATTGAGTTGAGCCTTCCGTTACAAAGATACCGTTAAAGATCAACTATATCATCAACCACAAGTTATTGGAATAACCATAAGCTTAAATCTAGGCATTTTTAGTTACTTCTTTGTCCAATGTGAGATTGAATTTGCATCCTATATGTATAGCGCATTTGATTGTTTTTTATGTTCTTTTCTTTTTTAGGATTTTTCGTTTTAGCCTGGAAAAGTGCTTTCTTCGTAATTATGTTTTTGCTTTTGTCATTCTTAAATTAACTTGTACAAAAAACAAGTTAACCATTTGATAATTAATTGTCTGGCAAGAGGAAAAAACAATCTTTCTAAAACTCCTAACATAGACCATTCTATCTCGATTTCAAATTGTTACAAGTTGCTTCACCTTTCTTTCAGTTTTTGAACCAAGCAGGGATGGAACCAAGACGCGAAGCGACCAGGTGCACTTGAAATAAGTTAAACAATACTACAAACTTAATTTTTAAGGACCGGATGCATTCATGAAAAACCGAGGTTTTTTAACAAATGAACACTACGACACAAATATCAATGGGTAGGACACCCCTGTTCCGTCCCTGACCAAACGTATTATGTATTGATCTCTGTATCACGAGAACTCTTCGTGGAGCTCAGATGCCCTCTTATGAACTATGTTGACTAAATCATCATAGTGGCAATGTGATATAAGTTAAAAGGATTAATCATATTTCTGTGCATGATTCTCTCGGTGCACTAGTCCTGGTTCCAAATCAATACAAAGGCGTACATGAGGCGTACATGATTATTGGACCAACTTGTTTTATGACACGATTGTTGTAATTACAAGATATTCAATTGTAATATGCCCCAAAAAATTTAGTTAATGTTTGTTAATTATCGGTTTTGTTAAAAGTGTGTAAGTGTGTAACTTAAGTTAGACAATTACAGTTGAACCATCCGTCCATTTGCCTTCATATTTGAACCCAATAAAACATGTGACAAGTCTCGATTTGACTAATGGCATGTGTCTAAGCATGAATGTGTAAACGTTTTATTAACATTTTTATTGCTAGATATTATGTATACCATGCATCCTGATTCTTGTTTCTACAATCACATCAAAAATCTCAAAAAGATTTTCAAAACTATTGGTGTGTCGTAAAATAACAACGAACATTTTCGGATTTACTTAAAAAGGTGAAGATCTGGTACCTAGCCTTGCGGGCTAAACATAGGCTTTAAGGCTAGACACCATCATCAACTTCAACTGTATGGAGTAATATTGAGCTTATGTATAGGCACTTGGTTACTTCTTTGTCCAATGTGGGATTGACTAGCATTTTATACGCATAGCATATTTGAATTTTTATGATTTTTTATTTATTTATTTATTTATTTTTTTTTCATACGAAGTAATTATACCCTACTTCACATTTCCTTTCTTTTTGAAACCAAGCAGCAACCACATTATGTGTACTCACAAATATTTAGAGAAGACATAGAGACAAGGCATTTAATAGATGAAACTTATGCAACTGAACTTTCGAAAATGATAATTTTGTGAAATGCTTGTATATTCAATACAACGTTAGTTCCATACGACGAAAGAAAATGTTCTCATGAATCATGATAATTTTTTTCATGGATTACGTCTAGCCCTCATATATTCTCATCCTTTGCATATATAGCTAATCGTTTGATCATTATAGACTCTTAACTATTATGGAGTAAATGATGGTCTAACTAGACTCTCAAAGTCTCAAATTTAGACAAGAACGTTGCTTTGACATCTCTAAAAGTTCAACTGAAACCAAGCACACTATATATTCTCTCTTTTACTCACATTGAGACAGCAACTCTACGTGGAGCTCGCACGTTCTCTCATGAACCAAAAGCTTGTATAAGAAAAATGGTTGTAAATAGATTGAGCCTTCTGGCACAAAGATACAAGTCAACTATTTTTGTTTTGTACGTAAAAGAAATGTGTTAGACTTATTTTTTTGTTTGGCGCAAAATCAAATCCCATATTAGATGCTTGAATGAAAAAGGCATCAAATTCTTAATTAAATAGATGTAGAGATATGTGTGGGGGTTTGTGGCTCAAAGCCTCAAACATACTTCCGAAACTCTGCACTAACTTCTAAAACTAGTTGTATTAGTAATCATAACTCGTCTGACTCTTTCCGCTATTAATTTTCTCTTAGAATTATTTTTTATAGCCTTTAACAGAGTTTTCATAGCACACAAGGAGAACTGATCTTAAAGCAAATTGTTTTAGCACTGGCGAGAGGAATAAACTGTTAGAGTTTAACAATTAATAAACACGTATTGCGGAAGCTAGGATCAAGTATAACACATAAATATTAAATAAAACATAAATAATAAACGTGCCCGATGCACTTCAAATTAACCTTGATTCTTGGACAAATAGATCAATGATAAACCCCTTACCGTTTTGTTTATCGATCTCTTGATAATTACTAAAGTTAGTAATTACCTCGTTCTTGTACACACAAACTACCAACGAATAAAGGTTTGATGCAAGTAAACAAAAACACTTATTTTGGATTAAACCAAAATCGACCCAAACCCTTTGTGGGGTGTGAACCGATCGGCCAAAGAAAGAAAACAAGGAGGAAAGATTTTAGGGTTTAGTGTGTGTGCACAAAAGATGTGAAACCCTAATCCTTGGCCTTGTATATATACTAGAGGATTACTTGGTGACCAAGCAAGGGTGGATCGACCCTAATGGGTTGGGTCGACCGGCCTAGGCATCCCAATGGGGTGTTCTAGATCCTTCTTGACTTCCAAGTTACACTCTAGTCCATATCTTTCGTTACTAATGATAGTTAGTCCATACGGTTAATAACTAACGACCATTTAGTCCTTTAAGTGTTTATAAATATATATATTCGATACATTTAATATATATATATATATATATATATATATATATATATATATATATATATATATATATATATATTTATTTATTTATTTTACATTATTCTTGTTTGTAAAGTGTGCAATCCCGAGGTCTCGGGTTCGATACTAGACATTTACTTATTAATGTTTATACGTAACATTTAACAGCTCCCACTCGTATATCCATTAATAGTAAAATGACATTCGTTAGCGTCTTGCAACACTCCAATGTCCCTAGTTCAATCCGAGCTAGGTTTCCTGGAAAAACCTTTAATGATTCATCATTATAATTATCATTTCATTACTAATACCACATTAATAAAGATGTGAGTTCCTTTATTAATTTTCTGTTTCTCGTTTCTTTATGATTGAACAAAATTACCAAAACATCTGAACGTATTCCAGATAGACTTTGGGCATGGCCATGCAAACATTTTGTCAACCCTACGAGGGGCCCAGCAGTATTAAACTTCTGAACAAATCAGAAGGAATAAATTCTTTCTTGACTACAAGAATAACCCATGAACTTTGCAACACTTCTGAAAACAACCCTTATGACTCCCTGTTACGGTGAGCGGTAGATTGCTTCACAAAAATGCACTACATCCATGACACTTATCTAGTATCTCAAGTCTGAGGATAACTTTAAATATGATTCTCACATTAAATATTAAATCATATTATTGGGATAAGTCCAATATTCAATTCATCGAATATCATGTGAAATTGGTATGACTACGCATCAATATACTTTCAAGTATATCCTAAACCAACACTCAAATTTGTCTTAATTTAATGATATTCCCATATCAATAATCGACAATGGACAATTTAGAATAATAACTTATTCATGGATCTTAAACATGCAAATATAGGATATATTATTAAGACAATGAATAAATAACCATAAAACATATTTTATTTCATTAAAATAATAATTGTACATTACATCCTTTATCCAAACACTAATCACAAATGGGCATGAAACTTTCAGCTAATCTAAGTCCCACACCTTCAGCATGCTTGTAAAGCTTGGTGCCAGGTAGAGGCTTTGTTAATTGATCTGCCAAGTTATTATCTGTGTGAACTTTGAGCATTTCGATTTCGCCTATTTTGACTTGTTCTCGAACATAGTGATGCTTAATCGGGAAATGTCTGGTGCCTTTCATGATTCCAGGCTCATTGGTAAATGTAATTACAGCTGAGTTGTCACAATACATTTTAATAGGTCGTTGAATCGAAGGCATAACTCCAAGCCTTGAAACAAACTTCCTAATCCAAACAGCTTCCATTGCAGCTTCTGAAGCAGCTATATACTCACTTTCTGTAGCAGACATCGCTAGTACACTCTGCTTTCTGCTCCTCCAATCCACAGCTCCTCCATTAATGACAAAGACATAACCCGTCTGAGACTTCGTATCATCCTTATCACCTTTCCAAGAAGCATCGCAGTAACCTGTAACATCAAGTTCTGCCGATGGATTTCCCCCATAAACCAAGAACATATCCTTAGTAGCCCTAAGGTACTTAAGAATATTCTTAACAGCTATCCAGTGAGCTTCACCTGGATTCTGCTGATATCGACTGGTTAAATTTTGTTCAAATGCCACATCAGGTCTCGTACTTTTAACCGGATACATTATAGATCCCACAGCCGAAGCATAAGGGACTCTCTTCATGCGTTGCACCTCTGCAGGTGTTGAAGCACAAACCTTGTTGCTCAAGCCATGTTGTTCTTGCATCGGCAAATATCCTTTCTTGGAATTTTGCATACTGAATCTCTTCAGTATTTTATCAATGTAAGCACTTTGGCTTAATCCAATTAATCGCTGAGATCTATCTCTATATATCTTGATTCCCAGAATAAATGCAGCTTCCCCTAAATCTTTCATAGAAAAACACTTCCCAAGATATGCCTTAACCTTTTGCAAACTTGGAATGTCGTTTCCCATGATCAATATGTCATCAACATATAATATAAGGAAAATTACATTACTCCCACTAACTTTGTGATATACACATGGCTCATCAAGATTTTGAGTGAATCCATACTTTTTAATTTCACCATCAAATCTCTTATTCCATTGTCGTGATGCTTGCTTTAATCCATAAATGGATCTTTTAAGCTTGCATACACGATTTGGGAATTCTGGATTTACATACCCCTCAGGCTGCGCCATATAGATGTCTTCATCTAGGCGACCATTTAAGAAAGCGGTTTTTACATCCATTTGCCAAATCTCATAGTCATAGTAAGCGGCTATGGCTATAAGAATCCTAATTGCCCTTATGTCAGCTACAGGAGAAAAGGTCTCCTCATAGTCAACACCAAAAGTTTGAGTATAGCCTTTAGCTACACAACGGGCCTTATAGGTGTGTACAACGCCATCCATGTCAGTCTTTTTCTTGTAGAGCCATTTACTCCCAACTAGTTTGGCACCCGGAGGTAGGTCTACTTCTTCCCAGACATCATTGTCTTCCATGGATTGCATTTCCCCATCCATAGCTTCTTTCCATTTGACCTTTTCAGGACCATTCATGGCAGCTTTATAACTTGTAGGCTCATCAAGATCACCCAGTATATTCTCATCACTCTCTACATTAAGACATAGACGAGTAGGAGCTTTTACTGGTCTTGTTGACCTACGAATGGGAATCACTTCAACTTCAGGTGGAGGACCTAAGCTTTCAGGTTCTACCGAAAGTTGGTTAGTGTTTTCAGAAGGTTCTACATCTTCTTGACCGTCTTCCAGATCATATACTCTCCCACTGAATTCTTGAGATATGAGCTCCCTTTCAAGGAAGTCTCCATACCTTGCAACAAATACTTTGTTTTCAGGTGGGTAATAAAAGTAGTATCCCATAGTTTCCTTAGGGTATCTTACGAAGATGCACTTCACAGATCTTTGTTGGAGTTTGTCTGCTGAGTCACGTTTAACATACGCCTCACAACCCCAGACCTTAAGATAATACAAGTTTGGAGCTTTTCCAGTCTATACCTCATATGGTGTCTTATCAACCTTCTTTGTTGGAACCATATTTAGAATGCGAACCGCAGATTCTAAGGCATAATCCCAAAACGAGAAAGGAAGAGTTGTTAGATTATACATAGATCGTATCATGTCTTGCAATGTACGATTCCTTCTCTCAGATACACCATTTTGTTGTGGAGTATATGGAGAAGTAAGGTGCTGGACAATTCCCTCCTTTGCTAAATAATCTATGAACTCCTGACTCAGGTATTCACCACCTCTATCGGATCGAAGAGCTTTAATCTTCTTTCCAAGTTGCAACTCTACTTCTGCTTTAAACACTTTGAATGTTTCAAATACCTCATGCTTATGTTTAAGTAAATAAACATAACCATAACGGCTGTAATCATCCGTAAATGTTAAGAAGTAGCTAGCACCTCTCCTTAACACATGTCTAAGTGGTCCACACACATCTGTGTGAATAAGACCAAGTAGATCATTAGCCCTTTCAATCCTATTTTTAAAGGGTTTCTTAGTCATCTTCCCAGCAATGCAAGATTCGCATTTATCAAATGATTCATCATTAATCTTATTTAAAAGCCCATCATGTTGCAGCTTTTTCATGCGATCTTTGCCAATGTGAGCAAGTTGACAATGCCAAAGATAAGATGAATCCAGACCTTTATTGATTCTCTTATTGTTGATGCTATACATTGAATTATTTGTAACAAAAGCATTATCATTATCATTCATATCAATTTCAAATACACCATTCACAGCAATAGCATTAAAATAAAAAACATCATTTAAAGAAACTGAAATTCCATTGCTCGAAATAGTATGATGAAAACCAAGGTTTAACAAACATGAAAATGAAATTACACCTCTAACAATTGACGGTGCATAATGACAATTATTTAAAGATAGTACTAAGCCCGAAGGCAACACTAAATTAAAAACTCCTATAGCTTCAACTCCTGCATGCGCTCCGTTACCAACGTGCAAGAATTGTTGTCCATAGGCCAGCTTTCTCTCAACTCTAAACCCCTGCAAGGTATTGCAAATATGAATGCCACATCCCGTATCATATACCCATGAATTCAATTTAGGAGTAAGAGTGAATAATTCAATCATAAAGAACGCACCTGAAGTACTGGCTTTACCAGCTTCATTCCCCTGCTTCTTCTGTCGCAAGTCATGAATGTAGAGTGGGCAATTGCGCTTCCAATGGCCCTTTTCATGACAGTGGTGACAAGCCTGATCCTTCTTGTATGGAGGATTTGTCTTGTTCTGCTTAGGCTGATGCTGTTTCATCTTTGGTTGTGGTTGATAGGCCATGATCTGCTTGCCTTTATCACCTTTACCTTTGCCTTTGTTCACATGCGATTTCTTCTGGATTCTCCCCCCATGAATTGCCAACACTTGTGGGGTAGGAGCCTTGACCTTGGCTGGTAGACTTTTCTCATAATCAACAAGCAATGCGAGTAATTCTGAGACTGTCTTCCCCGAGCAATGCATGTTGTAATTCTGCACAAAACCAGCAAAATCCCTGTTGAGGGATCTGTTGATCAAGTGCACTTGCACATTGTCGGGGTAACCAAAACCAATTCTGTGAAGTTGATCAAACAAATCTTTCATCTCATCCACATAATCAGCTACTGGTTTACCATCACCATGCTTGCAGTTGTGTAGCTTGTCAAGTTCATCATACAATTCAACTGCAGGTGGCTTCTCATAAGACTGCTTAAGCATCTCAAGCATGTCTTTTGGGAACGCGTACTCGTACTTCTTTTGTAACTGAGCACTCATGCTAGTGAGCATTAAACAAGCAACCTCATTAAACTTAGCATTTACCACCTTCCAAGCCGCCTTTGCTTCTGGTGTAGCAGTAGCTTCAGGCTCAGCTGGGCATTCTTCGGTCAAGAAGTCTAGCTTTCCGGACGCCCTCAAGACAATTCTGAGCGAACGGTGCCAGCCATTGAAATTCTTTCCAGTCAATTTTTCTCTCTCAAGATGACTCTTGAAAGCAGAAATCACAGTTTGGTTATCGGGTTGAGCCATATCTACAGATAAAGTTCAAATATTAGTATTTTCGATAATCAATATCTTCAAGAAAAATAAAATACCCAAGGCTATATTCATATAACCAACTATTTTTCTTGAAAATCTAGGATCCAACTTTACATAGATTCTACCACACCAGTTGATCTGCTAGTGGTGAAAGTATAAAAGTTGGTAATCTGTCGAACAATAATTGGCAAACAAGATTTCCAATTCCTAGATCATTATGGGATTTACATCAAATTGATTCATCAATTTGCCTTGTAAGCATGTTTTATCTCATCTCATGCCTTAAGTTCTAGGTCTCACGCACAACTTAATTAAGTCGTCTACCTTAGAAACTGTAAAATTACAATTATGGTCTCACGCGTTAAAAGAATTTTACCTTGTTATAGTAATTTAGCCTAGGTCTCACATTTACTAAATTAAAATTCCAAGTGTTCCTTATAGATAGATGGCATGTAACTTAAATTATTAAGGGTATTAATTTTGATATGTCAATCAAAATATGTACAAAGATGCATGCACTCATCTTTATAACATAAGTTTTCATAAAAACTTTTTATATCCAATTCATGAAATTAATACACAAAGTTTTACTTGAGGTTTATGCCAAAACCCTAAGATGACTTTCTACAATCATGATTTTAAAAGTAATTCGTTTAAGACATATTCAAGATTGTGATAACCAAGGCAGACTCTAAGGCTCTTTTCTAAGCCTTCAAATCACGGTTATGAATATCATCTTAAAAGACTTAATTTTAAAAGCATACTTGTATAAAACATCAATCAAGCAAAAGTTTATGGATTCAATCTCAAAATTATGTAATAAAGTGTGAATTTTGCTAGTCTCGCCTGGGAGCTGATTACCGTGCGAATCGGACCACTAGCGGCTCTTAAGACCTTGCAAGATTCTTACTTTATCACATTAGGGTTTCACCATTATTAGTCCGTATTATTTTCTTTTATAAAAACAACCCTTTTATTGCTTACAACAAGTCCAACTAATAACAATAAAACAAGTATCAAAGAAAATAAGAACAACCAATAATAAATAAGTGAAACAATTAGCCACATGCAATCCGTATTAGAAAAGATCCTAATAAAATCAATTCTAGGTATAATTATGCATGCAATCAACTAAGGCCTTCTCCTCTTAATGGAAGAGAGCCACATACATTGACGAATCAATTGCGTAGGCCAAAGCTAATTAACACACCACATAGCATATAAAATTGATTTTAATATGTATTGGAGTCTTCCCCAATTTAAGATCTATATTAACATGTGATAAAAAAAAAAAAAAAAAAAAAAAAAAAAAAAAAAAAAAAAAAAAAAAAAAACAAGATCCATGACAAACATGCATGTAAGTCACGGATTAAAACCTAACAATTAGCACATAGGTCACAAGATACGTTCAATAAACCGGTTAATGACCTAGGGTTTCTAGTGATTACACATAATCCAAGAAAACCACAAAACCCTAATTAGGGTTTCATGGGAAAATCGACCCCCCCCCCCCAAAATTAGGGTTAGGGTTTCGAAATTTTTAGAAAAAAAAAATAGGTAAAACTCTAGATAAAAAAAAAACATGTATCTAAAACAATTAAAGATCCGGTTTTTATTACGTTTTAGTAATCAATTACATGTTATACATGGCTCGTGATGCCACTGTTAGAGTTTAACAATTAATAAGCACGTATTGCGTAAGCTAGGATCAAGTATAACACATAAATATTAACTAAAACATAAACAGTAAACGTACCCGATGCACTTCAAATTAACCTTGATTCTTGGACAAATAGATCAATGATAAACCCCTTACCGTTTTGTTTATCGATCTCTTGATAATTACTAAAGTAAGTAATTACCTCGTTCTTGTACACACAAACTACCAACGAATAAAGGTTTGATGCAAGTAAACAAAAACACTTATTTTGGATTAAACCAAAATCGACCCAAACCCTTTGTGGGGTGTGAACCGATCGGCCAAAGAAAGAAAACAAGGAGGAAAGATTTTAGGGTTTAGTGTGTGTGCACAAAAGATGTGAAACCCTAATCCTTGGCCTTGTATATATACTAGAGGATTACTTGGTGACCAAGCAAGGGTGGATCGACCCTAATGGGTTGGGTCGACCGGCCTAGGCATCCCAATGGGGTGTTCTAGATCCTTCTTGACTTCCAAGTTACACTTTAGTCCATATCTTTCGTTACTAATGATAGTTAGTCCATACGGTTAATAACTAACGACCATTTAGTCCTTTAAGTGTTTATAAATATATATATTCGATACATTTAATATATATATATATATATTTATTTTACATTATTCTTGTTTGTAAAGTGTTAAATACCGAGGTATCGGGTTCGATACTAGACATTTACTTATTAATGTTTATACGTAACATTTAACATAAACACCCTTCGATAAAAATTCCGTAAGAATTGTGTTTTGTTTGCAAGCATGCCAGCCGAGCATATACATTTTGGGCCGTTCAAGCATGCTTAGAAGGCAAAATGACACATTTCTTTCTTTTGATCATTTCACCAACCAAAAAAGATCTTTATGATGAGTTTCAGAACAACGTAGGACACTTCCCCAAAAGTTTTCCTACGTACCATACGGAAGGTTATCACACGTACATGAAATGTGGATGTATCCTTGACCATAACTTAGATTCGATTGTTTGATACATAGTATGTACATTTTGGTGCTTAATATAGATTATGTGATTAGGTTACGATTGAATTTGATGACAATGAATATAAAGATGATGATGATGATAATGAAGATGAATAGATGACTGTGGCGATGGAAAGCATCGCCAATTAGTAGAGTCGTCATCCACTTAGTTTTTTTTTTTAATTATGCAACCCTTAATTTATCTTGCATCGCCAATTGTATTGTTGCTTTATTTGTTAAGTATTTAAAGATAGTCTTTAAATTACTAAAAGCAAGTGGGAGTTTTGATATTTAAAAGATAAAATTATAAGATACATAATCTTCTAAAATACACTAGTAAATATCATGATGAAATTTGACATTTAAATGTTAAATCTCAAGATGATAACAAAGTTTGACATTTAAATGTTAAATTAAAAGATGATGGAATTATCATTAATAGAATAGCAATATATCTCAGATATTTGATTAATATGTTGAGAGCTATGAATTACAGGATTATTGTAAACCTGATAATTATTATGTTACTTTACCAAATATGAAATTGGATAAAGTACACATGATATGAATGATTAAGATGTTGTCCATAAAGATAATCAATTTTAGAAATGTGGTTTATCTTAATAGTTAGACTAGAAAATAAAGATGAGTTTCTTCAAAGAAAAAGGTAACCCTTGTGGTTTAAATCTTTGTATAGAAATCATATGGACAATATTGTGCATGTATTTAATGCATGTCTTATGACAAGATTATTAATCACAATTAAGCAATTAACTGTTATTGAATATTCTTTTCTAAATACATTAAATATATAAAGATTATAATTGTCATATTTATTTTCATTAATATGAAATTGACAATGAAATATTAAAACTCTTTCTTGAGTGATTACTTGACCGAGGACGATAAGTAATCAAAAGGAGTTTTTAAATTCAAATAAATCTTTGTAAGTGTACAAAGTGTAATAATCCATGGATGGATAAATGCATGCATCTAGAAGATTATCCTTATGTTTAATTATTAAATTCATGTTTTGATTTATAATTAAAATAAAATAATTTCTAAATATTCCTTAAAGCTAGTGGGAGTATTATGTTTAACTTCTTAAATCATATATGTTATAGAACATATCATACTATATTATAAAGCATGAATGTCTACTATTAATAGAATACTTATAATTAAGCATTACACATTTCAATGCTAAAAGTACAAGTGATTCAACGCAATTAGACATTTAATACAATAAATGAGATATAATTAGACATTTACAAATTTAGTAGCTACATGTACACACCACTTTATTTTTGCCATTAAAGTTTAAATTAATGACATAAAATTGATTATGTATATTAAATACAATTAATTAAATAGTTAATAAATACAATTAATACACTTATTAAAACACCACTTACATAAGAAATACAAATTATCAAGCATATTGTACAACCAACTTAAATACAATTCCTGCATTAAATGTCACTAATACAAATAATAAAGCATATTATACAATTTTTTAAGCCCGAACGGGCAATGGGCCGAATGGGCTTGAGCCCGAACGGGCACGAGTCATACGGGCTCGAGCCCGAACGGACACGAGCTAAACGAAATTTTTGATATCTATAAAGTTATTGTCAAAAAGAACATAATAAACTAAAATATGTTCACATATTGTACAAACCAAGCAAACTACTAAACAAAAACATAAAATAAATAATAAATAAAATAATACAAACAAAGCAAGATTTTATCAAACTTTTACCATAAAAAACTAATCAGTAAAGCTATTGCCAAAAAACATACAAATAAAATAAATTATTAATCGAAAAAATTAAATTACAGGGTGCCCGCAGCTGCATCGCGCGGGGACCCTGCTAGTAAAAAGTAATATTCCATATGAGTAAATGTTAAGTTTTAGAATGAAATGAAACTTTACTTAAAAGGTTTAGAAAATAAAATATATAACCTTGTAATAAAAGTTTATTATTTAATAAACATATGCGGTAAATAAATCTAATATAATATGATATATCATTTAGAAAGTCTAAATGTATATGCGTAACGTGAATAAAATCTAAGTATAACTCAGATTTTTTATGAACATCATGTTTTGTTGTATCATGCTTGATTAGAAGATGATTTGGCAATATTAATATCTAATTAAAAAGTTATTAGATAACTTGTGTAATATTCTAAAAAGAATATGTTTGATTATAGAATCACATCTTAAATCTGGAACAGCTTTCAAATTCTATAGATGAACAATTTTTCACTTGTTGTGAAAATTGTCATAGCTAACAAACTTGAAAGTTTGAAGGGCATCAAACATTACACAATAGATATTAATATTTACGGAAAATTTTTAATAGCATATTGTTGTTTGCATACAATAATGCTAATGAAATTGAGGTGACACTCAATGCTAGTTATGGTAAGGATTTCATCTTTGGCTATTACTAGTTATGCTTACTAAAAGCATAATTGCATTATACATTAAGAGAATAAGAATATTTTAAACTTTAAAATGTTTGGAAGTTTGATTATCATAAATTGGTGGTTAAGGATGTCACACATTTTATGAAATATGGCATTATCAAAATAGTTGAGTATACACATATAAGAACTTCACTAGTTGAATTATTGTAATAAGTATTCTTAAAATTCCAATAGATCAAAAGTTGGATGAATTATGCCTTGTCAACATGTATGAATGTCATTACTTGAGACATAATTCATCAACAAGAGTTATTATGCATTGATCTATTTAGTATTTGGATAAGGGATGTTAAACAATTATTATAATAAATTTAAATACATGGTATGTTTAATTTATAATATATTGTGTCCTGTTTTTGCATGTTTAAATCCATGAATAAAAGTTATTCTAAATTGTCCGTTGTCAGTTAATAATATGAGAATATTATTAAATCAAGACAAATCTGAAGATTGGTATAATATACTTAAAGTATATTGATGCGTAGTCATGCCATTTCAAATGATATTCAATGATATCGAATATAGGACTTATCCCAACTACATGATGTTACTTTATGGATCTTGTCATTAAGTAAATCATAAGAAGTTATCCTCAGACTTGAGATGCAAGATAAGTGTCATGAATGTAATACATTTTTGTGGAACAACTTAACGCTATACGTAACTGGTAGTCATAAGGGTTGTTTTCGAAAGTGTTACAAAGTTTGTGGGTTTTGCTTGTAGTCAAGATAGAATTTGTTCATTAAAAGTTATTTTTAGAGTTTGATACTGCTGAGCCCCTCGAGGGTTGGTAAGATGTATGTGTGGCCGCACTCAAGATCTCCCATGAATATGTTCAGAAGATTTGGTAATCTTGATCAATCACAAACAACGAGAAATGGAATGGTTAATTAAGGAATGAATTTAATCCATATCCTTATTAATGTGGTATTAGAAACAAAAGGATAATAATAATGAGAAATCATTCAAAGGTTTTTCTAAGAGCTTTACTCGAGTTATACTAGAGGCATCGAAGTGTTGTTAGACGCTAACCGATGTGATTACACTATTAAAATATGTCCAAGTGAGAGCTATTAGTTTATGGACAATAAATTAATAGTGTATGTTAGGATCGAACTCGAGATCACGGAATTGCACACTTTACGTATGAGAATTAAAGTTTAATAATTTAATATAAAAGTTATATTTAATTATTAATTACACAAAACAAATAATGAACGTTAGTAATTAATGAAAATTGACTAATGTATAAAGATAAGGACTATGGATAAAAAAATAGTGAACAAGAAAGATCTAGAACCCTTGTGGGTTGCTATGTTTGACAGGCCAAGGGTGGGGAAGCCCATCCATGCCCTAACTTGTTCCCTAGGTTTTGTATTTTATAAAAACAAAGTCAAAGATTTATTTTTTGTATCTCTTGTACACATATTTAATCGAAACCTTTCTTTTCCTTCTCGATTTTTTTTGAAAGAAACATAGATACATGCATACATCATGCATGTGCATGGAACATTACATTGTTCTCTTTTCTTTGTTTTCTGGATTCGACAACAAGTCAACAACAATAACACAAAAGGATTTTGGTGTTTTATTTTGATTAGTCGATTAGTTTGTTTTTTTATTAAAACAAAATTGTTTTGTGTAATATATAAAACTAGCATTACTTTAATTCGATTTAATACGTGTGTACAAGAACGTGATATAACCACACTATTTGTTATATCTTGGTTTGAATAACAAAAAGGTAAAGGGTTATTCTTATAATTTACATAAACCCTAATTAGGGTTCATGAATTGAAGATTCACTTGATTCTTGTTAGGGCTAGAATCACAAAAGTATGTTTACTATTTATTATTGATTAATTAATTACATGTTATAAGATCTTGTTATAACGCTTCCGCATATGCTTACTTGATGATATTGGTTTATTTATATACATGTCATGATTATATAATTCCAACACTAATTAGACTCTTAGAGACTCAAATCTGGACAAGAACGTTGCTTTTACATCTCTAAAAGTTCAACTAAAACCAAGCACATTATATATTCTCTCTTTTACTCACATTGAGACGGTAATTCTACGTGAAGCTCACACGTTCTCTCATGAACCAAAAGCTAGTATGAGAAAAATGGTTGTAAAATAGAGTTGTATACATCTAAAGGTCAACAATATCATCAACCACAAGTTATTGGAATAACCATAAGCTTAAATCTAGGCATTTTGTTACTTCTTTGTCCAATGTGAGATTGAGTTTGCATCCTATGTGCATAGCGCATTTGATTGTTATATTTGCTTTTATCATTCTAAAATTAACTTGTACAAAAAACAGTTAATTAACCATTCGATAATTAATTGTCTGGCAAGAGGAAAAAACAATCCTTCTAAAACTTCTAACGTAGACTATTCTATCTCGGTTTCAAATTATTATACACGCGTTGTTTCACCTTTCTTTTAGTTTTTGAACCAAGCATATTATGTATTCTCTGTATCACGAGAACTCTTCGTGGAGCCCAGACACCCTCTTATGAACTATGTTGACTAGATCGTCATAGACTCATAGTGGCGATGTGATATAAGTTAAAAGGATTAATCATATTTCTGAGCATGATTCTCTCGGTGCAATTATTGCACCAACTTAATTTATGATACGATTGTTGTATTAGGAAGTGTTTGTTAATTACTGGTAATTTCGTTTGGACGCTATAAAAAGTGTGAAACAAAAATTTATATCTATACATTAAGATGTTAGAGTAACCAAAAATTTATATCTATACAATTAGATGCTTCTTTGTCCAATGTGGGATTCACTTGCTTCTTGTTAAATCTTTACACAATTTACATAGGTATATTGCTTCAACTCTAAGCATTTAACACAATATGTTCTTAAGACACTGGTAGCACTTTAGATAAGAATTTCTTGAGATACGAATGAAAAGAACTCATGCCTTTCTCTTGAGGAATGTAGACACGGAACACCTTATAACGAATAACTGAATAAGGAAAATTTTCACATTCGCAACACCTTTCAACCAGTAGCGAAGCTTGGATTTTGTAAGTGGGGGGTCGGGATCTAAATTTTTTTTTTCCTAAGGCTATATTTCAGGTATACCGAAATTTTTGGGGGGTCGAAACCGAATATACCGAAATTTTTCTACACGAAAACTATATACCTCCTAAATCGCAAAAAAAATTTCGGGGGGTCGGGCGCCCCCCCCCCCCCCCCCCCCCCCCCGGCCCCTATGAAGCTTCGCCCCTGCTTTCAACGAATAAGAAAAATTTTCACGGTCAACATATATGCCCGGCTCATATTAGCGTGGCAAACAAAACACAGTTAGCACGTAATTTCAATGATATCGGGCTACGAAACAGCGTATCTAATATGCTGATTTCTTTGCCCCCCAATTCTAGGTTGGTTGAGGGCCTTTTTTTTTTTTTTTTTTTCATAAGAGCATTGGGTACAGTTTGGTGTCACGATCAACAATTTTTCCTATAACTTCACAATTTTATCACACGACACAAAACACCCCTCAATAATATAAAAGTGGTGTCATAGGTAGAATTGGTGCCATGGGCTACCACATAACCTAATAGATACACAAAGACTACACGAAAAAATAATAATAATAAAAAGCTTAAAATGTGAGTTGGTGGTGAAGGTGCGACACACAAAAATGCGAGGCCTTGTATGGTTTTTGGTGCCATGGTGTGACGTTTTCATATGGCATGAGTCCGTATGCTCTAAGTATCAGATCACCTAGTATTATAACTTAAATTCGAGCTAAATTGTCTACGTTAGAAGTCATAAGAACCTTGCTATCGAGAAATCTTTTTTTCCTCCCGTCAAACCTAAAACAACATGCTTAAATCAAAGACCACTTTTCCATATTATGTTACGAAAACTTTATTAAAAGCTAAAAGAATAATCTCAAGAGATAAATAATTTTAAGAAACAATCAAATACGTTATGCAGATAAATCCCACATTGAACAAAAAAGCCACTAAATGTCTAGATATAAATTTTTTGTTACTCCAACATCGTGAAGTTGATGACAGTAATGGAGCTTTGGAACTAAGCTTCAATTTTGGCATTATCTTTTTCTTTTTGAGATTTGTCTAGAATATTTTTCTTTTTTATTTGCGCACTATTATTTACAAACACAAAAAGTAATATACAACAAATGTAAAACTCTTTATAGTGCAGAACAAATTGTGCAATTAAAAAGAAAAAAAAGTTGCAACTCACCTCCCTTTTTTTATTAACCATTTGGTATTTTTGATCTAGTTTTTTTATGCAAGCATTTTGATAGTTTTCTCACTTGAACTAGCGGCTTCTTATATTAGCATTTGGTTATTTCTCTAATATAAGATTTGATTTTATGATACGTAAAAGGAAAGTTTAATGGTCTAGACGGAAATAATTAATAATTCAATTTCTAAATAAAGAAAACTCGAAAATTTGGTTGTTATTTCACGACATATACACAAATAGTTCAGAAATTTTGGTTGATATTTTATGACATGTATACATAATATCTAGCAATTAAAATGTAAATATAATATTTACACATTCATACTAGCTTGGACACATGCCATTAGTCTATGAGTCTTGTCACATGTTATGGTGGGTTCAAATACGAAGGCAATGTACGGATTGCTCGATCAACTGTAATTGTCTAACTTTAGTTACACACCCAGTTAATTAACAAATACTTCCTAATATTTGTTGGACATAATCCAATTGAATATCCTGTAAACAACAATCGTATTATAAATCAAGTTGGTCCAAAAATCATGTGCGCCTTTGTATTGATTTGGAACCAGGACTAGTGCATCGAGAGAATCATGCACAGAAATATGATTGATCCTTTTAACTTATATCACATTGCCACTATGACGATCTAGTCAACATAGTTCATGAGAGGGCGTTTGGGTTCTACTTAGAGTTCTCGTGATAGAGAGAATTCATAATACGCTTGGTTCAAGAATTGAAACAAAGGTGAAGCAATGCGTATGATAATTTGAAATCGAGATAGAATAGCCTACGTTAGAAGTTATAGAAGGATTGTTTTTTCCTCTTGCGAGAGTTATTGACTAAATCCAATTGTTTGAACTCTGGCAAATTAAAATAACCAAACGGTTAATAAAAAAAGTTTAAAGAGAGAATCTCGGCTCAAGCATAGCTCCAAAGCTCAGATCTCTAATCAACTTCAAGATGTTGGACTAACCAAATATTTATATCTATATATTTAGTGGCTTCTTTGTCCAATGTGGGATTTAGATGCTTCTTGTTAAGTCTTTACACAATATACATAGGTATATTGCTTCAACCCTAAGCATTTAACACAATATGTTCTCAAGACATTGTAGCACTTTAGATAGAATATCTTGACATACGAATGAAAGGAACTCATGCCTTTCTCTTGAGGAATGTAGACACGGAATATTAATACCTTATAACTAATAAGAAAAAATTACACGGTCCAAACATATAGGCTGATTTCTTTGCCACCCAATTCTACGAAACAACGTATCTACAAAATAGATCAGTTCCATTATTTTACAAAGACACTTGGGGGTTGAACTTGTTCGAACATGGTTATATATCATTACTTGCCTACCAAGCACAAAACGGCAAGTAACTTCTACTTCTACACTTAATTCCTTAACTTTCTAGTCCTTATCTTTACTTTGGACACTCGAACCTACACAACATGATCAACTAAACACATAAGCGTTAAAGGTTAATAAGTAAATGGAATTACATGTTAACATCACATGAACCAATACCATGGATCATATCATAAACTAGTACATGAAGCACATAAACACAGCCACCAACCTAAGTTGGCATTATCACATCCAACATGATGTTGGACCTATACCACATCTAAAATAAGCTGGACCTAATTCCATACTTTAGCTAGTCAAAGACTAACTAACTATCCCTAGCATTGGATCCAAGGTAGCTAATTCTTGCTTCCTATACCCTTAATACATGTATTTACATTGTCATAAAAATTATGATAAAGCTATACATAACAAAGTCACTTGATTGCTAAACATGAATAATTATCAACATTTAACATAACTTCAATACATAACAAAATGGGTCATATTCTACTCATCTATATGCCAAACAATTTCTTAGCATGCTTATGATCAATCATGATCATATGAAAAACCTTAAAATCATCCATTTTACCATGAACATTAAAGGAACTTAATCCTTTTGCAACTTTACTTCATCAATCAGACCTACAAATTATTTACCCAAAATCCCCAAATTTAACTTGCATGAACTCTAATCTCATAAACGTAATTCAACATAAATTCAGCATAGTTACCTAGTGAGAATGATGGTTAGGCACTAAACTCTTGTACAAAAACACTAATTCACAATCACTTAATTACTAGGAAGGCTTCTTCTTTCACTCACTTGATCTTATCTTCACCCAAAAATAGAAAGTGTTGGAAAGTCGAAGAAGACTTCACTTAAAGTAGTGATAATCGGAGTATGTGTGATTACCAGAGTGAGATTACTGGCCATGTTTTCAAATATCACTTTTCCACAAGTTCTATTCTCTTGACTTTGGCCACAAATAGATTTTCAAATTAATATTTCATTAACTAACCAATCATAATAAATCTTTTAACACATAAACATTATTGTCAAACTAATACGTACAAGGGCAATTTAATACTACCTCAATGGGTTACGGGGTGTAACAAAAGTAGGGAGAATCAGAGTGTGTGTGATTACGTGTCTATCATCGGGGTGAACGATTTCATTTATACTACGTGACCCATGCTTCGCGACATGAGGATTGTGGAGACGGGGTTGTCACGCTACTGGGCATGAGCCTTTGCTTTCAGGTTTCGAGTTGTTGTAATGTACTCATTGACCATTGTGGACCGGGCACCGTTCTATCCGCGCCTCATCATTTAAATTGTTGTCGGTGTTTGTCCGTCAAGTTCCAGAGGAAATAGTTTTTCCTTTGTCATTACCTCCGGACCTAGGAATATCTGGATTACCATTCCATCATAACCATGATTCCATAAATACTTACACGAATAACAAATCCTTGTAACAACTAACAAGTAATAATAAAAATATTTAAGGTATAAATCGCGCTTGACGGATTCAGAAACTGGATGTCGCGGTAGGAATCTTTAATTGGATCTACAAATGGACTATTTAACTTGACTCTTCAAATAGGATATGGCTCGTGATGGTGGAATAAGACACATGAATAATATTACGAGAGTGAGATTACTGGACAGAGAATAAAAAACTTCTCATTAATGGATGATTTTGTTCTTGGAGTGCCTTTATTCGGACGAGAAAAAGATCAACGATTAAAAATTCAGTATTAGTTTAATTGAAAAGTAGACTACGCATTTTGCCCTTTTTTATACTGATGAGATGATTCTTACCCAATCCTGATTCTTGAGTTTGCATGTTATATGTATAGCATATTAGATGTCTAAAGAGGTCTTGTAAGAGAGATTAAAGAAAGATTTAGATGTATGATACACAAACCCACATACGCGGCTTGGAATCAAAAGGTTCATCGACTAGGTTTTGGAAAAAGTTAGAGCATTCTCTTTAGGAGTATATCCTGATTAGATCCATAATAAGGTGTATATTTCTTAGAATAGAGTTGTAATTAGTAATATACATTTCCAGTACGGATTGGTGTGAAGGCTTGTATAAAAAGAGAATGCTTGTATAAAAAAGCTCGACTATGTTTATCAAGTGGGTTGGCAACCCAATCGAAGGGTATACATATGAAAATAATATTTTTTTTAATGAAATCATCGAATCCCATCTAACAAAGATTGTATGGCAACCCAAATTGGCAACCTTCAATCTGTCACATGGCAGCCCACAAATGGCTAGTTGTTCTTTTTTTCTTTTCTTTTTCTTTTTTCTTTTTAATACTTATTAAACATAGTCTTGCGTACATAGAAACGACAACTCTTCGTAGAGTTCACACACCTACAAACGAAATACTTGTATAGAAAAAAGTAGAGGATGATTTATTCAAAGGCTTTTGGCTCAATTATAACTCTTCGTGGGGCTTACACGTTCTCCCATGAAAGAAATGCTTGTATAAAAATATGGCAGTTGAGAATATACTAGAGACTTTAGGCTAAAGCATAGCTCTAAGCCTCAATTATATCACCACCTACAAGTTGATGGAATAACCATAAACTTATATCTAGGCTTTTAGTGGCTTCTTTCTTCAATGTGGGATTGTGTTTACATCCTATATGCATAGTCTATTGTTTTCACTGTTATCTTTTTCCATAGCATAATATGAAGAAACGGTTATTGACTAAACCAATTGTTTGAACTCCGGCAAGAAGAAAAAATAATCCTTCTATAACTTCTAATGTAGACTATTTTTCATACACATCGATCGCTTCACCTTTCTTTCAGTTTTTGAACCAAGCGTATTATGTATTCTCTGTATCACGAGAACTCTAAGTGGAGCCCAAACGCCCTCTCATGAACTATGTTGACTAGATCATCAGAGTGGCGACGTGACGTAAGTTAAATGGATTAATCATTGTCAAAGAAGAGTTGGATAATAGTTCAGGGACTGAAGTGTTACAATTAGATAGTTGAAGGACTAGTATTGTAAATATTCTGTTATTTGTTTTCCCCTGTATATATACTCTGTAACCACATACATTTTCAGCTTAATGAAATCACTTTCACTTTTGTGTGTGTGTGTGAAATGTGTGATTCTCTCAACTCATTATTGTCAACATGGTATCAGAGCTCAATAATGAGTTCTTGATCAGTTACAACCGTTACAACCACTCTAACTAATTTTTCCGATCACCTTCAACCACCGTAAACCACCGTAACTAACTTTTCCGATCATCTTCATAAAACCACCATTTCAACACCAAATTTCATCATTCTTTCATTAATCCCTATCAAATTTCTTCACAAACACCTGTAATTGATTCAATTCATGTTTCTTGAATTTGTGAATCAATAGGTTATTACTGTAACGGTTTCTTGAATCTATAAAACGCTTCCGCATCAGTAGTTATGAATTCAACATCTTCTTCTTCATCTGAAACTGCTGGAATGATGAATAATCAGATGTTATTTCAAAATCCACTATTCTTGCATCCTTCTGATGGACCTGGTACACTGATGGTGACTGAAAAACTTCTTGGGGCTCAGAACTATCGTTCTTGGAGAAGATCAGTAGAGATAGCTTTGTCCACAAAACGGAAGTTAGGATTCATTAGAGGTACTGTTCCGAGATCAGTTGATGATGCTAGTTTACAAGAACAATGGGACACGTGTAACAATCTGGTAATTAGTTGGTTGATGAATTCAGTTTCTGAATCTATTGGTAAATCTATCATGTTTATGGGAACAGCTCATGCCATATGGCTTCAGTTGGAAACAAGGTTTGCACTGAGTAATGGATCTCATAAGTACAAACTCAATAGAGAAACTTATGCAATTATGCAATCAGGAAGGTCCATTAGTGAGTATTACACCAATATGAAGTATGTTTGGGAAGAGTTGGATTCCATGAATGAATTGCCAAGAATTGTCAATATTACTCCTGAAGTTACTGTGTTTATTCAAGCCTTGAATGTTCAGAAGGAAGAGCAAAGATTGTTTCAATTTCTAAATGGTCTGGATGATCATTTTGCAAGTCAAAGAAGTCAGCTGTTGTTGAACTCTCCTCTGCCTAGTGTTGAAACTGCTTGTTCTTTGCTTCAACAAGAAGAATCACAAAGAGGGGTGTTTGGAAATAATAGTCATGTGGGGATTGAATCAACTGCTCTGTACAGCAAGGGAGAGGTAAAAGATAAGTGTAATATCTGTGGATTTAAGTGGCATCCACCAGAGAAGTGTTGGGAGAAAATTGGTTATCCTGTTTGGCATTATAAGTATAAACAAGGTCAGAAAGGAAAATCAGTGGTTAAGAATGGCAATGGAAATGTCAAAAGGATTGCTGCAGTAGTTGAAAACAGTGGTCATGTTGTGTTTACATCCAAACAGTTTGAGCAACTCATGAAAAGTTTGCCACAGTTCAATCAAAATGCTCAAGAACCAACTGAAATGGATCATCCATTTGGTGAAGGTACAATTTATTGTTTTTCCTGCACAAATGGTGTGATAGAAGGTTGGATAATTGACACTGGAGCTAGTGATCACATGTCACCTGATAGTGAGGATCTAATAGATGTTCAGACCCTTAAGTATAAACAAATGATTAATTTGCCTAATGGTCACACATCTATCATCTCACAAGTTGGAAATAAGGTGTTACAAAACAAAATTGAGCTCAAAAATGTCCTAGTTGTTCCTTCTTTCAAATTCAGACTTTTGTCAGTCTCAAAATTGACAAAAGACTCTCAATGTTTTGTCACTTTTTATGAGCAGTTTTGTGTTATTCAGGATTTGAAAACCAGGAAGGTGTTGGGCTTGGGTAAGAAGAAGGTTGGTCTCTATCATTTGCTCAATCTTCCATTGGAGCAAGTGCATGCTCAACTCTCTTCTATGGTTGTATCTGCACTTGAAGATTGTAGCTTGTATTCATTCTTTGCAAACTGTTCTGTTCCTGATACATTTGCTTTCAGTGTTTTCAACAATTCATATAGTCTATGGCATCATAGGCTTGGTCATGTTTCAAACTCTACTCTTAAGCACATTGATTCTGTACCTCAGTGTCATTTTAATGCTACTAATAAAGCTTGTTTGACCTGTCCTATGGCTAAGTTTGCTAAACTTCCTTATCCTACTAGTGTCTCACATTCTAAAGTTCCATTTCATCTCATTCACATTGATATCTGGGGTCCTTATAAAGTTCAAACTATAGGGCATCATAGGTATTTTCTGACCATAGTGGATGATTGTAGTAGAGCTGTGTGGACATATTTGTTGGTTAAGAAATCAGATGCTTTCATTGTCTTAAAGTCATTTCATACTTTTGTTAAGACACAGTTTGAGAAAGACATTAAGATAATAAGGTCAGACAATGCACTAGAATTTCTCAAAGGATCAATAGGCCCTTATATGAAATCTCTAGGAATTGAGCATCAAACCTCTTGTGTGGATAGACCTCAGAAGAATGGCAGAGTAGAGAGAAAGCACAGAAATATTTTGGAGATTAAAAGGGCACTAAGATTACATGCTCATTTGCCTGTGCATTATTGGGGAGATTGTGTTATCACTGCCACTTATCTCATCAATAGATTTCCTACAGCTGTTCTAAAATTCAAGACACCTTATGAAATTTTGATGCACTCTAAGCCTGATTATGGACACTTGAGAGTTTTTGGGTGCCTGGCTGTTGCAAGCAATCCAACAAGAATTGCTGATAAGTTTGAATCCAGGGGTGTGCCTTGTTTGTTTCTTGGTTATCCACAACATCAAAAAGGGTACAAGTTGTACAATTTGCTCACCCACACTAGGTTTGTTTCCAGGGATGTGGTATTCTATGAGCATATTTTTCATTATTCAAAGTCTAGTATGAATCCAGTACTTCAACCCATACCTGCTCCTATGTCATCTTCTATTTGGTATGAGGATTTTATGTCTACCACTCAACCAGTTACTACACCAGAATCCTATCAGCAGGATCAGCTGTCAGCAGAAACCTATCAGCAGGATCAGCATTCTTCTGAACCAGTTAGAACTGAGACTGAGATTCATGAAGAAGAAGTTCAACCAGTTGAACAGCTTGCTCCACCAGTGTTTGAACCATTGTTTGAGACAACTGCTAAGACACAACCTTCAGGCACAAGGAAGTCATCCAGGGTTCCAGTTACTCCAAGTTGGCTTAAAGACTATGTTACTTCTCATTTGCCAAGAGCCAATCAAGTCTCAGTTACTCCATTGCAATCTCAGTTTCAAGCGTTTTTGTGTGCCTTGTTAGCCAACACTGCACCAACATATTTCAAAGAAGCTATTAAGATTCCTGCCTGGGGCAATGCAATGGATGTGGAAATTAGAGCTCTGGAAGATAATGAAACATGGGAAGTGACAACTTTGCCTAAAGACAAAAAGGCTATTGCTTGTCATTGGATATACAAAATAAAGTACAATGCTGATGGTTCTAAAGACAAAAAGAAGGCAAGGCTGGTGGTAAATGGAAATAGACAAAGAAAAGGAGTAGACTATGAAGAAACTTTTGCTCCAGTTGCCAAAATGGTGACTGTGAGAGCCTTGTTAGCTATTGCAGCCATGAAGGGTTGGGATATTTGTCAAATGGATGTCTCAAATGCCTTTTTACATGGTGATTTGTTTGAAGAAGTTTACATGCAGATGCCACAAGGTTATGTTGGTAAGGGGGAGAATGTGCAAGATGTTCCTACCAATCAAAACCTTGTTTGTAAACTTAAGAAATCTTTGTATGGTCTCAAGCAAGCACCAAGATAATGGTTTGCCAAATTGTCATCAGCCCTGGTGTCCTTTGGATATGTTCAGTCAAAGGCAGATTATTCATTGTTTGTCAAATCAAATGGTACATCATTTACAGCTGTGTTAGTGTATGTAGATGATTTGATGATAACTGGTTCTGACAATAGTGAGATTCAAGCTTTGAAGTCTCAGTTAAGTTCTCATTTTCATATGAAGGATCTTGGAGAATTGAACTACTTCTTAGGTCTGGAAGTGTCCAAAAGTGATCAAGGCATCTTCATTTCACAGAAGAAATATACTACTGATTTGCTGCATGAAGCAGGCTTGTCTAATGCTAAAACCTATAAGCTACCCATGGATCCTCATGTGAAGTTGCAGGTTGACATTGGTACTCCTCTTTCTGATCCAGAAGTATATAGGAAGTACATTGGAAAACTCATTTACCTTACTATTAATAGACCTGACATTTGCTACACAGTACAACTTCTTAGTCAGTTTATGCAAAATCCAACCTCAGTTCATATGCAAGCTGTTAAGCATTTGTTGAGATACTTGTTGAAATCACCAGGTCAAGGAATTTTGCTAGCTAATGATTCTGCTGCTCATCTGACTGCATATTGTGATAGTGATTGGGCTAGTTGTCCAATGACTAGAAGATCCACAACTGGATATTGCATATTACTTGGTCAGTCTCCTATTTCATGGAAATCAAAGAAACAAAGTGTTGTTTCAAGATCATCTGCTGAGGCAGAATATAGAGCAATGGCTCTAACTTGTTGTGAAGTGACCTGGTTAGTTTCATTACTAAGAGATTTGGGAATTAAAGACCTTGGTCCAGTTGATTTGAAGTGTGACAATCAAGCAGCTCTGTACATAGCTGCTAATCCTGTGTTTCATGCTAGAACCAAACACATAGAGGTAGACTGCCACTATGTAAGAGATCAAGTGAAGAATGGTCAAGTCAGTCCTTCTTATGTGTCTACAAAGGAACAGCTTGCAGATGTGTTTACAAAAGTTTTACCTGAAGATCAACATTCAAAACTCATGTCCAAGTTGGGAGTTTCCAATTCTTCCACCTCTCAACTTGAGGGAGTGTCAAAGAGGAGTTGGATAATAGTTCAGGGACTGAAGTATTACAATTAGATAGTTGAAGGACTAGTATTGTAAATATTCTGTTATTTGTTTTCCCCTGTATATATACTCTGTAACCACATACATTTTCAGCTTAATGAAATCACTTTCACTCTTGTGTGTGTGTGTGAAATGTGTGATTCTCTCAACTCATTATTGTCAACAATCATATTTCTGTGCGCATGATTCTCTCGGTGTACTAGTCCTGGTTCCAAATCAATACAAAGGCGTACATGATTATTGGACCAACTTAGTTTTTTGACACGATTGTCGTTTACAAGATATTCAATTGTATTATGTCCCACAAAATTTACTTAGTGTTTGTTAATTATCGGAAATTTTGTTAAAAGTGTGTAAGTGTGTAACTTAAGTTAGACAATACAGTTGAACCATCCGTCCATTGCCTTCATATTGGCATTGCCTTCATATTGGCACCCAATAAAACATGTGAAAGGTCTCGATTGACTAATAGAATGTGTCTAACTGTCTAAGTATGAATGTGTTTATTAACATTTTTATTGCTAGATATTATGTATACCATGCATCCTGATTTTTGTTCTACAATCACATCAAAAATCTCAAAAAGATTTTCAAAACTATTTGTGTGTCGTAAAATAACAACGAACATTTTCAGATTTACTTAATCTAGTAATAATTGAATTATCCTTTTTTTTTGGGGGTCTAGATCATTAAACTTTCCTTTTACCTATCATAAAACTAAATTTGTTATTAGAGAAATTACCAAATGCTAATATAAGAAGCCGCTAGATCAAAATGATCAAATAATCAAATGCTTGCATAAAAAAGCTAGATCAAAATAACAAAACGGTTAATAAAAAAGATTAAAGATAACCAAACGGTTAATAAAAAAGATTAAAGAGAAGTCAGTGCTCAAGCATAGCACCACTCTCTCTTTAACTTCAAGATGTTGGTCTAACCAAAAGTTTATATCTAGACATTTAGTTGCTTGTTTGTTCAATGTGGGATTTAGCTGCATAACGTATTCAATTTTTTTTACAATTATTTATTTCTTGAGATTATTCTTCTTAGCTTTTATTAAGTTTTCATAACATAATATGGAAAACCGGTGTTTGATTGAAGCATGTTGTTTTAGCTTTGATGAGAGGGGAAAAAAAGGATTTCTCTATAGGAAGGATCTTAATTTCGAAAGACAAAATTTATGACTTCCAAAATAGACTATTTAGCTTGAATTAAAGTTATAATACCGGGTGATATGATACTTATGAAGAAAAAAAAATAAATAAATAAAAAAAATAAAAAAAAAAATAAAAATAAAAAAAAATAAAAATCGAACCAGCTTAGAATTTGGTGGCAAAGAAATCAACATCTTAGATACGTTGTTTTGTACCCCAATATCATTGAAATTACATGACAGCAACTGTGTAACCATGGATATATATCCAGGCATCTAATTGATTCTTTGTTTAATATGGGATTGAGTTGCATAGCATATTTGATTAGTGCTGTAAACGAACCGGACGAACACGAATGGAGTCTTATTCATGTTCGTTCATTTAATTTTAACCGGACAAATAAACGGACACGGACGCTTAAACGGACAAATTTTCTTGTTCATGTTCGTTTATTAAGAAAATGAGTTGTTGATGTTCGTTTATATTCGTTCATTAAGACACTAAACGAACGATAAACGAACATAAAAGATCAAATATAAATGAAAATAGACAAACAAACATAAACTTTATTGAATTCTTCACAATATTATGTTTTATAAGTGTTGTTTTGTTTAAACAAACCAATTTTTTTAATTATAAAATTAAAAGATATAATATATGAACAAAAATAGATAAATAAACATAGAATGTTAATGAATGCATAACCGGACGTTCACGAACATAAATGAACGGACGAGACTTTTATTCATGTTCGTTCATTTAATTAAACGAACGTAAAATATTGTTCATGTTCGTTCATTTAATAAACTAACGAACATAAACGAACTTTTAACCGAAAGGTTCATGAAATGTTCACTGAACGTTCAGTTCGTTTACAGCCCTATATTTGATTGTTCCAATACAGTTTATGTAGGCATAATAAGATCAGTTAAGAGCTCTTGTCTTGTTCGAAAGATTATAAAAGAGCTCTTGTCTTGTTCGAAAGATTATAAGGAGAGTAACATTTCTAAAGGCTAATGCACAAACCCATCTTTAGACACACTCACGTGCGGAAACACTACTAAAAAGTTGGAGTTAAGAGCTCTTGTCTTGTTCGAAAGATTATAAGGAGAGTAACACGATTTTCAAATGCTAAGGCTATGTTTGGCAAGATTATAAGGAGAGTAACATTTCTAAAGGCTAATGCACAAACCCATCTTTAGACACACTCACGTGCGGAAACACTACGAAAAAGTTGGAGTTAAGAGCTCTTGTCTTGTTCGAAAGATTATAAGGAGAGTAACACGATTTTCAAATGCTAAGGCTATGTTTGGCAAAATTAGCAGTGAGCAATAGCTGTGAGCACTAGCCACAGTTCAGTGCTCACCGCTCACTGCTTCATAAAAAAACGTTGGAAAAATGAGTTTTCCTTAAAAATAGCAAAGTTACAGCTCTCATGCCAAACAAACACTAAAAATAAAAAAACTCATTGCTCACCGCCCCAAAAAATTTTGCGCCAAACATAGCATAATGCACAAAACCCATCTTTAGACACACTCATGGGCGGAATCACTATGAAAAAGTTGATGAACTCGTAGCTAGCCTTGCAGCCTAAGCATAGGCTTTAAAGCTAGACACCATCATCAACCTAAACTGTATGGAGTAATATTGAGCTTATGCAGAGGCACTTGGTTACTTCTTTGTCTGATGTGGGATTGACTTTGCATTTTATACACATTTGAATTTTTTTTTCTTCTCTCACATACGAAGTAATTATACCCGCTACTTCACCTTTCCTTTCTTTTTGAAACCAAGCAGCAACCACATTATGTGTACTCTCACAAACATTTAGAGAAGACATAGAGACAAGGCATTTAATAGATGAAACTTATGCTACTGAACTTTGGAAAATGAAAATTTTGTGAAATGTTTGTATGTTCAATACAACTAGTTTCATACGACGAAAGAAAACGTTCTCATGAATCATGATAATTTTTTTTCATGGATTACGTCTAGCCCTCATATATTCTCATCCTTTGCATATATAGCTAATCGTGTGATCTTTATAGACTCTTAACTATTATGGAGTAAATGATGGTCTAACTAGACTCTCAAAGTCTCAAATTTAGACAAGAACGTTGCTTTGAGCCTTTGACATCTCTGAAAGTTCAACTGAAACCAAGCACACTATATATTCTCTTTTACTCACAGTGAGACAGCAACTCTACGTGGAGCTCGCACGTTCTCTCATGAACCAAAAGCTTGTATAAGAAAAATGGTTGTAAAATAGAGTTGAGCCTTCCGTCACAAAGATACCTTTAAAGGTCAACTATATCATCAACCACAAGTTATTGGAATAACCATAAGCTTAAATCTAGGCATTTTTAGTTACTTCTTTGTCCAATGTGAGATTGAATTTGCATCCTATGTGTATAGCGCATTTGATTGTTTTTTATGTTATTTTCTTTTTTAGGATTTTTCGTTTTAGCCTTGAAAAGTGCTTTCTTCGTAATTATGTTTGCTTTTGTCATTCTTAAATTAACTTACACAAAAAACAAGTTAACCATTTGATAATTAATTGTCTGGCAAGAGGAAAAACAATCCTTCTAAAACTTCTAACGTAGGCCATTCTATCTCGATTTCAAATTGTTATACACGTTGCTTCACCTTTCTTTCAGTTTTTGAACCAAGCGTATTATGTATTTTCTGTATCACAAGAACGAGAACTCTAAGTGTAGCCTGGACGCCCTCTCATGAACTATGTTCACTAGATCGTCATAGTGGCAATGTGATATAAGTTATAAGGATTCTTAATCATATTTCTGTGCATGATGCCTGGTTCCAAATCAATATACAAAGGCGTACATGATTAGTGGTCCAACTTGATTTATAATACGATTGTTGATTAGAAGATATTCAGTAATATTATGTCCAACAAATATTAGGAAGTGTTTGTTAATTACTGGTAATTTTGTTTGGACTCTATAAAAAGTGTGCAAGTGTGTAACTAGGGATGAGCATGGTACAGTCCCGTACCAAATTAGTGGTACTGATTTTTTCCCGAGCATAAGTTAGTGATACCGGTGCCGTACCGAACGGGATTCGGATACCAGTACCGGTACCGAAAAATCGGGTTTCCCCTTTTTTTTCGGGAAATTCCTGATTTGGTACCGGTCCCGTACCGAATTAGTTGTCCCGAATTTTTTTCACCTTATTTCGTAGTCCCGGTACCGTTTTAATACGGTACCGATACGGTTTTATTTCAATTCCAGGATTCGAATCGAAATGTTCATCCTAAGTGTAACTAAAGTTAGACAATTACAGTTGAGCAATCCGTCCATTGCCTTCATATTTTAACCCAATAAAACATGTGACAAATGACAAGTCTCGAAATCCGTCCATTGCCTTGTAAACAAATTGCATATATATCCCTCACAAAGTAAATAATTACATATATATCTTTTGTATAAGTTTTTGATGCCTATAGTACAATGGTTTTTATACATGCTTAGGATATATATGCAAATATATATTTAGGAAGGATATGTATGAAAAACCCCAATGTTTTATTAACATTTTTATTGCATATTATGTATACCATACATCATATATGATTCTTGTTTCTATAATCAAACGGATTTATCAAATTAAAAGTCTCAAAATATTTCCGAACTATTTGAATGTCGTAAAATAAAAGCTGACATTTCGGATTTACTTAATGTAGTAAAAATTATTATTTTTTTCATCTAGATCATTAAACTTTTCGTTAACATATCATCAAATTAAATCTTATATTAGCGAAATAACCAAATGCTAATATAAAGGCCTTAGGTGTCATGACAAGCTTTGATTTGTCAATTGGGCCCACGGGGTGCCATATTACCATAACACAACCCCCCCCCCCCCCCCCCAACCCTTAGAGGGCTCGGTACCATGATGCAAAACCGGAGTTATGGTGTATGTGGCATGCGTTATTTGGTGTTGTCCATACTGTGCCCTCCTGCGTTATGGTGGTCTTGTGATTTGCGTTGGTTAAACAACGTATGTTGAAATGTGCTAGGCTACAAAAACCACCCCTCAACGTTACAAAACCACCCCTGCAAATGTTACAAAACCCATCCCTGTGTTTTGCTGCGTATGGTGATGATGGTGATTAAACAGCTTATGTTGCGTTTGGTTTGTGTGGGTGATGATGGTGGCATCGTATGGTCAGGGACGGAACATATAAGGGGCCGAGGGGGGTTGTGGCCCCTCCAAAATTTTTGACGCTATGTACATTTTACACCTTTTAATTTCTAGTTTTAGTCATTTTTAATACAAAAATTTCAACGTTGTGTATATCACCCCTCTAAAATTAATATTTTACAAGTTGGCCCCTCCAACAAAAATGTACAAGTTCCGTCTATGCGTATGGTGATGATGGTGATTAAACAACTGTGTTGCGTATGGTTTGAGAGTGTGGTGATAATGACAGCTGCGTAAATATGAACACGGTTAGCCAAATGATGTGTTTTATGGTTGGATTTGGACCGAGTTAAAAAGCTTATGTTGTTGGGCTTCAAATGGGCCTAACCGAAAATTAGTAAAGCTTTTAATGGCAGGCCCAAATTTGTTAGGATTAATGTGGTTGTTTAGTGTGAATTATGGTTGGAATTGGACTAGTTAATGTTATTTATGAAATACTGGATTGTTTAATTAATGAAATTGCTAAGGGTAAAATTTGTAAATTGTAATTTTTAAAAAAAGTGGGTTCAAAAAGGTGGTGTTATTTGGTGTTATGATAACGGTAATGTTATATTATTTGATGTTTAAGTGATGTGACGCTGACGTGCCGGAGTTTTTGGTGTTCACTTGAGTTGACTCCCTTTGGTTTTATCACAACTAAACACAACAAGGTTTTTTGACTCCCACCATTTTCTATTTTTTTTTTAATTCAATTTTCTAAATAAAATAAAATTTATTTCATTCAGATAATACAAATAACACTTTTTATATATAAAAAAAGTTACAAATAATAAAAATAAAATTCATTTGCTAAAGAAAAAAGACTTTCAATAACTACCCACTTCCATTCGGCCCAACTTTAACAAAGAAATAAAATCAATCTTCTTCTCCTTGCATGCACACATACTACACACACTTGAAAAATCAAAAAAAGAACAAATGAAGAGAAAATATAATCGTTTATTGTCCACTCACTAACAAAAAGTGAAAAAAAGGACGATGTTTACCTTTGCCGTGCAGACGACAAGGTGGGGTTTGGCGAAGGACAACAAACCACCTCGGTGTGGTGGCGAGTTGTGTCAAGCTTGCCACGTGGGAGTGGCAAAGAGCGGCGAAAACCACACCGTATGCCCTAAGAAGTCGCTAGATTAAATTGAGAAAATAATCAAATGCTTGCATCAAAAGGCTAATTCAAAATAACTACTAACTTGAAGGTATCGGACTCAAACTTGGCTCCAAGCTCCAATATCTCATCTAACTTGAAGGTGTTGGGCTAACCAAGAACTTATATCTAGACATTTAGTTGCTTCTTCGTCCAATGTGGGATTTAGCAGCATGACTTATTCGATTGTTTCTACAATTATTTATCTCTTGCGATTATTCTTTTCAGCTTTTAATAAAGCTTCCATAACATAATATTGAATCCCGGTCTTTGATTAAAGCATGTCATTTTAGCTTTGATGAGAGGAGGGAAAAAAATGATTTCTCCACAGGAAGGATCTTTATTTCAAAAGACAAAATCTATAACTTGTAACGTAGAAAATTTGCTCGAATTCAAGTTATAATAACAGGTGATATGATACTTATGGAAAAACCAAACCCTGAACCAACCTAGAATTGGGTGGCAAAGAAATCAACATATTAGATACGTTGTTTCGTAGCTTGATATCATTGAAATTACGTGACAACTGTGTTTTGTTTGCTACGCTAATATGTCAAGCCGGGCATATATGTTTGGACCGTGTAATTTTTCCTTAGTGGTGTTCCGTGTCTACATTACTCAAGAGAAAGGCATGAGTTCTTTTCAATCGAGTGTCAAGATATTCTTATATGAAGTGCTACCAATATCATATCTTAAGAACATATTGTGTTAAGTATGCTTAGAGTTGAAGCGACATACCTATGTATACATTCAGTAGATTTATTTTGTTAAGCTATACTATAATAAATCGAACGCTGTGTATTTCATACTAGAGTTCTGATAAACATAGCGATTGATGTTTAATAGGCTTTGACATGTATGAAAAATTGTGTGTCAACCATCATGGAGGTGGTTATACACTTATACTTATTATAACTCAACATGGATGATTAAAATTGTTAGAACAATTGTTTTATCAATTTTAGTTCATAAGCAAGGTTAGCTTATTAGTTTAAAGGGTATTCCCAAAAATAGACCATATGTGGTGTAGCCAGTGAAAGCTAAACCTTCGTCAGCAAGACCCCAATGAATTGAATCAGTGAGTTTCATTGATAACCGGAGACTCGGATAGATGGATGTTGGTATACCAGGAGAACAAGAAGCACACACATTGGATACAGGTGACAATGTCAAAAATTGAAAGGCATCTGCAGATCCCTCTCCTTTCTGATATGTAGGATCGTAATGTGCAATTTCTGCTATGTTGTGTTTTAGAAACATCTTCATGGAAAATGCATGTACACGTTCGATCTTTACTTAGGTCAAACATAATTTGCAGGAGTATCGGGGATCTTTGTGAACGTTTTGGGGCTTGAACAAAGCGGTTGAATGTCCTTGGACTCCCACTCTGAACCCATTATTGTGATATGATGTTATGATTAATAGATGAAATGATTAGCAACAGCGTCGGCATCCAACTGGATTACTTAATTTTGCCACCGTTAGTTTATAATTAGCAACAGTGCTTGTGAGTTAATTTGTGCTTTACTTAAGACGTGCTATTAAGTTTGATTCGATCTTTTCTATATCCTTTATTATTTTATACATGATAATATTTTTATTTATATATCTGTATAATCTTCTTCCTAACTATCTTTTAATATGGATGACGAGCTAATACTCCGGACTCAGGAATCAAGATATATATGTTTGGGAGAATGAGCTATTTTGATATCCTTGGAGTCCTATTAAAGTTGTTATTAATAGTAAGGATTCGTTAATGGTGTAACTTTAATTAACCCAAATGGCAATTGTGTAACACCCGTCCCAAGATATATGTAAAGTCTCATCGCCTGGCGGAACTATTAAGGGGCAACTATCACAAACGAGATATTTGTATAAAATGCCGCCGAGATATTAAGATATTTGGAATTTTTTACAAGTATCTTGTTTGTAAAAAATGCCAAATACTTGTATCCTATCACGAACGAGATATATATAGATATTTGTATAATATAAAATGCCGTCGAGAATAAATTTGAGCATATATAGGTTTAAGGGGGTCAACTATCTCATAGACAACTTTGGTTGCTAGAGTAATCATAAGCTTATATTTAGGTACGTAGTTGCTTCTTTGTTTAATGTGGGATTGAGTTTGCATCCTATATGCATAGCCTATTTGATTCTTTCCTATGTAATGTTTTCTTAGATCATTATTGTTAGCCTTAGCTATAGTTTCCATAGCATAATATGACCACCTGGGTCTTTTAGATAAAGCAAAAATTTTCAGCTCTCGCGTGAGGAAGGTTGACAATGTGACACAAGTAATTAAAAGGATTTATTTTGTTTCTTAGCATAAATTTCTTGGTGCACTAGTCGTGGTTTTCAAATCGATACCAAGGCGAAATCACTGTGCATTCCATAAAATCATAAACTAATTAGCTGATTCAGTCTCCCATCAAGAATTTCAGCATTACTCCTAATTTGGAAGAAATGAGTAATAATATGTATTTCTAAAGATCTTTATAACTCATCATTTTTTAAGAATGAAATCAAAACATTTGTCACTTAAATATTCTCTTTCTTGTAACGGTTTTTATTTATTTTTCTTTAATAAGTTTGGTCATATTTTTGCTAAGAAGATAAGTTTAGAGCATAATCTTTGCTCATTTATAATTTGTTTGTCCGATAACGAAGTTCCGAACTCGAGACTGAGATTAATTTTCGAGGGCATGCAATTAATTGGACAGTGACGTTCGTAGGTGAGATTTCTCGTTTATAATAGATAAATGATAACAACATTACTTTCTCTATTGTTAACAACTGAATTTGTACATAAACGACAATTAGATTTGGCATTCTTGGCTAACATGACAATTTCAGTTAAAAATTCTGTCCGTTGCCTTCATATGTGTACCCCAAAATAAACTTTTGACAAAGTCTCCAAATGCGCTAACGGCATGTGTCCAAGTATGAATGTGTAAATCTACTGACTTATCGAATGGAAACTCAAGATGGTCATCAAAAACGATTTGTATGCAAAAAGAAAAATGTATTGGTTCTATTTTTTATGTAAAAAAGAAATGTGTAGAAATTATTTTAATATGACCAAAGGAATATATAAAAACAGCAAACGAAAGAGGAGAGGCTTTAAGGCTTATGTAACATAGCTTTGAGCCTCCACTCAATCATCAACAACAAGCTGATGGTTTAACCATGTATTTATATATAGGTATCTAGTTGATTCTTTGTTCAATGTGGGATTGAGTTGCATGGCATATTTGATTGTTCCAATATATTTCTCTTTAGATTATTCTTATTAGCCTTTGATACAGTTTCTGTAAGCATACTTATGGAGAAACTAGATTCTTGACTAAAGGCTTGCGAGTTAATTTATGCTTAGGGTATGTTTGGCAAAACTAGCTTTAAGCTGTATGCTGTAAACTGTTAACTATAAGCTGTAAACTGCAAAGCTGTTAACATGAGCTACAAGTTGTATATTTTTTTCAATAAAAGTGTTTGGTAAGTTAGCTGTTAAATTTAATTATAAGATGTAAAATTACATAAAAGGACATATTTATAATTGTAAACAAATATTTGAAGGGTATATCAGTAATTTAAAGTTTTAACAGCTCCAAAATTTTAAAAAGCTTCATTAATCAGCTTTTCATTTGTGAGCTATTTGTTTGAAATAAAAACTTGAAGTTAATGCATCCAAACGGAGCTACTTATTTTGAAAGAGATGTTTTTTTTTTACCAAAAAGCTAACAGCTTCCCAAAAATCCCCTACCAAACAGGCCCTTAACTTCACATTTGTTATTAATTTTTGGATTCGATATCTATTTAATTTCATATTTTGTATGAAACACTAGTTTTTTTTTTAATATATATATTTGGAATCGATTTTTTTCTTGAACGGCGGGATATTATAAAAGAAAACACTAGCAAGACGCTAGATTACATAGGCGATTTTAGCCAATCAGTCCAGCTAATAGACATTTTACCTCTAAACTTTAACCAAGAAAAGGAAAAAAGACGAATGTTATCAAAGATGTCGCATTTCCTCATGACTTGAGAATGAAAAGCATTATTTCTAAAACACCAAAGCACCCAACATGTAGAAGCAAAAATAACATAAGCTTGAACTTTCGCATCATTTGAAGCACGCCAATAGAGAAACCAAATGTCCCAATCTTCACAGGAGATTAACATTGGGAATTTAGCATCACACCAACCTCGGACAAGATTCCAAACGTTAGAGGCAATATCACACGAGAAGAAAACATGGGCATTCGATTCCACATGATTGTTACACAACGGGCACATAATAGAATCGATATCCAAACCCCGAGATGAAAGGTTAAGGCGATGAGGGAGTTTATCCAGGAAAAAACGCCACATAAAAATGTTAACCTTCCGAGGAATAACCTTGAACCACCTAGTGCATGGGAGAGAGTTAAGAAGCAAGCAATCATCAATATGCTTTCTAACATCGCTTACCGAATAAATCTCATCTGTGGAAAAAGATGAAACAACTCTATCTCCACCATCAGAGAGAATCAAAGAGCTGATATCTGTAAAGAGATTATTGAGATCAGCATACGTTCTACCTCCAATAACAGGCCTACACCAATCCCACGACCAAGAGCCATTAGTGAACTGATCTTTAATAAGGCAATTCTGATCCTTCTGCAATCGAAATAAGCGTCTGTAGCAAGAACAAAGAGGCATGTCTCCGAGCCAAGAGTCTTTCCATAAGCGAATTACAGAGCCATCTCCAACATTAAAACGAATAGAATTCAAGGGAACAATACCACTTGAATGAAGATGGAAAATAGAACCAACAATGCGAGCCCATATACCATTTGTTTAGCATCCTTTTAGCTCAATGCCCGCTTCATCACCATGGATAGATTTGATAACTTTTACCCACAAAGCAGATGGATTCTTTAAAAGACGCCATCTCCATTTTAATAAAAGAGAAATATTGAAAGCCTTGAGACTACCCACGCCTAGACCTCCTTTATCATGAGAAGCTATAATATTAGACCATTTAATCCAAGCAAGCTTCTTTTTGTTACTGGTCGCACCCCAAAAAAACGAAGCACGAAGACTTTCCAGCTGCTTAGTAACGGCTTCAGGAGCTTTAAAAATAGACAAATAGTATATACCAAGGCTTCCTAGAACCGATTTAATGAGGCTGAGACGACCACCTGATGATAATAGGTTAGCTTTCCACCCCGACAATCTAGCCTTAAAGCGATCAATCAAGACTTTCCAATTCTCAATATGGCCCATATTTGACCCTATAGGCAAACCAAGGTAAGCAAAAGGAAGGGAACTAGAAGAACAACCTGTACCTGCAGCCATACGAGCAACTTCGTTTGAAGAAACTCCCACACCATAAAGATTGGACTTGTTAATATTAATTTTGAGACCAGAAGCAAGATAGAACACATTGAGAATACGAATGATATTATCCATATCATTTTGGTTCCACTCAGATAAGATAATAACATCGTCCGCATAGAATAAGTGCGATAAATGGAAACTAGATGAACCCACCTTAGCACCACGAAACAAATTAGCCGCCAATCCGTGCTTAAGAATGAGGTTAAGGCCTTCCATAACAATAATAAAAAGGAAAGGCGATAAAGGATCACCTTGCCTTAACCCTCTTTTTAAAGAGAATTCCGAGGTAGGACTTCCATTAACAAGAATAAAAGCCCTAGAAGATATAAGACCCGCCTTGATCCAACGACGCCATTTAACACTAAATCCCAACTTTTCCATAACATGATCTAAAAAACGCCAGCTTACCGAATCAAAGGCTTTTTCAAAATCGACTTTGAACAACATCAACTTCTTTTTTCGTTTTTTATACCGGTCAATAACATCGCTAAGAATAAGAGGTCCGTCAAGAATTTGACGACCCGAGATAAAAGCGGATTGCTCGTGACTAATAATCGAGTCGATGACTTTAGATAACCGATTTGCTAATATTTTAGCAACAATCTTGTAATGAACACCAATAAGATAAATAGGCCTATAATCTTTAATATACAAAGGGTTGGGAACCTTTGGGATTAAAGTAAAGAAAAACGAATTCGAGCCCGGAGGAAACATACCAGTTGTGAAGAAGTCATGAACGAAAGTGAATATCTAGATGTAAAAGGTCCCAATACTTCTTGACAAACATAAACGAAAATCCATCTGGGCCCGGGGCTTTTTGGCTACCACAATCCCAAACGGCAGCTTTGATTTCCTCCAGGGACACCATGGAATCCAAATAGTTCCGATCAGAATCACATAAACACTTACCAGCCGAAATAGGAGGAAAAATGACCGACGAGTCATGACATGAAAACTTATCTTTATAATAGTTGAGGAATGCAAGTTTAATATCATTAGTATTTGTAATCCACTCGCCGTCATGCAAAATCCCATTGATCATCTGAGATTTGCGTTTGGAGTTAATAATACCATGGAAGAATTTGGAGTTTTTGTCTCCTTCTACGTCCCATTTAATCCGCGCTTTTTGGATTAAATCCATGGACTCAAATTTGTCGAGACCCTCTAACTCAAGCAAAGTATTAACACGGAGCTCTCTATCCTCATCATTTGCTTGACCTTCATCAATCTTTTCATCAAGCAATCTCAAAGAATGCAAAATACTTTGTTTCCTGCTACGATTCTCTTTTCCTTAACAAACTTTCTAAATCAATGGCCCATATATTCTTTGGACTTTTGATATGTTTGGTTTAACGTTTTAATAAGAGTTAAGAGCTCGTCCTGTTAGAGAGATTACATGGAGAGTAACACGATTTCTAAAGGCTAATGCACAAACCCATTTATACACTCAAGTGCGCGAACACTATAAAAAAGTGTGACCGTGGTTTCTAGCCTTGCAGCCGAAACATAGCTTTAATAAGAGTTAAGAGCTCGTCCTGTTAGAGAGATTACATGGAGAGTAACACGATTTCTAAATGCTAATGCACAAACCCATTTATATACTCAAATGCGCGAACACCATAAAAAAAGTGTGATCATGGTCTCTCGCCTTGCAGCCGAAACATAGCTTTAAGGCTAGACACCATTATCAACCACAAGTGGCTTGAGTAGTAATGATGTTATGTCTTGGCACTTGGTTACTTCTTCGTCCAATGTGGGATTGACTTTGTATTTTAGTATATGCATAGCATTTGGTGTTGTTGTTGTAATTATACACCCGCGGCTTCATCTTTCCTTTCTTTTCAAAACCAAGCAGCAACCGCATTATGTGTACTCTCAAACTCTCACAAACATTTTGAGAAGACATAGAGACGAGGCATTTAGTAGGTGAAACTTAATTAAGTAATTGATAATTCGTAGTCTATTGCAAAATTAGAGTGAAATGCTTCAATAGATGAATATAATGTTCAGTTAGAAATTGAAAGCAGATTTTGAGTCTCTATGTTGAATAAGAGAAATGTGACGTCTCTATAGAACGTTAGCTCCATACGACCAAAAAAAAAAAAAAAAAAAAAAAAAAGTTCGGATGATCATTTTTTTCACGTATTACGTCTAACCCTCATATACTCTCATCCTTTGCATATGTAGCTAGTGGCTTGATCTGTATAGACTCTTAACTATTATAGAGCGAATGGTTGGTCTAACTAGACTCTCAAAGTCTCAACTTTAGACAAGAACGTTGCTTTGACATCTCTAAAAGTTCAAATAAAACCAAGCGCATTATATATTCTCTTTATTACTCACGTTGAGACGGCAACTCTACGTGGAGCTCGCACGTTCTCTCACAAATCTAAAGCGCCTTGTATAAGAAAAAAAGGTTGTAAGATAGAGTTGAGCCTTCCGGCACAAAGATACCTCTAAAGGTCAACTATATCATCAACCACACGTTATTGGAATAACCATAAGCTTATATCTAGGCTTTTACTTACTTCTTTGTCCAATGTGAGATTGAGTCTGCATCCTATGTGTAAAGCGTATTTGATAGTTTAAGTCTCAAAACTATTTCTATGTACAAAGAAGTTAATGTGTTGGATCTTAATTTTGGTTTGTATGTAAAAGATTATTATTATTATTTTACCAGCAACAACCTAAGAGATTCAGATAGAGCTTCAGCAAAGCCATCACCCTAACCGCAAAGGACTAAAGACTATATGTTTTAGCACACAACAAGGAAAAAACCATAAATTGAACTAAATAATTTCAAAAAAAGAAGTAATCATAAAACTATAAACGTATACAATTATGTTTCGATTTCAAGCTTAGTTATAAACTGTATTATATTATAAGGTGTAGGATCGATTAAAAAGACACGGTTTTTTAAAAAGTGTAAAAAGTACTCCCAAACCTCCACGTGTCCCCCTTTTCATACTTTCAGCTTCTTTTCTTTTTCTCTAATAATTTTATCAAATGAGCAATTTAGTAATTTTACTCGTTTTCTCTTTTCACCCTTTAACTTAAAAGCACATATAATTCACAAATGACGAAGTTTTAAAAAAAAACCGATTTCACCATAATTTTTAAAATTTGATTCTCTTTAATTTGGTATAAATCTTTTTAATTATTTCGAAACTTTTTTTTTTTTACATACTCATTGGGTCATAATTTTCTTGATTTTTTTTGCTATTTTCGACCCTATCTTTTACCTTAAAAATTGCCAAATCATAAAATACTTAAAACACAAAAGTTTTAGATTTTGATTCACTCATCACCCAGAAATTTGAATCATTCAAATCCGATATGATATGAGTGAGATATCGTATGTTAAAGATGACGTTTTACTCATACTTGTTGCACACAACATGTTTGATGAAATGTTTAGCTTAGATTTTTAATCTTAAAATCAAGTTAAATTCACTAATTTTTCTACAACAATGCACCTTTAGTCATTTTATTAATGTAAGATTCAAAAAGTTTTGTTTTTTTTTTAACTGGTGAACCTTATTAACTGATGAACCTTATTAACTGATTTAATAAGTTAATCAGTTAATAAGGTTCATCAGTTAATATAGTTCAACCAGTTAATAATGCTGATGAACCTTATTAACTGATGAACCTTATTAACTGATTTAATAAGTTCATCAGTTAATAAGGTTCATCAGTTAATAAGTTCATCAGTTAATATAGTTCAACCAGTTAATAAGGCTGATGAACCTTATTAACTGATGAACCTTATTAACTGATTTAACAAGTTCATCCGTTAATAAGGCTCTTTAACTGATGAACCTTATTAACTGATTTAATAAGTTCATCAGTTAATAAAGTTCATCAGTTAATAAGTTCATCAGTTAATATAGTTCAACCAGTTAATAAGGCTGATGAACCTTATTAACTGATGAACCTTATTAACTGATTTAATAAGTTCATCAGATAATAAGGCTCTTTAACGCGCGATATGTCTTTTTTAAAAATCAGTTAATAAGGTTCATCAGTTAATAAGTTCATCAATTAATATAGTTCAACCAAAGTAACTGATGAACAAAATGTTTTTTTTTAAATCAGTTAATAAGGTTCATCAGTTAATATGGTTCATCAGTTAAAAAAAAACAACAAAAAAACAAGAAAAAACAAAACTTTTTGAATCTTACATTAATAAATTAACTAAAGGTGCATTGTTGTACAAAAATTAGTGCATTTAACTCGATTTTAAGACTAAAAATCTAAGCTAAACATTTCATCAAACACGTTGTGTGCAACAAATATGAGTAAAACGTCATCTTTAACATACGATATCTCACTCATTTCATATTGGATTTGAGTGATTCAAATTTCTGGGTAAAGAATGGCCAAGAAGCTACAACTTTCGTGTTTTAAGTTTTGCAAAATTCGGCCTTTAAACTAGACAAAATTAGAGCTGAAAATGCTAAAATTTTCAAGAAAATCATGACCTAATGAATATATGTCAAAAAAAAAAGTTTCGAAAAAATTAAAAAAATTTTATACCAAATTAAAGAGGATTAAATTTTAAAAATTATGGTGAAATCGGTTTTTTCTAAAAGTTTGTCGTTTGAAAGTTATTTGCATTTGAAATTTAAGGTGGAATTAAAAAAGTGGGTCAAATGACCAAAATACCCTCTAACCGAAAACATTAAAAAAAAAAAAAAAAAAAAAAAAAAAAAAGAGGGAGTGGGTGGGAGACACATGACACTAGCTTAGTGGCTAGAAACCTTTTTAGACTTTTTAATTTTGATCCCTTTTTAGGGGATCGCAACTCTATATTATAATACTTATGGAGAAACCATAAACTAACTAAACCAACCTTAAATAACGGAATTCTACCTACTAGATCAGTTGTTGTGGCCCAATATAATAAAAATTTCGCAAGAACTGTGTTTTGTTTGCAAGCATGCTCATAAGTCCAGCCGAGCATATACGTTTTGGGCCGTTCAATCATGCATATAGGGGTGTTCATGGGTCGGGTAACAAACCGAATAAACCGAAAATCAAACCGAACCGAACCGAATCGAACATATAACCGAACCGAACTTGTTAGAACCGAACCGAACCGAATTAAAAATTCGGTTTTCGGTTTGGATATAGGTTTGGCTATCTAAACCGAAAACCGAACCGAAAACCGAATTTATATAAATATATATATATATATATATATATATATATATATATATATATATATATATATATTTATATATTTATATTATTTTATATATAAAAAATATCTGTTAAAATTTTATACTAATATAAAAAATACTTTGTTATGCTTGAAATATTTTTTTTTTTGCCAAAAATATATATAATTAAATCTAAAAAAATATATAAATAGTGTAATTCAAGTACAAAATTCGGTTTTCGGTTTTGACCAATAACCGAACCGAACTTCGGTTCGGTTCTCGGTTCGGTTCGGTTATAGATATTTTCGGTTCGGTTCGGTTTCGGTTATGACCCCAAAATTTTTTTAACCGAATAACCCGAACCAAATAAACCGATTAACCGAGAACCGAACCGATGAACACCCCTACATGCTTAGCATGCAAAAGGCACTTTTTTTTTTTTTTTTTTTTTTTTTTTTTTTTTTTTTTTTGAACATTTGACCAACCAAAAAAGATCTTTATGATAAGTTGCAGAACGAAGGACACTTCCCCAAAAAGTTTTTCCACGTACCATACGGAAAGTTATCACACATGAAATGTGGGTACATCCTTGACCATAACTTAGATTCGATTGTTTGATACGATATAGTACGTTTTGGTGCTTAATTTAGATTATGTGATTAGGTTACGATTGAATTTGATGACAATGAATATAAAGATGATGATGATGATGATGATAATGAAGATGAATAGATGACTGTGGCGACGGAAAGCATCGCCAATTAGTAGAGTCATCATCTACTCAATATTGTTTTTTTTTATTTTGCAACCCTTAAATTTTATCTTGCCTTGCCAATTAATTTACGTTTAACTTAGCTTGTGTTTTTATTTGAATAAGATTTTATATTATCGTATTCTTTTTCTAAGCAACTTAGATCAATGATGAGTGTATACTTGAGAATCATATATTACATCTTATGGGCCATTCAGGATGTTAAAAGGTCTCTCGAATAGCAGTATAGAACCGATATATGTCAAAGGACGTTCAAGACGCTTCCAAAAGTCAAATCCACGAACTGTGGGTGTAATCAAGTCGAGTCAAGCTGATATAATCTCAAGCTTGAGCCATTATTTGCAAGTGTACATTTGACTTTGGCTATACTTGCAATGACTGGCTTTATTAGTGTTTTAATCAGTGTTGATATCATAAAAATTCATCACTTGTGAGATCAACTTAACTCGATTTTGTACAGTAATCATATAGATATAGTAATATATGCTTATCAGAAGGGAAAAGTGTTGTAGCTCAAGTTCGACCAAACTTAAATAGACACAATTTCAGGTAGCTCGTAGGTTATCTTGGCATGATTAATCCCTGTACAGATCCACCTATGAAGTTTGGTATAAAGCCTTCCGTACGAGGTCTTGAAAGCCACACATACAATTATGATCATATGATTGACATGTTGTATCATGCACGGTGCATAGTCCATTCGTCCGTATATTAGCATGGATCGGTGTAAACCCTTGGTTCACTCCTACTGTGTTTGTGTATTTTTTGTTTGTTTTCCAATCACAAGGTTGAAACAAAAAGCACTTTCTATGTTGGATGTTAAATGTAAAGTTTCAAAAACGTTTTGTGTAATAAGAAATGTGTTATATCTTTCTTGTGTTGCCGGTGTTGGTGTAAAGTAATCCCACATTCGAAACAAAACAAACTAAAAGCTTATATATAATATTCATAGATGACTTCTTAGCCAACCTAAGGTCTAAGAACTGGGTCTTACGTAGACTAATAATATCATGGCTCAAAGATCCAGTTCTTACCCAACGAGTTTTTTCTAACACGTGACTACGTGGAGTTGGTGTATATGGAAAAACCATAATTGAAAATCAACCTTAAGTTGAGTGGAATTCAATGAAACAATCCATCAATTACCTTCAGATTTAACATGACAAAATACCAGTTTCTTCTACTATATATATTGCTAAATATGATAAATCTAAAATGGAATTGATTCAAAAGTTTCAAAATGTATAAAATGGTTTATATGTAAAAAGAAGTTTGTTAGATTTTTGTATCTTACTCATGAGTAAAATCGTACATTGGAAAAAAAAAGGTTTTGAAGTCAATTCTACAATGGAAGAAAATTGAATCAAATGCGGAAGTAAAAATACGTGAAAGAACAAACTGGACTTGGTTCCCGAGTAAAAAAAAAGTTAATATTAGAAAGAAGCCATGATGCTCAAACATAGCTCTAGGCTTCATTCTATCAAAAACCACACTCTATTAGAGTTACTATAAGCTTATAACTAGGCAACTAGTTGATACTCTAACGAATGTGGGATAGTTGAATCCAATAAATATAGCATATTTGATTGTTCATCCCACTGTTATGTTCTATCTGCAATATAACTTTAGCCTTTGTTAGAGTCCCCGGAGCGTGTTATGGATAAATGCGTCATGACTTAAGCAAATCGTTTTAGCTCTTACGATGGTAGAAAACAAACTTTGATTAGGAAGGATTTCAATTTCGAAAGTTGACAGTTCTATATATACCAATTCAAAAGTTTTTGAAAATTTGTTTATAAAAGGTAACTTGTTAGATCTACTCGTGTTTGGTGCAAGGGCATCCCCACGTTAGAAAGAATGAACCGAAATGCTTATGAAAATTAATGGATACTGAAGCAGGAACGCATTATGGCTCCAATATAGCCTCAAGGCTCTCCTGAAACACCAATGGAATTATTGGAGTAATCATAAACTTACATATATGCAATTATTAGTTCTTTTTCCAATATGGGATTATTAAATCTTATAAGCATAGCATATTTGACTGTTTCCGCTGTTTATTTTGAGTTAAAAATAATTGTTTAGCCTTTGAAAGAGTTTTCGCAATATATTAGTGAAAAATAGGTTTTGACTAAGCATAAGCTCATAAGAGAGGAAAAATAGTTCTTTGATACAAAAGATTTTAAATTTTGAGAAACAAAATCTCTAACTTTTAATGTAGACAATAATATCTCGATTGCAAGTTATTGTATGTTATGGTCTAATTATTCGTATGGAGAAACCATAACTTAAACCAACCTAAAATTGGGTGGCAACAAATCAACGTGCTAGATACATTGTTTAGTAGCCCTGATATCATAGAAGTTCTTTGAGAATTGTGTTTTGTTTGCAAGCATGCTCATTAGTCCAACCGAGCGTATACGTTTAGAATCTTTCAATCATGCTTACAAGTTGAAGAAACCATGTAACGTTTTACAAATCGAAAAGAATTTTTTAGGAAAAGTATCCCTCATGAACTTGCAAACTGTTGGATATTTACCCAAAACTTTTTCCACCATATAAAAGATTTTGGAATGTTTCCAAACTTTTAGAAAATATGAAACGGTTTGTATAAATAAAGAAATGTGTTACCAGTATTACTCATGCTTAAACTAAATAATAATAATAATAATAATAATAATAATAATAATAATAATAATAATAATAATAATAATAATAATAATAATAATAATAATAATAATAATAATAATAATATGTCTAAATAATACGGAGTATATAAAAAATAAGTGGTCATGTAACGCTGCCTATCTCAAACATGCTCTTTGATTATTAGGCAACAATTAACGATCACTTATAGTCATATTAGTAGCCACTGAGATATACATATCTACTATCTAGTTTAAGTATTTTCCGATGTGGGGATAAGGTTACTTCCAATAAACACAACATATTTGATTCTCTATGCCTTTGGTAGAATTATCATTTTCGTAGCATATATAGCATCGAGAAAGGAATCTTTCCCACGCAAATTTTATAGCTCTGACGAGAGGAAAAAATGTTTTATTTTGATAGGAAGGATCTTAATATATTAAAGAAAAAATATATGTTTAAACTTAGACAATTATGTTTTGATTTGAAGTTGTTATCCACGGTGGTCTAATACCTATAGAAAACCGAAACGTAGCCTAAAAATGTTGAAATGTTGTGACTTCTGCGTCTTGTTTGTAAGCACGCTCATAAGTCCGGCCTAGCATGTTTTGGACCGTGTATATTAGATGTGAGATGTGGCTGTATCCTTGATCATAACGTTAGCATCCATTCTTATGTATGTTTGTAATGTAAAAATTAATAGGGGATTTATATGTTAAAACTGATAAATAGAAATTTCAATTAACAATCTGTTCATTTCTGTTATATTCATCAAACCCATAAAAATAAAAACATTTGACAAGTCTCAAAATGTTAATGACATACGCAAGTAATACAATTCTGAATTACAGCAACAGTTTCTTTGCACCTCAAATCTCGGTAGAAAGACTTTTTCAAATTTGATCATTTTTATATCTATTGCTAAACTTGCGTACTTGTAGTCACCAGCATTAAGAGTTCGTATGTACACCATCCCAATTCTGGTTTCTACAATAAATTTGATTTTCCAAATGGAATGTTTCAAAAGTTTTTTGAAGATATAAAACGATTTCCAAATCTAGTCATTTAGTTGCTCCATTGTCCAATGTGGGATTGATCTCGCGTCTAGTTCTCATAATTTTTTTATTGTTTCCACTCTTATTCTTCTCTGTAGGGTATTAGTTTTGACTTTTGACAGAGTTTCGGTAGCATAATATGGAGAAACGAGTCTTGACTAAAGAAAATAGTTTACCATAATTTCGAACTGAAAGACAAAATCTATAACTATAAATGTAGACAATTCTATTTCGATCTCAAGTTAGCGGTGGTCTAGTACTTGGTGAAAAGTTAAAAACTAAATCAACATAATATTCTTAATCAAACATTGTTAGAGTAATCATCGAGTTTATATATAGTTATGTTTTATTGATCCAGTTATTCTTTTTCCAATGCAGGATAGAGTTTTCATTTAGCATGTTCGTGTGTTTCCACGGTTAATTTTCTCATTTAGCCCGATATCACTGAAATTTCATGACAACTGTGTTATGTTTGTAACATGTTGATATATCTTTAGAATCTTATGATGAATTGAGCGTATAATTTGAACTTGTGAATCATTTTTTTTGGTGCAAAGGTGAAAGAATTATATTAATCTCCAAAAGATTTACAACATAAGAATAAGAACCAAGATTTGGGACACACCCCAAATCTGATACAGAACTGAACTTCATACTAAACAAAATACAACCTTAACAAAGCTATCTCATATCTTAACACATCTAAACTATGTTTGATCAAAACTAAACTATGATAAAATAGAGTATCCATCAGATATCACCTTTCTCTTCATACACATCCATATCTTTGAACACAATTCACCTTTATAGCACCAACCATCTAGCTACATTTCCATATCTCCAATCCACCAAACCACTCAACCTGCCACCACAGTAGAATAGTAGAATTGGAGTATGGCTTCACTAGGAACCCATGTCCCATCCATGGGGGGGCTCTGCCAAAACAGTCTACATTTCCCTCTCAATGGAAGGCTTCAACTGTTTTGGGAACACTCTCCCTCCATGATGCCAACCATTACCTCCTTTGCCTATGTATTGAGTGGACCAAGCAGGTTCATCTTTCACTCCTCGCTATTCCACTCATCATACATAAGCCTCCAAAGTCATTTACCCTTCACAAAAGGAGGCCCTACTTTATGGTACATCCTTACTGTGATATACCTCCTACATAACCAAGCATAGCTTCCTAATTTCCTCCCAAGGCCAAATTAGGATCACTATGAGGCTACTATAGGTACAGTTACACAAGATAGGACTCCAAGATACAAGGTACCTCACAAATGTAATGACTTGATAAGACAACAGTAGCAATATGAAGAATTTTGCATACTGCTGATCTTTGAATCCAAACACCCCTTTAAAACAGTCAATGTTTTAGAGCATAGGAATTTAGCATCAATATTATCAATATAAACTGTGTTGTTATTCAACAATCCATACAAACAGCTGCACCATACTCTATATTCCATATACATCTTCCATTTCTTCATCATTCACTTTCTGTCAAACTTAACTTCCCAATCAGTTTCAGCATTCAGAACATTAATAGTGTTCTTAACTTTGATAGACACCATCTTTGCTCTAATCTCATCACATATTATGCTGTAAAGGGCTTCATTTTTTCTTTTACAATCATTAAACAACCTACTATTCCTCTCTTGCCAAAGATAGTAAACTGTTGCAGCCAAACATAATTTTTTGATTATCTCCCAAACTCCTCCTTTCTTACTTTCAATACTCATCTTACTAACAATTTCATCCCATGAATTTCCATTAGATTGTATCTTTGCAATTTTCCTTATGTTCTCCCATAATTCCATAGAAAACTCACACTTAAAAAACAAGTGATCATGTGAGTCTTCCACTTTACCACATAAACTGCATTCAAAAGTTCTATTAGGGTACCATTTAAGCAACTTATCTTGAGTGATCAACTTCTGTTTCACAGCTAACCAAAGTATAAAAGCATGTTTTGGGATGCAGTGTGAATGCCAAACAATGTTTTTCCAGCTTACTTGTTGTGATTCTCCTCTGACATCCTTCCAAACTGTGCTAATTGCAAACTTTCTTTTGTTACCCAAGTTATCAATCCAAACAGCACTATCAGGCCTGTTACCTAACACAGGAGTGGTAATGTTTCTCAAACATTGGTATTTTTCCAACCAATGCTCAGGCCATTTCCATCTATCATTTTCAATAACATCAATTAGTTTAGCACTGTCCTGGAACCCAGCATAAAAGACATCTTTCTTACTGATATATGTAGATAGAGGAATTTCATTGTTCCATTTATCATGCCACACATTAATTGTTTTACCATCACCAATTTGATACCTCATATGTTTTCCCACCCACTCTCTCATATCCAAAATACACTTCCATAGCCAACTATCCTTTTTATCAGTATTCACATCCCAAACACTCCTATGTTTAAGTTTAACAACATTTATCCACTTGACCCAAAGAGATTCCTTCCTGGATGCTATATTCCAAAGATGCTTAGAAAGAAGAGTTCTGTTCCATATTTCTAGAGATTTAAATCCGAGTCCACCTTGATCCTTGGGTTTACAAACATCTTTCCAAGCAACTCTAGCCTTTCCTTGACAACTCTCACCATTATTCCATAAAAACTTCTTAAACAAGGATTCAATGTCATTAATCACAGCTTTTGGCAATAGAAACACAGAACCCCAATAAAGTTGCATAGAAGCTAAGACAGAAGCTATTAGTTGTGCTCTTCCAGCATAAGAGAGGCTCTTGTTTTTCCAATCATTCAACTTGCTTTTATGATTAAATTAAAAAATTAAGGAAGACTATAAGACTAAATTATGATACATGTGTTTGGGCTAATGAGCTTTTTGATCTATATAGAGAGGTCTAATTAGAAAGACTAAATTAAGGAAGACTATAAGACGCTTGTAAAAGCCTAATCAATGTAATCACTTTCGCAACCTTAGAAGCCTCCCTTGCAAGGTTCTGATAAAAGCTAAACACGCCTTTTAAGAGTTTATGCTCACCAACTGGTCATATAAGATGTATAGTCTTTTGGTCACATTGGTGAAATACATTTTTATTATGGATCAATGTGAAAGCTCACCGCATGTGTATCACACTATCTCCTCTCTGAATAAACAAAAGAAGGTGTTCAGCATTCTTCTCAACACGTAACGTCTAGCCCTCATATTTGGTCTAACTAGACTCTCAAGTCTCAAAAGTAGTTAAAGTGTTAAACCTTTTAGACATCAACGTTGTTTTAATTACCTTAATGAGGCGCATTATATACTCTCTCTTACGGGCAACGATTGAAATGATGACTCTTCTTGGCGCCCACACCCTCGCGAACCATATATTAAATCTATTATAGTAACTCAAAAGAGGCCAAAAAGTTAAAGTTTTTTTCTCAAAAGATGCCAAAAATAACATGTTTTTTCAAAATGGTCATATGCGAATGTGCGATCCACTAATTTGTTGACACGTGTCCAGACAAATAGTACAATACCAATCATTTGTTGGCCCATATCCTCGACCATTAGTACACTCCCCAACCAAGCAGATGTGCGAATGACGGTTGTGCGAATTCCGGCTAATGTGCTAACGTTAAAAAAAAATCCGGTCACCACCAACACCAATCAACACCACCACACCACATGATCAACACCACCATCACCACCACAGATCCGCCATGACCATCACATATCAACACCACCATAACCACAACAGCCATCATAAAAAGAGAATCACATACTCAAAATCACCAAACTTTATCAAAGAATCAAACACAAACTTAAAAGTTGACCCATCAAGCACAACCCCGTCTCTATTCATCTCATTAATAATTAGATGATGCCATTCAACATAAACATTCATTTCTGCTCAAATTACACTAGTGGTGTTTGTTTTCTAGGAATCAAAGTCGTCGTAATTTAATAAATTACTAATTAATATCTCTCAAGTCACTTGAATGTCTATATCATTTCTAAAATATAATACGTTTGTATTTGTGAATAAGTGCACACAGAGTGTTTGTAGAAATGCCTCAAAGAAAACCATTTGAAAAAATCTGTTTTTTTTTTTAAATATCCAAAAAGGGTCTTGTTAAGATTTGTAAAATAAGTTATTCTGTTAAGAATTTGAGATTTTTAATTGGTTGAGAGTGAGATTCTGGGTCCCACCTGGTTTTGAAAGGAGTTTGACTATGGTTGCAATTGTGAGTATGTTGGTTAATTTTGATTTCATCATTTTTGTCATTAATTGAAGATACCCTGATGGTGTTTTTTTGTTATTTAGAAGATGGAAGACACACACAATAAATGGCGGTGGTGATGATTGCTGTTGTGGTTATGGTGGTGTTGATATGTGATGGTGATGGCGGATTTGTGGTGGTGATGGTGATGTTGATTAGGTGGAGATGGTGGTGTTGATTGGTGTTGGGGGTGACTGAAAAAAAATTAGAAAAAAAAAAAATATATATATATATATATATATATATATTTTTAACATTCGCACATTAGCCGGAATTCGCACAACCATCGTTCGCAAATCTGCTTGGTTGAGGAGTGTACTAATGGTCGGGGATATGGGCCAACAAATGACTGGTAGTGTACTATTTGTCTGGACACATGTTAAAAAATTAGTGGAATCGCACGTTCGCACACGACCGTTTTGAAAAAACATGTTATTTTTTGCTTCTTTTAGTAAAAGGCTTAACTTTTTGGCCTCCTTGGGAATTTTCTCATAAGTTTATATCTAGGCATTTAGTTGCTTCTTTCTTCAATGTGGGATTTAGCTTGCATCTTATATGCATAACTTATTGATTGTTTTCATTGTTGTTATTTTTACTTTAGATAGAATTTCCGTAGTATACCACGAAGAAATGGGTCTTGACTACACCAAATTGTTTTCGCCCTGACAAAAAGAAGAAACTATCATATCCACTTATACGCAAGACAACTCTATCTCGATCTCAAAATTTTGTACACGTTATGTCACCTTCCTTTCCACTTATGCCAAGCACATCCTGTATTCTCTTAGTCTCCCTCACAAGCACGCTGAAATACAAAGATGGCAAATCTTTGCGAAGCGGGCACGCACGTGCTGTCATGAACTATGTCGACTAGATCATGATAGTCGTGACTTAGATGAATTAATGTTTCCATCAAGTATTAATGTTTCCATCAAGTATTAATTTCAACATTACCCCAAATCATAGCATTTGTCACCTAAACATTTCTTTTCTTTTGCCCATTGTTTTCCTTTATAAGTTTCATCATTTTGTTCTTAAGAAGAAAAAAGTTTAAAGGATATACATCGGTAGTCCACTCCATATAAGTTATGGTGTCTTTGGTTATTTATAAACTTATGAATCCTGGCAAGAAAAATAATTCGATAATACGAGTATAGCTAAATATTGTACGAAAATGACAAAAGAAATAATGCCACGTGTACAGTGTGACTTTAACTCATTTTTTAGGGAGAAAAATTGGACGGTGACGGTACCCTCGTTTTAAAAGGTAGAAAAATGATAAAGACATTTAGGGGGTGTTTCTTTTTTTTTCCTGATTGGATATGATTTCTGTTTACACAAGTGTAGGTTGTTTGAAAAAAGACATGTTAAAACAAATGATGTTTCTTTTTTCGTCTTGAGTGAACCATGAGAATAAAAGCAAATGCCTATTTTACCCTTTATATAAAACCTTTACTGCAAAATAAACATCTTCATATAATCATATTACAGGTTCCAAGCTATGTTCATATTACATACAAAATAGACCATGTTCATCAACATCAAACCTTTGCTACACATGAAACCTTTGCTACAGGTTCCAAACCAAATGATCATTTTAACATGTTTCAGTTACAACATGTAGCCCAAAAGATGATCATTTTTAACATGTTTCAGTTACAACATGTAGCCCAAAAAAGCATACAAATTAGAAATGAAATGATGACGTTGCTACATGAACCCTTTGCTACGTCCAATCATTTTAACCCAACCAGCACACCTCTCCGGTTTTAGTTTCATCCAAGCTTCTCTATAGCGATCGTTTGGCTCACAAAAGATAGCAAGTGCAACTTCGTACAAAGGGTCATCTTCAACCCATTTAAGGTCAATCAACTTACTTTGACAATCTTCAAGAGTAGGCGATTCAGGTTTTAGAGGTGGTTCGGATTCAACTATCTTTTCGGCTATTACTTTTAGAACACCCAAGATTTCTTATTCAACTCCATCCAACGGTTGTTTACGCTTTCTTTTGTTTTTAACAACACAAGAAGGTTTAGAAGTAGCTTTTGAAGACTCGGTATTTGGGACTTCAGTTTCATGATCAGCTTCAACCACGTGTGGCTCGCCAACACGAACAGGCTCATGTAGACTTGGTCCACAACTTTTAACACCTGTGGCCATAGTACCATCAAAAAGTTGTGCACAAAGTTCGGGAAAATGCAAGACTGTGGTCTTCAATGCTTTTACATTCTTATTTTTCTACACAAAAGAAACATGTTAATTTATAAACAGATGAATAACTAAAGCAAGTAAACATATTTAAAGTAAATAGCTAACCAGGATCTCTAAATCCCATTCCTCCTATGTTAGATTAAAAGTGTTTGTGGATTCATCATAAATGTTACCCGTCCTGTTTTTAAGAGATAGCCATGCTCCGTACTTGGTCTTCATATAATCAAAATGGTTCCTCATTTGCTTCTGGTCAGCTTCAAAGTTATGGTTCCTCATTTTCTTCCATGAAGGTACTTTTAAGCTAACACCTTCGCAACCATCCAGAACAATTGCATGAATGCACGCCTCGATAAAGGTTTTCACTACACTTATGTTTTTCCAACCGACTCTACCTTTAGCTTTCTTCTGTTGACAATTATCTTCCGGACTATCTTCCATACCTGAAGTAACAAATTTATCAATTTTATAACTTTGTTGCATACATATCTTCCCACCTGTGCAAATGTCAATTTTACCTATATAATAACTAAAATGGATCATGTTACAACAACCATTGACTTACAAAACATCCAAAAAGTAGCAAGATATAACAACCCACTAACATGATTTTATACAGATTATGACTCCCATAATAGTCTTCTTAATTATAAGTGTAACCACAATATTTAGAATCTATTTATATGAATAAAACCATATGTGGGGATCATGTTGCTCCATTTTCTTGGATTGTTCCACTATCTTGGTGTCACCATTGATTCAATTTACAACCATTGATTCAATTTGAACCTACTATTTGCAAAATCCAATCATAACCTGCTAACAACCCAAAGTGGGTTTTAATCATTGTGGCATTTCTAATAAAAATTCATATTAAGTTTATGCATAAATGTTTATACATAACTAACAAAAGTCATGTGGGTTTGACAAATGAATTATTAATTTAGTTAAAAGCACATGTATAAAATTGAGCAAGGGTAATAAAATTGATATACCTGAAGTATGGTGTTGATTGGAGAGGAAGATCGGTGAAGGAGCCAAAAGGTGGATGAGGTTGCGGTTGAGATTGTGTGATTTGTAAAAGGAAAGATAGAAAAAGTTAAAGAATAAAGAGGGTAATATAGGGAAGTGAAATATCTAAAATTTCTGAATAGAAAGGGCGCACTTTTTCCCCCCATTTGCAACCAGGATTTGTTTTTGTAATAAGTTAAAAAGAAACACACAAAAAAAAAATCTATCTCTATCTAGTTTCCTTCCCAAAAAGACAATAAGTTAAAAAATAAACAACCCCTTAGTATAGGGGTAGCCTACAGCGCCACTCCCTATATGTCAGGAACAGTCACCTACTTACAAGTAGTGAACAGTAATTGGCTTGTAGTATAAATACCCCTTATTTACTTTCATAATAGTTTAGCATTTACTGCATTATTACACACACACTTACTGCCTCGCGCCGGAGCTTGGTCCTGCTATAACACCCGGGGCGAGGCTAACGCGTTTGTTGTGATTCGCAGGTTCAAGACGTACTTAACAACCATTCAAAGGACTTCACAAGGACTTTCGAAGGGTGACAGGATTTTACTCAAACAAATTGGCGCCATCCCGTGGGACACGTATTCAATCTACCCAAGCTATAGGATGGATGATACCGGTCCTTCCGTAGTCGGAGGGGATGACACTCCTTTGACGAAGGAACAAATTGAAGGACACCTGTCCACGCTCAGATCTTTGGTAGCAACATACAATCGAAGGAGAAATGTCTCACCTATCCGGTTGAACTTTGATGAGAGGGAACCGAACGGACGACGAAATGAAATTGCTACCGAAGAAAGGGTGTCCGACGAGGATTTGGGGAAACCTTTCAATGAGCTGTCCCACTCACCATTGACTCGCCGGCTCTTGGAGTTCTCTGCACCGGAGCATAAGATGCCATCCAATATTAAGCTCTACGATGGCTCCACTGATCAGTAGGATCACCTCAGCCGATTTTCCGGTGCGGCCATGCAAGGTTCGTGGCCCATGCCTGTCTGGTGTCGCATGTTTCAACAGACGCTAGACGGCAGCGCCAAAGGATGGTATGACAAGCTCCCGCCTGGAAGCATCGATGAATGGGTCGGCCTACGTCACCAGTTTGTCACCCACTTTTCCTCAAGGAAGAAATGCTTCAGCGATCCTACAGAGATAACCCGAATCGCGAGAAACACGAACGAATCTTTGCCTGAGTTTAAGGAAATATGGACCACAGAAACAGAATTCATACAAGGGGTACTGGAAATCATGAGAATTTCATCCTTCATGGACGCCTGCAAAATCCCAGAGTTAGCTAAACGCTTCGCAGACAAAGTACCAAAAACGGTGGAGGAGATGATGACACGGGTGGATGACTTTGTCAGAGCAGAGAAATCTTTCACCAACACAGAGCTACCTCGTGGGGAAAGGTCAGAAATGGTCAGGAAGTTTTCGGACAGCAAATTCCGTCGTATGAACAGGGCATTCCGGGGGTCATACGGGGGAGATAGGAGGCACAGTGAGAATAGGGCGAGCCATCATGGACGTGAAGGGTACTCCCGGTATAGGTCCAAGGATAAAGCGCCACTGCTTCCCTCCAGGAACGATTATCATACACGCCCAAATAACCCGCTCCTAAGACTTACCTTAAACGCCCTCACCAAGCTCCCTAAGGAAATCCTAGCTACTGAACGTCAACTTCAACTGCCATAGCCCAGGCCTATGAACTACCCCCCACGCAGAGAAAACTAAGATAAATATTGTGACTACCACATGGAGAAAGGTCACCACACGAATGATTGCAGGCAGCTACAGAAACAGTTAGAAGAGGCACTAGAATCGGGAAAGCTCAATCACCTCATCAAAGACGTTAAACAGAAGGGAGCAGTTCAACGAGGAGAAGAGCCCCGGAAAGGCAAAATCATTAACATGGCCCGAACAAACTCAGATGGAAGGAAAAGAAAAGACCGGGAAAGGATGGAAGGATGGATGAATGTACCCATAATCTTCCCTCCGATCTTGTCGGATGATGTGTCCGATGAACCTCTCATCATAGAAGCCATGATAGAAGGATACCTGGTGCGACGGGTCTTGGTGGATGAAGAAGCTTCGGTGGAAATTATGTTCAAACACTGCTTTAACAACCTACACTCTTCAATCAGGTCCCGACTGCGACCTACGCATACCGACTTACTGGGGTTTGCCGGGGATGTCACGAAACCTTTGGGTAAGCTGGAGATGGATGTGGAATTTGGGAATGAAGGCCTATCTCGGTGGACGACGATGAAGTTCACGGTAATCCGAGCCTCATCCCCTTATAATGTGATCCTTGGGCGGAGCGGATTAAAAGCGCTCCGGGCTGTCCCGTCAACCATCCACGCGATGATGACATTTCCTACTCCGCGGGGAATCGCTACATTGCTCACCCGGTCTGCCGCTGTGTCAGAATGCAGAAAGTGGGAAGACAACCAAATAATATGTGTAGAAGCGGAATTAGAAAAAGAAGACCAACCAGAAGAAATAATGGTTAACCCGGCCTATCCCGATCAGTTGGTTACCATCGGAGGAAGCTTGACCCAGGAATGCAAGGCTCTCTTAAGGGAGTTGCTTGTGAAAAACTTGGACGTATTCGCTTGGGAGCCCTCCGACATGACAGGGGTTCCCCAACGAATAATAGAACATAACCTCAACGCCAATCCTACCGTGGATCCGGTATGCCAGAAACGGAGGATATTTGCATCAGACCGTAGTCGGGCAGTGTTACAAGAAGTAGAAGAATGGATCTGAGCTGGAATTGTTAGCCCCGTAAAATACCCAACATGGATCTCTAACCCAGTGCTAGTTGAGAAAGGGGACGGAAGCTGGAGGATGTGCATAGATTTCAAGAACATTAACTCAGCCTGCCCAAAGGATTACTATCCTTTCCCGGACATTGATTGGAAAATTGAATCAGTCATGGGATACAAATACAAGTGTTTTTTGGACGCCTAAAAGGGATATCATCAGGTGCAAATGGCCAAAGATGACGAAGAAAAAACAGCATTTTATACGGACCAAGGGACTTACTGTTACACCAAGATGCCGTTTGGTCTCAAAAACGTTGGGGCGACATATCAACGGTTGATAGACATGGCTTTCCAAACACAGTTGGGGAGGAATTTGGAAGCCTATGTGGATGACATGGTGATCAAGAGCAAAGAAGAAAGGGGAATGATAGAGGACATTGCCGAAACATTCGACAACCTCAAGAGGATCAATATGAAACTCAATCCCAAGTGTTCGTTCGGAATGGAAGAAGGAAAGTTCCTAGGATACTTGGTCACCTCCGAAGGAATAAGGGCGAACCCGAGAAAGGACAAAGCAATAATGGACATGCAGTCGCCCCGAACAATGAGGGAAATGCAAAGTCTTAGCGGTAAACTGGTCGCACTAAATCGCTTTCTCTCCAGGTTAGCCGAACGGTCGTTGCCTTTCTTTGAAACTTTGATAAGCATCACCAAATAAAACAAGGATGAGTACCGGTGGACGAAGGCTGCGGAAGCAGCTTTCCAAGAAATGAAGCAGCTCATCGAACACCTTCCTTCGTTGGCCACCCCGGTCGCCAAAGAAACCTTATACGTATACCTAGCGGTGGCGGATGAAGCCGTTAACACTGTGCTAGTGGCGGAAAGAAAAGGTAAGCAATGCCCGGTCCATTACGTCAGCCGGACCCTGAACGACGCTGAGAGAAATTATGCTCCTATGGAAAAACTGGTCCTGTCTCTGCTGCACGCGTCGAGAAGGTTACGCCGGTATTTCGAGGCTCACCCAATCAAAGTCATAAATGACCAGGCCCTCAAGCAGATCCTTAACAAAACTCAGACGTCCGGAAAACTCGCTAAATACTCGGTAGAGCTGGGGGCATACAACATAGAATACATACCGAGGAACTCAATTAAGGGGCAAATCCTGGCAGATTTCCTTTCGGAAACACCCATCGGAAAAACTCACCGGCCTACTTCCAACAACCGGCACAGAAGCCGAACGTAGATGAGGTCGGATGATGGACATTGTATACGGACGGTGCGTCCAATCAAAAGGGTGTTGGAGCAAGTTTAGTACTCATTAGTCCAACTAAGGTGGAATACACCTATGCCCTTCGGCTCAACTTTGAGGAGACGACAAACAACGAAGCAGAATACGAGGCATTACTTGCAGGTCTAAGAATAGCAACGGACATGGGAGTACAAAAGATAAGGGTGTACGTCGACTCTAAGCTGGTGGCCAATCAGATCAACGGTGACTATGTGGCCACAAACTTAAACATGATCAAATACCTAGCTAAGACGAAAGGGCTGATAGCCGGGTTCAGGTAATTTTCCATCGTCAATATTCCTCGGGCACGAAATCAGAAGGCAGACGTGTTGAGTAAACTGGCCACGGTCGCGTTCAGCCACCTAACGAAGGAAGTACTTGTAGAAATATTGACAGAAAGATCGATCAAAAAGGCAGAGGTGAACACCGTAGTAGAGGAAGAAGGAAATAACTGGATGACACCCATAATCAAATGTTTAGAAGAAGGGATCTGGCCGGAGGACAAGAATGAGGCACGAACATTAAGGATGAAGATAAACCAATACGTTATGGAGGAAGGAGTGTTGTTCAAAAAATCTTATCTGGTACCAATGTTAAAGATGTGTGGGGCCTCTACAAGCCAACTACGTCTTCCGGGAGATCCATATGGGTGCCTGCGGAATGCACTCAGAACCCCGAATAGTTGTCGCTAAGGCCATGAGGCAAGGGTATTACTGGCCTACAATGCATCGGGATGCTCGAGAGGAAATCCGGAAATGTGACTCATGCCAAATTCATGCAAGGGTCCCAAAGCTCCCATAAACACCGATGACATCAATAATGGCACCATGGCCATTCTACCAATGGGGGATGGACATTCTGGGTCAATTGCCACAGTCATCCGGTAAAGCAAAGTACGTGATTGTGGCCACCAAGTGGGTCGAAGCCAAGCTGTTGACACGGATAACCGGGAAGGAGGTTAAAAAATTCACTTGGGAAAATATTGTCTGCAGGATCGGTTTACCAAGGATCATTGTCACTGATAACGGGACGCAATTCGTGAACGATCCGTTTAAGAGGTGGTGCGAGCAGCTGGAGATACATCAAATTAACACGGCAGTGGCTCACCCCCAAGCCAATGGATTGGTCGAAGCTGCAAACAAAAGCTTAATGAACGGTATAAAGACCAGGTTAGGAAGGGAGAAAGCGGGATGGGTAGATGAGTTACCCGATGTCTTATGGGCACATCGCACTACGCTTAAGATGAGTAATGGTGAGACTCCGTTCAGTCTAACCTACGGGACCGAAGCGGTAGGCATGCCAACTCACCGGACCATGATGATGAGGGGCGAAACGAACGAAGAGGAGATGCACCTTAATTTGGACCTGCTGCAAGAAAGAAGGGAGGAGGCCGCTATACGCGAAGCCAAATACAAAACAAAGGTTGAGAGATACTACAATCGGAAGGTCCGTCCGGTGTCTTTCAAACCCGGAGAGTTTGTATACCAAAGGAATGAAGCAAGTAGAGTGGAAGATCAAGGAAAGTTAGGCCCGAAATGGGAAGGTCCGTATCAAGTGACGGAAGCATATCAGAATGGATCTTATAAGTTATATACAATGGATGATCAAGAGGTGCCCCGGAAGTGGCACGCTATTAACCTCCGGAAGTGTTACTTATAGTTTTTATTCTGTTTAAGAATTCCTCGTGTAAGGCTAATAACCCCTACCTATGTACGTTTACTAGTACCAATATCAATCATCCCTCCTCAGACGGAGAGAAGGGAAAATTTTCCATCATCTATGTAAAAAAAATAAATAAATAAAATAAAAAAAAAAACGGAAACACTGACGGAGATTAGCTACCTCCATCCGAGTACCGATCACAAAATTTTATTTGATGCCCACAACGACGGCACAAAAATTTACTTGATGCCCACAACGACGGCACAAAAATTCATTTGATGCCCACAACGACGGCACAAAAATTCGTTTGATGCCCACAAAGACGGCACAAAAATTCTTTTGATGAACACAACAACGGCACAACAATTCATTTGATGCCCACAACGGCGGCATACAAAATATAAAAAATAAAACGATTATCACAAAAGGACGACGCTACAGATAAACAAAATGTTAGGATAATATGGCCCGCAGCCTCAAAAATGAACGTTATGTCAACCAAAGGTTTAAATATACAGATACATGTTCAGTTGCCACGACCCAAGGTCGTCGAAAATATACATTTATAAAACAAATAACTAAGGATCAGGAAGAGTGTGATCGGAGGAAGTATGTCCGGAAGCACTGGCACCAACGGTATTTTCTTCACCGGCAGGAAGAAGGTTCATAATATCTGCAAGAGGCAAATGGAAGGAAGAGGCCACCCTTTCAAGATAAGGAACCGGACGGAGGAACATTTCATCATAAGCGGCACGGAAGTTCTGAATGGCCGCCAAATTAAAGCCTTCGCGACCAACAATATAGGCATTCACCTGCTCTTCCGTATGGCCACACTCTACACCCTCCAACCAACCGGCATCTAGGGCAGCATTGAACACTTCGCCCCAAGCCAATTGATACTCTTCGCTCTCTCGGAACCTCTTCACAACTGTCGGAACAAGTTTTCGCACATAATTGTGCCTCAAGATTTCCGCCTGGCTTGCTCCCACAGTCAACTTTTCAACCTCCCCTGCTAGCCCAGCGGCTTTCCTTTCTGACACTTCCAAGGCCGAGTCCTTGTTGGCCAACAGATCTTCAAGCTGCTTTATTCGGTCAGCCTGTTCCAGAGCCTTACCCTTCAGCTTATCTCTTTCCTGCTGGACCGAAGCCAATTGACCGGAGAGGTCTGCTTCCCAGGCGGCACAACCCTGATGCTGATGGTGGAGTTCCCTGTTAGATTGAGTCAACTCCTCCACAGTCCGACTTTGCTCACCCAAACGAACCTCAGCATGCTTCAGCTTACCGGCAGAATCCTCACAAACTTGGTAGCTTAGGTTCTCAAAACGCTGTATCGCATCTGCCTGGGCAAGGGAACTCCTGGCCAACTCAAACCAAGCTCGTTGAGTAGCCTGATAGTCCATTAGGATCGACTGCTCGAACCGAACAGCAGGAAGGGCAAGATGCACCATCAGATCACGACATACTTCCGCGTCATTCAAACTTGCTCCGGCAGTCAACTTCCAACCCGGAATGAAAGGCTCGGAAGAGTCACCACGATCTGAAAAGCATAAACGAATCAGTAAAAGAAAAAATTCTAAGTAACTTCCACACTTAGGGCATAAACTATACCTCCGGACCCCCTAGGGTTAAATGCTTGACGGCGGGATCCACCGGAGGGAGAACCCTGAAAACCTGTAGACAAAACAATGAGTCGACAATACGAGCGAGAAGCCAAATATCGAAACAAAAGATAAAACCAAGCATCATACTACCTCCGTGCGCAAGATATGCAATGTTCGGAAGGCTAGAATCTTCATGTGGCTCAGTCATCAGACTCTCAAGACTAATACCATTCTCTCCGTCATCATGGCCCACGTTTTCACCCATAGCATTCCCCTCAGCAAACTCCCCGTGAGATTCCTCAATATTCTCCTGAACGAAAACATCTACGTTCTCCTGGTCATCCACAACATCCTCCACATTCTCAGAAACAGGCTGAATAATATTGATAGGAGACAGAGACCGTGTACGATCATCATCATCTGAAGAGAGCTCATCTTCCGATATCACCACACTAGGAACACTCGGCCTTTTCGAAGGATGACGAGAAGAATCCCTAGCCGGACGTTTATTGGTCACGCGGGAGGGACCGGTTTGCTTTTTCTTCTCCTTGGCCGCACGAGCATCCAAAATCCTCTGGTCTGGTCTCTCAACAACCTTCTGCAAACCCGTCTTCTTCGGTAGGGGACTCTTAGGACCAAGAGGTGCTGTCACATGTTGCTCCACGTCACCTCCATCGGCCAAAGAAGGCCCTTTGCCAACACAAGAGAGAGATGTGTTCGGATTCTGAGAAAGCGAGACATGGTCACAACTGTAAAAAAAAAAAAAAAAAAAAAAAAAAAAAAAAAAAAAAAAGGACACATAAGCACATATAAGGATTAAGAGAAGAGAATGAAAGAGAGGAACCTAAGAAGATAAACAAGGAAGAGTTACCGTTCCCCTCCCCATCCTTAAAAATTGGTCGATGCTCAGGATACTTCCAGACCCTCGTCATACCAACCTAAAAATGAAGAGCCAAATGAACCGCCTGAATATCAACCACCACAGAAGTCAGAGCATCCACATGTTCCAGTTGATAGCCACCGAACAGAGGCAGTTCTGAAACGCTGGAATCCGGATGACGCAAGGCATAGCATCCGGAATAGCACGACGGTCAATCAAGAAGAACATGTCTTTCCAATGCTTCAGACTAGAGCACGTCTCATTAAAAATCCGCGCCTGACCATTCATTCTGGTCCGGCGAGCAAAAGAGAACCAATGCGCTTGTTTTTGAAGGGTTTAGAAGAGACGGAACAAGATAAGATAGGGGACAAAATTCAAACTTCGGCAATATATTTCAAAAAGTATAACCTTCGTCAAACCTATCGGAACGAGCTGAGACAAATGCACTCGGAAATGATTGAGGACCTGAAGAAGGAAGGTAGAAAACGGAATCCTAACCCCGAAAAAGTCTAAGTATGCTTCATAAATACCAATTGCATCCCGCGGCAGACTATCCATAGTCATACCGGGGGGAGGCAACCGGGGATGTAAATCCGGTGGAATCCCATACAGACGAGCGGCATCCCTCACATCCTTCTCCGACATAACAGACGTATATACATGCATGTCAAATTTGGGTATAACGTCTGCGGAACCTGAACCGGAGGTAACATTCTCTTGCGTGTTCGAAGACATGGCTTACAGACGGAGGGGAAGGCAACTCTAAACAAAGAAAGGAGGGAAGGTTGAATAACGCACCTGGGATAAAGCCGAAGAAACTACCACAGAAGAGAAGAAGAACAGTAAAAGTAAACCGTAAAAATGAGAAGAAAAAACCTTATATAGGGAGAGCATAGGGAAAAGTGAAGCGTCGCCTCATGACAGATGTACCCGCGCGCAAATCTGAACCGTCCACGAACACACCTTGGACACGTGGCAAGATCTCATGCATCACGGTAAAATAGATGAATTCTTCCAGAACAGTGAATTTGGGCCCAAACCCAAACCGTGGCCCAAAGTTCAGCCTGGGTAAGCCCAAGCAACCCAATTGATACGTGGGAATCGCACCAGGCTTTACCTCTCAAGGGATCTTGAGAAGCTTACAACCCCCACCAGGCAGTGTACCTGATCGTTGTAGTATAGTATAGTGACAAGTACCGGGGGATTGATCGTTCAGCTAGGAATAGTGTCGCTAGGATTAGAAAACCTGAATACTAGTTCTAGAGATGAGAGATGATTCTTTTTGTATTTTTATATTTTTATGAAAGCAAATTAAAATCTCGGGTTTTGAAGGATTTGGGCGGAATTAGTTGCTAGTCAACTAACCCAATACTAAGATGCAATCAAAATAAAATACTAAAAATGAAAATAAACTATATTAAACTAAGGTTGTGAGCAATAAGTGGGAGAAATGTGTTTACTTAGATTTCACTACTCCCTAGATATCTTTTACACGTTAATTACTTGTTATAGTTGCGTGGATGACAGATTGTATTCCTTAATACCATTCATAGGGTGGCGTACTTACTTCCCCAATCCTATGAGTGCCTACTTCACTCCTATGTCGAGCTTGCAAGAAGCTCCTAACATGGGATTATTAGAATTTACTCATGCATTAAATACAACCAATAAAACCTAGTACACATCGGTTCATGTTTCCTAAGACGTTCAAGCATGTTACCATTTGGAGATCTGCCAGTTTTCTTAAGCCTAACATTGAAATCATTCATCCAATACAACCATAAACAAGTAATCAACACATAATCAACATCTAGGTTTCATTAGATCTAAGCAAACACAAGATAATCTAGCCTAGCATGGTGGAATCAAGACAAGCACAAGATATAGACAACCAACACATAGACATATTGATTGAATTAAGAAAAGACTTATCTTAATAACACATGTAAGGATTCAAGGGTTGAAAACCCTTGAAAAGCTGTAAAATTCGTATATGGTTCGGCCTTAGGGTTTCTCCAAACTTGTTCCTCTCCAATGAATGAAAATTAGAAAACTATATATAGATATTAGAGGCTGACGGCGTCAAGAACAAACTTGTGACGCCGTCATCTCGCCGCTAAAATAATCCTCGGACTGCCTTGATCTACATCTGACGCCGTCATGTAGTCCACTTTTACAGGCCGTCACACATTTAACTCTTGACGCTCTACTTGTGACGCCTTCATTTCTGTACTGGGTCGTCATGGTCTTTACTCTTGAAGCCGTCAGGAAAGTCTTCTTGACGCCGTCACACACTGTTCCCAGCATGGAAAATTAAATCTTTGGCGTTTTCTTCACTTTTATGCTCCAAAAACGTCCGAATTGCTTCCTTTTCCAGATTTCACTCCCAAAGTACCTAAAATCACAAAAGGAACGATTTAGGGCAATATTTGATCAAATAAATTCAATTCCGGGCTTAAATGACCCCCTAAAAACGGATCATTTTTCGCCTCATCATATACCCTTACACTTGAGATTTGCTTGTCCTCAAGCAAATGCGCTTTTATTCTAATCAAAATACAAGTTAGGGGTCATTTAACACTAATATAAAAGTAATTACAACAAATAATCGTTCCACTAAAGACCAAAGACAAGCACGGAGGTCATATACTAGCACATCACAAATAGTGTTTAGATACTCACATCTCTCGGGTGTAATAAAGTATAAATTACAATATGGAAACGGAAGATATCTCTCACTACCTGTCATAGCAAAATAGATTACCATAGGCTTGGGAAAGGATCAAACCTCCACCACATGGCGTAAGCACCTAGGATAAACTATCAAAGATGTCTTTTTAAAGGGTTGTAACGTTAGGTGTAGGGATATGAAATACACGGTTTTGTTGGATATAGGCAGTCTTTACTGGTGGCGAGTTAACAATCTTGGTTAATTACATGTACAATATGGCGTTGCTAAGCCAAGACTAGACTCGACTAAAGCTAATAAATGAAAAATAACAAAAACATAAAATGAACATAGAATAAAAAGGGATGGTAGTCCGTATGACGAACAGTAATTGGCTTGTAGTATAAATACCCCTTATTTACTTTCATAATAGTTTAGCATTTACTGCATTATTACACACACACTTACTGCCACCTACCCAATACTTATTCTTGTGTTGGAGCTTGGTCCTGGGATAACACCCGGGGCAAGGCTAACGCGTTTGTTGTGATTCGCAGGTTCACAACGTACTTAACAACCATTCAAAGTCAGTTTACCAGGGTGAAAAATCCCTTTTACCCAAAAAAAAAACCATTCAAAGGACTTCACAAGGACTTTCGAAGGGTGACAGGATTTTACTCAAACAGTATGTTTAGCTAATATCACAAGTGAATTATCGTACCTTTAAGTTTCACTAGGGTTATGTTTTGTGAAAGAGGTGGTGGTACGTGATAGTGAAAATGGATATATGAGTTGGTTGCAAAAGAGATAAAGAAAGACACAGATACCATGTCCGTTCAAACATTATTGTTCATCATTCATTTTCGATATGTTCTGAATTAATTGTTCACTTATAAAAGTAGATGAGGAAATTTTGATTTAGATTACCCTAAGTAGATGGGGAAATTCGTTTTTTTTTTTTTTCAATTTTTTTCTATTTGCAAATGCGTAAAAGTGTAAAACAAATAAAAAGGTAAAATGTTACTTTTAGTTTCACGTGCAGAGAGTGTGATGGACCTAACGAAGAAACTAAATGGTCACTAGAATAAGGGATGAACAATACAAGTAGTTTGCCACATAAAGATGTTGAATGCAATTTCTCATGTCAAACGTGTTAGTCGTTGAAAACCACAAAAACAGGTGGTACGATTTAGCAAAATAACCAATTGGTGTAAGGCTACATTCGATTTGATAGATGCTTTGTTGGAGATACTATAAAGTTATACCTAGGAATTTAGTTGCTTTGTTGTCCAATGTGGGATTGAATTACACGGCATGTTTGATTTTTAACATTATTCTTCTTACCTTTAGTCCAGTTTTCATAGCATATTATGGAAAAAACATGTCTTCACTAAATTAAATTGTTTTAGCTCGTGAGAGTAAAAAAAAAAAACAATGTTCCAATAGAAAGGATTTCTATTTTAAAGGACTAGATTTAAAAGTTTTGCTTTAGAGAACTTTACTTTGAGTTTTTTATTGAACAATTGTAATTTTAAAATTTATTTAATAAAATGAGTACTTTCAAATATAATTAAAGAAGTATTGTATGTTTTAAAATTCTAACTCAAAACCATTTTTTAAGAGTTACGTTTATACACAAACAATAATCAACATTAGTTTATCGAATTATGTAATCTGTTCATTCTTTTTTCTTATTCTTGTTTCAACTTTCAACTACAAAATTGAGATTTACCCAACCGAATGTTTTAAATTGTTTGGGAAAAAAAGGCAAACAAACACGTGTACTAAAAAAGCCGCCCAATAGAATGTTACATATTGTTAAAGAAAAAGGTAGCCGAACTAGTATATCAAAAGAGTTTTAAAAATAATAATAACAATAATAATAAAAATAAAAAATAAAATAAATATAAAAAAATATATAAAAAGTAGCCGAACTAGTATATCAAAAGAGTTTAAAAAAATAATTAAAAAAAAAAAGAAAAAAAGAAAGAAAGGTAGCCGAACTAGTATATCAAAAAAGTTTAAAAAATAATTAAAAAAAAAAAAAAAAAAAAAAAAAAGGAAACAAAAACAAGAATTGAAAGAGGGAGGCTATTTTGTTCAAAGTCTTTTGAAAATAACTCTAAAGCTTCACTCCATCAACACCCACAAATTGTTGAAGCAACTATAACATTATATCTACGACTTCAATTGTTACTTCGTCCAATGTGGGATTGAATTTCATAACATATTTGATTCTTTCCATTATTATTTTTCACTTTACATTTTTCTTTTTAGCCTATATAGAGTTCGTAGCATATTACAAAGATACGGCTGACAAAACCAAATTGTTTCGAGCGGAAAATACTATCCTTCCATAGAATGTATCATAATTTCAGAAGATATAATCTGTAACATCAAACTTGACAACTTTATCACTATGTCAAGTTATTCTACACTATGGTCTCACACTTAAGGAGAAACGAAAAATAAAATCAGCCTAAATTTCGTTAGTGACCTATTTGTTCTTTGTTATATAGATCGATATCATTGAAGTTTTGTTACACTGTTTTGTTTGCAAGGTTCAATAGTCCAGTCGAGATACACGTTTATATATAGATAATAATTTATTTTTTTTCCAATATGGGATAAGCATAACATATCTGAATGTTCCGATCCCATTGTTATTTTTCCTATTAAAATTTACCATTGAAATTCTGCGACAAACTATGTTTTGTCTGCATGCACGTTGATCACTGTAGCAAAGCTTATTAGTTTTGGACAGTCTAATCATGCTTAGAGAGTGCAAAAAAAACTTGCAACATTTCACCAAACTAAAATGAAGATTTACCGAAAATCCCTGGCGAACTTGCAAATTGTTGGATGTTTCCTCTAAACCTTTTTCACCATATAAATAGATTTTGAAAAAGTTATAAAAGTTTTGAGAATATCTGACCCAATTCATTCATATATAAAAAAAGAAAGGTGTATTTCTTATGTAATATAATTGGTATAAAGTCGATCGTAAAATAAATAAATAAATAGTAAAAAAGAAAAAAAGCAATTGCTTCAATAAATAAAAAAGAGAGTTGGCAAAATAGAGCCTTCAAGCTCAAACACTGCTCTTAGGTTCTATCCTACAACCATCTACAATTTATTGTGATAACCATCAATCTTATATGTACATATTCAGTTAATTATTTTACCAATGTGGGAATGATCTTGAATCCGGTAAACAAAGTATATTTTATCTTTCTAGCCTTATATCTCTCATACGAATATTTTTTTAGCCTTAATAAAGTTATCATTACTGTAGCATATTATGGAGAAGTCTTCACCAAACCAATATTTTTAGCTTTGATGAAAGGAAAAAACTTAACTTTTTATTTTGATGGAAAAGATCTTAATTTCGAAAGACAAAAACATATACTAGCAACTTTAGTGGTGGAATAATTAATACTTATGAAAACCAAATCTAGCATGGAATAGGGGAATCTTGTGACTTTTTTTTTTTTTTTTTTTTTTTTTTTTTTTAACATTAGTTGTTAGTGGCTCAGATCAAGCAGTGACATTCAATTGAGTAGTATGTTGATCCTAAGACTCGCATGTTACTCCTTTATCGCCTGAAGGGGCAAAAGTCTTAGGTGGGACTTGAACTTGAGACCTCCCGTAGCCAAACATCCCTTCCCAAAGCACCTTAAGGTTGCCGACTGAGCTAGCCTAGTTAGCACATTGATAAGTCCAGTTGAGCATATATGTTTTGGGTCGTGTATATTCGCCTACGTATGCAAGAAAAGATGTAATATTTCAATGATTTTCACAAACCAAAACAGATTTTTATAATGAAGTTCAAATTTGTAGGATGCTTCCCCAAAATATTTTCCACCATACCAAAATATATAAGAATATATTAGATGTGAAATGTGTTAGACAATAAAACCCGTAGGTATAACTTTATTAATAACCACTATATATAATAGTGAAACCCTAATACCCAAAACTCATAAACCGGGCTTGGGCCTAATTATCCACTAATACTCCCCCGCAGTTCGAGCGGCAAAATCGCGAAAGCTCGAACTGAAGTAATAAACTAGACAAGAAAAAGAAAAACATTAACATAATAAAAACATAACTTTAGTCGACTCGTAACAAAACCGTATCAATGATCGACTTTTGTTGATTGGTACCAACGGTCGGCTAAGTCGACTGGTAACACAGCCGTACCAACAGTCGACTTTAGGGACTGGTACCAACGGTCAACTTTAATTGACTGGTAACAAAGCCGTACAAAGAATCGACTAACAAACAAACAATAAAATAACTATAATTTTTGTTTTTGGAACACTAAAACAAATCTTCTTGTAGCAAGCAGGAGCACGGACAAATCTTCAAAGTCTTCATCATGTTAAACAAGGCGACTGATGATCAACAACACACCAACGATCGCTGTAACAATGTTAATTCAGAACAGAGGATCGAATGTATGGTTGATAGGAAGGTTATGTGATCTTTGTGATATATCAATGTAAATAATTGAAAAGTCAACAATTGTTGGCTTGATTAAAAAAAAATTATGGATTACACACAACGGAAGGTACAAAAAAAAAATTAGGATTTGACAAGGTGGCTTAGGGAGGAGGCTCAACATAGCCACTTAGGTTTGAGGATCAAACTTGTTCTGATACCATGTTGGATTAGGGAGGCGGCTCAACATAGCCACCTAGCTCTGATACCATGTTAGACAATGAAACCCGTAGGTATAACTTTATTAATGACCACTATATATAATAGTGAAACCCTAATACCCAAAACCCACAAATCAGGCTTGGGACTAATTATCCACTAATAAAATGTTGTTGTATCCTTAATCAGTTAATCATAGGTAGGACTGTAAACGAACTGAACGTTCAATGAACATTTCATGAACCGTTCGGCAAAAAGTTCGTTTATGATCGTTCGTTTATTAAATGAACGAACATGAACAATATTTTACGTTCGTTTAGTTAAATGAACGAACATGAACAAAAGTCTCGTCCGTTCATTATGTTCGTGAACGTCCAATTATGTATTCGTTAATGTTCGCTTATTTTTATTTATCTATTTATATTCATATATCATATCTTTTAATTTTATAATTTTAAATTTTTTTTTGATTAAACAAAACAACACTTACAAAACAATATATTGTGAAGAATTCAATCAAGTTTATGTTTGTTTGTCAATTTTCATTTATGCTCGATCGTTTATATTCGTTTAGCGTTCATTTAGTGTCTTAATGAGCAAACATAAACGAACATGAACAACTCATTTTCTTAATAAACAAACATGAACAAGAAAATTCGTCCATTTTAACGTTCGTATTCGTTTATTTGTCCGGTTAAAATTAAATGAACGAACACGAACAGGGCTCCGTTCGTGTTCGTCCTATTCGTTTACAGCCCTAATCATAGGTTTATAATTCATTTTTATGTTTATGTTTCACGATATTCTTTTCCTTGAATGAACAAGGATTTTTAATATGTGATTTATATGTTCATTTCCTTTGTATATGAACCCATAAAAACATTTTACACATCTCGAAATATTAATGGCATATGCAAGTATACCAAATCTGAATCAAAAAACAGCTTCTTAATAATTGTTGCTAAACATGCATACTTGTACTCGCTAGTGTTATGATTTAGTAACCAAAATCGGAATTCTTGTTTCTGCAATGAAATTTTTTTTTTTTGGAACGGCATTTTATTAAGCTAGATCAAACAGAAATAAGATAAGGGTTCTTAAGCCAATCGTCCAATTTGAGCGATGCTTTACATCTATACTTACACCAATTAAAAGACAAGGAAACTAAATTATCGAAAATTAACGCCTTCTTAGGGATCTTGTTATCGAACAGGAGTTTGTTTCTGAAATTCCAGATTGACCACCATAAACCATAGAAAACACCTTCCATCATACCTTTCAGCTTATTTGGGAGCCGAATAGACACCAGCCACGTGCGCCATTCCTCATAAGATCTCACATTCTCATAGTCAACGTTCCACCAAGAAGTTACCTTGCGCATGATTTGTTTAGCCATAACGCATTGGAAAAACAAATGACTCGTAGTCTCCACACCTTCGTTACACACTGGACACATCAGAGAATCAATGTCCATTCCTCGACGAGAGAGATTAAATCTCGAAGGCATCGCGTCAGTTTTTATCTTCCAAGCTGTGATGTTCACCTTACTTGGAACGGATTTGACCCACCTGGTATAACTACCTACCTCCTGAAAACGCTTTCCATCAATTAGCTTGCGGATAGAAGAGACTGAGTATTCCCCGTCGTTCTCAAGCGACCAGTGATAACTGTCTTCCCTAGGCAGCAAATTAATATCCTGCAAAATATCCAGTAAAGAGTTAAGTTGTGATTCTTCAGCTCTGCTTCTTACTTTCCTTCGGAAAGAGTCATCAAGACTTGGACCCAATAGCTTCATTCGGACAGTCGCATTTTTATGCGTCTCAAGGGCATATAACTGAGGGAAAAGGTCTTTAATTCTACCACCTGTATGCCATTTGTCTTCCCAAAACAACGTAGAATCTCCATTCCCCAACTTTAAGCGGATTAAATCCTCCACGTTGATACCCTTTTCTTTCAAGCGTTTCGCCTCCTTAACAATCGTCGTCCAACAAGTTTGTCCCCCAACTGTCACATCCCCAACAAGCTTACCATCATCACCATGGATAGCTTTGATTACTCTAGTCCATAAAGAAGACTTTTGGGAATAAAATCGCCAAATCCATTTAAACATGAGACCTCTATTTAGCGCATATAAACTTGAGACCCCTAAACCCCCTTTATCCTTAGAAGTTAGAACATTATCCCACTTCACCCATGAAGCTTTACAACTATTATTATCTTGACCATTAAAAAATCGACTACGGATGGATTCAAGAGATTTGAGAACATACGAATGGGCTTTAAATATCGACATATGAAAAATCGGCATCGATCCAAGGACGGATTTTAAAAGAGTGAACCTACCTCCAATGGAAAGAACTTTTATCTTCCATTTAGACAAGCGCGACATCACCTTATCTATCACCTCTTTCCAAGCTACCTTCCTAGACATGTTTTCACCAACCTTCGTACCAAGATATGTAAATGGAGTCTTGAGTACAAGGCATCCAAGTTTACAAGCCGCATTTTGAATCTTCCCATCCTCCACATTAATACCCATAATCTTACTCTTGCACATATTAATTCTTAAACCAGAAGCCCGATAAAAACAATCCAATACTTTCACAAGAGTATCAATATTGATATCACTTCATTGTCCAATAAAAATAGCATCATCCGCATAAAACAAATGAGACAAACAAACCTTGGAATTTAGATTGATACCCGTATATAAACCCCCGTCCACCACGCGTTGAAAGGATATATGCAAGCTCTCCATAATGAGGATAAATAAAAAGGGAGATAACGGATCTCCTTGTTTAAGCCCTTTATAGAATTGAAATTCCTCCGTAGTACTCCCGTTAACAAGGATGGACCCTCTAGACGAACGAAGACAGCTCTGAATCCACATTCTCCATTTACTACCGAATCCGAATTTATTTAAGATGTCGTCAAGGAAATCCCAACGAACCGAGTCGTAAGCTTTTTCAAAATCCACTTTAAAAATAAGAGATTGTTTTTTCTTTTTGCGACACCATTAAATAACCTCGTTAAGAATAAACGGCCCATCTAAAATTTGACGATCCGACACAAACGCCGACTGGACCTCATGAACAAGATCTCCAATCACATGAACAAGCCGATTAGTCAAAATTTTAGCAATAACCTTATATAAGCTCCCAATCAAACTAATAGGACGAAAGTCTTTAACCTTATTTGCGTCGATAATTTTGGGAATCAATGCAATAAAGTTAGAATTACACCCATTCGGCATATCTCCATTCTTAAAGAAACAATCAACAACCTCATAAAAATCTTTTTCAATCGTTGACCAGAAGTGACGAAAAAAACTAAACGAGAACCCGTCTGGACCAGGAGATTTATCGCATCCGCAATCCCAAACGGCCTTTTTTACTTCTTCTTTGGTAACCATATGTTCCAATTCATCACGCTGATCATTCGATAAAACATTCGGGAAGCATATATCAATCCATGCACGATTCGATGAGGGCTTATTAAATCTGTTACGAAAGTGGTCAAGAAATTCTTGTTTTACCTTCACTGGATCCTCGATCCATGTACCATTTACCAAAATACCTCGAATACTCATTTGGTTACGCTTCTTGTTTAACATACCATGAAAGAATTTCGAGTTCTCGTCTCCCTCAACAATCCATTTAACTTTAGCCTTTTGAGCAGTTTTCGACATATGAGTGTTATTAACCTGCTGAATCTTATTAAGAGTCTCCAACCGTTTATGACCCATCTCAACCGAATTATTGCCCTTATCGATAGCCTCATCAAACACTCTGAGATTTTCTTTAAGTTTAGAAATCTCATCTCTTGATTTCGATCTATAATTAGAAATCCAACCTCGAATTTTCTCTTTAGTAAACTTCAGTTTATACATAAAGTTGCGGATTGCATTCTTCTTATTTCCAGGAGCAATATACCAAACGTCTCTAACCATCTCATCAAACCCATCTATTTCAATCCAATAATTGAAGAATCGGAAAGGAATTGGACCGTAGTCAAGAACGGCTTCTCGTAAAAAAATTGGACGATGGTCTGATATATAACGTTCTAGAGCAATAGCATTCATGTTTGGACACGATTGCAATAAATTTTCGGACACAAGAAATCTGTCCAACTTACTCATCTTTGTGGCAGATTTGTGACACCAAGTAAAAGCACTACCGCCTAGATGAACCTCAGTCAAGCCCGCGTTGTGAATAAAAGAATTAAAAATATCCGCATCGTGAGGTTTAAAGATCGAACCAAATCTTTCTTCTTTATATCTCACTTCATTAAAGTCTCCCATCATAACAATTTCACCGTTCCATTGATCCGAAATCTGAGTTAAATAGTCCCATAACATACGTTTTTCACTCGCCTCTTGAGGAGCATAAATCACCACAATCATTAAATCCATTCCTGATTTTAACCATATCCCACGAATAATAACAAAGTAATCCGATCTCGTAACACTTGACTTGCAAAAAGAATTAGGATCCCACATGCAAAGGATTCCACCCGAGTTACCAATGGAATCACTATGCTCATACTCGAATGTTAAATTACCCCAACACGATCGGACAACCTGAATATCAATTGATTCCATCTTAGTTTCTTGAAGACCCATGAAATTAACTTTATTTTTAGTACACAACTCCTTGACCCAATCTTTTTTAGCCTTTTGGGCGAGGCCTTGAACATTTAAGGACAGAAAATTCATCTAAAAACCTCGCACTCTCCTTGGGATTTAATCATCTGTGTAATATCGTTAACACACCCTTCCATATTATAGCCCATGGTTTGACCTACCTTCACAACTTCCTCCATGAGACTTAAAATAGAACCACCCGTACGCGGAGTACCTGGTTTCGTGAAACGGCACGAACCCTTTGAATCTGCCTTCATATTAACCGAACCTGAATTTTCTTTATCCCCATCAGTATGCACGAACGAGTTATCATCTCCCTCATTGATGCGTGGGAATCGCACCTTGCTTTACCTCTCGAGGGATCTTGAGAAGCTTACAACCCCCACCAGGCAGTGTACCTGATCGTTGTAGTATAGTATAGTGACAAGTACCGGGGGATTGATCGTTCAGCTTAGGAATAGTGTCGCTAGGATTAGAAAACCTAATTAATAGTTCTAGAGGTGAGAGATGATTATTTTTGTATTTTTATATTTTTATGAAAGCAAGTAAAATCTCTGGTTTTGAAGGAGTGGGCGGAATTAGTTGCTATTCAACTAACCCAAAGCTATTATATAATTAAAATAAAAATAATGAAAATGAAATTAAACTAATTAAACTAAGGTTGTGAGCAGTAATTGGAGAAATTGTGTTTACTTAGACTTCATTACTCCCTAGATATCTTTTACATGTTAATTACTTGTTACACTTGTATGAATGACGGATTGTATTCTTTAATACCATTCGTGGGGTGGCATACATAACTCCCCAACTCTATGAGCTCTTATCTCCTCCTACACCATGACCCAGCACAACTATAGGGATTGTAAACAGTGGCTCATGCATTAAATACAACCAATAAAGACCTAGTACGCCTCGGTTCATGTTTCTTAAGACGTTCAAGCATGTTACCATTTGGAGATCTGCCAGTTTTCTTAAGCCTAACATATAAATCATTCATTCAAAACAAGAATAGACAAGTAATCAACACATAATCAACATCTAGGTTTCATTAGATCTAAGCAAACACAAGAGAGATCTAGTCTAGCATAGTAGAATTGAGACAAGAACAAGAGATAAACAACCAACACATAGACATATTGATTGAATTGAAAGTACACTTATCTCAATTACAATGCAAGGTCTCAAGGGTTTGGAACCCTTGAAAAACCTGTAAAAGAGGCACCAAAATCGTCTTTAGGGTTTCACCAAAACTTCTCTCACTTTTAATGAAAAAACTAGAAAACTATATATAGGAAAAATAGTCTGACGGCGTCAAGAGTAACTTCTGATGCCGTCACCTCGCCGCCATAAACTTCCTCGGACGGCCTTGATCCACTTATGACGACCTACGTGACGCCGTCACCACCCACGGTATATTAATTTTGCCACTTTGACGCCGTCACTAGTCCGTCTGACGCCGTCACCACCTTCGATATTTAATTCTTCATGTCTGACGCCGTCAAGCTGATGGTCTTGACGCCGTCACCTTGTATTTTCAGCATGCAAATTTGGTACTTAGCCGTTTTCTTCACTTTTATGCTCCAAAAACGTCCAAAATAGCTTCTTTTCCAGAATTCACTCTCCAAACACCTAAAATCACAAAAGGAATGATTTAGGGCAATATTTGATCAAATAAAGTTGGATTCGGGCTTAAATGACCCCCTAAAAATGGATCATTTTTTGCCTCATCATATACCCTTACACTTGAGATTTGCTTGTCCTCAAGCAAATGAGTTTTTATTCTACTCAAAAGACAAGTTAGGGGTCATTTAACACTAATATAAAAGTAATTACAACAAATAATCGTTTCACTAAAGACCAATAGACAAGCACGGAGGTCATACACAAGCACCTCACAAATAGTGTTTAGATACTCACATCTCTCGGGTGTAATAAAGTAATATAACATTATGGAAATGGAAGATATCTCTCACTACCTGTCATAGCAAAATAGATTACCATAGGCTTGGGAAAGGATCAAACCTCCACCACATGGCGTAAGCACCTAGGATAAACTATCAAAGAGGTCTTTTTAAAGGGTTATAACGTTAGGTGTAGGGATATGAATTACACGGTTTTGTTGGATAAAGGAAGTTTTACTGGTGGCGAGTTAACAATCTTGGTTAATTACATGTACAAGATGGCGTTGCTAAGCCAAGACTAGACTCGACTTAAGCTAATAAATGAAAAATAACAAAAACATAAAATAAACATAGAATGAAAACGGGATGGTAGTCCGTATGTTTTTTTCTCTTTTTCTTTTCTATTTTTTTTTTCTTTTTCTTAATTTTTCGATTTTTTTTTTTTTTTTTTTTTGCATACACTCTTACCCTACCATCCAAAATAATACATCATAGGGGTTTGAGCAATCCCCTTACACTTGAATCTTTACATACTTTACATTAAACTAATCTAATGACTCGAATTAAGAAAATCAAAACACTAGGAGCACTTTTAAGATTAACGTACATATGGGGGTAATAAGTGATGTTCTTCCCCATTACTCCATAAAATAAGTACTTACCCATGAGTCCCAATCGTCCCAAAACAATATGTACAAGGATATGACTCGACTTAGCAACCATGTAATCAATTAGAAAGTTAACTTAGGGTTTAACAAATAACAATAATGCACAAAAAATGAGCGCATACACGGAAGGCTAAGGCGATTTGGGTGTACATTTAAGTGGGGTGTAACAAATTCTTCCTTTAAGTAAAATGCTTAAAGTTAGAAACGAAAAGATAGGCTCGGAGGGGTGTACTAGGGGTTTCGTGTACTAAAAATGAGTACAACGCTAAGGGTGTGGGAAACATTAGTTGACTTAACTAGCCAAGTAATATGACTTAAATGGTCAAGTAATTATAATACGGGTTTAACACAAGGGTGATCCTAATGCCTCTTATCATGTAGTAAATCCTACCACACGAATGTAGTCTCACTCGCGGTCTCGGGATGCATCACTAACGCAAGTTCTAGAATCTAAATGCTACCGGTACACTCATAAGCACCAATAATAAATGCTTTTCCTATCAAATCTAAAGGCGAACCTCACATTTTTGGGTGGAAAATTTTTCTGAATATACGGTTATGTGCTAGTTATACAACCTCCTATCCATGAGACGCTTGCTATGGCTAAAGTTTCACTCCTAAATGTTGTAAAAAATTTTAAATTTGGCGCTAAAATTACACTAACAAGTATTTCTCGTAGTTTTATTACTCATCTACTATCAAACAAAACAAACTCCAGCGAAAGTGCATATGTAAGGTATCATCTTTTTACCCTCCCTTTACACTTAAGATGAACATTGTCCCCAATGTTCAAGTAAAGAATGTAAAAGTTAAAAAGTAAAGAGAATGAAATCAAATACTCCCCTGATTCGCTCGGTATGGATTTTAGTTGGCCAGGTTAAATCTTCTTCCAAGAAAACGAACAATCAAAGCTTCCCTTCCAGAATATAAATCATCTTCTTGTCACAAATAACCTGTAAATCCTGACAAAAGTAGACAAGGCAACCTCGCGTAAAATCGGCGGCATCCTATATAAGTTACTAAATCCTAGAAAACAAAGTAAGATATAATGCTTGTGGAATGAAGTTTGCAGATTTCCTAGAGATTATAAAACTTAATAATTCACAAAAACCATAAGACTCCGTTAGAAAAACAAAACCGGTAAAATTTCCAGATTTTAACTCCTGACGCCGTCAAGAGCAATACCCTGACGCCGTCAGAATGGACCTGCAGAAATTCTTATGTTAAGTTTCCGGAAAATTTCTGGAAAAACTTTGTCCTACTTCCTGGAAAATCCTGCAAAACTTCATTATGACTCAATACAAGCATTTGACTCTAACAAATACGAATATACATGTTCATTTAAATATTGTGGAGAATCATGATCGGTTTGTTTCTTAAAAACATATTTGGGGTTTCCCCTTACACTTATCTTTTGCAAAAATACCTTTAGGTTGAAGTTAAGACTAGGCTAAACAACATAATAAAGTATTTCACATTTTAGTTGAGAAACATGATCAACCAACAATAAAAACAAAGCATGCATACGGAAGCAAATAACAATCAAACAAATAAAATCACACAAAACATGGGTTGCAAAGATAAATCATCAATAAAAATTAAAAGCTAATCGTGCATAATACTAGTTAAAAGAACATAAATGAAAATTGTTCAAAGCCAACAAAGGCCGAATCCTAAACTATTACAAACCAAATGTTTCAAATCGTACAACCAAAAATAAACTGTTCAAGAATCACGGATATCAAGATGGATCACTGAGGGGGAGGACCAAAACGATAATCATAGCCTGGTGGGAGGTGTCCAGTGTACCCATAGGGAGGGTAGTCAGTCTCTCGGCCTGGGAAGGGGTCAATCTGCAGGTGAGGCTCAAGCTGATCTCGGGTGGAGAGGTGCTGCATCTGGCGGACGGTATGATCATACATCCAGTCAAAGCGCTGGTCAGTAGCAGCTCGCCACGTGTCCATCTGACCCATCCAGGCACCCTGGTGTGCCTGCCAGTCTCCCCGACTCATGTGTCGGTAGTAATCAGCCGTCCCCTCCTCATACCCGGCAAACTGATGCTGCTGGGGCACCTCCTCATCATCACCGTCATCATCCTCATTATCAGCCCCAACGTACCATATGTAGGTACCATCCCCCATCTGCATCACAATGCTCATCTGCCTAAGGGATTTCGCCCTCACTACCCTGCAGTTCTCACAGTCGCTCAAGTACCCTATGATCTGAGGAGTAAGAAGACCATAGGAACGAGCCAACCGTGTGACGAACATCCCCCCATAAACCTTGTCGATATCCCTCTCACCCACACTGGTCCTCAAGTAACTGGCCACCCAAAACGGGATGTTGCAGTAGACATCCTCAGAAAAGATGGTGTACAAGTAGAATAAGTCCGAAGCAGTGATACGGTGAGTGGTGCCATGACGTGCAGACAAGCTGTATGTGATGCACCTGTGAACTAGCCTAACAATGGGGTCCCTGATCGATGCAGCCCCAGTAGTCGAGGTATAAGCCCCATTCCCTATGTTTGGCCAAAAGGTAACACACCTCATCTCACTCCGCTGAGTCTCTCCATGTAGCAAATTCAGCAGAAAAGCCCCATCAACCTCCTCACTAGTATACAGCCCAAGCCTCCAACCAAACTCAGCCACAGAACAAGACCTCAACTCTCCCCCTAGCCTAAAATATATCGTGGTGCCCCCCATATCTCCCCTAGCCTCAGCTTGATCAAAACGGAAGGTCGCAAAGAACTCCCGTACCAACTCACTATATACCGTCTCTCTCATCCTAAACAATCTCTCCCACTGCGGTCCCGCAAACCCATCTGTGCGGAACCTTCCTACAAATGCAGCCTCCAACCCATAAGCTCTCAGAAAATCCCAGTCAACCACCGCCCCAGTATCAATATGGTGGTTGCACAACTCCTCATACTTGGTACTAGTATCCACATCATTGAATTCCCCCCAACTGTGCACTAATTCCCCATAGTTGACCCCTTGAGATCTAGAAGAACTACCTTTTTGTTGGCGAGACCTTTTGCTCATTTTCCTGGAAAAAAGGTGGAGTGAATGGAAACGATTAGAACGCGAAATTTATACGATCTTTATGCAGTCAGACACATCTGACGCCGTCAAGAGTAAATTTTGACGCCGTCAGATGGATCAGAATTATAGCCATGCAAATGCGAGGGAAAAATCAATTTTTAAACTCTTAACCCATTACCCAAACGCTCCTTAATTCAGGAAACAGGGGTGGGGAGTCGAAGAATCCGAGGCATGATGGGTTTTCCCTATTTTAATGCATGATTTGGATGAGACAACACCATCAAATGGTAGCCCCACGATTACAAATCACCAATTGGATGGCATTACGATTTGCTAATGGTGGGTCAAGAATGGGGTTTCGGGCGAAAGGGGTTTTTCACATTGACGGGTCCTAAGGATAATTAACCGAGAAAAGATGAAGAAAACTTACTTACAAAGTAGAGATCGGAGGCGGAAGATGTCGAATTGGGGGTTTGAGAATCGGAGTAGCAGCAACACTTGGGTGAGATTTGTGGGGTATGGGTTGAAAGTGATTGGTTTTGGGTTAATATTGCTGATCCGTCGAGCTGACGGCGTCAAGGGTTAAATCTGACGCCGTCAGATGCCCGTGTGGAATGAGGTTTGGAGTAGTTTCAAGTTTAGTCCCTGCTCTTTGTGTGAATAACTAAACACAAGTAAAACCCATGAGTAGCTATTTTGTTAACGAGGTCCACCAGGGTCGAATGTCTCGTTACTGTCGCGGAAAGAGGTGAGGTAGCATCGGGGGTCGGGTAATGTTTTGGCCAAGTTGATCCTTATGCACGGGTCATTGGCGTGAGAAGAAAGATGTTGTTCACTAGGAGGTTTCAAATCAATGGTATTTATGAGGTGTGAACTCATTACACCGGGTTTAAAACCAAAGGAACGTTTTTCGGATGAGATCGGGAATGCAGTTCGCAAGCATCCAACGAAAATGCTATTTATTTGCGAGCTTTTCTCCGTATGGGGGTGTTTATGAGAATGGGGGGTAGTTAATGGTAAAGCTTTTGAGGAGAATCTCCCGCTGTCCTCTTGGTCAAATACCAAAGAGGTTGACACCTCGAAGACTTTTTCAATTTTTTTAGGTGTAGAATTTTCTTTGATCTTTTCCTTGACCCTTGATATGAATTGGTCAGCGAGATTCATAAAGGCTTTATGAGTGCTTTCCATGCGTGCCTCTAGGTGCTGGATTTGCTTTTCCTGATTATCTATGAAGGTTACCATTATTCCTTCGAATTCCTCTTGCCGTGAGCGTTCAGGAAAATTTTGGCTGATAACCGTATTCCTATGTGGATTAGGGTTCCACACGGGTTCAGCGGCCAGTTTCTCAATACTCATCAGTTCTTTTACCTGTTTCTCGATGCTTCCCAACAACTGTTCTTGGGTGGCACGTGCGTAATCAAGCTTTGCTTTGCTTGGGAGCATCGGGTCCTCCCATCCTTCCTCTTCGTATTGTGCCAACTCCTCAAGAACTTTCCAGCATTCGTCAATGCTAAGTCTATCTAGCCTACCCTTGGATGCGTAATCAATGGCTTTCCTTGTTTGATAGTCAACCTTACCATAAAAGATTTGGATCTGTAGCCATGGTTCGATCCCATGATGAGGAACTTTTCGGAGTAGGTCTTTATATCGACTCCATGCTTCATAAAAAGATTCATTTTGACGTTGTTGGAACATCAAGATGTCATTCCTAAGCTTAGTAGTTCTCCCCGGTGGGAAAATTTGAGCAAGGAAACGAGTGGTGAGATCATCCCATGTGGTGATGGATCCCGCGGGTAAACGCTCAAGCCATTGACTAGCTTGATCCCGTAGAGAGAATTGGAATAGGCGTAAACGGGTAGTCTCTCTAGTTTCAACACCTAGGTCTATGGAATCTACGATTTTGAGGAAGTCCTTAAGGTGTTGGTTTGGATCTTCGGAACGAAGTCCATGGAATGCACATCCGCTTTGCACCAACCGGATGGTGTCGGATCGCAAGGGGGTCACATTGGCTCCGGTGAGCTCAATGGTGTTTCGGTAGCCTTGGTGGCTAGGTCGGGAATACTCTCCTAAGGTTCGGGGCCTAAGGGGTTCTAATGGTGGGTTTTGTTGTGGTGGGATGATGGGTTCAAAGATGTTACCACCTTCCATGATGTCGGATGGTAAAGAGTTACGAACAAAGGCACGAAGAAATAAGATAGACTAAAGAAGACCTAAAAATAAAAATAAAAATCTTACTAGAAAGGAATCTAGCAAGTAGACCTAATAAAAAGAAATCCTAACCTAGACAATAACTATTCCCCGGGCTGCGGCGCCAAAAACTTGATGCATGGGAATCGCACCTTGCTTTACCTCTCGAGGGATCTCGAGAAGCTTACAACCCCCACCAGGCAGTGTACCTGATCGTTGTAGTATAGTATAGTGACAAGTACCGGGGGATTGATCGTTCAGCTTAAAAATAGTGTCGCTAGGATTAGAAAACCTAATTAATAGTTCTAGAGGTGAGAGATGATTATTTTTGTATTTTTATATTTTTATGAAAGCAAGTAAAATCTCTGGTTTTGAAGGAGTGGGCGGAATTAGTTGCTATTCAACTAACCCAAAGCTATTATATAATTAAAATAAAAATAATGAAAATGAAATTAAACTAATTAAACTAAGGTTGTGAGCAGTAATTGGAGAAATTGTGTTTACTTAGACTTCATTACTCCCTAGATATCTTTTACATGTTAATTACTTGTTACACTTGTATGAATGACGGATTGTATTCCTTAATACCATTCGTGGGGTGGCATACATAACTCCCCAACTCTATGAGCTTTTATCTCCTCCTACACCATGACCCAGCACAACTATAGGGATTGTAAACAGTGGCTCATGCATTAAATACAACCAATAAAGACCTAGTACGCCTCGGTTCATGTTTCTTAAGACGTTCAAGCATGTTACCATTTGGAGATCTGCCAGTTTTCTTAAGCCTAACATATAAATCATTCATTCAAAACAAGAATAGACAAGTAATCAACACATAATCAACATCTAGGTTTCATTAGATCTAAGCAAACACAAGAGAGATCTAGCCTAGCATAGTAGAATTGAGACAAGAACAAGAGATAAATAACCAACACATAGACATATTGATTGAATTGAAAGTACACTTATCTCAATTACAATGCAAGGTCTCAAGGGTTTGGAACCCTTGAAAAACCTGTAAAAGAGGCACCAAAATCGTCTTTAGGGTTTCACCAAAACTTCTCTCTCTTTTAATGAAAAAACTAGAAAACTATATATAGGAAAAATAGTCTGACGGCGTCAAGAGTAACTTCTGACGCCGTCACCTCGCCGCCATAAACTTCCTAGGACGGCCTTGATCCACTTATGACGGCCTACGTGACGCCGTCACCACCCACGGTATATTAATTTTGCCACTTTGACGCCGTCACTAGTCCGTCTGACGCCGTCACCACCTTTGATATTTAATTCTTCATGTCTGACGCCGTCAAGCTGATGGTCTTGACGCCGTCACCTTGTATTTTCAGCATGCAAATTTGGTACTTAGCCGTTTTCTTCACTTTTATGCTCCAAAAACGTCCAAAATAGCTTCTTTTCCAGAATTCACTCTCCAAACACCTAAAATCACAAAGGGAACGATTTAGGGCAATATTTGATCAAATAAAGTTGGATTCGGGCTTAAATGACCCCCTAAAAACGGATCATTTTTCGCCTCATCATTCATCCTCTTCATTAACCACCTTTGCCCGAACCTCTTCTAAATTCTGCTCCTTTAAGTTTCCTTCTGGGGTGAATCCCAGGGGGAATTCCAAGCTGGGATCCTTTTCATTAATCTTAACTTCCTTAATATTCTTATCTTTATTCAATAAAGGGTATATTCCAAATGGGTCTTCTGAACTATTATCTTTCTGTCTTTCAGGACCATCGAAAACAGTTTCAGGTACCTCATCCACATCATCTTCTTCTTCCTGGTCGCTATGTAACTCGTCATGATTATTATCATCCGACACATCATCTTCTTCCTCCTCTTCATTGAACTCCGGATTCCACCCAGGTACTTCTATTGCTCGCAACCAATAAATTTTGCCATGAAAAACAACTTTAAACTTTTCCAATATATTATGATGTATCTTAGTGAGGATGCAAATTCTTTTGGAATGATAGTATTTTTCATCTTCAATCTCTAAAATTTTTCCCCATTTCAAAGCAATTCAATTGAATGTTTTATCTGACCAAAGTTTAAAAGGAATTCCTTCAACATCCACCCAAGCAATTCTCCCTTCCGGAACAAAATCCTCAGACGCTTGATTAAGATCCGAGAACCATGAATTCACTCCACCGTTTTCCTTAAAAAGTTCTTTGACCTTAGTACTTTCGAATTCAAGAAGAACCCATAATTCACCTAAGTAGCTGATCTTTAAGACATCAAATCCTTCATTACTTAAAACCTTTTTAAGATTAGCAAGGGAAGCAAATTCTTTGACTCTACCCATCAAAGAACATGAGAGGTCCTTCGTATTCAGACATTCATCATCAAGCATAATCGAGGGAGTTGAATCCGACTCCCCATGAGTACCACTACCCTTAACCACATTCACAAACGAATTACCAATACCCTTATTTCCATCGGTTTTAGGAAAAGCATTAAGATTACTTTTGAACGTCTTTGTCGTATTATCAACATTACTGGTCTTCTTCAAATTCTCTCTATTGAACCGTGCGACATTAGCATTAAGTTTCAATTGACCCACCCAGATAGTACATAAGTTATTAACCAATCTCTCTATGCTAAAAACATTGATGAATCGAACAAATCCAAAACGCTTACCATCCTTAGCCCGCTTAGTTGGAATGAAAGAGTCAACCACATGGCCATATTGCTTACAAGCGTGGAACAGATCTTTAGTAGAAAAGGACTCCGGAAAATTAGAAACATATATCGATATCGAAATCTTAGCAACATCATCTTCCTTTGTGCGAAAAGTACCCATTGGATTGAAGGGGGCTCAAATTCGAACCAGTTATAAATCAATGAACCACAGTCCCAATGAATTGGTATCCTAGATTAATAAAAAACAAGACAAAAACCCTTAAAAAATCAAATGTTCTACCTATGTTGTACCGCCCCTGGTGTCCCACCTCTGACGTCCCAACCTTTGTTGTACCGCCTCTGGTGTCCCACCTATGACGTCCCAACTATAGTGTCCCAACTTTGATATTCCATTCGAATTGAATCAGGGTTAGATTTTTTTTTTTTTTTTTTTTTAATGGCGATCTAAGAATTAAAAGAGATCTGAAAATTGGTGGATGTTTGTGACATAATGATTAAAAGAAGTGATGGAAAAGGTTGATTTTTAGGCGTTTGAACCCGCCGGAAAAAACAGATCGGAAATCGCCTAGAGACACCAAGTACTTTATTAAGTCTTTAATAGTTCAATTTTCTGCAATGAAATTGATTTTTCAAATGAAATGTTTTAAAAGTTTAGATGATATAAAACGATTTGTATGTTAAAAGGAATGTGTTAGATCTTACTTGTGTTTGGTGCTAGTCAATCCCACATTGAGAGCAATACAAACCAAATGTCTAAATAAAACCTTGTTGTATTACCTCTATTATTAATGACTTGCACTTATCGAGTAGAATCGTATGTAGACTAGTTCGAGTATCATGGTTTATCAGATTCTAACCTGTCACTTACCGCTTTTTAACTCTTTTTAACTTTTATATACTTTAACTCTTTTTAACTTTTATATACTTTTAACTTTTATATACTTTTAAGCATAGTTATGTAGGATCTTAGCACACTTACCGCTTTTTAACTTTTATATACTTTTAAGCATAGTTATGTTGGATCTTAGCACACTTAGGATCTTAAAAGATCTCGATCTTAACCATAAGATCTTAATATCTATTTTGATCCGATCTTACTTTTCTCGAATCTTTTATATAATAAAATAAAACCACTATTAGAAATTTTGCATTTCAAAAAATCAATTCATACCTGATTTAGTAATAATTTTATTTAAAAAAAATGATTATTTTCTTATTAGGTAATATTTTATATTTATCCATAACACAAGTAAAAAATAGATAAAATATTTAAAAAAAAAATTATTTATTTTATATTTATCCACAACACAAGTAGAAGATAAATACAAAAAATATAGATAAGATGCAATTAACAATAGGATTAAAATTTTTGAATAATTATTTCAAAAAATTTAAAAAAACAAAATTTTTAAATAATTATTTCAAAAATTAAAAAAAAAAAAAAAACTCGCGCGTGCGCGGGTATTATAACTAGTCACAAACTAAAAACCTAAAAAGTTATGGATCATGTTTCATAGAACTTAAAAAATAAAATGTTGGTCTTCTTAAACATTCTATATTCATAATTTAAAACAATATTTTTATGAAACATTTATATAACTTTGTAATAATAATATATAATAATATGTAGATTTGAATAATATAACCAAGTCTATTAAAAAAATAACATTATAGTAGGATCTTAGAATGCCGATCCGATCTTGCAAAAACAAAAACGATCTTGAGTAGAATACCGATCTTGAAAACCTTGCTTTTTATTAGTGAATAAATAGGCCCAAGCCCGGTTTGTGAGTTTCGGGCATCTAGGGTTTTACCATTATAAATAATGGTTAATAATAAACTAATACCTACGGGTTTTATCATTATGATACATGGTATCGGAGCGGGTCTGATCCTCATACCTATATAGCTATGTTGAGCCGCCTCCAACCTAAGCCACCCGTCAAACCCTAATTTCTTTTCTACCGTATCAAATCTTGCACAATCACTCAATATCCATTGCATGAAAACTGAAAAGTAATGGTATAGTTTTGTTTATATTCGAAGACCAATGAGAAGATTTTAGTTTTTTTTATATCCAAAGACTTAACCAAAAAAATAAAATAAAATAAGACTAAGCAAAAGGAATTTAGTTTGTTTCTCTCAGCGAACGTGTAGAGGGAATAAAGGATTTAATTCCTTTGGCTAACAATCATGCAAATCATAACGGAACGATGCTCGGACTGTGATGGTAGTTGTTAATTTATGTTTTATTGTTTAAAAAAAATTTAATTATAATTGTTTTATTGTTCATTTGTTTGTTAGTCGATTGTTCGTACAGCTTTGTTATCAGTCGACTAAAGTTGACCGTTGGTACCAGTCCCTAAAGTCGACCGTTGGTACGGTGTTGTTACCAGTCGTCTTAGCCGATCGTTGGTACCAGTCGACTAAAGTCGACCGTTTGTACGGTTTTGTTACGAGTCGATTAAAGTTATGTTTTTATTATGTTAATGTTTTTCTTTTTTCTTGTCTGGTTTATTACTCCCGTTCGAGCTTTCGCGTTTTCGCCGCTCGAACTGCGGGGGAGTATTAGGGAATAAATACGCCCAAGCCCAGTTTGTGGGTTTCGGGCATCCAAAGTTTTACCATTATAAATAATGGTTAATAATAAAGTAATACCTACGGGTTTTATCATTATCCAACACTTTTAAGTATCATTTCATCTCAATTTCAAATGGTGAATATGGAAAGAAAACCAGAAATGAGAACAAATCAATCTTTTAGATACCTTTAGGGATGGCAACGGGGCGGGGATTATCGGGGATTGTATTTACCATCCCCATCCCCGTTTCTCACTCCTTATCTCCATCCTCGCCTCCATCCCCAATGGGGAATCGTTTTACATCCCCATCCCCATCCCCAATGGGGATCGGGGATCCCCATGGGAATTCGGGGATTTTACGGCCTTATAAATTGAGCATAAAAATTACATAAGTAATTGAAATTATAAAAGACCGATCTATAAATGTCTTAAAAATCATACATCATACATAGTTAGATTAATTAAAATTTCATTCAACTTTAAAGTATCGTAAATACTGAAACATCACATATAATATAAAAATAAACTGTATCGAATGTGTGTATTCGGACAAAATATTGGTAGAATAATATGTAGTTAGTGTTTTACATTTTAAAAGTATTTGATCCACTAAATATCATATATACATACATATATACTTCAAGTATAATACTTGTCACTACTAACTAACATATACATATACAAGTACATGTAGTATTAATATACATATAACTTATACAGTGTATACTTATACATTAAAAGTTCGGGTTCGGGTTCGGGTTCGGGGTCGGGGATTTTTGTTATCCCCATCCCCGCCCCCATCCCCGGTTTTATAATTTGGGGATTCCCCGTCCCATCCCCATCCCCATCCCCGGTCAACTCGGGGATTCCCCAGTCAAATCGGATTTGAGGGTGGGTCCCCGTCGGGTACGGATTTTTTTGCCATCTCTAGATACATTGTTTAGTAGCCCAATATCCTTAAAATTCTTTGAGAATTGTGTTTTGTTTGCAAGCACGCTCATTAGTCGAGCCAAGCATATATGTTTTGGAGCTTTCAATAATGTTTAAGAGTTAAAGAAAACATGTAACGTTTTACCAATTGAAAAGAATATTTTAGGAAAAGTACCCCCGAGAACTTGCAACATGTTGGATATTTACCCAAAACTTTTTCCACCATATAAAAATGTGTTATCACTCATACTTAAATTAAAGAAATAGTAGAAAACATGGTGCCCTTAGGCTCAAACATGCTCTTAGCTTAGGCACCATTCTCTCACCGTTTATGTAGATTGAAGTAACCAGTGATACTATATCTACATATCTAGTTAATGTTTTTTCCGATGTGGGATAATGTTGATTCCAATAAACATAGCATATTTGATTCTTTCTCTTATTTTTCTCTTTTAGATTTTAGCCTTCGATAGAATTATCATTTCAGTAGCATAAAATGAAAATGATTTGGTTATTTGGATTCCTATGATATCAAGTTGGTCTTTTCTCTGTTTGGGTATGATGGGCTTGTGTTATTAATGATGTATGGTCTTATTTGGAGTCAAAAGGTCATGGTGTATTATGTTGAAGATTTGAAGACCAATTGTTTATTGGAAGGAGTCTCAAGTGAGAGTTGTTCTCTTTTTCCTTGCCCGGGTTTTGTCTCGATGGGTTTTTCTCGGGAAGGTTTTTTAAGGAGGAAATCTCATTTAGTGAAATGCTCCATGAGTTATTGTTATTTTAAGGAGATGGTCCTGGATTTGAAGTTGAAGATTTTGTCCCTAGCATGGTTATTTGTGTGGACTTGCTTCTGAAGTCTATTGTTATCTCTTGGATGTTTGATTTTCTTTATTGTTTTTTGATTTGTAATAAAGCTAGTTATAGGAGAACTTTATTATTACTTGTGATGTTCTCGAAGCATGTTTTGGGAATGTCATTAGGATTACTCTTATATGGGTTTGTCCATATAGGGTTCTTGTAAGTTTGTGTGTTTAATATACTTGCCAGGGATTGTCCCTTTTTCCCCAAAAAAAAAAAAAAAATGATTTATCAAATGGAAAGTTTTAGAAAATATGAAGCGGTGTGTATTTAAAAAGATTGGAACTTTGTGTCTCAAAGGTACTCTAGAGTTTCATTCTATATATCCTTAATCACTCATTGTTAAATTAATCATCGAGTTTATATGTAGGTATATTTTGTTGATTCAGTGATTCTTTTTCCGGTGCAGGATTGAGTTTTCATGGAGTAGGCATAGCATGTTCGTGTGTTTCCATGGTTAATTTTCTCATTAGAATATTCTTCTTTGCGTTTTGATAAAGTTTCCATAGCATTTATATTATATAACAACTGGTCTTGGCTAAAAAAAATCTATAGCTTTGAACTATAAAATTCTATTTCGAGTTTCAAGTTATTATATGTGCGTGATGGTCTAATTCTTATGAAAAAACCAAAACTGAATCAAACTATAATTGTGTGGCGACAAATTAAACCTATTAAATCTTATGACTGTGTTATGTTTGTAACATGTTGATATATCTTTAGAATCTTATGATGACTTGAGCGTATAATTTGAACTTGTGAATCATGATATATGTGTTCGGGCTAATGAGCTATTTTGATCTATATAGAGGTCTAATTAGAAAGACTAAATTAAGGAAGACTATAAAACGCTTGCAAAAGCCTAATCCATGTAATCACTTTCGCAACCTTAGAAGCCTCTGTCAGAATATAAAAACCATGACAATCATAAAAACAGGTAAACACATATGCGTAAGCGAATGATCAATTATAACATATAAAAGATTAACATAAACATAATCAAAAACGTACCTTTGGATTCTAGCTAAACAAGAATTACTTCAATAAACCTTCAATTATAGATGAACCCTAATTAGGATTTATAAGGATCAATGATTAACCCCTTACCGTTTTGTTATCGATCCAAGATAATTACTATAATGAGTAATTACCACGTTGCTGTACACACGAATTAATAACGAATTAATGTGATTGCAAGATCAAAGTAAACACAATAATTTTGTAAAACAAAATTTCGAACCAAAGAACCCTAAGGGTTGTTTGTTCGACCGGCTATACAAAAGAAAAGATAAGAAAACAATTTTAGGGTTTAGTGTATGTACAAGGTACCAAACAATTAACCCTAGGCATTGTATATATACTAGAGCAAACTTGGAGGACAAGTTGGATGAGCAGAGACGGAGCCAGGAATTATGAATAGGGGGGTCGAAATTTTTTTCTCAAGCTAACAAAGTAATTTAACTAAAGGTTAGGGGGGTCATTTGCCTATAGTTGCGTCATATTTTTAAATTTTATAAGGTAAATATCAAAGCGATTGGGCGTGTTGGAGGGGGCCAAACACCCCCTGGCTCCCCCATTGTCTCCGTCCCTGTGGATGAGGATTGGGTCTCCCCAACCCATCCAAAACCGGCCATAAACCCACAAGGGGGTTTCTGGATCATTCTTTACTCCTAATTTCACTTAAGTCCTTCTCTTTTAATATTTAACGATTGCTAGTCATTATCGTTAATTACTAACGTCCGTTAGTCGTTATTTGTGTTTAAATAATTAAATATATATCTAACATTTAATATATTATAATTATTGTTCATTAATTCATATTCGTAATGCGTGCAATCCCGTAGTCTCGGGTTCGATCCTAGACATGCACGTACTAATATTTATCCACAAACCAACAGCCTCCTTGCAAGATTCTGATAAAAGCTAAGTACGCCTTTTTTGGAGTTTATGCTCACCAAGTGGTCATATAAGATCTATAGTCTTTTGGTCACATTGATGAGGTACATTTTAAGTATAGATCAATGTGAAAGCTCGCCGCATGTGTATCGCACTATCTCCTCTCTGAAGAAACAAAAGAAGGTGTTCGGCATTTTTCTCAACACGTAACGTCTACTCCTATTTGGTCTAACTAGACTCCCAAGTCTCAAAAGTAGTTAAAGTGTTAAACCTTTTAGACATTGACATTGCTTTAATTACCTGAATGAGGCGCATTATATATTCTCTCTCTTACAGACAAAGATCGAAATGATGATTCTTCTTGGCGCTCACACCCTCGCGAACCATATATTAAACAAAAAGTCACGTGATGATATAACTCAGCCGCAAGCTCTCTCACGAACCAAGTACTGGTATAAAAAGGTGAATGATTAATAATATAAGAGGTATGTGATTAAAGATTCAACTTGCGGCTAAAATATAGCTCATTGACTCAACTATAAAAGGGCAAATGATGATAGAAAGCCCTAAGGGACTATAGCCCAAAGGCTTAGCTATCTCATCTCCCAATATCCATTATAGTAACTATAAGTTTATATCTAGGCATTTAGTTGCTTCTTTCTTCAATGTGGGATTTAGCTTGCATCTTATATGCATAACGTATTGATTGTTTTCATTGTTATTATTTTTACTTTAGATAGAGTTTCCGTAGTATACCACGAAGAAATGGGTCTTGACTAAACCAAATTATTTTTACGCTAATCTGAAACAATACATCAGTGTAGGCAAATTAGCAATTGTTTATAAAACTATTCTCCATACACCATTGAGACAATCAACATATCCACCCTGGAAATATATAAACATTTTTACTCATTACTAATCTAGTATAATGCAATATATTTTTATAAGTTTTCATAATTCATAAAGGAATGTTTCTTACCTGCTAGTGGAAGACTCCTCTTTCTTGTAATGTTCAAATCCCGGTGGACGCGAATTTGTTTCATTTGAAGATTGATGTTGAGAGGTTGTTGGTTCTTCCACATTTTGGTTATCATTCTTCTCCTTATTGGGATCTTTGATTTCTTCTGTGTAGACTCTTACTCTCAAAGTCTCAACTTTAGACAAGACCATTGCTTTGACATCTCTAAAAGGTCAACTAAAACAAGGCGCATTATATTTTCTCTCTTTATTCACATTGAGACGGCAACTCTACGTGGAGCTCGCACGTTCTCTCATGAACGAAAAGCTTATATAAGAAAAATGGTTGTAAAATAGAGTTGAGCCTTCTGGCACAAAGATACCTGTAAAGGTCAACTATATCATCAACCACAAGTTATGGGAATAACCATAAGCTTAAATCTAGGCATTTAGTTACTTATTTGTCCAATGTGAGATTGAGTTTGCATCCCATGTGAGGTGAGTTTGCATTCTATGTGTATAGCGTATTTGATTGTCTAAGTCTCAAAACATTTTCAAAACTATTTCTATGTACAAAGAAGTTAATGTGTTGGATCTTATTTTTGTTTTGTATGTAAAAGAAATGTGTTAGACTTATTTTTTTGTTTGGTGCAAAATCAAATCCCATATTAGATGCTTGAATGAAAAGGCGCTAGTCATAATGTAAAAAATAACCAAATGAAAAAGTCATCAAAATAACCAAATTCTTAATTAAATAGATGTAGAGATATGTAAGCATAGTTCCGAAACTCCACACTAACTTCTAAAACTAGTTGTATTAGTAATCATAAACTTATATGAAAGCATTTTGTTGCTTCGTTGTACAATGTGCGATTGAGTTCATAACTCGTCTGACTCTTTCCGCTATTAATTTTCTCTTAAGATTATTTTTTATAGCCCTTTAACAGAGTTTTCATAGCACACAACAAGGAGAACTGATCTTAACTAAAGCAAATTGTTTTAGCACTGACGAGAGGAAAAAACACCCTTCGATAGGAAGGGTTATAATTTCGAAAATAAAAATAAAAATCATATAACTATAAACGTAGACAATTTATGTCTTGATTTCAAGCTTAGTTATAAAGGGTATTATAATATAATACTTATGGAAAAACCATAAACTAAACCAACCTTAAATAATCGAATTATACCTATTAGATCAGTTGTTTTGTGGCCCAATATCATAAAAATTTCGTAAGAACTGTGTTTTGTTTGCAAGCATGCTCATAAGTCCAGCCGAGCATATACATTTGGGCCGTTCAATCATGCTTAGTGTGCAAAATGACACATTTCTTCTTTTGAACATTTCACCAACCAAAAAAGATCTTTATGATGAGTTGCAGAACGTAGGACACTTCCCCAAAAGTTTTTCCACATACCATACGGAAAGTTATCACACATGAAATATGTGATGTATCCTTGACCATATCTTAGATTCGACGTTGATGACAATGAATACAAAGATGATGATGAGGAGGATGAATAGATGACTGTGGCGACGGAAAGCATCGCCAATTAGTAAAGTCGTCATCTACTCAATTTTTTAAAGTTTGCAACCCTTAAATTTTATCTTGCCTTGCCAATTAATTTACGTTTAACTTAGCTTGTGTTTTTATTTGAATAAGATTTTATATTATCGTATTCTTTTTCTAAGCAACTTAGATCAATGATGAGTGTATACTTGAGAATCATATAATATATCTTATGGGCCATTCGGGATGTTAAAAGGTCTCTTGAATAGCAGTATAGAACCAATATATGTCAAAGGACGTTCAAGACGCTTCCAAAAGTCAAATCCACGAACTGTGGGTGTAATCAAGTCGAGTCAAGCTGATATAATCTCAAGCTTGAGCCATTATTTGCAAGTGTACATTTGAGTTTGGCTCTACTTGCAATGACTGGCTTTATTAGTGTTTTAATCAGTGTTGATATCATCAAAATTCACTACTTGTGAGATCAACTTAACTCAATTTAGTACAGTAATCATATAAATATAGTAATATTGTTAGACGTTGTGTTTTAGGCACATAGTGTTTTATATATACTCATTATGTACAGAACTTGGAAGACAGCGACTATCATAAACTTTCATAAATATATGCTTATCAAAAGGGAAAAGTGTAGTAGCTCAAGTTCTACCAAACTTAAATAGACACAATTTCAGGTAGCTCGTAGGTTATCTTGGCATGATTAATCCCAGCACAGCCGTAGGGATGGCAACGGGGCGGGAATTATCAGGAATTGTATTTACCATCTCCATCCCCGTTTCTCACCCCCTATCCCCATCCCCGCCTCCATCCCCATTGGGGAATCGTTTTACATCCCCATCCCCATCCCCAATAGGGATCGGGGATCCCCACGGGGATTCGGGGATTTTCCGGCCTTATAAATTGAGCATAAAAATTACATTAAGTAATCAAAATTATAAAGAATTGATCTATCAATGTCTTAAAATGCATACATCGTACATAGTTGGATTAATTAAAATGTCATTCAACTTTAAAATATCGTAAATACTGAAACATCACATATAATTACAAAAATGAACCGTATCGAATGTGTGTACTCGGACAAAATATTGGTAGAATAATATGTAGTTCGTGCTTAACATTTCTAAAGTATTTGATCCACTAAATATCATATATACATACATATATACTTCAAGTATAATACTTGTCACTATTCACTAACATATACATATACACATACAAGTATATGTAGTACTAATATACATATAACCTATACAGTGTATACTTATATATTAAAAGTTCGGTTTCGGGTTCGGGGTCGGGGATTTTTGTTATCCCCATCCCCGCCCCCATCCCCGGTTTTATAATTCGGAGATTCCCCGTCCCTATCCCCATCCTCGGTCAACTCGGGGATTCCCCAGTCAAATCGGATTTGGGGATCGGGTCCCCGTCGGGTACGGATTTTTTTGCCATCTCTAAACACAGGTCCACCTTTGAGGTTTTGGTATAAAGCCTTCCGTACGAGGTCTTGAAAGCCACACATACAATTATGAGCATATGCTTAACACGTTATATCATGCAAGGTGCATATAGTCCATTCGTCCCTATATTAGCATGGATCGATGTAAACCCTTGGTTCAACCCTACTGTGTTTGTGTATTTTTTGTTTGTTTAATTTGTTGAAACGAAAAGCACTTTCTATGTTGGATGTTAAATGTAAAGTTTCAAAAACGTTTTGTGTAATTAGAAATGTGTTATATCTTTCTTGTGTTGTCGGTGTTAATTTCATATAACAGGTTGAACATTATAAAGAAAGTAAGTTGATAGATAAATTAATTATAAGTTTGTTTTAGAAGTTTTACTAAACAAATTTGAATTAATTTGAATTACTTTAGAATAAAGAGTATGGTGGGGGTAATATATGTTTACATGCATTCTAACGCCTAGGTACAAGTCTTCCTTGCTTGGATTGACTAGTTCTATAGACGTGGGTTATAGCATGCTTGTAAACAGTTGTGGTATCTTGAATAATAAGAGATGTGGAGTGTTTCATAGGATGTGAGATCATGGGAAAAACTGATTTGATAACAGATTCAAATCAGTGTGTCCATTCATCTATAAATAGAGACCATGCACTCTATCATGAATACAAAAAAAAAAAAAAAAAAAAAAAAAAAAAAAAAAAAAAAAAAAAAGCTTATCATTACTTATATCTCTGTTATTTCACATACTCATTTCTTCCTCTACAAACCGATTGTGCATTACGGGATATTGTTTTGCTTACAATAAACCGTTACGAGACTGCATTAATCTTGGGGTGTACGGTACGTAGGCTCGAAGCGATCAAACGGGCTCCATAAAAACCTTAAAAGGACAAAGAAGTTCTTCTTGTGCGGTTTCTATTTGCTGTCCTTTAGGGTGTTTGTTTGCTGTTATTTAGAGGCTGTTTCGGGTCATTTTGGGCTGTTTTGGTACTCTATTTTGGTGCTCTGAATAGTTTGCTGGTGCTGGTTCTATTTGATACTACATAAAGTAATCCCACATTGGAAACAAAACAAACTGAAAGCTTATATATAATATTCGTGGAAGACTTGTTTGCCAACTTGATGGCTTAGGAGTCTGGGTCTTACATAGACTGATTATATCTTGGCTCAAAGATCCAATTTCTACCCCACGATTTTTTTTCTAACAAGTGATATATATGGAAAAACCATAATTGAAAATCAACCTTAAGTTGATTGGAAATTTGGAATTCAATGAAACAATCCGTCAATTACCCATTTAAAAACCCAATATAAACATTATATTTTAAATCTGAATTACGGGGTACAAAATAACAGTTTCTTCTACTATATATATTGCTAAATATGATACATCTAAAATGAAATTGATTCAAAAGTTTCAAAATGTATAAAATGGTTTATATGTAAAAAGAAGTTTGTTAGATTTTAGTATTTTTGCTCACAAGTTAATCCTACATTGGATAAAAATGAATAATTAAAAATGGTTTGAAGTCAATTCTACAATGGAAGAAAATTGAACCAAATGCGTAAGTAAAAATTCGTGAAACAATAAATTGGACTGGTTCCAGGTAAAAAGGGTTTTCAAGAAAATGAAGACTAAAGTCTCAAACATAGCCCTAGCCTTCATTCTATCAACAACCACATGCTACTGGAGTAACCGTAAGCTTATTATAACTAGGCAACTAGTTGATACTCTAACCAATGTGGGATAGTTGAATCCAATAAATATAGCCTATTTGATTGTTCATCCCACTGTTATTCTATCTGCAATATTACTTTAGCCTTTGATAGAGTCCCCGGAGCGTGTTATGAATAATTGGGTCATGACTTAAGCAAATTGATTTGGCTCTTACGATAGGAGAAAACAAACTTTTAATAGGAAGGATATAAATTTCAAAAGTTGACAGTTATCTACATACTAATTCAAAAGTTTTTGAAAATTTGTATAAAAAAGTTAACTTGTTACTTAGATCTACTCGTGTTTGGTACAAGGAAATCCACGTTAGAAAAATGAACTGAAATGATTATGAAAATTAATGGTTACTGAAGCAGGAAAGCGTTATGGCTCAAATATAGCTACAAGCCTACCAGCCTAAAATGATCTCCTCCAACATCAGCAACATATTATTGTTTCCGTTGTTTATTTTATGTTAAAAGTATTTGTTTAATCTTTGAAAGAGTATTCATAATATATATATATATATATATATATATATATATATATATATATATATATATATATATATATATATATATATATATATATATATATATATATATATATATATAGTGTGAGGTTATTTTCAGAACCAAATAAATTGCGAGAACTGCGAGAACCATTTTAAACCATTGGATTAGTTGATCAATGGGTAGGATGACTTGTGGCATAATTGAAATTATGTGTAACATTATGTTATTTTACATAAAGGATGGAGGGGTAGTAATGGAATTTTGCATTATAGCCATTCAATAACTGATCCTAAATTAAAGGGAGTTATTAGGTAAAAAAAAAAAAAAGAAAAAAAAATGGATCTCTTGATCTTCTCTCATAGACGTCACAGTATTCTTTCCCTAGAACTTTGTCTTCTTCATCTTGTCGACGGATTAAAACATGAAGACTGTTTATCAACAAGTAACAACCGATCTAATGTTCGAGATTCGTATAGAAATTCATAAGGTATATTGTTTTTTTTTCTTAGCCACCATTAATTATTTTTGTTAATTTTCGAGATTCAAATTCAAAAAAGAATAAATTAGAAGAAACCCACTTTCGTTGTTTATTGCAAGGAATTATATATATCAAATGGCTTTAATTTAATATATATATTTTTTATGCTTCATGTTAAGAACTCTTTTTTCAGTATAGATGATTATTTGTTGAAGATCTTTATTAATTCATGACATAAAATTTTTGTATAGACTTCTTAACTTTTTTAAAAACATGTGATTCATTTATTGGTTCATATTTCTGTTTCGGAGGTGTTGAGTAAATAATTAGATTATTTAATCCATTCATAAATTTGCCACTGTGCAAGATATTAGATATCTAAGACAATAAAGGACGTCTACATGATATGTTTGAAGTAGGAAGCCAGTGGTCAATGATATACTTTTTTTCGATGGCCTATGTATTTGGCTAAGAAAATGTACCAGTACTTAAACGTTTTAGATACTAGTCTCATATAGACAATCATTATTTAATGAATCTATTTGATTATTTAGGTCTTGTGTTTCATTCATTCCAAAATGAATCACCTAATATTGTGTATTTGTTTTACATTGTTAATGTGTTTTGAGGTTAATATAGAAAGAGTGCATATGTGTTTTTTGTTGGTATAAAATTAATGACAAGGGTGTGTATATGTGTTTTTAAGGTTATTCATATAAAGATATTGTTCTTTATTTTTGTTTGAAACATTTTTTTTTTTTTTTTTTTTTTTATCGATATGCACATGTATTTCGGTTGATATGCACATGTATTTTGAAACATGCACATGTGCACATATGTGTTCGGAACTGAGCATTTCCAAATGTACATCTTCCAAATATGTACACGTGCAAATCTTCAAAAACATGTACATTCGAAAACATGTACATTCGAAAACATGTACAGGTGCACATCTGTGCTTTTCTTTTGAAACAAAAATCTGCCTTTTTTTTTTTTTTTTTTTTTTTTTTTTTTTTTTTTTTTTTTTTTTATCGATATGCACATGTATTTCGGTTGATATGCACATGTATTTTGAAACATGCACATGTGCACATATGTGTTCGGAACTGAGCATTTCCAAATGTACATCTTCGAAACATGTACACGTGCAAATCTTCAAAAACATGTACATTCGAAAACATGTACAGGTGCACATCTGTGCTCTTTTATTACAGAGATGTCATAGAGAGCGGAGCATGTACAAATGGAAATTTTTGAAGAATATTGAAACATGTACATGTTCGGTTCAATTGAGAGGGAAAAAAACGAGTCCAATTAAGTGACATCCTTACAATTGCACACGTATGCACTTTTGGAAAAATGGGCTAGCGACAAAATAAGTTTGAATGCACATGTACACACCTCATCAACTTTCACATTTTTCTTTTAGTTCTTTGTAACTGAATTAAAGTTCATCTTGTGATAATGTTTTAGATTAGTAAGTTGCAACATTTCATTAAATTTTAAGTTAATGTTTACGATTACGATTACAAGTAATGTTTATTTTCAGGTTTATCACCACGACTTCTTGTGCCGCAAAATTATAAACACGATGAAACCAAATGGGCATACTACAACAGCACTTGTGAGGGACGAAGATCATGAACGTGATAAAATTATGTGTGCATACATGTATACTCATGAACACACATGCACACGAGTATAGGTTGATTAGACGATGATGCATGCACATGTAATATTCATTTGATGAAGACACACATGTCACGTAGATACAGTTCAATACGAATGCACATGAGCTTATGTGCTTCACTTGTGTGATATAAAGCCGACGAGTATGATTGCCCATGTACATACGTAAAATTTTTAGTATACACATGTAATGCACATATGCACGATAACTGCACATGTAATGCTTCGATATATTTCGCTAATTAAGCCCTTGTAATTGGCTTGAAATTAATGCTATGATGATAATGTTAGATTGGCAGTTTAAAATATTTAACTAGAATAATGTCATTGTTTATACTATTTTTTGAAATTTGAAATCTGGAATTCTGAAAAGATGGGAGTACATGTACGCAAATAAAACTGATACATGTAGTTTCGTATGAGAAAAAATAAAATGCAACATAATAATGAAACTAAAATAAAATAACAATGAAAAATCATGATATGAAATGATACGCTAAGTGTCATGCACACAAAGAAAAGAAGAAAAAAAAATCCTATATATACTAGTCTCGATTTAAATGAATTCATCCGGAATATTAGGAATGTCAAAATTGATGTGTAACTCCCAAACATGTAAAGTACCATAATACCCTTTTGATTAATTAAAACTATTTTAAATACTGAAATTAAATGATTGGTTCACAGTGGTTCTCGCAGTTCTCGCAATTTATTTGGTTCTAAAAATAACCCTACCCTATATATATATATATATATATATATATATATATATATATATATATATATATATATATATATATATATATATATATATATATATATATATATATATATATATATATATTAGTGAAAATTAAAGTAGGTCTTGACTAAGCATATGCTCACTAAAGAGGAAAAATAGTTCTTCGATACAAGAGATTTTAATATCGAGAAACAAAATATATAACTTTTAACGTAGAGAATTATATCTTGATTTCAGGTTATTGTTTGTTATGGTCTAATTATTTGCATGGAGAAACCATAACTTAAAGTCTTAAACCAACCTAAAATTGGGTGGCAACAAATCAACCTGCTAGATACATTGTTTAGTAGCCTCGATGTCATAGAAGTTCTTTGAGAATTGTGTTTTGTTTGCAAGCATGCTCATTAATCCAACTGAGCGTATACGTTTAGAATCTTTCAATCATGCTTACAAGTTGAAGAAAACATGTAACGTTTTACAAATCAAAAAGAATTTTTTAAGAAAAGTATCCCTCATGAACTTGCTAACTGTTGGATATTTACCCAAAACTTTTTCCACCATATAAAAAGATTTTGGAATGTTTCAAAACTTCTAGAAAATATGAAACGGTAGTATAAATAAAGAAATGCGATACTAGTATTACTCATGCTTAAACTATATATATATATATATATATATATATATATATATATATATATATATATATATATATATATATATATATATATATATATATATATATATATACACTAGCTTAGAAAACCCGTTGACACCGGGTACTTTTTAAAGAAATAGAGAAATGAGATGATAAGAAAAGTAAAGATGTTAATATGTTCCTTTTAAAATATGAAACAAAAAATGAGACAATGCGTTCATTATAAGATAAGAAATTGCTTATGTTACAATTACGCTAACAAACGTCCAAGCTTGGGGTCTCCAAAATTTATTGTGTTAAGTATCTACATAACTTTAATAGCAACATGAAGTCTTAAATCTAAAACTACCTACATAAGATTTAAAACAACAATCAACACTCAAACCATGCTCCTGCTCCTCCCAGATCACTTTTTGCAAAGACAAACATTCTATTAGTCAGACCACTGAAAAGAGGAAAAGTCGGTCATTAGTGTCTACATTCAATAAGATATAATGATTTACAGTAACACGGTGATGTGAGGCACTAAAAAATCATCACTTTAGCTTAATAATTGATTCTGAACTACTTCCATTGCAGTAGAAAAGTCAGACCATCAGGGCATAATCGAATAAAATAATCTTATTACATTACATCACTATTAATCTTGTGTAACAAACATGTTGGCCAACACCCATCTCATTAACAAAAGAATCCTTGAATTTGAATATCAAGTTAAATAGAGTCAGATATAAATGATGAGACTCCAATATCACAAACACAACTTTCTTATTATACTTTTGCGAAGTTATATAAAGCGGAATTAGCCCATCATTAAACTCATGGTACACATTTCCAAGGTACCCTCCTGTCGAAAAGAATTATACTGCTGGCACATCATGTTCCACATAACATTTGGGTCAATTATTAGTATTGAACCCATTTGGGTTTTTGTCTATTAGTGTGAGTTCATCTATGGTGGCCATAGTTGATGCCTCCCATTTTCGCATGTATGGGGTTTGATATATTCTTACTGGTCTTTCTTGGAAGTGTAGAGGAAGACCAAAAATGAAGATGAATGTATTCGAATATCGCCTTTCATTGCGCACACATCAGATAGAATAGTACTTCTATCACAACATATTGTACTTGAAAATTGAAAAAAAAAAAAAAAGAAATAAAACAAAAAAAAAAAACAAAAAAAGATTAGAAATATGAAGAAAAATTACTCTTTTATTAGGTTTTCAACTTAAACTTCAAAATAGTGACTAAATCGTATCAGTAGTTTTACTGAGAGGGACAAAAAATGAACCTTTTCTGTAATCATATTTAGTACGTGAGTTACACATATAGATTATAACATAAATGGGCAAATAAAGTGTTTTGGTCAACCTGACATGACCCGACTATAATTTTATCTTTTGCTCAAAAGCCGGAGAGAATGATTGAATTGAAGTAATATAATAGAGGAAAAAAGCTAAATGACGGAAAAACAAAATGTTTTGGTCAGGGACATAAAAAACATATACATCCACACTACCAAACTAAGCACGTTTGAATTAACAAAAATTGTTGCATATATAGTATTAGAAAGCCCATTTGGCTTTCTTAAGTTCAGCCTATAGAATGACTTTCACTTGGATGTTTAGTTTGCTCGAGTTTGTAATAAGGAAACTGCACTATATTTTTGGACTTTAGAAAGTAAAATGACCAGATTAACTGGATGTAGATACTACTAATGATATAGCTATGTTTCATGAAAAAAGTATCAGACCCACAAAAAGATATTCGTAAAAAATGAAAGAGTGTTATCATCTATATTAGTGACCTTTTCTGTGACCGACACTCTTTTGTACTGAAAGATACTTCTGCTCACTGCAGGAGCCTTTAAAATTTTTGCCAAACTTGATAATTTAAGTTTTGATATTGGTCTGAAACAAATACTTAGTGAAAATGATATTTCTACTACAATATTGAGGACCACATATCCTAAAGTTATAGAGATGGTCGGAGCTACTATACATACTTGGGTACATAGAATAGAAGCACCTCCATTGAAATTATTGTTGGCATGTGACTTCGTGTATATATATATGCCAATTTCATCACTTCTTAATACTTTTCGTACCATGTAGGATTACTCTTATGCATCTGATCGCAACATGCTTTTTAAAGTCCAGCTTATAGATTGTAACTGATTTATCGAGTTTGGTATGTGCAGAGCAATAATGTTGTAAATTATGATGAAAAAGTGATGGATGGTTTTTAAGATGTATATGGGCTTACTTCAAATTCAATCACACAAGAGAAGATGTGATTGTTAGTGGATCTTCAGGCTATACGTGTTTTTAATGCTGACTATGAAGTAATTTTATGGTTATCAAGGACTTGCGATACTTTGAGGAAATATTGTCTACTATATCATTGGAATGTGAAGCTGCTGGAATGAGGGAGCTCATGAGTACTCTAATCTAATCCAGAGGATTGCTAAAATTGTAGTCGCTCAAATGGGTGGTCCTGTTGACAAAATGTTAAGAAGGTAGACTTTCAGAAGTTTTGAATTGTGCACTATCACAATTCACGATTTTAGGTCATTTTCCGAACCTCGACAAATTACTATTCATGAGTTACTATTCATCGACCACTATTCATCATTTTACTATTCATCATTTTCGGAGTCCGTTTGTGATTCTGAGAAGTGTTACTATTCATGTGACACTATTCATCCCGAAAGAAAAACACTATTCATGGTCATCGTTCATTTCATCGTAAACTAGGTTTACCGGTATATGTTTATTCTTGCGTCGGTTTTCAATATCTCAACCCGATAACTATTCTATCACCCGATAATCATTCCGACAACCGATCCTTGCAAGGAACAACATTTTATAACTTTTACACCTTTGTCGTATCTTGTTTCACCTCGTTAACATTTATTTCTAGATAACTCGGTACCCGGTAACACCCGAAACGCATTTAAACTACACAAATACATATCTTGGAGACCAAGTCCATCCACTAGCCATGTTACTTCCTTTTTCTTCCCATGTGCATTTCCCTAAAACATGGATCTATGTCTTAAGATATTTATCACCTAAACACCAAAAGTCTTCACACATCTCATTTTACCAATCAAAAATCAACTTTTTCTCTCCTTTCTCTCCTCCTAGCTCACGGCTCAACAAAGAAAAAAGGGAAGATCCATCAAGTTTTTAAAGATCAAGTCATAATCAAGCTCTACTTTCATTCCTTGTTAGGGTTTTGTGATAAAACCCTAGGTTCTTTACATAATCATCTTCAAAACTCATCCAATCATCAAGTAAGCTTCAAGATCACTTGTTGATCTTTCCATACCTTCATTTTTCTAGTTTCATGTTTTTTATTCAAGATCTATATGCATATGTTAGTTTATACCACTCTATTTATACTTTTTATAACTTATGAACCCTAGATACTTAATATAAGTAGATCCATAAGTTTTATTAGCATCCTCATGAGATCCACCAAGGTTGGTGATGTTTAGGAACCCATGACACCCTAAGAAGGTGTATGGTAGGATTTGGGTTGATTTGAAGTTGTTTGGTTGGTTTTTAGACAAGTTAGTAACTAGGAAAACCAAGTTTTGACACTTATAGAAAGTTGCTGTCCATTTTTGCATAACGTGGAAACATCAGGGATTTCTGGGTAATTTTAGACCTAAGATTTAGAAACTACCTTCCGATACGGAACTATGGCCGAAAACGGGGATGAAAACGAGTTAATAACGAAGGAGATACGCTAAAAACGAGTTAACGACGAAAACTATTTTTTTCTGAAAATCCTTTGCTGATGAACAGTTGTCACGGGCTGTTTTGGGCATAAACCTTGATCTAGCCGTCCCGACTTATCAAAAATATGTTAGTATGTTGTCCCACGATTCCGGGAATGTAAAGAACATAGAAAACGAGCTTATAACGACTAAGATATACACGTTTGAAACTAGACGAACTATATATATTTTTGACAGCTTTTCTAATAGAGAATATTTTGCGCACTAAACAATATACTTACACCAAACGAACAATGGAGAACCGTCCTTCCTAGCCGTTGAGGCACGTACCATCAAAAGTTTATTAACCCATCAATGAGATGACATCTCAAGGTTTTCAAAACGCCAAGACCAAACACTAACACTTTATATATTATTACACGACTAGTCTTTACGAAGCTAATTGGGCTTATTTTCACCAAGTATCAGAAAACATTGAATTTCAACGATAACTATTATTTTCAAAGTACGAGTGGTATAGACTTCATGTGCATGTGCATTCACTTCATCACTTTATAATCTAAGTAGATCGTATCATTCGTTCATTATAGGTCGCGGTTAGAGACCGAGCCTCATTTCCATCATAACCACTTTTGTCTTCGTAACTATCGTACTAGGTGAGTCATAGCCCCACTTTTACTCTTTAACACTTGTTTTAAACTCTTTGGGGGAGATACATGCTTGAACTATTTACTCTTAATTGAACTTAAATGACTCTTGCTTCACTATTTATGCTCGTAAGCAAAACGTACTCAAATTAACTTGTTTGAACTATTGAACCTTTTGACTTGAACTTTTGGACTTATTGTACTGTACGTTCTAAGACTTAAAGTCTCCCATGTTCGGAGCAACACTATAAAGTCTCTCATGTTCAGAGCATCCTTAATAATTCTCGCCATGGTGGAGTGACTAATAATTCTTCGCCAAGTCGGTGGAGTGACTAATAATTCTTTGCCTAGGTGGCGGAGTGACTTCAAGTCTCCCATGTTCGGAGCAACACTATAAAGTCTCCCTTGTTCGGAGCGGCCTTGACTTATTTTATACTATGTGCCCTTATTGTGTACTATATTGACTATATGAACTTGACTACCAAACATACTTTATTAGCAGTGGGTTGTGAACACACAGGTTGCAAGTCTCATATGAACGGAGCTTGGAACTGAGTGGATTTACAATGCCTTTGCTGGGAAACGTTCGTTCAAATGCGATTCATTTTACACAAACTCTATGAACTCACCAACCATTGTGTTGACATTTTAGCATGTATTTTCAGGTTTATGCAATAGCACGCTATTGGAGGTTCTGGCAGGGCATGGCATGGTCATAGAAGACTCTGATATTCATATGGGACCGTTTTAAACTATAATTTCAAGGGCCTAATTCCGAACCACTTTTTACAATGTAATTCAATACTTTTGTTAAACTATTTTATTCTAAATGATTAAAACTGAAAACCGTTCTTTGCACTTGTGTTGTGGTACCAATTGAGTTGCACCCCAAAGACATTACTTTCCGCTGCAAACCATTTTTGGGGGTGTGACAGCCACAATGAACTCTATGATTCCTCCTCTTGGTTGTATTGATGTTCTGTTTATTTGGTTTTATAATTAAAGTGAATGAGCTGTTTGTTCTTGGAAAGAAAATTAAGTCGACCAAGAGAAAAAAATATATGCCTGGTCTTTTGTTGAATGCGACTGTAACATATACACGTGTATTTGGACGTGACAACGAGAAAATAAGCAATTAGATTTATAATTCAACGATTTACGCTGAACATTACGTACGGAACAATTTTATACAACCTGTGTGCATCCATATGATCGGGAAGTTTTGTTTCTTTAATATTACACTTAATTGTATTGTATTTGAAGATACAATCAGATACAAATATTAAATGTAATATATGCACATACATATGTTGTTTCAAGATTTCTATTGGTGTGATTATAATTAAGTGAAACTGTTATGGACCCTATGTGGGTTCTTCTCTTAACTATCGAGTAATCATGGGTTCAACGTTAGCACATGATTATATTAGGTGTGCACGGCATGTACATTGGGTATTAAATCGATAAGTGCCCACACATATCATTTTCTATTCAAGACAATCAACTTTGGAGACGCCAACGCTTGGACATTTGTTAGTTTAATTGTAACAATCTCAATTGCTTATCGGATAATTGACGCATTGTCTTATTCTTTCTTTCATATATCAAATGGAACATGTTTACGTTATCAGCTTTCTTATCATCTCATTTGGCTACTAAAGAAAATCAATTTTGGAGACCCCAAATTTGGACGTTTATTAGTGTAATTGTAATAAAAGCAATTTCTTATCTGATAATGGACGCATTGTCTCATTCTTTGTTTCATAATTTGAATGGAACATGTTTACGTTATTACTTTTCTTATCATCTCATTTCTCTATGTCTTTAAAAAATTACCCGGTGTCAACGGGTCTTCTAAGCTAGTTCAATAAGATATAATGATTTACAGTAACACGGTGATGTGAGGCACTAAAAAATCATCACTTTAGCTTAATAATTGATTCTGAACTACTTCCATTGCAGTAGAAAAGTCAGACCATCAGGGCATAATCGAATAAAATAATCTTATTACATTACATCACTATTAATCTTGTGTAACAAACATGTTGGCCAACACCCATCTCATTAACAAAAGAATCCTTGAATTTGAATATCAAGTTAAATAGAGTCAGATATAAATGATGAGACTCCAATATCACAAACACAACTTTCTTATTATACTTTAGCGAAGTTATATAATGCGGAATTAGCCCATCATTAAACTCATGGTACACATTTCCAAGGTACCCTCCTGTCGAAAAGAATTATACTGCTGGCACATCATGTTCCACATAACATTTGGGTCAATTATTAGTATTGAACCCATTTGGGTTTTTGTCTATTAGTGTGAGTTCATCTATGGTGGCCATAGTTGATGCCTCCCATTTTCGCATGTACGGGGTTTGATATATTCTTACTGGTCTTTCTTGGAAGTGTAGAGGAAGACCAAAAATGAAGATGAATGTATTCGAATATCGCCTTTCATTGCGCACACACATCAGATAGAATAGTACTTCTATCACAACATATTGTACTTGAAAATTGAAAAAAAAAAAGAAATAAAACAAAAAAAAAATAAAACAAAAAAAGATTAGAAATATGAAGAAAAATTACTCTTTTATTAGGTTTTCAACTTAAACTTCAAAATAGTGACTAAATCGTATCAGTAGTTTTACTGAGAGGGACAAAAAAATGAACCTTTTCTTTTAATAAGGACTAACAATTTTTTTTCTTTCAAATTGTAATAAATAGCTTAGTATTTGTAACAATCCACTGAACTAAAGGCAAACTTGAACTTTTTGTTTCTTAATATTCTCTTGGTAGATTGTTTCTTAACAGTATTTAGTGGAGGAACTTAAACATTTTATTTGGAGTTTGCTTATTTCTAATGAAATGGTAAATTGCCTTATTTGTTTCAATTATCATATGCTCAATTTGAACATTTTTATAAAGTTGGCCAAAACTTGAACACATTTATTTGGGCCAAACTTTTACTTACTTAGAAATTATTTGATGTTTTATATATGATTACAAGCCTGTATTACAATAATAATCCAAACTCTTTTTAATCAAAGCAATGTAGAATAGTTTAAACATAGGGATATGTTTCAACCCGCTTTACTTATTTCATCTGTTCTCTATTAAACTGTATTAGCTTGTCCATTTGAACCGCTAAGAGATAATATGTAACCCAAATAGACCACATGTATATAGATGGGTTAAAATGCAACCTAAAGTCTTTTAAACTTTACGCTTAGCGGTTATTCTATCTAACAAGTCATTTTAAAGAATTTGTGTTTAAGGTACATGGTAAATGTTATTGCACGTTGGTCTGAGTCCACAAACTGGACCAGACTGGTTTGGACAAAACAAAGTAACAGACAAGAAACTGGATGTTTCATGGCTCATTAAAAAAGATGGGAATCAAACAGTCACGAAAAAGCGTTAAGTTCGGGTTCCAGGTTCTAAATAAACTCAACTTTCGGTTTCGATAGTCGCACTGGATCTCAGTTCTTACCCATTAAACACACAAAAATGATATAGAAAATAGAATATAGTGAATACAAAAATACGTACCAGTTATGAATTGAGCCGATTAAGCCTTTATCATAAATAAGCTTCAATGTGTTTGATCCATCTTCAGGGACAACATTCATCACCCAAAGATCTTTGCTCCTCAAAGCAGCTCCAAATGAACCCAAATTTGCCTTCATGTCCATCACATTCCTGATAGTGTTGGTTGATATTTTTGAGCTCAATAGATCCCAGTAGTTCTCAACCCTCTTACACCATAGCTCCTGTAAGGGTATGCAAATTTTAGTGAGCTGGACAACAATTGAGTTGAATTAGACAAGATAGAAATTGTATATTTACCGTGTCCTTGAACACATTTTTATAAAGTTGGCCAAAACTTGAACACATTTTTATAAAATTGTAATAGTGTAACTGCCATGCATAATGTTATCTATAAAAATTATATCAAAAGGTAAAACCATCATAATTAGTATACCATGAAAAGATCAAAGCTAAATCAACTCATTTGCATCATAAGTTGTGTATCATTTGAGCCTGCATTGTTAAAAATGACAGAAATATGTGCAAGTCGAATCCCATTAGAAGGTCGGTGAAAGTATAGGCGCAGAAAATCAAAGCACACATCATTAGACAGATACTAATTAACCATTTTCTTCTCCGAGAATGAGTCTAAACAACCATCACAATCCAAAGAGATTTAGGAAGTACCTGTTAAGATAAACAAACACCATCATCAACAACCTCGCTTAGTATTACTAATTAAGAATCCATTGTATTATCATAACGGCCTACAATGAGCGACTACTAATGTAGCTGACATCAAACGGTACTAAAGAAAATCTCGTTCTGTAACATGGATCAGAACCTCTGAGTTAAGGGAAAAGGTATCTTTGTTGGATAAAAAAATATACCATAATTGTGATACCATTGCATGTCACCAGTTTTCTGACCAAAACCGTTTTGAAGAGATTCCTGAGAAGAGCAGGAAAAGACTAAAATAAGTAATTATATAGATTATAAAAACTTTAGATATCATCCGCATCACTCCACAACTTTTAACATGTATCCCTTTCAATTTATCCTCTAAAGCACAACCAATACCTGAAGCGTCTTAAGCGGAAGCTCCTCCATATATTCATCCACCTGTAATAACGACAATATTGGTAACTTAGGCGACTTTTTGTTGTGATTACAATTACTAAATACAAAATACATTATTTGGAATTGCTTATTTATAATGAAATGGTAAATTGCTCTATTTGTTTCAATTACCATATGCTCAATATGAACATTTTTGTAAAGTTGGCCAAAACTTGAACACTTTTATTTTGGCCAAACTTTTACTAACTTCTATTTCAGTTCAGTTTGTAACTGTAATAGTGTAAGAACCATTCATAATATGATCTATGAAAATTATATCAAAAGGTAAAACCATCAAAATTAGTATACCTTGAGCGGACCAAATGCAAATCCACTCATTTGCATCATACGTTGTGTATCATCTATGGCTGCATTGTTAAAAATGACACATAAAATTAAATTATCAAATATAAGAAGCTAACCTCGAAACTGCTTATTATTTCAGCCTCGTTAACCCTTTGTTTGAATGCCTCCTTTGTGGAATCCTATTACAACAACAGATAGCTATGTTTAAGTCCTTGTAGCAGATTTCCATCAATTAAAAAAAAAAGTAGCACTTGAATGTTTACTTTTGCTGATTTCAAAACCGGCAAAAATCAACCAAAACCACTATATTCCAAACCGCTCAGATCCAAAGATTATTAAAAAATCACCACCAAAACCCTAAGTATAAAAATTAAAACTAGGGATTAAAAGTATACCTGATAGTCAGCCGCATAGTCAATTCCAATCTCTAATTCGAACACCTAATTTAAAAACACACAATAAACCATTAGTAACTCATAATCAATTTGAAAAGACATACCTTGTTGTTTGAGATTTTAGGAAGATTAAGAAGATCGTATGTTAAGCATCTGTATAGAATAAACATCAATTCAAAACCTAATTTATTTGATGAACATAAACTGATATTGAATTGAAAGCCATAGTGGGATCAATTGAAACAGAAAGGTAGATATATGATTTTGAATGGGTGACATTAATTGGTGATTTGAAACTGAATCAAAGGAAAATTGAATGCAGCGTGTAGAGGAAGATGTGGATTTGAATTGGAGCGTGGTTATTGAATGTGATTAATAGTTAACAAAAATAAAATCAAAGGAAGATGTGGATTTGTTTGTTATGGTCTAATTATTTGCATGGAGAAACCATAACTTAAAGTCTTAAACCAACCTAAAATTGGGTGGCAACAAATCAACCTGCTAGATACATTGTTTAGTAGCCTCGATGTCATAGAAGTTCTTTGAGAATTGTGTTTTGTTTGCAAGCATGCTCATTAGTCCAACTGAGCGTATACGTTTAGAATCTTTCAATCATGCTTACAAGTTGAAGAAAACATGTAACGTTTTACAAATCAAAAAGAATTTTTTAAGAAAAGTATCCCTCATGAACTTGCTAACTGTTGGATATTTACCCAAAATTTTTTCCACCATATAAAAAGATTTTGGAATGTTTCAAAACTTCTAGAGAATATGAAACGGTTTGTATAAATAAAGAAATGCGGTACTAGTATTACTCATGCTTAAACTAATATATATATATATATATATATAGTAGTCATATAACGCTGCCTAGGCTCAAACATACTTAGGCAACATTAATGATCAACTTCGGCTCACATTAGTAACCACTAAGCTTATATATAAATATATGGTATATGTTTTTTCCGATGTGGGAGAAGGTTACTTCCAATAAACACAACATATTTGATTCTCTATTATTTTTCACTTTAGGTTTTTAGCCTGTGAAAGAATTATCATTTTCGTAGCATATATAGCATCGAGAAAGGAGTCTTTCCCACCCAAATTTTATAGCTCTGACGTGAGGAAAGAACGTTTTATTTTGATAGGAAGGATCTTAATATTAAAGACAAAATATATGAATTTAAACTTAGACAATTCTGTTTTGATTTCAAGTTGTTATCCGTGGTGGTCTAATACCTATGGAACACCAAAATGTAGCCCGAAAATGTTGAAATTTTGTGACTTTTGCGTCTTGTTTGCAAGCTCGCTCCGGCCTAGCATGTATGTTTTGGGACAGTGTATATTTGCCTACTTATGCAAGAAAGGATGAAACACTTGACTACCTGATTAATTTCACCAACCAAAAATAGATTTTTATAATGAAAAGTGTAGGATTCTTCCCCAAAACATTTTCCACTATACCAAATATATCAAATGTGAGATGTGGTTGTATACAAGTTTGGTAGCATTAAAATTTGTTGTATGCGTATATACAAGTTTGGTAGCATTAAAGATTATTTGTTGTACGCGTATATACCAGTATCACAATTTTTTCTCTGGTTATGTCTAGTATACTTAGTTGCTTTTTTTGCATATATTTCTCGCTGGAACTTTCAGTGATTATTGTTGCAGACTTACCTCAAAGGCTTCCTAAAACTTCATAAAGTGGTAGCAAAATAACTGGTCAAGTTAAGTCTTATTCTGTGTTCCGTATAAGCGAATACAACACTTGTTGCTTTTATTTTTTGCTCCAAAAAAACTATTTTGTTAGTTTTGGTTATACAAACTAAACTTTTACAATGCTAATATCATTTTCTTTCATAAATGATTTAGAGATATTTAGGCATTTATATACGCTTTTAAATAGTTTGACTCGTTTGACATGTTCTTTTTGTGGTTTAGTTTGAAAACTTTAACTTGTTTCCCGGTTGTAGCTAAGATATACTGTAACTTAAATCAGTACAGATATTAGTAGTCCGTAGACCATAGGCCTTGCTATGTGGATAAAGCTCTTTTTATTGGCATATATGTATTACCATATGTTAGGCCGTCACCCGTATGTTTTCCTTCACATTGTGTTCAACTATTTGCGGCAAGATGTACTTGTCAAAGAAAACATGAGTCAGGTTTGTTTGAGACACACATCTATGTGAAACAACTAGTGACAGCCTTTGAGAGAGTGAAGCTAGACAAAATTCTGGTTTAGGTAGTTTGCTTTTTGAGTGAAAACTGAGATTGCAATATATTGTGACAACTTAAAAATAACCAATAACTTGCAAACAGGAAGATTAACCACTTGTCTAATTAAAACTCGCGAGGAAGAATAGCGCTCCTAGATCCTCTACAAATAGCATGAAATGTGTAATTGACTATATCATAACTATAATGACAAATGCCTTATTACCTATGTAATTTTGCAGTCCGTAACTTAAATAAAATAGCCTTCCTCATGATTATGAACCACAGGACTTATGAAAACCTTTACATAATCTTTTGAAAGAAAAGGCAATTATTTACTTTAATGGTGGATCCATGCTAAGCACGGCCTAAAAACACGCCCAGTACATATATAGTTTATATCTTCTTTGTAAGAGAAACAACTAAAACGTGATGCTTGGTTTTCTCCATCTTAAGATGTTCATTCACTTTTTCTCCGAACTTGTGAAATACCAAGTCCATTGGCGACTTTCCAAAATGTGCAATCAACATGGGTTCTGCAGCAGCTCTTAATATTGTTGCTACTCTTTCCCCATGGATTGGCTGCTCATCAGAAGCTCTCTCGCTTGCATAGTCCGTGTCATATGGATCCCAGTTAACTTCATACGAGTCCAATAGATCAAGAGAAAATGATCCTTGCTTCTGTATAAGATTCACAAATTCATCTTTATAAGGATTATATGTTGGCACATTGAAGGATTTGATTTCAGATTCTTTAACCGACCCCTCCTTGGCCATATCGACAAGTGACTTAGCGAACAACTCCCATAAGCCACTACCATCATTGCAAGTTGGATCGACATCACTTCGACCCGCAATCGAGATGACCATATGCCCTCCATGTATTAATTCCTTTGAGCGCGATTCTAGATACACTGAAAAATCTTTTTCAAATTGCATCCTATACATTTCATAAACGATAGGAGGGCTGGTTTTCGACATGTACACATTTAGTCCATTGATCTCGAGGCCTTCAGGTACCTGAAAACAACAGCAAAAATAGTTAGTGTCCATGCAAGAAGCACATAGACATTACCCATGCTTGCTACGGACTAACCTGAGAAAGCCAGTGAAGGCTACACGAGGAGTGGAAAAAGTGCATACTCTTGTCAGGAAATAGCCTCTCATAGAAGGACCCAGGTACTCCGGAAATAAAACATTGGCCAACGTTCTTAGCATAGAACATTGGCAAAGATTTAAAAATGGAGTTAAAATCATTTCCATACAGGTCATTTAAAAACACTTGAAATTGTGGGGTTTTAAGCTTCTTGTCATTACAAACATCATGTACTTCATTTATGATGTTAGAAACAAACAATAGTGTGTTTGGCCCAGAAGAACAGCCCAAATCTGCAAACTTGAAACAGTGTGGGAAACCAGCATCAAGGTTGGCTATACCTTTGATTACTTGCCTTATGATCTGATGCACTTTCAATATGGAAATTTGCTGAAGATAAGAGTTGTTCGCATAGCTAAACCCTTGTTCTGCGCCGTTCATATGTCCAACGTTCATGTTGATGTCTGAAATTTTCGAAAACCAGTTTTTTTTTTTTTTTTTTTTTTTTTTTTTTTAGCAAAGATTTCGAAAACTAGTGTGCATTTGCACGTTCATCTTCGCGCGTTTAAATAATGTTTTATTTACACATTTCATCCCTGTGGTTTGGGTGAAATCACTATTTCGTCCCTCAACTTTTCAAGCAATGCTTTTATATGGGTTATTGTCTTTTCTATCAAGATTTGTACGTTTTTGCTTTTATATGGGTTATTTATTGTCTTTTGTTACATGGAATGTATGGGATTGATTATTTCAACATTTTTTTTCGAGAGAGATTGGATTGTGTTCATTTTTATTTTACATAATATACAAATTCTGGTCATTGTACTCTTTGCAAATTTACTTGTACCATTTGCTTGGTATCTTGATTTTTGTGATCTGCTTGCATTTGTTATCTCGAACACTTGTTCTTCTTCTTATTAGCGGGTATTATTTTGATGAAATATATCGTGTATTTGCTAGAAAGATATTGTATATATATATATATATATATATATATATATATATATATATATATATATATATATATATATATATATACACTGTGTATTTTGATGAAATAGAGGGTTTCATTTCTTAGCTCGACCTTGTGCAATATATTCAAATGGGATTGTATTAGATATACTCCGTACTATCCTTGATGATGATAACGAGTTTGGTGTATATATATATATATATATATGTTTGTATAATACCGCATAACATATAGGGTGATGATGTTTATATACCAATATTTTAAAACTCAGGCCGACCCGACCGGTTCAGCCACTAAACTTCTATTCAAGGCGATTTTGATACTATACATTTATGCAAACGCTCGATCCCACTAAACTTTGAGAAAATGTTTCATTTGAATAACATAGTAACCTTTCACCCTCAGATATTTTCAATAAACATTCAACACATGTTTATGTAGTAACTTTATAAGTTGAAGAATGTTTTAATAGTGACATGGATTTTTGTGTTCATATTAGTTACGTTTATAGTTACTGAATGTATATGGGTTTATGTGACGACATGTTAAGGTGCATAAGAATCAGGCTCGTCTCTAGGTTTCCTGAGGCCCAAAAGAATTTTAAAGGGCTTTTAAAACATCACGACACCACAAAATTGGTTACATTATGTCTATGTTGACTGTTTAACACTTCGAAATAATAAATATAACATTTGGGGTCTAAAGGGTTTACTTACTTGACTTACGGTTAAGACGGTGATCGTTGTTGATTAGAATGTTTATTATATTAGGCGAGTACCCGCGCCTATCGGCAGCGGTTCCTAGCGGTAGAAAATTAACGATATGGGATACTGTGATAAGTGTTCCGTATAACATTCAAAATAGAACGTGAAAAGATCAAAATGTAATTGTAAATGGTTGTTATATGTGATAATTCAACTCTAGAAAAAATTCTTACCATATATCAAACGACATATAGAAATATTTAGTGAGACTGAAAAAAAAAAAAAAAACATTACATCAATTATGAGATACAAACTAACAATGCAGTTTAGTCGTCGTATAAAACTTCTTGGTAGACGACATGGTGCAATAGCCTTACGTATAGTATAATGCAAATATTGAATTTTTTATATCATAGACTTTTTTATATATCGTTAAAACAAGTTTTTAAATGACCAAGAGTTCTTGATCTATTTTTTATTAGTTTGACCATGTTTTTTCATTTTTCACGAAATTAGGATAGTGGTAATCAGTTTCGATATAAATCAAATTTTGGTTCTAATATATTTTCATATTAATATTATTTATTTATTTGCATACTAATATTACATGTGTTTTCTTCAAGGATAAATATTTGCCTAAATTAGTGAAGTTTGAAATAAATTAGTTACGTTATGCCAATCGTGTAATACTATAATAATGTACGCATAGAATGTGATGTTTGATGTTGCTATCTTCAAACTCTTTATGATTAAGGATGGTAGACAATGAGTGGCTGGTTGTCAATTGCAAAAGATCACCCAAATAAGTCTAGGTTCGAATAATTTACCATACGCTTGTATTATCTTGTAATACTTTTATTACCAATTGCAGAAAATCACCAAAATCATGTAATACTTTTTTTATCTTTTAAATTTAAGTTCAATCATTGATACTGACTGATAATGAATCATAATAATCAATTTAGAAAGAAACCACTCAGAATACCACGACTTGACTTGACTCGAAACCAACTTATATACTTATCAAAATAATGGTTCAAATAATGGTTCAATGTGTTCCGAACATTACTCGAATAGAGAGGCCATGCAATGTAGGAAAGAACTTTTTGGTAGAAAATGAATGCAGCTAGTTTGATAGTCTTATCTAAACAAAGAGCAACACAAGAGTAATTCATTAATTTTGATAGGACAATAAACTAAGGAAACGAAGACATAGTTTGTAAACCGTGTTAAACAAGTTGGTTTAACAAAAAGCAAAGAACATAAATTTTATTCTTCATCACTCTCACTTTCATCATTGAGACTATAAACTCTTTTCCGACCAACCATGACTACTCGAATCTCAACGGTTGGCGTTAGGATTTGTTCTTCTTCATCATCTTCGTCATTACTTGATATGAAAATGTGGAAAACTAGAAGGGGGTTGAATAGTTTTACTCTCTTTTTAAATTTATTTTCAAAATCTTTTGTAGCTTATAAAAACTTTGATTCGATCTTACGTGAATTCAAATGTCAACAAGTGTGAGCAAGTCTAAACAAGTATAATCTAATAATAAAAGTATTGTAATGAAATGAAATAAAGATAGAGATAGAAAGATCAAACCACAACACGCGAATTTATAGTGGTTCGGCTACAAGGACATCTTCCTTGCCCTACTCCACTCCCCGAGTACCACACTCGAGAGTTTTCTTCACTATGTCAACAAACTCCTTATGGCGGAGAAACCTTACACACCTTGGCTTACACAGATTAACGACACTAAGCTAAATGACGAGTTCTAACCATAGCTAGAACTAATCTCACAACTTCTTCACGACTTCACAACTTCTTCACAACTTCACAACTACTTCACGATAGCTCCACAACTTCTTCTTCTCGTCTACTTCACACCTTCTTCTATGCATAACTAATTCACAACTTCTACACTACTTTACAACACACCTAATATCTACAATCAACTAAATCACACTACACTTTACAAATATCTAGCACTACTACAAGATGATACTAACTAATCACAACACTACTACAATTGTATGGATGTTGAAGGAGTGTTCTTCTTTTTGCACTTGTGTGGAGGAAGCTTTGGATCACTTGGAAACAAAGAGTTATGAATTATATGATCAAAGGTTTTTGGGATAGAAATGGATATGAGACCAGAAAGTTTTGTGTACAAAAAGGTGAGAAAAATTTGTGAAATGAACCAGTATTTATATGGCTTAAAAATACTGTTCTGGAGCGTGCAGGTCCCCTTAATCATTAAGGGGGCCGCCCAAGAATTAAGGGGGGCGCCCTCTCCAGAACGTTAGGTTTGTTTGTCTTTTTATGGGGAAGGTTTTTCTGGAGAGATTTTGCCATTTTTTGTTGAAAATTTGAAATCATATCTTTGTGGTTTAATAAAACAATACCAAGAATGATTTACTAAAATATATAAAATATATGTTAATGACATTTTATAAAATGTTTTGTGTTAAGAAAATGCTTCCTTTGATCATGTAATGCATAAGATGCTTAGTTTATACATACCTTAAGTGATATTAGTTGTAGAGGTAAATATTTGTTACTAAATACTTGTTTACGTCATAATCTTGACTTAATTTAGTTTACATTTTGTGATTATCAAAACGTAGAGTTATTGAGAAATATTAATAATGTTTTTAAGCATTATTTATATCAACAGACAATGACATTATCCCAATTCTAATTGATCAAGTTAGAGTTGAAAAAAGGTTACGATGTGGAGCAGGGTTAGGAAGGGGATGAAACTGTTAACAAAACAATAAAAGGAGATTTTAGAACAAAAGTATATGAGTACGTACATATAGATACTCGACACGTTATATAAGAGAAACCAACCTCAAGATCATCAACATTTTTTTGATTGTTCATTTCCATTTCTTCTTTTCTTTCTACCTGTAACAAAAGTATATATCAGTATGAAATGAATGTTTACATGGGGGTTGTTTATATTGGCAAGGCTGAAATGAATGTTTACATGGGGGTTGTTTATATTGGCAATGGAAACCCTTGCCATATATATTTTCATAAGTTTGAACTTCATCTAAAAATTAAACTTCCCGCCTTGAAGATTGAAGAAGTCAGCCATAGCATTTCGTATAGCAATACTTTCCTAGTAATACTTTAATAAATGCCTGCAATAACATTCAATATAGTAGTTTACAGCCATATCATTCAATATAGCAATACTTTCCAAAATATGGTGCATTGTCTAAACGCCTATATAGTTTACAGCCATAGCAATTCCTTTTATACTCTTTTCAATATAGCAATACTTTCCAAAATATGGTATAAGGGCATTATGGGCATTGACCAAAAATTAAGGATTTCACTTTTTCACTTGACCATTTTCTCTTTATAAGTAGTATAGATGTATATTTTTAATTTTAAAAAAACTTCGAATATTTGATACTCTTATTTAAGGGTATGTGTCGACAATCCTTTGGTTTTAATTAGGGGTGGAAACGAGCCGAGCCGCTCGTGAAAAGCTCGGGATCGGATCGGTAAAAAGCTCGAACGAGCCGAGCTTAAACGAGCCCGAGCCCGAGCTCGAGCCTAAATTTAGGCTCATTTAATAATCGAGCTCGAGCCCGAGCCTTATATAAAAAGATCGAGTAGGCTCGCGAGCCCTAAACGAGCCCTATAAATATATAGGGTATATATATATTGTCTATAAGTCACAGCCACACTTGTTTTGTTGTTTTCTCTCGAAAACGAAAAAAGCAGATCTAGATAAAATATTCATCCCTCTTATCTTATCTATTCTTTATGATACTCACCAACCAAAGTAAATATTCTTTCTTTATGCAATCCGAATCACAACCAGTTTTATCCAAATGATATTTTAGTTGAGCCACTACTAACAAAGATTGATCCTTTTGTCTCTTAGCCACAAAATTAAACTCGAATGACTGATGAACTTCTTGTTTTTGGCTTCAAGATTTTGAAAAAGGTCTCGGGTAGGTGATGTGTTCTTGTTTTTGTTAATTTTAACCGAAAGAAAGTTAAGAATGAAACAGTTTTTTGTTTTGTTCTTACTTTAAATTTTTTCGGATATTCAAGAGAAGCTTGTCTTCTAAAAAAGATCTATGATGATATCTCTTATATATTTGTTCGAAGAACAAATCTTGTGATTTTACTTGGAGAAAACTGAGATGTTGTTTCTTTTCATTTTGTATTCGAATATTGTTATGAAGAGATGGGTTGTGGTTTGTTTAGATTAGATTTTTGAGTTGGGGAGTGATGGTGAGAGTTATTGGATTTGGGACAGTTTGTTGTTCAGTTTGGATATATGGTTTAGCACAGATTGTGGGTTGTTTGTTATTTTTATTTTTTTGTTTGGATATTGCTTGTTCTTCCTCTCGATTAACCGTGCATATAAACGAGCTTAAAACAATTAAATGAGCTCGAGCAACGAGCTCGAGCCTTGTGTTAAGGAGCCGAACTCCATTCGAAACTTTTTTTTTTTCAAAAAATTAGTCGAGCCCGAGCCGAGCTCGAGCTTGCGAAAATTTTCACGAGCCGAGCTCGAGCTCTAAATATGAGGCTCGAAACGAGCTCGAGCTCGAGCTCGAGCTTTATATATATAAACGAGCCGAGCTCGAGCTCTGGCGGGCTCGAGCTCGGCTCGGCTCGTTTCCACCCCTAGTTTTAATATATTACCACTAGAAAGGAAACCATCTTAGTTCCGTGCTCTAACAGAAATCATGGTTTCATTACCCTAATTTTGATTTTAGTGCAACTCGTAATTATCATGAATGGACATGTGTGGATGGGAAAAAAATACAATTAGATTAAACATACAACTTTTTCATTAAAGTTAGTTTAGCATGAGATGAGATGTCATTCTGCTCAAATGTCGTTTTCAAGCACTACTTATAATACTGAGTAAATTTCACCGTTCGTCCCTGAACTTGTCAAGATTCTCGTGAATCGTCCTTAAACTATTTTTTTTTTCACTTTCGTCCCTGAACTTGTCAAACGACGGCGCGTTTGGTCCCTGGGAGCGCGTTTTGGCAGACGGACGTTATGTCCGTCCATTATCTGATGTGGTAAGCTTGGGTTTTTTCGTCTTTTCACCTATTTCAAATTGTCACCGTTCGTCCCCAATGCCTTTTGTATATTGTAGCAAACGCTTTGCATGTTTCGTCCCTAAGATTTGATGCGTGTTGTGTAAAAATTCGACCGTTGGCCAGAAGTGAACCATGTAAATACCCGTCCATTGTGCACATAATAAGTATGTAAAACACACATCTTTTCAAAAGAAAAACAGAGCAACGATGGTGGTCTGCACATGTGGTAAACCCGCTGTTGTCAAGACTTCTTGGACAAACAGGAATCCAGGTCGCCGTTTCTTTGGCTGTCCGACAATTGTAAGTTTGTCATTGTGTTGTTTATTTTTAAAAAAATATGTTGCTCATTTACACACTTTGTTGTTTCAGGGCTCAAACTGTCCTTTTCTGGGATGGTTGGATCCTCCGATGTGCCCAAGGTCAGTAGACATTATCCCTGGTTTGTTGAGGAGGATTAATGCTCTACGAGGTGTTGTTGAAGAGCTTGAAGAACAGCGGTCCAAGTACAAGAAGTATATCATCATCAGTTGGGTTTTGTTTGCATTGTATGTTTATTTAACTGCTTGACATGTGTTGTGTAGTAGGAGTTGTTAGTTTCTGATGGTGGTGGGTGAATGCTTTTAGTATTTTCAAGTAGATGATGGTAGTTGGGTGGTGAAGCTGTCGTTTGTAATGGTTGTCAATAGTCAATGAAATTTCTTGTTTGAATAATGGCTAAATCCAAATGGTTTGTGATTAAGTGAATGTGGCTTGTTATTGTCAAGTATTTTGTTTGATTGTTCAATGCGTAATATGACTAACTTAGGGAAGTTAACAAACCATACGGCTGTACTTTGAGTTAGGGAAGTCAACAAAGCATTAGGCTGTAGTTTGACTTAATAAAGTCAACTAAGTAAACCATTTTAATGGTAACTATTTGCGCATGGTGCCATAAACCTTTTTTTGATAATATTAACTAAAACAGTACATGACAATCAACAAATGCAGATTCATTACCAATAATAAAAGAACATAAATTTGTTCTTCATTACAAAAGAGATACTGGTTATACCATGAAAACACATTCTTATCATGAACTGGCTTAAGTAAATGCTATAAGTTTCCTTTTCCTTGACTGGCTTCAAGGCTTGTTTGCAGGAGTGGAGGTTGAATCTTTGTTAGCTTGAAGCTTTAAATACTTGCTATAAGCAGAATCAGCAGTACCAATGATATAATGAGAACTTGTTGGAATGGTGCTTGAACGTTTTGGACCTATAAGCTTTAAATACTCGGCATAATCAGGATCAACAGGACCAATGATATACTCAGAGGTTGTAGGAGTGCTGGTTGAACCTTTTTGAGCTTGAGTAGTTAAAAACTTGGCATAATCATCATTAACAGGACCAATGATATACTCAGACCTTGCAGGTTTGCTTTATGCAAATAAGGAAAAAGAGAGCATCAAAAAACAAAAAAATATAGCTTCACAAATAGATAAATGTTAACAGAAAACGACCGTATATTGACATTTTTTAATTAAATACAGCCAATTACATATCAAAAACAGAAATAACAATACCTTTTTTGTTTGTGGCCTTCATTTTGTGTGAAGTAACGTTATAGGATATTTAGGTTTAAGAGAAATTTAGGTTACAAGATTGATTATGTGGGTTTGTGTGTGTGTTTCATCGTTTGGGTGGGTATTATATGAGATGGGATTAAATGATATGGAAATATGTGTGGTTGATCGGTTTGGTGGGTATTTAATGGGTTGGGTGGGTATTTAATGGGTTTGGTTGGCTGGCATCACAGGGCTTTATCGGCTCACCAGTACTAAGTTCCATATTTATAACAGTATTAAAATCTTAGTACTGGTAGTACAAAATTCCTTGTAACATAATATCATTTATTTAGGGAAGTCAAAAAACCATAACAGCAAGCCTGAGAGGGCCAGTTTCCGTGGAGTTGAACGCAATGCTTTGCTTGACATGTCTACCGATGAGTTGGTCAAGATGTTCACTGCTCGTGCTCCAAGTTGGTTTCAGAGGGGTTTGTAAACATTCATCCCATTGAAGTGAGGATGCTACTTGTTTTAAAGGATTCTGTTTTTAAAGGATTATGCTACTAGTTTTAAAGGTTTACACCTAGTATGTTGTCATTTCAGAAGGTTAACATGATACTTGTTTTAAAGGATTTTGCAACTTTATTTGTTTTGTGTTTTTTCAAAAAACACGTGAAAAAGGGTGTAGTTTGACTTGAAAAACTCCCCTTTTGCACTACTAGTATTAATTTTTTACTACTGTTTGAAATAAAAAAACTTAATACTGGTGAGCCAATAAAGGCGTGTGAACACCACCCAACACAACCCAACCCATTACATACAGTACACAGATTCCCGAATAAAATGGAAATATAAATGTAGTCATATTTCCAACAAATAATTGGGAACCAAAGAGTCCAATAAAAGGCTGTAAAATTTAATAAAGACTCTTTGTTTTCCCCATTATGTGTCTATATATTGGTTACTGCCACATTATGCATCATACTAATCTAATACTAGCAAACATCAAACAATTTAAAGTGTAAGTAAAATGTCAAGAACCAAGAGAGCAAGAGATGTTGTTGCAACCGACAACACAGAAGAAGAAAATAAGGAAGTGATGAAACGAGCAAGGGGAGATCCAAAAGAGCCAGAGGTGCCTTCATTGGAAAAAGGCTCTAACGACAACGATAACAAGAAGGTGGATGAAGAAAAGGAGAAGGCTCCTCCTCCAAGCCCTGCTGAAGTTGAAAGACGCAGGCTTGCTGCAAAAAAGAGGGCCGATGAGCATTGGAAGGAGATCAATGCTGTTAGGAGATTAGAAGAAAGGGATAAAAAGAAAAACAAATATGTTAAATGTAATGAAGAAGACGAAGAAGAATGTTTAGAAACATTCTCGTATGATGATTTGTATAAGTCATATGAGTCCGATTAATTTCATCGTGTAATGGAAAAAGTTTGTTTAATAATAATTTTATTGTTGATTTTGTGAGTTTTGTTTTTTTCAATTGCATGTTTATTTTATTTATTTATTTATTTATTTTTTTTTTGCAAATAAAGTTTATGGTTATTTTCATGATGTACGTCTGACTTTCAATTTATGCACCAGTATGACCTTCAGTTTATGGTTATTTTCATGTGTATATCTAATAGTGGTATTATTCACATTGTTGACCAAAAAAATATGTTGACTTTAATAGTCAACTCACTTAATTATTCCAAACACGATACTATAGTGCATATGTAATTGGGCAAATATAAATTGTAATTAGTTAATTTTACCCACGTAATGTAATGAAAGTAACAAAACAGGTTTACAAGTGAATATTCAATAATGGTTCACTTAGTTGACTTTATTAAGTGGTAGTACTGAATGGTTTGGTTTGGGTGGAATTAACACGTCTGGAAGACTCAGCAGTACTAACTTCCTTATATCTAACAGTATCAAAATGTTAATACTGGTAGTACAAAAATTTGTCTAACCGTATTAACTAGCTAGTCCTGGGACTGTTGTTATCTTTTCAGCAGTACATGGTTAGTCTACCATTCAACTGCTTGAATTACAAATACCCACAATAGTAGTACAAAAGGGTAACAACATGTTTATTCAGGTTACAACAATATTATTCAATCATACCACGTCCTAAATCAACTATTACATTTTCTTTGTACCCTTACCTTTTGGAAAACGTTTGCCAATTGCTGGAGCAAATGGTTTGATTCCATTGTCTTCACAGAACTGATCACTTGGAAGGCCTAGCACCTTTTCCCTTTCATAAAAAAGTTGTTTCTCTGTCTTTTTAGGAATCTTAAACTTCCTAGCATCAATCTTTCTTCTCACAGAACCTGAATAAGTCTCTGGAAAATAGCCTTCCCAGCTGTTGGTTGCAGTTGAGTCACTCCAATTGTTGATGGAGCTTGAATCACTGCTGTTAACGTAAATGATTTCTGCAAACAGGTTAAGAAAACCATTAAAAAAAAGTATGCTAGAAATGAAAAGGAGCAGGGTGTTGCAATTGAGGGTGTCTTTCAAACAACCTTTGTTCTTAGAACTCATTATTTCAGCAGCTAGGATTAGGTGGTGGAAGACTGGTTGGTGTCTTTGGTTTTATAGAGGAAAACTTATGCTTGTTTACTGTTTACAAAATGCAAAAGTATTCACGTGACTAAACAGAAAAAAGTAGTCTTTGGCGCCCTATGACAAGTCATGCCATGTCTTACTTTTATCATGTGTGCAGACATGAGAAGAAAATAATGTTTGCATAACCAAGGCCAAAATAGTCATTTTCAAACACAAAATGCCACCACATTCAATTGATGTGAGCAGTTAATACTCCTTAACCTACCTCACACAAGGATTCTTCAAACGGGTTTATTTCAAACTAGATAAATATGGCACAACAATCCCTGTAAAGTAAATGATCCTACCAACTTGGATACTCAAGTAAACTCTCATCTTATTGCAAAATTATCCAAACCAAAAAATATGGCACAACCTGAAACTCCAAATTTAAAGACAGAAACAACTGGTGGTTTTATAGGTCTGGGTGTTCGAACTGGTAATGATCCACAGGTACAGGTGTTGGATGAAAGATGCTTTATCTGTTGCAAGGACAGACTGTGTTGGAGGCATGCAAACACAGGACCAAGTGTTGTTGTAGTCACAAATGCTGCTGGTGCTGAGGCAAACAAAGTGAGTGGTTGTGTTATAGGTCTGGGAATTAGATCTGGGGAGAAAAAGAAGAAAAAAAGAAAAATGAAGAACAATAAAAACCCAAAAAAGTTGATTACAAAACAACCACAAATTTGAATAGTTGTATTGTGGTAGACGACTGTCATGGTTTTGGGCATGTCCAAGCCATACTTGTATGTGATATGTACGTTACCATTTTAATGTTTCGTGTCTGTATTACGGATTGATTAATGTGATGCTCATGTTTATGTTTCTGATACATATCAAACACACTAAAAAACTTAAAACATATATGAACACATTATTCATTGAAAAAGTCAATCATAAGACCCATTACATTAATTAAGCATAACATGGTGATGTGAACAAAAGAAACCCATGACCAATGTCCAATAAACAATAACCTCATAGATATTTCTTTCTCACAACAAATTCAATCTTCTTAAACATCTTGTCCTTGACTTGGTTAGACATCGTCAACAGTGCCTTCGCCCGACGCTTATCAATTGTCTGTAATCTCCTAAGCTTCTTGGTGTTGCTCCTTGCAATTCTTGCACGTGAAATGTTTCGAACTTCAGCAATCAGCTCCCCCCTACGTTCGACCCTTTCAGAATTTTTTTTGGACTTGTACTCCAAATCTTGTGCTTGCTGCAAGTTTTCAAGAATCTCTGTGTGGTAAGGGCCAAGCATTACTTCAGTTAGCACGTACGCGTTACAAACAACCTTTAGATCAATATTAATTTCAGAGTTGTTCATGATTAAGGAAATAGGGAGCTGTGTATTGCAAGTTTTGAGTTGCAACAAAGGATGTAGGACGGTAGGTAAGTATTGAATATGAGTAGTAAATGAGACACAACTAAAGCAACCCATTTTGTCTTAAAGGCTTGTCATACCTTTGTGACACATATAAAAATGTTCTAATTAACAAAAATGCCATATATAATTAGGATTTTTAAAAAGTACATCATAAATTTAAAACATTGCATAAATGTAACATAAAAATTACATAATACTTCAGTTGTAATCCGGGTGATCCCATGTCTGAGAGTTGTTGTACAGGTAACCGTCGTCGTAAGTAGCAAAGCTCGCAAACTTATCGGCTTCTAACTGAGCTTCCAACCTGCTAAGCTCCCGGTCCTTTTCTTCGTTCCAACCCCCATCATCAGCTGCCACCACATTTTCTTCAAAGCTTGGCTTAAAGTGCTCCAAATGAGAGTGTTGCTCAACAACTCTCGGTGCAACAGATGAAGTAGATGCACCAACATCACATGCTGCCACATTATCCACATAACTCCGACGGATCTTGTTAGAAATTTGTGCCTGTATTTGAGAAACACAACCCCACAGGGACTCAGCAATGGCACTGTCCTTGCAATATTCATCGTACAGAAACTGGTCGATGACGGCTTTCCTCTCTGCTGAGATATCTTGGCACGCTGTGTATTGTTCTCTAAGTTGGTTTTTAACTTTTTTGGCAACGTCAAACTATTTGATCACTTCAATGATAGCATTCTGCCGAACCGTGTCGCCTTTCTCGGTCTGTTTCTTGATGTATGTTTGCAATTCTTCGACTGTGTGAGGAAGTTTGCAAGCCATTTATGTTTTGAATTGTTGTTTGCAATGTGTGTGCATTGTGTTTGCTGGTGGTATTTATAGGAAGTCAATTTGGTAAGTTTGCAAGCCATTATAAAAAATAATATATATTTGTTACTTTCAAACGGTAACAAACAAGTACAACCACATGTTCACTTGTTTGCATTCAATTGACTTGACTTAGTGAAACCCCGTATTTATAAACAATGGTGAATCTTACCCGTTTTGTTACCCATCAAGCACATAACTAGTTTTGGTTGACATAATGTATAAGTCAAACAGGTCACAAACCATCTAAAGTAGCCACACAATTTGACCTATATAACTTTGCCTTAAAAAGGACTTTGAAAATTGCCACATATGTGGACTTTCAATGTCTGCCTATAATAAGCCATTAGATGAGTGCCACAGATGTGGACTTAGAAAATTGCCACATATGTGGACTTTCAATGTCTGCCTATAATAAGCCATTAGATGAGTGCCACAGATGTGGACTTAGAAAATTGCCACATATTTGGACTTTCAATGTCTGCCTATAGAAGGACTTAGATGAGTGCCACAGATGTGGACTTTGATGTTTGCCACTTATGTGTACATTCAATTACAGACGTTTCATAAAACCGATAGTACTAAAACTCAAATTTGTCCTGAATTTAAAACATGGCTAAAGGATAGCCCATTCATTGTCATTGACTTGGCTGGATTGAGTTGGAATAGGAGAAGATACTCCTTGGAAACTTGAACTAGGACCAGCTTGAGACGTACTAGATACTCCTTGCACAGTTGACCTCTGACCACCTTCAACAGCTACATCTCCATATTGGACAACTGAACTAGGACCAGCTTGAGCAGACCCATTACCCTTAGCTTGCCGAGCTCCAGCTTTGTTGAAACCTACATAAGAAAACAGGTTATAAAAAAGAACCAAATATAAAACAACCAAAAAACATAACTATGAAACTCTAATAATTACCTTTTCTAGGAGGTTGACCTTGTCCTTTGCATGTAGTCTTGTTGTGTCCAGCGTTACCGCATAGTCTGCAAGTAATAACTCTCCCTCTTTTGGTCAACTTTCCAGAATCTACACAGGGTGCATCCTCATACTTGGACCTTCTTCTCTTCTTCTTTGGTCTTCCAACCTGGACATGATGCTTTGGTGGCAAGAGCTCTGTAGCATGGGTGGTCTTCTCCCAGTAGTTGCTGCCTCTAATTGGTTCCACTAAGTGAGAGTATACTTCCTTCCATGTGGACAACCAATAACAGCTATGTACCCAAGATTCAGGAGGTCCAACTTGAATGCCATTGAGTCCCATATTCCAACAGGCTGCAACAGCATGCTTACAAGGTATCCCTGTCAATTCCCATTTCCTTCATGTACATACCTTATCCTGTACATTCACAACACACTGGTCACCCCATGCCCCTGATACTTAACTCCTCCATTCCATATCACCCGCAACGATTCAGCCTCGCTTTTAATCTTTCCCAATATTTTAGCTGCAGTTGGGGTTAGAGGCCCATCAGTTTTGTCAATCATACCTTGTACAGCTACTATTCTCTTCATGCAGTATTCTCTGATGTACTCCAAAAGTGTAATGACTGGCTTGTCCCTTGCTGGAGCTATTTTAGCATTGAACACCTCACAAATGTTGTAGATCAATAAATCTGTAACTGGTCTACCTATAGCATAAAAATATGAAACACTTAAATGATATACATGTCTACTATTGAACCACTTTTGTTGAAAACAAACAAACACTTACCAGAAAATGAGATCTTGCCCAATGTTCAGCTGGTATCTTGCTCAACCATTCGTGTGCTTCCTTCTTCATAGCCTTTAAATGTTCCATACACTTTGCAAAACCAGACAGGGTTGTAACAGATGCACATCTCTACAAAGCTTCCTTATATTCCAAGCCACTAAACTGCTGCCTCATATTTTCATGAATGTGCCTCAAGCAAAATCTGTGTTCTGCATTAGGGAAGACAGATTTTAAGGCTGGAATGAGTCCCTGCATAAACCAACAAAGTTAGCAAAATAATAATTTATATTTTGTTGGTTATTAAAGAATTCAATTAAAGGAGCATCATTTACTAACCTTTTGTCTATCACTCATGAATGTAAAGTTAGATCTAGGGCCTAGATCTATGTCATCACCCAAGCACATTAAGAACCAAGACCATGAACTCTTAGTTTCAGCTTCCACCAATGCATAAGCCAATGGGTAAATCCCATTGTTAGGATCAAGTCCAACAGCCACCAACACTTGCCCTGGATAAGGACCTTTCATGAAACAACCATCTAGCCCCAACAATTCTATTTTGCAAGCCTTGAAGCCTTCCTTCAACGGTCCCAAACAAACATAAATTCTTTTAAACTCCCTTCTAGACTCACTAGGATTAGCAGAATCTCTATCAATTCCAAGCTTCACAGTCGTATTAGGGTTTGTAGATAGCAATTCACCAATATAGTCCCTAAGCATCATATACTGCAGGTTGTGATCACCTGAAACATCTTTTTCTGCTTTGGCTTTGGCCCTGAATGCTTTTGTCATAGATACCTGAAGATGTAATTCACGCTGGAGCTAGTCTTGAACTGCCTTTCCTGGAATCTCTGGATTAACCTTGACTAGGTCATAGATCTTGTTTGCCAGGTATTTATAAGTGCAGTGTTTGATTTCCCTAGATTGAAGGCAAGTGTGTTTGTCTCTGTGTGTCTTTACTATCCAGTTTTGACTAACTCTGTCTTTGCCTACATACAACACCCAGGGGCATCCATCACACACATCATCAGAAGTTCCTACATCTTTTCTCTTTCTTTTTCTCCCTCTACCTAATGGGCCACTTGATCCACTAGGCCCAACACCTGTATCCACAGTTGGGCCTGTTGATCCACTTAAGACTGACTCTGTAAAGACAGGAATTTGGTTATCACATACAGCTCTTATCCTAATACCATCATTCTTGAGCAACTTCAAATTTCTCCTGGTCTCAACTGCATGCATGTACACTCTTTCTTTCACCTCTTCTGGGGTTGAAAACTCTTGTCCAGTGAAAAAATAATAGTTCATAACAGGATTCTCTAACATGTCAACTCCAATTGCTCTTCTTATTTCCCTTAACTGTTTCCTAACACCAGTATCTGGTTCACCATCACTACCTGATTGACTCTCAAAACCTTCAACACAAACAGGTTCTACTCCACCGACAACCTCTCCAACTAAACTGCTGTTGCCAATGCTGTCATAAGCTTTATTCCCTGTTAGTCTAAACCTATTTACTTGATCACCACTGCTGTTGCCAATACTGACAGAAGGATTATCCCTTGCTAAATGAAAACCATTTAGTTGCACAGGAGGCTCAACTCTAGTGTGTCCTTCATCATTCATAACTGCAACCTCTCCATCATCACCTGAACCATCATTGTCACTTGACCCTCCTTCATAATCACTATCATTGACATTATGAATGTCATCCTCCTCATCCTCTAGTGGCCCGACACCATTACCATGCTGAACCTCACCCTCTAGTGCCTCTTGCCTGGTATCCTGTTGACCCTCACCTGAATGTGTTTGGGGATCATCTAGGCCAAAAATAGGCAACCCTACATTTAGGTCCAGGTCACCAACACCAAAAAGTTCATCAGGACTTAATCCACAAGTGCTGTCAAAATTCATGGCATCCAAATAACTATATGACAGAGGCATATCTAACTCATTCTCTTCAAACTCCATCATCCTGACTATATCAGCAATTTTCTTTGCCACAATCTCCTGACTAGCAGGTACAACAGGGGTGAAACTTAAATTCAAACTTCCAAATTGTGAATCAATCAGGGGAAGTTCATTGTTTTCATTTTGACCACATTCACTTAAAGTCAGTTGTGTAAAAGGAGTGCCTTGACTTGAGTTGCCAGGAAGTGGAACACTATCAGTATTATCAGGCCATGTGAGGGGCAACAGTTGAGGGTGTTTAGTTTCCTTAGATGCTCTAAGTGGCTAGAACCTAGTTCCTCTATTACTACCCTCGTTTTACCAGTGACCCTGGAACACCCGTGCTCTATATAGACTTCAATCAACTTGTAACGACCTACCATATAACCCAAACATCTGACATCATCGTCAGATGAAAGGGGAAACAGTCCGTGGTCTAAACTACTCATTGGACTAAGATAATGATAAAACAGAGGCTCTGTCTGACCTGTGTAGCCCAACTTAAGCACCATCTCATCCAGATCAAACACTGAGAATACATCAATATCCACCATGTCAAATATGTCTTCAGTACCACCAACGTATTCCCTGTTAGGGAAACGCATAAATGCCCCACCATGATGTATTCGAATGGTGAATAAATTCTGATTAAATTCTGCAATATAAAGTCAATTACTTAGTACCTAAACATATATAAACACAAGCTAACAGCAAAATAAGCTCAAATCAACTGGACTTAAACTCATTACCGTAGTCATTCTCACAATGCGCCTCCAACTCATCTGTAGGTACTGACACTCCTCTTGTGAGCATCTTCCACATTGGTGCGGACATTGTTCGGGACGCTTTTCAATACTTTTGTGATTTTGACGTTGATGTGATTGCGCGGGAAAGTTTTTTGCAGGTGTATCTTGGAAAACGAAAGCTTCAGGCAAAAGTTAATAGAACCTTCTTTATAGGCAACTTTTAGGGACGATTTGCGCTAATTACTGTACCAACACATCTTTGAGCTATCTTTTAGGGACCAACGGCGACAGTTACTGTTGGAGAAGTTTGGGAGTGAAAAGATGAAACTATCCATGGTATACACGTCAGCTAACGCTGCATTGCAGCGTCAGTTTCCCAAAAGGACCATTCGCGCCAAAATCAACAAGTTCAGGGACGAAAATGAAAAAAAAAAGTTTAAGGACGATCCGCGCTAATCTTGACAAGTTTAGGGACCAACGGTGAAATTTACTCTATAATACTTGTGCATGCACAGGGTTTTTAAAATTTCGTTTTAATTATGTATTATTGTCGATTAAGAAATGAACCACTTAACATGTTTCAAATGATTTTACTTGGTGGACTAAAAATATATGTATATGTTATAACTTACCTATTATTTTAGGAGAATGCTTTTGGATTAAAAATTATATTTTATTATTCAAGTAAAACCACATGATAATACTTGACTTGCATGAGATGTTAGTGATATATGCTTTTAGTTTTGCAAACCCGTGCTATCAATTTACGATGTGTTTTGTAATTGTGTTATTTCTTTTACTTATATTTTCGTTAAAATATGTAGCATATTTAGATAGCTTTGAAGATTGATTCATTTCCTTAATTATGAATAACCATCACATCATTTTTACTAATGTACCTTTTTGTTTGGAAAGTTGTATTTTCATAAGTTTGTGTTATTTACTTCAAATTACCAAATTAACATAGATGCTTACACTATAGCTTCTTTATTACATAAAGAGAAACGAAAAAATATGTAATGGGTAGAACTCAAATTTAATCTTACGTTTATGTATAATGTATAAGAATAATTTTTCTCTAAGCCCGAACTATATAAGGAAATTATTATTACTTGTATAAGTAAATTATAAATGTATGAACAATGACAAAAAGTATAATCGCGAGTCTTTTAGGATTGTTTGAATCCTTACCGACCTTTCACTTTAATGCAACTTTCTTGACAATTGGTCTAAATCATCAAGGTAAAAGGCACCCATATTTTAGACCGTTGGTTGACACTTATAGTGTTATCAATGACAGCAAACACCTGCTAAGTTTCATTAACTCATTCAAAGACAAATTACACTCCGAAAAGAATTCCTACCATCAAATTCCCTATATTTGCACTAAAACACATCTTTGGTACATTAAAATACATTCATGTATTATCTAAATCAGCAACTCAACTAAATTATACATTCATAACTTGAGCAGGCGTAGAAAATCATTCCACGACAATCAAGTGTTGATACTTAATCCTCCTCAAAAAAACGCACACAACAAATTGCATTACACTTTAGTGTGTGCGATAAGATAATAAAACTGCAAAAACCACTAATGTATTGCATTATAGCGAGGATAACAACAAAGTTAGTCATAACATCAAATAAGAAAAGTTCATATTAGAACTAAAGGGGTGTTTGGTTATGCTTATTAAAGGTGCTTCTTGGCTTATTCAATTACCATAACACAATAAGTGTATGATAAAGCTATAAGCTTTTTTTAGAAGCCTAGTGAAAAACCCCTGAACTCACAACTAATTATATTATAGCTTAGCGTGTTTATAGTAAAAACACAAATATTAAGTGTAGAAGTTTTCAACAAAACATAAAAAAGAGTTACTAAAAGTTGGTGTGTATAACAAAAAAGTTAAACCATTAAAAAAAGTTACTAAATACTATCAGCTAGATAAGGCATAAGTCAAAGTTCTGTTGAGGTCTCTTTCGGATTCTATTCAGAAGCAAAAAGAGGTTTACACATAAATCATAAGTATAGAATAATAGTTGTATCTCACATCTGTAATTACCAACTCAATAACATTATCGCAGTATAGTAACGTAATAACCTGATTAAAACTATATATTCTTGCTGAATAATTCTCATGTACATACTTTTAATTCATTTACAACGGCCAACTATTACCTTTTTTTATTTTTTATTTTTTTAATAAAACATCACGTTAATGAATAAAGTTAAGGAAAACACCTACGTTTTTTATTTTTTATTTTATTTTATTTTTTTTTTAATTTTTTTTAGGAGGTGATTGTTATCAAATAAGAATTGTGATGCGTGCATTTTTTTTAATATAATTTAAGGAAAACACCTTATATATTAAACAATGATTATCTAACCCATGTGTGTTTTTTTTTTTTTTTAATAATTAGCTTTGTGTAACATTTTTAACTGACAGACATGTTGAGGTTGAGGTTGATTTTGTTGTTTAACTTTAACTATTGATATCATGTTCTATAAAATGTGTGAATTTAGTAGCACATAATGAGCGTTGATGAAGTTAAAATATGCTCTGTAAAATTTTTAAAATGTTTTTATGGATATCCATATACAAAATTTAAATAACAATTTTATGAGTCGTTGTATAAGTAGAATCGTGTATATTTATTTTCATATCACAGTATCGTGCTTACCATTTGATATTTATATTCCCGTTACTAATAATTTAGCCGTATTTTAAACATGTGTACGTATAAATTAAACTTTTAAATAGTAACATGAGCCTTTATTTAAAAAAATATTCTAATGGATGAAAGTTTAAAACTAACATTAGTTTAAAAAAATATTTAACGTATATTAAAACTGATTCGCATATTTACCAAATGAGTCCTTATTTAAAAAAATATTCTAATGGATGAAAGTTTAAAACTAACATTAGTTTAAAAAAATATTTAACGTATATTAAAACTAATTCGCATATTTACCAAATTTTGTAATTTTAATGGATGAAAGTCTCATGTAATTTTAAACAAAGTTACTATTATAAAGTATATGGGGTATAAAGTGTAAGGGGTTGTTTGTGTTTTTTTTAAAGTTATTAAAAAACATGGAAACTTGTAATTTTACACTTTACTCTATATAAATTATTTAAAATTCAATCGCTAAAGTTTTATTAATTACTTCCTCTTTTTTTAAGTTTTTGTTTTCATAAACTTGACACCTATATTTTTATGCATTTTTTTTCTTCACCAAATTTATTAAGTTTGACCAAAATTAATTTAATTTTGACTTTTTATTGACCAATCACGTTGCTCGATTTCGCTTACGTGGCAAAATTGAGCTCTGCTATTGGTCTAATTTTTTTTTCAATGAAAAGGGATTTTCAAAAACACTCCGAAATGATATAATTCTTTTATTATATAAAAGATTCTATCAAAGCTAATATTGAGATTAGCTTCTACTTATAATAGTAAGACGTACATCTAAACGATATTTCCATTTTAAGAGCCGGTCCACTATGAAAGTGTTGATAATCTTTTATAAAATAAAAGAATTACATTATTTCGGAGTATTTTTGCAAAACCCTTCTCATTGAAAAAAAAAATTAGACCAATAGGAGAGCTCGATTTTGCCACGTAGACGAAATCGAGCAATATAATTGGTTAATAGAAAGTCAAAATTAAATTGTTTTTGGTCAAACTTAATAAATTTGGTGGAGAAATTTGGTTTAGAAAAAAAATCATAAAAATATAGGTGTTAAATTTATAAAAAGAAAAACTTAAAAAAGAGGAAGTAATTAATAAAACTTTAGTGGTTGAATTTTACATAAAATATATGGAGTTAAGTGTAAAATTACAAGTTTCCATGTTTTTTAATAACTTTAGAAAAAACACAAATAACCCCTTACACTTTATACCCCTTATACTTTATAATATAAACTTTGTTTAAAATGACATGTGTATTAGTATTAGTTTCAGACTTTCATCTATTTAAATTACAAAATTTTGTAAATATGCGAATTAGTTTTAATATTGTTAGTTGTAAACTTTCATCCATTAGAATATTTTTTTAAATAAGGACACATATTATTCTATTTAAATGTTTAATTTATGCGTACACGAGTTTGAATATTAAATACGGCTAAATTATTAGTAACATGAATATAAATATCAAATGGTAAGCACGAGTTACTGTAATATAAAAATAAATATACACGATTCTACGTTTATTCTATTTAAAAGTTTAATTTATGCGTACACGAGTTTGAATATTAAATACGGCTAAATTATTAGTAACAGGAATATAAATATCAAATGGTAAGCACGAGTTACTGTAATATAAAAATAAATATACGCGATTCTACGTATAACAACGACTCATAAAATTGTTATTTAAAATATATATATGAATATCCATAAAACATTTTAAAAACTTTACGAAGCATATTTTAACTTCATTAACGCTCGTTATGTGCTACTAAACTTGAACATTTTGTACAATATGATGTCAATAATTAAAGTTAAATAATAACATCAACATCAACCTCAGCATGTCTGCTAGTTAAAAACATTATAAAAAACTAATTATTAAAAAAAAAAAAACAAACACATGGGTTAGATAGTCATTATTTAATTTAGAAGGTGTTTTTCTTAGATTATATATAAAAAAATGCACGCATCACAATTCTTATTTGATAACAATCACCTTCCAAATTAAAAAAAGAAGAAAAACTATGTAGGTGATAACCTAACTTTATTCATTGACGTGATGTTTCATCCCAAAAAAAATATAAAAAAAAAATAAAAAAGTAAATAAAAAAACCTAATAGTTGGTCGTTGTAAAGGAATTAAAGTATGGACATGAGAATCATTAAGCAAGCATATATAGTTTTTAATTAGGTTATTACGTTACTATACTGCGATAATGTTATTGAGTTGGTAATCACGGATGTGAGATACCATTCTTCTATACTTATGATTTGTGTGTTAACCTCTTTTTACTTCTCGATAGATCTGAAAGAGACCTCAACAGAACTTTGGTTTATGCATTATCTAGCTGATAGTTTTTAGTAATCTTTCTTATGGTTTAACTTTTTTGTTATACACACTAACTTTTATTATTATTATTTTTTTGTTTTTTTTTATGTTTTATTGAAAACTTTTACACTTAATATTTGTGTTTTTAATATAAACACACTAAGCTATGATAGAATTAGTTGTGAGTTCAGAGGTTTTTTTTACTAAGCATCTCAAAAAAACTTATAGCTTTATCATAAACTTATTGTGTTATAGTAATTGAATAAACCAATAAGCATCTTTAATAAGCATAACTAAACACCCCTTTAGTTCTAATATTGAAGTTTTCTTATTTGATGTTATAACTAACTTTGTTGTTATCCTCACTATAATGCAACATGTAAGTGGTTTTTCCAATTTTATGATATCATCACACACACTAAAGTGTAATGCAATTTGTTGTGTGCGTTTTTAGAAGAGGATTAAGTATCAACACATGATTGTCATGGAATGATTTTCTACGCCTGCTCAAGGTATGAATGTATAATTAAGTTGAGTTGCTGATTTAGATAATACATAAATGTATTTTAATGTACCAAAGATGTATTTTAGTGCCTATGTGGAGAATTTTATGGTGTAAATTTTTAGCAGGTGTCTTTGAATGAGTTAATAAACTTAGCAGATGTTTGTTGTCATTAATAACACTATGGGTATCAACCAACGGTCTAAAATATTGGTGTCTTTTACCTTGATGATCTAGGCCAATTGTAAAGAAAGTTGCACTAAAATAAAAGGTCGGTAAGGATTCAAACAATCCTAAAAGACTTGCGAATGTACTATTTGTCATTTTTTTCATGCATTTATAATTTACTTATACACGTAATTATAATTTCCTTATATAGTTCGGTCTCAGAGAAAAATTATTTTTATACATTAGACATAAACGTAAGATTAATTTTGAGTTCTACCTATCACATCTTTTTTTGTTTCTCTTTATGTAATAAAGAGAGCTATAGTGTAAGAATCTATGTTAATTTGGTAATTTTATGATCAAACTTGAGAAGTAAATAACACAAACTTATGAAAATGCAAATTTTCAAACAAAAAGGTACATTAGTAAACATGATATGATGATTATTTATAATCAAAGAAATGAATCAATCTTCAAAGCTATCTAAATATGCTACATATTTTAACGAAAATATAAGTAAAAGAAATACCACAATTACAAAACATATCGTAAATTGATAGCATAGGTTTGCAAAACTAAAAGCATATATCACTAACATATCATGCAAGTCAAATATCAGCATGTAATTTTGCTTGAATGACAAAATATAATTTTTAATCAAAAAACATTCTCCTAAAATAATATGTAGATTATAACATATATACATATGCTTTTTTATTTTTTAGTGCACCAAGTAAAACCAATTAAAACATATTAAATGATTCACTTCTTAATCGATAATAATATATAATCAAAACGAAATTTTAAAAACCCTGTGCGTGCACAGTTATTATAACTAGTTGAGTTTTAAACACAAATTCACATTATCAAGTTATTTTCGTGCAAAACGATCTAACCCCACACATGTAATCATGTTTAATCTTTTATGTCATATGGTAGCTTTTTAATTTGTTTGGTAGATATCTTATTAAACATGAACTTGGCTGATATGGTCATTATATCAAGCGTGATTTGATGAGAATTACAATTTGATGGTAAAAGTAAAGATGATGGAAGACATAACATATTTATTAATTTAATAAGATAATGATGGAAGACATAACTATCTAATTAATTTAATTAAACATAAAATACAAATGATGTTTGTCTATTTAAGTAAAAAGATGATGGAAGACATAACATATTTATTAATTTAATAAGATAATGATGGAAGACATAACTATCAAATTAATTTGATTAAACATAAAATACAAATGATGTTTTAATAACCTATCCCTAAAGATATACTGTATACTGTTATACTCATAGTTTTAAAGGGTCGACGTTAGTAGCTGTCATTTATTTTTTCCAACTGATAATGCAATCCATTTGTTGAATTTTCATGAATATATTGAAATAAATTTTGTTGTAACTTGTACGTAGGGGTGGAAACGAGCCGAGCCGAGCCCGAGCCTGCCAGAGCTCGAGCTCGGCTCGTTTATATTTTAGAAAGCTCGAGCTCGAGCTCGAACTCGAGCTCGGCTCGAGCCTTAACATTTGAGCTCGAGCTCGAGCTCGGCTCGTGGTATATATATAACATTTGAGCTCGAGCTTTGCTCTTTTATATCAGAAAATAAAGAAAGAATGATAACAAACGTGTTATGTTCAATCTTTGTTTCGTTCAATAAGACACGAAAACCAAGAACAACCTTACCCGAGACCTTAAAAACAAGATCTTGAAGCCAAATTGAGATGTACAAGAGGGTCTTGAGTTCATGAAAAACTGGTTATCTTTTATTTGAGATTTGGTTTGATGAAAGAAATATTGGGAGGAGGAAATACTTTAGGTGGTGTGGCTAAGATTGAAATGAAAAAGAACAAAGTTTGAGAGGCTGTTGGTAGTCTTAAGTCAATTTATGAATCAAAAGGGTTTGAAATTTTTGGAGATAAGGTGCTATTAGCTTCACATGGGTGGGACCATCTAGATTATTTAACGAATCATTTACTCGTATATAGCAAGGATTATTTTATTTATATACTAAAACTCGTTTAGGCTCGCGAGCCTATTCGAGCTTTATATGTAAAGCTCGGGCTCGGGCTCGTTTATTAAATGAGCTTTAATTTAGGCTCGAGCTCGTTTAGGCTCGGCTCGTTCGAGCTTTTAGGGATCCGATCTCGAGCTTTTCACGAGTGGCTCGGCTCGTTTTCACCCCTACTTGTACGTACAGAATTATTGGTTTGGTCCATCAGTCCATGTTTTAATAACTGACAGTCTGATAGGGAACCAAATGGGCCGAAGCATCCAAGTTTAGATACCTTTGGGTTTGTTATAGCAAAGAGAAATACAGAATGCAACTCAAACAAAAGTAAATACTAAAATAAGTATTTCTTCTTGAATCTCATGTCATCAAAAGTAGGCAGGCTTTGAACAACCAGATAAGAATCAGTTCCTCAAGTATCAAAATATAAGTCCATTTTTTATTTTTTAAAGTTTTTTCTTTCACACTTTCTCGTGTTATATAATACATCAAAAAATAAATATACTAATAAAAATACATTTAAAACACAAATCCATTTATATATTTTGCATCCAGTATTATATAACAAAAATAATAATAATAATAATAATAATAATAATAATAATAATAATAATAATAATAATAATAACGTCAAAGTTGAAATAAAAAAAAAACTTTAAGGGTCAGATTGAGTAAAATAAAACAAAAGAAAAACTAAAAATATTAAACAAACAACATGAAAATAATTAGAACGAAAAATAAAAGAAGCACTCATTAAACTGTGCACTTTTTCTATAAAAAAATTAGGGACTCGTTTGCCAAATATCAGAACCCATAGGGACTCTTTTGAAATTATTAGAGAACTTAAGAACGGATTTCGATTTTGGTACCAAATTGAAGGGTTTGAAACTGCACATCAAAGGTATAATTATCAAAACCGATTTTGTATTTTGAATAATTATTAGATGAAATAGTTTGTTGTTTAAGCAAATTATTGATTAGGAGGTGTTGGTGAATAATTGTGATAAGTATGTATTATTTTAATAGTAAGTTGTTCAATTTTGAAAAGTTTGACATACTTTTTTCGCGTTTTGTTTGTAATTTGTAAATGTAGGAATTGAAAATGATTTAGTATCTTATCATTATTAGTGACTTGAACTCAATTTGCATATATTCATTTTTCAAGTGTTGATTTGATGTATAGAAGATGTTTTTCAAGTGTTAAGACTTATGTGATTTGATAAGGAAGTGATTAGTTTGTCTAGTTTAGGTTGTGATTCGATTGATACGACAAGATGTTTCTGTAGTTTGTTGTTTTTACGTTTTTTGTGAGGTCTGTTGTGATGAACAAATGTATTTCATCAAGAACATCAAAGGGCATACTCAAATACTTGAAAGAGAAGGTTACGGCCGACCCATGTAGTCACTTTTAATTTTTTGTTAATCGGTTGCTTGAGGCTTCATCCATTTTCTTGCGCTGCACCTGTTATTTAATAATCAATTGTTTATACTCAGAAAGTCAGAAGATACATCAGAAAAGCCACAAGTAGTGGAAAGATCATACGGGTCACTAATGTTGGAGAAGTTAAGTGAGAGTGAGTATGGGTGGATTGCTCACATCTTTCAAGTATGTTTTCTTATTTAGAATCATATACAATCTATTATCAGAGACTCGGGAAGTTATGTTTTTATTTTCTTAGACGTGTAAGTTCATCTTTTTATTGTGGAAGAAATGAGTGAAAATACCGTTTGATAATTTGCATTATTCATATTGAGAAACATCTATAACAAGATGATTTCGTGGACAACGAAATAAATCAAGGAAGTGGACCCATCAGGGTGGTATAATAGTGAAAAGGTGGCTGAAGAAGAACTCCCTTTAACCATTTCTATTTTCTAATATAAAGTTTGAGTAAGTGTCACAAGGAGAGCCAAAAGCTTCATTGGTTCTGATTTTTCGTTGCAAACATCTATCCATACTCGCTAATATGGCAAATTCTTGACACAAGAAACATAGATTCATGAAGAATCCATACATGCTATAGAACCTATCAATCAATCATAGTCACCCATTTATATTTTCCATTTTTTTTCTTCAAAACAACATATCTTGCAAACGGTAAATCTTCAAGCTACAAAAAAAATATCATCGGTACGAGAATTAAATGATCTTTCTATAGATATGCATTGTTATATTCTTTCGACGATTTTTTTTTTAATTTCCGCCCAGAAAGAATCATATATAATTCGTAAAAATCATATATGATTCGTAAAAGAGCATATATGATTCGATTCTTACGAATCATATATGAATCTTACGAATCATATATGATTCGTAAGAATTATATATGATTTGTTAAAATCGAATCATATATGATTTTTCAGGGCGAAAAAAAAAGTTCATCGAAAAAAAAGTTCATCAAAAATATATGACAATGCATGTTTATAGAAAAATAATTTAATTCTCGTCGCGATGTTATTTTTTTTATAGCTTGATGATTTACTGTTTGCGAAATATTTAAATTTAAAAAAATAAAATAAAATTTATTTTTTTATTTTAATAAAAAAATGAGTGGCTAAAATTGATTGATAGGTTCTATAAAAAAAATTGGATCTTGTGGTCCTACAAAATTTGCATAATGGGAATTTACTTCATGGCTTGCGTCATGATGATAGCTATGTGGTTAGTAAAAGATACAAAATAATGTTTGATTATAGCAATATCATGACTTTTGGTAACTCGCCCTTTACGAATTAACCAAGATGATATGGCAATTTTTTGACACAAGAAATTAGGGGTGTGCACGGTTCGGTTTGGGTCGGTTTTTGGCTAAAATCAAAACCGAACCGAAATGTTCAGTTTTTATAGAACCCAAAACCGAAACCGTCCGGTTATTGGCGGTTCGGTTTTTTCGGTTTCTTATCGGTTTCGGTTCGGTTTTTCGGTTTTTTCGGTTTCTAACCGTTCATATTTGAGCATGGAAAATTTATAACAACAAACTTATTGTATTACATAAAAAATTGGTTATTCTTATTTTTACTTTTTTTTTAATCTAAGCATAATAATGTTTATTCATAATTCTATAATTACACATATATAGTCATATAGATGAGACACACACATGCACGTGAACATACACATAGTATGAACATCGTCATGTATTTATTGATATATTTTCAAGTAAAAACACGATACGACAAATACACATATAAACATAAACGTTAAGATAAATATATTATAAATCTACCCACAAAATGAATATGTATTTATAAATTTGATTTATTTAGTTATTTATTCATTTTATATTAATTATATATTATTATATAATAAAATCGGTTCGGTTCGGTTTTTGGACGAAAACCGAAACCGAACCGTATTTTTCGGTTTTTGAAAAATTAAAAACCAAACCATCGGTTTTTAGTTTTGGTAGGTTTTCTCGGTTCGGTTTTCGGTTTGGTTTCGGTTTTTTCGGTTTTGTTTGCTCACCCCTACAAGAAACTTCTACAAAATTGGCATAATGGGAATTTACATCATGGCTTGCGCGCATCAAGCAATTTGATTTGTCCAGATTTATTTATTTATTATTTTTTTAATAAGACTGATATCTAGCAAATTTGATCCAAAATAATGTGATTCTCTTTCATTATATAAAAGATGTGTGATTTGAGATACTGTGTAAACGAGACCTAATACACAATTTTTTGACAAGCGACATATATTCATTTTCATATTAAGTGGCTGAGTTAGCCTAGCCTACCCTAAAAGTGGTATAGTAGGGTATTGTAGGCGAGCGAGTTAGCGAAGACGCTTAGGCTAACGGACGAAAATGTATGAAAACGGACAAAAAAGCCTGAAAACATACGAAAATGTATGAAAACGGACGAAAATGTATAAAAACGGTCAAAAACATATAAAAACAGACGAAAACGGATGAAAACGTATATAAACGGACGAAAACGTATTAAAATGGACGAAACGTATGAAAACGGGTGAAAACGTAAGAAAACAGACGAAAACGTATGAAAACAAACGAAAACGTATGAAAACGGACGAAAATGTATGAAAACGAACGAAAACGTAAGAAAACTGACGAAAACGTAAAAAACCGACGAATATGTATGAAAAACGAAAAAAACGTAAAAAAAAAAAAAAAAAAAAAAAAAAAAAAAAAAAAAACCTTGAATTAAGGGAAAAAAACGTGAAGTAAAAAAAAAGAAAGAAAAGAAAAGGGAAAATGATAAAAAAAAAAAAAAAAAAAAAAAAAAAAAAAAAAAAAAATACATTGAACTTGACACTTTTTACCATTGTATGTTGTCAACTATTTTTTTTACCATTGTAACACAAAACTTGACATTTTTTGTCATTGTATGTAAAAAATGTCGCATCGTTAGTCCTTTACACTAACGGTCGTCAGTAAATAACTTAAAATTCTGTTTTCTCCCGATTTTACACGTTTTCATCCGTTTTCTTACGTTTTTGTCCGATTTTACACGTTTTCTTCTGTTTTTTTCGTTTTCGTCCGTTTTTTTACATTTACGCCCATTTTTTTACGTTTTCACCCGGTTTTTTACATTTTCTTCCATTTTTTTACGTTTTCGCCCATTTTTTTACGGTTTCGCTCGTTTTTTTTTACGTTTTCTTCAATTTTTTTTACGTTTTCGTCCATTTTTTTACGTTTACGGCGGTTTTTTACCCCTTTTTTTACGTTTTCGCCTGTATTTTTACGTTTTCGTCCATTATTTTACGCTTACGCCCGTTTTTTTAGCGGTTTCACCCGGTTTTTTACGTTTTCTTTGTTTTTTATGCTTACGCCTGTTTTTTTACGTTTTCACCCGGGTTTTTTACATTTTCTTCCGTTTTTTTTACGTTTTCGCCCGGTTTTTACGTTTTCTTCCTTTTTTTTTTACGTTTTCGTTCCTTTTTTTACGTTTACGCCCGTTTTTTAACGTTTTCGCCCGGTTTTTAAGTTTTCTTCCGTTTTTTTACGTTTTCGTCCTTTTTTTACGTTTACACCACCTTTTTAACGTTTTCACCCGGTTTTTACGTTTTCTTCCATCTTTTAACCGTTTCGTCCATTTTTTACGTTTACGCCCGTTTTTTAACGTCTTCACCCGGTTTTTAGTTTTCTTCCATCTTTTAACCGTTTCGTCCTTTTTTTTTACGTTTACGCCCGTTTTTTAACGTTTTCACCCGTTTTTTTTTAAATTTTCACCCAGTTTTTACGTTTTCTTCGGGTTTTTACATTTTTTCTTTTTTGTCTGTTTTCGTTTTCTTCCGGTTTTTACATAAAAGACCGGGTGAAACCGTTAATAAACGGGCATAAACGTAAAAAAAAAGATGAAAACGTAAAAAAAGGGAAGAAAACGTAAAAACCGGGCGAAAACGTAAAAAACGGGCGTAAACATAAAAAACGGACAAAAACGTAAAAAAATGGGCGTAAACGTAAAAGAACGGACGAAAACGTAAAAAAAATGGGCGAAAACGTAAAAAATCGGGTGAAAACGTTAAAAACGGGCGTAAACATAAAAAAATGGACGAAAACGTAAAAATATTAGAAGAAAACGTAAAAAAATGGGCGTAAACGTAAAAAAACAGACGAAAACGTAAAAAAATAAGCGAAAACGTAAAAAACCGAAAGAAAATGTACAAAAACCGGGTGAAAACGTAAAAAAAAACAGGCATAAACTTAAAAAAAACGAAAAAAAACGTAAAAAACTGAGTGAAACCGTTAAAAAACAGGCGTAAACGTAAAAAAACGGACGAAAACGTAAAAAAACAGGCGAAAACGTAAAAAACCGGGTGAAAACGTTAAAAAACGGGGGTAAACGTACTAAAAGGACGAAAACGTAAAGAAAATGGAAGAAAACGTAAAAAAAACGGGCGTAAACGTAAAAAACGGACAAAAACGTAAAAAAAAACGGGCGAAACCGTAAAAAAATGGGCGAAAACGTAAAAAACCGGACGTAAACGTAAAAAAACGAACGAAAACGAAAAAAAATGGATGAAAACGTGTAAAATCGGAAGTAAACGGAATTTTAAGTTATTTACTAACGACCGTTAATGTAAAGGACTAACGATGCGACATTTTTTACATACAATGACAAAAAATGTCAAGTTTTGTGTTACAATGGTAAAAAAAATAGTTGGCAACATACAATGGTAAAAAGTGTCAAGTTCAATGTATTTTTTTTATCATTTTCCCAAAAGAAAAAAGGAAAAAAAAATGAATAAATAAGATAGACAAAAAGGACAAGAAAAAAAACATGGACTTAGGTTGTGTTATTAAATCTTAGGTTAATCCCCACCATTATATCAAACTAGATGGATGGTGGGGATTTGTCCCTCAGTTTGTAACAAAAACTTAGTTTATAAAATAACTCACCTCTTTACTTCATACATACAAATTTAGTGGGACCCACATAAATTTTACAAATAAAAGTTATGTGGGGCCACTAAAATTATGTGTATGAATTAATTCTTATGTAGAGATATCATCTCTCGTGAATTAAATGTTGGGTCTTTCTTAGGGCTATATTTGAACGACAAGAAAGAAAGCCAAGGCTTTTTGTTTAGCTGTGGCGTGAAGCAAAAGAAGAAAAAGGGGAACCGACCTAAGGAAAGGTTAAAAGGAGACGTGCACATCATTGGGAGGATCCCATCTGTTATTTTTTAGTCGACGCACGACATTAGCAACGATTGTTCATTATGTTGTCGACGAGCGTGCATAAATAATAAACAAAAGAAAGGAAGAAGTTTGAAACATGCCAAACAGTTTGAATATGATATCGATGTTTGGCTAAACATCCCGCGATCACAAGAACGGGAATTAGGGTGGATATTGATTTTGATCTTAATAAATATGTTATGCAAAGGTTTATAAATAGTGCGAGGCGTGGCGTGGCGGTATGATCAAGCCTTACGCCTTAGCGGTTAACGCGAAGTTTTTGCCTTTATAAGGCGTGGTATAAGGTGGCGCAAAATATGAAAATATTTTTATATTTATATCATATTTCATATATATCAAGTTTACAATAAGATGTGGCATAAGGCGTGGCGGCATGACAAAGCATCACGCCTTTGCAGAGCCTTTGCGCGCCTTTTAGAACCATGTTGTTATATCTTCCATCATTGTCTTATTAAATTAATTTGATAATTACTTGTAAAACGGTATAATATTGTGATCCGACCAACCGTGCCGAATTCAACTATAAGCATGGATCTTGGACGGATGGTGCGGATACACATTGTAACAATTCGCATTTTCAGTATTTCTATCCATTCTCGAAATTTTACTATTCACTTTCAATATTCACTTCCGGAATTTTTATTTCACATTCTCGTAAGTTAACCTATTTTAATAATAATCCGAGAGTTTGACACTCGTCGAATCATTTCTGTAAAAATCACGAAACCGTGTCTGAGAATTTCTTTAAGTTTTAAACGTCATTTAGACATCCCGATATGTCCACACAACATTACAAACAAGAGAACTATAAGTTTTTCACCTTCCGTGACATTCTCAAGAATTTTGAAATTTTACATTTTTCGAATTTGTGTTTTACGCGATTTACGCGTTTTAGGCTTACGATTTTAGGTCTAAAGAACGTTTAACGCCAACCGACACTAGACTAAGCCTGGTCTAGACATTATAAGCATTTTAATTTCATTATAATCGTATTAGAAAAGTTACATTTTACTTTTCTCAGTTTTACGTAACTTTCGTACGTTTTACGTTTAACGCATTTTAAACCCACGTTTCCAGCGTTAACAGTGTTTTCGCGACCCATTATATAAGATAATAGTGAGTATATTGACAAGTTTAATCATTTCTACAAGTTTCATACTTTTACGATACCTAATTTTACGTTTTGTGATTTAAATACTTACCGTTAGCAATTACCGGGACCAAAACTCACTCCGTAAATCAAGATAATATCAAAATGACCAACCAAGTCATCCATATAACCATACGGGCGAAAGTTATGCACATCACCAAGCATTGGTGGCTTGGTGATGAGCCTTGGAAGGTTTTGTGGTCAAAATACTTACAAGTATGTATCATGTGTACAATTTCTGGCCACATTTCCTAACAACCTTAACCTCCTCATCCTTGTATAAATACTAAGCTCATCCTCTTCCTTTTCATCACTCAAAATGAGCCACAATATATTTCCAAGAGAAGAATCAATGCTTTGATTTCAAGCTACAAAGTCTATATTATTGTTGAAGCTTTTGTAAAGTTTCACATGATCCTTGTACTAGTTTTCTCATTCCATTGGTGATCTCCAAGCCACAAAAGAAGTATTTCTATTAGAAGACTTCGAGTGTTTTTCCAAGTCATCTCAACTTAGTATCAAGAGGTTGAAGAATTTGGAAGCTAGGGTTCCTAGTTCTTGTTCTTATTCTTAATCCTTGATTTCCTTTCTTAATTGAAAGCCAAAAGTTGTAAGAATGACTAACTCCCACTCTTGCTCAACATCATTTACATGTTTCTCATACTTAATCCATGCTATATATAGTCCTTATATTGAATTTATGATGTACAAAACCTTTTTATAACAAGTTGGAAAGCTTATATGCTAATTTAGGTTAATTAGTGTTAAAATGATGAACTTTTGTACAACTTTTCTACAAAACCAACTACATATAGATATGGTAATTTACATATTGTTGTAGACGAAATGAAAAAGAAGACATAGCAATTTGAATCACCTAAAACGAGTACACGAGTCAAAAGATACAAGCTAAAAGAAGTTAGCGAAACCAAAACGCCAAAACTGCCAAAACAAGCTGTTAAGCTACTGACCTTTTTTAACGAGGCCCTTCTGGTCCGTTTCATCAAAAAGTTAAAACACGAAAGTTGTCTGGAACGACGTTTTCCTTTTACAAAAAAGAAGCTCGGGTCCTGAAAATGCTTAACGAATGGTATTTTTTTTCAAACTCTTAACAACCCCTTTATATACCTAAACGACCATGTATTTTGTCACGGCTAAGGAAAACCAAATGGCCTAAAGGCCTAGGCATGAGATCACAAACGCGGATAAGGCCAAGGATGAGATCTCAAAGACATGGTAGCTGATTGTGTTTCAAAATCAATTATATAATATATAAGTATAGTATCGAGGAGATCCGCAAGAAATACGGATCACCCGAGTCGTATCCGTACGAAGGTGTGTATTGAATCAAAGAATATCGATTCATGAAAACCGTGTAGTGAAAAGTGGTAAATGTGAAATTTGTGATTCAAGTAATCCAAATAATGACAAACAATCACGAATTATGCAAAATGCACAAGCTATATATGCACCAACGATTAAAATCTAAAATCGGAAAATCAATCCTAAAATTTAAAACGTAACGTACGAAATAAAACGTAACTTTTAACGAAAAATGATCCTACAAAGGTGAAACAATTTTTTAAAAATCTTAAACTACTAAAAAGAATTTTCAGAAAAAGAAAAATATTTTTTTGACTTTTTGTTTATTTTCTATGAATTTATTTATGTTTTTGTATTTTTAAATGAATTAAAAATAAAGGAAAATAGAAAAATAAAAGTGAAAAATATAAAATAATTTCTGAAAAATCTAAAATATAATAAAAGAATTTTCTAAAATATTTTTGGATTTTTTATGGCTTTTTCTGAATTTTTATTGATTAAAATGGATTAAAAATAGAATTTAAACTAAGAAAAATTAAGAAAAATAGCAAAACTACTCAGAAAAATCTGAAAGATTAACAGAAATTCTAAAATAATAAAATGAACTTGGAGAAAAAATTTGAAAAAGAAATAAGTAGCAGAAGTGCTTATTCTACTGAAAACAGCTTATTGCAAGCGCTTATTAATAAGCACTTGCAACAAAACTATGCCAAACTGAAACCACAGATGTGTAGTACTCAAATAAGTTCTAATTTGCTCAAATATGATCAGAGAAAGCACAGAAACAATAGAGGCAAGCAATAAGCAATCTAGTATAAGCCACTCAATAAGCAGTTAAGACACAGCATAAGCCAGAAGCTCATATATCATGCACAACACTAGAACAACTACTAAGGATCTCAGAAAGCTCAAATTAGCACAGTAATAAACTCAATGAAGTACAAGCTGGCCTACTTATCAAATCAGCTTACTTGAGTCTAATGTGCAAACTAGCAGATGCAATAAGCTCACTAAATAAGCTCAGAAACACAAGATTATGGGGGCAAATACTAAACAGCTATACTGAGATACTAAATCTTACAAAAGCCCTATGAGAAATCACCTAATTCTACCCTATTTGTATCCAAGTTCAGCAAACTCAGATGACTTAAAAGCTGGTAACAAAATTTGTTATGCTGACTTTTCAATTTTCATCAAACTTTGACCAAAACTAATTTGTAATGATGATATCTACTCTAATATGTTGGATTAAACTAAACTTAAATTAGATTAAGCTTCTACTACTATTATGCAGCTACCAAATTGATTTTACTAACTGTTTTCTATTCTACTTTAACTATCAATGAGAATTAACACTAACTTTGACTTTTAATGAGCTACTCTACCAGTTTTATTATTCTAATCTCTATTACAAGTCTAATAGCAAATCACAGATCCAAACACTCTCTTATCTATCAGTTACACTACAACACCTTTAATTAAACCACTGAACTCATTCAATTCAATCAATCTCAATTTAAAACAACTAATGATCAGCAAATCCACCACAGTTAACCACTATATCAAACAAATATGCCACAACTCAGATCCAAAAATATGACAGATGCTCTAATATAGCCAATTATCACAGACACAAACTAAATCAGATGTTCAAATGAAATTTCAATCCCACATTAAGCAACTACAACAACTACTAAAGCTATCTAAATCAATCTAATAGAAATTACTGAAACTAATACAAAATTTAAATCAGAAACTATATATGAAAGCTACAAATCAGAAAGTTACCCAACTATTCTCCCTCAGCTAAACAGAGGGAGCTCACTGAGCTAGCCTGTCTTTAGACAGGCTGAGATCCTCCACAACTTATCTCAACTTATCAGAAATTCACCAGAAATTGATGGATCAAAGGTCTTTGACTTTTGTTGACTGTCTATTGATACGTGGGAATCGCACCAGGCTTTACCTCTCAAGGGATCTTGAGAAGCTTACAACCCCCACCAGGCAGTGTAACTGATCGTTGTAGTATAGTATAGTGACAAGTACCGGGGGATTGATCGTTCAGCTAGGAATAGTGTCGCTAGGATTAGAAAACCTAATTACTAGTGCTAAAGATGAAAGATGATTATTTTTGTGTTTTTATATTTTTTAGAAAGCAAATTAAAATCTCGGGTTTTAAGGATTTGGGCGGAATTAGTTGCTAGTCAACTAACCCAATACTAAAGATGCAATTAAAAGTAAATACTATAAATGAAAATAAATCTAAATTATACTAAGGTTGTGAGCAATAAGTGGAGAAAATGTGTTTACTTAGATTTCACTACTCCCTAGACATCTTTTACACGTTAATTACTTGTTATAGTTGCGTAGATGACGGATTGTATTCCTTAATACCATTCATGGGGTGGCGCACTTACTTCCCCAATCCTATGAGTGCCTACATCACTCCTATGTCGAGCCGGCTAAGAAGCTCCTAACATGGGATCATTAGAATTTACTCATGCATTAAATACAACCAATAAAACCTAGTGCACATCGGTTCATGTTTCCTAAGACGTTCAAGCATGTTACCATTTGGAGATCTGCCAGTTTTCTTAAGCCTAACATCGAAATCATTCATCCAATACAACCATAAACAAGTAATCAACACATAATTAACATCTAGGTTTCATTAGATCTAAGCAAACACAAGATAGATCTAGCCTAGCATGATGGAATTAAGACTAGAACAAGATATAGACAACCAACACATAGACATATTGATTGAATTAAAAGAACACTTATCTCAATTACACATGAAAGGTTTCAAGGGCTGAGAACCCTTGAAAAACCTGTAAAATTCGTACTAAGTTCGGCCTTAGGGTTTCTCCAAAACTTCCTCTTAATGTGTAAAAATTAGAAAACTATATATAGGAAATAGGGTCTGACGGCGTCAAGACCAAATTGGTGACGCCGTCATCTCGCCACCAAAATACTTCTCTGACTGCCTTGATCTACTTCTGACGCCGTCAAGTGTTATGTGTTTCCAGGCCGTCACCACTTTTACTCTTGACGCCCTTCCTTGTGACGCCGTCAATTCTGTACTGGGTCGTCATAAAAAATACTCTTGACGCCGTCAAAAAGTTACTCTTGACGCCGTCACCTACTGTTCCCAGCTTGGAAAATTGAGACTTTGCCGTTTTCTTCACTTTTATGCTCCAAAAACGTCTAAAATGCCTTCTTTTCCTGATTTCACTCCCAAAGTACCTAAAATCACAAAAGGAACGATTTAGGGCAATATTTGATCAAATAAATTCAATTCCGGGCTTAAATGACCCCCTAAAAGTGGTTCATTTTTCGCCTCATCATATACCCTTACACTTGAGATTTGCTTGTCCTTAAGAAAATGCGCTTTTATTCTAATCAAAATACAAGTTAGGGGTCATTTAACACTAATATAAAAGTAATTACAACAGATAATCGTTCCACTAAAGACCAATAGACAAGCACGGAGGTCATACACAAGCACCTCACAAATAGTGTTTAGATACTCACATCTCTCGGGTGTAATAAAGTATAAATTACAATATGGAAACGGAAGATATCTCTCACTACCTGTCATAGCAAAATAGATTATCATAGGCTTAGGAAAGGATCAAACCTCCACCACATGGCGTAAGCACCTAGGATAAACTATCAAAGAGGTCTTTTAAAGGGTTGTAACGTTAGGTGTAGGGATATGAAATACACGGTTTCGTTGGATAAAGGCAGTCTTTACTGGTGGCGAGTTAACAATCTTGGTTAATTACATGTACAATATAGCGTTGCTAAGCCAAGACTAGACTCGACTTAAGCTAATAAATGAAAAATAACAAAAACATAAAATAAACATAGAATGAAAAGGGATGGTAGTCCGTATGTTTTTTCTCTTTTCTCTTTTTTTTTTTCTATTTTTTTTTTCTTTCTTTTCTTTTTCTTGGTTTTTCGATCTTTTTTTTTTTTTTTTTTTTTTTTTTTTTTTTTTTTTTTTTTTTGCATACACTCTTACCTTACCATCAAAAATAATACATCATAGGAAATGAAAACTAATGACTCGAATTAAGAAAATCAAAACACTTGGAGTACTTTTAAGATTAACGTACATATGGGGGTAATAAATGATGTTCTTCCCCATTACTCCATAAATAAGTACTTTACCCATGAGTCCCAATCGTCCCAAAACAATATGTACAAGGATATGACTCGACTTAGCAACCATGTAATCAATTAGATAGTTAACTTAGGGTTTAACAAATAACAATAATGCACTAAAAATGAGCGCATAAACGGAAGGCTAAGGCGATTTGGGTGTACATTTAAGTGGGGTGTAACAAATTCTTCCTTTAAGTAAGATGCTTAAAGTTAGAAACGAAAAGATAGGCTCGGAGGGGTGTACTAGGGGTTTCGTGTACTAAAAATGTGTACAACGCTAAGGTGTGGGAAAAATTAATTGACTTAGGTAGCCAAGTAATATGACTTAAATGGTCAAGAAATTATAATACGGGTTTAACACAAGGGTGATCCTAATGCCTCTTATCATGTAGTAAATCCTACTATACGAATGTAGTCTCACTAGCGGTCTCGGGATGCATCACTAACGCAAGTTCTAGAATCTAAATGCTACCGGTACACTCATAAACACTAATAGTAAATGCTTTTCCTATCAAATCTAAAGGCGAACCTCACATATTTGGGTGGAAAATTTTTCTGAAAGTATGGTTATGTGCTAGTCATACAATCTCCTATCCATGATACGCTTGCTATGGCTAAAGTTTCACTCCTAAATGTTGTAAAAAATTTTAAATTTGGTGCTAAAATTGTACTAACAAGTGTTTCTCATAGTTTTATTACACATCTACCATTAAACAAAGCAAACTCAAGCGAAAGTGTATCTGTAAGGTATCATCATTTTACCCTCCCCTTACACTTAAGATGAACATTGTCTCCAATGTTCAAGTAAAGAATGTAAAAGTAAAATAAGTAAAACAAATGAAATCAAATACTCCTCTGATTCGCTCGGTATGGATAATTAGGTTGCCAGGTTAAATCTTCCTCCAAGAAAATGAACAATCAAAGCTTCCCTTCCAGAATATAAATCATCTTCTTGTCATACATAACCTGTAAATCCTGAGAAAACAAACAAGACAACCTCGCATAAAATCGGTGGCATCCTATATAAGTTTCTAAATCCTAGAAAACAAAGTAAGATATAATGCTTGTGGAATAAAGTTTGCAGACTTCCTGGAGATTATAAAACTTAATAATTCACAAAAACTTTAAGACTCCGTTAGAAAAACAAAACCGGTAAAATTTACAGGTTTTTACCCGTAACGCCGTCAAGAGCAAACTCATGACGCCGTCAGGATTGACCTGCAGAAATTCTAATGTTAAGTTTCCGGAAAATTTCTAGAAAAACTTGGTCCTACTTCCTGGGAAATTCTGCAAAACTTCATTATGACTCAATACAAGCATTTGACTCTAACAAATACGAATACACATGTTCATTTAATATTGTGGAGTATCATGATCGGTTTGTTTCTTAAAAATATATTTGGGGTTTCCCCTTACACTTATCTTTTGCAAAAATATCTTTAGGTGGAGTTAAGACTAGGCCAAAACAACAAAGTAAAGTATTTCCACTTTTTAATTGAGAAACATGATCTACCAACAATAAAAATAAAGCATGCATACGGAAGCAAATAACAAACAAACAAAAATAAAATCACACAAAGCATGGGTTGCCTCCCAAGAAGCGCTTGTTTTTGTTCGAGTCACGAGCCTGACTCTACCCTTATTTAACAGAAATAGGGAAGGTGTTCCCTACACTTAGGATTAAGTGCGGGTGAAAGTAGCGATACACACCCTTAGGGTGGACATATGCCATGTGAGGAAAGAGTGGTGGATGAATTATATGCTCAAAGGGGTGTGCTCCTATCATCATAACCTTAACAAATTCAATCGGGTTAATGGGTGGATTAAGATTTTCTCCTAGAAAGGGATCATTTTCTATCAACTTCAAGAGACTCCTAGTTGGGAATCCATCTTGACCTAATAAACCCGGTTTAAACCCATAATGTGTCTTGTGATCAATCATAAATGGGTGATGTAAGCATGTAAGGTCATTTTCCACTCCTATATTGGCTTCCTCTCTACAAGGCTTAGAGTCCACTACCTTTATCCTAAGACTACCCGGACTACATGGGTTGAGGGGTGGGTCGGCTCCTCTTTTGTCTCCTAGATGTATATCTAAGGATGGAAAGTTGTGTGAAGATTGAGGTTCTGGTTCATCAACACTAGGTACTTCCCTAGAACTAAGAGTAAGGTTATCACTACAAGTATTCAAACCTATATCCTCTAGTGGTGTTTGGTACAAGGGTTCTACCTCTATTGGGACTCCTATAGTCTCTTCTACTTTTTCCGGGTAAGTCACGGGCGGTGTGTGTGCCTCAAATGATGGTAGGACTTGTGGGGTACTTGGTGGGCTTATGCTATTTACTTCACCATTCCTTGTGTCAAGATCATCTATATCCTCAACATGTGTTTCATTATAATCTAACCCTAACATTTTCCCAAGTATCTCACGTAATTCTCTAGGCATCTCAACTTCTATGTCCGAATCATAAGGATCATCCTCAGTATTCTGACTGCTATATACAAATTGCCCAAGAGATTCATCATCTGTTTCTTGAGATTCATCATCATCGATCATAAAACCTAGGTCTTTTTGATCAATGTGATCATGTTCGGCTACATCCTCCATCACATCAAGGTCACCTATGTGTTCAGCTTGTACTATGGCATTACATGACAACCACTTAGGTATCTCAACACTAATCTATTCATCCCCAAACAAACTTGTTTCTTGATCCTGGAAATTTATATTCAATTGACTTGTACTAACGTTTGTTGGGTTGTCTACCCTATAATAATATTGGGCGCAATCTTCTATGGCATCCCATGCTTCTTCAGCACTTAATTCCCTAAAGTCCCCATTGGCAAAATTCTCAATGCGCATTTGGTCATATTGGCCAACACGATAGTAAAAGGTTCGGGTTAGGGATTGATGAGGCGAAAAATGAACCACTTTTAGGGGGTCATTTAAGCCCGGAATTGAATTTATTTGATCAAATATTGCCCTAAATCGTTCCTTTTGTGATTTTAGGTACTTTGGGAGTGAAATCTGGAAAAGAAGACATTTTGGACGTTTTTGGAGCATAAAAGTGAAGAAAACGGCAAAGTCTCAATTTTCCAAGCTGGGAACAGTAGGTGACGGCGTCAAGAAGGAATTTCTGACGGCGTCAAGAGTAAATTCCATGACTTTCCATGACGACCCAGTACAGATTTGACGGCGTCACGAAGTAGGACGTCAAGAGTAAAATGCATGACGGCCTGGAAAATGCTAACACATGACGGCGTCAAAAGTAGATCAAGGCAGTCCGAGAAGTATTTTGGCGGCGAGATGACGGCGTCACAAGATTTGTCTTGACGCCGTCAGACCCTATTTCCTATATATAGTTTTCTAATTTTCACATTAAAAGGAGAGGAGTTTTGGAGAAACTCTAGGTCCGAACTTAAGGCGAATTTTACAGGTTTTTCAAGGGTTCTTTGCCCTTGATCCCTTTCATGTGTAATTAAGATAAGTGTTCTTTTAATTCAATCAATATGTCTATGTGTTGGTTCTCTATATCTTGTTCTTGTTTTAATTCCATCATGCTAGGCTAGATCTATCTTGTGTTTGCTTGGATCTAATGAAACCTAGATGTTAATTATGTGTTGATTACTTGTTTATGGTTGTATTGGATGAATGATTTTGATGTTAGGCTTAAGAAAACTGGCAGATCTCCAATTGGTAACATGCTTGAACGTCTTAAGAAATATGAACCGATGTGCACTAGGTTTTATTGGTTGTATTTACTGCATGAGTAATTTCTAATGATCCCATGTTAGGAGTTTTTAACGGCTCGACATAGGAGTGAAGTAGGCACTCATAGGATTGGGGAAGTAAGTGCGCCACCCCATGAATGGTATTAAGGAATACAATCCGTCATCCACGCAACTATAACAAGTAATTAACGTGTAAAATATGTCTAGGGAGTAGTGAAATCTAAGTAAACACATTTTCTCCACATATTGCTCACAACCTTAGTATAATTTAGTTTATTTTCATTTTTAGTATTTTATTTTGATTGCATCTTAGTATTGGGTTAGTTGACTAGCAACTAATTCTGCCCAAATCTTTCAAACCCGAGATTTTTAATTGCTTTCTAAAAAATATAAAAATACAAAAATAATCTTCCATCATCTTTAGCACTAGTAATTAGGTTTTCTAATCCTAGCGACACTATTGATACGTGGGAATCGCACCAGGCTTTACCTCTCAAGGGATCTTGAGAAGCTTACAACCCCCACCAGGCAGTGTACCTAATCGTTGTAGTATAGTATAGTGACAAGTACCGGGGGATTGATCGTTCAGCTAGGAATAGTGTCGCTAGGATTAGAAAACCTAATTACTAGTGCTAAAGATGAAAGATGATTATTTTTGTGTTTTTATATTTTTTAGAAAGCAAATTAAAATCTCGGGTTTTAAGGATTTGGGCGGAATTAGTTGCTAGTCAACTAACCCAATACTAAAGATGCAATTAAAAGTAAATACTAGAAATGAAAATAAATCTAAATTATACTAAGGTTGTGAGCAATAAGTGGAGAAAATGTGTTTACTTAGATTTCACTACTCCCTAGACATCTTTTACACGTTAATTACTTGTTATAGTTGCGTAGATGACGGATTGTATTCCTTAATACCATTCATGGGGTGGCGCACTTACTTCCCCAATCCTATGAGTGCCTACATCACTCCTATGTCGAGCCGGCTAAGAAGCTCCTAACATGGGATCATTAGAATTTACTCATGCATTAAATACAACCAATAAAACCTAGTGCACATCGGTTCATGTTTCCTAAGATGTTCAAGCATGTTACCATTTGGAGATCTGCCAGTTTTCTTAAGCCTAACATCGAAATCATTCATCCAATACAACCATAAACAAGTAATCAACACATAATTAACATCTAGGTTTCATTAGATCTAAGCAAACACAAGATAGATCTAGCCTAGCATGATGGAATTAAGACTAGAACAAGATATAGACAACCAACACATAGACATATTGATTGAATTAAAAGAACACTTATCTCAATTACACATGAAAGGTTTCAAGGGCTGAGAACCCTTGAAAAACCTGTAAAATTCGTACTAAGTTCGGCCTTAGGGTTTCTCCAAAACTTCCTCTTAATGTGTAAAAATTAGAAAACTATATATAGGAAATAGGGTCTGACGGCGTCAAGACCAAATTGGTGACGCCGTCATCTCGCCGCCAAAATACTTCTCTGACTGCCTTGATCTACTTCTGACGCCGTCAAGTGTTATGTGTTTCCAGGCCGTCACCACTTTTACTCTTGACGCCCTTCCTTGTGACGCCGTCAATTCTGTACTGGGTCGTCATAAAAAATACTCTTGACGCCGTCAAAAAGTTACTCTTGACGCCGTCACCTACTGTTCCCAGCTTGGAAAATTGAGACTTTGCCGTTTTCTTCACTTTTATGCTCCAAAAACGTCTAAAATGCATTCTTTTCCAGATTTCACTCCCAAAGTACCTAAAATCACAAAAGGAACGATTTAGGGCAATATTTGATCAAATAAATTCAATTCCGGGCTTAAATGACCCCCTAAAAGTGGTTCATTTTTCGCCTCATCATCTATGAATATTTGTGAGAATGGAATGAAAACAAATCCACTAAAAGCTATAAAGCTTGTATGGACTGTGTAGAAGCTAAATGAGCTTATTTGAAAGCTTATCAAAACATAATGAAAACATATTTTTTTTTATTTTCTGATTTTTATATTTTTGAAGATTATGAAAACTTACTTAATAAAATGAAATGATGAAACTATTTGAGAAACTAAAGTTTAATAAGAGTAACAAATATAAAAGCTAAAAGTAACTAAAGTTGATCAATAAGCTGGAAGTAAAAAGAAGAAACTAAAATTTATTAATACTAAAATTGAATCATAATTACAATAAGCTAATCTAAATACATCATGAATTAAATTCAGCAGAGCTTCGCTACAACTTCAACTACTTGCCAAATGAGAAGATTACAGCTCCTATTTATAGCTGAAGAGGAGTGAAAGGGTCTCGGATTGCCAAGCTGGCAATCCGTGTGCTCTGTGTTTCTTTGGAGCCTCTAAGAGCCGCTTAATCATAATCCCATCAATCCCACTTGATAATAGCCTTTAGATCAAAATTAGTGACGCGTTTCATCCAATAGAGAGCAGCCACGTATACCATTTGTGTGTTTATTTGATTCTTTGACACTCTGACACGTTCACTCACTTCTAGAAGCACGCAATTTGACAAAATCACCCTTAATTGCTGTGAATTTGGGAGGTACGGTAATTAGGGTTCATATGAACCTTGGTTAATAAGGAAAAGGGGGGCGGGTAAGTGTGGGTAATATTATAATGAATTTGACTTTATTTGACCCATGGAATGGGATTTGACCGGGTTATGTTGACCAAGGGGTGTTGCGCTTGGGTATTGGTTTTTATTTTTGGCTTTTGGATTTTGTTTGTTGGACTTGGACTTGGTTTAGGTAAAATAGAATATTCAGATTTATTATAAGGACCAATTGTGTAGTTTGCTGAAACTTCAAGGACCAAATTTACCAAACTTCAAAAATAATTGTCAAGGGTTGATCTTGTCAAACTTGAATACATGAAGGCTGATGTCGACTTTTTCTCCAAATAAATCATTGAGGGATTGAATGTGTTAATTTCCAAAGTGCAGGGACCAATCTTGTCATTTGATCAAACTTTCTCAAAAAGGATGAATCTTGCAAATCTTCAAACTCTGGAAATCTCTTTTGACTTTTTAAGCTCAACTTGGTTGCCAGCTTTGACTTTTTGACTCATTCCACTCTCGTGCTTGTTTTTTGCCGGATTTCGTTTGTTTTTCGTCATTTTACGAGATATTCGTTCCTGCACATTCACAATCACAAAAACATGTTTTCTTTGGCATTTTGAGTTAGTTTTTGGATTATTAAGTCCTATTTTGGCTAAGAAAAGGTGAGTGAATAAGCACTCTGATGAGTGTGTAAATACTCATCATTTTTACCTTTTCTGAGCTGCCAAAACATCTAAAAACACTCAATATTGCATCAAAATAGTGAAAATATCCCAGGAATGTGTTTTATATGTTTCAGATGCAAAATAATGAAAAACAGATGAAAAATGATCAAAGTTTGCATAATTGGCAGTTTCAGTCCTTCATCTTTCAAAAGTTGTCAAATCTAGTCCCTGGTTGTTCTAAAAACTTGAAAAAGTCACCAAAGGTCCTTTTAAATCAAAAAGTTACACAATTAGTCCTTTGGTGCAAAGTTTCACAAAATATCAAGTTTAGTCCCTGAACTTTGACAATTGTCAAATATGGTCCCTGGGATATTAAAACTTTGAGAAAAACAAATTTTGTCCTTGTACTTCTCATGTATGGCAGGTTTGGTCCTTGATTGGCAAGTTTGGTGAAATTACATATTTGGTCCCTGGAGTTTGAAAGTTTGGCAGATTTAGTCCCTGGGAAATTCAAATTTGGAAAAATCAACTTTGGTCCTTGAAATATTCAATCATGACAAAAATGGCCCTCGTGAACACTTAGGGAAAATTACAAAACCAATCCCCAAATTTCGGCTAATTACAAAATTGGTCCTTGTGTTATTTTCATAATAAACCAAACCGGACCCTTAATATTACTACTACTCCAAATCCAAGTCCAATCCACAAACACAACCAAAGCCCACCATCCTATTTTTGGCCCAAAACACCCACCAGCCCAAACACCCTTTGTTATAATATCAGGGTCAACGTTTGACCCTGGGTCAAACAGTCAAACAAACACCACCCCTTCTCCTTCCCTCCCCCACCCCACTTGACCCTGAAAATCCATCACCTCACCACTTCCACCGCCCGAACCACTCACATACCCCAATTGCACCTAACAAAACAACCACAATAAATGCCCCTCCCCCCCCCCCCCCTCAAGTTATCAGAACCAATTTGCAATATCAAGTTTTGGCACAAAAACATGTGGCACTCAATCAGAGGCTTAGCAGTGATCCAAGGGCTCAGGATTGGTTGGGAAATGATCAGAGAGACAAGGGAAACCCTAATCCTTTGCTATAAATTGAGGAGAAGCAAGAAAGAAGAAGCTAGTTCACATTTTAGTATAAGTGTAATCGTAGAAGTTGTAATAGGCTATCTTAGTTTAATCAAAAGCTTTTAAGCATTTTCTTAGTTAATTCAGTTGTACTTATAACCTTTTCAAGTAATAAAATCAAGTTTCAGTAATCCTATTTGTGTATGCAATTTTCATTTTTATTTCAAAATTTCAAATCAAGCTCTGTTGTTATTTATGTTTATGTTATGGACTTTTAGGAACATTTAAGCTCCCATAAGCTCAGTGAAGCTTTTAGAAACTATTAAAAAACAATAGAATCATAAAACAAGAAAAATAAAAGAAAATCAGAAAAATAAGAAAAAAATAAAAAGTTGCAGGTTTGTGATGAAGAAAGCTGGAGCAGGGTAAGTCTTGGATGGCCCTGGGTTAGAGGCTTTGTGGAAAGCCATTAGGAAAGTTGTGTGGTCCTTGGTTCATGTGAAAGTTTCTTGGATGGCATGAAGTAAGCTCAATTTCTATTTATCTTCTGTTTCTGAATCTTACTTAGTATTGATTGCTTGTTTATGCTTGTTTATGTATTGTAGATCTTATTAGAATAAGTTTTGATCTGTTTCTTAGTCTAAATCATTGTGTTTCTTTGAAAATTTCAAAACAGTCTTCAATAAGCTAGTGTTTGGATTAGTAAGTTTCAATAAGTAGAGACCTGTTGTTGTTGCTTTTGTTTGTTGAAACATGTTGCAGTAGATATAAGTAGGTAATCTAAGTCATAAAACCTAGGTCTTGTTCAAGGAAAAGTCAATTTCACTTTTAATCTCAATTAATTAGTTGACTATTCAGATTTAAGTGCCTAAATCCTTCACATCAGCTCACTAATTGTTGTTTTAGTTTAATTTCATTTCAATATATCATAACATAGCTTAATTAATCAATAGTGATCATTGGAAATTGGTAAAAGTCAACTTAGAAGTATTTTCTCAAAAGTCAAAAACCAAACCTGTTAAATTGGACAGATCTTAGAGATCATTTGTAGGGTTTAAAACTGGTCAAGATTGCTAATCTCTAGTTGATTTGTAACATTTGGTCGCTTGTGAGTCTGAATCAAGAGAAATATTGGATTTTAAACATCATTTGTTCATAAAAAATTGGTCTTGAAGTTATCTGTTGGACTTATAACCTCCCCTGTACCCAGTGTTTATAACCAATTCCCAAACCTTGCACAGTGTTCATTTGTGGGCCCCACCTTATGTTTTCTAGCTTTTTGGAAAGCCAATAAGCTACTTAACCAAGTTCATTCCTTATTTTGTATCTCCTAGTTTATTTTCTAGGGCTGCTTGTATCCTCAAGTTTGGCCATTCCCTCAGGGTACATTGTTAACTCAGTGTGTGAGCCTGATTTCATAAGCTCACCAAGAGCTTCTCAGTGAGCTTTAGCCTTCAAACCTTAGCATTTTAGGAACCTTGTCAACCCATCTCACTATTTCAGTTGTTAGCTTGGACCCTAGAAGCCTTGCCCCTAGCCTGCTTGTCCCCACAAGTTACCCACCCCATACTGAGTACACTGAGTACTCAGTATTAACATCAACTTTCATAAGCTTGCCAAAAGCTTAATAGTGAGCCATAAGCTCTGCTTGTTGGCTTATTTGGTAGCCTACCAGACCAGCTTTTAGGAGCAATTTTCAATTTGGACCCCTGAGTTCTTTTGTGGACCCCACAGAGGTCCAAAACCCTTAGGTTTGGCCTGATTTGGTATGTGATTAAGCATAAGTGCTTATTTGTGGTTGTTAGCTTAATTAGTATACTTTTCCACCTTGCTTTGCTTATTCCAGTTCTAATTAGTAGTTTGTATTATAATTCATAGCTTGTGTGTACTGTGTAGCTTATTATTAGCTTTTGCATCTTTAAAAATCATAAATAGTCCACTGTTTGGATAAAGGGGGTGTACACAGCTTATTTTTAAGCTAAAACAAAAGTTGTTTTGTAAAAAGTTCTCGTTTTTATCTTATTTTTATCTGTCAAAAAGAAAAACACCAAAAAACCAAACTTAAAATTAGTGATAGCTTCTGTTTAATAGATTCTATCTTTCTCATTTTTCATTTCAGCTTATTACTAAGCACTTTATCATTTTCATAATTTTCTTAACTTCCTCTTACCTTTAAGTATTTGTAATAATTTTCTTAGATTTTTCTTAGACAGTTTACTAATTATTAGAATTAAAAATAGTTTAAATAATTAATTAGGTAATATTAGTAATTAATTAGTTTTCTTAAATTTTAATTAACAACAGCTAGTTTTTATAATTTTCCTAGGTTTTATAAATTAGTTAAGACTTTTAGAAAATAGATTTTTAAATTCTACTATTCATTTTCTAATTTTCTTATTTAAATTAGTTAAATTAGATTTAAATTAATTAATAAGTAAATAATTAGTAAAATAGTCTAAAAATAATTTTTAGAAGCTTTTTATAATTTTGTAGGATTCCTGTAATGGTTAATTAGTTTTATAAATTTTCCATAATTTTCTAAGTCCTTTAGGTATTATTAGTAATTTAAAATATTTTAATTAGTTTAATTAATATAATTAGTTTTTAATTAATAGAAAACTCATAAAAAGACAAAAATATTTATTTTTATTTTTTATACTTTCTTCAAGTTCTTTTTAAGGTTTATAAATTAGTTTTGCAAATTTTTAGGTTAATTTGTAATCCTTTTTAGTTAATTTAAGTTAGGTTTAAATTAGATTTTAAATAGTTTTATTAATTAATTTAGTATTTAAATATTAAAATAATCATTTAAATCATTTCATTTTCATTTTAAATTTTCTTTTTATTTTAAGTTTTAAAAAGTTTCACTTGCACCCCCTGCAGTTTGTAATTGTTCAAAACTCACATTTTCTGTCTGTAATCTGATCCCAAGTTGTGAATTTGTGGATATATCTGTATATCGGTTATTGTTTATATCATTGTGCAAATACCAAATATCAGTAGCATAATCAATTCCCAATCATCTTGGCTACTGTCCTCAGTGCCACTCATTTCTAAACCGTTTTCTAAAACACCATTGCAATCTCGCTGGGACATAACGACCCGGGGACACACTATACTATCCACGGAGAATTGGAACTGAGCTGTCTTTGACTTATTGACCTTGGTCAATAATATCTGACCGTTTCGGGACCAATCAAAATTTGGCGCCGCTACCGGGGAGGTTGTTGCGTGTTTTTAAAATCGTTTTAAGTTTAGTGGTTTTCAAAACCCTCCCTGTACAAATTTCACACAATTTGTAAAAAGTTTTTGTAAAAATATCAATCATATCAAAAAGTTCATTAACACTTTTCTTGAAGTGTTAACAACACCAAAAAAATCAAAAACAACAAAACAAACTGTGAAGTTAAATTACTTCGTTTTCTTTAAGATTACAACCTGAAACAGTTGGTATAAGGTAAGTTCTGACATTAAATTGCGAACTAAAGAGGAATCCATTCATTTCCTCCCGCCAGCCTGCGAGTAATTTTAAAGGGACGATTTCGGTTAACGAATCAGTTCCAAAAATATTTTCCAAAGTTTTCTGCATACACACCCATAAGCCAAAAACAATTTTTCTGTTAATAAATACATAAAATCTTACCACCGCAAACCAAGGCAGAACACCTACCAACTGGGGGTGTGGACATAATAAGTTCCCAAACAAAAGATAAAAACTTGCCTTTATATCCCTGTGCGTGGTGTACTTTTTTTTAAAGAAGCCATTCACTTGTGATTATTGGATTTAAGTTCACTGTGGTTTTGCCTCGATCTTGTTTTGAAAAATTGTTTTTAGTGCATGCGCACTCGGTCACAAACAAAGCGTAAAAATCAGAAAAACGTACCCGAGCTACGTACTGTTATTGAAGAACCAAAAACCGAAATGGCCGATGGGCCACCACCACCACCCCCTGACCCTCCCAGGGATGAGCCAGCTCCCGATCTCCGAACAATGGAGGAGTTGTGCCAGCCTACCATGCAAGGGAGGGGCAGACCTATTGCACCACTCACTATTGAGGCTACGGACTTTGGCCTCAAGTACCACATGATCCAACAAGTCCAAAATTCGTGTCAATTTCACGGATTACCGGGTGACGATGCTAACAAGCATCTTGATAAATACCTTACCGTCACCCAAAGCATGAAACAGCATGGTGTCACCGATGATGCCCTCCGGCTGTATCTCTTCCCCTATTCTCTCACCCATCATGCCACTGCATGGTTTGACCGACTCCCAAAGAATTCTATTCGTACCTTTGATGAAATGGTAACCAAGTTTTTAGCAAAATATTTTCCACCTTCCATGGTTACCAAGTTACGAAATGACATCAGCAACTTCCGGCAGCATCCCGATGAGTCTCTTTTTGAGGCTTGGGAACGTTATAAGATAGCTATTGATCGGTGCCCTAACCGCAATATGTTACAAGTTACCATCATAGATACCTTCTATAATGGTCTGACATTGAGGCACCGGGATATTCTCAATGCTGCTGCTGGTGGGACCTTTATGAAAAAGTGTCCCGAAAAATGCTATGACCTGATTGAGAACATGATTGCCCACCATAACTTTTGGGATTCCTCTGCGGAGAGGGATGAGTCATGTAAATCAATCATTCCTTCATCATCATCTCCTGAAATAATTGCTCTCACCAAAAAGATGGATGATATCTCTACGGCTGTGTTGAGAATGAACCAAACTATGCAAAATCAGGTTCAAAATCAACAAGTGAAAGCCGTAGCCCGAGGTTGTGAAACTTGTGGAGGCCCACATCTGTATTCCGAGTGTCCAGCTACTGCTGGTTTTCCTCAAGAGAACGTTTATGCTGCTCAAGGTTCCTACAACATGGGGGGTAATTCTTACCAACCACAAGGGGACCGCAATCTCTTGAGTTATCGTTCCAACAATTTTCTCGGACCTCCCGGTTTTAACCAAAATCAAAACCGTATCTCAAATCAGAATCGAGGAGATTTTAACCAAGGTCAAAACCCGAATTTACAAAAACCCGAACCAAAATCAAGGTCATTTTAATCAAAACAATTTTCAAAATGGCAATCAAAATCAAGGTTTTCAAGGAAATTTTCAAAGAAACCAAAATCAAGGGAATTACAATCAGGGTAATTTCAATCAGAGAAATAATTTTCAGGGTAACAATAATCAAAATCAAGGGAATTTTCAAAACAACCGTGTTCAAAATCTTCCTAATCAAAATCAAAACGTTGTTCCACCCTCGTCTTCCTCCGATGAAGTGCTAAAATAATTCATGAAAGCACAAGAGGAAACAAATCGGTTACTGATCAGCAAGATCTCTGAGCTTCAGAAGTCTTTAAATGATCGACCCTCGGGCCCGGGTACACTACCGAGCAACACGATCGCTAACCCGAGGGGCGATGTCAAAGCGATCACTACCCGAAGTGGGGTATCATACAATGGACCCACGATTCCCTCTACCTCTTCTTCTCCTCCTACCAAGGTAGCGGAACGTGAACCTGAGGTTACCATGGACACGGTACTTCCTACTAATAACGGAGGTACCAACAACGTCCACCCTTAAGTTGTCCCGGTCCCGACTCGTAAGTCGAAAGTTGTATTTGATCCTTGATGAGTGTGTGAATACTCATCATTTTTGGTCAATCTGAATTGCAAAAACATACAAAAACACTAAGTAATGCATCAAAATACTAAAAATATTTCAAAATTGTGTTTTATATGTTTTAGATGCAAAATGAGTAAAAACAAATTAAAAACGTACAAAGTTTGCAAAATTGGCAGTTTCAGTCCCCCAACTTTCAAAAATTGGCAAAAATAGTCCCTGAGCACTTATTTTAAAAGAAAAATCACCAAAGATCCTTTTGAAATCATAAGTTGTCATATTTAGTCATTTGGTGAAAAATTTCAAAAGTTTTGAGAATTTACAGTTTGATCCCTGGAATTTCAAAATTGACAGAAATGGTCCTTGGGATTTCAATTTTTGGGAATATTCACTTGTGGTCCTTTGGTTACTTATTTAGGCAAGAGTGGTAATTGGGTGGAAAGTTTTAGGAAATTTACATGTTTGGTCCATCATAATTCAAAGCTTGTCAGATTTGGTCCCCGGGTGTTTTGAAAGGAAAAATTACATCAAGGGTCCTTGGGTTTATCAAGTATGGCAAGTATGGTCCTATGGTTACTTTGGAAAAATTTCATTTCAGGTCCCTTAAACTTTCAGAATATTACATTTATGGTCCTTGTGAAATAATACTTAACAAAATGGACCTTATGTTTAATAAATTACCCAATAACAAAACCAAACCACTCCAAATCCATTAAACCTGATCCACCCCAACCTTGGTCCATAAAAATATTACCCAAGCCCACACCAACCAAGGCCCAACCCCCATTTTAAATAAAAATAGCACCAGGGTCAACAATAGTCAACTCCCCCATCCCTTCTCCTTCCACCTTTGCCGCCTAAACCAGACAACCATCCCTGCTCTCCCAACAACTTTGTCCCCCTCCACCATCCTACCTAGCCAAGCTACTCCACCACCTCCCAAAGTCAACCCCAACATCCCCAGCACACTTGTCGCCTCCTCCACATCATCTGTCCACAACACCAATATACCTTTTGGAGGGTTGAGATAACATCAAAGCAATCCAATGGCTTGGATTTCTTGAAGAAAAGCATAAATAGAAGAGGACAAGGAGAGAACCAAGAAACCCTAGTTTAATTTGAGTATAAATAAAAGTTATGTAAGCCATAATTTGGCAGTAGGGTTTTAGGGTAGAAGTTTTTTTTAGTTTAATTTCCAAGTAGTATTAGATTTTAAAAAATTCAGTTTGTAAACTCTTATCCTCAAGTTTAATGAAAGTTTTGTTTTTATAATCTAATTTTTTTTACACAGCTTATTAGTCATTACCTTGCTTATTATTATTTGCTTGTTTCAATTGCTTGTATCTGTTTGTTAGTGGCCTATTTTATCCTAGTATTACCTTATTGATCATCCTGCTTAGCTTTAAGTTTCTTTTAGTAGCCTAAGAACCAAATTCAGACCCTTAAGGGGTGTTTGGCATTTTATAGTTTGCTGATATAATGCTTGTCTCAGAAGTGGTAATTAGCTTAGACTTATCACTTAGGTTGTATTAGGGGTATACAAACACAAATTGGTAGGATAGTTCATTAAAAGGTCAAAGTATCTCCTTGAACCCCATTGTAGCTTAACTGTTGTGATTAGGGTGAGTCAAAAGCTTTCATTTGGTTCTGATTTTGTGTAAGTTGCCTTAGTTAGGTTAAGATAGGGGTAGTCAAGCTTATTTGATCATCTAGGTTCCTTAGAAATCAACTAAAGTCAATTTGGAGCAAAAATTCTCAAAAGTCAATTTGCATACTCAGATTTTTGGACAAACTTCAAAGCAAATTCTAGGCTTTAATAGTGAATGGAAATCTGTGAACTTTGTTGATTTGTAGTCTCACCTAGCTTGTTTATCCATCTCAAAAAGAAATTCTGGGATTGGAATTTATTTACTCATTGGAAAATGGGTTGGAAGTAGGCTGTGTGACTGAGAATCCTCCCCTGCATCTCAGGTTCTTGAGAGATTTTGATTGCTTGTAGACTATTCATTAGTTAGCATTAGGCTTTGATATTAGTAGATTTAAGAAGTCACTTAGGTAGAGTTTTGACACTTGCTTTTAGTTTAGGCCTAGCTGATTATCTAGTGCTATTTATTAAGCCACTTTTAAGCCTTGTTGGAGCTGTTTACTGTTTGATCTCAGTATATATTGAGAATGCTTGATCTTGTTGTTCTTGGTTATTGTTGTTGTTTTTGTTCTAGTTATTGTTGATTAGTGTAATTGTTGTTGTTTGTTTGACTGTACAAGCTCTTGAAAGCTTGTAGCTGATTTGAGCTTGTTGTTTTCTTCATTTTGTTGACTGCTACTGCTGCTACTTTTCTTTTTCTCTTGTTCTTATTTTTTTTGCTAAGCTTGTTTGATAGTCTGTTTGATCCTATCTTGTTATATTGTTGTTGTTCATGGATCTAGTAATGTTTGTGTTTTCTCATTCTTGGTTTACTTGGTTTGGCTTATTTTCAAAAAGCTCACTTGAGCAACAAAATAGAAAATACCCACTGTTTGGTTTTTAAGCTTGCCACAAGCTTGTTAAAGCTTTTTTAGAAAAATTTTATTCACCAAAGTTGTTCATGTTTGTTGTTGAGTGGAATTGGAAAAAAGAAATTTCAAAAAGAAAAAGAAAAATAAAAAAGTGCAAAACCCAGGACTCGAACCTGGGTCACTCAGTTCACAACACAACACACATACCAGCCGCCCTAGGGTCTTTTGTCAAACATGCTTTGCAAAATTTTGTATTAGACCTCTTGTTGTTTGGTAAGTTTAAATAAGCTAATCAGCCTTTGTCTGCTTATTTTCTGCTTATTTTGTACTAGACCCCCACCTTTTATATTTTTACTAGGACCTTATTAACTTGTAATATTTACCAAAAAAGTTTCAGAATTTTAGAAATTAGTTTAGTATTTATTATAGTTAAAATAGTTTAATTAGGTATTAAATAAACAATAAGTAATTAATTATAGAAATAGCCTATTTATAAGTATTTAGGATTTTTTATATTTTTATAAACTTTCTGTCACTTTAATGTAGTTATAGAAAAAGTTTTATAATTTTAACTTTTCATTTAGTATTTATTATAATTAAATTAGTTTAATTAAGTTTTAATAGTTTTTAATTAATAAAAATTAAATAAAAAATCTAAAAAATAATTTTATTTTTTCTAAAATTTTCTTTTATTATTAGGTTCGTAAAAATATAATTTTCATATCCGTAGGGTTTGCGTAGCGTAAATTTCACTTTTTATTTCGCGCACTCGCGTTTATTTTAATTTTAACTCGCATTTTATTTAAATAACTTTTACGTTTTTAAATTTAGGTTACGTTTGTAAAAGTAGTTTGTTAAATAAAGAAAAACCAAAAACATAAATAAAGTGATAGCTTCTATTTAAGCCGTTTGGCTTATTTTTCTGCTTATGTATAAGCAAATTCTGATTTTAAGTTTTTAGATTACGTTTTAAGTTAATTAGGTTTCACGTTATTGTTAATATAGTGTGTTTAATCGTTCTCACTTATATTTCCGTAGCGTAATCATTAAAATCACTCAAACCCTATTCCTGTCCAATTTCACCCGATCACAAACCCGTTTTTATACCATCCACACCTCGTCGGGACATAACGACCCGGGGAAACACTATATTCCGCGAAGCATTGAGCCTAAGGAGTTTGACTATATTGACCACATACGTGGTTGACTTTAGTTGACTGCTTTTGCCTCAATCAATCCTCCTAAAAGTTCTGATGAAATTCCAAAGAACGATCTAAGCCTTCAATTCCATATCCTTCACGATTGAATGATCAAAAGAACCGCGAAAGAGCTAATCGTCAGATGGAAAAATTTTATCAAAATTTTCAAGAGTTACATTTCGATATTAGCTTGGCGGATGCTCTTCTTCTCATGCCTAGATTTGCTTCAACAATCAAAAATCTGATAAGCAACAAAGAAAATCTCTGTGAGATGGAAAAAACTCCACTTAATGAACATTGCTCAGCAGTGCTCTTGAAAAAGCTTCCTGAAAAGCTTGGAGATCCCGGGAAATTTCTCATTCCTTGTATTTTCCCGGGGATGGTTGAATGCTTTGCCTTGGCCGATCTTGGTGCAAGCATTAACCTTATACCTTACCCAGTCTCGAAAAGACTCTCTCTTCCTGCTCTCACTCCTACCTGCATGACTCTCGAGCTTGCAGACCGTACTATATCTCGTCCTCTCGGCATTGCCGAAGATATCTTCGTGAAAGTAGGAAAGTTCCATTTTCCGGCAGATTTCGTGATTGTTGATTTCGATGCTGACCCAAGAGTTCCTCTCATTCTCGGGAGGGGATTCTTAAGAACGGGTCGTGCTCTAATCGATGCATTCGAGGAAGCAATCACTCTACGTGTTGGTGGTGAAGCCATCACATTCAATCTTGATCAGACTTCAAGACATTCCTCCAACTATGACGCTGAAACGGTTAACCGAATTGACATCATCGATGTTGCGTCAGAGGAGTATTCTCAAGAAGTCCTCAGTTTCTCAGCAAGTGGCAGTACCACTCTTTCTTCTGAGCCTATCATATCCGACTCTTCCCCTTCTCTAACTCCGTTTGAGGGAAGTGACTTCCTTCTGGAAGAGGTCGAGGCTTTTCTTGCTCAGGATAGTTCAATCCCTCATGGGGTTGATGAAAACTATCTTGACCCGGAGGGGGACATTCTTCTTCTTGAAAGATTGTTAAATGACGATCCTTCACCCTCTCCGTCTCCAAAACAACTTCATAAAGAGGAAGTCAAAAATGTTGAAATAACTGAAGACTTTCCCGAGGTTGAGCTCAAGGACTTGCCTCCTCATCTAGAATATGCATTTCTGGAGGGTGATAATAAATTACCGGTCATTATTGCTAAAGACTTAAAAGATGAGGAAAAGGCTGCACTCCTAAAGGTTCTTAAGTCACACAAGCAAGCAATTGCTTGGAAACTCTCCGACATTAAGGGCGTAAGCCCAGACTTTTGTACACACAAAATCTTAATGGAGGATGACTTTAAGCCAACAGTGCAACAACAGAGAAGGGTAAATCCCAAAATCCACGAAGTTATCAAACAAGAGGTTCTAAAACTTCTTGATGCGGGATTGATTTATCCTATATCTGACAGTCCTTGGGTTAGCCCAATTCATTGTGTTCCTAAAAAGGGTGGCATAACCGTTGTCACCAAAGAGGATAACGAGTTGATTCCAACTCGTTTGGTCACGGATTGGCGAGTATGTATTGACTATCGTAAGTTGAATGAAGCCACCCGTAAAGACCATTTTCCTCTGCCTTTTATGGACCAGATGCTCGAAAGACTAGCGGGGAATGAATACTACTGTTTCCTCGATGGTTTCTCGGGTTACTTCCAAATCCCCATTGATCCACATGATCAAGAGAAAACTACCTTCACATGCCCCTACGGAACTTTTGCTTACAGACGTATGCCTTTCGGCTTATGTAATGCACCAGGCACGTTCCAAAGGTGCATGATGTCTATCTTTTCCGACATGATCGGGAAAACCATGGAGGTATTTATGGATGACTTTTCAGTCATCGGGGATTCATTCCAGTCTTGTCTCTCCCACTTGGAACAAATGCTTAAACGTTGCAAAGAAACGAATTTAAGTCTCAACTGGGAGAAGAGCCAATTTATGGTTAAAGAGGGCATTGTCCTCGGCCATAAAATTTCAAAGAACGGGATTGAGGTTGATAAAGCCAAAATTGATGTCATCGCTAAATTACCTCATCCCACCACCGTTAAAGGTGTCAGGAGCTTTTTGGGTCATGCCGGCTTCTATCGTAGGTTTATCCAAGATTTCTCTAAAATTGCCCGGCCTATGACCCATCTCCTCGAGAAGGATGTTCCTTTCATCTTCTCTCCTGAGTGCATCGAAGCTTTTGAAACATTAAAGAAAAAGCTTACCGAGGCACCGATTCTTGTTGCCCCCGATTGGGACCTACCTTTTGAGCTTATGTGCGATGCTAGTGATTTTGCCATAGGTGCGGTCTTGGGGCAACGAAAAGCAAAATACTTTCAGCCTATACACTACGCAACCAAAACTATGACCGAGGCTCAGAGTCATTACACCACCACTGAAAAAGAACTATTGGCTGTGGTGTATGCCTTTGAAAAATTCCGGCCATACTTAATACTGACTAAATGCGTAGTGTACATGGATCACTCGGCTTTGAAATACCTATTTGCAAAACAAGATGCAAAGCCAAGGCTACTCCGTTGGGTTCTCCTCCTCCAGGAATTTGATATCATTATCCGTGATAAAAAGGGAGCCGAGAACCTTGCTGCTGATCATCTCTCACGAATAGAAAACCCTCACCAGGATGTGTCCGAGAAACAGGAAATAAATGAAACATTTCCTCTCGAGACACTCAATGCGGTTGCTTTTCGTGGTGACTCTACTACCCCATGGTTTGCCGACTTTGCAAATTACCATGCGGGTAACTTCATCGTGAAGGGGATGACGTCCCAACAGAAAAATAAATTCTTTAAAGACGTTAAACATTACTTCTGGGACGACCCCTATCTCTTCAAAATCTGTGCCGATCAAGTCATCAGGTGATGTGTTTACGGACAAGAAGCCGCTGACATTCTCAAGGCTTGCCATGCTGGACCCACCGGGGGCCACGATAGTCTTAACTACACCGCCAAAAAGGTGTTTGATTCCGGTTTCTATTGGCCCACGATCTATAAGGATGCCCACGAGTTAGTTAAAGCTTGTGACGCTTGTCAGCGTCACGGGAATATTTCACAAAAGAACGAAATGCCACAAAATGCCATTCAAGTTTGTGAAATCTTTGACGTCTGGGGCATTGATTTTATGGGGTCATTCACATCTTCTCGTGGAAACAAATACATTCTCGTAGCTGTTGACTACTTGTCAAAATGGGTTGAGGCAAAGGCCTTACCCACCAACGATGCCCGAGTTGTTGTGAAATTTTTGAAATCCCTTTTTGCTTGTTTTGGAACTCCCCGTGCCATCATTAGTGATCGCGGTACTCACTTTTGCCATGATCAATTCGCAAAAGTCATGCTTAAGTACGGTGTTACTCACCGTCTTTCTACCGCGTATCACCCACAAACAAGTGGGCAGGTGGAGGTTTCCAACCGTGGTGAAAACCGTGCTTCCTGGTCGGACAAACTAGATGATGCACTCTGGGCCTTCCGTACAGCTTACAAAACACCCATCGGGTGTACACCTTACAAGCTTGTATACGGGAAGGCGTGTCATTTACCGATCGAGCTCGAGCACAAAGCCTATTGGGTCTTGAAACATGCAAACTACGACCTTCATAAAGCGGGTGATCACCGTAAAGTTCAACTCAGTGAATTAAACGAACTTCGTGATCAAGCCTACGAGAACTCTTTGATCTACAAAGAAAAGACAAAGAAGATTCACGACTCTAAGATTAAGAACCGCGTTTTCAACGTCGGTGACAGAGTCCTTTTTTTCAATTCAAGGTTAAAGATCTTCTCGGGGAAATTAAAAACCCGATGGACTGGACCATTCACTGTTGCTAAAGTATATCCATACGGGACTGTTGAGTTATCTCAACCCGAAGGTCCCAACTTCAAAGTGAATGGTCATCGTTTGAAACACTATTTTTGAGAGGACATACCATCCATGGTTGTCCCAGATCTCCAAACTTTCCCCATGGACCAACGAATTCGGGGATCGAGTCAAGCTAGTGACTCGGTGAACAAAAATTAGCAAAATATGTGTTTTCACCCATATTTCTGACTTCTTTCTACTTTCTACCACTCGAGTGTGGGGGAGTGGTCGTCCCCCACCTTTTGAAAAGTAAATATGTATACAAGTTTCAAGTTATATATATAAAAAAATGTTTATATGTACATATAAATAAAGTGAAAAATAAAATCAATATTTCCACAGTTAGCTTCGAATATTAGCTTTTTCCGTTCAGAGAATCGGCATAATAGCCGGGACTTTGAATATTAAGGACAATATTCAATTCTAGTGGGGGGGGGGGGGGGGATTCTTGCGAATTTTATCACAAAATACTTTCTAAGTACCCCCATTTTGGCCTAAATTTTTCAAAAAATTTTCACTTTATTTCAAAATTTTTGTGGTTATCAGTCCGCCATGTCTAAATGACAAAAGGATTGGCTAATCCAGGAGCAAACGGCTCTTGGTAAAGATATCTCAAATCCGTTGATGGCTTGCAATTTGCCCAAAATTGTATGGTAAATCAACTCGCCATATCCCATAAAGTGAATGAGTTGGCTAGCCCGCAAGATTATGGCTTGTGGTAAAGGCCGTGGAAAAACCATAATTGGTAATCAGCTCACCAGGATGTTGACTTTGTCCATCAAGAGTTGGTTAGTCCAGAAGCAAACGGCTTTTGGTAAAGACTAATCAAATCCGTTGACAGCTGGTGGTTTGCTCAAAATCACATGGTTATCAGGTGGACCATAGTTCTTACTTGAATCGATACATCTGGCTACTCCAGAAGTGATGGCTTTTGGTAAAGAGTTTTCAAATCCATTAAGTTTTTTCTCAAAAGAATGCTAGGGACTAGCAATGTTTTAGTGTGGGGGATTGATGCGTGTGTAAATACTCATCATTTTTACCTTTTCTGAGCTACCAAAACATCTAAAAACACTCAATATTGCATCAAAAGAGTGAAAATATCTCAGGAATGTGTTTTATATGTTTCAGATGCAAAATAATCAAAAACATATGAAAAATGATCAAAGTTTGCATAATTGGCAGTTTCAGTCTCTTATCTTTCAAAAGTTGTCAAATCTAGTCCCTGGTTGTTCTAAAAACTTGAAAAAGTCACCAAAGGTCCTTTTAAATCAAAAAGTTACATAATTAGTCCTTTGGTGCAAAGTTTTACAAAATATCAAGTTTAGTCCCTAAACTTTGAAAATTGTCAAATATGGTCTCTGGGATATTAAAACTTTGAGAAAAAAAATTTTGTCCTTGTACTTCTCATATATGGCAGGTTTGGTCCTTGATTGGCAAGTTTGGTGAAATTACACATTTGGTCCCTGGAGTTTGAAAGTTTGGCAGATTTAGTCCCTGGGAAATTCAAATTTGGAAAAATCAACTTTGGTCCTTGAAATATTCAATCATGGCAAAAATGGACCTCGTGAATACTTAGGGAAAATTACAAAACCAATCCCCAACTTTCGGCTAATTAAAAAATTGGTCCTTGTGTTATTTTCATAATAAACCAAACCGGACCCTTAATATTACTACTACTCCAAATCCAAATCCAATCCACAAACACAACCAAAGCCCACCATCCTATTTTTGGCCCAAAACACCCACCAGCCCAAACACCCTTTGTTATAATATCAGGGTCAATGTTTGACCCTCGGTCAAACAGTCAAACAAACACCACCCCTTCTCCTTCCCTCCCCCACCCCACTTAACCCTGCAAATCCATCACCTCACCACTTCCACCGCCCAACCCACTCACATACCCCAATTGCACCTAACAAAACAACCACAATAAATGCCCCCCCCCCCCTCAAGTTATCAGAACCAATTTGCAATATCAAGTTTTGGCGCCAAAACACGTGGCACTCAATCAGAGGCTTAGCAATGATCCAAGGGCTCAGGATTGGTTAGGAAATGATTAGAGAGACAAGGGAAACCCTAATCCTTTGCTATAAATTGAGGAGAAGCAAGAAAGAAGAAGCTAGTTCACATTTTAGTATAAGTGTAATCGTAGAAGTTGTAATAGGCTATCTTAGTTTAATCAAAAGCTTTTAAGCATTTTCTTAGTTAATTCAGTTATACTTTTAACCTTTTCAAGTAATAAAATCAAGTTTCAGTAATCCTATTTGTGTATGCAATTTTCATTTTTATTTCAAAATTTCAAATCAAGCTCTGTTGTTATTTATGTTTATGTTATGGACTTTTAGGAACATTTAAGCTCCCATAAGCTCAGTGAAGCTTTTAGAAACTATTAAAAAACAATAGAATCATAAAACAAGAAAAATAAAAAAAAAATCAGAAAAATAAGAAAAAAATAAAAAGTTGCAGGTTTGTGATGAAGAAAGCTGGAGCAGGGTAAGTCTTGGATGGCCCTGGGTTAGAGGCTTTGTGGAAAGCCATTAGGAAAGTTGTGTGGTCCTTGGTTCATGTGAAAGTTGCTTGGATGGGATGAAGTAAGCTCAATTTCTATTTATCTTCTGTTTCTGAATCTTACTTAGTATTGATTGCTTGTTTATGCTTGTTTATGTATTGTAGATCTTATTAGAATAAGTTTTGATCTGTTTCTTAATCTAAATGATTGTGTTTCTTTGAAAATTTCAAAACAGTCTTCAATAAGCTAGTGTTTGGATTAGTAAGTTTCAATAAGTAGAGACCTGTTATTGTTGCTTTTGTTTGTTGAAACATGTTGCAGTAGATATAAGTAGGTTATCTAAGTCATAAAACCTAGGTCTTGTTCAAGGAAAAGTCAATTTCACTTTTAATCTCAGTTAATTGGTTGACTATTAAGATTTAAGTGCCTAAATCCTTCACGTCAGCTCACTAATTGTTGTTTTAGTTTAATTTCATTTCAATATATCATAACATAGCTTAATTAATCAATAGTGATCATTGGAAATTGGTAAAAGTCAACTTAGAAGTATTTTCTCAAAAGTCAAAAACCAAACCTGTGAAATTAGACAGATCTTAGAGATCATTTGTAGGGTTTAATACTGGTCAAGATTGCTAATCTCTAGTTGATTTGTAACATTTGGTTGCTTGTGAGTCTGAATCAAGAGAAATATTGGATTTTAAACATCATTTGTTCATAAAAAATTGGTCTTGAAGTTGTCTGTTGGACTTATAACCTCCCCTGTACCCAGTGTTTATAACCAATTCCCAAACCTTGCACAGTGTTCATTTGTGGGCCCCACCTTATGTTTTCTAGCTTTTTGGAAAGCCAATAAGCTACTTAACCAAGTTCAGGCCTTATTTTGTATCTTCTAGTTTATTTGCTAGGGCTGCTTGTATCCTCAAGTTTGGCCATTCCCTCAGGGTACATTGTTAACTCAGTGTATGACCCTGATTTCATAAGCTCACCAAGAGCTTCTCAGTGAGATTTAGCCTTCAAACCTTAGCATTTTAGGAACCTTGTCAACCCATCTCACTATTTCAGTTGTTAGCTTGGACCCTAGAAGCCTTGCCCCTAGCCTGCTTGTCCCCACAAGTTACCCACCCCATACTGAGTACACTGAGTACTCAGTATTAGCATCAACTTTCATAATCTTGCCAAAAGCTTAATAGTGAGCCATAAGCTCTGCTTGTTGGCTTATTTGGTAGCCTACCAGACCAGCTTTTAGGAGCAATTCTCAATTTGGACCCCTGAGTTCTTTTGTGGACCCCACAGAGGTCCAAAACCCTTAGGTTCGGCCTGATTTGGTCTGTGATTAAGCATAAGTGCTTATTTGAGGTTGTTAGCTTAATCAATATACTTTTCCACCTTTCTTTGCTTATTCCAGTTCTATTTAGTGGTTTGTATTATAATTCATAGCTTGTGTGTACTGTGTAGCTTATTATTAGCTTTTGCATCTTTAAAAATCATAAATAGTCCACTGTTTGGATAAAGGGGGTGCACACAACTTATTTTTAAGCTAAAACAAATGTTGTTTTGTAAAAAGTTCTTGTTTTTATCTTATTTTTATCTGTCAAAAAGAAAAACACCAAAAAACCAAACTTAAAATTAGTGATAGCTTCTATTTAATAGATTCTATCTTTTTCATTTTTCATTTCAGCTTATTAATAAGCAATTTATCATTTTCATAATTTTCTTAATTTCCTCTTACCTTTAAGTATTTGTAATAATTTTCTTAGATTTTTCTTAGACAGTTTACTAATTATTAGAATTAAAAATAATTTAATTAATTAATTAGGTAATATTAGTAATTAATTAGTTTTCTTAAATTTTAATTAACAACAGTAAGTTTTTATAATTTTCCTAGGTTTTATAAATTAGTTAAGACTTTTAGAAAATAGATTTTTAAATTCTACTATTCATTTTTTAATTTTCTTATTTAAATTAGTTAAATTAGATTTAAATTAATTAAGAAGTAAATAATTAGTAAAATAGTCTAAAAATAATTTTTAGAAGCTTTTTATAATTTTGTAGGATTCCTGAGATGGTTAATTAGTTTTATAAAATTTTCCATAATTTTCTAAGTCTTTTAGGTATTATTAGTAATTTAAAATAATTTAATTAGTTTAATTAATATAATTAGTTTTTAATTAATAGAAAACTCATAAAAAGACAAAAATATTTATTTTTATTTTTTATACTTTCTTCAAGTTCTTTTTAAGGTTTAGAAATTAGTTTTGCAAATTTTTAGGTTAATTTGTAATCCTTTTTAGTTAATTTAAGTTAGGTTTAAATTAGATTTTAAATAGTTTTATTAATTAATTTAGTATTTAAATATTAAAATAATCATTTAAATCATTTCATTTTCATTTTAAATTTTCTTTTTATTTTAAGTTTTAAAAAGTTTCACTTGCACCCCCTGTAGTTTGTAATTGTTCAAAACCCATTTTTTCTGTCTGTAATCTGATCCCAAGTTGTGAATTTGTGAATATATCTGTATATCTGTTATTGTTTATATCATTGTTTAAATACCAAATATCAGTAGCATAATCAATTCCCAATCATCTTGGCTACTGTCCTCAGTGCCACTCATTCCTAAACCGTTTTCTAAAACACCATTGCAATCTCGCTGGGATATAACGACCCGAGGATACACTATACTATCCACGGAGAATTGGAACTGAGCTGTCTTTGACTTATTGACCTTGCTCAATAATATTTGACCATTTCGGGACCAATCACACTCACCAATAGCCAAGACCAAAGCTACGGCAAAGGCCACGACTAGGACCTCAAGGATTTCTAAGTCGAAATCATTAACTAAAGTTTTAGTCTTAACAAAGCAAAACAATTTGGAGCTACTCCATCAATAAAACCATGGGATTTGTTGAGTAATATCACATCCGTACTAGACGTAATAAACTTATAAAGATAACAATCTTCATTCAAAATAAACTTTCCAAAGTTTATTCTACCTTAGGACATGTAACTTTTAATGACCAAAAATATATATTTTCTATCGAATACTACAATACTAGGGATCTTCATGTGAGGGGTTCATTAGAGTAAAACGGATCAACGAGTTGCTGGATTTACGAAATAAAGTGTCTTGGCTCCTCGAACGTTTACTGCATGACCTCTGGATTATGATGGCCCAAATGGTAGTATGAGATATATGAACTAAAAATGTTTCATAAACCATTTCTATAAAACAACATACACAACCTACCATGTACTACATCATGATCAATATAAAGACATATATAGGCACATTTATGTTTTCTTAGACATTGTTCCAACCTAAGTCGCAACATTCTATTATAGGTTGCTCGTAGAGACTTTCACGACTCGATTACCATTTTCACTACTCACTACATAACTCACGGTGAGTTCATATCCCCACTTTCTATTACTTAATTGTTTTACAAACCCTTGGGGGGGATACATGCTATTTTTAAACTAAACACATTGCTTTGAAACTGTATGCTATATCTGAATGTATTACTTGCACTAAGTACCACTATTGCCAAACTTAAGTCCCTATTATCATGAGCCATTAATCACGAGTGAAGTGAAAGCGAATAATGTGGATAGGCCTATCGGTATTGACAAATCCTGTTTGTTTAACCAAGTCCGATAAACAAACGCACTCTATTTGAAGTACCACAGGTTTAATGGCAAATTACCTATTAGGGCCACTGTTACTATTATATCAATTTCTATTGACAAGCTGTTAATGTTTTCGGTATCATGAGCTTAGTGCAATAATAACTGTTTTGTTTTCAACTATGACTATAAGTCTATAACTCACACTACAATTATTATGTTCAACTACTTAACTATAAACTCTATGAATTCACCAACCTTTGTGTTGACTGTTTTAAGCATGTATTTCAGGTCCATAATGAACGAGGCTGACACGGAGAAGCACAAATACTCAAGAAGGCTATAAATTTTATTATCATTCGAAAATTCATTTGATGTATTTTGTAAACCTTGAAACTACCGGGACCTCATTTTGTAAACTCTGATATTTATATAATTCGAATGATAAATCTTCTAAAACGACTCAATTAGAGTTCATTTTCTATTGTTATAACTGTTGTGCCATGAAGTAACACCCAATTTGAATTCCGCTGCGTATCACGAAATTGGGGGTGTTACACACATATTCCGTGCCCATAATTAGTTATTGAATTAGTATTGATTTTTGCCTATGAAACTCGAGCAACCGTAATCTCACAATCTCTAGCAAAACAAGTACATAAGATATATTGTGATCAAACCTTAAATCAGAAGTGATCGTGTTTTTAATCCATAAGTTTTACAATCTCAATTTCATTCCTTGCGTTAATTAAAGTTTTCTTAGTTTTTATAGTTTAAAGTATTAGTAGTATTCATAATTATTCCCTTTCAATTAAAAGAATTTATTGTTTTCCGTCTAATTAAATAGGTATTATAGTGTTAACCACAAGCTCCTCATAGATACGATCCTTTACTTACTCTATTTTAAAGTAGGATATTTTAGGTTATTTTTTCTACATTCAACAACCCCGATCAAATTTTGGAGCCGTTGCCGGAGAGCTATTGCGCTTAACGCTTAGTTTTTATTTGATTAGTTGTTTTTATTGTCTTTCATATTATTAAAAACTATAACCAAAAAAAAAAAATATATTTTCTGTTTTTACTTTTCAGTTTATTTAAATTGTTTAAGGTCTTCTTTACGTGTTCTTTAGTGTTTTATTTGTAGATTTGAAAATTTTCTTATGCATATAAGGAATTCTGGACACACATCATCACTTGCTTTTGACGCAAAAATTGAGAAGACAACTAGACATAATCGTGTGTCACATCGAGCAGCCATTTTATTTTCATTAAGGAAGATAGATTTGGAAGATACACATTGGGACAATTTTGAAGATGAGAATTCGGAGAAATGCTTTGAAGATGAAGCAGAGGTTGAAAAAGAAGTGAAAATTGTGAACATGGCAAGAGGAGTTGATACTAAAGTTCGGGTACATTTGATGATCCATCACCAATCGTTTTTCGTACATGTAACCATGTTCCAACTTTTCAATTGAAACATTTAATTTTAAACATTTACCTACATTTAGAGGGACAACAAATGAAGAACGATTGATTTTATTTCTGAATTTTTCTCAATTGCTAACACCCATGGGAAAACTTGTTTGACTAAAGATGACATTAGGTTACGTTTGTTTTCATATACACTTAAAGATAGAGCTAAACAATGGTTTAATTCTTTTTCACGCCAACGATTACCACTTGGGTGGACATGCAAAGACTAATTTTAGAAGAATTTGATCTAATTAGTAAAACAAGCGAGGTTAGAAACAAGGTTGAATGATTAAATCTTTTCATAAAATCCCAAGTGAACTTTTTCATGAGTCCATTTGAACGGTTAAACGATTTACTAAGGTCATGTCCTCATTATGATATTCCTTAATGGAAACTTGTGAAAATATTTTATGATAGTTCGGATGCTTCAAATAGACAATTTTTATGATAGGTGTCTATATTGCTAGGTTGTGGTCGTAAATGGTGGTCCATTGAGTGGTTGAAAAAGGTGGTGTCAGAAAGTCTGACTACATAAAAGATTGATTTATATGATCCGCTAAATGATTTGTAAATTTCATTTAGTTGCTGTTTTAAAGAGGGAAAAATGTAAGATTATTTATGTAGTATTGTTTTGTACCATGTAGTATATTAAGTGTACTTTTGATCGATGAGGTATTTTAATAATATCATTAATGAATTGTAAATTTTATTTAATGGGTGTTTTAAGGAGGGAAAAAATGATAAGTCTTTTTTCACCAACTTTGACCTTAAATATATTTATTTGTGTTATATAATACTTAATAAAAATTATACAAATGAAAACACAACTAAAAATTTAATCTATTCATATATTTTGCATCAAATACTATATAATACGGACAAAAAAATTTAAAGTCAAAGTTGAAGAAAAAAAACTTGAAAAAATCATAGTGGACACTTAATGTGGGACGGAGAGAATATAATTTTGAGTGAGATAATATTTAAATAAAATTATTAATGATTTGTAAATTTCAATTATAACTTCCTAGCTACTTCATCCATTTCCATAATCAATTTCATTGATCCATTATGTAAGTAATAATTCAAAACAAAAACGGCAAAATATGAAATGCAAACACGGCTGTTATATATGTTATAATTATGCACAAAATATATAGTTAGGCACAAGGCACGTTTAATGTACATTGGTAGTTGCTTTAGTATATTTAGCAAATGAAACGACGTATGAAGAAACAAATACAAATGATAGAGAGGTGACAACCACTTAACGCATTGTGAAAAAGTTTGATTACTGTATGATTTTTAACGTTTAAACAAACAATTTGGATTTTTTTTTTTTTTTTTTTTTTTTTTTTTTTTTTAACAAAAAGAAATGACTTTTAACCTAATCAATTTTCTCAAAAATTTACTTCTATATATTTTTGTGCAAAATTTTTGAGTTTTAATTGTGACATATTTTTCACTCTTAGCGATACTTCTTATTTCAGTTTTCTTTTTATCAAATTTTTGCAACTTTTAGTGACACTTATTATTATTATTATTATTATTATTATTATTATTATTATTATTATTATTATTGAGATGTTTAAAAACAAGTCACTAAAGGACACTATTTTCCCTTTGAGTAATTGGTACCACACCATTTCCATCGTTAAAGTTTAACATTTTGGTGTTAAAGTGTGGTTAACCATACACCTCCCCCCACCCCCCTCCCCCGCCCCCCAAACAAAGTGAAAGCCAGGTTAAAGCTGCAGGTTAAACCTTTAACGCCCCGTTAAAGTTGAGTTGAAATTAAAAAAAAAAAAAATATCACTTCTGCCCCTTAATGAAGGGGTGTTTTTGTAAATTGATGTTGAGTTAAGGTTTAGTGATTTTTTTTTTTTTTTTTTTTTTTTTTTGAGTTAAGGGTAAAAAAGTTAAAACTGATGTGACGCTGACATTACACTGGATGAAAGTTTAACTCCGGGTTATGGCACTCTTTGGTCTTAAAAGTGCTAATGTGTGAAACTCATTTTCCCTAAATTTAGAAAATATTGTTTTTATAATCATGGTATGTTTAACCATAATCGCACCCTTCGGGTTGTTTTATTTCTTTTGCCATTCAACATCATTCATATATTAGATGAAATTAGTGCTTTGGGTTTTAAATCTCATAGTCTCATACATACAGTATTTTGTACGATTTATAAACAAATTGTATAATACCACATAATATATAGGGTGATGATATTTACCAATATTTTAAAACTCGGGTCAACCTGACCGGTTCAGCCACTAAATTTCTATTCAAGGCGATTTCGATACTATACTTTTATGCAAACGCTCGATCCCACTAATCATTGAGAAAATGTTTCATTTGAATAACATAGTAATCCTAGGATATTTTCAATAAGCATTGAACACATGTTTATGTAGTAAACAACAATCAATGTCCAACATGATTTAATTTTCATAAGCCGTGTTTTAATTTTCATAAAGGTTTTTGTCGTTTCGGTGATCATTGCAAGTTTATTCACGGGGGCATGTCTAACAGGGTACCTGGTAATAATTCACTTTGGTCTACTTGTAATGTTGGTAATTCTTCATCCGCGCCTGCCACTTTAACTCATGATCAAATGTTGAATTTAATACAAATGCACCAACAACTATTAGCCAAACTTGGATATAATGGGACTAATAATATTGGTCAATCTCATTCTTTGCCTACTGATAATACTGGAACAGTTGGTAGTCCCATTCCAAATCCTCGACCTGTTGCTTTTTATACAAGCCCACCTGGTTTTTTGATCCCAACAAGACCTAGCCCACCAGGTTTCTTGAGCCCAACAGCACCTACGTCCTATTCACAAGCCCACTTAAAGTATTATTCGTATATTTGATTGAATGAGCATGGATCGTTTACAATAAATAACAAACACAAGAGTATTCTAAAATTTGGGCTTGAGCCCAATAGCTAAACCAACATAATAAACCCATATAATTATCGACTAACATTCATATGATCCGAAGTCTATTGGGTTACTTAGTTACTATCACATTTCATGAATATTTCAATAAAACGTATGATAACTAGCTTGTACGTGGAAAATCATTCCTTTGGTCGTTGTGTGTTAACTGATTAAGTTTACTTTAAACATATTTTTTACTTGAACAACATTATAAACGAGTTAATCGTGAATTAAAATTGAGCCTTTGAAATAAATATGAAACTGCACAATAAAGATATATCTCTAAACAAGCGGAACATGAACTTCTTTTAAAAAATGTTATATAAAGTATATAAAAGAGTAAACATATATAGGGACCTGTTTTGTTAATTCTGTAACTCACAGGCAATATAAACTCGCCAAAGTGATTTAGCAAAATTAGAACCTGCAATTGATTTTGGTGCTACGAAATTCCAGGCTCCACGTTCTTTATCTACCTTTAAGATTGATTTTATTGATTGAATTCAGATGACAGAAACGATTTTGGGTGCAGAAATCGAACCTCAAATTGAAGCTAGGGCAGGGACGGAACCAGGACTAAATATGACATGGAGCACAAAAAAAATTTGAACACTAATACTATAAACATATTTCGATGGACCGGGTGCATTTAAAATAACTTTAGGAAAAATTGATGTTTTTTTATTTTTTATTTTGTTTTATTTTTTTTTTTCAAAAATTAACATTTTATTGAAAAAATCCATGGGATGCCCGGGTACCCGTGTGTACCCATGGCTTCGTACTTGAGCTAGGGTTTGACTTTGTCTTCAAAATTCGAAGGTAAAATAATCATTCTCAATTTTGAATTCGTAATATAACCTTGTTTCCTTTGTAAGTTATGCTAATTTGTTGAGAATTAGTTATGTGCTTTGAAGTTTGCTTGTGTGTGTAATTTCTTAAGAACATCGTTCATAAACAAAGTTTTATTCTTTTATTTAGATTATGGTTCTATCCTTATGATACATGCTTAAACCAAAATGCACGTGGGAGGAGGAACGTGTCACTTTCAAATGGCAGTTGGAAGTTTTGGCGCCAAAGTTAGTTATCTCATTTTGTGTATAAAAATAGGATTAATTAGACTCATTAGAAAGCTAGTTCATTTGTAATTGATTCCTTCTTCCCTCTCATTCATAATCATCTTTGAACTCATGAAATGCAATTTCGAGTCTAATTCTTCCTACCTTAGATTCCTAGTTCATTTCTTATCTTTCATTTTGTTATAAACGTTTTGCTACTTATAACCTTACCTGATGCTTCAATGTTTAATTGAATTAATGAAACCAAAGTAATTTGTGCTAGCTTTAACTAGGGATGTGCACCAGAACTTAAGCAAAAACAACCAAACTCTAGTTGAAACTTAAAAAGAAAAAAAAAAAAAAAAAAAAAAAACCTTGAGGATGCGTTCTTTGCTGTTAAAAGATGTTGGTTTAATTCTGATATCAATTTCAATATAATTTAAAAGTCAAAGGGTGTGTTTGGTAAAAGTAGCACAGCTCACAGCTTCTTAAAGAAGCATTGAAAAAATGAGCATTTCTAAAAAATAACAAAGCTCAACGTTTCATGCCAACCGAACAATAAAAATAAAAAAACTCATTACTCACCACTCATCGCCTCAAAAAGCTCCGTGCCAAACATAGCTAATAGCAAAATATCCAACACTGAACCATCAATACTACCTCTTTTTCCCTCTGCCACATGTTTGTTTGAGTCAAGAGACAAAGCGCCCCAACAATTTCGATATAACCGACAATTCTAATAGTTGCAAGTCTATGATTTCAACTCTTAATCCAAAAAAACCTTAACCCATTTGGATTAGTTGTTATCAAGTCTTTCTAACATGTGTATGGAACCCCTGGTACCAGCCCTTAAAACCCATTTAAATCGATTGTTTGTCAATGATTTATCAAGAGACCCATACCTTTTTGTTCATTTAATATTCAACTAGAATGGCGTCGAACGGCCGCAAGGCGGGTTTTTTTTGGCGTTGTATTTGGTTTCTGATGTATTCGTGTTGCTTTTGATAGTTTTATTTGGCAATTATTAGAGCAGTCCCAATGGTAACCCAAAACTTGCGTTAAGGGCACATTTAACGTGCGTTAGCCCTTGCGAGGAGTGATGAAGAACTCTTCGGGCAAGATATGCAAATGTTGTTAGAGGTTCAAGCGGAGGAACAACGTCAGTCAAGAGCTCGTAAGGCGCAAGCAAAAGTTAAAGCGGATCGAAGAAACCGTCGAGCAGAATGGCGATGGGCTATGGGATTAAACCGTGTGCCATCGAGTGAGGACGATTCGAGTAACGAGGGCTATGACACAGACTGAATCATTTTCTTGATTCGTAGTTTTTTTTTATCATTATCGTATCATAGTTTAGGGGTTTTAATTTCCGTTTCGTAGTTTAATGTTGTAATAGTAGTTGTTATATAATTGTACGTTGTTTTATAAATGTCGTTTTAGTTATGTTTTATAAATGTTGTTTTAGTTGTCTTAGTTATTAAATGAAATATTTGTTTTAGTTTAGAGTTGAATTTGAAAATAATTGAGTTAAAGTTGAGTTATGATTGGAGGTGTTTTTTGTTAAACTGAAAGTGTTAAAGCTGATGTGGCGCTGACGTGCCACTATATTAAGTTTTAACCTGAGTGATGGATGAGAGTGCTCTTAGAGAAGCCACAATTACCACATGAAAGCTACTAACATATTATATACTAGTACTAATTTATGGTGCTATTCAAAAGTTGCAGACTTATTGAAACCAACATATACGTTACAACTATTCTATCCATCTTTCTTTATAAAGGGTGTAAACAAAGAGGTAATAGAAAGCTAAATATTTAGTGATGCCCGCCGCATTGCAGAAAACATATATGCTCATTATAGTCCAAGAAAAAAAAAACTTTCAAGCACTTAATTTAAAAGCCTTAGAAAGGGGCAAACTTTTTTCTTTTATCTCTTCTAGTACAACTGATAATGGCGAGTTTTCATCCACTTCTGCTACGTATTTCTGAACTGCTAGCATCGTTATGAATTTCTGTCCACCAGGCTCATAGTAGTACTGCATGAATGTGGTAAAACATTCAATGATTTGAATACAATTCAATATTATCAACTTCATCATAAATCGCATATGGATACCACATATATATAAAAGAGCCAAATTGTACAAAGTTAACACTAAATTTGACCAAAAAAAAAAATGTGAGCATAACCTGCGTTTTACTACCCTCAACCACCCATAAGACTCAGAAAAACAACCCACAACCAAACGTCCCTAACAGGCGCAAATGCAAAATGCAATCACTCGTATACCATAGCCTAAGAATACGGAAACTCCTGTTTTACATACTAGTTGAACAAAATCAAACTACAGTATATTTTATCGTTTGGCAACATTAACCCTACTAATGCATAGTTTTAACAGTATATAAAGTCATATCCTACAGCGGTTTCGAAGTGTTAGCTGTTACAATGAAAAAGTATGGTGTAGTATGTGCAAAACCAATTCGATAAAAAGATTATATTAAAGTTTCTGTCTGATAAAAGAACTTGATAAAAAAACAAAATGTTTATCGGTTTGGACTCCTTTTGACTCACCTCAAAAGAAACGAAAGGAAATAACATGTTTTAAATAATAACTGTTGCAACTTATATTCCAATGATAATAGCACATAAAAAATACCGAAGACATATGTGAAATACGAATTGCACAAACCTTGGCAAGTTCGTCTTTGTCCGGCACGACGCGTGTTGGCATTGTAGTAAATAGTATGAGACTGAGCGCCTTCTGCTACAATAACATCAGCACGCACATGAGTAGCAGCTATTATAATAGCAGGATGGGAACTATAGATAATATAAGAATCGAGAAACATTATTCTTCACATGTAATACAGAAAAATAATTTCACTGATTTTACAATCACCATAAAAAATAACAAATTCAACCAAAAGAGAATTTTTCAACCAAATAGTCTAATCTTTTTATCCACACATTTAATAAATCCCAATTTTTATTTAAAAAAAAAAAAAAAAAAAAAAAACGATGACGACCATGAAACATGGCATGACCAACCAACAACAACAAAAAATGAATCACACAAACCCAAACCGCGCCTAAACCCTCCATCATCGCATACCGCCTTGATCGGTCCACGACACCACATCACAACAGCCGTCGATTATCAGTACATAAAATTGGCATATGATTCTGGAAGTGATTATGGTGTGGAGGGTTCTGGAAGTGTCAGGATGAAATAAATTTGTGAAAGGAAAACGTTCTGCTTTCAAAAGCAAGTATTAAAACAATGGAATGGGCCAAGTCCGGTGGCAAAAAAAGCTCACAAAAAAGGGGCTTTAGCAGTCCGATAATTTTGGCGGGAAAATGGGGGGCAATACGAGGTCATTTTAAATGTGCTATAATATATATCAAGGATGGCGCCGGCCGGCCGCGGGTTTTTTTGTCGTATTTGGTTTATGATGTTTTTTATCAAGGTATGCGCCGGGGTGGATTAATGATGGCTGCCATAAACAGCAGAGCTAACATCAATCCACTTGCAACTTTCCCTACAACGATACAATGCGATGTTTAAATGGTCCATTTTGTCTTCCTCCTCAATTTCAGGCTCACATATTTTCAGTAATCACTATGGTAAAGATGGCAGCTCATTGTTGTATTGTTATGAGTCATTACTAACCCGCCAATCTTACTCCCTCTCATCCGGCACAAATCCATGGGGTGTAACTCTAGCATATGTAGGTTTATATAAGTTATTCACGATTCATGAAACATAGCGACACTCAAATAACATCTAACACACACATTTCAACAAATGAAGAAAATTAGCTCTGTAAGCTTTATATCATCCAAGAGTCAAAATACAGAGACTTTAATAATATCTTGTCAAAACACTTTTCAACCTAAAAAGTCATGTTTTGAAAGCACCTAAATTTTGAAATGGAAGCTTGAAGCAGCAAGTATCGTAAAAAATGTATATCATTAAAAAGCAGCCCATTTTCAAAAGAATCAAGAATGTGTTCAACTATGCATCATGAGGTCACACCTTGTGCGGTAGAATACCAGTAATTGAAGGCGGTGAAACACTAAACACCTGCTTAAACTTAGTTATAGCAAGCAGCCTTTTCAAAATAGGTGGCATGATTTGACCGGTCCGCCTTTTGTACCTGCACAAAACAAACCAAGTCTTAAACTTTATCATCCAAAGAAAATCCCTTTTAAATTCAAGTAAGACTCGCAAAAGAGTCAGTTACATTTCCGGATACTTAAACTCTTTTAAACTTTACATCTTTTTTATGTAGATCTAAAGCGGTTGTGCTACACTATTGCTAGCTTCACTCTTGGCATTTTATACCCATTTAAACTTGCACATAATTTAAGAAAAACTATATGTATACCTGGCATATATTTTCCACATGATAATTTCACCTAAAAAACTATTACTCCGTATTAGATAATAGCATGACAGTAGAAAATGAGGCTCAGATATGTACACATAGAATCTACACTAAACACACGTCATGGCTGCAACCACATGATTATTCAAGACCACGAACAACTTTATCCAGAGTTCTAATGGATTTAAAAATATCGATGGTTCAGGGTAACTTGGGAAACAGGTCAGAAATGAGTAAGCAAGTTAAGTTAGCGTAACTAATAGTTGATATAGAGAGTGTTCCACTACAGATTAAAATTTAAAAAATTCACCGTTACCCTGATTAGTAAATGGATTAAAAAATATCGATGGTTTAGGGAAACTTGGGAAACAGGTCAGAAATGAGTAAGCAAGTTAAGTTAGCGTAACTAACAGTTGATACAGAGAGTGTTCCACTGCAGATTAAAATTTAACAAAACTCACCATTACCCTGATCAGTAAATGGATTAAAAAATATCGATGGTTCAGGGCAATTTGGGAAACAGGTCAGAAATGAGTAAGCAAGTTAAGTTAGCGTAACTAACAGTTGATACAGAGAGTGTTCCACTGCAGATTAAAATGTAACAATATTCACCGTCTTTCTAAGATAAGCATAGGAGCGTATCATATATTAATATTTACATGAGCATAATTTCAGGAATGCATATTAAAACAGCAACGCTATATTCACTTAAAACATAAAATTTTAATGTCTATTAGAAGACACTTAGTGCTATCACCTTGGAGACGGCCAGTAAATGTATCATGCCCAAATTCAGTAGTGTCCTTTCCATATGACACACATTGCTGCCTTCCATCAGTTACCTTGGTTGGATTTTTGTTGTCGTCTATCTCATTTTCCTGATCTGCGCTCAGAGAAAACCCCATGCTTGAAGATTCCTTCCTCAAGTGAGCCTATTAAAAGAGGGTATGATGTATAGCCTAGTTAATACTTAGTGGGTAGGTTGTGATTATCCTGAAAACTATCATATTCAGTATCACCAAAAAATTAAATTCATATTCTTTGTTTGGCTGTACCGACCATTTCCAATGTTCTACGTATATCTTCATTGATTGGGAAAAGCTTCAAAGATATATTTGACCACTTACTTCCCTAAAAGGCGCTCCCGCCTCCCTGAAATCAGAAAAACTTGGTTATTGTTTCATGTCATGTTTACATCTAGTGACAAAACTAAACTACTGATAAATAAAGAAACTCGTCCTAGAAACATAAAAGCATATTGCCAATCAATAATAATTTTTGGGTGAATAAATGTTGTTCATATATGATCATAGTTCATTGTAGCAAACACGGAGTAAACATAAAAAGGACTCAATTTTTATATATTTAGCTATGTGAAGTATACCTCAATTTCTTGCCGATATGTTGAACTACCTCCTCCATCTTGAGACTGCCTCACGGTATTTGTTAGTAACCTAGAAAAAGGATGACACGACTATAGTTATTTCTCAACTTATACCACCTAAAAAAAGGTTGAACAATCCTTGGAATTATAACATACCACCATTAATTTGATAAAATCCAAACCTAATAGACGAATGACCAACACGTTGAACAGAAAACCTCATTTTTGCCATTGTCATCCAAAAATTCTAACTCTTCGGGTGTGTTTGTTTCATTAAGATGTTTTAGGTCTGAATTGACTACCACATCTTACTGGTAAGAAGTGGTTGTAAAGTCTGAATCTGAATAAAATAATGTTGTTTGTTTTTTATAATTGTCTGAATGATTTTAATTGTCCGCATTTACGGTATATATTAAACCATAGCAATACGATGAATAAGTAGCTTGAATTTAACTTTGAAGTTGCACATTTAGAAAAAAAATTACGATCTTGAAATCACAAACACACATGATTCCGGTTCAAACTTTGTCAACAAACGATACGGTTAACTCTTTGGAAAAAAATTACGCTTAACTCTTTGAGCCGAATGTTTAACTCTAATACTACACAAATACACAAAGTTATACTTAGCCCACAATTAACACGTAAAGCATTAATATAGTAAAATACCCCTAAAACATGGGCTACATGTTTCAGTCCAAAATAAATAGCCCAAAATATAGTTAACCTAACCTAATGCATATATATATATATATATATATATATATATATATATATATATATATATATATATATATATATATATATATACTAGACTTCAAAGCCCGCCCGATGGGCGGGCATGACTTATAATTATCGTTTACGATTTTCTTCTTTAGGTAAAGAATGTTGCTAAAAAATTGTTTATCATAGAAAGATATTTTTAAGAATAGTACTAATGTTTGCCTTACTGTTTGCGTTTATCGTTTACCATATGAACCGGTGAAAACTATAGACTTTGAAGTTAGTAAAATTTTGCTTTGTGTTACAATCTTTCCGCTTAACACAATACAACGCAACCCGTTTTACCATAGTCAAAAAGACCCATAATAACCTTTAGATAGAGATGGTACCCATGTTATTGATACTAACATAATAACATAATTTTGATATTACTTGTAATTATAATTTTGATGGTTTTAGTTAATGTAAAATTATGTTTTAAGGTGTTGGTATTTCTTTTTTATTATTATTTTTTTTACGAATTTTAAGTGGACATACATAAATAAAGAATAACGGCATACATCTACGCTTTGTGTCAGCGGCATCAACAACAATAGTAATCATCACATGTCATAAGCGCAACACATCAACATCAGCAATAAGGTTAATCTGTGGCTGTCAAAGGTGGCTGATCATGTGGGGAAGAAATTGTAACTTTGGTGTAGGTTTTTTTGTACTGGTCTAGGCAGTTGGAATAGCGAGAGCTAGTACCACACATGTATGGGCGACAACCCTTATCATGAGAAGAACATAGCAGAAGAACAGCATTGTGAGGATACTCCATGCATACCGAGCAGGTTATATCTTCCTTCTCTTTCTTGGGTACGACATTGGTGGATTTCTTTTCCCTGCATGCGAGCAATGGATATGGGGTTGCCTTGTAGTGTTTTGAAGGCATTAGCCATTCTGCATCTTCCTCCCGTACCTTTTGCCATTTTCAATATAGATCTGTTGTGATCACATAAAATAGGATAATTAGAATAATGATTTTTTTTTTTTTTTGTAGAAAGAGGTTGTTGATGTTATCTACTGGTGGCAATTTGACTGATTTACATATGAATGGTCGATTCAGATTGTGTTTTATCTCTAAGTGGTAAAAGAGGTCAACCGAAAGGAAGTTGAATGAGTCAAAAATCGCCAAAAGTGTGACTATAATGCATAAAATCTCCTAAATCATATTATTGAAGCACCATTTTCCGCCAACTTCCTAACTAAATGGATAAGCTTATCATCTCAAAGTATGCGTTAATGAGCTAAAAATAATGTCCTATGTCAAACTTATGCCAGATATACGCAACTGAATTAACCATAAAAAGAAACATTCTTTTGGTGCTCACCATGGTACTCCAACCAAGTAATATATTTGCAAGTAGATCCTTTTCCTAATTGTTCCACATTAAGGGTAAGTAGATGTGGTGATTTCAACCCATTTACAAATTCAGAGTATTCGTAATCGCAAATGAATAAAACTGGGTAGGTAAATATCGTTGCTAGAAAGAGAATGGGTCAAATAGACTAAACAGGTCAGGTAGTTTTAAGTCGCCCAAACCAATATCTAGACAAGGATTACAAAAACTGATGGAAAACGAAAAAAATATTTCTTAACCGCCTACCCACAACAAACACTTAATGCACCATATGAAACAACAAAGATGATATGTGATGTGCACATTGAGTTATGATCAAACAAATAAAGTTAACATAAAATTTACCTGTATCAGCTCATCACGGACATTTTCTAACTGTATTAATCATCAGTTTTTTCTTACAAATTGGTGTGTCGGAAATTGGTGTCCTGTTAAGATTGAGTTCATTAGATGGAGTAAATATATGTGATCCTCTTTGCAGAATGCTTGAGACACAGCCTGGAAAGTTCAATGCATAGTAAAAGTAATTAATCATCAAAGATTCAAAAGGAAAAAATTTGGATATACTTTTTAGACGTCCCAATTTCGTTTTGGTGTGAAAACATGAAATTATTTCTAACTGAAGCCATTTGCAAGTTGCTGTTGCAATATTCCTATATTTACTAATGGAAATAAACGCATTAACGGGTTTCAAAATAAAGTTTCTGAGGTATAGAATAACATAATTGCAATGCAACTAATACGTTACCTTGAAACTTGGTTAAAGATGATGTCGATGCATACACTGGAACGACTGAGCTAATGTTAGTCTTCATAGGAGTATCTACATGTTTGATCATGTCATAGTGATGTTAACTAATCTGGTAAGAAATAGAGCGCAATAGTTGTAAAAAAGTGATGTTAATTAATATTAGACTTACTATCAGTAATACATGTGGCAACCTTGTTGGTTCCGTTGGATTGGAATCAGCATGTTGTTTAAGATGGTATGATATAGCAACTCGTGTTACATCATCTTGTATATCAAAACCACGTTTCTTGGTATGTTTAGCCTATCTAGAAGTGTTCCCGTACTTTAGTTTCAAACGCCCCTGAAAATTAGAAAAATAATACCTCAGCTCTCCGACTCTCCCAAACTCTTTTTTCTCAGCATGTTCTTTAGCAACATCAAAGTTTACTTCGACCTTGTTGTTGGTCGCTTTAAATTTATCTTTCCCAAACACTACTGTTCTCTTGAATTTGTTGCCCATCACCTACCAAACATAACACATAAATGCATAAGTACACGTTTCCATTATTCAATACACTTAATCAAATAAGCTACCTGCTTGCTAAAAACTGTTACGAAAGTGAAAGACTACTGAATACAATGTAAAAGCAACTGACATATAATGTAAACCAATTGGAAGATGCAGACACATGAGTCCACAAACCTTGGTTAATATCATTTTGCATGCTCTTTTGTTGCATATGTAAACGTTGATAAGCCGTAGACACATACGAAATAGTTGATGCTGCAGCAAGACCTGAGCAAAAACAATAACGCAAAAGAATCAGAGTGTAAGGAACAAAAGTAACATAAATGTTATTATGCAATTGAGAAAAAAAGGGAACTTTTTTAATACATGCTAAAAGAATGTATATCATCATGATGTTCCATATGGGCAGTTTTATTCTTTTTATAAAGTGCGTGTTCCATGTCTCATAGCAAATGAGATTATCAGAGGCTAAATTGTATAAGTAACAATTAACAAATGTTGTTTCAATTTAGAGTAAAATTGGATCATTTTTGTTACCTTGGTTTTTTACACGTAGATTTTTATTTTCCTTCTTGAAGATACGCACCACAGTAGCCACAAATAGCGTGTCTAACAAAATTGGTAGAATCACATTGAGTTTTTTTTTTTTTCTCTTGTTGAGCACATTACGTTTCATTAGCAAATGATAAGAGTCAGTAAACTTTAGTATTCACGCTAAAAAAACCAAGAAAAAACATCAAGATTATATATTAAGTATGCGGTTTTATATTATTACCTCGCAATGCATTCTTTTGGATTCACCACGGTTTGCCAGCTTTCCACTGTAACAAAATAAAAACCATGTGTAAGAATCTAAACATCAGAAATTGAAAAAAATGTACGTATACCGAACATTCCATTCTGGATATTGGATTCATCATTTTGCAATCGTGATATCATTTTCGCTAAGTATCTATTTTAGTGCAAGATAAAAACTTGAATTATCAAGTTTTGCAAGATGTTCAAGGCTAGCAGAGGGTGTATGCCTTGTCTTTAACTCTTTCTGCACCTGTTGGACTCAAAATAATAAAGTACTATTTTGACAAAGTTCATAGTCGGGAAAGAATCTTAGTCTTGCCTACAGTTCACATACAGGGTTTAGTTGTACATGCTATCTGCTTTAAATACAGTAATATAATCTAACTCTCATATGATAAAGTGAATTAAAAGGTTTTATACACTCAAATAGTGACATATGACTGACTTTCGCCCATACCTATAACCTGTTTCAAGCCAACCCCATTTTGACCTGTTACTTAAACTGCCTAATATGAACATCTTTCCATACAATTAAGGTAGATGAAAAGAATACCTAAATTTTGAATCTTCATCTATAGGAGGTAAAACTTCAGTCTGCAAAGAATTATCTATCACGTTTTGCTTGCTGTCAGTTGGAGGAGTGTCATCCTCCTCTGAGTTCTTTGACTCTAACCCTTTCTGATACTCATACAATCTAATCCCCAAGGATGGTTGGCCATTGTTACACAGGAAGAATATAACTGAAGATATTACATATAACTTAAAACATAACAAATGTGACTTCTACATACCCGTCAACACACACTCCATTTTTTGTAGCGGAGGCTCACTGGAATTCTCGACCATTGTGTGCCTGCTGTCATTAAGAGCACGTTTGCTGCTTGGCTACCCTATTATACAATATATCAATATACGAACCAATTATTCGAATCAAGTGTGACACAGACAATATCACTTTAAAATATAAAATAGCAGAAGAATAAATACCTCTTTATTTGAGTTTGATGTGGCTAATGAACTTCACATCCTCAAATACACATCCCTGCATTCATAGATAAAAAAAAATCTTAAATATATAAATCTATAGGTGAGCATGAATACACAAACATCTTTAAAACTATTTCAATGTCATATTTAAAAAAACACTAATCGAACACTTCATTACCATTATATAGAGCAGTGGTTGATATCAAAACTGAAATTAATAATCAAAAAATATGTAAATGGATACAAAAGTATTATCTAATTCATCAAACATCAAACTAATTCTGATTAAATTCGATCGAATACTACAAATAAAAATAAACTGAAATTGAATTTGATTGATAAGTAGTGAAGCATTACATATTAGGGTTAAATCAAGAGATCATTCTGTCGACTTGTGTTTAAGGATTTGATGAGAGGTCTTGAATATCCGGTTGTTTTTGGAGGCGACAAAATTGGCGGGTAGGGCAAAAATTAGAGGTCGAATGATTTATGTTTTATGAGGCCGGCTAATGAACTCTGCTATATTTTTGGAAGTGATATGCGTTACTTTTGGACTCTCCATTGACATAATCAGGTAAGAGTTATCAAATTTAGTTTGTAAACTTTATAACAAATGTTGGAATGCCTTGGTGGTTGAGATGATAGTGTCTTGTGCATGCCAACTCGAGTTCGAACTCAGTCCTTTGCATTTTTACACAAATTAAATCCGAATTTTCAAAAAAAAAAATTATAAATATTGACAATGTGATGACATGGCAGAAAATGAATTACATGGCAATGACTGGACAATGAGGTGGCATTGACGTGTAACGCCTCCTGTTATATATATATATATATATATATATATATATATATATATATATGTATATATATATATATATATATATATATATATATATATATATATATATATATATATATATATATATATATATATATATATATATATATATTACTAAACAAATGCAACCCTAAACCTACGTACACTTATCATTATGTAGCAGCCACTTTTGTTTTCACTTTCTCACATCAAAAAATAGCATCCATAAATCTATGCTGATCTCTCTCTTTGAAAACAAAGAACTAAATCCTTGTTCTCCAAATCCAAACAAGAACTACACAAATCATTATAACACCTTTTCTTTTCCTTGAACCACGAAAATAATGAGTAACAAAAATTTTGATATTTGTTCTTCAACCACATGGAAATCAGAACCAAAACCTTTGTTGATTTATTCGACTTTGGTGTGGATTTGTTATGGTTTCGAAAAGGTAGATGTGATCCTTTCTTATAAAAGATGAATGTACGAGGGGTAGTGTTAAGAGGCGGTTAGACTTGTTCACCACCTCTTACCGAGTCAGACAATATATGTCTTAGCAAGTCTGACTGATGATGAAAAAACAAACAACAAAAACCTCTGACCGTGTATGACCGGTAAGACGTAAGAGGCGTTCATACATTTTTTAGTAAAAACAAACACAACCTTCCTTTTAGTTGTTTGTGTTAATTAGCACAATTAACGTAAAATAAATTACAGAAACCCTAAATTAGCAAAGAAAACAGGTACCTGCCGCCACTTTTTGAATGTACATTGGATGCAGGTTGCGATCTTCCACATTCACTGTACAGCTCAACAACACTCCTGTAACCATAAAAACCGCAACTTAATGGACACTCACATAATCAAATCATCTAAACTACACAAAACCAGTAAAATCATAAAAGAACACGCATAATAAATTAAAAGCTCAAGTCACCTTAACACTGATCCATCGTTTTACACATGGGTTTCCCTCATTAAACGGCATAGATGTCAAGCAATACAAATTTAGAAATAATAACTTCTTGGGAAAAAAATTAACATATAATAAATCAATTCCCCCCCCCCCCCCAAAAAAAAAAAAAAAAAAAAAAACAAAAACAAAACATACATACATTCGCATCTTGAAACCGAATGATTAGCATAGATGAACCTGTAATTTTCTTTGGTTTTATATACTTTGTAATTTGATAATGGAAAAATATTTATTTGGTGTGTTAATTTTCTCTTTGAATCTATGCTTTGATTTTTGTGTTTTGATAAACCGGGAGGGCTAGATCCGGTGGCAAAAAAGGTTTACAAAAATGGGCTTCAGCAGGCCAAGCATTTTGGCGGGAAAACAAAGGGGCAAAACGACGTTGTTTTAATTGTGCTATAATATAAACAGCTAAAAGACCCGTGAAATTCACAGGTATTTTAAAGAGAGATCGCACTAATCTATGATGACTTGTGTATTACAAAGTTAGACGTTAGAAATAAACACATTAATGTGCACAATTGTATGTAGAAAGTTGGTAAAAATTAAATATACGGTTTTATAACACAAAGTATTCAAATAATCTAAAGAGAGTCTAAATTTTCATCATGACATATTATAATTTTTTTTTTTTTTTTGTTTGTTTGTTTTTTTTATGAACATGTTTTTTGTTGCTGAAATCTTATCGTGTGTTCATCAATTTGTGTACATCTTTGTAGCCGATCTTTAGTAATCAATTAGATACATGAACTTCCTGTAAGTCGTCTCACATACATGTAATGAATTTGAAACTCGTACTATAAAAATATGTCTTATTATAAATAAAATATAATGTAGGCAAAGAGTTGTGTACGTTTGGTTACCTATCACGGATTTTGTAGCAGTTCTTTGTAAACCATGTTTGTTCTCTTATTGTCGAGGTTTCAAATACAATCACTTGCCCAAGAGATTGTCTTTGGCTTTTCTTGGTCATCATAGCAAAAGATACAGGACACAATTTCCTTATGATATATTAACTTTGAGGGTGTTTGAGATAGCTTATTTAACCACTTACCTGATTATATATGACAAAAATAACCTCTTTGAACTAGGGGTGTCCAAAAGAACCGAGGAACCAAAAGAACCGAGGAACCGTACCAGTCCCGTACCGGAACCGAACCGTATATTAGAACCATGGTACGGTTCTTGGTTCCTAAAATTCCAAATTTTAGGTTCTCGGGACGGTTCGGGTCGGAACCGTCCGGTTCCGGTTCTTTCCCGAAAGAACCGACTACTTTAAAAATATAAAATTTTATAGAGTTTATTTGGGACATTGTGTAATGCGTATAGCATTAAAAAAATGATAATAAATAAACAAAAACCTACTCATTATAAAACTGTAACATAAAAAATCTAAAACTTAAAAACATAATAAGATTAAAACCCAAACTTTTAATCCATTCAAAGATCATCATCATCATTCATCAACATGAAAGTATGTTTATCTTGAGATCATTATCGTAAATTTGATACTTACTTATAATAATAGAAAAATCAAGTGAATTATATAATGCAATATGTGACGAATGACGAATCTGTAGTTAATGAGTATAATTGATTGTCATTTGTTATGTGATATTGCAAGTATGAATGCATGTTATATTATATAAAAATGTTGGTCAGTTGGTGTTGGTGTACTTCATGCTTTTGGATTCAATATGATGCGCAATATTTAGTCAAGTATACTAAATAACTAAATCAAGTATATATGTTGTTGTTTAAGTATACAATGTTTAATCATGTACATTAGTTAAATACCATGTATACTTGTATTGTTATAGCATTATTAGCATGTCTTTATGAATGATCGACGACGAACAAAATAAATTATTTAAACACTTAGGTTCTTGTGGGAATTACCCGAAATTCCCGTACCGGAACCGAGTACCATACCGGAACCGTATTGAAGAACTTGGGACGGTTCTTGGTTCCACTTTTTCCATATTTTTGGTTCTCGGTTCTTTCGGGACGGTTCCGGTTCGGGACGGTTCCAGTACCATGGACACCAACTACTTAGTTAATATGAAATAAGCAATCCAAACATTCAGGGGCGGAGCCAGGATTTCAAGTTAAGGGGGCGATTTTTTTAGATCATAGTTCCAAGAAATATAACAAAACATCATAATCTAGAAAAATAGATCAAGAACCAAATATCTAATAAAATAAAAGGTGATGCCTTAAACGAAATTGACTTACATCATACTTTATCAATCTTAATTAGAATTCTGGAATTGACGAAAAGATCCTTTATGTCACGAACTAACATGGAATTGACGAAAATAGTTAAGATATAAAACCATAACATTTTATGTAAATGATGAGTAATAATCTTTTTTAAATAATAAAGTAAAAGTCATCTATCATTTTCTCCGTACAAAGGGTACCAACAATCTCCCTTTCAATGCTAAGAATCATGCTACTTTTAAGAAAGTTATCACTCATGGTACTACGGAGTCTTGTTTTCACAAGTTTCATCTTTGAAAAAGCTTTTTCAGATGTAGCAGTTGAAACAGGAAGAGTTAATATAAGACGAACCAATCTATCAATCAAGGGATACATTTGTGACTTCTCCGTTATTTGCAATGCTCTACACAACTCTGAAAGTGAACTAATATTATTCAATCTCGGATCATTATCTAGCTCATAATGTTGCAACTAAAGTCTGAACTCAATTCTTTCTTGTTCGGTAAAATCCAAAGGGTAGTACTTTGTCACCAGTTTACATATATCATCAGCATTGAACGATTTCCTTGGATCCATAGTAACACTAAGAAGAAGAAGCTCTGAAACAGACTCATTAAATCTGTTGTTTAACTCTTGCAACTGACTATCAATAGCAATAATAAACACATCTACCCGATAGTGATGCTCTACAGTCACATCGTATTTCTTATGACGAGACTGAATTACATCTCTATAAATTGCGTTCATATCAGGAATTGGAATGTTATGCTTTCCACAAAAAGAAACAACTTGATCTAAAAGGGATTGCCAACCATTATCCCTTAAGTTTTGAATTAATGTCTTTGTAGTCGAAACCAAAGTCAATGCATTAACAATATCTTGAGATTTATTTTGCAAAACTTGCAAAGCTTGTCTGTAATCTCCATTATCTTCTTCAAAAGATTCAAAACTAGAACAAAATCAAATGATAATAGATGTGTAAGAGCATATTTAGCATCACCTTTTTGAGAACCAGTAGATCGTCCAAGAAAAACTTCATTTAATACTACACGGGTTGGACCAAACAATTGCAACAAACTACAAATGGATTTGAAGTGTGAACTCCATCTAGTATCTCTGGCCTTTTGTATGTTTAGCAATTGATTAGAGCCTCTTCCACCTTCAAGTTCTCCTATTTCAGCTAGATGTGAAATTTCAGCAAGTTGAGCATCTTGTAATTGATCATTACACTTAGTAGAAGAACCTATTACATTAACAATGAAGTTCAAATGATTAAAAAATGTATGCACCTCGGGCACATCTTTGGATGCTGCAACAAGAGCTAGTTGCAACTGATGAGCAAAGCAATGTACGTAGTAAGCAAAAGGACATTCATTCAAAATCAATGCTTTTAGCCCATTCCATTCTCCACGCATATTACTAGCTCCGTCATATCCTTAACCTCGAATATCTTGAACATCAAGCTTAAGGTTAGATAAAGAAGATAATATCTCATTCTTTAGAGTCAATGCGTTTGTATCTTTAACATGAACCAAGTCCAAAAACCTTTTTTTGATATATCCATTTCGGTCTACAAATCTCATAACAATGGCCATTTGCTCTTTCTTGGATTCATCTTGAGATTCATCGACTATCAAACAAAACTTTGCCGTCCCAATCTCGTCTCGAATGGCTTCTTGTACATTTATAGTAGACATTTGCAATAGTTCTTTTTGAATATCAGGTGAAGTATACTTGGGCATTTTGAGGAGCCGTTTCCACAACTCTAGCCACATACTTGTTATATGAAGCAATATGTTTTACCAGTTCAAGATAATTTCCTCGATTTATTGAAGTGGGTCGTTCATCACCGCCCCTCAAAGGACATGTTTGTAATGTAAGCCACGTAGTAGAGTCGATAGTTACTTTAAGTCATAGCCTGTTATCCATTATTTCTTGTTCCGTTTGCTTATCTATCACGTTCTCTATATGACATACTTTGTTCTTCAAATCTTCATAGCATCTAACTAAAAAATTATGAGCGGAGGCAGGAGTCGTACCTTCATGGCTCACAAAAGGACAATGTATGCCACCATTAACCTTTCTCCAACTAGTGAAACCTTTTAGAGTAAATGTGTCTGATCCAACTCTCCCTATAGGCTTTCTACCAAAAAGGTAACATGGGAAACAAAATGCATCGTCATTTTTATCAGAATATTCCAACCACCAAAATCTTTTAAACCATGCTGCTTGGAAGCTACGCCTATGAGGACCACAAGTTATAAGAGGATAATGTGATTTAACAAGTTGATATGGTCCGAGTCTAATATAAGTTCGTCTAATCTCGTCTTGTTGGTTTACAGGATAACTCGATATTGGGGGCCGCAAACCTAGATCACGAATCAAAGAGTCTAATTTGACCTCATTGGAATTAAATGTAGCATTTGTTTCAGGTTCAACTTGAGCTTCAGGTGACTCTTCCACAATATTATCACCATTGGTTTGATCTTGAGTTTGAGTTTCAGTCTCAGTTTGTGTTTGTGTTTGTATTTTGGGGTCCTCAACAATATCTTGTACTCGCTTGTAAAAAGAATCAATGGTTCTTTTCTTACTCATGACTCCTTAGTGTACCTAAAATCATAATTTTTTAGCATAAAAGTAAAATACAAGTTAATAATCATAATATTGAAATCTCATAAAGTTTGTTAATTTGCTAACTTAGAATTAGGAGTAAATTTATTATCAAATGTTCAATAAATTTGTGGTCAAATGTCAAGTGATTTAATTGGTCATTAATGTCCTCCAAGGCTACAATTCTACACAAACTCTCGTTAACATTTACACTAACACAATTAAAGTTTACGCAATTAGTCATTAGTGAATAAGAATTTAACAAGTAATGAGCATACAAGCCATTAATATCTCAAGACGAGATTAGAAAAAAAAAAAAAAACTCTCGTGAGAAAAAAAAAACTCTCGTGATAGTAAAACACAAAGAAATAAATGAATAAGTGATGATCAAATGAATAAGTGATCATTAAAGTTCGACAAAAAAAACTCTCGTGAGAGTAAAACACAAAGAATAATTCAAAGAATACAAAACACAAAGAATAATTCAAAGAATACAAAACACAAAGAAATAAATGTGATCATTAATGAAAACTAAATAATAATAAGCATTCAATACTTTATTAGATGAGAGTAAAATTGTGTATTTGTGATCGGATGGGAGAGAATTGCAAATATTACTTGTCCTTTTTTTTCTATAAAACTGAATAGTCGATATTTATGTTGGGACTTGGGAGGGGTAGCCTCTTATTTTCATAAGATAATCAGACTTTGTGCTATATCCTATTGGGCTTATTGGGCTAAGTTGGGGGGGGGGGGGGGGGCTAGCACCTGCTGGCTACCCCATCCCCTCCGCCCCTACAAACAATATGAAATAAGCAATCCAAACACCCCTACATATAGTCCATATGTTTCTGGCTTAAAATTTTACATTTCTAAAAGTGAATTAAATACACCTAAACAAATCTACTATCTAACGTCAACTTTGTAGTTCTCAATCATCTTCTTCTCTTAAATTATTTAACAACTCCACCCCTCCGCCCCTACAAACAATATGAAATAAGCAATCCAAACACCCCTACATATAGTCCCTATGTTTCTAGCTTAAAATTTTACATTTCTAAAAGTGAATTAAATACACCTAAACAAATCTACTATCTAACGTCAACTTTGTATTTCTTAATCATCTTCTTCTCTTAAATTATTTTATAACTCCACCCCTCCCACCTTTATCCCCATACAACGAAACTAAAGGCTATGAGATTTAGTTGCTTTATAAAACCACTTATATCCTTATTGCATTTGATACATCACAGAGGCAGATTTGTAAGAACCTTTAAGATTGTTTATATAAACTGCTTATTTGATAAGTGATGAGGCGAAAAATGATCCATTTTTAGGGGGTCATTTAAGCCCGAAATTGAATTTATTTGATCAAATATTGCCTTAAATCGTTCCTTTTGTGATTTTAGGTACTTTTGGAGTGAATTCTGGAAAAGGAAGCATTTTGGACGTTTTTGGAGCATAAAAGTGAAGAAAATGACAAAGTCTTAATTTTCCTTGCTGGGAACAGTACCTGACGGCGTCACAAGGTTCTACATGACGGCGTCAAGTGTAAAACAAGAGGTGAAGTGGATTAAGTCCGTGACGATCCAGAAGGATTTTACACTAAGGGCATGACGGCGTCACCATAGGCCGTCATGGTCCAATTGCATGTGACGGCCCAGAGTAACTTTACACATGACGGCATCAAACTTGGATCTAGGCAATCCGATATCACTATGGGCGGCGAGTTGACGGCGTCAGACATTTCTTCTTGACACCGTCACGATGGAAAATCTATATATAGTTTTGCAATTTTCATTCATTAGTGTGTAACTTTAGAGGGATAACTTGGAGAAACCCTAGCACGAATTTTACTGCTCTTTCAAGGGTTTTTACCCTTTGAAACCTTTCATGTTCAATTGAGATAAGTATCCTTTCAATTCATTCAATATGTCTATGTGTTGTTTGAATATATCTTACGCTTGTCTTGAATTTAACATGCTAGGCTAGATCTCTTGTGTGTTTGCTTAGATGTAGTGAAACCTAGATGTTGATTATAGGTTGATTGTTTGTTTATAGTTGTTACGGATGAATGATTTCGATGTTAGGCTTAAGAAAACTGGCAGACTTCCATAGGGTAACATGCTTGAACGTCTTAAGAAACATGAACCAATGCGTACTAGGTTATTATGGTTGTATTTAATGCATGAGCGAATTCTAATGATCCCATGTTAGGAGCTTCTTGCAGGCTCGACATAGGAGTGAAATAGGAGCTTATAGAGTTGGGGAAGTACGTACGCCACCCCACGAATGGTATTAAGGAATATAACCTGTCATCCACGCAATTGTAACAAACTATCAACCTGTAAAAGATATCTAGGGAGTAATGAAACCTAAGTAAACACAACTTTCCCCATTATTGTTCACACCACTAGTTTAATTAGCTTTATTTTCATTTCTGTTATTTTATTTTGATTGTATCTTAGTTATTGGGTTAGTTGGCTAGCAACTAATTCCGCCCACTCTTCCAAAAACCTGAGATTTTAATTGCTTTCATAAAAATATAAAAAATACAAAAAAGAATCATCCCTCACCTCTAGACCTAGTTTTTAGGCTTTCTAATCCTAGCGACACTATTCCTGAGTTGAACGATCAATCCCCCGGTACTTGTCACTATACTATACTACAACAATCAGGTACACTGCCTGGTGGGGGTTGTAAGCTTCTCGAGATCCCTCGAGAGGTAAAGCCTGGTGCGATTCCCACGTATCAAGTTTTTGGCGCCGCAGCCCGGGGAATAGTTATTTTCTAGGTTAGAATTTCTTTTTATTAAGTCTACTTGCTAGATTCCTTTCTAGTAAGATTTTTATTTTTATTTTTAGGTTTTCTTTAGTCTATCTTCTTCTTTGTGCCTTTGTTTGTAAAACCATTTTCATTTGTCTCGATGGCAGATGAAATTCCATTTAGATCATTAACAAATGAGGAACAATTAGTTTACTCGGATAGATTTGCTTCCTGTTGCTCCAATGAATTTTTAAGTGATCTTAGATATATACAAGAGGAGATGGGTGTAAAGTTTGATAGGTTTGATGAGTTATGCGCATGTGTGGCCTATATTAAACAATCATTGTTAGAATCAATTCCTTTTAGTAAGACCCTTTGGAAAAATTTTGAGGAAAGCCTCCTAACCGTGAACCATGAGTTCAATGAATTGATGGGTTTGTATACATCATAACTTGAAGAAACAATTATGGAGGATTTACTCGAGCATGATCATATTGAGAAAAAAGACCTAGGTTTTATGATCAATGACTTGGAATCTCAAGGAACACAAGATGAGGATATAGATGATATTGAGATAAGGAAGGATGAGGTAAATAACACAAACCTACTGATGAGGTGAAAAATGATCAATTTTTAGGGGGTCATTTATGCCGGAATTGGAATTTATTTGACCAAATATTGCCCTAAATCGTTCCTATTGTGATTTTAGGTACTTTGGGAGTGAATTCTGGAAAAGGAAGCATTTTGGACATTTTTGGAGCATAAAAGTGAAGAAAATGGCAAAGTCTTAATTTTCCTTGCTGGGAACAGTACCTGACGGCGTCAAGAAGGATTTGATGACGGCGTCAGGAGCAAAATGGATGATGGCCCAGAGAAAACGTGATGGCGTCAGAACAAGGGCGTCAAGAGTAAAAGTGGTGACGGCCCAGAACAGAAATACACATGACGGCGTCAGATCTAGATTTAGGCAGTCTGAGAACTTTATTGGCGGCGAGATGAAAGCGTCAGAACTTTCCTCTTGACACCGTCACCTCATGAAATCTATATATACTTTTCTAATTTTCATTCATTAGGTGTGGAACTTAAGAGGAGAATTTTAGGGCCGAACTTAATAAACCCTAGCTCGTTTGTAACAGTATTTTCAAGGGTTTTCACCCCTTGAAACCCTTCATGTTCAATTGAGATAAGTTTTCTTTTAATTCATTCAATATGTCTATGTGTTGTTTGAATATATCTTATGCTTGTCTTGATTTTAACATGCTAGGCTAGATCTTTTGTGTGTTTCCTTAGATGTAATGAAACCTAGATGTTGATTATAGGTTGATTGCTTGTTTATAGTTGTAATGGATGAATGATTTCAATGTTAGGCTTAAGAAAACTGGCAGATCTCCATTGTGTAACTTGCTTGAACGTCTTAAGAAACATGAACCGATGTGTACTAGGTTTTTATGGTTGTATTTAATGCATGAATGAATTCTAGTGATTCCATGTTAGGAGCTTCTTGTAGGCTCGACATACGAGTGAAGTAGGAGCTTATAGAACTGGGGAAGTAAGTACGCCACCCCATGATTGATATTAAGGAATATAACCCGTCATCCACGCAACTGTAACAAACAATTAACCTGTAAAAGATATCTAGGGAGTAATGAAATCTAAGTAAACACAATTCTCCCATATATTGTTCACACCACTAGTTTAATTAGTTTTATTTTCATTTTTATCATTTTATTTTGATTGCATCTTTAGTTATTGGGTTAGTTGACTAGCAACTAATTCCGCCCACTCCTCTAAAAACCAAGATTTTGTTTGCTTTTATAAAATATAAAAATACAAAAAGAATCATCCCTCACCTCTAGACCTAGTTTTTAGGCTTTCTAATCCTAGCGACACTATTCCTGAGTTGAACGATCAATCCCCCGGTACTTGTCACTATACTATACTACAACGATCAGGTACACTGCCTAGTGGGGGTTGTAAGCTTCTCGAGATCCCTCGAGAGGTAAAGCCTGGTGCAATTCCCACGCATCAAGTTTTTGGTGCCGCAGCCCGGGGAATAGTTATTGTCTAGGTTAGAATTTCTTTTTATTAGGTCTACTTGCTAGATTTCCTTCTAGTAAGATTTTATTTTTATTTTTAGGTTTTCTTTAGTCTATCTATTTCTTCGTGTCTTTGTTTGTACTAGTTTGGTCTTTATGGATTTAGAGAGTCGCCGTTTAGAAGTTAGCAGGAGGCTTATAGCGCATAAAAGAAGAAAGAGAGAAGTTAACACATTTATGGAATTTATTAAGCCTCTCCAAATGAAAATTGAGTTCACGGACTTCGCACCAACCCCTGATGAATTGAGTTACCATAGATTTCTTTTACAACACCCATGCCCCTTAAAATATAGAAAGATACCATGGATTAGGAGGCATAACTTTAGGAACATAAAAATTCCTTGCATGATTGGGTACATGTCTAGAGAGCATACATACATTGACTTAAAAGCACCCATGAATATTATGTCTAGGCTCTACTACAACTGGATAATGAATGAAAGGTTAAGCCCTAGAAAAGACCCCTACAATTCTAATAGACTATGTAATTTCATCAGGAGAGTTAAAGGGGTGCACATCTTTATAGGAAATTTTACTTATCAATGCGACTTTGTAATCCTAGAAGATGTTAGAGGCATTATAGATCCACACCTTGGAGAAATAGTCCTAGGACAACCTTCTGTTGAGAAGACCAAGATGTATTGCGATCATGAGAAGGGAATAGTTCAGTTTATTGATGGGCTAGAAAAGATTACTTTTCTGATGCCTCACATGAAGGAAGAATTAAAGGGCATCAAGAATTTACAAATTGATGAGATTCGACCTTATAAGGTTAAGGAAGATGGAATTGATGATGATGTTTATTGTGAGAGGAGGCGAACATACTATTCAGGTTGCATAAAACTAGGCCCTGAGTACAAGCGTGATGAGAATTGGGTTAGATGTTTTGAGTCAACACAAAAGTGTGAAAGGAAAACGTAATAGCCCATGACCTTGAGTCTAGCTACAAGACTCGTAAATAAAGAAAAACGCTTCTTGGGAGGCAACCCATGCTTTGTGTGATTTTTAATTGTTTGATTGTTATTTGTTTCCGTATGCATGCTTTATTTTTATTGTTGGTTGATCATGTTTCAAACTAAAATGATGAAAATACTTTATTTTGTTGTTTGGATTAGTCTTAACTTCATCCAAAGGTATTTCGCAAAAGCTAAGTGTAAGGGGAAACCCCAAATATGTTTTTAAGAAACAAACTCGATCATGATTCTCCACAATATTAAATGAACATGTATATTCGTATATGTTAGGGTCAAATGCTTGTATCGAGTCATAATGATGTTTTGCAGGATTTTCCAGGAAGTAGGACAAAGTTCTTCCATAAAATTTCCGGAAACTTAACATAAAGATTTCTGCAGGTCACTTCTGATGGCGTCAGGAAGAAATTCCTGACGGCGTCACATGTAAAAATCTGGAAATTTTACCAGTTTTGTTTTTTCTAACGGAGTCTTAAAGTTTTTGTCGAATCTTTAGTCTTATAATCTCTAGGAAATCTGCAAACATTCATTCCACAAGCATTATATCTTACTTTGTTTTCTAGGATTTGTTAGCATATATAGATTGCCGCCGATTTTACGCGAGGTTGCCTTGTTTGTTTTCTCAGGTTTAACAGGTTATGTTTGACAAGAAGATGATTTATATTTTGGAAGGGAAGCTTTGATTGTTCATTTTTTTGGAGGAAGATCTAACCTTGTTACCACACTATCCATACCGAGCGAATCAGGGGAGTATTTGATTTCATTCTTTTACCTGCTTTACTTTTACATTCTTTACTTGAACATTGGGGACAATGTTCATCCTAAGTGTAAGGGGAGGGTAAAATGATGATACCTTATAGGATACACTTTCGCTTGAGTTTGTTTGTTTGATGGTAGGAGTGTAATAAAACTATGAGAAATACTTGTTAGTGTAATTTTAGCGCCAAATTTAAATTTTTTTACAACACTTAGGAGTGAAACTTTAGCCTTAGCAAGCGTCTCATGGATAGGAGTTGTATGACTAGCACATAACTGTAACATTCAGAAATATTTTCCACCCAAATATTTGAGGTTCGCCTTTAGATTTGATAGGAAAAGCATTTACTATTAGTGCTTATGAGTCTACCGGTAGCATGTAGATTATAGAACTTGCGTTAGTGATGCATCCCGAGACCGCTAGTGAGAATACATTCGTGTAGTAGGATTTACTACATGATAAGAGGCATTAGGATCACCCTTGTGTTAAACCCGTATCATAATTACTTGACCATTTAAGTCATATTACTTGGCTAGTTAAGTCAATTAATTTTTCCCACACCATTAGCGTTGTACTCATTTTTAGTACACGAAACCCCTAGTACACCCCTCCGAGCCTATCTTTTCATTTCTAACTTTAAGCATCTTACTTAAAGGAAGAATTTGTTACACCCCACTTAAATGAACACCCAAATCTCCTTAGCCTTCCATGTATGCACTCATCTTTAGTGCATTATTGTTATTTGATTAAACCCTTAGTTAATTAACTAATTGATTACATGGTTGCTAAGTCGAGTCATGATGAGGCGAAAAATGAACCACTTTTAGGGGGTCATTTAAGCCCGGAATTAAATTTATTTGATCAAATATTGCCCTAAATCGTTCCTTTTGTGATTTTAGGTACTTTGGGAGAGAAATCTGGAAAAGGAAGCAATTCGGACGTTTTTGGAGCATAAAAGTGAAGAAAACGCCAAAGTTTTAATTTTCCTTGCTGGGAACAATAGGTGACGGCGTCAAGAGTATCACCCTGACGGCGTCAAGAGTAAATTGCATGACGGCCCAGTGCAAACATGAAGGCGTCACAAGTAGAGCGTCAAGAGTAAAATGCGTGACGGCCTGGAAGACCCTAACACATGACGGCATCATATGTAGATCAAGGCAGTCCGAGAAGTATTTTGGCGGCGAGATGACGGCGTCACCTATTTGGTCTTGACGCCGTCAGCCTCAGTTTTCTATATATAGTTTTCTAATTTTCATTCATAAAAGGAGAGAAGTTTGGAGAAACCCTAAGGCCGAACCTATTATGAATTTTACAGGTTTTTCAAGGGTTTTCAGCCCTTGAACCCTTTCATGTGTAATTGAAATAAGTGTTCTTCTAATTCAATCAATATGTCTATGTGTTGGTTGTCTATATCATGTTCTTGTCTTAATTCCAGCATGCTAGGCTAGATCTATCTTGTGTTTGCTTAGATCTAATGAAACCTAGATGTTGTTTATGTGTTGATTACTTGTTTATGGTTGTATTGGATGAATGATTTCGATGTTAGGCTTAAGAAAACTGGCAGATCTCCAAATGGTAACATGCTTGAACGTCTTAGGAAACATGAACTGACGTGCACTAGGTTTTATTGGTTGTATTTAATGCATGAGTAAATTCTAATGATCCCATGTTAGGAGCCTCTTAGCCGGCTCGACATAGGAGTGAAGTAGGCACTCATAGGATTGGGGAATTAAGTGCGCCACCCCATGAATGGTATTAAGGAATACAATCCGTCATCCACGCAACTATAACAAGTAATTAACGTGTAAAAGATGTCTAGGGAGTAGTGAAATCTAAGTAAACACAATTTCTCCACTTATTGCTCACAACCTTAGTTAATTTAGTTTATTTTCATTTCTAGTATTTTATTTTGATTGCATCTTTAGTATTGGGTTAGTTGACTAGCAACTAATTCCGCCCAAATCCTTCAAACCCGAGATTTTTACTTGCTTTCTAAAAAATATAAAAATACAAAAATAATTATCCATCATCTCTAGAACTAGTATTTAGGTTTTCTAATCTTAGCGACACTATTCCTAGCTGAACGATCAATCCCCCGGTACTTGTCACTATACTATACTACAACGATCAGGTACACTGCCTGGTGGGGGTTGTAAGCTTCTCAAGATCCCTTGAGAGGTAAAGCCTGGTGCAATTCCCACGCATCAAGTTTTTGGCGCCGCAGCCCGAGGAATAGTTATTGTCTAGGTTAGAATTTCTTTTTATTAGGTCTACTTGCTAGATTCCTTTCTAATAAGATTTTATTTTTATTTTTAGGTTTTCTTTAGTCTATCTTATTTCTTTGTGTTTTTGTTCGTAACTTTTCACCACCCGACATCATGGACGATGGGAACATCTTTGAACCCGTCATCCCACCACAACAAAACCCACCACTAGAACCTCTTAGGCCCCGAACCTTAAGAGAGTATTCCCGACCTAGCCACCAAGGCTACCGAAACACCATTGAGCTCACCGGAGCCAATGTGACCCCCTTGCGATCCGACACCATCCGGTTGGTGCAAAGCGGATGTGCATTCCATGGACTTCGTTCTGAAGATCCAAGCAACATCTTAAGGACTTCCTTAAAATCGTAGACTCCATAGACCTAGATGTTGAAACTAGAGAGACAACCCGATTACGCCTATTCCAATTCTCTCTACGGGATCAAGCTAGTCAATGGCTTGAGCGTTTACCTGCGGGATCCATCACCACATAGGATGATCTCACCACTCGTTTCCTTGCTCAATTTTTCCCACCGAGGAGAACTACTAAGCTTAGAAATGAAATCTTGATGTTCCAACAACGTCAAAATGAATCTCTTTATGAAGCATGGACTCGTTTCAAGGACTTACTCCAAAAAGTCCCTCATCATGGCATAGATCTTTGGCTCCAAGTCCAAATCTTTTATGACCATATCGATCTCTCCACGAGGCGAGCCATTGACCAATCGGCCGGTGGTAAGCTACGTGATCTAAGTGCGGAACCACCCTAATTGTTACCAACCAAACGGTCCACCCTCCAACCGTACTTTCAACAACAATCCTTCTAACAATTATGGTAGTACCAACAATCTTGAAGGGTTGATGTCTAAGTTCATAGCATCTCAAGAAGCTCGCATAGCTAGGTTAGAAACCAAATTCAACCAACAACAAACGGAGATGACCAACAAGATAGACAACTTGTTGAAAACCCTCAACAACCAAGCGTTAACTACACCTAGGAAGGACACTAGGGACACCAATAATGGAATCCAAATTAAGGACCCCTCATCATATAAACATGTCCACTTTGTCAATGTTGTCACCATTAAGCCAATAGATAAGGAGATAGAATAAAGTGACAAGGATGAAGTTGGAGTAGAAACTGAAACTAGGGAAGTTGAGGTTAATAAGGGAAAGGAGTTAGAGGAAGTAGAAACTATAGAGAAATACTTTGATAAGTTGCCCACCAAGGAAGAACGAGAATACCATAAGGATTTATTCGATAGTCCCGAGAGACCATATATCCTTGGCACACCCCTTATCAAAATGGGAGATCCCTCTAACATTAACATACCATGCAACATCGGGCATATGCATATATGGAAAGCTTACATCGATCCTAGATCTCCTGTTAACATCATGACTAGGACTTATTACAATTGGGTGATGAAGAAACAACTTGATTTTAGGATGATGCCCAATAAGAATCTGATAAGTAATTTTGTAGGAAGAGTGAAGGGATTACATGTGATTATAGGCAATCTCACTTATGAGATCGATTTTATGATAGTAGAAGACACTCGCCCGGTGATAGATGCTTGCCTAAGCCAAATAATATTTGGAAAACCATTTGTTGAGGCCACTAGGATGAGTTATGATCCGACTCTAGGGATAGTTAGATTTAAGGAAGAGAATGATGAGGTTGCCTACCAAATGCCCTACAAGATTGAGCAATACCGCCTCCTCTTTAATTTAGAAAAGGAACACAAACAAGTGGCTTATTATAGGAATGATGAGGATAGACGTAGAGGAGTAGAGTATGTGAAGAATAGGATGCTTGGTTTCTATAAAGAATGCTTGCAACTAGGTCCGGAATACAAAACTGGTTTAGAAGACGACCTAGAGAGTGAAACCAACAATGAGGTTACGTAGTAACCCATGACCTTGAGTCTAGCTACAAGGCTCGTAAATAAAGAAAAGCGCTTCTTGGGAGGCAACCCATGCTTTGTGTGATTTTATTTTGTTTGTTTGTTATTTGCTTCCGTATGCATGCTTTATTTTTATTGTTGGTAGATCATGTTTCTAAACTAAAAAGTGGAAATACTTTACTTTGTTGTTTTGGCCTAGTCTTAACTCCACCTAAAAGTATTTTTGCAAATGATAAGTGTAAGGGGAAACCCCAAATATGTTTTTAAGAAACAAACCGATCATGATTCTCCACAATATTAAGTGAACATGTATATTCGTATTTGTTAGAGACAAATGCTTGTATTGAGTCATAATGAAGTTTTGCAAGATTTTCCAGGAAGTAGGACCAAGTTTTTCCAGAAATTTTCCGGAAACTTAACATAAGAATTTCTGCAAGTCACTTCTGACGGTGTCACGAGATTACTCTTGACGGCGTCACGTGTAAAAATCTGGAAATTTTACCGGTTTTGTTTTTCTAACGGAGTTTTAAAGTTTTTGTGAATTATTAAGTTTTATAATCTCCAGGAAATCTGCAAACTTCATTCCACAAGCATTATATCTTACTTTGTTTTCTAGGATTTAGTAACTTATATAGATTGCCGCCGATTTTATGCGAGGTTGCTTTGTTTGTTTTCTCAGGATTTACAGGTTATGTATGACAAGAAGATGATTTATATTCTGGAAGGGAAGCTTTGATTGTTCATTTTCTTGGAGGAAGATTTAACCTGGCCACCTTATTATCCATACCGAGCGAATCAGGGGAGTATTTGATTTCATTTGTTTTACTTATTTAACTTTTACATTCTTTACTTGAACATTGGGGACAATGTTCATCTTAAGTGTAAGGGGAGGGTAAAATGATGATACCTTACATGTACACTTTCGCTTGAGTTTGTTTTGTTTAATGGTAGATGTGTAATAAAACTATGAGAAATACTTGTTAGTGCAATTTTAGCGCCAAATTTAAAATTTTTGACAACATTTAGGAGTGAAACTTTAGCCATAGCAAGCGTCTCATGGATAGGAGATTGTATGAATAGCACATAACCGTACTTTCAGAAAAATTTTCCACCCAAATATGTGAGGTTCGCCTTTAGATTTGATAGGAAAAGCATTTACTATTAGTGCTTAAGAGTGTACCGGCAGCATTTAGATTCTAGAACTTGCGTTAGTGATGCATCCCGAGACCGCTAGTGAGACTACATTCGTGTAGTAGGATTTACTACATGATAAGAGGCATTAGGATCACCCTTGTGTTAAACCCGTATCATAATTACTTGACCATTTAAGTCATATTACTTGGCTAGTTAAGTCAACTAATTTTTCCCACACCTTAGCGTTGTACTCATTTTTAGTACACGAAACCCCTAGTACACCCCTCCGATCCTATCTTTTCGTTTCTAACTTTAAGCATTTTACTTAAAGGAAGAATTTGTTACACCCCACATAAATGTACACCCAAATCGCCTTAGCCTTCCGTGTATGCACTCATCTTTAGTGCATTATTGTTATTTGTTAAACCCTAAGTTAACTATCTAATTGATTACATGGTTGCTAAGTCGAGTCATATCCTTGTACATATTATTTTGGGACGATTGGGACTCATGGGTAAAGTACTTATTTTATGGAGTAATGGGGAAGAACATCATATATTACCCCCATATGTGCGTTAATCTTAAAAGTGCTCCAAGTGTTTTGATTTTCTTAATTCGAGTCACTAGAATAGTTTATTGTAAAGTATGTAAAGATTCAAGTGTAAGGGGAATTTACATTCCCTATGATGTATTATTTTGGATGGTAGGGTAAGAGTGTATGAAAAAAAAAAAAAATCGAAAAAATCAAGAAAAAGAAAAAAAAATAGAAAAAAAAGAAAAAAACGTACGGACTACCATCCCTTTTTATTCTATGTTCATTTTATATTTTTATTATTTTTCATTTTTTAGCTTAAGTCGAGTCTAGTCTTGGCTTAGCAACGCCATATTGTACATGTAATTAACCAAGATTGTTAACTCGCCACCAATAAAGATTGCCTTTATCCAACAAAACCGTGTATTTCATATCCCTACACCTAACGTTACAACCCTTTTAAAGATCTCTTTGATAGTTTATCCTAGGTGCTTATGCCATGTGGTGGAGGTTTGATCCTTTCCCAAGCCTATTGTAATCTATTTTGCTATGACAGGTAGTGAGAGATATCTTCCGTTTCCATATTGTAATTTATACTTTATTACACCCGAGAGATGTGAGTATCTAAACACTATTTGTGAGGTACTTGTGTATGACCTCCGTGCTTGTCTTTGGTCTTTAGTGGAACAATTATTTGTTGTAATTACTTTTATATTAGTGTTAAATGACCCATAACTTGTATTTTGACTAGAATAAAAGCGCATTTGCTTGAGGACAAGCAAATCTCAAGTGTAAGGGTATATGATGAGGCGAAAAATGAACCACTTTTAGGGAGTCATTTAAGCCCGGAATTGAATTTATTTGATCAAATATTGCCCTAAATAGTTCCTTTTGTGCTTTTAGGTACTTTGGGAGAGAAATCTGGAAAAGGAAGCAATTCGGACATTTTTGGAGCATAAAAGTGAAGAAAACGTCAAAGTCTTAATTTTCCTTGCTGGGAACAGTAGGTGATGGCGTCAAGAGTATCACCTTGATGGCGTCAAAAGTAAATTACATGATGGCCCAGTGCAAACATGAAGGCGTCACAAGTAGAGCGTCAAGAGTAAAATGCGTGATGGCCTGGAAGACCCTAACACATGACGGCGTCAGATGTAGATCAAGGCAGTCCGAGAAGTATTTTGGCGGCGAGATGACGGCGTCACCTATTTGGTCTTGACGCCGTCAGCCTCAGTTTTCTTTATATAGTTTTCTAATTTTCATTCATAAAAGGAGAGAAGTTTGGAGAAACCCTAAGGCCGAACCTATCACGAATTTTACAGGTTTTTCAACGGTTTTCAGCCCTTGAACCCTTTCATGTGTAATTGAGATAAGTGTTCTTCTAATTCAATCAATATGTCTATGTGTTGGTTGTCTATATCATGTTCTTGTCTTAATTCCACCATGCCAGGCTAGATCTATCTTGTGTTTGCTTAGATCTAATGAAACCTAGATGTTGATTATGTGTTGATTACTTGTTTATGGTTGTATTGGATGAATGATTTCGATGTTAGGCTTAAGAAAACTGGCAGATCTCTAAATGGTAACATGCTTGAACGTCTTAGGATACATGAACTAACGTGCACTAGGTTTTATTGGTTGTATTTAATGCATGAGTAAATTCTAATGATCCCATGTTAGGAGCTTCTTAGCCGGCTCGACATAGGAGTGAAGTAGGCACTCATAGGATTAGGGAATTAAGTGCGCCACCCCATGAATGGTATTAAGGAATACAATCCGTCATCCATGCAACTATAACAAGTAATTAACGTGTAAAAGATGTCTAGGGAGTAGTGAAATCTAAGTAAATACAATTTCTCCACTTATTGCTCACAACCTTAGTTAATTTAGTTTATTTTCATTTCTAGTATTTTATTTTGATTGCATCTTTAGTATTGGGTTAGTTGACTAGCAACTAATTCCGCCCAAATCCTTCAAACCCGAGATTTTTACTTGCTTTCTAAAAAATATAAAAATACAAAAATAATCATCCCTCATCTCTAGAACTAGTATTTAGGTTTTCTAATCCTAGCGACACTATTCCTAGCTGAACGATCAATCCCCCGGTACTTGTCACTATACTATACTACAACGATCAGGTACACTGCCTGGTGGGGGTTGTAAGCTTCTCAAGATCCCTTGAGAGGTAAAGCCTGGTGCAATTCCCACGCATCAAGTCATATCCTTGTACATATTGTTTTGGGACGATTGAGACTCATGGGTAAATTACTTATGTTATGGAGTAATGGGGAAGAACATCATTTTATTACCCCCATATGTACGTTAATCTTAAAAGTACTCAAGTGTTTTGACTATCTTAATTCGAGTCATTAGATTAGTTTATTGTAAAGTATGTAAAAATTCACGTGTAAGGGGAATGTTCATTCCCTATGATGTATTATTTTGGATGGTAGGGTAAACGTGTATGCAAAAAAAAAAAAAAAAATCAAAAAAATTAAGAAAAAAAAATATAGAAAAAGAAAAGAAAAAAAAAAAACATACGGACTACCATCCCGTTTCATTCTATGTTTATTTATGTTTTTGTTATTTTTCATTTATTAGCTTAAGTCGAGTCTAGTCTTGGCTTAGCAACGCCATATTGTACATGTAATTAACCAAGATTATTAACTCGCCACCAGCAAAGATTGCCTATATCCAACAAAACCGTGTATTCCATATCCCTACACCTAACGTTACAACCTTTTAAAAGACCTCTTTGATAGTTTATCTTAGGTGCTTACGCCATGTGGTGGAGGTTTGATCATTTCCTAAGCCTATGGTAATCTATTTTGCTATGACAGGTAGTGAGAGATGTTTTCCATTTCCATATTGTGATATATACTTTATTACACCCGAGAGATGTGAGTATCTAAACACTATTTGTGAGGTGCTAGTGTATGACCTCCGTGCTTGTCTTTGGTCTTTAGTGGAACGATTATTTGTTGTAATTACTTTTATATTAGTGTTAAATGACCCCTAACTTGTATTTTGACTAGAATAAAATCGCATTTGCTTGAGGACAAGCAAATATCAAGTGTAAGGGTATATGATGAGGCGAAAAATGATCCGTTTTTAGAGGGTCATTTAAGCCGGAATTGGAATTTATTTGATCAAATATTGCCCTAAATCGTTCCTTTTGTGATTTTAGGTACTTTGGGAGTGAATTCTGGAAAAGAAAGCATTTTGGACATTTTTGGAGCATAAAAGTGAAGAAAATGGCAGAGTCTTAATTTTCCTTGCTGGGAATAGAACCTGACGGCGTCAAGAAGGATTTGATGACGGCGTCAGGAGCAAAATGGATGACGGCCCAGAGAAAACGTGACGGCGTCAGAACAAGGGCGTCAAGAGTAAAAGTGGTGACGGCCCAGAACAGAAATACACATGACAGCGTCAGATCTAGATCTAGGCGGTCCGAGAACTTTATTGGCGGCGAGACGACGGCGTCAGAACTTTCCTCTTGACGCCGTCACCTCATGAAATCTATATACACTTTTCTAATTTTCATTCATTAGGTGTGGAACTTAAGAGGAGAATTTTAGGGCCAAACATAATAAACCCTAGCTCGTTTGTAACAGTATTTTCAAGGGTTTTCACCCCTTGAAACCCTTCATGTTCAATTGAGATAAGTTTTCTTTTAATTCATTCAATATGTCTATGTGTTGTTTGAATATATCTTATGCTTGTCTTGATTTTAACATGCTAGGCTAGATCTTTTGTGTGTTTGCTTAGATGTAATGAAACCTAGATGTTGATTATAGGTTGATTGCTTGTTTATAGTTGTAATGGATGAATGATTTCAATGTTAGGCTTAAGAAAACTGGCAGATCTCCATTGTGTAACTTGCTTGAACGTCTTAAGAAAAATGAAAAGATGTGTACTAGGTTTTTATGGTTGTATTTAATGCATGAGCGAATTCTAGTGATCCCATGTTAGGAGCTTCTTGTAGGCTCGACATAGGAGCGAAGTAGGAGCTTATAGAATTGGGGAAGTAAGTACGCCACCCCATGATTGATATTAAGGAATATAACCCGTCATCCACGCAACTTTAACAAACAATTAACCTGTAAAAGATATTTAGGGAGTAATGAAATCTAAGTAAACACAATTCTCCCATATAATGTTCACACCACTAGTTTAATTAGTTTTATTTTCATTTTTATCATTTTATTTTGATTACATCTTTAGTTATTGGGTTAGTTGACTAGCAACTAATTCCACTCACTCCTCTAAAAACCAAGATTTTACTTACTTTTATAAAATATAAAAATACAAAAAGAATCATCCCTCACCTCTAGACCTAGTTTTTAGGCTTTCTAATCTTAGCGACACTATTCCTGAGTTGAACGATTAATACCCCAGTACTTGTCACTATACTATACTACAACGATCAGGTACACTGCCTGGTGGGGGTTGTAAGCTTCTCGAGATCCCTCGAGAGGTAAAGCCTGGTGCAATTCCCACGCATCACCTACAAAGTACCCCACAACTCTCAGCATCACTTGAGGAATACACACCACCCATGACTTACCCGAAAGATGTAGAAGAGACTATAGGAGCCCCAATAGAGGTAGAGCCCTTGTACCAAAAACCACTAGAGGATATAGGTTTGAATACTTCTAGTGATAACCTTACTCTTAGTTCTAGGGAATTACCTAGTGTTGATGAACCGGAACCTCAATCTTCACACAACTTTCCATCCTTAGATATACATCTAGGAGACAAAAGAGGAGCCGACCCACCCATCAACCCATATAGTCCGGGTAGTCTTAGGATAAAGGTAGTGGACTCTAAGCCTTGTAGAGAGGAAGCCAATATAGGAGTGGAAAATGAACTTACATGCTTACATCACCCATTTATGATAGACCGCAAGAAACATTATGGGTTTAAACCGGGTTTATTAGGTGAAGATGGATCCCCAACTAGTAGTCTCTTAAAGTTGATAGAAAATGATCCCTTTCTAGGAGAAAATCTTAATCCGCCCATTAACCCGATTGAATTTGGTAAGGTTATGATGATAGGAGCACACCCCTTTGAACATATAATTCATCCACCACACGTTCCTCACGAGGCATATTTCCACCCTAAGGGTGTGTATCGCTACTTCCACCCGTACTTAATCCTAAGTGTAGGGAAAACCTCCCCTATTTCCGTTAAATAAGGGTAGAGTCAGGCTCGTGACTCGAACAAAAACAAGTGCTTATTGGGAGGCAACCCAAGCTTTATTTATTTGTTTGTTTGTTTGTTTATTTGATTTTATTTATTTCCGTATGCATGCTTTATTTTTATTGTTGTGGCTCATGTTTCAAAGTAAATTGTGAAAATGCTTTATTTTGTTTTTAACTTCGTCTTAATTACATATAAAGGTATTTTGCAAAAGCTAAGTATAAGGGGAGACCCAAATTTGTTTATAAGAACGAAATTGAGCATAATCCACAACAATATTAAATGAACATGTGTATTAGTATTTGTTAGAGTCAAATGCTTGTATCGAGTCATAATGATGTTTTGCAGGATTTTCCAGGAAGTGGGACATAAATTTTTCCAGAAATTTTCCAGAAACTTAACGTAAAGATTTCTGCAGGTCACTTCTGACGGCGTCGGGAGTTAGCTCCTGATGGCGTCATGTGTAAAATTCTGGAAATTTTGTTAGTTTTGTTTTTCTAACGGAGTCTTAAAGTTTTTGTTAATTCTTTAGTTTTATAAACTCCAGGAAATCTGCAAACATTCATTCCACAAGCATTATATCTTACATTGTTTTCTAGGATTTGTTAGTATATATAGATTGCCGCCGATTTTACGCGAGGTTGCCTTGTTTGTTTTCTCAGGTTTAACAGGTTATGTATGACAAGAAGATGATTTATTTTTCTAGAAGGGAAGCTTTGATTGTTCATTTTCTTGGAGGAAGATCTAACCTTGTTACCACACTATTCATACCGAACGAATCAGGGGAGTATTTGATTTCATTCTTTTACCTATTTTACTTTTACATTCTTTAATTGAACATTGGGGATAATGTTCATCCTAAGTGTAAGGGGAGGGTAAATGATGATACCTTATAGGATACACTTGCATTTGAGTTTGTTTGTTTGATGGTAGGTGTGTAAGAAAACTTTGAGAAATACTTGTTAGTGTAATTTTAGCGCCAAATTTAAATTTTTTTACAACATTTAGGAGTGAAACTTTAGTCTTAGCAAGCGTCTCATGGATAGGAGATTGTATGACTAGCACAAAACCGTACCATTCAAAAAAAAATTCCACCCAAATATGTGAGGTTCGCCTTTAGATTTGATAGGAAAAGCATTCATTATTAGTGCTTATGAGTGTACCGGTAGCATTTAGATTCTAGAACTTGCGTTAGTGATGCATCCCGAGACCGCTAGTGAGACTACATTCGTGTAGTAAGATTTACTACATGATAAGCGGCATTAGGATTACCCTTGTGTTAAACCCGTATCATAATTACTTGACCATTTAAGTCATATTACTTGGCTAGTGAAGTCAATTAATTTTTCCCACACCTTATCGTTGTACTCATTTTTAGTACACGAAACCCCTAGTACACCCCTCCGAGCCTATCTTTTCATTTCTAACTTTAAGCATCTTACTTAAAGGAAGAATTTGTTACAACCCACTTAAATGTACACCAAAATCGCCTTAGCCTTTCGTGTATGCACTCATCTTTAGTGCATTATTGTTATTTGTTTAAACCCTTAGTTAATTATCTAATTGATTACATGGTTGCTAAGTCGATTCATATCCTTGTGCATATTGTTTTGGGACGATTGGGACTCATGGGTAAAGTACTAATGTTATGGAGTAATGGGGAATAACATCATATATTACCCCCATATGTGCGTTAATATTAAAAGTACTCCAAGTGTTTTGATTATCTTGATTCGAGTCATTAGATTAGTTTATTGTAATGTATGTAAAAATTCAAGTGTAAGGGGAATGTTCATTCCCTATGATGTATTATTTTGGATGGTAGGGCAAGAGTGTATGCATTCAATAAAAAAAAAAAAAAAAAAAAAAGAGAAAAAAACATACGGACTACCATCCCGTTTCATTTTATGTTTTTGTAATTTCCTTTATTAGCTTAAGTCGAGTCGAGTCTTGGCTTAGTAACGCCATATTGTACATGTAATTAACCAAGATGATTAACTCGCCACCAGTAAAGATTGCCTTTATCAAACAAAACCGTATATTCCATATCCCTACACCTAACGTTATAACCCTTTAAAAGACCTCTTTGATATTTATCCTAGGTGCTTACGCCATGTGGTGGAGGTTTGATCCTTTCCCAAGCCTATGGTAATCTATTTTGCTATGACAGGTAGTGAGAGAAGTTTTCCATTTACATATTGTGATATATACTTTATTACACCCGAGAGATATGAGTATCTAAACACTATTTGTGAGGTGCTAGTGTATGACCTCCGTGCTTGTCTTTGGTCTTTAGTGGAACGATTATTTGTTGTAATTACTTTTATATTAGTGTTAAATAACCCCTAACTTGTATTTTGATTAGAATAAAAGCGCATTTGCTTGAGGACAAGCAAATCTCAAGTGTAAGGGTATATGATGAGGCGAAAAATGATCCATTTTTAGGGGGTCATTTAAGCCCAGAATTGAATTTATTTGATCAAATATTGCCCTAAATCGTACCGTTTGTGATTTTAGGTACTTTTGGAGTGAATTCTGGAAAAGGAAGCATTTTGGACGTTTTTGGAGCATAAAAGTGAAGAAAACGGCAAAGTCTTAATTTTCCTTGGTGGGAACAGTACCTGACGGCGTCACAAGGTTCTACATGACGGCGTCAAGAGTAAAACAAGATGTGAAGTGGATTAAGTCCGTGACTATCCAGAAGGATTTTACACAAAGGGCATGACAGCGTCACCATAGTCCGTCATGGTCCAATTGCATGTGACGGCCTAGAATAACTTTACACATGACGGCGTCAAACTTGGATCTAGGCAATCCGATATCACTATGGGCGGCGAGTTGACGGCGTCAGACATTTCTTCTTGGCGCCATCACGATGGAAAATCTATATATAGTTTTGCAATTTTCATTCATTAGTGTGTAACTTTAGAGGGATAACTTGGAGAAACCGTAGCACAAATTTTACTGCTCTTTCAAGGGTTTTTACCCTTTGAAACCTTTCATGTTCAATTGAGATAAGTATCCTTTCAATTCATTCAATATGTCTATGTGTTGTTCGAATATATCTTACGCTTGTCTTGAATTTAACATGCTAGGCTAGATCACTTGTGTGTTTGCTTAGATGTAGTGAAACCTAGATGTTGATTATGGGTTGATTGTTTGTTTATAGTTGTTACGGATGAATGATTTCGATGTTAGGCTTAAGAAAACTGGCAGACTTCCATAGGGTAACATGCTTGAACGTCTTAAGAAACATGAACCAATGCGTACTACGTTATTATGCTTGTATTTAATGATGAGCGAATTCTAATGATCCCATGTTAGGAGCTTCTTGCAGGCTCGACATAAGAGTGAAGTAGGAGCTTATAGAGTTGGGGAAGTACGTACGCCACCCCACGAATGGTATTAAGGAATATAACCCGTCATCCACGCAATTGTAATAAACTATCAACCTGTAAAAGATATCTAGGGAGTAATGAAACCTAAGTAAACACAACTTTCCCCATTATTGTTCACACCACTAGTTTAATTAGCTTTATTTTCATTTCTGTTATTTTATTTTGATTGCATCTAAGTTATTGGGTTAGTTGGCTAGCAACTAATTCCGCCCACTCTTCCAAAAACCCGAGATTTTAATTGCTTTCATAAAAATATAAAAAATACAAGAAAGAATCATCCCTCACCTCTAGACCTAGTTTTTAGGCTTTCTAATCCTAGCGACACTATTCCTGAGTTGAACGATCAATCCCCCGGTACTTGTCACTATACTATACTACAACGATCAGGTACACTACCTGGTGGGGGTTGTAAGCTTCTCGAGATCCCTCGAGAGGTAAAGCCTGGTGCGATTCCCACGTATCAATAAGTATTTTGTGAGACAAGATGTTTTGAATAACAAACTTGAAAATTGTGCATTCAAAACAACTCATTGTAAAACACAATAAGCACATAAACAAGTTCCATGCAGTCCCACACACATTTTAAATGCGATCAGGCTAAGTTTACACAAAGCACTATTACCTACCTATAAAGAACGAAACACGCCTACTACATTTGAATAATTGCATTCCTTTTGAAAATTCTCAGTTTACATACAAATACCCATTAATGAAATTGCTCAAATATACATCCACAAAACAACCCCGGTCTTATAGTGTGTAACTGAATGAATATAATCTGTCAAGTTTACACTTCTCAAGTATTAGACATGCTGCAATCTAATTATTTGTGACCAAAATAAGTTGTTTTTGTTAACCAACTTAATACCCTTTATCCAAAACAATTTTAATAATAAAAACGGCTTACGTGTTAGGAGCAAACATGCTTTTGCTTCCTTATGAACTAGTTTTAGATCCCCACGTAGACGCGGGGCTTGTGCATTAAATTTTGGTAGATATTTCATCAGATTCGTTTTTTAGATAATCATTATTTATTAAACAATATGAATTTCTCACATTTTCTATAAGAATCATGTTAATATAAATTTAACTCAGTATACCCGTATAAAAAATATACCTTTAATTAGAAACAATTGCATTTTTACTTTGTAACATAACATTAACCTGTCCGAAATATAATAAAAAGAGATTCGCCCATCAGAATCATTACCGAATATAAGGTGGGTGTTTTAGAATGTTTAAAAAACCATAATTATCTCCATCGATATATGTTCTATATTTAAATTATGTTACGTGATAAGTTCTAAATTTGTGTGGTATATACATCTTTTCAAAATTTGAATGTAAATTAATTATAACTCATTCTTAGGATAATAATATCTATAATTACGTAGATATTATAAAAATTTGATATAAGAACATAAATTAAATGTTAAACCTACAAATTTGGATATGTACCTACTTTCTAAAAAAAAACTTAATCCACATGTATCATATTGAACCCATCAGAAATATAAATGAACAACTCATTGTTCATCAGAAACGGTTATGGTCTTATCAGAAACCAGTTATTAATGATTAACAACTGATTAAACATACTGAATTTTTGTATTTATGCTATATCTGCTTTATTGATGGTGTATTTAACGAATAAAATTATTTCGTTAGCAATGCAAAGTCATCAGAAACAAAGAAGCCAAATTATTGATAACATTAAACCCGTAAGAAATATGATAAAACTAAATTCGCCCCATCAGAATCATTTCCAAATATAAGATGCATGTTCTAGAATGTTTAGAAACCATAGTTATCTTCTCGATATCTATTTTATATTTAAAGTATGTTACGTAATCAGTTTTAAATTTGCATAGTATACAAACATTAATTAAAGCTTAAACCTATGAAATTAAATTTGTACCAACTTTTTAAACAAATATCATCATGCACATGTATCATCTTGAACCCATCAAATATATAATACATGAACAACTCATTGTTCATCAGAAACTGTTGTGGTCTTAAATCAGAAACCATTATTGATAACATTAACCCGTCGGAAAATCATAGTTATCTTTGTCGATATATTTTTTATATTTAAATTTTGTTACGTGACAGTTCTAAATTTGTATTGTATGTATCATTTCAAAATTTGAATGTGACTATAATTCCGTCTTAGGATATGGGCTACAAAGATTATTGAATACAAATATATTAATGTTGGTATGAAACATTTAATTTTCGATATCAAATAACTAAATAACTTATTAAAATATGAAAATAAAATCATTAAATAATTATGTTGCTGAATATCTTCCGAACAAATATCATCATATAATGTTATTTAAGTTTTATATTTTTTTTATTATGTTTCGGTTTGCGTATCAAAATTATGTGTGTTTCTTATATAGTGTTATATGTGTTTCTTATATACTATTTAAAGAAGTATATGTGTTTCATATATAGTATTTGATATGATTTATCCTTTTGAGATAAAGAAATTCGCCCACCAGAATCATTTCCATATATAAGATATGTGTTGTCGAATGTTTTAAAAACCATAATTATCTTCATCGATATCCTTTCTATATTTAAATTATCTTGCGTGATAAGTTATAAATTTGTTATAAAACAGTAGTTCAACAAAAAAGGATTAAGAAATAGTTAAACATACTGAATTTTTTTATTTATGCTATTGTTGTTTTCTTGATATTGTATTTTACTAATCAAATTATTTCGTTGGTAATGCAAAGCTATCAGAAACAAAGAAACCATCTTATTTGTAATAACCCATCAGAAATATAATAGAAAGAAATTCGTCCCATCAAAATCGTTTCTGTTGATACAAAAGTTGGGCGTTCCTTGTTTGGGTTCCTGTTCTTGTATCAATTGGATCTTAATGCTTGAGACCTGCGCACTAAGAAAGTAAACAACACCGTTAGGCTTATCGTGGGATTGTCTCCCACGATTATCCTCCGGTGTGAGAGTAAGTAATCGGTTTTAGGGTTATAGTGAAGAGTTAGGGTTTTTAGATGATGCCTCAATGAAAGCCGTGATATTCTTTATATAGACACGAAATCCTTGTTGGTTTCGTGCTCCTTACTCTTCTGTGTATCTCGCCTTATCCGATCTATTGATCTTTATCCCATAAATAAAATATCATTATCAAGACCATAAATAATATATTTGAGTTTGGGCTTTCGTGAGCCCAAATCGTTATTATGATAGCCCAAATCATTATTATGATAGCCCACACGTGATGGGCTTGCGCATTAGTAGTGTCCATTGGTCGGGTTCGTGACCCGAGTGTGGACTATACGTCATCATGTCCCCCCAGTTTAGTATGCGCAGGGTGCAACCGCGTATGCTAGACTAACAACGATAGCGGAAAGCGTGGCGGGGAAGCTTCAAGTATTTCCTGCCAAAAAGAGATATACGGTGTATCTAGTCCAAATGAGTCCCAAGTATTCCTCGGAAATCATGAGGAGGTGGGTGAAAAAGTGTTGTACCTATTGATCTCCCAGCCACACGATTAGAGGTAGTGGGATCCACATGGCAAGCATCCGAGACTATGGGTAACCCTATATAAAGGGTATCCGCTTTTTCACTGTGATTATCACAGTAACAATTGCATTTCTTCCATGGTCAAAAATCTTCAAACACCCGTCAAGAAATCAACTTTAGACGAAGGTAATAGCGCGTGCGCATCTGGAACCATCATATTTTAAGAATGATTCGCTAGTTATCTGATTTTACCTCCGATATAATCGAGGATGACCTTCGTGAGTTCACCTCGGATTGTTATATCCCCCTCGCATTGCATCCGGTAGTACCGGTGGCGACCGCATCTATTGCTGGCTTCCCTGAGGGAAAGGTAGGGGTATACACGCGCTTTTTCGAATTTGCCAATCAGCGCGTGCCCATCTCACTATTCTTGAGCGATGTACTCAATTTTTATCGCCTTCAATTATCCCAGCTGCACTGTATAGGGGCAGCGAAGATAACAAATTTTGAAGTAAACTGTCGTTTACTGGCCATTAACCCCACCATCAATCTCTTTCGCACGTTTTATCACACAACGTGGTCAAACGGGTTGGTGTCCTTTTCCAAGCGCGTAGGGCGCCTTCAATGTTATACGGAAAAGTTAGACGCATTGAGGAACTAGAGGGAGAGGTTTTTCTGGGTGGATGATAAAGTGTTCCCCTGGATCTTTGAGTTCTATACCCAGGGGACGTTACCAAAGGATGAGCGCCCAGACCCCGGGACGTACAACACATGTGACGCGGAGACAATAAATGCCAACCGCATCCCCATCAACTCTTACCCAGAAGAGTTTTTGGTGCACATGGGGATTAGCCGCAACTAATTTCAAGGCGTTAACGAGGTGCCAACTTTCCTGGATGAGGATAACCGGGGTGGGTGCTTGTCCTTCTTTTCCTTCGCATCTGTAGTGTAAGCATTCTTTTATATTGTAACTATATGTAACTCCATTTTGTTTGTTGTTTGTTGCGCAGAGATGGATTTGTTTAGCGTGGTGAAGCTAGCGAAGCCCACACAGGTAACCGTGGGGGTGCGTCCTTTGAGGGAGGATGAGACACCAATTTTGGAAGCCACAGTAGGGCGCATAATGGAGTATGCGCAGGAGGAACTGGAAAACGTCGCCCAACCACTATTAGAGGCGACCCCCGTGCGCAGTGTTCCTTCTCAGGAAGTGCAATCCCTAGAGCCTTCGCGCACTGATTCTTCAGAGGGTATGGGGATCCTTAAGGCTGATAGCGAACAGGAGGAGGTGAGCCAGGGAGTGAAGTGCAAGAAGGCTTCTGGCGATGGTGGCGCGGGCACATCCAAGCGTAGACGCCACATTATTACTGTGGATGTGTCATCAGATGAGGATGCGTCGCCATCCACTAATGCACAGGAGACAGCTGAAACTCCTTCTCCCAAGTAAGTAATGAAAACTTTTTTTTTTTTTTTTTTTTTTTTTTTTTTTTTTTTTTTAATGTGTATCCTTGATGTAATACCTTGACTTCTTATCCTTCGCGTGCAGTGATGAAGCTGAAGGGGGTGATGCAGCACATATTGAGCAATCGACACCAAAGGTGAGTCACCCTCAGGTGGAGGAGCCTTCGAAGGCATGCGAGGATGTGCCTACGGAGCAGCTGATAGAGGAGCTTAGCTTGGCTGCTGCGCACCAGGCTTCATTGGTTGCTCAGCTCAAGGCTAAGTATGCTAGTGAATAGAGCAGCAGCGCACAAAAGAATGAGGAGATTGCGCTACTGATGGCGCAGTTGGCTAGCGCTCATGCTGCCGTCGAGTCAACAAATGCGCACTCCAAGAAGCTCGCTGATGAGAGGATATCATTATTGGCCCAATTGAGCCATGAGCGTGCTGCTTTTGACTAGTACAAGTTCACCTGCCTATGGGGGTTGAAGTACATGGAGCAGAACAAGAGCAAACACTTCGCTCAATTGGATGAGTTCCGCAAGGCTGTAGAGGGTGCCTTGGAGAAACAAGAGGGTAAACTGCGCAAGCTTAGCATTGAATATGATGAGGACCTGTACCTGCACTTGGCATCTTCCATTGTTGAGCGCACGTAGCATTTAATTCCTTTTGATTTCTTTGAATGTTTTAGACTTGCAGCATTTGATTTCCTTGAAATTATTGTCTATAATGGGAATGGTGTTTTATTCGCAGGTGGCTGATCAGTCATGGTCTTCGCCTGGTTGCTATGGGCACATTAGAATCCCAAGAAGTTGTGGAAGCCTTTGGGAACGTTGTGCAATGCGCCTTGGTGCGTGGCAAGGCTGAAGCTGTAGAGGAGCTGCATGAGGGCAAAATGTTGACGGTGACTCCTCGCGGAAGTGCCAGGCTACAATGGTGATGCCTATGCGTAGCTAGTCGCTGTCATGGAGAAGATGAGGCTATTGGAGCTTCCTCACATTGCTCAACTGGAGCGCGACCAGGATTACCCCATAAATGTCATTATGGAGGGGTTAACCTTGGCGAGGCATGCAACAGTGGACGCAGAGGCTCAGCCTGACTCGTTTTTGAAGCCTGATGAATCGCAGGTACAGGTACCTATCTTAACGCGCGTCCACACGACATCCTGAACCCTTTTGCTCTTGAGAAAGAAATTTCTTTGAAGGTCTCCTTGGAAGCCCATGCCACAAGACTCACAAGGAAGAAGGGTGTGAAGGGGAAAGCGATACTCTGTGGTGTTGGTGTGGTGCATATTCCTAGATCCAATGGGATTCCTATTAGCGTGACCACAATGTCACCTGAGGATAGTAGTCTGCTGAAGGGGCTTAAGGAAGCTGGGCATGCAGCGTACAAAGTTGGTGGCTCAGAGCACAGACGCTCTCGTAGTATGTAGGCTATTTTTGTAATAGGTTCACATTTTTGTTGCACATTGATGTGCGGGAATTGCACCAGGCTTTACCTCTCAAGGGATCTCGAGAAGCTTACAACCCCCCACCAGGCAGTGTACCTGATCGTTGTAGTATAGTATAGTGACAAGTACAGGGGGATTGATCGTTCAACTCAGGAATAGTGTCGCTAGGATTAGAAAGCCTAAAAACTAGGTCTAGAGGTGAGGGATGATTCTTTTTGTATTTTTATATTTTATGAAAGCAAGTAAAAATCTCGGGTTTTGGAAGAGTGGGCGGAATTTGTTGCTAGTCAACTAACCCAATAACTAAGATGCAATCAAAATAAAATAACATAAATGTAAATAAACTAAATTAAACTAGTGGTGTGAACAATATATGGGAGAATTGTATTTACTTAGATTTCACTACTCCCTAGATATCTTTTACAGGTTAATTACTTGTTACAGTTGCGTGGATGACGGGTTATATTCCTTAATACCAATCATGGGGTGGCGTACTTACTTCCCCAATTCTATAAGCTCCTACTTCACTCCTATGACGAGCCGGCTAAGAAGCTCCTAACATGGGATCACTAGAATTCGCTCATGCATTAAATACAACCATAAAAACCTAGTACACATCGGTTCATGTTTCTTAAGACGTTCAAGAAAGTTACACAATGGAGATCTGCCAGTTTTCTTAAGCCTAACATTGAAATCATTGATCCATTACAACTATAAACAAGCAATCAACCTATAATCAACATCTAGGTTTCATTACATCTAAGCAAACACACAAAAGATCTAGCCTAGCATGTTAAAATCAAGACAAGCGTAAGATATATTCAAACAACACATAGACATATTGAATGAATTGAAAGAAAACTTATCTCAATTGAACATGAAGGGTTTCAAGGGGTGAAAACCCTTGAAAATATTGTTACAAACGAGCTAGGGTTTATAAAGTTCGGCCCTAGAATTCTCCACACAAGTTCCTCTTTAATGAATGAAAATTAGAAAAGTATTTATAGATTTCACGAGGTGACGGCGTCAAGAGTAAAATTCTGACGCCGTCATCTCGCCGCCAATAAAGTTCTCGCACTACCTAGATCTATATCTGATGCCGTCATGTGTATTCTTTTTCCAGGCCGTCACCAAATTTACTCTTGACGCCATTGTTCTGACGCCGTCACGTTTTCTCTGGGCCGTCATCCATTTTGCTCCTGACGCCGTCATAAAATCCTTCTTGACGCCGTCAGGTACTGTTCCCAGCAAGGAAAATCAAGATTTTACCGTTTTCTTCACTTTTATGCTCCAAAAACGTCCAAAATGCTTCATTTTCCAAAATTCACTCCCAAAGTACCTAAAATCACAAAAGGAACGATTTAGGGTAATATTTGATCAAATAATTTCCAATTCCGGCTTAAATGACCCCCTAAAAACGGGTCATTTTTCGCCTCATCATATACCCTTACACTTGAGATTTGCTTGTCCTCAAGCAAATACGCTTTTATTCTAGTCAAAATACAAGTTAGGGGTCATTTAACACTAATATAAAAGTAATTACAACAAATAATCGTTCCACTAAATACCAAAGACAAGCACGGAGGTCATATACTAGCACCTCACAAATAGTGTTTAGATACTCACATCTCTCGGGTGTAATAAAGTATATATTACAATATGGAAATGGAAAACATCTCTCACTTCCTGTCATAGCAAAATAGATTACCATAGGCTTGGGAAAGGATCAAACCTCCACCACATGGCGTAAGCACCTAGGATAAACTATCAAAGAGGTCTTTTAAAGGGTTGTAACGTTAGGTGTAGGGATATGGAATACACAGTTTTGTTTGATATAGGCAATCTTTACTGGTGGCGAGTTAATAATCTTGGTTAATTACATGTACAATATGGCGTTGCTAAGCCAAGACTAGACTCGACTTAAGCTAAAAAATGAAAAATAACAAAAATATAAAATGAACATAGAATAAAAAGGGATGGTAGTCCGTATGTTTTTCTCTTTTTTTTTTCTATTTTTTTTTCTTTTTCTTGATTTTTTCCATTTTTTTTTTCATACACTCTTACCCTACCATCCAAAATAATACATCATAGGGAATGAACATTCCCCTTACACTTGAATTTTTACATACTTTACAATAAACTAATCTAATGACTTGAATTAAGATAATCAAAACACTTGGAGTACTTTTAAGATTAATGCACATATGGGGGTAATAATGATGTTCTTCCCCATTACTCCATAACATAAGTACTTTACCCATGAGTCCCAATCGTCCCAAAACAATATGTACAAGGATATGACTCGACTTAGCAACCATGTAATCAATTAGATAATTAACTAAGGGTTTAAACATATAACCATAATGCACTAAATATGAGTGCATACACGGAAGGCTAAGGCGATTTGGTTGTACATTTAAGTGGGGTGTAACAAATTCTTCCTTTGAGTAAGATGCTTAAAGTTAGAAACGAAAAGATAAGCTCGGAGGGGTGTACTAGGGGTTTCGTGTACTAAAAATGAGTACAATGCTAAGGGTGTGGGAAAAATTAATTGACTTAACTAGCCAACTAATATGACTTAAATGGTCAAGTAATTATGATACGGGTTTAACACGAGGGTGATCCTAATGCCTCTTATCATGTAGTAAATCCTACTACACGAATGTAGTCTCACTAGCGGTCTCGGGATGCATCACTAACGCAAGTTCTAGAATCTAAATGCTACTGGTACACTCATAAGCACTCATAGTAAATGCTTTTCCTATCAAATCTAAAGGCGAACCTCACATATTTGGGTGGAAAATTTTTCTGAATAGTACGGTTTTGTGCTAGTCATACAACTCCTATCCATGAGACGCTTGCTATGGCTAAAGTTTCACTCCTAAATGTTGTACAAAATTTTAAATTTGGCACTAAAATTACACTAACAAGTATTTCTCATAGTTTTATTACACACCTACCATCAAACAAACAAACTCAAGCAAAAGTTTATCCTATGAGGTATCATCATTTTACCCTCCCCTTACACTTAGGATGAACATTGTCCCCAATGTTCAAATAAAGATTGTAAAAGTGAAATAGGTAAAAGAATGAAATCAAATACTCCCCTGATTCGCTCGGTATGGATAGTATGGTAACAAGGTTAAATCTTCCTCCAAGAAAATGAACAATCAAAGCTTCCCTTCCAGAATGTAAATCATCTTCTTGTCATACATAACCTGTTAAACCTGAGAAAACAAACAAGGCAACCTCGCGTAAAATCGGCGGCAATCTATATATGCTAACAAATCCTAGAAAACAAAGTAAGATATAATGCTTGTGGAATGAATGTTTGCAGATTTCCTGGAGATAATAAAACTAAAGATTCAACAAAAACTTTAAGACTCCGTTAGAAAAACAAAACTGGTAAAATTTCCAGAATTTTACACGTGACGCCGTCAGGAGTTTCTTCCTGACGCCGTCAGAAGTGACCTGCAGAAATCTTTATGTTAAGTTTCCGGAAAATTTCTGGAAAAACTTTGTCCTACTTCCTGGAAAATCCTGCAAAACATCATTATGACTTGATACAAGCATTTGACTCTAACAAATATGAATAGACATATCCATTTAATATTGTGGAGAATCATGATCGAGTTTGTTTCTTAAAAACATATTTGGGGTTTCCCCTTACACTTATCTTTTGCGAAATACCTTTGGATGAAGTTAAGACCAAGCTAAACAACAAAATAAAGTATTTTCACCATTTTAGTTTTGAAACATGATCTACCAACAATAAAAATAAAACATGCATACGGAAACAAATAACAATCAAACAAAATAAAAATCAAACAAAACATAGGTTGCCTCCCAAGAAGCGCTTTTCTTTATTTACGAGTCTTGTAGCTAGACTCAAGGTTATGGGTTACTACGTGACATGGGTGAGTTCCTCATTGAGGACATCTTTGGGATCAAACTTAGGCTTCAACTTCCTATCGGTTTTCTTAGTACGATATGACCTCTCAAACTTTTCTCCATCCGGATCATACAAAATGATCTTCATATGCCATGATCCATCACCTTCCTTAGGTGGCTTGTCCCACCTCCATTTACACTTATCCCCCTCTCTTTTCCACTTGTTCATCTCTATGTTAATGGGCATTACGCACAAGAACTCAATCATTTTCCTAAAGACTAGGGGGTCCTCAAAAGGGTCTAGCTCTTCATCCCTAGCTATGAGTTATTCCACCGAATGTGTTTTATCGATGAAATCTTTTTCTAGATAGAATGGGCATTGAGGTCCTATAAAGTTTCTTTCTATCCAAGGTCCATATCTAGATGGTCTCCTATTCATCTCTACCCAATGTGGTGTCGGTTCATCCTCACAATCATAGCTATGTTTCTTAACATCATATACCGACCAAGTATCGCCTTCACCTACCGCTATCTTAGACTCCTTACAATCTATCATGGCGCTAGCGGTTGCTAAAAATCCTCTTCCTACTAATAGTGGGCATGTAGTATCACTAACCATATCTAGGACGTGAAAATCCGCTAAAATAGTTAACTTCCCTACGTGAACAACTACATCCTTAATCATTCCAACCGGGTGGGCAATATTACCATCCGCTAGACCAATTAATACCTCTGTCTCCTCTAATTTTCCTAGCTTGAGAGTGGTGAAAAGGGATAAGGGAATCAAGTTGAGGCTTGACCCTAAATCGGCTATTGTGTCGAAAGCTTCGGATTTTCCTATCTTACAAGGCAAAACAAATATACCCGGATCATCAAGTTTTTAGGCAACTTGTTTTGAACGAAGGCGGTCCCATTTTTACCTAGTTTAAATTTCTCATACTTTTCTAAGAGGGCACTATAGTAGGGAGCACGGGCTAAGACATCAATGACGGGGCGTTCAAGGTGAAGCTCCCTGAATTCATCGTCAAGGTCTTGTGTAGGAGGTGTTTCAACTATGCTTTTGACCGGTTTTATATCGGGTGTTTTATTTGATTGGTCCTTTTGAAGAATTTGGTTTTGTTTGAAACACGCGCTCGTTGATTTAACCGAGTAGTATTGCGGACACGAAGTGGGTGACGAAACTGATGATATGGAATTAACGTTTAGTTTCGGGTTCTTGACCGTGTCGCTTGGGAGTGCTCCCATTTCTCAGTCATTGAGAACTTTCAACAATGTGTCAATTTTGGTGGTCATCTAGCTTTGCTTTTGTTTGAAATCGGCTTCAAACTTAGATATGCGAGCTTCTTGAGATGCCATAAACTTGGATATCAATCCTTCAAGATTGTTGGTACTACCATAGTTATTAGAAGGATTGTTGTTGAAAGTACGGTTGGAGGGTGGACTGTTTGGTTGGTAACGATTAGGCGGATTGGAAGAATTGTTTTGGTTTTGCTTCCACCTAAGGTTTGGGTGATTTTTCCAAGAGGGGTTGTAGGAATCACCGTAAGGGTTTGGCTCGGGTTTGAGAGTGTACCACGCATCTCCCACTTCGTCGGTACGCGAGGATGCATAGTCCGCAAAAGCTGTTCCGGGGAGTTCCATGCAATCACGAGTGTCATGGGGACCACTACATAATTCGCATGAAGAACTGATTTTGTTCACTTGGATTAAAGGCTTAGGTGCTTCGTAAGATTTCATGAGAAACTTGACTCGACCTTCAAGTTCCATGATCCTACGGTCGGGAGTGCTAGAATTGTTCGAAGGCAAAGATATTGCCTTGACCGTTTTGTTCAAATCACGGGGATCATTCCAACTTTCATTGTCATAGAGAGCAAGATATTCTATGAGTTCCCATGATTCTTCCGCACTTAGATCACGTAGCTTGCCACCGGCCGATTGGTCAATGGTTCGCCTTGTGGAGAGATCGATATGGTTATAGAAGATTTGGACTTGGAGCCAAAGATCTATGCCATGATGAGGGACTTTTTGGAGTAAGTCCTTGAAACGAGTCCATGCTTCATATAGAGTTTCACCTTGACGTTGTTGAAACATCAAGATATCATTTCTAAGCTTGGTAGTTCTCCCCGGTGGGAAAAATTGAGCAAGGAAACGAGTGGTGAGATCATCCCATGAGGTGATGGATCCCGCGGGTAGATGTTCAAGCCATTGACTAGCTTGATCATGCAGAGAGAATCGGAATAGGCGTAATCGGGTTGACTCTCTAGTTGTAACATCAAGGTCTATAGAATCTACGATTTTAAGGAAGTCCTTGAGATATTGATTAGGATCTTCGGAACGAAGTCCATGGAATGCACATCCGCTTTGCACGAACCGGATGGTGTCGGATCGCAAGGGAGACACATTGACTCCTTGGGTGAGTTCAAGGGTGTTTCGATAGCCTTGGTGGCTAGGTCGGGAATACTCTCCTAGGGTTCGGGGCCTAAGAGGTTGATTTGCTAGTGGTGGGTTTTGCGGGTGGTCTTGTTGTGGTGGGTTGATGGGTTCAAAGATGTTACCACCTTCCATGATGTCGGATGGTAAAGATTACGAACAAAGACACGAAGAAATAAGATAGACTAAAGAAAACCTAAAAAATAAAAATAAAATCTTACTAGAAAAGAATCTAGCAAGTAGACCTAATAAAAGGAAATCCTAACCTAGACAATAACTATTCCCCGGCAACGGCGCCAAAAACTTGATGCGTGGGAATTGCACCAGGCTTTACCTCTCAAGGGATCTCGAGAAGCTTACAACACCCACCAGGCAGTGTACCTGATCGTTGTAGTATAGTATAGTGACAAGTACCGGGGGATTGATCGTTCAACTCAGGAATAGTGTCGCTAGGATTAGAAAGCCTAAAATCTAGGTCTAGAGGTGAGGGATGATTCTTTTTGTATTTTTATATTTTATGAAAGCAAGTAAAAATCTCGGGTTTTGGAAGAGTGGGCGGAATTAGTTGCTAGTCAACTAACCCAATAACTAAGATGCAATCAAAATAAAATAACAGAAATGTAAATAAACTAAATTAAACTAGTGGTGTGAACAATATATGGGAGAATTGTGTTTACTTAGATTTCACTACTCCCTAGATATCTTTTACAGGTTAATTACTTGTTACAGTTGCGTGGATGACGGGTTATATTCCTTAATACCAATCATGGGGTGGCGTACTTACTTCCCCAATTCAATAAGCTCCTACTTCACTCCTATGTCGAGCCGGTTAAGAAGCTCCTAACATGGGATCACTAGAATTCGCTCATGCATTAAATACAACCATAAAAACCTAGTACACATCGGTTCATGTTTCTTAAGACGTTCACGCAAGTTACACAATGGAGATCTGCCAGTTTTCTTAAGCCTAACATTGAAATCATTCATCCATTACAACTATAAATAAGCAATCAACCTATAAGCAACATCTAGGTTTCATTACATCTAAGCAAACACACAAAAGATCTAGCCTAGCATGTTAAAATCAAGACAAGCGTAAGATATATTCAAACAACACATAGACATATTGAATGAATTGAAAGAAAACTTATCTCAATTGAACATGAAGGGTTTCAAGGGGTGAAAACCCTTGAAAATACTGTTACAAACGAGCTAGGGTTTATAAAGTTCGGCCCTAGAATTCTCCACACAAGTTCGTCTTTAATGAATGAAAATTAGAAAAGTATTTATAGATTTCACGAGGTGACGGCGTCAAGAGTAAAATTCTGACGCCATCATCTCGCCGCCAATAAAGTTCTCGGACTGCCTAGATCTATATCTGACACCGTCATGTGTATTCTTGTTCCAAGCCGTCACCAAATTTACTCTTGACGCCCTTGTTCTGACGCCGTCACATTTTCTCTGTGCTGTCATCCATTTTGCTCCTGACGCCGTCATGAAATCCTTCTTGACGCCGTTAGGTACTGTTCCCAGCAAGGAAAATCAAGACTTTGCCGTTTTCTTCACTTTTATGCTCCAAAAACGTCCAAAATGCTTCCTTTTCCAGAATTCACTCCCAAAGTACCTAAAATCACAAAAGGAACGATTTAGGGTAATGTTTGATCAAATAAATTCCAATTCCGGCTTAAATGACCCCCGAAAAACGGGTCATTTTTCGCCTCATCACACATGTATATGTTGAATCTATCACTTGTATAAACTCATAGTTTATGATAAAAATGAAGTTGGTTGTTGTTCGCATCATGTTTGTACTTAGTTTATTTGTCTTTGCATAAAAGACATCCAAGAGTCAAACTGTGATCAAAACGTACTTAGAAAAGATTGGAGAATCTATGATCCTTTATAGTTATATATGAAGTCCATAACTTACTATATATATGTGAATAGAGAATTCATAAGTGTATGGGTTAACTTGCATCATACTGCAAATACCATATCAAGGAACCAAGTGTCTTGACTCCTAATTTGTTAAACGCGCACAGTGTGCATTGTTGCGTATCCTTCGTGGGATGCGCATTGAACTTACCTCAACTCTTGAGAGTAAGGTGTTTAACAAGGATGTTGTGGAAAACTAGAAGGGGGGGGGGGTTGAATAGTTTTACGTCTTTTTCAAATTGTTATAAAAGTTTGTTCAAGAGTTTACTTTGTTTTATAAAATATAGATTCGATGCTATATGAAATCAAGTCGTGCACAATATGAACAACACTAAGAATGTACGATAAAGCCATAATAATGTAAGTAAAGAAACAGATAAGGGTTGGAAAGATCGAACCGAGAGACAAGAGATTTATAGTGGTTCGGCTACAAGGTCACCTTCCTTGCCCTACTCCACTCCCCGAGCACCTAACTCGAGAGTTTTCTTCACTATATCAACAAGCTCCCTTATGGCGGAGAAAACCTTACACACCAATTTACACACCACAATAACTTCACAACTTGATCACAACTTCTACACAACTAGTTCACACCTATTCACTACTAAATCACACCACTTCTTCACACCAATCTTCTTCACACCTATTCTTCTACACACCAATCTTCTTCCTAACCTATCTTCTTCACAACTATTCTTCTACACACCAATCTTCTTCCTAACTTATCTTCTTCACAACTATTCTTCTAACCAATCACACTATATATCAAGCTACACTATCTTCTAACCAATATTCACAACTAATCACACAATGAAATAATAACAATAATGATTCACTAACAACTTAGATATGGAGATCACAACAAGTTGTAATACTTCTTGTCTTGAGGGATAGAAGTATTCTTCTCTTGCACTTGATGGGATGATGTTTGGATCACTTTGAAACAAAGATTTAAGAATGTATGATCAAAGGATTTATAGATTGGAAATGGAGATCTAGAACAGAAAGTTCTGTAGTGCAAAAGGTGAGGAAAAAATCCAGGTTTAAGGTGGTATTTATAGACAAAAGATTCTGACAGAGGAGCGTGGCCGGTCCCCTTAATTTTAAGGGGACTGCCCTTTATAATTAAGGGGGCCGCCCAGCCGAAACGGCAAAAAACTTTGTCTTTTAGTGGGGAAAGTTTATTTGGTGAAAAACTAACTGATTTTGGTTAAAAATTTGAATTCATATATTTAGTATGAATAAAACATTTTTCTTTATTACCAAAAGTGTTTTTCAAAAATATATAATATGTTTATATAATTAAATAAACTTTGCATTAGTTAATTAAATACCCCTTTGATCATAAATTGCACTAAGCACTTTGTTTATTCATACCTTAAGTGATTTGGATGTAAAGAGAAATATTAATCACTAAATACTTGTTTATGTCACAAGTTTTAGTTCTATGACTTTATATTTTGTGATAATTAAAACATAGAGATATTGATAACATGTTAATAATGTTTTTAGGCATTATTTATGTCAACAATCTCCCCCTTTTTGATTATTACAAAACCTTAAACTCAATATATCTAAAACTTGTTTTTAGACAAGTATTATAGAGTTTACATTTCTCTTCTCCCCCTTTTTATAAAATTTAAAAGGTTAAGCCGAGTAAGCTTCGCGAGGGAAGTTTAAACGGGTAGAATGCTCCCCCTTGATGTATGCTCCCCCTCATTTGAGAGCACCAAGGGAACGAGCTATGGAGATCTTTGCTACAAAAATATTTGAAGAGAGCAAGATACACATATATGCAAGGCAACAATTAGGCAACTAAACATAGATTCATTCAAGCATTATAGAAATGATAAGCATTACAACATTCAATATGCTTGAAGCATATTGATAAAAATAACACAAAAGAAAAGACATAGTCCTATATTGCCTAAGAGAGCACTTGGACTTGCTTGCAACCCATGGTTGATTGTTTTATTAGCTTGAAAGGAAACATAAGCATAAAGCTTAGATGTTTGATTGAGAGGGATATGGAGTGGAGTATGGAGCGGAAGAAGTGGATCTCACGATGTTGTATCGTTTTAAGGGTGGTATTGGATGATTACGAGTGAGAAGATATTCAATCCAAGAAATATCTTCACTCAAGTAGAGGATTTGTTTTTGAAGGAATATGCAACAAGGGCAAAAGTGAGTGTGGTTTGTAACTTGATCCAAGTTGAGAGAGTGGGGAAGGAAATTTGCATAGGGTGATGATGGAGGTTGCCCTTTGTTGCGTTGTGCAAGATGCATAGCAAGGAGATCACTGAGATCATGGATTTGGTTTATTTCATCACGGAACTTTTGTTTTTCCATGGCAATGTGGAGGGGATCATAGGTTTGGTATGGAAGAGTTGGGTTTGTGTAGTTGGAATTGTAGTTTGATGGTTGATCAAACTTGTATGGATCATTATAAGTGGTTGGAGGTTGAGATGTGTAGTTTGGCTTGAAGGAAGATGTTTGGCCAATGTTGTATGGTTTGTAAAGAGGATCAAATGAATGACTTCCAACTTCATTTATGATGATGGATTTGTTTCGAGGGCTTTTTCTTCACCAAACGGGTTTTTCCGTCATCCTTGCTAGCCTTGAGGCTTTTGATTTTGGTTTGTTTGGAGAGTTCATGATGGGATGAATGGAGAGTTTTGAGGATTGGGGATATTTATAGTGTAAGATTTGTGTGTTTAAGGATGGATAAGGTTTGTTTGGGGGATTAGGACAAAATGTGTTGGTGAAAAATGGGAAATGTAGGTTGAAATGGGCTAAAAAGCAGAAAAGATTTTGTAAACCCGTCCATCAGATGGCCGGTCCCCTTAATCAGGGGGCGGTCCCCTTAAAATTAAGGGGGCCGCCTTACATAATTAAAGGGGCCGCCCATCTGGTGATTTTCAGATTGCCAGAATTGGGTTTTTGGCAGAAAATTTGCAGAAAGGTTGTGTTTTTGGACTTGGATTCAAGCAAGTTCAATTCCTTTAGGCAATATAGCATCTAATCTAATCATTAAATATCATGCATGCAAAAACACATAGGCACAAGAGCAAATAATCAACACATAATAAGCAATAGGAGGTAAGTAAAGGCAAGCACACTTAAGCTTCCTAAGGCACCTATCTTAGATTAAAGGCAAAGGCAATTAGTGAGTGAAAAACTAATGATGGATCAAGATGACACCATTACTAGTGAATTTGTCCTAGTGAGTGTCTATATGCAACAAATGTGGAGTTGTCATTGTTTCGACTCCTAGAAGCAAAAAGAAATAACGGTCCTAAGAAACAATCCAAATGATCTCCTTGATTCAATTTTTGCTCGATCATGAATGTCAAAGACATATATTAGATTATATACCTTGACAATTTATGTGAGAGTTTATGCATGATTTGGAAATACAATGTTTTTAGAATTAGTCAACAATGCAAGGAAAATGATCTTCATGTGATTCCTAGATTGTGAGAATAATTTTTAGAGAAAATTGATTGAGTTTTACAAAAAAAAATTTATGCAAAGAAAATAAATCTTCTCAATCTTTAGTTTTTTGCGAAATAGATTCCTAGACTCAGAAAAGGTGGAATGGAAGAAAAATAAATTTTCATGCAAGTATAAATTTGAATTAATTCAATGTAATTTAGTCAACTTGTTCCATCATTCCTAATCCTAAACGCAAGTGGTTGAATAATTCACGCTTAAGGGGTTTTGTGAATATATCCGCAATGTTGTCTTCCGATGCAACCTTTTCTATAGATATATTTCCTTTTTGTACATTATCCCTAAGAAAATGGTGACGTATTTCTATGTGTTTAGTCCTAGAGTGTTGCACCGGATTTTTACTTAAATCTATCGCACCTTTGTTATCGCACATAATGGGGACATTTTCTAACCTAATGCCATAGTCTACGAGAGCTTGTTTCATCCATAGTGCTTGTTTAAATGCCTTTCCGGCGCTTACATATTCGGCTTCGGTGGTAGAAATAGCAAGAGCGGTTTGCTTCTTCGAAAACCAAGACGTTAGACAACATCCCATAAACGTGCAAATACCGCTAGTACTCTTTCTATCTACGTAGTCTTCCGCATGATCCGAATCCGCATAGACAATGGTTTCTATGCCGGATTCCTTAGGATACCATAATCCTAAGTGTATAGTGCCTTTAACGTATCGGAAGATACGCTTAACCGCTTCTAGGTGAGAGGTTTTGGGATCCTCTTGAAAACGGGCACAAAGGCAGACACTAAACATGATATCGGGTCTACTTGCCGTCAAGTATAGTAAACTACCTATCATTCCTCTATACTTGGTGTTATCTACGGACTCACCTTCATCGTCCTTTGTGAGCTTTACCTCCGTAGACATGGGAGTTTTCATGGGTTTTGAGTCTTCTAGGCCAAATTTCTTAAGCATTTCCTTAATGTACTTAGATTGGTTAAAGAATATTCCATCTTCTAATTGTTTTATTTGTAATCCTAGGAAGAAGTTAAGTTCACCCATCATACTCATCTCAAACTCATAATGCATGATTTTGGAAAATTCATCACACATGTCTTGACAAGTTGATCCAAATATAATGTCGTCAACATATATTTGAACAATGATGAGATTTGGGTCTTTCCTTTTAGTGAAAAGAGTGTTATCTACCATTCCCATGGAATAATCATGTTTAATAAGAAAAGCTTTTAATCGATCATACCAAGCTTTGGGAGCTTGTTTGAGTCCATACAAAGCTTTCTTTAACTTATAAACATAATCAGGTTTTGCGAAGTCAATGAATCCTGGAGGTTGTGCCACATATACCTCCTCATTGATAAAACCGTTAAGGAATGCACTTTTCACATCCATTTGGAATAACTTAAAATCTAGGGCGCAAGCATAGGCAAGTAATATTCTAATCGATTCTAGTCTAGCTACGGGGGCATATGTTTCGTCATAATCAATTCCTTCTTGTTGATTATAACCTTGGGCAACTAACCTAGCTTTATTCCTAGTAACTATTCCATTCTCGTCTAACTTATTCCTATATACCCACTTGGTTCCTATGATGGTCATATCCTTTGGATTTGGGACTAATTCCCAAACATCATTCGCCTTAAATTGATTTAATTCTTCTTGCATAGCTATAACCCAACTTTCATCCTTTAAAGCCTTGCTAATATTCTTAGCTTCTATTGCTGAGAGGAAACAAAAGAAATTGTTTTTATCTTGGGCTTGTGACCTAAGGGTTCTTTGGTTAAGATGTCCTATTATATTATCTAATGGATGTGATCTAGATTCTTTAATATTAACAGTTTCGTTATTTTCTAAATGAATGTCTTCATTATCATTTCCTATGAGTTTTGTTTTACTAACCTCAATAGCTTCATCTTCGACTAAATCATCATCTTCTAAAGGTAATGTTTTAGGAGGTGGTGGTGTTTCATCAAATGTTACATTTAGTGATTCCTCTACTTTCATGGAGTGTTTGTTAAGTATTATATATGCTTTGCTATTTTGTGAGTATCCTAAAAATATTCCTTCATATGATTTTGGATCAAACTTAGTGAGATAGTCCTTAGTGTTTAAAATATAGCATTTACTTCCAAATACCTTAAAGTAGCTTAAGTTTGGTTTTCTACCTCTTAATAACTCATAAGGAGTTTTTCCTAGAATTCTTCTAATTGACACCCTATTTAAAATATAAGTTGATGTATCTACGGCGTGACACCAAAATTTTTGTGGATGGATTGTTCATTTAACATAGTTCTACTCATTTCTTGTAGTGACCTATTTTTTCTTTCTACTACGCCATTTGATTGAGGAGTACGAGGAGCGGAGAAATTGTGAGATATTCCATTTAACTCGCAATATTTTCCGAATTGTACTTCGTTATCAAATTCCCTACCATGGTCCGTCCTAATGGCAACTATTGAGCATCCTAATTTATTTTGAATCATTTTACTAAATATTTCGAATTTTTCAAAGGCTTGGGTTTTGTCACTTAAAAACCTAGTCCACGTGTATCGTGAGTAGTCATCTACTATTACTAAGGTATATTTGTTTCCTCCATAGCTCTGCACAGCGGATGGACCAAAAAGATCCATATGTAATAATTCTAGGCACCTAGTAGTGGATACTATATTCTTGGCTTTGTGACTAGCATGAGCTTGTTTTCCAATTTTACATGCATCACAAAAATGCTTGTCATATTTTAGATTAGGCAAATTTCTAACTAATTCCTTAGAGGCCAAAGATTGTATTTGTTGCATGTTAGCATGTCCTAATCTCCTATGCCATAGTGTAGAGTTTTCATCTAGGGTCGTTAGGCATATCCTATCCTCAGGTTTGTTTCCTAGTTTCATAACATATATGCCACCTTTTCTAATTCCTCTACCTATAATTTTTCATTCTTAACTATTTTGCTATCATCTTCGGTAAATGTGACTCTACATTTATTATCACATATTTGTCCTACACTAAGCAAATTATATGTTAATTTATCTACATGCTCTACATTTTCAATAGTAAGTGAGTCTTGAGAGATCGTACCTTTGCCAATGATTTTTCCACGTAAGTCACTACCGAAAAGAACGTTACCTATGTTGTATGCCTTGTATGTAGAGAATAGATTGCGATTCCCCGTCATGTGCCTCAAACATCCGCTATCTTTAATCCATTCGTCAGGTTCCAAGTCAATTCCTAAACATATTTCGTCGGTTTCTTTTGCCATAAAACACTTTTCGTCACTTGGCTTTTCAACTTCTTCTTTGTCATTATCACTCCATGTTCCACTAACAAAAGCACCTTGACTTTCATAACCCGGTGGCTTTAGACATTCGCCAATGAGATGATTTGGACTTCCACATCTAAAGCACTTTCTTTTCCCGTAGTTGTCACTTCTATTCCTTTGGAATGCTCTTCTTTCGTCTCGTGATGATCTAGTGAATCTTCCTCGTCTCTTGAAGAACTTCTTGAATTCTCTTACGGCCATTGCATATTCTTCGTCTTCACTTTCGTCACTTGAATCATCATCATCACTAGGTTACTTTTTGGCTTTTAGAGCAATGGATTTGGTTTGTTCTTTCTTGACTTTGACCATTTCCGAATCTCTTCTTATGATTTCTTCATGAACCTTCAAGTTGCCAATTAGTTCATCTAGTGATAACGTCATCAAGTTCTTTGATTCTTCGATTGCTGTAACCTTAGCTCGCCATTTTGGATGCAATGCCCTAAGAAATTTCCTAACACAATTTTTACTAGAAAATATCTCATCAAGTGCTTTTAAACTTGTGATGATAGTGTTAAACTTAGCAAAAGCATTATCAATTGATTCCTCTTCCGGAATCGTAAATTGTTCATATTGTTGTACAAGAAGATCTATTTTATTATCTTTGACTTGGCTATTACCTTGGTGAGTAATTAGTAAAGAATCCCAAATTTCTTTGGCGGTTTTACACATAAAAATTCTTTCATATTCTTTGCGTGGTAATGCATTATAAATTACCATTATAGCATCATTATTTTTTGCTAATTTCTTTTTCAAATCATCATTTTGTTCTTCAAAAGATACAATTTCATTCATTTTAGTTTCAACATTATATTGAATAGGAGGAAAATCACCAAAGGTAATAATATGCCAAATATCAAGATCTTTTGATTTCACATAAGTTTCGAATCTATTTTTCCAATATAAAAATCCGTCACTTTCAAATAGTGGTGGTCTTTGCATAGATTGCCCTTCTAAATATTTTAAAGATTCCATAGATCGTTACAAGTTTTAAAATACAATATATTTTAAAGATCTTGTTAGACGTGGCTCTTGATACCAATTGTGGAAAACTAGAAGGGGGGGGGGTTGAATAGTTTTACGTCTTTTTCAAATTGTTATAAAAGTTTGTTCAAGAGTTTTCTTTGTTTTATAAAATATAGATTCGATGCTATATGAAATCAAGTCGTGCACAATATGAACAACACTAAGAATGTACGATAAAGCAATAATAATGTAAGTAAAGAAATAGATAAGGGTTGGAAAGATCGAATCGAGAGACAAGAGATTTATAGTGGTTCGGCTACAAGGTCACCTTCCTTGCCCTACTCCACTCCCCGAGCACCGAACTCGAGAGTTTTCTTCACTATATCAACAAGCTCCCTTATGGCGGAGAAAACCTTACACACCAATTTACACACCACAATAACTTCACAACTTGATCACAACTTCTACACAACTAGTTCACACCTATTCACTACTAAATCACACCACTTCTTCACACCAATCTTCTTCACACCTATTCTTCTACACACCAATCTTCTTCCTAACTTATCTTCTTCACAACTATTCTTCTACACACCAATCTTCTTCCTAACTTATCTTCTTCACAACTATTCTTCTAACCAATCACACTATATATCAAGCTACACTATCTTCTAACCAATATTCACAACTAATCACACAATGAAATAATAACAATAATGATTCACTAACAACTTAGATGTGGAGATCACAACAAGTTGTAATACTTCTTGTCTTGAGGGATAGAAGTATTATTCTCTTGCACTTGATGGGATGATGTTTGGATCACTTTGAAACAAAGATTTAAGAATGTATGATCAAAGGATTTATAGATTGGAAATGGAGATCTAGAACAGAAAGTTCTGTAGTGCAAAAGGTGAGGAAAAAATCCAGGTTTAAGGTGGTATTTATAGGCAAAAGATTCTGACAGAGGAGCATGGCCGGTCCCCTTAAATCAAGGCTGGTCCCCTTAATTTTAAGGGGACCGCCCTTTATAATTAAGGGGGCCGCCCAGCTGAAACGGCCAGAAACTTTGTCTTTTAGTGGGGAAAGTTTATTTGGTGAAAAACTAACTGATTTTGGTTAAAAATTTGAATTCATATATTTAGTATGAATAAAACATTTTTCTTTATTACCAAAAGTGTTTTTCAAAAATATATAATATGTTTATATAATTAAATAAACTTTGCATTAGTTAATTAAATACCCCTTTGATCATAAATTGCACTAAACACTTTGTTTATTCATACCTTAAGTGATTTGGATGTAAAGAGAAATATTAATCACTAAATACTTGTTTATGTCACAAGTTTTAGTTCTATGAGTTTATATTTTGTGATAATTAAAACATAGAGATATTGATAACATGTTAATAATGTTTTTAGGCATTATTTATGTCAACAGATGCGTGATCCAATGTTGATGGATTTGCAACCCTCTTACTCAACGAGTTATTTATTAGGTTTACTCATCCTTTTACCATCGTGGGTTTTAATAAATGCATGCACGCCATGTAGGCAAAAAGATAAATCAACAATATTGAGACATAAATAAGATGTAAGCAATAAAGTTAAATGTGTCGCGGAGTTAGCTAGAAACCGCGATATTTAATTAATTCTTGCAAGTTTTTGAAAAAAGAAAAGACATTTGCCTAAAAAAACAAAATGTAAATACACGGACATTTATTGAGCACTTACTAAAGTGCGGAGGTGTCTGTGCGTGGGCCGTAGCCTTTCCTAAAGATAGTATCTCTTGAGATTTCAAATATTCCATGTGCGTTGTAGCTCACGGCCATCCATATCACGCAGCTTGTATGCGCCTTTGCCTAGTACTTCTGTGACCTCATAGGGTCCTTCCCACTTTGGTCCAAGTTTTCCTGTATCTTCTGCGTGGCTTGCATCATTAGCACAATATACAAAGTCGCCTGGTCTGAATGAGGTGCTTCTGACTTTAGCATCATAGTATCCCTTCATCTTTGACTTAGCTCTTGCCTCACATATAGCTGCACGTTCACGCCTTTCTTTCAAAAGATCCAAGTCTATACGTCGCTCGTCGTCATTGGTTGTGACATTAACTTCCACCGTACGAATAGTTGGCATCCCAATTTCAGCTGGTATGACAGCTTCTGTCCCATAGACAAGAGAGAATGGTGTATCTCCAGTGCTAACTTTGATTGTCGTGCGGTGCGCCCATAAAACATGCGACATCTCATCCACCCATCTTCCTTTGTGTTTGTCAAGACGCGCTTTAATTCCTTCGCCCAGGCTGCGATTCGTGCGCTCAACCAAACCATTGGTTTGTGGGTGCTTAACTGACGCGAAGTGTTGTGTAATATTTAGTTGCGCGCACCAGTCTTTGAACGGGTTATCACATAATTGTTTTCCGTTGTCTGAAATAATTTCTCCAGGTAGTTCAAAGCGGCATACAATGTTTTCCCAAACAAATCATTTTACTTGGTTGCCTGTGATAGTTGCCACCGCTTTTGCCTCAATCCCCCTGCTGCGATAGGGAATGGGCCTGCAATATCGATACCCCACTTGTAGAATGACCATGGTGAAGTGATAGGCGTTAGCTCTTGTTGTGGTTGGTGCGGGATGGGTCTATGGACCTGGCAGTCGCTACATTTCTTTATCATGTCCCGCGCATCGCGATGCATAGTCGGCCAATAGTATCCTGACCGCAAGGCTCGTGCTACAACGGACCGTGGTCCTGAGTGCATACTGCATGAACCAGCGTGGATCTCTCGGAGTATGTAATCTGCCTGAAGAGGTCCAACGCACCAAAGCCATGGCTGTAGAAATGAGCGTCGATAGAGGACATCATCTCGAAGTTCGAACCTCTGCGCTGTGCGCCGTATCCATCGAGCATCTTTCTGCTCACAGGGTAATATACCCTTGCTGATAAATTTGATGATAGGTGTCATCCACGTAGGATCCTGCTCTTCTGTCACCGTGGATATCTCCATCTCCGAGATGGATTTGTTTTTTAGGGTCTCCACCAATACTTGCTTTGACAGGTGCGCAAAGCTTGTAGATGCGATCTTGCTTAGTGCATCCGCTTTCCTGTTTTCCCCTCTAGGAACTTATTTAATGGTGAACCTGTCAAAACCCTGGATTAGGGACTTGGTCCTGTCGAGGTATTGGACCATGTTATCCTCTTTAGCCACGTATTCGCCCAACACATGATTGGCTACTAATCGGGAATCAGCATTTGCTTCTAGGTTGAGTACACCGATTTGAGTTGCAATGCGTAATCCAGCAATTAGGGCTTCATATTCTGCCTCGTTGTTCGTGGCCGTGAATTCAAAATGCAGTGCGTAAGTGAATTCCATTTCTTCTGGGCTGGTGAGGATAAGGCCTGCGCCTGACCCGTCCACGCATGAAGATCCGTCCGTGTAACTCCCGCTATTTTCCCTTATGAATATTATGTGCTAATCAAAGTCTAATATATCATTTCGCTATGTTATAACATTTATGACAACAACAAATGTCTTATTCGACTAATAGACTTTATTACTAATAATCACAACGTAAATTGTGATCACCTATGTTCTTGGAACGATGCTCACACACATACTACGATAGTCCGAAATCGCGAAAATATTTAACTTTTGTCACTTACAATATCACGTGACGTTATTTCACTAAAACCGCACTCGACCCACTCCCAGACTCACGAAAATAACTCACCTAATCCTCATTAAATTTACTAAACAAAATTAACTCTAATTAATCTAAATGGACCCTTAATCCACTACTTCGGCCCACCATCAAAAACCCACGCGACAAGCCTATGGGCTCAACCCAACTCCCTCGGCCCATTTATCAAATCCGGCCCATGTCTTTATTTTCTTTTATTCTTTCTGTTGAAAACTAGCTAGCAGCGAGCAACCAAAACGACCCCAACAAATTCTATATCTCGCAAACAACATGTCAATGTTATCACGCACCTTGATTAACCTCGCACCCAAGAATCACTAACAATGATTATCTCTAATTATCTCGTACGAATACTACACTAAAAATCTTTAAGCTAAGCGTATAAATCACTCGACACACAAGAAATCAACTCGCCCAAACTTTTATTTCTGCCAAATCATTTCGACTTATTACCACTTTAAACGATCGTACTAGAGTATTTAGTCACATTCGAACTTATTTGAACTTATTGATTCTCATTATATCACACGAGCAAATAAAACCGAGCCCTCCTAGATCATTTTTACCCATGCACGAATAAAATTACTCCATAAAACACTCCCCTCGATTTGAGCTGACGAGAGAGCCAAGACTTTGAAGAAAATAGTGCCAAGACAAAATGTACCCTCTGCTGTCACAGTAGATGGTTGGGAAATGTCACAAGCTCTAGTATTATATAAATATACACCTCTCCTCATTTCCATGCACCCCATCTATATTTTCGAAAACCATTTCCCCCACACTTCAAAACTCACTGCTGCTCGACCAGAAACAAGCCAACCTCGTGCTGAGTTGTTTCCTTGCGACCACGACTTGGGTTCGAAGCCAACCAAGAGACCACTGTGTTCTTCCATTCACTTTACTCGACCCTGTGGAAAACTAGAAGGGGGGGTTGAATAGTTTTACGTCCTTTTAAAATTTATAAGCACAAGTTTGTTTTAAAAACTTCGATTCTTGTTTATGTGAATTCAATGCTTGCACTATATGAACAATTGTATAATAACTAACTAACTAAACTAATTAGTAAAGGTAAATAAATAAGTAATGAGAAGAGTTAGAAAGATCAAACCACAACACAAGGATTTATAGTGGTTCGGCTACAAGGACACCTTCCTTGTTCCTACTCCACTCCCCGAGTCACCTACTCGAGAGTTTTCTTCACTATGTCAACAAACTCCCTTATGGCGGAGAAAACCGTACACACCAATATACACACCAGTTTACACACCAATCTACACACCAATATACACACCAATCTTCACGCCTATCTTCACACCAAGCTTCTACACACCAATCTTCTACACACCTTCTTCTACACACCAATCTTCTACACACCTTCTTCTACACACCAATCTTCACAACTATCCTACTTCACAACTAATCAACTTCTACTATCTACACAACTTCTATATCTTCTAAACAAATAATAACAAGCACAACACAATATTCACAAATGAATATATATACACTATACACAACAACTCTTCAACACTTCTTGAACTTGGTTGTAGAGAGTTCTTCTTTTGCACTTAGAATGAGAATGGATGATGAGGGATTGAATCACTTGAAACAAGGATTAATATACAAATGATCAAAGGGTTTTTGATGGGTTTAAGATGATTGTAGATCTGAAAATTTCGTGCAAAAGGTGAGGAAAAATTCCAGAATTAAGGTGGTATTTATAGGAGAAGAAATCTGACAGTTTCTGACAGGGGAGCGTGGCCGGTCCCCTTAAAGCATGGCCGGCCCCCTTAAAATTAAGGGGACCGCCCCTTATAATTAAGGGGGCCGCCCAACTGTAACGGCCAGAAAACTTGTCTTTTAGTGGGGAAAGTTTATTTGGTGAAAAACTAACTGATTTTGGTTAAATATTTGAAATCATATATTTAGTATGATTAAAACAATTTTCCTTATTACCAAAAGTGTTTTTCAAAAATATATAATAAGATTATATAATTAAATAAACTTTGTATTAATTAATTAAATATCCCTTTGATCATGAGATGTATTAAGCACTTGTTTATTCATACCTTAAGTGGTTAAGTTGGATATAATGATATAAACTAGCTTAATACTTGTTTACGTAGTAATCATACGATTGACGAGTTTACATTTTGTGATCGTCAAAATATAGAGATATCGTAAAATATAAATAACGTTTTCATACATTATTTATGTCAACAATCTCCCCCTTTTTGATGATTACAAAATTTTAAACTCATTAGTCGAAAGTTAATCTATATCCAAGTATTAGAGTGAGTTTATATCACTTCTCCCCCTTTTTGTGAACATCAAAAAGGTTCATCCCTTGTTAATGGAAGCTCCCCCTTGAAGTAAGCTCCCCCTCGTTATGAGGCCAAAATGGAATCGAGATATGGATATCTTGCAAAAATATTTAGTAGCAAGCAACATATATATGTATATAGCATGCAAAAATATAGACTAAACATAACCATATCATTAATCAAGTGAAAATAATACATCAAGCATTACATCAAATGAAACAAGTAATGCTACAAACAAAAGCCCTAAAGGCTTACAATCATCACATAATAAATAAACCAAAGCTCAAACATAAAAGTCCTCTCTAGAGCTTGCCATCCAAAATGGTTTAAGGTACTTTTATTTGTGAGTCACCAAGCATGTTTAATTGGGAGGAATGGATGGTGAACATGGAGATGGTGATGGAGGAGGAGTGTTTGTTGATGGTGGTGGAGGGGTTGTGTTTATTGTTGGTGGATGCAACAAGTTCTCAATATGAGAAAACATGTATTGCATTTCATCTCTTAGTCCGAACACAATTGTTCGGTTGTGGATGCAACAAAGGCAAGTGTCACCATGAGCTTCAAGTAAGCTCCATGGGACGGGGTTATAGGTTGGTGGATTGATAGGGGATGATGAGAAATGTGCAGCAAGAGGTGTTAATGGTGATAATGAGAGGGTTAATGCAAGGGTGGAGTGTTCATTGGTAGGTTGTGATTGTTGAACCATTGGTGGAGGAGATAAGTGGGTGTTTATGTAGTCATTGATGGATGAAGTGGATGGTATGGAGGAAGTAGAATTTCCATTTGTTGAGGGTGTTTTGGAGGGTGCATTTGGTGCACTAGGAGATGAACATTGAGGTTGTGGTGATGGGGTGGTGTTGTCTTCATTTGTAAGATCAATGAAGAGTTGTTTGGGTGGTATAATGACAAGTTTTTGTTTCTTGGCATTGTTTGAATGGGTGGTTCTTGGTGATGACATGATGATGGTTATGAGTGATGAGGATGATGAATTGTGAATTAAACATGCATGGGAATTATATAGTGGGAAAACATGTTTAGAAGTGGAATTGTTTTGAAATTGTAATGTTTTATTCCAAAATCAGTTTGGTTTTTAAGAGTAATGGTAGCTGGGACTAGCAAAAGGGATCACATGATGCAAAAGAAAACAGTGTAAAAACTGTTTCAGATGGCCGGTCCCCTTAAATGGTGGCCGGTCCCCTTAATTTTAAGGGGGCCGCCCTTTATGATTTAAGGGGGCCGCCCATCTGACGACCCAGAAACCAAAATTTTCAAAAATTTTCTGGAAAGATGTTGTGTTCTGGTTTGAATATGCAGCAAGCTCAATTTGGACATCTCACATTTGTTTTGGTTTATTAGAAAGCATATATGTCAAATAGTTATATAACCATTAACTAATCATGCAAACATATATATATATATAGATCAAGAGCAACATGCATAAAGATATCAAGTTATCATCCTAAACACATATTCAAATAACAAGTATTTCCGAATAAACTTCGGACAAATAACACACAAGACATAAAAATAAAACATTGTTAAACAAGCACAATCCGATCATATCATTTCTTTTTCTTCCCGAAGATCCCCTTCAAAGTCTTCCCAATAGATTTGAAGCCACCTCTAACTTCTTCATGCAAGCTCTTTTGTCTTCTAAGCATCTCGGTAGTTCGTTCATGAAGCACTTCTTCAGTTTGATCACTTGGAGATGGAGTAGAATAGTTGGGATAGTCAAGATCCTCTAAATTTTCAACGAACTCAGAAAACGAAGGGGTACTAACATCATCGATGTTTTCCTCCTCATCGTCATCATCTTGCCTTGAGGATGATCCATGAAAGCTATGACGACGAGGTTTACCCTTGTCACTTCGAGTTCGTCGAGCTTGTTTTAGAGCGAGAGTACGAAGAGTGGGATAGATGGATTCATAAATACTATTGTCAAGATCGGGGTAGTACTCGATAACATGACGATAGATACGAGTAAGGAACATTCCATAAGGAAGATTGGCTTTGGGAGTTTTTCTAGCACACTCAATCCGTTTGATAAAGAAGTAGGCCAAATTGTACGGCTTTTCGACAGCTATACAATACAACATGTGAGCAAGGCTAGCCGGGAGATGGTCCCGGTGACCTCCGGTACCAAACGCATTCTCACGAATGAGTTCTTCCCAACGCTTCATGTGTGGGCTTAATTCTTTGAGGAGAAGTTGGTATGGAGAAATTTGAACGTTTTTGGATTTTATTTTTCGATTTGTGGTGGCACGATCTATACCAAGGACTTGACGAATTTCGTCGGGATGAGGAATTTCGTCGAGATATGGACCGAAGGTTGGTCGATAGCGATTAAGAGATTCGAGGTCCCACTCGTTTGAGAAAACGGCTTGACCTCTAAATGGAATTTGGAGGATATGACCAAATTGTTCGAGAGTGAGGGTGATAAATTCATTTTGAATCATGAAAGAGATGGTGATGAAACCAAGATCATTGGTTTGGACGGTGACTTGGCTATAGAAATCCATTATGAAACGAGGAATGATGGGTTCATTTATTTCATAAAGACAATTGAAGTTGATGCTTGAAAACAAGCGATTTATGTACTCGGATTGAGCAAAAGCAAGATCTACTACACGTCCCTCATGAATATTTCTATCTTCAATTTGACGATAGATAAGTCCAATAGAAGGAGATGTGGTAGGGAGTTGAGAAACTTTGGGAATGTAGTTTTTAGTGTGAGAAAGATCTTCGGTAGTTGCTTTGGGCATTTTCACCTAAACACATCAACAATTCAAAAAGACCAAAATAAATATAAAGAGAAAAAAAAATATATGTTTATTGTCAAGGCTTATGTTGGAACGTAAACATACTTCGTTCCTTAATATTGTTTTTAACTCGTTCTAGATACACTTTACGATGTTTAATTAGTAGTTATGGACAAATCCAAACGCCCCTTTAAACATCTTAATATATCATGAAATTTACTAGATTTACATTAGATTGTAAAACTAGCTATTTCTTGCGAGTTTCTTATGCATGTAATTTGTTTTTGAAAAAGATGGTTTGTATTTTTACTAAAAATGTTATTTTAAGTAATAAACCAAACGCTTCCTTAACTAGTGACTTATAACTCAAGTGCGTCAATATACATATGAATTATATATCTTGACGAGTTCGATAAACAAATTTAAGGTTTATAATTATAATAAAGTTTTATAAAAATTATAATGACTATGTTTTGATATTATTTGGACATAATCCAAACACCCCTATATTGTGAACCAATACAATTTTTCTTAGTCGAAAAATGTAATTTCAAGTTTTACAAGTTACAAAAGTATAATGTGGTTAGTTTTAACACGTTTTCAAATCATTATTCAACAATGAGTTTACTAAAATTTTTGAAAAGGAGTGTATGAAATTTTTCAAAAATTTTCGACATGATAGTTTATAATAACTAGTTTCTAGTGTTGATTAATCATCCTAATCCTAGGGGAAGCATTTGATTATGAAGTTTTAAGGCTTAATTCGAAAGAAATTATGAATTTTGACGAATTTTATAAAACATGCATAATCATGAGTATGATCAAGTAAGATGAAATTAGATGAAATGTGTTATGAAAAACTTACAATAAGTAATGGTGATTGTGTTAGATGAATTTGCCCTTTGCGAATTAACCCGAATTATGTGATTTGGAAGTGATTTGAGAGGTTTTTGGGTTTTGGTTTTCGTTACAGCAGAAGCAGTGGAAGGGGTATGTGAAAAAGTGGAGTGTTTGGCAAAAGAAAGAAAGGGAAAAACGGGCTTGAGCTCTCAGAGGGCCGGTCCCCTTAAACATTAAGGGGGCCGCCCTTGTATTTGCTGCCGGTCCCCTTAAATATTAAGGGGGCCGCCCTTAAAATTTTTATTTTTCAAGTTTTGGTTTCTGGAACAAACAAGAAAGTATTTATATATATATATACTAGATTTATATTTAATCAAAAATACGTTGAAGAATATACGCACGAGAGGAATTACTTGACATTTTTACTTGACATTTTGTCAATAAAATTTTCTTGATTGTTTCGGATGAAATTCATCAAGTTGTCAAGCAAACGAGAAAGTTGTGAAAGGTTTATAAGTATATATATATATATATATATATATATATATATATATATATATATATATATATATATATATATATATATATATATATATATATATATATTTTATATAGTATGGGCTTATAAGACGAGAAAGTAGGAGGGAGACGTATGCAACGGAAGCCGGGAGTTTGTTTCATCCATAGATTTTTCGACTCATCTCACTTCATCAGCATGAGTGTTGATTGAACATTAAAGTTCAATAAGGCAAATGGGGAAAAGAGATGTTCGTAAACGAACAATCTCTAGTTCTAGAAAATCAACAAATGAATTTCCTAGGTTATAAGATCCTAAATATAGCTAAGTATATAAATATATATATATATGTATATATGTATATATATAGATATAATATAGAAACAAATAGAGATTAATAAGTCAAGTAAAATCACATAAATATAACACACTAAACTAAGCATGCATTTCTAGACAAGGAACTTAAAAGGAAATGTGTACCTTTTGTCTTTAATGCGTTAATCTTCAAGGTCTTCAAGAGGTAAATCGGACAAGAGGTGACAATGAAAAGTTCCATGTTTGGATGGCGAATATTATTTACGTTGGTGCCCATTGTTTCATTTGTCCAAAGTTATTTGGTCCGAACATGTTTTGTATTTGACTTGGATGCATATAAGGTGGAAACACTCCCCACGGATTGAAGTTCCACATTTGTTGATTATAGTTAAAGTTTCGTCTATTATGGTTTGTTCTTGGTTGAGGTGTTTTAGGTCTAGGATAAGAATTATTTGGTTTCCTAGGTGGTGGAGTTTTAGATCTTGTTTTAGATTTAGATGATCCAACTTCGGTTTTTAAAGATGGTTTATAAAATGGTTTTATTTCTTCATTACTCGCGATAGGTATTATTTTATTTTTTATGAGTAAATGTTTAGGATTAAGTATTGAAGGTTTTGGTTCATTTTCAAATTTAACGTTTTTAGCTCCACTTGTTGAAGATTCAGTTGAGTTAAATCCTAGTCCGGTTTTATCTCCTGATATTCTTTGAATACTTATAATTTTACTAAGTGAGTTACTACTATTTTCAAATTTATCAAGTTTGCAAATTTCATCCTTAAGTATGTTGTTTTCACTTTTAAGCTCTTGACATGTTTTACATTCTTCAACAATTTCTTTTCCTTTTTCAAGTTGTCGTATTTTAATTTTTAGTTCAAGCACTTCATTTTCTAGTTGGTTGTTTATGTATTTTAGTGATTTATTTTTAGCCATAACTAGTTGTCCTATTTTACATAATCTATTGTATTCACTATCTAAATCTTTTTCATCTAATGATAGATTTTCATCACTAAAGTATTCGGATTCAGAACGTACCTCACTTGATGATTTGGCCATGAGACACTTTTCATCCTTTGTTGTTTCATTTTCATCTTCATCACTATCACTCCAAGCACCTCCAACGAATGCTCTTTGATTTTGATCTCTTGTCATCATTGGACATTTTCCAATGAGGTGATTCGGATCACCACACTTGAAACACTTTCTCTCATTCTTGCTATACTTGTCATCATTATTCTTTTGAGATGTTCTTCTTTCATCGTGTGGTTGTCTAACGAATCTTCCTCGCCTTTTGAAGAATTTCTTGAAGTCTCTTACGGCCATGGCATATTCTTCGTCATCGCTTTCGGAAGATGAGCTATCTTCGTTGTTGGATTCCTTTCTAGCTTTCAAGGCGATTGACTTGCTTTGCTCACGTTTTCCTTTAACCATTTCAGAGTCCTTCTTTATAATTGCTTCGTAGACTTTCAGGTTTCCAATTAATTCATCAAGTTGTAGTGTTGACAAATTCTTTGATTCTTCAATAGCCGTCACTTTAGCTCGCCATTTAGGGTGAAGAGCTCTAAGAAATTTCCTAACAAAATTCTTACTAGAGAAATTCTCATCAAGTGCTTTTAAACTTGTGATGATAGTGTTAAATCTAGCAAAAGCATTATCAATTGATTCCTCTTCCGGAATCGTGAATTGTTCATATTGTTGAACAAGTAGATCTATTTTGTTATCTTTGACTTGATTATTACCTTGGTGAGTTATTAATAAAGAGTTCCAAATTTCTTTTGCGGTTTCACACATAAAGATCCTTTCGTACTCTTTACGTGGTAGCGCATTATAAATTACCATTTTTGCTTCATTATTTTTAGCAAGTTTTCTTTTTAAATCATCATTTTGTTTTTCAAAAGGTACGATTTCATCTTTCTTAGTTTCGGGGTTATTTTGAATAGGTAAAAAATCACCATTGGTAATAATATGCCAAAGATCTAGATCTTTTGATTTCACATAAGTTTCGAATCGATTTTTCCAATATAAAAATCCATCACTTTCAAATAGTGGTGGTCTTTGCATAGATTGCCCTTCTAAATATTTTTCAGATTCCATAGATCGTTACAAGTTTTAAAATACACTATATTTTAAAAATCTTGCTAGACGTGGCTCTGGTACCAATTGTGGAAAACTAGAAGGGGGGGTTGAATAGTTTTACGTCCTTTTAAAATTTATAAGCACAAGTTTGTTTTAAAAACTTCGATTCTTGTTTATGTGAATTCAATGCTTGCACTATATGAACAATTGTATAATAACTAACTAACTAAACTAATTAGTAAAGGTAAATAAATAAGTAATGAGAAGAGTTAGAAAGATCAAACCACAACACAAGGATTTATAGTGGTTCGGCTACAAGGACACCTTCCTTGTTCCTACTCCACTCCCCGAGTCACCTACTCGAGAGTTTTCTTCACTATGTCAACAAACTCCCTTATGGCGGAGAAAACCGTACACACCAATATACACACCAGTTTACACACCAATCTACACACCAATATACACACCAATCTTCACGCCTATCTTCACACCAAGCTTCTACACACCAATCTTCTACACACCTTCTTCTACACACCAATCTTCTACACACCTTCTTCTACACACCAATCTTCACAACTATCCTACTTCACAACTAATCAACTTCTACTATCTACACAACTTCTATATCTTCTAAACAAATAATAACAAGCACAACACAATATTCACAAATGAATATATATACACTATACACAACAACTCTTCAACACTTCTTGAACTTGGTTGTAGAGAGTTCTTCTTTTGCACTTAGAATGAGAATGGATGATGAGGGATTGAATCACTTGAAACAAGGATTAATATACAAATGATCAAAGGGTTTTTGATGGGTTTAAGATGATTGTAGATCTGAAAATTTCGTGCAAAAGGTGAGGAAAAATTCCAGAATTAAGGTGGTATTTATAGGAGAAGAAATCTGACAGTTTCTGACAGGGGAGCGTGGCCGGTCCCCTTAAAGCATGGCCGGCCCCCTTAAAATTAAGGGGACCGCCCCTTATAATTAAGGGGGCCGCCCAACTGTAACGGCCAGAAAACTTGTCTTTTAGTGGGGAAAGTTTATTTGGTGAAAAACTAACTGATTTTGGTTAAATATTTGAAATCATATATTTAGTATGATTAAAACAATTTTCCTTATTACCAAAAGTGTTTTTCAAAAATATATAATAAGATTATATAATTAAATAAACTTTGTATTAATTAATTAAATATCCCTTTGATCATGAGATGTATTAAGCACTTGTTTATTCATACCTTAAGTGGTTAAGTTGGATATAATGATATAAACTAGCTTAATACTTGTTTACGTAGTAATCATACGATTGACGAGTTTACATTTTGTGATCGTCAAAATATAGAGATATCGTAAAATATAAATAACGTTTTCATACATTATTTATGTCAACAGACCCTTTTCATCACCCTTGAGGTGTGGTAAGAATATTCAACCTCTTCTAATCCTTCATGCATACATACAAAGTCACGTTTCCATTTGTTTCATACGTACGATATATATATATATATATATATATATATATATATATATATATATATATATATATATATATATATATATATATATATATATATATATATATATATATATATATATATATATATATATATATATATATATATATATATATATATACTTAGATACATAGCGTGACAAGCCACCATTTTGGAGGGCCTAGGAGTCACGTTATGCATTAGTACATTGTTATTTTACATCACATGCATCATGAATCCTAACGTTAACCATCATTTCTACTCGACATATAATCAGCTACGAAAAAGAGAAATAAAACTTGGTTATTTCATGCGTACAAAATGCATATAGTTGTAACGAGACACGCCACCTCCATGGAAGGCATAGGAGTCTCGTTATACGCCGTTTACACTTTATTTCACATTACATGCATCATATAACCCGTCCTTAACCGTTTCTCTACTCATACATACGACCAAATTCAAAAAGAAAAAGATAGAACTTTGTTATTTCATGTGAACTAGTCGACTCAGGTTGCTAAGAAACACCTCGATATCTTGCAATCCAAACTAACGAACACGTTATATTTTTATACAACCTAATAGACCACCCAACAAGCTATCAAATTCGTGTTTTAAGTTTATAAAGATAACGATGTCACGATATGTTAAAAGGATCCTTTTGAATTGCAGAAAACTCGTTAACTATGAAACCATATTAATCGATTAGTGGGCTTATAAGCCCATTAAGCAAAAATAAGCTTTTCTGATCAAATAAGCTGTACAAATAAGTTTTCTAAGATAAAAATAAGCCTCGGAAAAGCTTTTATAAAATTTCTAACGATTTTTATGAAAAAGGACTAAAAATGTAACGCGTCGTCACTTATAGGGACTAAAAGTGTAAAGCTGTGAAAACAAGGACCAAAACTGTAAAAACAGAAACTATAGGACCAAAAATGATAAAGTAATAAATTTCAAGCTCATATCGTATATTTGGACAAGTAGAGGACTGTTAAAGAAAATATTATACAACGAGGACTATCGGCAAGAGCATTCTTGATTGATAGAGATCCTATGGAGCAAGGCAGGGTGAAGCTGCCCGGATCATCTACCTTTTTTGGTAGCCCTCGATGGGTCACCACTGAGCATTCTTCCCCCAGGGTCACAAGACCCTCGAGTTTCTTTCGGTTAGCAAGTAGTTTTTTAAAGTATGCGCTATACTTTGGCATGTGATAGCAAGCGTCAAGGGTGGTTGGTCAGGGGTCTTGCCGCCGACATCCTCCTCCTCCTCGCTAGGTTTGTTTGGATCTGGGGCAATGGGAGACGAGCTTGGGTAAGGTGGGTCCTTGGTTGTTGTTCCAGCTCGAGTGGTTATCGCGAGCATGGGGTCTTTTTTGCTTACTGATGGCATTTCAAGATTATCTAGGGCTAAGTTAAGCTTGTTGAAAAATTCTCCAATGTCATCCTGCTGCTCGTCGAAAAGCTCATTAAGACCTTTCATTTGCAAGCCCTTTTCTTGAGTGAAGTGACCAAGGTCATCTTCAAAAGTGCTCCTGATTTCGAATTCAGGGCCTTCCTCTCCTTTTCTCTTTACCAGATTTCCCCAGAGGGTGTAATCGTCATTTTGGTAAAAAGGCAAAAGGGAGGGATCAGCATAAATGTCCCCTCCTGACAAGCATGCATGTTCAGTTGTGGCTGCTCCTCCGCATTCTTCTACCTCATGCGGGCCCCCACAGTAATCGCAGATTAAGTAAGGATTCGACAGTTGTTTAGGTAACTGCGATCCAGCTAGGTATTCCACTCTTTTGTGAATTTTTCTCAACCGATCTGAGGTGATTTCAGAAATGCTGACAGTCGAGTCAGGTTCATCCCAAGTGTCATCCTTGTCTTGAGCATATTCTTCAATCCTATCCCACCCTTCTTCGGCACTAAGATTGGCCAATATCCCTTTTCTAGATTGGTTAATTCCATTTCGATCGTTAGAGGAGATATTATCGTAGAAGATTTGGACCAAGAGCCAAAGCTCAATGCCATGATGGGGAACTTGTCTTATTAAATCTTTGAATCTAATCCACGATTTATGGAAGGGTTCGTCCTTCCCTTTTCGGAAACGGAGGATCCTATCTCTAAACGCTGAGGTTTTTCCAGGTGGAAAGAACTTCTCATAGAACTTGGATATGAGTTGCTCCCATGTGAAAATAGATTCAGAAGGGATTTTATCATACCATTCTTGGGCTTTTTCATATAGGGTGAAAGGAAAGAATCGCAATCGGGACGTGTCTCTAGTAGCCCCATCCGTATGGAGGGTGTCTACTATTTTCAGGAAGTCTTTAATGTGTTGGATTGGATCTTCCTCATCTAATCCGCAAAACTTACACACACTTTGGACAAGCCAAACATCGTTTGCATGCAAGACCTCGTTGGTGTGTTCGTTTGGGTAGACAATGGCGTTTGCGAAGCCACGAGGGGTTGGGGAGGAGTAGTCCTTAAGGCGCTTAGGAATGGGAGTTGCGGGGGTACTCATCTCGTCGTTGGGTTGGGAGCTAGGGGTTGTGACATGATTTTCTGAATTTTCTTCAGAAAGGGGTGCATCAAAATCGATGGCAACGCTAGATGGTTCAAAAGTTGAGTGCTATTGTCTCAATCTATGCATTTCTCTTTCGGGTTCCGCATAAGGCAAGACAAGATTTCTAGTGGAACTACGACTCCTAGTGATCCTAAGGTTAAAGGATTCGTCGTTTGCCATGATGGCAGGTGGTGAAGAGTTACGAACAAAAACACAAAGAAATAAGATAGACTAAAGAAAACCAAAAAAAAATAATAATAAAATCTCACTAGAAAGGAATCTAGCAAGTAGACCTAATAAAAAGAGATTCTAACCTAGACAATAACTATTCCGCAGGCTGCGGCGCCAAAAACTTGATACGTGGGAATCACACCAGGCTTTACCTCTCAAGGAATCTTGAGAAGCTTACAACCCCCACCAGGCAGTGTACCTGATCGTTGTAGTATAGTATAGTGACAAGTATCGGGTGATTGATCGTTCAGCAAGGAATAGTGTCGCTAGGATTAGAAAACCTAAATACTAGTTCTAAAGGTGAGGGATTACAAAGGTTGTGAGCAGTAATTGGAGAAATTGTGTTTACTTAGACTTCACTACTCCCTAGATATCTTTTACACGTTAATTACTTGTTATAATTGTATGGATGACGGATCGTATTCCTTAATACCATTCATGGGGTGGCATACATAACTCCCCAATTCTATGAGCTCTTATCTCCTCCTATGCCATGCCCAGCACAACCATAGGGATTGTAAACAGTGGCTCATGCATTAAATACAACCAATAAAACCTAGTGCACATCAGTTCATGTTTCCTAAGACGTTCAAGCATGTTACCATTTGGAGATCTGCCAGTTTTCTTAAGCCTAACATCGAATTCATTCATCCAAAACAACTACAAACAAGTAATCAACACATAATTAACATCTAGGTTTCATTAGATCCAAGCAAACACAAGATAGATCTAGCCTAGCATGATGGAATTAAGACAAGAACAAGATATAGACAACCAACACATAGAAATATTGATTGAATTAAAAGAATACTTATCTCAATTACACATGAAAGGTATCAAGGGCTTAGAACCCTTGAAAAACCTGTAAAATTCGCACCAAGTTCGTACTTAGGGTTTCTCCAAAACTTCTCTCTTTTTAATGTGAAAATTAGAAAACTATATATAGAAAATAGGGTCTGACGGTGTCAAGACAAATTTTGTGACGCCGTCATCTCGCCGCCAAAATACTTCTCGGACTGCCTTGATCTACTTTTGACGCCGTCATGTGTTATGCATTTCCAGGCCGTCATGAATTTTACTCTTGACGCCCTACTTCGTGACGCCGTCAATTCTGTACTGGGTCGTCATGGACATTACTCTTGACACTGTCAGAAATTTCTTCTTGACGCCGTCACCTATTGTTCCCAGCAAGGAAAATTTAAGACTTTGGCTTTTTCTTCACTTTTATGCTCCAAAAACGTCCGAATTGCTTCCTTTTCCAGATTTCACTCCCAAAGTACCTAAAATCACAAAAGGAACGATTTAGGGCAATATTTGATCAAATAAAGTCAATTCCGGGCTTAAATGACCCCCTAAAAGTGGTTCATTTTTTGCCTCATCAGCCGTCTCACTTGTAACCGTGTTGCATTCTTTAGGTGACACAGTGGTATTGTAGAGGGTGACAATGCCTCCTTATATTGGGAATTTGAGCATCCCATGTGCTGTGGACGGTACCGCGCGCATAGTTGATGTTCCTGGTTTTCCAATAATGCCATTGTATTGCGAAGGAGATCTGATCACCATAAAATTCATCCAGGCTGCCGTGGAGTGTTGCTTATCACCAACGACCACAAGTAATCGTATTTGCTCCGTGGGCCATATCTTTTCTCCTGTGAAGCCAGTCAGCGACATCGTGGCCGGAATTAACTGACTTCGTATCTTAGGTCGCAACCTTTTGAAACAATGTTCATACATTATGTTTGCGTATACCCCTCCATCAACATACATGCGGTGGATATCGTGACTCCCCGTATTTATCTCGATGGTGAGCGGTTCCACTACTACGTTGTCCGCAGCCAGAGTGGGGAAAGAGATTTCATTCCTATAAGAAAACTTTTGGCTGACCTTTTGCCTAGTCTTTCGCTGCCATGATTGTATCATGTAGATGGTGTCAGCCTTGTCCTTAGGTGTCTCTTTCTTGCTCCCATTCTTCTGTTTGTCTTTTCCCTCCTTGATGTTCTTGATGAGGTGATCCAATTTTCCTTATTTCACTAATTTATCAATTAGTTGGCGCAATTGGACACACTTGTTGGTGGTGTGGCCCTTTTGTCCATGATATTCGCAGTACCCATTTCCTACGCGCCGATCCTCTGGGGTGCGCATTGGTGGAGGTTTCGGGAATTTTGCACCTTCTGTCACAAATATCTCCCTTGGAGTCTTCGTTAGTGTAGTGTATTTGTCATTATCTCGTCCACTTCCCTGACTGCGGTAGCTTTTGCTGCGGTTGCTACTCTGATCATTGGATTGTCTCCTAGGCTGTTCTTGTGACCTATAATTTGAGTAACCTTTCTTGCTATCCGCAGCAGTTGCTTCCCCTTGGATAAAGGACCTCGTGCGCTTCATGAGTTCATCAAAGGTTTGGGGAACCTTATCATTTAACCTTCTGATAAGTTATGGATTATTGATCCCATTCATAAACCCTGAGATCTTTAGTATTTTGGGGCATGCCTTGACGTGTATGCATTCATCCTTATAGCGCTCCACATAAGCGCTTGTGGATTCCCCTTGGCGCTGTTTTACCCTAGCAAGTTTGACAGGGTTCTTGGCGCACTTCTTCCTTTGAGTAAAGTTTAAGCGAAACGCCTTTCGCAACTCTTCGAACCCATCAATGCTTCTTTGTGGTAGCTTACTAAACCAAGTTCACCAATGTGGAGTTAAACATGTGGCACCACACAGGTTGTGACCAATTTTCGATAGTAGCGGCTGATTCAAAAAATTTTAGGTGGTCATCAGGATCACCCGTCCCATCATATGTTTTAACATTGGCGGGCATGCGTGATGAGGCGAAAAATGACCCGTTTTTAGGGGGTCATTTAAGCCCGAATCCGACTTTATTTGATCAAATATTGCCCTAAATCGTTCCTTTTGTGATTTTAGGTACTTAGAGAGTGAATTCTGGAAAAGAAGCCATTTTGGACGTTTTTGGAGCATAAAAGTGAAGAAAACGGCAAAGTATCAATTTTCCATGCTGGAAACACTAGGTGACGGCGTCAAGAGTTATGCCTTGACGGCGTCAGACATCAAGAATAAAATACCGTAGTTGATGACGGCGTCAAAAGTCATCCTGACGGCGTCAAAAGGCCAAGAATAAAATACCGTGGTTGGTGACGGCGTCACATAGGCCGTCATAAGTAGATCAAGGCCGTCCGAGGAAGTATTTGGCGGCGAGGTGATGGCGTCACATGGTTGTCTTGACGCCGTCAGCCCAGTTTTCCTATATATAGTTTTCTAGTTTTTACATTAAAAAGGAGAAGTTTTGGTGAAACCCTAAAGACGAATTTGGTGCATCTTTTACAGGTTTTCCAAGGGTTCCAAACCCTTGATACCTTGCATTGTAATTGAGATAAGTATTCTTCTAATTCAATCAATATGTCTATGTGTTGGTTGTCTATATCCTGTTCTTGTCTCAATTCAATTATGCTAGGCTAGATCTCTTTTGTGTTTGCTTAGATCTAATGAAACCTAGATATTGATTATGTGTTGATTACTTGTTTATTCTTGTTGTGGATGAATGATTTATATGTTAGGCTTAAGAAAACTGGCAGATCTCCAAATGGTAACATGCTTGAACGTCTTAAGAAACATGAACCGAGGCGTACTAGGTCTTTATTAGTTGTATTTAATGCATGAGCCACTGTTTACAATCCCTATAGTTGTGCTGGGTCATGGTGTAGGAGGAGATAAGAGCTCATAGAATTGGGGAGTTATGTATGCCACCCCATGAATGGTATTAAGGAATACGATCCGTCATCCATACAATTATAACAAGTAATTAACGTGTAAAAGATATCTAGGGAGTAGTGAAGTCTAAGTAAACACAATTTCTCCAATTACTGCTCACAACCTTTGTAATAATTAGTTTAATTTCATTTTCAGTATTTTATTTTGATTATATATTAGTTTTGGGTTAGTTGAATAGCAACTAATTCCGCCCACTCCTTCAAAACCCGAGATTTTACTTGCTTTCATAAAAACATAAAAAGACAAAAATAATCATCCCTCACCTTTAGAACTAGTAATTAGGCTTTCTAATCCTAGCGACACTATTCCTAAGCTGAACGATCAATCCCCCGGTACTTGTCACTATACTATACTACAACGATCAGGTACACTGCCTGGTGGGGGTTGTAAGCTTCTCGAGATCCCTCGAGAGGTAAAGCCTGTTGCGATTCCCACGCATCAAGTTTTTGGCGCCGCAGCCTGGGGAATAGTTATTGTCTAGGTTAGGATTTCTTTTTATTAGGTCTACTTGCTAGATTCCTTTCTAGTAAGATTTTATTTTAATTTTTTTTTTAGGTCTTCTTTAGTCTATCTAATTTCTTTGTGCCTTTGTTAGTAAATTAACCTCATTGACTATTCCGTTGACCATTATGGAAAACGCGAATCCACCCCTTTCCCCTGAAGAAGTGGCTGTGTTACGTGAACAAATTGAGAGTGAGATTAGGGAGCTTAGAGAGCTTAATAGGTTGGTTAAGATTGAACTCGAACATACATTTAGTGACCTAGCAACCACCTTGTATTCAAATAAGGACCTAGGGCCTAATGACTTTGTGAATATTGTTTAGAGACTAGAAGAGGAGGCAATGGATCCGAAGCTTAACGACTACTTTAATCTATACCCCACTAAGGAGGAGATTGGATATTATAATAATCTTATTGATAACCCGCGATCTCCCTTCACCATAATTGAACCTAAGATCAAGAGAGGCGATCCTAAGAATGCTAAGATACCATGTATGATTGGATATAGGCACATTAGCAATGCTTACATTGACTTTAAATCTCCAATCAACATTATGTCCTCAACGGTTTATAATGATATAGTGGAAACAAGACTTGAACCTAGAAGGGATCCCAAGTACCCCGGTGGAGTTTGTAACTTTGTCGGGAGAGTTAAAGGTTTACGTGTCTTTGTTGGTAATTTCGCTTTTGTCACCGACTTTATGATTGTGGAGGATCTTCCTAATGTTATTGATTGTCGATTATCCAATGTTGTGTTTGGCAAACCATTTGTTGAGGAGTCTAAGTTAGAATATGATGAGGTAGAAGGTACGATCCGATTTGCAAGTAACACCGATAGTATCACTTATAGGATGCCTAATAGGATGAAAGAGTTTCGCTTTATATCTCGTTTTGATAAGGACAACGTTGGTGCTTTTGAGGATATTAATGAGGAGGATAAGAAAAAGGGCATGGACTATGTATGGGAAAAAAGGAGTCTTTATTACAAAGATTGCTTGGCCCTTGGACCAAGGTATAAAGTCGACGAAGAATTTGCCCAAATGATTATGGGAGCGATTGAGAAAAAAGTGATTAGTTTCTACAAGGAATATCTACAATCGGAGAGTGGAACCAATGATGGAATCACGTAGTAACCCATGACTTTAAGTCTAGCTACAAGACTCGTAAATAAAGAAAAGCGCTTCTTGGGAGGCAACCCATGTTTTGTGTGATTTTATTTGTTTGATTGTTATTTGCTTCCGTATGCATGCTTTGTTTTTATTGTTGGTTGATCATGTTTCTCAATTAAAATGTAGAAATACTTTACTATGTTGTTTGGCCTAGTCTTAACTCCAACCTAAAAGTATTTTTGCAAAAGATAAGTGTAAGGGGAAACCCCAAATATGTTTTCAAGAAACAAACATGATTCTCCGCAATATTAAATGAACATGTATATTCGTATTTATTAGAGTCAAATGCTTGTATTGAGTCATAATGAAGTTTTGCAGGATTTTCCAGGAAGTAGGACGAAGTTTTTCCAGAAATTTTCCGGAAACTTAACATAAGAATTTCTGCAGGTCCATTCTGACGGTGTTAGAGTATTACTCTTGACGGCGTCAGGAGTTAAAAATCTGGAAATTTTACCAGTTTTGTTTTTCTAACGGAGTCTTATGGTTTTTGTGAATTATTAAGTTTTATAATCTCCAGGAAATCTGCAAACTTCATTCCACAAGCATTATATCTTACTTTGTTTTCTAGGATTTAGTAACTTATATAGGATGCCGCCGATTTTACGCGAGGTTGTCTTGTCTATTTTGTCAGGATTTACAGGTTATGTTTGACAAGGAGATGATTTATATTCTGGAAGGGAAGCTTTGATTGTTCGTTTTCTTGGAAGAAGATTTAACCTGGCCAACCTAAAATCCATACCGAGCGAATCAGGGGAGTATTTGATTTCATTCTCTTTACTTTTTCACTTTTACATTCTTTACTTGAACATTGGGGACAATGTTCATCTTAAGTGTAAGGGGAGGGTAAAAAGATGATACCTTACATATGCACTTTCGCTTGAGTTTGTTTTGTTTAATGGTAGATGTGTAATAAAACTACGAGAAATACTTGTTAGTGTAATTTTAGCGCCAAATTTAAAATTTTTTACAACATTCAGGAGTGAAACTTTAGCCATAGCAAGTGTCTCATGGATAGGAGATTGTATGACTAGCACATAACCGTATATTCAAAAAAAATTTCCACCAAAAAATGTGAGGTTCGCCTTTAGATTTGATAGGAAAAGCATTTACTATTAGTGCTTATGAGTGTACCGGTAGCATTTAGATTCTAGAACTTGCGTTAGTGATGCATCCCGAGACCGCTAGTGAGACTACATTCGTGTGGTAGGATTTACTACATGATAAGAGGCATTAGGATCACCCTTGTGTTAAACCCGTATTACAATTACTTGACCGTTTAAGTCATATTACTTGGCTAGTTAAGTCAACTAATTTTCCCCACACCCTTAGCGTTGTACTCATTTTTAGTACACGATACCCCTAGTACACCCCTCCGAGCCTATCTTTCCGTTTCTAACTTTAAGCATCTTACTTAAAGGAAGAATTTGTTACACCCCACTTAAATGTACAACCAAATCGCCTTAGCCTTCCGTGTATGCGCTCATTTTTAGTGCATTATTGTTATTTGTTTAACCCTAAGTTAACCTTCTAATTAATTACATGGTTGCTAAGTCGAGTCATATCCTTGTACATATTGTTTTGGGACGATTGTGACTCATGGGTAAGTACTTATTTTATGGAGTAATGGGGAAGAACATCATATTATTACCCCCATATGTACGTTAATCTTAAAAGTACTCCAAGTGTTTTGATTTTCTTAATTCGAGTCATTAGATTAGTTTAATGTAAAGTATGTAAAGATTCAAGTGTAAGGGGAATTCTCATCCCCTATGATGTATTATTTTGGATTGTAGGGTAAGAGTGTATGCAAAAAAAAAAAAAAAAAAAAAAAAAAAAAAAAAAAAAAAAAAAAAAAAACGGACTACCATCCCGTTTCATTCTATGTTTATTTTATGTTTTTGTTATTTTTCATTTATTAGCTTAAGTCGAGTCTAGTCTTGGCTTAGCAACGCCATATTGTACATGTAATTAACCAAGATTGTTAACTCGCCACCAGTAAAACTTCCTTTATCCAACAAAACCGTGTAATTCATATCCCTATACCTAACGTTACAACCCTTTAAAAGACCTCTTTGATAGTTTATCCTAGGTGCTTACGCCATGTGGTGGAGGTTTGATCATTTCCCAAGCCTATGGTAATCTATTTTGCTATGACAGGTAGTGAGAGATATCTTCCATTTCCATAATGTTATATTACTTTATTACACCCGAGAGATGTGAGTATCTAAACACTATTTGTGAGGTGCTTGTGTATGATCTCCGTGCTTGTCTATTGGTCTTTAGTGGAACGATTATTTGTTGTAATTACTTTTATATTAGTGTTAAATGACCCCTAACTTGTCTTTTGAGTAGAATAAAAGCTCATTTGCTTGAGGACAAACAAATCTCAAGTGTAAGGGTATATGATATGGCGAAAAATGATCCATTTTTAGGGGGTCATTTAAGCCCGAATCCGACTTTATTTGATCAAATATTGCCCTAAATCGTTCCTTTTGTGATTTTAGGTACTTAGAGAGTGAATTCTGGAAAAGAAGCCATTTTGGACGTTTTTGGAGCATAAAAGTGAAGAAAATGGCAAAGTATCAATTTTCCATGCTGGAAACACTAGGTGACGGCGTCAAGAGTTATGCCTTGACGGCGTCAGACATCAAGAATAAAATACCGTAGTTGATGACGGCGTCAAAAGTCATCCTGACGGCGTCAAAAGGCCAAGAATAAAATACCGTGGTTGGTGACGGCGTCACATAGGCCGTCATAAGTAGATCAAGGCCGTCCGAGGAAGTATTTGGCGGCGAGGTGACGGCGTCACATGGTTGTCTTGACGCCGTCAGCCCAGTTTTCCTATATATAGTTTTCTAGTTTTTACATTAAAAAGGAGAAGTTTTGGTGAAACCCTAAAGACGAATTTGGTGCATATTTTACAGGTTTTTCAAGGGTTCCAAACCCTTGATACCTTGCATTGTAATTGAGATAAGTATTCTTCTAATTCAATCAATATGTCTATGTGTTGGTTGTCTATATCTTGTTCTTGTCTCAATTCAATTATGCTAGGCTAGATCTCTTTTGTGTTTGCTTAGATCTAATGAAACCTAGATATTGATTATGTGTTGATTACTTGTTTATTCTTGTTGTGGATGAATGATTTATATGTCAGGCTTAAGAAAACTGGCAGATCTCCAAATGGTAACATGCTTGAACGTCTTAAGAAACATGAACCGAGGCGTACTAGGTCTTTATTGGTTGTATTTAATGCATGAGCCACTGTTTACAATCCCTATAGTTGTGTTGGGTCATGGTGTAGAAGGAGATAAGAGCTCATAGAATTGGGGAGTTATGTATGCCACCCCATGAATGGTATTAAGGAATACGATCCGTCATCCATACAATTATAACAAGTAATTAATGTGTAAAAGATATCTAGGGAGTAGTGAAGTCTAAGTAAACACAATTTCTCCAATTACTGCTTACAACCTTTGTAATAATTAGTTTAATTTCATTTTCAGTATTTTATTTTGATTATATATTAGTTTTGGGTTAGTTGAATAGCAACTAATTCCGCCCACTCCTTCAAAACCCGAGATTTTACTTGCTTTCATAAAAACATAAAAAGACAAAAATAATCATCCCTCACCTTTAGAACTAGTAATTAGGCTTTCTAATCCTAGCGACACTATTCCTAAGCTGAACGATCTATCCCCCGGTACTTGTCACTATACCATACTACAACGATCAGGTACACTGCTTGGTGGGGGTTGTAAGCTTCTCGAGATCCCTCGAGAGGTAAAGCCTGTTGCGATTCCCACGCATCAATGCGCCTTCTCTTATCTTCTGAAAAATCGCTGATGCGCCGCGTGAATGCGTCAACCTTTTGGCAGCGCCAAGGAAGGGATATATCTTCGTCCTCCTCATCGTGATATCTTCTCTTGGACTTCCAGTGTCCTGTTTCTTTGTCCTTGTTGTCCGAGGAGTCACTTGAGGATGAGTTGACCCTTTTGCGGCGCTTGCGCCATTTTTCCTCGGAGTCCGAGCTTGAAGGGCTTTCACTTGGGGAGTGCTGTCGCCCAAGCCTATCATGAACTCTTCTACTACTAGACCTTGGATGGCTTTCGCTTGGTGAGCGATGTCGTCCAAGTCTATCCTGAATCCTGCGACTACCAAGTCTAGCGTGGACATTGGTACGCCTTCCATCGTTTTCATGCTCCTCCGAGTACTGCCAATCAGCTGCTTCAGCATCCACAACTTTCCTTCCGACCCCAGTGAACACTGGAAGTCGACGGCTATCCTTTCCGCGCCTCTCCTTCCGATAGCGCGGTGGGGATGCTTCATACTCAGGGCCGAAGTTGAGTCGGGCTTGCAGGCTTTGACTTGACCTTCTTTTCGCTACCTCTTGCATAAGGGCAGCCAAGGTTTTGTAGTTTTGAGACACAAAATCACTTGGTGCTAATTTAGGCGCGACTCCTTCTAGCGCGAGGATGTCTGTTTCCACATTAGGTCCTCTGTCTCGATTAGGCGCACATGGCGGCTCAGTGGTGTCCGCAATGGGCACCGTTTGGTGGGGAGTGGTGAAAAGAGTGCGCTGTAGATCTTCCGCGCTGGTGGTTACCATAGTGGCCTGGGTAGTCCCTGTGGGCAGTTCTACCATTGGAAAGATCAGATATGGGTTTGATCCTTGGTGCCTGGGCGCACTGGTTGTTCCAGAGGCCTGCTTAGAGGTCGAATCACTTTGATGTTTCTTCCCCTGAGGGTCACCATGTGTTTTCTTCAACTGTGGAGTCCGCTGGCTTGTGTTTCCATGCTTCGTCATTCTAGTTCTTAGTGTAGGGTCCTACGGATGGCGCCACTTGTTGATACAAAAGTTGGGCGTTCCTTGTTTGTGTTCCTGTTCTCGTATCAATTGGATCTTAATGCTTGAGACCTGTGCACTAAGAAAGCAAACAACACCGTTAGGCTTATCGTGGGATTGTCTCCCACGATTATCCTCCGGCGTGAGAGTAAGTAATTGGTTTTAGGGTTATAGTGAAGAGTTAGGGTTTTTAGATGATACCTCAATGAGATTCGTGATATTCTTTATATAGACATGAAATCCTTGTTGGTTTCGTGCTCCTTACTCTTCGGCCTATCTCGCCTTATCCGGTCTATTGATCTTTATCCCATAAATAAAAGATCATTATCAAGACTATAAATAATATATTTGAGTTTGGGCTTTCGTGAGCCCAAATCGTTATTATGATAGCCCAAATCATTATTATGATAGCTCACGCGTGATGGGCTTGGATATTAGTAGTGTCCATTGGTCGGGTTCATGACCCGAGTGCGGAGTATACGTCATCAGTTTCCAAATATAAGATGCATGTTATAGAATGTTTAAAAAATCATAGTTATCTTCGTCGATATTTGATCTATATTTAAATTATATTACGTGATAAGTTCTAAATTTGTATTTTCAAAATTTGAATGTAACACTTTTCCATCTAAAGAAACTTATGCAATTTTTTAAAAATTAAATATAACCCATTCTTAGGATAACAATATCTATAATTACGTAGATATTATAAAAATTTGATATAAGAACATAAATTAAATGTTAAACCTACAAATTTGTATTGAACCCGTCAGGAATATAATACATGAACAACTCATTGTTCATCAGAAACGGCTATGAAACATATTGAATTTTTGTATTTATGTTATTGATATATATAATTGTTTTTCAAATCTTTTTGGCAAATCACAATTGGTTATATACATGTTTTAAGATTTTAGACTAAAATAGATAAGTATACGCAATAAACTTTATTGGTGGGTGATTCTGATTGATACATTTTCTATACTTTGATTTCATTTTATCGCTGAATAACTCCAATTGTGGCCAACATTAAATAAAATTATGATATCATTATATTTGATGATATCTACGTATTTATATTTCTAACAGATATCTCTGAATTAGGGTTCCGTGTTTATATTCTAATAGAAAACTACCAAACGTAATTTAAATATTGAAAGAAAATCGATGAAGATAATAATTGTTTTAAAACCTTTTAGAATGTTTTTATAGATAAGAGGTACTTTATTTTGCATACTCATATTTTGGTGCATACCAATGGACAAATTCCCACCATCCATCTAGTTTAATCTAATGGTGGGGATTAACCTAAGATTAAATAGGACAACCTAAGTTCATGTTTTTTTTTTCTCCCATTTTCTTTGTCTTTTTGTCTTTTTAATTATTCTCTCTTTTTTTTATTCTTTTTTTCCCTTTGTTTTTTGTCTATTTTCTTTCAATTAACGTTTGTAATTTTTTTTAACACTTTTATCATGTTTTTTTTGTCTTTTTTTCTAATTCCTTTTTTTTCAATAATTCACTTTTTTTAGGTCACTTATTTTTTTTCCCCCGCTTTTATACGTTTTCGCCCGTTTTCATACGTTTTCATACGTTTTTGTCTATTTTCATCAGTTTCTTTTACGTTTTTTTCTGTTTTCATCTGTTTTCAAACGGTTTTGTCTCTTTTCATACGTTTTCGTATGTATTCTTACGTTTTCATCCGTTTTCAAATATTTTCGTCTGTTTTCTTTCGTTTTAATACGTTTTCAACCATTTTCTTTCATTTTCTTCTATTTTTCATAAGTTTTCGTCCGTTTTCAGGCGTGATTTTACGATTTCATATGTTTTTGTCCATTTGCATACATATTCGTCCGTTTTCTTGTGTTTTCATACATTTTCTTACGCTTTCGTCCGTTTTCTTACGTTTTCGTCCATTTTCTTTCAATTTATTTCATTGTACATACATTTTCGTCCTTTTTCATATATGTTTTTACGCTTTCATACATTTTCATCCGTTTTCATACATTTTACTCTCTTTTTAAATGCTTTTGGTCTTTTACAGACGTTTTCATACGTTTCTGAATATCACAAGAGATATTCTGTGATATTCAAAATATCAAAAGTGATATTCTTAATATAACGAGTGATATTTTGAATATCATAGGTGATTTTCTGAATATCACATGCAATATTCTTTGATTTTCTGAATATCACAAGTGATATTCTGTGATATTCAGAATATCACAAATGATATTTTGATTACTACACTTTCGTCAATTTTTATACGTTTTCGTCCGTTTTCTTATGTTTTCATTCGTTTTCTTACGTTTTCTTTCGTTTTTGTCCATTTTTCATACATTTTTGTCCTTTTCATATGTGTCTTTACGTTTTCATACGTTTCATCCGTTTTCATTCATTTTCGTCCATTTTTAAATGCTTTTGGCGTTTTTCAGACATTTTCATATGTTTCTAAATATGATAAGAGATATTCTATGATATTCAGAATATCACAAGTGAAATTCTGCGATATGCTGAATACAAGTGATTTTTTTGAATATTACAAGTGATAAGAGTACCACGAATATCACAAGTGATTTTCTAAATATCATAAGTAATTTTCAACTAATGTTTTGTAACATAAAAATCACAAGTGATATTCAAAAACCACAAGTGATAGATATTCAGAAAATCACAAGTGATATTCAGAATATCACAATTGATATTCAGAAAATCACAAGTGATACTCTGAATATCAATTGTGATATAAAAAACGTATGGAAAACGTAAGAAAATGGATAAAAACATAAGAAAATCGCAAGTGATATTCGTCCGTTTTCATCCGTATTCATACGTTTTTGTCCATTTTCATTCGTTTTAATACGTTTTCATCCATTTTCTTTCGTTTTCGTCCATTTTTCATACGTTTTCGTCTGTTTTGAGACGTGCTTTTACGCTTTCATGCGTTTTTGTTCGCTTTCATACATATTCGTCCGTTTTCTTGCATTTACATCCGTTTTTTCATGCTTTCATCCGTTTTCATACGTTTTCATCTATTTTCTTACGTTTTCGTTCGTTTTCTTATGTTTTTGTTCGTTTTCATACGTTTTGACTGTTTTCATCAGTTTTCTTTCATTTTCATCTATTTTTCATACATTTTTGTCCTTTTTCATATGTGTTTTTTAGGATTTTATACGTTTTCATCCATTTTTATTCATTTTCGTCAATTTTTAAATGCTTTTGGCCATTTTCAAACATTTTCATATGTTTCTGAATATCATAAGAGATATTCTGTGATATTCATAATATCCCAAGTGATATTCCGTGATATGCTGAATATCACAAGTGAGTTTTTGAATATCACATGTGATATTCTTTTATTTTTTCAATATCACAAGTGATATTCTGAGTACCACAAACGATATTCTGAATATCATAAGTGATATTCAGAATATCACAAATGATATTCTGAATATCACAAGTGATTTTCAATTAATGTTTTGTAACATGAAAATCACAAGTGATATTCAGGAAACCACAAGTGATAGATATTCAGAAAATCACAAGTGATACTCTGAATATCAATTGTGATATTCAAAAACATTTGGAAAACGTAAGAAAATGGATGAAAACAGAAGAAAATCACAAGTGATATTCAGAAAATTGCAAGTGATATTCTGAATATCACAAGTGATATTATGAATATCATTTGTGATATTCAGAAATGTAAGAAACAGATGAAAACGTAAGAAAATGGACGAAAACGTATGAAAACGGACAAAAACGTATAAAAGCGTAAAAGCACGTATGAAAACGGACAAAAACATATGAAAAATGGATGAAAATAAAGGAAAACAGAGGAAAACAGACAAAAACGCATGAAAAAGATCTAAAACGAGCGAAATTGGACGAAAACATATGAAAATGGGCGAAAATGTAAGAAAACGGATGAAAATGTACGAAAACAGACGAAAATGTATGAAAACGTAAAAACACGTCTAAAAACGGACGAAAACGTATGAAAAATTGATGAAAACGGACGAAAACGTCTTGAAACGAATGAAAACGTATGAAAACGGACGTAGACGGGCAAAAACGTAAGAAAACGGACGAAAACGTATGAAAACAGACAAAAACGTCAAAAAATGGACGAAAACGTAAAAAATGGATGAAAACATAAAAAAACATACGAAAATATATGTAAACAGACAAAAATGTATGAAAACGGACGAAAACGAATATGAACGAACGAAAACGTATAAAAACGGACGAAAACAGACGGAAACCTTTGAAAAGAAACGAAAATGTAAAAAAAATGAACGAAAATGTTTGAAAACAGACGAAAACGTATGAAAACGGACAAAAACGTATAAAAACGAACGAAAACGTTTGAAAACGGACTAAAACGTTTGAAAGTAGACGAAAGCGTAAAAAAACGGACGAGAACGTTTGAAAACAGACGAAAACGTTTGAAATCGGAAGGAAAAAAATGTTAATTATTAAAAAAGAATGAATTAGAAGAAAAAAAAGACAAAAAAAGAAAAATAAATAAAAATAAAAAAGAAACGTGAATTTTTGGAAAAAAAAATGTGAAACAAAATAGAATTACAAAAAAAAAACAAAAGAAAAATAGACAAAAAAAAATTAAATAAAAAATAAGAAAGAAAAAGAGACAAAGAAAAATGGGGAAAAAACATGGACTTAGGTTTCCATATTAAATCTTAGGTTAATCCTCCACCATTAGATCAAATTATATGGATGGTGGAGATTTGTCCATTGGTATGCACCAAAATAAAGGTATGCAATTGAATTTTCCTCTTATAGATAATACGGATAAAGATATCAGCATTATAAATTCTCCGAGAATTAAATTTGTTGATACAACTTACCTACTTTTGTTGATTCTCTTCCATATTTAAATCAAAAAAAGATAATTATTTTCGGATCAATATATATTATTGTTAATTCTGATACAACATAAAATCAACATAGGATAATCATGGGGCTTGTGGTCTAGTGGTAAAGGCTTAAGTAGTTAAACGAGCCCAAGTGAGAGTAGTACCGGTTTGGGTGACCGACCGGGAAGTCCTCACTTGGGAACCACAAGCTCTAATGATATCAGGCGAATCGGGAATAGAAGTGGGGTTATCCCCTAAGGAGAGGCTCGCGGTTGGTATCTCTGCCCGAGGATGTGACACTAACTCGAGCCAACAACTAACATCTAACAACTAACCCGCCGTTCAAAAAAAAAAAAAAATCAACATAGGATAGAATATCTGTACCTTTTGCAAAGCAAAACCAAAGACCAAACGAAAGCACACGGAAATGGAACTACTCTCTCTTCACCGGATCTACACGAATTAATATTCAAGTATTACTTATAAGCTCATTAAAAATCAGATTACTCATTTTAGGTTTCTTTCCATTTTTCGAAAGTTTCCATATTTAGTAAGTTCCCATATTATGTAAACTTTCCCGAATTAGTACTTTAATACTTTAAGGTTATTATTGACGATTAAATAATATGTAAGGTTTATAATGACCAATATAATAAGTTGGGGTTAAGTACGACAATTTAGTAAAGTTTAGAGTCAAAATATATATTATCAAAAATTAAATATTAACATGTCAAATAAATTATTTTAAATTTTATTTTGATAAATTAATGTTAAGATAATAATTTTGGACCCCGTCATCATAATTTTATATAATCTGGTAACGTACCAACAATATTAATATTTATACCGTGACGACCAAATATTTTATTATTCCGAAAACAAACAAGTCCATGACACCCGCTTGTTAAAAATATGACGAGACAAACACTTCTCTTGTTGTTTAAATAAGCCGCGACACACACCCTTTTGACCACTACACTCACACGCCAAATACTAACTTACATCCATAGTTTTCACATTAAATAGCCCTTATCTCATGTAAGAAACACATGCATGCACAAGACCTGATATTCAGGGGCGGAGCCAGAAAAAAAAATTTGAGAGGAGGCAATTTTTATTTTTATTTTTTTTTTTTATTATTTTTTTTTCATCAAGCTCAAAAGAAGAAAACAACATATATGAAAATAATACTAGACCTTAAGCATCTCAGTTGAGTTGATATGTCATATTTTGTGGGTATTAGACTTATTGTGCCATATCATTTAGAAAAAAAAATTAAAAAAATAAATAAATAAATAAATAAAATTGTGCTAAAAACAAGAAGTAGAAATAGGAGATTTCCATTTTTTTTTTATCATAACAATAATACTAAAACAATTACTAACAAAACTAATAAAGTGATAACTAACTGGGTAGAAAGTTAGAGCTTTGAGTGGGGAAATGGGTGGGCTCAAAATGAAGTTATAAGTATTTATCTTACTTTACAACAACCCAATACTACATTAAAAGAATAAAACCTATGTTACTTTTAACCTTTCTTCTTCAACAACGAGCAGCCAACATGCTATCTGCAATAGTGAAGTTGTTTTTTTTTTCATCTTCTTCATTTTTTCTTTTCATGAATGTCTTTTCATGAAAGGCAAACATTTTTTTTGGGGGGGGGGGGAATAACGAAAAAACCTTAAAAATCTAAAAATTTTACACTTCATTTTTTTTGGGAGTCGGGGCACTTGCCCACCGTGCCCCGTCCCTAGCTCCGACTCTGCTAGTGATATTACATGATTGCAGTAGTATATATTGCATCTTTAACATTCCATGCACACACAGTTCCAAAACTAATATGACTCATTTTACAGTCGAATACAATTTATCTAAAAGTCTCCACATGCTCACATAAGTTAGTCGATTAATATGTGTAGTTTTTCTTGTTATGTGTTGTATTTATAGAACCCGACACGAAATTAAACAAGTTTGGGTTAATAGGTCAACCCATCAAACCCGTTTAATAAATGGGGTGTGTTTGGGTTGAGTAAATATTAAACAGGTCAACTCGTGAACCCGTTTAAGTATATAAAACTCTAAAAATAAAATATGTAACATGTCTTTTTATGTTGGATGTGGATTAAATGTATTGTGTTATGTATTTAATATGATTGAATTACGATTATATCTCATATATCAAAGAAATTTACGCTAATAACTGAGAAAATTTTCGTATAGTTATTTGTCTGTTATTTTATCATATCTTAAATCCTTATATAATTTTTGCATTTAAACTAGTTAAATCAACAAAACACCAACCTTATTCATTACATGACCTACTTATTTAAATAGGTTAAACGGGTCAAAAATAGGTTACACGTGTTATGCATGTGTGGGTTAGGGTTGAGTTTCTTGACACGATTAATAAATGGGTCGTGTTTGGGTAGAGGTTATTCTAACCCGCCAACACGCGAACTCAAATAGGTCAACACGAACACGACTCGATTGCCACCCCTACTCATACAATCGTCCAAGTTAGCAACACTCTTTCTTTCTCTCTATAAGAATCGAACCAAACACAAACTTCAATCCTTGTTATGTTATTGAATATCTAACAAGTGACAAGCTACTTAATCATTCGTTAAGCCTCTTATCTGTATATGTTATCTATCTGTGTACGTGTTCACCATTCGTGTATTCGATCTATAGTTTAATTACCATTATAATCAACTCAAACCATGCCAGTTTTTCAGACTGAACCCCCTTGCGTTAGATTAGGTTAATTAGGACTAACTTAGGAATTAAAATACTGATAGACATTCTAGGTGTTACGTTCCACTCTTAGTGATCGACACTCCACTTACCAATTAGCTACATTGATCGGGTACACTACTCATTAATGTGTGTTATATGATAAGTCGGCTAAATATAAATGTAAAACTTGATAACTATCCTATTCTGCAACGACAACGAATATACATATTATTTATGGTTGTGTGGTGGTAAAGAAGGGTGGTGGTACAAATCCATGCACACACTCTCCGCAACGGCACAGATTTTACCAAATTCCTAATCACAAAACAACTCAAAATCAAAAAACATTACTTATGCACACCAACTGTTCAATGGCGCATAGTCTGAGAACAAGGGAATTGGTCTTCTAACAAATGAATTGTCCAATAGCTGACTTGAAGTTACCAATCTCTAGGTTTAACATGAAAGGATTAAAATATGAAATCCTTCGTTCTTTAGAAAGAGAATCAGGAACATGTGGAGCAATACCACTTCCTATTTTAAATAATGCAGTCATTTTATTAATTACAACAATAACATGCTGTCAAATAACTTTATACAAGTTAACAACAAAATTTTCTAATTTTATGTCATGCTAAACATGTTGCACTTCTTGTTTGTTTGGTAATGTGTATTTGCGATGGTTGTGTGGTGGTGGTGGTGGTGGTGATGGTTGTGTGGTGGTAGAGGGTAGAGGTGCTGGTGGAGGGTGGTGGTGGCAGGAATTAACAATAAAATCAGTATTAAAGTTCAAAAAATGTTCTTGCAGAAAATGTCCCTATAGTAAGTGAGGGTAAAATAGTCATTTCACAGACCACTAATATGAAAAAACTAATGAGCGTTAGCCAAAACCAACAATATGCAACTAAAGTAACTCTTCGCGGACATAACTTACAGAAAAATGAAATGTTAGGGACATTTCTTGCAATTTTCGAGAAGTTTAGGATTATTTTTTGCAGTCTACTCTTGAAAAAATTAAGATAACACTTGTTAGTTACGACCGTTAGTAGATAACGGCCGTTAACAAACGACCGTTAATAATGTAGCTAGCACTGTTCATTATCCCCATTCTTACACCCATTGGGTGTGGCAGCTGCAAAAAATAGTATTACCCCTAGCACTCCCGGTAAATGTACTTTAGAGTAATAGGTAAACACGACTTTGAGGGCATAATTGTAAAAGTACAATGTTTTGCCATGTGTGAAGAAAAATGCTCCGTGTAAAAATATCATCAAAGAAAGAGAAAAACTCAACAAAGAAACCACACTAGTAGATCAAACAAATGTGAGTGTAAAGAAAAGTAATAAATGTGCATTATAATTGTATTTATAGTTTCTTTTGTCATTTATTTATTGTTATTTCTTGTATATGTAACTTTCCATGTATTAAATTGAGGAAGGGTGTCAAATGAAAAATACCAAATCATGGTTGTTATTGTATAATATACGAGTAATTAATACCTTTAAATTACAATTTAATATCATTTCAACCATATTTTTCGCTATACTTCTTACATATTAAGGCACTCATTGCCACTATCCATCTAAAAAGAAATCAATAGAGATTAAAAACATTTTAATATTTCACTCATTTTATTTTACCAGGTGGAATACCTTTTTATCAAAAAAAAAAATATATATATATATATTTAACCTATTTGTTATAATTTAAATATCTTTTAAACCGTTAATCGTTAAGCGAAAATAATTACACTATCGCGACGAACATTTAATTATCTTTTTATAGACGGACATTTTGATATACTTTCGACAAAAAAAAAATTTTCGTTTTTTTTCCGTGGCTGAAAAAATCATATATGATACATCATATATGATATGTAATATCATATATGATATATCATATATGAATTTTTTGGCCACGAAAAAAAAAGTGAAAAAAACGAAAAAAAAAAAGTTGTCGAAAATATATCAAAGTGTCTATCCATAGAAAGATAATTAAATGCTCGTCGTAACGGTTTATTGTTTTCGCTTAACGATTAACGGTTTGAAAGATATTAATATTTGAAAAAAAAAAGTATGTAAGTCGGTTTTTTAAATTGTTGGAATTAATCTCATATATTAGATCAAATAAAGATGGAGGGTGGAGATTAGTCCTTAGTATGTAAAATAAGTTTGATATCTTAAATCTTTTACAGTAAGATAACAAAATAAGGAAACCAAAAATAAAAAAGGAACAAAATATATATATACTTATTATGTCCTAATATTAGAAATACTTCTATTAAGAAATTGTCAAACTTTACAATAAATAGCCTATGAAAATAGATATGCATATTTCCATTTTATCATGCTTGTATCATATGCATTAAAGAAGTTGTCGGTTTTATCAGACCAAAACTGTATGTTTAGTGTTGAAAATTTGTCTAAATTCTTCACGAGAACTTCCACAATACATAAGGTTGATGATCAAAGTTTAAAAGTATAAGCTTTTAATGTATCATTTTTATTTTAAATATGTTGAGCGTGAGTGTGTAGAAATTTTCAAGTCATTGATTTAATGGGTTGATGGTCCTCTAGTCACTTCTTGAAAAAAAAAAAAGAGTTAATTACATAAATGGTCACTGTGGTTTGGCCTTTTTTGCACTTTCAGTCACCGAATTTTTTTTGACTGATTTAGTCACTGTGGTTTGCATATGTTACAGATCCAGTCCAAATTCGAATAAAATGACCAAAAAGCCCTTGCCTCTTCTTTAACTGTCCGTTAACTGTCCGTTAACTAGCATTGCAACGTTAGTCCTTTTTCGTTAATTTTTTTTTTCTAAATTATTTTTTTAGAAAAATATTTTTTTTCGAAAAATTATTTTATCTGAAATAATTTTTTCAAAAAATTAATTTTTTTCGAAAAATTATTTTTTTCTGAAATAATTTTTTTGAAATAATTTTTTCAAAAAATTATTTTTTTTCGAAAAATTATTTTTTTCTGAAATAATTTTTTCAAAAAATTAAATTTTTTCGAAAAATTATTTTTTTTCGAAATAATTTTATCGATTTTTTTTTTATTCTAAATTATTTTTTTTAGAAAAAATATTTTTTTTTTCGAAATAAATTTTTCGAAAATTTTCTTTTTTCTGAAATAATTTTTTCGAAAATATTTTTCTAAAAAACGGAGGAAAACAAAAACTTGTACACGTTTTTTCCAGTATTTACACGTTTTCGTCTGTATTTACATATTTTCGTTCGTTTTACACGTTTTCCTCCGTTTTTACACGTTTTTGTCAGTATTTGCACTTTTTTGAAATAATTTTTAGAAAACGTGTAAATACGGATGAAAACGTGTAAAAACGGACGAAAACATGTAAAAACAGACGAAAACGTGTAAATACAGACGAAAATGTGTAAATACAGACGAAAACGTGAAAAAACGGATGTAAACGTGCAAATACGGACGAAAACGTGTAAAAATGGACGAAAACGTGTAAAAACAGACGAAAACGTGTAAATACAAACGAAAACGTGAAAAAACGGATGAAAACGTGTAAAAACAGACGAAAACGTGTAAATACGGACGAAAACATGTAAATACAGACGAAAACGTGTAAAAACGGACGAAAACGTGTAAATACGGACGAAAACGTGTAAATACGGATGAAAACGTGTAAAAACGGATGAAAACGTGTAAAGACAGACGAAAACGTGTAAATACAGACGAAAACGTGTAAAAATGGACGAAAACGTGTAAAAACGGACGAAAACGTGTAAATACAGACGAAAACCTGTAAATACGGACGAAAACGTGAAAAAACGGATGAAAACGTATAAAGACCGGACGAAAACGTTAGAAAACCAAGTTTTCGGTTGTTCTCTAACGGTCGTTAGTCCAAATAAGATGACAAGGGCTGTTTGGTCATTTCATTCGGAAAAAAAAAGTTCAGTGACTAGGCCCGTAATAACAGCAAACCACAGTGACTAGGCCCATCAAAAAAAAAGTTCAGTGACTAATAGTGAAATTTCAAGCAAACCACAGTGACTAATAGTGAAATTTCATACATATTTAGTATTAAAAAAGAAGCTGCTAGTTTCCATGAGACAAAAATCATACGTATTTAGTATAAAAAGATTTAATCAAGATGATATAAACAATTAGCCAAAAAAAGAAAAGAATATTCATAGTATAAAATGGCACCCAACTAACAACATAAATTAAGTTTGTTTACGTGCACGCATTTCTTTCAAATCCTCCTCGAATCAATTCAAGCAATGGAGCTTCTTATAACAATATCACTCTTGCTTACCATTTTCTTTGTTTTCAAAGCTAAGAACTATTCAAATCGACTCCCACCCGGTTCTATGGGATTACCCGTGATAGGGCAAACCTTTGATTTTTTGAAGGCCTTGAAAGCCGACAAGGTCGAGGTTTGGTTTCAAAAAAGAATAGCTAAATACGGTCCCATCTGGAAAATTGGTCTTTTTGGAAGCCCTACGATTGTTTTACACGAGTTGGATCACCCGCGCGTTGTCGCGGGATGTTTTGCTAAAGAATGTAAAAAAAAATAAAAAAAATAACGATGAACAGTAGAATGTACAGTAACTTAACGACCGTTAGTTACTGTACATTCTACTGTTCACTATGAGGGATTTACTGTAGCTTCGTGCTACTGTAGCTAGCTACAGTAAATCCTGATAAATGTTATATTTATAAATGGTCCAAGTGCAAACAAGTTCATATACACTTGTGACGAGAACATGCTCACCACCACAAAACCACTATCAACGAGTAGGATATTGGGTAAGAAGAATATACTCCAGTTGTCTGGACATGACCACAAACAAGTAAGAGCGGCTTTGGTTTCGTTTTTGAAGCTTGACGTGTTGAAACAATATGTTGTGAAACTAGATGAAGAGATCCAACACCATCTACAAATGAAATGGCATGGTAGAACTGAGGTCAAGGTAACTAATACTTATTCTTTTTTCTACATTAAATTTGTGAAGAACATATAATTTGATATATACATCTTTAACTACTAATGATGTATTTTTAGCTAATCAATGAATGATATTGCTTTATTTGTTACATTCAAGCATTTCTCTCAAATCCTCCAGTGAACCAATCGCTTTATTTTGCAACAATTGCTTTAATATGAACGTGCGGTGTTATTGTATATATTATACATTTGGTGAAGACCTTTTAACAAACTAATAAAAAAATGTCTGGGCTCCCGCTAAATATTCATGTCCACTTGCTATGCTCTCTTGGCCCAGAAAATTTGGTTCGTTTCACACTGGCTGCTGGGTGGCCAATGTCGTATATAATAACTTTCGGCTCCGACCTTCTTCCAGAAGTTTTCTTACCTTTCTTCACGCCAAAGTATTAGGTGGGTGTCTCAGATCCGGATTATACTTTTCCTTTTTTTTTTTTTGTCTTATCATTATTTTCATATTGTATATCTGTTAACTTGCTTGCTGCGTTTATTACATCATTCGTTTGTTTACATCTAAGACCGTTGCGGATTATTTTGTTATCTCATGATGTTGTTTGTCATGAAGTATATGCCTTTTCTCTTTATACTGTATGCTATGTTGCTGTTACTTTGTCCTATATTTGATGTCATAAGCTGTTGTCCAAAATGAAATCCAAAGGAAAACCTGTTGCCAAACGGCTAGAAAAGCAACAGACGGTTACCACCAAAATCACAGGACCACTGGCTTTTGAGATTCTGAAGGAACGTGGGTATTAGGATGTAAGCTACTTTAAGTCGGTATTGTAGTATGTGTAATAGTTACATGAGGGGCGGAACTAGGAGCCAAGTTAAGGGGTAGCGAAATACGAAAATTTGTTTAGGGGTAGCGAAAATTTGTTTCAGGGGTCGCGAAATCGCCAAAAAATGGCCAAAAATCGCCAAAAATGGCCAAAAATCGCCAAAAATTCCAGTACCGGGTAAAAGTTCAGGGGTAGCGACCGCTACCCCTGGCTTGCATGTACATCCGCCCCTGAGTTATATGGCACCTGCTGATTGTGTAACTAAGTTTGTCCCCGTATGGTAAGCTTAAAACCAACGGTTTACTATAATAAGCAGCACCTATAATGTAAGCGCTTACTTTTCTACAACACCGCCATCTGCCAGTGACGTGTTGAAAAATATAGCAAACACCCCCGCCGCAACGCGGCGGGCTCCTGCCACTCGTATATAACATTACACGATGGACCGAAATCCGAAGCATCAATAAACTAATATTTTAAATTTTATATACATAACATTAACAGCATAAAATATTCATACGGACATTAAAATATTAATAAATTTACCCAAAAATGTAACGAACTTAAAAAAAATAATAATAAATAAATTTAAAAAAATTACAAAACACACTCTGAACTATTTAATATTTACGGCTTTTTTTATATAACAAATTTTATTTGTCAAATATGTAACAGATATCTACCGGTTTCTTAAATAAAAAAAAATACTGCAAAAAGGTCTCTCGATAACGAACAAAATAAGCCAATATTGATATGTTTTTGAAGCACGTACGGTTTTATAAAAAATATTGAAGTTTAATAAAAGAACTTTCAAAATGCACCCTTAATCTATCAAATAACTTTAAAATTATCCTAAACTTTTTTAAAACTATAACGGTCAAAATAAGACCCGACACAACATTTATTCCAAAAAAAAAAGACGCCGTACGACAACTACAAATATAGTTTCACACAACATTTGTTCAAAAAAATACAACACGAGTCGGCAAAAAACATACCACGATCTTACAACGAGAAGCCCTACCTAATTTTGTATCGTTAAGCTGAATCAGTATAACAGCTTGCTGTAAACCTAATGTATTACAATACAAACTTTTGTAAATACCCCGCCGCAACGCGGCGGGTTACTGCCACTCGTTCATAAACATTTACATCTGATATGAATGCATTCTCATTATAATATTATATAATATACATCTGATATGAGCATTGTATTATCTTTATTACACAAAAGTATTATTTTTATTACACAGAGAGAATGGTAAGCAAGAGAATAGTACTGTAATAAATTGGATAATACACCATATAATAATATAGAGAAAAGTTCAAACGCTTTAACTTTTTTCATTTTTTTCCTTACAAAGGGATAAATCCTCACCATCCATCTATTTTAATCTAATTATGAGGATTAACCTAAAATTTAATATATAAAACTAAGTCAATGTTTTTATTTATCTATTCATTTATTTTTTGTCTTTCTTATTAATTCATTTTTTTTTAATTCACGTTTTTTGTCTTTTTATTTATAATTCACGTTTTTTTTTCTTTTTTTTTTTTTTTCAATTCACGTTTTTTTAACATTCACGTTTTTTTCTTCGCTTTCATACGTTTTCATATGTTTTCATCTGTTTTCATACGTTTTCGTCCGCTTTCTTAAGTTTTCGCCCGTTTTCGTTTATTTTCTTACGTTTTCGTTCATTCTCATACGTTTTCACCCGTTTTCTTAAGTTTTCATCCGTTTTCATACGTTTTCGTCTATTTTCTTTCACGTTTTCATCCTTTTTCAGATGTGTTTTTATGCTTTCATACATTTTCGTCCGTTTTCGTCTGTTTTCTTACATTTTTGCCCATTTTCGTCCGTTTTCATACGTTTTCGTCCATTTTAATGTAAGCCAAAATGTAATTTTTTTGGACGGCAATTGTGGCTACATGGCTCCTAGCCCAGAAGGCGTAGCGAGCCCACACAACTAGGTTGGGTCCAACCCAGAAGGCAATGATACCCTTCCCTTTACGCACGCGGTAGGAAACCCTTATCGCCCTAGACAAGACTCGAACTAGAGACCTTGCCTATGAGGGTAAAACCTCTATACCGCTAGACCAAAGGCCCGTTGGTCAAACCAAAATGTTTTAGTTAGCTAAAAGTAATATCACGTGTGATACTGTCAGTTTACATACAAATGATCATATAAGTCACTTAAAATTCCTAAAATAGTACAAACTCGGGCACCATGCAATGTGGCTTGGGACCTAATAAATATATATTTGGTGTCGAATAAGGTGTTAAACATACTGAAACATGCACTCTATCAATTAAGAAAAGAGTAAATTACACCGTTAGTCCCTATACTTTTTTCAGATTTTATACGACATCCAAAAACACGTTTTATTGCTTTTTTGATCCACGATCAAAAATATATTACGCTGCTAGTCCAAAATCTTAACGAGCGTTAGTTTTCCCAGTTAAGTCGGTCCTCATGTGCATCCCACACGAGGGCACTTTCGTCCATTAACTTTTTGGTACTTATTTGCCACACCGCCTCTTTTGTCAGCCAACTGTTAACTTTCTTCCCATTTACACACGTGCCATCCTTTCACATATCTCGATACATTATCAGTAGGTAACTCAGTAAACCTAGACTCTTGAGTTGATATTTCATTCACCATTGGCTTTTCACTCACACATTTCATCAAACACTTGGTGTGCATCCATGTATACAAAGCTTTCTACTTAAAAACTCAACCAAATATAAACATTAAAAAACACAACCAAAAGCATGTTACAGTCACAATCACATTTTTTGTGATCATCAATAAACATTCTAATAAAGATGTCACAATAATTGGCAACAAGAACAAATAAAACAACATAAATAACAATAAATTACCAGATCTAATCACGAATATTCGACTTTATACTATACATTACCATTTTTTCAATCGAATACTTGATTGGTTTATTACATCATAACTATCATCATAAATAACAAAAAATAATGATAGTAATGATGTAAATTACATCATTACTATCATTATTCCACTTTTCCCAAAATCCCACTACTTCACCCCACTTTCTCTCTCTACCATTCAAACCCTAGCCATTAAAATCAAAAATCAACCGTGATTAACCAATCCATCTAGTAATTTAAACCAATCCATATAGTAAAAAAAAAAAATAACTATAGTTATGATGTAATTTACACATCTAGTCCCTCCATTTTTTTTAAAATATTTACATTATTATTCCCTCCATGTTTTTTTATCTTAATTTTTGTTCTTTTGATCCAATGGTCAGGATATGTCCATTGATATGTAGGGATTTATTAGTATGCAAAATAAAGTGACTCACTATACATCTTAATAAATTGGACAATTTCATTTTATTGTTTATTATACCTCCTATAATATGCATTCTTATTTGTTTATTGGTTTTCTCCTTTTATATTAGTACAAAGATTTGATAGTATTGAAATGGGGGGTAAGGATCTAGTGAGAAGAAAACTTATAATGAGAAGGATGAGAAATAACTATAACTACATATTTGAGATGCATCGACTTGAATTAGATGCATCTCTATTCATTTAGATGCATCCCAATTACATTCGAAAGTAATTTTGAAGTGAAAATGATGCAAAGTAGTACTTGCAACAAATTTGACCCTCAGAGGATGGAAAATACATAGGATTTTCCTAACTTGCTAAAATGCATCTAATATATGTATATGCATCTAATTTTTAGCTAGAAAATATATTATGGTGCATCTAAAAGATTAGGGATGCATCTAATTCAAGTCGATGCATCTCTGATATATGGTTATAGTTATTTCTCATCCTTCTCATTTTAAGAGTTCTTCTCATTTTAAGAGTTCTTCTTATTTGATCCTAAATCTTGAAATGGGTGCATAATGGTTTAATTTTTTAACTTTGAGTTAATCTATACATGAGTTGTCTAACTTTTTATTGTAATGTTACTGTGTTTTACACTTTTACTATGTTTGACCTTTTAATATCACCCGCGAACTTTGTTAGCGTTTCTTTTTTTCTTTTTAGAATGGCAAAAAATTTATAAACACTGTAGAAATCAAGGTAATATTGAAAATGTATTATGGTTAGATTTAATGAATTATAAAGATTACAAGACACTAAATATAAACCTTTAGCTTTAAATAAAACTTTTAGCTTCTTATTAGTTAAAAGGTCTAATGCTAACCCTACATGTTCTATTTTAAAAATAGAATAATAAAATGTAACTCGACATCTAAAAAAAAAAGCTAAGGATTGCATTTTCATTCTGCTCAAACCTTGTGGATTAAAGATGTAATTTACCCTTAAAATTATTATTACAAACTGGAAAGAAAGTAGCAGTTAATTAGTTAATGATAAAAATGTTATTTTGCAAAAGTTAAAAAAGAGAAATAAGTAATGATTATAGTTTTTTGAAACTGTGTATTTGTGTATTTGTCGGTTGAACAATTACTTTAGGATGGAGAGAGTATTTAATAAACTATTTTTTTCAATATTATTAATTGCATATAATACGTGTATATTAAACATATAAATCTTCCTAAATAAATCTGATTTTTAATTTAATAGAACTTAAAGTTTTCTTTTATAATAACGTCGGATAAACTCATCGGTAAATGATACAAGTTCTCAACTTATTTGAGATGCATGTGTACATGGTACTTTGGTTTAATGGTCCTAGGTTTGGAATCTTGTGTTTTCTGTCTTTTGTATGTTTTTTTTTGGTAAAAGGTCAACGACCCGGTAAATATATTACTCCAAAAAGCATTTAAGTACAACGGATAAGGGTGAATCCCGTATCTCAACCCGTTACATAGGCGAAAAGCTTACATAAGTCTTTTGTATGTTTTCGGTATTATATGCACTAACGCAATGTGGTGGCACTATTTGGGTCAAGGATCTTTATTTTCTTAAGTGTCTTGTTAAGGAGGTATGATACCTTTTTTTTTGTAATTCTGTTTGGTTTTATATATATTGTTGGCTTTCTAAAAAAGAAAGTTATATGCAATAGAAATTTCCCATCCTAAATTTATTTAAAGTATATATCTAATGAGATGTGATCTGATGAGAAGAAAAAGTAAAATGAGAAGAATAAAAAGGATTTTTAGCCACACATTTTAAATTAGAAATATTTTTAAGAGGAGATACATCTACTTTTTGTAGGTGCATTTGAAATGTGTGGTTGTGGCTTCTTCTCACCATTCTCATTTTAATTTTTCTCCTCATTTGATCCTAACTCTACAATATAATTATATGTATTTTTTCATGATAATTATACTATATAAATCCGCTGCGGCTCGCGGTCTTCAACCTGTCAGTTTATTGCAATTTATAATGTTGTAGGTGCAACCCATGATCGAGAACTTAGCCTTCAATATAGTTTGCTCACTTCTAATTGGGATCGAAAGAGGGCCCAAAAGAGAAAAAATACTTCCACTTTTCCGAGATATGAATGGAGGTAAATTAGCAATTCCAATCAATTTGCCTTTCACTCAATTCAATCGAGGAATCACAGCAAGGAAGAAAATCGTACCAATGTTTATGGATCTTATTCGTGAAAAAAGGGAAGCACTTGAAGACCAGAAGCATCAATCTAATCGTAGCAAAGATCTAATGACTTCATTGATTAGCATCCGTGATGATGATAGTTCAATAATGATGACTGATGAGGAGATCATTGACAACATCATCACTGTGATGGTTGCGGGATATGAAACAACCTCCGCCCTTGTTTCATTCTTGATCAGACTTTTGGCCACCAACAAACCTATCTACTCAAATATAGTCCAAAGTAATACATATTATTTCTAAAATTTAATTTTTTGGTAAATAAGTTCAGAGCTATTCAATTTCCATGTATTTTTTGAGCATTAACTTTTTATATGCATGCATGCTTATAGTCTTATGCATGTTTAAGCCTCAGTTCCTCGTGTATATGAGGGCCAATATACACACAATTTGTTATTAGTTTTATAAATTTGGTTCACAATATTGAAATTGCAGAACAAGAAGAAATTTACAAAGATAAATCAGTAAACAAAGCTTTGACATGGGAAGATCTAACCAAGATGAAGTACACATGGAGAGTAGCATCCGAGATGTTGCGCATGTACTCTCCCGTGGCTATATTTTTTCGACAAGCTGTGCAAGATATTGAGTATGAAGGATACTTAATTCCTAAGGGATGGAAAGTATGTTATACATGTTAAAAACATAAATTATACACAAATGATCATTACATAATAACTTACAAAGTTTTCTATTATGTGTTTTTAGATCATATGGTCTGCATCCATGACACACCAGGACGATGGAATTTTTCAAAACCCAACCATGTTTGATCCATCTCGTTTTGAGAAGCAAGAGAAATCACCACCACCCTTTACTTACATACCATTTGGAGGAGGGTCGAGAATATGTCCTGGTATTGAATTTACAAAAATGGTAACTCTAGCCATGATGTGTCGTTTGGTGACACAGTTTACATGGGAGCTTGTTAAGAAAGATGAGTCCTTCAAGAGATGTCCAATGTCTGAGTTCGATCATGGGTTATTAGTTCGATTCATGCCCATAAAAGAAACATTAGCTTCATCTAAAGCATGAACGTGACTAGGTGGGATTTTGGGCCTTACAAAGAACTACTTGATTCATGAGGCTCAATAATTGTGTGAGTTATTCAAATTACACAAAGAATCTTGGTATGTTTTATTTTCCTTAGCGTTATAAGCTGTTTGCGCTTATTATCAAATACATATCATCCGAATACTTCGTAATAAAGCCACCAATCATAAGCATATATCTTGGTTGTGTTGAGGATATGACTTGTATATAAGTAAATGGAAATGAAACAACATACAAAGTCTGTAATAAAATTTCTCTTGATTTTGCATTAAAGATAAGAAATGGAACAAAAAAGGAGCTCATACCATCGTCCAAGTTAGCATATAGAATACATCAATAATATCGTCTGTATAAAAGCAAGCATTGACCTTTCAGAGATAAAATAAAAGCAACCACCGATATTTATCAAATAATTATTGTCTTATTTAGAATAACATGTGTTTTTTTAAATCAAGAGTCATAAAATGGGTTTTAGCCTTTTTGGAATCTAAACTCATTATGATCCATGAGGGGAGATGAAGGGGTTAGAAAAGACTAGAATGTCATAGTAAAGTTAACATTTTGACTTTCATTAGAAAAATTGTATTGACACACTTTAATTTGCGTTATATAATCATAGTAAAGTTGAAAAGGTAAGGACTATGGAGAATTCTAACTAAATATGTCCAACCACAAATTCTTTCGGGAAGGGACCATTCACTAGATCTTTGGTGATGGACCATTCGACACCATAAATTGGTGCATAACTGTACGGAGTTAGGGTTTGTTCATCAATTTGAGGAGAAAGGTCGATATCACTACATTAGTGGATGTCATGTTTTTTGTTTTTTCATTAATATTGAAAATCATATGATCCAAAGTCAATTGGCTTACTTAGTTACTTTCACATTTCATGAATATTTCAATAAAAATTACGATAACTAGCTTATACATGGAAAATTATTCATTTGGTCTTTGCGTGTTAACTGAGGAACCCATTTGGACGGAGCAATTAATTTGGGCTGGACTTTAACTTTAGATTTGTTGTTAGAGGGCTGGGAATGGTAACACTAAAGCAGCGTTATTGCCTACATGGCATGAAAACAACGTCGTGCTCACTTTATGGCCAATTCCTACCCTTCGCGTTATAGCAAGCGTTTCCAAAGGCGTTAATACATTAACGTGCGTTGAAAGCTATAGAAGGAATAAAAAAAATAAAAAATAAAAAAATAATAAATAAATTACAAAACACCCCCCTACTTTTAATGTTAACATTTGAATTTCAAAAAAAAAAAAAAAAAAATCGTTAACCTCTTTTACCGTTTGAAAATAACGACTATTTTTCAATTTTTTTTAAACATTATAAATACAACACATCAATTTACAAATATATTCACATTTAGCATTCTTACACTTAACATATTTACACACAATTATGGCTTGTAACTCCTACATACCGTTGAACAACTGCAATGATTTATCAAAAAAAGCCGAGAAAGGCGACACGGATCACCAAAATGCTATTGTGGAAGTCATCAAGAAGTTTGAGCTTGCGAAAAGAGTTTGCATTATGGTTGACAGCATCTTCATGAACTGCAACCCAAACTTGAGCAAGCAAGATTTCTTCTTCTACTGACCAACGATTATTCATTTCAAATGTTTGAAGTTTGAAACAATTTTGTAAATTGGTATGCTATTTATAGCTGTTTGTAACAATAGGAGCGGGATATATTATTTAAAATTCAAATTCAAATACGAGCGGGATATATTAAAATTTTAAATTCAAATACTAGCGGGATATATTTAAATTTCAAGTTCAAATACAAGCGAGATATATTTAAAATTCAAAATTTAAAAATATAGTGTTTGAATGTTTAATAAATGAAATTGTTGAGGGTAGAATTTGTAAATTATTATTTTAAAAAAAGGTGGGTCCCTAAAAGTAATGTTATTGGGTGTTATGAGTTCCTGGTGTTTTGGTGTTATATTATTTGATGTTAAAATGATGTGACGCTGACGTGGTAGTTGTGTTAGTGTTATAACATGTTACCACTCCTTGCCCTCTTAGCAAAGAGAATGCAACTCACTAAAATAAATATACTTTATCCTTGAGGTCAAAATTGGCAAACTATAAAAAGGTCAAAGTTATGCATGATGTCAAAAAGACAAAAACCACTTCAACAACCCAAAGACAAAGCCTTACCAAAAAAGCCTATATACACTTTTTTTTAGATCCTTTTTTATGAAACATATAATGCGTTCTTATGTAACAACCGTAATTTTAGCAGGTTAGTTAAACTGATAGTATTGACCCGATGAATTTTTGTTTGGTAGCTTAGGTGCTTTCATGTATTTTATGTGTGGGTTTGAGTTAAACGGAGACGGCCTCGCTTCTGATACACCTAACGCTGTCAGGTGTTAACCTGACAATTTCTTCCATGGCATCTCAGCATAGAAATCCATGGCATCTCATCATATGGTGACGGTGTCAGCTCCAATGTGTGACGCCGTCAGGTGTTAATTCTTGACTTTCTTGACTTTTCTTGTTCTCTTCATTCTTGAGTATAAAAACGTCCAAAAAGCTCTAAAATGCTTCATTTTCCAGAATTCATGTCCCAAGTATCTAAAATGATAAAAGAAACAATTTGAGGTAATATTTGATCATAAAAACTGATGAGGCGAAAAGTGAACAACTTTTAAGGGGTCATTTAAGCCCGAAGTTGAGATTATTTGATCAAATATTGCCCTAAATCGTTCCTTTTCTCATTTTAGGTACTTTTGGAGTGAAATCTGGAAAAGGAAGCATTTTGGACGTTTTTGGAGCATAAAAGTGAAGAAAACGGCAAAGTCTTAATTTTCCTTGCTGGGAACAGTACCTAACGGCGTCACAAGTTCCTTAATTACGGCCTCAAGAGTAATAAAAAAGGTGGATGTGGACAATACACGTGATGATCCAGAGAGTTTTGTGCATTGGAGATGACGGCGTCACCCAAGGCCGTCATGGTCCAAGTATTAGTAATGGCCCAGAAGAAATTTACACATGACGGCGTCACAATTGGATCTAGGCAATACGATTTCATTATAGGCGGCGAGATGACGGCGTCACAACCCAATATATGACGCCGTCACCCATTGTAATCTATATATAGTTTTCCAAATTTCATTCATTAGTGTGCAACTTTGAGGGAAAAACCCTAGGTCGAATTTTCCAGCTTATTCAAGGGTTTCAACCCTTTGAATCTTTCATGTCAATTTGAGATAAGTACTCTTTCAATTCAATCAATATGTCTATGTGTTGTTTGAATATATTTTACGCTTGTCTTCAATTTAACATGCTCGGCTAGATTTCCTTTGTGTTTGCTTAGATGTAGTGAAACCTAGATGTTAATTATGGGTTGATTGTTTGTTTATAGTTGTTACGGATGATTGTATTCGATGTTAGGTTAAGAAAACTGGCAGACTTCTATTGGTAACTTGCTTGAACGTCTTAAGAAACATGATCGGAGGTGTACTACGATATTTGGTTGTATTTAATGCGTAGGAGAATTCTAATGATCCCATGTTAGGAGCTTCTAACGGCTCGACATAGGAGTGAAGTAGGATCCTATAGAGTTAGGGAATATTGTACACGGCCCTACGACTAGTATTAAGGAATATGACCCGTCATCCATGCAATTGTAACAAGCTATCAACCTGTAAAAGATATCTAGGGAGTAATGAAACCTAAGTAAACACAACTTTCCCCATTATTGTTACACCACATTAGTATAATTAAATTTATTTTCATTTCTGTTATTTTATTTTGATTGCATCTTAGTTAATTGGGTTAGTTGGCTAGCAACTAATTCCGCCCACTATTCCAAAACCCGAGATTTTAATTGCTTCTATAAAATATAAAAATACAAAAAGAATCATCCCTCACCTCTAGACTTAGTTTAGGAGACTTTCTAATCCTAGCGACACTATTCTTGAGTTGAACGATCAATCCCCCGGTACTTGTCACTATAGTATACTACAACGATCAGGTACACTGCCTGGTGGGGGTTGTAAGCTTCTCGAGATCTCTCGAGAGGTAAAGCCTAGTGCGATTTCCACGTATCAAGTTTTTGGCGCCGCAACCCGGGGAATAGTTATTGCTTAGGTTGGAATTTATTTTGATTAGGTCTACTCATTAGATTCCTTTTTAGTGAGATTTTTTTTCTTTTTATTTTTGTAGCTTTCTCGTAGTCTATCTTTTCTTTATGATTTTATTTGTAATTTGCTTCAAATGGACTTTACACTTAGACTTCTAAGATTGCAAGATAAAGTTGAGTGGCTAGAACACCAAAGAGTTCAAAATACCTCATTTAGAGACACCTATGAATCATATGAGTCTTCATCTAGGATAGATTCTTATGAACAACCTCCATGTTTAGGATCTCGTTTTAGTGAGGCCAATAGGAAAAGCGACCCAGTTTGCCAAGGAATTGTGGATAGAGCTATAGCAATAAACCATAAGTTGGATGAAGCACTAGGTTTGCTTTTATCACTACCTAAGAAAACAATTGAGGAGGATTTAGCCGAGCATGATCACATGGATAAAAAAGACCTAGGTTTTATGATTGATGACTTTGAATCTCAAGGAACACATGATGAATCCTTTAGGCAAATTGAACATAAGATTATTGAGGAAGATCCTTATGATTCGGACATAGAAGTTGAGATGCCTAGAGAAGCACGCGAGATACTTAGGAGATTCTACCAAAACACATGATGAGGATATAGGTGATCTTGACACATGGAGTGATGAGGTCAATAACATAAGCCCACAAAATACTCAACCATCATTTGAGGCACACACACCGCCCATGACTTACCTGGAAGAAGTAGAAGAAACTTTAGGAATTCCGATGGAGGTAGAACCCTTGGACCAAGCACCACTTGAGGATATAGGTTTGAATACTTGTAGTGATAACCTTACTACTAGTTCTAGGGAATTTCCTAGTGTTAATGAACCGGAACTTCAATCTTTACACACCTTTCCATCCTTAGATATATTTCTAGGAGACAAATGAGGAACCGACCAACCCATCAACCAATATTATCCGGGTTGTTTTAGGATAAAGGAAGCCATTCACTCACCCCTTTCACCTCACGTGGCATATTTCCACCCTAAGGGTGTGTATCGCTACTTCCACCCGCACTTAATTTAAAGTGTAGGGAAAACCTCCCCTATTTTCGTTAAATAAGGGTAGAGTCAGGCTCGTGACTCGAACAAAAACAAGCACTTATTGGGAGGCAAACCAAGCTTTATTTGTTTGTTTGTTTGTTTGTTTATTTGATTTTATTTGTTTCCATATGCATGTTTTATTTTTGTTGTTTGTGACTCATGTTTCAAAGTAAATTGTGAAAATGCTTTATTTTATTTTTAACTTCGTCTTAATTGCATATAAAGTTATTTTGCAAAAGATAAGTGTAAGGGAGATCCAAATTTATTTATAAGAATGAAATTGAGCATGAACCACAACAATATTAAATGAACATGTGTATTAGTAATTGTTTGAGTCAAATGCTTGTATCGAGTCATAATGATGTTTTGTAGGATTTCCCAGGAAGTAACGCATATGTTTTTTCAGAAATTTTCCAGAAACTTAACATGAGATTTTTGCAGGAACATTCCGACGGCGTCAGGAGTTATAACCTGACGGCGTCAGGTACAAAGATTCTGAAATTTTTTTTCGAGTTTTGTTTATACCGGAGTCTTAAAGTTTTTGTTGATTCTTTTGTTTTATAAACTCCAGGAAATCTGCAAATATTCATTCCACAAGCATTATATCTTTAATTGTTTTGTTTTTATTCCTAAGTCTGGAATTACATCTAGTTATGAGTTTTCTTTGTTCGGATTGATGCTTTGGGTTTTTGTGATTGTTTTCTCAGGTTTAACAGGTTATATTGGACAAGAAGATGATTTATATTTCTGGAGGGAAGCTTTCAACGTTCATTTTCTTGGAGGAAGACTTAACCTTGTTACCACACTATCCACACCGAACAAATCAGGGGAGTATTTGTTTTTCATTCTTTTACCTCATTTTCTTTTACATCTTTTTATTTAACATTGGGGACAATGTTCATCCTAAGTGTAAGGGGAGGGTAAATGATGATACCTTATAAGATACTATTGCACTTCCGTTTGTTTGTTCGATGGTAAGTGTGTAATAAAACTAAGAGAATTACTTGTTAGTGTAATTTTAACGCCAAATTTAAATTTTTTTACAACATTTAGGAGTGAAACTTTAGCCTTAGCAAGCGTCTCATGGATAGGAGTTGTATGACTAGCACAAAATCGTACTATTCAGAAAAATTTTCCACCCAAATATGTGAGGTTCGCCTTTAGATTTGATAGGAAAAACATTTATTATTAGTGCTTATGAGTGTACTGGTAGCATTTAGATTCTAGAACTTGCGTTAGAGATGCATCCCGAGACCGCTACTGAGACTACATTCGTGTAGTAGGATTTACTACATGATAAGAGGCATTAGGATCACCCTTGTGTTTAAAATCGTATCATGATTACTTGACCATTTAAGTAATATTACTTGGCTAGTAAAGTCAACTAATTTTTCCGACACCTTAGCCTTGTACTCAATTTTAGTACACGAAACCTCTAGTACACCCCTCCGAGCCTATCTTTTCATTTCTAACTTTAAGCATTTTACTTAAAGGAAAAATTTGTTACAACCCACCCAAATGTGCATTATTGTTATTTGTTTAAACCCTTAGTTAATTATCTAATTGATTACATGGTTGCTAAGTCGAGTCATATCTTGTACATATTGTTTTGGGACGATTGGGACTCATGGGTAAAGTACTTGTGTTATGGAGTAATGCGGAAGAACATCATATATTACCCCCACATGTGCGTTAATCTTAAAAGTACTCCAAGTGTTTTGATTATCTTGATCCGAGTCATTAGATTAGTTTATTGTAAAGTATGTAAATATTCAAGTGTAAGGGGAATGTACATTCCCTATGATGTATTATTTTGGATGGTAGGTCAAGAGTGTATGAAAAAAAAAATCAAAAAAAATTAAGAAAAAGAAAAAATATATATATAGAAAAAGAAAAGAGAAAAAACACACGGACTACCATCCCGTTTCATTCTATGTTTATGTTTTTGTTATTTTTGATTCATTAGCTTAAGTCGAGTCTAGTCTTGACTTAGCAACGCTATATTATACATGTAATTAACCAAGATTATTAACTCGCCACAGTAAATATTGCCTTTATCCAACAAAATCGTGTTTACCATATCCCTACACCTAACGTTATAACCCTTTGAAAGACCTCTTTGATAGTTTATCCTAGGTGCTTATGCCAGGTGGTGGAGGTTTGATCCTTTCCCAAGCCTATGGTAATCTATTTTGCTATGACAGGTAATGAGAGATGTTTTCCATTTCCATATTATGATATATACTTTATTACACCCGAGAGATGTGAGTATCTAAACACTATTTGTGAGGTGCTAGTATATGACCTCCGTGCTTGTCTTTGGTCTTTAGTGGAATGATTATTTGTTGTAATTACTTTTATATTAGTGTTAAATGACCCCTAACTTATATTTTGATTAGAATAAAAGCGCATTTGCTTGAGGACTAGCAAATCTCAAGTGTAAGGGTATTTGATGAGGCGAAAAGTGAACCATTTTTAAGGGGTCATTTAAGCCTGAAGTTGAGATTATTTGATCAAATATTGCCCTAAATCGTTCCTTTTCTCATTTTAGGTACTTTTGGAGTGAAATCTGGAAAAGGAAGCATTTTGGACATTTTTGGAGCATAAAAGTGAAGAACACGACAAAGTCTTAATTTTGCTTGCTGGGAACAGTACCTGACGGCGTCACAAGTTCCTTAATGACGGCATCAAGAGTAACAAAAGAGGTGGATGTGGACAATACACGTGACAATCCATAGAGTTTTGTGCATTGGAGATGACGGCGTCACCCAAGGCCGTCATGGTCCAAGTATTAGTGACGGCCCAGAAGAAATTTACACATGACGGCGTCACAATTGGATCTAGGCAATACGATTTCATTATAGGCGGCGAGTGTTGTTTGAATATATCTTACGCTTGTCTTCGATTTAACATGCTCGGCTAGATTTCCTTTGTGTTTGCTTAGATGTAGTGAAACCTAGATGTTAATTATGGGTTGATTGTTTGTTTATAGTTGTTACGGATGATTGTATTCGATGTTCGGCTTAAGAAAACTGGCAGACTTCCATTGGTAACTTGCTTGAACGTCTTAAGAAACATGATCAGAGGTGTACTACGATATTTGGTTGTATTTAATGCGTAGGAGAATTCTAATGATCCCATGTTAGGAGCTTCTAACGGCTCGACATAGGAGTGAAGTAGGATCATATAGAGCTAGGGAATATTGTACACGGCCTTACGACTAGTATTAAGGAATATGACCCGTCATCCATGCAATTGTAACAAGCTATCAACCTGTAAAAGATATATAGGGAGTAATGAAACCTGAGTAAACAAAACTTTCCCAATTATTGTTACACCACATTAGTATAATTAGATTTATTTTTATTTCTGTTATTTTATTTTGATTGCTTCTTAGTTAATTGGGTTAGTTGGCTAGCAACAAATTCCGCCCACTCCTCCAAAACCCGAGATTTTAATTGCTTTTATAGAATATAAAAATACAAAAAGAATCATCCCTCACCTCTAGACTTAGTTTAGGAGACTTTCTAATCCTAGCGACATTATTCCTGAGTTGAACGATCAATCCCCCGATACTTGTCACTATACTATACTACAATGATCAGGTACACTGCCTGGTGGGGGTTGTAAGCTTCTCGAGATCTCTCGAGGGGTAAAGCCTGGTGCGATTTCCACGTATCAAAAACACTATTTAGGGCTTAAATGACCCCCTAAAAGCGTAACAAATATTTCCTTGTCAAAGACCCTGACACTTGGGATTTGCTTGTCCTCAAGCAAATGAGCTTTTATACCAATTAAAATACAAGTTCGGGGTCATTTAACATTAATATAAAATTAATTGTGGAAAACTAGAAGGGGGGGGGGGGGGGGGAGGATTGAATACTTTTACCTTGATTTAGATTATAAAAACTTTGTTTTCAAAAACTTCGATTCTTATTTATGTGAAATTCAACACTAGCACTATATGAACTATTTAATCTAACTAACTAAGCAAATATAATGTAAATATGAAAGTAATGAAAAGATAGAGTTCGAAAGATCAAACCACAACACAAGGATTTATAGTGGTTCGGCCACGAAGCTCCTCTTCGCCCTACTCCACTCCCCGAGTCTCTTACTCGAGAATTTTCTTCACTATGTCAACAAACTCCCTTGTGGCAGAGAAACCTTACACAACTTTTGCTTACACCAATTTACGACACTAAGCTAAATGTCGAGTTCTAATTGTAGTTGAACCAATCTCACAACTTCTTCACGACTTGGCACACCTTCTTCAAAACTTGTACATACCACTACTACTTCACAACTTCACACTACTTCACTACTTCTTCTTCACACTACTACTTCTACTATACATAATTACAAAGCCACCGAAATCTACTTATTACAATCACTACACAACTTTACAATATATTTACATAAACTACACAACTAATCTTCGATACTTCTTGATTTGAAATAGAAGGAGTATTCTTCTCTTCCACTTTGAATGATGAGGGATTGGATCACTTAAAACAAGAACTAATAAACTTATGATCAAAGGATTTAGAAGGATGTTTTGAAAGGATTTGGACAGAAAGTTTTCGTGCAAAAGGTGTGGAAAAATTGCAGGAACGAACCAGTATTTATAGGCAAAGAAATCTGACAACAGGAGCGTGCCGGCCCCCTTAAATGGTGGCCGGCCCCCTTAAAATTAAGGGGGCCGCCCACCTGTAACGGCCAGATTTCTTTGTCTTTTCTGGTGAAAGTTTATTTGGTGAAAAACTAATTGATTTTGGTTAAAAAATTGAATTCATATATTTGTTATGAATTAAACATTTTCCTTTAATTACCAAAAGTGTTTTTCAAAAATATATAACATGTTTATATCATTTTATAAACTTTGTAATGTTTAAATAAAACTTCCTTTGATCATAAAATGTATTAGACATTTGTTTATTTATACCTTAAGTGATTTAGTTGGATATACTGATATTTTGTAACTAATTACTTGTTTATGTAATGATTTTACGTTTAGTGTTTTTACATTTTTTGATCATCAAAACGTAGGGATATCGAGAAATATTAATAACGTTTTTATGCATTATTTATATCAACAATCTCCCCCTTTTTGATGGTTACAAAATCTAAACTCATTAAAACTTAATATATCTTGAAACTTTGCTAAATATACATTAGATTGCATAACTAGCTATTTCTTACGAGTTTCTTATGCAAGTGATTTGTTTTGAAAAAGATAATTTAGATTTTGACTCAAAAATGTAGTTTTCTAAGTTAAACCAAATGCTCCCTTATTTTAGAAAATTTACTACTAAAATGTCAATATATATATATATGAATTATATATCTTGACAACTCTAAATTACTAGTTTTATGTTTATTATCTTGACATTGTGTTGTAAAAATTATATCGACTTAATTTTGATAACTTTTTGGACATAATCCAAACATCCTCTTATCGTATATAGAATTATTTTCAATCCATCGAAAAGTATATTTACATGATTAATAAGTTGTAAAAATACAATGTGATTAGTTTTAACAAGTTTTTATGGCATTATTCAACAATGCATTTAAGAATAATTTCGAAAAAGAGTGTATGAACTTTTTCAAAAATTTTCAATAAGAGGGTTTGTGATTATTGAGCTTTAGTGTTAATTACTCATTCTAATCCTATGGGGAGCATTTAGTTATGGAAATCCTAGACTTAATTGAAAGAAAAAAAATGAAATTAAAGAAATTGAAATGAAATGCCCAATTATGATTATGATCAAAATTGAATGAAATTAGATGAAATGTGTTATGAAAAACTTACAATACTTGTTGCTAATCGTGTTATAAGTATTTGCCCTTTGCGAATCAAGCTTAATTTTTAGATTTGGAATTGGATTTTTGGTGTTTTTGGGTTGATGTTTCGTTCACAGTAGTAGGGGATGAAGGGGTATGTGAAAAATGGAGTGTTTGGTATAGAGATTAAGTTGGAAAAACGGGGAGAAAGATTTGCTTGGCCAGCTTTAAGGGGCCGCCCCTTATTAGGCTGCCGGTCTCCTTAATTTTAAGGGGGCCGCCTGCCCAGAACTTGGATTTTTCAGGGCGTTGTTTCTGGAAAAAATATATGTATACATATATATATATATATATATATATATATATATATATATATATATATATATATATATATATATATTAGATTTATATTTAATCAAAAATACGTTGGAGAGTATTCGCACGAAAGGAATTACTTGACACTTTTATTTGATATTTCATCAACTAAAATTTTCTTGACAATTTTGGATAAAATTAAACAAGCCGTCAAGTCGATGAGGGAATTGTGGAAGGTGTGTATATATCTTTATGTTATATATAACAGGAGGCGTTACACGTAGATTAATCAAGAAAACGCCATGTCATTGCCCAGTAATTCATTATGAGCCATGTCATCAGCCATGTCGCCATGTAAGCAATTTTTATAATTTATTTTGTATTTTTATAATTAATTTCGAAAATCTCTATATTATGACTAAAATTCGGAATTAAAAAATGAAGTGAATAAGGATTGATGCTGCATGGTTCGAACTATGGATCTTTGAATTATATCATGCAAAATTAAATATATAATGTTTAACAACTAAACCATGCCTATATAAACGAACATTATACAAAAAACCCTAATACATTTCAATCCTAAGCCTCACGAGAAAACCCTAATGTCCTTCTTTTTTCTGTTCCCGCTACTTCCATAATTGGCGTCATGAGAACGCACCTTGTGGTTTACTTCTTGATTCATCAACCAGTGATATTGGTTTAATAAGAAAATCACCAGTTTCTCTTTTGCATCCTTTAAGTGAGACCAGGCGGAGTTGGGTCAACAAGACTACACTTTTTCTTGGTCTTTCAAGTTTTCTAAAATAAGTGAATTAAATATATTTAAACTTTTTTGCTGAGATACAAATCTGGGTTTTTAATAGAATGATTTAGAGATTCTAAAGCATTTTGAGAACACTTTGGATGACTTTTGAGTTTGGACTCCATTTCCTAAGATTACGTTTTCTTCAATGCATTATGTTGATTTGCTAATGTCGTTTCTTTGATATAGGGTCTATTGATGAAATTGGAGAAATCACAAGACAACGTATCAACTTATCAAGTGATCTTGAATAGGAAGTACTTCTCGAGGTGCTGCAGAAAAGCTGTGACTTGGGACACATTTGTTGACGTTGTGTGGAAATATTTGAATTTTTTAGAGTCTCAAAAGAATGAGAACGAATCAGATTGGGAATTGGTGTTTAAATCGATATTCAATAAACTATTGCTATTACACTACCTGCTGAAGTTAAGTCTTCAGGTCAGCATGTTATAAAAGTAGTATGTGTGTATGAATAGTTATATATATATATACTCATACATGCGTTTAAATAGTAGATGAAACATGTGAAAGAAACTTGAAAGCTTTTGCATAAATGTGCAGGTCACAATGGGTCAAGTACACCTACTTTATCTATACTTCTAACTAATGTTGCTGATGAGGTTTCATGCTGCTGATGTGATTTGGGATAACAGATATGGCAGGAAAGAAACAGGAAAACATATGCTCAAAGAGATATTCAAGTAAGGATGGTTGCGAATATTAAACAAACAATCCTAATTACCAACACCCAAGGTCACAACATTAGAGACTACAACCCTAATTAACAACATTTAACTGATAACATTTATTATTTTTGTTTGTTATTATTGAGGCTTGTGCTGAATAAAATGACACGTTAGAGGTGTAATGATCTGGACCCATTTGCGCATGAATTGCAATTTTTCTTTGATCTATCACAGTTTAAAGCTTCCTTGCAGACTATGAAATGGACAATGATTTTTCGGGAAAATATAGTTCATCGAAAGACCAGGTAAGCACATCATATACTAGACTTTCATGGATTGCTTTTTTATAATAGAACCAATTATACAATGACCATTTGTTGGGTCTGAAACTGCTGCTGAGTGAAACTGCTGCTAGTAGTAATGATTCTGCTGCTGATGTCAAAGTGCTGCTGAAGTTAAATGCTGCTGACAGAATTTACTGCTGATGGGATAAGGATGTATACGGTTTAGATAAATATAGAATAGATTGTGTAAATATTATATTTATCTAGAATATTCTTATCGTGTAGAGAAAGGTATTGTAAACCTAGTAGGATTCCTTAGTCTATAAAAGGAGGATCCTAGGGTTAGTTTATGTACGTATCATTATTCACTTCAAGGTTGTAAAACCCTAGCATTGTTGAGTGCTCGTATTAATAATATTGAAGTGTTGAAAGAGAATCATTATTCTTCTTAAGTTAAGCTTTTACATTCCGCATATTAGCTTAAGTGTTTAATCAAGTTAACTTCTATACAAGATCGTTTAAGCTCAACTGGGATCAACAAGTGGTATCAGAGCTTGTGATCTAGAAGTTATTATCAAGAAGATTTGTTTCTTAAGAGTTTGCTGTTCCAAATCAACTGCTAAGATGGGTGATGAAACTCATATGGTGACTGCTTCAAGGGTACCCATGTTGAATCCTTCTGAGTATGAGCTTTGGAAGAGAAGGATCAGACAGTACATTCGCATGATTGATTTCAACATGTGGAATGTGATTGTTAATGGTGATTCTGTACCTGAGAAGAGTGCTGATGGGAAGGAGATACCAATTAAGTCTGCTGAAGCCAACACAGTAAGGAAGATGGAAATCAAAGCCCATAGTATTCTCTTAATGGGAATACCTAATGAATTCCAAATGGACTTTGATGGATGCTGTTGAATTCAGGTTTGGAGGGAATGATGCTACTAAGAAATCAAGGAAAAACATGCTGAAGCATCAGTTTGAGAATTTTACTTCTGAAAGTGGAGAGAAGATAATTGGAACATACAACAGGAACCAACTGGTTAGCCATCTAAAGCTTGTTGGCTATGTGGTTCCACAAGAAGATGTAAACCTAAAGTTTCTTAGAAGTCTTGCACCTGAATGGAGTATGCACACAGTTGTGTGGAGGAATAAACCTGATTTTGAAACTATGAAGTTGGAGAGTCTCTACAACAATTTAAGAGTGTATGAATCAGAACTATCTACCTCTTCAACTTCATCTTCTGGTACTCAAAATCTTGCTTTTGTATCCTCTAAAGGAAAAGGATCTCAAGAATCTCACTCTGCTGCTCATTCTACTGCTTATGGAGTATCTGCTGCTGATGGATCTGCTGCTAGTTCAAATGATAAGGTTTCTACCAGTGATATTGCTTTGTGTGCATTCTTAGCTGAGCTTACAACTACTATAAGGTCACATGTCATTAATCAAGACTTGGATTATATTGATCCTGATGATCTTGAAGAAATTGATCTTAAATGGCAAATGGCTATGTTAACCTTGAGGGCAAGAAAGTTCTTGAAGAAGACTGGAAAAGAAGTCAAGTATAAAGCTAAGGACAGTCCAGGCTTTGACAAATCAAAGATAGAGTGCTATAATTGCAACAGGAAGGGACATTTTGCCAGAGAGTGTAGAGCTCCAAAGAAGAATGTTGATGCTACAAAGAAGGTTACTAAAGAATCAAAGACTGCACTAGTATCTTGTAATGGACTAGGAAATTATGATTGGAGTGATATGGCTGAAGAAGAACCAAATTTCTCTTTGGTAGCTGTTGCTCAACCCAAGGTGCAGAACTTTGCACTTATGGCCTATGGTTTATCATCAGGATCTGACTCTGAGGTATCAAATGATTCAGACTTATCTATGTGTTCTTTTAAATCTTGTGCTGACACTATAGAAGAACTTAAGTCTAGGAATGAGAGTTTAAATAGAGAAGTTGAACACCTAAAACTTGATAACTTAGTTTACAAAGTAGGTATTCAAAATGTTGAAAGAAGGTTAGAATATCTCAAAGAGTGTGAGAAGGAATATGTAGATCAACTTAATCTCAGAGATATAGAAATTTTTAAGAAAAACAGTGAAGTAGAAGTTCTTAAAAATAAGTTAGAAGAAGCAGAAAAAGAAAAAGAGGAAGCTCTTGCTGAAAAAGATAAACATGTAGTAAGAGTACAAAAACAACAATATGCTTCTGATTTGGTTCATAAATCTATTGAGAATAACTTGATGAGAAAAGGTAGTGGAATTGGGTATAATGAAGTGGCTCCTCCAGCCAAAAGTGCTTTTGCTCCACCAGGAAAAGAACTATCATTCATTAGTGAGCTAAATATTGAAAAACCTGTAGGTGAATGTAGCACAAGTGTTAATGAAACACCTAAGGTTGAGGCTAGAAAATTTTCTGAAGCTCCTATTATAGAAGATTGGTATTCTGATAGTGATAGTGATGAGGAACAGGTTAAACAAGAACAAAGTGTGAAAAAGGAAGAAATTCCTACAAAGTTTAAACCTAAAATTGAACAGGTTAAGTTTGTCAAACCTGTGTTAGGAAATAACTTCTCTAGGAAAATGGTAGAGTACAATGAGGTACCTAGAGAACAGATGGAAAGGTTCAATAATAAGCCTAGGGGTAACCAGAGAAACTTCAACAACCTAGTTTCACACAGATTAGGTAATCAGTTTCAATTACAAAAGAAGGCTTGTTATAAGTGTGGTAGCTTTGACCACTTGATTGTTAGATGTCCTGAATACCGAAACCTGTTTGGAATCAATACACTAGGGTGAATCACAAATATGTAACTAAACAAAGTCACCCACATCCTAATAGAAATATGGTTCCAAGAGCTGTTTTATTAAGATCTGGTGCAACTAGATCTATTTATGCTGCTAAATCAAATGGTGTTTTCAAAACCACAACTGGTTCTTCTACTGGCTCTACTGCTAGTAAGCATTCTGCTGCTAGTATGCACTCTGCTGCTAGTAAGCAACCTGCTGCTAGTACAAAACTTTCTACTTCTGGGTCAAAAGTTTTAACAAATACAGTTGTTGGTAATCACTTTTATGCTGTTAAGGCCTTAACTTGCTGGACTTGGAAACCAAAAACTATTTATTCAAATTCTGTTTCCAAGAATAGTAGTGCATCAAGTGATTTAAAGAAATTTGATTATGTTGATGCACAGGGCAGATCCAAGTCAGTAATGGCTTGGGTCGTCAAGAAGAACTAATGTCTCTACTTTTCATGTGCAGGTCAATCTACTGGATGAGCTTAAGGATATGGTTATTGTTGACAGTGGATGTTCTGGACACATGACAGGAGATGAGTCTCAACTTGAAGACTTTGAAGCTTTTGATGGTGGTTATGTTGCTTTTGGGAATGATCCAAAAGGTGGAAAGATTGTTGGAAGAGGAACTCTAAAAACTAGAAATTTGGACTTTGAGAAGGTGTTTCTTGTGAAAGGACTTAAGTTTAACCTCTTTAGTGTCTCACAAATATGTGACAAAAGGAACTTTGTTCTTTTTACCAATGTTGCAAAACAAGGCCTACAAGGCCGATTAATCGGCGATTACAAGCTACAAGGCCCTGGAACTTGGTGAGTTTTACAAGGTAATCGGCCGATTAATCGGCGATTACAAGGTTTTGGGCCGATTAATCGGCTAAAAAATGCTACAAGGCCTCCGACCGCCTCAGTACCGATTCACGATTTTTGCAACATTGCTTTTTACAGACACTGAGTGTATGATCCTTTCTCCTGACTATCAGTTGCCAGATGAAAAATCTGTGCTTTTGAAGGTCCCTAGAAATGAGAATATATACAGTGACCATATTAAGAACATTGTTCCTAAGAGAGCTTTGACTTGTCTAATTGCAAAGGCCACTGTTGATGAGTCCAAATTATGGCATAAGAGGTTGGGACATCTGAACTACAAGACCATGAACAAATTGGTAAAAGGAAATCTGGTAAGAGGAATGCCTACAAAGACTTTTGAAAATTGTGAAACTTGTGTTGCCTGTCAAAAGGGTAAACAACACAGAGTTTCCAAGACTGTGAACACAAATACTGAGCCGTTACACCTACTGCACATGGACTTATTTGGACCTGTATTTGTCAAAAGCTTGAACAAGAAGTCATATTGTCTTGTTGTCACTGATGACTTTAGCAGGTTTACTTGGGTATTCTTTCTAGCCACTAAAGATGAAACTCCAGAAATACTCAAGGCATTTATTACAAGAGTTTAAAACCTGTACAATCACAAGGTGAAGATAATCAGATGTGACAATGGTACTGAGTTCAAGAACAGTGTAATGAATCAATTCTGTGTGGGGAAAGGAATTCTTAAACAGTATAGTGTAGCAAGAACTCCACAACAGAATGGTGTTGCAGAAAGAAGAAACAGGACACTTATTGAGGCTGCAAGAACTATGTTATCTGATTCAAAACTACCTATTCCTTTTTGGGCTGAAGCTGTGAACACTGCATGCTTTGTGCAGAAAAGAAGTAAGGTAGTCAAGCCTCATAATAAGACTCCATATGAGTTATTTCATGGGAAGAAGCCACTGATTGATTTTCTCAAACCATTTGGATGTCCTGTTACAATTTTGAACACTAAGGATCAGCTAGGCAAATTTGATGAAAAAGCTGATGAAGGGAATTTGGTTGGTTACTCTGTGATTAGTAAAGCTTTCAGGGTATACAATAAGAGAACCAAACATGTAGAGGAGAATTTGCATATCAAGTTTACTGAGAACACATCTAATTCTGAGGGAAAAGGACCAGAATGGCTGTTTAATGTTGATATGCTTACCAAAACAATGAACTATGTACCAGTTATTGCCAGTGTTGACAAACCACAAGAAGAATTTGTTTTGGTTGAGAAATTAAAGGTTGGTCCTACCTTACTACCCTTTCAGTCAGATCCAAGTCCTAAAGAAGATGTGGTTACTCAAGAGAAACCTAAGGAAACTGAAGCAGGTATTGAAATACCTATTGAAGCAGAAAAAGAAACTAATGGGGTTCCCAAAGTAGTTGTTAATGTCTCTCCTACAAAACCAGAAGACTCTGCTGCTGACTCATCAGACTCTACTGCTAGGCCAAAAGATACAACTACTGATCCACCACATTCTGCTTCCAAGCCTACTAACTCTACTGCTACTTCAATGTTTCCTAATTTGGACTCTCAGTGTAGACCTATTGCTGATTCTATCTATCCTGATGATCCAAATATGCCTCCTCTTAAGAATATTTATTATGACACAGATGATGATGCACTTGATGGTCAATTATTTGGAGCTGCTGCAGATTTTACTAATTTGGAACTCAATATTCCTGTTAGTCCTACAACTACCACAAGAGTACACAAGGATCATACCAAAGATCAAATTTTAAGTGATCCACAATCATCTATTCAAACTAGGCAGATGACTAAAGCACTGAAAGATCTTCAACATCAAAGTTTCTTTGCAAGATCTCTGCATCAAAGAAATAGTCATAAAGATCTTCAGAATTGCCTGTTTGCATGTTTTCTTTCTCAAATTGAACCCAAAAACACTTACAAAGCCTTACAAGAAGCAAGTTGGGTGGAAGCAATGCAAGATGAGCTTCTACAATTTAAGCTGCAAGAAGTTTGGACTTTGGTTGAACTGCCAAATGGAAAAAGAGTGATTGGCACAAAATGGGTTTTCAGATGCAAAAGAGATGAGAGAGGAATTGTCATAAGGAATAAGGCAAGGTTAGTAGCACAGGGATACACACAACAAGAAGGCCTTGATTATGATGAGGTATTTGCTCCAGTGGCAAGAATAGAAGCAATTAGAATATTCTTGGCTTATGCTGCATACAAAGACTTTGTAGTGTATCAAATGGATGTGAAGAGTGCTTTTCTGTATGGGACCATTACAGAAGAAGTTTATGTGTCTCAACCACCAGGCTTTGAAGACCCTGATCATCCAGACAAAGTTTACAAGGTAAATAGAGCAATGTATGGCCTACATCAAGCTCCTAGAGCTTGGTATGACACTTTGTCAACATACTTGCTAGAATTTGGGTTTAGCAGAGGAAAGATTGATAAAACTTTGTTTCTCAAAAGACAAAAGGATGATATTTTGCTGGTTCAAATCTATGTTGATGACATCATCTTTGGGTCTACAAACAAAGCTATGTGTGTTAGTTTTGAGAAGCTTATGAAGGATAAGTTTGCTATGAGTTCAATGGGAGAACTCACATTCTTCTTAGGTCTGCAAGTTACACAGAAAGAAAATGGTATATTTATCAGTCAGGATAAATATGTCAATGATATTTTGAAGAAATTTTGGTTTTGAAGATGCTAAACCTGCCAAGACTACCATGGAAACCAATAAACCATTGCTGAAGGATGAATATGGAAAGGAAGTGGATATACACTTGTACAGGTCTATGATTGGCTCATTGATGTATCTTACAGCATCAAGGCCTGATATCATGTTTGTTGTGTGTGCTTGTGCAAGATTTCAAGTGTGTCCCAAGGAATCACATCTCAATGCAGTGAAGAGAATTTTTAGATATCTGAGGCATCAACCTGAATTGGGCCTTTGGTATCCTAAGGATTCACCATTTGATTTGGTCTCCTATTCAGATAGTGACTATGCTGGAGCTTCTTTGGATAGAAAGTCTACAACAGGGGGTTGTCAATTTCTAGGAAGCAGATTGGTGTCATGGCAATGCAAGAAGCAAACAGTGGTGGCTAATTCTACAACTGAAGCTGAGTATGTGGCTGCTTCAAGTTGTTGTGGACAAGTTCTATGGATGCAGAATCAATTATTGGATTATGGGTACAATTTCATGAATACCAAAATTCATATTGATAACAACAGCACACTTTGCATAATTAAAAACCCTGTTTTTCAATCTAAAACAAAACATATTGAGATAAGACATCATTTCATCAGGGATTGCTATGAAAAGAAGTTGATTCAAATTGTTAAAATTCATACTGATAACAATGTTGCTGATCTTCTCACTAAACACTTTGATGTGGGGAGGTTTCAATTTTTAATTGCAAACATTGGTATGATAAATCTTTGAAAAACTTATCTCTTTGTTTTGTACAAGTTTGTAAATGTATTGTGCTGCTTGTTACTCTGCTGCTTATCTTAAAGCATATGTTGGTGATGGAATGTACTATGCTGCTATTTCTAACTCTACTGCTAGTGCATATGTTTGTTTGTTTTGTGGTGTTTGGTCTAATATTGTGCAAGAATAAGTCTAAATGATGATTTGCAATTACAATATTATGACAACAAAAGAAGAACATCTGTCATTCATCATTCATCAAGTTCAGAAGTTTATACATCAAAAGAGAAATTACAAAAACTACTTCTGAAACCACAAAAGAGTACAACAATCTAAGATGAGATTAAAAGCCTACAAGTACTACTTCCTAGGGCATGGAAGGCCAAGAACAATTTTTCTTTCCTTAGGAAGTGGAGAGTTTGTCTTCCTTGTCTTCTTTGCCTTGGTGGACTTCTTTGGTCGTGGCCTTGATGACTGAGGTCTCTCCGGAGTGGAAGGTGGTTCATTTGGAGGCTCATCCTCATCTGATGAAGTATAGATGAAAGGGGAAACAAGCTCCCTTGGAGATGGTTGCCTGACAGGGATCCAAGCTGTGTCTTCTGATGACTCTGAAGACGATGGAGATTTTGGGGACATAACAGCTTTACCCCTAGAGGTGCTTGGGGTTTGATTCAAACTAAGGAGATCTTTAAAGACAGGGAGATCATGCTTTCTCTTCTTCGCTTGCTCCTTGGTTCTACAACCATTATGAGGAGGACGAAAGGGAGGCACATATGTTTCAAAGGGGGTTTATCTTCAGATGATGAATCGGAAGAGATATTGATGATTTCGGGTGTTGATTTCATTCTTATTTGATTTGATTTGGGTTAATTGAAGTTTTGATTTGGTTGATTGGTGTTTTGATTGCGATTAGGGTTTGATTGTGATAAATTAGGGAAAAGATTTAATCTGTTTTTATAGGGATTACGGAATATCATCGCATTAAATGCTGAGGATTCTTGACTTTTTGGCCAAGCTTATTTTGTCAACTCTGCTGCTGGATATTTCACTCTGCTGCTAGTTATATAACTCTGCTGCTAGTGTTATTATGCTGCTATAGTTGAAAGTGTGAGGGTGGTATGTGTAACTTCTTCAATCAGTTTAAAACCTAATTGATCTTCCTAATTGGTTTTCTCATGTTTCAAATTGAAGTTATCAAAAACCCTAACACTCCATCTCTCTCAAAGTCAAAAATTCCCAATTTCCCTAAACCCTAACTCATGGATTGCGTTCGTACCTGGGCAAAGCAACACAACAGTGTGGTCATTTTGGATGCTGAATCAGTTAATGAAGAATTCACAGACATGGTAAAATTTTTGAATGCTACTTCTCTAAGGTATGCACTCACTGTGAATCCTACTATATTTTCTTCCCACATCAAGCAGTTTTGGCTTACCGCTAAAATCAAAACTATGAATGGGGAAAAACATGTTAGTGCCTTAGTAGATGGGCGAAAGGTTCGTGTATCTGAATCATTAATAAGAGAAACCCTTTTCTTAGATGATGAAACAGAGACCACTTGCCTAGCCAATTCTGCTATTTTTGCTGGGTTAAAAGATTTGGGATATTAGGGGAATCATACAAATTTAAAATTTCAAAAATCTCTCCTCTGTCCTCAATACAAGTTTTTGATACATCTTCTTCTTCATTGTTTGAGTCCTAAAACTTCTGGATGGCATGAGTTTAGTACTACTATTGCTTCTGCAATGGTATGCCTAAGCAAAGGTAAACCATTCAATTTTTCAAAAATGATTTTGGAAGGGATGTTTCAGAGTATCAAAGAGTTTGGTTCATATTTGCTTTATCCAAGGTTTATACAACTCTTTGTTCAAAAACAACTTACAAAGTTTAGAGGCCATGTTGCTACTTATGATGCTTCAAAATTGGTTTCTAAAACTTTTACTTTCTTGGTTAAACATGGAAAAGGTTTTTCAGGCACACATACAAATCTTACACCTCAAATGGTGCAACTTGTGCAAAACAATCAGGGTGAAGGATCAGGAAATCCCACTGACTCCCATCACACACCCAATTTTAGTGCATCTGCTTCACAACCTAAAATACTCTATACCCGTAGGAACACCAAAAAGAACACTGATCTACCTCAGGATAGTGTTAGTATGGCTGTACCAGATGAGGCTGTCCTAGGTGATGAAGAGGACATGTTGGCAAGGGCTGTCACTACTACTTCTAGCTTAGCAGCAGAGCAGGATAGTGATAACATCATTAAGACCCAAACCAAGGCAACATCTAGAGATGATGATTCTTCTGAATCAAATTCTCAGGATGGTAACCCTAGCCAAATGGCAAATACAGGGGGCTCAGCTGATCAAACTAGGTTTGAGACTGAGTTTATGTCCCAAGATTCACCTCTCGGACCAGGTTACACAGGTCGAAGTGATGAGGACAGACCAGTGACCAATGAATTGACGGAAAATCTTGTACATGATGACAATGTCCATGATTCACCTCTCGGACCAGGTAATATAGGTTGAAGTGATGAGACGATTATGCAACTCATTCAGGAATTGACAGTTACTTGTGCCAACTTGGGGGTGAAATGTACTACACTGGAGGACAAAGTTCTTAATCTTTCATCTGTTGTTGCTGATCAGGACAAGACTATCATCAAATTGCAAAAACAGGTTAAGAACTTTCAGAAATCAAGATCTTCAACCTCTCTGAAAAGATTGAAGAAAGTGGGCACTTCTCAGGTTGTTAGTTCTCCTGATGCTTCTACTCACTTGAAAGTCCTCAGGATGCTGGAAATTTTGTGGTTGCTGATAAATCTGGGAATGAGGTTGTTATGAAAGAGGTGATTGCTACACAAGAGAAGGTGGTAGAACAACTTACAACTTTGGAGCCTGAGCAATTAGTGAAGGCAACAGGGTTGATGGGTGAAACATTGATGAAGTTGGGAAACAAAAGTCTTGACTCTGCTGCTCAAGATTCTGCTGCTCATGAATCTACTGCTAAGGATCTTACTAACTCTGCTGCTAGTGGATCTGCTGATACACAAGACTCTGCTGCTGGGTCTGGAGACAATGCTGCTGTTGAAGCCATGATATTGTTAAGAAAGAAGACTACACCAGTATCAACTCCTTCACTACCACAACAAACTACAACAACAATCAAATCATTAGCACCTAGAAAACCTGAAAAAGGGATTGTTATTAAAGAACCTGCTGCTTAACAAAAGAAGGTTATTTCTTCATCTTCAACTGATAAAGGCAAGGGCAAGCAAGTTGAAAAACCAAGGATTATGTATAAAGGAATTGATTTTACTGATGTACCTTTTGATTCTTGGCCTAAGGCATTACAAGTTGAACATGATACAGCTGCTGCACTGAGAGCACAAGAGTTGATTGATATGGAAGATCAACAGTTAGCTGAGAAAGAGGCTGAAGGATTAAAGAGGTATGATGAATGGATAAGTGAGAAGATTAGAATGGCTGCTGATATTGAACTCAATAAGCAGATCAAGATTGAAGAAAATGAAGTTCCAACTTTTAATGTGCAATCTTGGTACAGTGAGTTTACTACAAAGAAGAGAAAAGAAAATGCTACTGCTAGAAGAAAGATAAAGATATTTAAAGGTCCAACTGTTAAACAACAAAGAAAAGAATATGAAAGGTATCTAAAGAATATGGCTGGATGGACATTGGTACAGTTGAAAGCTTATTCTGACAAAGAAGTTTTTGACTTATATCAACAAGCTAAGAGGAGAACAGATACATTTTATGCTATGGGATGTGCTGAGGATTTGGAACAAATTGCTCAGATGAACAAGAAGTTGGTACCTGAAAAAGTAGCTGAAGCAGAGCATATTCAAGAAGCTGATGTTGTTAAACAGCTTGATATTGATGCAGCAAATATTATTTCTTCTGTGCAAGGTGGTAAAAGAAAAGGTGTTATTCATAAGTCATTTGCAAAGAAGAAGAGAAAGATTGGGGAAGGAAGCAGTTCTATGCCTGAAGGAGATGAGTTTAAACATGATCTTGATCACATTCCTTCTGAGCATCTAAAAGAACAATTGAAGGGTTACACTATGGTTGGCAAGATGGAAGATCCTGAAGTAGTTGATGCCAAACCAATAGGTGTCAAATATCCTATTATCAAAGTAACCACAGGTTATGATGCTAACATTGGAGCATTTCATGATGTCCAGAGATCTGATGGTAAGACTCACAGGTTTCTTAGATTTCAACAGATGCTACACTACTTTGATAGAGAGGATGTTGAAGACTTGTGGAAGTTATACAAGGTAAATTTTGGAGCTGAGAAGTTTGATGGTAAAAAGTATGAGATAGAGAAAATTGATCATATCATAACTTCTTCTGATAATGTTATGTGGAGAGCTCTTAAACTTCTGTTTGAACCTTCAATGGATGATTCTGAATGGACAGAGATAGTAGATTACAAAGTAAGAAGATGGAGACTTTTTCAAGATTCTGGAGTTCATGTGTTAGATATTGGACCAATTACTTTGTATATGCTAGCTGAAATGGATTACCCAGTGGTAAGATACTGGAATATTGTCAATCAGATGGTTAATGGTGATAAATCACTTAAGTTGCAGAAAGACTATGATTCTGATGATTAAGCATTCAATTTGCTGTCAAAGTATAAGAAGATATTTGATCAACTGAATTCACAAGAGTTGAAGTGTTTGGAAGCATCCTCCTAGTGATTAATTGTGCTTTGAAGAAACTTATTTATTTAGAAATAAATAATAAGTTTAGGGGAGGATTGTTGGGTCTGAAACTGCTGCTGAGTGAAACTGCTGCTAGTAGTAATGATTCTGCTGTTGATGTCAAAGTGCTGCTGAAGTTAAATGCTGCTGACAGAATCTACTGCTGATGGGATAAGGATGTATACGGTTTAGATAAATATAGAATAGATTGTGTATGTCACAACTCGTAAATTCTGGCCTTTTCCCGAATTTTCACATTTACTATTCATCGGTTACTATTCATCGATCACTATTCATCATTTTACTATTCTTCATTTTTGAGGTCAGTTTGATATTCTGAGAAGCGTTTTAAAATTTTACTATTCACAAAACACTATTCACCTCCGGAGAAAATTTGTCATTTATACGTGGGTTGCGTCATTTTTGTAAACGCACGATTTTTAACCTAATAAACGTTATCTTATGAGCTATTATTTTGAATAATTGATCCGACGATCCCAACTATCGTCCTAAGACATTTTTACACTCATTATAATGACACAAAAATTATAAAATTCATTTACCCGTTATTTTGGAAATTTATTTAATTCGTATCGTACGTCTAATATAATTACGGCGGTTTTCTTAAAAACTAAACGATAATCATCCAAACACCCAATACTTGTACCCAACATATTTTTACAAATTTTATGACTTTATTATGTCCCGGTTAACTCCGATAAAATTTATTTCTAACAAACCCGGTACCCGATTTCACCTAAAACTAACCAAATACTACACAATCTTACCACTAACTCCCTAAATAATTACCCAACATAACCCCCCTTTCCCTCCTTTTTGGTCCTAATAAGCCTAAACCACACCAACCAAATTAAATGCTAACCTAACTTTTGTCCCCTAAGTATATATATTACCTTTTCATCCATTTTCTCACATTTTTCATTCAAAGTTCAAGTAAACTTTCTTTCTTTCTCTCCTCTTGGGTGGATCGGCCAAGGATGAACACAAGGAAGAAACCATGGGTTTTCCAAGATCAAGTTATTATCTTGTCCCTTTTGTTGTTCTTGTTTGGGTTTTGTGGTAAAAACCCAAGGGTTTTATAAGTTTTCATCTCCATAAGCTCACTAATCTTTCTTGTAAGTTGTCAAACTCTTTTTCATCATTTCTTCATGTTATTTTTATCATAATATGATTTCCATTCAAGATCTACATGCATATGTTAGTTATACCACTCATTTATATATATATCTAACTTTTGAACTCTAGAAATGGATTATAGTTAGATCCTTGTTAGATCCACTAGATTGATGATGTTTAGGAACCCATGACACCCTAAGAAGGTGTATGGTAAGATTAGACTAGATTTGTGGTGATTGAAAGTGGTTTGGTTGGATTAGAAACTAGTTTGGAACACTAGAAATGGTTTTTGAAACAATAGATAAACCTACTGTCCTTAAAATGAAAACGTGGCCAACTCAGTGGGTTTTGGGTAATTTTTTATCAAAGATTTAGAAAATACTTTCCAATACGGAACTATGGCCGAAAACGGGGATAAAAACGAGTTTATAACGAAGGAGATACGCTAAAAACGAGTTTAATGACGAAAACTATTTTTCTTAAAATCCTTTGCTGATGAACAGTTGTCACGACTGTTTCGAGGCGTAAAACTAAATCTAGCCATCCCGACTTATCAAAAATATGTTAGTATTTTGTCCCACGATTCCGGGAATATAAAGAACGATTAAAACGGACTAATAACGACAAAGATATTCACGTTTCAATAACGGCAAAATCTATATTGTTTTGACAGCTTTTACCAAAATAATAATTTACGTACTAGACGGTATATTTTCTAGAAATGTTACTAAGAACTATATTCTTACCAAATGAATAACTTATGACCCAAGACTTATTTTTACAACTACTAGACATTATTTTAAGGTTTTCAAGTCAAGGAATATAACACTAACGTTTTTATATACGATATATTACGACAAGTTTTTATAAACCTAGTTGGACTTATTTTTCCTAAGTATGGAAAATACTTTACTTTGACGATAACTATTATTTCCAAGTTACGAGTGGTATAGGTATCATGTGCATGTGCATTCATTACATCCTTTCATGATCTAAGTAGATCACTATCATTCATATTAGGTTGCGGTTAGAGATCGAACCTCTTTTCTGTGTATCCACTTTGTCATCGTAGCTATCGCACCAGGTGAGTCATAGCCCCACCTTTACTCTTTATACTTGTTTTAACTCTTTGGGGGAGATACATGCTCAACTATTTGCTTACTAGTATAAATACTCAAAACATACTTTCTTGATACACAAAACATTTATACTTGATTGTCTTATACTTGATTATACTTATACTTGATTTTATACATACGTGATTGTGTTATACTTAACTGTGTTATACTTACTTGATACTTGAAACGTGTAAACATTTATGCTTTGGGAAACGACACCCAGTAAACTTTTATGCTTTGGGAAACGGCACCCAGTAATCTGTCAAAGGAGAGGTATTGATAGTACTATTATGGGGAAACACCCCCCACCCAAGTCCAAAACAGATGTGACGTTGGGTGACAGGTACTATTTGGGATGGTGGTTCCCCGCCTTTGTGTCTATGCTTGACCTTGGGTGAATATAATCCTGAGAAACTATATATTGTAGCAGTGGGTTGTAAACACACAGGTTACAAGGCTCTTATGGCGGGACTTGTAACTGAGTGGATTTACGATGCCTTTGCTGGGAAACCTTCATACATATGCATAAACTTTATTGGTTAAACAAACTCTATGAACTCACCAACCTCGTGTTGACACTTTAGCATGTATTTTCAGGTTTTAACCAATGGCACGCTACTGGAGGTTTTGGCAGGGCATGGCATGGTCATAGAAGACTCTGACTATTTATATGGGGACCGTTTTAAACTACTTTTAAGGGCCTACTTCCGCACTAATTTTAAACAATGTAAACTCAATACTTTTAGTTAAACGATTTTACTCTAAATGATTGAAGTGAAAACCAATTTTGTACTTGTGCTGTAATACCAATTGAGTTACACCCCAGCTACACGTATGCTTCCGCTGGACCCGATTTTGGGGGTGTGACAGTGTAAATATTATATTTATCTAGAATATTCTTATCGTGTAGAGAAATGTATTGTAAAGCTAGTAGGATTCCTTAGTCTATAAAAGGAGGATCCTAGGGTTAGTTTATGTACGTATCATTATTCACTTCAAGGTTGTAAAACCCTAGCATTGTTGAGTGCTCGTATTAATAATATTGAAGTGTTGAAAGAGAATCATTATTCTTCTTAAGTTAAGCTTTTACATTCCGCATATTAGCTTAAGTGTTTAATCAAGTTAACTTCTATACAAGATCGTTTAAGCTCAACTGGGATCAACACCATTCTTTACGTTTTGCCCATTATTTAGACACATACTACTATTGTTTCGTAATTGTTTGCATTTGGTGAGATATGCGTTTGGTATCCACATACGACCCGTAAACCAAGTTTCATTAAGAATCATCTTTGCAGACAGTGAAACGGACAACGATTTTTTGAGAAAATGTAGTTCATCGAAAGACCAGGTAACTAGGTAAGTACATCTTACATTAGATTTGCATGGATTGCTTTATTATAATAGAACCAATTATACAATGACCATTCTTTACGTTTTGCCCATTATTTTAGACACAGTGATACTACTATTGTTTCTTAATTGTTGGCATTTGGCGAGATATGTGTTTGTTATCCATATACAATGCGTACATAAGATCTCAAAACTACTAAATTCTTTTCAAACACCCTTTAGTAAACCACTCATCAGGTAGTAATCTTTGAATTGATCCTTATTCTATTCATAATTTTGAATTTCGTGATTGAGTAGTTTGTTTCAGTTGAAGCGTGAATAAATGAATATGTTTACCGAGGTTGTGAAATTTTGTAGGAAGCTGAGCTTGCAAACTTAATTAGAACCTGCTTATTATTTTACCTGACAAGAAGTTTAACTAAGTAATCCCAAACACCCCCTATTTGCTTATTTACATGAAAATTAAGAGAGGAGTTTTTTTTCACCAACACAATAAATTGCTAATTCTTTTTATTTCATGTTGATTTAATTTTAATCTAAATTTTCTATTCTATTAAGCTAAAACCAAAGTCTTGAACAAAGGAGGAAACACGGGAGTACCTCCAAAAGACTAATGCTTGCAGCAGCTTGCTGGTGCTCGCAACTTAGCTTGGTGTTATTACACTTGAGGGTTTAGTGACAACTCTCAATATGAGATGGAATTTTTGACCCATTTACATTAATGGGTCAATATGGGTTGTATATTGTACCTAAAAGATTAAATGGGTAAAATTTAAAGTTCACGTAAATGGTGAATTTGTCAAACAGTGTTAAAGTAGTCCAAAGACTACTCAGATGCCTACAACATCCTGAGTTATTTTTATTCAAAGGTTTATTAAAGTTTTCATACTATATAAATATGTCTACTACTTTTTTCACACTAATATTCTTATATGTATAATTTTAAGACATTTAGCTCCATATCCATTTGTACCTATTTTGCACCTGTTATCTATATAGAGCCCATGTTGTGTCCAAATAACAAATATGAGATTTCAAACAGCAAGGAGTGTTTATGTTAGCTTATTCAAAAGAGACGTGCCTATTAGCAAATCCATAACTAAAATATTGATCTTACTAATATGTCCCTTATAGGATTTCCAAATCTGATCAATAAAGAAGTTCAATTTATTGATGAAACTTACCAGGTAGTTATCCTTGAACGCTAAAACTCGGCTGATTTTTTTTTTTTTTTTTTTTTTTTATTTATTTTTTTGGGTTTGGAAATGAATTGTACATTTGTGATGATGTTTTCGGCGTTGTGTCAAACAGTGCCTACCCCCCATGGTGAGAAGGTTTCCTTCTTTCTAATATAGTTTGGGAATTTAATCTTTATGTCCAATACAGTTTGGTAAGCATATGGAGCAAAATATGTTTGGCATTGTGTTTATTATTTCAGTAATCTTTATGTCTGATCAAACAGTGCCCACTTAGCCAAGGATTAGTTTATTTATATGTAATAGTGGTTAGTATTGCTTAGTTTCTAATTAGGAATCCTAAAATTAGCTAGATAAGGATTAATAAGGGTTACTATGTTGGTGTTTTTAGGCATCTGAATTGACGAAGAAGCAGGAAGAGAGTAGCCAGACAGTATTAACGGCGACGACAACTAAGTTTAAAGCAATGCATGCTCATTTAGAGACTGTAAGTCTGGAACTGTCTTGATGTTTCAACCAACTGATTTATGTGTAGTAAAAGTACTTATCACATATTGGTTTATATCGACACTCATGCACATATTTCTACTCAATGCTTTAAGGTTTTATAAATCACTGGAAGCTGTTCAATGCACAGCCCTATGCTGTAATAAAATTATTATTAGATTTCAGTGATGAGTTTATTAACAACAAAAAGTATTCATTTTAACATTCACATGCTACTTTGGTAAAACAGTGTTCGATGAAAAGAATATAAGAAATAATATGCAACCTTTAAAAACTAAAATAAAAAAAGAATGCTTCCATTTTTTTTTAAATATACGTACTTGAAGCATGTGAAAAAATGAAGTTATAAAAATCTAGAAACTTTGAAATGTTGGTCAAAGTATACGATCAATTAGGGAGACGTGGCATGGTTATAGCCATGGCGAGACTGAGACTAATCATTAGTTTTAATTACAATAAGTTTTAGCTAACTATGCAATTCCAGCTGAGCGATTGATCGATATATCATATCATTGTAACTATAATTATTACTCTTAAGTTTTATGATTGGTTGTCTTTATATTAACCTGAACAACAACGTCGCCCTACCAGAAAGTGGAAATTTCCACCTTTTGACGACAGGCCGGATAAAGTGACAGGTGGGTTTTGGCAGTTAATGACATCCGAGGCAGGGTTTCTGAGCTCGGGAAAGAGGTCAACTGTAACAATTTGTATAAGATGTTTCGGCTCAGTTTAAGGTTAAATTTAACCTAATAAGTTAATTTAAGCCGAAAAGTTTTAAAATACCTCGGTCTACTACTTGGGTCCATTCGGACAGGTGTTTCTTCATTCTCTAAAAGATATGAGTATATGACCAAGAAAGATGATTTGAATAATACATTTCAGAAATTGATCAATCTTCCTGAAAGAAATGTTGTTGAGGTAACTAAAGAATATCAAATAAAAACTTTTCTTGAGTCTTAAATGATGAGGTATAACTGAACTGTGTTATTGGCTTGCCGCAGGTAGCTTTGGAATTTGTAGAAGTAAAAAACTTGACGGAAACCCACAAGAAAAAAGTTATTGTTTACTTCAGTAAGGCAGATCCTGATGGAATCTTTGATGTCAAGAGGCAACTTAATATTCAGTCTAAATCTGGGAAGAAGCAGGTTGCTACGTTCTGATGTCAACCAACCGGACACCTTTTCTTTGAACTCGTGTCTGATTTCCCATTAGTCAAAAGTTTAAGTTATTGTACTATACCTTTCGAAGAACTTGCCTTTAACCTTTCTGTTGAGAAATGGTTGGATTTGGTTCCAAGTTCTGGTATTATTAGGTCTCAATCTATTCGTTTAAGAGTAGCAGCCTTATGTACTGTGCCTATATCTTGCTATTCGTAAAGTAATAAATTCAAAGAACAATTAAAATGTATTTCAAGCTCACCTTTCTTATTAGTAATTCTAGAACCCTATAACTTATTAGTCATACAAATGAAAAATTGACAACACCCATATTAGTCATAAAAGCAACTAAGCTCGCTCTTGCATATGGTATTAAGATAGTATAACAGTGGCGACATGCATAAATGACTTATGTCTTAGGCCACAAAAGTGCGAATTATGCACAAACCCACTGTGATAATGAGTTCCAGGTTTAATAATAAGTTCCTTATGTTTAAAGGCTGAGAAATATTTTGTATTATTACTATAGGTAAAGATAGAAGACAACTACACATTACCTTTGATGGCGGAATTCGTTGAACTTTCCCAGCCAAATTGGTCAGTTCTAAGTTCTAATCGGGAGCATGTATTACTGTGTGACATGAGCATTGGGATTCATGAACCATGAGAGAAAATTGTGTATTACAGTGTTAAGCTTTGTTATTACAGAGTATTAAGTTCTGTTCTTGATGCCACTTTTTATATTTAGGAAGACAATGGATTCACTCTTCGTAGACGAAACATCGTGTCAGCTACAACCATTTGGCTAAGATTCGTCCTAGGAATGTTTCTGAAGATGGGAATGGAAAAGAATGAATGATAGTTTGTTGTTTCTGAAGGAATTATTGGAGTAGGAAGTATGAACGACCAATGACCAACTACCCTCCAAGATCTGCATCTTAATAATGCTGCCCCTCTCCGCACTATACGCTAAGCAATAGAAGGTAACCCCTGTTAACTAAATTTATTAATCTATGTATTTAATGTTGAATACATGAAAATAAAGGCACAATAATATATCATGATGTTATGTAAAAACCCATGCGTGCACGGGGTATTATAACTAAGCTAAATATTATGTTTGTTTTAAATCATTGTTATTCAGCATTGATAAGCTATTCTTATTGTTGATAATTTTTTTATACACTTTTGATATTTATTGTAATTTACAACTAACCTCTAGACACCAATAGTAGTTTCGTTTATTTTTATGTTATTAGAACAAAAATGCCAAATGATCATAAATCATTGGAGAAAATCCTCTAAAACTATTAGTGATGGAACTTAGGAACCATTTAGATATAATATGGATTGAACATTTAAGAACAATATATACCGTTGCTATTTATTTTTCACAATTAGTTTTCGTATAACCTAGATATGTGACTACTTTGCAGGTTATAAAATACCGATTACTCACATGGTTTTGCAACCCTTAAAATAAAATAATGAATTAAGCAGGTTTGAACTTGGGTATGTGACTATCCTACAGGTTATGAAATATTGATATTCTGATGGGGTCTAAACCAGTAGAGAGGCATTAATAGGGTTGTAGTTTTCTGGATTTAACATGGATGGGAGTGAGGCAAGAGATTCATAGGCAACAACTTCCATGGAAAAAAGTATCGGTACACATTTCCGCATTATGCATTGCAGTCCATATATCTAAAACCCATTACTTTCTACTTTTCAAGTGCTTCTTTATCTGCAAAATAACAGGGAGATAAGCGATATAGATCAATATCCACAAAGGAAGTGTATAAAAGGCCGAAAGAGAATCATAATATTGTGCTATTAGATATTTAGATTATTAACTATTGTACATTTATAGACAATGACAGCATGCGTATGGTCAGATGTAATGCAACTATGCCTTGGTAATATACCTTATGCATGACGATAATGTTTCGATTTGCTTATTGACATTAACAAAACGACTGGAAAAAGACTTGCAGGTAAAATACATTGAATTTTGATAAACTGGTCTACTTTTTTACCCATATATGACATCCAAATAAACAATTGAAAGCTTAAAAGACCTTCATTTTTTACAAATAGTTACATGATAGACTGATGGTTAGAAAAACTCATGTATCCTTTGTGTTTACTTATTCTGGTAGGCTATGATAGTAATGAGATTGCATTAGAAATTTAGAATTCAATGCAACTTATAAAAACTTTGTTGGTTACCGTTTAGTATTGTTCATGGATCTTAGCCTAATTGTTTTGTAACAACAAAAAAAATGCATTTATTGTTTTGCTAATTGGAACCTATTAGAAGACTATAATTTTATAAAGATCATGGCTAAAGAGATGAAGACGAGTAATGGCCACTCTACCACATTGTCAACGTCAAGTTGGTAGATTACTTAACAAGAGTTCAAAGGATTTACGTAGATAATTACTATTAATGATGATGCTTTTCTTTTCTAGATGTATGTACACAAATATTAAGAGGAGCTGCTGCAGCGAATAACGAGATGATTAAGAGCCTATCAATAATTAATGGCCGGACTTTAAAAGGTACAACTTTTGGTGGCGTAAGGATTTGTATTTGGGTTAAAAGTAAGGATATTGAATTGTGTAAAAATTTACAGACTTTGGAGCTACTAGCTGAAGTAGTTGTTCTTGATGAAGAAGTCGTGCATTTAGAGGAATAAATTGTTTGCTGTAAACAAGGTTTGTATTAGGAACCTGTTCGTGTATATGACCTTACTGGACACACTATTTAAAACATGAGGTTTCGATAGCATATTTGATTGTAAACTTATTTGTATTTAAATATAAAAGTCAACTACCCATGTGAGGATACCCATTAAGTCTGCTTAGAATTTTTAGACTATATAATGTTTAGGAGTATATGGGAAATATTTTGACTAAATAATGTCGATGATTATATAATGTCAAAGAGCATACTTAAATTGGTAATTTCTAATGCCAAGAGTATATATTTAAACATCACTTTACTTACATATAAGGAACGTTTTGATTTTTAGTTTTATATATTTGTAGTCTCAAGTTATATAGAACCATATGTTAAGAGGATAGATATCAACCTTTCTTTGTGTTTGTTTATATTGATTTACTTATTTTGTGAAACATAGATCCATGTTTATGACTATGTTATTTTGCATTTGAGTTTCAGTCATACTATATTGTTAAAAAAAACTATATATTTCAATTGTTCTATAAATGTTAACGTTCATTTAGTTTAATTGTTAATGCATTTAATATAAAAATTAGTGCATTTATATCTTAGTTTTCGTTAACTTATTTTTTCCAACAATAATTATAAGTCAATCCCACCCAACGGGAAACCTCATATCAATTATGGTCCTTAGCACTTTTGAGAATAAGATGGCGTAAAAATTTAACCGTAACCAATTCACTGTTGTAGCGTGTCTTTATGTGGCTGTTTCAAAAGTGGAAACAAAAAACATTAGACAACTGGACAATGGAATGAAGTGATTCCATAGATTCAATTCATCTGAAATTGGTGGGTTTTGTTAGTATTTTAATGAAGTTTGTACTAATCAACTACTCACGCTAATTCATCAAAAACAATAACTAACGCTTTCTATAAACAACTATTATAAAATTTGTACGTTTATATCTTATTATTAGTTAGCTAATACCTTCAAGCGATATCTATAACTAATTCCCGCCCATAGCCGGGCTTCCCAAACAGTATACTATTACACAAGTATGCCTATCTCTTCAGTGCTGAGTTTTCTTCCCTGATAAACAATATACAACAGTTCCAAAAGTGAATAAACTAAACACATTGAAAATTGTTTTTTTTGTCAAATTGTTTAATAATTAATAACGATCAACCAATTTTCATGTTTAACGCATTAACAAACAAGCCCTACTTAACTAATACCTTACAAGGAACTTTATAAGTCATGCCCGCCCATCGGGCGGGCTTTGAAAGCTAGTATATATATATATATATATATATATATATATATATATATATATATATATATATATATATAGTATGGGTTTATAAGACGAGAATATGAGAAGGAGACGAGTGCAAATGACGACGGGAGTTTGTTTCATTCATAGATTTGTCAACTCATTTCTCTACATCAACATGAGTTTAGTGATCATTGAAGATTGTCATGTTGAATGTTAAAGTTCAAAGGGGCCAAAAGAGGGGGAAAGAAAAGGTTCGTAAACGAACAATTTCTAGTTCTAAAAAATCAACTAATGAGTTTTCTAGGTTATAAATACATATAGTATATTAAATATATATATATATATATATATATATATATATATATATATATATATATATATATATATATATATATATATATGTATAAAATTTATGCTAAACATACCATATATGTAACCTAGATACTAAACTAAGCATGCAATCTTTGACAAGAAAATTTAAAAGAGATGTGTACCTTTTTGTCTTCAATAATCTCTTCTATTAAGCCTTCAAAACGATTGCACAAACTTGTGGAAGCTGATAAATCACCAAGTTTTTAGAAGTATGACGAACTCATCTCGTTGGTCCCCATTGCCTCATTTGACCAAAGTTCGTTGCTCCGAACATGTTGTGCATTTTACTTGGGTGTATATATGGTGGAATCATTCCCCAAGGATTGAAGTTCTACATTTGATAATTGTTTTGAAGGTTTCGTCTATTTTGGTTTACTCTAGGTTGAGGAGTTTTAGAATTGGGATGAGGACTACTTGGTTTTCTAGGTGTTGGAGTTTTAGACCTTAATTTCGGTTTAAAAGGCTCGGCCTCAGACTTTAATGATGATTTTCAAATACTTTTAATTTCTTCATCACTAGCTATAGATACTAATCTATCTTTCAATAGTATGTATTTTGGTTTAGTCTCTAAAGATTTTAATTCACTAGTTTCACCTTCGAACTTGACATTTTTTATTTCACTAGTTGATACTTCGGTTGAGTTATATCCTAAGCTAGTTTTATCTCCGGATGTTCTTTGAGTACTAATTAATTTCCTAAGTGATTGACTACTATTTTCGAATTTCTCAAGTCTAGTAATCTCTTCCTTAAGTTGTTCATTCTCATTTTTAACCACTAGACATCTTTTACATTCTATAAGACTTTCTTTACCTTTTTCTAGGTTGTGTAGTTTAATTTTTAATTCAAGTATTTCATCTTTTAATTGATTGTTAGTGTGTTTTAGTAGTTTATTTTTAGCCATGACTTTTTGTCCTAGTTTACATAATCTACTATATTCACTATCTAAATCTTTTTCATCTAACGATAAATTATCATCACTATAGTATTCGGTTTCGGAACGTACCTCATCGGATGCCCTTGCCATGAGACACTTTTCTTCTTTTGTTGTATCTTTTTCATCATTGTCACTATCACTCCATGCTCCTCCTACAAAGGCCTTGTGGTTTTGACTTCTTGACAATTTCGGACATTCTCTAATAAAATGATTTGGATCTCCGCACTTGAAGCACTTTTTTTCATTCTTGCTATTTTTGTTGTTGTTTCTTTGGGGTGTTTTTCTTTCATCATACGGTTGTCTAACATATCTTCATCGTCTTTTAAAGAATTTCTTGATGTCTCTTACGACCATGGCATACTCTTCATCGTCACTTTCGGAGGTTGATCATTCTTCATCACTACAATCCTTTTTTGCTTTCAACGCAATTGATTTGGTTTGCTCCCTTTTTCCTTTGACCATTTCGGAGGCTTTCTTTATTATTACTTCATACACTTTTAAGTTTCCAATTAACTCGTCAAGTTGTAGAGTTGATAGATTCTTTGAGTCCTCAATAGCCGTCACTTTAGCACGCCACTTCGGATGGAGAGCCCTAAGAAATTTCCTTACAAAATTCTTGCTAGAAAAATTTTCATCAAGTGCTTTTAAACTTGTGATGATTGTGTTAAATCTAGCAAAAGCATTATCTATTGATTCCTCTTCCGGAATCGTAAATTGCTCATATTGTTGTACAAGAAGATCTATTTTATTATCTTTGACTTGACTATTACCTTGGTGAGTGATTAGTAAAGAATTCCAAATTTCTTTTTCGGTTTTACACATAAAAATTCTTTCATATTCTTTGCGTGGTAACGCATTTTATATCACCATTTTAGCCTCATTATTCTTAGCAAGTTTCTTTTTCAAATCATCGTTTTATTTTTCAAAAGGTACAATTTCATCCCTTTTAGTTTCGGGATTATTTTGTACAGGGAGAAAATCACCATTAGTAATAACATGCCAAAGATCTAGATCCTTTGATTTCACATAAGTTTCGAATCGATTTTTCCAATAAAGAAAACCATCACATTCAAATAGTAGTGGTCTTTGCATATATTGCCCTTCTAAATAGTTTTTAGATTCCATAGATCATTTCAATTTTTAAAATATAGTTTATTTAAAAAAATCTTGTTTAACATAGCTCTGATGCCAATTGTGGAAAACTAGAAGGGGGTTGAATAGTTTTACGTTGATTTAGATTATAAAAACTTTGTTTTCAAAAACTTCGATTCTTATTTATGTGAAATTCAACACTTGCACTATATGAACTATGTAATCTAACTAACTAAGCAAATATAATGTAAATATGAAAATAATGAAAAGATAGAGTTAGAAAGATCAAACCACAACACAAGGATTTATAGTGGTTCGGCTACGAAGGTCCTCTTCGCCCTACTCCACTCCCCGAGTCTCTTACTCGAGAGTTTTCTTCACTATGTCAACAAACTCCCTTGTGGCGGAGAAACCTTACACAACTTTTTCTTACACCAATTTACGACACTAAGCTAAATGTCGAGTTCTTATTGTAGCTAGAACCAATCTCACAACTTCTTCACGACTTGGCCCACCTTCTTCACAACTTGTACACACCACTACTACTTCACAACTTCACACTACTACACTACTTCTTCTTCACACTACTACTTCTACTATACATAATTACAAATCCACCTAAATCTACTTATTACAAACACTACACAACTTTACAATATATTTACACAAACTACACAACTAATCTTCAATACTTCTTGATTTAAAATGAAATGAGTATTCTTCTCTTGTACTTTGAATGATTGGATCACTTAAAACTAGAACTAATAAACTTATGATCAAAGGATTTAGAAGGATGTTTTGAAAGAATTTGGACAGAAAGTTTTAGTGCAAAAGGTGTGGAAAAATTGCAGGAATGAACCAGTATTTATAGGCAAAGAAATCTGACAACAGGAGCGTGCCGGCCCCCTTAAATGGTGGCCGGCCTCCTTAAAATTAAGGGGTCCGCCCACCTGTAACGGCCAGATTTCTTTGTCTTTTCTAATGAAAGTTTATTTGGTGAAAAACTAACTGATTTTGGTTAAAATTTTGAATTCATATATTTGTTATGAATTAAATATTTTCCTTTAATTACCAAAAGTGTTTTTCAAAAATATATAACATGTTTATATCATTTTATAAACTTTGTAATGTTTAAATAAAACTTCCTTTGATCATAAAATTTATTAGACATTTGTTTATTCATACCTTAAGTGATTTTGTTGGATATAATGATATTTTGTAACTAAATACTTGTTTACGTAATGATTTTACATTTAATGTTTTTACATTTTGTGATCATCAAAACGTAGGGATATCGAGAAATATTAATAACGTTTTTATGCATTAATTATATCAACAATCTCCCTCTTTTTTATGATTACAAAATCTAAACTCAATAAATCAAAAATTAAGATATATACAAGTATTTAGTGAGTTTATATCATTTCTCCCCCTTTTTGTTAACATCAAAAAGGTTATCCTGACAATGTTAGAGCTCCCCCTCGACATGTACTCCCCCTTGTTTTAATGTTATCAGACAAATCGAGATATGGAATGGTTGCAAAAATATTTAGAACACACAAAATATATATGATGCATGAAACAAATATAAATATGTATAACAAGCAATTAGAGCATGAAAAGATCATTTCTACTAAATGATAATATGGTTACAAGCAAAATGCATCCAAGATACATAAACAAGTTATCAAATAAACTAATGCCCTAAGGGCTTACAAGCATACATAATAGACCAAAAAAAACAACTAAAGCTCCACTAGAAATGTTTTTCCTAGATCTTGCCACCAAAATGGTTGAAACAATTTTATTTTCCAAACTTGAAACATGCTTAGTTTGGGGGAAGAAATGTTGTAGGTGGAGATGATGGTGTTGATGGAGGTGTGTTTGATGTAGGTGGAGGTGGAGGTGTGGTTAATGTTGTTGGTGGTGGAGGTGTGGTTGATGTTTGTGGTGGTTGAGGAAACAAGCTTTCAATATATGAAAACATGTAGTGTATTTCATCTCTTAGTCCAAAGATGATGGTTCGGTTATGGATGCAACAAAGACAAGTATCACCATGAGCTTCAAGTAGGCTCCATGGGATGGGATTGAAGTTTGGTGGGTTGATTGGTGATGGTGAAAAGTGTGCATCAAGAGGTGTTATGGGTGATAATGAAAGGGTGATGTCTAAGGATGCATTTACAATAGGTGGTGGTGGTGGTACTCTTGGTGGAGGTGACAAGTGAGTGTTGATATAGTCATTTATTAATGATGATGATGGTATGGAGGAGGTAGAGGTTCCATGAGTTGATGGTGTTTTGGAAGGTGCATTGGGAGCATTAGGAGATGAACATTGAGGTGGTGGTTGTTGATCCTAGTTGAGCAAAGGATCCTATAGAAATTGACTTAGAATAAAACTTAAGCAATAACGCAGAATATTATAGCTTAACTTAAGAAGAACAATTATAAACACTTTCAACACTTCAATATATTAATATACGAGCATTCAACCAATGCTAGGGTTATACAACCTTGAAGTAAAACGAGAATAATAATGATACATACATACTCTAACCCTAGGCACCTCCTTTTATAGACCAAGGAGTCCTAGTCAGTTTACAATAACTTTACATGCAAGATAATATCTTTTCCTAAAATATCTAACCATGTATAAAATCTTATCTTTTGAGCAGCAGAGTCTTGTAATCCTTTAGCAGTAGAATCAACTAGCAGTAGATTGATCACTCTAGCAACAGTTTGATAGCACTAGCAGCAGAGTCCAAGTCCAACAGAAGTTTAACACTTGGTGAAATTCTCATCAGCAGAATCTTGAAACCCAACAATCCTCCCCTAAACTTAATATTTACATCTAAATCATTAAGTTTCTTCAAAGCTTGATTACACATTAGGAGGATGCTTCCAAACACTCACTTCTTTTGATTTATTTGAAAGCTTTTTCTGATAGTTGGATCTACTATCTTTTCATACTTTTGTGTCAATTTGTAAGCTTGGTGATCAAACACATAATGTCTTTGACACTTGAGAAATCCAGGTCTAATCATCTGTCTAAGTATTTCCTTACACTTATTCAAACCAGGATAATCCTTCTCAACCAAAAAAATATAAAGTAACTGCACCAACTCTTAAGTCATGAACCCCACAAGATTGATATAGAAACCATTTATATACCTTGCTGAATCCAATTTCATTCCATTCACTGTCAGTAAGCTGAGGATCAAACATAATCCTTGATGAGGCGAAAAATGAACCGTTTTAGGGGGTCATTTTAGCCCGGATTCAAATTTATTTGATCAAATAATGCCCTAAATCGTTCCTTTTGTCATTTTAGGTACTTTTGGAGTGAAATCTGGAAAAGGAAGCATTTTGGACGTTTTTGGAGCATAAAAGTGAAGAAAATGGCAAAGTCTTAATTTTACTTGCTGGGAACAGTACCTGACGGCGTCAAGAGTTCTCAAGTGACGGTGTCAAGAGTAATACAAGAGGTGGAAGTGGATAAAGTGCGTGATGATCCAGAAGAGTTTTACACTATGGACATGACGGCGTCACCATAGGCCGTCATGGTCCAAATAAGAGTGACGGCCCAGAGTAGAATTGCACATGACGGCGTCAAAAGTGGATCTAGGCAATCCGATTTCATTATGGGCGGCGAGTTGACGGTGTCAGAATTTCCTTCTTGACGCCGTCACCCTATAAAATCTATATATAGTTTTGCAATTTTCATTCATTAAAGAGGAACAAGTAGGGTGTAACTTTGGAAAGAAACCTTAGTCTGAATATTACAGCTTTTTCAAGGGTTTTTACCCTTTGAAACCTTTCATGTTCAATTGAGATAAGTACTCTTTCAATTAATTCAATATGTCTATGTGTTGTTTGAATATATCTTACACTTGTCTTGAATTCAACATGCTAGGCTAGATCTCTTGTGTGTTTGCTTAGATGTAGTGAAACCTAGATGTCAATTATGGGTTGATTGTTTGTTTATAGTTATTACGGATAATTGTATTCGATGTTAGGCTTAAGAAAACTGGCAGAATTCCATTGGTGACATGCTTGAACGTCTTAAGAAACATGATCAGAGGTGTACTATGATTTTTGGTTGTATTTAATATGTAGGAGAATTCTAATGATCCCATCTTAGGAGCTTCTAACAGCTCGACATAGGAGTGAAGTAGGATCCTATAGAGTTAGGGAATATTGTACACGGCCCTACGACTGGTATTAAGGAATACGACCCGTCATCCATGCAATTGTAACAAACTATCAACCTGTAAAAGATATCTAGGGAGTAATGAAACCTAAGTAAACACAACTCTACCTATTATTGTTCACACCACTAGTTTAATTAGCTTTATTTTCATTTTTGTTATTTTATTTTGATTGCATCTTTAGTTATTGGGTTAGTTGGCTAGCAACTAATTCCGCCCACTCTTCCAAAAACCGAGATTTTATTTGCTTTTATAAAAATATAAAAATACAAAAAGAATCATCCCTCACCTCTAGACCTAGTTTTTAGGCTTTCTAATCCTAGCGACACTATTCTTGAGTTGAACAATCAATCCCCCGGTACTTGTCACTATACTATACTACAATGATTAGGTACACTGCCTGGTGGGAGTTGTAAGCTTCTCGAGATCCCTCGAGAGGTAAAGCCTGGTGCGATTCCCACGTATCAATCCTTAAGCTGCGATACATTATTTTTTCAAAGGCAAGATTTATATCAAGAGCAACATTCATTTGCTTTTCATCATACTTCACTTTATATAATCTCCATATAGCAACCACATCATCCCTATCCATCTTATCAAACATTTGTGAAAGTCCAATAAAACCTTGAACTTCATGATTTGACCTCATGAATTCCCAGTATCCTTCACTTCCATCTCTTATCTTGAAAGTATATGAGATGATAGGATGTTTTGCAGCTAAAGGCTTTGCCTTGAGAACCCCTAGTTCTTCTGGTTTAGACCAAATTGCAAGACTTTTCTCTTGCTCTTTTTCCTCTACAACTTCCTCTGCTTTCTCAGAATCACTACTTATTTCTTCAATGATCTTTCTCTACTTCCTAGCAAAGGACTTGTGAACAACACCTTTTTGTTTAACATTTTGACTAGGAGAAGTTACTTTTTCTGCAACATCATACTTTTTCTCTTGTTCTGCTACACTAACTTTCTCAGATATCACCTTTTTATTCATTTGTGGAATATGTTCTTCATCTCTTGAGCACCCTAGGAAAGAAGGTATTCATCTCCCTTTTAGTTTGTTGATACAGCTTGAAGACTTCCTTATCAGACTTGTGCTTCAACTATACCAGCTTCCAACCTTTCATGTTTTTGAGATACCTTTCATGCTCTTTCCTTTGTTGTAATGGAGTAGGTCCTCTGAGAATTTTCTTTTTCTTTTTGATAGTAGCAGCTTCCTTCTTTTTCCTTGCTGTAAATTATTTCATCCAAGCCATAACATCAAACTCAGGAACCTCTTGTTCTTCAATTTTCACTAGCTTAGACAATTCAATATCAGCATCCATACTTATCTTCTCTTCTTCCCACTCCTCATATCTCTTCATATCCTCAGCTTCCTTGTCAGCCTTTTCTTTTTGTTGTTGAAGCAGTTGTTGCTCAAGCATATCCCCCTTTTCTTGTTCTTCTCTTGCAACAACAGAATCATACTCAATCTGCCTCTCTTTAGGCCAATCCTCAAAAGGAATCTGGGAGTAATCAACCTCTTCATCATCTGAGTCTAGCAAAGGCTCTTCAACAACCTTGCCTTTTCCTTTATCAGCAACAGTAGATGATGAAATTATCTTCTTCTTTGGAGCAGGTTCTCTTATTACTACTCCTTTTACAAGAGGTCTTGGAAGTTGATTTGTGGTGTTTGTTTTTGGTTGTGATGGTTCTTGTAATGGTTGCTGTGAAGTCTTCTTGCTAAGTAAAACCATAGTCTCAGCAGCAGCTTTGTCACTAGCACCAGCAGCAGAACCCTGTGCATCAGCAGAATTGAGTTTTTCACTAGGAGCAGGTTCATCAGCAGTCTCTTGAGCAGTAGCAGAGTTGATTTTCTCACTAGCAGCAGGATCAGTATCAGCAACATTCTGAACACTTCCACTAGCAGCAGGATCAAACTGTTGAGCAATAAAGTCTTGAGCAGCAGATTCTTTAGCAGTAGATGTTAGGATTAAGAAAAAGGTTTGGTCACCCCATGTATTTACATACTTAGCATAGCTCTTAGTTTTGTATTTATTAGATTAGATATTATAATAATAGTTTAGATATTAGTCACACCGTGGAGGACGGATGGGTCTTTACCCACTGTACGCCCGATCCACAGCCCGTAGGAGGGCGTATACTTGTAATTGTATATATACCCTCTTCCCTCCAAGGGAGAGGGTTGGTTGTTTCGTTCAATACACACACCTCATTAGGTGTTTCTCTCACTAGAAACTTCCCCTCTCTTACTGTTAGCCTCGCTTTTTTATAATGATAACGTCACACATGTGAATTGGACTAGATTAGTAACATGTAGTACCCGCAGGGACTACTATCGTACACTAGGCAAAGTAATGTTGTGATGAGCCTATAAATACCCCTCATGACTCTCCATGAGGGGTGTAGGAAATCATTATTGTTTTGTATTGTTTCATTTATTAATCAAGTTATCCTTTTGTTCTCCACACTCTCTACTTTCTCTCACTAGAAACATGTATACTTTCACCATGTTTGATCAACCTAGACCTCCCGAATCACATAAATCATGCATATTTTCGGTCCTACAATTGGTATCGGAGCTCATGGTGTTATTTTCATTGATTTATTGTGGTTCGTACCTGTGTAGAAGCTGTTTTTTGATACCATTTTTTGCATCCGGAAATTTTTTTTTCCTACTTATGTGGTAACAGTTTCTTAGTATCAATAACTGGTCAAAGCAAACAAAAGTCATACACTTTCATAAACAGTTTCATATATCTGTTATTTGTATCCTTGACGGTATAAAGATCAGATTTATGTTAACTGTATTATCTTTGTGACTATTTTTGATACAAAAACCGTGAATAAAGGTGGTCAAAAAGTGGTCAAATTGGTCGGAAAACTCATTGGAATTTGAAAAATGGGTCACCGGAATCTGGTCGGAATTTCTTGTATAAGAGGTTCTCAATATGTACTTGTTTTCGAGAACACAATACCCTATATTATTGAAGCGTGGGGATTGCACCAGGCTTTACCTCTCAAGGGATCTCGAGAAGCTTACAACCCCCACCAGACAGTGTACCTTATCGATGTAGTATAGTATAGTGACAAGTACCGGGGGATTGATCGTTCAGCTAGGAATAGTGTCGTTAGGATTAGAAAACCTAAAACTAGGTCTAGAGATGAGGGATGATTCTTTTTGTACTTTTATATTTTTTTGAAAGCAAGTAAAAATCTCGGGTTTGAAGGATTTGGGCGGAATTAGTTACTAGTCAACTAACCCAATACTAAAGATGCAATCAAAATAAAATACTAGAAATGAAAATAAACTAAATTATACTAAAGTTGTGAGCAATAAGTGGGAGAAATGTGTTTACTTAGATTTCACTACTTCCTAGATATCTTTTACACGTTAATTACTTGTTATAGTTGCGTAGATGACGGATTGTATTCCGTAATACCATTCATGGGGTGGCGTACTTACTTCCCCAATCCTATGAGTGCCTACTTCACTCCTATGTCGAGCCTGCTAGAAGCTCCTAACATGGGATCATTAGAATTTACTCATGCATTAAATACAACCAATAAAACCTAGTACACATCGGTTCATGTTTCCTAAGACGTTCAAGCATGTTACACAATGGAGATCTGCCAGTTTTCTTAAGCCTAACATTGAAATCATTCATCCAATACAACCATAAACAAGTAATCAACACATAATTAACATCTAGGTTTCATTAGATCTAAGCAAACACAAGATAGATCTAGCCTAGCATGTTGAAATCAAGACAAGCACAAGATATAGACAACCAACACATAGACATATTGATTGAATTAAGAGAATACTTATCTCAATAGCACATGAAAGGATTCAAGGGTTGAAAACCCTTGAAAAGGCTGTAAAATACGTACAAGGTTCGGCCCTAGGGTTTCTCCACACAAGTTCCTCTTTTAATGAATGAAAAATAGAAAACTATATATAGAATTTGGAAGGTGACGCCATCAAGAACAAATGTCTAACGCCGTTATCTCGCCGCCAAATAGTTCCTCGGACTGCCTAGATCTGGATCTGACGCCGTCATGTGTACACCTTATGCAGGCCGTCATGAAATTAACTCTTGACGCTCTTCTTGTGACGCCTTCAGGTTTCTTCTGGGTCGTCATGGATTTTACTCTTGAAGCCGTCTGGATTTCCTTCTTGACGCCATCATACACTATTCTCAGCATGGAAAATTAAGTCTTTGGCGTTTTCTTCACTTTTATGCTCCAAAAACGTCCGAATTGATTCCTTTTCTAGATTTCACTCCCAAAGTACCTAAAATCACAAAAGGAACGATTTAGGGTAATATTTGATCAAATAAATTCAATTTCGGGCTTAAATGACCCCCTAAAAGTGGTTCATTTTTCGCCTCATCAATTATCAAAATCACATTCTTGATAAACCATGATCTTGATAAGCCACGTTCTCTATAAGTCATGTTTTTGATAAGTTGAAAAAATTCTTGATAAGTTGAAAAAATTATCGAAATCTTTTCGAAAGAAAACTTTCAAAATCACCCACATGTTTTGAAATCAGAAAGTTTCGAGAATACCAAAGAAGAGAAGATGAAGAAGAGACCTTTGACCATAAACCTTAATACCAAGACTCAACTTGACCTTAGGTGTTAACCATCATCAGTCCACGCATCAATACCGAAAGAAAAAACATAACAGATCCTAAACCATAACCAATCCATACACCACTTCAACTGTCAACACATCAAACCTTTATCCCATTTCCATATCTACTTCAAGACTCAAACGTAACATCAATAATTATAAAAATCTCAGATCGGTTCACTTTTCTAATCGTGTCAAAGATTTTTTGTTGAACCACTATCATCCTCGATCTATTATTTTTGAAGCCGAGCCTCACTCTATATCCGAATATTAAGAAATAGAAGAATAACAATTATGTTACTTTCTATTTCTTGGTTCGTTCATGACAAATATCATAACAACAACACAACAACAATTGAACCTACCTGAGACCCAATTAAAAGGATCTTGAAGCGGCGCATGTAAACTCTCTTTTGGACTGAAGAAACAAGGATCTTGAACCTACCTGTGTTTCAATTATCATAGATGATGAGAGATTTGAAGATGAGATTTGATTGATGATGAGATCGATATGTTAAAAAGGAAAAGATGTAGTTGTGATTTAGTTTGAGCAGGTAATAGGATTTGGTGAAGTAGATGTGTTTGAGACGAAATGAGTTTGGAAAAGATCTGTGTTGACTGCATTGAGAGAAAAAGTTTGGTGGTAGGCCTTTTTTTTTATCACAGTAGTGTGATTTAGGTTAACAAAAATTAGGGTGTAGGATTTGGTTATATCTCCTCTTATGGATTGGTCTGGGCTTTTCATTTGATTATGGAATGGATTGGATATTAGGATTATGAGTGTTAACTATGCTTGGGCTGAATTGATACTATATACGATTGGGTCTTTGGATTGAGTAATGCTGAAAAAATTTAATTACTGTCAAAAAGTTATAATCCGAATTTTATTATTTGGATATAAAATTTTGATAAGATTTGGTAAATGAGTGGTACTTTGGTATTAAAAATTTCACGGGGATACATAATGTCACGGCTAGAATTGTTTTGTTTAACAAAAATGACTACGGGGTTTTTGCATGGTATTATTGATTTGACTTTGAAGTGGCATTTCAAAATGTGTACTTATTTTATCTCAAAGTGTAGGGGTGGTTGGATGCATGACTTTTGAAGATAATTTGTCTGCACAAATTAAAAAATTCAGTCTTGACAATCTAGTTATTACTGATGTAAGGAGTTACATTGTAGTGCTCATAGTATAGCTATCACTTAAAGGAGTTATGTTGTAGTACTCAGTGTCACACGAAGTAGTGGATTGTTCAAGTGGCGAATATTTCGTGCAACCTCATACTTAAAGGAGTTACATTGTAGTGCTCGGTATAGGTATTAAGTCACATCTATCGTACAAGCATTAAGTCATAAGATGAGATGATTACTTCTTTTTCAAGCTGGTCATATCGTGGTGTCTCCATATGTGGTCATTACTAGTAGCCGGTGAATTCAAAGGAGGTTCGATTACAGGTTGATTTGAGAGAAAAGTATTGAGAGTATTTTCGTGACATATACTCACAGAATATGCTTCAACGAGCTGTTGTGGCTTCTAAATTGCATCAAGTACAAGGTGATTATACGACATGTACACTACATTATGATGATTCTGATAACTCGCAACCATCAAGAGGGAGAAGAACATGCCGAAAGAAGTAGTGTTTCGTCTTCAGTGATTGGATTGACTGAGAGAATTGTGCTTAACATCGTGAATGGAGAAGTAGTGCGTGTACATCGGGGCTTATTAATAACTTGGATGCAATGTTATGTGAGTTATATTGTTATGATGCTCCCTGAACGACAACCATGTGTCTACACTTTTGAATCTACTTTATCCGCTGCGTGATGAAAAGAGAGTTGTCGATTCAGGAGGGAGCATGAAAAAGAAATAAAGGCTCACTAGTTAGGAGGGAGTAATAACCTAACTAGACCGTTACTGTTGAAGTTCAGAGCTACAAGGATTTATGCCGTTAGTGCCAAAGATCAAATGCCGAGATCGTCGGATGAAAAGAACTTCAAGTCTGCCTCAGTATCTAGACTGCAGAGACTCTGCGCTTCAACAACGTCAACCTAGTTTATTATTATTGTAATTTACTTTGTTTATAGGTCTCATTGTAACCATTCACGTGTGACGATATCCTGGAGGGAGATTGTTAGCCTCGCTTTTTTATAAAGATAACGTCACACATGTGAATTGGACTAGATTAGTAACATGTAGTACCCGCAGGGATTACTATCGTACACTAGGCAAAGTAATGTTGTGATGAGCCTATAAACACCCCTCATGACTCTCCATGAGGGGTGTGGGAAATCATTAGTGTTTTGTATTGTTTCATTTATTAATCAAGTTATCCTTTTGTTCTCCACCCTCTCTACTTTCTCTCACTAGAAACATGTATACTTTCACCATGTTTGATCAACCTCGACCTCCCAAATCACATAAAGCATGCATATTTTCGGTCCTACGCTTACACTCTCTCTCTCTAACTTAACAATGCATAACGTCATCTTCCATCACCCAAGACCACCCGAATCACAAGAATCAACACATATGTTTCGATTTTACAATTGGCATCAGAGCAAGGTTGTTACTTTATTGATTTTTGTGGTTTGGATAATGTTTAGAAGCTATTTTTTATATATACCAATTTTTGTTTACGGGATTTTCTTTCTAAACAGTTTTTTTTTATCATATTCTATTGTATCCTTATGGTCATAATAGTCATGTGGTCTTACACAGTTTCATAAAACTGTTTTTCTATGCTTCCTTTTAGTCCAATCAAATATGACAGTTTTTCATGTTTAATCTTCCTTATATCCATGACTGTTTTGTACCAACCCGTGGTATTTGTGGTCAAAAGGTAGGTCGGAATATTTGTCAGAACAAGTTCTGGGTTTGTAAACGGTGTTCTTGGTAGCGATTTGGAGATATTTTTGGTAGGGATTTGGTTTGTAACTGAAAATGGAATATGACAAATTGCCATGAAAGTGACTGAGTACTTTCTGGCGATTAGTGCATAGCGATTAGGTATTGAATTGGGTGTAGCGTTTACCTTTTGTAATTTAATTTTATTTGCAAAACCCAAACGAGATGCTACGAAATTTTTGTCAGAAGTAGCAATTAGTCACAAGAAGATGAAGATGAAGAATGTTTGGACCACGTTGACCACAAACCAAAACACCAGGACTCTTTGACCTCAGTTCATTAACATCATCAGTCCAAAAGATCTTAAAACATTAAACTAACCCATCGTCGCCACACAGCCAACAAACCAATCCCAACCACAAGCTACAAACAGTTGAAATTTCTAAACATAAAGACTCATAAACTTAAGAAAAAAAAACAGATCTCAGTTTCACGTTTTGTTCGCATCTCTCAAAGATATGCAAGATCATTATAGATCGTTACTATTCGAAACATCTCATCACTGATCTAGGACAACAAATACACGAATCAAACACAAAACGAAAATCAAAGGATCTCAGTTCGTTTTCTTTCGTAATATTGAAAGTTATATTTCACCTTTTGCAAGGTCAATCCAACGAAAGAAAGAAAATCGTCATCGACCTCTTTGAAGCTCTTTGCTTCATTTCCAATATCCGAAAGTTGAAAAAGAAGAAACAAGAACAATAATGTAAATATTTCTCTTTACTTTCGGATTGAACAAATAAACAACAAGACTCTAACGATTAAAAGATATATCTCAGATTTGTTCAAGATAGTTACGGATCTATAAAGATATTGTTTGTTTGAACATAACTCTTCAAAGATATTTTTTCGAAGTAAAAACTTCTCATAAATATTTGAACCGTTAAAGAAAGTACAAAACAAATCATTCCAACTTTCTTTTGTTCGTTTATAGTGAATGAAAAACAAGATCAATGAAACCCTACCTACCTGAACTCATAAGGAATCATAAAACATGTGACGGAAGTTATTTCTTTTGTTGATCATTGGTGACTGCGAATGAGATTGTAAAAAGGGATTAGATATGTGGGATGAGTTTGGTGACTGCTAGTTGGGAGGTTTTGTTTAACTAATCTGAGAGAAAAAGTTTATGAGGGAGGCGGATTATGTGAGATTAGGGTTAGGGATTTGGGTTAAGTGTGTCTGTGGAAAACTAGAAGGGGGGGGGGGGGTTGAATAGTTTTACATCCATTTTAAAATTTATAAAAACAAGTTTGTTTTAAAAACTTCGATTCTAGTTTATGTGATCTCAATACTTGCACTATATGAACAATTATATAGTAACTAACTAACTAAGCTAATATTGTATAAGTAAAAAAGTAAGTAATGAAAAGAGTTGGAAAGATCAAACCACAACACAAGGATTTATAGTGGTTCAGCTACAAGGTTACCTTCCTTGTTCCTACTCTGCTCCCCGAGTCACCTACTCGAGAGTTTTCTTCACTATGTCAACAAACTCCCTTATGGAGGAGAAAACCTTACACATCAAAGTACACACCACAACTTCGTCACAACTTAGTCACAACCTCTTTACACCAATCTACTTCACACCTATCTACTTTACACCAATCTTCTTCACAACTTCACACTACTTCACTACTACACAACTTATTATCCCTACACAACTTCTATTGCTCCTAAACTACTTATTACAAGCACAACACAACTTCACAAATAATATACACAATATATACAACTACTCTACAATACTTCTGGCACTTTATTGTAGAAGGAGTATTCTTCTTTTGCACTTTGGATAAGAATGGATGAGAAGGGATTGAATCACTTGAAACAAGAATTAGTAATCCAATGATCAAAGGGTTTTGGAAGATGTTTAGAGAGTTTTAGATCTAAAATTTTCGTGCAAAAGGTGGGGAAAATACCAGATTTAAGGTGGTATTTATAGGAGAAAAATTCTGACAGATTCTGACACAGGAGCCTGGCCAGTCCCCTTAATTTTAAGGGGACCGCCCCTTATAATTAAGGGGGCCGCCTAGCTGTAACGGCCAGAAAATCTGTCTTTTAACGGGGAAAATTTATTTGGTAAAAAACTAACTGATTTTGGTTAAAAATTTGAATTCATATATTTAGTATGATTAAAATTTTTTCTTTATTACCAAAAGTGTTTTTCAAAAATATATAATATGTTTATATAATTACATAAACTTTGTAATAATAAATTAAATACCCCTTTGATCATGAGATGTATTAAGCACTTGTTTATCTATACCTTAGTGATTAAGTTGGATATAATGATATAAACTAGCTTAATACTTGTTTACGTAGTAATCTTACGTTTGATGATTTTACATTTTGTGATCGTCAAAACATAGAGATATCGAAAAATATAAATAACGTTTTTATGCATTATTTATGTCAACAATCTCCCCCTTTTTGATGATTACAAAATCTAAACTCATTAAGCAAAAATTAGTATATATACAAGTATTATCGTGGGTTTATATCAATTCTCCCCTTTTTGTTAGCATCAAAAAGGTTATCCCGAATTTATTGGAGCTCCCCCTTGATGTATACTCCCCCTCGTTTTGAGGTCATAAAGGAATCGAGATATGGAATGCTTGCAAAAATATTTAGAACAAACAATATATATATATATGCATGCAACAATTATATATAAAGAAAAGGCAAGCAATATATGCATGGAAGAAAAAACTTCATTAAATAGATAAAAACACAAACATCATACATCCAAGATGCATGAACAATACAACAATACAACTAATACAACTAATAAACCAAAACTCTAATAGAAATGTTTTTCCTAGAGCTTGTCATCAAAATGGTTTAAACAAAGTTATTCTTCAACCATGAGTCATGCTTAATTTGGGAGGAGCAATGTTGTAGGTGGAGATGATGGAGTAGATGGAGGAGTGTTTGATGGAGGTGGAGGTGTGGTGGATGTTGGTGGTGGAGGAGTGGATGTTGTTGGTAGAGGTCGAGGAAACAAGCTTTCAATATATGAAAACATGTAATGGATTTCATCTCTTAATCCAAAGATGATGGTGCGGTTATGGATGCAACAAACACAAGTATCACCATGAGCTTCAAGCAAGCTCCATGGGATGGGATTGTAGGTTGGTGGATTGAGTGGTGATGGTGAAAATTGTGCATCAAGAGGTGTGATGGGTGATAATGAAAGTTTTATGTCTAAGGTTGCATTTTCAAGAGGTGGTGGTGGTGGAATTCTTGGTGGAGGTGATAGGTGAGTGTTGATGTAGTCATTGATGGATGATGATGATGGTATGGAAGAGGTGGAGGTTCCATGTGTTGATGGTGTTTTGGATGGTGCATTTGGATCACTAGGAGATGAGCATTGAGGTGGTGGTGATGGAGTGGTATTGTCTTCATTTGTGAGATCAATAAAGAGTTGTTTTGGTGGAATGATAATAAGTTTTTGTTTCTTGGCTTTGTTGGAGGTGGTGGTTTTTGGTGATGACATGATGGATTTGTTGAGGTTGATGATGATAAGGAAGTGTGGATGAAGGTGGAAATGGTTATATAGCATGAAATCATGATTAGAAATGGTATTAATTTGAAATTGCATTGTTAGATTCCAAAATCAGTTTAGTTTTTAAGGGAAATGGTAGCTGGGACTAGCAAAAGAGGTCACAAGTTGCAAAAGAAAACAGTGTAAAAACTGTTCCAGATGGCCGGTCCCCTTAATTCATGGCCGACCCCCTTAAAATTGAAGGGACCGCCCGTGTGAATTATGGGGGCCGCCCATATGATGAATTCTTGGTGCTAAGGTTGCATTTTCAAGAGGTGGTGGTGGTGGAATTCTTGGTGGAGGTGATAGGTGAGTGTTGATGTAGTCATTGATGGATGATGATGATGGTATGGAAGAGGTGGAGGTTCCATGTGTTGATGGTGTTTTGGATGGTGCATTTGGATCACTAGGAGATGACCATTGAGGTGGTGGTGATGGAGTGGTATTGTCTTCATTTGTGAGATCAATAAAGAGTTGTTTTGGTGGAATGATAATAAGTTTTTGTTTCTTGGCTTTGTTGGAGGTGGTGGTTTTTGGTGATGACATGATGGATTTGTTGAGGTTGATGATGATAAGGAAGTGTGGATGAAGGTGGAAACGGTTATATAGCATGAAATCATGATTAGAAATGGTATTAATTTGAAATTGCATTGTTAGATTCCAAAATCAGTTTAGTTTTTAAGGGAAATGGTAGCTGGGACTAGCAAAAGAGGTCACAAGTTGCAAAAGAAAACAGTGTAAAAACTGTTCTAGATGGCCGGTCCCCTTAATTCATGGCCGACCCCCTTAAAATTGAAGGGACCGCCTGTGTGAATTATGGGGGCCGCCCATATGATGAATTCTTGGTGCTAAGGTTGCATTTTCAAGAGGTGGTGGTGGTGGAATTCTTGGTGGAGGTGATAGGTGAGTGTTGATGTAGTCATTGATGGATGATGATGATGGTATGGAAGAGGTGGAGGTTCCATGTGTTGATGGTGTTTTGGATGGTGCATTTGGATCACTAGGAGATGACCATTGAGGTGGTGGTGATGGAGTGGTATTGTCTTCATTTGTGAGATCAGTAAAGAGTTGTTTTGGTGGAATGATAACAAGTTTTTGTTTCTTGTCTTTGTTGGAGGTGGTGGTTTTTGGTGATGACATGATGGATTTGTTGAGGTTGATGATGATAAGGAAGTGTGGATGAAGGTGGAAACGGTTATATAGCATGAAATCATGATTAGAAATGGTATTAATTTAAAATTGCATTGTTAGATTCCAAAATCAGTTTAGTTTTTAAGGGAAATGGTAGCTGGGACTAGCAAAAGAGGTCACAAGTTGCAAAAGAAAACAGTGTAAAAACTGTTCCAGATGGCCGGTCCCCTTAATTCATGGCCGGCCCCCTTAAAATTGAAGGGACCGCCCGTGTGAATTATGGGGGCCGCCCATCTGATGAATTCCCAGACGACCAAATTTCAAAAATTTTCTAAAAATGATTTATTTTGGTTTTGTGTTTGCATCAAGCTCTATTTGAACATTTTATTTTAGTTTTGGTCTATTAGAGAAGTATATATATATACTAGACTTCAAAGCCCGCCCAAGGGGCGGGCATGACTTATAATGATAATTTGTATGGTTTTAGTTATCCTGAAATTATGGTTAATGATGTTGGTTATCATTGACTTATTTTTACTATTGTCAAAAAAGGCGGGTAAAAAAATGATCGGAAAGTTGATATTTTGAAAGAAAGAGGTGTAAGGTTAGCTTTTGAATGTTAAGTATAGTCTATGAATGTTAATTAGTGAATATTAAATATACTTGATAAATGTTAAGTATACTTGATGAATGTTAACTATATTTGATGAATGTTGTTGTGTAGCTTCATCCAACCCTTCTTCCAGTTTTGTTATTCTAAACCCTTGAAGAAAAGGTTCCATAATTGTTGATTTGTAAGTCTCTTTTAACTGTTACTAAGCACAATATTCAAAATAAGATAATGCGCAAATGATATTTTTGATGCCGCATATACAAATGTTTACTTGATGAATGTTACATAGGCCTGATGAATGTTAACCATGAACCATGATCCATGTACCCATAGCAACCTTCCTCTCATTATGAAAGCATACTACTCGTAGCAATTACTTTCATTTCATTCATATTGTTGAGAGCAAACATTTAAATGTTAATTGATGAATGGATGAATGTTAACCATGACTCATGATCGAGGTGCTCGAACCAACCTCCCATTCATTATCAAACCTTATTACCTATAGCAATGACATACATTTCAATGATATTGTTGAGAGGGCACATACGAATGTTAACTTGATGAATGTTAATTAATGAATATTAACTATACTTGATGAATGTTAAGTATACGTGATGAATGTTAATTGATGAATGTTAACTATACTTGATGAATGCTATTGTGTAGCTTCATCCAACCCTTCTTCAAGTATTGTTATTCTAAACCCTTCAAGAAAAGGCTCTATAATTGTTGATTTCAAAGTCTCCATTAACTCTTAGTAAGCAAAATATTCAAAATAATAACTAAATAAACTTGTGTTGTTGACTGGGCGTGTTTGTTTATTTCTACACGATCAATCAGAACTTGTTCCTGCTTGTGTACGGATGGATCTGCCTTGAGTCCTCTGAAGTTATTCAAAGAGTTACCTGAATTTCATTTAACTCCATAGGCCTTTGCTTGTGAAAGTGATTTTTAAACCACAATGCTGATATACTACACACAGCAAGTATATCGATTGAAAATAAGTCTAATGCATAGTACAATGAGCATAGTATAAAGAAGTTTAATGCATTTGGCATACGAAAGATTCATATGTTCAGTGCAATAATAGTTGTGATTTGCTGATGCATTGGTTTTCTATGATGAGAAATTGCAAAGACATACATAACATATAGGTGATTAATTAATTTAAAACTGTTAATTCAGAATCCTGCATATTTCAGTTGATTGACAACCATAAAAAAGATTGTAATCCTAACAAACATGAAATATTGGTATTGTTTTGTTGTGTGCATCTTCATTATGGAGTTCGTAATGAAACAGTTTGATGCGCATCATTTTTCCTTCTTCAAATCCACATTCTTGTCCAAATTGATTCCAATTGCCTTCCATCACTAACAACTTGATCTTTAAAGGGTTACTTGTGTCAGGAATTACTTTCAACTTTATTGAATAGGTCAAATCCATGTGAACAATCTTTCCTTTTTTGTAAGTATCCATGTGTAACTTATCCCATATATCTGATTCGATTATCTGTTTGTTTAATGCATAATTTATTAAGTATGACATGGTAATTATAATACTTTGTTTGTGATTTTGGGCCAATTAGTTTAGATGACTTACCAATGGATAGTGATTCGCAGCGTCTAGTTTGAACTTTGTGTAGACTACGCTATCTTCATTGACATGAGCCAAGTGGTGGTACCATCTGCATATATGATGCATTCTTGGATCTGCAATATGAATTAAGTATAGTTAACGATATTATGACAAAAATTATATTTTATAAATTTTTGTTGTAATTACCATTGATATCATGATTAAGTATTGGTCTTGGTGGCTTTTTGTAGAATGTTGTTCGTATATCTTCTTTGATGTGTGCATCTTCATTATGTGCATCTTCATTATGGAGTTCGTAATGAAACAGTTTGATGCGCATCATTTTTCCTTCTTCAAATCCACATTCTTGTCCAAATTGATTCCAATTGCCTTCCATCACTAACAACTTGATCTTTAAAGGGTTACTTGTGTCAGCAATTACTTTCAACTTTATTGAATAGGTCAAATCCATGTGAACAATCTTTCCTTTTTTGTAAGTATCCATGTGTAACTTATCCCATATATCTGATTCGATTATCTGTTTGTTTAATGCATAATTTATTAAGTATGACATGGTAATTATAATACTTTGTTTGTGATTTTGGGCCAATTAGTTTAGATGACTTACCAATGGATAGTGATTCGCAGCGTCTAGTTTGAACTTTGTGTAGACTACGCTATCTTCATTGACATGAGCCGAGTGGTGGTACCATCTGCATATATGATACATTCTTGGATCTGCAATATGAATTAAGTATAGTTAACGATATTATGACAAAAATTATATTTTATAAATTTTTGTTGTAATTACCATTGATATCATGATTAAGTATTGGTCTTGGTGGCTTTTTGAGGAATGTTGTTCGTATATCTTCTTTGCTGAGACCAAGACCATCGTAGCCACTTATAACTACAACCGATAATGTATAATTTGGCAAATTTGTAAACACAAGTTGTTGGCCCCATTGTATTTCTGCTGTTACAACAAAATCATCCCATCCATAACCGGTCAGTCCATTCATTCTTACTATCTTATCTTCCCATGGTTTAACCCTTTTATGACGAACGGGAAACATCATTCCTGCGTAAATGACTGTGAATGTATTCTGCCATATATCTTGTAAGAAATCTCCCGGTAACAACTGTATGCATAAAGATGTAGAGTGAAAAGAGTGAAACGAATATAATGTCTATTTAACCAGCAATAATGTATTTGTACGTATAATTATAATTTTTATAGTGTCATTTGACGGAAAATTATTTTTACAAATAAGCTACAAACATACCAAATTTTTTATTGGGTGAATTAAGAATGAAAAGAAATAAACGGTTAGCGAATATGAGAGGGAAAAAAGTTTCAAAGTGGTGTGCAAAAACAAAGTATCAAAGTAAAGGCCACCCGATGGGCGAGCAAGACTTATGAATATCGTTAAATAATTTAAGTTAACGAAACTAAGTTGTGAAAATACCAAATTATAATTTGAATGCATTAAGAACGAAAATAAATAAACATTTATCGAATATGAGACAAAAAACCTTACAATGTGGTACGCAAAAACAAAGAAACAAAGCGACATTGTAACAACATAACCATCAGCTGCATTCACAACAATTTTCTCCCCAGTTTGACACATGACATAAATTCTAAAATACACTCAAACCTTCTTTTTGGCGACTATCTTGTTAATCTTGTGCAGTTCGTTAGTAATATTTTAATCTTTATTATGCTTTCTTGTATTGCGACGATCTTGCATCTTCAAACCGAACTGAAATGCAGCTTTGGGTGATGCTTCTTTTTGCTTGTTGTATGTTTCCCAATCCTCTTTTGTCTCAAACTCCCACTTATGAAGTCGCCCCTTTGCTTGGTTTTGTTTGAATTCCAATTATTTACCTTTTTAAGAGTAGTAACTTAAATTTGGATTGGATTCATAAAACCCCCTTACCTTAGTGTATTGGGCTTATATAACGTGCAAGCCGCAAGATCACCTGGTGCTACTACAAATTCAGTAATATCAGTTAGAATATGTGACAGCAAAACAACCACTTTTACAAAATTATTTAAATTTACATAATTGTTAACACCACATCCAAACAGCCCCTCACTTTAGTGTTTAGATGTTATCACAGGTTCAAAATTCGAAACACTAACACCATCATGAGCTTCATTTATGTGTAGCTTAGGAACTAAGAGATCAGAAAATGTTTGTTCTAATTGGTCATCCAATTTTATTTTTCATTTGAAAGATCAAGCCACATTATTGAAAATTTGCCCAACTTCTTCGTCATTTGAAAGTCGAAAGGAAAGGCCATCACATGTACATGTTACAGGAGCTGGTGTACATGGTATAGCACCACGCCACCACCGGCGGCTAAAGTATTCATAGCAGTCGAAAAAGTGTTTGGTTATGTAACGCTCAAAATTAGTGACTACTGATAAACCAATATGAAATAAAAAAACATTTATAGTAAATACTATTATGCATATGAATAGTGAATACATGATGAAAGCCTACCGATCGACCAAATAATGACAATCCATTTTTTTTTAATTTCTATTCAAGTTGAGACTGTTGACTTGAGTACCATCAGTTAAATATAAATGGTCTATGTCATTTGTCCACATAATTAGATAATAACCGTTCATAATCAAATAAACATATACATTAGTTAACTATTTAGGCAGTTCAATATGTTTTAATGCAAAACATAATGCAAGTACCAGAAATAAATTAGCGATAGTCTGAATAGAAGCAGTTTTATTGATTTCAAGGAATGTTTGGATATTAGTGTGGTCAAGTGACTGGTTCAGTGGAATAAACCTCAAAATATATATATATATATATATATATATATATATATATATATATATATATATATATATATATATATATATATATATATATATATATATATATATATATATATATATATATATATATATATATATATATATATATATATATATAGTAAGAGTTAGGATGAAACTCACAAAAGGAAAGGGAATTCTACCAGTAGCCATCCATGTCTTACGGATGACATCTCTGTAATGTTTGCGACCAAGACCTGTAAGGATTCCTACAACAGCCAGAAGCTTCTTCTTTTCATCTATGCCTTTAGTTTTCGTGAGATGCTTCGATATAAATCCTTCTTTCTTTGCTTTGTCTAGCTCCACCTGAAGCAAATATAACTTCTTGTTTTGTTCCCTGTTAATATAAACCGAGCCACAAATTATTTCAAAACAACTTTTCCATGACTTTTAGGTAAATAAGTGGGCAAAGTAGCTAGAGATACTAACCTGCATTCTATTACTTTTAATGTGTCTTCAACATTTGTGGCGGAATTCCCCTGCAGCAAGAGATAATGTGTAAGATGTTGGTCTTTGTTAGATAAACTCGGGGGAGAGTGTTATTGACTGCTGTTGTATTTTAAGAAAATTAGGAAATTAACATGAAGAAGTTCAAGATTGTGTATCCCAAGTGGAAAGAAACTTGGCCTGAGCAAGTCCCCAACACAATTAACCAATTTGTGAGCAAGTATAAACTACAACTTTGTAGGGTTTTTAATTTACTTCATACTAATGGCTAAAAGTCAGCAAAACTAAAGCTATCTTTCTGTATGAACGCAGTTAACAAGCATTCAGTGAAATAATGACAGTTAAAGTATACCTCAACTTCTGATGTAGCATTCAACAATTAACGATGTTCATCCTTCACTTTTCTGTATCGTTCTTTTACCTTTGCCATACTGAAAAGATATACATTTATTCTAAAAGCTATTCAATTTTCAGAAAATGGAAGTCTAATGATGGAGATACAACATGCTATGTCTGGAAATCTAATAATGGATATGAATATTATTAGTTTTCTTTATCATGTAGTCTGTTCCAAAATGCAATACAGCGCGCCCCTGTGGGACGTAATATCCTGTTTAAAAAGGTTAATTGAAAAGGTGTTTGGGTAAACTCTTATTTTGGCAGCCTATCCTATAGCCTTATCTATTATACAATAATACAGGACCAAAACGTAAACTACATCATCAATTCAAAAATTAAGTATCCTATACATGTATTAACATCATCAATTCAAGTAAAAAAAAGCTTGTGAGTACTAACCGATTGCTGACACTTTATCGCAACCCATTGTTCCAGACAGCACCAGCAGATAATACACCATCATAGGCACGGTTAACTGTCATGTTCCTTGATAGCCTGGAACTTTTGCATGACAAAGCTTCTAAAGTCCAAATCTGAGAGCATTCTAGTATCGGCAACAACTTCTTCAGTCTTCCAACAAATAATAAATTCAAAATTTACGTGACACGTTCAAATTCATTATAAAGATAAACATTGCCAGATAAGCATTTTAAGGGAAATGCATTACTATGCATAACGATTTGCATTAAATATTTGCCTACTATATTGTTATTTTACCCATTATGAAACAAAATACAATATTACCCCATAACTATATGCATGGTTTATATATATTACAATAGTTTTTTTTTATTAGAAGTACATTTTAAAAGCATAACGAGTAATCTTCTTCCCACATATAAAACACTCGGCAACAAATTTGCACTTGACATATACATTTTCAATTTCATCAGGTGCTATATCATCGCCTTTTGCCAGCTTAAATATGTTCATTTTCCTGTCAAAAAGCATTTTAAACATTACATAAGTAACCAATATCCAGTGCTCAATTGGCAACAAACTATACTGAGAACCACTGCCGAATGCAGCATTCCGAAGCATCACCTGTTAAATTACAACTATTGAGACATAAATACAAAGGCTCAGGTTACCTGTCTATATTCTTAAGTCGGCAACCACATCCCAATATTTCCTGTATGAAGCCAGTTCTGATCATCAGTTACTTGTCTTTGATTACGTGTAATTTCAGATCAATTGTGTATGTGTAGATTCTATCCAAACACCCCATGTGTTTCTGGTGGTGCCTTTTGGCTCCCTTCTCTTTCTTCTACTACTGCTGCTTAAAGCCATAAAGAACTTTTGCCCCCAACTCGAGTGATGAGTTTCCACTAAGAGACGGTGGTAGGCGTGCCATTTCCGCAATTGGTGCCACCTCTCCCTGGTAGGAGAAGAAGTGAAGGTGAGGATAGTTTTGTTCCATTCTTGCTACCACAAAATTTTGGTAGCTAAACAAATATGATATAAATAGTTATGTATGTGTTATTTCTGTTTTTTTTAATAATATCGAGTATACTACGTATCAAATTGTAGAGTATAAACCTCACGTTTGGGTGCTAACCGAGGATTTGATACACGTTTGTCACGTTTGGGAAAATATACTTACTCTAATATAAGGGAGGTCTCTCACCTCTTTGAATCATCGACATGATCTGCAAGCCAAAGAAAAAACAGGCCAAACCAACATCATAAATGAATTGAATGAGTTTAAACTTTAAGCATATGACTAAATATTCAACACTGCTCTGCTTAACTAATTATTTTGGGAACAAAATAAGAGGTTTTAAACAAATTCATAAATTCATATAAATACAACTAAACTTAAAAATACACATTTAAAGTTGAGAACAATAACCTAAAAACATATATCAACTTAACTTGTTCAAATATTAATAGAATGATTACCATCAGATATCATCATTAACCCCACATGTCTTTAATAAGCAGTTATTATCGTAAATGAGTTCACAAACTTATATGATACAACATGATAAAGAATCTAAATTGTCAGTTTACAATGTACATTACAATAACATTACAAACGTATAAGATATTAATGATAGATTACTACAAAAAAAAGCCTAAGCAGATTGTTTGTTTTGTATTTATGTCCAAACAGCCCCTAAAGTAAATCTTTCCAAACAACCCCTGAAATAAATAATGACTAAGCAGCCCCTAAAAGAGTTTTTTTGCCTGAACAACCCATGAAACAGGTTCCGTCCAAACATCCCCTTAAACTTTTTTATGTCCAAACAACCCTTGAAACATATTATGTCTTAGAGCGTATTAACATTTGATGTCTTAGTAAAGAGATCATAAAGTATAATATTCGGCTGCATTTACATGGGTGCAAGGATGTTAACTCATTAGAGTACAGAGGCAGATGATGTTGTATCCCTAAAAAACATCACAATACTACTTCAAATGATAGCATTTTAGAAATGGTTTGATACCAATCTAACCTGCTTGAAGGAACGGGGGTGGACATCTTATAATGACAGGTACACGATTTATTGATACTCCAAATTTGTAAGTCTCATATGGAGCTATTGGACGGTAGAAAATTAAAAGTTGATTTGAACCTTTTGAATGATTGCAATATCAGATGCCGTGTTTGTGGGTTGTACTCTACTTTGGTCCCGATTATAGGCAATTTTAGATGAGGCCATATATGTAAGTATGTAACCCGATAGCATGTTAACCTTGTGATGCCTGCATATATCAACTTTATATTAGTACATGAACATAGAAACATAAAATAGAAAGTGTTTATTGTAAACAGATGTTGACTATAGACAACTCTCAGCCCTTTCAACCCATTTTCCCCGTTCATCGTTTGGCTATATATATTTTAGCTCACCCATTTACGATAATACAGCCCAGTGGGTCACAACTGTATTTTGAAAATAGTAAACCGGTAGCAAAAAAACAAATAATTGACTGCAATTATTTAATAATAGTATAAGTGCTTAAATAACTAAAAGAAAATAAAAACGTAACCTTTTGTTCACCATCATCCGCAACAATTGAAAGAGGTGATAAATCCTCCAACACCATCATAGGATCTCAAACAAATTTAAATCCATGCCCCTGGTTCAACCTGAATAATCAACATGGCAAATAAATAATGGCAAAGTCAGCTATAAAAAATGATTTGTGGCAGATACCAATAGAGATTTAAAATTGTAACAATGGCATGCTTATGATATTGTATTTTCTTAAATAATATATTATTGACAAATTGGCCAACCTTGTAAAGCATTTTTATCTTCAGCTCACTGAGTAGATGTGTGCACTTATAGTTGAGGCACCAAGGTAACCTATTATACGCAATACCAAGAATGGATCTCGAGTTATTTTTCCTTCGAATTCATCTACTGAACCGCCTAGTGCCAGAGCGATCCCTCGTATGATTTTTCAGATTTGTATTAGAGCTGCTATGGTACCGGTTGCCGAGGCACATACACTGATATAGTTACTATCATTTTTAACATGAGTTTCATACGAACATTTACGACACATGTGTCTTAAAATGTATCACTTATTTTTCCCCTAGCCAGAACCTACAATGGCCAAAGGTAAAGTGTATAAATACGTGCTTCTATAAGTTAAAATCTAAACAGAGTCAACTACGACAACACTCACTGATGAAAGTGTTATTTCCAGAAAGTGTATCAGTAAATGGAAAGTTCACCGATTTCCGTAACTCTGTACATGAACCGTAGTCTCCCACGCTGATGGTTGTGCTATTCTCACACAGGTTGTCATGAAAAACCAAAGGAAGTTATTGAACATCAGTAGGTATGAATGTAGAGAAGGTGCCCTCAATTGTAGGAATCTGCATTAGGTTCATATAAGGAGTGTAGTGGTCAGTAGAAGGTTCATCCGCAGCAAGGTAAGACAATTTTACCTTTTCATTTGTAGCCTGCAGTTCACTTGTAATATGCACATTTAGAGACTGAAATGGTTTCTTAGCTGACTTGATATTGAACCACGCAGAGGTTCCAAATAACAGGGTAGGTAAAGATCAGTCATTTACGAAGAGAAACGTAACTTAAAAAAGTATGAAATGTGACCTGAATCGTGCATGCATAAGATGTACCAAGTCTAAGGAGATTCAGCTAATTACACAAAAAAGGAAACATATAATCCAACAGATTCCTACACACCTAAAGGAGTTTTGCAGAATTTGGTTCCATAACTATATCCTCAGTTTAGAGAACCACTTCCTGGTGGAGCCGAAGAATGCAAGCTTATCTCTTTACCGGTTAAACATAAAACATAACCTGATCGAATTGACGATACTTTAGCTTCCTCTTTTGCTCCAACATCAAACTCATCTGAAAACATTGACGGTGAACAAAAAAAGGAGCAATAAGCTTCAGAACCAAGACTAAACAATATGAAACAGAGGACTCAATCAATATTCCTCAACTTCATCAACTTGACTTTTAAGGTTGAGAATGCATATAGCCGTTGGGTGAAGTCTAACGTCTGCCGCTGGATCATTGCCCTATGAATTGGTCCCTGGAGGTATCCCAAGTCTGACAATACCTTAGCAATAGTGTCAACATGTATCAGCTTCCCGTTATCAGCCAAAACAACTTATGCAAGACACAACAAAAAATATATATAAGCAGATATATCGCGGGAGGAAGATGTCTGAATAGGAACCTAAATACTACGTAAAATATGAGTATTATATTGAACTCGTATCCGCAACAAAGTTTACATATCAGAATGTGCAATACTAAACCATTCATACTATGATCTCATCCGAACACACATTATTTCTGCATAAGTATGATCCAAATACACCTTATTCTTAAATCTATAGCAGCATCATCCTAACGTTTATCTATTCTAGAAAAACCATATACATATTAAGTACGCCTCTAGTACACCTCACTTTAGAAGCTTATAAAATCTTTATATTATAATCTGTTAAGGAAACTTAATGCTATGAAACCTAAACTGAAATGGCTTACTTCATGATGATGACGATGAGATGTACAAATAAAATTTAGGTTTGCAAAGTTATAAATAACCACTCAAAGCTTGCAATCCACTTTAAATACATGTCATTGCTAATACAAACTACAAATATGTTATTTTGGGTTTCATAATTAAGAGCTTATTTCAGAGCCTAATGAATACATAAGCATTGATATAAGCTGCCCAAAATGCCCTTATTAGTTCCCTCTCTATATGACAGTGGTATTTCGTGAGATTGATTTATAAAAAGGCGCAGGCCCAGAGCAGATGGTGTTCATCAACAGAAGACATCCTTCATCCCAAACCTATTTCATATTCTATAGTAAATAACATTCAAAAGAGAGATAATGAATACCAAAGAGGTATTAATGTTACCACATTATTGAGTTTCTAGAGTATTCAAACAGCCTTAGCACCATGTTCAGGATGAAGTTTTGATGTAGGACATATCGCTTCGCGCCAGCAAGAAAATACTTTTGAAGCAAGCAACAAAATAGACCACCTGATTTTAAGCTAACAATTATGTTAGACCCACATTATGACATGAGGACAATTACCATACGCTTTTCTTTTTAATCATGCACTGTGACATTAGCAATTCCACTCTCCAAAGCATCACGCTGAATTTCTTTTTCTCACTTCCGTGTCATTATACCATCCTGTATTAAACTACAAATTAGCCACTATGGAATTCATTTGTCGCGACACTAACCTTTATCTCTGATTTAGCTTGTTTTTTAGCCTCAACTTTTTTAAACTTGTCATTTGAATCATTGTAGAGATCCCATGCCACATTAAACTCTTCATCCCTAGTTTTCTGATAAGAAATTGATTTCAGTATATACTAATAACATAAAGGCAGTTAAATGTCCAAAAAGATATTTTAATTTTTGCATCCTAAATAGCCACTGTTCTACTTATCTACTAAAAAGTAGGTATATTATAAATAAATAAATACAATCAAACCACTTTTTTTCTCTTCTAGTTCATAATTAAGATCTTCCAATCTTGACTTTATAGTTTATACGGCTTATATAATTTTAAGCAACTTCATTGCTAAAAGGAGCTTTAGAAAGAGACCCCAAGTTGTGTTGCTCGTAAAGCTCTTTAACTTTGTCATCTCTCTCCTTCTTCAAGGACACATAATTCTGATGCCAAAAGAATTCTATTAGTAACATTGGCCAAAAACAATAAAGATGTGAATTTAAGGGCATACCTTATTATGTAGAACTGAAGCTTCTTCGTCAAAGAATAACCATGAATCTCTTGATTTTTTATCTGCACCAAATGGCATAGTAAAATTCACATTCTACTAATATTTACAGTAGCTTCTAATAAACAATCACATGTATGCTTGAACACTTTCACTTGGTCACCAAAACAAAGTTATTAATAAAAATCCACTATATTGAACTCAATATAATTGAATACATACATCGACGTCTGCTATAAAATCAATAGGAAAAAAACCACAAAAACAGGCATTACTTAAACATTAACAAATTTATGTTATGTAAAAAGAAATCATCGAAAAATACCTTGATGTATGTGACCATTTTCCGAAACTTGTATAAGAAAGTCCAAAGATTTCTTATACGTAGTGACTCATTCAAATTCTTATACACAGTTACTTTGAATTCAGTTAATTATATGTAAAGAAAATGAGAGAGCTTTCATTGATTATTTAAACATTAAAGTAAAAACATAAAGATTAGGGCAAAAGAAATACAAATCTGCTGAAATCAATAATGATGATAGATAAAATCGGTTTACATACCTGTTGAAACAAAAAAATTAGGGTTCATATTTGTGGAGATTTATTTAAACTCCACCAAAAAATACAAAATCATATTAAAATACCTATGACAAATTGAGTTTTGAAATTAAGAACACTGAAAACCCGTATAATAAAACAATCCAGTTTTAAAATAAACCAAAAATATAAAATTTAATCATGACATGATAAATTAAGAAAAATATAAACATGAAAAATTACCTTAAATCAATACGGGTAGGGCGATTTTTTATGTGGCAACCTTTAATGTTTTCTTGTAAACCTGTGATTAAGAAAACATAGAAATCGTTAAATAACTTGCATGCATAACTAAAGATCAAGACAAACCTGATACCTTGATTATCGTTGTGTTCTAGGGTTGGAGAATGGATTTATTTTAGGGTCGAAGAATGTTACGTAGAAGAGATGGGATGAGTTGGGCCAGAATAATTTTAGAGAATGAATCTATAGATAAAATACCAAAATCATACTTACTTTATAATTTTTGGTTGAAATAATGTTAACAAAAAAATTGGTTGCCTCAGTGGTAAACGTTACATACTACAAACAGCAGGTTAGGAGTTCGAATCCATACACATGTTTTTTGATAAAAAATAGCATACACAAAATATCTACAAATTAAATATACTGACATGATATATTTAAAAAATTGCTTACATGGCGACAATGTGATGACATGGCACTCAAAACTGATGACTGGGCATTGACCATGATTATGTGGCAAAAAATAGTCAAACGCCTCTAGTTATATATATATATATATATATATATATATATATATATATATATATATATATATATATATATATATATATATATATATATATATGTATATATAATCATACACAAATCATGCAAGCATAGATTGAAAGCAAGTATAAAAACATGCATACATGTAGAGCAATAAATAATAAGAAGTAAATGACAATATAGTTCAAATATGTCTAGAAACATAGCAACAAATAGCACATAAGTAACATATTACAAATTGTTTAAGAAGAATAATAAAGCCAATTTCATAGTCATCATCACTACTTTTTCTTTCCTAGCACCCCATCAACAGCAGTGGCAAATGACTATAAGTCCTCCTCATCGTCATCCTTTAGATATGAGAACGAAACAAGAATGCTAGGAAAATGAGATTTAAACTTACGAGTTTTGCGGGTTTGAGTAAGAACGAGAGGACGAAGGGTTGAATAGATACATTGATAAATGCTATCATCGAGATCGGGATAGTTTTCAATGACATGCTTGTGGAGACGAGTGAGAAACATTCCATACGGAAGAATAGCTTTAGGATTTTCTCTTGCACATTCAATACGTTTGATAAAGAAGTAAGCCAAATTGTAAGGTTGCTTGGCAACAATACAATACAGCATGTGAGCGAGACAAGCCGGGAGATGGAATTTCGGAGACATAAGGACCATGAGTAGGACGAAAACATTGGAGAGCACAAAGATCCCATTCATTAGTGAATACGGATTGACCGGAAAAAGGAATTTGAAGGATTTGACCAAATTGTGCAAGAGTGAGAGTAATAATTCATGTTGGATCATGAATGAAATGAAGATGGAACCAAAGTCATCGGTTTGAACCGTGACTTGGCTATAGAAGTCAAGGATGAAGCGAGGAATGATGGGTTCATTAATTTGGAAGAGACGTTCGAAATGGATATTTGTGAACGAACTTTCGATGAAATCGGATTGATAGTAAGCTTGATCTATGACTCGACCTTCATGAATGTTTCTATCTTCTATATGACGATAGATACGTGCAATGGAGGGAGAGGTAGTGGGAAGTTGAGAAACTTTGGGAATGTAGTTTTTGGTTAAGGAAATATCTTCGGTAATAACATTGGGCATTTTCACCTAAACACAAAAATAAAATTAAAATAAAGTTAACGTTAAAACATGATACTTATATTTTTATGACATATGTGGAACGTAAACGAACTTCGACTCTAAAGACCTTTAACTTAAGAAGTAGTTTACCATGTTCCTTATTTTATTTTTAACTTGTGTTAGATATATTTTACGATGTTTATCAAGTCGTCATGGGATAATCCAAACGCCCCTTTAAACATCTTAATATATCATGAAAATTTGCTAGATGTACATTAGATTGTATAAATAGCCATTTCCAACAAGTTTCTTATGCAAATGATTTGTTTCGAAAAGAATAGTATATATTTTGACTCAAAAATATATTTTGCTAGTTAAACCAAACGCTTCATTATCTAGAAAATTTACTACCAAAATGTCAATATATATATGAATTATATATCTTGACAAGTCCGAATTTCTAGTTTTAGGTTTATAATCTTGACAACGTTTTATTAAAGTTTCAACGACTTAAATTTGACATTATTTGGACATAATCCAAACATCCTCTTATCGTTTACACAAATATTTTTTACTTAGTCGAAAAATATAGTTTCATGTTTTACAAGTTATAAGAACATAATATGATTAGTTTTAACAAGTTTTTATAGCATTATTCAACAATGTGTTTACCAAAAATTTTGAAAAGGAGTGTATGAAATTTTTCAAAAATTTTCGACAAGAGGGTTTCTAATTATTAATTTCTAGTGTTAATAAAGCATCCTAATCCTAAGGGAAGCATTTAGTTATGGAAATTTTAGACCCAATTCGAAAGAAATTATGAATTTGAAAAAATTATTAAAAAATGAATAATCTTGAGTTTGACCAATTTAAATGGAATTAGATGAAATGTGTTATGAAAAACTTAGAATATGTAATGGTGATCGTGTTAGATGAATTTGCCCTTTGCGAAATAACCCGAATTATGTGATTTGGAAGTGGTTTTAGGTGTTTTGGGGTTTGGATTTTTGTCACAGCAGCAGCAGAAAATGGGGGTAATGAGAAAGAGGAGTGTTTGGCAAAAGAAATAAGAGGGAAAACGATTTGGAACTATCAGATGGCCGGCCCCCTTAAACATTAAGGGGGCCGCCCTTCATTTGGCTGTCGGTCCCCTTAAACATTAAAGGGGCCGCCCTCCAAAACTTGATATTTCGTGGTTTGGGTTTCTGGAAAGAACAAGAAAATACTTATATATATATATATATATATATATATATATATATATATATATATATTAGATTTATATTTAATCAAAAATACTTTGGAGAGTATTCGCACGGAAGGAATTACTTGACACTTTTACTTGACATTTTGTCAATTAAAATTTCTTGATCATTTCGGATGAAATTTATCAAGTTGTCAAGTGGACGAGAGAGTTGTGGAAGGTTTATAAGTATATATATATACGTATATAGTATGGGCTTATAAGACGAGAATATAGGAGGGAGACGTATGCAACGAAAGACGGGAGTTTGTTTCATCCATAGATTTTTCGACTCATTTCTCTACATCAACATGAGTGTCGTTGAACGTTGAAGTTCAGGAAGGCAAATGGGGGGAAAGAAAAGGTTCGTAAACGAACAATTTCTAGTTCTAGAAGTCAACAAATGAATTTTCTAGGTTATAAGATCCTATATATATATATATATATATATATATATATATATATATATATATATATATATATATATATATATAGTATGGGCTTATAAGACGAGAATATAGGAGGGAGACGTATGCAACGAAAGACGGGAGTTTGTTTCATCCATAGATTTTTCGACTCATTTCTCTACATCAACATGAGTGTCGTTGAACGTTGAAGTTCAGGAAGGCAAATGGGGGGAAAGAAAAGGTTCGTAAACGAACAATTTCTAGTTCTAGAAGTCAACAAATGAATTTTCTAGGTTATAAGATCCTAGATATAACTATGTATATATATATATATATATATATATATATATATATATATATATATATATATATATATACGTATATAGTATGGGCTTATAAGACGAGAATATAGGAGGGAGACGTATGCAACGAAAGACGGGAGTTTGTTTCATCCATAGATTTTTCGACTCATTTCTCTACATCAACATGAGTGTCGTTGAACGTTGAAGTTCAGGAAGGCAAATGGGGGGAAAGAAAAGGTTCGTAAACGAACAATTTCTAGTTCTAGAAGTCAACAAATGAATTTTCTAGGTTATAAGATCCTAGATATAACTATGTATATATATATATATATATATATATATAAGTATATATATGTATAGATATAAAATCAAAAGGAAACTATAAGCGTAACAAAATCACATGAATACTAGAGACTAAACTAAGCATGCATTTATTGACAAGGAAATAAAAGGAAATGTGTACCTTTCGTCTTCAATGCGTTTTTCTTCAAAGTCTTCGAGGAATTGAACGAACTAGAGGTGACAACTAAAGTATCCAAGTTTGAATGGCGAATATTCTACGTTGGTCCCCATTGTCTCATTTGACCAAAGTTATTTGATCCGAACATGTTTAACATTTGGATAGTATGCATGAAGGGTGGTAGTATTCCCCAAGGATTGTATCTTTTTTGATAATTCCACATTTGATTACTAGTGTTATTGTAGTTTTGCCTATTTTGGTTTCTTCTTGGTTGCGGGGTTTTAGACCTAGGATGAAAGTTATTTGGTTTTCTAGGTGGTGGAGTTTTAGATCTTGTCTTAGGTTTAGAAGATCCTACTTCGTTTTTTAAAGAGGGTTTATAAAAATCTTTTACTTCTTCATTGTTTGCAAGAGGTATTTTTCTATCATTAATAAGTATATACTTAGGATTAGATTTTAGAGGTTTTAGTTCTTTAAGTTCACTTTCAAATTTGACATTTTTGATTTCGCTTGTTGAAGCTTCGGTTGAGTTAAATCCTAACCGGTTTTATCTCCGGATACTCTTTGAATGCTTATTATTTTACTAAGTGATTGACTACTATTTTCAAATTTATCAAGTTCGCAAATTTCTTCCCTGAGTTTTTTATTTTCACCTTTAAGCTCTTGACATGATTTACATTCTTCAAAAATTTCCTTACCTTTTTTCAAGTTGATGTATTATAATTTTTAGTTCTAGTACTTCATTTTCTAATTGGTTGTTTATGCATTTTAGTGATTTATTTTTAGCCATTACTTGTTGTCCTGGTTTGCATAATCTATTGTATTCACTATCTAAATCTTTTTCATCTAATGATAAATTTTCATCACTAAAGTATTCGGTTTCAGAACGTACCTTACTTGATGTTTTCGCCATGAGACACTTCTCTTCCTTTGTCGTTTCTTTCTCATCTTCATCACTATCACTCCAAGCTCCTCCAACAAATGCTCTTTGATCTTGATCTCTTGTCATCATTGGACATTTTCCAATAAGGTGATTCGGATCACCACACTTGAAACACTTCCTCTCATTCTTGCTATACTTGTCCTCTTTAATCTTTTGAGATGCTCTTCTTTCATCGTGTGGTTGTCTAACGAATCTTCCTCGCCTTTTGAAGAATTTCTTGAAATCTCTTACGGCCATGGCATATTCTTCGTCATCACTTTCGGAAGATGAGCTATCTTCATTACTAGATTCCTTTCTAGCTTTCAAGGCGATTGATTTGCTTTGCTCTCGTTTTCCTTTGACCATTTCGGAGTCCTTCTTTATAATTGCTTCGTACACTTTCAAATTTCCAATTAATTCATCAAGTTGCAACGTTGACAAATTCTTTGATTCTTCAATAGCCGTCACTTTAGCTCGCCATTTTGGGTGAAGAGCCCTAAGAAACTTCCTAACAAAGCTCTTACTAGAAAAATTCTAATCAAGTGCTTTTAAACTTGTGATGATAGTGTTAAATCTAGCGAAAGCATTATCAATTGATTCCTTTTCCGGAATCGTGAATTGTTCATATTTTTGAACAAGTAGATCTATTTTATTATCTTTGACTTGATTATTACCTTGGTGAGTTATTAATAAAGAGTTCCAAATTTCTTTTGCGGTTTCACACATAATCATTTCGTACTCTTTATGTGGTAGCGCATTATAAATAACCATTTTTGCTTAATTATTTTTAGCAAGTTTTCTTTTTAAATCATCATTTTGTTTTTCAAAAGGTACGATTTCATATTTCTTTGTTTCGGGGTTATTTTGAATAGGTAAAAAATCACCATTAGTAATAACACGCCAAAGATCTAGATCTTTTGATTTCACATAAGTTTCGAATCGATTTTTCCAATATAAAAATCCATCACTTTCAAATAGTGGTGGTCTTTGCATAGATTGCCCTTCTAAATATTTTTCAGATTCCATAGATCGTTAAAAGTTTTAAAATACAATATATTTTAAAGATCTTGCAAGACCTGGCTCCTGATACCAATTGTGGAAAACTAGAAGGGGGTTGAATAGTTTTACGTCCGTTTTAAAATTTATAAAATCAAGTTTGTTTTAAAAACTTCGATTCTAGTTTATGTGATCTCAATACTTGCACTATATGAACAATTATATAGTAACTAACTAACTAAGCTAATATTGTATAAGTAAATAAGTAAGTAATGAAAAGAGTTGGAAAGATCAAACCACAACACAAGGATTTATAGTGGTTCGGCTACAAGGTCACCTTCCTTGTTCCTACTCCACTCCCCGAGTCACCTACTCGAGAGTTTTCTTCACTATGTCAACAAACTCCCTTATGGCGGAAAAAACCTTACACACCAAAGTACACACCACAACTTCGTCACAACTTAGTCACAACTTCTACAAAACCTCTTCACACCAATATACTTCACCACTTACTACTTCACACCTATCTACTTCACACCAATCTTCTTCACAACTTCACACTACTTCACTACTACATAACTTCTTCTCCCTACACAACTTCTATTGCTTCTAAACTACTTATTACAAGCACAACACAACTTCACAAATAATATACACAATATACACAACTACTCTACAATACTTCTTGAACTTTGTTGTAGAAGGAGTATTCTTCTTTTGCACTTTGGATGAGAATGGATGAGAAGGGATTGAATCACTTGAAACAAGAATTAGTAATCCAATGATCAAAGGGTTTTGGAAGATGTTTAGAGAGTTTTAGATCTGAGATTTTCGTGCAAAAGGTGGGGAAAATACCAGATTTAAGGTGGTATTTATAGGAGAAAAATTCTGACAGATTCTGACACAGGAGCCTGGCCGGTCCCCTTAATTCATGGTCGGTCCCCTTAATTTTAAGGGGACCGCCCCTTATAATTAAGGGGGGCGCCCAACTGTAACGGCCAGAAAATCTGTCTTTTAGTGCGGAAAGTTTATTTGGTGAAAAACTAACTGATTTTGGTTAAAATTTTGAATTCATATATTTAGTATGATTAAAACATTTTTCTTTATTACCAAAAGTGTTTTAAAAAAATATATAATATGTTTATATAATTACATAAACTTTGTAATAATAAATTAAATACCCCTTTGATCATGAGATGTATTAAGCACTTGTTTATCCATACCTTAGTGATTAAGTTGGATATAATGATATAAACTAGCTTAATACTTGTTTACGTAGTAATCTTACGTTTGATGATTTTACATTTTGTGATCGTCAAAACATAGAGATATCAAAAAATATAAAAACATTTTTATGCATTATTTATGTCAACAATGTCTTTAATACCCATAATTTTAGGGTATGTGGATTAGGTATTCAATATTTTTTTGGGCCCGGATTTTTTTCTTATACATTTGGACCGGGCTGAACATAGTTATTAAGAGAATTGGGCTGAAAAATAATAAGTTGGGCTGGTGTGGTATCACAATCGGAATAGGCTTAAGCGTGTAAACATAAGATGATTGATCTTGTTGGATCCTAAAATGCTTGGGCTGAAATGTTCGGTTTATTGTACCCGTGTCATATCTAGTATTGAGCTAAAATGAAAATAGTTTGCATTGTATTTTCTATACATTGAGTGCATTTTTGGTATAACTTTTGGCGAAAAGGAGTGGTATTTTGGTATTGATAATTTTCACGGGGACACATTTTGTTTGACAAGAATGGGAATCTCAACATACAAAACCCTTTGTTCGATCCGTGGAACAGGGGGTATCTAAAGAATTTGGGTAAATCACAAAGTAACTACGGGCTTGTATCACTAAGGCTAGTTTTTGGAAACATAAAGGTTAGTTTTGGGAAATTGAAACGTTTATGTGACTACGGGGATTTGTACTATATACTACGGGATTAGAAATGAGGTTGTATTTCACAAGTTCATGCGCTTATATATATTTGTTTCTTTCTTTCTACTGCACGAAGATAACTTGTTTGAGCGTTTATTGTTTGTGATGAAGACTTGACTATCCAGTTAATTTTGTGTTTCTTCTCTATATACACAAAGTAACTATCACTTTAAATCTCTCACGTAGTTGAGGATAGGTCAAGTGGTTGGATACTCATATATGTTTGATGTTGTGGTATATGGTATACACCATTTTGAGTCACGCATATAGCACAAGTATAAGTTCAGGGATTTGTGTAATATACGTCATCATGAGATCGTGGTACATGGTTATTTCTCCAAGTGGTCACAGCAAAAGCCGATAGAATACGAGAGTGGTTTGTTTGCCAATGAGGTTAAAGGTTGAGAAGTGATCAACAATTCTCATGAGATATTCGACGCTACAACACGACAAAGATACTTCACTGTCCGAGTAAAATATTTCAATATCCTTCAATGTCCTTCATGATTTTTTAAGATGTTTACTTGAGATAACAACTTTTCATGCATATGGTCATACACGTAAGTGATGTTTCCGAAAGTTCGAAACCATCATGGGGGAGAAACGTGTACTTTGATGATATAACGTCAACCTCCAGGGGGAAGTAGTTTATACTACTTTACTTACTATGGTTTGTGAAGTATTCTACATATGTGAGAAGAATTATTTCTGAGCACTTGCATGTTTCCCCAAACCAATATTCAACAAAACCAAACTTGTCATAACACATTAAATTTATTATTTTCTCACGGTTTCTTCTTGACTTTGTAAAATCCAGTGAAAGAATCTATTTCTCGGTTTAAATAATAGATTTGTAAAATCCCGTGATGATGGAACTATCCTGGAGAAAGAAAAGTGCATTTCCGGATCTTATGTGACTCTGGTGCTACGGCTTCAACTTCGAAGAAGGGATAATGTATGTATTTCATGTATTGGATGAGTTTTGACATACTTCATGGCATTTTGGTTATAACGAATTTTTACAAGGTTATGTGTTCTACGGGGTTATGTGTGTTTGACAAGATCGGGATAAAACCATTATCAAAGTTCATTCAAAACATCAAAGAGGCTAGATTTGGGGAGTTAAACCACAAGATGTGACTACGGCGTTAATTCATTATTATTTATTTAAGGTTGAAGTGAAATTTCATGGGTGCGTGTACTTAGTATCTGAAGATATCGGGGTGGTTGGATGAAGATTCTTTGAGATCCTTGCTAGAGCTTTTAACCTTTGCAATGACGAAGACTTGGATATCTAGTTATTTTGGTGATTCTTCTTTTCTATTACCACAAAATAACTATCACTTTAAGGAGTTACGTTGTAGTGCTAAGTGTCACAACTCATACGTAGTTGTCGATAGTCAAGAGGTGATGTACGTCTTATACTTGATGGTTGGTTGGTTGAAGAGTATAAAGTACTTAGGGATTCGAAGTTACACGAACTCTCTACACCGCTCTTAGTCATACGTAGTGCAAGCTTAAGTCACAAGTTTGGGTAATTTTACTTCATTCTCAAGTTCATCATATTGGGTTTTTCTCCATCAGTAGTAACGATAAAGAGCCGACAGAATGATAATGGAGTTGGTAACGAGTTAGCTGAGAGAAGTAAAAAAGAGAGAGATGACGTTTGAACATTCCAGTTCAAGCCTCGTTCTTCAACATTATGGCGTCTGTAGATAACACTTCAGGCCCCATTCCTCAAAGAAAAGAAAGGTGTACGTTTCAGTGCGCCTTATCTTAGAAAGAAGATAAATCTTATTATTTATGACCATTCTCATCAACAAGCTTCATGCTTTTCCCATGTTCGTACAGTCATCAAGTGGATCGACATACATTGGATTATATTTTTGTTCTTCACTTATTCAATCAAAAATTGCAAACAAGCATATGCAATTTTTGAGGGGGGAGAAGGGAAAGGATGAAGATACTACATGTTGATGATGTTTGAAGAATGGTCATTCGGCTCTTGTATGCAGATATTTTCTCCCTCTAAGGTTTAACACATTTCTACAAGTGGTTTAGGCGTATTACAAGCTTCATGGAACTCTTCATTTGCTAAACTATTGATGAGGAAACAAAAGAGGGGTTGCTTCAAGAGTGTTTTAATCATCATCTTCTACGCAGTAGTTTTTGGTGCTACACACATATTTATGCTGCATCTGATAAATTTCAACCTTCACGGAATCTCAACTATGGCAAAACTGTCATTGCATGCCATTTTTGAGGGGGAGAACAAACGTATGTCCTTTTCCTTTCGATTATGGCAAAAATGTCATTAGCATGCCACTTTTGAGGGGGAGAATAGGCACGTGTTCTTTCTATTCTTTCGTGGGAGGAGTAATGTGTATGTTGGGGTTATAAATCATGAAGGGATCGAGCTTAATTATTCATTTCGGGGAAATTAATGTCTACCTCTCCGATATATTCCGTGGTTTGTTACTCTGTTCGAGTTCTATAGTCATTGCGGGGATTCGAACTTGGTGTTATCATTTAGTACTCCAGTTGATTGATTGATTCAGATAAAGAAGAAGATGGTTAATATCAAGACCTTCAAACGTGATCATGATGTTAAAGTGTTGAATCTATAAAAGGGGATGGTTAGTTTGAGGGGGAGCCGATTCAGAAACTTCATAAGTTCTTGAAAAGGCTCTTTACATATGATGACCTAATTGAGGGGGAGCAAACTCAATTAGTCATCATCTCATGACTCCTGAATACTTCAGCTCAGGAGTCGTGAGGTTTATCGACATCTTCTCACGGGCTAATATTATTATTGTTAAAGGGCTTCCAGTTATAGATAAAGGGCTTCCAGTAAATGCTTCATGTACACATCATTATGATGATTCTGATTAATTGCAACCATCAGGGGAGAGGAATGTGTACACCAAGGAAGCACAACAAGTTCATGTGATCGGGCTTAATCACTTATTCCGAGATTGATAACCACAGAGATGATCAGTGGTTCAACTTGTTACTTTGGTATTATCACTTCATGTGCACGTCACGGGCTGATTAATCGAAACCATCAGGGGAGAGGGAAATGTGTACATCAGGGACGCACAACAGGTTCACATGATCGAGCTTAATCAGTTATTCCGGAGTTGATATCCGCAGAGATGATCAGTGCCTCAACCTGTTACTTTGGTGTTATCGTTTCTTCTTGTATTTGGTACATGTGGGCTGATTTGGTATATGTAATATAACTGGAATGCATTTAGTGAGATAGAGATGTTGATATCCTATTCCCCAAATGGACAACATTGAAGAAGGTCGAGTCTACAGTCTGTTCTACATTCTCTGCTACGTGTTAAAAGACTAAAGACGATATGCAACTAATTATCAAAAGAATTCTTCATATTCAAAGCATTCATCAGAAAGGTTGTCAGTTTGGAGGAGAGCACTAATTAGGGGAGAGTGAAATGTCTGAGTTAATCCCTAATTAGATGTGCTCATATTGCTCTTCAGCAAGTTGATTCTCACAGGATACATTTGAGCTTATTTTGTTCTTCTCACAAGATTTCAAGTATATGGGCGTAAAATGTGTTGCTGAATCTGAGGTATAAAAACCAGCAAGGGGGAAGGAGACATACATCAGAATGCACAACGAGTACACGTGATGAGCTTTACACTTCTACTGAATTGAAGTTATTCCGGGAAGAAAAATGTCATAACCGCATAGAAGATCAGTGTTTTAACTCGTTCTTTTGGTGTATTATTCCAACTACGTGGGGGAAGAGATGTAAGAAATAATTTCTGATGCCAAAAGACGTACACAAATGATTATGTGTGTACTTCAGGTTTCTGAGCTTCATATAATGAGACTGATTGCATCATTTCAACTACTTGGGGGGAAGTGGTCTCTGGATACTTTTTGGTACGCATTACTTCAACCTTCAGCGGGAAAAAAGATGAGAAGTACTATTCAAGTGTGAGATGATATGTTGCTGAGCTATCAAAGCTTCACATTGAGAAGGCTCAAGTTCTAACGACTATTCAGGAGCCTCGAACGCTTTGGTGGTGAAAGTTTAAGAGATGTTTACTACTGACTTCTACTACGTGCAGACCGATATCCTCTTTTCGGTATTCATGTCAACATCCTTTTAAACTGCATAATATCCTTTGTACATATTTTAAAAACCAAAAAGAAAATAGAAAATTATAAAACCAACAAAATCCATAAAAATCGAAAAATCATAAAATCCAAAAATATTCTTCTCGCGACATGTCTCTCGTATAATCAATATTATGTACATTTCTGGAAATGTCATTCAATAATGGCACGGATTCATACATATGCTTGAGTGAGAGTTTTCTATCTTTTAAAATAATGTTTTCTAAAACATGTCGTTTCTCAAAAATTTCTTTCAAAATAATGGCTTACAGTCATTTTAGGCTGTAACCCGGTCTTAAAAATATGGCTTGCTATTTCTTCAGATAGCAACCCGCTCTTCAAAATGGGGAAAGCATGTCGCCAAAAAGATGGTTGTTCCTCTCACTGGGTGATGTTCACCCGGGCACGGATTACTTTACATCCGTGTTTCTTTGATTTAATGTACATTTCCGTGCATTATTTCTTGACTAAGAAGAGAAGTCTTCTTTTACCAAAACATAGATTTTTCCATTTATGATTCTTCAGAAAAATATTTTGTATATAAAATGGTGGTTTAAAACAATATTTGAAAATCAATTGGACTTAAGTTTCTCATAAAATTTGCCATTCAATCTATGACAAAAAGGTTTAATTTTTCACAAAATTTTAAATGTACAAATGGTCATAGATTGAGGGGGAGAGTGATTTCAAATTTTATTTTAGATCATCAAATGTTTTTCTTTGTACATCATAAGTAGTGAATAAACATTTGTTGTTATGTGTCAGTGTATGAATTTTTCATGAGTTTCGCGTTAAACTTCAATTCTTTTGTAAAGTCATCAATTCTGACACATAACAACCTCCCTCACAGATTGAGGGGGAGCATAATATGAAATCTGATAATCAAATGTGATCTTTTGGACTCAATAATAGGCTCCGTCATATGTGCTAAACTCTTTCGAATACCGACGCACATATTAAGGGGGAGCAAAAGGCGTTTGTGGAAAAATACCAAAGACCGACCATTTACTTTTATGTACGGAGTTATAAGGATGGTTAAGGTTAGGTATGAGTTCCCATGATCCACCAGAACCGGAAGGATCTTCCCAGGGACAATCCTCTAGATAGAGTAGAAGTCCTTAGGAATGATTAAAAAAGGAGAACAGTGAGAAAGGGAAGATTACCGACTGAGATAGAGCTAGGACTGTAACAAACCCAACAAGGTTCTAGTAATGAAGTCTCGATAAGCACTGAAGGGGTTGAAGAATGAAAAAGAAACTTAAGTGAGAAAGGGTGAAAAGAAATAGCCCTCCATATATTCAACCTTAGGGCAGAAACCGGGTTCAACTCATATGCTACTGTTGGTTACCAAGGTAACACTGGTATTGAAGACAAGACGTCATGGACCCAGTGACGCACTGCACTAACCTTCCTAGCCACTCAAGTTCTCTTAAAAGGACTTGTTTCATTCTCACAGGGAACCCTGCATTATGTATCGACCGCTCATTGCGAGCCATGTTGATACTAAAATAGGAGACGCCTCTCCAGTCTTCAGGAGCGAATCAAAATGCACTATTGAGTCTAGAGCCAAGAGATCATCCATAAATCTCATTAGTACACATTTACAATATGCTTACTGTTTGACACAGCGTGGAAAGTATGATAATATATGTAGAGTCCTGCGCATTATCCATGTGGTATTGCTAGAACATCAGAGTGATATGCAATTATTCACAATGATGATGGAAATCCTTCTAGAGCGAATATCTTTCAAGCTCTTGGTAGGTGACATGTGAGATCCGTCTTGGATCAATGATTAAGTGACAACTAGAAAGCAACGATGGGGCGATTCATTATTGAATCAAACTTGTTCCAGGAAATGAATTGACGGATACTTTTGGAAAACCTTCGATGCGCTCTATAATCGCTTTCAAGCACATCGACTGCACATAATTTTTCAATCAAAAGTATTTGACTTAGAATTGATATTTCTCATAAAACATTCGTCGTATTGCAAAAACTCTTTATCTAGAAATACGCGATCGTTTTTTTTTTCAAAATCAATTTCTCATTAATCAGTGAATCCTAATTCGCTGGTTCACTCACTCCGTGTTGTCTACTTTGAGACGCTCCGGTTTGAGAACGGCTAGTACAACTGCGAAACCCTGTCTAGGAAATTCTTCGAAATTCTACCTGATCACAGGCAGTATTTATACTGATTAACGGGGAATCGTGGTTCTTGCAACCCTATTCAACGAAGGTGAACAAAGACACTTTCGTATGTTTATTGCTAACTGTTGTTTGCAGGAACACCCGATGGTTGCAGCTGATGGCAAATGAGACGTCAATTCATAATCTCATGCTCACACTCCACACTCACAATTAAAGACATCATGAAAAGTGAAAGATCAACAACAATGCTTCCGCAACTCTGATGCAAAGTTTCATGATCCAAAAAGGTATGAGCATGACGGTCCGATGGTCACTACATTACATGGAGGCGAGTCCACAAAGGATGAGTTGGAGATTTACGGTGGCTGATGATCTCAATGAAAGCTCAAAGATCACAAAAGTCAAAGGAACTTATGCTCAAAGATCACTACTTTCCGTACAAAGACAACACTTGAAGATTCAGCGGATACAAGCTAGAGCTAAAGATCAATGTATAGAATGCTAAGATTCAATTTATTTTTTCTGGGGTGACCTCCCTTAGGGGGAGATTGTTAGGATTAGGAAAAAGGTTAGGTCACCCCATGTATTTACATACTTAGCATAACTCTTAGTTTTGTATTTATTAGATTATATATTATAGTAATAGTTTAGATATTAGTCACACCGTGGAGGACGGACGGGTCTTTACCCACTGTACACCCGATCTACAGCCCGTAGGAGGGCGTATACTTGTAATTGTATATATACCCTCTTCCCTCCAAGGAAGAGGGTTGGTTGTTTCATTCAATACATACACCTCATTAGGTGTTTCTCTCACTAGAAACTTCCCCTCTCTTACACACACTCTCTCTCTCTCTAACTTGACAATGCATAACGTCATCTTCCATCACCCAAGACCACCCAAATAACAAGAATCAACACATATGTTTTGATCCTACAGTAGAGTTCTCAACCTTGTCAGCAGAATCTACCTTCTTGACACTAGCAGTAGTTTGATCAGTAGCAATAGTATCACCCAACCCTTTCAAAGCCGCACCCATTAACCCTGTAGCCATTATAAATTCTTCAGGCCCCAAAGTTTTGAGCTTTTCCACCGCACTCTTTTGAACACTAACCACCTCCTCCATCACTACTTCATTACCATCCATTTCATTCCCCAAATCACCAATTTTTAGAACCTCCCCTGTAATTTTACCAGTATCAAATTCCATATCCATATCCAACGCAGCATGATTATTTACCCCATCAGCCTCCCCTGAACCCATTTCTTCATTCCTCCCCTGTTTGGAAGCATCCTCTTCCAAATTGGTAGAATGTTCATGAGAACTGACAACTTGTTATGTGCCCACTTTCTTCAATCTTTTCAAGGAGGTTGAAGATCTTGATTTCTTTAAAGTCTTGATCTTCCTCTACAACTTAGTAATTTTCTTAGCTTGTTTAGCAGAGAGAGTTTTAATATCCAAAACCTTTTCATCCAAAGTATCACATTTGAGCTCTAGGTTGGTACATTTATCCATCAAATCCTTTAAAAGTTTCATACTAGTCTCATCACTTCGACCTGTATTACCTAGTCCGAGAGGTGAATCATTGACATTGTCATATTGTACATTATCGTCCATCAATTCATTGGTCACTGATCTGTTCTCATCACTTCGATCTGTCTTACCTGGTCCGAGAGGTGAATCTTGGGACATAAACTCAGTATCAAACCTAGTTTGATCATCTGAGCCCCCTGCATTTTCCATGTGGCTAGGGTTACCATCATTGGATTCAGATTCATCAGAACCCTTCTCACTAGATGTTGCCTTTGTTTGGGTCTTACTTATGTTATCACTGTCCTACTCTGCTTCTAAGCTAGTAGTAGTAGTGATAGCCCTCGCCAACATGTCATCTCCATCATCTAGGACAACCTCATCTGGTACATCCATCCTAACATGAGCCTGAGGTAGCTCCGTGTTCTTATTGGCTTTCCTATGGGTGTAGAGTATTTTTGGTTATGAGGCAGATGCTATAAAATTGGGTGTGTGTTGAGAATCAGTGGTAGTTCCTGATCCTTCACCCTGAATACTTTGCACAAGTTGCATCATATAAGGTGTAAGTGATGTAAATGTGCCAGAAAAACCTTTTCCATTTTTAAGTAAGAAAGTAAACATTTTAGGAACCAAATTATAAGATTCATAAGTGGCTTTGTGTGTTCTTACTTTTGAAATTTGGTTTTCCACAAAGAGTTGAGTATGATCCAGACTCTTTGATACTTTTAACCATCCCCTCCAAAATCATGTTTGAAAAATTTAATGGGTCTCTTTTGCTCAAGCATACATAGCAGATGCTATGGCAGCACTGAACTCATTCCACCCAGACGTTTTGGGACTCAAACATTGTAAAAGATTATGAACCAAAAATTTATATTGAGAACAGAGAAGCCCTTTTTGAAATTTTAAACCATTATTTTGCCTCTCATATCCCAAAGCTTTTAAACCCTCAAAAATGACAGCATTAGCAAGACACTTAGTCTCTGTTTCATCATCAAACAGAAGAATTTCTCTTATAAAGGATTCAGTGACAAGTACTTGTTGACCATCTACCATGGCCTTGATCTATTTTTCCCCATTCCAAGTTTTGACTTTTGTAGTAAGCTAAACTGTTTAATGTAGGAAATGTATATAGTAGGATTCACAATTAATGCATACCTAATAGAAGTAGCATTTAAGAACTTAACCATGTCTGTGAAGCCTTCAGGAACCACCAATTCATCCAATAGATCAACATTGTTATGACTTTCTGCCCAAGTGCGTGTTGATTCCATGAATTAAGGTTTGGTAAATTGGGGATTTTTGATTTTGAGAATAATAGAGTGTTAGGGTTTGTTGAAACGTCAATTTGGAGTGCGTAAAAGCTAATTGTGAGATCCAATTAGGGATTTAAACTTATTTGAAGAAGTTACATAACCACCCTCACACTTTTAAATATAGCAGCAGTACCCTGTGTAGCAGCAGAACCAACAGCAGAGTAACATAACTAGCAGCAGAGTCTTTTGCCTAGCAGCAGAGTAAGCAATAAAGTCTTTTCTCAGCATTACAGTAACTTTTTCTTGATCAAAAAGTCAAAAATCAAACAAATCTCTGTCATTAATACCCAATTACCATAACTAATTACAATCACCCACCAAGTATTTACTCCCTAAGAACCAATTTAGCCTGAATAAAAGGGGATCGAATCTCTCCCAAATATATCATTCAAAAACCCTAATTACGTCAAAAAAAACACACAATCACAATCATAATCATCATGAGCTCCAACCCGAAAATAATCGACATCTCCTCTGACTCATCTTCTGATGAATCATGGGATTCTACTCCTCTCCCACCTTATGTTCCACCCTTTCGTCCTCCAAGGAATGGATTAAGAACAAAAGAACAAGCTCGTAAAAGAAAACATGACATCAATGTATTTAAAGATCTGTTTAACCCTTCAAATACGCAAGGTTCTTCAAAAGGGAAAAGTGTGATGATATCAAGTTCTGATGAAGAGGAAACAAATAATCTTGCCAAGAAGCTTCCAAACGCACTTGCACAGGCTTTGGAACAAGCTGTGTCATCATTGAAGAAAATACCAGTTCCTGAAATGCCTCATTCATCACGTAAACCGCCTATCAAAGTGGTGGTAGGGCTTGCTTGCAAAAAGATGTGGAATAAAGATATGCAAGCCAGAGGTGTACACAAGCAGATACCGAACCCAAAGGATAAGGGAAAACGACCCATGGAGTAGTTTGGTAGGCATAGTTTGGTAGTAGTCTTTTGATGTAATCATTCTCTTATGTTGGAGAAACAATACTTTGTAATTTGCATCACTTGAATGAATGAAAATTTACTGTTCTTGTTTTAGTAGCCTCTTGTAGAAACAGCAAAAATCATCAATTTGAACTATTCCTACAAAGTATTAGTCCAAAACCACAAAACACAAACACAAGTTGCACATGTACTAGTCATACTCAGCAGTAGAATGACATTCAGCAGCAGAGTGAAGTATAACTAGCAATATTCTGTGTTGAGGCAACATGATCAAGATCTCTTTATGTTTTAATGATGACAAAAAAACCATCGAAACACATAAAATAACAAACGTTAGCTCAAAATCGCCGGAGCCAATGTCTCCTGGCGCGCTGCCCGCGCGTCAACGCGCGGGTGACGCGCCAGGAGTCTGTATGGTTCTGGGCGAATTTTGAAAGTCGGCTTTCCCCTTACCCGACAAATGTGGATCTTTCAATTCAGGTATGAATATGTTATGTGCATAATTGAGAACACTCGAAATGAGTTTTGAGACTTGAGAGATCCCATTTCTAGAACACCCATTTACGGGAAAACGCCAACTCATGATTTCTAACTATCGCCTCTAGCCAAGGCTTTTCTAAACTTAGGGAGCTTGTATATTTAACATAACATCGTGTTGAAGCTTCCATATGCTCATATCCCATACTTACGTCTTCTCTAATTACGTAACGGGTTTACTCCCTTATTGGTCAAACCAAGTCAAAGGTCACTTTGCGTAAACGCATCCTTTCCCACTTGGGTTATGCTTTACATCAAGGCAAAACACTTAACTTGTTTGAACAAAGGTATTAGTTGAGAACGTCGAGTCGTGGAAAGTCACGAGATATGAAACTATGGATTCTCGACGTTGTGTTACTTGAACTTATAATTAACCTATGATTTTCTCAACTTATAATCTTAATTGTCTAAACATTTTCTTCTTAATGATAATTAGATTATGCCTTAATCCTCTCTTAATCCCATTTATACAAAAGACAAAACCAATCATATCCAAATCAAATATTCTCTTACACAATCTCTTACACCCTTACATATTCCCTTACACACTACATCTAAACCATCCATTCCCTTACAACACATCTCAACCCTTTATTTTCAACACATGGGGAATTGTTTGAAACCCTAATGAGGCTCCTCCCATCCTAACCATTGAATTTAAATCAAACACATCTCAACCATCCATCCAATCCCTCTTCCCTATACCAACACATGTGTTTGATCCTAGCCGTTGAATTCAAACCAAAACCATCTCAACCATTGATCCACACTTCTTCCCCAAGCAAAGGAGGCTCTCGTTGATCTCAACCATTGATTTCAAATGAAACCATCTCAACCCACCATTTCTCCTTTCCCCCCAAGCAAAGCATATTCCCATAGAATATCCTTTCTCAACCCTAACCTAGGCATACTTGATCTTAGCCATCCATTTCTAATGAGATCATCTCATCCATCCACATTCTCCACATGCCAAATTGTTTAACTAAGGGAGGCTCCCTTTGATCCTAGCCATCCAATTCAAACCATTTCATCTCAACCCTCCATCACATTCTTCCCCCCTAAGCATTGGAATATTCCTTGGCATATTCTTTCTCTCTTTTCTATGCCATATGAGGAGATACACTTCTACCTCTTCCAAATTACCCAATCTACACTTTAAACCCTTGGTAATTTGGTTTCTCTTTAAGCACTTCACAAATGATTTCCAAATTGGCTATTTAAGTTGGTAAACCTTAGAATGATTAATGTTAAGGTTTAGTGTGAAGTACAATTTGGGGTTTAGCAAGGATAGGTATTAGTAGGATCCAAACACCCAACACTTGGGAAAAAGTTACAGACACCTGGCGCGCTGCCCGCGCGTTGATGCGCAGGTGACACGCCGGCCTCGGTAAAATTTCCCAAGTTTGGGTTCTTGGCCTATAAATACCACCCTTGCCTATTGTATTCCTCACCTCTTGCCATTATTCTTTCTCTCTATATTATTTCTCTCTAAACACTCTCAAATCTCTCAATCTCTCTATCTCTAATCTTGTGTTCTTGATTTTCACACTAACATCTTTGGAAGAACACATATCTTTGCAAGGGAAGAATCACAAGAACCTAATCCACTCTTGTGATTGTGTCGAGGGTCTTCTTTCTTATACCCTTTCTATTACAATCGAGTCTCTAGGTTAGGTTAGGACTTGATTGAACAAACATTCATTCATTCATTCAATTGTTTATAAAGGAAATCTTGTGTCTTGGTGACCAAGCCTAGATCATTGGGGATCTAGTTGGGGTTTGATACTTCCGGGTGGAAGTCTTGGTAGAGATCTTTGTGATCCTTAGGTAAATTCGAATCGTGAGATTCTTTTGGGTGGTTTCCGAAGGCGGAATACCGTTGGGGAGTAACTCCTTCTTTGTGAGCATCGATATTGGTGAATATCGGTGGAGTGAATTGTAACGGTTTATAGTCCACCAAAAGGATTATACTAGTGAATAGTATCAGAGTCGCGGATTCCCAACTGGACGTACAGATGGTATAAACCCCCCATCCCGAACCAGTATATATCTTGGTGTCTTTCTTTACTCGCTTTATATACTTTGTTTGTGTTTGTGGTTGTTTGGATTGATTACACAACCACTTTGTTTCTTTGAGGCTTAAAGCTTTTAAACGTCTTAAAAGCCTAAGAAATCGTATTCACCCCCCCCCTCTACGGTTCTACAATTGGTATCAAAGCGGTATACTCAAATTTTTGAGCATTAAAACCTTCCCGAGAAGTCGTTTTAAGTCAAAAACTTCTTTTCCAAAAATCTAAAATCCTAACTAAGATTTTTGGTAAAGTAGAGTATAGATCCATGGCTCAAGAGAACTATGTTGAGGGGTGTTCTATGCAAAGACCACCTTTGCTAGAAACCGATGGGTTTTGCTTTCGGAAAACCCGATTCGAGACCTATGTAAGGTCCAAAGATCTTGATTTGTGGGAAATCATCCAAAATGGCAACTTTGAGTTTATGGTGGAAGACTCGGAAACAAAGGTGTTGGTGAAAAAGCCACATATGGATCTTAATGATGATGAAAGAAGAAAGCTTGGTAAGAATGATGAAGCCAAGATGTTGATCTATAATGCTCTACCTCGAAGGCAATTCGAGAGGGTTCATGTTTGCAAGACCGCCAAGGAAATTTGGCTCTCTCTCATCATCACTCATCAAGGCAACTCTCAAGTAAAGGATTGCAAGATCGATCTACTCATACAACAATATGAGAAGTTCTCGATCTCAGATGAAGAAACCATTGATAATGGTTACACAAGGTTCAACGCTATTATCACCAGCCTCACGGCTCTTGATCCTAGTTTCTATAACAAGAACCATGTGAGAAAGTTTCTTCGAGCACTTCCGGTAAAGTGGAGGCCAAAGGTGACGGCCATAGAAGAAGCCAAGAATTTGGCGGAACTACCTCTTGACGAGCTCATTGGAAATCTCAAAGTCTATGAGATGATTCTTGAGAACGACAAGGCGAATACCAAAGACAAGAAGGAGAAGGATAAGTCTTTGGCTCTTAAAGCTAAAGTTACTAGTACTCACACTAGTAATGATAGTGATGGTCAAGAGGATAGCAATGAAGAAGATGATATGGATGATGAAGAGTATAATCTTATGGCTAAGAACTTTTGGAGGTTCTTTAGGAAAGGTGGTAACATTGGTAGAAGAAATCGGTTTGGAAACCGAGATAATGGTGGAAGGAACAACTTTGGGGGAAACCGAAGTGGTTATAACAACAAGGTTGGTGAAAGCTCGAGACGCACCCAAGGATGCTACAATTGCGGAGAGAAGGGTCATTTCATCAATGAATGCCCTAAGCCTAGGGTGAATAAGGCATTCATTGGAGGAGCGTAGAGTGATAGTGAAGATGAAGACCAACCAACAAATGATGCTACGTGTCTTATGGCTCAAGAAAAGTTTGAGGTAACTCTAAAACCTTCCTCTTCTAATAACTTAGATACTATCAATTTGCAAAAGGAGAATGAGGAACTAGTTAAGTTTAATGATGATTTTAGAAAAACCCTTGATAAAGCTCTCAAAGAAAAACGTCTTCTTGAATTAGAAAATGTTAAATCTAAAGAAAGGGTTTGTGAACTTAAAAGTAAAGTGAAAACACTAGAACATTGCAAAGGGATGATTGAACCTTGTAAAAATTGTGAAATACTCACTCTTGAGGTTAACTCTTTGAATGAAAAGGTGTTGGAACTTCAAAAAGAATCACTAAGCTTTTCAAAATATAAAAAGAGCACAAATGATTTAGAAGAACTAATAAGTTGACAAAAGGTGTCTCAAGATAAGGGAGGTCTTGGATTTTTTAAACAAGGTACAACCACTCCTATAAGCCTAACAAAACCAATAACATTTGTAAAGGCTAAAGAAAATGAGGCTCCAAAAATCCCCCAGGCTGACGCGCCGGCTGATGCGTCAACGCGCCATCAGCGCGCCAGGCCTCTGAGGAAAATTGGACCTCCATTAAACGATAACATTAAACCAATAACTCCTCAAGCTCCTCTTGTAAGTACTCGAGGTAATCAAGCTTCCATTGCAAGAAGAGAAAATCCAAAACAATTTTCTAACTCAAGCTCTCGTAATGGACTTGGATACTCACAACCTCGAGTAAATAATAGACCATTTTTGCCTACACCTAATGTGAGATCTTCTACCTCATACAACCAAAGGCCATCTTTTCATAATAACCAAAGAAGAAATTTCTATAACTATGATCAAAGGTCTTCTCAATACCAATACAACTATTACCAAAGGAGAAACAACTCCTATTCAAACCAAAACTACTTTAGACCACAAGCATATCATAACTATAAACCAAGTTATCAAACTCAAAATGACTATCAAAACAATCCTTGGTCCGCCTTCTCTAAATTTGGTATTGAGAAATTATGTGTCTTGCTTCAAGACCCAAGAATGTTTAACTTGGAGACTTTAAATGCTAACCAAAATGGACCCAAGAAATAATGGGTACCAAAGGCATGAGTTGTACTTTTGTTGTAGGTTTGCCTCAAAAATGATCTACAACCGGATGAGTGGGTAGTGGATAGTGGTTGCACTAAACACATGACCGAGAATAGAAGATTGTTCACATCATACACGGCGTATAATGGCAATCAAGTCATTTTTGGAAGCAAACTTAACGGCAAAATTGTCGGCAAAGGTAATGTCCTTCATGACTCCATAGAAATCTCCAATGTTGAGCATGTTAGGGGTCTAAGTTTCAATTTGATTAGTGTGAGTCAATTATGTGATGATGATTGTGAGGTCAAATTTACTAAGATAGATTGCACTATTAGTAAAAATGGTGTTGTGTTAGCAAAAGGTCATAGGAGAAATAATTTATATACATGCAAATTAGGTGATAACTCTAAGCAACACATATGTCTTACGTCCATGGTGGACAACTCAACGCTTTGGCATAGGAGATTAGGTCACACCAATATGAGGTTAGTCCAAAATCTAGCTTCTAACGAACTAGTACGAAATTTACCAAAGTTGAGCTTTGAAAGGCATTATTGTGATACATGTCTAGGGAGTCAAGGACAAACCAATAATAGGAATATAAAGGAAGTGACAACTTGTAAAGTTTTAGAATTAATTCATTTGAATTTGTATGGTCCATCTCCGATCCAAAGTTATGGAGGTAACTTCTACACTTTAATGATCATAGATGATTATTCAAATTACACTTGGATATTATTCTTAGAAAACAAGGATGAAGTTTTAAATAAATTCAACATTTTGAGAAGGAAACTTGAAAACCTACTTGATTGTTCAATTGTTTCAATTAAAACAAATCGTAGTAGCGAATTTGATAAAATGCAATTTGGAACCTTTTGTGAACAACATGGAATATCTTATAACTTATTGGGCCCGTTCACTTCTCAATCGCATGGGATTGTTGAAAGAACACATCGTAAGTTAAGAAAGATGAGTCGTGCAATGCTTGATGAGCAATCCATTCCACAAAAGTTTTGGTGTCATGCCCTAGATACCGCTTGTTACATTTTTAATATAGTCTACATAAGAAAGGTAATTAATAAAACACCTTATGAGATACTTAGGAATAGAAAACCATCCCTAGAGTATTTTAGAGTATTTGGTTGCAAAGTATTTATACTTAACACCAAAAAATATCTCACCAAATTCGACCCAAAGTCGTATGAAGGTGTGTTCCTAGGATACTCTCAAACTAGTAAAGCATACATTGTGCTTAACAAGGAAACAATGAGGATTGAGGAATCTCTCAATGTAACCTTTGATGAGAGCATGCCCGAGCCTAAATCATCTCCTTCGGTAGAAGATGATGTGATCAACGAACCTTTAGTTCAAGATCAAGAAAGGTCGCCAACATTACAAGTTAATGATTCGGATGAAGGCAATCCTAAGGAATTGAGAGAAGCAAGTGGTCATCCTATACAACAAGTCATTGGTGACTTGAATAAAAGGACTCTTAGGTCACAAAACAAACAAGTCTAAGTTTTTGGCATGACATTTTTCAAAAGTCCGAATTGCTTTGGGATAAATTTTGATGCTAAAACATGCATCTTAGGAGAACAATCTTTAGGTGCTATTAGAGCTTATGTGATTAAGGTTTATGTGGAGGCATGGATGGAAGATCTAAAAAATGTCTTCCAAGAGGAAAGATATGCATCAATTCATTATTTAAACTATGATTGATAAGTATCCTAGATTCTACATGTCTATACTATGTGCTTGAACAAGATAACTTGACACAAAATTATCTTGATTCTTCTTGAAAATTCTGTCGTAGATATGAAGTTTCTTCACAACTCACACTTGTGTTCAAGAACTTGTATCCAATTCATCTTGTTCTCCTTATGTGATAAAATACATGTTGCATGCTTAAATTAAATTGAATAATACTATCTTACAACAATTAATTGATTATAGTTTCATACATATGATTAAATGCATGCATGATAAAATTATGTGTACTATCATCCTCTTTTATTCCTTACACCATCACATGCTTAATGAAATAATGGTACATGATTTAGATGTCTTAGCCATCTCCTCAAGCATCTTTGTAGTTGAACTCATCATGAACATGTATGACTAGTCTCTTTACTCATACCTACCACCCTTCTTCAATCATATATAAATCACATTATTTCTTGCATCTTCACATACTTCTTGTTCTTCCTTCAAAACTTAAATCACCTTGAAAATTCTCCTCTCTAAAATGAGTTATCCTTCAAGCACTGACTACAAGGGTAAGTCCATTGTGATTGATGAAGAACCAAATGATGAATGGGAAAATCCATCATGTATGGATAATCAAATACTTAGGAATTATGTGATGAAATGTTTGTGGAGTGATCCCATATGGTACAAAACGGGGTACCCTCTCCCTCCCAAACTTGATGCTTCATCTCATGACCATGCACGTAGGTGTAAATATTGTGAGAGGAGATAAGGGAATTGCACCTTGCCTACAAGAACAATTTCATGATGTTAACAAATGTTTTGAAAGGTCTTGCAAAAGTTGCGGCTCAAAAACGCAAGAAATAAGGCCACTTGGGCAACTTTTGTTGTAGTTTATGTGTAATATAGTTAGTCACCATATAATAGTGTGTTTGAATAAGGTGATTGTAGAATGTGTCTCTAGCTTGTCTTAGGAATTGTTGTATGCTTTATCCTCTTCTATGTGATATAAAATGTATTATGAGTTATATGTGAAAATCATGTTTAGTTCATCTCCATTTTTATATAGTGCTCAACATTTGGATTATGGAGTCATCTAGGACACAAATATACTTATTGTTATAATGTGGACTAACCCATGTTGCAAGCCTCCAAATGGTAACCTAACCCATTTTGGAACTTTCACATGTGAGGATTTCTTTGTTGGTTGCATGTTATGATTTCTATGTGTAGCTAAGCCACCGCAAAGGTGAGGCTCTTAACCCATGGATCCCGCCTTGAAAAAAACAGGAGCAACGATCTAGGGGGAGCTATGTTCAAGGGGGAACACGTTCGGGTGCTATTGTAACTAGCTACTTTCCCATTTCAAATGGAAGTCCCACCTTTTTTATTCGACAAAAGGGGGAGAAAGAAAGCAAGAAGTGTGAAGACCTTTCAAGTAATGTTTTCGGCTTCACCAAATTACAAGACAAAGGTCAAGACGCAAAGCTACATCAAAGGCGCGCTTTGTCTTCGCTAAGTTTAGTAATTTTATTTGCTTTCGGTTTTTATTTGTCATCATAAAAAAGGGGGAGATTGTTGAGGCAACATGATCAAGATCTCTTTATGTTTTAATGATAACAAACAAGCCATTGAAACACATAAAATAACAAACGTTAGCTCAAAATCGCCGGAGCCAATGTCTGCTCATGGCGTGCTGCCCGTACGTCAACGCGCAGGTGACGCGCCGGGCGAATTTTGAAAGTCGGCTTTCCCCTTACCCGACAAATGTGGATCTTTCAATTCAGGTATGAATATGTTATGTGCTTAATTGAGAACACTCAAAACGAGTTTTGAGACTTGAGAGATCCCATTTCTAGAACACCCATTTACGGGAAAACGCTAACTCATGTTTTCTGACTATCGCCTCTAGCCAAGGCTTTTCTAAACTTAGGGAGCTTGTATATTTCACGTAACATCGTGTTGAAGCATCCATATGTTCATATCCCGTACTTACGTCTTCTCTAATTACGTAACGGGTTTACTCCCTTATTGGTCAAACCAAGTCAAAGGTCACTTTGCGTAAACGCATCCTTTCCCACTTGGGTTATGCTTTACATCAAAGCAAAGCACCTAACTTGTTTGAACCAAGGTATTAGTTAAGAACGTCGAGTCGTGGAAAGTCATGAGATATGAAACTATGGATTCTCGACGTTGTGTTACTTGAACTTATAAGTAACCTATGATTTTCTCAACTTATAATCGTAATTGTCTAAACCTTTTCTTCTTAATGACAATTAGATTATGCCTTAATCCTCTCTTAATCCCATTTATACAAAAGACAAAACCAATCATATCCAAATCAAATATTCTCTTACACAATCTCTTACACCCTTACATATTCCCTTACACACTACATCTAAACCATCCATTCCCTTACAACACATCTCAACCCTTTATTTTCAACACATGGGGAATTGTTTGAAACCCTAATGAGGCTCCTCCCATCCTAACCATTGAATTTAAATCAAACACATCTCAACCATCCATCCAATCCCTCTTCCCTTTACCACCACATGTGTTTGATCCTAGCCATTGAATTCAAACCAAAACCATCTCAACCAATGATCCACACTTCTTCCCCAAGCAAAGGAGGCTCTCCTTGATCTCAACCATTGATTTCAAATAAAACCATCTCAACCCTCCATTTCTCCTTTCCCCCCAAGCAAAGCATATTCCCTTGGAATATCCTTTCTCAACCCTAACCTAGGCATACTTGATCTTAGCCATCCATTTCTAATGAGATCATCTCATCCATCCACATTCTCCACATGCCAAATTGTTTAACCAAGGGAGGCTCCCTTTAATCCTAGCCATCCAATTCAAACAATTTCATCTCAATCCTCAATCACATTCTTCCCCCCAAGCATTGGAATATTTCTTGGCATATTCTTTCTCTCTTTTTTATGCCATATGAGGAGATACAGTTCTACCCCTTCCAAATTACCTAATCTACACTTTAAACCCTTGGTATTTTGGTTTCTCTTTAAGCACTTCACAAGTGATTTCCAAATTGGCTATTTGAGTTGGTAAACTGATGAGTGTGTAAATACTCATCATTTTTGTCTTATATGAACTGCCAAAACATCCAAAAACACTCAGTAATGCATCAAAATACTAAAAATATTCCAAAATTGTGTTTTATACGTTTTATATGCAAAATGTTTAAAAACAAATGAAAAACGAACAAAGTTTGCATAATTGGCAGTTTCAGTCCCTCAAGTTTCAAAAATTGACAAAACTAGTCCCTGAAGGTTTTAAATGAAAGAAAAGTCAACCCAAAGTTTTGAAAAGTAAAAAATTATCAAAAAACGATCCTTGGGTGAAAAGTTTGAGAAAATTACATGTTTGGTCCCTGAAGTTTCAAAATTGGCAAAATTAGTCCCTGGGTGTTTAAATAATGGAATTTATCAAAATACACCCTTGTACTATGCATAACTTAAAAATTGGAACATTTTGATAACTTTTGGGTATTTACATGTTTAACCCTTCTAAAATCAGAAAATGACATAAATGGTCCTTGGTTTTGTAAAAAGGAAAAAAATATGCAAATATGATCCTTGTATTATCTAAATATTGCAGGTTTAGTCCTTTTAACAACTTTGGTAAAATTACATTACAGGCCCCCAAACTTTCAGAAGTTACAACTTAAGTCCTTGTGATTTATTTTACCAAAAACCAAACGGATCCTAAATAAAAATAACCAACAGACCACACCTAAACCTAAGCCCACCCAAGCCCAAGTATTCCAAGCCCACCAGTCCAACTTTTGTTTAAACCCGGTCAACCCCGGTTTGACCAAACCACAAAACCACCCCCATTCCCTCCTTCCTTCTCCCCTGCAAAACCACTTCTCCAATACCACCCTGCAACACCACTTGCTCTGCTACCACCACCCACCTTATCACTTCCACATCCCAAGGCCAATAAATGCCACCCCCCCCCCTATGGCTTATCCACAGACCCCCAATTGGCTTAAAAGCTCTTTCCCGCCAAAAATGGAATGAGAGCAAAAATGATCCAATGGCTGATATGGGTGGTGGGATTTGACCCTGTGGGACCCACAAACCTTTTTGGATGCTATAAAGATGAAGAGGAGCAGGGAAGAAAAAAATTAGTGTAGTTATAGTGTAGTGTAATCGTAGGTAATTTATTTTCCATTTCAAATGTAATTTTAAGTTTAAAATTGTTGTACTCAGCTTCTTTAGTGTAACTTGAACCCTATTTACCTTCAATTCCAAGTAATTTTCACTTAATTCAATTTTGACATTTTTCCAGTGAAATTGACAACTTCACTGAGAAGTGTTAAATGTTGTTTCTTATTGTTCATTTAATCTCAATTCAGTTCACTTATGAATATTTAAAGCTTTGGGATCATTAAAGTCAGTTTAATCCAAGTTTAGCATAAATTCAAGAAAAATCACAAAAAAAATAGTGTAAAAGTAAAAAGGCAGTGAAGAATGGAGAAGAAGGGTTGAAGCAGGGTTAATTGTGGGGTACTCAAGGTATTAGTAGCTCAGTGGTGAGCCTTGGGTATGGTTTACAGTCCTTGGTTACATGTTCTCAAACACAGGATCCATTGTAAGCTATTTTCCTTGATTTGATATTTTACTGTACCATTGCATATTGTGAAATTGTTTGATGTTTTTGAGCTTAGTAAATGTATGTAAGTTGGTCTGAGGTAATGGTTTGCTTAGTAGTTTACTAGATCTCCATATGTTACTTGTTTCTCATTTAATTACCTAATTTAGCTTAATCTACTTTATACAGTTGTTGTTGTTATTAGTTATATTTAAATGGTCATTTAGCTTTTAATTAGCATGCTCAATCTATTTCAGCTAAAAAATCCATAGGTCATAGTCTTAATTATCACAGTTGTAGTGTAATTTAGATTTTAAGAGGGTGTTTGGTTTATATGAGTTCTGCTTGATCATGTTGTCAATCTGCCTATCTCTTTGCATTGTTAGCTCACATTAGGATTAGTTAGGCTGTAGGTATTGTAATATTGGCATCCTAAACTTCAAAAAGTCAAAACCTTGGTTAATCACCTCTCACAATTAACTGTGAAAGATGTTAGGTTGATAATCCCATCATTTAACTTAGAAGACATAACTCTAGCTTGTTTTAGGTTAAATATAGCTTATTGTAGCTTATTAAGTCAGTTTTAGTTATTAGAATCTCACAAAAGTCAAAACAAGAGTGTAATTCAAAAAGTCAAATTGTCACTTTCTTAGATTTTTACCAAAATAGGAGGAATTGTTTTGATTTTTCTAAGAGGATTTAGATCTTAATATTTTCAGAATTGGTAGTCTACCATCTCAACTTTTCAATCCCATAATCACTATATTTTTGGCATTTATCTTGTGGGCCCCACAATCCTCCAAAGAGGACTGCAGGGCAAGTATCTGTTCTGTAGCAGCAGAACTCAGGCCAAACACCACCATTGGTGGTAGGTTTGTGGCCACCACAGTGGTCCCCACACCAAGGTTTTGGGTTTTCCCAACCCCCCTCCTACCAGAGTCTCCCCTTTGACTTTTAGTTTGACCCTCAGCTCACTGGACCCCACCTGGAAATAGCCACAAAGTCTGTCCCAGGTCTGAGTCAATTGTGAAAAGTTCAAAGTGCTTATCTGGTCTTAAACAGCTTATTTGTGCTTATTGTTTGTTGTTCCTAGCTTATTTGAGTTTGTCAAACTTGCTGAGACCCTTTTTTTACCATTGTGGACCCCACCTTAGGCCATTTGACCCAAATTGACCACACAGTCAACATAAGTCAACTGTGTAGCCAAGAGGGGTGCTTATAGCTTATTTATAAGCTATCTTGGAAAGTGTCTTTACAAAAGTTTGTTATTTTAAGGTGTAAAGTAGTTCTGAAAAAGAAAATTTCAAAAAAATCAAAGTTAAGGTAAGTGATAGTTTCTATTTAATTCAAGTTAATTTTAATTTTCATTTTTATATTTTAATTAAGTCACTAGTGTTTTTATATTTTTATTAAATACCTTATATAGTAAAGTAATTTTGATAATTTTTTCAGATTTTTATTTTGTCATTTAGTGTTAATTAGATTTAATTTTAATTTTCTTTATTATTAATTAATATCAAGTATTAAATAGTTTATTTAGTTTTTATAAGGTTAAATCTAGTTTTTATAATTTTCCTAGTTCTAATATAGTATAATAAGTTTTTAGAAAATAAATTTTGAGATTCTACTGTTCATTTTCTATTTTTCTTATTTTATTTGTTTAAAATAGACTTAAGTTAATTAATAGGTAAATAATTAGTTGTTTAATCTTAAAACTTAATTTTTAGAGTTTTTATAATTTTTTAGGATTCCTATAATGGTTAAGTAATTTTATAAATTTTATCTTAATTTTCTAAGTTAATTTAGTATTAATATAAATTAAAAGTAGTTTAATTAGTTTAATTAAGTTAAATAGTTTTTAATTAATAACAAAACCACAAAAAGACAAAAATATTATTTTTAATTTTTTATACTTTCTTCAAGTTCTAATTTAGGTTTAGAAAATATTTTTGTTAATTTTTAGTATAATTTAAATCATTTGTCATTTTTAGTTTAATTAAATTAGATTTTAATTTAGATTTTAAATAGTTTAATTAATTAAATAATAGTTTTATATTATTTTAATCACTTTTATAATTTCTTTTCCATTTTTAATTTTAAGTTTTGAAAAGTGTCAAAAGCACCCCCTGTAGTTTGATAATTACCAAAATCCCACTTTTCCAGTCCGATACGTGATCTTAATTGTGAATTTGTGCATATATCTGGTATCTGATTATTGTGAATATTATATCTGTTTGTCAATACCAAAATAACAGTAGCAATATCATTCCCACATCATCTGGCTACTGTCCTCAGTGCCACTTTCTCATAAACGATTCCAAAAACACCATTTCAATCTCGCTGGGACTTTAACGACCCGGGAAAACACTATACTATCACCGGAGTATTGATTCTAGGCTGTCTTTGACTTGTTGACCTTGGTCAATAATAATCTGACGGTTCTGAACCAATCAAAATTTGGCGCCGCTGCCGGGGAGGTTGTTGCGTGTTTTAAAATCGTTTTAAGTTTAGTGGTATTCAAAACCCTCCCTGTAAAAAGTTTTTGTAAAAACACAATCATATCAAAAAAACGTTCATTAACACTTCTCCTGAAGTGTTGAGAAACACCAAAAAAATTAAAAACAATCAAAAACAAACTGTGAAGTTAAATTACTTCGTGTTCTTTAAGATTACAACCTGAAACAGTTGGTTTAAGGTAAGTTCTGACATTAAATTGCGAACTGAAGAGGAATCCATTCTTTCCTCCCGCCAGCCTGCGAGTAATCTTAAAGGGACGATTTCGGTTAACGAATCAGTTCCAAAAATATTTCCCAAGTTTTCTGCACACACACCCATAAGCCTAAAGCAGTTTTTCAAATTAATTAATAAACCCATAATAAGTTCCCAAACTTAAGATTAAAACTTGCCTTGATATCCCTGTGAGTGGTGTACCTTTTTCAAAGAAGCCATTCACCTGTGATTTCTGGTTTAAGTTCACTGTGGTTTTGCCTCAAAATTGTTTTGAAAAATTGTTTTTGGTGCATGTGCACTAAACATGTTTCTCGAAAATACCAAAAATATTCACCTTTACCCTCTCACCTCTTTGATTCTTCATCCCTTTACCCTCTATCTTTTTGATTCTCACTTCTTCCACTTATCCCGTAATTGATTCAAATGACATCTCTCGATGACGATTTCTTTGAACGAAGGGCCTATGAGAGCAACATTGAAAAACTTATGGCCTTGTCAAAGATATCGAGATGTCGTGTTGATTATGATGAACCTTCGATTCCTATTCCCTCTCCAATGAGGGAAATGGAACGAGAAACCGAGGTGACAAAGGACCCTGTACTTTCCTCTGACTATGAAAGTGCTAAATACGTCCAACCTTCGGTTTCCCAAAAATCTAAGCTCACAATTGCTCCTAATCTTTCACGATACACGGTTATACACAAAAACCAAGAGCTTAGAGCTGTGACTGAAAATAACGGCTTACCTAATCTTCACATTCAAAAACCCGAGACTATAACGGAAGTGGTGGAAATTGCTAGCTCTAAGAGCACACCACTTGTCCCACCTCCGGCTTTTATCCCTTGTGTTGATTGTGGTGAGCCGCTTTTCGGTTTTCCATGTCGTTGGTGTACATGTGTACAATGTGGTAACGATATTCGAGACGGGAGTTGTTTGTTCTATGGATCGAGTAATTCATTTGCTTATGATCCTAATCAAAACTCATTCAACAACTCCTCAAATTTTTCCAACTACCCATCACATTCATACGAGCAAGAATCATATTATCCAAATCTCAATAATGCTTCGTATCAAAATACACCAAGTCAGGCTCAACAGTTTTACTGTTGTGAGTATTGTGGTAGCCCTCACTACAGCTCTGATTGTCAACTTAGGGATCAGTTTGTCTATGAACAGGTTCCTTGTAACAATCATGAATTTGGTTTTAACCAGCCCTCACAATACACAAACCCTCAACCACCATCTCAGGACGAGTTAGCTAGAGCTGAATTTATTATGAATCAAACTCAATTCAACAAAACCATTCAAGATAGTATAAACTGTCTTCAGGATTTGATTCTTAGAAAACAAAAGCCTCCTGTTAACTCATTTTATTATGAGGATGAAAGTGATGAGGATGAGCCATTTCAAGAGGTAAAACCTAAGAAAACTTCAGATATCTTGCCAATGGGGAACAAGGAAGTCAAAAGCAATCCTCTTGAGGAGATTGATAACCTTGTTCCAATCCCAAAGGTATCTGAGAAACCTCTTGAAACCGCTTCAGTAGAAATACAGGGAGAAAAGATTATGATTGAGTCTCTAGCAGTAGAAATCATGGAACTTGTAGAAACCATGACTGCTAGTCCTTCTCAACTCCCTCAGTCTGCTGTTATCACACCCGAAGTTCACACTCACTCTCTAATCATGGGGGATGAGCATCTTAGCACTATTCCTAATAAGGAATCGGACGAATTAATAAAGTCTAGTGCTGAGATCCTTGTCCCAATCCCAAGAGAGTCACAGGGAACTTTGGATCATGTGTGTGATCTACCTGCTCACCCTGAAAATCCAAAAGATCATTTTGAGACTTTCTCCGATTTTAATGATGATTGCACATCTTATGGAGAAGTTGAGTATGAGGAGGCACATTTGCCTCATTCGGATGTTGACCCTCTTATTGATGAGTTCACAAACGAACTTACTCACATCAGTCCACTTCCTTTGGGAAATGATGATGGTCTCCTTGATCTCGAAGCCGATATGGGAGAAACTGAAAATCTTCTAAACTCTAATCCCAACATCGAGCTTAGTACTTCACATACTGATGAAAATTCTTTATCTTTTAGAGACATCAGTCATGTGGAAGGATTACCTTCTGAGCTAGTTAGCTTAGAAGAAGAGAATGATGAGATTGACACTGAAATCAAAGATGAAGCACTTCGTGCAACATTATTGAAAGTCAATCTCCTCATTTCTAAAATCGAGGCTTTCAAAGAGAAACCTATTTCATCTCCTATCCCCATAAAGGATAGTGACTTTCTCTTCGATGACCCTATACCGGAATTTGAAGCCTTTACTTTTGATCCTATGGGAGAGGAGATTAGTGGCAACACCACTTCTCATTCTCATAATTCTCTCCCCGATTATGAATCATTTACCTTCGATGAGTTCTCCTGTGAACTCACGCACATCAATCCAGAATATGATTCATTCACATTTGATGAGTTCTCCTGTGAACTCACTCATATCATGACTCCTCCGGAGTTTGATATCCCGGGGGGAGATGCTCTCAATCATGAGAATTTGCAAATTCCCACCCACCCTCCCGGGATGTTTACGAGCTTAACCTTTGAAATCCAAAATCAGGCTAATGAGCCTGCCTTCGAGGAAGAAGATCTTATCATGATTTTCATCATGGTTTTCTTCCTTTTCTTCACCTACAGGGTGACTTCTCCTGTTCTTCACTCCTTCGGGAATGAAGACACTATATTTGATCCCGGCATTTTCATGTATCATTATCTTGAGCCGGGATTATGTCTCATCGGTGTGGAACTTTCACGTGCTTCAAATGTTTATCCAAACATCTTGAATGAAAGTCCGATGGAGATTATTTCTTCCACATCATGCTTCCCCATGGACTAATTAATTCGGGGTCGAGTCAAGCTCGCGACTCGGTAAACAAAAACTGAGCATGCTTATAGGGTTTTCACCCTAAGTGTGGGGGAGTCCCCCATGCTATGATTACAGAAGTGAAAATACAAAATGATGTTTTCCACGCTTAGCTTGTAATGTTGCCCTTTTACGTTCTAAATGTCGGCATAATAGCCGGGATTTTGAATATTGAGGACAATATTCATGATTAGTGTGGGGGGGTATTCGCTATTCTAGCGAATTTTATCACATTTTACTATCTTATACCCCCGTTTTTGACCAAAATTTTTCAAAAATTTTTCACTTGAGCTCAAAATTTTTTGTGGTAATCAATCCGCCTTGTCTAAACGACAAAAGGGATTGGCTAGTCCAGGAGCAAACGGCTCTTGGTAAAGACATCTCAAATCCGTTGACGGCTTGCAATTTGCCCAAAATTGCATGGTTCCTCAACTCCCCGAAAACAAATGAGTTGGCTAGCCCACAAGATTATGGCTTGTGGTAAAGGCCGTGGAAAAACCATAATTGGTAATCAGCTCACCAAGATGTTGACTATTCCATCAAGAGTTGGCTAGTCCAGAAGCAAACGGCTTTTGGTAAAGACTAATCAAATCCGTTGACAGCTGGTGGTTTGCTCAAAATCACACGGTTATCAGGTGTGCCACAGTTCTTACACCTGGCTACTCCAGAAGTGATGGCTTTTGGTAAAGAGTTTCAAATCCATAAATTTTTCTCAAAAGATTGCTAGGGACTAGCAATAGTTTAGTGTGGGGGATTGATGAGTGTGTAAATACTCATCATTTTTGTCTTATATGAACTGCCAAAACATCCAAAAACACTCAGTAATGCATCAAAATACTAAAAATATTCCAAAATTGTGTTTTATACGTTTTATATGCAAAATGTTTAAAAACAAATGAAAAACGAACAAAGTTTGCATAATTGGCAGTTTCAGTCCCTCAAGTTTCAAAAATTGACAAAACTAGTCCCTGAAGGTTTTAAATGAAAGAAAAGTCAACCCAAAGTTTTGAAAAGTAAAAAATTATCAAAAAACGATCCTTGGGTGAAAAGTTTGAGAAAATTACATGTTTGGTCCCTGAAGTTTCAAAATTGGCAAAATTAGTCCCTGGGTGTTTAAATAATGGAATTTATCAAAATACACCCTTGTACTATGCATAACTTACAAATTGGAACATTTTGATAACTTTTGGGTATTTACATGTTTAACCCTTCTAAAATCAGAAAATGACATAAATGGTCCTTGGTTTTGTAAAAAGGAAAAAAATATGCAAATATGATCCTTGTATTATCTAAATATTGCAGGTTTAGTCCTTTTAACAACTTTGGTAAAATTACATTACAGGCCCCCAAACTTTCAGAAGTTACAACTTAAGTCCTTGTGATTTATTTTACCAAAAACCAAACGGATCCTAAATAAAAATAACCAACAGACCACACCTAAACCTAAGCCCACCCAAGCCCAAGTATTCCAAGCCCACCAGTCCAACTTTTGTTTAAACCCGGTCAACCCCGGTTTGACCAAACCACAAAACCACCCCTATTCCCTCCTTCCTTCTCCCCTGCAAAACCACTTCTCCAATACCACCCTGCAACACCACTTGCTCTGCTACCACCACCCACCTTATCCCTTCCACATCCCAAGGCCAATAAATGCCACCCCCCCCCCCCCCCTATGGCTTATCCACAGACCCCCAATTGGCTTAAAAGCTCTTTCCCGCCAAAAATGGAATGAGAGCAAAAGTGATCCAATGGCTGATATGGGTGGTGGGATTTGACCCTGTGGGACCCACAAACCTTTTTGGATGCTATAAAGATGAAGAGGAGCAGGGAAGAAAAAAATTAGTGTAGTTATAGTGTAGTGTAATCGTAGGTAATTTATTTTCCATTTCAAATGTAATTTTAAGTTTAAAATTGTTGTACTCAGCTTCTTTAGTGTAACTTGAACCCTATTTACCTTCAATTCCAAGTAATTTTCACTTAATTCAATTTTGACATTTTTCCAGTGAAATTGACAACTTCACTGAGAAGTGTTAAATGTTGTTTCTTATTGTTCATTTAATCTCAATTCAGTTCACTTATGAATATTTAAAGCTTTGGGATCATTAAAGTCAGTTTAATCCAAGTTTAGCATAAATTCAAGAAAAATCACAAAAAAAATAGTGTAAAAGTAAAAAGGCAGTGAAGAATGGAGAAGAAGGGTTGAAGCAGGGTTAATTGTGGGGTACTCAAGGTATTAGTAGCTCAGTGGTGAGCCTTGGGTATGGTTTACAGTCCTTGGTTACATGTTCTCAAACAAAGGATCCATTGTAAGCTATTTTCCTTGATTTGATATTTTACTGTACCATTGCATATTGTGAAATTGTTTGATGTTTTTGAGCTTAGTAAATGTATGTAAGTTGGTCTGAGGTAATGGTTTGCTTAGTAGTTTACTAGATCTCCATATGTTACTTGTTTCTCATTTAATTACCTAATTTAGCTTAATCTACTTTATACAGTTGTTGTTGTTATTAGTTATATTTAAATGGTCATTTAGCTTTTAATTAGCATGCTCAATCTATTTCAGCTAAAAAATCCATAGGTCATAGTCTTAATTATCACAGTTGTAGTGTAATTTAGATTTTAAGAGGGTGTTTGGTTTATATGAGTTCTGCTTGATCATGTTGTCAATCTGCCTATCTCTTTGCATTGTTAGCTCACATTAGGATTAGTTAGGCTGTAGGTATTGTAATATTGGCATCCTAAACTTCAAAAAGTCAAAACCTTGGTTAATCACCTCTCACAGTTAACTGTGAAAGATGTTAGGTTGATAATCCCATCATTTAACTTAGAAGACATAACTCTAGCTTGTTTTAGGTTAAATATAGCTTATTGTAGCTTATTAAGTCAGTTTTAGTTATTAGAATCTCACAAAAGTCAAAACAAGAGTGTAATTCAAAAAGTCAAATTGTCACTTTCTTAGATTTTTACCAAAATAGGAGGAATTGTTTTGATTTTTCTAAGAGGATTTAGATCTTAATATTTTCAGAATTGGTAGTCTACCATCTCAGCTTTTCAATCCCATAATCACTATATTTTTGGGATTTATCTTGTGGGCCCCACAATCCTCCAAAGAGGACTGCAGGGCAAGTATCTGTTCTGTAGCAGCAGAACTCAAGCCAAACACCACCATTGGTGGTGGGTTTGTGGCCACCACAGTGGTCCCCACACCAAGGTTTTGGGTTTTCCCAACCCCCCTCCTACCAGAGTCTCCCCTTTGACTTTTAGTTTGACCCTCAGCTCACTGGACCCCACCTGGAAATAGCCACAAAGTCTGTCCCAGGTCTGAGTCAATTGTGAAAAGTTCAAAGTGCTTATCTGGTCTTAAACAGCTTATTTGTGCTTATTGTTTGTTGTTCCTAGCTTATTTGAGTTTGTCAAACTTGCTGAGACCCTTTTTTTACCATTGTGGACCCCACCTTAGGCCATTTGACCCAAATTGACCACACAGTCAACATAAGTCAACTGTGTAGCCAAGAGGGGTGCTTATAGCTTATTTATAAGCTATCTTGGAAAGTGTCTTTACAAAAGTTTGTTATTTTAAGGTGTAAAGTAGTTCTGAAAAAGAAAATTTCAAAAAAATCAAAGTTAAGGTAAGTGATAGTTTCTATTTAATTCAAGTTAATTTTAATTTTCATTTTTATATTTTAATTAAGTCACTAGTGTTTTTATATTTTTATTAAATACCTTATATAGTAAAGTAATTTTGATAATTTTTTCAGATTTTTATTTTGTCATTTAGTGTTAATTAGATTTAATTTTAATTTTCTTTATTATTAATTAATATCAAGTATTAAATAGTTTATTTAGTTTTTATAAGGTTAAATCTAGTTTTTATAATTTTCCTAGTTCTAATATAGTATAATAAGTTTTTAGAAAATAACTTTTGAGATTATACTGTTCATTTTCTATTTTTCTTATTTTATTTGTTTAAAATAGACTTAAGTTAATTAATAGGTAAATAATTAGTTGTTTAATCTTAAAACTTAATTTTTAGAGTTTTTATAATTTTTTAGGATTCCTGTAATGGTTAAGTAATTTTATAAATTTTATCTTAATTTTCTAAGTTAATTTAGTATTAATATAAATTAAAAGTAGTTTAATTAGTTTAATTAAGTTAAATAGTTTTTAATTAATAACAAAACCACAAAAAGACAAAAATATTATTTTTAATTTTTTATACTTTCTTCAAGTTCTAATTTAGGTTTAGAAAATATTTTTGTTAATTTTTAGTATAATTTAAATCATTTGTCATTTTTAGTTTAATTAAATTAGATTTTAATTTAGATTTTAAATAGTTTAATTAATTAAATAATAGTTTTATATTATTTTAATCACTTTTATAATTTCTTTTCCATTTTTAATTTTAAGTTTTGAAAAGTGTCAAAAGCACCCCCTGTAGTTTGATAATTACCAAAATCCCACTTTTCCAGTCCGATACGTGATCTTAATTGTGAATTTGTGCATATATCTGGTATCTGATTATTGTGAATATTATATCTGTTTGTCAATACCAAAATAACAGTAGCAATATCATTCCCACATCATCTGGCTACTGTCCTCAGTGCCACTTTCTCATAAACGATTCCAAAAACACCATTTCAATCTCGCTGGGACTTTAACGACCCGGGAAAACACTATACTATCACCGAAGTATTGATTCTAGGCTGTCTTTGACTTGTTGACCTTGGTCAATAATAATCTGACGGTTCTGAACCAATCATAAACCTTAGAATGATTAATGTTATGGTTTAGTGTGAAGTACAATAGGGTGTTTAGCAAGGATAGGTATTTGTAAGATCCAAACACCCAACACTTGGGTAAAAGTTACAGACGCCTGGAGCGTTGCCCGCGCGTTGACGCGCGGGTGACGCGCCGGCCTCGGTGAAATTTCCTAAGTTTGGGCTCTTGGCCTATAAATACCACCCTTGCCTATTGTATTCCTCACCTCTTGCCATTATTCTTTCTCTCTAGATTCTTTCTCTCTAAACACTCTCAAATATCTCAATCTCTCTATCTCTAATCTTGTGTTCTTGATTTTCACACTAACATCTTTGGAAGAACACATATCTTTGCAAGGGAATAATCACAAGAACCTAATCCACTCTTGTGATTGTGTTGAGGGTCTTCTTTCTTATACCCTTTCTATTACAATCGAGTCTCTAGGTTAGGTTAGGACTTGATTGAACAAACATTCATTCATTCATTCAATTGTTTGTAAGGGAAGTCTTGTGTCTTGGTGACCAAGCCTAGATCATTGGGGATCTAGTTGGGGTTTGATACTTCCGGGTGGAAGTCTTGGTAGAGATCTTTGTGATCCGTAGGTAAAGTCGAATCGTGAGATTCTTTTGGGTGGTTTCCGAGGGCGGAATACCGTTGGGGAGTAACTCCTTCTTTGTGAGCATCGATATTGGTGAATATCGGTGGAGTGAATTGTAACGGTTTATAGTCCACCAAAAGGATTATACTAGTGAATAGTATCAGAGTCGCGGATTCGTAACTGGACGTACAGATGGTATAAACCCCCCATCTCGAACCAGTATATATCGTGGTGTCTTTCTTTACTCGCTTTATATACTTTGTTTGTGTTTGTGGTTGTTTGGATTGATTACACAACCACTTGGTTTCTTTGAGGCTTAAAGCTTTTAAACGTCTTAAAAGCCTAAGAAACCTATTCACCCCCCTCTACGGTTCTACATTCTGCATAACTAGCAATAGAAACAACCTTTACCATGAATAACAGCACAAACACTTTACAAAACTTTACAAAAACATAATGAGATAAGTTTTTCAAAGATTGATCATACTAATACTTGCAATTAAAAATTGAAACCTCCCCACATCAAATTGTTATGTGAGTAGATTAGCAACATTGTTATCAGTATGAATCTTGACAATTTGTATCAACTTCTTTTCATAACAATCCCTTATAAAGTGATGTTTTATCTCAATATGCTTTGTTTTAGAGTGAAAAACAGTGTTTTTGATGATGCATAATGTGCTGTTATTATCAATGTAAATTTTGGTGTTCATGAAATTGTACCCATAGTCCAGCAATTGTACCACAGCAACTTGAAGCAGCCACATACTCAGCTTCAGTTATAGAATTTTCCACTACTGTTTGTTTCTTACATTGCCATGACACCAACCTGCTTCCAAGAAATTGACAACCTCCTGTTGTAGATTTTCTATCCAAGCTAGCCCTAGCATAGTGACTATCTGAGTATGCTATTAAATCAAAAGGAAACGATCGGGACGAAAAGATCTACAATTTGGTAAAGAAAATTTGGTCTTGACACCGTCAAGGTTGGTCTGACGCCGTCAAGACATGCCGAGCAGAAAACAGCCTATAAATACAACATCATAACTTCATTATTTGTAAGCCCTAAACCCTAAGGTCGATTCCTGGGTTTAGGTAGGTGTTTTCCCAGCAACTTAGAGGGTTTCAATCACTCCATAAACATCTTATATTGGTTTGTTGATTCTATCTTAATCATGTTTTCCATTATCATTGTTGTTTATTCTTCATTGATTATGGTTTGCTAATTCACCTTGTGTCTACTTATGATTGTGTGAAAATTGTATATAATTGATTAGATCTTATTGATTCCTTGTTGATGTTTGTGTCTATCTTCATCAATTAGGGTATGACACTTCGATAGGTCTAATTGGTTTAGCTTATAATTCTTGTTTCCTATTGTCTCTTGTTTAATTGAATGAATTCAATGTTAGACTTAAGAAAACTGGCAGACTTCCAATTGGAAAACTTGCTTGAACGTCTTAAGAAACATGATCGGAGGTGTACTACGATTATATGGTTTTATTTAATGCATAAGCGAATTCTAGTGATCCCATGTTAGGAGCTTTTAGTCGGCTCGATATAGGAGTGAAGTAGGAGCTTATAGAGTTAGGGAAGATCGTACACGGCCCTATGAATGGTATTAAGGAATACAACCCGTCAATTAAAATAAGGTGTGACAATTCCATAGGTAGAATTGGATAGCTAGCAAAGAGTAATATATCATAGGTAGACATGCTTCACTTCCCTTGTAGAACCCTAGTTTATTTTCCTACACAATAGTTTAAGTAGTAGCTTTTGGGTTAGTTGATTAGCAACTAATTCCGCCCCTTCTTCCAAAACCCGAGATTTTTACTTGCTTTTCATAAAATATAAAAACACAAAAAGAATCATCCTTCACCTTTAGACGTAGTTAGATTAATTTCAATCCTAACGAACACTTTTCTTTGAGTTGAACGATCAATCCCCCGGTACTTGTCACTATACTATACTACAACGATCAGGTACACTGCCGGGTGGGGATTTCAAGCTTCTCAAGATCCCTTGAGAGGTAAAACCTTTTGCGAGGGCTCAATTCCATGCATCACGAACCTAGATCCCAACTAAACAACATATAACCTAGTCCATCCATCAACTGATCATCCAGTTCAACTCAAGTCTTCGGTGTTTCACGGTTTCTTCATGATTTTGTAAAATCCCGCGAAAGAATCTATTTCTTGGTTTAAATCGTAGAAGTGTAAAATCCCGTGCACGTCCAAATCATGTCAAATTCTTCAGATTCAGTCATACCTGAGATACTCAAATTGTACGACATGGTCGATGAAAATAAGACTTCTAACCCTTCACAACAAATTAACGTGATTGAGTCTGATAATGCTGCAACGGAATCTTTGTGCTCGAAGTCTCAAGAGAATGAACTTCATCAGCCAATTAAATTGCCCGATAATGCAAAGGATAGTTGCATTGAATGTTTTCAATTACTTCATTCACATCTCAAGGTTCTCTTTGCACAACCTAGATACTCGGTACGTTACAATCGTGCATTCGCAACACTCTTCAGTCAAAAGGTTGAGACCTTCACAGGAAAAATGACTCTATACTTGGATCAACTTCAACAACAACTTGAAAAAGGTGAATTTTCTAAAGGAAGATCTGTGGCTGCACTCTGTGTGATCAACAACCAAATCCAAGCGTTCATTGATTCGCGATTCACTTAGGAGTATGATCATGAGAGTCAAATGACAAAAAGGGCTTTGCTACTCACACGGGAATCGAAGTTGACGTGTTCAGAGTTACACTACTCCAACTCATGGATAATGTGAAGGAGTACATCATGGAAAGAGAACAGCACAAACTCAAGTATGAAGACAAGGTGAAGGCATGTCGGGTGCAATCAAGTGATGTTATTGTGGATACGGGTATAGCATCAGATGTTGGGATAGTTGTCACCGATGACAGAGGATCAGAAACTGATAAGCTTGACTCTACCAACAGTTCAATGACACTTCTTGCTACACAGGATGTGGATGCATATATCAGACCGATGAAAGAACAGGTTTCATTTGCTAAGTGATGAGTGTCTAAATACTCATCATTTTATACCAGTCTGAGCTGACAAAACATCCAAAAACACTCAAATATGCATCAAAATACTGAAAATATCTTAAAAGTGTGTTTTATATGTTTCAAATGCAAAATATGCAAAAACAGATGAAAAACATACAAAGTTTGCATAATTGGCAGTTTCAGTCCCTCAAGTTTCAAAAGTTGTCAAAACTAGTCCCTGGTTATTCTAAAAACTTAAAAAAGTCACCAAAGGTCCTTTTTAATCATAAAGTTACATATTTAGTCCTTTGGTGCAAAGTTTCACAAAATTACAAGTTTAGTCCCTATACTTTGCAAATTGACATAAATGGTCCCTAGGATGTAAAAAGTTTGAGGAAAATCAATTTTGGTCCATGTGCTATTAATCTTTTGCAGGAATGGTCCTTGGTGTGAAGTTTGGAGAAATTACATAATTGGTCCCTCAAGTTTGGCAGTTTGTCAATTTTGGTCCCTGGGTATTCAGAAATGGAAAATATACATATATGACCCTTGTATTATTTATACTTGGAAAGTTAAGCCCTTTTGACAATTTTAAAATAATATCACAACCTACCCTCCAACTTTTCAGAAAATACAAAATTAGTCCTTGTGGTATTATAAACCTAAATCCAAACGGACCCTTTTTATATAATAACCCAAAACCAAATTTAATCCAAACACAACACACACAGCCCACCCCTTCCTTTCTCTAGCCCAACTCCCTACCCAGCCCACCTTTTGTTTAAATAATAAAACCAGGCAAAACCGCCCCACTGTTCACCTCCTCCCTCCATACCACTGAGTCACCATTACCACCATGGTTTTCTTCTCACCTCCACCACCTGTCCACCCAGCTGTCTACCCTTGTCCTCCATACCTCCCCAAAGCACATTTAATCCCCTAAAACCCGTACAAGTTACCCCATCTGTCACTTGGATATCTTTGGCGCCAAGTTACAATTTTAAACGGTGGAGATGACTTTGACCATATCAAGGGCTCACAATTGGTGGGAAAGTTGCAGAGGGACACCTGGAAGCTTATTTTCTTCTATTTATCAAGAGAGAAGCAGCAGAGAAGAATTATTAGTTTAGACTTAGTATAATTCAATCGTAGTAGTGTAATTTTATTTTAAAGTTGTAATCTCAGTTTAATTAAGTTTTCTTCAGTTAATTAAATATATTTTGAATCATCTTAAACCTTTAAATCTCAGTGTTCAATAAATTCAAGTTTGGCAATTTTGAATGAAAGTGACAAATTCATTTAATTTTGTTAAATAGTGTATGTTATTGTTTTTGTAATTGTAATTCAGTTACTTATAAGCTTTTATAAGCTTTTCAGCTTTAAAAACTACTTCTAGTTCATAATAGCAAAAATACCAAAAATAATCAATAAAATAGAGAAAAATAAAAAATCGAGGGAAGAACAAGAAGGAGACTGAGCAGGGTATTTATTTGCACTGAAATAACTTCATTGGTGTAGTGACAAGCTATTGGGGGTATTCATGGTCCTTGGTTACTAGTTTCTTAGTCAAAGCTTCAATTGTAAGCCAAAACCTCATTTTTTGCTTTGTACTGTAGCTCAACTTAATTATTGCTTATCTATGTATTTTTATGCTTATTTAGTGTAATGGAGTGATAATGTTGCTTAATATCTAATGTTTGTTCATCAGATAGCATGGTTGTTCATTTTTCATATTTCACTGCCTATGTAGCTTAATCTTGATTTGTGAGTCTTTGTTAGTATTACTAGTGTTTAGGTGCTTATCTCAGTTTATTACATCATAATATAACCTAGGAAACCAATTTTATGGTTTAAATTTGTGGAATTCTCTGAAAAAGCAAAAACATATTTCATATAGGGTTGTTTGGATAAGCCTGTTACCCTGTGTTCCAGGGTTTGTTTGTTAGGATTTTCTGTGTGCACAAGTCATAATAGGTCTAAGTCAGTTAGGCAAGTCATAAAATTGGGTAAGTTTAGTTCTAAAAGTCAAAACCTCACTCCATATCTTTGTTAGTTGTTCACTGTTAAGTGTAAAAGGTCCAAAGTCACCCTAATCCTTTCATTAGCTATTAGAGTAGGTTAATTTAGGTTCATTACAGCTTATATCAACATCATTAGTCATCTAGGTTTAATCAAAACTCAATAAAGTCAAATAAGCAAGTTTCACTAAAAAGTCAAATTTGTATTTCTTTGATTTTTCCAAAAGTTCAAGGATTTATTTAGAATTTAGTGTTTGCTTTGATGACCTGAAACTTGTTCCTAATCCTAGTCTACCACCTCAAATTCAGTATCCCATCTTTGTTATATTTTTAAGATTTTTTTGTGGACCCCACCATCCCTCCAAAGTAACTAGCAGGGAAGAACCCTGCTCTGCACCAGCAGAACCCACCCATCACCACCACTTTGGTGGTGATTTGTGGCCACCACAGTGGGCCCCACACCTCCAACCTTGTACCTTTGAACCCCCCTCCTACCAGGTTCTTAGTTTTGACCCTTAGTTTGACCTAGTACCCAGTGGACCCCACCTGAATTCAGCCTTGATCTTTGTCCCATTTTCTGTCTCAGTCCACAATAAGCAAGGGCTTATTGTGGTTTATTGGCTTATCCAGTGGACCCCAAGTGCTTAATCTTGCTTATACATGTTCAATTAACTCAGAGGAATCAAGTTTTACCTAGGTGGACCCCACATAAGCTCTTGTGAGCTTAATTCCATTTTTAGTCAACTAAAGTCAACTGTTTAGGTTGTTAGCTTATAACTAGCTTATTATTAAGTTCTAAAATAGTTGTTTTCATAAAAGTTAGTTATATTTAGATATAGTATAGTTTTGTAAAAGAAAAATCCAGAAAAACCAATATAAAAATAAGTGATAGTTTCTATTTAATATAATTTAATTTTAATTTTCATTTTTAGATTTTTATTAAGTATGTTGTATTTTTATATTTTTATTAATTTCCTTTTATATTAAAGTATTTTTAATAATTTTCTCAGATTTTTATTCTGTCTTTTAGTATTAATTATAATTAATATTAGTTTTATTAATAAGTAATCAATAATTAAGTTATAAATAGCATAATTAATTTTTATAAGGTAACACCTAGTTTTTATATTGTTTCTAGCTTTTATAAGTCATAATATAATTTTAGTAATTTTTCTAGAATTTTTACTGTTCATTTACTAGTTTTTATAATTTAAATAGTTTAATTGATAATTAATTAATAATTAGAATAATAATTAGTAAACTAGTTTAAAAATAGATAAAATAAAGTTTTTATAATTTTTTAGGATTCCTGTGATGGTTAATTAGATTTATAAAAATCTTCTTAATTATCTAAGTCTTTTTAGTATTTTTTATAATTTAAATCATATAAATAGTTAAATAATAATTAAATAGTTATTAATTAATAATAATTAGATAAATAGTAAGAAAAATATAATTTTATATTTAAAATAAGTTTTATAATATTTTAGACTTTTACAAATTTTAATTTTATATTTCTAGACTTATTTTACATTTTCCTATTTATTAGTTAATTATTAAATAAATTAATAATAGTTATTAAATAATAATAATTAATTAAATAATTAGTAATTATAAAATAAATATTTTAAGTTTATTTAATTTGCATTTAAGCCCATAAGGCATTTAAATTAATACTTTAGTTAAAATCGTTTTTGTTTCGTACGTTTACGTAGAATTAAATTAAACGTACGCGTTTTTAGTTATTAAACGTTTCTAGATATCTAGGTTTCACGTAACTGTTCATATAGCTTATTTAAGCTATTTTGATTTATAAAACCCTAGTGTAATCACACACACACTTTTATACCTTTCCTGTTCACATTCACTCGATCACAGATTCGTTTTTAATTCCATCACAACCTCGTTGGGACATTACGACCCGAGGAAACACTGTATTCCACGGAAGCATTGGCCTAAGCTGTTTGACTATTATGGTTGACCATTCACAAGTGGTTGACTAATAATTATCTGACCGTTTTAGGCCAATCAAAATTTGGCGCCGCTGCCGGGGAGGTTGTGCGCTTATTCTAAACGATTTTGCGTATTAGTGAACCTGAATACACGCTCATTGTATATTTATCCATCCTAGTTCATATTATTATCATATAAAATCAAAATTGTTCCCGAAAACTTTTTAAAAATTAGTTTTCAACGAACACAAAAACCCAAAAATATTTTCCTTCTTATTAGTACTACAAAATTTTTCAAAAATACCAAAAATATTCACCTTTACACTCCTACCTATTTGATTCTTCATTTCTCATCCCCTAAAACCTTTCATTCTTTCTATGTCTTATTCTCACCTTCTTGTCTGTCAATGGTGTGGTAGTCCTTATAATGGTGGTAATTGCCCCAGTTGTGTCATGGTAGAGTCAGGAAACGGGTCTGTCTATAACCAGAATCTCTATTCCTACCCTGACATGACTGATTCATTCCACCAGCTTCCACACCATGAGACTCAACAGTTTTACTGTTGTGAGTATTGTGGTGGTTCACACTACAGTTCTGATTGTCAATCAGGAAACACGCTTGTCTATGAGCAGTTTCCTAATAACAGTTTTGACTCACAACCACATCAGTTCAACTGTTGTGAGTACTGTGGAGGTCCACACTTTAGCTCTGATTGTCAAACAAGGAATCCATTTCCTTGTAACAATTACGATTATTTGTTTCAAGACCCACCTCCATAGTGCCAAATAATCCAAGCAACTCCTCATGAAACTCAACAAGACCTTTGTTTAAAGGCTCTTGAGATATTAAAAGAACTTAAGGAGGAGTTGGCTACTACATCGTTTCAGAATTCTCATGAGACATCTATTGAGTTATTTGCAAAAAAACGAGATGTTAGAAACGGAATGGAGGAATTAATGGTCAAAGAGCATGCAGCTAAAATCCATGCCGCATTTTGCAATGCTGCTCTTCTTGATGATGATGACAGTGATGATGATAACATTGTTATTATTCAAAAAGACTCATCAAGTTCATCAGTTGTGATTCCTTCCATGGAAAATCAAGGAGAAAAGAGTATGGGAGAATTACTAGCAGCTGAAAAAATGGAAATTATAAAATCCATGTATGCTAGCCCTTCTCAGCTCCCTGAGTCTGTTGTTATCACATCCGAGGTTCCCACTCACTCTCTGAGCATGGGGGACGAGCATCTTGACACTGTTCCTGAAAAGGAATCGGACGAATTCATAAAGTCTAGTGTTGAGAACCTTGTCTCAATCCCAAGTGAGTCACAGGGAATTTTTGATCATATGTGTGATATCCCTTCTCCTCTTGATTTTTCAAAAGATCATGTAGATACTCTCTCCGATTCTAACGATGATTGTACATCTTATGGAGAAATTGAGTATGTTGAGGCATCACTTCCCCAGTCTAATGTTGACTATCTTCTTGAAGAGTTCGCTGATGAACTCTCTCATATGGATCCCATCCCACCAAGGGATGAAAATGAAGTCTTTGACTTTGAAGCGGATTTGAGAGAATTAGAATTTTTACCTACTCATGATCCTTCGATTGAACTCACTTAGATCAATCCACTTCCTCCGGAAAGTAAAAATGATTTGGACGAATTCGAGGCTTTTATGACTGAAGATAGTTCAATTTCATACGAAGTTGATGATAATTATCTTGATCCTGAGGGGGACATTCTTTTTCTAGAAAGTTTGTTAAACGAAGATCCATTTCCCCCTTTTCCACCCAAACAACTTCATAATGAGGAAATCAAATCAGTTGAGGAAACTGACAAATTTCCTGAGATCAAGCTTAAGGACTTGCCTCCTCCACTTGAATATGCATTTCTTGAGGAGGAAGTTCTTATCTTAATTGCTATTCAGATCTCCCTACTTTCCTTCACCTACCAGGTGATTTCTCCTGTTCTTCACTCCTTCAGGAATGAAGACACTATCTTTGACCCCGACATTCTCATTTATAAATTTTGAGCCGGGTGTCAATTATATCTCATCGGTGTGGAACTTTCACGTGCTTCAAATGTTTATCCAAATATCTTGAATGAAAGTTGATGAGGCGAAAAATGATCCGTTTTTAGGGGGTCATTTAAGCCCGAATCCGACTTTATTTGATCAAATATTGCCCTAAATCGTTCCTTTTGTGATTTTAGGTGTTTGGAGAGTGAATTCTGGAAAAGAAGCCATTTTGGACGTTTTTGGAGCATAAAAGTGAAGAAAACGGCAAAGTATCAATTTTCCATGCTGAAGACACTAGGTGACGGCGTCAAGAGTTACACCCTGACGGCGTCAGACATCAAGAATAAAACACCGTAGTTGATGACGGCGTCAAAAGTCATCCTGACGGCGTCAAAGTACCAAGAATAAAATACCGTGGTTGGTGACGGCGTCACATAGGCCGTCATAAGTAGATCAAGGCCGTCCGAGGAAGTATTTGGCGGCGAGGTGACGGCGTCACATGCTTGTCTTGACGCCGTCAGCCCAGTTTTCCTATATATAGTTTTCTAGTTTTTTCATTAAAAACAGAGAAGTTTTGGTGAAACCCTAAAGACGAATTTGGTGTATCTTTTACAGGTTTTTCAAGGGTTCCAAACCCTTGATACCTTGCATTGTAATTGAGATAAGTGTTCTTCTAATTCAATCAATATGTCTATGTGTTGGTTGTCTATATCTTGTTCTTGTCTCAATTCCATTATGCTAGGCTAGATCTCTCTTGTGTTTGCTTAGATCTAATGAAACCTAGATGTTGATTATGTGTTGATTACTTGTTTATTCTTGTTCTTGGATGAATGATTTATATGTTAGGCTTAAGAAAACTGGCAGATCTCCAAATGGTAACATGCTTGAACGTCTTAAGAAACATGAACCGAGGCGTACTAGGTCTTTATTGGTTGTATTTAATGCATGAGCCACTGTTTACAATCCCTATAGTTGTGCTGGGTAATGGTGTAGGAGGAGATAAGAGCTCATAGAGGTGGGGAGTTATGTATGCCACCCCACGAATGGTATTAAGGAATACAATCCGTCATCCATACAAGTATAACAAGTAATTAACGTGTAAAAGATATCTAGGGAGTAGTGAAGTCTAAGTAAACACAATTTCTCCAATTACTGCTCAGAACCTTAGTATAATTTAGTTTAATTTTATTTTCAGTATTTTATTTTGATTATATATATTAGTTTTGGGTTAGTTGAATAGCAACTAATTCTGCCCATTCCTCTAAAACCCGAGATTTTACTTGCTTTCATAAAAATACAAAAACACAAAAATAATCATCCCTCACCTCTAGAACTAGTAATTAGGTTTTCTAATCCTAGCGACACTATTCCTAAGCTGAACGATCAATCCCCCGGTACTTGTCACTATACTATACTACAACGATCAGGTACACTGCCTGGTGGGGGTTGTAAGCTTCTCGAGATCCCTCGAGAGGTAAAGCCTGTTGCGATTCCCACGCATCAAGTTTTTGGCGCCGCAGCCCGGGGAATAGTTATTGTCTAGGTTAGGATTTCTTTTTATTAGGTCTACTTGCTAGACTCCTTTCTAGTAAGATCTTATTTTTATTTTTAGGTCTTCTTTAGTCTATCTTATTTCTTCGTGCCTTTGTTCATAACTCTTTACCATCCGACATCATGGAAGTTGGTAACATCTTTGAACCCATCATCCCACCACAACAAAACCCACCATTAGAACCCCTTAGGCCCCGAACCTTAGGAGAGTATTCCCGACCTAGACACCAAGGCTACCGAAACACCATTGAGCTCACCGGAGACAATGTGACCCCCTTGCGATCCGACACCATCCGGTTGGTGCAAAGTGGATGTGCATTCCATGGACTTCGTTCCGAAGATCCAAACCAACACCTTAAGGACTTCCTCAAAATCGTAGATTCCATAGACCTAGGTGTTGAAACTAGAGAGACTACCCGTTTACGCCTATTCCAATTCTCTCTACGGGATCAAGCTAGTCAATGGCTTGAGCGTTTACCCGCGGGATCCATCACCACATGGGATGATCTCACCACTCGTTTCCTTGCTCAATTTTTCCCACCGGGGAGAACTACTAAGCTTAGGAATGACATCTTGATGTTTCAACAACGTCAAAATGAATCTCTTTATGAAGCATGGACTCGTTTCAAGGACTGACTCCAAAAAGTCCCTCATCATGGCATAGATCTTTGGCTCCAAGTCCAAATCTTTTATGACCATATCGACATCTCCACGAGGCGAACCATTGACCAATCGGCCGGTGGTAAGCTACGTGATCTTAGTGCGGAACAATCATGGGAACTCATAGAAGATCTTGCTCTCTATGACAACGAAAGTTGGAATGATCCCCGTGACTTGAACAAAACGGTCAAGGCAATATCTTTGCCTTCGAACAATTCTAGCACTCCTGACCGTAGGATCATGGAACTTGAGGACCAAGTCAAGTTTCTCATGAAATCTTACGAAGCTCCGAAGCATTCAATCCAAGTGAACAAAATCACTTCTTCATGCGAATTATGTAGTGGTCCCCATGACACTCGTGATTGTGTGGAACTCCCCGGAACAGCTTTTGCGGATTACGCATCCACGCGTACCGACGAAGCGGGAGATAAGTGGTACACTTTCAAGCCCGAGCCAAACACTTATGGTGATTCATACAACCCCTCATGGAAAAATCACCCAAACCTTAGGTGGAGACAAAACCAACCCAATTCTTCCAACCCACCTAATCGTTATCAACCAAACGGTCCACCATCCAACCGTACTTTCAACAACAATCCCTCTAACAACTATGGTAGTACCAACAACCTTGAAGGATTGATATCAAAGTTCATGGCATCTCAAGAAGCTCGCATATCTAAGTTTGAAGCCAATTTCAAACAAAAGCAAAGCGAGATGACCACTAGAATTGATACATTGTTGAAAGTTCTCAATGACCGAGAAATGGGAGCACTCCCAAGCGACACAATCAAAAATCCAAAACTAAACGTTAATTCCATATCTTCAGTTTCGTCACCCACTTCGTGTCCACAATACTACTCGGTTAAATCAACGAGCACGTGTTTCAAACAAAACCAAGTTCCCCAAAAGGACCAATCAAATAAAACGCCCACTATAGAGCCGGTCAAAAGCATAGTTGAAACACCTCTTACGCAAGACCTTGACGATGAATTCAAAGAACTTCACCTTGAACGCCCCGTCATTGATGTCTTAGCGCGTGCTCCTTACTATAGTGCCCTCCTAGAAAAATATGAGAAGTATAAGCTAGGTAAAAATGGGACCGCCTTCGTTCAAAACAAGTTGCCTAAAAAGCTTGATGATCCGGGTATATTTGTTTTGCCTTGTAAGATAGGAAGATCCGAAGCTTTCGACACACTAGCCGATTTAGGGTCAAGCCTCAACTTGATTCCCTTATCCTTATTCACCGCTCTTAAGCTAGGAAAGTTAGAGGAAACGGAAGTATTGATAGGGCTAGCGGATGGGAGTATTGCCCACCCGGTTGGAATGATTAAGGATGTAGTTGTTCACGTAGGAAGGTTAACTATATTAGCGGATTTTCACGTCCTAGACATGGTTAGTGACACTACATGCCCATTATTGGTAGGAAGAGGAATTTTAGCAACCGCTAGTGCCATGATAGATTGCAAGGAATCCAAGATAGCGGTAGGAGAAGGTGATACTTGGTCGGTGTATGATGTTAAGAAGCATAGTTATGATTGTGATGATGAACCAACACCGCATTGGGTAGAGATGAATAGGAGACCATCTAGATATGGACCTTGGATAGAAAGGAACTTTATAGGACCTCAATGCCCATTCTATCTAGAAAAAGACTTTGTTGAAAAGACACATTCGGCAGAACAACTCATAGCTAGAGATGAAGAGCTAGATCCCTTTGAGGACCCCTTAGTCTTTAGGAAGATGATTGAGTTATTAAGCGTGATGCCCATTAACATAGAAAGGAATAAATGGAAAAGAGAGGGGGGTAAGTGTAAATGGAGGTGGGACAAGCCACCTAAAGAAGGTGACGGGTCATGGCATATTAGAATGACCTTGTATGATCCGGATGGAGAGAAGTTTGAAAGGTCATACCATACTAAGGAAACCGATAGGAAGTTGAAACCTAAGTTCGATCCCAAAGATGTCCTCAATGAGGAACTCACCCGAATCACGTAGTAACCCATGACTTTGAGTCTAGCTACAAGACTCGTAAATAAAGAAAAGCGCTTCTTGGGAGGCAACCCATGTTTTGTGTGAATTTATTTGTTTGATTGTTATTTGCTTCCGTATGCATGTTTTATTTTTATTGTTGGTTGATCATGTTTCTCAATTAAAATGTGGAAATACTTTATTATGTTGTTTGGCCTAGTCTTAACTCCAACCTAAAAGTATTTTTGCAAAAGATAAGTGTAAGGGGAAACCCCAAATATGTTTTTAAGAAACAAACCGATCATGATTCTCCACAATATTAAATGAACATGTATATTCGTATTTGTTAGAGTCAAATGCTTGTATTGAGTCATAATGAAGTTTTGCAGGATTTTCTAGGAAGTAGGACGAAGTTTTTCCAGAAATTTTCCGGAAACTTAACATAAGAATTTCTGCAGGTCCATTCTGACGGCGTCAGAGTATTACTCTTGACGGCGTCAGGAGTCAAAAATCTGGAAATTTTACCGGTTTTGTTTCTCTAACGGAGTCTTATGGTTTTTGTGAATTATTAAGTTTTATAATCTCCAGGAAATCTGCAAACTTCATTCCACAAGCATTATATCTTACTTTGTTTTCTAGGATTAGTAACTTATATAGGATGCCACCAATTTTACGCGAGGTTGTCTTGTCTATTGTTGTCAGGATTTACAGGTTATTTATGACAAGAGGATGATTGATATTCTGGATGGGAAGCTTTGATTGTTCATTTTCTTGGAAGAAGATTTAACCTGGCCAACCTAAAATCCATACCGAGCGAATCAGGGGAGTATTTGATTTCATTCTCTTTACTTTTTCACTTTTACATTCTTTACTTGAACATTGGGGACAATGTTCATCTTAAGTGTAAGGGGAGGGTAAAAAGATGACACCTTACATATGCACTTTCGCTTGAGTTTGTTTCGTTTGATAGTAGATGTGTAATAAAACTACGAGAAATACTTGTTAGTGTAATTTTAGCGCCAAATTTAAAATTTTTTACAACATTTAGGAGTGAAACTTTAGCCATAGCAAGCGTCTCATGGATAGGAGGTTGTATGACAAGCACATAACCGTATACTCAAAAAAAAATTCCACCCAAAAATGTGAGGTTCGCCTTTAGATTTGATAGGAAAAGCATTCATTATTAGTGCTTATGAATGTACCGGTAGCATTTAGATTCTAGAACTTGCGTTAGTGATGCATCCCGAGACCGCTAGTGAGACTACATTCGTGTAGTAGGATTTACTACATGATAAGAGGCATTAGGATCACCCTTGTGTTAGACCCGTATTATAATTACTTGACCATTTAAGTCATATTACTTGGCTAGTTAAGTCAACTAATTTTTCCCACACCCTTAGCGTTGTACTCATTTTTAGTACACGAAACCCCTAGTACACCCCTCCGAGCCTATCTTTTCGTTTCTAACTTTAAGCATCTTACTTAAAGGAAGAATTTGTTACACCCCACTTAAATGTACAACCAAATCGCCTTAGCCTTCCGTGTATGCGCTCATTTTTAGTGCATTATTGTTATATGTTAAACCCTAAGTTAACTTTCTAATTGATTACATGGTTGCTAAGTCGAGTCATATCATTGTACATATTGTTTTGGGACGATTGGGACTCATGGGTAAGTACTTATTTTATGGAGTAATGGGGAAGAACATCACTTATTACCCCCATATGTACGTTAATCTTAAAAGTGCTCCAAGTGTTTTGATTTTCTTAATTCGAGTCATTAGATTAGTTAATTGTAGAGTATGTAAAGATTCAAGTGTAAGGGGAATTCTCATCCCCTATGATGTATTATTTCGGATGGTAGGGTAAGAGTGTATGTAAAAAAAAATAAAAAAATAAAATAAAAAATAAAAAAAAATCGAAAAATTCAAGAAAAAGAAAAAAAAAATAGAAAAAAAAGAAAAAAGAGAAAAAACATACGGACTACCATCCCGTTTCATTCTATGTTTATTTTATGTTTTTGTTATTTTTCATTTATTAGCTTAAGTCGAGTCTAGTCTTGGCTTAGCAACGCCATATTGTACATGTAATTAACCAAGATTGTTAACTCGCCACCAGTAAAACTTCCTTTATCCAACAAAACCGTGTAATTCATATCCCTATACCTAACGTTACAACCCTTTAAAAGACCTCTTTGATAGTTTATCCTAGGTGCTTATGCCATGTGGTGGAGGTTTGATCCTTTCCCAAGCCTATGGTAATCTATTTTGCTATGACAGGTAGTGAGAGATATCTTCCATTTCCATAATGTTATATTACTTTATTACACCCGAGAGATGTGAGTATCTAAACACTATTTGCGAGGTGCTTGTGTATGACCTCCGTGCTTGTCTATTGGTCTTTAGTGAAACGATTATTTGTTGTAATTACTTTTATATTAGTGTTAAATGACCCCTAACTTGTCTTTTGAGTAGAATAAAAGCTCATTTGCTTGAGGACAAGCAAATCTCAAGTGTAAGGGTATATGATGAGGCGAAAAATGATCCATTTTTAGGGGGTCATTTAAGCCCGAATCCGACTTTATTTGATCAAATATTGCCCTAAATCGTTCCTTTTGTGATTTTAGGTGTTTGGAGAGTGAATTCTGGAAAAGAAGCCATTTTGGACATTTTTGGAGCATAAAAGTGAAGAAAACGGCAAAGTATCAATTTTCCATGCTGAAGACACTAGGTGACGGCGTCAAGAGTTACACCCTGACGGCGTCAGACATCAAGAATAAAACACCGTTGTTGATGACGGCGTCAAAAGTCATCCTGACGGCGTCAAAGTACCAAGAATAAAATACCGTGGTTGGTGACGGCGTCACATAAGCCGTCATAAGTAGATCAAGGCCGTCTGAGGAAGTATTTGGCGGCGAGGTGACGGCGTCACATGCTTGTCTTGACGCCGTCAGCCCAGTTTTTCTATATATAGTTTTCTAGTTTTTTCATTAAAAAGAGAGAAGTTTTGGTGAAACCCTAAAGACGAATTTGGTGTATCTTTTACAGGTTTTTCAAGGGTTCCAAACCCTTGATACCTTGCATTGTAATTGAGATAAGTGTTCTTCTAATTCAATCAATATGTCTATGTGTTGGTTGTCTATATCTTGTTCTTGTCTCAATTCCATTATGCTAGGCTAGATCTCTCTTGTGTTTGCTTAGATCTAATGAAACCTAGATGTTGATTATGTGTTGATTACTTGTTTATTCTTGTTCTTGGATGAATGATTTATATGTTAGGCTTAAGAAAACTGGCAGATCTCCAAATGGTAACATGCTTGAACGTCTTAAGAAACATGAACCGAGGCGTACTAGGTCTTTATTGGTTGTATTTAATGCATGAGCCACTGTTTACAATCCCTATAGTTGTGCTGGGTAATGGTGTAGGAGGAGATAAGAGCTCATAGAGGTGGGGAGTTATGTATGCCACCCCACGAATGGTATTAAGGAATACAATCCGTCATCCATACAAGTATAACAAGTAATTAACGTGTAAAAGATATCTAGGGAGTAGTGAAGTCTAAGTAAACACAATTTCTCCAATTACTGCTCAGAACCTTAGTATAATTTAGTTTAATTTTATTTTCAGTATTTTATTTTGATTATATATATTAGTTTTGGGTTAGTTGAATAGCAACTAATTCTGCCCATTCCTCTAAAACCCGAGATTTTACTTGCTTTCATAAAAATACAAAAACACAAAAATAATCATCCCTCACCTCTAGAACTAGTAATTAGGTTTTCTAATCCTAGCGACACTATTCCTAAGCTGAACGATCAATCTCCCGGTACTTGTCACTATACTATACTACAACGATCAGGTACACTGCCTGGTGGGGGTTGTAAGCTTCTCGAGATCCCTCGAGAGGTAAAGCCTGTTGCGATTCCCACGCATCAAAAGTCCGATGCAGATTGTCTCTTCCACATCATGCTTCCCCATGGACAAATGAATTCGGGGTCGAGTCAAGCTAGCGACTCGGTAATAAAAAACAGTAGCATGTACTTAGGGTTTTCACCCTAAGTGTGGGGGAGATACTAACCCACATGTTGTATATATGTATATATCCTCTAATTTAAAAAAAAAAAAAAAAAAAAAAAAAAAAAAAAAAAAAAAAAAATGTGTGTACATAAATTTAAATAAAGGCTATAGAGTATTTTCTTCTTACGTTCTAAGTGTTGGTTTAACACCCGGTGCCTTGAATATTGAGGACAATATTCAGCTCTAAGTGTGGGGGGAGATTCGTTATTCTAACGAATTTAAACACATGTTCCATCAAGAACCCCCAGTTTAGCCCAAATTTTAAAATTTTTTCTCACTTAGAACGCAATAAATGGTTATCAGTCCGCCATGTCTAACCCACATAAGGATTGGCTAATCCAGGAGCAAACGGTTCTTGGTAAAGATATCTCAAAACCGTTGATGGCTTGCAATTTGCCCAAAATTGTATGGTACCTCAACTCGCCATATCCCATAAAGCGAATGAGTTGGCTAGCCCGCAAGATTATGGCTTGTGGTAAAGGCAGTGGAAAATCCATAATTGGTAATCAGCTCACCAAGATGTTGACTATTCCATCAAGAGTTGGCTAGTCCAGAAGCAAACGGCTTTTGGTAAAGACAAATCAAATCCGTTGACAGCTGGTGGTTTGCTCAAAATCACACGGTTATCAGGTGTACCACAGTTCTTACATCTGGCTACTCCAGAAGTGATGGCTTTTGGTAAAGAGTTTTTCAAATCCATTAAGTTTTTTCTCAAAAGATTGCTAGGGACTAGCAATAGTTTAGTGTGGGGGATTGATGAGTGTCTAAATACTCATCATTTTATACCAATCTGAGCTGCCAAAACATCCAAAAACACTCAAATATGCATCAAAATACTGAAAATATCTTAGAAGTGTGTTTTATATGTTTCAAATGCAAAATATGCAAAAACAGATGAAAAACGTACAAAGTTTGCATAATTGGCAGTTTCAGTCCCTCAAGTTTCAAAAGTTGTCAAAACTAGTCCCTGGTTATTCTAAAAACTTGAAAAAGTCACCAAAGGTCCTTTTTAATCATAAAGTTACATATTTAGTCCTTTGGTGCAAAGTTTCACAAAATTACAAGTTTAGTCCCTATACTTTGCAAATTGACATAAATGGTCCTTAGGATGTAAAAACTTTGAGAAAAATCAATTTTGGTCCTTGTGCTATTAATCATTTGCAGGAATGGTCCTTGGTGTGAAGTTTGGAGAAATTACATAATTGGTCCCTTAAGTTTGGCAGTTTGTCAATTTTGGTCCCTCGGCATTCAGAAATGGAAAATATACATATATGACCCTTGTATTATTTATACTTGGCAAGTTAAGCCCTTTTGACAATTTTAAAATAATATCACAACCTACCCTCCAACTTTTCAGAAAATACAAAATTAGTCCTTGTGGTATTATAAACCTAAATCCAAACGGACCCTTTTTATATAATAACCCAAAACCAAATTTAATCCAAACACAACACACCAAGCCCACCCCTTCCTTTCTCTGGCCCAACTCCCTACCCAGCCCACCTTTTGTTTAAATAATAAAACCGGGCAAAACCGCCTCACTGTTCACCTCCTCCCTCCATACCACTGAGTCACCATTACCACCATGGTTTTCTTCTCACCTCCACCACCTGTCCACCCAGCTGTCTACCCTTGTCCTCCACACCTCACCAAAGCACATTTAATGCCCTAAAATTAGTCCTTGTGGTATTATAAACCTAAATCCAAACGGACCCTTTTTATATAATAACCCAAAACCAAATTTAATCCAAACACAACACACCAAGCCCACCCCTTCCTTTCTCTGGCCCAACTCCCTACCCAGCCCACCTTTTGTTTAAATAATAAAACCGGGCAAAACCGCCACACTGTTCACCTCCTCCCTCCATACCACTGAGTCACCATTACCACCATGGTTTTCTTCTCACCTCCACCACCTGTCCACCCAGCTGTCTACCCTTGTCCTCCACACCTCACCAAAGCACATTTAATGCCCTAAAACCCGTACAAGTTACCCCATCTGTCACTTGGATATCTTTGGCGCCAAGTTACAATTTTAAACGGTGGAGATGACTTTGACCATATTGATGCGTGGGAATCGCAACAGGCTTTACCTCTCGAGTGATCTCGAGAAGCTTACAACCCCCACCAGGCAGTGTACCTGATCGTTGTAGTATAGTATAGTGACAAGTACCGGGGGATTGATCGTTCAGCTTAGGAATAGTGTTGCTAGGATTAGAAAGCCTAAATACTAGTTCTAGAGGTGAAGGATGATTCTTTTTGTGTTTTTATATTTTTTGGAAAGCAATTAAAATCTCGGGTTTTGGAAGAGTGGGTGGAATTAGGTGCTATTCAACTAACACAATACTACGATGCAATCAAAATAAAATACAAAAAATGAAATTAAGCTAATTAAACTAAGGTTGTGAGCAGTAATTGGAGAAAATGTGTTTACTTAGATTTCACTACTCCCTAGATATCTTTTACACGTTAATTACTTGTTATAATTGCATGGATGACGGATCGTATTCCTTAATACCATTCATGGGGTGGCACACATAACTCCCCAATTCTATGAGCTCTTATCTCCTCCTACACCATGCCCAGCACAACTATAGGGATTGCAAACAGTGGCTCATGCATTAAATACAACCAATAAAGACCTAGAGCGCCTCGGTTCATGTTTCTTAAGACGTTCAAGCATGTTACCATTTGGAGATCTGCCAGTTTTCTTAAGCCTAACATATAAATCATTCATCCAAAACAAGAATAAACAAGTAATCAACACATAATCAATATCTAGGTTTCATTAGATCTAAGCACACACAAGATAGATCTAGCCTAGCATGATAGAATTAAGACAAGAACATGATATAGACAACCAACACATAGACATATTGATTGAATTAGAAGAACACTTATCTTGATTAATCATGCAAGGTATCAAGGGGTTGGAACCCTTGAAAAACCTGTAAAGTTACACCAAAATCGTACTTAGGGTTTCTCCCAAAAACTTCTCTTTCAATGTGTGAAAAATAGAAAACTATATATAGAAAAATAGGGCTGACGGCGTCAAGAGTAATCTTGTGACGCCGTCACCTCGCCGCCAAAACTCTCCTCGGACTGCCTAGATCCATTTCTGACGCCGTCAAGACTTAGGTACTTCCAGGCCGTCACGACTCTTTTACTCTTGACGCCCTTCCTACGTGACGCCGTCAAAACTCTTCTGGGTCGTCATGGAAATTTATGAAATTTGCTCTTGACGCCGTCAAGGTGTTGCTCTTGACGCCGTCACCTACTGTTCCCAGCTTGGAAAATTAAGACTTTGGCATTTTCTTCACTTTTATGCTCCAAAAATGTCCGAATTGCTTCCTTTTCCAGATTTCACTCCCAAAGTACCTAAAATCACAAAAGGAACGATTTAGGGCAATATTTGATCAAATAAATTCGGATTCGGGCTTAAATGACCCCCTAAAAGTGGTTCATTTTTTGCCTCATCATATACCCTTACACTTGAGATTTGCTTGTCCTCAAGCAAATGCGCTTTTATTCTACTCAAAAGACAAGTTAGGGGTCATTTAACACTAATATAAAAGTAATTACAACAAATAATCGTTCCACTAAAGACCAATAGACAAGCACGGAGGTCATACACTAGCACCTCACAAATAGTGTTTAGATACTCACATCTCTCGGGTGTAATAAAGTGTAAATTACAATATGGAAACGGAAGATATCTCTCACTACCTGTCATAGCAAAATAGATTACCATAGGCTTGGGAAAGGATCAAACCTCCACCACATGGCGTAAGCACCTAGGATAAACTATCAAAGATGTCTTTTAAAGGGTTGTAACGTTAGGTATAGGGATATGAAATACACGGTTTTGTTGGATAAAGGAAGTTTTACTGGTGGCGAGTTAACAATCTTGGTTAATTACATGTACAAGATGGCGTTGCTAAGCCAAGACTAGACTCGACTTAAGCTAATAAATGAAAAATAACAAAAACATAAAATAAACATAGAATAAAAAGGGATGGTAGTCCGTATGTTTTTTCTTTTCTTTTTTTTTTTTCTTTTTCTATTTTTTTTTTCTTTTTCTTGATTTTTTCGATTTTTTTTTTTTTTTTTTTTTTTTTTTTTTTTTTTTTTTTTTTTTTTTTGCATACACTCTTACCCTACCATCCAAAATAATACATTATAGGGGATAAGAATTCCCCTTACACTTGAATCTTTACATACTTTACATTAAACTAATCTAATGACTCGAATTAAGAAAATCAAAACACTTGGAGCACTTTTAAGATTAACGTACATATGGGGGTAATACATGTTGTTCTTCCCCATTACTCCATAAAATAAGTACTTACCCATGAATCCCAATCGTCCCAAAACAATATGTACAAGATATGACTCGACTTAGCAACCATGTAATCAATTAGACAACTAACAAAGGGTTTAAACAATTAACAATAATGCACTAAAGATGAGCGCATACACGGAAGGCTAAGGCGATTTGGGTGTACATTTAAGTGGGGTGTAACAAATTCTTCCTTTAAGTAAAATGCTTAAAGTTAGAAACGAAAAGATAGGCTCGGAGGGGTGTACTAGGGGTTTCGTGTACTAAAAATGAGTACAACGCTAAGGGTGTGGGAGAAATTAGTTGACTTAACTAGCCAAGTAATATGACTTAAATGGTCAAGTAATTATGATACGTGTTTAACACAAGGGTAATCCTAATGCCTCTTATCATGTAGTAAATCCTACTACACGAATGTAGTCTCACTAGCAGTCTCGGGATGCATCACTAACGCAAGTTCTAGAATCTAAATGCTACCGGTACACTCATAAGCACTAACAATGAATGCTTTTCCTATTAAATCTAAAGGCGAACCTCACATATTTGGGTGGAAAATTTTTCTGAATATACGGTTTTGTGCTAATCATACAATCTCCTATCCATGAGACGCTTCCTATGGCTAAAGTTTCACTCCTAAATGTTGTAAAAAATTTTAAATTTGGCGCTAAAATTGCACTAACAAGTATTTCTCATAGTTTTATTACACATCTACTATTAAACAAAACAAACTCAAGCGAAAGTGTATATGTAAGGTATCATCTTTTTACCCTCCCCTTACACTTAAGATGAACATTGTCCCCAATGTTCAAGTAAAGAATGTAAAAGTGAAAAAGTAAAGAGAATGAAATCAAATACTCCCCTGATTCGCTCGGTATGGATAATAGGATGGCCAGGTTAAATCTTCCTCCAAGAAAACGAACAATCAAAGCTTCCCTTCCAGAATATAAATCATCTTCTTGTCATACATAACCTGTAAAACCTGACAAAATAGACAAGACAACCTTGCGTAAAATCGGCGGCATTCTATATAAGTTTCTAAACCTCGAAAACAAGATAAGATATAATGCTTGTGGAATGAAGTTTGCAGATCTCCTAGAGATTATAAAACTTAATAATTCACAAAAACTATAAGACTCCGTTAGAAAAACAAAACCGATAAAATTTCCAGATTTTTAACTCCTGACGCCGTCAAGAGTAAACCCCTGACGCCGTCAGAATGGACCTGCAGAAATTCTTATGTTAAGTTTCCGGAAAATTTCTGGAAAAACTTGGTCCTACTTCCTGGAAAATCCTGCAAAACTTCATTATGACTCAATACAAGCATTTGATTCTAACAAATACGAATATACATGTTCATTTAATATTGTGGAGAATCATGATCGGTTGTTTCTTAAAAACATATTTGGGGTTTCCCTTTACACTTATCTTTTTGCAAAAATACTTTTAGGTGGAGTTAAGACTAGGCCAAACAACAAAGTAAAGTATTTTTACTATTTAGTTTAGAAACATGATCAACCAACAATAAAAATAAAACATGCATACGGAAGCAAATAACAATCAAACAAATAAAATCACACAAAACATGGGTTGCCTCCCAAGAAGCGTTTTTCTTTATTTATGAGTCTTGTAGCTAGACTCACGGTCATGGGTTACGTTTTCCTTTCCCACTTTTGTGCTAACTCAAAACATCTAACCCAATTCTCATCACGCTTGTATTCCGGACCTAGATTCATGCAACCCGAATAATATGTTCTCCTCCTCTCATAATGGGCTTCATCAGTAATTCCATCTTCCTTAACCTCATAGGGTCGAATTTCATCAATTTGTAGATTTTTTATGCCCTTTAATTCTTCCTTCATGTGAGGCATCATGAAAGTGACCTTCTCTTCCCCATCAGTAAACTGCACTATCCCCTTCTCATGGTCGTGATACATCCTAGTCTTCTCAACAAAAGGTTGTCCTAAAACTACTTCTCCAAGGTGTGGATCCATAATGCCCCTAACATCTTCTAGGATTACAAAGTCGCATTGATAAGTAAAATTTCCTATAAAGATGTGTACCCCTTTAACTCTCCTGACAAAGTTACATAGCCTATTAGAATTGTAAGGGTCTTTTCTAGGGCTTAACCTTTCGTTCATTATCCAATTGTAATAGAGCCTAGACATGATGTTCATGGGTGCTTTTAACTCAATGTATGTGTGCTCTCTAGACATGTACCGAATCATGCAAGGAATTTTTATGTTCCTGAAGTTATACCTCCTAATCCATGGTGTCTTTCTATATTTTGAGGGACAAGGATGTTGTAAAAGGAACCTATGGTAACTCAACTCATCCGGGGTTGGAGCGAAGTCTGTAAACTCAATTTTCATTTGGAGAGGCTTAATGAATTTCTTAAGTGTGTTAGCTTCTCTCTTTCTTCTTTTATGCGCAATAAGCCTCATGCTAATTTCTAAACGGCGATTCTCTAATTCCATAATGACCACACTAGTACAAACAAAAACACGAAGAAATAAGATAGACTAAAGAGAACCTAAAAAAAAAAAAAAAAAAAAAAAAAAAAAAAAAAAAAAAAAAAATCCTACTAGGAAGGAATCTAGCAAGTAGACCTAATAAAAAGAAATTCTAACCTAGACAATAACTATTCCCCGGCAACGGCGCCAAAAACTTGATGCGTGAGAATCGCAACAGGCTTTACCTCTCGAGTGATCTCGAGAAGCTTACAACCCCCACCAGGCAGTGTACCTGATCGTTGTAGTATAGTATAGTGACAAGTACCGGGGGATTGATCGTTCAGCTTAGGAATAGTGTTGCTAGGATTAGAAAGCCTAAATACTAGTTCTAGAGGTGAGTGATGATTCTTTTTGTGTTTTTATATTTTTTGGAAAGCAATTAAAATCTCGGGTTTTGGAAGAGTGAGCGGAATTAGTTGCTATTCAACTAACCCAATACTACGATGCAATCAAAATAAAATACAAAAAATGAAATTAAGCTAATTAAACTAAGGTTTTGAGCAGTAATTGGAGAAAATGTGTTTACTTAGATTTCACTACTCCCTAGATATCTTTTACACGTTAATTACTTGTTATAATTGCATGGATGACGGATCGTATTCCTTAATACCATTCATGGGGTGGCACACATAACTCCCCAATTCTATGAGCTCTTATCTCCTCCTACACCATGCCCAGCACAACTATAGGGATTGTAAACGGTGGCTCATGCATTAAATACAACCAATAAAGACCTAGTGCGCCTCGGTTCATGTTTCTTAAGACGTTCAAGCATGTTACCATTTGGAGATCTGCCAGTTTTCTTAAGCCTAACATATAAATCATTCATCCAAAACAAGAATAAACAAGTAATCAACACATAATCAATATCTAGGTTTCATTAGATCTAAGCAAACACAAGATAGATCTAGCCTAGCATGATAGAATTAAGACAAGAACATGATATAGACAACCAACACATAGACATATTGATTGAATTAGAAGAACACTTATCTTGATTAATCATGCAAGGTATCAAGGGGTTGGAACCCTTGAAAAACCTGTAAAGTTACACCAAAATCGTACTTAGGGTTTCTCCCAAAAACTTCTCTTTCAATGTGTGAAAAATAGAAAACTATATATAGAAAAATAGGGCTGACGGCGTCAAGAGTAATCTTGTGACGCCGTCATCTCGCCGCCAAAACTCTCCTCGGACTGCCTAGATCCATTTCTGACGCCGTCAAGACTTAAGTACTTCCAGGCCGTCACGACTCTTTTACTCTTGACGCCCTTCCTACGTGACGCCGTCAAAACTCTTCTGGGTCATCATGGAAATTTATGAAATTTGCTCTTGACGCCGTCAAGGTGTTGCTCTTGACGCCGTCACCTACTGTTCCCAGCTTGGAAAATTAAGACTTTGGCGTTTTCTTCACTTTTATGCTCCAAAAACGTTTGAATTGCTTCCTTTTCCAGATTTCACTCCCAAAGTACCTAAAATCACAAAAGGAACGATTTAGGGCAATATTTGATCAAATAAATTCGGATTCGGGCTTAAATGACCCCCTAAAAGTGGTTCATTTTTCGCCTCATCACATATCAAGGGCTCACAATTGGTGGGAAAGTTGCAGAGGGACACCTGGAAGCTTATTTTCTTCTATTTATCAAGAGAGAAGCAGCAGAGAAGAATTATTAGTTTAGACTTAGTATAATTCAATTGTAGTAGTGTAATTTTATTTTAAAGTTGTAATCTCAGTTAAATTAAGTTGTCTTCAGTTAATTAAATATATTTTGAATCATCTTAAACCTTTAAATCTCAGTGTTGCTCAATAAATTCAAGTTTGGCAATTTTGAATGAAAGTGACAAATTCATTTAATTTTGTTAAATAGTGTATGTTATTGTTTCTGTAATTGTAATTCAGTTACTTATAAGCTTTTATAAGCTTTTCAGCTTTAAAAACTACTTCTAGTTCATAATAGCAAAAATACCAAAAATAATCAATAAAATAGAGAAAAATAAAAAATAGAGGGAAGAACAAGAAGGAGACTGAGCAGGGTATTTATTTGGACTGAAATAACTTCATTGGTGTAGTGACAAGCTATTGGGGGTATTCATGGTCCTTGGTTACTAGTTTCTCAGTCAAAGCTTCAATTGTAAGCCAAAACCTCATTTTTTGCTTTGTACTGTAGCTCAACTTAATTATTGCTTATCTATGTATTTTTATGCTTATTTAGTATAATGGAGTGATAATGTTGCTTAATATCTAGTGTTTGTTCATCAGATAACATGGTTGTTCATTTTTCATATTTCACTGCCTATGTAGCTTAATCTTGATTTGTGAGTCTTTGTTAGTATTACTAGTGTTTAGGTGCTTATCTCAGTTTATTACATCATAATATAACCTTGGAAACCAATTTTATGGTTTAAATTTGTGGAATTCTCTGAAAAAGCAAAAACAGATTTCATATAGGGTTGTTTGGATAAGCCTGTTACCCTGTGTTCCAGGGTTTGTTTCTTAGTATTTTCTATGTGCACAAGTCATAATAGGTCTAAGTCAGTTAGGCAAGTCATAAAATTGGGTAAGTTTAGTTCTAAAAGTCAAAACCTCACTCCATATCTTTGTTAGTTGTTCAATGTTAAGTGTAAAAGGTCCAAAGTCACCCTAATCCTTTCATTAGCTGTTAGAGTAGGTTAATTCAGGTTCATTACAGCTTATATCAACATCATTAGTCATCTAGGTTTAATCAAAACTAAATAAAGTCAAATAAGCAAGTTTCACTAAAAAGTCAAATTTGTATTTCTCTGATTTTTCCAAAAGTTTAAGGATTTATTTAGAATTTAGTGTTTGCTTTGATGACCTGAAACTTGTTCCTAATCCTAGTCTATAACCTCAAATTCAGTACCCCATCTTTTTTATATTTTTAAGATTTTTGTGTGGACCCCACCATCCCTCCAAAGTAACTAGCAGGGAAGAACCCTGCTCTACACCAGCAGAACCCACCCATCACCACCACTTTGGTGGTGATTTGTGGCCACCACAGTGGGCCCCACACCTCCAACCTTGTACCTTTGAACCCCCCCCCCTCCTACCAGGTTCTTAGTTTTGACCCTTAGTTTGACCTAGTACCAGTGGACCCCACCTGAATTCAGCCTTGATCTTTGTCCCATTTTCTGTCTCAGTCCACAATAAGCAAGGGCTTATTGTGGCTTATTGGCTTATCCAGTGGACCCCAAGTGCTTAATCTTGCTTATACATGTTCAATTAACTCATAGGAATCAAGTTTTACCTAGGTGGACCCCACATAAGCTCTTGTGAGCTTAATTCAATTTTCAGTCAACTAAAGTCAACTATTTAGGTTGTTAGCTTATAACTAGCTTATTATTAAGTTCTAAAATAGTTGTTTTCATAAAAGTTAGTTATATCTATATATAATATAGTTTTGTAAAAGAAAAATCCAGAAAAACCAATATAAAAATAAGTGATAGTTTCTATTTAATATAATTTAATTTTCATTTTCATTTTTAGATTTTTATTAAGTAAGTTGTATTTTTATATTTTTATTAATTTCCTTTTATATTAAAGTATTTTTAATAATTTTCTCAGATTTTTATTCTGTCTTTTAGTATTAATTATAATTAATATTAGTTTTATTAATAAGTAATCAATAATAAAGTTATAAATAGCATAATTAATTTTTATATGGTAACACCTAGTTTTTATATTTTTCCTAGATTTTATAAGTCATAATATAATTTTAGTAATTTTTCTAGAATTTTTACTGTTCATTTACTAGTTTTTATAATTTAAATAGTTTAATTGATAATTAATTAATAATTAGAATAATAATTAGTAAACTAGTTTAAAAATAGATAAAATAAAGTTTTTATAATTTTTTAGGATTCCTGTGATGGTTAATTAGATTTATAAAAATCTTCTTAATTATCTAAGTCTTTTTAGTATTTTTTATAATTTAAATCATATAAATAGTTAAATAATAATTAAATAGTTATTAATTAATAATAATTAGATAAATAGTAAGAAAAATATAATTTTATTTTTAAAATAAGTTTTATAATATTTTAGACTTTTACAATTTTTAATTTTATATTTCTAGACTTATTTTACATTTTCCTATGTATTAGTTAATTATTAAATAAATTAATAATAGTTATTAAATAATAATAATTAATTAAATAATTAGTAATTATAAAATAAATATTTTAAGTTTATTTAATTTGCATTTAAGCCCATAAGGCATATAAATTAATACTTTAGTTAAAATCGTTTTTGTTTCGTACGTTTACGTAGAATTAAATTAAACGTACGCGTTTTTAGTTATTAAACGTTTCTAGATATCTAGGTTTCACGTAACTGTTCATATAGCTTATTTAAGCTATTTTGATTTATAAAACCCTAGTGTAATCACACACACACTTTTATACCTTTCCTGTTCACATTCACTCGATCACAGATTCGTTTTTAATACCATCACAACCTCGTTGGGACATTACGACCCGGGGAAACACTGTATTCCACGGAAGCATTGGCCTAAGCTGTTTGACTATTATGGTTGACCATTCACAAGTGGTTGACTAATAATTATCTGACCGTTTCTGGCCAATCACTAAGGTACTCAAACTGAATGATATGGTCGATAAACATGAGATTCCCAACAAAGTACAACTGACAACCGTTGTTGGTTCAAATACTGCTAATATGGGAAATAGCGATGTCTTCCCATGTGAACAATATGTGAAACACAACGAAGAGTCAGTTGTACCAAGTAGTGCATCTTCTGTTGTCGATAATGATTGTGATTTGCATGAGCACACTATTTATATCCCTGATGACACCCTGACCACTAGACTTAACATCCATAAAGATCAGGTGACTTGTTATGAACAACGTGCAAAACTTGAGCTAACTGAACGTGAACAGAAAATGGATTGGCAAATGCATGCATATATAATTGAACGTAACTTAAAGGAAGAAACATTGAAACAAGAGTTAAAATCTTTACAAAATCAACTTGATCAAACTGTCAAACGTGAACAGGAGATACAAAAGAGTATGATTACACAAAAACTTTATTTTCAGGATAAGGAAATAAAACTCTTAAATGATTTTTCCAGACTTAAGACGTTAAAGAACAAGCTTGAAAACAAGTTGTACACACAAGGCCAAACCATTCAAACTGCTCAAATGATACAAAAGAATAGAAAGTTGTGTGATGAAAACAGTGAAAAGGATGTAGGTGAACCCAAATCTAATTGCCTTAGGAGCGTTAGAGAAGCCCAACTTGCATTATATGATGAAAATGTTATGCTTAAGCCTGGTCATGCCCCTCCTGATGTGCGATCCGATGATGAGACCAATGAGATAGAAGATAGAACTAGAGAAATAATGGCTGAAAAATTAAAGGATCCCTGGTGCATTGCAAACAAAATTCTGTATAAATATGATTACTCTGAAGATAACCGATTAGCTATTTTTTCCCCTCAAAAAAAGTTTACCCCAGAGCAAATATCTTGGAGTATATACTTAGAAAAAATGAAAGCAGAAAAAATTGTGGGTGAAACTCGTACCATGTTTAAGATAGCTAATCCAATGTTATACCCACTGAATACACCCAGGCATCTTGTCCCTTTAACTCTCCCCACACAAAATAATACTCTAATTTCTCTATATGTTCTTGGTCTATTATTCACTGATTTTGATAAAACATGTAAAAAGAGAATTACGCCCACGGGTATTACTGAAGGGGAAAGGGGTTTTGAACAAACAAAAAGTTGTTATTTAACTGAGGTTATGCCATTCTTTAAACTTCTCAAGGAGCATTTTGAGGGTCTTCAAAAAAACCTTAAATAAAGATGTTGATGATATGAAAAAGGTGTTTAAAGAAGTGGAAAACAAGGGAAAACAAACTGCAATAGATCTTCAATATAGTGAAATTGCGAGGAAAAATGCTCTTATCATGAATGAGAACTTGGTTGCTAAATGTATTGCACAGGATGTATTTTATACTGCTACTGATTCTACATTATCTGCCTGCCAATTTCATGAGATGTCTATTGCATTGAATGTTTTCCAGAATCGTATTGTTGAGCTTGAGGGGGAGAATTTAAAATTACGTGAGAAAATTCAAAACGATGACCATGATAACATGGATAGGCATTTGTCAAAACTAGAGGTTGATAATCTTAATTTGCAATTAAAGTGTCAACATTTAGAAGAAAGAATCAAAATCTCAAATGCCAAGATATCTTCGGGTGCTCCTGAATTTGATGCATATTTTGAATTAGCCAAACGTGATGAAAAGATTCAAGCTCACACTAACACGATTCGGAAACTGAGGGTTCAAATTGCCCAATTGAAGTCTAACAATTGTGATGTGACTGACACCAATAACCTCAAGTCGATAGATTCTCAGAATTTTCAAAATAAAGACACCATTAACAAATTACAACATGATAATGTGTGGCTTCATACTGAAATGTCTAATGCTAAACAACGTTACAAAGAGTTATTTGATTCAGTCAAAATCACACGTGAGAAAAACGATGAAAAAATAACCTCTTTGCTAAATGAGATTAAGAATCTAAAGATCAAGGTGAAAGAAAAAATGTCAGTTACTTCATGTGACCATGTAATTCCCAAGGTTCGTGCTTCTAAGAAATATGCATGTAATGTTGTGTACATTCCTCTTCCCCTTAGGAATAATAAGTTAGTTCATAGTAACTATCTTAAACATCTTAAGGAGTGCCTTGACTTGCTTCGTGAAACAATTGAAGAGGATAGGATAGCAAAACCACTTGATGATGCTATTGTAGGTGCCTGCTTTCTCACTAATAGATCTCAGGAACTCTTAGAATATGCTATTGGTACATGTCCTAAGATTGATAGCAAGCAAGATAGGTCATCTGCATCATCCTCTATGTCAACAAACAAGCATGTTACCTTTGCTGAACCCTTGGAAATTTCAGATTCCAACACTTCAAAACATGTTCAGCAACTAGAAGTGAAAAGGACTAAGGTTCCCATCAGTCATTCTACAGGAGTAAATAGTGACACTAAAGCTAGAGAATCAAAACCTAGGAGAAATATAAAAAATTATAGGACTTCTCTAGCTAAAAGTGTTCCTAAGAAGAAAGTAGAAGACCACATGTGGAATTATAAGTTTGAATTGAACAAAAGGGATCATAACTCAAACCCTAATTCACTTTGCAAGACATGTAATGAATGTTTAATTTCGAGTAATCATGATAAATGTGTTGAGAAATTTCTGAAGTCATTCAACAAATCCCCTGTTAAGAAAGTTTGGAGAGCTAAACAAATTAAGCAAATTTGGAAAGCAACAGGAAAACTGTTTGCCAATGTTGGTTATCAATGGAAACCCACTGGAAGGAAATTCACTTTAGGAGAAAAATGCCCTTTAACTAGGATGACTAACTCTAAAGTAGTGCCTATTAAGAAATTGAAGCCAACTGGTAGAACTTTCCCTTTAGAAGCCCAATGTCCTTTAACTAGGCCCATTGCATCGACTAGTGAGATTTCTACCATTGAAACGAATGCACCTAAGGTCTCAGTTGCTCCAGAATTTGTTTGCACTAACCAACTGGAACCCAACTTAAATTGGGGATCCGGCACTCCAAATTCTCTTCTTTCGTCTGTTTTCAAATGCAGGTCGTACAGATCATCCTTTGACATTTGGACTCAGGCTGCTCATAACATATGAATGGGGATCGCTCATAGCTCAAGAATTTGTAAATAAGTTTATTGGGACAGTTAAATTTTGGGAACGACCATTTTGGGCAATTATGGGTTATGGAGACTATGTATTTGGTGATAGTGTAATCTCTAGGGTATTCTACATCAAAGGACTGGGTCATAATGTGTTTTCTGATTTGTCAAGACTGTGATTATGATCTAGAAGTTGCTCTCAGTAAACTTACATGCTTCATTAAAGAATAGGATGGTGTTGATCTTCTTAAAGGTTCTCATCGCACAAACTTGTATACCATCTCTATTTGAAGACATGATGCGGTCTTATCCTACTTGATTGCAATCTAAGGCCTCAAAGATCATATCGTGGCTATGGAATCAACATTTAAATCACTTGAACTTTGGTACCATCAGTGATCTTGGTCGCAAGTATCTTGTATGAGGTCTACCCAGATTAAAGTATGAAAAAGATCATCGTTGTTCGGCTTGTCAACTGGGCAAAAGCAAGAAGTATACCAACAAACCCAAAACTGTCACCATTATGGAAGTTCTTCACACCCTGCACATGGATGTATGCATACCAATGAAAATGCAAAGTATAAATGGGAAGGAGTATGTTCTTGTGAAAGTCGACGACTATTCTCGGTTTACATGGGTGAAGTTTTTGAGAACCAAGGACGTGATTCCAGAGGTTATCATCAAACTCATTAAACAGCTACAAGTATGACTCAACAAAACCGTCAGAATCATCCGCACACACAACGGAAATGAGTTTGTTAACAAATGGCTCATTCAATTTTACGAAAGTATTGGCATCACCTACTTGAAAAGTGTTCCACACTCTGTTCAGTAGAGCGGCGTTGTTTAAAGACTAAAGCGTACTCTAGTAGAAGCTGCACGAACCATGCTAATATTTTCCAAGGCACCGATGTTCCTCTGGGCGGAAGCAATTGCTATAGCTTGTTACACCCAAAACCGATACTTGATACATACTCTTCACAACAAAACTCCATATGAGCTGATACATGGAAGGAAACCGGATCTATCCTTTCTATGTGTATTTGGTGCTTTAAGCTACCCTACAGATGACAGTTAAGATCCAGGATCATTAAAAGCTAAAGCTGATATTGGATTCTTCATTGGTTATGCTCCAGATCGCAAGGGATACCGAATCTACAACATACAAACCCGATAAATCTTGGAAACCATTCACGTCACATTCATTGAGCTGACTAAGCAAACGGCTCCTGTACACATCAGTGCAGGACCCGCATTTAAACTTTTGTCTCCTGAGCCGATCAGTTCAGGTCTTGTATAGCATCCCACTTATGCAGTACCTTATGTTCCAACTACAAATGAGATCTTGAAGATCTTGTTTGACCCAATGATTGTTGAATACTTTGAGACACCTACTGGTCATACACTGACACCACCAGCTGCCGCTGCTCCGATTCTGTACAACTCAAATGCTCCATCAGTGTCTACTTGACTTGATCAAGATGCTCCATCTGCAAGTTATTCACCATCATCGTTAAATCTTCAATCTCCTTCAGTACATCAAGGCACTGCAGACAACAATTCTTTTGAAATGAATTCACTTGCTCCTCCTGATGTGGCTTCGTTCGATAACATACTTGCTCCTAAATCTTCATCAAAGGCATTTTCTTCAAGAGATATTAACAAGGCTACATCAGTTCCCTACCCTCAACCACATAAGTATATCTGATAATGGACCAATTATCATCCGATTGAGAAAGTTATTAGGAATCCTTCTCAACCCGCGTCCACACGAAGGCAACTTGTCACATATGCCTTGTGGTGCTTTTATAATTCTGTACTATCCAAAGTCGAACCCAAAGATTTCATGACTGTTGGGTTAATGCAATGCAAGAAGAAGTTCGCAAGTTCGATCGACTTGAAGTATGTGAATTGGCACAACCTCCAGACTGTGCAATGATTATAGCTCTTAAGAGGATCTTCAAAGTGAAACTTGATGAGCATGATGTCGTTCTGAAAACATGGCAAGGCTTGTTGCTAAGGCATATCGTCTACAGGAAAGCATTGATTTAGAGGAATCTTTCACTGTGGTTGATCATATTGAAGCTATCAGAATGTTTCTCGCCAATGCTGCAAGTCAGAACATGACGGTCTATCAAATGGATGTGATAATTGCATTTCTAAATAGCGAGCTGAATGAAGTTCTTCAATTCAATCAACCTAAAAGATTTGTTGATCTTGATCGTCCGACCCATGTCTATCGTCTGAAAAGGGCTCTCTATGGTTTAAAGCAGGCACCTAGGGCATGGTTCGATGCACTGGCAAAGTTTCTCCTGGCAATCGGACTCTCCAAAGGTGTAGTGGGACATGTTGAGTAAAGGGTAGTGGAACTTTATTTCGTGAGGACAGAATTTCAGGTGGCAGATTTCTTCTCTAAGGCTCTCTTAAGAGAACGGTTTCAATTTATTCTCCAGCGCCTTGGAATGAAGAGTCTTACAACATAATCACTCATACGTCTTCAGGAAGAGAATGAGGAGTAATGGGTTTTGCTTCACATATCCTTTGTACATAACTTAAAACAAAAAAAAAATAGAAAAATATAAAACCAATATAAACCATAAAAATTAGAAAATTATAAAAACCAAAAATATTCTTCTCACGACATGTCTCTTGTGTAATCAATATTATGTAAGTTTCTAGAAATGTCATTCAATAATGGCACGGAATCATACATATGCTTGAGCAAGAGTTTTTCTTTTTAATTTCAAATAATGATTTTCTAAAACATGTCGTTTCTCAAAACATTCTTTCAAAATGGCTTACAGTTACTTCAGACTGTAACCCGGACTTAAAAATATGGCTTGCAGTCATTTCAGATATAACCCGGACTTCAAAATTATGGCTTGCTATTACTTCAGATAGCAACCCGTTTTTCAAAATGAGGAAAACACGTCGACAAAAAGACGGTTGTTCCTATCAAATGGTGCCGTTCATCCGGGCGTGAATTACTTTACATTCATGCTGATGTATGCCTCAGTGCATTATTTCTTGTATAAGAAGAGAAATCTTCTTTTTATCGCTAATACTTTCCCTTCTATGATTTTTCCGGAAAGTATTTGTGCAAAACTTGGTGGTACCATGAAATTTTGGTTGAAAGTCAATTTGAACTCAAATTTTGATAAAAAAATTTTCTCAATCAATGACATCAATTATTTCTGTTTTAACATCCATCATTGATTGAGGGGGAGAGTGATTTCTCAAAATTTTATGTATCATCAAAACTCTCCACTTTGTACATAATAAGCAAAAATGCATTTTGTGATAGTTATGTGTCAGTATGAGAATATTTCAAAGAGTTTCGTTAAAACTTCAAATCTTTTGTAAACTCATCAATTCTGACGCATAACAACCTCCCTCACTAATTGAGGGGGAGCAGAAAAAGGTTCCTTTTATCATAAAATATTAAAACTGGCCGCATTTCTCTCCCAAATGTTTTCTAACTTATTTAAATCAATTGGGATCCAAAATCTTGAAAGATTTGAAATTTTTGATCGGGGGAGAGAATGTGATTTAAATATGAAATCTGATAATCGAATGTGATCTTTTGAACTCAATAATAGGCTCCCACATATGTGCTAAACTCTTTCGAATACTGATGCACATATTAAGGGGGAGCAAAAGCCGTTTGTGGAAGTAATACCAAAGACCGACCATTTATCTTTATGCACGGAGTTATAAGGATGGTTAAGGATAGGTATGCATTCCCATGATCCACCAGAACCGGAAGGATCTTCCCAGGGACAATCCTCTAGATAGATTAGAAGTCCTTAGGAATGATTGAAAAAAAAAGGAGAAAAGTTAGATAGGGAAGAGTGCCGACTGAGATAGAGCTAGGACTGGAACAAACCCAACAAGGTTCTAGTGATGAAGTCTCGGTAAGCACTGAAGGGGTTGAAGAATGAAAAAGAAATGAAATGAGAAAGGGTGAAAAGAAATAGCCCTCCATATATTCAACCTTAGGGCAGAAACCGGGTTCAATTCATAAGCTACTGGCAATTACTAAGGTAACATCTGTATTGAAGACAAGACGTCATGGACCCAGTGACGCGTTGCACTAAACTTCCCAACCACTCAAGTTCTCTTAAAAGAGCTTGTTTCATTCTCACGGGGAGCCTTGTGCAATGTATCGACCGCTCATTGCGAGCTATGTTGATACCTAAAACAGGAGACGCCTCCCCAGTCTCCAGGAGCGGATCAAAACGTACTATTGAGTCTAGATCCAAAGAGATCATCCATAAATCTCAGTAGGACACACTTCCAATATGCTTATTGTTTCACATAATATGGAAAGTAAGATAAATTATTTAGAGTCCTACGCATTATCCTTGTGGTATTGCCAGAACATCCGAGTGATATGAAAATATTCACAATGAAGATGGAAATCCTTCTAGAGCGAACATCTTTCAAGCTCTTGGTAGGTGACATGTGAGATCCATCTTGGATCAATGATCAAGTGACAATTGGAAAGCAATGATGGTGCGATTCAACATTGAATCAAACTTGTTCTAGGAAATGGATTGACGGATACTTTTGCAAAAACCTTTCAATGTGCTCACCAACTAATTTTCGAGCACATTGATTGTGTATAATCTTTCAAACAAAAGTATTTTTGATGGAAATGTGATTCAAGGTATAAAACTCTCGTCGTGTCTCAAAATGTTTATTAAGAGACACGCGAGTGATTTCTATAAATCTATTTCTCATCAATTAGTGAATATCAATTCACCGATTCACTCTATCGTGCTGTCTGCTTTGAGACGTTCCGATATGAGAACATACTTAGTATGAAGATTCCGAAGTGGATTCTTTGGATGATTCATTAATACAAGCTGGAAATTCCTGTCAAGGAGAGTCTTCTTTAAAAGAGACTCTACCTGATCACAGGTCGGTTCTCACAGAACCGGAGGGTAGTCTGTCCTCGCTGAACGAATGACAAAGCCATATTCGTTCTCTATCTTTATTGCTAACTGTTTTATTTCAGGAACAAATAAAGATGGCATTGATGGTTCCTAATTCCAGCTGAATCGTGTCAATCCATACCTCGTGCTCACACATCCTACTCGCTATCAATGATGATCATGAAAGTTAAAGAGACTACCAACAATGTTTCCGCAACTCTGATGAAAAGTCTCCTAATACAGAAGGGTATGAGCATGAAGGTCCTAATGTCACTACATCACATGAAGGCAATATGACTAAGGATGAGCTTGGAGATTTACTGTGGCTGATGATCTCAAAGAAGCTCAAAGATCACACACTCCAAAGGAACACAAATCACAAGATCATTGCTTGATGTACAAAGTCAGATCAAAAGAGAAAAATCAGAACCTACGAGCTACACGATCTAAAGAATGCTTGAAGACAAAGAGCTTAAATTTCAAAGGTGACCTCGCTTAGAGGGAGATTGTTAGGAATACAAATATTCCTATAAGAGACTCGGTCACCCAAATGTTGTAATAGCATTAAGATAGCTCGTAGTTAGTTTGTTATTTAGTTAATATTAGTTTAAGTAACACCTTGGAAGAAGGACGGGTCTTTACCCACTGTATGCCTGATCCACAGCCCGGGTGTGGGCGTTTTATTTCTTTGTATAAATACCCCTCTCCCACCAAGGGAGAGGGTTGGACCTTTCATTCAAGCTAATACATTTATCTTGTTTCTCTCACTAGAAAAGGCTCCCACTTTCTCTCTCTAAAACTCTTCTTCTAATCGAATCTAACACCAAACCATACATGTTTATGATTATGAATATCCTACATTATCATATTGACACATTTTCTAATAGGTTTCTAATTTAGAAACTGCAAATTTATCCATGTACAGTCATACGTAACCATGGAGATTTACCTTGTTGTTATAATCTAGCTAAGCTCTCACATAACGTAAATTGTAATAGCAAGTATTTCTTGAATTAGATGTGTATAAGCCCTATTATAATGTTAGTCTCTTACCTTGCAGTCAAGAGAATCCTTTAAATCATATCTTTATGAGTTGTTTCTTTCACACGATTAAAGATTTCATTTATCCCACTTGTTCATGGAACAACCTCATATAGCATATAAACAACACGACATGTGTTTGTTTTTGTGATCAATATGATTGTGTCATAGATTTTAGCATAACAAGTAGATGTAGGACACCAATGCCGATTAAGGAAACGTACAAGACTAACCTTAAAAGTATTAGTGTCTACATTTGGAAAGTAATTATCTTTAGCTACCAAGATGTCAAAGCTTGTAACTCCCACTGAATTAAAGATCGTTACGATAATTCCTTATTCAGTAATAAGAACACAATACTCCCACTGAATTTGACAACATTGTAAGTGTAATAAACCAATGAAATCAAATATTGTACTTTTAACTTTCTTACACCTTTGAATGTTCATACGTAATAATTACTTATGCACTAAAAGTGTATCCTATTACATAAATGATGGACTATCCATCAAATGCAATTAACTTGAAAAATTGGACATGCAATTTCTTCCTTAATAGGTCTACCATCCCCACAATGGTATGTAGCACCTATAAATTGTCAAAACAAAACTAGATAAATAAACTAGTTTGTCTTTTACCATTTTGCGATAATTAGTCTAGCTTCTAATTTTAATAACTTATAAAGTTCTAGTTAACCAAATGTCGTATTTGTTATAAAAGAATTCAATCACCAAAATAGGGTAATGAAATCTTTATAGAAAATGCGCAATTCTCTTAACTATTAAAGTTTGCTAAGAGTTATATTAGAATTTAGACATATCTAATATTCATATTATTCCTTCTACTTTATGAAAAGGACTAGGATTAAGTCTCACTCTTCTTTCATGGAAAGGAGACTTTGTTTGTTTTTTAAGTAAATTTTTCTTAATCAAACATTTGTTTGAAAACAGAACTAGAACAATTTACCAAAGTCCAAACTACGTTTACGGTTTAACGTTACATTAATACATTTAAATGAATTACAAAATTCAATTTCAGTATTTTCGATAATTGGATCTTTAAGAAAATAAAATATCCGTTTGGTAATATTCATATAAACCATGAAGAGTGTGGCAACCTTGCCTCAAGTTGCCTCAAGCTTTTGCAAAAACAACCAATAATATTATGCCAACACATTTTATGCCTAACCATACCTCAACATGAATTTTTAGTGGCAATCTTGGTACACTCAAAAAAAATTTTGGAAAAGCTCCCCAACGTCCATATACATTAATGGCCAACGATCAAAAAAAAATTGGAATGCTCCACACTGAATCGGCAAGATGTACCGATTCCTTTGCCGATTGTTGCTAACCGAGAAGCTGGCATTCCACCTTGCCGATCCAATTTACCGTGAAGGATGCCACCCGCTGAGTGCCTATTAAAAACGCGCCACTTTCGGTTTGACAATTTAATGTCAATCCTTCTTAAACCTCTCGTATAGTTTGTCACAATTGGGTGAGCCATTCGTATGATTGGTACAAAACTCATCGTTCAATTAAAACACTTGAAAATCTAACTCTTCGAAAACAATTCATTGTTTCACCATTATTTAGTCCATATTATTTTTCTATTCAAAAATTACCCTTTTTTCGTTTATAAACATGTCTTTACACAAATAAACAAAAACCAAATAATACAATAAAAATAACACAACTAAATAAATATACATAACTTAACAATTAATATGTATTAAACATGTAGCCACATACAAACTCAATTCGACAATCCTATTAAAAATCAATTCTAGGTTTTAATGTATATATTTAGCTAAGGCCCTCACTGCCATGGAAGTGAACCACATGCATTGACAAGTCAATTGTGTAAGCCAAAATTCAATATATACCACATAGCACATAATTGATTACTTAATATATTGGAGTCTTCAACAATTCGACATCTATCAATTAAATTACATGTGTAAACTTAACCATTAATAAATATAGCAAATTTAAACTATTTAAATTATCTCAACTATTAATCCATACTGAACATGCACGTTTTCATGGATTTTCATAACAATTATAACAAGTTGCCACAAGATCGAATATTCAAGACATAAACATGTTAGTCTTAGGGTTTCTAATCAAAACCAAAACACTAAAAATAATATATAGGTAATCGACCCATATAAAAAAAAATTGGGGTTTGGAATTTTAAAACCCTAAAAATTCGACTAACAAATTTTAACACAATTCAAGATTCATTTTTATGTGTTTTTGTAATTAATTACACATTATCCAAGGCTCGTGATACTACTATTGGAATTTAATAACATGACATTCATAATTAAACAATAACATCATCGAAGTAAGAGCGGAAGCAAGTAGGATCATGTAATACATAATTAATTAAGCAAATTAAAAGAACATGCGTACCTTTTGATTCTAGCAAAACAAGAATCAATCTTCAATTTAATCACCAAGAACCCTAATTAGGTTTTATAATTGGATTAAAGAATTACCCCTTACAATTTTGTAATTCAATCCAAGCTGCAAACAATAATGTGTTTGCACCTTCTTGTACACACGTACTATTAGCGATTCGATGTGAATGCTAGTTCTTGATCACAATAAATTATCTAAACACCTTTGTTATGCTCAAGGTCACTTGCAAATCCCTTTTCGTGGGGTTTCACTCATTGACCTAGGAACAAGAGAGGAGAAAAGAAGAAGTTTGACCATCTATTGAAATCAAGTGTACCAAAGGATGAATACATGAGGATGTATTTATACTCTTATGGTAGATATCAAGCTTACTATGGATTCCCATGTGGGATACCCATATTCAGCCAATTACAAACCCAAGGGAGGATTTCTTGAACCTTCTCTTGGCTTGTTTTCCCTTCGTATCCCGTTGTCATTTAACGACCGATAGTCAATTCCAATAATTACTTAACGCTTGTTAATCATTTATTGTGAATTAAATATAACATTTTATATTGATTATTTAAAGATCGAGTCTCATATGTAAAATGTGTAATCCCGTAGTATCGAGTTCGATCTCAACACACATTTATTAATTTATGTACACAAAACTAACAGGTATTGACTAGGTGGGATTTTTGGGCCTTTTAAAGCATAAAAGAAACATTAGCTTCATTTAAAGCATGAACCTGACTAGGTGGGATTTTTGGGCCTTTTAAAGAACGATTTGATTCACGAGGCTCGATAATTGCGTGAGTTAGTCAAATTAGACAGACTCTTGAGCTCATTGCCAAATTTAAGATAATCAAAATCCTTCGTAATAAAGCCACCAATCATAAGCATATATCTCGGTTGTGTCGAGGATAGACTTCTATCTATACTAATTATAATGCATGCGAAATTTTTCTTTAAACTTATTATCCTTAAATTTGAGTAATGTGTAAACCCTATAATAACCTTAATTAAAAATGGTACCAACATCAACCACTAAATTAATATTTTATATATTGTTTAATCCTTAAACTTTTATCATTTTTCGTTTATAACTCATAAACTATTTTCTTGCAATGACTAATTAAACTCGTAAGTGTCGCATCAAGCACTACAAAAAAACTAGTTGAATTTTTCACATTTTAAAGGCCAAATGGCCATAGTTAAAAATGTGTAAAATTATTGATTCCACACTTTCTCATGTGTGGTAATAATGGGTGTGACAAATTTTGCTACACATATGAGTGTGGAGATATTATCCAAATGTCTATGGTTAACAGTGTGGAAATATTCTTTGAATGTCTACACCTAAAAGTGTGGCAAACTTGCAAAAAATGTTCAAAAATAAAAGTGTGGAGACATTTGCTACACCAAAGTGTAGCTTTATTGTAATTGTTCACACTTATATATGTGGGTTATTTTTTAAATATTTGTGACACCTATAAATGTAGCAAAATTATTATTCATATCAAAAAAACATGGGCAAAATAAGTGTGGAGAATATCACTATTTTTTGTAGTGAAGAGTCATATCAGAACTACAAGTGTACGGAGTCGGGTACCTCAGTCAATCTAAACTTTTTTAGGAGAAGGGTCGACATGCATTAGTACATTACTACATTAGCGGATGCCATTTTGTTTTCCATTGATATTGGAATTCATGTGATCCGTAGTTCTTTGGCTTACTTAGTTACTTGCACATTTCATGAATATTTCAATAAAATTTATGATAACGAGCTTGGGGGGAAATTATTCCTTTGGTCGTTGCGTGTTACTTGACGAACCCATTGGTTGGAGCAATAAGTTTGGGTTGGACTTTGACTTTTGGATTTTTTTTTTTTTTTTTTTTTTTTTTTTTAACGAACAAAAAGAATGCAGCTCAACTAAAATTAAATATACTTTTACTCTATCTTAGAAGTCAAAATTGGCAATTTTTAAAAAGTCCAAAGTTTATGCAATATGATGTCAAAAAGACAAAAACCACTACAACAACCCAAGATGAGTGCCAAAAGAAGAAAAAGAAAGAACAGAAAGACGACGCCTTACCAAAAAGCCTATATACTTTAGTTTTTTTATGAGATCTTTTAAAATGAAACATCCCCCCCCCCCCCCCCCCCCCAATTTTTTTTTTTTTTTTTTTTTTTTTTTTTTTTTTGCAAAGCTAGGCTTTTATTAAAACACGTTTGAAAAGAGGGATGGAAACCAATAACACAATAGCACGTCCAAAGTGGAAGCAAACTAAATCCGAAAAACGGGGCTTACAAAATAGGAGCACTATGCCACACCCATCACCAAAACACAAACACTAACATTTTAACCATATTTGACGAGCAAGGATGCACTCGTATAACACATGATCAATGGTCTCTGTTGCCTCATTACATAATGGACATAACAAAGAAGTAGGGATTATGCCTTTCGAATTAAGAGCGGAAAGAGTAGGTAACCTGTTATTTGCCGCCTTCCAGATGCATATGTGTACTTTTATAGGAGTCCAGTTGTTCCCGTTGTCATTGCATCCAATAGAGAATGGACCAAGAATGTTCCGATCAACAAGAGAAGCTAGCTTCTGAACTATGAATTTTCTGTTTGTCGCAAGGGACCATTGCCATTTATCTAAGTCACCAAAAGTAACTGAGAGTGAGTTAAGAACCTGTTCGAGACTTGCTAGCTCGTCAATGACCCGACCACGAGGCTCACACCTCCAATTCCAATTTCATAACCAAACGGTGTTCACTAGTTTCCAACGTTCTGAAACTAAGCACTCCTTGTTCATTTGAAGAGCAAAAAGACAGGGGAAAACATGTTTCAAAGGGAGGCCATGAGTATTCCAAACATCTTCCCAAAAGCGAACTGAATTCCCATTGTCAACTTTCTGATAAAATGAAGTGGAAAACTGAACACCAACTTTATCAATCGCATTGTTGCCACTTTGAATTTTAGCCCAAACTCCCTTATGCAAACCGGTATCAATGTGTTGGATATTCATAATCATAAACATGTATGGTTTGGTGTTAGATTAGATTAGATTAGATTAAGAGTTTTAGAGAGAGAAAGTGGGAAGAATGGGAGCCTTTTTAGAGACAGAAACAAGATGAGAATATTATATTAGTGAAAAGGTCCAACCATTCCCATGTGTGGGAAGGGGTATATATAATTACAACCAAAACGCCCCTACACGGGCTGTGGAGTGAGCTGAGAGTGGGTAAAGACCCGACCCAACTCCACATATACTACGAAAAGTTAACTAATATTACGATGACTAAACTAATACTAATACACCTACGAGCTACATAAATGCTAACTAGATACTCGGGGTGACCAAGTCTTTCACATGAATATTTATATTCCTAACAATCTCCCCCTAATGGAGGTCACCCAGGAAATTACAACTTGAATTCTAGCACTTGAAGGTAACTTTGTAGCTCGTAGTCATTGGTTCTTCATAGTCTTAGTCTTTGTGCACTCAGCATCAGACTTTAGATGACTTGTTTAACGTATCGGATGATCTTTGTCATTTCTTTGAGTCTATCATCTAGATGAATACCCCCAAATCATCTTTGTGTTTGAACGTCTCCATGTGATGAGGACAACTTAGTAATGGCATGCTCACACTTTTCAGAATCATGACCTTCAACATCAGAGTTATGGAAGCATAGTTGAAGCTCATTCAATGATCATGATTTCTTTGATTTGTGATGTCGAAATGTGAGCATGTGGTGATGGATCCACATCTTTTCAGCAATCAGCAGGAATCATCAGATATTCCTGTAAACAAACAGTTAGCAATAAATCGACCGGTACTTACAGGTTTGGAGATAGAGATTGTCAACAGCATTGTGTGAAGACTCCTTCTAATCCTTACCAAGCCGGTTCCCAATCAGCAACCCCTAAGAGGAGTTACACGATCTACCTAAGTACATCAACGACTGGGTGAGTGGTGGAGATCACTCCACGATTGTAGACCATTAGTAACCGCCGTGACCGCTAAGCGTAATCCACAAGGAATTACCGAAGTGACCTGCTTTCAGGGCTGTTTGAAGTTGAACCTGGCAGGAATTTCCATTCAATCACTGAAAGTCACATTAGTAATTTCTCATGAACGTTCTGGTAGATTGCTAAGATCTACGTAGGACTCTCAAATGTGCAACTGGTGTCTTTGATAATGAACCACCAGTGCAAAAGTATCCAATGTTCCTATTGAGATCTTTTGATGCATCTCGAGGCTCTAGACTCGATCAGTGCATGATTTAGATTTCCTATGCGGAAACTAGGGAGAGGTATCCTGCTTCAATATCAACCATCTCTAAGAGATACGTTGATAGTTTACACCGGTTCCCCATGAGAATGAAACAAGTCCTTTTAAGAGAACTTGAGTGTCTAGAAGGTTTAGTGCAGTGTGTCACTGGGTCCATGACATCTTGTCTTCAATACCAGTGTTACCTTAGTAACCACCAGTAGCATATGAATTGAACCCGGTTTCTGACCTAAGGTTGAATAATTGGAGGGCTATTTCTTTTCACCCTTTCTCATTTCATTTCTTTTTTAATTCTTCAACCCCTTCTTTCTCCATTCTCATATTACTCCTTTTTAAATCATTCCTAAGGACTTCTACTCTAACTAGAGGATACTGTCCTTGGGTAGATCCCTCCGGCTCTGGCGGATCATAGGACGGTTTTCCTAACCTTAGCCACCTTATAACTTCATGACTATCCTATGTTACTATACACTAAATCATTGAAAAATTCTCTCAACGTGTTTATGATTAAGAAACACATTTTGTTAACACGTTGAGAGTTTTACTATTTTTCAAATGCTCCCCCTTAACATGTGCACCGATGTTTTGATAATAAATTTGCACATGTCGGGAAGAGTTGCACTTTTGAATTGATCCACCTTTAGTGATAATAAAAAGGCATTCGATACACGCTTACATCACTAGTTAGACTAGCTTGAAGTTATTACCCGGCCTGATCAAATTCACAAAAGGTTTCTCAAAACGGTACACTCTACTCAGACAAGTCCTCTTTGAGACACGCTTACATCACTGGTTAAACCAGCTTGAAGTTATTACCCGTCCAGGACTAGTCCTTTCAATTAAGAATACAGGCCCTGGAACTTGGTGAGTTTTACAAGGTAATCGGCCAATTAATCGGCGATTACAAGGTTTTGGGCCGATTAATCGGCTAAAAAACGCTACAAGGCCTCCGACCGCCTCAGTACCGATTCACGATTTTTGCAACATTGGTATTTGTTTCGTCAATTCATTGGTAAGAGTCTGGGTGTCGCTCACACAAGATGCTAGGATCCTTTTTCACAAACCATTTGCTCCCCCTCAATATGTGCATTGATATACAAAAGTGTTTAGCACATATGGGAGAGCTTACATTTTAAGTCCAAAACATCACATTTTAATCAGATTTCTTATTTAAATCACATTTCTCCCCCGATCAAAAATTTCAAGCCAATTGAGATTTGTGATCCCAAGTGATTTAAATAGGTTCAAAGATTTTGGGAGAAAAATGTGGTAAGATTTAAGAATGACTGATTATGAGACATTACATTTGCTCCCTCTCAATCCTTGAGGGAGCATGTTATGTGTTAGAAATGATGAGTTTATAAATGATTTAGAGTTTAACGAGAAACTCATGAAAAATTCATATACTAACACATAACAATCATTTTATTCACTGCCTTTTTTATGTACAAAGATCATGTTTTGATGATATATATTTTTTGAAATGATGATCCCCCTCAATCGATGACCCGTTTTCAATTTATCACTTTACTTCAAAAGATTAATCATTTAGCATCGATTGAGTGGCAAATTTTATGCAAGTTTGATTGATTTTCAAAAATCATGGTACCACCAAGTTTAGAACAAATACTTTCCCGAAGAATCATTGAAGGAAAAGTATTCGTGATGTAAAGAAGACTTCTCTTCTTATACAAGAAATGATGCACTGAAACGTACATCAAGTCGATGAGACATGGATATAAAGTAATCCATGCTCGGGTGAACTTCACCCAGTAAGAGGAACAACTGTCTTTTTGGCGACGTGTTTTCCCCATCTAGAGGTGCAGGTTGCTATCTTAAGTAATAGCAAGCCATTAGTTTAAATCCGGGTTACAGTCTGAAATAACTGCAAGCCATATTGAAAGAATATTTTGAGAAACGACATGTTTTAGAAAAACATTATTTGAAATTAAAAGAAAAACTCTTGCTCAAGCATATTTATGTTTGCGTGTCATTATTGAATGACATGTCTAGAAACGTACATAATATTGATTACACAAGAGACATGTCGTGAGAAGAATATTTTTAGATTTTATGATTTTCTGATTTTTAGGGGTTTTTAAGGTTTTATGTTTTTCTATTTCCTTTTTTGGTATAAGATATATACAAGGATATGTGAAGCAAAACCATTACTCCTCATTTTCTTCCTGAAGATGTTTGAGAGATACTTGCGAAGGACTCTTCATTCCAATTCATGGAAGAATGAGTTGAAACCGTTCTCTCAGAAGTGCTTTAGTGAAGAAATCCGTCAGCTGGAATTTTGTCCTCATGAAGTAAAAGTTCCACTACCCCTTACTCAACTGGTTGCACCACACATTTGGAGAATCCATTTACCAGGTGAAACTTTGATAGTGTATCATACCATGCCCTAGGCGCCTGCTTTAGGCCATATAGAACCCTTTTCAGACGATAGACATGGGTAGGACGATCAAGATCCACAAATCCTTCAAGTTGACTGATATAAACAACTTCATTCAGCTCACCATTTAGAAATGTCGTTTTTCACATCCATTTGATAGACCATCATGTTCTGACTTGCCCCAATGGCGAGAAATAATCTGATAGCTTCAATACGATCAACTGGAGTGAAAGATTCTTCAAAATCAATGCCTTCCTTTAGACGATATCCCATAGCAACAAGCTTTCCCTTGTTTTCAGAACGACATCATACTCATCAAGTTTCACTTTGAAGATCCACTTAAGAGCAATAATCATAGCACAGTTTGGAGGTAGTACCAATTCCCATACTTCAAGTTGATCGAACTCGTGAATTTCTTCTTGCATCGCATTAACCCAACAGTCTTTAGGTGATAGCAGTCTTGAAATCTTTCGGTTCGACTTTGGATAGTACAGAATTATAAAAGCACCACAAGGCATCCATGGCAAGTTTCCTTCATGTGGACACTTGTTAAGAAGGATTCCCAATAATGTTCTCAATCGGATGATCATTGGTCCCTTTTCAGAGATGTTGATGTGGTTGAGGGTAGGAAACTGATGTAGCCATGTTAAGATCTCCTGAAGAAGATTCCTCATAAGAAGATTCAGGAGCAAGTATGTTTTCAAACGGAGCATCATCAGGAGGATCAAATAGATTCACTTCAAAAGAATTGTCTACTGTAGTGTTTTGATGTACGGAAGAAGATTGAAGTTTCAATGATGAAGGTGAATGACTTGCAGATGGTGCATCTTTTGATTAATTGAGACAGAGATAGATGGACCTTTTGAATTGTTCGGAACAAGAGCTACACCAACTGGTGGTACAATAGTATGAACAGTTGGTGGCTCGAAGTATTCATCATGTATTGGATCAAACTAAACTCTTAAAATCCTTACTTCTAAGAGGTACATAAAGTATTGCACGCGTGGAATACTGTACAAGACCTGAACTGACTGGTTCAAGAGACAAAAGTTTAGACGTGGGTCCTGCACTGATGAGTACAGGAGCCGTATGCTCAGTCAGCTCAACGAATGTGACGTGAATGGTTTCCATGACTTATCGAGTTAGTTTGTTGTAGATTCGGTATCCCTTACGATCTGGAGCATAACTAATGAAGAATCCGATATCAGCTTTAGCTTTTAAATATCCTGGATCTTAACTATCATCTGTAGGGTAGCATAAAGCACCAAATACACATAGAGAGGAGAGATCTAGTTTCTTGCCATGCGTCAGATCATATGGATTTTTGTTGTAAAGAGTATGTATCAAGTATCAGTTTTTTTAAGCCATACTTGCAGTTGTTTTAATGAGTTTGATGATAACCTCTAGAGTCACGTCCTTGGTTCTCAAAAACTTCACCCATGTAAACCGAGAATAGTCAACGACTATCACAAGAACATACTTCTTCCCATTTATACTTTGCATTTTCATTGGTCCGCATAGATCCATGTGAAGGGTGTGAAGAACTTCCATGATGGTAATGATAGTTTTGGGTTTGTGTGTATGCTTCGTGCTTTTGCCCAGTTGACAAGCTGAACAAAGATGATCTTTTTCATACTTTAATCTGGGTAGACTACATACAAAATCCTTGCAAGCAAGATCATTGATGGTACCAAAGTTCAAGTGATTTAAACATTGGTGCCATAGCCACGATTTGTTCTTTGAGACCTTAGACTGCAAGCGAGAAGGAGAAGGCCGCATCATGTCTTCAAATGGAGATGGTGTATAAGTTAGTGCCACGACTGCTTTAAGAAGATCAACACCATCCAATTCTCTGAAGAAGCATGTATGTTTACTGAAACAACTTCTAGATCAGAATCACATAATTGACCAATCAGAAAACAAATTATGACCAACTCCTTCGACGTAGAATACCCTGGAGATTACACTGTCACCAAAATACATAGTCTCCTTAACCTACAATTGCCCAAAAATGGTCGTTCCCAAATTTTAACTGGCCCGATGAACTAATTCCCAAAATTCTTGAGCTGTGAGCGATCCCCATTCATATGTTATGAGCAGCCTGAGTCCAAATGTCAAAGGACGATCTGTACGACCTACATTTGAAAACAGACGAAAGAAGAAAATTTAGAGAGCCGGATCCCCAATTTAAGTTGGGTTCCAGTTGGTTAATGCCAATAAATTCTGGAGCAACTGAGACCTTAGGTGCATTTGTTTCAATGGTGGAAATTTCACTAGTAGATGCACTGGGCCTAGTTAAGGGACATTGGGCCACTAAAGGGAAAGTTCTACCAGTTGGCTTCCATTTCTTAATAGGCACTACTTTAAAGTTAGTCATCCTAGTTAAAGGGCATTGCTCTCCTAAAGTGAACTTCCTTCCAGTGGGCTTCCATTGATAACCAACATTAACAAACAGTTTTCATGTTGCTTTCCAAATTTGCTTAATTTGTTTAGCTCTCCAAACTTTCTTAGCTGGGGGTTTGTTAAACGACTTCAGAAATTTTTCTACACATTTATCATGATTACTCGAAATTAAACATTAATTACATGTTTTGCAAAGTGAATTAGGATTTGAATTATGATTCCTTTTATTCAACTCAGACTAATAGTTCCTCATGTGGTCTTCTACTTTCTTCTTAGGAACACTTTTAGTTGGTGAAGTCTTATCATTCTTTATAGTTCTCATTGGTTTTGACTTTCTAGCTTTAGTGTCACTATTAACTCCTATAGAAGGAGTGATGGGAAACTTAGTCTTTTTCACTTCCAGTTGCTGAACATGTTTTGATGTGTTGGGATCTGAAATTTCCAAGGGTGCCTCAAAGGTTACATGCTTGTTCTTAATCATTGAGGATGATGCTGTAAACCTATCTCACTTGTTATCAATCTTAGGACATGTGCCAATTACGCATTCTAAGAGTTCCTGAGATCACTTAGTAAGGAATCAGGCATCTACAACAGCACTATCTAGTGGTTTCTCTATCCTATCCTCTTCTACGATCTCACGAAGCATGTCAAGACTATCCATAAGATACGTAAGATAATGATAATGATTAGACCTATTGTTCCTAAGAGGAAGCGGGATATTCACGGTATCAACATCATATTTCTTACAAGCAGAAACCTTTTGAACAACATTATCACTAGTGATGATTGGCATTTTCCCTTTCACCTGAGTCTTTAGATTCTCAATCTCTTTAAGCAAAGAAGTTATCTTTTCATTGTTTTTATCACGTGTGATCTTAATTGAATCATATAACTCTTTGTAATGTTGTTTAACTTTCGAATTTTCAGCTCGAAACCAATCATTTTCATGTTGCAATTTATTGATGGAATCTTGAAATTGAAAATTCTGAGAATCTATAGACTGTGGTTTTTGGGAGCCAATCACATCACTTTTGTTTGACTTCAATTGGGCAATTTGGGCCCTCAATTTTTGAATCGTGTTAGTGTGAGCTTGAGTTTTTTCATCACGTTTGGCTAATTCAAAATATGCATCAAACTCGGGAGCATACGAAGATGTCTTGGCATTTGAGATTTTAATTCTTTCTTCTAAATGTTGACACTTTAATTGCAAATTAAGATTATCAACCTCTAGTTTTGACAAATGCCTGGCCATGTTATCATGGTCATCGTTTTAAACTTTCTCACGCAATTTTAAATTCTCCCCCTCAAGCTCAACAACACGATTCTGCAAAACGTTCAATACAATAGACATCTCATGAAATTGGCAGGCAGATAATGCAGAATCAGTAGCAGTAAAAAATACATCCTGTGCAATACATTTAACAATTAAATTCTCATTCTGTAAACATCTTTTTCATATCATCAACATCTTTATTTAAGGTTTTTTGAAGACCCTCAAAATGTTCCTTGAGAAGTTTAAAGAATGGTATAACCTCAGTTAAATAACAACTTTTTGTTTGTTCAAAACCCCTTCCCCCTTCAGTAATACCCGTTGGCGTAATTCTCTTTTTACATGTTTTATCAAAATCAGTGAATAATTGACCAAGAACATATAGAGCAATAAGAGTATTATTTTGCGTGGGGAGAGTTAAAGGGACAAGATGCCTGGGTGTATTTAGTGGGTATAATGTTGGATCATTTAATCTTAAACATGGTACGAGTTTCACCCACAATTCTTTCTGCTTTCATTTTTTCTAAATTGATACTCCAAGATATTTGCTCTGGGGTTAACCTTTTTTGAGGAACAAAAATAGCTAATCGGTTATCTTCAGAGTAATCATATTTGTACATAATTTTGTTTGCAATGCACCAGGGATCCTTTAAATTTTCAGCCAATTTCTCTCTAGTTATGACTTCTATCTCATTGGTCTCATCAAATGACGTTACATCATGACGGGCATGACCAGGCTTAAGCATAACATTTGCATCATATAATGTAGGTTGGGCATCTCTAACGCTCCTAAGGCCATTAGATTTGGGTTCACCTACATCCTTTTCACTGTTTTCATCACACAACTTTCTATGCTTTTGTATCATTTGAGTAGTTTGAATGGTTTGGCCTTGTCTGTACAACTTGTTTTCAAGCTTGTTCTTTAACGTCTTAATTCTGGAAAAATCATTTAAGAGTTTTGTTTCCTTATCCTGAAAATCAAGTTTTTGTGTAATCATACACTTCTGTATCTCTTGTTTTTGTTTAACAGTTTGATCAAGTTGATTTTGTAAAGATTTTGACTCTTGTTTCAACGTTTCTTCCTTTAAGTTACGTTCAATTATATATGCACGCATTTGCCAATCCATTTTCTGTTCATGTTCAGTTAGCTCAAATTTTGCACGTTGTTCATACATGGTCACCTGATCCTTAAGAATGTTAAGTCTAGTGGACAGGGTGTCATCAGGGATATAGACAGTGTGTTCATGAAAATCACAATCATTATCAACAACATAAGATGCACTACTTGGTACAACCGACTCTTCGTTGCGTTTCACATATTGTTCACATGGGAAAACATCGCTATTTCCCATATTAGCAGTATCTGAACTAACAACGTTTGTCAGTTGTACTTTGTTGGGAATCTCATGTTTATTGACCATGTCATATACTTTGAGTACCTTAGCACATGATACATGTTCTTTTACCGGTCTGATATATGCATCCACATCATGTGTAACAAGAGTCATTGAACTATGGGTAGCGTCATGCTTATCAGTCTCTGATCCTCTGTCATCAGTGACAACTGTCCTAGCATCCGATGCTTTACCCGAATCCACAATACCATCGCTTGATTGCACCCGACATGCCTTCACCTTGTCTTCATACTTGAGTTTGTGTCGTGCTTTTTCCATAATGTACTCCTTCACATTACCCATGAGTTGGAGTAGTGTGACTCTGAACACGTCAACTTCGATTCCCGTGTGAGTAACATAGTTCTTTTTCATCATTTGACTCTCATGATCATACTCCTCAGTGAATCGCGAATCAATGAATGCTTGGAGTTGGTTGTTGATCACACAGAATGCAGCCATAGATCTTCCTTCAGAAAATTCACCTTTTTCAAGTTGTTGTTGAAGTTGATATAAGTATAGAGTCATTTTGATTGTGAAGGTCTCAACATTTTGACCAAAGAGTGTTGCGAATATATGATTGTAACCTACCAAGTATCCAGGTTGTGCAAAGAGAACCTTAAGAAGTGAATGAAGTAATCGAAAACATTCAATGCAACTATCCTTTGCTTTATCGGGCAATTTAATTAGCTAATGAAGTTCATTCTCTTGAGACTTCGAGCACGAAGATTCCATTGCAATATTATCAGACTCAAACACGTTAATTTGTTGTGAAGGGTTGGAAGTCTTATGTTCATCGATCATGTCGTACAATTTGAGTATCTCATGTATGCCTGAATCTGAAGAATTTGACATGATGTGGACGTGCACGGGATTTTACCCTTCTATGATTTAAACCGAGAAATAGAATCTTTCGCGGGATTTTACAAAATCAAAAAGAAACCATGAAACACCGGAGACTTGATTTGAACTTGATGATCAGTTGATGGATGGACTAGGTTATATGTTGTTAAGTTGTGATCTTGGTTCGGTTGATGCAAGTTGTAATGGTGAAATTTTGGTCTAAAAACTTAAAACCTCAATAACTTCACTCTAGTGATAATTTGGGCCTCGAAAAATTTGTTTCATGACTTTGTGGTGAAACCTCACAATATTCAGCCTGTACCGGACGTTTTGACAGCTAATTCGCTGAAAACGGAGTTACGGTTCAAAAGTTATGGTCGTTTGAAGTTTTGATGTAAAAAGTCAACTTTGGTCAAACTGCAATTTTAGCAAATCACTAAACACCACCAAATTGCTGGAGCAAATCGCTGAGTAGAGATAATCGCTAGCTGGAGCTAATCACTAAAGAGAGGTAATCGCTATCTGGAAGTAATCACTAGCTGAAGTTAATCGCTGAAGAGAGGTAATCGCTATCTGGTGGTAATCGATAGCTGGAGCTAATCGCTGAAGATAGGTAATCGCTAACTAGAGGTAATCGCTATCTGGAGCTAATCGCTGATGTAAACTAATCGCTGGAACAAGCTAATCGCTGGAATGAGCTAATCGCTAAAATGAGCTAATCGCTAAGAAGAGGTAATCGCTAGACACACTACACGACAATGTGAACTAATCGCTACCGCTAACTGCCAAGCCAGTCACTATCTAGCGTTTTGTCCATTTTTCCAAAAGTGGCAAACTCTGCTAATCGCTAGACCTAATCGCTACCTTTCAAGAGCTGATCGCTACGAAGAAACTCAAACTGTAGAGCTAATCACTACTAAGAAAAACGACCCAAAATCCTTCAAAACACCAAACTAACGAAAGATATAACCTATCCAACTGAAGAACTAAGTAAATCTAACACCACTAATCAATAAAGTACACCCATAACACTTCATATATCACAAACAAGATCAAACCAAGGTGTTTTCCAAGAAAACTATTCTAACCAACAAAAACCACAAAAACCACACCAAATCCGAATATCCAAGGCCCTAAGATGAAACCATTGCTCTTGATACCAATTGTTGGATATTCATAATCATAAACATGTATGGTCTGGTGTTAGATTAGATTAGATTAAGAGTTTTAGAGAGAGAAAGTGGGAAGAATGGGAGCCTTTTTAGAGAGAGAAACAAGATGAGAATATTAAATTAGTGAAAAGGTCCAACCCTTCCCATGTGTGGGAAGGGGTATATATACTTACAACCAAAACGCCCCTACACAAGCTGTGGAGTGAGCTAACAGTGGGTAAAGACCCGACCCAACTCCACAAATACTACGAAAATTTAACTAATATTACGATAACTAAACTAATACTAATACACCTACGAGCTACATAAATGCTAACTAGATACTCGAGGTGACCGAGTCTTTCACATGAATATTTATATTCCTAACACAATGTTAGAACAAACACTGTCATCTGGACCATGGAACGCTTTCACCACTTTGCACCATAAGGCATCACTTTCTTGATTGAATCTCCAGCGCCATTTACCAATAAGGCCAAGATTTTTAGCCTTAAGACTTCCAATACACAAACCACTCATATTCTTACTCGCTAAAACACTCTCCCATCTAATCCAAGAAATGCCTCTACTATCTTTTTTAAACCCCCAGAAGAAGCGCCTACAATTTTTCTCAAGCAAATGTATAACTTTAGCGGGAGCCCGAAATAATGATAAAAAGTACAAAGGCAAGCTACTAAGCACCGGTTTAATAAGCGAGAGTCCGCCACCAATTGACAAAAGTCTTGATTTCCAATAAGATAACTTATTAAGATAGTAATGGGCGCCTCAAGTCCGAGCACATCTTCTTCATTTAAAGAATGGAACTGATGAATAGTTATGAAATCATTAGTCCATAACCCATCACAGGTGATCCCATTTATAATAGACTTTCGTGATCTGTTCTTTTAAAGCTTGTGAAAGAATCTCGAGTTCTCATCCCCCTCAATCGCCCATTTAATTCGACCCCTTTGCTTCAATTTATTTCTTTCTTGTTGATCCAGGATCATTAGATCCATGATAGCTTCCTCTCTATCTTTTATATCATCATCTGTAATATGCCCCAATTCCGCTTGTTCTCCCATATATCAAGTCTAGAAGTGAGGCGTTTTAAAGTCTCCGTGTCTCTCGCCTTTTTTTCTGCACGCCAAACTCTAATATCTTCCTTAAGTTTCATAAGTTTGTTTTTCAAGACAATGTCAACTACCCCGTTGTATGTCCCAGAATTCCAAGATGAAGTAACAATGGCATTGAAATCCGGAAGCTCCAACCAACTATTGAACATTCTAAATGGACGCGGCCCCTGCTTAAAATCTTCAATAACTATTAGAATAAGTGGGTTATGATATGAGATAATTCTTACAAGGGCTGTCACAGAAGCATTTGGCCAAGCGTCAATTTTTTTTAGAAACAAGAAAGTGATCAAGCTTGCTCATTTTTTAGCCCTCGCGATTACACCAGGTGAACCATCTTCCACCTAATGGGAAGTCATGAAGGCCAGCACGTAAAGTTGTTGAAACTTGAGGCTTCCTGAGCATTGAATATGGACCCGGATCTTTCGTAAATGCATCTAACAACGTTTAGATCCCCAAATATAACCATTATACAGTCCAACGAGGCTAAAGATATAACCATTATACAGTCCAACGAGGCTAAAGAGTAGCCAATTCATCCCATAAGGCAGCTTTTTGCCAGCTTTGTTGTGGACCATAAATTCTAATGTGTTCTTCTGAAGGTATTATCATCTATACTACTTATAATGAAGGAATGACTCTCTCTCCATAAAATTCAGATGTACAAAAAATGATGCATAGTTTACAACACTTTAAAGCAAGCAATTTTCATAATTACAGCAACCAAAGCATTGTGTACAACAAAAACTATCATGAATTGAAATTCAGACCACTTTCCTTAGAATTCTACATTAATAGCATTAAAAACACCCATACACTCAATATTACAATCATTTAAACACAATGTACAACCTTCATTCTACATTAATAGCATTAAAAACACCTCTACACCCAATATTACAATCATTTATACACAATGTACAACCCTTATTCTATATTAATAGCATTAAAAACACTCATACACCCAATATTACAATCATTTAAACACAATATACAACCTCATTCTACATTAATAGCATTAAAAACACCTCTACACCCCAATATTACAATCATTTAAACACAATGTACAACTCTCATTCTACATTAATAACATTAAAAATACCCATATACACAATATTACAATCATTTAAACACAATGTACAACCCTCCATCTTAACCTAGACACGAACCTCTGACCAAGACTCGAATAATACTCAACTCGATACACAAGGCTGTGAGCTCAAGCTCACGACAACCCTTGTTTTCGCAACTCAATAACAACGACAACAACAAAAAGAAAGAAAATTATATCAAACAATTATTTAGCTTCATATTTATTAGTTTTAATCTTTATTTAATCAAAAACTCTTGAAAATTCATGTACTTGTCCCCCACCGTCGCAAGAACGACAAAAAAGGTGGCAGGTTTTCCTACCTTCGACCGCCGGTATCAACAAAACGAGAGAGATGGTTTTGGTGATTAACTCGAGCTGTGGTGGTGTTAATCGTGGTGTTGGGAGGTGTTTTTAGGCGCGTGATGTACGTCAAAATGATGGGGAGGTTGTAAGGAGTGTGGTGGTGGTGGCGGTGAGTTTAAGTGGTCGGCGGTGGTGTTTGTTTGGCTGGAAAAATGACTAGAGAAGAAGAAGAAATATGGTGCGGCTGGTTTGATAGAGAAAGGGTTTCAAACCCTAAGTAAGGGTATAATGAGGTTTATATAGGAAAGTGTTTTGGACCTTGTGTGAACCCTATTGCACCATCAGGGACTAAGATTGTAAATATATGCTAGGGTGGGAAGTGTAGTTTACCAAATCTTTTAGTATTTTGTTCTCGATGCAAATTTAGGTGTCGGAATGACTTCCCGTGACATTTTTATTAATTCCATCGAATTTTTTTATTTCAGGGTACCCGCCGCTGCAACGCGCGGGGTACCCTGCTAGTATCTTATTATGAGTTATGTCTATTTCTCCATATAGAAAGTTCTATGCCAATAGTCCAATTGATTCCTATATCGTACATTGATCGATCGATCGATAACTAAACATTACAACTGCATAATTATAACTTATGTAAATCTTTTATATAATAAAATAAAACCCCTATTAGAATTTTCTATTTCAAAAAAAATGCATTCATACTTTATTTAGTAATAGTTTTATTTTAAAAAAAAATATTTTCTTATTAAGTAACATTTTATATTTATCCATAACACAAGTAGAAGATAAATACAAAAAAATTATAAATAAGATGCAATTAATAATAGGATTAAAATTTTTAAATCATTATTTTTTATAATAAAAAACTATAATTAAACATTATAAATCAAACAAAACAAAGATTAAATTATTTATTTTTTAATAAATAAAAATATATGATTCAAAAAAATTTTTAAAAATCCGCGCGTACACGAGAATTATAATCGGTGTTTAATATATGGTGAACTGTAGCCGATATTTGTTCAAGTATATGATCATGACCCCACTATAGTCTTTAAGGTAATAATACAAGGTGGCCGGGTGTTCACTCTTTGACAATAATTTCTATTTGGAAATTGGATATAATAATAAGACATTGGTAGAAAGGTCTCACTTTAAGCCAGAGCCCTCGAGAATGGACTAACACATGTTTAGTGACCATCATTCCTACCTCCACTTTGCTCTTTTTAAAAGTGTTCATATGTTTTTTTTTTTTTTTTAAAGGTCAAATTTTGTACATATAACTTTTTAAGAAAATAAACTGTTAGCAACCATGTTACATGTAACTATCATAAGTATTTCCTGATATTCTTTCCAAAAACAGAAATGTGGTGTTGTAATAAGTTATTCCTCAAAAGAGGTTTAGATCGACGAGAAATCATGAACCCGGACATACCTTTTTAGTGCCGATTAACCCTTCACCAAAGACCTATAGCCCCACATAATGACCACCAGTTCTAATAAGTTTTTATCAAGTGTTCGATTGTACCTAGCTAAAACCGATTTTCTCAAAACCCTCGTACATCAGTCAAATGAAATTTTATGGTTGGAAATGACACCATTGGGGCAATGCTACAACGGTGACGTTATAGTAAGTTACTAACACATGAAGCTAGCGTTAATAATTGAAAAATGATACTTTTTGCCTAATTATAAAAGGGAAAATTCTCGAATAATAAGGTATAGTTGCGTAAGTTAAAGTTCCAATATTCAAACATGCGCACTTTCCATGTTCATACTTCAAATTCTACAATAAAATGGGAACTTATGTAACGCAATAAGTCATCAGCAGGTCAATGGTCAAGGCAACACGATTTGTCGAAACCAGATTGTATTGCTAAGAATTTGGATATGGTTTCAAGTTTTGAATGAGACATCTGTGAGCTACTATCATGTGAGATATTATGCAGTCTAGGTATATCAGTTTTTTATATAATAAAATAATTACATCAATTTGAAAGAAAGTATTTGCTAAAACAATTTTAAAAAAAATATTAAGCTAATCAGAGCTCTATTTTGACACGTGTTAAAATTGAGCATTATTATTGATTTATTTAAAATCAAAAATTAAAATAATTGGTTAATAAATTTTGTATAGATAAAGAAAAAAAATGTATGTGTCACGGAAAAAAAAAGTTACTCGTATAAATAAAACTTTAGTTGTTGAATTTAAATAACTTATGAGTTTCATGTTTTAATAACTTAAAAAAATAAATAAATACCCCCTTAGACTTTATACTCCCTAAACTTTATATTTTAAAAATACCACATATATGTTGTTTTAAAATTACAACATGTATATGCACGAAATTATAAATATCGAAATAAAAGCACGAGTTATTGTGTAATGTAAATAAATACACGAGGTTGTACGTATACAAACAACTCATATTATTCTTTTATGATTTAAGTTACTAAATCCATAAAAATATTTTCTTTTTTGCTATATGCGTTCAATAAGAACTCAAATTATTCTTTTTTATGAGTTTAACCCATGGCTAAATTAATACTAAAGGAATATAAATATCAAATGTAAGCGCTAGTTAATGTGATATAAAAATAAATATACGCGATTGTACTTATAACAACGACTCATGTAATTCCTATTTAAAGTTTATATACAGATATATAGAAAAATGTTTTCAAAAAACTTTATATTTTAACGTCATCAACCGCTATTATGTGCTATTACACTCTCATGTTATGTTCAACATGATATCAATTGTTAAATTTAAACAACAACATCAGCCTCAACACCTATGTCGGTTAAATAAAGTTAAATCTTTCATCTAGCAAAAATCTTTTAAAAATATAAATCGATATTAATACATAATGATAAAGTTTATGTAAAAACTCGTGCATAATTATTAGTTATATTTATATCACAATTACTAAACATTAAACAGTGACAAATTCTTATATGTTCATATATTAAACTGAAATATTTAAAATAAATTTAATTCATGTGTAAATCTCATACGTGCACATTATAACTAGCGTTTTTATTAAGTTAATTTACATAAAAAGATCTGATTTTACCAGAGTAAATCTTTTACCAAAAATAAATAAATAAATAAATAAATAATAAAAAAATCATGTACTTAAGAATCTTAATGCCATAGCCATATATATATACCAAATAAAATTAATTAATTTCCAAACATTGTTTGAATCATAATTTAAAACTTTCAATAACAAATTTAAAATGTACTTTACCAAAATCCATTAAGCCGTCATATTAGTACTGATGGTTGAATTTGGTCCATAAAAAGTGGAGTCGAAAACAATCATCAAATTCATCCAAAAACAAAGCAACACAAAACAAAACGGTCAGTATCATTTCCATCCTATATTCCTTTAATTTGTCACTTTCATTGAATCTTTATTTTATTTTTTATTTTTTTTGTTGTTTCATGAGTTTTTATATTGTATGTGCAGTATGTGTAATTTGCATGCATGCATAAGTGATAAGCCACAAGTACTTTGATCATTTTGAACATTTTATTGATTCACAAAACTGATACATTCTGTATGTTTTGATTGCATGAATTTGCGAGAACGAGGAATTGGGGTCTTTGGAATAGTTAAGAAATGACGACAAGGGGGAATTTGAAGGTTTTGAGTGCGCTTGATGGCGCGAAAACACAATGGTACCATTTCACCGCTATAGTGATAGCAGGGATGGGGTTCTTTACTGATGCATATGATCTGTTCTGTATATCTCTGGTGACGAAAATGCTTGGTCGCATTTACTACACGAAAACGGGGTCACCAAAGCCTGGAAGTTTACCGCCAAATGTATCGGCTATGGTGAATGATGTTGCACTCGTTGGGACGCTTTCGGGCCAGTTGCTTGTCGGGTGGCTTGGTGATAAGCTTAGAAGAAAAAAGGTTTATGGTATTACACTTATGTTAATGTGTCTTTGTTCTATTGCTTCGGGTTTGTCTTTTGGGCATATACCGAAGACAGTGATGACCACTCTTTGTTTCTTTCGGTTTTGGCTTGGTTTTGGGATCGGAGGAGATTACCCTCTTTCTGCTACTATAATGTCGGAGTATTCGAATAAGAAAACTCGTGGTGGGTTTATTGCAGCTGTTTTCGCGATGCAAGGGTTTGGAATTTTGGGTGGTGGGGTTTTCGCTATTATTGTGTCGTCGGTGTTTGATACTAAATTCAAGGCCCCACCGTACGAAGTAGCAGCTGCGGAACTAGGAGCTTCTGTCAGGGGTAGCGAAATACGAAAATTTGTATAGGGGTAGCGAAAATTTGTTTCAGGGGTAGCGAAATCGCCAAAAAATGGCCAAAAATGGCCAAAAAACGTAAAAAATCGCCAAAAATTACACTACCGGGTAAAAGTTCAGGGGTAGCGACCGCTACCCCTGGACTATACATGCATCCGCCCCTGCGAAGTAGATCCCGTGCGGTCCACAGTTCCTGAAGCCGATTACGTGTGGAGGATTATTCTTATGGTCGGTGCACTCCCAGCCCTGTTGACTTTTTATTCGACGTCAAAGATGCCAGAAACGCCCCGTTACACCGCTCTTGTAGCAAAAAATGCTAGAAAAGCAGCTTCTGATATGTCAAAAGTCTTGCATATGGAGATTGAGTCGGAGCAACAAAAGATTGATGTTACCCCTGAAAAGAATTTCGGTCTTTTTAGTAAGGAGTTTCTAAAACGACACGGGTTACACTTGCTGGGAACCACAACCACTTGGTTTTTACTCGACATCGCATTCTACAGTCAGAATCTGTTCCAGAAGGATATATTCACCGCTATAGGGTGGATCCCACCAGCCAAGACGATGAATGCGATTGAAGAAGTGTACAGAATTGCAAGAGCACAAACACTTATCACTCATTGCAGTACTGTTCCTGGCTACTGGTTCACAGTCTTCTTGATCGATAAAATAGGACGCTTCTCAATTCAGCTAATTGGTTTCTCAATGATGACAATCTTTATGTTTGCATTGGCATTCCCTTACAACCACTTGACTCACCCTGAAAACAATATCAAATTCGTGGTGATGTATTCTTTAACTTTCTTTTTTGCTAATTTCGGCCCCAACACGACCACCTTTGTGGTCCCTGCAGAGATCTTCCCAGCTAGGGTGAGGTCAACTTGCCATGGTATCTCAGCTGCATCAGGGAAACTAGGAGCAATGGTGGGTGCTTTCGGGTTCTTATATCTGGCTCAAAATCAAGATCCGGCCAAGACAGATGCTGGTTATCCTGCAGGTATTGGGGTGAAAAATTCACTGATAGTGTTGGGTGTCGTCAACTTTTTGGGAACTCTGTGTACTTTCCTAGTGCCTGAATCAAAAGGGAAGTCGCCATGAGGAAATGTCTGGTGAAACCGAGAAGGAAAACACTGATTTACAAAATCAGCCTTAGAAAGAGTTTTATGTATCAGGTACTATTTGTTAATCGCTGTAAGCATGACTCCGAGAGTTTGAAATAACAAAGTCAAAGTCATAGACAGCATATCTGCAATCATTTTCAGGTAATGCTGATGTGAAATCTTCGTAACTCTCGGAAGGACTACCTGTCTTGTCAACAACAACTTCGTTTTTATTCTCATTGATTTTAAAGATTACATAACGGTGAGCCTTCTTTCTTTGAAGTTCCAAGAATGTGCCCTTGCAGTGGTCTGCAACGCCCATACCAGAAGAAGCACTCGGCTGCGAATCAATGTCATATATAAGAGTCCATACAAAAAACCATACAAAAAGAACAAAGTACTTATCCAACATTGTATTCTGACTTTTTGTTGCAAGCCAATCATCAGCATTCAAATGCAAAAAAAACCGCCACAAGTTGCAAGAATGAATATATTAATGAACAAAAACGGAATTACTATGGTTCTTTTCTGTTTACATATCAGTGATGTGTATAAATAAATACCTAATTCGTACATGATATAGAAAAAGGACTAGTAGGATGGTTCAAAAAGAAAAATGAATGATTGACTTCTTAAAACCATTACACTTGGTCTTTTTGACATAGAAATCAAGACCATTATTATCCCAAAATGCAATATTTAACTGCATTAGAGGTAGCAAAACGGGCTGGCTGGGCGGGAACGGGCGACGGTTCAAACGTGTTACAGGCTAAACGGGCATGGGCCAAACGGTCGCATGTTATACGAATCGCTTTAGAAAGACCCAAAACGATGAAATAAATTTCTCAAACGTAACATCTCATTTATATTTAAAAAATTAAATATATTATATCTATAAGTTTTTCTTTTGTAATATTCTCGAGTGATAGAAAATATGCGCCCATTTAACTTTTAAATGGCCGATATATACCCATTTCGAAAAAAAAAAAGGTGGTGGTGGTGGGGGGCGCTAAATGTGCCCAAATCTTTACAAATTTACCCAAACTAGCCTATGTTTTTTATTTTAGGCAAAAATTGTCACCTCTAAACCGCATGTTATAAAAAGACAGCCATGATAGCAGCAAGGAAAAATCCCTTTTTCTAACGGCCACGCAAAATGGTTACTTTTGCTTTAACTTAATCCGTTTGTCTATTGGTTTATCGTTAAAATCCCATTTGTCTTTTTCTTACAAATACATTATTGACATAAAATTTTGGTTTGCCTATTGGATTACAGGGAAAGTTCAAAACGATAATGCAAGCCTAGCTACCACATATATTCACACCATCTAGCGAGCTTATACGCAACCAGACACCAGTTGCAAACACAACAAATAGTAAATTAAAAATGTAGGAAAATGTCATATATCTTTCTGCCCATTAAACTATTTATAGAACTGCTAAATTGATATCTACCATACTTTTTTTTTGGTAATTGTACTATTAAACTTACATATTGTTGTTTTAGAACCAACCGGACGCAATGGTAATAACAGACAACGTAATGAGAATGCGTCAACTTCAACTACTATTGTGCTTGCTAGACCAGCTACATTTGTTACTCCGTCAAACTCATCACGTAAACGAGCAACTCCATTGTCAAACATATCTAACGGTTAGTCTTTTTGTTTTTTATATGCATCATTTTTTATACATTTTTTACCAAACAAAGTTTATAGGCTTAAGAAAAAGTATTATCAAACGGGTACTTTTTATAGGCTTAAGAAAAAGTATTATCAAATGGGTACTTCTCATGTGAAATCATCACGGTGTGCCATGTTTAGGTATGTTTATTATTGAGCAACTCTTAATCTTATTATTTTTAATTTTAAAAAATTTGACCACACTTGATCACCATTTATAAAAACTGTATAGGTGTTCCGTTTAATGGATTCTGACTCCGTTATATATTTAACACGGCTGAATATAATACTACTTGAGCATGTGGAAGAATATAAAGATGACGGACATTGTAGACCTGAGTTTCGCGAGTGCATGTTCTAAGTGCTAAAGAATCTACACTCTATTGTTAACGAGTTCACCTTTCGAATTTGTAACACCAAATTTTGTACAACTGCCATAAAACATCTTTAAGAAATATAATAGATATTTTGTCTACCTGAATGTTATTATTTTAACAAGGTTTTTATTGCCATCATGTTTGGATGGGATTAGATATTGTATCGCTAACGGCACAATGGGCCAAATTCATATTTCAATGGGCCAAATTCAGATTTTTTTTTTCATTTAACTTTTTTGGATTTACAAAGCTCCTTAGCACACGAGTTGGGTTTAATCATGCATGTGGAGAGGGACCTAATTGGCGCATTGATACTATGACAAAAATACGTTCATCGTTGTATGCGAATAGGAATGTTGCTCAAATTAATTGTTATTGGTCCAACTGCTTATGGTCAGTTATATGAAACGAGGTTCCACATTCTTTGGCCGCAAAAATGTTATGTATGCATACTTAATAATCGACATGGCAGCCCAATTCATGAGACAAGCACTTAAGTTGCTATATTCGTTTCTAAGATTTTCACTAAGAACTATCATTGTAATGGCACTCAAGTTGCTATATTGATTGTTTCTAAGATTTTCACCAAGAACTATCGTTGTAATTTAAAATGGTTGTTGCATAAAGTTGGTTTATGTTACTTTGTATAAGTTGTGGTTTCAAAATGATAAGGTTTTAAATCGAGTACAAAACTGGGTTTGCATGAAACAGATTACATATAGTAAACCAAAACATCAATAAGGATTCATCATTAAAAGGATTTTAACAAATGGGTATTTAGAAAAATTATCATAAGGATTCATCATTTTTTATGTGATGGCTATGACACAGATTTTTTTACATCTATAGTTCATATACCACTCGATAACAAAGCACTCCCGCCGCAACGCGCGGGCTACCCCACTCGTTAATTCTATACAGTTGTATACATCATTCTCGTGTGCTATCATTGATATCCAATACACTTAACAAGTAAAGCCTTATTACCGTAGGATTTTATGGTTACAAGAAAAAAAAATATAATGAATGAAAAAAAAGGATGCATGCTACATATATTATATGACGTTGGGTGATCTAATTTTGTACTTAGAATTGTGTTAACAATATACATTGTTTTAATTTTAATTTGATCTGAGATCTGTTTTTCCTTCTCGGAAAGTATGATTTAATTTTTATAAACTTAATTTGGTTTTTACTAAGAGGAATATTTGGTGTTATTAATTTTGTAACGACTAATCACTTTGGATAAATCATCGGCTAGGAAACAGTTGCAAGTTTAATTGATTAAAACCGCAAGTTATTTAGTTCTATAAAACTAATTGTTAAATATTATGAGGGACTAGAGTTGTCAAGTTTCAAAGTCTTCCAAAGGTTGATATAACTTTGTGTGATAGATGACAAGTTGAGAGAAGTTAAAGGGCTGATGTGGAATATGTTACTATATAAGCTACTTATCAGCTTAGGGTTTCATAACTCATTCATCTGCCTCTTTTATTCTCTCTCGTTTCTCTCTTGTTCACATCTGTTAGATCTTTGTTCTTGATATCAATTTGATATCTGCTAGTGTGTTTGTATTGAAGAATCAATCTCTTTATTTGATTCTTCTAGTTTGAGTGTGAGAGATTCATTGTAGTGAGGTTATGTGTGTAGTGTCCTTCTGAATGAGATTACACGTTGTCTTTTTTATCTTGTTTGATAAGCACCTGTTTAGGGACTTATCTGCTATAACTTTTTGTTAATAAAATACACCAAGGAGTGGTTGGCTGGGTGTAATCGATTGTGTTTAGTGTTCTGATTATCATTTTTACATGGTATAGGAGCCTTAGGTTCTGATCTGGTGGTTTTGAGATTCTAGGGTTTATAGGGTTTCATTAGATTTTGGGGTTTTTTGTTATTGGAGGTTGATTTGGTTAATTGAGATCGTTTTCTTAACGGCTGTGATTGATTTGATCTGTTTGAGTTTAGATCTGGTGATTTTTTGGGTTTCTTGGTTAGGGTTTTAAAAACCCTAATTTGGAAATTTGGGGACCTGTTTACTCCGGTGGTTTCTTGGTTATTTGGGCCCGTTCTTGGTTGCAATCTTAATAGACTAAGTGAATCTAGTAAGTTTGTGATAGATTCCGCGACATTCTCACTGTAAGTATATCTTTTTCCTTTAAGCAAACACTTACTCAGTCAAGAAGGTGCAAACAGAGTGGTTAACTCCTTGACCTGCCTTCTTGAAAGGTACGGAAACCTGCTCTGGCCACTCTCAGTCTTCTTGGCTGGTATTTTGTTAGGCTTGGGTGTGAGTATAGGTTCTTTAGTGTTTTTATGTCTAGGTCGAAGGAGGATATAGGTTTTGGGACTGTGCAGTTGTTGGAGATTGATATTGGTTATTGTCTTATCTGTTATATCTATTATTTGTTTGTTTTTGTTCTGTCTGTTTCTGTTAGTTCTTGTTATTTGTTGTTATCTATGTTATTATGGCTATTGGTGACGCTAGTGGTAGTAATTCTGAGGTATTAATTAGTAATCTTGATGCTGGTAATCCTCTTCACATTCAAACTAATCATAATAGTGGTACTGCTCTTATTCTATTTAAACTTGTTAGAACTGAAAATTATAGAATTTGGTCTGGTGCTATGAAATTAGCCTTACAAGCTAGGAATAAGTTTAGTTTTGTTGATGGTTCTTGTCTTAAGGAAACTTATTCTACTAGTGATGTTCTTTTTGCTCAATGGGATAGGTGTAATGCCATTGTTTTAACTTGGTTGATGAATTCTGTTTCTCAAGATGTCTATATGGGTCTTTTTTATTCTGATAATGCTGCAGTGTGTGTAAAGAGTTGCAAGAAACTTATGATAAGGTTGATGGTTCTGTGATATATAATCTTTTGCAAAAAATTAATTGTGTTAAACAAGGTGGAACTTCTGTTGCTGATTATTATCATAGGCTTAACTCCTTGTGGAGAGAATTTGATGTCTTGACTAAATTGCCTGTATGTGTTTGTGATGTTAAGTGCTCTTGTGCTGCTAGTAAAGAATTAGGTCTGCATAAACAACTGATGAAGTTGATGCAGTTTCTCATGGGCCTTGATGATTGTTATCAGTCTGTGAGAACAGCACTCTTAACTAGGGATCCCCTCCCTGAAGTTAAGGATGCTTACATCACTGTTTCTAGAGAGGAATCCCATAGGGGTATTCCTGAATCCTCTAGTGTTACTGATACTAAACTGAATGCTTCTTCTTTTGCTGCTAAATCTTTTAACAACAATAGGAGAATGTTTAATAACAATAACAATAACACTAGAGGTACCAATGCTAATACTAGTACTAATTATAACACTGTTAATAGAGGTCCTAATCCTAATCTGAATTGTAAAAATTGTGGTAAAATTGGACACACTATTGATAGATGTTATGAGATTATTGGATTTCCACCTGGTTTTGTTAAGAATAATAATAATTCAACTAAACAAAATGGTTTTAGACAAAACGATAATGCTAATGCTGATGTGAAACAATATGATAATAAAAATTCTTCATCTGTTAGTACTTCTTCTGGTTTTACTTCTGAAAAGATGAAGAAACTCTTGTCTTTAATCAATGATTCTCCCTCTGGAAGCATACATGCTAATATGGCAGGTAGAGCTTCATTTTTTAATGGGAATGTTTGGTTCAATATTAATTTTTCTAGGTTTTTTAGTTCCAATTCTAGTATAACTGTCAAAACCTTGTCTTTGGGATGGATTATAGATTCAGGTGCTAATCAGCACTTGACTGTTTCTACTGTTGGAATGTTTTAATGTGATTGATATTTCTAGTCTTAGGATAACTTTTGGTCATCCTAATGGAACTCTTGCTACTATTAGTCATGTTGGTAATTTAAATCTGACTAATAATGTGACTCTTTATGATGTTTTAGTTGTCCCTGGTTATTGTGTTAGTTTCTTATCTGTTAATAAACTTATTAGGGATAGCAAAATGTTTGTTGGTTTTGATGAGGATACTTGTTATATTCAGGACTTGAAAAGGGAGAATACTCTGGGGACTGGTAGTCAATCTGATGGCCTTTATCTGTTTGATATGCAGTCTAATAATAATGTAAGTAAGTGCAATATGGTTATGTCTTATAATGTGTCTAAACTTGTTTGGCATAATAGATTGGGTCACCCTGCTGATCCAGTCTTATCTTTTCTTCAAAATGATCTTGGAATATCCAAGAACACCTCTGTGTTAGTTTGTGAGATCTATCATAGGGCAAACAGACTAGGGAACCCTTTCCTTTATCTGAACATAAGTTAGAGAATCTTGGTGATCTTATTCACCTTGACTTATGGGGTCCTTACAGAGTAACTAGCAGAGAGGGTTATAAATATTTCTTGACTATTGTTGATGACCATTCAAGAGCTGTATGGGTTTACTTCGTTAAGTCTAAGGATGAAGTCTTTGGTGTATTTTGCTCTTTTATTCACTTAATTTCTACTCTGTTTGGAATCAAAATTAAAGTTCCTAGATCTGATAATGGGACTGAATTTGTTAATAGAAAAATGAATGAAATGTTATCTGATCTTGGTATAATACACCAGACTTCATGTGCTCATACTCCTCAGAAAAATGGGATTGCTGAAAGGAAACATAGACACCTGCTTAATGTAGCTAGGAATCTTATGTTTCAAGGGGGGATTCCTTTAAGTTTTTGGTCTGATTGTGCTCTAACTGCTGTGTATCTTATAAACAGGCTTCCATCTTCAGTTTTAAAAGGCAAATGTCCCTATGAGTTGTTGTATAAGACAAAACCTAATCTTTCCCACTTGAGATCTTTTGGCTGTTTGTGTTTTGCCACTATTCTAAACAATCATGATAAATTGTCTTACAGATCTGAAAAATGTGTCTTAATTGGTTTTTCAACTACAAAAAAGGCTTATAAACTTTTAAGTTTGGATACTAGAAATGTGTTTTTTGCAAGAGATGTAAAATTTTATGAAAATATTTTTCCACTTAAAATGAAAACTAGTGATACTACTGATACAAATCATGTAAATGAAGTAGAACACTTGAACTTTTTTAATAGTCTGAAGTCTCAAAGACCCAATGATGATGCGAAAGTTACACCAGTTGAGGAAGGTAGTTTGTTATCCTCTCATGATGCAACAGAAAATCTGACAGATACTACCTATATGCATCATGAAGGAGGACAATCTGCAACCCACTTTGGTGACCAACACTGGTCTGAGGGCAGTCCCAATTCTGAAAACATTAGGTCTATTCCAACTCATTCTATAAATGTAAATGAAGATGTGCAGACACCTATGTTAAGAAGGTCTAACAGAGAGTCTAAAACTCCTATTAGATTTAATGATTATGTGATGCAATCTAAGGTTAGATATGGAATAGAGAAGTATGTGAATTATGCTGGTCTAAGTAGAAATAATAAGTGTTTTACTTCCACTCTAAATAAATCTTGTGAACCTAAAAGTTATGAAGAAGCTGTTAAAAATCCTAATTGGAATGATGCTATGAATAGTGAAGTAGAGGCTTTAAACAAAAATAATACATGGACTGAATGTGAATTGTCTGTTGGTAGACATGCTATTGGTTATAAGTGGTTATGGAAAATTAAATACAAGTCTACAGGTGAAATTGATAGATATAAAGCCAGACTTGTGGCTAAAGGATATAGTCAAAGAGAAGGGTTTGATTATGATGAAACCTTTAGTCCTGTTGTTAAGATGGTCACTGTTAGGTGTTTAATAAGTATTGCTGTTAATATGAATTGGCCTTTATATCAGTTGGATGTTAACAATGCTTTTTTGTATGGAGATTTTCATGAAGATGTTTATATGGTTTTACCTAAGGGGTTTAATGGAGGTGATGATTCTAAAGTGTGCAAACTTAAAAAGTCTTTGTATGGTCTTAAGCAAGCACCAAGACAGTGGAATGCTAAACTTACTACTGCCTTGGTTGAACATGGTTTTGAACAGAGTAAGTTGGATTACTCTTTATATGTTAAACAAAAGGGTTCTGTGTTTGTGGCTTTACTTGTATATGTTGATGATATTATTATCACTGGTAATGATGAAGTTGAAATTTAAAAGTTTAAACAGTCTTTGAGCACTAAATTCATGATAAAAGACTTAGGAGAATTAAAATACTTTCTTGGCATAGAAGTTTTGAAAAATGATACTGGAATATGTATGACACAAAGAAAGTATTGTCTTGAGTTGTTGCATGAATATGGATTGCTTGCATCTAAACCTGTTGATACTCCATTGCCTGAGAATACTATTTTGAGTTGTATTGAAACTGATAATGATAAAGCGTTGAAGAATATTACTAATTATCAGAAATTAGTTGGTAAGTTGATTTACTTGACTAATACCAGGCCTGATATTAGTTATGTTGTTCATTGTTTAAGTCAACATATGCATAGTCCTCTTCAATCTCATCTTAAGGCTGCTTTAAGGGTGTTGAAATATTTGAAAGGTTCTCCAGGTTCTGGTTTGCAATTTAACAAAGAATCAGATCTTAAACTTAGAGCTTATTCTGATTCAGATTGGGCAAAGTGTCCTAAAACTAGAAAGTCTGTTACTGGTTTTTGTGTGTTCTTGGGTAGTTCTCTTATATCATGGAAAAGTAAAAAACAAGCTACCTTGTCTAAGAGTTCTGCTGAAGCTGAGTATAGAAGTTTAGCTTCTACTACTTGTGAAGTGATATGGTTGGGAAATTTGTTGGATAGTCTTGGGCTTAAAATTTTGTTACCTGTAGATATTTTTTGTGACAATAGTGCTGCTATTCAAATTATTGTAAATCCTGTGTTTCATGAAAGAACAAAACATTTTGAGTTGGATGTGCATTTGGTTAGAGAAAAAGTTTCTGCAGGTGTTATTAAAACTGTCAAAATTCATATTGATTTGCAGGTTACTGATATTTTTACTAAGTGTCTTGGACAAAGACAACATAGTTTATTTTGCAAAAATCTTGGTATGTTTGACATGTTTGCAGGTATACATAATGAAGCTAAGAGTAGCAGTCATACTCAGAGCAAGGATAGTGTTGGAAGTGAAGACTTATCAACTTGAGGAGGGATGTTAAATATTATGAGGGACTAGAGTTGTCAAGTTTCAAAGTCTTCCAAAGGTTGATATAACTTTGTGTGATAGATGACAAGTTGAGAGAAGTTAAAGGGTTGATGTGGAATATGTTACTATATAAGCTACTTATCAGCTTAGGGTTTCATAACTCATTCATCCGCCTCTTTTATTCTCTCTCGTTTCTCTCTTGTTCACATCTGTTAGATCTTTGTTCTTGATATCAATTTGATATCTGCTAGTGTGTTTGTATTGAAGAATCAATCTCTTTATTTGATTCTTCTAGTTTGAGTGTGAGAGATTCATTGTAGTGAGGTTATGTGTGTAGTGTCCTTCTGAAGGAGATTACACGTTGTCTTTTGTATCTTGTTTGATAAGCACCTGTTTAGGGACTTATCTGCTATAGCTTTTTGTTAATAAAATACACCAAGGGGTGGTTGGCTGGGTGTAATCGATTGTGTTTAGTGTTCTGATTATCATTTTTATACTAATCGATGGAGCCGAAGATAAAATAAAGGATTTGAAGAACAACTTAAGGATTTGAAACTAGTTGTTTACATGTTTTGGTTGTATCATGATTTCTGATTTCATGAATAATCTATGTGACAGTTCTTACATCACTTAATTTATGTTATTCTTATATAGTTGTATTGCAAGCATCTCATATAACTAAATTTTGTTCTATTGTAATTTACTAGCTACGGGTTAGTATTCATATGTGGGATAAAAGCATAATCCGTTAAAGTATTATATATACTTCTGATGCGTGGGAATTGCACCAGGCTTTACCTCTCGAGGGATCTCGAGAAGCTTACAACCTCCACCAGGCAGTGTACCTGATCGTTGTAGTATAGTATAGTGACAAGTACCGGGAGATTGATCGTTCAACTCAGGAATAGTGTCGCTAGGATTAGAAAACCTAAAGACTAGGTCTAGAGATGAGGGATGATTCTTTTTGTATTTTTTAGTTTTTATGAAAGCAATTAAAAATCTCGGGTATTGGAAGGAGGGGCGGAATTAGTTGTTAACCAACTAACCCAAAAGCTACTAATCAAACTAATGTGCAAGAAAAATAAACTAAATTAAGATAGTGGTGTGAGCAATATATGGGAGAATTGTGTTTACTTAGATTTCACTACTCCCTAGATATCTTTTACAGGTTAATTACTTGTTACAGTTGTGTGGATGACGGATTGTATTCCTTAATACCATTCATGGGGTGGCGTACTTACTTCCCCAATCCTATAAGCGCCTACTTCACTCCTATGTCGAGCCGGCTAAGAAGCTCCTAACATGGGATCATTAGAATTTGCTCATGCATTAAATACAACCAACAAAACCTAGTACACATCGGTTCATGTTTCCTAAGACGTTCAAGCATGTTACACAATAGAGATCTGCAAGTTTTCTTAAGCCCAACATTGAAATCATTCATCCATTACAACTATAAACAAGTAATCAACATATAATTAACATCTAGGTTTCATTACATCTAAGCAAACACATGAAAGATCTAGCCTAAGCATGTTGAAATCAAGACAAGCATAAGATATATTCAAACAACACATAGACATATTGAATGAATTGAAAGAGGACTTATCTTAAGCCTGGATCTAACGTCGCACTATCTTAAATACCTTTATCTTTTACATAATAAAAGAATTACATCATTTCAGAGTTTTTTTGACAAAACAATCTAATGGGAAAAAAAATTGGACCAATAGGAGAGCTTGATTTTGACACATAAGCGAAATCAAACAATATGATTGGCTAATAAAAAGTCAAAATTGAATTAATTTTGGTCAAACTTTAATAAATTTGGTGAAAAATTTGATTGGGTAAAAAAATACATAAAAATATATGTGTCAAATTTATGAAAAACAAAAACTTAAAAAAAAGGATGTAACTAATAAAACTTTAGTGTTTGAATTTTAAATATAGTATATAGAGTTAAGTGTAAAATTATAAGTTTTTATGTTTTTTAATAACTTTAGATAATAAACAAATAACCCCTTACACTTTATGACTTAGGATCAAATGAGAAGAAACTTTAAAATGAGAAGAATGAGAAATGACTATAACTACACATTAGAGATACATCGATTTGAATTAGATGCATCCTCAATCTTTTAGATGCATCATAATACATTTTCTAGCAAAAAATTAGATGCATATACATATATTAGACTCATTTCATTAAGTTAGAAGAATCCTATGTATTTTTCGTCCTCTACGGGTCAAATTTGTTGCTACTACTATTTTGCATCTTTTTTACTTCAAACTCACTTTCGAAACTAATTATGATGCATCTAAATGAATAGAGATGCATCAAATTCAAGTCGATGCATCTCAAATATGTTTTTATTCCTATTTCTCATTCTTCTCATTTCAATTTTTCTTCTCACTGGATCCTTACCCTACACTTTATACCCCATGTACTTTATAATATGAACTTTGTTTACAATTACACCCCATGTATTTTATAATATGAACTTTGTTTACAATTACATGTATCAATATTAGCTTGAGATTTTCATCTATTTAAATTACAAAATTTTGTAAATATACTAATTAGTTTTAATATATGTTAAATATTTTTAAAATAAATATTAGTTTTAAACTTTCATCTATTAAAATATATTTTTTACTATATATGTTAAATAAGGACTAATATTATCCTATTTAAAAGTTTAATTTATGCGTACACGGGGTTGAATCTTAAAAACGGCAAAATTATTATTAACGGTAATATAAATATTAAATGTTAAGCACAAGTTACTGTGATATAAAAACAAATATACGCGATTGTACTTATAACAACGACTCATGTAACTATTATTTAAAGTTTATATAAAGATATCCGAAAAAAATATTTTTAAAAAACTTTACGGAGTATATTTTAACTTCATCAACACTCATTATGTGCTACTAAAATCGCACATTTTGCACAACATGAAATGAAATATATGCGATTGTACTTATAACAACGGCTCATATAATTATTATTTAACGTTTATATACGGATATCCTGAAAACTATTTTTAAAACCCTTTACGGAGTATATTTTAACTCTATCAACGCTCATTATGTGCTACAAAACTAGCACATTTTGTACAACATAATAACAATAGTTAAAGTTAAACAATGGCATCAACCTCAACCTCAACATCTTTGTCAGCTAAATAAAAGTTTATATACGGATATCCGAAAAAACATTGTTCAAAACTTTATGGAGTATATTTTAACTTTATCATCGCTCATTATATGCTACTAATCTCACAAATTTTGTACATCATAATATCAAGTATACGCGATTGTACTTATAACAACGACTCATTTAATTTTATTTAAAGTTTATATACGGAGTGTATTTTAACTTCATCAATGCTCATTAGGTGCTACTAAACTCGCACATTTTGTACGACATGATATCAATAGTTAAAGTTAAACAACAACATCAACCTCAACCTCAACATCTATATCAGCTAAACAAAGTTAAATCTTTCATCCAATAAATTTTTTAACAAAATATTAATAGATATTAATACATAATGAAAAACTCATGCATATTTATTAGTTGTACTTATATCACATTTCACATGTATTTTATATGTCCATATAGTAAACTAAAATTTTTAAATAAATTTGATTTATGTATAGTCGCACTTAGTATTTGCGCAAGTCATTGCTTAACCTTTGTTGTATAATGTGTTGACATGAAAAGAAAGATTAATGCAACCTTTGTTGTGCATGCAAGAGCCTTATACAGACAAAAATGCTGAGAAGATTTAGGCTTCTCCAGAGACTCAAAAGATGCTAAAAAACAAATTACAATTTGCTTATCCCCGGAAAAATGGGTAGGTTTTTTGAATTCCCTATTACGTGGAATACATTTGGTTTAAAGAATTTCTTTAGTATGGGTTATGGGTCAAAGCCGACGAAATTTGATCCACAAATATTCTTACCTAGAATTTTATTTTGCGAAGACACTCTCAAAGATCCCCTAAGAATTCTTTGAGTGCCTGATGCAGTGGCGTAACACACGCCATATGGTTCTTTTGCCTTATGACGTCGCCAAATTGCACCTGAGGATGCGCCATTGCTGCATCGTTGGTCCCTTCACTAGCCCTTTACTTTAAAGAAAAATAAAAAATATATATCATAAATATGAAAAAACGACATGAAATATTAGATCAAACTATCTTACAAAACAATATTTAACATTTATCATTTAAAACACTTATTTAAGTAATTATCTACCACATAAAATCAAAACAAATTTATATATATATATATATATATATATATATATATATATATATATATATATATATATATATATATACTAGCAATAATTAATATTTATATAACAATTATTTTTGTCATAACCCCGTGCGTGCACGGGTATTATAACTAGTTTGTTAGAGAAACTATAAACTTGTATCTAGGAATTTAGTTGCTTTGTTGTCCGATGTGGGATTGAATTACATGGCATGTTTGATTGTTTCGATAATTTGGTTTCTGGTTTTTTTATCCTTGGTTATTCAATGTTGCACATGGTTTTCTATCCTTTGATTTCTGGTTTTTTATCCTTATCAATCTTTATGCTTTTAATTTTTTTTAACGTTAGTTGGGGTTTACAATGTTTGTGCAAAGTTTAAACGCATGATAAAGTACTTGATGGTAAAACTGGAGTTACAATTTAACAGCCTTTCAGTAGTTTGTAAATTCTTATCAGATATATTATTTTGTAGCGTGATACAATTGAAAATTTGAAATTCCGGTAACCCTTTAATAAGTTTCATCATTTTGTTGTTAAAGAAAAGTTCAAGGGGTAACACTCACTAACACACTATTAGGGTGTGTTTGGTAGAGAGAAATGAAGGTAGAGAAATGGAAATGGCTTTAATTCTCGTGTTTGGTACGCCAGAGAAATGGAAAAGTGGAGAAATTGAATATCTCATAGAGAATTGGTCTTTTGTATTTTCAATTCTTTAATTTCCTTTCTAGTTAGAGTGGAAATGGTGGGGTACATGTGAGAATTGGTTGTGCTATACAAAAATATAGAATTTGCTCTTTAAAATCACTATAGATATTGGTGAAAATTTTATTTTTATTTTTTTTAACAAAATAAATAAGTTTTTTAAAAATATTTTTCTTTTAAAAATAATTTTTTTATAAAAAATAATTAAAAAAATATATATTTTTTTTTAAATATATATATTTTTTAGGATTGTTATTTAGAAAAAATAATTTTTTTAAATAATTTTTATAAAAAATAAATTATTTTTTTTAAATAAATTTTTAAAAAATAAGTTTTTTTAAATAAATTAAAAAAAAAATACTTTTTAAAATATATTTTTTTAGAATTGTTATTTAGAAAAAATAAAATTTTTTAAATAATTTTTATAAAAAAATAAATTAAATTTTTTTTTAAATAAATTTTTTAAAAAATAAGTTTTTTTAAATAAAATTAAAAAAAAATAAATTAAAAATAAAATATAATTTATAAAAAAATATTTTTTTTAAATATATATTTTTTTAGAATTGTCATTTAGAAAAAATAAATATTTAAAAAAAAAATTAACAAATAATTTTTTTCATTTCTCGGGTCAAGTCTCTGTTGTTACCAAACATTAGAATTGAACAAAATTCTCTACTGATTTCTATTCTCTGAATTTCTATTATCTGTTTCATTTCTATTCTCTGAAATTCTCTCTACCAAACGTGCCCTAAATCTGTATAAATTATGGCATCTTCGTTCATGTGTAGATAACAAATTAACCATTTAATAATACATTGCTTGGGAAGAAAAAGAAAAATTCAATGATGCGAGTATAATTACAAAAGCTACACAAAGTTGACAAGAAAAATAATGTCACGTGTACGGTTTGAAGAAGAAAGGCTTACAACTTGTTAGACATTTTACATTAAGGAGATTATTTTCTTTTTCACAAACAAGGAAGTAGTTAAACGGTTCAATTAGATAATCTGTTCATTCTTTTTTCTTATTCTTGTTTCTACTACAAAATTGAGATTTACCCAACGGAATGTTTTAATTTGTTTAGGAGAAAAAAAAGGCAAACACGTGTGCTAAAAAACTGAAGCTATTTCATTCAAAGTCTTGAAAATAATTTTAAAGCTTCACTCTTTCACCGCCCAATGAAATGTTTCAAATTGTTTAAAAAAAATAGCCAAACAAGTATATTAAAAGAGCCGCCAATGGAATGTTACAAATTGTGTAGAAATTAAAAAAATTAGCCGAACTAGCAAATCAAAAGAATTAAAAAAAAAAAAAAAAAAAAAAAAAAAAAAAAAAAAAGTCATGAAAGAGCGACACTCTTTCTTTAAAAGTCTTGAAAATGTCTCTAAACTTTACTCTTTCACAACCCAAATTGTTTAAAAGAGCCGCCTAATAGAATGTCACATATTGTTTAGAAAATAGTAGCCGAACTAGCAAATCAAAAGAGTTAAAAAAATAATAATTAAAAAAATTTATAAAAAGTAACCGAACTAAATAGAATGTCACATATTGTTTAGAAAATAGTAGCCGAACTAGCAAATCAAAAGAGTTAAAAAAAAATATAACAATTATAAAAAATAAATAAAAAAACAAAAAGAAAAAAAAAGTTTATAAAAAAAACCGAACTAGCATGTCAAAAAAGTTAAAAAAAAATAAATAAAAAAGAAAAAGAGGAGTTGAAAGAGTAAAGCTATTTTGTTCAAAGTCTTTTGAAAATAACTTTAAAGCTTCACTCCATCAACACCCACAAATTGTTGAAGCAACTATAACATTATATTTACGATTTTAATTGTTACTTCGTCCAATATGGGATTGAGTTTCATAACATATTTGATTCTATCCATTATTATTTTTCACTTTACATTTTTCTTTTTAGCCTTTGATAGAGTTCGTAGCATATTACAAAGATACAGCCGACTAAACCAAATTGTTTCGAGCGGAAAATACTATCCTTCGATAGAATGTATCATAATTTCGGAAGATATAATCTGTAACATCAAACTTAGACAACTTTATCACTATGTCAAGTTATTCTACATTATGGTCTCATACTTAAGGAGAAACGAAAAACAAAATCAACGTAAACTTCGTTGGCAACTAATTCGACCTATTAGATTCTTTGTTATATAGATCGGTATCATTGAAATTTTTTTACACCTGTGTTTTGTTTGCAAGGTAGAATAGTATAGTCGAGATGCATGTTTATATATGGATAATTATTTGATTCTTTTTCCAATATGGAATAAGCATAGCATATCTGAATGTTCCGATCGATCCCACTGTTATTTTTCTTATTAAAATTTACATTTGAAAGTGTTTATGTAGCATTTTATGAAGAAACATGTCTTGGCTAAATCATATTTATTAAACTTCAACAAGTGAAAAACCATTTGATATAAAGGATCTTAATTAATTTGGAAAGACAAAATCTATAACTTTTAATGTAGACAATTCTATCTCTATTTCAAGTTATCTATCATACGAGAAGTAATTTATTATCACGAGGGATAAATGTTTCGGACACCATATGTGCGATTGTGGTAATGAGATAGAAGACAGAGATCATGTTTTTAGTAATTGTGAAGTTGCAGTTTTTACGTGGCAAACGGAATTTCGTTGGTTACATCTGTCACCAGTCACCATGAGGACCATTAACGACACTATGCAATTGGTTGATTCATGTAGAATGCTGGAGAAGAAGGAAAAAAATAATTGAAGCGGTGTGCCTTACGACAATCTGGATCCTATGGAAATTCAAGAACGCTTTTATTTTCAAAAATCAAGAGTTGCGCAAAGAGTATATAGTGGACTTCATTAAAGAGTTTTACTTTTCTTTAGATTTGTAATCATCGGAAAAAAATTGTGTATAGCTGGATAGATTGGTTAAAAAACCCTACTGATGGGATGTAATTTTCTAGCTTCTTGCTAGTTTTTGTTTATTTTTAATTAATGGCAGCAGTTTAAAAAAAAAAAAAAAAAAAAAAAAAAAAAAAAAAAAAAAAAAACCGCTGTGTAGTAGCCCGATACCGTTGAAATCCTTTGACAAACTTTGTTATGTTTGCACGCACGCTGATAAGTGTAGCAAAGCGTGCATATTAGTTTTGGACAGTCTAATCATTGCTTTACAAAGTGCAAAAAAATCTTGTAACAATTCACCAACTAAAAAGAAGATTCACATGAAATCCCTAACGAACTTGCAAATTGTTGGATGTTTCCTCTAAACCTTTTTCCACCATATAAATATATTTAGAAAAGACAAAAGTTTTGAGAATGTCTGACCCAATTCATATATATAAAAGAAAGGAGTATTTCTTATGTAATATGTTTGGTGTAAACTCGATCATAAATTTCAAAAAAGAAAAAAAGAAAACAAACCAATTGCTCAAATAAATAAAAATGCGGGCGCAGGTAAAGAGCCGTACAGCTCAAACATTACTCTTTGGGCATGTTTGGCAACAAGCGGTAGAGAGCGTTTAGGAGCGGTAAGCGACAAGCGGTAAGCGGTAGAGATTGAAAATCTTGTTTGGCAACAAAGCGGTAAGAGTTTGCATATTGTCTAACTGCTTCCAAAAAATATGCTTGATGAGGAAGCGTTCCAATGTATTCTAGAGCGTTTGTTTCTTAAATTACCTATAAACCCTCAAATAATGTTCACAAACCCACGTACAATTTTTTTGTGGGCTGAATACCCATCCCTCCTACACAACCCTAATCACCCTTTTATCAGTAGAATTGATCGATCAACTCTAGTTTTCATCTTTAGAGTCGAACAGATAGTTGTCATCTGTGTAGGCCAAGGTCTCTTCCATATTTACCATCTTCATTCCACTGTCAAACACTCGCGATCACAAGTAAGTACTTGCATGATTCAATGATGCCTCTTAATATTATATTTTAATTTGTATAAACGTTTGGCTTGAATTTGTGTTATAGTTATGTGTTTAATAATTATCTTTAGAATAATGATATGTATCACAAGCATCATCAGTGACGGTTCATGCGACTGAGTCTTGCGCCTATAAACCTACAATCACATAACTGGATATTACTATAAGAATTGGTATACTTTAGAATAAGATATTCCTATTGCATCATGTAGCTAGCTGTGCATGCATTTTGTTAATCTTTTCAAACAGACTATAGTTTTCAACACATTAAAGATTTGCTCAAATAGCTCTTTTGGTTTTCAGTTAAGTTAAATAGCTGACTCGTATGGTTGAGTTTACTATACATTTTAATCCATGATCGTATTTGTTTATAAACGACGCTGGCCGGCGTGATCTACATACGGGAATGGGTTAAGGGTTACGTTGAATGGGTCTATACATACGGGATTAGGAAGCAACTTTAACACAAATCATTGAGTAACATCAAAATTATATATATTTCAACTATATACAACATTAATTTAAGGTGTAGACTAATCAATCTTATGACATCCTTCAGTTGCACTATATAAGAGAAGACTACATCTGTTAAGACTTGAAATATGAAAACTATGACTTGTTTAGCAAAAAATTTAAATGATCTAAATTGACTAAAATAACAAATGTCACTTTGTCAGCATTATGATGCACTTATATGTCATAGCAATATTTAAGTAACCTAGTATCAATTAAGTACCTATTCTAAATTGACTAAATAACAATCTTGTCACAAAGTCAGATCATGCAATAATCATAGGTTGGGAAGGTTGGCTGTGATTGCATGCATGAAATATGAGTATAATCATATTGGTAAACAAAATAAGACTATGAAACTTTAGTCGGATTATATGTTAAAGTGGTGTTTGTAAGTGTATAAGCTAGTTATGACTTTATGCATGTTGCTGTACAGATTTTTGGTCATATTGATGAAGGTGTAAATTCATGATGAAGGTGTAAATTGATGATGCTTCTTGTTGTTATCTATGCTTAGCTCTTTGATTATTGTGTGTGGGTAGAATGTTTGTTGATAACACATACCTTATATACATCTTTTGTTTTGATATTAGATGGCCCCAAGTAATGCAAGAGAAAAATGGACAGACCAATCCATTATGAGTGTGTGTAATTTCTTAATAGAATATCAAAACAACAATGGACGAAGTAAGGGATTTCCATGGATTCAACTTCAGCCAGAGTATGAAAAGATTCATAACCACAAATTCAATAGCAAGCAAGCATTAAAAAGTAAGTTTGATATTATGAGAAAACAATACACACTTTGTGTACATTTTCTTATGGACTCGTTGTACTCTATTGTACCTTGCTATGGATTTGATTGAAGATGGTGTGAAACGAGAGTTGTTTATGAATATGCGAGACGATAGTGCTAGGCTAAAATGGTTGCAACATAAGCTAGATCGAGGCAACTAGATTTCTCTTTTTCAAGTGTCCAATAATTCATAATATTCAAACCGTGCTTTCTTTTTTCTTTTTTTTTTGATTGTTTCTTTCCGTTTGGATAGTTTATGTTTTTCATATGGTTAATGCTATATTTGAATATTATGAACTCGATTTATACTTGGATTCGGATGTTATCGTAGATCTCCATATATATGAGAAATTTTTATGTTTGTGTATGACTTATTTGAACAAACTATGACATTTAATAATTAATGTTTTATTTTTACTCATATGTATACAGTTTTGTATAGGTTAACATAATCAACATGGATGTTGAAATGGATACTGAAAGAAGAAATAGAAAAAGGAAACATGGTTGTGTACATTTTCTTATGGATTCGTTGTACTCATGCGATCTAGTTTCTGCGTACTATTACAAATATATGCATAAGGAACCATGCATGACATCATCTCTAACGGGAGAAGCTTGGATGAATGAAGTATTAAATGGCAACCCTATCCGATCTGTTAATGCTTTTAGAATGCATCCAAACGTATTTTTAAAATTATGCGGGGAACTGGAATCAAGTTACGGGTTAAAGTCTAGCGATAAAATGATGGTTGTCGAGAAGTTAGGAATATTTGTGTATACACTTGCGTTAGGGGTGTCTAATAGGGATGTTGGTGAGCGCTTTCAACGTTCAGGAGAAACTATCAGTAGAGTATTTCATGAAGTTCTAGAGGCAATAACTGGTAGATCTAAAGGCTTTCATGGTCTAGCCCGTGAGATGATAAAACCGAAGGATCCAACCTTTCAATTAACACCACATCAAATCATGAATGATAAAAGATATATGCCGTACTTCAAGGTATTCAATTACTTTTTGGGTTATATAAATTTTTATTACTAATACTATATATTGATATTTTCTTAAAAACAATTATTTAGGATTGCATTGGCTGTATTGATGGTACGCATATTGGGGCATGCATCCCAGAGACCGAGCAACTGCCTTATATTGGTAGGAAAGGGATACCTACTTTCAATGTGATGGCAGTATGTGACTTTGATTTATGTTTTACCTTTATATCGGTTGGATGGGAGGGTTCAGCACATGACACACGTGTTTTCCTCGATGCCATTAACAATCGAGCTATGAACTTTCCAAAACCGCCGGAAGGTAATTTTATACCCATTTGTTATTATACTAAAACTTCATGATAAATTGCAAGCGACTTATTTTAAAGTTTTACCAGGTAAATATTATTTAGTTGATAAAGGATATCCTTTTAGAAAGGGATATTTGGTTCCATATCCAAAGACAAGATATCATAAATCGCAATTTGAAAATGTGCCGCCTAAGAACATGCAAGAGTCTTTCAATCGTTCTCATTCATCTCTACGAAGTGCTATTGAGAGATCATTTGGAATTTTGAAGAAACGATGGAAAATACTCACGAGAATGCCTAAATATAGTGTGGAAACTCAACATGATATAATTATCGCCGCGTTTGCTTTGCATAACTACATTCGTAATAATGACAAGGAAGACATGGTGTTTACTACTTTCGAACAACATCCAGATTACATGGGATGTGATGAACTTCGTGATGTTCGTGGCTCGGTTACAAATAATGAAGGTACTTCTAGTGGAACATCTAATGAGATGAAAAAAATTCGTAATGATATTGCCAAATCAATATGGAACGCACGTCGTAGATAAGTTATAGTTAGGGTATCATGGTGTTTATGTAATATCAAGAATGTAAAAATAATGAGTACCTTAGAAATAATAATTTTATTATTTGTTCAATAATTTTTGTTTTAATTTGTATATGTCCTTTTTCGTAATTTTACTCTTTATAATTACAGTTACTGCTACGTTACCAAACACATTTTTTAAACAAACAGCTACTGCTTACTGCTCCTGCTTACTGCTACTGCTTATTGCTACAGCTACTGCTTACTGCTTACTGCTACTGCTACTTGTCGCCAAACATACCCATGGATGGCGTGGCTGCTCAAAGTAGAAAACTGAAGATAGTTCTGGAATCCGGTGGCTGATTTGTTATCATAAGGAAAATTGGGTTGGGCTAGAGAATACGGGTTGGGCTAAATTTGTTGGCATACTGTAGCTACAGTGTATTAAGAAGTGAAACGGCGTCGTTCGTGACGCCTTATTATATATATACTAATGTTTTGTTAAAAACAAGAACAACTCAGATCGCGTTTAAATCAACGTTTTCCAACAAAATATTTTGCAAAACACAAAATTCTTTATTCCCTAACTTAATAAAAGAAACTATTGTACAAAACAAATATCAATTGTTTTCCTTGTTTATTTTGTAACCACAACCCTCATTCTCCTTCTTCAAAATAGAAAATACAATATATCAACTAGGAGATAAATTTTCTTTCTAAATTTTTACAAAACTAGAGATAGAAATCAAAAGAATTTTTTCTTTAATTAAATGCACCCGAATATCAAAGTATCAAACACTCGGTTCTTTATTTAGGTTGAAAAGTTTTGTACTTTTTCCTACTCTTTTGTACTAAAAAAGGGAATCTACTTATAGATGAAACTGAACAATTCTATTATCTTTAAAACCGAAAAAGCCTGTTGTGTTAAGCACAACACTCAAGGTTGTTATTAGCATTGGCTTATTAGAAAACTAGAAAACATTATGGGTTATACTATAAAAACGGGGGACAAGGGTGGCAGGCCCTTTGTCTCCCCTTTTTGTCCCCTATTTTTTCCAGCTCGTTCCGTATTTTTGACAGTTTTAAGCGTTTGACATATTAAACTTTATATTTTCTGTTCCGCACTTTCAGGTTTATAGCTTTTTGATATAAACAAAATTATAAAAATAAAAATAAAAATAAAAATAAATAAATAAAAAGAGGGGGTCAATATAAAAAAACCACCCTTGTCCTTATAACCTGCCCCAACATTATACAAAATTAACAGTAAGCAAATATGCCAGAGTCCTGACTATGAAGTACTGAGTACTGACCATGAAGTAAAGTAATAACGGGGTTCGCATAACCCACCACGGTTAAGAATGGTAATCACGCTATTAGCATATATACTTAACTTAAAATAGAGATTTTCCGAGGATTGTCATAATACATATAGACATAAAGCATAACGTATAAAGATCGTCGATGTAAGTTAAAAGACAGAAAACACATTCTCGGGAGAATCTCAACACTATATTATCTACCCAATAATTCATGATTGGTCAAGAACCCAACTGACTAACATAATCTGTTAGCAACACAGATTAAGCTGATACTGTTGCTGCCACAAGTAACCAGATCGGCCAAGTCGGAATCACAAGCAACAAGTATCAAATCCTTATCGCTGTCCCAGTATTTCAGACGAAGAGTTACAGCCTCTAAGTTGAATGTTTCTGCCACTTTGTTTACCAGTTCCAACAGTCCTGGTGAAATAGGGAATATGAAGCTTTTCTCACACTTCTCATAAGTTACCTTAACTGTAACTGATGGTACTGGATCAGAGTATATTTTAAGCTTTTTCAAAGGGCTGCTTGCTTCTTCATCATCAGTAAAGGTAGCAGCACGTATTTTCCCCATACTCTCATTGGCGGAGGACCCTTTGTGTGATCCATCGACCACAGTTGACTCTGAATCTGATATATCTGTATGAAAATACGAAATTGTCAGCCATCTCATTTGAGGATGTCAATAAAATTTGGTTCCATATCCAAAGACAAGATATCATAAATCGCAATTTGAAAATGTGCCGCCTAAGAACATGCAAGAGTCTTTCAATCGTTCTCATTCATCTCTACGAAGTGCTATTGAGAGATCATTTGGAATTTTGAAGAAACGATGGAAAATACTCACGAGAATGCCTAAATATAGTGTGGAAACTCAACATGATATAATTATCGCCGCGTTTGCTTTGCATAACTACATTCGTAATAATGACAAGGAAGACATGGTGTTTACTACTTTCGAACAACATCCAGATTACATGGGATGTGATGAACTTCGTGATGTTCGTGGCTCGGTTACAAATAATGAAGGTACTTCTAGTGGAACATCTAATGAGATGAAAAAAATTCGTAATGATATTGCCAAATCAATATGGAACGCACGTCGTAGATAAGTTATAGTTAGGGTATCATGGTGTTTATGTAATATCAAGAATGTAAAAATAATGAGTACCTTAGAAATAATAATTTTATTATTTGTTCAATAATTTTTGTTTTAATTTGTATATGTCCTTTTTCGTAATTTTACTCTTTATAATTACAGTTACTGCTACGTTACCAAACACATTTTTTAAACAAACAGCTACTGCTTACTGCTCCTGCTTACTGCTCCTGCTTATTGCTACAGCTACTGCTTACTGCTACTGCTACTTGTCGCCAAACATACCCTTTAGCTCTTTACCACAATCACCTACATGTTCAAAAAGTAACCATCGATCTTATACATACATATATTTAGTTGATTCTTTTTCCGATGTGGGAATGAGATTGAATCCAGTAAACAAAGCATATTTTATCTTTCTAGTCTTATTTCTCTCATTCAAATTTTTTGAGCCTTAATAGAATTATCATTTCCGTAGCATATTATGGAGAAGTCTTGACCAAACCAATATTTTTAGCTTTGATGAAAGGAAAAAACTTAGGGCCGTTTAGTTGGTGAAAAATTTCTCAATTTTTTCATCTCTAAATTTTTTAAAGAGGGATGATTTTTCTTCTCTAGAGAAGAGTTGAGAATTTTGAAATCGCGTTTAGTTGGAGTTATATTTTTCTTTTTTTTAATGATAAGAAGATTACCTCAAATTGTGATGATGGCGGTGACGACAGGCGGTGGCGGCGACGGTCGGCGGTGGAGGATGATACGAGAGATTAGGGGTAGAATGGTGTATGTGTTTTTTTGGAATTGAGAAAAAAAAGTGAGAATGGTAGAATGGACTTTTCAATTTTTTAATTAAAATTTAGAAAATGAGAATTTCATTTTTTTTGAAAATTGGTGGAAAAAAGTGCGACTAAACGCGTTTTCAGTTTTTTTATTTTCTTATAAAAAATTTCTTGAAAAAATAGAGAGTTTTTCTCCAACTAAACGTAACCTTAACTTTTTATTTTGATAGAAAATATCTTAATTTCGAAAGACAAAAACTTTAAATGTGGAAAATTCTTTCTTGATTTCAAGTTATGATCCGCGGTGTGGTCAAATACTTATGAAAAAACCAAAATCTAGCCCGAAATAGTTGAAATATTCTTTTACATTTGTGCTTTCTTTGCAAGCACACTAATAAGCCTAGTCGAGCATATATGTTCTGGACCATGTATATTCGCCTACCTATGCAAGAAAAGATGATTTCTCAATGATTTCACAAACAACCAAAAAACAGATTTTTATGATGATGCTTCCCCAAAATATTTTCCACCATACCAAAATTCATCAGAATAATATCACATGTGAAATGTGGTTGTATGACTTGTATCCTTGACCAAAGCTTTATCATCCATTCTTATGTATATGTATCGCGATATTCTTTTCCTATTACTAACAAGGATTTTATATAAAAATTCATATGGGATTTATATAAGAAATTATAGTTCAATATCAATTAAACAATATGTTCATTTCCTTTATATATATGAATCCAAAAAACATTTTACACGTCCCGAAATATTAATGACATATGCAAGTATTCCGAATCTGAATTGCAAACCAATTCAGATTCGGAATACTTGCATATGTCATTAATATCTGTTACTCCCTCGGTCTCAAAATAATTGCCAGGAGACAAACAACACAAAGTTTAATAAAAGTGGGGTCATTTTATTTTTCAACCACTCAAATTGAATATTCTCTCATTATATTCTTTAGTTTTTACTAAAAAAGGAAAATGGACAATTCTTTTTAGACATTCATTTTAGAAAAAATGGACAATTAATTTGAGATAGAGGTAGTACTAAATATGCGTACTTGTAATCACCAGTAGTATGATGTGTGTATTTATACCATCCAAATTCTTGCAATATAATTGATTTTTTCAAATGCATTTTTTTTAGATGATATAAAAGGATTTGTATGTAAAAAAGAAATGTGTAATGTGTTGGATCTTACTTATGTTTGGTGTATAGCCAATCCCACATAGGAAACAAAATAAACCAAGTGTCTAAATAAAACCTTGTTGTATTAGCTTTATTATTAATGGCTTTGTGTCTGGAATAAAATTGTATATAGACTAGTATCCTGGTTTATCAGATTATCAGATTCTATTTCGTTATGTAAAGTCATTTTTAACTTTTTATTGTAAGTATCATTTCATCTCAGTTTCAATGGTAAAACAGGAAAAAATAAATAAATAAATAAAAACCAGAAATGTAAGTATCCTGGTTTATCAGATTCTATTTCGTTACATAAAGTCATTTTTAACTTTTTATTGTAAGTATTATTTCATCTCAGTTTCAATGGTAAAACAGGAAAAAATAAATAAATAAATAAAAATCAGAAATGAGAACAAATTCAACCTATTAGATTCATTGTTTTGTAGCCCAATATGATTGAAATTTCGTGACAACTGTGTTTTGTTTGCAAGCATGCTGATAAGTCCAGCCGCGATATACGTTCTGGACCGTTTAATCATGCTTTATGGGCAAGAAAAAAATATGAAACATTTCATTTTCACCAACTAAAAATGATTTTTATGACCAAATTGCAAAACGTAGGAATCTTCCCCAAAACATTTTACACCATACAAAAAGATATCACATGTGAAATGTGGTTGTACCCTTTGACTATAAGTCCATGACCCATGCATTATTGGTATATATATGACATTGCAATAACAATCACATTTGCATTTCTCTTTCACCAGGAAAAAAAATAATAAAATCTCCTTCATACAAATTGGTTAACGCATTTTAAGCATATTTTGCTATCGTATAATTGAAAAAAGTTTTATTCTGGTTCTTTGTAACTATCTTTTCAAAGAATCTTGAATAAGACAAACAACATAAACCATCTTTGTTCTTGCATAAAAAAATCTGCTGTATTAGTTAAGAAGCTCTTCCGTAGCATTCCTCAAGACAAAGGTATGGGTTCTTTTTCTTCATTAATTTTTATGTTAAGATTCTTTTCTTCTCTAATGTGATTTGATGTCATAATTTTGAGAACAAACAAAAGAGCTATGTTTAATATGTTTAGACATTCATGAAGAAACAAAGAATTGTACGTTAACCATTTTTAAGGGGGTTATCATTAGCCAGCATACATAATTAAAAGGGCAAATTCCCAAATCAGGACAATTATTTTTCGGGTTTGTACTGAATAAATAAACCCGAAAAATAATTGTCCTGATTTGGGAATTTGCCCTAATTAAAATTAAATAAACAACACTGTAAACATGTTCAAACTTCTTAAACATAGTTCCATGGTGCTATGTAATGGGCAATCCATCGGACTGTGTTTACTAAAACCCTTAAAACTGACATAATAACTAAAATTCATTTACTTATTAAGGGTTTGTAGTCTAATGGTATTTCATGTTGTGTGAAAAATGTTCGCAATTAAATGATTGTAGATTTAAAACTCTATTTAGAACACATGAGATAAACTTGTGGTATATATTGTGATTTCGTTAGTCGTCTTTCATAAGGGTTTTGGTCAATAAATGGAAATGAACTTTTTCAAAAGTATCAATTTAGTATGTGAATTTTGAAAAAAGTTGTGCTAAATGTAACGTGTTTTCATAACGTGTTCCAATCTGCACATTTTGATGACGTGCCATACCTCAAAGTCTGACACGTGACATTATTTATAACGTGACACGTCATCAAAATGTGCAAATTGAAAAACTTTATGAAAGTTCGCTACATGTACATAACTTTTTCAAAGTCCACTTATTAAAACGAGGCAACGAAAAAAAGTTTGTTGCTATTCTATAACCAAATCCAACGGAAAAATAGAAGAAAATTATACAAGATTATATTGCTAAAAAACAACTTTCTCACAAGGACACACAAGTAAATTCACATGTTCATTTATAAATTTCCAAGATCTATCATAATTACATTTTGTGGACCTTTATTTCTTGTCCACAGAACCCACATCTCCACAAACAAAAACAGAGCAAGTGGGAAAACACAGATCAAAGAAAAAATCACAAACAAACAACAAAAAAAAAAAAATGATGCTCAGAAGCTCATCAACACCACTTCTTGGATCCTTGATTTCATCAATCTCCTCAGAAAGCCCCAACAATCACCATAACCACCATGACACCATCCTTCACAACCCATTCAAGTCCTCACCAATCCACAAATTCTCATTTCCACCCTCCCCTGCATCTCAGCATTTCACCACCATTTCATGCAACTCATCTCCCATGTCGCCTTCATTCGGTAACAACGGAATACGCAGAGTGCAATCTGAGGGAAATTTAGACAGCTTGATAAGCTCCATAAATGGTTCAAGTGATGATGAGTTCAGTTTCTTTAATGCACCCAAGAAACATTCTTCTAGCAGGCTTCATGGTAGCATGTTGGAAACAATACCATCAAGGTCCAAATCTGATGGTGAGGAATCAAGTGATGATGAAGTTATATGTGAGTTTAGTGGTTTTAATATCGAGAACAAGGTTTTGAGCTTGAATAAGCAAATGGGGTATGGGAATTTGGAGATAAAAGATGATATAGGAGAGGGTGGTTCACAAATGTATCTTGCCAAAGGGCTAGGTGTTGATGCAGGGTTTGGTTCGGGTGGTGGTGGTCGAAATCTTTCTCATGTTGGCCGTGGTGAAGGGGGTGGTGGTGGTGATAATAACCATGATACAGAGGAGCATTATAGGAAGATGGTGGTTGAGAATTCAGGAAATGCTTTGTTTCTAGGGAATTATGCCCGGTATCTATACCAGGTATCTTTAGCGAAATTTAGTTAGTATAACCTCTGCTAGCATTCAGATTATATGCATGTCCATGTATAGATTATGTCATATGTGCAGATCATGCTCATGTCATTTAGATCTTGTCAAGAGTCAAAAGAATTAAAATTCAATAAACCTCGATTTAAGCTAGTTGCTGCATATGTATAATATAACTGGATCCATATGCATATAACTAACTACATAAGTTTTATAACCCTACTTTCTGGTTCATTTGCAGTCGAAGCAAGATCTTCAAGGGGCAGAAGAATACTACTCGAGGGCTATCTTAGTAGATCCTAATGATGGAGAAATACTTTCACAATATGCAAAATTATTATGGGAGCTTCATCACGATGAAGACAGAGCAACAAGTTACTTTGAAAGAGCAGTCCAGGTAGCTTCTGAAAATAGGTGAGTGCTTTTAATGGTGTTTTTTTTATTTTTATCTTTATTGTCAAACTAAAAGGTTCAAATCTAACTGGAGACTGTTTTCAGCCATGTTCATGCAGCATATGCTAGTTTTCTATGGGATATTGAAGGAGACGAAGATGAGGAAGAAGAAGGGTATTATAGTAATAATGTCCCACCACTCGTCAACAATGGGACAATGGCTTCTGCTGCAACTGCTTAGGTTATAAGAATTTACAATAGGGACATTGATGATCAAAGCAGCATTGGTCTAGAAATCTAGGGGTAGCTGGGTAGCTATAATATATGTAGCATCGTCTTACAAGCTGTATATGATTAGCTAAATAAATTACCAATATATGCAGAAAATTTGCCAAACATGCTGTCAGTTAGCTACTTGAGTTACAATGTGTTTATACAAGTTTTATAGCACAGAACTACTATCAAAACCATTGTACTGTAGCACATATAATCAAAGAGATGGTAAAATAGTTTACTAATTTGTCGAATCTTGACTGTGCTCAAGTGGTTAATCTAAATAAAACGAGTTGCAACATGGCGTAAATTCATATATTTCAGAAAATGAGAGAATGAACCAAAAGGCCATACATTCGTCCTTAAATAACAAGGGCAAGCTCAGGCTCAATAGGTGCCATAATGCAGGAGTGGCTGCAGCAAGTTGTTGTGTAGGTGGCATTGTCGTGGCTACACTTGGGTGAGTGTAAACCCGCTGTGGAACAACCTGCTGGACCCATAAATGTATAAGAGATTAAAGTATGATCATGGAAACAACATAGTTTTATTCCCCAATATTACATTTTGTAGCATCTCACTAATGGTCAAACAATGTTTTTATGATAAACAAATACCAGTACAGGGTAAGAAGCAGTATATGAAGCATAATCAGCCGCTTGTGGGACATATGTCGGGACTTGTGGCTAGGCATAGCTACTTCCATAAGCATTATTCGTGCCATAAGAACCCTAAAAGTTAAGCAACTGGTAAAACCAAAGATATTCAAGCAACAGCATACATATACAATATAAGCTTATGATACCTGTTGGTTATATCCCAAGGGCCATTGTTGTCCTTGAGCTTGTGTGGCTTGTGGCTGGGCACCGTGACCTGCCGCCCAATGGTTTTGTGTGCCATTTTTCCCAACTTACTTTCATTCTATCTGAGGCTGAATAGCCCTCCTGGTGAGGCTTCTTGGACTCTGAAGAGCTCTTCTGATGTAAGAAAAGCTTAAGATGCCGAACATTAGCCTTCTTGATGGACTGCGCATCCCAGAAAAGATCTAGAACTGCAAAATCAACAGTCAAAAAGTCAGCCTACACATCTTTCCTAAGTATCTAAAAAAATCAGCACAAACAGTCACCTCAATAAAAATGCTAGACAGTCTCTCTAGGTAAAACTTGCAGCAGTTGAATTATCAGGTCCCAGAGATATGAGCTTGTCAATCAATGAATCTAAATGATCAATCTATTTTGGAATCAATTGAATTGATTCTATATGAATTAAAGCCTGCAGTACCATAAATACAAAATTATAAAAGTCACCAGAAAATGCAATTGCAGAAGAGGGACAAAAAGAAACCTCCAAAAGCGGTTTTGACAGTTGGTGGTTTTCAAGGACTTCATTTAGAACCTTTGACATTTCTACACTTCATTTAGAATGTTGTGCAAACAAAATAATTAATATCTGCGATTGCTGCTATCCTTTCTCAATTGCAGTAGTCTGTTCATACAAAAAACAAGCATCTTCTGAATTTCCCTGAATATTCAAAAAAGAAAAACAATTGAGAAATGACAAAAAGTAATTGATATCATGGATTATGTGAGTTTACCAAACGATACTCCATGTTAGTGTGTATACTAATTGCTACTAGAAAACCAGGAAATACTTCAGGACGAGCTAATAAGATGCCTGAGCTCCTGCAATGTCTCCAGTAAGCTCTCTAAATTGAGCAGCAAAAAGGTGAATCTCTGGTTGCCTCAACAACTTGATTAAATAATATTTGTGGTATGTGATCTCAAAAAAATCTATTTAACGGTAAGAAGTGACATACTTTGACAAACACGTGGGTAGCTCGAGCAGTGCATTTTCAGCAACAACCATATGATTTCTACCTTCCATGCACAAAATATAGCATATCCAGTACTCAGGATGATTTGCACAAGCAATAAGACATCTTTCATATAGCTTGACGACCTGATTCACTAATTACTATCACATATCTAAAACTTAAAACAAATTTTATCTAATAAGTGTATGCTAGATCACCTTATTTAAGTCATCACATCCTTCAATAATGTGGTTATGCCAATTTTCAAGCTCTGCAGCATTAAGTGGCCGAAAATGATAGTGTGGCCACTGATTGCTGTTTCAAAATCAATGATTTCAGAATACAGTTCCTCTCAAACAGAATATATTTCTCCAACTCCTCAGCTTCAATTGTATTGGATTAACCTCCCCTTCATTTCATGACCATTGATTCCACTTTTGCCTTGGCTGCAGCAATAACTTCTTCAGCAGTCTCAGTTCTGATAAAGGCCGGCTAGCAACAAATTTCCTCAAGCTGTCAGAGAGTAAAAATAAGGATGAAAGCACATGCACAGGAAAGTAAATCAAGGAGAACGTGAAACGATAAACAGCAATACTGAAAATTTAATTGAAGATGTCAAAGCAGAAACAATGGTCAGAACATAATTGGCTATCAACATAATATAAGTATTATCTTCCCTTAATATCAATTTTCAAACTTTTTTGAAATCAATAGTGTACACTTTAAAAAGTAAAAACAAGTAATTCACATGGTATTATAGTCTTTTTATTTCTTATCAAATAGCAATATCCCCAAAACGTCATGATACGTTGGTCAACGTATCACGATAACTTGATTTTACTAATATTAAGTTGAGCAAGAAGATTGATGGGAATTTAGTCCCGACACGAATCACAAAACTTTGTAATGATCAACTACCAGCTTCTTAAACTGTTAAATGTTAGAAAGTGTGAAATACAATGAACATCATACAGTCGCAAAATAGTGAGAGGATCTGGTCATAAACATGTCAAGATTATAGAAGGTTAGCATACAGAGCGGTTAAGCAAGTAGTCTGTGATGATGAACTACATATTGAGTTAAGAATACGATTACATAACTCGCCTGTTAAAATATTGATCCAACTGCTGATTAGGATGCTCTGAAATCTGTTTGTATATCACGGAAAGATTCGACCACTGCTGATGCTGATACTCATTCGATGTACTTATCGTACAGCGGAAAAATAGAGGTAATGCAGTCCATGCATCAAAATCAGGTGAATTAGCTCTTACGATATTCCATAATTGGTCTTCTTTGGGAGATAATGCTGCAATCATTTGCATTAAAAGAAAATAATAATCATTTTTTCTCAAAAATCCGCTCTGGAGTTACATAACTTAGAATATAAAGACATACTAGCTGCTGGCAAAAATTTCACAGCAGTAACATCAACTCTGTTTACAGAAGACTCATAAGTGGCAACATGAGATGAATCCATAAATGCTTACACAACACTTGTAACATTCTCACTAGCATTTTTGTGCGGTCACAGATGAGACCTGTTGACTAATATCAGTATACTCGGTAACTTCAGCAGCGCAGCGCCTGGGTCAAAACCGTGACAGGTGGCCTTATCTACAGAGTCATTTCAGCATCTCCCATTTTTTAAAAGGAGATATAACGATCTGAAACCGTATATCGATAACCACAAATGGACACCATGTGTATAACAGCGACTATGTTGCAATGTTACAGCAGTTTGACATTTAAACGATCCAAGAAATAATGCAATGGTTACGTAAATAACATCTGATGATCTTAAAAATGACAGTGTAGGAGATGGCATATGCAGTATACTAATATTGCTGCAGGATCGCATACCTATATACGCTCTTTTGCTATTTGGAATCAATGTACCATAAACTAGTCTAGTGCAACAACAACAACAACAACAATACCCAATCCCGCGGAAGCGAGGTATGGGGGAGGTAGAATGTAGGCAGATCCTACCCCTACCCCAGCAAAACTGGGAGTAGAGAGACTGCTTCCAGGAGACCTCCGGCAAGTGCAAAAGTGCGAGTGATAGAAAAAGAGAGACCTGCAAACAAAGCAAAAACGCAAGAGCCAACAAACAAGGAACAAAAAGAAGACAAAGCAAAGCAGCACACCACACAAATGACAAGAGGCAAAAAAAAAAAAAAAAAAGGGCAAGGGACAAGCAAGCGGGCAAAAGGGCCTACAACTAAGGGAAAGAGCCCTAAACGAAGGCAAGGCAAACGCACGGGGCCTACAGCTAAGGCAAACGCAAAGGGTCTACAACTAAGGGGAAGAGACCTAAACGAAGGCAAGGCAAACGCAAGGGGCCTACAGCTAAGGCAAACACAAAGGGCCTACAACTACCACCTAGCCCGAAACTAGTCGCAAACTCTAATCCTGGCTCTCCAAGCTTTCCTATCTGAGATCATGTCCTCGGACAAGAGAAGCTCCTTCATGTCTTGTCTAAGTCTATCCTCCCACCTAAGTTTAGGCCTACCCCTCCTTCGTAAACCGTCGACCATTAGCGCTTCTACTCTCCTTACTGGCGCTGTTTGTGGCCTCCTCCTGACATGACCAAACCACCTCAACCTTCCTTCTCGCATCTTAGAGATAATAGTTTCAACTTCGAGTTCTGCTCTAAAAACTCCGTTCGGAATCATGTCAAGCCTGGTCTTACCACAAATCCACCTTAGCATTCTCAGTTCTGCCACTTCCACTCTGTTAGCTTGAGCTTTCGTGATAGGCCAACACTCTGACCCGTACAAGATAGTTGGTCTAATCGCCACCTTATAGAATTTTCCCTTTAACTTAAAGGGAACTTTCTTATCACAGAGTACTCCTGACGACGCCCTCCATTTCGCCCAACCTGCTCTAATACGGTGGGTAACATCATCATCTATCCTCCCTGACTTGTGGATCACCGAGCCCAAATATCTAAAAGACTCCTTTAGTTGGAGAATCTGGTCGCCGACCCGAGCTTCCATCTCCTCGTTGAGGCCGTTCTCGTTGCTACCGAAATCACATCTCATGTATTCAGTCTTCTCTCTGTTAACCCGGAGGCCATTGTCTTCCAGTGCTTCTCTCCAGTGCTCCAGTCTGTAATTTAGCCCTTCCGCCGATTCTGCAACCAACACAATATCGTCTGCGAAAATCATGCTCCAAGGAATGTTCTCTTGAATCCCTCGAGATATCTCATCTAGAATCAAGGCAAAGAGGTAAGGGCTAATGGCTGATCCTTGGTGAAGTCCAACTCCCACCGGGAAAAACTCAGTGGTCCCCACCGTTGACCATACACGGGTCTTCGCCCCCTCGTACATATCCCTAATGACTCTAAGGTATCTCCTTGGGGTCCCTTTATCTATTAGAGTCTTCCAAATCAACTCCCGTGGGACACTATCATATGCCTTTTCTAGATCAAGGAAAGCCATATGCAAATCTTTTTGTCTTTCTCTAAACTCCTCCATGAGACTTCTAAGGAGGTGGATAGCCTCTACTGAGCACCTCCCTGGCATAAAACCAAATTGGTTCTCTGACACCCTGGTCTCCCTTCTTAACCTCCTCTCAATAACTCTCTCCCAGAGCTTCATTGTGTAACCAAGTAGCTTAATACCTCTATAGTTGCTACACACTTGAGCGTCACCCTTGTTCTTAAAGATGGGGATGACTTCGCTAAGTCTCCATTCTTCTGGCATCTTAGCGCCGGAGAAAATCTTGTTGAAGAGACAGGTCAACCATTTAACCCCCTCCTCTCCTAGGCTCTTCCAAGCTTCTATCGGAATTTGATCCGGGCCTACTGCTTTGTTTCTACCCATCTTTTGTAAAGCAACCTTCACTTCTCCTTGGTTGATCCCTGAGTAGTAGCATTCTGGTAACAACTGTTCGCTTGGGTTCTCTCCTTCCCCGCTACCGTCGGTGCTCCCCTCGTTAAAGAGAGAGGAGAAATACTCTCCCCATCTCTAGCGCGTATATACTTATTTGTACACAAAAGTTATTACAAATCAATGAAGCATGATGGTAATTCATCTAGGCCCTATAACTTCAAGATAAGCACAAATCATAAAGAAGCAAGTATTTAACCATATGCAGTATCATACATTGCATATAATAACTTATCTAATGCATAAACGCCTCAGAACTTTAAGATGCAATTTTTAACATATCACACCTTTGAGTGTATGCTTACAAGATATTTTGAAGTCAATTTGAAACTAGGAATCCAGATTCTCAATGGGGAATACAACACTAGAGATACAGGACAAGGTCGATAATCCCTATTCGAAATGTATTATCCTTTCACAAATTTCCATCACATTGACTTAACATTGGCTATACATACATCCTATCTCAGTTCACATTCTCAATACAATCTTCATATGATTAAACGAATTCGATATAATTAAATACCTTCAAGCAATCATATCTCAAACCATAAGAGTCTAAAACCTAGCTCCTAAAATCACACCACTAAATTGGCTCATTATGTTTCTAAAGTAAACAATCAAATTAAAACCAACGTAAAAAGTAATTGAACACTTCTTCCCAAAATGGTCATGCTCGACTGTGCAACCTACCGATTTCTAGCCTTTTTTTGACATGTGTCCCTTGCAATTACACTTTGGTTTTGTGTTTAATTAAGAGAATGACCCACAAACTCTTGCAAAATCTCCCACCCACTCAAAACCCTTTTGTTTTATATGCAAAAAAAAAAAAAAAAAAAAAGCTCAACTGTCGGCCGTGCGACCGACGGCTTCATACACAATGGCTTTTTTCATGGAAAGTTAAAAAGTTTATTTTGCTTTTTGATAACCTCAGCACAAGGCTTTACGCTAAATAAAAGGCTGTTTGGCTAAGCTTATGATACATAAGCCTATTTGGGCTTAAATTTCATAAGGCCGAATTTTCTGGCTTATTTTGAGACTTGTGAGCTTATATAAGCCCACACAAGTCTCAAAATAAGCCGAAAAATTAGAGCTTATGAAATATAAGCCGAAATATATTTCATAAGCCATCGGCTTCTTTTGAGACTGTGGGCTTATATACATTTATTATATCATATTAATAAACTTATATAAGCCAACAAGTCTCAAAATAAGCCAGAAAATTAGGGCTTATGAAACATAAGCCCAAATGGGCTTGTATTTCATAAGCTTAGACAAACACCCCTATTAATTCTTAAGCAAGATTATGATTTATCAAATGAAACAACGTTTTGTAAACAATCAAAGTAAAAAAAAAAAAAAAAAAAAAAAAAAAAAAAAAAAAAAAAAAAAATTATAACGAGGCTCAGATTTGTAAACAAACAAAGAAAGAGGATAAATCCGCCATGGCTGCAAATTAACCAATTCGCCCCGCCAAGACGCGGACAATCTCATCTTCCTTCGAATCCACTCAGACACAACTAAATTCATCATCACAGCCTCTTAAATAGTACATTCCATGCCACAGATACATATATGATAACCTCAACATCGTTTGGATTTGCTTAAAATAAGAAAGAAAGTAACCGTTCAAAAAAAAAAATATATATATATATATATATATATATATATATATATATATATATATATATCGTCATAAAGGGTTGTTGATTATCGATAAAAAATCATTGGCCACAAAGAATGAAGTTTGACTAAATAATAATAAAGTCAAAAGACAGACTTTGATTTGGAACAGAGGAGGGCAACTACCCTTAGAAACCATTTTCAATATCCCCTCTGTCTTTGCCTCATTTTTTAGTCTGAGTGGAGATTTGTTTACAGTGCCAACCCTAACTTGACCAACGCTTTTATAACGGGAAAAACTAAAAGTGATGAGATGAATTTGTTCAAATAATATAACTTTTGGGCTAAAGTGTAAATGAAAGTTTGTTTTATTTTACAGACTTGTCTCGTGACGGTTAACTTTGTGAACGACCCGATCAAGCGTGTGGGTCGTGACATAGAGGTAGCTTATCAATCTCCCCAAAAAAAAATCGATGATGAAACCGTCGGTTAAGCAGCCGTTGGTCAGTCAACTTAGGGCATGACAAAAGATTTTGCTAGTTGGTTGAGATTTTGTAAGATTTTGTGGGTCATCATTACATTAAACAAACAGAAGTCATGTACTTATAAGTGACACGTCACACGTGTCAGGAAAAAGTTGAAGTCGTTAGGTCTCGTATGGTCAACCATGACCCTTAAGGGGCAAAATCCGACCAAATTTTGCATTTACTCAAAATAATTATAAACCGAAAAGCATGAAATTACTCAACGTCACTATAGACGGCCGAAGATTAAGGCTAACTGAAACCAACAATGTTGTATTGCCCGCGTTGCAACGAAGTTAAATCAATACTCCCTCCGCCCCAAAAAAAAGAGTCCATCTTACTATCTATGTTTGTCTGAAAATAAGTGTTCAGTTTTTATATACGAACATTAATTATGACTGGTTTTCCTACTTTACCCTTCTAAGTAAAACTTGCATGAATTACTTATTTTTTATTTCTATATTAACTATGAGAATAAAAATGACTTTTTATCAATCAAAACTAGTATTAATTACACATATTATAATTTTTACATTTTTTGTTTGTGGACTCTCTTTTTGAGACGAATAGGGTATCTTTTAGTGATTTAATGCTTTTGGGCGGATGATATTTAAGTAAAAAAGCATTAAATCACCATCCACTTCTTTTCCTCACCCATCCTTTTCTTTTCTTCAAAAAACTTGTGAGCACGGTGATTTTTTTGTTGTTCCTCCATTCTTTTCACTTTCACTCCAAAAATTAACTCTAGAACACAGTGTAAGTTATTTCATAAAATAATATTGTTAATAGTGTAAAAATAAGAATAAACGGGGAATGATAAGAGTATGATGGAGCATCGCGCTCAAAAAAAAATAACCCGATAAGACTCCAAATGAGAATGGGTTGGGTTTGGGGATGATTTTTGCAATCGGGTTTGGGGATGAGGATGGCCGCCCCGCCCCCGCCCCATTTCCATTCCTACTCGAGTCGGTAAGGTAATTGTGCATTTGTTTTTTTCCCCCGATTTTTGCCCTATATAAAAGGCAAAAACCCACTAAAATTTTATGTTTTATAGTTTCATTATAATTTTATAAAAGGATAAAAATTATCATTATAAACTCTTTTTAGAAACGTGCAAGGAAAAAAAGACGTTTTACTTCTGAATGTTTCTTTTTGGCTGATTCGATCGTGCGAGTCTAAATTCAAGGATGTATTTACAAATTGTATCTAGAAAAATGAGCTATAAAGACTTAATCGGTAAGTTAATAACACTATGTGGTTTTTGATTCGCACAATTGAACTACCGGGTCACCTTTTAAAAACCGGCTACTTCCGGCCGCTCGCTAGACCGGTTACCGGTTAACCGGTTGAACCGGCCGGGTCAAACCGGTTTTAAAAACACCGCATATCCAACATGTCTCATATCTTCAACAAATGGAGGATATTCAACAAGGTTGGCAGCTACTTTTGTATGGAAAACATAAAGGGTTAGTTCATTAGAAAGAAAGCGACTCTAAAATCCTTTTCGCAAAGTAAAAGCAGCCAAAAAAAAGGAGCAAAAAGGTGTAACCAACAGCCTCCAAGGCTCCAACATCGAATTCAATCATTCATTACCAAAAAGTTTCTCAGTAGCAGCACCACCAAGGTGGTTTGAATAGCTGGAACAGCATTCTTGACCCGTGTAGTCCATTTTATATTTTTATCATCAAGATAAACCAGATGCAACAATTGAACGAGCTCAACTTGGGACATACCCGTTTACATGGTTGCAGTTCCTCAACAATGCAGCGTGCATCCTAAAAGATTGGCTCCACACTTTTAGGCCAAATGGGATACTATAGCTTCTCTATAAATATCTTGATTGCATTTATAATTAAGTAAATGTATAAGAATAAAGATTACAAACAAACATAAAAAAACATCTACTTAAGGTTTCTTTTGGTTATTTTATGCCGAGTAAACCAAGGTTGGCTTGACTTTGTTCTCATTCAAGATCAGTATTCACAAAAGCTTTTTGACACAAGCATTATGTTATGATACTATTACTTTTTAATCTTGGTGGAAAGATGCATGATTTTCCTTTTCATCTTTTCATTTTGTGGACTTTCTTTCAATCAGTTGGGATTACTTTTTGGCATTTGATAGAGGTTCCGTAGCATATCATGGAGAAACGGCTCTTGACTAAATTACATGTAAACCATATTATTGTTCTAGCTATGACCAGAGGAAAAACAATAGAACGATAGGAAGGATTCTAAATTCGAAAAATAGAACATATAACTTTGGATGTAGACATTTCATCTCGACTGCCAATTATTATACACGGTGTTTAATATGTATGAAAAAAATCAGAAATGGAATCAACCAAAAATTGGGTGGCCATCGAACTTTACCTATTAGACTCGTTGTTTTGTGGCCCGATATCATTGAAACTGCATGACAATTGTGTTCTGAAATAGTGGCGAAGCTAGAAAATTTTCAGTGGGGGTCGGGATCTAATTTTTTTTCCTAACGCTATTTTTCGGGTAATATGTTCGGGTCGGGTCAAAAATTAAATACTATTATTTTTCTACACCGAAATTTTTCTACACGAAAACTATATACTCCCTACATCGCAAAAAAAATTTCGGGGGGTCGGGCGCCCCTCCCCGCCCCTAAATAGCTACGCCAATGGTTCTGATTGCTAGAAAACTTCTAAACCCAGCCGAGCCTATATGTTTTGGACCGTTTAGTTCATGCTTTTATGTGCAACAATAATTTGTAATATTATACCAACTAAAGAATAGTAAAGGTCAATTTTATTTTCCCAACAAGTACGTACCGGCATTTGACAAGTCTCGACATACTCATACATGTACGTACCGGCATTAAGAGTCATGTATGTATACCATTTTAGTTATTGTTTCTGCAATGAAACTAATTTATCGAATGCCTATTTTCAAAGATTTTTAGACACGACTTTTGTATGTAAGAAAAATCAAAATTAAGATCCATTCTGTCACATTGCTTTAGCCAAGACCGTTTCTCCAGCTACGAATACTCCATTAAATGGTAAAAGAAACTAAAGAAAAATTACACTAGACAAAACAATTAAATGTGCAATCCAAATGAATCCCACATTGGACCAAGAGGAAATAAAAAGCCTATATATAAGCTTCTTGTTAACACGTTGGTTTGTGGACAATGAGAATAATGCCTAAAAGTTATATGTGACCTAGGCATTGTTCTTGCTGGTTACAATTTTAAGTAAAGTTAAAAAAAATTATTGCTGAATTTATTTTGCACCAATAATCAAACACATAAATAAGATCTTGTTGTGAACAAGAATTGAGGGAATGAATATTCTTCTTATTGATTACTTCCTCCGTCCCAAAATTATTGTCCTCATTTGATTTTTTAAAGTCTTTTTTTTTCAACTTTGATCTTAAATATTTTTCTTTGTGTTATATAATAATTGATGCAAAATATATGAATGAATTTGTTTTTTAAATGTTTTTTTCATTGGTATAATTTTTATCAAGTATTATATAACACATACAAAAATATTAAAGATCAAAATTGAGAAATTAAGACTTTAAAAAGTCAAATGAGGACAATTATTTTGGGACGGAGGGAGTATTAACTATGAGATTTACAAAGAATATATGTAGATAAATATTAGGGTAAAAACCCTAATAGCTAACATGGGTCATGGGCCTATTATGGGTTATATGGACATCCACAAATAATTATCCATAACACTCCCTCTTGGATGTCCATATTGTTAATACGCTTAGGGAATGCTGCCTCATTAAAAACCTTGCCAGGAAAACCCAGTGGGATAAAACCATGACTAAGGACAAAAAGAGTGCAGCGCGTATTATCTCCCTCTGATGACTACATCACTTAGTATCTTCTAAATAGGTCAACGAAATCATCACTTGAACGAGAAGTGTCTTGTTCCATTTGATGTAACATTTCTTGAATATAGCAAGGCATGCTATATTATCTTTATGCAATAGTTGGTATCTCTTTTCCAGAATTTATGTATGGTTTGATGAAGTCGCCTTAATTGTTTGTCTATCAAATGCCAGGAAAAATAGTCGCCACTTGTAACAATATATCCATGTTGAGATCGATCATTGTAAGTTAAACATATATCCTGCATCTGCAAAACTAACTAAACTTGTTTTGACGGGTTAGTAAAATATAAACCCATATCCTTTGTACCTTGAAAATATTGAAATATTTGCTTTACTGTGGTTCAATTTGATCAACTACTATTCTCGAGAATTTTAAATCATGACACGTGTTCCATGTATTCTATATTCCTTAAGCAATCTCAACAAAAATGAGCTCTTGTTTTATAATATTAGACGCATACAACTTATTTCTCATATTGCCAGACATAACATTAAATATCCTTTCTCATAACATTCATGTGTATGGATTTCACCCAATAATCCTCACTCCCTACAAAAGACCGGAGGTCCTTTTCTACCTTAAGTAGAACCGGAAGCAACCTCTCTACCTTAGGTAGGGGTATGGTTGTCTACGTCTCAACCTCCCCCATACACCGTGGAAGACGGTATTGGAACCCATAACCCGTGGAAGACGGTATTGGGAGTTACTTTACTTTACTTTTTCTTTATCATAAGAGACTTTCATAGTTCATTAGTTACTTGCATCTTTATATTCTTTGGCCATTCATTTTACAACTACACTTCTTGTAGATATCCAAGATCCTCGCCTTGTATTTATCATGCGCATTATTATATACAGTATTATTGACGTCGTTTCAGTTCTTTTCGATTCCACACTTTACTAGACATTATATTCTATCATTTGTTGAGATTTCAATTTTTCATGTACCCGGGATTTTCAATAACCTTTCATGTCTAGTTTTTCTTTCAGAGACTATTATGGGGTCTTTATTACATCGATTCGACCATCTTAATTTTATTGCTCCATTTTATCTATTCATTCAAGGACTTTTTATTTGGAATCGATTCGTCTATCACGCTGCAGACGTGCCATAGACTTACTACCAATCAATGATTTTACTGCTGGGATACACATTGTAATTGGAGCAATAGCAGCATAATATGATCTAGTCACTTTCTTTAGGTCACTAAATATGTCTGGCATTTACTAGATCTGGAATGTTAACTTAAAGTTCATATTCATTAATGTGAGGATCAACATCTATATCATAATTCATTCCATATTTCTCGCTGCTCATTCTCTCCCCCTGAATGAATTATCAATTTAAATATCTCATTTTGTGTGTTGTGGTGTATTTACTATATATCACACAATTACCAAATCTCACATGGGAAATTTGGTTTGTGACCAAAACCATTCTAACGGGGAGGATTCATTATAGATTGTTGGCAAGATGCGATTCATATGTCATAACATGCCCCATAAACTAAAAGTTTTGTTCTCACAATATTATTTTATAGTTCGGGAAAAAAAATTAGAAGACATACCGTACGAATTCGAAGTCAAAATCTTAGATCGTGCTGATAACGTGTTGTGAACAAGAATTGAGGGAATGAATATTCTTCTTATTGATTATTAACTATGAGATTTACAAAGAATATATGTAGATAAATATTAGGGTAAAAACCCTAATAGCTAACATGGGCCATGGGCCTATTATGGGTTATATGGACATCCACTAATAATTATCCATAACAGATCTTACAAATTGTTATGTCATTTTTGTTTTCCATTATCGGATTTCTATTTTTTAGTAAAGTTAAAAATAAATATATATATTGTTGGATTTATTTTGCACCAATATATAGTCAAACACATAAATAAGATCTTACAAATTTGTTATGTCATTTTTGTTTTCCATTATCGGATTTCTGTTGCAGCAAATTGTAGTCCATTTCATCATCAAGATAAACCAAATGCAACAATTGATCTGGCTCAAGTTGGGACACAACAATTTAGGGTCTGTTCGGCATGAAGCAATTATGAGCATTTAAGAACGGTGAGCGTTGTGATTGTTAATGCTTGTTTGGTAAACAAGATGTAGCTTTACTTATTTTTTCGAAATGTTCATTTTTCAAAGCTCCATGAAGTAGCATATTAAGAGTTGTTTTACACATTATAATTACACTTACAACTATGTTACCAAACGTTTTAATAGAAAAAACTGTTACTGCTCAAATCTACTCCTTACAGCTATTGTTCCCTACTATTGCTCATTGCTACCGCTATTTTTGTCACACACGTGTAGTTGGTCGCCGCTCCTCAACATTGTAGCATGCATCCTACAGATTGACTCCAGTTTTTTAGGCCAAATGCAATGTTATAAAGTATATATTGAGATCTTGATTATACTTACATCTCTACTAATTTAGAAAGAGCGAACGCGCATTTTTGAAATTTTGAATCTTGAAAATTTAAATTAATGTAGTTTGACTAAATTACCTCTAAGTATCCCTTAATACACCTTAAGCTTGATCAATTCTAAACTTGACAACTTTTCAAAAACACACACCTAAATTGCACGGGTACGGGTACCGAAAAACGGCAATATCTCAAAATTCAAGAAACGCGTACGACGAAGAAACGTCTATGTTTTATACCAGTAAACAAATGTGGCTTAAATGAGTTTATTACACGTTTTATAATAACCAAAAAGAAGTCAACCACAAAAGTTCTATATCCTAATTAGCAAATAGAATCCAACCGAATAGTTATTTCAATCTCTTAGCCCAAGTCCACTTAACGAAGTACCCTAATAAAACTAGCTATAAAAACTACGAGTAGGGCGCCGGTCCGCCGCGTTGCGGCGGGGCGTCGTTTCATGCCGTTAATCATTGCATGGTATATACTCGTTTATATTTCGTATAAGAAAACCGTGTTATGTAAATGATTCAAAATAGAACAGACATGATCCATTCACTTACAAAGCATTAGCATCTATGCCAATTCTTGAGGACAGTTACAGTACATGGTATACAGAAAATCAAAGTGGTATTTTTACCCATTAAAAAAACAAAACTAACATGAGAAAAGAAACTAATGTTACATTTTACAGGTATCAGTTACAAAGTTAAAGGGCTGTTGCATACAAATTTTGTATCTCTACTGACGTATTGGTTCTAGAATATGGAATACCTTTTTAACAAAATAAGAATGAATAGGAACTGTGATTGAAATTCAACAAAAGAGGAACCTGATTAAGTGATACCTATAGAAAAAAAAGAACCCGATTAAGTGAATGTAACTGCAGCACATTATCCACGACATGTTACGAATCATTTGTTGCACGACCTCATGTAGTTGGCATTCTCGGCTAGTATTCTGATGTGAGCCGGAACAACTTGCGATTTTTGTCCATGCGCACCTACAACGATATCAGGCATCATAAGTTAATATAAGGTATTCCAAGGCAGTTGGCGTTAAAAGGTTGTAGTAGTGAGTAAATGTAGTAGCCCATGAGTGCCCCGAAGGAAAATCATAATTCAATTTCAGTCCTTGACCATGTTTGCAAGTTTGATATATAACCCTAATGTAACAGTTGGACCGAATGTGTACTTAATAAGTTTAGCTTGCTACTACGGCCTACGTCGATCACACTAATAGGATAAATTATCTAAAGCTTGTGTTATTCGATTTATGTATTCATTTTAACTTTCGCATGACCCAAACACCATGTTCTGCAATCAAGTGGTAATCTAATAACCTCTATAATAACACACAGTTTATACGCAACTTATGGCCACAATTTAACTTATGTAAATCAGCTCTTTTTTCTTAGTTTATGAGCTCATTTTACATTTTCAAATTATAATAAGCTCATAAGTAAAAGAGCCATAAAAAGTAAGTCGTAATTATCAGCTACCCAACAACACCAAATACTGAAGCTTATTAAGCCCAAAAATAGCCAATAAAAGTAGTGAGAACAGACATAAAACAAATACTTACTCAAGAACCCTTTTCTCATAGATATTGAACACGCAAACTCAGAAATAATGTACCTTAAAGTTCCATTAGCAACCGAACTCTTCGTCAAATCCAACTCCAGAAGCTTCATATACGACTGATGCTACAACAAATTCATAGACCATTTTTGGCAGGAAACCCATGTAGTGCTCAAAGCATAAATATGGTATTAATTTTACATAAAGTAGAAAGCGCTACTTTGTTGCTGCTCAAAGTTTCACTACTAAAGAATACAAAATATTACATTAGTAGTTGTTTTGAGTCCCATTACCAAAAGTCAGCATTAGATATTTGAATTACACTATAGGTCTAGCAAATCATTTCATTGGCGATTTTAAAGAACTACAACAAATTCATACCTGCCAAGACTGGTGGGATCATATGGAATCCATAAAAGGCAAGTGCTTGAAATTGCGTCACCTACAAAAACGTATATTCGAATTAGTTAAGCGTTGCTATATTTATAAGCCAAAACATATATTCGAATTAGTTTAGAGGGTGTTTGCGACTGCTTATGTTATGAACTCAAAAAAAGTAATAAGCCCATAAAGCAAAAGAAACTGTGTTTATGAGCTTTTCAAAATTTAGTTAAAGCTCATTAGGCCACTATATAAGGCAACACAAACATTGTAAACTATAAAGCGTAAGCAACCCTAAAAACCGTTATAAGCTCATAAAGTTGATCAACAAAAATATATTGAACACAACAACTATTAAAATAAACATCTTACCTCAGTTACATTTTTATTGCCAATAAAACCTGTTCAAGATTTTTTTTTTTTGGCACCTGCAACACATCGAAAGTAAACACATCCTGCCTAGAATATGAAACAACTACTGAGACCAAAAACCAACCCATATTCCTCCTCAGCCTCCTTCGGATATGATCCCTCCTACATCCGCGTGTCTCTTTTTCGCTATTGTCAATCCAGGTTATACTTTTGCTCCTTAGTAATGTAACTGTTAAAGATAACCCTGTACACCAAAAATAAATTAATTAACACTTACTACTAATCTTTAGCAGGCAAGCATTTTCAAGAAGGCAACATCAGTTTGAAAATAAGGCACGCATTATTATTATATACTAATAGCAAATGCAAGCCAGTATCAGCTAATAACCAATCTGCAAACAATAATGATCAAAAGACAACTTACCATAAACCAAATTCTGTCAAGACTCTCATCGGACAGTTGGCTAGCAACAACTGTAACATAAGCAAAACCACTTCTCAATTCGCCTTCAAGTTGAAACACTTTGTGTCGATCATTCTGGAACGCCCGGGTATAATATCGTTAGCTATAGGCGGTGGGGAAAAAAACCAATGCCATTGGATCGGGCCGCAGTTAACAGATAAAAAAAACGGTGTAGCCCCCGATGACACACAACGTATTTGTTGCTTCATGTCACTTGTACCTCATATTATACATATATACAGTAGGCGTATTAAACAACATAGTTTCCATATGCACTTTCTACACCATTAACGACAAACCTGAAACATAGCGAATGATATATCCTAAATGGAAATTTCGTACAAAAGTAATAATAATAATAACAATAAATCAACAAATAAATAAATAAACCCCAATACTTTCAAATTTTGTTAAAAAAAATAAAACCATGGCTAGAGAGCATACCTTAATTAACCGCCATCACCAAAAACCTCCCAAATCCTTAATAGAACATGAGCCAACAAAAAAAACCCTCACCACCAGAAAACAAACGTTTCCAGAACACCTATCAACAAAAACGGGCCGAAATCAAAACCGGTGACAGTATATCACAACCAAACACAACATTAAAAACTTAGCATCACAAAGGTTTTAAAAAAGAAAGCATACCTTAATTAACCAACCCGCCATCACCAAAAACCTCCCAAATCCAAAGTCACAACCTTCCCCATCTGATTCGAAACATAATAAAAAATTTACCACATCAAATTAAAACACAAATGAATAATCAAAATACAGAGTATCAAAATCAATAGCCCGTCAACTACAATCAACAATTAAAACCACAAAGTAAATATTAAAAAAAATGATTATAGTACCTTAAAACATTTATAAACAGCCACCTACAATCCATATAAACATCAAAGAACCCCCAGAAAATCAATGGCTAACACTCATGTTTTGATAATGTGTGTGACAGATTATTAAGATGGTGGATTGAGAGAGGCGGATCTGGAGAATTCCAGATAATATGATGCGTACTTATAATTTTTTTTTTTTTGGATTGGGTTAACCAACAGACCAGTGAAACGGGCCGCCACAATTTTTAAGCGGGAGCCCACACCATAGACGACGTCGTATTAAACGGGATTTAATATATATAGTAATTATACACTAAGTTCACTCACCTTTTTAACCTAATAACACTACACTTACACACATCGGCCTACCAAACACACATTTTGTATTTCAAAAAACACACGTTTTGCATCAAAGCTTGAAACATAATCACGATTTCGCAAGAATAACTATTTGTCGCTATACACTGTCGTTTTGCGTGGGTATACGTCTAGTATAAGTAATTCATCATTGTATCACAAACAAATAAAAAGACATCCACTTCAGGTGATCTTTTGGTCATTTTATGTTGTGTAAGCCAAGGTTGGCTTGGCTTTCTTCTCATCCTAGATCGGTATCCTCAAATGGATCACTTTCACAAAAAAAAGCATTAAGTTTTAATCTTTAATCTTGGCGGAAAGATGCATTATTTTCATCTTTACCTTTTCATTTGTGGTCTTTCCTTCATGCATTTAATAGATATTCCGTAGCATATCATGGAGAACTGCTCTGACTAAATTACATGTTAACCATATTATTGTTCTAAAGAGGAAAATCAGTATAACGATAGGATGGATCTTAAATTCGAAAAATAGAAAATATCTATACTACATATAAAGCATGAATGATTGTCTCTTCAAAATTTTAAAACTTACAAGAAATTAAGCATGATTTACAACACTTTAAAGCACACAATTTTCAGAATTACAACAAAATAAGCATATTGTATAACAAAATAAAGCATGGTGTCATTTTAAGAGCAAAAATTCTATCAAACAACATTAATGTTATTAAAAATACCCCATCACCAAAAATTACAACCATTTAAGCACAATATACAATAACTGCAACCAATTTTTAGATTTACAACAAAATGAGCATAATGTACAACAAAATAACCATGATGTAATTTTCAGACTTACAACATTAATGTTATTAAAGTGGTAAATGTTATTAATGACTATAATGACTAGTACTTACAAGAAAATAAACATAGTGTACAACACTTTAATGCATATAATTTTCAGACGTACAAAGCAAGAAGCATAGTGTACAACAAAACACCACATTAATGCTATTTAATGTAGTCAATTATTTAACTGGTCAATAAATACAATTAATACATTTATTAAAACATCGCTTACAAATACAAATTATCAAGGATATTGTACAACCAAATTAAACACAATTCCTGTATTAAATTTCACTACTACAAATAATAAAGCACATTATACAAATATTCAAGCCCGAACGGGCAACGGGCCGAATAGGCTTGAGCCCGAACAGGCGCGGACTAAACGGGCTCGAGCCCGAACAGGCACGGGCCAATGGGTTCGAGCTCGAACGGGCACGAGCTATACGAAATTCTTGATATCCGTAAATTTATTATCAAAAAAACATAATAAACTAAAATACATTATTTATCGAAAAATTTTATTTCAGGGTACCCGCCGCTGCAACGCGCGGGTACCCTGCTAGTAACTTTGGACGTAGACATATCATCTCGCTTGCAAATTATTATACATGGTGGTTTGATATAAAAAAAAAAAAAAAAAAAAAAAAAAAAAAAAAAAAAAAAAATCAGAAATGGAATTAACCAAAAATTGGGTGCCATCGAATTCTACCTATTAGACTCGCTGTTTTATGGCCCGATACCATTGAAACTGCATGACAATCTTCTTTTGATTGTTAGAACACTTGTAAGCCTAGCCGAGCATATATGTTTTGGACCGTTTAGTTCATGCATTTATGTGCAACAATAATTTGTAATGTTTTACCAACTAAATAATATAATAAAGGACAAAAAAGATTTGTAACAATCAAACGATGCCTTTTGTTCCCAAAAAGCATTTGACAAGTCTCGGCATACAAATGCATGTGCAAGCTAGAATTTTAAAGTATAAATTACAATTTTTTTTTTTTTTTAACAGATGCATGCAAGAATTCCATGTACTCATCACTCACCAGCATTAAGAGTTATGCATCTATACCATTTTAGTTCTTGTTTTTACAATGAAACTGATTTCTCAAATGGATAGTTTCAAGGTTTTGGATACAACTTGTATGTTAAAAAAAAAAAAAAAAAAAAAAAAAAAAAAAAAAAAAAAAAAAGAAAACGAAATTAATATCCTTTCTATCACAAGGATTGTTTTTTCCTTTGCTAAAGCTATTAGCTTTAGTGAGTTAGTCAAAGACCGTGTCTCCATAGTATGCTACGAATACTCCATTAAATGGCTATAAGAATATTCTAATGAGAGAAATAACAACAGACAAACAATCAAAATACGTAATCCAATTCAATCCCACATTGGACCAAGAAGTAATAAAAAGCCTATATATAACCTTCTGGTTAGTGCAGTTATTTGCAGTGGTGAATGAGATGTGAAGCCTAAAAGCAGTGTTTGAGTTGTAAGGCTTCTTTCTCTCATTATCAGTTTTGAAATTAAATTTCATAAATATATGGGATTAAATTAAATTTTATTTCTGGTTCAATCTTTTTACATATTGCTAGATTTATTTTTGAGTCGCGACTCGCAAGGCTTTGTCTGCATTTATCACGTTTTAATAAAGTAAAGGCATTAGCATACTGTTAAAAAATAAATCTATTGTTAGATTTATTTTGCACCGGCCAAACACATAAATAAGATCTTACACAATTGTTGTGTCATTTTTTTTCAATATCAGATTTCTTTTGCACCAAATCGTAGTCTACTTCATCGTCAAGATAAACCAAATGCAACAATTGATATGACTCAAGTTGGGGACATACCAAATTACTATGTTGCCGCTCCTCGACATTGTAGCGTGCGTCCTATAGATTGGCTCCACTCTTTTAGGCCAAATGGGATGTTATAGCTTGGATAAGGTTAGGTGTAATAAGGACACTCCAAGACCGCATTCATCACCGTTATCTCAGCATCTTATCAACTTTGTCTCTTGTTTTGATTGGTAGAGCACTTAAAAGCCCAGCCGAGCATATATGTTTTGGACTGTTCAGTTCATGCTTTTATTTACAACAATAATTTGTTGACAAAAAAACAAAATTATTTGTAACAATCCGACAATGTATTTTTTACCCAAAAAGACATTTGACAAGTCTCGGCATAGAGATGCATGTGCAAGAATTCCAAAGTATAAATTACAAGTAAAATGTTATTTTGTTACGCAAATGAATATGCAAGAATTCCATGTACTCACCGTTGACCACCATTAAGATTTATGCAACTGTATCATTTTAGTTCTTGTTTTTACAATGAAACTGATTTCTCAAATGGATAGTTTCAAAGGTTTTCGTACACAACTAGTATGTACAAAAAACGAAATTAAGATCCTTTCTATCACATGGATTGTTTTTTCCTCTAATAAAAGAAATTTGCTTTACTCAAGACAGTTGCTCCATAGAATGCTACGAATACTCTAAAAAGATAACAGCAGACAAACGGTTAAATATGCAATCCAATTCAATCCAACATTGGACCAAGAAGAAAATAAAAGCCTATATATAAACTTCTGGTTACTGCAATGATTGTGATGATCAAAGAGAATAAAGCCTAAAAGCCTTTTTTTTTCCCCCCGCAACTCGCAAAGATTCACCTGCATTTATCACGTTTTAATAAAGTTTTGTTAGAAAAAAATATGTAGTGAAGCCTAAAAGCTATGTTTGAGTCGCAAGGCTTCATACCTGCAGTTTTCATAAATTTTTTTCTATTGCTAGAATTATTTTTGGGTCGCAACTCGCATGGATTTACCTGCAGTTATCACGTTTTAATAATAAGGCATTAGCATTTTGTTAGAAAAAAATATATTGCTGGATTTATTTTGCACGAATAGCCAAACACATAAATAAGATCTTACAAATTTGTTATGTCATTAGTTTCCAATATCGAATTTGTTTTGCACCAAATCGTAGTCCATTTCATCAACAAGATAAACCAAGTGCAACAGTTGAACTGGCTCAAGTTGGGGCTTATCAATTTACTATATATGGTCGTCGTTCCTTGACATTACAACGTGCATCCTTAAAATTGGATCCACTATTTTAGCCAAAATGGGATACTACAGCTAGTCTATAAATATCTGATTACGCTTATAAGTAAATTCATCAATGTATAACACAAAAATTACAAACAAATAGAAAAACACATCCACTGCATGTTTCTTTGGTCATTTTATGCTGAGTAAACCAAGCTTAATTGGCTCGGCTTTGTTCTCATTGAAGATCAGTATCCATATATTCAAGCACCTTCACAAAATCTTTTTGATACAAGCATTATGTTATGATGCTCTTAAGTCTTAAATATTGGTGGTTGGATGCATTTTTTTCCTCTTCGCCTTTTCATGTTGTGGACTTTCTTTCTATCAGTTTAGGATATCTACACTTTTAGCATTTGATGGTATTTTTATAGCATGTCATGGAGAAACGGCTCTTGAGTAAACCATATTTTTTTGGCTCTGAAGAGACGAAAAACATATATCGGAAGGATCTTAAATTCAAAAAACAAAACATATGTATGGAAAATCAGGAGTCAACCCATTAGACTTGTTGTTTTGTGGCAATCAGTTCTACCTATTAGACTTGTATTTGAAATTTCATGATAAATGTGTTTTGATTGCTAAGATGCTGATAAATTCTAACCAGCATATATAGGTTTTAGACCGAAAGCATTTGACAAGTAACGACTTATAGCGCAGTTGGCCACCTTGGGCCCTTCTGGGGCTTGGGGGAAAGGTTGTTACCCAGGGTTCGATTCTCGCTAGAGACGAATCTTTGGGGTTTTCCTTTCAGGCGGACGAGGAGTGGGGAAACCTGGGCTTATGCTGCAGGGACGTGAAGGCCAAATACCGCTGGTGGTTGAAAACCCACCTACTAACTGTAACCACTAAGCCGATACTAACAAAGCCGTTCTAAAAAAAAAAAAAAAAAAAAAAAAAAAAAAAAAAAAAAATGCATACATCTAGTGACCAGCATTAAGTGTCATGTATGTTATGTATACAGTATACCACGTTAGTTTTTGTTTCTACAATGAAAACGATTTGTCAAATCAAATGGATAGTTTCAAAAGTTTATAGAGAAACGACTTGCATGTAAAAAGACTGAAATATAGATCCTTTCTATCATAAGGATTGTTTTTCCTCTTGTCCGAGCTAAAAACAATATGCTTTAGTCAAGGCTGTTTCTCCATAATATGCTACGATTACGAAGTACGCATACTCTATCAAAGACTTAAAGAGTATTCTAAAGAGTAAAATAACATTAGACATACAATCAAATTTGCAATGCATTTCAATCCCATATCGGACAAGGAGATAATAAAAAGCCTTTATATAACCTTAATGATACTCTTATAACCAGTGATTTTTGGTAGAATGAAGCCTCAAAGATATACTTTAGTCTTAAGGCCTCTTTTACCAGAAATTGCTTTTTAAGGTGCAAAATAAATCTAAAAACTATGCTTTGATTCGGAAGTGCTTTCTTCAACCCGCACCAAACTAGCATACACATTATTCTAAAAGGATAATTAATTGTCTTAAAATATTTAAAGTGTATCATATTTTGTCACTTTTGGTTTTGTCTAAACAATTATTATTTTTTCCTTATTATATCAACAAAGTCTATGTGTCATTGTTTTGTATATACCAGGTGACCTATTAACTTGCTAGCTTACGTGGCACTGGCTATTTTCACTTCGATTAAGAATTTCAATTAAACCAAACACTTCTTTGACCATCAAGCCGTTTGACTGGTTTTTTCTTCTCTTTTGACATGTAAATAAAACGGATGAGGAAACAAGTGTACTTATCACTAGATCATTTGGTGATGCTTCGTCATGCACTAGAACTAAAATTCCAAATTCCTTCATTATTTCATCTAACCAATTTTCAATAATCCCAAAGTTTTGGCGTATGTGTTTTAATGTCCAACATCTCGTTTGTGTGTAGGTTGCCGAAATATACGGTGGCGGATTTTTTTAAGAAAATGGAGACATGAGGATTGAGGTGGTAGAAACTAGTTGCATGCTTTATTTTAAGCATGGTCGCCCTGTGGTTTTTAGTAGCCCTAGGTGATAATAACAAGGAGACCGTACATCTAAATTAAAAACAAATTGCATGTAAACTTGAATTATATGCCTCATATATGCTTAATAACTAACGTACTTATATATAAGACTAAGAAAAATGTGGCCTTTTCAGTGAAGTCGCACCACTTGCACACTCTTTGAGCCCTTTCTGATTTTAAGGTTTATTGTAATATCATATATAGCTACACGTCTTGGTTTATTTATTAATTTTTTTTTAAGGAAAATTTGATATTCAAAGTTTGGAGCAATGTATAACATCTTTTAAGGTGCTTATTTGGTATTTCGAATTCCAACTAGGTGTGAGGTGAAGATGGGTGGTGGTGGTGGGTGTGAGAGGAGGGTAGAAGATGAAGATGAGAAGGGTGTTTGAAAATAAGTGTAATTGGTGATGTGTTATGAAAAATTGAGGTGGCACAAACAACCTATGTGGATGATATTTCATGGAAGAATAAAATGAGAAAATACTAACAATAACCTACTGGTTTAGCAGGTCACTCGCTACCCATAATTAACGAAACTCAAAAGTATAGTGACACAATAGTAAAAAATGAGTTGACTACACAAATCGACAAGTTGAATAATCCTTTCGGCACTAAGTGTCCATTTTGAAAATGATTGTGAATAACCAAAACAGAAATGTGGACACTTATTTTTATTTACCAAAATCTCTTCTAATTGATCGAAATGTGAATTGAAAATCTACGTTATGACAACTCAAATTATAAATGTAAACAATTATTGATAATTATCATTATATAAAAGCTACGTTTTCACAAGACTTCGTTCAACAAATTTACTGCTTTTTAATAATTACGTGTTGGGTGCAAACAAACATTTCATCTGTAATTTTTTTGTAATACGGTAATACCCGATTTGTTTTGCACAAGACGTATAATTAAGATCTAACATATTTTTTTCTAAATACACTACGACTTCACTTTTTTTTTTTTTTTTTTTTTAATTATTATTATTATTATGATTAAATTCGATTATGCTATGATACTCTTTATTTCTTTAATCTTGGTGGAAATATGCATTATTTTCCTCTTTACCTTTTTCATCTTCTGGACTTTCTATCTATTAGTTCGGATATCTAATATCCAACTTTCGATTCTATAAAGGATCTATGTAAAGAAAGTAACCAAACTTCGTTTTCCATGTGTATATTTGTTCATTTATATATTAGTCAAAACTACGTAGTACTTATTCAAACTTTTGACTCCATAAATGATCTAAAAGCAAAAAATATTCAAGCTGGCAGACATGATTAGTATAACTGACAAAAGATATCACAAAATTTATTACAAGATACGGGAATTAATTTTTCTTATACACGAAATTTATGTTGGTGTTATTGTGTGTGTGTTGGAGTTAAAGTAACAACACAATGAAAAGGTAACATAGAAAGAAAGGCAAACAGAAGTGTCTGAGAAACTAAGGCTTTTCCAAATGTACACTAAAATAATATAATGACCAAGATAAGGCCAATAATTCTGTATCCATGGACCCATAGTTATTTGAAAAGCAAAAGAAGAGTTCATTCAATCATTCATGCATCTTTTGCATATCAGATCCCAATAGATTTCAGGCGTCGCGCAACAGTTACTCTAAATTTGTCTTCATTCAAACGTTGAAGGCACAATATTAACAATATACAGCTGATAGTAAGGACTAAGGAGCGTAATTGCATGCTAAAAGTAATTACAGAGAACATAATACCAAATGTGACCCATTTTGATAGATGATATCACGAACCTTCTACTTTCTGTAATTAGATCATCAGACTATATATATGTTATATGTGCATAAGTACTATTGCTGATTTGATTAAAACCTAAAAGAGCAATTAAACTTGGGAGTGAAGGAAAACTCTTTTGAGTTACTAGACCCACCCACCCCAACAAAACAAAAAAAAAGTAAAGCAAAGCAAAGCAAGTTTCCTTCTTTATCTTTCCTTTTGCCTTTACATTCTTCAATGGTTGCGTCTAAATGGCCACTAAGCACAAGCTCCAAACATTCTTCCATCTTCAATGACCGACATGGTGGTGACCTGCGTGATCTGACCAAAAATAATGAAAGAACGTTAGTCCATTAGAAATCGATCTTGAAACTTTGCTTTTGGTAGGAGTCTGCATGATTCAGAATTTCAGATATAGCAATCTCACTAAAGTAAAGTAAAGTAAAGTAACTCCCAATACCGTCTTCCACGGGTTATGGGTCCCAATACCGTCTTCCACGGTGTATGGGGGAGGTTGAGACGTAGACAACCATATCCCTACCTAAGGTAGAGAGGTTGCTTCCGGTTCTACTTAAAGTAGAAAAGGACCTTCGGCCTTTTGTAGGGAGTGAGGATCGAACCCTTGACCTCTAGGTTAAGAGGCAAGGGGTTTTCCAACCCTCTAGGTTAAGATATAGCAATCTCACTAGTTTGACTAATTTGCAATCTTCTATTACACCAATAGTTCGAATTTTGAATCTAAAACGCTTGTTTCGCCGCTTGTTTGTATTCAGAAACTGACAATTTCAGCATGATAAGTAACTTAACCACATAATACTAAGATTATTAACAGAATTTTGATATGTTGCTTTATGGTTAACTCCAATTGAGTATTTCTTTAAGACGTGTTTGAAACACTTGTTTTTTCTCTCTTTTGGGCATTTTTCCTCCTTTCTTTTCCTTTTTCTTTCTACATACGCGTTACCAAGAATAATATATTGAATACTCTCCCTGCCTTTAGTGAATTTAGACTTATCTAATTAGGGAAATAACTTGTTCTCCTCATTCATGCTGGATTGCTGTTTGTCGAATCAGTTATGGATGCGGTCCAAAGGCTGTCACATTTACCTTTCTTCATATAATCATATGTGCCAACAGTAGGTAATTAGAGTGTGAGTGAATCTATGTGTTGATGTTATTTCCCATATTAGGCTTGTAAGATTAATTCATCAAACCAGTCAAGCCAAACCAATTTGCAGCGCCTTTGGTCTGTCCAGCCGATAGCTTACTGGTTTAGCCGACATGTTATTTTCTAAACCATACAAAATGAAACATGCACAGCCCTAGTACTAGTAGTATCTTGTTCAAGTGTGATGGTGTTCTCTATACATAGATACACACTTACATCACAATAGGCTCTAATCCATCCAGATTGAATCACATCTATAGTAAATGTAAATGGTAACATACATATACATTTACAAGAACAAATGCAAACTGAGTATATGTACATGCTGTTTTGCGCTCTAAACCATCCTAATCGAACCATATCCATAGCATATTGTCTGTGATGCTGCTCTTTATTCGTGAATATTTTTTCAAGTACTGAAAAAAAACTAGCTAGAAACTATAGATTACATTGTTTAGTGTGATTACCTATGTCAGGAAATCTATCTCATTATCAAATTTATTGTGCCAATTTTAAGCATATATCCGTTGAACCCTCGCTACAAATCTAACCATAAACCTTAACTACAATTGGTCACAACCCACCAAGATTAGTATACCGTGTGAAATCTATGCGCCTGACCGTGGTTACTATTCTAAAAATTATATTTCAGTTGTGCTCCCAGTATATTCGAGTAAGTAAAAATTTGCGCCAACAATTACAAGTCACACTTAACATATATACATTACACGAACAAAAATGAGAGAAATAGACTAACCTCCATGGTAGTAGTAATGTTCTTTCTTCTTAAACGCAGATTTCACAACCAACAAGAAAGCAACCAACAGCAGCAAAACCGCTAACCCACCAAAAACAATCGCCACCGTCTTTTCTGTACTCCTCTTGCCACCACCACCACCGCCGCCCCCACCTACCTCTGCCGCCCCTGTTTCCACAGGGGCACCACCACCACCACTATCCCCTGTCCCACACAAAATGGACCCATTATTAACACCATAACAAACTCGTGTACCGTCAGCATAAAATATTGTACCCTATTTTGTTGTTTCCATAACAAAGTTCACCAATAAACAAGTTGCACTAATTCCACTTTTTCTATTTTATTCAACAGGTGATTTTTGTTCACATTTATTAATCAAAGAATTTTTCCCAAATCCCCAACAAGTAAAAAATATAGGGGTGTTTATTTAGAACTTAAAAATAATAATTTTAACTACTTTTATAAGTTTCCATATTTTATACTATATTTCTCAGGTGATTTTGTTACAATTTCTTTATCAAATATTATCCCAAAACAAAAAATAATAGATAGTGTTTGGGATTGTATTTTAGACTTTTTAGTACTATTGGAGTAACTTACAAAACAATTCTTTAAACCCCAAAATAAAACAACAACAACAATATTCAATCTCGTCAAAGCGGCAAAAACAAAAACAAAACTCACCGTTACGGTTACCATTATCACCACCACCTGGCACCCCATCAGGATAAAAAGTATAACTCAACCAACACCTCTGCAAATAAACATGACCCGAAACAAACCCATTATCCAAACACTCCCCTTTCGCAACCAAACTCGCATTCCTCACACAATTCACACACTCACCCTCCCCTAAATCACCCTCACACTGACCCAACACATAAACCCTCTCATACCCACCTGCATAATACCCTTTCCCCTCCCCAACACCCTTCACCACCATCCCAAACACCACCTCCATCTTCTCACCAAAATCCGACCCGGATCCACCAACCCGACCCGACCCGCATTTCTTGTAAAGCACCTCCGTATCAGGAGCTTGAGGGAAGTTGGCCGCTTCATACAACATATAACATCCGGTCAAGTGGGCCCTAGCTGCAAGGGTATTCGGGTCACAAACTGTTTGGATGGTGTTCTGGAGTGTTTGGACACAGGTGTTACAGTCAGTGTGGGACAAGTCTCCACGGCATTGGTACAGACCCGTGACGGGAATGGTGGAGTTTAAGGTGGTTTTGTAGAAGTTTAAGGAAGATGAGCGTTGTACGAGGTTGTTGAAGAGGGTGGTTAAGGTTTGTGTTGGGCTGGTTTGGAAGTTTTGGTTGGCACACCCTTTGTAGATTAAAGTTGTTAAGTCGTTTGAGGTTGCTGAGGTTGTTGTTATGGTGAGGATGAGGATGATGACGTGGAAAAGAAGGAAGAAATGGGTTTTTGGAAATGCCATTTTAGTGTGTGTGTTTTAGTGTGTGTGATTTTTATGACAGTTGTGTATAAAGGGTTTTTGAGGAAGAAGGTGATTGGTTTTGAGGTTTTAGGAAGTTATGTGTTGGTCCTTGAGAAATGTGAGAGTTTCGGTTTTGGTCCTTGTGAGTAAGCATTTCTGTACATGTCTTGGTTAAGAAGCTTTTTGATATTTTTGTTTCTTTGGTGTTACTAGTACTAGACTTGGTGCAGTGTGCAGCGGTATTGTCCTGTAATTTCTCTATGACCTCGTCATAAGTCATGTTTTATTAAAAAACTAACACGTTCTAAATACTATACCAGTTTACTAATTCATAATCAAAATATTATGTTTCACCATTTTGTTCAATGTGGTGCGCAAAAGATGGTGCTTGCGCACATTTATTTTTCAATGATCCAGATTAATACACATCTTACATTGTACCAAAAAAAAAAAAAAAAATTTTTGATGAGCAAAAATTGATCTTTGCCCACCAAATAATAAATGCACTTTATTACTTTATCTATATACTCCCCATTCACTTATATCTTTACCTCAACAACCGATTTCAATGCTCATTTAAGGTGCCCAAGAATCCCATTTGGCTCACCAATATCAGGTGTCAAATTATCATTGGCTTATTAATAAATTATGATGCTCTAACATCTTGAAATTTCTTTATTTAAAAGTTGGTGCGCAAAAACTTGTGCTTGCGCACAAAAATGGCCAAAATCTCAAATACGGTCCAAATACGTCTTTTTACAAAAACACATCAGTAAATACGACCATTTATCTAATCACACTTTTATTAAATGGATTTGCTAACAGCAACTGTATGAGTTTTTGAAATGTTTCCAAAATAAAACTCATTATTTCTATAAATATATGATTTCAACAAATGTAATTAACAATGTTTTTGATATTTTTTTCATCCATAACACGTTAACTTCTGGCAGTAATGAATAACCATGTATGATCATCATCTTCATGCATGGTATTATGGTCAAATAGTGATGGATATTACATGCGAAGGTAAGAACTCTCGGTATGGTTATTGGATATGGTGATATCAAAAAATTTGGTGGCATTCACTCCATGTCATCACAACATCGAGCATAACATCGAACCACATTTTACTCGCACTCATAACAGTGAAAATTGGACCTAGTGAAGCATACCGAAAACGTACACTTAAAAAGCACCGTTATCCAAATGATATGCCGATTACGCTAATGTGGGATGTGAGATGACATTGATGTCATTCAATGATATTGAAGATAACACTCTGATACGTGTATTTTTAAGTTTTTTTGACATATAACATACCTTTGTCATTTTATTTTTTGTAATAAATATCCAAATTTTCTTCTTTTTAGTTGATATGGGTCACTTAAATCATTTGATTGATAAAACTGGTGTTCCTCAATTCTCGAATAAAACATCTCAAGTTATCTCTATATTTTTTGACCATTTCCCCATGTGTCACTGAATTAAGAACCACGGATGTTTAATAAATACGATGTTCGATTATGATAATGAGAAACGTTGTTGCAAACGTGATGGTATTGCTACTCACTCAAATATTAAACATACGCTCGTAACTTCGCAAGTGAATAACTGTCGGGGTTAAAGATAGTTCAACCATGATTAGATTAATACAGGTGTCATGAACTTTCTAAGGTGTCGTTTGGTTTGTTGCTCGGAATCACTATAGATATGAGTCTGATTAAGAGGTGGAATATGAATGGGTATAAGCATGGTTGTAAATATCGCTCGCCAATACCTCGGTGGTCGACCCCCGCCAAGCGCCATATCGGTCTTGGCGGTAATATATAAGTGATATATCGGAGACCATAAATTATAAAGGAATTTATTTTAAAAATATATATACATATTAGCAATATCATAATAAAATTGGTCAATAATCACAAAAAACTAAAATGTTTAACATTCTTGAAAAATAAAAGCCACAAGTCCTTAATTATTTATCATTAAAAAAAAATACAAGTTTGACCTTTTTTTACCGAGTTTGACCGATTTTTGATCGAGTTTGACCCATTTTTGGCCAATTTTGACCGATTTTGACCAAACTGATAAATTTGACCGATAAGTGAAATATCGTATCGGTCGACCACCGATAAGCGATATATCACGGATATATCGGCCGTCAAAACCGATATTTACAACACTAGTTATAAGTTTTGTTATCATTACCAATAACATTGTTTGGTTGCATAATTATGGATATCACATTCTTTTTTATTTAATGGGGCCTTATGATCATCCCCTCAAACAAAAATACAGTAACTTTAATCTTATACGTACATGTTTTTGTTGATAAGATACTAGCCAACATTTTTTTTCATCCACTGACAACCAATCTCTTCGTATCCACTATCTAGTATCGCAAAAGAAAGAAGATCAAAACTCACAGTAACCCAAAACATGTAAATTCATTATTGAATTTACTTTACATTTTCAATTGGATCCATTCTTTCATAACAAAAAAAGACATTAAAATGTGAGCATCTTTTCCGGTAACTCGTTCCGGTAAAGATGAACATACTCCATGACGGCGAATCAACATTAGGTGCAGTTATGGATCTATAAAAAGTTAAGAATATATTTAAAATTATGAAGGAGCAAATAATGTAGTTAATCAGTTTTTGATTTATAAAAATGAAGAAACCTAGTTGAATTGGAGAGATAAAAAAAAGAAAATGGTGTTGATATGAGAAGAGAGAGAAAATAATAAAGGAGAAAAAAAATAAAAGATTGATACCAGTCCTTCTTGGAATCTTTCAGCCTACGGGTTTCCAGCCACTTTTTGATTTCTAACTAGTGGGAAAGCGCGCGCGCTGCTGCGGGAACGTGGTGCTAAGTTTTATTTAAAAAAAAAAAAAAAAAAAAAAAAAAAAAAGCTACAGTAAATTGCTACAGTAAATTACAACTCGGGACAACACAGCACTGTTCATCCAACTGTGCGGTACAACATGATGAAGAACGAACACTATAGTTGCTACAGTAAAATGCCACGTAGGATATGGTCTTTTAATATATTTATAACTATAATATTGAAAACCATAATCAACCAAACAGCTATATGCCATAATGATAGTATTCCTTGTATTCCATTACCACCAAACAAACATGCCCAAAAAAAACTTTGAATACACACTTAACAAATTCAATATTGGACTATTGTCATACAATTAATTCTGGCGATAGATGCCATTAGTAATTTAATATTTTCTATTAATGTGATACTTCTTGATACGATCATTTAAAGGGATTCAATATTCTGGTATTAGACTATTGGTATACAATTAATTCTGGCGACGTCACTTTTATCATGATGATAAATACCAACTACTTAAATAAAAACTACTTAAATAAATATATCTATATATAGAGAATATCGGTGCCTGTTCAAAATTTAGGTTATTGGCTTTAAACATCATTAAATGAAGCATTTTGGATACTAGTAACCGGATTTGGTTAAAATTATATCTCAAGAACTTTCAAAGTTATATGGTTTATCTTAACTACTTCATGTTACTACTTGCTAAGGTTAGTTTATGCAAACATGGTAACATGTGGTCTCATATTCATGTTCAAACATTACTGTTTCATAATTAACCAAATATGTTTATATTGATGACTAGAGTTCGGTATTCGAGCCGTTGAACTCAATCTGTTTTCTAATGTTTCAATAAGAGTTATGGCATTTTGCTTAGAGGTAATAAAACTTATGCCATACATTTTTTTTTCTTTTCTTGTAAGGTTTTAGTACGTACCTTTATGTAATGTCCCGTAAAAATTCCTTATTTGTTGACGGACCTTAATACTAATTTTCTACTTAAACGGACCCTTAATCTATTTTTTTTTTTTTTTTTTGGGCCTTATAAAATTTCTTAGCTCAATCACCAAATCTAAAACATAAAAATTATTTAACCAAAAATGCCCCAACACGCGTTTACTTTGACTCGACCATTTAAAATTTTGACACACAAGATATAAAACAAATTATACCACTCGATTAGGCTTCCAACATAGAAATCAAGGATGACCACTTATTTCATTTTATACGACCATTTGATAGGAAAATAAACATCAAAGCTTAACTCATATTTCATTTATTCAAAAAATTTAAAAACCTGTTTATAAAAACATAAAAACTACATTTTCTATATATAGGTCTAGTATAAATACCAAAGTCTCGAATATTTGTCAATTGGTCATGTTGCATACATTTCTTTCGAACTTCTGATATAGCAAAACCAAATATATATATATATATATATATATATATATATATATATATATATATATATATATATATATATATATATATATATATATATATTTTTTTTTTTTTTTTTTTTTTTTTTTTTTTCTTTTCTTCTTTTCTGTGACACGCTACATGAACCAAACGAACCCTTTGTATTTTTTTTTTTCTTTTCTTTTTTTTTTTTTCAATTACATTCGATCAATCATAAGGCAACTAGCAAAACTTGTGTTATCCTCTATTAAATGAAAATGTTCCTGACACCCTCCTTATCCCATTCGAGTAGCATGCCAACTTGTACAAAACTCATATTATATACTCCCCATGTCACGTATACATGCACACATACATAGAAATTCATTTGCAAAAATATCATTCCGAGTCTTTTTGGATACTGCTGTGAACGAGAGAATAGGCCAGAAATCTTGGAGTTTTAGTCGAGAACTAGGAAAGTCAAGTTTGGCTCACGAGTCTTTGTTGGGTCGTGTAACGGGTGGCATCATTATCCTTGTGATCACTAAACTCTACATCGTGTTCCTCCCCACCCACATGTGGTGTAGTAAGTCTTTCCTCGTAACATACTTTTCCATTTCTCGTTTGATGGTTATGTCGTACTCGAACCATAGCTAGCTCACTCTCATTATTTCATACTCTCGTACATCATTTTTGAATATAAATGTGGCATCTCGAATGGTGGTGGGGCTACGCATTAAGTGGCACTAATATATGTAGCTATTAAGAACATATAACGAGTTGTTGAAACACATTCTTAGTCATGTTGACATCGTACACCATTTCTTGTGTCGCTATTTGCTGTTGCTGCTTTCTGTAGTCGTTTTTGATTAGTTTAAGGGTTTGAGAGAGATGGAAAAGGTGGGTGGTGCTGCTAAGGTTGATGTTTGTAAGTTGGGGGATAGAATAACTTCTTTGAATGGTGATGAACTTAGTGCTTCTGATCTCTTAAAGTCGGTTGAAGCGACAAACTCGTTGTCATATGTGACTATGAGGAAACATAAGAAATCTAATAGGAATGTTGTTGATGATGAACCGGTGGAGAAGACTATTGGTTCATTGGGTGCGGAGTTGAATAATAATGCAACCAATCATGATATTAGTGTGGAGCCGATTCCACATGGTTCTGGTGGTTCACATGATTCAGATGTGGAGTCCTCTCCTAAGAGTAAGCATGATTTTATTGAAACTTTATTTGGCGTATCTCTTAAAACTCGAGAGGATATAGATGCTTTTGCTAAAACTGTGGAAGAAGGTAACTATATGGATAATTTGGATGAGGATGTTGTTCAAAGGGTTCAGGATGCGGTCGATGGTTTGTGGCAGGCTTTTAAAGCCTCTCCGTCTAGTCCTTTGGTTGATGAGGATGTTTGTGAAGGAGTTAACGTGTCTATTCCACGTAGAGTAGTAGAAAAGGTTAGTGCACGCCTTGAGCACACTTTATATGGCTACTTTATTGGGAAGAGAATGGCGTTTCCGGTGGTTGATTACTTTGTTAGAAGCAATTGGGCTAAGTATGGTTTGAAAAAGATAATGATGAATGCTAAAGGTTTTTTCTTTTTTAAATTTGATACTCAAGCTGGTTTAGAAGCTGTTCTGGAAGATGGTCCTTGGATGATTCGTAACTCTCCAATCATCCTTAAGAAATGGTCTATTGGTAATAGCGTATGTAAGGAAGAGCTGACTCGCATTCCGATATGGGTTAAACTGCACGATGTGCCTATCCAAGTTTTTGAAGATGAGGGTATTAACTTGATTGCTTCATTTATTGGCAAACCTATTATGATGGATTCGTATACAAGCTCTATGTGTAAGGATTCTTGGGGTAGAAGCAGTTTTGCTCGGTGTTTGATTGAAGTGGGTTCAGCTGATGAGCTCGTGGATGTTATCACTATTGGTGTCCCCTCTATTACAGGGGATGGGTTTTCTAATGAATCGATCCGAGTTGAATATGAATGGAGGCCTCCTAGGTGCATTTCATGTAAGATTTTTGGGCACATCCATGAGAATTGTCCTAAAAAAGAAATTACTCCTCCGGTTGTTACTACTCATAATTTGGTTCCTCCTGCTGCTATGATTGCTAATGATGGTTTCCAAAAGGTGAGTCGTAAGAAGAAAAAAGGTAAAGGCCAGTCTGGTTTAGGGAGTCAGGTTGGTACGTCTGTTAAGCAGACTGTCAGGTATGAGCCTAAGAAGGCTCCTAGTGAACCCAAGAAGGGAGCTACTTATAATGTGCCTACTTCGTCATCTAAGTTGAAGTCTAAAGGTCCCTCCTCTAAGGGAGGTGAAGTGTATACATCCAATCATTATGATGTTCTAGCTACTGAAGTGGATGGTGATGATGATTGTGTGGATAACGTGTATGATGAATCAGCTAATTTACTCCCTAACTTTGCAAAAGGTGGAAGTTCTTCTTTCACGGATGCTGCTGGTTAGCTTTTGATTAGTTTCTGTTTCTTGTTCTAGGTTCTTCTTGATTCTAGAGTTGTCAAGAGCTTTTGGCATGTCATAAGCTCTAGGTAGTTTGTTTATCAAGCTGTTTTAGCTTGAGGTTAATGTGGTACTTCAGCCACATTCCATCTGTACTTTAACGTTTTGGTTTTAATACATTTACCAGGGTGCAGGATTACTCCCCTTTACCCAAAAAATAAAATTTGGCAGAATGAATAAGTCACTAAGGAACGGGCTTGTAAAACCCATTTTAGACGCACACCATACTGGGCTAAAAGCCTAGCCCGTTTCTCTACATGTTGGTCTAATAAGTTGTAACAATAAGCTCTCCTAATAAGCTCCTTTATGCCTTTTTGAACTAGAAAGTTAGTGGCACTTGGGACAGTTTTTATATATACTTAAGTTCACTAGTTGGGCCTTAAAGCCCATTAAACGTTGAAAATCACTTTTTAGCAAAATAAGCAGTCCATTAAGCTTAAAATATGCTACGAAACACTTTCTCAGTTGGCGAAAAATGATAATTTACAACTTTGTGATTTTTGGACTAAGTTTGCAAAATATACGAAACTAGGGGCTAAATTGTAACTTTCTGAAATTAAAGGATATAAACTGCCAATTTGGATTCTGAGGTTACTAAATTGAATATGGAAAACTTTTGGGTATTAAATATGTACTAATGGATAGATTTGAGCTTAGAATGTAAATATATATAAATTCTGGACTAAATATGTAAACTATTTAATGTTAGGGTTAAAATTGTAACTTTCCCATAACTAAAAGGTTTATTTAGTAACTTAATAATATTTTGACAACTTAATATTTTACGACTTATATTGTAGTAACATGTAGACGGTTTACCTCTAGAACTAAAATGACAATACATATATTAATATGCATATAACGTAATACTAAAACGTATAACTTAGATTATTAACGTAATGTCAATCAGAAATAGTTATTCTTACAAAAACTCATTCATTCATTTAACGAGAAATACTCTATACATACTATAGTCTATCACCAACAACTTTTGATAAATTATATAGGTATTACTATTAAAAACGAGAACTTATACGATAACGATACATTATACATGAAAACGAGTTATGTGCTATATAACTTTGTTTTTGAACTTTAAGCATTTCACCACGCAAGCCAACTTTCCCACAAAAACTATTTTGTCACTCGACACTGTTCCAAATCATTATTCGCAATAAGTCAGACTTAAGTTATCGAAACCTTAGACTTCCTTATTATTCATGTCATCTGTTGAAGACATTCTCATTCTACGTTTGACAATACTCTAGCAACTATAACACTAAGGTGAGTCATAGCCCCCTACTCTTTTAATATATGTTTCAACTCTTTGGGGGGGATACATGCTCAAACTACATTTATTTACTTTTGCATATACTCAAAACTTTTATGATATGGATACGTATTTCTATACACATTTGTTCTAGTTATAGTACCTGAGGAAGATACATGCTTATAAATACTTTACTCTCTTGATTTACATACACTATTTGTATTTGCATGAATACTGGTATACGATCTTGAATTCCCGATTCTTGATTTATATTGAATAGACTCGATTCAGACATACATCCTGACATGGCTATGTCAGCAGACCATTAACATTGGGTATAGACATACATCCCAACATTGCGATGTTGGAAGGCCATTTATATAGATGATACATGATTGACATACTATATTCAATATATATATGTGCCCTACTGTGTGACTAATGCTACGTGACTATTATTGCATGATTGCTAGTGGTTAGATTGCATATACAGTTGTCTTTGGGAAGTGGCTCCCAGTTGTTTTTGGGAAGTGGCTCCCAGTATTTTTGGTTGTGCACGAGGCTCAACCGTGTGACTTATTTAAGTGCTCGTAGATACACATATGTCTTGATCATACTTTAGCAGTGGGTTGTAAACACACAGGTTGCAAGTCTTGTGTGGGCAGGGTTTGCAACTGAATGGATTTACAATGCCTTTGCTGTGGAAACATTATTTGAAACATACATGACTTGCCTATACTATATTTTGGCAGTGGATTATAAACACACATGTTACAAGTCTTGTATAGGCGAGATTTGTAATTGAGTAGATTTGCAAGGCCTTTGCTGTGAAAACATTCTTTAAAGGCTTTTCAACTGTTTTAAAACAAACTCTATGAACTCACCAACCTTTGTGTTGACGTTTTTAGCATGTTTATCTCAGGTTAGTAATGAGCAAGGATGACGCGGAGGAGCACGGATACTCATAAAGGCTATAAATTTTACTAGCATTAAAAAACAATTTAATAAACTTTGGAACTACTGGGACCTCCATTTGTAAACTCTAATATTCATAAATTCAAATGATAAATCTTTCAAAACAACTCAACTGGGAGTCTTTTTCTATTATTATAACTGTTGTACCATCAAGTAACACCCAGTTGTAATTCCACTGCGTATCCCGATTTTGGGGGTGTTACACTTTAAAACAATAGTATCTTACAAATCCAAAAGGAGCACCAAAATGTAACTATTAACTATTGCATTCCTAGTAATCCTGGGCATCGGTTCTTTGTATGACACAAAATTAACACAAAAAATAAATAAGTATAGTTAAGTTTAAAAATGCAAGTCAAAACACTCATACTTTTTATAGAATAAATTGTGTTTGAACAAGTTAAAGCGAGTTGAATTGTCAACTATACCCCCACTTTAACTCATTCCTAACTCAAACAATCTAAATGGATCAAACATTGGCCCATATAGTTGGTTGTTTGATCAACCAACCCAAGCCCAATCAAAATTACCACATCTATCAGAATACAGTCAAGAACATAAAACACGACTCATAACCAACAATAAACAAAAAGGGTTAGAGCCGAGTCAAGACAAGTTTCGGGTCAACTCGCTAAACCCGTTATGAGAAGGGATAATTTGTTTCTAAATGTAACGAACTTGCCACCTTTTACTATGTTGTGTACGTTTCTTTTAATTTTTCTAAATAATGCAATCAATTTACTAATCCGTCTATTGTATGGATAATTTAATATTTGTTTAGAGTTATTTACACAAATCGTCCTTGTGGTTAGGACCAAATTGCAACGACAGTCCTTCTTGTCAGTTAGAGTTATTTACATAAATAGTCCTTATTGTCGGGTCGCCACGTGTCACCACCTGAGTGGTGCTACGTGGCATCGGGTCGGTTCAGTGAACAGGATCAAGTTAGGTCGGATAACGGGTCGGGTTGCCACGTGTCACCACATGAATGGTGCCACGGGGCATGGCTTAATAATAACCAAGACCCGTCCAAGCCAAGGCTTGAACTTGGGACCTCCCGTTTGGGAGTGAAGGCACGCTCCAACTGGGCTAGAGCATACCCTTCATTAATATTATGCACATGGTTCCTTTTAAGGTCTAATGTCCAATTTATTAAAGGTTCAAATAGATTTTGGCCGGTTCATTTTAAGAGTTTTAGGAGGGTTCAAAAGGAGAGAAAATACCGTCGGACTCGTTTTTTCGTGCTTTTTCCAATGGTATACTCGGGGAATTTTTTTGACTTCGTATGAACCTCGAAAAACGCAAAAACGTCATCGAAGCTCATCCGAAAATTAACGTTTTTGCTTTGTTTTCAAACCCTTGTACCTGCAAGACATAATAACACATAAGAAACATATTTGCAATATATCACATATTTGCAATATATTTTATGGTTATTAGTCTGTTTTAAACCCTTGTACCTACTAGAAAATATATGAAATTATATGCGGTTTTATATACGGACTAATAACCATAAAATATATAGAAAATATGTGAAATTATATTGAAAATATGTTTGCAGGTACAAGGGTTTGGAAACAAAGCAAAAAGGGTGATTTTTGGATGAGTTTCGATGACATTTTCGCATTTTTCGAGGTTCAAACTAAGTCGAAAAAATTCCTCGAGCACACCATTGGAAAGAGCACGAAAAAACGAGTCCGAAGGTATTTTTCTCAAATTTTTATCCAGTCCATAACCCCTTTCAATTGATAGGTCAAAACTATTTTGAACCTTTTAGTATTAATAAAACGGACTGTCGACAAAGAGGGGTTGAAAGAAACAAAGTGCATATAAATAACTGAAGGTAGGTATCACCTTCGCCTCCCACACAAGCCCCCCGGGTTCGATCCCAGACGTAGGCATTTGGAAAATTATTTAGCAGCGCCACGTAGCGTCACGTTGCACCACCTCATTGGTCCACGTGGCAACCCGACCCGTTGACTGTCCCGGCCTGACCCGTTGACCGGCCTAACGACAAGGACAATTTATGTAAATAACTCTAACTGACAGTAAGATCTGTCGTTGCAATTTGGTCAAAACCACAAGGATGATTTATGTAAATAACTCTAAACAAATGTTAAATTATGCATACAATAGACAGATTAGTAAATTGTTCGCATTGTTTAACAAAATTAAAAGAAACGCACACAACATAGTAAAATGTGGCAAGTTCGTTACATTTAGAAATAATTATCTCTTATGAGAATAGGCCTAAGTAAAACAAGTTAATCAATCAATGTAATTAGATGAACATGTTATATGGATTATAATACGTTAATGAGTTATGATTAGCATACCTAACCAAACCCAAACCCAAACCCAACCAATTTTGCCACTCCAATAAACCTACGAAAGTATGCTCGTGCTATACATGCGCATGCCTCAACAACGCTCATTGAACATCTAAATTTTTCATTGGTTCAATTGTCAGTGTTTTTCGAGCACAAACAAAAACACACTGAGACTCCATCTCTAATCAGTTCCTTCAATCGCTACAGATTATGCCCATTTTTTTTTTTATCGTAAGCTACTACATTCTGGGGCTACAGATTATGCCCAGTTTCTTATGGTAAGCTACTACATTCTGGTAAGTATTTAATCCTTATTATTTTTCTATTATTTTATTATACCTTAAACCCATGTTTACATTAACAACCCGTTTTGTATTGTTTGTGTGACTGAATTTATATTCTTTTAAGGTTAGTTGACTTGGTGAATTGTACATTTAAAAAAATGTGCATGTTTTAATTAAGTGAAATATTAGTTTTAGGTCTTGTTACTTTATTTAGCGTTAAGTGTGGCATTTGATTAAATACTGTTGTTGTTGTCTAACATTTCTTTGTGATTAGTTGCAATATATATATATATATATATATATATATATATATATATATATATATATATATATATATATATATATATATATATATATCTATTTGCAATGGTAAACATATAAATTTTATATATTTTGTCAGAATTTGTTAAATAATTTAAAGTTATCGCTTTTTTTATTATTTTTTTTAGAATACAATTTTTTTCCGTTGCTGGTTTCCCATTTTATTGCATGTTGGTTTAACTAGATGTCAAATTTATATGTTTTCGTACTAAACTAAGCTTTTAGGGGATTTAATCGGTAAGATGATTATTACTAATTTTTACGACTTAAGTAATGTACTGGAGTTTGATAATCATAAAGTGGCAACATGTTATGAGTTTATCAAAGTGCTTATTTTATGCGTAATTTTGTTATGTTGTTTTTTAGAAAATGTATATACATTGTCGGATTGTCCATATCTTATTTAGTAATTTTGTTGCAAATGTGTGCAGGGTGGTATGAATTTGTAGGAAAACGTGTGAAATTAGTAGCGCACATGTATCTAGCATTTTTTTTAAGAAAGACATCAACTTTAATAAGAGACAAATAAAAAACAAGGACCAAGTACAAGACAATACACTAACAAAGGCAACAAAAAGGAAAATAAAAGCATAAGGGAGCTACATACTAACCATGAAACTATGGAGAAAGAATGATAATTTACACACTCCAATTATTGATTAGCACACTCTAAAGTATAAGTACGGTAAGCATCCTGTCATATATGTACAACTGATTAATTCATGAAATGGAGTGTGCCAATCAATATTTTAAGTGTTCAAATCACCACTCATTGAGGAAAGGCTTCCATCAAGATACATGGAAGTGCCTCACCCAGAAAAGACAACAAGACAAAAAAACACAATAATATATAGATGTGCAGAACCCTTATATTCTGCCCATTACAATCAGACCAAAAGCAATCTCAAAATGGAAATGGATGCCATCACATGAAGACCATCTTCCAAAAGCACTTTCTGCTACTAATTAATCCAATGCCAACAAAGGGGTATCTTCCATGTCCCTCCTAAATAATCATCGAGTAAAGAATGTCATAGAACCCTTCACTTTAGGATTGCCCAATCAGGAAAACTGCAGACCATATGTTTATAAAACCACAATTGAACTTTTTTTATTCCAACCAGCATGTACCCACTTTGTCCTAACATACTAGTAGCACAACAAAAGAACCTCAAAGCGCATGCAATCACAATCCATTCAAAGTTGTACCACATTTACTTGGATCATATAACCATTGTTGCCAACTTAATGCTTCTTTTTATGTCCTTGTTACAATCCACTAAAAGCTTTGTAATTTAATGTATTGCACAATTTTGTTTACACTTGAAACTTTTTCTCGAAATACTCTACTATTTCTTTCTTTCTATATGTGGTAACCAGTAGCACACGTTACTATTTGCCACAAGTTTCTCATATACCTCGACATACTATCATTACCGCTATGTCGAAATACCTCATTAGTGGAAAAAGCATTAAACCGGGCGATTTTTCACCAATAAAAAACCTTCTCCCATATCTCATATGTGTGATGCCATATTACATAGCACCAAACAATGATCAATTATATCTACCACATCATTGCAACTAGGGCATAAAAGAGAGTCCAACTCAATACCTCTTTTGTCAAATTCACATCTAACTGGAAACCTTCCTTTTAATGCACGCCAAATGAATATGTTAACTTTTTTTTGGCACAATCTTATTCCACACCGTTTCTTGCCTCAACTCTTCCTCATGAAAATATGTGATATCCACCATCCTTGATAGCGCCTTGACCATGAAAAGACCACTGTCTTCAAGAAGCCACCTCCACAAGTCCCTACAATCACAAGATAAAGAAAAACCCCCTAAAACACTAATTAGATCTTCAACCTCACCATTAGCCCAACCCCTTGGTTCCCTAACCCACTCCCACTTCCATCTCCATGACCCCTGAACCTATTCCCCTTTCACCGCAACCTTTGCCTCCTTTCTACTGTCCAAGTGGTATAACCTAGAAAATCTATCCTTATGCTCATATATCCCCTCCACCTATCTTCCAAAAGTAAGTATCCCAACCATTTCCTACCCTCTTACAAAAAAGAATTTGTAAACCCAATACTCAATTTATCTAAGTCTACCCCAACCTTAACAATGCCACCCCAAACGCCACAACCGCAAGCCTCCTTCATCGTGCTTACACTGCCTGAACCACCATCACTACCATAAATACTCCTAATTACCCCTCCCCAAAAAGTGTCACCCTCAACCCTAAACCTCTACCACTATTTCCCTAACAAAGCCCAATTTTTCCTACATAATGACCCGATATTTAACCCCCCAAACCGATAAGAAGCTAGAACCGATTCCCATTTAACCCATGACATGGTTTTCCTCTCCCCAACCCCTCCCCGAAAAAAAAAAATATTTCATAATACACTCAGTTTGTTTGATAACACATAAGGGCACATGAAACATTGTGAAAAGGTACAATGGAAGGCAACCAAGAACTGATTTTACCAACGTCAATCTTCCACCAAACGACATTGATTTTGCTCTCCATTCTGAAAGCCGTTTCTTAACTTTTTCCACAACAGGTCTCTAAGCACTCACCCTTCTCATATTCGAGCCAATAGGAATACCCAAATATGTAAATGGGAATTCACCTACACAACATTCCATCCATCTAGCCATTCCCTCAATCTCGTTTTGAGGGACCCCGACACCATACACTCGACTCTTATTCAAGTTCACCTTTAGACCCGAAATCTCTTCATAACATTTCAATATACACATCAAAACCCTTGCATTTTCTACATTCCATTTGCCAAGGAATATTGTATCATCGGTGTATTGTAAGTGCGACACCACTACATTATCATCACTTACTTATATTCCTATGAAGAGGCCTTGCGTTTTCTACATTCCATTCGCCAAATAATACTGGCATTTGGCTAGTTAATAATACACGGTGTCACGAATTTAAAAAATACAAGACTAAATAGTTAAAGACCATCCGATGCGATTTTAATATTTTATGTTAATATGATACTTTTTGATATGATCATTTAAAGGGATCCAATGTTCTAGTTTTGACATACAATCAATTATGGCGACGTTACTTGTTTTAATTTATCAGGATGATAAACACCAACTACGTACATAAAGATGTCTACATAACGAAAAATTATGGTTGATGGATCATCGGCTTTAAACTGCATTAAAACAAATGAACAGATTTTGTTTATTAGTAACGCTAGTTTTATAAATGCTACTCAAAGAACTTCTTCGAACATGGTTACATGTGGTCTTGTTAAAACAATCCAAATGGGTCTGTTAGCATTTATAGTTGGTTGTTTGAGTAACTAACCCAAGCCCACTCCAAAATCCCACTATCACAAGTTCACGATACGCTCGTACTCGACATGCGGATACATCATGAACATAAAAGGTGACTCACAACCAACAACCAATTAAAACAGGTTAGTGTTTAGTTTAGAAAGGTTCCAAATCGACTCGCAATACCCGTTATGCAAACACGTCGACTTAGCTAGGTAAATCGAGTTAATTAGTCACCTATTTAGAAATTTTACATCTTCTTTTGCTTTCATGTTTAATTTCATATGTATCAAAAGTACAATCATTGAATACATAATATACAATGTCTTTAAAACATGATTGAGTAAATCATAAATTTCTAAAAAAGAGATACTACGTATGAAATTGCCCGAATATGCATATTTGGGTCACGATATGATTAATGAGTTATGATTGACATACCTAACAAAGCCCAAACCCAGCCCATTTTTCCACTCTAACAAAACCCACCAAAATGTGCTCGTGCTCTACACGCACACATTCCTCAACAACACTCACATTGAACACCTAAATTTTCATCGGTCCAATTGTCAGTGTTTTCCGAGCACAATCAAAAACACACTGAGACTTGGTCTTTAATCAGTGCAAATTCTGCTCAATTTTTGATCGTAAGCTACTACATTCTGGTAAATATTTCATTCTTGTTATTTTTCTGTAATTTGATCATACCTTACATTAACAAACCGTTTTGTATTGTGTTTGTACATGGTTTGACCCATATTATATTCTTTTAAGGTTAGTTGACTTGGTAAATTGTAAAATTTTAAACATGCACATGTTTTTAATTATGTGGAAATATTTGTTTTGGGTTTTGTTATTTTATTTTAGCATTAAGTTTGATTTTGAATTATTGACGAGTATAAACCCTAACTTATTAAAGAGGGATATGAAGTCATAATATGGGATTTTTTTAATATGGGTCCCACCCCAATTGTGGGTTGGGTTTAGGTGGTACACTTGTATGTTGTATGGGTGTTTGGGATCGCTTATTTTTTTTGTTTGTTCAATATCAAATAACTAACATGAAATAAGCAGCTTCTAACTTGCTTATAAAAAACTGCTTTTATTTTCTTTTTTTTAGAGCAGAAAAGCAACTATGGAAAAAGTGCTAGTATGCCTAAAAAAAGCGGAAAAGCTGAAAGCATAAGCAATACCAAACACCCTTTTAACACATGAGAAATAATATGTGATCCTTTTTGGGTCTCAATATCTATACAACAACAACACCCAATTCCGCTAGTAAGACAGTCATACCTCTGCCTACCAAAGGGTAGGGAACATTTTTTTGACCCTTTTTCGATCTGAATATCGACTTAATGCCTTCACCTTTGTGTTATTGTAATTGTCTAGTTTTTTATTTTGCGTTTCGCCTAACATTTCTTTAGATCAGTTGATATATATATATATATATATATATATATATATATATATATATATATATATATATATATATATATATATATATATATATATATATATATATATATATATATATATATATATATATATATATATATATATATATATATTTTTCCTTATTTGTGGTGGTAAACAGATTAATTTAATATATTTTGTTGGAATTTGTTAAAAATTTTCTACTTTCCGCCATTTAATTATTTTTCTAAAAAAGTCTGCAACATTTTATTTCGTTGCTGGTTTCCCATTTTGTTCAAGTTCACCATACACTCGACTCTTATTCAAGTTCACCTTTAGACCCGAAACCTCTTCATAACATTTCAATATACACATCAAAACCCTTGCATTTTCTACATTCCATTTGCCAAAGAATATTGTATCATCGGCGTATTGCAAGTGCGACACCACTACATTATCATCACCTACTTATATTCCTAGCGTTTTCTACATTTCATTCGCCAAATAATACTGGCATCTGGCTAGTTAATAATACACGGTGTCACGAATTTAAAGAATACATGACTAAACAGTTAAAGAGCATCCTATGTGATTTTAATATTTTATGTTAATATGATACTTTTTGATATGATCATTTAATGGGATCCAATGTTCTAGTTTTGACATACAATCAGTTATGGCGACGTTACTTGTTTTAATTTATCAAGATGATAAACACCAACTACCTACATAAAGATGTCTACATAACGAAAAATTATGGTTGATGGATCATCGGCTTTAAACTACATTAAAACAAATGAACATATTTTGTTTATTAGTAACACTAGTTTTATAAATGCTACTCAAAGAACTTCTTCGAACATGGTAACATGTGGTCTTGTTAAAACAATCCAAATGGGTCTGTTAGCCCGTATAGTTGGTTGTTTGAGTAACTAACCCAAGCCCACTCCAAAATGCCACAATCACAAGTTCACGATAAGCTCGTACTCAACATGCGGATACATCATGAACATAAAAGGTGACTCACAACCAGTTAATTAGTCACCTATTTAGAAATTTTACATCTTCTTTTGCTTTCATGTTTAATTTCATATATATCAAAAGTACAATTATTAAATACATAATATACAATGTTTTTAAAGCATAATTGAGTAAATAATAAATTTCTAAAAAAGAGATACTATGTATTAAATTGCCCAAATATGCATATTTGGGTCACGATATGATTAATGAGTTATGATTGACATACCAAACAAAGCCCAAACCCAGCCCATTTTGCCACTCTAAAAAAACCCACAAATGCGCTCGTGCTCTACACGCACACATTCCTCAACAACACTCTACATTGAACACCTAAATTTTTCATCGGTTCAATTGTCAGTGTATTTCCAGCACAAACAAAAACACACCGAGACTTGGTCTCTAATCAGTGCAAATTCTGCTCAGTTTTTGATCGTAAGCTACTACATTCTGGTAAATATTTAATCCTTATTATTTTTCTGTAATTTGATCATACCTTACATTAACAAACCGTTTTGTATTGTGTTTATACCTGGTTTGACTGAAGTTATATTTTTTTAAGGTTAGTTGACTTGGTAAATTTTATATTTTTGAACATGCACATGTTTTTAATTATGTGAAATATTAGTTTTGGGTTTTGTTATTTTATTTTAGCATTAAGTGTGACTTTGAATTGTTGACGAGTATAAACCCTAACTTATTAAAGAGGGATGTCATAATTTGGGAATTTTTTTATGTGGGTCCCACCTCAATTGTGGGTTTGGTTTAGGTGGTACACTTATGTGTGTTTGGGATTGCTAAATAATTCAATATCAAATAACTAACACTAAATAAGCAGCGCCTAACTTGCTTATAAAAAACTGCTTTTCTGTTTCTTTAGAACAGAAAAGCAAGCAGTGTTTGGATGAAAAAAGTGCTAGTCTGCTTTAAAAAAAGCAGAAAATATAAGCAATCCCAAACACCCTTTTAACACATGAGAAATAATATGTGATACTTTTTGGGTCTCAATATCGGTACAACAACAATACCCAATCCCGCTAGTAAGACGGTCCTACCTCTGCCTACCAAAGGGTAGGGAACAATTTTTGACTTTTTCGATCTGAATATCAACTTAATGCCTTCACCTTTGTGTTATTGTAATTGTTTAGTTTTTGATTTTGCGTTTCGCCTAACATTTCTTTATGATCAGTTGATATATATACTTTTTTCTATTTGCGGTGGTAAACAGATTAATTTTATATATTTTGTCGGAATTTGTTAAAAATTTTCAACTTTCCGCCATTTAATTATTTTTCTAAAAAAGTCTGCAACATTTTTTTTTCGTTGATGGTTTCCCATTTTGTTGCATGCTGGTTTAACTAGATGTCAAATTAATACATTTTGGTAGTAAACTAAGCTTTAAGGGGATTTTTTTTTGAAGGTCAACTAACAACAGTATCTCACAATATATATACACCACAAACTATCTCATATGTCCTAAGCAATTTTTTTTGCAATGTGTGCAGGGTAGTCTGAATTTGTAGGAAAACGTGTGAAATTAGTAATGGCTCCTAATCCAAGAGTTGTGAAGGCCTTTCATGCTATGAGACAACTTGGAATTCCTGAAGCAAAGACGAAGTCGGTTTTGAAAAATCTTCTTAGACTTTATGACAAAAATTGGGAGCTTATTGAAGAAGAAAATTACAGAGCTCTTATAGATGCTATTTTCGATAGTGAGGACACACAGGCATGTTTACTGAATTTTTCTTCTTTATCGGTGTATATTGTATATAATTGTTGTCTCATATTTTCTGAACTGCTCTTCCTTTTTCAGGCAGCAAAAGTGACGGAAAATGTTGTTAATGCTGAAGTACGTATTACGTGTTTATATCTATACTCATTTGCTGATTTTTCTATGTTCGTTGTTTATATCTGAGTATCTAATATTTTTTCTTTCATGTCGGCTTCTCTTCCAGGTGGAAATGAAGAAAAAACTTGAGCAAGATGAAGTAAGTTATACAAGTTTCTGTTATTTCCTTTATTTTCAGTATCATTTGCTAAAATAAAAGTAATCTTTTTCTTGGTGGTACTCGTCACACCAGCGAATGAATGCTATTGAAGAGGAAACACACATTCAAGAGGAACCAGAAAGTCCATTGAAACGACAGCGGTCAACACACCAAGAGGATCAGGCTTCACCCTCGTGTATCAGCCCGAGTCTTAATTCAAGTGGATCGATACTAAAAAAGCCCAAATTAGAGGTTGAAGAACAACTACCAAAATCTCAACCTGAGCTTCAGTCACCTGTAAAAACCCCACTTACTGAACCCGTTTCACCCCTAAAACGAGTCAAGAACAAGGAGAAACCACCTCTTTACCAAAATGGTTTAAAACCCCCAATAAACGAGCCACTTACTGATGACATACCACAGTTGAAGGCTCATGTTCCAGTAATTACACCAGGTACTTCTTAAAAATTTGAATTAACATGTGTCCAATTTATTACGAATTTAAAGTTTTAGTATTTACGGATTTTTATCCTTACAAATATACAGAATCATTTACCAATGGAGATACTTCAACTGATAACAATCTAGTCAACGAAGTCATTTTAAGCAATGATATTCAAGCAACATTAGATGGTTCGACTACTAAATTAGATATCGCTTCGTCGTCATCTGGGGAGATTAAGATATCTTTAAGCTGCAACTCTGATAAAGAAATGGCCAAATTTTCAGTCACAAATGTGGATTCAGTTTTGAAAATAATGGATGTAAAATGTCTGGAATCATACAAAGCTCTCGACCCAAAATTTTCTGTTAAGAAACTGATGGAAGATATGTGTGAGTGCTTTTTAGATCTTAGATCTGATTCGAGTGGTGAACCACCAGTAGGCACAGATGCGATGCCCCCAATGGGTCCGCTGGAAACATCTGCAGCTGATGGTGAACATATGCCACCGAATGTCGATGGTTCAACTGCAAATGGTGTCGAAAATAAGGATCAATCAACTCCTGATGACGTGAATGACATGGCTAAAGGGCAAGAAAATGTGATGATTTCATTCGTCAATAAAGATTACATTTGTGTTTCTACATTCCATTTCCTTTTGGAAAATAACAATTACAATAAGATGGCAGGCAAGCGAGCAACAAGTTGCGCCGCAACCCCCTTTTGGATAGCAAACCCAATCCTACTAAAAATGAAGTTTTGTTTCTTAAGGGTCGACAAATTACTTTGCACAACCCGTTGTACCCTAGTCAAAAACTCTCTTGCCTCCAGAGCTAGGAACCCAAATGTATCAAAAGCAAAAGGGATAAACACATGTTGATTTTCTAAACAAGCCTTCTCGTGTTTAGTAACTTTGCTTGATTCCGCTTTCAACGCAGTTTGTCCCGCAGCAAACCCATTCGTCAATGAAGTCAACAATAAGCGTCCTACATCCTTCCATTACATCCCTCGAAACGCTATTTTCCAAAGTGCTTATGTTAACTATTCACTCGCTAGTATTGCTGATGACAACTGTTGTCCAACTTGTTTAGGCAACTGTTTAACAGCACCAACTCCTTGCCCATGTGCACTACAAAGTGGCGGTGAATTTGCTTACACAAATAATGGTCTTTTAAAAGAGGAGATTATAGATGAATGTATAAAAGCAATCCGTGACCCTCAAAAGTGTCATTTGTCTTATTGCAAGGAATGCCCTTTGGAGAAATCGAAAAACACTGGCGGTTTAGAACAACAACGTTGTAAAGGTCATTTAGATAGAGGTTTTATCAAAGAGTGTTGGTTGAAGTGTGGTTGTAGCAAAAAGTGTGGTAACTGAGTTTACAATGCAGTGTTAATTTTTGAAAAAAAACATCGATTTTTCATAAAGTTATCTTAAATACCTGGTCCATCGAAATATGTTTCTAGTATTAGTTTTTTTTTTTTTTTTTTTTTTTTTTTTTTTTTTTTTTTTTTTTTTTCACACGGCCATATTTAGTTCTGGTTCCGTCCCTGACCACCTACATAAAGATATCTACATAACAAAAATTTTGGTTGATGGTTCAAAATTTGGATCATCGGCTTTAAACGCAATTAAAACAAATGAACGGATTTTGTTTAATAGTAACGCTAGTTTGTAAATGCTACTCAAAGAACTTCTAAAGTTATATGTTTTCTTTTAACTGCTTCATGTAATCATGTTACTACTTAACATAGTTTCTCCAAACATAGTAACATGTGGTCTTGTATTCATGTGTCAATCATTACTGTTTTATATAATACATCCATGGCTTTGTTTTTGTTGGTGTTTGAATAAATTTATTGCAGTTTAAATAAAAACGTTGAAGTTTTCTTTTCTTTTTTTTTAAAAAAAAAAAAAAAAAAGGTTTTGTTACTCCCTTTTAAACGATGCAATCTTCCAAATGCACAAGGAGCACAAATATGTAAGTATTAGTTAACGATTTCCAAGTAAACGAGGGATATCAGTTATTTGTACGACACAAAATATGATACAAAATTAACACAAAAAATAAACAACTAAGTTGAGTCTAAACATGTTGCGAGTCTAAACATGAAAACTCTTTATAGCGTAGGTTGCGTTTTACTCAGGCATGAGTTAAATGAGAAACTTATATTTTAAATGGGCCAATTCATCAACCCATGTATTTAAAACAATCCAAATGGGACTGTCAGTCCGTATTGTTGGTTGTTTGATCAACTAACCCAAGCCCACTCCAAAATGCCACCCATCACAAATTCATGATATGCTCGTACTCGACACTCACATACATCAAGAACACAAAACACGACTCAGAACCAACAATAAAATAAAACGGGTTACAATTTAGTTTAGAATGGTTCCAAATCGACTTTAATAAACAATTATAAAGCATCCTATGTGACTTTAATATTTTCTGTTAATACCATACTTTCTGATATGATCATTTAAAGGGATTCAATGTTCTAGTTTTGACATACAATCAATTATGGCGACGTCACTTGTTTTAATTTACCAGGATGATAAAAACCAACCACCTACATAAAGATATCTACATAATCAAAATCATGGTTGATGGTTCAAAATTTGGATCATCGGCTTAAACACGTCAACTTAGGTAGGTAAATCAAGTCAATTAGTCAACCTACTTAGAAATTTCATATTTTCATCTACTTTTATGTTTAATTTTACATATACCAAAAATACAATCATTGAATACATAATATACAATATTTTTAAAGCATGATCGAGTAAATCTGAAATTTCTAAAAAAGTAGAGATATGAAATTGTCCAAGATGTATGAATCATAATACGTCAATGAGTTATGATTGACATACCTAACAAAGCTCAAGCCCAAACCCAAACCCAGCCCATTTTGCCACTCTAACAAAACCCACCAAAATGTGCTCGTGCTCTACACGCACACATTCCTCAACAACACTCACATTGAACACCTAAATTCTCATCGGTTCAATTGTCAGTGTTTTTCGAGCACAAACAAAAACACACAGAGGCTCTGCCTCTAATCAGTTCTTTCAATCAAAGCAAATTCTGCTCAGTTTTTGATCCTAAGCTGCTACATTCTGCCATTCTGGTAAATATTTAATCCTTATTATTTTCCTATAATTTGATCATACCTTTTGTATTGTGTTTGACTGAATTTATATTTTTTTAAGGTTTGTTGACTTGGTAAATTGTAAATTTTTAAACATGCACATGTTTTAATTATGTGAAATATTAGTCTCGTGTGTTGTTATTTTATTTTAGCATTAAGTGTGACTTTGAATTGTTGACAAGTATAAACCCTAACTTATTAAAGAGGGATATGAAGTCATAATTTGGGAATTTTTTTATGTGGGTCCCACCCCAATTGTGGGTTTGGTTTAGGTGGTACACTTATATGTGTGTTTGGGATTGCTAAATAATTCAATATCAAATAACTAACACTAAATAAGCAGCGCCTAACTTGCTTATAAAAAACTGCTTTTCTGTTTCTTTAGAACAGAAAAGCAAGCAGTGTTTGGATGAAAAAAGTGCTAGTCTGCTTTAAAAAAAGCAGAAAATATAAGCAATCCCAAACACCCTTTTAACACATGAGAAATAATATGTGATACTTTTTGGGTCTCAATATCGGTACAACAACAATACCCAATCCCGCTAGTAAGACGGTCCTACCTCTGCCTACCAAAGGGTAGGGAACAATTTTTTACTTTTTCGATCTGAATATCAACTTAATGCCTTCACCTTTGTGTTATTGTAATTGTTTAGTTTTTGATTTTGCGTTTCGCCTAACATTTCTTTATGATCAGTTGATATATATACTTTTTTCTATTTGGTGGTAAACAGATTAATTTTATATATTTTGTCGGAATTTGTTAAAAAATTTCAACTTTCCGCCATTTAATTATTTTTCTAAAAAAGTCTGCAATTTTTTTTTTTTTTGTTGATGGTTTCCCATTTTGTTGCATGCTGGTTTAACTAGATGTCAAATTAATACGTTTTGGTAGTAAACTAAGCTTTAAGGGGATTTTTTTTTGAAGGGCAACTAACAACAGTATCTCACAATATATATACACCACAAACTATCTCATATGTCCTAAGCAATTTTTTTTGCAATGTGTGCAGGGTAGTCTGAATTTGTAGGAAAACGTGTGAAATTAGTAATGGCTCCTAATCCAAGAGTTGTGAAGGCCTTTCATGCTATGAGACAACTTGGAATTCCTGAAGCAAAGACGAAGCCGGTTTTGAAAAATCTTCTTAGACTTTATGACAAAAATTGGGAGCTTATTGAAGAAGAAAATTACAGAGCTCTTATAGATGCTATTTTCGATAGTGAGGACACACAGGCATGTTTACTGAATTTTTCTTCTTTATCGATGTATATTATATATAATTGTTGTCTCATATTTTCTGAACTGCTCTTCCTTTTTCAGGCTGTAGAAGTGAAGGAAAATGTAGATAATGCTGAAGTACGTGTACGTGTATATATCTACTCATTTGCTGATTTTTCTATGTTCATTGTTTATATCGTATCTAATGTTTTTTCTTTCATGTCGGCTTCTCTTCCAGGTGGAAATGAAGAAAAAACTTGAGCAAGATGAAGTAAGTTATACAAGTTTCTGTTATTTTCTTTATTTTCAGTATCATTTGCTAAAATAAAAGTAATTTTTTTCTTGGTGGTACTCGTCACACCAGCGAATGAATGCTATTGAAGAGGAAACACACACTCAAGAGGAACCAGAAAGTCCATTGAAACGACCACGGTCAACACACCAAGAGGATCAGGCTTCACCCTCGTGTATCAGCCCGAGTCTTAATTCAAGTGGACCGATACTAAAAAAGCCCAAATTAGAGGTTGAAGAACAACTACCAAAATCTCAACCTGAGCTTCAGTCACCTGTAAAAACCCCACTTACTGAACCCGTTTCACCCCTAAAACGAGTCAAGAACAAGGAGAAACCACCTCTTTACCAAAATGGTTTAAAACCCCCAATAAACGAGCCACTTACTGATGGCCTACCACAGTTGAAGGCTCATGTTCCAGTAATTACACCAGGTACTTCTTAAAAATTTGAATTAACATGTGTCCAATTTATTACGAATTTAAAGTTTTAGTATTTACTGATTTTTATCCTACAAATATACAGAATCATTTACCAATGGAGATACTTCAACTGATAACAATCTAGTCAACAAAGTCATTTTAAGCAATGATATTCAAGCAACATTAGATGGTTCGACTACTAAATTAGATATCGCTTCGTCGTCATCTGGGGAGATTAAGATATCTTTAAGCTGCAACTCTGATAAAGAAAAGGCCAAATTTTCAGTCACAAATGTGGATTCAGTTTTGAAAATAATGGATGTAAAATGTCTGGAATCATCCAAAGCTCTCGACCCAAAATTTTCTGTTAAGAAACTGATGGAAGATATGTGTGAGTGCTTTTTAGATCTTAGATCTGATTCGAGTGGTGAACCACCAGTAGGCACAGATGCGATGCCCCCAATGGGTCCGCTGGAAACATCAGCAGCTGGTGGTGAACATATGCCACCCAATGTCGATGGTTCAACTGCAAATGGTGTCGAAAATAAGGATCAGTCAACTCCTGGTGACGTGAGTGACATGGCTAAAGGGCAAGAAAATGTGATGATTTCATTCGTCAATGAAGTCAACAATAAGCGTCCTACATCCTTCCATTACATCCCTCGAAACGCTATTTTCCAAAGTGCTTATGTTAACTATTCACTCGCTAGCATTGCTGATGACAACTGTTGTCCAACTTGTTTAGGCAACTGTTTAACAGCACCAACTCCTTGCCCATGTGCACTACAAAGTGGCGGTGAATTTGCTTACACAAATAATGGTCTTTTAAAAGAGGAGATTTTAGACGAATGTATAAAAGCAATCCGTGACCCTCAAAAGTGTCATTTGTCTTATTGCAAGGAATGCCCTTTGGAGAAATCAAAAAACACTGGTGGTTTAGAACAACCACCTTGTAAAGGTCATTTAGATAGAGGTTTTATCAAAGAGTGTTGGTTGAAGTGTGGTTGTAGCAAAAAGTGTGGTAACCGAGTTGTGCAGGGTGGGATTAAGCATAAGTTACAGGTTTTCATGACACTAGGTGGAAAAGGGTGGGGCCTTAGGACACTTGAGGATCTGCCAAAAGGTGCGTTTGTTTGTGAATTTGTTGGTGAAGTGTTGACCTGTGGGGAATTTTACAGTCGAGTTTCACAAAGTTCCAATAAAGATGAATATGCTCATCCGCCATTGCTTGATGCTGATTGGGGTGGTGAGAATGAATTACAGAAAGATGAAGCCCTTTGTTTGGATGCTACTTACTATGGAAATGTGGCTCGATTTATCAATCATAGGTATGCTGTCTACTCATACATACATGATCAAACTTGAGTGTGTTTTATATTTTATATGATGATTAAACGGTGAGAGATTGCTGAACATTTTGGTAGGTGTTTTGATGCCAATTTGATTGAGATACCGGTGGAAGTGGAGAACCCTGATCGTCACTACTATCATGTACGTAACTTATGCACACTTTTCATTTATTTTTACTCCTACAAATATTTATAACTAAATATTTTATCCGGTCATGGTTGACAGCTTGCCTTCTTCACCACAAGAAAGGTGAAAGCCTTCGAAGAGTTAACTCGGGTGAGTTGGTTGCTGCTGTTATGATTTTTGCTTGCACTTGGTACATGTCTATACTTTTGTTTTGCATTTTTGTAAAGGTGACAAAATGGGTTGGTTGGTAATGGGTTAGATGTTAATTTTGCACGGGTCATACATGTCAGGTTGACCCGCAACATTTTTTTTTGTCCAATTCCTTTACTTTTTATGAATAATCAGTTTCTCATTCATGATTACAAAAATTGTGTTATTTTTTATGAAAATATGATTTAGGAGGTTTATGCATTATACATTACAAATGGCGATTTTTTACTTGTATGATCCATTTACTTTCAAGCTATTTTTTTATTGTAACCTTTTGACTAACACATGATGAACCAAATCGATTCATCGTAAGTTAACATGTCAAAATTTCCGCCTCTATATATCTGTGATCTATCTTTTGTATCTATTTTAATGTTATATATAATGTATGGATATGAATGTATTGCGTTTATCATTCTTTAGTGAACACATTCAACATTCTTGCAGGATTATGGTATTGATTTTGATGACGATGATAATCCTGTGAAGGCATTTACCTGTCAATGTGGTAGTAGGTTCTGCAGAAACATATGACACTCCAGTAGTAAGTGTGTTCCTCGTACTTCCCCTTCTTTTAGTTTTCTTTCTGCATCAAACTTCTAGCAGTCTAGTGTTTGACTATCTGCCACTCTATTACTGATTTATATTGCCAATCATCCAAAACGAACTAATTTCACAATTTTTGGTACCAGTATGCAAAACATGTTTTTGGTGACAATAAGAAACCTTTTGGGACAAATGGACAAATATGTTACATGTCTTTATAACTTGTTACCCTGTTACCTCAAACTAAAAGTTAAATGTTATTTATAAAATTTCAGGGGATAGAAGGGTGACATTTTATTTATTTTAATTGTTACTTAGCTAATTTTTTATTATTTGATTTTATTGCAGCATCTAGAATAATTGAAGCTTAAGGACTGCTGCAAAGTGCAAAGGTAGTAAGCTGTAACTAGTAACCTGTAACCACCCTGACTTGACTCGGTTCTCAGCGGTTTGTTAAAAGTTACAATAAGCCTTTTGTATGTATGTAGTACCATAATTCAAACTTTAATAGCTAGTACCCTTTTGCTTCACGGGGTACTACGGTATTTATTAGCTAGTTTTCAGCCATAATCAAACCCTCGATGCTATTAGTTGCATTTTTTGCACCATGGATGTATGGGGATGGATATATTCTATATCTCGATCTGTCATTTGCATGCCAATCTATCTGATTATCTTTCTTCTTGACTATCTGAAACAGTTTAATGCTCAAAACCCGAGCTCAAAGGGCTGATGCGTTGGGTTTGGATCATGTGTTGGTCATTTGTTTCTTGTTTTAGTCCTGATCCAACTTAAACATGTGTTGGTAATTTGGATAATGTGTCGGGTTTGGATCATGTGTTGGTAATTTGGTTCACGGGGTCTGAAATACGGCTTTGAAGTGTAAGGGTGCTATTCATATCTTACCAATAATGCCTGATTCGTGTGGGCCTCTGTTCGATTGATGTCTTTGATGCACATAACATTTCCATCTGTAAAATGTTTATAAAACAGTACAAAAGTAACAGGGTAACACTAACTAGTCACAAAAGGATACAACCACAAATTTTCATATTCACGACTTTGTCTCATTTTTAACAACTCGTTACCATTTCAATACACTTATCGACGTTATTGGGACATCTCATTTCCATTCCAATAGTGCATGTAGGATAATCGGAACTATTCTTATATGATATCTTGATTGATTTGAAATATTATGGGGTGTTTGTTTTTCAACAAATACCTTTTATTGCCCTTATATCTGAGTATATGACTCGGTAAGAAGGTTAGGGTGTTTGTTTTCTCATTTTTAGTAAGAATCGCTACCTACTCATTAAGAGGTGAAGATAAATTACCTCTTAATGACTTATACTTTTGTAATTATTTATGTTTTTAATTTTGTTTTTACGTTAATTATAGTTATATATTTTTTGTTCTTTATATATATATATATATATATATATATATATATATATATATATATATATATATATATATATATATATATATATATATATATATATATATATATATAATTTTATTTTTATTTTTCTTTCTTGCTTTACAAAAATGTAACAAAAAATGTGAAACATTTAGAGAGCTTTTTAAAAAGTAAATGCAACATTTTCCATATTTAAAATACAAAATTTGACATCATTATTTCACAATGAAAAAACAAACAAAGTTATATGATTTAAATTTAGATTTCTTAAAAGTAACACTCACTAGTCAGCTTCAGATTCAAAACATTTGAATAAAACAAAAAACATGTGCGTCTCTCTTTTTCTTTTTCTTTTCAGAAACAATTAGGAAAAACGGAAAACATGTTTGAATATTTTACGGAATAGTCTTTTAAAATATAGAAAGTGACTTTTCGAATTTATAACTAAGCATAGAAAATTGAGATTTGCAATTTTCTATATTATTTTAAAATGAGTATTAGACATAAAATTATGACTAATATTAATGTCACATTGATTTAACGATTTGTGAAATTGTCAGAGTGATATCATTTAAGAACAAATCGGTCAACGACAGTCAATGATGGTCAAACTTGTCGATGATTTGCAAATTTGCAGAAATATTCAAAACTTGCCGTAAACTAGTTTTAATTAGTTATAATCGCTATTACAATATATATATATATATATATATATATATATTTTTTAAAATAAAATCTTGCTGGGAATACCCAAAATTCGCCGGAAATATTCAAAACTTGTCAAAAATGCCAATCCGATTAATCACCAATTAATCCCGCCTAAACTGATTACAATTTACAAGAAGATCGACCGTCTGACTTCAGATTCGTAATTTTTTCAACCTTGCGCGCAATACTCTTTTTAATATTTTTTAAACACAAAAAACGCAATCTTTATTTTTCTTTCTAAAAACAAAAAGTTTTAAAAAGCTTACGACTCAACTAACTCAGGGCCTGTTTGGCTAAGCTTATTAAACGTAAATTCATTTGGGTTTATTTTTTATAAGCTCCAATTTTGCGACTTATTTTAAGACTTGTCGGCTTTTATAAGTTTATCATATCATAATAAACTTATATAAACTGACAAGTCTCGAAATAAGACCCAAATTTATCATATCATAATAAACTTATATAAACCGACAAGTCTTGAAATAAGCCCCAAAATTGGAGCTTGCCCAAATAGGCTTACGTTTAATAAAGCCAAAACAAACACCCCTCAGCCTTTTTAAGAAGACTCAAAAAAAGGGCGGGAAGATTGGAAGAAGAAGAAGATGGGCGGTTGGTCACACCCAGAAATTTCACTACCAGAACTGTTGAAATTAATAAAAGGGTTTGTTGATATAGTGATTTTAGCATCTGGGTATCAATCATCTGGTCTTTTTGCTCACTGGGATCCCTTCAACATCAAAAAAGCCTTCCAGTGGGCCCTCTTCTTTGAAAATGTAAGCAATATAAGGATAATTTATGCTGAATTTGTATTTGGCTGTTGTAATTATTTGTAGTTTTTAGAATATAAATTTTAATTTAGGGTTCTTGATGAATGCAAAATCATTTTTAGGAGTGTTTGGATGGTGATTTTAAGTTAAGTTATAATTATTTGTGTTTGGCAAGAGTTAGCTGATTTGATATTGTGCTCTTGTTATGTTTAGCGTCGAAATGGTTGATATTGTGGTCTTTTTATTTTGGTAATCCATGAGGTTTGAGCCAACGGCCACATAGACATAAACCGGGTAAAGGGCTTCCCTTTTTTGGGAAAGTTGGCGTGGCCGCGTGGTCACATGAGGGTTGTTTGCACCAAGTTGTAATTGGAGTTGACACCTTTCACATTAATAGTCATGACAGTCATTAGTCACAAGCCTTTTACTATTAGGCCACGCTTGCGTGCTTTTAGTTCTGATTCTGAATGTTCAAATCAGATTATCACTTAGAAATGCATTTAAACAGACTGTAGAGCAGCATGAGCCATATGATTTAGGTGAGATATATAGTTTTAAATCTAGTGTTGGAAGCCGAGGGCTAACCACTGCTGAACTGCCATACCGCCCATACAGCTGTTCTAGAGGTATGGTGTTGAGTGTTGACTGTGGTTATTAATTGTTGACCATGAGTCAAACTAGATTAAGAAACATCATATGTATGCAACATAGTTATACCGTCAGTACTTTACTCCTATGGGTGGCGTTATGAGAAACATATATCTAAAATAGAGGGCTTGGCAAAAATTAATTATAATTATGGTTTATTAGGTGTTTAAGAACATAGATGGCGACCAAGATTCTATGGACGAACTCGATGCAGCCTTGTCTGAGTTGTCATCCAATCCTCATTTTCCACAGGTGGGGACTTCTTATAACCTTCTTACAGTTTGTTTTTAATTCCTTTTGAGATAAATGTAGAATTACATTAAGTACCTGATGTAATGCAGGGCCTTAAACATATGTCATCTGCCACTCTTAGTCAAGCAAGATATTTTATACTTGAACATCTACTTCGTACTCTACCAATGAGGGATGCACATCTCAAAGCTGTTTTAGAAGCAACCATTGAAATGGATCTTGATGAACTTCATAAGACAGAAACCAACTACTTGGAAGTATATCTTGAGAAGTTGACGCTGAAAACTGAAGAGGGCATAATGGACTTTTCACCTATTCCTTGTGCGGATGATATTTTAGATCCGAAGGCTGAAAAGGACATGAAAATCGAAGATTTGACAACAATTGCTATTGAGGGAATTAGGAAAAGGCAACTTGCGGTTTCACGTGTTTCATCGATAGAGACCAGTGTGGATGTTCTTGCTAAGACAGTTACACATGGAAACTCGAACGAGCTTCTTGATGTCTTTCTTCAAGAAAAAGAAAATCATCCAACTGCTTCTATGTAAGTGATAGTTACTTTGGAAATAGATGCACAGTGGTGGACGCGGAATTTCTAGAGGTGACAGTATCGACCCTTAACTTTACAAATGGGTCGATTTGGGTTGTGTTTTACCTTTTGATGGGCCAAATAAACAAAGTTTTACTAACAAAAGCAGTTCAATTGATTAAGTCGCCCGGTGTTCAACAATAAAATTAACATTGCATTTATTATACCGAAGCTCATATATTATCTTATAATACTGTTCATTTCCGTCATATGATTCTGTATGATCTTTTGTAAAGATTATTAGTAACACAAACCTGATTGATTCTAATCAGGTGGAATCATTGGCGAACGAAAACTCTTTCATATCTACTTGATAAGCGGACTATCAGATTGGTGTCAGGCGCAAGAATGATTTTTTCAGCCCCAAAGGTTCAGTGGGTACAGGTTTTTAACCAGCTTGATATGTCAATAGAAGACGATACCAACATCTTTGAAACAATTGTGAGCCTTTTTTTTTTTTTTTTTTTTTACTTCGAGCTTTGAAACATATATTGACTCGAAAAGTCAATCTTTCACATGATAAATGATCACAATGCTGTGTTAAGTCAAAAGCTTCCATCTTCATTATAGGAGGTCTTACTCGTAGGATGTATTTCAAACCGATGGAATAATGTAATTCAACATTTCATGGTGAATTCTCATGTACAACCTCTTAGTATATCAGCACTATATGAAGGAGCGCATAACTTGATCCTGAAGAGATTTCAAAATGTCGATCATATGCAGGAAACAAAGAACGTAAAGGTAGTCTTGTTTCCTACAAAATTTTAGTTAAGTTGCTCCATTAACATTTAAAAATGACAGTTTTTTATCTGATCATGTTGCAAAAGGAACAAGAAATCGTTGAGTACCTGGAAGTAGAATTAAGCAATCAAATTCATCACTTGTGGGAACTCTCCCCTGCACTTACAGCAGCTTCACTTCCTATCTGGTAAACAGTTCCGTTTTATCTTTTTGTGTTCTCGACCATAACTTTAACATATTTCATTGAATCCTTTTTGCTTGCGTTAAAACCAAAGGATTTGTTGATATCTACAGGTCTCGTTTATTTGAAGTATATGCAAGTGAATTGTTGAGTCAATTCAAAGGGAAAACTACAAATATTCGGTATTACAAATTCCGTCAACCTTATATTTGTTCTTATTTAGTTTCTGGTCCATTATATTACTGATTGGTTTCATAGGCTAATAATTATTTCGGTTCTGTAGGTGCTGCAGCTGTATCGCTGATAACAAGGAACACACAGAATGTGAGTTCTCCATCCAAGTGGATTCATATTATTAGTGATCCAGAATCCGGATATACTCATTAAATAATATTAACTATAACCACATTTTTTTTTTCAAGGGACTGATATTTATGGATAATGTTGAATTTTTTTTATTTAGGGAATCTTTAAAAATATATTTTTTTTTTTCAAGGGACTGATATTTGATATTTGATGATTTAAATATCTTTGCAGGTGAAGTTGCTGAGAGGATTTGGTGCCTCTATATTTTTCATGTAATCAGAAATCCAGTCTTTTAATCTACCTAGCTTAAGCTAGTCATATATATTTAAGAAACATTATATCAGATTATTGATACGGTTTAAAAAGTAACAAGTGTGTGACGTGAGTCCCATTTGATTGGTGCGGATAAGAAAAACACGTGGGTCCTGCAAATATAAAAAATGGTATAAACGAATACAATGTTAATGGAGATAAATCGAAGATTTGATTTCAGGTGAGAACCTTCTTGATCTGAATTCTAAATCGAACGAAGAACATAGTAAGTAGACCATGATTTCTTATTTGTATTTCGTATGAGATTATGCATTGCTCTTTCAACAAAATTTTAAACAGGCAAAAGGTGCTAAGGGGTCTGCATAAATAATTCACTCAAATAACAATTTGTTCTTTTCGGGTATGTTTGGATTGGGGGTATGGGAATGAGGGAATGACTTTCATTCCCAATAAAGTTGTTGGTTTATGGGTTATGGTTTCAGAAATGGGTATAAAACCCACAAATATAAGCATTTTCTACCCCATTGTTAATGGGTTTGTAAACCCATTCCCATACATATACCCATACTTGTATTTTTGCATGTAAACATATTCACACCAAGTGCCATAACACTATCATTCTATTTTCCTATAGCGAGTATGCAAAACCAGATATAAACATAAATAAATTAATATGTATGTAACTAAAAATATAAATGTTCATAAAGACGATTGGCAAATTTAACCTTCTAATACTAGTAACAGATTTAGGTTTTGTTTATCTTTTAAGATGTTTTATGTCTAATATGGAAAATTATGTTTGCGAGAGAAGAGGTTGATCTGAAGTCTTTAAGATACAAGTAGGGGTGTTATCGGGGGGTCGGGTTGAGTCGGGTTTTTGATTTTGAAAAGTGACCCGCAACCCGACCCGATAAGTAATCAGGTTGTCGGGTTCGGATTGTTATCGGGTCGGGTTATTTCAGGTCTATCGGTTACTTTGTTTTATTTTGCCTATAAAATAAGTTGTGGTTCAAAGTTATTTTATTACTAAGTAGGCTTATGGTTTTTTATTTAACAACTTACACAACTAAAAAACTATTAAAAAAAGCATGTGAAAAGGAAAACTCAGAGACAATTTTGTGGAAAACTAGAAGGGGGGTTGAATAGTTTACCACTTTTTTTAATCCTTTTTAACTTGAATATCCTTTAAAAACTTTTCGTTTGCTTAAAGATATAAACACAACGTTATATGTTTGATTCTTTGAAAAGCTTTTTATGTGAATAACAATTCTAACTTTACTTGTTTCATACTTTGAAAAGCTTTGCTTGTGATGATCCTAACTTTGCTTGTTCAGTTCTTTGAAAAGCTTTACTTTTGTTTGAAGATATAAACATAACTTTACTTGTTTAATTCTTTGAAAAGCTTTATATGTGACTAGCAATTCTAACTAAAAGACAACATGTAATAAGCAAATATAAAGAAAGAAACGATCAAACCACAACACGATTGTTTATCGTGGTTCGGCTACAAGGACTCTTTTTCCTTGCCCTACATCCACGCCCCGAGTTTCCAACTCGAGAGTTATAAGCACTAATCAACAAGCTCCTTTCACCGACGGAGAAAACCTTTACAACGTCGCTTATACTTTTACCGACACTAAGCTAGATGTCGAGTTCTTTTACACGGGTACAACCACTCCCATCGTCGCTTACACTTTTACTGACACTAAGCTAGATGTCGAGTTCTTTACCAAGGGTACAACCACTCCCGTTAGTTCTTTTACAAGGGTACAACAACTCCCGACACACTACGTATTTTGAGGCCTAAAATACTAACCGATGACTTCTATACAAGATACACATGAAGTATAAACTACCAAAGTCTATACACAACAAAGCTAATAAGTCTTGCAACTTAGAGTTGAAACTTGTAACTTCTTAGATGAATGTGTGAACTCCTTTGCTACATAAGAGAATCACACAAGTTAGTAGTTACTGAGTATAATGAGAGAATATGTGTAAAATATGACTCTTAGTGATAAGCCAAAAATCAACTTGTGGCTTGGTATTTATAGCAAAGCCTTCTGCAGGCCTGGCGGATACGGCGGACCCCTCAGAAGGGATCCGCCCGTGTATCCCCAGGGGTCCGTCAGGGCTGCAGTTGGTTTTGCAATAAATCTTCCAAACCAAACAAGGTCACATCACATAAACACTAGTCAAACACAACTTGCACAAGAAAACTTATGGTTAGTCAAACACACTTTCTTTCCATAAATGTATAATGACAAACTTACCATAAATGTGATGTGATATTTCTATTTAAAGAAATAAATGTGATGTGACAAGACACTTTCTAATTTAAGAAATAAAAACAATGTTTTGTTTTTTAAAGGAAATATAAATCTTAGTTAAACAAGACTTAAACACTTAAAGTGATGATTTACTCTTAGCTAAAGTTCATACTTTGTCATTAACAAAACTTAGCAAAGATCGTAAAATATAAATAACGTTTTTAGGCGATATTTGTATTAACAATCTCCCCCTTTTTGTTGATGACAAAACATAAACTTTATTTATAAGTAAGTCACTAGTTTTAGTGTTAAGTCTTATAAAGTTAGTATAAAAACTTGTTTTTGCTAAGATGATGTGATATGAAAAAAAAAATTTTTGAAACAAGTTTACGTATAAATTCTGCCCCTTTTTGTCGAAACAAAAAGAAGAGTAGTGAAGCGAAAGTAAGCACTTGCTCCCCCTTGGATAATACTCCCCCTAAATGGAGTGCCAAGAGAGGAGACATGGATTTTGAACCTACAAGAAAAAGGTTAGTTGCCGCACAAGACAAGCCATGAAAGCATTTGATGTCTAGAACACAACTAAGAGTTGTGAAGTGGAATAATGCAACACTCATGTGCCCCCTTGAATATTACTCCCCTAAATGGAGTATCAAGGAAGGAAAACATGGATAATGATCCTACAAAAAGAAAGGTTAGTTTCTAAAACACAAGATATATGTATGCTACCATAGCAAGGTATAGTTCACTTATTATACCTAAATGGTCAACAAACAATGCACACCTTGTAGCAGAATGAAATTCATTCCATGTAAAATTTTGACTCTTAAAGAGTCAAAGACAAGAAATTTGGATGACACCATTCTACTTCTAAAAATAAAGGAAAACTAAAAATAAAATAAGAACATAAAAAGCTACAAGGAAATCATCATTTTCCTTAATGAGAAACATTTTCCAAAAACAAGGCTAAGGTTGTTTAAGGATGAAAATGTGTGTTGGAGGGTGTAGCGGGTTTTGTTTTGAATGTTGTGGAGGTGACACGGTTTTGGTTTGTTGCTTTAACTGGTGAAACATTTTCCAAAAGAAACAGTTTAGTTTCATTTTGGAGACTCTAAACTTGAGGTGGTGTTGGTGCTCTAAACTTGGTTTGTTGGTTTTAATGAGCAACATTTTCCAAAAGAAACCGTTTTGTTTCATTTTGGAAACTCTAAACTTGAGACGTTCCACAATCTGGTTTAGGATAAACCTCATTTCATTGTTTAGAGGATCATGGATGTCTTTGTAGATAAGGTGAGACAACAATGGTTTTGGGTGGTGATATTCTTGTTGTGGTGTTTGGTTGTGGTCAAAAGACTCATTTTGGTCAAGCAATGACCTTGGTTATTCATTTGTGAAAAGTAGTGGTTTTGTTGGTCTTGGTGAAAGATCAATGAGATGCTTCTATTTTCTTATACGAAGAAAATAGAGATTCAAAGTGTTGGGAAGGTTCTTGTGGTTGTTGTCGTTGAACAAAGTGATGGAAGCTTGGTTCTCCGGAAGGATTACCATGAAGGTTTTTGTAAATGGGGTGAAACACAAATGATTGTAGGTGTGTATGACCTTGATAAAAAAATTTAGGGTCTAGCATAATGGTAAGCCAAACTCTCAAGCAATGACGGTGGATGAGGTGCATCATCCAATGACTCATTTGGTTGAAATATTGGTTGTTGTTGGGTTTCCGTTTCGGCAATGGTGTCAAAAGGTGACAAATGATGGAGGGCTTGATGGTTTAGGTGATAGGTTTTCAAAAGTTTCTAATAGTGGATGTGGTGATGTTGGTGGTGTATGGAAAAGTTCCATTGGTGTAAGTGTTGGTGATCGATGGTTGAAAAAGTTTTTGATGGTTGAAAAGTGTATATGTTTGTATTGCCATGTTTGGGAGAGGATGTTGGAGTAGCAAGATTGAGGAAATCTTGAATAGTGGTCATGTTGATGTTGCAAGGTATTGAATATGATGTTGAGGTAGTAAGGTTAAGGAAGTTTTGGATAGGTGAAGAAATGTCAAGTGATGAGCTTGATTTGATGGTTTTGTTGAAGCAACAAGGTTTAACACTAATCCTAGTGGTTTTAGATTGATGATTCGGATGAGATGTTTGATTAAGTCATCTCAAATCTTTGTTTTGCAAGAGTTTTGAGATTGAGAGAAGTAATGGTGTTGGTGTGAGTTTTGGGGTATTCTAAAGTGATCAAACTTAAAAAGAATTGTGGGAAGGGGTGTTTGGATTTGATGTTCTACCATTTAAAGATTGAGGTATCAAATGATTTTCATGAACTTGTCACATCATTTGATGTCAATCCAATGGAATAGGGTGGAGTGAAAGACCAACATATGCACTCAATGCTTTGTGATCATGGGATGTGATTTGGTTGAAAATGTTCCAATGGTTTGAAGGATCCTTTAAAAGGGTTCCTTGGGTTAGTTATGTTTGAATTTGAACTTTTGGCGGGAAGTGACTTCCTAATTGTTTTAGTGAGTGAGAGTTGTCCTAATATGGTTATTGGAGGTAAGGGAAGATGTTTCTCACTAAAGAAAATGGTTTGACACTTTACAAGTTTTGAACTTAAGAAAAATGACAAAAATTTTCTGCAGGTGACTGGCGGAACCCGCGCGATACACAGGCGGAACCCTGTTTTGGGTTCCGTCTGGTCCGTTGGGCCATCTCTGGGTTGCCCAGAAATTTCACTGGCGGAACCCAATCTAGGATGCCGCCAGATCCGCCAGTCCTGAGAAACTTGGCAGTACGCATTTTTGACCCGCGAGACGTTTTTCAAAATTTTCGAAAACTCCTAAAATCAAAAAGACAATGCATATCTGGTTAGGTAATGCAAAAATTGGACATGTAAACACACATACCATAGGACTTTGACCGAGGGGTTGAGAATTTCACTATACTTAGTGAAAATTTCATAAACATGAAAATTTGACAACTTGCCAAATGTTGTCTTCCTGCATCATTGTTAGTTCCTACAAGTTCCAAATAGTACCAAATATCTTACCAACACACAAATACATAACACGTAATGTTTAAACGACCAAATTGTTCAAATAGCACCTAGTGTCAAACACTCCTACACACCCGCTCTCATAGACGGTCAATCTTTTTCTTGAGCTTTCCAAGAAATCTCTCGATGTTTTTGAACATCCCTTTTGTTTGCTTGAACTCCGCCGACTCATTTGGAATATCCGAAAGTTGGGAAATGTATTCTAGAGGTGGGAGCCTAGAGTTGGCCAAAGCCTAAAGTTGGAAAATGTTTACCTTGGGCTTTGTAGACTCTCCTATCACTTAGTGGGACAAAAGCGTGTGGAATGAGAGAGTAGTCTAGGTGAAGACTTCTAGGAGTTGATGGAATGGGAGAGATGAACCTAAAGAGACGGGTCAAGAGCATTCCATAAGGCATAGACGTTGTGCCTTGCACGAGAATGTTGGTCATTCTCTTGGTCATGTAGTAGGCAAGGTTGAAGGGTTGCCTAACGGACAAGGAGCAGAGCATGTAGCAAAGGAAAATATTGATGTGATCCCGATTTCGTATGGTGCTAATTATGTTGGCTCTAAAGAGTTCTTCCCATTTCTTGAATTGGGGCTTGTGTTCATTGAATTCCATTCCATATGGGTCCTTAATGACCTCATTTCCGGTTCTAGTTCTCCTAGTGTTGGTGGTCCTAATGAAGAGGTGGTCACGAAGTTCATCTTTGGACACAAGAGGGGTATCATAAGGATAGATGTGTTCAAAGAGTGTGTTAAGAGTTGAGAGGGAGTGCAAGTCGGAGTAGATGCAAGTACCATGGTTTGGGACACCTAGGATTTGAGCAAACTCCTCGAGAGTGAAGGAGTATTGATGACTACTAGCCTTAAAGTTTACAGACATGCGACCATACTCATCTTTGGAGAGGGTGACGGATGCATAGAATTCTAAAATGAACCTAGAACAAATAGGCTCGTCGATTTCTAAGAGACACTCAAAGTTGATTGTAGCAAATTCCGTGTAGAGGTTTGTACCTTCTAAGAAGGATGAATCAATGGTTCTACCCTTATGGACATATCGTTTTTCTAAGGCTTTGAAAACAACGATTTGAGTTTGAGTAAGACCTTTGGTTTTGTGGTATTTGGGCAGGTACTTGATGGTGTCCTTGTGGTCGTAGTGAGTTAGAGGAGGCATGATGATTCCTAGAAAATCAAAATTTCTCATTTTAGTCTAAGTAAATGACTATTGTAATGTGTATGTTCTAGTGTGTGCCTATATGAAAACAATGTAGAGGTGCGGTTAATCTTGACTCATTTTGATGCTAAAAAAAAAGTTTTATAATGCAAGTGATGTTTTAATGACGTTTTTCATTTGTTTTAACAATGTGGTGAACGGTGGTAAAGTATGGTTGACGGCCGAGAGTGGATATGTGAAATGAGGTGGTGATTGCTTGACAACACTTAAAGCTTGGGTTTCTTCTTTGTGTTCTTCACTTGCTAGAAAGTGGAAGAGACACATTTCATAATGAAATTCACTTGACTTTTGACGACATAGACAAATATGTTAATGAGAGTATGGATATGACAATTTCCTTTTGTTTCAAAGAGCGACACAAGGGTGAACATAGGTTTATGTATCATGAAAGGTGGTTTAATCTTAATAGGTTAGGTTATAGTGGGGATGACACACTTGTTTGGTTACATTGTGGAATCTTCTTGTGAAGATGACTAGGTGGAGTTATTGGTGAAGATGATATTGACTCTTGGTTTCTTTGAGGGCATGGAAATGGTGGATGACTCGATATTGATAGGACAAAGGATAACTTGGTTTCTCATTTCACATTGGTTGTTTGAGGTTTGAGTGATGAAAGGTTATGAGGAAGATGCTTGAAGTTTTGCTCATTTTGTGAATCTCATGGGCTGAGATATATCACAAGGTGAATGTGATGAGATGATGGTGAAAGAACAAGTGAATGATTAAGTTAAGAGGGTGTTTGGTTTAGAAATTAAAAATAAAACATCCTGCTGATTTGGCGGACCAGGCGGAGCCAAAGGGAGGGTTCCACCCGTATGGTCTGAGGGTTCCGTGGGAACTGCAGGGAAAAATTCAAAAGGGATTGTCTTGATTTTTGTGGTTTTATCCTAATGTTCAAAACTAAGGTTTTAGGTCTTATGAGTCCTTGACTAAGCCTAGGGATAATGAATGCTTCTCATTCAAGAGGTTTTGTGAAAACGTTGATAGAATGGTTAACGTATACGACTTTCTTAGTTAAGATGTTCCTCAATGAACATTTTTACCAAGGCGATGATGATGGATCACAATATGTCTATTAAGACCATAATGGATTGAATTGTTGCCGAAGTCGATGATTCCTTTGTTGAAGGGATAACAATGTTGATAAAAGAATTCCGTTGTTGACACGAATTTGCTTGTTCAAGCGGAGCTTGTTGATGTGCTTCTCCATCCGAAACTAATTTGATAACCTTACGTGTTTTGGAGAATCATTGGGTAAGTTAGTATAAAAGTGCAAGTACCACTTGTGCTTTTCTTATCAACTTATTACCGGCATAATTCCATTTGGAATACACTATGGTTTATATTCCCGTTCTTTTGGGATACCATAATCCTAGTTGTGTAGTACCTTATGATGTATCCAAACAAGCTCAACTAAAGAGTTGTTTAAGGATCTTCTTTAACATGAGCACATAAATAAATGCTAAACATAATGTTGGATCTAATTGTTATGAGAACAAGTAGTCTTCCGAACATTTCTCTACGTTTAGTTTTACCTATGGATTTACTAATCTCATTCTTGATAAGTCATCAATAACTTAACCATTGAGAACAAGAGAGTAACTAGGAATGTCTTTAAGTTAAAATCCCTTGCTTTTGGAGCTTGCTTTTATTATCAAAACGACTTTCAAATATTGACACTTATAATCACATGATTACTTCGAAACATCTATTTTGTTTCCCTAGTTGTTTTACTCTAAATTCCAAAAACTGTTTTTGTTGAATTTGTTTAGACACAACTATGACCTATAAATCAAGTTTTATAACTTATGTCAATTTTGCTTGATTCAATGTTTGACTCAAGGTGAGAAGATATTATTTTGTACTTTTATTCTTAATGTTTTACACAACATACTTGTCTTGCCATCATTGGACTTTCGACTAAGTCGTCATCTACCAAAGATGATATCTTAGAAGCAGGAGATTACTCGTTAAATGTTATATTCAACGATTCCTCGACTCTTTGGGTTTTCTTACTTAAGACACTATGAACTCCACTTGTTTTGAAAAAGTCCAAGAGGTACAACATTATAAGACTAAGTGTCACATTTGATGTGTAAATCCTAGATGTTGAAAACTCATTTTCTTCCACACATTCTAATGTATGCTAATGTGATTTATTTCGCCTTGTGTGTTTTATGTGAGATTATCATAAAGGAGTGATCGGAGAAAAACACAATTTAAGACTCAAAGTATGGTGTTTGAGAATGTTGTTTAACAAAGGTTTGTTTTGCAAGCATCACAAAAGTGTTAAACACTTTAACACTTAGGAAATTCTTAGTTAACTTACTTGTAAGCGAGAGTTGAGTGAGACTCACTCAAGAGTTTCTCGTGTTTATCTCTTGATGGTTAAAGAACCAAAGCACCTTATATCTCCTACTAGTACTAATGACGAAATTCCTTGTTGCATAGAATCTAATCTTAGTTATTACTAATAGCAAGTAAACACTTTTAGAGTATTACTAATAACACATATTCCAACACATAATGCTAGAAACAAGAGACAATCAAAGTCAAGTTGAAGTAATGCGTACCTTTTAAATTGCATAGAGATGCTATCAAGAGGATAAACACAACGCGTAAAATCTTGGTTTGACGACACGCTTTGAAACTCAATTAATCATATATCCAAGAAGGTTAGACAATCATATAAAAGCATAGATCATGATAATCTTAATTCTTTTATCATGAGTTTCTATTAGAGATTGAATTATCTCTAAATCTCTCTTCTAGGTTTGACAAGTTTTACTTGCTTTGTTTTATTAGTTAATGGTGCTTTTGAGTTAAATCCTAATCCGGTTTTATCTTTAAATAACCTTTGACTCCTCAACAATTTTTCAAGAGATTTTGAGCTTTCATCAAATTTTAACTAATATTTTTCCTTTCTCATATTGCTTTTTAATCTCATGTTTGTAATCTAGACATAATTAACATTCTAGATCAATTTCAACATTACTCACAATTCTAGACATTTTATCTTCTAACAAGATTTCCTTTTCAAAAATATTCTTAAAAGATTTTTGAAGACTCATTGTTAAAGATTAGGGATGAGCAAGGTACCGGTACCGTCCGATCCCGTACCGAATTAGTGGTACCGATTTTTTTCCGAGCATAAACTAGGGTACCGGTACCGTACCGAATGGGATTCGGGTACCGGTACCGGTATCGGTACCGGTACAGAGAAATCGGTATTTTCCCGTTTTTTTTCGGGAATTTCCCGATTTGGTACCGGTCCCGTACCGAATTAGTGGTACCGATTTTTTTTCCTCCTTATTTCGTAGTACCGGTACCGTACCGTATATCGGGATCGGTACCGTTTCGGTACGCTACCGGTACGGTTCCGGGATTCGGTTCGAAATGCTCATCCCTATTAAAGATAGTTTTCAGGTCCATGTTGCATAAACGTTTAGACTCATTTTCTAGTTTAGAAAACTCTAGGATAAATTTGTCAAAGCAAAAGTGTTTGGTTATAAAATGTACCTTGCTTGATGTTTTACCTAGTTGAGAATCACAAACCGAATGGTTGGCTTCATCTTCATCTGTGTTATTCCATGAATCGTAAGCAAGACCACAAAGAGCTCGACATGAGTAATCATCTTCACTTACACCTTTATTTAAAAATTTAAACTAGTAGTACATGTATTTATCACAACTAAATATCTGTCTATTAATATTTCTAAGACTTCTAATTCATATGTGAGATCAAATTGATCATCTTTGACTTGACATATTTATTGATGAAAGTTTAACATATTTTTCCAAATATCATTAGCCGTTTGACAAAAATACATTTTTTCATATTTGGTACTAAAGCTTTATAAATCATTGTTTTAGCTTTAGTATTTTTATCAAGTTTAAGATAGTTATCTTGGTTTTCAAAAACTTGTTTTCTTTGGTTTGAAATCACCAAAGGAAATAATATGCCAAAGATCTTGATCAATTGATTTCACATAGTTTTCAAAATTACTTTTCGATTCAAGTAAGTTTTCTTTTTCAAATAGCCGTGGGTTTTGAATAGGTTGCCATTCTTTGAGATTTTCAAAATCCATGGATCGATCCAAGTTTTAAAATACATTCTATTTTAAAGATCTTGAGTAACGTAGCTCCTGATGTCAATTGTGGAAAACTAGAAAGGGGTTGAATAGTTTACCTCTTTTTTTAATCCTTTTTATCTTGAATATCCTTTAAAACTTTACGTTTGCTTAAAGATATAAACACAACGTTATATGTTTGATTCTTTGAAAAGCTTTTTATGTGAATAACAATTCTAACTTTACTTGTTTCATACTTTGAAAAGTTTTGCTTGTGATGATCCTAACTTTGCTTGTTCAGTTCTTTGAAAAGCTTTACTTTTGTTTGAAAATATAAACACAACTTTACTTGTTTAATTCTTTGAAAAGCTTTATATGTGACTAGCAATTCTAACTAAAAGACAACATGTAATAAGAAAAGATAAAGAAAGAAACGATCAAACCACAACACGATTGTTTATCGTGGTTCGGCTACAAGGACTCTTTTTCCTTGCCTACATCCACGCCCCGAGTTTCCAACTCGAGAGTTATAAGCACTAATCAACAAGCTCCTTTCACCGGCGGAGAAAACCTTTACAACGTCGCTTATACTTTTACCGACACTAAGCTAGATGTCGAGTTCTTTTACACGGGTACAACCACTCCCATCGTCGCTTACACTTTTACTGACACTAAGCTAGATGTCGAGTTCTTTACCAAGGGTACAACCACTCCCGTTAGTTCTTTTACAAGGGTACAACAACTCCCGACACACTACGTATTTTGAGGCCTAAAATACTAACCGATGACTTCTATACAAGATACACATGAAGTATAAACTACCAAATTCTATACACAACAAAGCTAACAAGTCTTGCAACTTAGAGTTGAAACTTGTAACTTCTTAGATGAATGTGTGAACTCCTTTGCTACATAAGAGAATCACACAAGTTAGTAGTTACTGAGTATAATGAGAGAATATGTGTAAAATATGACTCTTAGTGATAAGCCAAAAATCAACTTGTGGCTTGGTATTTATAGCAAAGCCTTCTACAGGCCTGGCGGATACGGCGGACCCCTCAAAAGGGATCCGCCCGTGTATCCCCAGGGGTCTGTCAGGGCTGCAGTTGGTTTTGCAATAAATCTTCCAAACCAAACAAGGTCACATCACATAAACACTAGTCAAACACAACTTGCACACGAAAACTTATGGTTAGTCAAACACACTTTCTTTCCATAAATGTATAATGACAAACTTACCATAAATGTGATGTGATATTTCTATTTAAAGAAATAAATGTGATGTGACAAGACACTTTCTAATTTAAGAAATAAAAACAATGTTTTGTTTAAAAGGAAATGTAAATCTTAGTTAAACAAGACTTAAACACTTAAAGTGAAGATTTACTCTTAGCTAAAGTTCATACTTTGTCATTAACAAAACTTAGCAAAGATCGTAAAATATAAATAACGTTTTAAGGCGATATTTGTATTAACAAATTTTCTTGAAGGAAATTGTGTAAGGCACTAAGGCTAGATGCGGTAAGGAGAGATAATCCTTTCTAATATCACTGCCACGTCAGCTTTCTCTTTACAGCGACCTTCAACCGATTAGGTACCCCAGTAAGGAGACCTACACTACAAAAATATACCCACAAATATTCTTTTTTAATTAAATAAAACTCACATAAAACATATAAATACTCGGTCGTCCAAGCGACCCACATAAAAAAAAATCGTCCACTCGATCGATTGAAAAAAAGACCCACAAAAGGATGATCGATATGTAATCGATCGTGTAAGTCGATCGATCGTGAATTGTTACTGCGAGTAGCCAAAGACAGTAAGCTTTCTTGTAAAGCAAAAAAGAAAACGAAACACTAGTACTGGTAGTAAAATATTCTTTTACTTGCATTGCATCGCATGCTCAATGGACTATTCTTATATTAATATAGGGCTAACTTTGAGACTAGCCCAGTCGCTCAAGTTTTTGGTTTTTTTAGACCCACTTTAGTTGGTTTCTTCAAATGGACCAAGTGACTTGCGAATTTAATAGAAATGCGACATGTGTCACTAAAAAAGTCGCGCGTAATCATTATGTGTCATACATGTGTAAGGCACAACTAGGGGTTCCTTTTGAGTTACTTATCACTAGCGACTTTTAAAAGTTTGAACGACTTCTAATAATATTATTTTAATCTTTTTGCCCCTTCCCATCATTTCCCATCACCACCACCCTCTACAACCATCACCACCACCACCCTCCACCACCACCACCAACCTCTACCACCACACAACCACAACCACAACCACCACCACCATTAAACTAATAACACATACCTTTCCCTTAAACTCAAAAAACAAACCTATCCACACTCTACTTATCATCACAGATTCATCACCATATCTGATCAAATCAACACACACAAAAAGGTCATCATCTAAAAATGATAATCAAAACCCAAGATCCGGTTTTAGCACCAAATCCAGTCAAGATCGAAAATAATCGATCAAAAACCCACACCAATCAAAACTCATCAATCATCTCCAAGAGTTAATAAAAACTCTCGATCGAAAAGCCTTATAACCAAAACAAAACAAAATCATTTGACTAAATAGAAACTTGTAGCAATCAAATGTATTCTCAAATATGCAAGTCACTAATGACGTACTGCCCGATGAATATCAATAATTGATATCTTTTCTATTATAGAAGCATCCAAAACTTTATGAAAGGATCTGTAATGTTGATTATCATCTTGAAGTCTTGCTCTTGTATAAGAAAGTCACTAAATGAATACAAAATTATAACTTAAATAAGTATTTTTCTTAAATACTTATTTCTGAAGTGCAACTCAGAACTTCAGAAATAAGTATTTAAGAAAAATACTTATTTAAGTTATAATTTTGTATTCATTTAGTGACTTTCTTATACAAGAGCAAGACTTCAAGATGATAATCAACGTTACAGATCCTTTCTTAAAGTTTTGGATGCTTCTATAACAGAAAAGATATCAGTCTTTGATGTTCATCGGGCGGTACGTCATTAGTGACATGCATATTTGAGAATACATTTGATTGCTACAAGTTTCTATTTAGTCAAATGATTTTGTTTTGTGTTGGTTATAAGGCTTTTCGATCGAGAGTTTTTTTTTTTTTTTTAACTCTTTGAGATGATTAATGTGTTTGATTGGTGTGGGTTTTTGATCGAGTATTTCGATCTTGACTGGGATTTGGTGTTAAATCCGGATCTTGGATTTTGATTATCATTTTTTGATGATGATCTTTTTCTGTGTGTTGATTTGATCGGATATACTTGTCACAACTCACCATTTCACGTCATTTACCATTTCAGGTCATTTTCCCAAACTTCGACTTTTTACTATTCATAAATCACTATTCATCAAAACACTATTCATCGTTTTACTATTCATCGTTTTCGAGGTCAGTTTGATATTCTGAGAAACTTTTGGGAAATTTACTATTCACCGAACACTATTCATTTCCGGAAAAGTTTTCACTATTCACTTGCATTACTCATTTCATCGTAAATTTAGTTTACGGGTATTCAAATTCGCGTAACCGGATTGGTTTAGGTGCGAATTCATTTCATTAGTGTTAAGAACACTGCATACGGACTGGAGATAGTCTGCATATCATCATAACAGCATTTTCATGTTATACCACTCTCAGGATTTTCAAATTATTACATTCAGTACATTTAACGTTTTTACGTATAAGTATTTATAGTAAACGTTAACACCCGGTTTATACACGACGAATATATCTAAATATTCCCACGATGGTCCCGACATATTTTTATATCCATTTTAACATCATAAAAGTTATAACATTCAGTTACCCAGTATTTTGGAAATTTATTTTATTTATAACGTACGCGTATGAATATAACGACGGTTTTCGTGAAAACTAAACAATAATCACCCGATCACTCAGTAAATGTACCCAACATATTTTTAATATGTTTTTATTATTATTATAACTTTATTTTGTCCCGGTTAACTTCGTGAACATTTATTTCTATTAAAACCGGTACCCCGATTTTAACTAAAAACACAAACTAGTGCATAATTCTTGCAAGATTTCTAAATATATACCAAGTACCCCTAACCCCCCCCCCCCCCCTTGGCTCACCATGGCTGGTCCTAAAGTCCTCTCCTAGGCAACTTTATACAAAATCTTTAACCTTGTGCATTTATAAGTGATTATAATACATTATAACTAGTTCTAAATATCTAAAAACTTCATTTAACCAAAACTCTTATCCATTTTAGATCAAAATCTCATTCTCATCTCTTCTCCATTGCAAACCACGACCAAACCACCATACATAGATCAAGTGATCATTTTTCAAAAGTTATAACATCAAACTTGTTCATTATACTTGCCTAATCAAGAATCAAGCAACAAAAACACAAGTAATCCAAGCATACTCATCATCTAATCATCTCATTTTATCAAGTAAGTTATCCACTTTATTTTTACATGAATCATCTTATATTTACATGTATTTCATGAGTTCCATGCTAAAAACCATGTACAACTAGCTATACCACCATTTATTTTGTCAAAAATGGAACATACAAACCCTAACTTCTTATTTATGAATTCCCTTGCTATAATAACTTGGTTAGGAGTCCATGGCACCCTAAGAAGGTGTATGGTAGGATTAGATTAGCTATGTGGTGATTACAAGAGGTTTGGTGATGGTAGAAATTAGTTATAAACCTTGAAAACTTGATTTGGAACATGTTTTAGACATGCTGTCCCATTTTGTGAAAACCTGGAAAATCAGTAAACACCAAGGGAACTTTGGCAAAATTTTTAGAAAATACTTTCAAAAACGAATCCGTAGGCGAAAGAACGGATTAAAAAGAGTTTATAACGAAGAAGTTATGATTTTTGCAAGATTGTTGACGAAAAGTATTTTCTGGAAAAATGTTTGCTGTTGGACGTTTTTCATTGGTCAAAAAGACGCTTTAGACGTAACCCGGAGGAGCCGAGCTTTCCAAAATATATTACTACATACTAAGACGTAACCGTGGATATAAAGAACAAGTAAAACGGACAAGTAACGACAAAGATATTCACGTTTGAATATCGGCTAAAACCATTTTTATTTGACAGCTTTTAATAAAAATGGACACTAAAACTACGAAGTACATTTATAAGCCAGAAGTAATATTATGTACCAAGCTTTATAACTAATGAAATATTAGTTATTACAAGTATATTTTCATCATTTCAAGGCGATATTTCAAGGATTACAACCCGAGTATTTCAACACTAACATGGAAACATACGATATATATATATATATAAGTATATATATTGCAACTAGCTTATTTTATTTTCTAATAGCAATATTTTTCCAAATTCTTGGATTATATATTTTGATAACACAAGTGTTTTTCCAAAGGGTAGAGTGGTATAGAAACATGTGCATGGACATTCATAACATCATTTCATGATCTAAAGTAGATCGTTCATCATTCATATTAGGTTGCGGCTAGTGTGCGCGCCTTGTTTTTCAGCTCATTACATGTTCATGGTACCATCATATTGGGTTGCGGCAGCTAATTGTTCATTGGTGTTCATTTCATTTCATCACAGTTTCATTAGTTAAGGTGAGTCATAGCCCCTACTCTTTTAAATTGTTTTGCAAACTCTTTGGGGGAGAATACATGTTCGTTTTACTTAAACGCATTACTTGCTTTACATGGTTGATTTCTTAAATATTTTCAGCTTTATCTAAATACTTGTTGATTATCCGAGTACAATATTATTCACTTGCTAACTACTTGCTATTTACTCATAGACATGAGTGCATAAATTTAAACTATTTACCGATTGCCTAAGATTGCCTAAGTTAAGGACCTGTAGCTACAATTTCAACGGGTATAGATTTACCTGCATTGGGTATGTTTGATTACCTACAATTTCAACGGGTATAGATTTACCTGCATTGGGTATGTTTGATTACCTACAATTTCAACGGGTATAGATTTACCTGCATTGGGTATGTTTGATTACCTACAATTTCAACGGGTATAGATTTACCTGCATTGGGTAGGTTTGATTACCTACAATTTCAACGGGTATGGATTTACCTGCATTGGGTATGGATTTACCTACATTACTTGGGAGTGTAATCTCCTACATTTAGCTGAAAAACCTTTTTGGTGCCTTGAACTTAGTGCAATCAATATTCATTTTATGCGTTTTGCTTATGGTCAGATTCATTTTTATGGCGACATCGCCATGGCTACATTATCACTCTTACCTTTATATAGCAGTATTGCTACATTTATCTTTGAATCTAGACGCAAGTATTACCTTTGTTCACGTAAACATATCACATTTGGCAGTGGGTCGTAGACACACAGGTTACAAGGCTCTTATGGCGGGACTTGTAACTGAGTGGATTTACGATGCCTTTGCTGGGATACCTTCATACATATGCATTACATTCTTTTTCACAAGACTCTATGAACTCACCAACCATTGTGTTGACACTTTAGCATGTATTTTCAGGTTTTAAGCTATGGTACACTACTGGAGGTTTTGGCAGGGCAGGGCATGGTCATAGAAGACTCTGATTTAATCATTTGGGGACCGTTTTAAATTATTTTAAAGGCCTACTTCCGCATTACTTTTAACAATGTAAATTCAACATTTTGATTTAACTATTTTATTCAAAATGATTCAAGTGCAAACCATTTTTGATCTTGTGTCGAGATACCAATTGAGTTACACCCCAGCTACATGTATGCTTCCGCTGGACCCGATTTTGGGGGTGTGACAGATTGGTATCAGAGCTATGGCTATAGCGAAATAGCTACTTTCAAGAAAACTTAACCCTATGACCGTCACATGCCGGCCTGCCAAGCTGAAGCCTCATTGGTGGTTAGTTGCTGACATAGGTGATGAGATTTATGTCTCATTATCTGATATATATTATATTCATTTATTATAGTTGATTACTATAATTGTCTTTCATATAAGCATGTTCACGTATCATATATATCACCGCATTATGTTTTTCCTTGCATAGTTTCATCATTTGACCTCGAGTTTGGTCATTTGCTTTTGTCTTTCGGAACGTCTTGGTATTTGTGAAGGACATAGTCTTAGTATGACTGAGCTGAGTATTTCAAAATTCATGGAACCTCGGTGGAATATAGACTGGTCATCTATATTCAACCCGGGATAGTGAGATATAGGCTGACCACCTATGTCTGACTCAGAGATGAATTTTGCAACACTGAGAATAGTTATAATAAAATTTTGTCTGGATTGAATCCTTTACTCATTTTCCAAATATTTCATGCATGTGAGAGTATACCATCATTGTCAGAACATTCATACTTTTCATCACCTCATGAACCGCCGCTTGGAAGTATGTCAATTGATCATTTCATTTCATGAACATTCACGTCTATGCATGATACACTTACATCACGGTATTTTCTTTTATTACAATATCATTTTGTCACAGTTGTCACAGTCTCTTCCCTTCTCACCATCACTATCATTCCCTTTCCCCATCCCCATATATATATAAGGAATTAGCTGACACTTTATGGATTCCTATGCCACTTATCACTCACTACTCCCTATATTGATAAGTGGATATTATCAATGACCTCCCTAGGAAAGACTTTCCATACCATCTATAAGGAGAATCTCTCGGTACATTAAGATCATTCAAAACTCAACAGAAATCTCAGGATATCACAAAACCATTCGAACCACTATCATTGGCCTGATCGCCAAAATTCCATCATCTAGAAAGTATTGGCTTGACTGAATTACAAGATTCGTTTAGATACGAGTGCTCACTAAGCAACACCATAGAGATAAATCCAACCTCTTAACCGAGACTATAGATTGAACATGTACTCACCAATAGACTTTATTCAAACATATTAGACATTTATACATTTGTGCAGACATACCTACCTGGCTATTTTATCCTCTTCATACTTTCACTTTTACATGGATTTTTCTCCAAACTACAGTTATGCAAAACATATATCTTGTAAGAAATACTTTTCTGAGACACTTATTTTGATAAACAAATTCCTTTTGGTTAATCCTTTACAAAACTATTGAATTGTTAGGAAATTTTAAACATCGATCTTTGGTAAACCATTAAAACTACAAGTTGGTTAGCAGAGTTATACAGAAAGTTCTGCCTAGGAAAGGCATGATACCATTCAGAAAACTTGGAAAGTTAAACCCGAGATATACACTGGACCATGTAATATTTCAAACAGAATAGGCCTAGTGGTCGTCAGACTTGAGCCTTGTTAGAGAACAACAGCAACAGGATTACACAACCACGTATTATCAGCTTTTCAGAATTGTCACCCATAATCCCATTTGGAAAGGAATCCAACCCATAGTCAAACATAAACCTTGTAGGAGAACCAATAGAAATCATGGAATGTAAGGTCGAACAGTTGAAGCAAAGTCGTATTCCTATCGTGAGAGTTCGCTGGAATTCTCGAATATATCATCACTTTTCACCAATACCACTTCAGAGACCAACATAAACTGAACTTCGGGACGAAGTTCCTTTTAGAGGGGAAGAATGTCACAACTCACCATTTCACGTCATTTACCATTTCAGGTCATTTTCCCAAACTTCGACTTTTTACTATTCATAAATCACTATTCATCAAAACACTATTCATCGTTTTACTATTCATCGTTTTCGAGGTCAGTTTGATATTCTGAGAAACTTTTGGGAAATTTACTATTCACCGAACACTATTCATTTCCGGAAAAGTTTTCACTATTCACTTGCATTACTCATTTCATCGTAAATTTAGTTTACGGGTATTCAAATTCGCGTAACCGGATTGGTTTAGGTGCGAATTCATTTCATTAGTGTTAAGAACACTGCATACGGACTGGAGATAGTCTGCATATCATCATAACAGCATTTTCATGTTATACCACTCTCAGGATTTTCAAATTATTACATTCAGTACATTTAACGTTTTTACGTATAAGTATTTATAGTAAACGTTAACACCCGGTTTATACACGACGAATATATCTAAATATTCCCACGATGGTCCCGACATATTTTTATATCCATTTTAACATCATAAAAGTTATAACATTCAGTTACCCAGTATTTTGGAAATTTATTTTATTTATAACGTACGCGTATGAATATAACGACGGTTTTCGTGAAAACTAAACAATAATCACCCGATCACTCAGTAAATGTACCCAACATATTTTTAATATGTTTTTATTATTATTATAACTTTATTTTGTCCCGGTTAACTTCGTGAACATTTATTTCTATTAAAACCGGTACCCGATTTTAACTAAAAACACAAACTAGTGCATAATTCTTGCAAGATTTCTAAATATATACCAAGTACCCCTAACCCCCCCCCCCCCCTTGGCTCACCATGGCTGGTCCTAAAGTCCTCTCCTAGGCAACTTTATACAAAATCTTTAACCTTGTGCATTTATAAGTGATTATAATACATTATAACTAGTTCTAAATATCTAAAAACTTCATTTAACCAAAACTCTTATCCATTTTAGATCAAAATCTCATTCTCATCTCTTCTCCATTGCAAACCACGACCAAACCACCATACATAGATCAAGTGATCATTTTTCAAAAGTTATAACATCAAACTTGTTCATTATACTTGCCTAATCAAGAATCAAGCAACAAAAACACAAGTAATCCAAGCATACTCATCATCTAATCATCTCATTTTATCAAGTAAGTTATCCACTTTATTTTTACATGAATCATCTTATATTTACATGTATTTCATGAGTTCCATGCTAAAAACCATGTACAACTAGCTATACCACCATTTATTTTGTCAAAAATGGAACATACAAACCCTAACTTCTTATTTATGAATTCCCTTGCTATAATAACTTGGTTAGGAGTCCATGGCACCCTAAGAAGGTGTATGGTAGGATTAGATTAGCTATGTGGTGATTACAAGAGGTTTGGTGATGGTAGAAATTAGTTATAAACCTTGAAAACTTGATTTGGAACATGTTTTAGACATGCTGTCCCATTTTGTGAAAACCTGGAAAATCAGTAAACACCAAGGGAACTTTGGCAAAATTTTTAGAAAATACTTTCAAAAACGAATCCGTAGGCGAAAGAACGGATTAAAAAGAGTTTATAACGAAGAAGTTATGATTTTTGCAAGATTGTTGACGAAAAGTATTTTCTGGAAAAATGTTTGCTGTTGGACGTTTTTCATTGGTCAAAAAGACGCTTTAGACGTAACCCGGAGGAGCCGAGCTTTCCAAAATATATTACTACATACTAAGACGTAACCGTGGATATAAAGAACAAGTAAAACGGACAAGTAACGACAAAGATATTCACGTTTGAATATCGGCTAAAACCATTTTTATTTGACAGCTTTTAATAAAAATGGACACTAAAACTACGAAGTACATTTATAAGCCAGAAGTAATATTATGTACCAAGCTTTATAACTAATGAAATATTAGTTATTACAAGTATATTTTCATCATTTCAAGGCGATATTTCAAGGATTACAACCCGAGTATTTCAACACTAACATGGAAACATACGATATATATATATATATAAGTATATATATTGCAACTAGCTTATTTTATTTTCTAATAGCAATATTTTTCCAAATTCTTGGATTATATATTTTGATAACACAAGTGTTTTTCCAAAGGGTAGAGTGGTATAGAAACATGTGCATGGACATTCATAACATCATTTCATGATCTAAAGTAGATCGTTCATCATTCATATTAGGTTGCGGCTAGTGTGCGCGCCTTGTTTTTCAGCTCATTACATGTTCATGGTACCATCATATTGGGTTGCGGCAGCTAATTGTTCATTGGTGTTCATTTCATTTCATCACAGTTTCATTAGTTAAGGTGAGTCATAGCCCCTACTCTTTTAAATTGTTTTGCAAACTCTTTGGGGGAGAATACATGTTCGTTTTACTTAAACGCATTACTTGCTTTACATGGTTGATTTCTTAAATATTTTCAGCTTTATCTAAATACTTGTTGATTATCCGAGTACAATATTATTCACTTGCTAACTACTTGCTATTTACTCATAGACATGAGTGCATAAATTTAAACTATTTACCGATTGCCTAAGATTGCCTAAGTTAAGGACCTGTAGCTACAATTTCAACGGGTATAGATTTACCTGCATTGGGTATGTTTGATTACCTACAATTTCAACGGGTATAGATTTACCTGCATTGGGTATGTTTGATTACCTACAATTTCAACGGGTATAGATTTACCTGCATTGGGTATGTTTGATTACCTACAATTTCAACGGGTATAGATTTACCTGCATTGGGTAGGTTTGATTACCTACAATTTCAACGGGTATGGATTTACCTGCATTGGGTATGGATTTACCTACATTACTTGGGAGTGTAATCTCCTACATTTAGCTGAAAAACCTTTTTGGTGCCTTGAACTTAGTGCAATCAATATTCATTTTATGCGTTTTGCTTATGGTCAGATTCATTTTTATGGCGACATCGCCATGGCTACATTATCACTCTTACCTTTATATAGCAGTATTGCTACATTTATCTTTGAATCTAGACGCAAGTATTACCTTTGTTCACGTAAACATATCACATTTGGCAGTGGGTCGTAGACACACAGGTTACAAGGCTCTTATGGCGGGACTTGTAACTGAGTGGATTTACGATGCCTTTGCTGGGATACCTTCATACATATGCATTACATTCTTTTTCACAAGACTCTATGAACTCACCAACCATTGTGTTGACACTTTAGCATGTATTTTCAGGTTTTAAGCTATGGTACACTACTGGAGGTTTTGGCAGGGCAGGGCATGGTCATAGAAGACTCTGATTTAATCATTTGGGGACCGTTTTAAATTATTTTAAAGGCCTACTTCCGCATTACTTTTAACAATGTAAATTCAACATTTTGATTTAACTATTTTATTCAAAATGATTCAAGTGCAAACCATTTTTGATCTTGTGTCGAGATACCAATTGAGTTACACCCCAGCTACATGTATGCTTCCGCTGGACCCGATTTTGGGGGTGTGACAATACTGATGGATCTGAGATGATAAGTTGAGTGTAGATAGGTTTGTTTTTTGAGTTTAAGGGAAAGGTATGTGTTATATAGTTTAATGGTGGTGGTGGTGGTTGTGGTTGTGGTTGTCTATGTAGTTAATATCGCCGATATCTCGTGTATCGCTCCTAAAAACGTCTCGGATCAAATTATCTCCCCAAAATATCAGATCCAATAATATCGGCGATATTGGTCGATATTTTGACGATATTTTGGAATCGCGATATTTTGGAATCGGCGAGATTTTGACTTTTAATTTTTCTGTGTTTTTTTTTGGCAGCCTAATTAACAATTAGCCCAACTTAGTAACACTATAAACTAATTAAAAACATGCGACGATCATGCAACCTGTGAAGAAAGAAATGAGATAGAAGTGGTATAATCTGTGTTCTTTTTGAGGTGAAAGAGATTTAGTTTCTTTTGTGTTCGTGTGGCTGCAACTGGTACGGTACTGGTTTGAAAGTAGAAGAGTAGTGTGGCTGTGAGTTTATGTGAAATGAGATTAGGGTTATGTTGTGCTAAAGTTTAGGGTATTATATAGTGAGAAATAATAGGGTTAGGTTAAATAGTTATTTGGGCCTTATTTATTTTTTATTTTTGGGCTTTTATTGGATCCAATTTTTTAGCATTAATGTATTTTCTTTTAATAAGGTTGGTCCTATTGTTTTTATGTTAAGGCTAGTTACTATAAAAATGAAAGCATATACATAAATAAGCCGATATATAAAAAACGATATCTCACCGATATCTTACCGCGAAAACCGCTACTTCAAATATCGGACCTTGAACGATACGAGATTTTGGACCGAGATAACTACATAGGTGGTTGTGTGGTGGTAGAGGTTGGTGGTGGTGGTGGAGGGTGGTGGTGATGGTTGTGTGGTGGTAGAGGTTGGTGGTGATGGGAAGTGTTAAGAAGGGGCAAAAAGATTAAAATAATATTATTAGAGGTTTGACAATTTTGAAACAAAAAGACAAAATAGAAGGTCGCTCAAACTTTTAAAAGTCGCTAGTGATAAGTGGCTCAAAAGGAGCCCTACTTGTGCCTTACATATAATGGTTAGGCGCGACTTTTTTTAGTGACCCATGTCGCATTTCTATTAAATTCGCTAGTCGCTTGGTCCATTTGAAGAAACTAACCAAAGTGGGTCTAGAAATACTCTAACACCTGAGCGACCGGGCCATTTGTAGAATTGTCCCATTAATATAAGTAGTAATTATAAAAACAAAACAGTATAGTATTTATAAAAACTTTTGGTTTTACAAAAGTTTAGGGAAAAAATATAGAAAAACAAATTTCAGGTTTTATCGGGTTGACCCGATAAGCTGATAACAAAAATAATTCAACCTTAACCTGACCCGATAACTACGTCCGGTTATCGGGTTGACTTGACCCTATTGACACCCCTAGATACAAGTAGTGACAATCATTAAAAAAAAAAAAAAAAAAAAAAAAAAAAAAAAAAAAAAAAACTTCTTTCATTTCCTCTTTCGCTTGCAAACTAAGAGGAAAAAACAAACACATTTATTTCATTTCCTCTTCTATCATGCATACATACGAAGAAAAGAAAAAAACGTTTCTTTGATTTCCTCTTCCTACTTGCAGACAAAAGTGACGCACGACGTGGAAGCGAAGTTTGTTAAACCTTCAACCAAGGGTTGCTAAACGAGGCGCACCTCAAAGGAAAAACGAAACAAGAGATAAAACTCTAACACACAATTTTATTAATAAACCAAGATGTCCTATACTATAATAAGCCCTATATTTATAAGGAAGTAAAACTTGTAAAGAAAGTAACATAATTAGAGTAAAAAACAAATTAAACAAATTATAGAAGATTATGGAATCGATGTCTCTACGGCGTAGAGAAGTTAAGTCTCGAATAAAGTCTTATTAGAGAGCTCTACGACATATATTAGAAAATACCCCGACACCGTAGAGGCCACATCTTCCACGTCTTTTCCTTCAAAAGTGAAAAAAGGTGCTTCTCTTAAAAAATAAACACCGTCTTACTCTTTTTAGTGTTTTTTTTTTTGTAGGGTGTTGGTGGTCTCCTGCATAGCGTTAAAACATGCACAACGGAAAATAAATAAGTTAACGCCATGCATACCAAACCCCAATACCAAGATCTCCTAATCAGGAATATAACCTAAACCTAAACACGTAATAAGGTGTTTATAGAAGACTTAACTTAATCATGCATCGCGTCTCCTACTGTAAACTGTCGTCAACTGCACGCATGAAATCGCCTTCTTCTTCCTTCTTGATGCTTCATTTGATCAACCCTTAAGATTTTAGGGTTGATCGCCTAGAAAGTGACTTTTCGAATTTATAACTAAGCCTAGAAAATTGAGATTTGCAATTTTTTTATATTATTCTCTTCCATCTTTTAAGAGTAAAATGAGTGTTAAACATAAAATTATGACTAATATTAATGTCACATTGATTTAACGATTTGTGAAATTGTCAGAGTGAGATCATTTAAATTTAGTCATACGATTACAAGCAATCAGTGTTGTAAAAAGGGCGTACAAGGCTTATTAATCGTCATCTAGGCATTATTGGGCCACCAACCATTTCAATTTTTGTAAATCGGTTGAACAAATCGGTCAACAACGATAAATGATGGTCAAACTTGCCGAAAACTTGCAAATTTTGCAAAAATACCCAAAACTCACTATAAACTACTTTTTAATAACTTATAATCGCTATTACAATATTAAAAAAAAAAAAAAAAAAAAATTGCGGGGAATACCAAAAACTCGCCGAAAATACTCAAAACTAATAAAAAATGACAATCCGATTAATCACCAATTAATCACGCCTAAACTAATTAAAGCTACATGAAGATCGAATGTCCAACTACCGATTCCTGATTTTTGTAACTTTCAAGCAATACTCTTTTTAATATATATATTTTGTTGACAATATTTCACCGTTCGTCCCTAAACTTGTCGCATTTCGCGCGTTTGGTCCCTAAATTTTTTTTTTTGGCATTTTCGTCCTTGAACTCTGCATTTTTCACGCGGTTGGTCCCTAAACTCTCATTTTGGCTAACAATGGTCAATTTGCTGGTTCCACACCTTGTGAAGTTACTAAAATACCCTTTATTCTTCTCTTAATTTACAAACACATATCCGTCCGTGTCTGAATTCGAGTCCCCAAAGTTGTATATTCCTGAATAACTACAACGTTCCTTATCCCCCATTACAGCACATATGAACACAGCTATTAGAAAAGCTGCTGCAAGTTTGTCAAATGATTCCATTGTTTGTGAACTGTGTGGCTTCAATTGACAAAATTATATATGACTGGAATATATGAGGTCATGAAGTTTTATATATTCGGTTGAGACATCATGTTGTGACGAGTCCGAAAAAAATATTAAAGGAATGTTAACAAAAATATTCTTCATCAAAGACATAACACCTACTCGTATATAAAAGAGTACTGATAAACATTTTATTCACCTGACCTTCATAAGTCAACCATTTTTACTCAATAATTAATAGCTTCTTAAGATAACAAGCTATTCTTATAGAAAGGCTGCTTCGCATCAACTCCGTAAACTAATATAATAGTTCTTAACAGAAGTACATTAATCAAAGATTGTTAAGATAACAATTGCTTATAGCAAGCATATGTTACTGGGATTGGTGGGTCTGATAACGACCCATTTAGTACTTGATTAGCCACCCATTTATTCGTAGCCTCAGTCATGTGAACCCCATCCCAACTTACATATGTCGCAGGATTAGCACACGCATCACCGAAAACTTTAGTCCCATTCACAATTCCCGTTTGCCCACAGAAGATATGAGCGTCATTTTCATGGTACCCACAACATACCTTATGGGGATCGTTGAAGCTTGTAGCAGAATCAAATTAACCACTTAATGAAATCATAACATAGTTTATACCGTCATATATTATAAGAACAAGTAAATTACCATTTTCTTTTGTGGTACTGATCAGCTTGTATTTGGCTGTGTAGGCATCAACATATGTTATGGCAGCATTGGTTAATTCTGAACGGAGCTTGATAACTCGAGCCTTGAGCTGCTTGTTGATTACCATTTCTTTCTATCAACTTAATTATAAATTACTACAAGAGTTACCAGGTGGGCATCTACTTTCCCTGTTATGATATTTTTCGCAATTTTATGGAAGAATATTCATCCCAAAATGCACCGAGCATGACTCCTTATGTCCCACTAGTTGCAGGTTGCCCGTTCACTAGCTTGCATTTCTTTCTTTTTTCCCCATGAAGGCTTGTGGGGTTAGTACTGCTACATTTAATCGTACTGCTAGTTCTTGCAAGTTAGTACTGGTACGTTTAATCGTACTACATTTGAAGGAGGGTTCTCATTTACACCACATTCATTAATAAAAAAGTCATGAAGGCTTGGATATAAGTTGCTTAGCATTTTGCTTTCACTTTTTGGATGGATCATATAGGGACGGAGCCAAGGGGGTGCCCGCGGGTGCACGTGCACCCCATGGATTTTTTCGATATAATGTTAATTTTTGAAAAACTTATCGATTTTTCTTAAATGTATTTTAAATGCACCCGGTGCATTAAAATGTGTCTCTAGTATTATTTAGTTCGTATACTTACATATAAAAAATAAATATAAAATTTTGTGAAAACCCAAAGATGAAACAAGTTTAATAAATTAAAGCACAAAAGTCCATGAAATAGTTTTTTTAATGGAACAAGTTTATTCATCATCCTAACAATTTACAAAATCCAAAATTGAACCAACACCACAAAGATGAAAAAGGTTCATAAGTCGTAACATATATCTTTCATTTGTTTATTATATCTTTTAAAGTTTTCATGTTTTGATTGGTTGTATGAAATCTTGACTAATTTGTTGGTTTCGTATAGTCTATCATCATCAATAAGGGCTTAGGGCAATAAGAATAAGTGAATAACTATGCAATTTCTATTAAAACAAATAGGGATAACAAGTTTAAGTGATAGTCCACAATATATTAGAATATGAATAGTACCCCAATTGTGTTGTCATGGGGCATTTTTATTGTTGTCGTATTTACAATATATATGAAAAGTAGTGCTTAAATGAAGTTGGTTTTAGTCTTTTCTATTGCTACTGCTATGGTTGAAAGATGTTTTTCTAAAATGAAGCTCATAAAAACTGATTTGCGTAATTGGATGAGTGATGATTATTTTAACGGCACTTTAACTTGTGTAATAGAGAAAGAAGAACTTATTAATATTAAAAATGAGGGTGCACGTAAGTGTTTTTTTGCTATGGAGATAGTAGAATCACTAATTAGAAGGTAACGAGTGGGGTACTCGCGCGTTGCTGCGGGAATGTTTTGTTTAATCCAAACTCAATGAAACAGTTGTAAAAAAATTATTTTTGTTATTAAGGACTATATATGCAAAAGGTTGATAACCGCAAGTACTATTTTCGAAAAGTGTTTATGAAAATAATATGATTTTTTACGGCCTGAGATTGTCGGTATGTTGACTAACTTTGAAATTAAAAGTTAACCTAAGGGGCTTTTTTTATACAATATTAACGGGCGTTAAGGACTAACTTTGCAATAGATCTATAACCACAAGGTCTAAAAGCGAAAATTGGGCAATGAACAGTGCAAAACAGTGCTTTTACTATTCATCCCAATGGGTTTTAGTATATATAATAATATGTTCATTTATTTATCGTTTTAATGAAATCTTCGTTTTCATCCACTTTTTAACTCTATTATATTACGGTTAAAAAAAATTTGTGCACCCGGTCATATTTCTTTCTGGCTCCGTCCGTGGGATCATACTATCATGAAAAGACTTCCTGTGGGATAAAAGCACACCAGAAACAACTTCAATCGCCGAAGCCGATGTAAAGGGAACGTCTTACTTCCCCAAGAAGATGCATAGAAATAGCTGATATCAACAGGAGTCCGGGCGGTGTAGATAAGAAGTTCCGAATCTGCAAAGGTAGTAAATAAGACAGTTATAACAAACTCTATATCGTGATGATGACATTGCATATTCAAGGCAAATTGGACAGATATATTCATATCATGGAGATGACGACATATGACAAAATATTGACATGATATGTTTTCATCAAACAGATTTAAGATTGATATATACAAATCCAGGAAATGCTATTTTAGCATCAGCATCGACAAATATTCGTTTGATGTGGAAATGGTAGCGTAATGATGGGAATTCAAGTGGCAAGCGACTATTTTTTTTTTTTTTTTTTTTTTTTTTGAAACGGCAAAGATTATATTAGAGGACCCAAGCAGGGGCCGAAAATTACACCAAGTCTAAAACAAACAAAACAATAAACAAGATAAAACCAACCCCATACAAAGCCAAAAAAATAGCCTATCAAGATATGCACCTTGACGGGTTTGATATCCAAGCTTCCCAGTCATTAGTTGCCATTGAAGATCGATTTGCAATCCAAAGCAATGAATATCTTTGAAGTTGTGAGAAAACATCTTCCGCGAGAATGTTTGGTTTTTGATCCTCAGAGGCGTGAACATAGCGGTTTATCCATTTCCATATACTCCAAACAAGTGGCAAGCGACTATTGATATACTGATTCTAAGACGTTTTGAATTAAAATTGAATTATATGTGTTTGTAAATTAAGAGAAGAATAAAGGGTATTTTAGTAACTTCACAAAGTGTGGAACCAGCAAATTGACCATGGTTAGCCAAAATGAGAGTTTAGGGACCAACCGCGCGAAAAATGTAGAGTTCAGGGACGAAAAATGCCAAAAAAAAAATTTAGGGACCAAATGCGCGAAATGCGACAAGTTTAGGGACGAACGGTGAAATATTGTCTATTTTTTTTAAACACAAAAAACGCAATCTTTATTTTATATATATACTAAAGTTGGGCGTCAGTAGGTAATATAATAATATTATTGTTTCAACCCAATGCTTTCCAACTTTTGGCCCATCTTTGTAGCCCATCTGCGTTTCAGTATTATTTATCGACCAAAAAGAGTATTAAACTAAGATTTCTTTACGGAATAACGCTGCTTTCTTTCGGATGGTAAAACCTAAAAAAAACGTGTATAAATTAACCATTTAACTTACATAAAAATTTAAAAATGAAACCAAACATACAGCTCTAACCTTCAAATAAATGTTTCGATTAACCAAATTATCGGTACAATCGGCTAAACCGCACGGTCGACACAATTTTTCTGAAAAACAAAAAAATTGCTACTTAAAATGGTTTGACCACCGGGATAAACCCGTTTTCTTAAAAAAAAAAAAGAAAAATAAAGGAAAAAATTTACAATACTACTTAAAACACGAAAGTTGTAACCATCAAATCCGTTTTTAAAAACCCCTTTTCTCTCACCAAAATATTAGTTAACACGCAAAAAAAAAAAAAAAAAATACAAAAAAATACAAAAAATACCGGCTGCAAGGCAGCGGGCGCCCCATCCTTGTTTCTTTCTAAAAACGAAGATTAAAAGTTCATAAAAAATTTACTGCACCAAACTCAACCTTTTTAAGAAGACTCAAAAAAAGGGCGGGAAGATTGGAAGAAGAAGAAGATGGGCGGTTGGTCACACCCAGAAATTTCACTACCAGAACTGTTGAAATTAATAAAAGGGTTTGTTGATATAGTGATTTTAGCATCTGGGTATCAATCATCTGGTCTTTTTGCTCACTGGGATCCCTTCAACATCAAAAAAGCCTTCCAGTGGGCCCTCTTCTTTGAAAATGTAAGCAATATAAGGATAATTTATGCTGAATTTGTATTTGGCTGTTGTAATTATTTGTAGTTTTTAGAATATAAATTTTAATTTAGGGTTCTTGATGAATGCAAAATCATTTTTAGGAGTGTTTGGATGGTGATTTTAAGTTAAGTTATAATTATTTGTGTTTGGCAAGAGTTAGCTGATTTGATATTGTGCTCTTGTTATGTTTAGCGTCGAAATGGTTGATATTGTGGTCTTTTTATTTTGGTAATCCATGAGGTTTGAGCCAACGGCCACATAGACATAAACCGGGTAAAGGGCTTCCCTTTTTTGGGAAAGTTGGCGTGGCCGCGTGGTCACATGAGGGTTGTTTGCACCAAGTTGTAATTGGAGTTGACACCTTTCACATTAATAGTCATGACAGTCATTAGTCACAAGCCTTTTACTATTAGGCCACGCTTGCGTGCTTTTAGTTCTGATTCTGAATGTTCAAATCAGATTATCACTTAGAAATGCATTTAAACAGACTGTAGAGCAGCATGAGCCATATGATTTAGGTGAGATATATAGTTTTAAATCTAGTGTTGGAAGCCGAGGGCTAACCACTGCTGAACTGCCATACCGCCCATACAGCTGTTCTAGAGGTATGGTGTTGAGTGTTGACTGTGGTTATTAATTGTTGACCATGAGTCAAACTAGATTAAGAAACATCATATGTATGCAACATAGTTATACCGTCAGTACTTTACTCCTATGGGTGGCGTTATGAGAAACATATATCTAAAATAGAGGGCTTGGCAAAAATTAATTATAATTATGGTTTATTAGGTGTTTAAGAACATAGATGGCGACCAAGATTCTATGGACGAACTCGATGCAGCCTTGTCTGAGTTGTCATCCAATCCTCATTTTCCACAGGTGGGGACTTCTTATAACCTTCTTACAGTTTGTTTTTAATTCCTTTTGAGATAAATGTAGAATTACATTAAGTACCTGATGTAATGCAGGGCCTTAAACATATGTCATCTGCCACTCTTAGTCAAGCAAGATATTTTATACTTGAACATCTACTTCGTACTCTACCAATGAGGGATGCACATCTCAAAGCTGTTTTAGAAGCAACCATTGAAATGGATCTTGATGAACTTCATAAGACAGAAACCAACTACTTGGAAGTATATCTTGAGAAGTTGACGCTGAAAAATGAAGAGGGCATAATGGACTTTTCACCTATTCCTTGTGCGGATGATATTTTAGATCCGAAGGCTGAAAAGGACATGAAAATCGAAGATTTGACAACAATTGCTATCGAGGGAATTAGGAAAAGGCAACTTGCGGTTTCACGTGTTTCATCGATAGAGACCAGTGTGGATGTTCTTGCTAAGACAGCTACACATGGAAACTCGAACGAGCTTCTTGATGTCTTTCTTCAAGAAAAAGAAAATCATCCAACTGCTTCTATGTAAGTGATAGTTGCTTTGGAAATAGATGCACAGTGGTGGATGCGGAATTTCTAGAGGTGACAGTATCGACCCTAAACTTTAGGAATGGGTCGATTTGGGTTGTGTTTTACCTTTTGACTGGCCAAATAAACAAAGTTTTACTAACAAAAGCAGGTCAATTGATTAAGTCGCCCGGTGTTCAACAATAAAATTAAGATTGCATTTATTATATGGAAGCTCATATATTATCTTATAATACTGTTCATTTCCGTCATATGATTCTGTACGATCTTTTGTAAAGATTATTAGTAATAAAAACCTGATTGATTCTAATCAGCTGGAATCATTGGCGAACGAAAACTCTTTCATATCTACTTGATAAGCGGACTATCAGATTGGTGTCAGGCGCAAGAATGATTTTTTCAGCCCCAAAGGTTCAGTGGGTACAGGTTTTTAACCAGCTTGATATGTCAATAGAAGACGATACCAACATCTTTGAAACAATTGTGAGCCTTTTTTTTTTCTGCACTTTTTTTTACTTCGAGCTTTGAAACATATATTACTCGAAAAGTCAATCTTTCACATGATAAATGATCACAATGCTGTGTTAAGTCAAAAGCTTCCATCTTCATTATAGGAGGTCTTACTCGTAGGATGTATTTCAAACCGATGGTATAATGTAATTCAACATTTCATGTTGAATTCTTATGTACAACCTCTTAGCATATCAGCACTATATGAAGGAGTGCATAACTTGATCCTGAAGAGATTTCAAAATGTCGATCATATGCAGGAAACAAAGAACGTAAAGGTAGTCTTGTTTCCTACAAAATTTTAGTTAAGTTGCTCCATCAACATTTAAAAATGACAGTTTTTTATCTGATCATGTTGCAAAAGGAACAAGAAATCGTTGAGTACCTGGAAGTAGAATTAAGCAATCAAATTCATCACTTGTGGGAACTCTCCCCTGCACTTACAGCAGCTTCACTTCCTATCTGGTAAACAGTTCCGTTTTATCTTTTTATGTTCTCGACCATAACTTAAACATATTTCATTGAATCATTTTTGCTTGCGTTAAAACCAAAGGATTTGTTTATATCTGCAGGTCTCGTTTATTTGAAGTATATGCAAGTGAATTGTTGAGTCAATTCAAAGGGAAAACTACAAATATTCGGTATTACAAATTCCGTCAACCTTATATTTGTTCTTATTTAGTTTCTGGTCCATTATATTACTGATTGTTTTCATAGGCTAATAATTATTTCGGTTCTGTAGATGCTGCAGCTGTATCGATGATAACAAGGAACACACAGAATGTGAGTTCTCCATCCAAGTGGATTCATATTATTAGTGATCCAGAATCTTCATATTATTAGTGATCCAGAATCTGGATATACTCATTCAATAATATTATCTATAACCACATTTTTTTCTTTCAAGGGACTGATATTTAGGGATAATGTTTAAGAATTTTTATTTAGGGAATCTTAAAAAAAAAAAAAATAAAAATAAAAATAAATAAAATAAATAAATAATAATAAAAAAATAAAAAAATTCAAGGGACTGATATTTGATGATTTAAATATCTTTGCAGGTGAAGTTGCTGAGAGGATTTGGTGCCTCTATATTTTTCATGTAATCAGAAATCCAGTCTTTTAATCTACCTAGCTTAAGCTAGTCATATGTATTAGGAAACATAATATCAGATTATTGATACGGTTTAAAAAGTAACAAGTGTGTGACATGAGTCCCATTTGATTGGTGCGGATAAGAAAAACACGCGGGTCCTGCAATATAAAAAAATGGTATAAACGAATACAATGTTAATGGAGATACATCGAAGACCTGATTTCTGGTGAGAACCTTCTTGACCCGAATTCTTAATCGAACGAAGAACATAGTAAGTAGACCATGATTTCTTCTTCGTATTTCGTATGAGATTATGCATTGCTCTTTCAACAAAATTTTAAACAGGCAAAAGTTGCTTATGGGTCTGTATAAATAATGCACTCAAATAACAATTTGTTCTTTTAGGGTGTGTTTCGATCGGGGGTATGGGAATGAGGGAATGGCTTTCATTCCCAATAAAGTTGTTGGTTTATGGGTTATGGTTTCAGAAATGGGTATGAAACCCACAAATGTAAGCATTTTCTACCCCCCATTGTTTATGGGTTTGTAAACCCATTCCCATACATATACCCATACTTGTATTTTTGCATGTAAACATATTCACACCAAGTGCCATAACACTATCATTCTATTTTCCTATAGCGAGTATGCAAAACCAGATATAAACATAAATAAATTAATATGTATGTAACTAAAAATATAAATGTTCATAAAGACGATTGGCAAATTTAACCTTCTAATAACAGATTTAGGTTGTGTTTATCTTTTAAGATGTTTTATGTCTAATATGCAAAATCATGTTTGCGAGAGAAGAGGTGGATCTGAAGTCTTTAAGATACAAGTAGGGGTGTTATCGGGTCGGGTTGAGTCGGGTTTTTGATTTTGAAAAGTGACCCGTAACCCGACCCGATAAGTAATCGGGTTGTTATCGGGTCGGGTTGTTTCAGGTCTATCGGGTTACTTTGTTTTATTTTGCCTATAAAATAAGTTGTGGCTCAAAGTTATTTTATTATTAAGTAGGCTTATGGTTTTTTATTTAACAACTTACACAACTAAATAACTATTAGAAAAAACATGTGAAAAGAAAAACTCAGAGACAATTTTCTTGAAGGAAATTGTGTAAGGCACTAGGCTGGATGCAGTAAGGAGAGATAATCCCTCCTAATTTCACAGTCACGCCAACTTTCACTCTACAGCAACCTTCAGCCGATTGGGTGCCCCAATAAGGCGACCTACACTACAAAAACATACCCCACAAATATTTTTTTAATTAAATAAAACACACATAAAACATATAAATACTCGATCGTCCAAGCGACCCACATCCAAAAAAATTGTCCACTCGATCGATTAAAAAAAAGACCCACAGAAGGACGATCGATATGTAATCAATCGTGTAAGTCGATCGAGAATTGTTACTTCGAGTAGCCTAAGACAGTAAGCTTTCTTGTAAAGCAAAAAAGAAACGAAACACTAGTACTGGTAGTAAAATATTCATTTACTTGCATTGCATCGCATGCTCAATGGACTATTCTTATATTAATATAGGGCTAACTTTGAGACTAGCCCAGTCACTCAAGTTTTTGGTTTTTTTAGACCCACTTTAGTTGGTTTCTTCAAATGCACCAAGCGACTTGCGAATTTAATAGAAATGCGACATGTGTTACTAAAAAGTCGCACCTAATCATAGTGTCATACATGTGTAAGGCACAACTAGGGGTTCCTTTTGAGCTACATATCACTAGCAACTTTTAAAAGTTTGAGCGACTTCTAATAATATTATTTTAATCTTTTTGCCCCTTCCCATCACTTCCCATCACCACCACCCACTACCACCACACAACCATCACCACTACCCTCCACCACCACCACCAACCTCTACCACCACACAACCACAACCACAACCACAACCACCACCACCATTAAACTATATAACACATACCTTTCTATTAAACTCAAAAAACAAGCCTATCCACACTCAACTTATCATCACAGATTCATCACCATATCCGATCAAATCAACACACAAAAAAGATTATCATCTAAAAATGATAATCGAAACCCAAGATTCGGATTTAGCACCAAATCCCAGTCAAGATAAAAAATAATCGATCAAAAACCCACACCAATCAAAACTCATTAATCATCTCCAAGAGTTAATAAAAACTCTCGATCGAAAAGCCTTATAACCAAAACAAAACAGAATCATTTGACTAAATATAGAAACTTGTAGCAATCAAATGTATTCTTAAATATGCAAGTCACTAATGACGTACCGCTCGATGAACATCAAAGACTGATATCTTTTCTATTATAGAAGCATCCAAAACTTTAAGAAAGGATATGTAACGTTAATTATCATCTTGAAGCCTTGCTGTTGTATAAGAAAGTCGCTAAATGAATACAAAATTATAACTTAAATAAGTATTTTTCTTAAATACTTATTTCTGAAGTGCATCAAGTACTGCAACTCAGATTACCATTATGTAATCTGCAACTCAGATTACCATTATGTAATCTGAGTCGCACTACTTGATGCACTTCAGAAATAAGTATTTAAGAAAAATACTTATTTAAGTTATAATTTTGTATTCATTTAGTGACTTTCTTATACAAGAGCAAGACTTCAAGATGATAATCAACGTTACAGATCCTTTCTTAAAGTTTTGGATGCTTCTATAATAGAAAAGATATCAGTCTTTGATGTTCATCGGGCGGTACGTCATTAGTGACTTGCATATTTGAGAATAAATTTGATTGCTACAAGTTTCTATTTAGTCAAATGATTTTGTTTCGTTTTGGTTATAAGGCTTTTTGATCGAGAGTTTTTATTAACTCTTGGAGATGATTAATGAGTTTTGATTGGTGTGGGTATTTGATCAAGTATTTTCGATCTTGACCGGGATTTGTTGTTAAATCTGGATCTTGGGTTTTGATTATCATTTTTAGATGATGATATTTTTTTGTGTGTTGATTTGATCAGATATGGTGATGGATCTGTGATGATAAGTTGAGTGTGGATAGGTTCGTTTTTTGAGTTTAAGGGAAAGGTATGTGTTATATAGTTTAATGGTGGTGGTGGTGGTTGTGGTTGTTGTTGTGTGGTGGTAGAGGTGGGTGGTGATGATGGAGGGTGGTGGTGATGGTTGTGTGGTGGTAGAGGTTGGTGGTGATGGTAAGTGTTGGGAAGAGGCAAAAAGATTAAAATAATATTATTAGAAGTTTGACAATTTTTTTGTTTTTTAGACTCAATTTAGTTTTTGGTTTTTTTACACTATATAACACATACCTTTCCCTTAAACTATATAGCCAAGTCACTCAAGTTTTTGGTTTTTTTAGACCTACTTTAGTTGGTTTCTTCAAATGGACCAAGCGACTTGCGAATTTAACAAAAATGCGACATGTATCACTAAAAAAGTAGCGCCTAATCATAGTGTCATACACGTGTAAGGCACAACTAAGGGTTCCATTTGAGCTACTTATCACTAGCAACTTTTAAAAGTTTGAGCGACTTCAAATAATATTATTTTAATCTTTTTGCCCCTTCTCATCACTTCCCATCACCACCACCCTCTACCACCACACAACCGTCACAACCACCCTCCACCACCACCACCAACCTCTACCACCATACAACCACAACCACAAGCACCACCACAATTAAACTATATAACACACACCTTTCTATTAAACTCAAAATACAAGCCTATCCACACTCAACTTATCATCACAGATTCATCACCATATCCGATCAAATCAACACATAAAAAAGATCATCATCTAAAAATGATAATCAAAACCCAAGATTCGTATTTAGCGGCAAATCCCAGTGAAGATCGAAAATAATCGATCAAAAACCCACACCAATCAACACTCATTAATCATCTCCAAGAGTTAATAAAAACTCTCGATCGAAAAGCCTTATAACCAAAACAAAACAAAATCATTTGACTAAATATAGAAACTTGTAGCAATCAAATGTATTCTTAAATATGCAAGTCACTAATGACGTACCGCCCGATGAACATCAAAGACTGATATCTTTTCTATTATAGAAACATCCAAAAATTTAAGAAAGGATCTGTAACGTTGATTATCATCTTGAAGCCTTGCTCTTGTATAAGAAAGTCGCTAAATGAATACAAAATTATAACTTAAATAAGTATTTTTCTTAAATACATATTTCTGAAGTGCATCAAGTACTGCAACTCAGATTACCATTATGTAATCTGTAACTCAGATTACCATTATGTAATCTGAGTTGCACTACTTGATGCACTTCAGAAATAAGTATTTAAGAAAAATACTTATTTAAGTTATAATTTTGTATTCATTTAGTGACTTTCTTAAACAAGAGCAAGACTTCAAGATGATAATCAATGTTAGAGATCCTTTCTTAAAGTTTTGGATGCTTCTATAACAGAAAAGATATCAGTCTTTGATGTTCATCGGGCGGTACGTCATTAGTGACTTGCATATTTGAGAATACATTTGATTGCTACAAGTTTCTATTTAGTCAAATGATTTTGTTTTGTTTTGGTTATAAGGCTTTTTGATCGAGAGTTTTTATTAATTCTTGGAGGTGATTAATGAGTTTTGATTGGTGTGGGTATTTGATCGAGTATTTTCGATCTTGACCGGGATTTGGTGTTAAATCCGGATCTTCGGTTTTGATTATCATTTTTAGATGATGATCTTTTTCTGTGTGTTGATTTGATCGGATATGGTGATGGATCTGTGATGATAAGTTGAGTGTGGATAGGTTTGTTTTTTGAGTTTAAGGGAAAGGTATGTGTTATATAGTTTAATGGTGGTGGTGGTGGTGGTTGTGGTTGTGGTTGTTGTTGTGTGGTGGTAGAGGTGGGTGTTCGTGATGGAGGGTGGTGGTGATGGTTGGTTGGTGGTAGAGGTTGGTGGTGATGGGAAGTGTTGGTAAGGGGTAAAAAGATTAAAATAATATTATTAGAAGTTTGACAATTTTTGATTTTTTTAGACCCACTTTAGTTTTTGGTTTTTTTAAACTATATAACACATACCTTTCCCTTAAACTATATAGCCCAGTCACTCAAGTTTTTGGTTTTTTAGACCCCCTTTAGTTGTTTCTTCAAATGGACCAAACGACTTGCAAATTTAATAGAAATGCGACATGTGTCACTAAAAAAGTTGTGCCTAATCATGGTATCATACATGTGTAAGGCACAACTAGGGGTTCCTTTTGAGTTACTCATCACTAGCGACTTTTAAAAGTTTTAGCGACTTCTAATAATATTATTTTAATCTTTTTGCCACTTCCCATCACTTCCCATCACTACCACCCTCTACCACCACACAACCATCACCACCACCCTCCACCACCACCACCACCACCAACCTCTACCACCACACAACCACAACCACAACCACAACCACCACCACCATTAAACTATATAACACATACCTTTCTATTAAACTCAAAAAACAAGCCTATCCAGACTCAACTTATCATCACAGATTCATCACCATATCCGATCAAATCAACACACTAAAAAGATTATCATCTAAAAATGATAATCAAAACCCAAGATTCGGATTTAGCACCAAATCCCTGTCAAGATCGAAAATAATCGATCAAAAACCCGCACCAATCAAAACTCATTAATCATCTCCAAGAGTTAATAAAAACTCTCGATCGAAAAGCCTTATAACCAAAACAAAACAAAATCATTTGACTAAATATAGAAACTTGTAGCAATCAAATGTATTCTTAAATATGCAAGTCACTAATGACGTACCGCCCGATGAACATTAAAGACTGATATCTTTTCTATTATAGAAACATCCAAAAATTTAAGAAAGGATCTGTAACGTTGATTATCATCTTGAAGCCTTGCTCTTGTATAAGAAATTCGCTAAATGAATACAAAATTATAATTTAAATAAGTATTTTTCTTAAATACTTATTTCTGAAGTGCATCAAGTACTGCAACTCTGAATACCATTATGTAATCTGCAACGCAGATTACCATTATGTAATCTGAGTTGCACTACTTGATGCACTTCAGAAATAAGTATTTAAGAAAAATACTTATTTAAGTGATTACTTTGTATTCATTTAGTGACTTTATCATACAAGAGCAAGACTTCAAGATGATAATCAACGTTAGAGATCCTTTCTTAAAGTTTTGAATGCTTCTATAATAGAAAAGATATCAGTCTTTGATGTTCATCGGGCGGTATGTCATTAGTGACTTGCATATTTGAGAATACATTTGATTGCTACAAGTTTATATTTAGTTAAATGATTTTGTTTTGTTTTAGTTATAAGGCTTTTCAATCGAGAGTTTTTATTAACTCTTGGAGATGATTAATGAGTTTTGATAGGTGTGGGTTTTTGTTCGAGTATTTTCGATCTTGACTGGGATTTGGTGTTAAATCCGAATCTTGGGTTTTGATTATCATTGTTAGATGATGATCTTTTTCTGTGTGTTGATTTGATCAGATATGGTGATGGATCTGTGATGATAAGTTGAGTGCGGATAGGTTTTTTTTTTGAGTTTTAGGGAAAGGTATGTGTTATATAATTTAATGGTGGTGGTAGTGGTTGTGGTTGTGGTTGTGTGGTGGTAGAGGTTGGTGGTGGTGGTGGAGGGTGGTGGTAATGGTTGTGTGGTGGTAGAGGGTGGTGGTGATGGGAAGTGTTGGGACGGGGCAAAAACATTAAAATAATATTATTAGAAGTTTGACAATTTTTTGGTTTTTTTAGACCCACTTTAGTTTTTGGTTTTTTTAAACTATATAACACATACCTTTCCCTTAAACTATATAGCCCAGTCACTCAAGTTTTTTGTTTTTTTAGACCCACTTTAGTTGGTTTCTTCAAATGAACCAAGAGACTTGCGTATTTAATAGAAATGCGACATGTGTCACCAAAAAAGTCGTGCCTAATCATAGTGTCATACATGTGTAAGGCACAACTAGGGGTTCCTTTTGAGCTACTTATCATTAGCGACTTTTAAAAGTTTGAGCGACTTCTGAAAATATTATTTTTATCTTTTTGCCCATTCACATCACTTCCCATCACCACCACACAACCATCACCACCACCCTCCACCACCACCACCAACCTCTACCACCACACAACCACAACCACCACCACCATTAAACTATATAACACTTACCTATCCCTTAAACTCAAAAAACAAACCTACCCACACTTAACTTATCATCACAGATTCATCACCATATCCGATCAAATCAACACACAAAAAAGATCATCATCTAAAAATGATAATCAAAACCCAAGATTCAGATTTAGCACCAAATCCCAGTCAAGATCGAAAATAATCGATCAAAAACCCACGCCAATCGAAACTCATTAATCATCTCCTAGAGTTAATAAAAACTCTCAATCGAAAAGCCTTATAACCAAAACAAAACAAAATCATTTGACTGAATAGAACCTTGTAGCAATCAAATGTATTCTTAAATATGCAAGTCACTAATGACGTACCGCCCAATGAACATCAAAGACTGATATCTTTTCTTTTATAGAAGCGTCCAAATCTTTAAGAAAGGATCTGTAATGTTGATTATCATCTTGAAGTCTTGCTCTTGTATAAGAAAGTCGCTAAATGAATATAAAATTATAACTTAAATAAGTATTTTTCTTAAATACTTATTTCTGAAGTGCATCAAGTACTGCAACTTTGAATACCATTATGTAATCTGAGTTGCACTACTTGATGCACTTCAGAAATAAGTATTTAAGAAAAATACTTATTTAAGTTATAACTTTGTATTCATTTAGTGACTTTATCATACAAGAGCAAGACTTCAAGGTGATAATCAACATTACAGATCCTTTCTTAAAGTTTTGGATGCTTCTATAATAGAAAAGATATCAGTCTTTGATGTTCATCGGGCGGTATGTCGTTAGTGACTTGCATATTTGAGAATACATTTGATTGCTACAAGTTTATATTTAGTTAAATGATTTTGTTTTGTTTTGGTTATAAGGCTTTTCAATCGAGAGTTTTTATTAACTCTTGGAGATGATTAATGAGTTTTGATAGGTGTGGGTTTTTGTTCGAGTATTTTCGATCTTGACAGGGATTTGGTGTTAAATCCGGATCTTGGGTTTTGATTATCATTGTTAGATGATGATCTTTTTCTATGTGTTGATTTGATCAGATATGGTGATGGATCTGTGATGATAAGTTGAGTGTGGATAGGTTTGTTTTTTGAGTTTAAGGGAAAGGTATGTGTTATATAATTTAATGGTGGTGGTGGTGGTTGTGGTTGTGGTTGTGTGGTGGTAGAGGTTGGTGGTGGTGGTGGAGGGTAGTGGTGATGGTTGTGTGGTGGTAGAAGGTGGTGGTGATGGGAAGTGATGGGAAGGGGCGAAAAGATTAAAATAATATTATTAGAAGTTTGACAATTTTGGAACAAAAAGATAAAATAGAAGGTCGCTCAAACTTTCAAAAGTCGCTAGTGACAAGTAGCTCAAAAGGAGCCCTACTTGTGCCTTACACATAATGGTTAGGCGCGACTTTCTTTAGTGACACATGTCGCATTTCTATTAAATTCGTTAGTTGCTTGGCCCATTTGAAGAAACTAGCCAAAGTGGCCTAGAAATACACTAACACTTGAGCGACCGGGCAATTTGTAGAATTGTCCCATTAATATAAGTAGTAATTATAAAAACAAAACAGTATAGTATTTGTAAAACTTGTGGTTTTACAAAAGTTTAGGGGAAAATATAGAAAAATAATTTCGGGTTTTATCGGGTTGACCCGAATATAACAAAAATAATTCAACCTTAACCTGACCCGATAACTATGTCAGGTTATCGGGTTCGGGTCAACCCGACCCTATTGACACCCTAGATACAAGTAGTCATAATCATACCAAAAAAAAAAAAAAAAAAAAAAAACTTCTTTCTTTTCCTCTTTCGCTTGCTAACTAAGAGGAAAAAACAAACACATTTATTTCATTTCCTCTTCTATCATGCAGACATAAGAAGAAAAGAAAAAAAAAAATATTTCTTTGATTTCCTCTTCCTACTTGCAGACAAAGGTGACACACGATGTAGAAGCGAAGTTTGTTAAACCTTCATCCAAGGGTTAATAAACGAGGCGCACCTCAAAGGAAAAACGAAACAAGAGATAAAACTCTAACACACAATTTTATTGATAAACCAAGATGTCCTATACTATAATAAGCCCTATATTTATAAAGAAGTAAAACTTGTAAAGAAAGTAATATAATTAGAGTAAAAAACAAATTAAACAGATCATAGAAGATTATGGAATCGATGTCTCTACAGCGTAGAGAAGTTAAGTCTCGAATAAAGTCTTATTAGAGAGCTCTACGACATATGTGGAAAAATACCCCGACGCCGTAGAGGCCACATCTTCCACGTCTTTTCCATCAAAAGTGAAAAAAGGTGCTTCTCTTAAAAAATAAACATTGTCTTTTTTTTTTTTTTTTTTTTTTTTTTTTTTTTTTTTTTTTTTTTGTAGGGTGTTGGTGGTCGCCTGCATATCGTATAAAACATGCACAACGGAAAATAAATAAGTAAATGCCATGCATACCAAACCCTAATACCATGATCTCCTAATCAGGAATATAACCCTAACCTAAACATGTAATAAGGGTGTTTACTAGAAGGCTTAACTTAATCATGCATCGCGTAAGCTCCTACTGCAAACTGTCGTCAACTGCACGAATGAAATCGCCTTCTTTTTCCTTCTTGATGCTTCATTTGATCAACCCTTAGGATTTTAGGGTTGATCACCACTTGGATGGTGTCAAGTATCCACCGGTACTGCAAAGGTCAATTTAGGAATTAGGGAAACCCAAAGTCGAAACTCGGGTAATCGACTAGAAGTCGATTTGGTCAATTTAGGAATTAGGGAAACCCAAAGTCGACCGAGAATGGAGAGGGGAGATCATTTTTATGGATTAAGAGGAGTCTGTAATTGTGTCTAGGGTGCCTTGGTATTTAGAAGATACCAAGGAGAGTTATAGTAACAATTAGCAAACCCCTTTCATTTGGAAAACAACTTTCCTAATTTGACAAGAAGTCAAACCACATCCCTTAAGGGGACGAACGACCAAACAAATCTGTTAGGGTTTATAAAGAAATAGTGATTAGAATTTTAAATTCAACTTCTTATTTTTTCCGGTAATAGGTCAAACTAATTACAAATATTTGAACGATATAAACGGTAATAGATAAAGAATATGAATTGCATTATCCTATGTACTTAAACGTTTGTTTGGAGTAATAAATTAATCCGGTGTAAAACCCTTTTACCAAAAAAATGCATGAAATCAAATTATATATACATATGCAATATTTTTAGTGCAAAAAAAGTAAAATAATTAAACGATTTAATTGATCAAAAAATACACCGCCACAAATCACTGGTATTTAATACTCGTTTAATTTACATAAGCAAGGCCAGATTTAAGCATGTGCGGGGTGTGCAACGGCACACGCCTCCACTTTTCTAGTGCCCCAATTTCTAAATATGTAACCTTAGTATAAAATTACTTTTGGACGTTTTTACCCAAGCCAATGATGTTTTATGATGAAACTAAAATGTTTTACAATGTTGTAATTTAGTGATTTGAGTCACAGTGGAGAAATATAGCTAAAAATTTGTTTTTAATGGAGTCAATACGTAATGGGTTTGTCCAGCGAAGAAGATGACACATATTCCAAAAGTTTGGCTTTGTTTTTGCTATATTCCATGTTTAACCCCTGTGCTTTACAGTTTATCAATTAAGTCATGAGTCAATAGTATTTTGTTTAGCTTCATTTTATGGTATAGTCATAACAACCCACATATGAAATATCTATCTATAAGATTGTATTTTTAATCTTGAGAAGTTATCCTAATAATTTATCATCGTGTAATGTATGCAAAATATTTTGCTATAACTATGTTTCAAGAAAATTAATCACATACATTTTGCTACATTTTCTATCACATGATATATAAGAGTTAATGTTTAAGACTTTAAAGAAAATTTTTAAAAGTTTTGAGAAATTCAATGAATTGAATTATATTAAAAAAAAGCACAAACATTACTATTGACTTGATTAAAGAATCTAATGTGTGTAATTAGTTAAGGGCTATTGATTTTGTAGTGGATATTGTATAAGGGCCTCCAACGTAATAAGGCACATGGCCCTCTAAATCCACGAGACGGCCCTGTACATAAGTGAAAGCAGGTTTACCTTGTACCACTCTACGATGTTGCACATAAGGACTGAAATTATATCAAAAATGAATTTGTAGTTGTTTACCATACCAAGACATATGAAAGGGTCAAGATTGAGATCAATGTACAAGTCAAAACATACTATCGCTAAAAGAGACACTGGTTAAATGACGACTAAGTTACTTCAAGAAAGATCAACACATTTACCGACTCTATATATCTTAAACATAAGGATATTCAAACTCGATCAATTACATTATGAAAGAAAATATTTCAATTATGGCGGCATGGATAACAAATATATGAAAAATAAACATATGAAATTGTAGCTCAATAAACAACAGGAAGGGAGGGAGGGGTGCTTAAGTTCAAATAGAAATACATTTGCAAAGTGTTTTACAACACCAACTGCATTTGATCACCACGAAGGGTTCTTCAATTTCTAGTCCATATGCATGCATATAAATGTGAGATTAAGGTACTAGGATGGCGGTATATACGACATCACCTGCAAGCATTGAACATGGTGTGAAGTTGAGGCTTTCCATGTATCCTTTGTAACTGAAACTTTAATACCATATTGCCGTCTGCACTTCTGTATTGTGTATAATTATTCACTTTGTAGAATACGTAATAGACAAAAAAAAACATCATTCTTTCCATCCCCTTCAACTTTCCAGATCACACGGACTGGGGTTTTCTTATCTAAATTGTTCTTGAATGCACGGTTACCTCTTGAAAGTTTTTGATCTTCAAGAGGCAACTTACACCCTAAAAATCTAAGCCCACCTTGACCGCAATAAACATCAGATTACAAGATCCACTATTGTTTGAGTAACGATGAGAGTCAATTATGCTTATAGCCAAGTTCTTTTTGTTAATCTTGGTATAATCTATAGCCATTTGGGGTTGGCAAAGAAGTCCAGCTATTTGAAGTTGTGACCTATATCTGAACGTATCGCCCACTTGAATCCCATATATAGAGCCCAATAATTTATCGGGCTCAATTTATTTTAGTTTTTGTTTAACAATATTTGCTACCTCCGTTGGAACCCTCCAATTTGCAATCCTTACATCCTTATCTTTCAACCTGTTTTCATGTAATAACTTTTCATATACCAGATCAAACAAGGTTATCATCTGTTTGATCTTTATGCGTCTAACTGATTACTTTTGTGACACAACGGTAGTGGTGTCGCTAACGTTTTGGGCATCACCCTCCATTGAACAAATAGGATCCTAAAACTTGAATTTACAAGTTGATGTTAAACCAAAAGAAGGGTTCTTTCTACTTCCCATATCAACAACTTTAATCCTTTTGAGTTTGTTATTTTAAAATGGATGAAAGCCCACCACGTTGTTCTTGCCCTTTTCCTAGAAACTCGTCTTCCTAAGATTCGAGTCTATATTATTCAATGTCATCAAAGGAATCTTTCACGTTATAGCAGTCTTAGTAACAACTGGTTTTTGGGCATCACAATTCTTTAAAGATGAAGGATCCAAAATTTGACTTTACCTGATGGTCTTGAGTCATTAGGGTTATTTCGCCTAGATTCAGGAGGGTTAAAGCTTTTGATTTCATTATCCACAAAGTACTTAAGGTCGTCCACCAACATGTTGTTGTTTGAGCTTGTAAATGGATTCAAATATGAATTGCTTCTGAAAGAATCTTGCGGTATTCCACAACCAGGAGGGAAATCGCGAACAACTTGTACTCTAGTCTTGATCTTAGGGACGGGATTCGTAGACACCATTCCGGTAGGTTTTCTAAATGCTTCAGACTCGTATTCATTAGCATTATTAAATTGTTCTTTTCGAGTTAGAGCAAGCTTAATTGTTTTCTTCTGGAATGCCATTGTAAATTCTGAAGATTATAAATTTTCCATAGGCTGAAAGCCCACCACCTTGTCCTTGCCATGGGAAGTCATCTTCCCATGATTAGATTCTATGTTGTCCAATTTCTTTAAAGGAATCCTTCGAGTAATAGCAATGGTAGTGACTTTTGGTTTCCGAGCATGAGCATCCTTCTTTATATAGGTGGGATCCCAAAATTTAACTTTACTCTCTGGTCTTGAGCCAGAAGGGATATTTCTTACCGGATTCTGGGGGTTTAAACATTTTGATTTTCCCAGCAATTACTTGAAGTCCACTGACAAGCCATCATTTAAGACTTCAGCGGCCTTAGATTATCTTTGTTTCCAATAGATTCTTGTGGGATTCCACAACCAGAAGAGAAATTCCAAATGACTTTACTCTTGTCCTTAGTTTATAGGGGGTTTATTTAGATACTGTTGTTATAGATTTTTTGAAAGCATTGAGGTCATGATAATTAGCGTCATCAAATATGAGGTTAATAAGTTATAGGAAATCACAAAGAAGTAATTCAAACAAGATAAACAGGTTGTGAGTGTTTGTATACACGCTTGTGTGCATTAGTTGATGTCTATGAATCATAGGATTGTGTAATTATTAACTGGAGTTCTGATTACTTTGGCTCTGTCAATCGTGTACACAAACACTCATAACCTGTTTATCTTTGTGTGAATACTTCTTTGTGATTTCCTATAACTTATTAACCTCATACTTATGCTATAGTTAACTCTGGAGTTCCTAAAGAAAACAACTGAGCCTGACATGCCTCGAAAACGACCATTTGATGATGCTAATTATCATGACCTCAATGCTTTCAGAAAATCTATAACAATAGTATCTAAATACTCCCCCCCCCCCCCCCCCCCCCCCCCCCCCCCAAACACACACACACACACACACCCACCCCACCCCCCACTCCTAATTTAAGGACCGGAGTAAGTCGTTCGGAATTTCCCTTCTGGATGTGGAATCCCACAAGATTCTATTAGAAACCAAGATAATTTGAGGCCATTGAAGTGCTTAAATGATGGCTTGTCAGTGGACTTCAAGTATTTTATGGATATAAAAATCAAAATGTTTAAGCCCCCTGAATCCAATAGAAATATCCCTTTCGGCTCAAGACCATAGGGTAAAGTTAAATTTTGGGATCCCACCTATTTGAAGAAGAGTGCTAATGCTCGGAAACCAAAAGTCACTACCATTGCTGTAACTCGAAGGATTCCTTTGAAGAAATTGGACAATATAGAATCTAATCATGGGAAGATGACTCCCATGGCAAGGACAAGGTGGTGGGCTTTTAGCCAATTGAAAATTTATTATCTTCAGAGTTAACAATGGCATTCCAGAAGAAAACAACTGAGCTAGCTCTAACTCGAAAAGAACCAATTAATCATGCTAATGAATGCAAGTCTGAAGCATTCAGAAAACCTGTCGGAATGGATTCTATGAATCACATCCCTAAGATCAAGACTGGAGTACAAGTTGTTCAGGATTTCCCTCATGGTTATGGAATCCTAAAAGATTCTTTCAAAAGCAATGCACGTTTAAAGCCATTTGCGAGCTCAAACAATGACATGTTGGTGGACGACCTTAAGTATTTTGTGGAAAATGAAACCAAAAGCTTTAACCCTCTCGAATCTAGGCGAAATAACCCTAATGAGTCAAGACCAACAGGTAAAGTCAAATTTTTGGATCTGTCGTGTTTAAAGAAGTGTGATGCCCGAAAACCAATTGTCACTAAGACTGCTGTAATGTGAAGCATTCCTTTGATGACATTGAATAATATAGACTCGAATCTTAGGAAGACGACGAGTTCCCAAGAAATGTGTAAGGACAACATGGTGGCTTTCATCCTTTTGAAAATAATCAACCTAAAAAGATTAAAGCTATTGATATGGGAAGCATAAAGAACCCTTCTTTTGGTTCAACATGAGCTTGAAAAGTCAAGTTTTAGGATTCCACTTGTTCAATGGATGAGTGATGCCTAAAAAGTTATAGACACCACTACCGTTGTGTCACAGAAAGAATCAATTAGACGCGTAAAGATCAAACAGATGATAACCTTGTTTGATGTCGTATATGAAGAGTTATTACATTAAAATAGATTGAAAGATAAGGGAGAAAGGATTGAAAATTGGAGGATTCCAACGGAGGTCGCAAATATTGTTAAAGAAAAACTAAAATTAATGGAGCCCGATAAATTGTTGGGTTCTATATATAGGATTCAAGTGGGCGATACGTTTAGATATAGGTCACAACTTCAAATAGTTGGACTTCATTAACCCCAAACGGGTATAGATTATACCAAGATTAACCAAAAGAACTTGGCTATAAGCATAGCTGACGCTCATCGTTACTCAAACGAAAGCGGATCTTATGATCTGATGATTTATTATGGTCAAGGTGCGCTTAGATTTTAGGGTGTAAGTTACCTCTTGAAGATAAAAAACTTTCAAAAGGTAACTGTGCATTAAAGAACAATTTAGATGAAAAAACCCCTCTCCGTGTGACCTGGAAAGTTCAAGCGGATGGAATGAATGATGTTTTATCTATTATGGATTATACACAAGAAAGAAGCGCAGAAGGCAATATGGTATCCAAGTTTCAGTTACAAATGATACATGGGAAGCCTCAACTTCACGCTATGTTCAATGTTTGCAGGTGATATCGTATATACAGCCATCATAGCACCTTAATCTCATATTCATATGCATGCATATGGATTTGAAATTGAGCAACCCTTCGTTGTGATCAAATGCAGTCGGTGTCGTAAGACACTTTGCAAATGTATTTCTATTTGAACTTAAGCACCCTTCCCTCCCTTCCTGTTGTTTGTTGAGCTACAATTTTGCATGTTTATTTTTCATATATTTGTTACCCATGCCGTCATAATTGAAATATTTTCCTCTCATAATGTTATTGATCGAGTTTGAATAACCTTATGTCTAAGATATATAGAGTTGGTAAATGTGTTGATCTTTCTTGAAGTAACTTAGTTCGTCATTTAACGAGTGTCACTACTACAAAAAACGTTAAAAAGATCGGTTGAAAACCCTCAAATAGATCGGTTATGAACCACTCTATGTAAGGGTGATCTATTTGAGCGAAACATAAATAGATCGGTTGAGAACCGATCTAACTAATGCAATAAATAGATCAGTTCTTGACCTTTTCATATTTTTTGACTTGTACATTGATCTCGTTCTTGACCTTTTCATATTTTTTGGTATGGCAAACAACTACAAATTCATTCTGATATAATTTCAGTCCTTATGTGCAACAGGTAGCTAGAGTGGTACAAGGTATGAAGGTAACATGCTTTCACTTAACTAAATTAAACGAGCATAAAATATAACAATGATTTGCGGCGGTGTAGTGTTTGATCAATTAAATCGCTTAATTATTTTACTTTTTTTCCTCAAAAAACATTGCATATGTATCTACAATTTGATTTCATGCGTTTTTTTAACACCTGGTTAATATATTACTCCAAAAAATCGTTTAAGTATATAGGATAATGCAATTCCTATTCATTATGTGTTAACGTTTATATCATTCAAATATTTGTAATTATTTTAACCTATTATGCAAAAAATAAGAAGTTGAATTTAAAATTCTAATTACTATTTCTTTATATAATCGTACGTAAGTTAAAAGCATTGCAATGTTAGGTTAATTTTATTCTAAATTTGAAGACATTTTTATCATTATATTTTTTATAAGAAAATTGCCGAACATTTATTAGATATTTGTTAACTCAAGTTTGTTATCTAAAGAAAATGTTTAAGGTAGTTTTCATAACTTGTTACATAGTTTAGGGGTGTGTTTTGAATTTTTTTATTCAACTTTTATTTTATATATACGTAAAAGAATAAAGGTAATGATCGTTTTTGTAAATTGTTAGATAGTTTAAGGGTGTGGTTAATTCTAATTTATTTTTATAAAAAAACATATATTAAACTTTAATTCTATTTATTTATTTATTTTTAATAAAAGCGTACGTAAGTAAAAAGTATTGCAATATTGGGCTAATTTTGTTCTCTATTTAGAGGCCTTTCCATCGATATATTTTTTTTTATAAAGAAATCGCTAGATATTTGTTAGATCTTTGATAAATAAAGTTTTTTTTTTTTTTTTTTTTTTTTTATATGAAAAATCCTAAATACTTAAAAGTACATGAAAATTTTTGTAACTTGCCACATAGTTTTAGGGGATGTTTTGTAATCTTTTGTTGCCTAAACGGCATTGTCAACGACCACTAACATATATATGTATAATTTCCTACTTATAGTGAAGAGTATTCCAGGATGTATACATTTGTCATATATCATAGTTTTCCAAAACGGATATGATTTTGTTAATGTAATTAAAAGGACATGATTTTGTTAATGTAATTAAAAAGGCCGGAAAGGTTCTAGGAGACTACAATTAGAAGCCCAAAATAAGTGAACATGAAAAAAATAAATAAAGAAATAAATGAATAAACGAGAAGGATTACTAGACAAAACAATTCAAAAGAAACCAAAAAAAACTAAAATGAATTAATGTGCCTAGGATTGGATGACCACTCGCACCATGATAGCGGAAAATACCTGAAGCGACTCTTGATCCATAGCTCATAAGTTTGAGAAAGCCCAATTTGGCTTACAAAAATCTTTCCAAAGAATGAGATGGACCAAATGGCCAAAGGAAATGCTACACCCTAAAACCGGGTTTTAAGTATTTTATTACAAAAGTGCCATTATATAAGTTTGACTACAACGTTTATTAGTTCGAAGATTTATTTTGATCAGTTAGTCAATGGGAATTAAGTTATTAGTCAAACTAAAAGGTTAATATGTTAAGTAATAAGTGTACAGAAAACGTTATCCGGTAAATATCTTATGAATGAGACTAGAAGGATCAAATATGCCAAATAACCAAACTTGGGCCATATTTTATCCATCACCTTTCAGAAATTTCTTCATTTTTCTCTTGTGTTGTGGGTTTGACGTGAGAACCTAAGAGGAGGACTTTCTATAGGATTATGTACATTAATATATTATACCATTGGGGTCACACATAATAATTCGAGATTTTAGTTTTATATATTTATTGTAAATATATTAATGGCCCCCGAAACGAAATATTTAAATATTAAGTTGTCACATTTATTAATAGAAAATCCAATTATTAACATATAAACTACTAGTAATAGTTTATAAATATTTAGTTGTCACATTTAGCAAATGCATTTATCACATTTACATATTATATTTTATTATAAAGTTTTTATTTAGTTAAAAAATAATAATTAATACTTACATTAATGATACGAAACAAAACTTTTAAATATATTATATAGTTTTTAGGAGTAGGATCCTCTCAAGTTCAAAAATGAACTTGATAGGTAAAGTTGTGATTTGTGTGGGCGTCTATTTGAATTACAATGAAATAAATGTTTTGTGATGATGGCCCACTTTTACTTTTACTCACACAAATCACAACTTTACTTATCAAGTTCATTTTTGAATTTGAGAGGATCCTACTCCTAGTTTTATTCATTTGTAAAATGATCATTAATACTTGCATTAATGTTATGAGACTAAAATTTTAAATATATTTAAGTTTCTGTTCATTTGTAAAATAATCATTAATACTTACATTGATGATATGAAACTCAACTTTTAAAAAATTATATTATATATTATATATTTTTTATTCATTTTTAAATAATCATCAGTACTTACATTAATGATACGAAGCAAAACTTACAAATATATTGTATAATTTTTATTCATTTGTAAAATAATCATTAATACTTGCATTAATGATATGAGACTAAAATTTTAAATACATATAAGTTTTTATTCATTTTTAAAATAATCATTAATACTTACATTAATGAAGCGAAACTCAACTTTTAAATATAGATGTGTGTATAGGCTAACCATGGAAAAATAAATATAGAAGGAAATAACCTCCGTGGATAGACCGTAAGATGATAACTGGTGTAATAACTTATGATATTCCACTTTGTTGATACAAATCGATTTCCTTTAGTTTAGGAAGATGGTCAACATTACAATGATGTGATTTTTAATTTTGTTGTAAAGAAAAAATAATATAAACAATATGACATAAATTGCCAAAATATAAACTTAAAACAATGGTAATTTATAAAATTATAGGGTTGAATGTAAAATAGCGTTATATATAGATTGACTAATATAGTTTACATCAAGCCCAAAACATAATAAAAGAATCTTACCCTAAATTTATTTTTAAGAATTTAAGTGTAAAAGTCTCATTTACAATATGATTTTAAAATATATAAATTTAATAATGGAGTTAAAGATTTGCCAATGGGTGCCCTTTCGGAACCTTTTACGATGTAAGAAAATATATTTAATAAAAAATAATTAAAATTATAATTTATTATAGTTAAATGTGATCTTCAATTTTATACACTCATAGTTTATATTTATTTGGATCTTAAAAATTGCCTGGTGGGCATCCGTTTCTTATTTAATATATATATACAACTATACTTTATATTTGTATTTTAAAAATGTGATTAATTTTTTGTTTTTTGTTACTCATAAATTATACTATCATTATTAGATTAAATTGATTGTAGTACCCAAAATTCATGTGTGTGCAAGATTAATTGTTATAGCCAAAATCCGTATATGCCCGAGATGATTATTATTATTATTATTATTATTATTATTATTATTATTATTATTATTATTATTATTATTATTAGATTGTATTTTAAATATCATTTTGTAATTTTTTTGGTCATTCAATTAATAAAAGTGTTAAGAAAAAAAGAATAAGGTACGATGTCATGTTACGGAGTAATACAGATAAAACAAAGTAAATAAAAAATCGAATGGTTGCTTTTAAAAGGTTAAATTTATTAGAAACATCCTTATTTTTAATGTTTTATTTCATGAAAAAGAATTATTAAATAGAAATGTTACCTGATAGATTGGACTATTAAATTGATAGAACGTCAAGGCAAATTCAGCAAAACCAACACCCTTGGTTAACTGGACTCCATCTGAACAAGGAAACAACATATGTAAGATTATTAATGAAAAAAAGTTTTTCTTAAGAAAAAATGTATCGTTTTGATTATATTAAATATACTAAGAATCGAAATACTATGAACAACGATCGCAATAAAATATGATGTTTTGACTGGAATTGATATCTTCTTAACGAAACGACGATCTAAAAAGGTATGTCTTCTTGTCGCCGTTCTCCTTTTCATTTTTTTTTACTTGTGAAATTGTGTTTAGCCTCATCAACCTTTTATAGTAAACAAATATCTTGATTAGATTGATCCAACGGCCATAATTGTTAACACTCGCATTTTTAGGGTTTACGAAATGTTAGCTTAAGCCTATCCAGGTTGTTTGTTCGTGGGCCAAGGCCCAAATACTCTGTTAACATAAGACCCTGAAGCACTGTACGTAAGATATATGTGTACAAATAGCGACAACGAGAATTAACCATGAAAAAAAGAAAATAACGGATAGCAATAAAGTGTGAGATATTTAAAAAGATAAAAGTGTATTGATAAGAAAAGATTACAAAAACGTATATGTATATGGTAATATAATCTTAGTGAACACGATATTTTATCTTATTTGGAAAATAGATTAAACTAACAAAGATAATAATAAACATAAAGTAGGTTGGATTGGAATAAATAATGCATCAAAATATTTAACCTACATGTCTTTTAAGATGAAGTGAAGTGGGAAAAATGAACCCAAATTAATTCTTCAAAATATAAATCAATTGATCGTTTAAATTTTATATTTTGAAAGGTTAGTAAACATCGAGGAGTGTTTATTTACACACTAATAAAAATGTTGCATATCAAGAGAGATAAAACTCAATCACATATATTTTTTTATGGAGAAAAATGAAGAGAGAGATAAACTAATATTTTTTTATTTAAAATTGCAATCAATTTTGTTTATTTAAAAATTAAATATATGATGAAAACTATTAATAGTTAAGCAAAAACGAAATATACAATTGCAGGGAGCATTTTATCATCTTTTAATAGGCGGGTATTTTCATATATATTTGACGAATATTTTTATTGTTTTTTTTTTTTTTTTTTTTTTTTTTTTTTTCATTTTTCTTAGTATAGAAATTCGCATTACATATCACATGTGACTTAACACTAATCTGAATGTTCAAACACTAAATAGTTGTACTAAAATGAACATAAGTATTTGTATATAACTCCAAAGGCTTCTTCATGTTTTGCCAATGAAAAGCACGATTTAATGGCTTTCAAATCTCCACCCTATACGAGAGAGAAAAATTTGCCAAGTCACTTAAGTCACGTCATTAAAAAAGCCACATCAGTGATGACTTCGCATGCCACGTGTACACTATTAGAATTGTGATTTTGCTTATACAAACTATATGTCTATCATACACATATAGTGTTGGGAATTATGCTCATCAGTAACAACTATATTGAAGACAAAGTTCCTACTGCTGAAGAATATACTAACAGTAGAAAGTCAGTTAGTAATTATTGGTATATATAGTTTGTACTGTTCATGTTATAGCAGATTAGGAAAGAAGTGTAATGCAAGAATAGAAAAGATATGGTGAATATCTTATTGTAATAGTTTGATACGTATATTGTTTTCTTGTAAAGGACTCCTTATGTCTATAAAAGGAGATCCTAGATTAGGGTTTTGATATATCTCTTGGGAAAACTCTAGCATACGAATAGTGAAAGCTTCAAGGTTGTAAACCTTAGTGATATTGTTGATCACTCGTATTATTGATAATAATATTGAAGCAATTTGTTTATTCATTGTTCATTATACTTACACATTCTCATACACATCTTCTAAGGTGTTTACTAGCGAATTCTGCTTGCTAGTTTACATTACTCAAAGTATCTATCTAACACAAGGCCTGTGTTTAGATCCTCCACAAGTGGTATCAGAGACAGGTTTCTGATACTTTGATTTAGAAGATACAGAAGATTAAAGTTCTTATTGCTGTCAAGATAATGGACATGGAAACTACTCAATCATCTTCCACTACTTTCAAGCAGAATGAGTATGACCTCTTGAGGCTCAGGATTGAGCAATATTTTATGGTACAAGATTATGCATTGTGGGACATCATCAAGAATGGTGATACTTTCAAAGCATATACATCTGAAGTCACTAATGCAGATGGCTCCAAGTCTACTAAGCTGAATACTGAGCCAGTGACAAATGATGAGAAGGCTAAAAGGATGAATGATCTCAAAGCTAAGCATCAGAGCTTATGGCCATGCCCAATGATCAAGTGTTAAACTTCAGCAATTATGCAACTGCCAAGGAACTTTTTGAAGCCATTGTTGAAATATTTGGTGGGAATGAAGCCACCAAGAAAACACAGAAGACCTTATTAAGGCAAAACTATGAGAACTTCACTTCTGCAAGCAATGAATCTCTAGATCATGTTTTTAGCAGGTTGCAAAAGATCATTAGCCAACTGGCTGTCTTGAAGGTTACCATTCCTCAAGAAGAATTAAACATGAAATTTCTAAATAGCTTGCCTGCTGAATGGCAAACTTATGTGGTTGTTTACTTACACAAGTCTGAACTTGAGAAGATGACACTTAATGACTTGTACAACAACCTAAAGATTGCAGAACCCAAAGTTAGAAAGACAGGAGGCACAAGTTCAGACTCAGGGAACATGGCATTCTTATCATATGCCAATGATGACAATTCTAATGAAGAGGATGATGGCACATATGTTTGTACTGCTAATTCTAGAGTTAACACTGTTAGCACTAAAGTTAGTACAACTGGTTCACAAACCAGTGGGGCTGGCTTAAGTGATGATACCATTTATGCTTTTGTAGCAAGTAAAGTTGATGATGCCAATGTATACAATAAAGACTTGCTTCAAATCCATGATGATGATCTTGAAGCAATGGACATAAAGTGGCAGTTAGCTTTGATAAACATTAGAGCAAGAAGTACTATCAAAGAACTGGTAAGAAGATTGTCCTTAATTCAGGAGATGTTGCTGGTTATGACAAATCCAAGGTTGAATGCTACAACTGTGGAAAGAGAGGGCATTTTGCTAGAGAATGCAGAAGTCCAAGACAAAAAGGCAGAGATGGATACAAGAAGAGCAATCTAAAGGAAGTAACAGTACAAGAGCCTTCTACTAAGGCTATGTTAGCCATTTATGGTGCTGCTTTTGACTGGAGTTTCATGGAAGAAAAAGAAGCCAATACTGAGATTGCACTAATGGCCTTCTCTGACTCTGAGGTATATGTTAATGATTGTTCTAAGTCTTGTTTAGCTTTAAAAGAATTAGAAATACTTAAGGCTAAATTTGATAGTCAAAGAGTAGAGCTTAATGACACTAGTTATAATTTTTAAAATCATAAAAGAGGATTAGCTGTCTTAGAAAAACAACTTATTTTCTATAGACAAAATGAAGTTGTCTTTACTGATGATATTGCTGGATTAAGAAGAGACTTAGAGAACAGGGATGCTGTTATAAGTATGCTTAAATATGATATTGAACAACTTAGCAAACAGAAGGAAAATATACAATTAAGTGTTGAAACACTTGAATATACTTCTAAGGGTGTTCAAAAGATCATTGAGTCTCAATTAGTGCACAAGGCAAAATCAGGCTTAGGATATAACTCTGTTGCACCTCCTAATAGAGGTATGTTTGTGCCACCTTGTATTGACTTAGCTCACATTGGCCTAGATGAGTTTAAGGAGCCTGAATTTCCACCTTATGGTTCTAAGGCACAAGAGAACAATTGTGAAAATCAGGATGATGAGATACCTAAAGGTACAAATGAAACAAATGTTGTTAAGTTTGTGCCTGAGATTAAGCATGAAATCAAGCCAGAGACTAAGCCTGAAGCTAAGACAGAGGTTAAAGCAGAAGTTAAACATGTTCCTAGGGTGGTTAAACAAGAATATAAGAAACCAGTTAGGAACAATGTTAGATATGCTAAGATGTATAGATCAAGGGGAAATAAAAGAAATTGGAATTATATGAAGTCTCAAAAACTAGGTGGTGATTTTATGATGCAAAACAAGACATGTTTTGTATGTGGAAGCTTTGACCATTTTTCTGCTTATTGTGATAAAAACCCATGGAAAAAGGTGAATACATGGAATACAAGTGTAAATGGGAATAACCAAGTTAGAGTGAACAATCATTTTACAAATCAAACTCACTCTAATGTTCAAATGGTACCCAGAGCAGTCATGCTTAGGTCTGGAGTTAAACCACTTTCTACTACTAGACCAAACAGGACTGTTTATAACTATCCAACTGTTTCATGTGCAAGACCAAGAAGTCCAAATTATAAAGCACAAACAGTTAATAAGCCCTTTTTCAAGAATACAGCTAGGCAAAATAAAAAATGGGTGCCTAAGGTTCAAATTGCTCAGTCAACAGTTCCAACTGTTAGGCCAAAAGTTGAAACTGTTAAGCAAAAACAAGTTGTTAAGGGATATATGGGAAATGGAATGAAAGCTATAGCTGAATGGGTTTGGAGACCAATCACATGTGACAAAGCATCAATGACCTTATAGAAACATACTTTTGTTGATGAAAAGGGTGGCTTGGGCTCCAAAAGCTTAAATGCTTTGGTCATTATGTGTTGTTAGTCTTGTACTTAATTGTTTCAAATGAAAAATCCTATGTTTTTCTTGGCTTTAGACTAACACTTGCAGGTAATCTAAGATGTTTTTACTTGCATTGGATATGGTGTGCTTTGGATTGACATATGTGTTGCAAGAACACACAACAAATGGTTATTGGTTCACCATGTCTCACCTACATAAGAACCAACTTGTCCAAAGAAAACGGCTCTTGGTAAAGACTTAACAAATCCATTTATGGTTGATAGTTTACCAAAAACTATATGGTTATCAACTCACCATATCTTACTGTGAAGAGTTGGCTAGTCCATAGCAAACGGCTAATGGTAAAGACATATCAAATCCATTGATAGCTGATAGTTTGCTAAAAACTATGTTTGAGCAGGGTACTTTACTTGTTTTATATTCCTACTACTCTTTGAAAAAAAATTTGAAAAAGTTTGTACTGATAGTGCAAAGTTAGTACTGATAGTGTAAAGTTTGTACTAATGTTATAGCCATTACAACTGTTGTGTAAGTAACTGATTTTTAATTCTAGCCGTTGGGTAAAACCGTTTTGTTAGCATACTTATAGGGTTAATTTAACAAGAGAAATTATCTTCGTTCTAAAATTTCATATTATTTACTTTCCATAAGATCTTTCTCTCTTGCACAAGTTTCTCAAACCCTAGCAGTATCACTATAAAATCCAATTGGTTATCATAAATCTTCAATTCACATACATCCATTCATTCATATATTTCTTTTATCAATTATCAATTGTTGTACTAAGATTTACTGACCAACATAACGAAGTGGCGTTTTTGGAGAAAACAGAGGAGAAGGATGGACCAAAGTTTTGGCAAATAATTGATTATCTCAATAACTCTTACATCAGGTATGCCTTAACTATAAGTCCTACTCTCTATTCCTCACAACTCAATCAGTTTTGGCTTACTGCTAAAGCCATAACACTTGAGGATGATGATGAGGATACACCAATACCTGCACTCAGTGCATCTGTGGATGGCCAAACAATTTATGTTACTGAGAAATCCTTGAGGAGAAATCTTCGCTTGGATGACTCTGATGGTACCATATCAATGGCCAACAAAGACATTTTAATTGCTATTTCAAACTTGGGGTATGATACATCAAATGGTAGACTCACTTTTAATAAAAGGATGTTTTTCACCCCAATGGAGATTTTTAATTCACAGTCTTCTTCACTGTTTGAGTCCCAAAAGATCATCATGGGAGCAGTTCAGTAGTAATATTGCTACTCCTCTTGTGTGTTTTTCAAAGCATGAAAAATATAATTTTTCAAAATTAATTTTTGACCATATGGTGAAGAATGCAGATTCTCCAAATAAGTTTTTAATGTACCCAAGGTTTGTTCAACTGATTTTAAAATCAAAACAAAGCATCTTACTTCCTCATACTAGAACTATTGCCACTCCTTGTCTGCAACAAAAAGTTTTCCAAAACATGACTATGAATACACAAGGGTGGAATGGGGAAGAAAGACCTTTATCAAATGCTATGCTTTCTTTTCTAACACAAGTACAAGGTGCTAGGTCAGTAAACCCAACTGATCCTCAAATTACACCCATTGTGGTTCCTTCCACATCCCACACACCAGCTCTCACTAGGATTTATAGGAGGAGGTCTAAACAGTCAACTCCTCCTACTATAACACTCAATGTGCCTGAACCTAGGGGCGTCAATCGAGTCGTGTTCGTGTTGACCTGTTGGCGGGTTAATATAACCTCTACCCAAACACGACCCTTTTATTAATCGTGTCAAGAAACTCAACTCTAACCCACACCTGTATAACTCGTGTAACCTATTTTTGACCCGTTTAACATGTTTCAATAAATAGGTCTAGTAGTGAATAATGTTGGTGGTTTGCTGATTTAACTTGTTTAAATGCAAAAATGATATAAGGATTTAAAATATGATAAAAATAACAAACAAATAAATATAAGACAATTTTCTCAGTTATAAGCGTTAGTTTCTATGATATGTGAGGTATAATTGCACTTCAATCGTATTAAGTACATAACACAATACATTTAATCGACATCCAACATAAAAAGACATGTTATATATTTTATTTTTAGAATCTTATATATTTAAACAGGTTCACGGGTTGACCTTTTTAATATTTACTCAACCCAAACACAACCCATTTATTAAACGGGTTAGACGGGTTGACCTGTTTTTGACCCAAACCTATTTATCCTCAACCCAAAACCTGTTTAACTTCATGTCGGGTTCGTGTCATTTATCATGTCGTGTTGAGAATTGCCACGCCTACCTGAACCTTTTGACTTAGGTACAAGTGTTGGTGGTGCAGGAGTATTTTCTAGTCCAACTAGAGAAGAAACTGGACTAATGTCCTATGATGCACCTCTCCCAACAGGTAACATAGTTGGAAGTGCTGAGGGCAGTTCTAACTTTGTGGAATTGATGGAAATATGTACCAAGCTAACCAAACAGGTAGCTACATTGGAGGATGAATTGGCAAAATCTAAGGAGCATCACAAGATGGTTCATTCTAAGATGATGGACAAGATCAAGAAACTTGAAGATGAAGTAAAGTTGCTCAAAGCCAAAAGAAAGACAAAGATTTAGGATTCTTCTTCAACTTCTACTGCTCATGACTTCACTGGTGATGATGATGAAGATTCCTCCAAACAGGGGAGGAAAACTGATGAGGTGAAAAGTGAACCACTTTTAAGGGGTCATTTAAGCCCGGATTCATGATTATTTGATCAAATATTGCCCTAAATCGTTCCTTTTGTCATTTTAGGTACTTTTGGAGAGAAATCTGGAAAAGGAAGCATTTTGGACGTTTTTGGAGCATAAAAGTGAAGAAAACGACAAAGTCTCAATTTTTCTTGTTGGGAACAGTACCTGACGGCGTCAAGAGCTTCTACATGACGGCGTTAAGAGTAACAAAAGAGGTGAATGTGGGAAATACATGTGACGATCCAGAGAGTTTTTGTGTATTGGAGATGACGGCGTCACCCAAGGCCGTCATGGTCCAAGTATAAGTGACGGCCCAGAAGAAAATCACACATGACGGGGTCACAAGCAGATCTAGGCAATACGATTTCATTATGGCGGCGAGTTAACGACGTCACAAATCAATACATGACGCTGTCACCCTGTAAAATCTATATATAGTTTTCCAAATTTCATTCATTAGTGTGCAACTTTGAGGGAAAAACCCTAGGTCGAATTTTCCAGCTTTTTCAAGGGTTTCAACCCTTTGAATCTTTCATATTCAATTAGAGATAAGTACTTTTTCAAATCATTTAATATGTCTATGTGTTGTTTGATTATATCTTACGCTTGTCTTCTATTTAACATGCTAGGCTAGATTTCTTTTGTGTTTGCTTAGATGTAGTGAAACCTAGATGTTAATTATGGGTTGATTGTTTGTTTATAGTTGTTACGGATGATTGTATTCGATGTTAGGCTTAAGAAAACTGGCAGACTTCCATTGGTAACTTGCTTGAACGGCTTAAGAAACATGATTGGAGGTGTACTACGATATTTGGTTGTATTTAATGCGTAGGAAAATTCTAATGATCCCATGTTAGGAGCTTCTAACGGCTCGACATAGGAGTGAAGTAGGATCCTATAGAGTTAGGGAATATTGTACACGACCCCACAACTAGTATTAAGGAATATGACCCGTCATCCATGCAATTGTAACAAGCTATCAACCTGTAAAAGATATCTAGGGGTAATGAAACCTAAGTAAACACAACTTTTCTCATCATTGTTTACACCACATTAGTATAATAGTTTCATTTCATTTTTGTTATTTTATTTTGATTGCATCTTTAGTTATTTGGGTTAGTTGGTTAGCAACTAATTCCGCCCACTCCTTCAAAACCCGAGATTTTAATTGCTTTCCATAAAATATAAAAATACAAAAAGAATCATCCCTCACCTCTAGACCTAGTTTATTAGGCATTCTAATCCTAGCGACACTATTCCTGAGTTGAACGATCAATCCCCCGGTACTTGTCGCTATACTATACTACAACGATCAGGTACACTGCCTGGTGGGGGTTATAAGCTTCTCGAGATCCCTTGAGAGGTAAAACCTGGTGCGATTCCCACGTATCAAGTTTTTGGCGCCGCAGCCCGGGGAAATAGTTATTGTCTAGGTTAGGATTTCTTTTTATTAGGTCTACTTGCTAGATTCCTTTCTAGCAAGATCTTATTTTTATTCTTAGGTTTTCTTTAGTCTATCTTATTTCTTCGTGTCTTTGTTCATAATCTTTACCATCCGCCATCATGGAAGGTGGTAACATCTTTGAACCCATCAACTCACTCCAACAAAACCACCCACAAAACCCACCACTACCAAACCCACCTCCTAGGCCCCGAACTTTAGGAGAGTATTCCCGTCCTAGCCACCAAGGCTATCGAAACACTGTTGAGCTCACTCAAGGAGCCAATGTGTTCCCCTTGCGATCCGACACCATCCGGTTGGTGCAAAACGGATGTGCATTCCATGGACTTCGTTCCGAAGATCCTAATCAACATCTCAAGGATTTCCTTAAAATCGTAGATTCCATAGACCTTGATGTTATAACTAGAGAGTTGGCCCGATTACGCCTATTCCAATTCTCTCTACGTGATCAAGCTAGTCAATGGCTTGAACGTTTACCCGCGGGATCCATCGCCTCATGGGATGATCTCACCACTCGTTTCCTTGCTCAATTTTTCCCACCGGGGAGAACAACCAAGCTTAGAAATGATATCTTGATGTTCCAAAAACGTCAAGATGAAACCTTCTATGAAGCATGGACTTGATATAAGGACTTACTCCAAAAAGTCCCTCATCATGGCATAGAACCATGGCTCCAAATTCAAATATTTTACGATAAAGTTAATTATCAAACGAGAAGGGCCATAGATTACACTACCAATGGTAGACTAAACAAACTTAGCATTGATAAATGCTGGGAAGTTCTTGAGGGGTTAGCACGATACGAGGAAAAAGGATGGGAGGATCCGATGTTTTCAAGAGAAGGAAATCTAGATTACGTAAACGCTACCCAAGAACGATTATTAGAAAATATCGAGAGGCAGGTTAAGGAATTGATGAGGGCTGAAATGCCTGCAGCTAAAACCACAATGAATCCTGGTAGACATGTGAGTGCAATTAGCAAATACAATCTTCCTGAACGTTCACGACAAGAGGAGTTTGAAGGGATAATGATAACCTTCATGAATAATCAGGAGAAACAAATTCAGCACTTAGAAACTCGCATGGAAAGCACTCGTAATGCTTTCATGGACTTAGCTGATGAATTCATATCAAGAATTAAGGAGAAGATTAGGGAAAAATCCACACCGAGGAAAATCAAAAAAATCTTTGAACTCCCAACCCCTTTGGTGTGTGACGGAGAGGATGATGGAAAACCCTCGCCAAGTGCTTTACCTTTAATTACCCCTTACTTCTATGAGCGTCCTCAAGAAGAAAAGAACTTGCAATTTCATAACATCTTCGTTGGGAGTTTGCAAGTCACGCTCCCCAATTTGCATAAGAAACGTTCCTTTGGTTTTAAACCTGGTGTGAAAAGGTTGCACCTCAAAAACACCGCAGCTTCAGAAACCTCTATGGAACAACTCCTTCCCGTACCCACCATTTACTAATATGAAGATCACGACCCAAGTGGGATTCTGACCAGCCCTATTCATAACCACACCTCACTTCGTGAGAGTAACAAAATGTTTGACCCTGGTGGACTCCACTAATGGGAATGACTACTCATAGTCTATACCTTTGATTAGCTATTGACAATAGTGTAGGGACTGAATTTGAAATTGTCACAAAGTATCCATGAAACGGGCATATGACAGCGTCAGAATTTACTCTTGACGCTGTCACCCCGCATTCTCAGCAATATTAACCCCATTTCCATCACTTTCAACACATACCCCACAAACTATACCCAAGTGCTACTCCACCTTCGAATCTTCAAGGTTAAATCCGACATCTTCCGTGACCAATTTCCACGTGGTAAGTAAGTTTTCTTCATCCTTATTCGTTCAATTATCCTTAGGACCTACCAATTTTGAAAACCCCCATCATCCGAAACCCTAACATCGATCCATTCTTAGAACTCATAATGCCCTTCTATAGGTGTTTTGTAATCATGATTTAAGCATTAGGTAGTTGTGGTTGATATGAATCATGAGTCAATTGCTAAAAAATCTTTCACACCACGGATTTTTTGATCCCCCACCCATGTTTTTTGTAAAAAGGAGTGTTTGGGTCATGGATTTAGAGTTTGAAAATTGATTTTTCCCTCGTAATTGCATAGTTTAAATAATGGCTGCAAATTCTTTGTAGCTTAAATAATGGCTGCAAAAATTATTTAAAGTGTGACTTTTTTGTTAAATATTTTAAACACAAGTATGAATCACACAAGGTCGACGACTTAGATGCACCTTGATACCCTCTCATTGGCTCAATTTCTATTGTAATTTTCATTTTCTTTTTGTGCCATCTGCAAATTGTTTGGGTGCTCATAGTGTTCTGTTTCAGTCTTCTCAAAAGCCGTGGTACAAAGACCAACAGTCGGCTCTCAAGTTACAAGTTGTCGTATTGACAAGAAAATGTCTTATTGCTGCTCACCGCTTGAGCCAAGAACTTTTAAAGTCCGCATACATAATTATCAAAGGTACAAGATAGATATCATATATAGATTTAAGTTTATTAATAGAGGTGTAAACATGGGCAAGTATGGCGGATTTGTAATTGTTCTAAACAAGTTAATAGGTTGAAATTTCCCTTCCGATATAAGTAATGTATCTAATTATGATAACATGTGCGATTATAAGTAGCAAGTACTAATCAAAATATCAAATTCTTTGAACAAGACAATCGTAGAAGGTTGTAAGCATATTTTTGTGGAACTTCGAAACTGGTTATCCGTTTAACCCATTATAAGTTATAACTAAGCTGCAATTTACTCTCTATACCTCAAATTATGTTATCTCAACATTACCACTTTTCACATCTAAGAAGTTAATATTCATGTTTACCTAAGATAGAGGTTAGTTATAGTAATTAATGGTGGCATGGTGCAAAGATTACTATCTTTGCCATTGGTGTATAACCCTTAACTAGATCCTAATCTACAATAGCTCATAATCAACAAGCTATAAGTATTTCCTCACACATATAATAACATTCATATTCTTTTTTGTTTTTAATACGTATTCATTCAAATTATATGCACACACTAAACATGACATACATTGTTGCAAGTTGTTTTGTTTCTACAAAGGCCAGTATTCTCACATGGACAATTATATGTGGCCGTTTCAAGAGTCAAAAGCAAGAAAGGCTTGAAGGTTCTTTGTTGCGACAAAGACGGTAACTACATACAATATATAATGAAGATAGCTTGCCCATCCAGAAGGCTAATTTGGGATAAAGATGGCGAATACAAAAACTACACAACAAATGTCGTGTACAAAGAATTTTTATTTTGTATAGAAATATGCATCATGTAATTTATTTTAATTCATACTTATCATTTTTCTTTTTACATATAATACATGAACACTGTTTTTTTCCTATATATTTGTTTAACATATTTTCCCTTATTCATTTTTTACTTACGTCCAGTCAGATTTGTTATACTTCTGATTGTCATATAATACATGATCAATATGTGATGATTTTTGAATTATTTTTTCAATCATATTTGTCGTTGTTCATTATTTATTTTTAAGTTAAAATAATTTTGAAAAATAATTTTATGAAGCGTACCCGCCCATCGGGAGGGTTATGAAGCTAGTTAAGGAATACAACACTTCAACTAAAATAACTGCACTGTGACATTCAACAATTCAATAAAAGATAATCAGGAAGTAATTAAATATAAGTAAACACGTTTGTCTCATTGAAAGAAGTTCACCACTTTTACTTTTCTTGTTATTTAAATTTTTTGTTTATTAAAAATAGCTTTTGGGTTAGTTAACTAGCAACTAATTCCGCACACTCTTCTAAAACTCCAGATTTTAATTTGCTTTTTTTAAAATATAAAAATATAAAAAAGAATCATCCTTCACTTTTAGGCTTAAATCGTCATACACTTCAACCTAACGACACTATTCCTCTAGAGAATGATCAATCCCCCGGACATACCTATACTACACTACAACGATCAGGTACACTGCCTTAAGGATTGCAAGCTTCTCAAGATCCCTTGGGAAGTAAAACTTTTGCTTGGTCGCAAACCTTGCATCACTCCTACTGCAATCTGTCGTCAGCTGCATGTACGTAATTGGCTTCTATTAATACAAATATCACCTAAAAACGTTATTTATATTTTACGATCTTTGCTAAGTTTGGTTAACGACAAAGTGTAAACTTTGGTTTCTAGTAAAACATAATTTTAGTTTAAAGACTTGCATAATTAGATATTTGCTACATTTACATTTCATATAAAACACAACACTTTTTATATTTTTAAAATAGAAAAATGTTAACATCACATCATACATTTATGGTAACTTTGTGTGTTTGACTTACCACAAACTCTTACACATTTTTGGAAGCATTCCACTTTTGATTCAATGTGTTTGACTAGAATTTAATTGATGTGACTTTAGTTGGTTTGGAAAGATTTATTGTAAAACCTTCTGTCAGCCCGGCGGAACCCTGGAGGTAAACGGGCGGAACCCATCTGAGGGTTCCGTCGTATCCGCCAGGCCTGCTGAATGTTTTACTATAAATACCAAGCCATTTGTTTGAATTTTGACTTTATCACTTCTCATTACATTTCACACACATACATTCATATCATTCATCTAACCCCTTAACATTTCATTTTGATGTGAAGTTTCTTTTGTAGCAAAGAAGTTCACAAGTTCATATAAAGTTACAAGTATTCAACACAACGTTGCAAGACTTGTTAGCTTAGCATCGTGTAGACTTTGTGTAGTTTACACTTCATTTGATTGTGTGTTTTCAGTTGTGATCGGTTAGTATTTTAGGCCTTAAAATACATAGAGTGATGGGAGTTGTTGTACCCTTGTAAAAGAACTAACGAGAATGGTTGTACCCTTGTAAAAGAACTCGACATCTAGCTTAGTGTTGGTAATCGTGTAAGCGACGTGTAAGGTTTTCTCCGCCGGTGAAAGGAGCTTGTTGACTAGTGAAAGAAACTCTCGAGTTGGATACTCGGGGCGTGGACGTAGGGCAAGGAAAAAGAGTCCTTGTAGCCGAACCATGATAAATACTCGTGTTGTGGTTTGATCGTTTCTTTCTTTATACTTGCATGTTATATATTGTCTTTGTGTTCATATCTTTGATTAAACGGAAAGTTTCAAAAGATAATTAAACGAAAAACCGGTAAAACTATTCAACCCCCCTTCTAGTTTTCCACAATTGGCATCAAGAGCTACGTTACTCAAGCTTTTAAAGTATATTATGTTTTAAAACTTGAAACGATCCATGGATTTTGAAAATTATAAAGAAGGGCAATCTATGCAAAGACCACCACTTTTTGAAGCAAATGGTTTTATATATTGGAAAAACCGATTTGAAACTTACGTAAAATCTAAAGATATAGATTTATGGTATATAATCATTGATGGTGATAATATAGTTACGAATAGTAAAGATGAAGATCAAAAGAAATTAATTGCTAAAAATAATGAAGCTAAAATGATGTGTTACAATGCTTTGCCTACGAAAGAATATGAAAGAGTCTTTATGTGTAAAAGCGCCAAAGAAATTTGGCAATCTTTAATAGTCACTCATCAAGGAAACTCACAAGGTAAGGATAACAAAATTGATCTTCTTGTTCAACAATATGAACAATTTGTTATTCCTGAAGATGAGACTTGTTGATACAAAAGTTGGGCGTTCCTGATTGTAGGCTCTTGCTCTCGTACCAATTCGCTTCTTAGTACTTGTAACATGCGCACTAAGAAAAGAAACAACACCTTTAGGCTTATCGTGGGATTGTCTCCCACGATTAGACTCTGGCGTGAGAGTAAGTAATCGATTTAGGGTTCTCGTAAAGAGTTAGGGTTTGTGAATCGTACCTTGAATGATAGTTATGTCATTCCTTATATAGGCGCAGAATCCTTGTAGGGTTCGTGCTCCTTACGTTTCGCACCCATGGTGCTTATCCGGGTAAGGATATCTGTTCCATGGATAGATGATCCTTATCTATACCGTGTATAGTTTGTTTGGGTTGGGCTTACGTGAGCCTGTTCCCATTATTAATGCGGCCCAAGTTACAATAGCCCACTCATGGTGGTTTTGGGCCTTAGTAATGTATATCATTTGGGCTCGTGGCCCATATATAGACTATACGTCATCATGTCCCCCCAGTCTAGTGTGCGCGGCTCGTAGCCGCGGATGCTAGACTAATATTACCAGCGGTAAGCGTGGCGGGAGAACATTGAAATATTGCCACCCATTTTAAAGTGCAATGCACCTAGTCATAGGTATTTCAAAAGGATACCTCGAAAATTGGGGGTAGTGTCCATGTGGCCCTCGTAAATCGGGAAAAAGTGCATGTACCGTTTCGGTTCTAGCTACACATTTTTGTGAGTGTGATCCACGTGGACATCATCTAGGGTTTTTTTACTCCCTATATAAGAGTCACCGCCCCATTTTTACAATTACACACAGTAAAACACACACTCACCATTGCTCACTTTCTTGAAAGTTATCTTGTGCAAAGAAAATAATCCTTTCCTTATGTAATTTTTGTGTGCGTTTTTTACTAGTGAATTTATGAAAATGGTCGCTCAATTAGAGGACTTTCGCTCTGCGATGACGGTTGATGATGTTACTCATTTTACGTCTGACTACTTCGTGCCTCTGGATGTGCGTCCAGAGGCTCCAGATGCTGACTCGTGTATAGCTGATTTCCCCGAAGGGAAAATTGGGTTATACACGAAATTCTTTGAGTACGTGAATTACCGAGTACCTATATCCATCTTTCTGAGCAATTTGCTCAACCACTATCGCCTCCACATCTCTCAGCTGCACTGTATAGGTGTGGCTAAGGTGTCGAATTTTGAAGTAAACTGCCGTTTACTTGCGATAGAACCAACCATAGCCTTGTTCCGCTACTTTTACCACACGACGTGGTCAAATGGGTGGGTATATTTTGCGAAGTGCCCGGGGGCGCTTCAGTGTTACACTGATAAGGTGGACTCCCTAAGAAATTGGAGGGAGTATTTTTTCTGGGTTGATGATGTGGTATTTCCATCGCCCTATGAGTTTTATACTCAGGATACATTGCCAAGGGATGGGCGCCCCGCACCCGGTTCCTATAGGCTGACTGATGCGCAGACTCTCGATGCCAACCGCCTAGCCATTAACCCTTATCCGGAGGAGTTTTTGGTACACATGGGGTTGAGTCGCAATTATTTTGGCGCTGCGGATGAGGTGCCCACTTTTCTAAGTGAGGAAGGCCGGGGTGGGTGTTCGTTCCTTCTACTTCAAATTTTGTAAGTCTTTTGTGTATGCGCACCTTTAATAACTAATCCTTTCTTCTTTCTTGTTTTGTTTATGTGCGCAGAGATGGATCTATTCGCCGTTGTGAAGCTGGGCAAACCAAAGCAGGTGACTATAGGAGTGCGCCCTCTGAGGGAATGTGAGCAGCCCCTACTGGAGGCTACTGAGGGTCGCTTGACTGTGCTGCCAGAGGTTGTCCCTGAAAACACGTCGCCGCTCCAAGTGACGCTCGTTCAGAGCGTGGCGCCAGATGTGGAGGTGGCGCAAGAGGCGGCGCGCGCTGAGTTGTCTGACAGCATAGAGATCCTAAAGCCTGAGGAGGTGTTGAAGGAGGAGGTTGCGCAGAATATTAAGCGTAAGGGAGAGGCTGGGAGCAGTGGCACCAGGAAGAGACGTCGCCACCTCATTAGGGATGCGGAGTCGTCCGCAGAGGAGACATCTGCTTCTGGCGCGGATAAGAATGCTGCTGAGGCTTCTCCGTTTCTGTAAGTGTCTGCGCTTCTATCATGTTTTCTTGTATATTACTTGTCGCAATATTTATTAACTGTCGCCTTTATGTCTTGTAGGTATGATACCACGAAGAATGATGGGGTCTTCGTGGATGTGGTTTCCTCTCCACAGAATGAAAACGAGGAGGGGAAGGCCAAGGTTGATGAGGGTGGAGAGGCGCAGCACTTGATGGATGAGTTGGCTGCGACTGCTGCGCGCCAGGCTGAGCTGGTGGCTCTATTTAGGGAGAAGTATGTCGGGGAGAGCAGTACTCTCGCCCAGAAGGATGAGGAGCTAGCGAAGCTCCGTGTGCAGTTGGCGGATGCGCAGGTGGAGTTGGAGTCCTCGTGGGTGTATACTGAGAAGATCACCCATGAGAAGTTGTCCGCCTTGGCTGAGGTGGAAAAGGCGCGCGGGGAGCTTCATCATTATAAGTCCGACCTAACTTGGGCTGTGCGCTTCTTGGAGGAGAAGAAGGTGGAGCATTTTGCTAACATTTCCAAGTTTAAGGAGGATATGATGAAGATCATCCAGCTGCAGGAGGACAAGCTGCGTGGTCTGAGCATTGAGTACGATGAGGAGTTATATCCTCATTTGATGTCGACCATTGCTGAGCACAGGTATTTCTTTTATACTCTTCTCCTTCGTAATACTTTTTGTTGCTATGCTTGTTATTAACACAAATTATCTTTGTTCATGTAGGTGGTTGATTAGCCACGGGCTGCGCCTGGCAGCAATGGGTACTCTTGAGTCCCAAGAGGTGTTGGACGCCTTTGGGAAGGTGGTTCACTGCGCAGTGGCTCGGGGGAAGTCGCAGGCTATGGAAGAACTCCATGAGGCTAAGTTGCTGAACAAGGATTTGGCTGAAGTCCCTGGGTATAATGCTGCTGCGTATGATGAGCTGATGCAGGCTATGGCATGTAACAATTCACATTTCAGGTTAATTACTTTTCCCGGAAAATTTCACTATTCACTTTTACTATTCATTTTTCCCGAAATTTTCCCGAAACTTGATTTTTGTTTCTTGGCCTCGAGTGATAAATCATTTCCATGGAAAATTAAAAGTTTAACTTTCATAAGCTCATTTTCGTGAAAGTTATTAAGGAATTACACGTTTTAGGGTAAAACGTCATTCAGAAATTCTACGCACAACGAAACTCGACCGCGTTAAGTGACCCCGCATCGGAAAAATGTTTGACACACTCATGATTTATTTGAGAATTAATCGTGACTGAGAAAAACATGACCAAAATAAGCCTCGGCCGTGGAAAAACTGGAATTTTCAGTTTTAAGCGTTTTTACTCAGCCGTAACCTTAGCCTATACCTGCACCGCATTTCTACGACGATTTAAGTTTTCAACTTTTTAGAAAAAGTCAACATATTTTTCCCTCCTCCATTGACCAAAAATCATCCCTTGATTTTATAAGTCATTCCTTGATTTTTAGGCTTACGGTTTGATGTTTAAAAAACATTTAATACCAACCGACACTAGACTGAGCCCAGTCTAGACATTATAAGTCATTTTAAATCAATATTATCCTATTAGAAAAGTAACATTTTACTTTTCTCAATTTTACGCAATATTCGTACATTTTACGTATTACGCGTTTTAGACCCGTGTTTCCACTTTTAGCAGGGTTTTACCACCCAAATGGAACCTACCACTCATTTTATATTTTATTATGGAGTATATTTACAAGTTTCATCATTCTTCCAAGTTTCGTATTTTTACGATACCCGGTTTTACGTTTCGTGGCTTAACCATTTACGGTTAGCATTTTACGGGGCCAAAACTAACACCATATCTTGGATAATATCACCAAAAAGCCAAACCTTCCTCCCCAAGCTTGTGAACCGCCATAGGGGGGGGGGGAGTCACACCCTTGTGTGTCTTAATCTCATGCAAGAAGCCTTAAGGTGCATACATGTGTTATACTTGGTGATCAAGTGTTGACAAGTCAACACATCTAACCTCCTTAAGACCCTATAAAAGCCCCCCATCCCCCCTTTCGTTGCCGTGCACCTCCAACACCAAAACCATTCCATACTTAGCTTAATTCCTTCCAATTTCTAGCAAGGTTCAAGTGCAAGTTCAAGGTAGAAACTCTAGTTAGGTTATCAATCATCAAACACTTCCATAACCTCATATACTTGGTGATTTCTCTTGAGTTTGAATCCACTCAAGTCACCTCAACTTTCATCATCCATCTTTCAAGATTACAAGAGTAGAAAGATTGCATGAAGTGAAGTGGGTTGAAGCAAGTCTATCAAAGTCCTATCCTTACATGTTAACTTCCTTTCATCTTTGAAAGCCAAAAGTTGTGAGCCAAACCCTAACATGCTTCTTGTTAATTAATCATGTTCATATCATTTACATGTTATTCTTGCTATATTATGTCTTGTATGAATGTCCATGATGTATAAAAATGAGTAAAACATGTTGTTGTAATTGATTGTTAAGATAAGTTACTAAAACAAGTAAACTAGTGACTTTCTTGGTAAGACCTGATCAAAATGGTAAAAATATGATGTTGGATCATTACATATTACAGTAGAGGACCTAACAAAGAAACCATAGCAATTTGAACCACCTAAAACGAGTATACGAATCAAAAGTTACGCCCATTTGAAGTTACCAAAACTTTGCGGCAAAGCTGCCAAATACCTTCTGTTACAGAAACCTTAAACACGCAAAAAGAGGCATTTCTGGTCCGTTTCATGAAAAAGTTAAAACACGAAAGTTGTCCGGAATCACGTTTTCGTTCAGGTTTAAAGAAGCTCGAGCCTTGAAAACGCTTTCCGAGTGAGATTTTCTCAGTTTCTTAACAGCTATTTACATATATATAAGTCACTATATATTGGTTATACTTTAAAAGGAACAAGAGGTCTTATGACCTATAATCAAGACCACCACCATGGCTAGAGCCAAGGTTGTGTCTCATGACCTTGGAACAAGGACCAAAGGTCATGGCTAGGCCATGACGAAACGACCATACAAGCTTATTTAGGCGAAAACATGAAACAAGGAATTAGCGAGAACTTGAACAAGCAATTTGGATCTACTTCACTTAAAAAGGAACCATGAGTTATTACAAAGAAAAATGGTCATACAAGACTTATGAAACTTACCCTAATAACAATCTTCATGTAAAAATAAACTTTCCTAAGTTTATTCAAATACCGGACATGTAACTTTTCGGATCAAAACTTATATCTATATACTTTATCAACTACTACAATAGTAGGGAGCCTCATGTGAGGAGTTCATTATGTAAGCCGTCGAGATGAGTTGTGGATTTATGAATTAAAGTGTCCTGGCTCCTCGAACGCTTACTAACATGACTTCTGAATTATGTCGGCCCGAACGGTAGTAAACGATATACAAAACATACATGTTTCATGAATCATTTCTTTCAAAGACTTACATTATACATCATACCACATCATGGACTAAGTGCAAGACATACATATATTGGCGTGTTTATGTTTTCTTAGACATTATTCCAAACCTAAGTTACAACAATTATTCTAGGTTGCTCGTAGAAGTTCTTACGGCATATCCATCATTCTCATTATACATCATCCAACTCAAGGTGAGTTCATAGCCCCACTTTCTATTGTTTAACTATTTTACAAACCCTTGGGGGGAATACATGCTATTATTTTTCTACTCGAACACAATGCTTTCTACTGTATGCTATTCGACTATGTTTTATTATCACTAAGTAACATCCTTGCCAAACTAATATCCCTTATTATGAACCATTTAATCACTTGCGAGGGTTACTTGCAAGTGAGCGCGAATATTGTGAATAGGCCTATTGGGATTGACGAATCCCATTTGTTTTGACTAAGTTCAAACAAATGCATTAATATTTAAGACATTAGGTATGACGGCAAAATACCTACCGGGATAAATCTGCCGATCGATATTGGTACACGTTAACGTTTTGGTGTCATAAGCTTAGTGAATTAATAACCTTTCCGGGCATATAACAACGTAGCCCATCTTTGTTTTCTAACTATAATTGTGAGTCTATAGCTCACACTACGATTATTGTGTTCAAACGATTTAACTACCAACACATTGTGTTCAAACATTAAACAAACTCTATGAATATCACTCAACCTTTGTGTTGACCTCTCAAGCATGTATTTCAGGTTCATGACGATCAAGGATGGCACGGAAGGACACGGATACTCAAGAGGGCTATAAATTTTATTATCATTCAAAAACTCATTTAACGTAATTTGTAAACACGGAACCATCTGGGACCTCATTTTGTAATCTCTGATATTTATACAATTTGAATGATAAATCTTTTAAAACGACTCAATTGGAGTTCGTTTTCTATTATTGTGACTATTGTGCCGTCAAGTAACACCCAGTTTGAATTCCGCTGCAACCATGAATTGGGGGTGTTACAGATTGGTACCAGAGCCATGGTTATAGAGAAACGGGTCTAATTGAGACCTAAACTATAACTACAATTACAAGCAAAAACATTTTATAGCCTTCCGCTCTCCGTGTCTTCCATCCTCCAGACGATTATGGACTTAGTAAGCATGTTATGCTACACAAACATATTAGTATATTCATATATACCCATTTTGAGCACTTCTCCGTAGACATTTTTATGCTACACAAACATAATTACATATTAATATATGTACCCTAAACATAATTGAGCATTTCCCCGTAAGCATTTTATACTACATGAACATATTAGTATATTGATATATAAACTCGGTTTATTTTCAATCATTTATCTAAACAATAGACTAAACATACCTGCGTATGCCTATTCTAGGGCATTTCGGCACAACCACATCCTCCCAATCATGTAATTACTCCAACATTTTATGTCCAAGACGTTGTAACTGATTGCAATGGTCTTACCTATTTTCCAAGACATTGTATTATACAATGGTCTTAACCATTTCTCAAATGTTTTGAGTCACACAATGGTCTAACCTAATTCCCAGACATTGTGAATTGCACAATGGACTAACCTACTTCCGAGACATTGTGTTTTGCGCAATGGTCTCTAGAATTATTCCATCACATCATCAATATCATTTCATATGATATCAAAAACCCATCACAATCTATCGATTTCAAAACAAGAAATATGAGATTTCTAAAGGACAAACAAATCCATCACCTACAAAAGCTGAAGTTCAGCTCTACATTCATCAAAGTTTTCTTCTGAAACCTTCATTGTTAAAAGTTCGTGATCCTGGCCAAGTATGTTCTATTTTAGAACTACTTAAAACTTCCTTTCCATACGTACCTACCCTTACCATCTTCTATGCAATAGAATATGAAAACATAGGTTACAAGTCTTGTATGGACGGGACTTGCAACTGAATTGTTTGACATCGCCTTTGTTTAGTGGACAGTTTCCCGAAAGCAACGGACATATCACAAGTATACCTAATTTAGGTATTTGGAAATTTTATCAAACCTTGGCTAAATATAGACTAGTCACCTATATTTAACCTAGGGACAGTGGAATATAGTCTGACTAACTATATTCGACTTAAAATTTTCAAATACTGAGAATAGTTGTACTAGGGTTATGTTTAGGTTGATTTCCTACTTGAACTCGATAAACCACCAGAATACATTAAAACGATCTAGAGACACGATAGTGCCTTACCACTCAGCGAAATCTTAACACCTTATTTGTACGATCTAAATTCATTCTTGAAATCTTTCATTTATGAGATAATCCGAACTACTATCTTGGGATAGTCATCAATTATTCTCTTCATCCTGTAGAAGTACTATCCTGTTTAGGTCCTAAGGATACCATTCCATCATAAACTTTTAAAATCTCTTAAGATTTTTAAAGCAAACTCAACATCTATACCTAAGTGTATTAATGTTAAGCATACAATACACACTTTTGTTCATTAACATATCACATCCTTATCTTCACAACCGTGGCAAACGCAAACTCATTAACAGATCTTGATGCACTTTTAAAGCTCAAATCATCCTTAGTTACACCACAAGCACCCTCATCAGCTATACAAGATTGAATATTCATCTTGTACTTTTGGAACACCAGTATCATCTTATAATACACTACCTTGTAACTCACCGGCTAATTGTGAATGTTGTGTTGGGAATTCTTAAGTAGGATGATTTGTAATTATTTGAATGGATTGGGATGCCTTTTCATTCAAATAAAGACATTGTAAATCACCGAACCATAAGTTTATATTTCCCTATTTACATTGTTTGGGATGCCTCTCTATGTAAATAAAGAATTATAGACAAGTGGGCTTATTTGTATCCGAAATAACATAAGTATGAAGTCAATAAACACTAGGTACAACAACAGATTACTTACTAGGCTATGATTGCAACTACTATCTCAATTCCTATTAATATTCGACTGCTATATCAATTTCCTTTGATATTCGACTATTACCATACCTTTCCTACATAAAAGCAAGCCTCATCCTACACCATACACTGAAACGACAAATCAAACTACATCACTGGTAACCCCAGACTTTAGTCCTCATAAGTAACCACACCTTTTCATCGACACCACTCCAACATATGACACACAAAGAACTTCGGGACGAAGTTCCCCGTAAGGGGTAGAGACTGTAACAATTCACATTTCAGGTTAATTACTTTTCCCGGAAAATTTCACTATTCACTTTTACTATTCATTTTTCCCGAAACTTGATTTTTGTTTCTTGGCCTCGAGTGATAAATCATTTCCATGGCAAATTAAAAGTTTAACTTTCATAAGCTCATTTTCGTGAAAGTTATTAAGGAATTACACGTTTTAGGGTAAAACGTCATTCAGAAATTCTACGCACAACGAAACTCGACCGCGTTAAGTGACCCCGCATCGGAAAAATGTTTGACACACTCATGATTTATTTGAGAATTAATCGTGACTGAGAAAAACATGACCAAAATAAGCCTCGGCCGTGGAAAAACAGGAATTTTCAGTTTTAAGCGTTTTTACTCAGCCGTAACCTTAGCCTATACCTGCACCGCATTTCTAAGACGATTTAAGTTTTCAAATTTTTAGAAAAAGTCAACATATTTTTCCCTCCTCCATTGACCAAAAATCATCCCTTGATTTTATAAGTCATTCCTTGATTTTTAGGCTTACGGTTTGATGTTTAAAAGACATTTAATACCAACCGACACTAGACTGAGCCCAGTCTAGACATTATAAGTCATTTTAAATCAATATTATCCTATTAGAAAAGTAACATTTTACTTTTCTCAATTTTACGCAATATTCGTACATTTTACGTATTACGCGTTTTAGACCCGTGTTTCCAGTTTTAGCAGGGTTTTACCACCCAAATGGAACCTACCACTCATTTTATATTTTATTATGGAGTATATTGACAAGTTTAATCATTCTTCCAAGTTTCGTATTTTTACGAACCCGGTTTTACGTTTCGTGGCTTAACCATTTACGGTTAGCATTTTACGGGGCCAAAACTAACACCATATCTTGGATAATATCACCAAAAAGCCAAACCTTCCTCCCCAAGCTTGTGAACCACCATAGTGGGGGGGGGGGAGTCACACCCTTGTGTGTCTTAATCTCATGCAAGAAGCCTTAAGGTGCATACATGTGTTATACTTGGTGATCAAGTGTTGACAAGTCAACACATCTAACCTCCTTAAGACCCTATAAAAGCCCCCCATCCCCCCTTTTGTTGCCGTGCACCTCCAACACCAAAACCATTCCATACTTAGCTTAATTCCTTCCAATTTCTAGCAAGGTTCAAGTGCAAGTTCAAGGTAGAAACTCTAGTTAGGTTATCATTCATCAAACACTTCCATAACCTCGTATACTTGGTGATTTCTCTTGAGTTTGAATCCACTCAAGTCACCTCAACTTTCATCATCCATCTTTCAAGATTACAAGAGTAGAAAGATTGCATGAAGTGAAGTGGGTTGAAGCAAGTCTATCAAAGTCCTATCCTTACATGTTAACTTCCTTTCATCTTTGAAAGCCAAAAGTTGTGAGCCAAACCCTAACATGCTTCTTGTTAATTAATCATGTTCATATCATTTACATGTTATTCTTGCTATATTATGTCTTGTATGAATGTCCATGATGTATAAAAATGAGTAAAACATGTTGTTGTAATTGATTGTTAAGATAAGTTACTAAAACAAGTAAACTAGTGACTTTCTTGGTAATACCTGATCAAAATGGTAAAAATATGATGTTGGATCATTAAATATTACAGTAGAGGACCTAACAAGGAAACCACAGCAATTTGAACCACCTAAAACGAGTATACGAGTCAAAAGTTACGCCCATTTGAAGTTACCAAAACTTTGCGGCAAAGCTGCCAAATACCTTCTGTTACAGAAACCTTAAACACGCAAAAAGAGGCATTTCTGGTCCGTTTCATGAAAAAGTTAAAACACGAAAGTTGTCCGGAATCACGTTTTTGTTCAGGAATAAAGAAGCTCGAGCCTTGAAAACGCTTTTCGAGTGAGATTTTCTCAGTTTCTTAACAGCTATTTACATATATATAAGTCACTATATATTGGTTATACTTTAAAAGGAACAAGAGGTCTTATGACCTATAATCAAGACCACCACCATGGCTAGAGCCAAGGTTGTGTCTCATGACCTTGGAACAAGGACCAAAGGTCATGGCTAGGCCATGACGAAACGACCATACAAGCTTATTTAGGCGAAAACATGAAACAAGGAATTAGCGAGAACTTGAACAAGCAATTTGGATCTACTTCACTTAAAAAGGAACCATGAGTTATTACAAAGAAAAATGGTCATACAAGACTTATGAAACTTACCCTAATAACAATCTTCATGTAAAAATAAACTTTCCTAAGTTTATTCAAATACCGGACATGTAACTTTTAGGATCAAAACTTATATCCATATACTTTATCAACTACTACAATAGTAGGGAGCCTCATGTGAGGAGTTCATTATGTAAGCCGTCGAGATGAGTTGTGGATTTACGAATTAAAGTGTCCTGGCTCCTCGAACGCTTACTAACATGACTTCTGAATTATGTCGGCCCGAACGGTAGTAAACGATATACAAAACATACATGTTTCATGAATCATTTCTTTCAAAGACTTACATTATACATCATACCACATCATGGACTAAGTGCAAGACATACATATATTGGCGTGTTTATGTTTCCTTAGACATTATTCCAAACCTAAGTTACAGCAATTATTCTAGGTTGCTCGTAGAAGTTCTTACGGCATATCCATCATTCTCATTATACATCATCCAACTCAAGGTGAGTTCATAGCCCCACTTTCTATTGTTTAACTATTTTACAAACCCTTGGGGGGAATACATGCTATTATTTTTCTACTCGAACACAATGCTTTCTACTGTATGCTATTCGACTATGTTTTATTATCACTAAGTAACATCCTTGCCAAACCAAGATCCCTTATTATGAACCATTTAATCACTTGCGAGGGTTACTTGCAAGTGAGCGCGAATATTGTAAATAGGCCTATTGGGATTGACGAATCCCATTTGTTTTGACTAAGTTCAAACAAATGCATTAATATTTGAGACATTAGGTATGACGGCAAAATACCTACCGGGATAAATCTGCCGATCGATATTGGTACACGTTAACGTTTTGGTGTCATAAGCTTAGTGAATTAATAACCTTTCCGGGCATATAACAACGTAGCCCATCTTTGTTTTCTAACTATAATTGTGAGTCTATAGCTCACACTACGATTATTGTGTTCAAACGATTTAACTACCAATACATTGTGTTCAAACATTAAACAAACTCTATGAATATCACTCAACCTTTGTGTTGACCTCTCAAGCATGTATTTCAGGTTCATGACGATCAAGGATGGCACAGAAGGACACGGATACTCAAGAGGGCTATAAATTTTATTATCATTCAAAAACTCATTTAATGTAATTTGTAAACACGGAACCATCTGGGACCTCATTTTGTAATCTCTGATATTTATACAATTTGAATGATAAATCTTTTAAAACGACTCAATTGGAGTTCATTTTCTATTATTGTGATTATTGTGCCGTCAAGTAACACCCAGTTTGAATTCCGCTGCAACCATGAATTGGGGGTGTTACATGGCAGGGTTGAAGGTCCTCGAGTTGCCGCACATTGGCAGGTTGGAGCGCGACCAAGACAACCCCATAGATGTACTTATGGCGGGGTTGACGTTGGAGTGCCACCTTAGAGAGGATGCAGAGGCGCAATCGGATCACTTTCTGAAGCCTGATGTGTCGCAACTGCAGATTCCTGTGTTTGCGCAGCCTCGCCACATCCTTAACCCATTTGCTCTTGAAAGGGAGATTCCCTTGAAAGAGGTTTTGGAGCGTTACGAGCAGAGGGCTGCTCAGAAGAGGGGCATCAAGGGTAAGGAAGTGTTGTGTGACGTGGGCGCTGCACACATCCCTAGGTCTGATGGTGTGCCCGTAAGTGTTCCTACCGTATCTCCCAAGGACGCTTTGATTCTGAGGAAGCTTCAGGAGGCGGGGAGTTCTGCTGCTCCGGAGGAGAGCCCTGAGCATCGCCATAGCGTGTAGGCTTTTTGTATATGTACTATGTAAATAATGAAATGTATCTTTCCTTGTAATATTGAATAAGATACCTTTTTGTTGATTAAGTGCATAACTTAAGAAATATACTTGCATTGTTTGCTAAGTTTTATTATTTTGACCAAGTTTTTTGGTTCGTTAAGTGCGTGACTTTTAAAAATGTACTTGCACTGTTTGCTAAGTTTTATTATTTTGACCAAGTTTTTTGGTTCATTATTTGCTAAGCTTGTACGGTGTACTTAGTGTTTGCGCACCCGTCGTGGGATGCGCACGTGAAACTTACCTCGACGTCTCAAAAGTAAGGCGCTTAGCAAGGATACGTGATCCAATGTTGATGGGTTTGCAACCCTCTTACTCAACGAGTGAATTAGTAGGTTAACTCATCCTTTATGCCTTCGTGGGCCTTTAATTGGTGCATGCACGCCATGTAGGCAATAATATAAGATAACAATATTGACATATATGAGTATGTATGTAATAAAGTAAAATACGCTATGGAGTTAGCTAGAAACCATAACATTTTATTGATACTTGCAAGTTTTTTGAAAAAATAAAAAACACAATTCCTAGGAAAGAAAAGAAAGGCAAACACTTATTGGGCATCTCGTAGGATGCAAAGGTGTCTGTGTAATGGCCGTGGCCTAAAAATAACATCTTTTGAGATTGTAGATGTTCCAAGTGCGCGCTAGGTCGTGCCCTTCCATATCGCGCAGTCAATATGCGCCATTGCCGAGCGCGTCTGTGACCTCGTAAGGTCCTTCCCATTTTGGTCCGAGCTTGCCTGTGTCTTCTGCGTGGCTCGCATCATTGGCGCGGTAAACAAAGTCTCCTGGTCTGAATGAAGTGTGTTTGACCTTTGCATCATAATACTTCTTCATTTTTGCCTTAGCCTTTGCTTCGCGTATAGTTGCGCGTTCACGCCTTTCTTCTAGTAAGTCTAAGTCTATGCGTCGTTCCTCGTCGTTTTTTGTGACGTTGACCTCTGCTGTGCGTATAGTTGGCATTCCTATCTCAGCTGGTATGACGGCTTCTGTTCCATAGACTAAGGAGAATGGCGTGTCGCCAGTACTGGTTTTGATTGTTGTGCGATGAGCCCATAAGACATGCGAGAGCTCATCCACCCACCTTCCTTTATGTCTGTCAAGGCGCGCTTTTATTCCTTCACCTAGACTGCGGTTTGCGCGCTCAACTAGGCCATTGGTTTGTGGGTGTTTTACTGAAGCGAAGTGTTGCGTGATGTTTAATTGCGCGCACCAATCTTTGAATGGGTTATCACAGAATTGTTTTCTGTTGTCTGATATAATCTCTCCCGGTAGTCCGAAGCGACAGACAATGTTGTCCCAGACAAAGCGTTTGACTTGCTTTCCTGTGATGCTCACCACTTCCTTTGCTTCAATCCACTTCGTAAAGTAGTCTATAGCTACGATGAGGAACTTTACTCCTCCTGCTGCTACAGGAAAGGGTCGTGCGATGTCAATGCCCCATTTATAAAATGGCCATGGTGAGGTAATAGGTGTTAGCTCTTGTTGTGGTCGGCGCGGGATTGGCCTATGTACTTGACAATTGCTGCATTTCTTTATCAGATTGCGTGCGTCGCGATGCATAGTTGGCCAATAATACCCTGACCTTAGAGCGCTTGCCACCATAGATCGCGGCCCTGAGTGCATACTACATGATCCAGCGTGGATTTCTCTGAGTACGTAGTATGCTTGAAGAGGTCCAACACATCTGAGCCAGGGTTGTAAGAAAGAGCGTCAATAGAGTATGTTGTCTCGTAGTTCAAACCGTTGCGCTGTGCGCCGCACTCTTCGAGCGTCCTGATGATCTTGTGGTAAGATTCCCTTGCTGATGAATTCAATGATAGGTGTCATCCATGTAGGATCTTGTTCTTTTATCACTGTGGATATCTCCATTTCCAAGATTGACTTATTTTTTAGGGTTTCTACCAATACCTGTTTTGAGAGGTGCGCGAAGCTTGTGGATGCGATTTTGCTGAGCGCATCCGCTTTCCTGTTATCTCCTCTGGGCACCTGTTTTATTGTGAACCTGTCAAAGTTTTTTTATTAAGGACTTGGTCTTTTCTAGGTATTGGATCATGTGTTCATCCTTGGCTTCATATTCACCTAGCACATGGTTAGCGACTAGCCGAGAATCTACATTTGCTTCCAAGTTGCGTACACCCATTTGGATTGCGATGCGTAGTCCGGCTAGTAGGGCTTTGTATTCTGCCTCATTGTTTGTGACTGTGAATTCAAAACGCAGCGCATAGGTGAATTCCATACCTTTCTGGATTTGTAAGAATAAGGCCCGCGCCTGATCCATCTACACATGAGGATCCATCTGTGAACAGAATCCAGGGTTCCTGTAGATCTGTTTTGGTTGCAGGTGTTGGACTGTCGTTATCTGGCTTCTCCACAATCAAATCGGCTAAGATTCGTCCTTTGATTACAGTGCACGGTCTATACGAGATGTTATATTCACTTAACAGTACACTCCACTTCTGTAAGCGTCCTGATGTGTCAGGCTTAGAGATAACTTGTTTGATTGGCTGATCAGTGATTACAGCTATTGGGTGCGCTTGAAAGTATCTGCGTAGCCTTTTGGCTGCAAATACTAGAGCTAATACCTGCTTTTCCATAGCGCTGTAGTTAGTCTCTGTTTTCTTCAGGGCTTTGCTTACAAAGTATATGGGTGTCTGGACGGAGTTCCTATCTGTCAATAGTACTGCGCTAACTGCTCCATGAGTTGCCGATAAGTACATGATTAGCTCTTCCCCTGGTCGCGGTGCGACAAGTTTGGGAAGAGATGCTGGATGGTGTTTAAGTTATTGGAAAGCTTCCTCCGCTTCTTCGGTCCAGCGAAAGTCTCCCTTTTTAGTACACTTTTTTAGCTCATCGAAAGTCTGTGGAACTTTGTCGTTTAGCTTTCGGATGAGTTCTGGGTTATTAATCCCATTCAGGAACCCTGAAATTTTTAGGATTTCAGGACATGCTTTGACTTGTATGCACTCATCCTTGAAGCGTTCCATAAAAGCGCTGGTTGATTCCCCTTGGCGTTGTTTCACTTTTGCTAGCTCGACAGGGTTTTTAGCGCACTTCTTTCGCTGGGTGAAGTTAAGACGGAATGCTTTCCGTAATTCCTCGAACCCACCGATGCTCCTACGTGGGAGTTTGCTAAACCATGTGCGCGCGTTCCCTACTAACGTAGAATTAAACATATGGCACCACACAGGCTGTGGCCAGTTTTCGATAGTGGCGGCTGATTCGAAAACTTTTAGGTGATCATCCGGATCACCTGTTCCATCATATGTTTTCATGTTAGTGGGCATGCGCCTGCGTTTGTGGTCTGAGTAATCGCTAATGCGCTGTGTATACGCGTCAACTTTCTGGCGACGCCATGGAAGAGACATATCTTTGTTCTCTTCATCGCGACACCTTCCTCTTGACTTCCAGTGTCCTGTCTCTTTATCCTCGTTGTCCGAGGAGTCACTGGAGGAAGAATAATCTCTTTTTCGGCGCTTGCGCCGGCTTCTTTCAGAAGAAGAGCTTGAGGGATCTCTACTTGGGGATCTTCTTTTTCCCAATCTGTCTTGGATCCTCTTACTTCCAGGTTTGGAGGATCCTTGGCTTGGCGAATGTTGAGGTCCTAATCGGTCTTGTATCCCCCGACTGCCAAGTCTGGAGTGAACATTAGTGCGCCTCTCGCTATCTTCTGAGTATTGTGAATCAGATGTCGTACCCAGCCTATCATGGATAGTGGTATGTTCTGCGCGTCTTCCTCGTGGGTGACGCAGTGGTGATGGTTCGCGTTCAGGACCAAAATTCAGTCAAGCTTGTAGGCTCATACTTGCCCTTCTTCTCGCTTCTTCCTACCTGAGGGCGGTTAAGGTTTCATAGTTTTGGGATACAAAATTTCCCAAAGTTAGATTGGGTGCGTCCTCAGTTGTTGCAAGAATGTCTGCCGCAGTATTAGGCACCCTATCTCGGTTAGGCGCGCCTGGTGGCATAGTGTTGTTCACTGCGGGCACAGTTTGATGAGGAGTAGTGAAGAGGGTGCGCTGGAGTTCCTCAACGCTTGGGACCACTGGGGTGACTTGGGTAGTCCTTACAGGTAGTTCTACCACTGGAAGAGGTTGGGTTGTCCCTGCCTCTTGGTGACCAGGTGCGCTGGTAGTCCCAGCAACCTGTCTAGAGGTCGAATCTTGTTGATTCTTCCTCTGATGGTCACGTTTTTCTGACTGCGGAGTCCGCTGGCTTGAATTCTTATTCTTTGTCATTCTAGTCCTTAGTTCTTAGTAGGGTCCCACGGATGGCGCCACTTGTTGATACAAAAGTTGGGCGTTCCTGATTGTAGGCTCTTGCTCTCGTACCAATTCGCTTCTTAGTACTTGTAACCTGCGCACTAAGAAAAGAAACAACACCGTTAGGCTTATCGTGGGATTGTCTCCCACGATTAGACTCCGGCGTGAGAGTAAGTAATCGATTTAGGGTTCTCGTAAAGAGTTAGGGTTTGTGAATCGTACCTTGAATGATAGTTATGTCATTCCTTATATAGGCGCAGAATCCTTGTAGGGTTCGTGCTCCTTACGTTTCGCACCCATGGTGCTTATCCGGGTAAGGATATCTATTCCATAGATAGATGATCCTTATCTATACCGTGTATAGTTTGTTTGGGTTGGGCTTACGTGAGCCTGTTCCCATTATTAATGCGGCCCAAGTTACAATAGCCCACTCATGGTGGTTTTGGGCCTTAGTAATTTATATCATTTGGGCTCGTGGCCCATATATAGACTATATGTCATCAAGACTATTGATAGTGCATTTGCTAGGTTTAACACTATTATTACTTCACTTAAAGCACTTGATGAATCTTTTTGTAGCAAGAATTTTGTCAGGAAATTCCTTAGAGCACTCCATCCGAAGTGGAGAGCAAAAGTGACGGCAATTGAAGAATTCAAGGATCTTTCAAGCATGTCACTTGACGAGCTAATTGGAAACCTCAAAGTTCATGAAATGGTAATGGAAAAAGATTCAGAAATAGTTAAAGGCAAGAAAGAAAAGGTTAAGTCCATTACCTTGAAAGCTAGAGTCCAATCAAGTGATGATGAAGAATCTAGTTCGGATAGTGATGATGAAGAATATGCCATGGACGTTAGAGACTTCAAGAAGTTCTTTCGTAGACGAGGGAAGTTTGTAAGGCAACCTAAAGATGACAAGAAAACCTTCCGAAAAGATCGTGATGATAGGAAAGGAAAGGTTGAAAGGAAATGCTTTAGGTGTGGAGACACAAGTCATCTCGTAGGAGAATGTCCAAAACCACCCAAAAGCAAATCTCAGCAAGCTTTTGTAGGTGGTGCTTGGAGTGACTATGAAGAAGATGACGACGAGCCGAAGAATGATGAAATTGCTCTCATGGCTCACGACTCAAATGAGGTACTCTCCGACTCTTCTTACTCTTCTATTGATGATGATACCTTACAAAAAGAATATAACAAACTTTGTGTATTAAGCTTAAAAATCATAAACAAAAATAAATTTTTGAAAACTAAAAAGGAGTTTTTAGAAAATGAAGTTTATGAGTTAAAAGAAAAAGCTAAGAGATTAGAAAAGAGTAAAGGTGTTGACACATCGTGCAAATCGTGTGAAGAGCTTAAACTTGAAATTGATAAACTTAGAATTACTCAAGATGATCTAATAAAACAAACCACAAAGTTTAAGAAGTTCGATAAAAACATTTCTTGTGCGGATGAAATTATGAAACTTCAAAAGTCACCATTTGATAAAACAGGACTAGGTTTCATGAAACTAGAAACTTCGAAGAGTCAAACGAAACAAGAAAAGAAAGCACAAGAAACTAACAAAAATGCTACAGCAGCCCGCGGAACAGACGGAACCCAAAATAGGGTTCCGCCTATTGAACCCAAAGGTTCCGCTGGGTCTGCAGCAGCAGTGACAACTTCCACGTTGGATCGTTCAAAATTTGTTAAAGTCACATATAAAAATGAAACAAAACCTGCTATTCAAACTGGAGTAGGACTTAGTAAAAACGAATTTTGAACTAGAACTACTCAACCGAGACCTAAGACTCCAATTCCCAAACGCCCTTTTCCAAAGAGTAACTACAACACACGACCAAACTACCAATATGTTTGGAACCAAAACACTCCTAGACATTACCAAACTCCAAATTACATGTCATGGAACCCTTATGTTCTATTTTCATACTTGGATCAAGTTAATGGTATGCTTAACCAAAATGGACCCATGAGAAATTGGGGACCAAATGTTTGAGTGTTTTTCATAAAATAGGTGTGCCTCAAAGTATGTTTGGAACCGGATGAATAGATTAAAGATAACCATTGTTCAAGGCACATGACGGGTAACAAAAGCCTCTTCTCAACTTATCACAAATGTGATGGAGGTAACGTTACGTTTGGTAGTAAAGCTAAGAGCAAAATCATCGAAAAAGGTACAAATCTCTCATGACTCCCTTTTTATAGATGATGTAGCTCATGTTGATAACTTAGGTTTTAATCTCCTTAGTATTAGTCAACTTTGCCGTAATAAGTATAACGTTCTTTTTAGTGAAAATGGAAGTAAAATACTTAAAGATGGCATAACCATAGCCAAGGGTGTCCTTAAGAACAACGTGTATGTCATGAAGATGGATCAAACATCTAGAGACAAACTTTGTCTTACTACATTAGATGAATCTTCAACTTTATGGCATATACGTTTAGGACACGCTAACATGAGACTTATACAAAACCTCTCCTACAAAGACCTAGTTCGAAACCTACCTAAGTTGAAATATGACCAACACTTTTGTGACGCTTGCAAAGTCGGTAAACAAGTCCATAGTAGCCATAAGGCTAAAAACTTGGTTTCTACATCTAGGTGTCTAGAACTTTTGCATATGAATTTGTTCGGTCCATCCGCTATACAAAGTTATGGGGGTAACTTCTATACTTTGGTCATAGTACATGATTACTCAAGATATACTTGGACAAAATTTTTGAAAAGTAAAAATGAAGCTTTTGATAAATTTGAGATTCTAAGTAAGAAAATTCAAAATCAAGTAGGGTCTAGTATTGTGTCTATTAGAACGGATCACGGTCGTGAATTTGATAATGAATTTCAATTTGGAAACTTTTGTGATAAAAATGGTATTACTCATAACTTTTCAGCTCCACGCACTCCTCAATCTAATGGTGTAGTAGAACGTAAAAACCAGACCTTGCAAAAGATGAGTAGAACAATGCTTAATGAACAAAACATTCCACAAAAGTTTTGGTGTAACGCCGTTGACACATCAACGTACATTTTAAATCGAGTCTTAGTTAGACCATTTTTGAATAAAACTCCTTATGAACTATATAAAGGTAAAAAGCCTACATTAGGATACTTTAGAGTGTTTGGGAGTAAATGCTTTATTCTTAACACCAAGGACTATCTCACCAAATTTGACCCAAAGTCTTATGAAGGTGTATTTTTTGGATATTCACAAAATAGTAAAGCTTACATTGTTTTAAACAAAGAAACCTTAAGAGTCGAGGAATCATTGAACGTAACATTCGACTAGAGTCTACCTCCCTCTAAGACATCACCTTTGGTAGATGATGACTTAGTTGAAAGCCAAGCTATTGAAAACCAAGTAATCTTAGAAAACGACAAGGAAGATGAACCATTAAGCAAAGAAATTGTTAATGTTAAACAATCCAAAAGTCATCCATTAGATAATGTCATAGGAAAAATTAATGAGAGAACACTAAGATCTAAAGCCCAAAATGAAAGTAACGACTTTTGTTTCGTGTCAACCATTGAACCGAAAAACATTAACGAAGCCATAAATGATGAGTATTGGGTAATAGCCATGCAAGAAGAGTTAAAGCAATTTGTTAGGAATGATGTATGGACATTAGTTCCTCAACCAAGGAGTCAAACAATAATTGGAACAAAATGGGGTTTTTGTAATAAAATGGATGAGAATGGAATTGTGTCTAGAAACAAAGCTAGGCTAGTAGCACAAGGATATAATCAACAAGAAGGCATTGACTACGATGAAACTTTTGCTCCGGTTGCTAGGCTCGAGTCAATTAGAATCTTACTTGCATATGCATGTGCACACAATTTTAAACTCTTTCAAATGGACGTCAAAAGTGCATTCTTAAACGGGGTCATAAATGAAGAAGTGTATGTTGCTCAACCACCGGGCTTCATCGATTTTGAAAAACCTAATCATGTTTACAAACTTAAAAAGGCTCTTTACGGACTTAAGCAAGCTCCAAAAGCATGGTATGATCGACTTAAAACCTTCCTAATTGACCATAAGTATACCATGGGCTTAGCTGATAATAATCTCTTCACTAAGAAGAAAGATTCACATATTATCATAGTCCAAATCTATGTTGATGACATTATATTTGGATCAACTTGTCAAGAATTATGCGTTGATTTCTCAAAAATCATGCATGACGAGTTTGAAATGAGTATGATGGGAGAACTCAACTTTTTCCTAGGACTCCAAATTAAACAACTAGAAGATGGTATCTTCTTTAATCAATCTAAATATATTAAGGACATGCTTAAGAAATTTGGATTAGAAGATTTGAAACCAATCAAAACTCCCATGTCCACGGAAACAAAACTCACCAAGGATGAGGAAAGTAAATCCGTAGATAGCACTAAATATAGAGGTATGATTGGAAGTCTACTTTACCTAACGGCTAGTAGACCCGACATTATGTTTAGTGTTTGTCTATGTGCTCGTTTTCAAGAAGATCCTAAGACAACTCATCTCGAAGCCGTTAAAAGGATTTTTAGATATATTAAGGGCACTACACATTTAGGTTTATGGTATCCCAAAGGAACGGGAATAGACACCATAATGTATGCCGACTCGGATCATGCCGGTGACTATGTTGATAGAAAAAGCACAAGTGGTACTTGTACTTTTGTTGGACATTGTCTCACCTCATGGTTCTCTAAGAAGCAAACGGCTCTCGCTATCTCTACAACGGAATCCGAATACGTTTCGGCCGGAAAGGCATGTCAACAAGCTCTTTGGATGAAGCAAGCTCTTGTCGACTACATAATTCAACTTAACGACATCACCATCCTTTGTGACAACAAAGGAGCCATTGATCTTAGCAAAAATCCAGTTTAACATGCTCGTACCAAACATATTGAAATCCGTCATCATTTCCTTCGTGATAACGTTAAAAAGGGAAACATCTCAATTGAGAAAGTTTCTTCCGAAGAAAACATAGTCGACATTCTCACAAAACCTCTTAAACGAGAACCTTTTAACCTTCTTAGGCTAGGCTTAGGACTCTTGGAACCTACATTGTAGTTATAGACATTAGACAAAAATCACAAAAATCAAAACAAATCAATAAGCCTTTTTCTCAGCAGAGTCGGCGGAACCCTCAACCATAACGGGCGGAACCCTCTTTTTGGTTCCGCCGTATCCGCCGACCTGTATAACCTTTTTCTTAGTCTATATTAAACCAAACACCCATTATCTCATACCACCACTTCCAAACTACTACTATTCACTTTACCATTAATCCACACCTACGAATTTTTGGTCATCCCTTCATTCACATTGCTCATCAATCATCATTGTAAGTATTCTAAATATGATTACACTCCTGATCTGAGTCTAGGAATTCTATTTTTGCACAAAAACAAAAACTTGGGGTTATGCATTAACTTGAGAAACTCATGCATGAAATTAAGTGTTTAACAAAACTAATCATATTTCCCATAGTTAGGAATTGCATTATTATAAGCTATTAACATGTTTACCAAAACACCACATGTCAAATTCTTGCAAAAATTTCTCACAAATAGGACAAATATTTTTTCATCTCACATTGTGAATACAAAATCAAAACGTTATGTTCAAAAACATCACTTGCATAATGTCTCTTGAATGCTAAAGGGAATACATAACCAATATGTATTTTTGGGTACATTCAAACGAAGCTACATTGAACTAGGAGTGCTTGGGTTATCTTTTGTTGAAAAACTAAACTTGCATTCTAAAACGTTTTGAGCATCAAAATGAGTCAAGATAACCGCACCTCCGCATTGTCTTCATATAGGCACACACTAGAACATCCACATTACCATAGTCGTTTACTTAGACTAAAATGTGAAATTTTGTTTTTCTAGGAATCATCATGCCTCCTCTAACCCATTACGACCACAAGGACACCATTAAGTACCTACCCAAACACCACAAAACCAAAGGTCTTACTCCAACTCAAATTGAAGTTTTCAAAGCCCTAGAAAAGCGTTATGTCCACGAGGGCAGAACCATTGACCCATCCTTCATAGAAGGTACAAACCTACCTATGGAACTAGCAACCATCAACTTTGATTGTCTCCTAGAAATCAATGAGCCTATTTGTCCTAGGTTTATTTTAGAGTTCTATGCATCCGTCACTCTTTCCATGGATGAGTATGGTCGCATGTCTATTAACTTTAGGGCTAGTAGTCATCAATACTCCTTCACTCTCGAGGAATTTGCTCAAATCCTAAGTGTCCCAAACTGTGGTACTTGCATCTACTCCGACAAGCATTCCCTCTTAACTCTTGACACACTCATTGACCGCATCCATCCCTATGACACCCCTCTTGTGTCCAAGGATGAACTTTGTGACCACCTCTTCATTAGGACCACCAACACTAGGAGAACCCGTACGGGAAATGAGGTCGATAAAGACCCATATGGAATGGAACTAAATGAACTCAAGCCCCAATTCAAGAAATGGGAAGAACTCCTTAGAGCCAATGTCATTAGCACCATAGGAAACTGGGATCATATCAATCTTTGCTTTTGCTACATGCTCTACTCCTTGTCCGTTAGGCAACCCTTCAACCTTGCCTACTAAATGGCCAAGTGAATGGCCGACATTCCCGTGCAAGGCACAACGGCTATGCCGACATTCCCGTCTCTTTAGGTTCATCTCTCCCATTCCACCAACTCCTAACAGTCTTCTCCTAGACTACTCTCTTATTCCACACACTTTTGTTCCACTTAGTGATAAGAGAGTCTACAAAGCCCAAGGAAAACGTCCTCATCCTCCTACCTCCTCATCATCATCCTCAATGAGTGAAGATGAGACCTTGCCCAACTCTAGGCTCCCGCCTCTAGAATACCTTTCCCAACTTCCGGATATTCCAAATGAGTCGGCGGAGTTCAAGCAAACAAAGGGGATGTTCAAAAATCTCGGGAGATTCCTTGGAAAGCTCAAGAAGAAGATTGATCGTCAATGAGAGCGGGTGTATAGGAGTGTTTGGCACAAGGTGCTATTTGAACAATTTGGTCGTTTTAAACAAGGTGTGTGTTGGTAGGATATTTGGTACAATTTGGAACATGTATTAACTAACTATGATGCAGGACGACAACATTTGGCATGTTGTCAAATTTTCAAGTTTATGAAAATTTCACTAAGTATAGTGAAATTCGCTAGCCCCCGGTCAAAGTCCAATGGTATGCGCGTTTACATGTCCAATTTTTGCATTTCCTAACCAGATATGAATTATATTTTTGTTTTTAGGAGTTTTCGAAAAATTTGAAAATCGTCTCGCTGGTCAAAACGGTGGACTGCCAACTTTTTCAGGCCTGGCGGATCTGGCGGCACCCTAGAATGGGTTCTGCCAGTGTATTTTTCTGGAATTCCAGAAATCGCCCAACGGCTCAGACGGAACCCTCAGATGGGTTCCGCCTGTGTAATCTGAGGGTTCCGCCAGTGCACCTGCAATTTTTTTATTTTTTATTTTCGACATTTCAACTTCCACCCAACAACAAATCATCCTTTTTTGATAGAAACCCATTCCCTACTATTTGCTAAGCACATTAGGGTCTTTCTCATCCTCTAGAACTCATAGAAACCCATTTCCCGCCAAATTTCAAACTTAGCCATAACCACCTCAAGGAACCTTTACCTATAAAGGAAGGAACCCTTCCAAAGGTTCCTTGCAATCCGTGAAACATATACCTTCAACAAATTTGCCAAAACCACTAAGCATTTAGTGCAAATCTTTGTCTTCTTCCTTCACCATTTTCATTGGTTTGACTTCCAATGATTTGACAACCCTCATTAATCTTCCAAATCATTAGCAACCTCCATTTTTGAATGGTTAAACATAATCCAAACACTCCTTCCCATACTTCATCACCTCTATAAATTTAACCATCTTAGAACACCCTCAAATCACACCATCACCATCACAATCTCTGATCCTAAACCTCTAATCAACCATTTCTACAATGACAAAGTCAACAATAACCTCTCAACCATCTCGACCCGTTCGGAGAACCGTACGTATAAGTGTCAAACCACTTTGGTCCAACCACACAATCAACTTGAGTTCCTCATCTTCGGATGAATTCTCCTCACCCATAAAAAATGAACATTTTCTAAACCTTGCATCTCCATCTCCATCACCCAAAGAACCTAATGAGCTCACTACTCCACCACCAACAAAATCACCCATTGACCCAACTCCACAAAGTGCTCTAACCCAACCATCCAAAAACTCCATCACCACCACTACCACCTAAAATTGAACCAATGGAGTTATTTGGGTCTCCTCCAACATCAACACATCCTTTTGTACAAGATCTCAATGATCTTCCACCAAGATCAACAAATCCACCACCTTTGACAAACCAAAACCCAAAACCATTGTTGTTTCACCCTATATTCAAAGACATCCACGGTCCTCTATATGGAGAACCAAAATTTGAACAAAATGATCACCCAACACCACCACATTCCCAATCCCAATTCTTTGAGTCTATCTTTCCTTCTTATGAGGAAATTCAAAGCATGGTAGAAAATCACCTTCATCAAGCAATGAAATTTCAAACCACCTTGCTTGACTTCATACCAAACCCATCCTCCAATCAAGAACCCAAAATCAACCCACCACCACCACAATCATCAAACGACCCGTTTCCACCCACTCATCACCATGTTTGCTCACAATGTGAGCAAATGCTTAAACAAGGTGAAAGCATCAAGATGTTGCTTCACCAATTTCAAAATGAAACCCGTTTTGCTATACAACACATCATAGAGCGTTTGGATGCTCTTTCCCACCCAAACCAATCCTAGACCAAGTTTGGAGGCCTTTTGCCCCATTTAGGAAATGTGTTGAATGACTTCTATTTATAGAAGTAAGATTTTATTTTTCTTTTATTTCTTGGTTATTTTTTATCTTTTATTTTATTTTTAGAAGTAGGAGGATATTTTTTCATTTCTTGTCTTTGACTTTTTAAAAGTCAAATTTTACTTGAAATGACATCTTTTACTACTTTCTAACTTGCATTGTTGGTTGATCATATATGAGTTGTGATTGTGGTTGCTTATATTGTCATATAGTTTGGTAACTACAACCTTGATTATGTGTCATTATCACCAACTAATCATTTTTTTGTAGGTTCAAAATCCATGTTTCCTATCTTGGCACTCCTTTTAGGGGGAGTATCGACCAAGGGGAGCATGTGCTTAGTTCCGCTTCGCTACTCTACTTTTTGTTTCGACAAAAAGGGGGAGAATGATATATAAACTTATAAACTTAAAATGATTTTCATCACTTAAGTAAAACAAGTTTAATATAACATTTTTTTTAAGTCTTAAACACTAAAATTTTGTGAATTACTTAAAAACAAAGTTTATGTTTTGTCATCAATAAAAAGGGGGAGATTGTTAATACAAATATCGCCTAAAAACGTTATTTATATTTTACGATCTTTGCTAAGTTTTGTTAATGGCAAAGTGTAAACTTTGGTTTCTAGTAAAACATAATTTTAGTTTAAAGACTTGCATAATTAGACATTTGTTACATTATTTCATATAAAACACAACACTTTTTATATTTCTTAAAATAGAAAAATGTTAACATCACATCATACATTTATGGTAACTTTGTGTGTTTGACTTACCATAAACTCTTACACATTTTTGGAAGCATTCCACTTTTGATTCAATGTGTTTGACTAGAATTTAGTTGATGTGACTTTGGTTGGTTTGGAAAGATTTATTGCAAAACCTTCTGTCAGCCCGGCGGAACCCTGGAGGTACATGGGCGGAACCCATCTGAGGGTTCCGCCGTATCCGCCAGGCCTGCTGAATGTTTTGCTATAAATACCAAGCCATTTGTTTGAATTTTGGCTTTATCACTTCTCATTACATTTCACACACATACATTCATATCATTCATCTAACCCCTTAACATTTCATTTTGATGTGAAGTTTCTTTTGTAGCAAAGAAGTTCACAAGTTCATATAAAGTTACAAGTATTCAACACAACGTTGCAAGACTTGTTAGCTTAGCATCATGTAGACTTTGTGTAGTTTACACTTCATTTGATTGTGTGTTTTCAGTTGTGATTGGTTAGTATTTTAGGCCTTAAAATACATAGAGTGACGGGAGTTGTTGTACCCTTGTAAAAGAACTAACGGGAGTGGTTGTACCCTTGTAAAAGAACTCGACATCTAGCTTAGTGTCGGTAATCGTGTAAGCGATGTGTAAGGTTTTCTCCGCCGGTGAAAGGAGCTTGTTGACTAGTGAAAGAAACTCTCGAGTTGGATACTCGGGGAGTGGACGTAGGGCAAGGAAAAAGAGTCCTTGTAGCCGAACCACGATAAATACTCGTGTTGTGGTTTGATCGTTTCTTTCTTTATACCTGCATGTTATATATTGTCTTTGTGTTCATATCTTTGATTAAACGGAAAGTTTCAAAAGATAATTAAACGAAAAACCGGTAAAACTATTCAACCCCCTTCTAGTTTTCCATACCTTTTTCTTCCTTCTTGATGCTTCAGTCAATCAACCCTTAGGGTTTTAGCACTAGGATGGCGTTAGGTATCCACCAGTACTGCACATGTAGACCAGAGCTACGAACCTACGTAAGTTAGGTTAGCACGAAGCCCAGGCAATTGACTAGAAGTCGATTTGGTCTATTTTTAGGGTTCATGTTTTGTTTTTTGTCATTAATTACACTCTAATATTCATCCCGGATGAATATTAGACTTTGGGTCAGTGTTACAAAACAAGGCCTGCAAGGCCGATTAATCGCCGCCTAGACGTTTCAAGGCCACCAACTTTTCCGATTTGTGTAAATCGGTCAACCTTGGTCAACGGTGGTAACTAACGGTCAACGGTGGTCAAACTTGCCGAAAACCTTCAAATCTTGCCGAAAATCCCAAAAAACTTGTCGTAAATTTGTTTTAATAACTTATAGTTGTTGTTAATTGCTATTACGTGATGTTTTTTTGAGAAAACTCTTACCGAAAATACCTAAAACTTGCCGGAAAAACCGAAAACTTATCGAAAATGCCATTCCGATTAATCACTCATTAATCCCGTCTAGACCGATTACAAGCTATAGGAGTTCGACTGCCCGACTACCGATTCACGATTTTTGCAACCTTGCTTTGGATAATTACCATTTAATCTCTTTAGTGAAAGTATTGCTATATTTTCATTTGCCGGAGTTTTGTTTTCATTTCATTTCATGAACTCGTTTCTTATTGTCGCTTGCATGTTCTATTTAGTGTGTACCAGTGTGACCCTTCGATATTTTTGTGAAGGCAAGTGTGAAAACCGTTATATTGTTTACACACAAATCTTTCATTTTTAATAGACATTTTTAGTGTTTTTTGGTATCAAATAAAAATCTTATGAAAAACTTGTTACTAGCAAATTTGGGTTTTTTATATATATTTTGCAAGTTTATAAATAGCGTGAGGTAGTGGCATGACTAAGCCTCATGCCTTATGAGCCATGACAAAGTCATAACATTTTTTAAGGCGTGACTAAAAGTGACACAAAATATGAAAACATTTATAGATTTATATTATTATATAATATTTCATATATATCACGTTTACAAAAAGTGTTTTAAATAAGGAATTAAGTGAAGGAACTATCATTGCATATAATCTTCTTTATTTTTTTCAAAAGAAATCTTTTTCAACGAAGTTGAATTTAAAAAAGTCGTCACACTTCACATCTTAGGACACCTTTTCACATCTCATGTCACGTCACATCTAAAACCGACAACTTAATCTATTTTGTAATGTGAATAACATGGCTCGCACCTTAGCGGCGCCTTTTAGAACCCTGCTACAAATCTTTAAAAGAAGGAAACAAAAAAATTGAAAAAAAAGAAAAACAACCACCTAAACATATCTTTGATCCTCCTATTTATGGAAAAGATACTTTTTCAACCAAAACGACATCACTTTACAGAGGTAACTTTCTTCTCACCCTTCTTTTACTCCCACTGAATCAAACCAAACAAAAAAAACACTCATTCAGTTTTCCGGCAAGTCCTAAACCCTAAAAAAAACAAAAACCCTAATTTGAAATGGACAGAGATGAAGGGAAAGTGTTCATAGGAGGGATATCATGGGACACAACTGAAGAAACCCTAACCGACTACTTCTCCAAATACGGCAATGTTTCCCAGACTGTTATCATGCGTGACAAGGTTACTGGTCGTCCACGTGGCTTTGGTTTTGTCGTTTTCTCTGATCCTAATGTTCTTGACACTGTTCTTCAAGACAGACATACTATTGAAGGTCGCACTGTAAGTGTTACTACTAATTCTTTATTTTTATTTACCTTTTTTGTTTCTTTTTATTGTAAATATTATTAATGTTGATTTTTTTGGGTTTTGGTTGATGGTTTTAAGTGTTTAATTAGAATGTATGAATATCGCGTTGAATGCGATTTGTAGTTACTAATTTTGGTTTGGGTAACCATGATTTCCGATCTTTTGACCGACCCGCATAGGCACCAAATGCTTCCCTTTTTTTAGGAAGGTTGGCGTTGCCACTTCAGGGTTGTTTAGACAAAAGTACTCCGTATTTATTAGTTATGTTGATTGGTTTTCGGTTAGTTAATGACTTAATGGGGATGTGGAGATTTGTAAATGTGTTTAAGCGGAGAGTGGGGACGATGTAGCTTTTTGAGTTATATGATGTTTAGCTACAGTGTTGATTGTTGACGTGACGTGTTTATATGTTAAGTCGTGTTAAGTTTTTGAATTTTTTAGATGAATTGAATGTTGAGTTTTATGTATGGATATGTTTGATCTTGGTACACATTTGTGATGGTAAGAACTTATGATTGAATCTTTTCACAAAAAGGGAGGGTTTACTCGATTTGATTCTATCTGGCGGTGGGCTCAAACCCCGTGGTTAGTTGGCCAAAAGGTCGGAAACCATTGTTACAAAAAAAAAAAAAAAAAAAAAAAAAAAAAAAAACCTTATAAGTGAATCCTTCAGCTATTCTTATGTAATGTGTTTATATGTTTAGTAACTATCACTTGCTTTTTAGCATACCATTGAGGTAGAATGGTTTTATTGGGTCTGTTAATATTCGTGTCTAGAGATAGGTTGTGCGTTAAATGGTCATGGAGTTTGGTTCTATGGTTATTACACTTATGCTTAATTTCTCGTCTCCTAGTCATCAACCAATGAGCTTACTTATATTTATCTTCGATACTACTTGGTGTGAATGTTTAACGTCTTTGTTTACATGCGTATGTAAGCTATTGGTTTATCTCTGAAACTAACTGGAGTTATTGGTTTCTTGGTTAAATCATAGCAACTAATATCATTTAGACCAGGGTGTTTCTTATTGCTAACGTATCTTTGTAATGTTGTGTTTACGTTAATTCTGATTCAGCCTATGCTTCTTGCCTTACATTTGATTCACGTGACATGTTTTATTTTCATTCCTTTGTGGCATGTGATCTGGTTTGGAACTTTTAGTCATGCTTACCATATCTTACTCTACGGCATACTTATTAACTCATATAACATAAAGCTTGAAGCATAGTTGTCAATAGCGACGATAGCGGTCGCTATAGCGCGCTACGTAGCGTCGCGGCCAAGTGTCGCTATTATCATTTAGCGACCAAATAGCGAAACGGTGGTTCAGGTGGCGGCGCGTGGCGGCGCGTCACGGTGGTTCAGGTGACGAGGTTTTCAGGGTTTGTTCGGAATTTAATGGTGATTACAGTGGTGTCGGAGGTGAGACCCCACTCGCCGGAAAAATGGCTAGATCTAGCTTTTTACGGCGAACTGTGGCGGTGTTTGAACGGCTGCTATAAGTGGTAAGTAACCTAGAAGAGAGGCTGGGTAATATAAAGAAAAAAGATACAGTCAGCCCCTTTAACTTCTTTAACTTGAACAAAGATAGCAATACACTTAAACTCTTCTTTAGCAGAATTTGGATTGTCCATGATTGGTCCCTCTAATATTAAAAATAAATTAAAAAACCTTAATTTAACTAAGTTAAAGCATTAATTTATATTTAAAGCCCAATATTTTTTATACTTGCTTAGTTATTTATACTAAAATGTATCAATATACATATAATTTTAAAATTTATACTTGCTACTATTTTATCGCTAAACACAAATAGCGGTCGCTATTTATTGCTATTCGCTACGTAGCATATAGGTGACTCGTCGCTATTTGTCGCTATTCGCTATTGACAACTATGGCTTGAAGGTATTATCATTTAAGAAAGAAATCATTATCTTTTTGCTTACATATATGTATACTTGCTTAATATATTGTATATGTGAATCCATGAATGATTTGATTGCCTCTTTCACAAGTATCATACTATCATTTGTTTGGGTTCTTAGTGTGATACCTTGTCTTTATACGCAGTAATCTGTTGGTTTTTATTCTTTTTTATGCGATTACTCTTTTTTTGTGTCGTCTGTGCATATGCTCTGGTGTTCATCTGTAGCTTACTTCTGGTGTGCAGGTGGAAGCCAAGAGAGCTTTATCAAGGGAAGAACAGCAAACGTCAAGACCTGGAAGTAATGCTGGTAGGAGCTCTGGAGGGGCAGCAAATTACAGAACAAAAAAGATATTTGTTGGTGGATTGCCTGCCACCTTGACAGAAGAACAATTCCGTCAGTACTTTGAAAGTTATGGTGATGTAACGGATGTAGTGATAATGTTTGACCAAAACACCCAGAGGCCTCGGGGATTTGGTTTCATCACATTTGACACAGAAGATGCTGTTGATAGAGTTGTCCAGAAGACCTTCCATGAACTGAACAATAAGGCCGTTGAGGTGAAACGAGCACTTCCTAAGGATGCAACTCCTGGTGGTGGTAGTGGGCGTGGCGGTGGCTATCAAGGTAATAATTCTTCTGGCTCTTTTGATCGTCAAATGGATGGTAATAGATTCCTGCAGCAAAGTGCTGGTGGTGGCTACCCGGCATATTCTGGCTATGGTCAACCATCTTATGGTTTTGGGGGACCAAATGCTAACACCGGTTATGGGGGATACGGGAGTTATGGCGTTGGTGGTTATGGCAGTGGTAATGCTGGCTATGGTGGTCCTGCTGGGGCATACCCAAGTGGGGCGAACTCTGGTTATTTAGGTGGTAATCCTGGTGCATTGAAATCTCCTTGGGGTGGTCAGAGTCCTGGTTATGGTAGTTTGGGTTATGGTCCCAATGTAGGTTATGGAAGTAATGTTCCTGCACCAAGTCAAGCTGCAACTGGAGCTTCTGGGTATGGTAGTCAAGCCTATGGTTATGGCAACTATGGTAGTAACGATGGCTACAACACCAACCCTGGTGGGTACGGAGCTGCTGCTGGGCGATTTGGGCCAGGAGGTGCAGCAAGCGGAGATCAGCAAGGGACAGGTGGTGGTTATAACGGACAAACCGGCTACTCTAATGCAGCTTGGAGGTCAGACTCGTGAAAAGGTCTTTGCTTTCAGTGGATCATGACATTATCTTCAACCGTAGTTGGCTGGTGACATCCATGGCTGAGATCCAATGATGGATGATGAAAAGAAAGTCAAAAACTGGTTGGATTGCTTGAATCTTTGTAGTATGTTTATTATTTATTTTCGTAGTATTAGTACTACAATTAGTTTATGTCATTTCTAATTGCGTAAAGATGGTAGTGTGTAGCTCAAATTTGCCACGGCTGTGTGTGCTTTCCTTTATTAAGTGCTTTTTTTCCATTGCTAAGTCAAAGTTGCAGGTATTTAGACAAATATTTTATGTCTCTTACCCTTGGCAGGTTTCTTACTATGCGACGTTGAAGTCTGTAGTGTACATTCAGGCTGATATTGTTTGTGCCTTTGCCAATGCTTATAATGCCTTGTTATTGTTAAAGGGTATGATCGGTAGCGAGTAGCAATAGTCCTAGAGATATTGCTTGCCACTGAGATCGATAATCATTCCCTTTGTCATTTTCTTCTTACTCTACAGGATGAGAGAAGCTGATTTTGAAGTGGGGTCATGGCTTCATTTCTGACATACAACTCATTGTCTGATAAGAAGATGACTTACTTGGGGTAAGGGGATTCATAATACACGGAACTGGTAAAGGGTGTTGAACAGCAGCAGTGCTTGCATTCCTTTGTTTCTTAGTTATTTTTAAAAAATAAGCAGAATGGAGCCTTGGTTGATTAAATTTTGTGTAAATGATTGTTTCCAACTTAAATCTATGGATATCTGTTTAACAATTTGTTTTAAATTCCCTTATTTTTTAAGAAGTTATTTGTGCATATTATGCATAGATAACGCAGTAAGATGGTGTTATATGCCTAAACTATTGTTCTATAGGCCGTGCTGCTATGATTTGTTATATATCATGTTTTGTTGAATTTGCACAGTTTTTTTTTTTTTTTTTTTTTTGGAAGCAAGAAAGGGATTTATATTAGCCTTATAAAGCTAACAAAGATGTTATTGACACTCGACTTTAACATACCGACAAAGATCACTATAGGTGGTGGTAGTTTACTGTGAAATTTATTTTCTGAATCTCAGACGAAATAATTTACTCTACCTGTTCGATACACTTTTTGTTCATATCAAGACTATCTCATAACCTCTCGATTAATATTGCACCTTGATGCTAGTAAGCTAAATGACCCGTTTTAGGAGGTGTTTCTTTAAGCTTAATTGTGGACTAATAATGAGCTTTTGTAGTTTCCGCTTATGTTTTATGAACCTAGTTTTTATGGCTTATATAAGCTTATCACGACATAATAAAAATTATGTAAACTCGTAAGTTAATAAGCTAAAAAAATGGAGTCGAAAATAAGCCAAAACTAGATAGCTTAAAGCCTAAAAATAAGCTTAAGCAAACACCCCTTATCTTAGTTGATAAAAAGCATGGAGATATGGATCGAATCCTAACCTTCATTCGCTACATATCCTCAACTATTTGGCATCTTATCAATGAGGATCAGAGAGAGAGAGCAATTAAATGAGCTCGATATTTTACTTAACGATGATCCCACTCAATGGCGGAGCTTCAATGTTTATTCTAGGAGAGCCAATGTACATAAATTCACTTTGGGAGGGCCAAAGTAGTAAAATGTAAAATCTAAAAATCGACATAAATAGCATTTTTTGTGCATGGTATTTGAAAGTGTGGGAGGGCCACCACCCTTCTAAGTCCTCACAAAGCTCCGCCTCTAATCTCACTATTTAAATTACTTTATTTGATCTATTCGAGATGACAAAATATAAGAAACAAACATTAGATAATCCTAATCCTATCAATCATACCTAGAACTATATCCTATGAGTTGTGCTCTACAATATATAAGTTGATCGACGTTTTTGTGCAAGAGTTTAATCTATTTAAGTAGAATTATGGTATCGAAAATTAGTACAGATTTATGAAATTATCATACAACTAGTTTTCACATAAATTATAGTTCTGTGAAATTAGTACAATCCATGATAAATAAACTAGCCAGGTAAACATTAAAATTTTACAAAATGAAGTAATTAAGTAGAGCTTAAAGATTAAAATTATTTTATAACCCTGTGCATATACATAAATTTTAGTATCAAGTTCGTTATAGTTTAAGAAATAATAACTATAAAAGTTAGGGGAGTTTGGTTCACCGATTTTAAATAATAGAATTTGAATATACGAGAGGTTTAAAATTGCTTGCAATTTAAAATTCTCGAATTTAAGATATTTTAACATGTTTGGTTGACAAAATTTAGGTCATTGAAGATAAATGTGAGACCCAAAATGATTGGAGCTAATAGTACCGAAAATTTAAAATGTTTTTGTTTATTGCATGGTGGGAATCAAAATTGCATGGTGTCAAGTTTCTAGCAAATTTATGTGTTATTAAATATTAAATTTTGAAAGTATGCATTTGTATTACAACTTGGATAGATGAAAATTCGAAATGACTTTAAGAGGGAGGGGTATGCATGGCTGTTAGCCTCGTGCCATTGTAACAGCCCAAACCAAGCAATGGCTCACGGCACCGGATGTGGTGCCAAACCTTCTTGGCTGGTAGCCAACAGCCAGCGTCAAAGGATTTTTTTTTTTTTTTTTTTTTTTTTTTTTTTTTTTTTTATTAAAATGCAAATTCCATCAAATTCTCTCAATATACTTGAACCAAACAGCTCCTTAGTTATTTAAAGTAAAAAGGTATCAGTTTAGAACTTTAACAATATCCATATAATAATATTTACTAATAGTTAATATTTTTTAACCATAAGTTTTATAGAAGCTAAAAAATACACCCTTTTAAGGTTACTAATCAAAATACTAAATTTACTCATTAAGTTTCATATTTAAACACTCTCTTAAGTTTAGCGATATAAAAGAATAACTCCTAAACCATATTAAACTCTATATTTTTAATCATTTACATCATTTCCTTTGAACAATTTTTATTAGAAAAATATGTATTTATAACTAAATTTGTAACTACAAAATGAATATTTTTTCATCCGCCGCAACACACAAACAATACATCTCGTTATAATTGAATACAAAATAAATAGGTGATGTTATTCGAACTTGGTTAAAACTCTATTCTATCCAAAAAATATGAAATATGAGAATCACATACATATCTTTCTTAGTTACACGTGTAATGAAATCATTGAACAGAACGAAAGTAACTAGGGGTGTGCAGAAAACCGAATAACTAAACCTCAACCGGAAAAAAGTCAAAAAACCAAGAAATAGAAGCCAAAAAACCAAAACCAATGAATTTGGCTTTTGTAATTTATAAAAACCGAAGTTTATGATTAGGTTTGGTTTTAGCAAAACACCGAACCGACAAAATGCATATAACCTTTAAAAAAAACTCATGTTTCAGTTGTTTCTTAAATGTGTCATTTATAACACATAAACAATTATCATCTAAATTTTTTGTGATTGTTAGTTCTTTTATTGTTATTATTTTGTGTTTTTTTGTTTTTAAAACTTGAAAAAGTTATTCTATATATGTTATATATGCATTAGAAATTCGACTATTGAAAGAACAAAACGCGATAAACGAAATAAAAACCCAAAAACCGAACCCAGAATAAACCGAAACCGAATGTTTTTAAAAGCAAAAAAATGAAATATTTTGGATCCGATTTCAATTTTAACCAAAAATCGAGCCAAACCGAACCATGATCACGTAACTCATTTTAGTTCTCAAGCAAAAATTGGGACATATGTGACTAAGAAGATTATTACTATTAGACATATATCATTTCCCAGTACGGTACCACCTAAAACTAAACCCTAGCTTCCTTGTTTTTCGCATCATATCAATGACGACCAAGACTCTACGATCAATCCTGTCCCTCCGACCATTGTCAATGATCACCTCCCTAACCAACTCCTTAACCGCCATCAACCAACCACTCAGCAACCAAATCAGGTCTTACAAAGTCGCATTCACTAAAAAGGGAGACAAACCAAAAATAAAACACCGTAAAGGACGTGTCGAAGGAATACGTGATGGAGGCAACAACATATGTTTCGGTAAATACGCATTACAAGCATTAGAACCAGCACGTATAACATCTAGACAAATAGAAGCGGGTCGTAAGGCATTACAGTTAAATGTTAGGAGAGGTAGTGCTAAAGGTGGGAAAGTTTGGGTACGTGTTTGTGCATGGAAAACGGTTACGGCGAAACCGACTGAAGTGAGAATGGGGCGAGGGAAAGGTGGGTATAGTTATTCATGTGCGCCTGTTCAGAAGGGGCAAATTATTTATGAAATGGGAGGTGTTATGGAAAGTTTGGCTAAACGGGCTATTCAGATTGCTGGGTCGAAAATGCCTATCCAGACTAGGTTGATTGTTAGGGATGCTACAACGAAAGAGATTGGTATTCGGTGAATTGGTTTATGGGTGATCACTGATTCACTGTTACTTATATATGCCAATAAAATTTAAATGCTTTTGATTAGCATTTTGTTACTATAAGAAGATGATAGTACATGTGTTTTACATTTAAACAAGTTTTTTGTTGGTTCTGTGCTTAATGTGATCGATGTCTTTGTTGCGAATGTGGATTATAGGACTACTGTCATGCATCTTTATTACGTTTATATCTGTTTAGTTGGTTAAAATTTAGCATGTACAGCGATGCAACTGATCGTGCATAGCTAACATTGGTTAAGTGAGGAAGATGACCCGAAAACTTATGAGTATATATGATGACCTGAAATCAAGTATTTATTAACTTAATGAAAATGTTTTTGATCCTCAATAGTGAGGACTGATCGAGTAGCAATAGTCCTAGAGATATTGCTTGCCACTGAGATTGATCACTCCCTTTGTCATATTCTTCCCACTCTACATGAAAAAGAAGCCGGTTTAAGAGTTATGACATCATAACTTCTAAACCGGATTCTTTTTAGTGCATTTACTATCAGAATTTGGTAGTGGGTGTTTTGAAGCAGCAGTACTTCCAATTCTTCGTTTTCGTACTGGTAGAAAACAAAGCAGATTGGCATCGCTGATTAAGCTGTTCAAGCCTGCATATTATGCATGGATAATTCATAGAACAATGTACTATTGTTCTATTACTTGTATAGCTACAATGAGATGGTTGTGCTGCTATGATGTAACATAAGAGTATGATGGTTAAATCCTTTTCTAAAAATCAATTTGCATAAATCGAAGTTTAATACAAGTCGTTGCACACATATGACATATCTTAAACTAATGTTTTATTTATTTTAGAGTGTGGTTTGTATGGTTTTTTCACTTTTTGGTATCCTGCTGTATATGGCGTGTTTTTTTGGGGATCAGCAACACCATTAAATATGTATTACCCTCTCAACTTCAATGTTTATGTACTGAATCAAACATCATCCTCATCATATCCATTTTAATCTTGTACACATATAATCTTGATTCAAATAATAATTGTTTCAATATTGAAACTACAAGTTTATTACATCTTCAATCGGAAAGATCTATTTAGTAAAAATCGTCATCTGATTCAGACCAGATGTCAGTAAAACTACTAGTCATCTCTGATGGGATAGGGGGTGTGGGTTCTATAACATTTTTAATGACTAAATCAGTGTCCAGCAAATCACCCTCATATGTCAAACGTAAGCCACATCCTATTATCCGTTCAGGAGCATATTTTCCTAGAAATTCGACTACCACAATGTCACCTGCTTCCACCACAACTGTATCATCGTCCAACGGAAAAAACTTGACAAACATGCCGCAATTAGATTTTATCAACTGTGTAGCACAATAACATGTTTCTTTCGTTTTGTTAAATATTATAGCCGAAGGGGACCAAAGATAAGCTTGATCGACCTGTATGGCTGTACATATAATAGCTCCACTGATTTTCTTATCCAGTTGGGCTGGTGCCACAAAAGATAGAATGTGTCCTCTATATTGATAACTGCACCAGTTAGGAATCACATCGCCGGTGATAGAGATACACAATCCTCTAGGGAAGGGCAATTTCTGTTGCATTCATATATGTGTGTTACTAGCATGTTCACGTAACAAATTTGTTGTAGTGATATATATGATAAGTGGAAGAGATATGTAACTGGAAATGAGGGAGAGATCAGGTACCTTGTACACTTTAGAAGCTTGCCTGTCACAAGGAATCGGTGCCATCCAATCAAGTGGCATCAAATCTAATGAAAAACACCTGAATGCTTGTATCGTAATCAAGTTTGAAGGAAGAAGCGGAAGCCTCTCTAATCGAGAGCAATCATTTATCTTAAGGTCATAAAGCCGCCTAAGGTTGCTGAAGGTGTCTGGAAGGCTCGAAAATGTGTTTCCTGAAAGTTCTAAGATCTGTAAGAGTTTCAGATTCTCGATTTCCCTTGGTACATGTGAGACATTGCAGTTTTCCATGCTTAATAAGCCTAGGCCTCTTAATTTCACAATCTTAATAAGACATTCAGGGTCTTCAGATCCAAGTTTGGAGCAGCCACACAACCAAACTTTTGTTAAAACTGTTAACTCAGACATGTTTGAAGGAAGTTTCACCAAACTAATGCAATTTCGTGCTCTAAGGGATGTAATTTTTGGCGGAAGATCTGGAATGGACATTAAGTTTGAACAAGATGATAAATCTATGGTGTCCAAGCCATGGAGTTGTGAAAGGCTATTATCAGGCAGGGTAGAAAACTTGTTTTCACTTAAGTTCAAGTGTGTTAGCCATTTTAGGCTCCCGAGTTCATGAGAAATCTTTAATATGTTGCATCCAGCAAGATGTAGCTGAGTTACAAGACAATGTTTTAATGAGGACAGAAAAGTATTGATAACCTCATCGCGATCTAATCCAATATTGGGACAACGACTGAGGTCAATTTTTTGAAGAGATTTTAACTTGACTATCATTTCCCAAGGGAAACTCGTAAGACGTGTGCAATCATTTAGGTACATGATAGCAAGTTTTTCAAGGCAGCCTATAGAGTTGTGCAACTCTTCTAAGGTACTACAACCATTACAGCGTAGTTCCTCAAGATTCTCAAGTCCATTAAAATTGCCAGTCTTGGTTAATGACGATGAACCATTCACGTCCAAAATCCTTAGTTTCTTGAGACTCTGGAAACACACAATTACATACATATTATATGTTGAAGTTTATAAATCATAACAATTATAACTTAATCAAGTAAACATCAAAGCATGCAGCGGAAGTAAGGATCATAATACTTGTATTAATTAACCGAATTTAAATGATATGCGTACTTTGGTGATTTCTAGCCAAACAAGAAATCAAATAACAAGAACGAGTAAAACCCTAACAAGGGTTTATGGTAATCGACTTTATGGAAAGTCGAATAGGGAAAATAAGCTAACAAAAGTATGTTAGATATTCGCTCTTGTACACACGTATTAGTAGCGTTTCAATGTGAAAAGCTAGGTTCTTGATCACAAACAATCCAAACACAATGTTTAGAAGATCGCGTGGGAACCTTAGAAGGGTGTAGTTGATCAACTAAACAAGAATGGTTTGAGCTTAGAAATCTAGTAGGAACCCTAGAAAGGTGTAGTTCGATTCCTAGGCTCAAGAGAAGAGAAGAAGAAGAAGAATGTGATTGAAAGTGAATCAATGAATGAATGAATGAATACAAGGGGTCTTGCATTTATACAATTCACAATCTTGGAGCACAAGACACAAACCCTAAACCCTATGGGTTGGGTTTCGGCCGATCCATAGCCCTAGGGTCCAAACCGGATCCATCTTGGCTACTATTTACAAGTTGGCCCTTCTTCTTTCGCCTAACGTCCATTAGTCAATTTTTCGTTAATTACTAACGACCGTTACGTGTTTTATTTGTGAAATTAATAATTATTCATAACTTCATATAATATTATTAATCATTGAAACTCATACGTTATGTGTGCAATCCCGAAGTCTCGTGTTCGAATCTGGACATACTACATTAATTTTTATCCGTAAAACTAACAGCTCCCACTCGGATATACATTAATGTAATAATGACATTGGTTAGTCTAGCATAACACCCCAATGTCTCCAGAACGACCATGAGTGTGGTTTCCTGAAAAAAAACCTTTTGATGAATCATCATCATCATACTTATCCTTTTATTTCTAATACCATGTTAATATGGATATGGATCTAAGTCATTCCATAATTAACTATTCTGTTTCTCGTTATTTATAATCGAGCAAGATTACCAATTCATCTGGACATATTCCAGATAGACCTTGGGCATGGCCATGCAAACATCTTGCCAACCCTACGAGGGGCCCAACATTATTAAACTTCAAAACAAATTTGAAGGAAACAAATTCTGTGTTGACTACAAGCATAACCTATGAACTTTGCATCACCTCTGAAAATAGCCCTTAGTCAGTTACGGATAGCGTTAGACTATCTCACAGAAAATGAGCTACATCCACAGTAGTTATCTGTTATCTCAAGTCCGAGGATAAATATTCATGATTTACTTTAATGACAACATCCATAAGTATGATCATTTAATTGGGATCTGTCCTATATTCAATTTATTCATTCTATTGAATATCATGTGAATTTGGCATGTCCTACGCATCAATGTACTTTAAGTATATTATATCAAAACTCATATTTGTCTTAATTCAATGATATTCCCATATCATTGATTGACAACGGACTATTTAGAATAACATAACATAAGTTATTCATGGATTAAACATGCAAATATGTGATACAATCTATTATTAATGAAAACAAACGTACTCAGTACTTTAATTCATTATTAAATAATAATTGCTTAACATCCATTATTCAAATACTAAATAGATCAATGGATGAAAATTCTAGTTAATGAATTTTGTCTCAAGTAATAACAATCATACTTATTGACAATAATGCCTCAAGTAATGACAATCATACTTGTTGACAAGGCATTATTCAACTAACTTTAGTCTATCGGAATTTTGAGAATACTTATTTCAAGAATTCAATTAGCGAAGTTCTTGTATATGTGCATTCAAATAATTTGATATAACCACATAATCTTAACTACATTATAATGCATTTAGCCCATTCCTAAAAAGGAAGTCTTAAAAAAAATAAGACAAAAAACATTTCTTTAATTTGAAGGATTTCAAACTAACACACACATATATATATGAATAGGAGTTAAGTAACATTATGAATTTTAATCTCTTTAATTGTAGGAGCCACTAATATTTATGAACCTCATTAACTTGCAATAATCCATTTAATTAATGTGATATAACAGCCTAATTAACTACATTTTAATGCATATTTTATATAAATAAAGCCTACAAACTAACATAATTTCATCTCAGCTTCTAAACACACATTACACTATTAATAATTTAAATGTTCTAATTTAAAAAATAAATAAATAAAAAAAAATATCTACTACGTTTTAAAGTATTTGAGACAATACTAAATAATGAAAGTTTAAAATAAAAAATATTTGCTCGCCACAAACAGTCACCCGGTACCCCCCGCTACATTGCGCGGGTACCCTTCTAGTACATAATAAAGTGTGACATCCTCAACATTGAATAATGCCTTGTCAACAAGTATGATTGTCATTACTATTCAACTAACTTTAATCTATCGGAATTTTGAGAATACTTATTTCAAGAATTCAATTAGCGAAGTTCTTGTATATGTGCATTCAAATAATTTGATATAATCACATAATACATAATAAAGTGTGTGACATCCTCAACATTCAATTTATGATAATTAAACTTTCAAACATTTTAAAGTTTAAAGTATTCTTATTCTTTAATGTATAATGCAACTATGCTTTTAGTTAAGCATAACTAGTACACATGACAATTAATAAGGATGAAATCCTTCCATTACTAGTATTGAGTGTCATCTCAATTTTATTAGCATCATTGAATGCAAACAACAATATGCTCTTTTCCGTAAACTTTAATGTGTAATGTTTTATGCATTCAAAACTTTCAAGTTTGTTGGCTATGACAATTTACCAATTGTTCATCTATAGAATCCGGAAAATGTTCCAGGCTGAGGATGTAATTCTATATCCAAATATATTTCTTTAGAATATTCATTACACAACTTTTTTAATACTACTTCCGTCCCACAATAATTGTCCACTTGGACTTTTTTGAGTCTTTTTTATTCAACTTTGACCATAAATATTTTTATTTGTGTAATATAATACTTGATGAAAAATATATGAATAGTCTAGGTTTTAAATGTATTTTCATTAGTATAATTTTCATCAAGTATTATATAACACAAATAAAAATATTAATGGTGAAAGTTGGTTTCAAGGTGGGCCAATGGCTATGCCAACCTTCCCTTTGGAAGGTCTTCCTGGGTGAGTCTTTGTGGTGGTGGGCTCAAGCCTCGTGGGGTTGGAAACCACGGTTACTCGAAAAAATAGCCCAACAAGACTATAGTAAAGGTCAGAAAATATTAATTAAAAAAAAAAAAAAAAAAAAAAAAAAACTGATAATACCTTGACTCCTTCCCAGAGTATTTCCAACTTGCTGTTTTCCAATCGAACAACCTCCACATTGTGCATATCAATGTTGATACATTCTAAAGGGAATCCATACCATTCCAAGTACTTCAATTTTTTAAAAGAGAAAGACGGCATGTCATCTGTGGAACAAGTCCAAGAAAGTTGAGGATCAAGTAACTGAATTAACCTCAAATTGCTCATCTTTCTAAAGGCCTCCACGTGCACAGTTATTACTTCTTCTTTTTTCTCAAAGTCCAATCTAATGCTTTCAACTGACTCTGTTCCCTGGAAAATATGGAGAGAATTAAAACTAATTCAAGAAAAATATTATATATATTTTACGTTAATGTATAACATTAGATATATTATACCGAACATTCTGTCAATACATGAAGTACGTCCCTACGGTCCCTCAATCTACTGCGTAGTCCTGGTTCATCTTCACTTTCTTGGCGGACTATTTCTTTGCCCATATCCCTTATCGCATGAAGCATCAACAATAGAGCTCCTCTTTTAACTAGACCTTTATCCGCAAGATCCTGAATTTGAATAACAGGGAAAAATGCAGTTTCTTTATTGAGTAATAACTTAACAGCTAAATCCTTATACATTCCATCAAAGAAACAAGCAATGTCCAGAAATAACTTCTGGGCTCTTTTATTAAGGGAATCATAGCTTATCCGAAGCTGCTTTTGAACATCATCATGGGGAATTATTTTTAGCATCTCCAATAAGTCCGGCCATTGTTCCCTTTCATGATGCTTAAAATGTCGACTCCATACTTCAAGAACCAACGGAAGCCCACCAGCACAACGCACTATTTCTTTTACCAAATTTTTGTCAACAATGTCGTCTTTTTCAAATGTAAGCCGAGTGAAGAGTTCAAGAGACTCTCTTCTATTTAAGAACCTTATTGTGTGTGAAGCGTGTGGTAGGATTCCAAGGGCCCGTTTATCTCTTGTAGTCACAATTATTTTACTTCCAGCTGCGAAGGATGGAGGATGAATACCTAAAGCTTGTAACTGTTCAAAATTATCCACATCATCAAGTACCAAGAGAACCTTTCGACCGGATATCAATTTTCTTATTTTTGAAACTCCATGATTATGACTATGCATGATTGGAAACTTATCATTCTGGGTTAAACAAGAAATTAGCTCCTTCTGCAAATGAGACTCCCAATTTGAACCCGGACAATGCTGGTGGACATCGGCAAAAAAACAGCATTTGTCAAACTTTGCAGCAATTTTGTTATAGGTGGCTCTCACAATAGTCGATTTACCTATCCCACTAATCCCCAAAACTGCAACAATAAAAACATTTTCCAAATCCATCCTCAAAGTTGAAATAAGTTCACATACTCGTGGTTCTATCCCAATAGGGTAGTCTGTAACATGCAGTTCTTGCGGATTTTGCATGTTTTCGAGCTCTTTAACGATTTGACATACAAACTTATCTTCGTTGTCCCTGCCAAAGTTTATATAGAAACTCAATGGTGAGTAATGTGGTGTTTGATCTTCTTTTTGGCGGAAAAAGAAACGCATTGATATGGATCATTTCCATCCAATTTAATTACGGAGTACAATATGTAAGAGGAAAATAAGCACCTTTCACACAAGATTGAAACATAAAACCAAGAAATCCATAAACAGTTAGTTATCTCTACTTGTGTCAATATTCTGCTATGGTAATTTAACCTTTTTTTTGTCCGGTTTTGATCATTATTGTCTATATACTTGCATCATATCATCTCAATATTTTATAGTATGTCTCTGTTTTGAGACATTGCAGTATTGCAAAATTGTAGATATATATAAACTAAAGTGTGAGAATTTTAGGGAGAAGAGTTACCCATCAAGCAATTTGAGACCAGACAGTTGAGCTGCATCTTTTAAGGCTTGTCTCCATTCCTGAACTCTCTCTACATCAAGATGGATCTCATGAGCTCCAAAAGCCTTGTTGAAAGGACCTTGTTGTTTTCTGACATCCGATGGTTCGACTTTATAAAATACTGGAAGAATTTTTCTGTGATGAAGCTTGTGAAAACAATCCATAATATCAACCAACTCATCAAGACACCTTATAGAAAATGCATAGTTATTGGAAAACACAAGGACATATATCTCGGACTCTTCTATTGCTTTCAACATCTCGGAACATACATCTTCACCTATAGGGAGCATGGTGTGATCAATTACGCTGAAACTATGGCGCTTAAGAGCTCCAGTGAGGTGACTTATGAAGCTCTTGCCAATATCTTCAGAAAAACTGATGAGCACATCATTTTTCGGCTTACTAAAATGGGTTTGCATCTCATCATGATAATCATTTGGATTCTTTTTCCTCTTAGAAAAAGAGGTAGATGATGAGTACGGATTCATGTTTCAAATCTGAAAGCCAAAATTATTTTGCTCGTACTCTTTTTTCTCGTAATTTCCTACTAACAGTATTTATGCTTGAAGAATTAACAAATCTACATGTGAGAGTAATACATACGTTAAAACTTCAAACCATGAACATTTAGTAAACTAACAATCTTATTTCTTTCAAACAAGGGATTATTTGTTTGCACTTGTCGTATGAAGGCAGGGTTTGTACTTTTATTTGTGATGTTATCCAAATCAGACACGATTCGGAGGATTAAAGATAGCCACACACTCACACTATTAAGATAGCGTTTAGTCGGTCAGAAATACCCTTCTTTTCTAAAAAAATTTTCACAAAAAATTGAAAAAACTTAAAACTTGTTTAGTTAAAAAAAATTTCAAAAGATTTTCAACGAAAATGTAAATCACACTTCTCAAATTTTAACCAAAAATTTGAAAAGTACAATTTACTCTTCTCTACTTTCATATCTCACTAAAAAAATAAAAAATAAAATGTAACTAAACGGGTTTTTAAAGTTCTCGACACTATTCTAGAGGAGAAAAACCTTCCTTTTTCTAAAGGAAAATGAAAACGAGAAATTGAGAAAAAAATTTGTAACTAAACGCAACTCTTAATTAGTTCTCATGTTTAGACTGGATAAATGAAATTTATCCCAACCAAGAATCCAAAATGTTAGTGTTGCTCTCGTTTAGTAGTAACAAGTTAGGTATATCGATGTGCATATGAGTAGACTACATAATTCCTCGTAGGAGATACGTTTTATTGATACGATATATAGAGGCAATACACACACATATCGGGCTTGGGCCTTATTTATTATCTAATACTCCCCCGCAATCCGAACGATGAAATCGCGAAAGCTCGAACTGGAGTAGTAAACTAGAAAAGAAAAGAAAACATCAACATAATAAAAAACATAACTTTAGTCGACACGTAACAAAATCGTACCAACGATCGACTTTAGTCGACTGGTAAAAAAGCCGTACGAACAATTGACTAATAAACAAACATAGAAGGGTCCCCGCACAATGCGGCAGCGGGTACCCGGTGATTATGTTTGTCACGAGCAAATGTTTTTCATTTTAAACCTTCCTTATTTAGTATTGTCTTAAATACTTTAAAACGTTGTAGATATATGTTTTTTTTTAAATAGAACATTTAAATTATTAATAGTGTACTGTACTAATGTGTGTTTAGAAGCTGAGATGAAACTGTGTTAGTTTGCGGGTTAGTTTGTAGGCTTTATAGTTTATATATATGAAATATGCATTAAAAGGTAGTTATAGCATTGACGTTTCTTTTTTTTAAATCACATTGCAGTTATTATTATTATTATTATTATTATTATTATTATTATTTTAAATTGGATTGTTATATCACATTAATTAAATTGGCTATTGCAAGTTAATGAGATTCATAAATGTTAGTGGCTCATACAATTAAATAGATTAAAATTCATAATGTAACTTAACTCCTATTCATATGTATGTGTTATTTTGAAATCCTTCCAATTAAAGAAATATTTTTTGTCTTATTTTTTAAGACTTCTCTTTTAGGAATGGCTTAAATGCATTATAATGTAGTTAAAATAAAACAACTATAACTTTTTTTTTTCTTTTTTCTTCAACCTAATCATTAATTAACAGAACACTAAAAGATCACAAGTTCACATCCAAAGTGAAACACATAGATAGATATAGATAGATACGAAAGACGTAATTAATAACCTGCCAGAAAGTAAGAAAACTAGCATATGTTGCGGCTGCTGCATCTTGTTAAGATTCCTCTTTTTCATAGCACTTTATTTTTTAGCTCTCTCATCTTCATGTAAAACAGCAGGTGCGATTAACCTTAATTTGACGGGGTGACATAGCAGAGGCGCACCCAGGTCTAAGGATCAGACCTGCTCTTATACCATGTTAGACTACATAATTCCGCGTAGAAGATACGTTTTATTGATGCTATATATATATAGGCAATACATAATGAAACTCTAATGGATCCAACCACACATACCGGGCTTGAGCCTTATTTATCATCTAATATTTAATATCCTAATTAAGTAATCTAGTCGTTATAAATTAGTTATAAGTCTCATGCACGCACAAGGTTTAGACTTAAATGTTTTGACATTATTGGTGTTAAGAGGATGCAATTTTCGAACAATAGCTACAGATACTTAAATTTATGAGGTTTTTGGGGTTTTAGGCTGCTTTTGGTTTATGGGTTTAAGAATTAGTTTCGGACTCAAACTAGAATTTTGTTGTTTGGAAAATAAAAATGGGCCAGGGATTGGCGTTGAAAACCAAATATAAGGGCATATAATGGTTGGTTTTTGTATGTTTTATCAAATATGTGGGTCATGTTTTCACCACAATCACACATTTTTTTATTGTTTTTTTAATAATAAATTTTGATTTTATATAATTTATCAAATTATAACTAATTATTTATAAACTTTATAATATGTTTTCTTTCTCCTATATCAAATTTTAATCCAAATTCTAATCTAAATCCAAATCATAATCCTAAACCCATTTACAAACCAAACGGTCCCTTAATACTTAATTTTATGAGGTTTATGGGTTGAAACAAAAGAGAACAATGAGATATAAATAAGTTATGCTAAAGAGTACAAAAACGATTAAGAGTCTTGTTGCGCTTCTTCTTTTTCTTCTCCAGTCACCTCTTTCCCATTGCCTCTTTCCTCTATTTTTTAACCTTTTGTCGTTTTTACGCTTTAGTCAACTTTACAATACCGTTGTATCTGCCTAAATCTTCATTTTTGCCACCGTTTCACCCTTATTGTTTAGGAATTTACTGTTGGAATTTTAAAGCTATTAACACACTAATATTAAAACATACAATCAAGTTACGCAACGGAAGACATAAAATCAAGTATAACGTAATGTAATCAACATAGGATCAAGAAACATGTACCTTGTAGCAATTTAAAGTAAACGAACTAGTTTCTTGAATATACGCGTGTATATAAAGCTTAACACACAAACCACGTAAAGATCAACGTAGATCTTCTCCACGTAAACACACACAATACATTCTTAGCAAATGATTATGTATGCTAGTACTAGTAGTGAAAAGCTAACAAACACTTCTTGATTTCTTGAATAAACAAAATCTTGAAACCCTTTTGTTGTTGCTATTTAATCGAACCAAGAAGCAAAGAACCAAAACTGTAAACCCTTTTGTGAGTTGTAGTTGATCGAGCAAAGCACAAGACAAAAACCCGAAACCCTTTGTGGGTTTATGATCGATCGAACAAGAGTACAAACCAAAACCCGATACCCTTTTGTGGGTTTGTATTTGGTCGAGCAAGAGCAATAAGAAGAGGAAGAAAACTCTAGGTTTTTAGTTGTGATTATGAGGTGTATCAAACTAATGACAAATGCTTTCATTATATAGGTTTATAATTTCTTGTCTTGCAAGCTAAGCAATCCCAAACCCATACAAACACTCCCACGAGGCTACGATTGGCTAAACCAAAAGGGAGGTGATTTGTATTTTTCCTTTTTTCTTGTTTTGCACTTAAGTCCTTTAAATATTTGTCTAACGACTATTAGTTTAAATAATGTTTAATTAAACTTGATTATTGCTTTTCATTAGTGATAAGGCGAAAAATGAACCGTTTTTTGGGGGTCATTTAAGCCCGGAATTGAATTTATTTGATCAAATATTGCCCTAAATCGTTCCTTTTGTGATTTTAGGTACTTTGAGAGTGAATTCTGGAAAATGAAGCATTTTGGACGTTTTTGGAGCATAAAAGTGAAGAAAACGGCAAAGACTTAATTTTCCATGCTGAGAACAGTACCTGACGACGTCAAGAAGGAAATCCTGACGGCGTCAGGAGTAAAATCCATGACAACCCAGTGAAAACCTGAAGGCATCAAGAGAAGGGCGTCAAGAGTTAAAATGGTGACGGCCTGAAGATGGACTACACGTGACGGCGTCAAACCTAGATCTAGGCAGTCTAAGGAGTTTATTGGCGGCGAGATGACGGCGTCAGAAATTTACTCTTGACGCCGTCACCTCACAAAATCTATATATACTTTTCTATTTTTCATTCATTAGGGAGGAACTTGTGTGGAGAATACTAGGGTCGAACCTAATAAACCCTAGGTCGTTTGTAACAGTATTTTCAAGGGTTTTCACCTCTTGAAACCATTCATGTTCAATTAAGATAAGTCCTCTTTTAATTCATTCAATATGTCTATGTGTTGTTTGAATATATCTTATGCTTGTCTTGATTTTAACATGCTAGGCTAGATCTTTCATGTGTTTGCTTAGATGTAATGAAACCTAGATGTTGATTATAGGTTGATTACTTGTTTATAGTTGTAATGGATGAATGATTTCAATGTTAGGCTTAAGAAAACTAGTAGATCTCCATTGTGTAACTTGCTTGAGCGTCTTAAGAAACATGAACCGATGTGTACTAGGTTTTTATGATTGTATTTAATGCATGAGCGAATTCTAGTGATCCCATGTTAGGAGCTTCTTAGCTGGCTCGACATAGGAGTGAAGTAGGAGCTTATAGGATTGGGGAAGTAAGTACGCCACCCCATGAATGGTATTAAGGAATACAATCCGTCATCCACGCAACTGTAACAAGTAATTAAACTGTAAAAGATATCTAGGAAGTAGTGAAACCTAAGTAAACACAATTCTCCCATATATTGCTCATACCACTAGTTTAATTTAGTTTATTTTCATTTTTAGTATTTTATTTTGATTGCATCTTAGTAATTGGGTTAGTTGATTAGCAACTAATTCTGCCCAACTGATGAGGCGAAAAATGAACCACTTTTAGGGGGTCATTTAAGCCCGGAATTGAATTTATTTGATCAAATATTGCCCTAAATCGTTCCTTTTGTGATTTTAGGTACTTTGGGAGAGAAATCTGGAAAAGGAAGCAATTCAGACGTTTTTGGAGCATAAAAGTGAAGAAAACGCGAAAGTCTTAATTTTCCTTGCTGGGAACAGTAGGTGACGGCGTCAAGAAGGAATTTCTGACGGCGTCAAGAGTAATTTCCATGACGACCCAGTACAGAATTGAAGGCGTCACGAGGTAGAGCGTCAAGAGTAAAATACGTGACGGCCTGGAAAATGTTATAACGTGACGGCGTCAAAAGTAGATCAAGGCAGTCCGAGAATTCTTTTGGCGGCGAGATGACGGCGTCACCAATTTGGTCTTGATGCCGTTAGCCTCAATTTCCTATATATAGTTTTCTAATTTTCATTCAAAAAAAGGAGAAGTTTTGGAGAAACCCTAAGGCCGAACTTAGTACGAATTTTACAGGTTTGTCAAGGGTTCTCAGCCCTTGATCCCTTTCATGTGTAATTAAGATAAGCATTCTTTTAATTCAATCAATATGTCTATGTGTTGGTTGTCTATATCTTGTTCTTGTCTTAATTCCATCATGCTAGGCTAGATCTATCTTGTGTTTGCTTGGATCTAATGAAACCTAGATGTTAATTATATGTTGATTACTTGTTTATAGTTGTATTGGATGAATGATCTCGATGTTAGGCTTAAGAAAACTGGCAGATCTCCAATTGGTAACATGCTTGAACGTCTTAGGAAACATGAACTGACGTGCACTAGGTTTTATTGGTTTCATTTAATGCATGAGTAAATTCTAATGATCCCATGTTAGGAGCTTCTTAGCCGGCTCGACATAGGAGTGAAGTAGGCACTCATAGGATTGGGGAATTAAGTGCGCCACCCCATGAATGGTATTAAGGAATACAATCCATCATCCACGCAACTATAACAAGTAATTAACATGTAAAAGAAATCTAGGGAGTAGTGAAATCTAAGTAAACACAACTTCTCCACTTATTGCTCACAACCTTAGTTTAATTTAGTTTATTTTCATTTCTAGTATTTTATTTTAATTGCATCTTTAGTATTGGGTTAGTTGACTAGCAACTAATTCCGCCTAAATCCTTCAAACCCGAGATTTTTACTTGCTTTCTAAAAAATATAAAAATACAAAAATAAGCATCCCTCATCTTTAGAACTAGTATTTAGGTTTTCTAATCCTAGCGACACTATTCCTAGCTGAACGATCAATCCCCCGGTACTTGTTACTATACTATACTACAACGATCAGGTACACTGCCTGGTGGGGGTTGTAAGCTTCTCAAGATCCCTTGAGAGGTAAAGCCTGGTGCGATTCCCACGTATCAAGTTTTTGGTGCCGCAGCCCGGGGAATAGTTATTGTCTAGGTTAGAATCTCTTTTTATTAGGTCTACTTGTTAGATTCCTTTCTAGTAAGATTTTATTTTTATTTTTAGGTTTTCTTTAGTCTATCTTATTTCTTTGTGTTTTTGTTCGTAACTCTTCACCACCTGCCATCATGGCAACCGACGAATCCTCTAACCGTAGGATCACTAGGAGTCGTAGTTCCACTAGAAACCTTGTCTTGCCTTATGCAGAACCCGAAAGAGAAATGCATAGATTAAGACAATATCACTCAACTTCTGAACCATCTAGCGTTACCATCGATTTTGATGCACCCCTTTCTGAAGAAAATTCAGAAAATCATGTTACAACCCCTGGCTCCCTACCCAACAACGAGATGAGTACTCCCGCAACCCCCATTCCTAAGCGCCTTAAGGACTACTCCTCCCCAACCCCTCGTGGCTTCTCAAACGCCATTGTCTACCCAAACGAACACACCAACGAGGTCTTGCACGTGAACGATGTTTGGCTTGTCCAAAGTGTGTGTAAGTTTTGTGGATTAGATGAGGAAGATCCAATTCAACACATTAAAGACTTCTTGAAAATAGTAGATACCCTCCATACGGATGGGGCTACTAGAGACACGTCCCGATTGCGATTCTTTCCTTTCACCCTATATGAAAAAGCCCAAGAATGGTATGATAAACTTCCTTCTGAATCTATTTTCACATGGGAGCAACTCATATCCAAGTTCTATGAGAAGTTCTTTCCACCTGGAAAAACCTCAGCATTTAGAGATAGGATCCTCCGTTTCCGAAAAGGGAAGGACGAACCCTTCCATAAATCGTGGATTAGATTCAAAGATTTAATAAGACAAGTTCCCCACCATGGCATTGAGCTTTGGCTCTTGGTCCAAATCTTCTACGACAATGTCTCCTCTAATGATCGAAACGGAATCAACCAATCTAGAAAAGGGAGATTGGCCAATCTTAGTGCCGAAGAAGGATGGGATAGGATTGAAGAATATGCTCAAGACCAGGATGACACTTGGGATGAACCTGAGTCGACTGTCAGCATTTCTTAAATCACTTCAGATCGGTTGAGAAAAATTCACAAAAGAGTGGAATACCTAGCTGGGTCGCAGTTACCTAAACAACTTTCGAATCCTTACTTAATTTGCGATTACTGTGGGGGCCCGCATGAGGTAGAAGAATGCGGAGGAGCAGCCACAACTAAACATGCATGCTTGTCAGGAGGGGACATCTATGCTGATCCCTCCCTTTTGCCTTTTTACCATAATGACGATTACACCCTCTGGGGAAACCTGGTAAAGAGAAAAGAAGGAGAGGAAGGCCCTGAATTCGAAATCAGGAGCACTTTTGAAGATGACCTTGGTCACTTCACTCAAGAAAAAGGCTTGCAAATGAAAGGTCTTAATGAACTTTTCAACGAGCAGCAGGATGACATTGGAGAATTTTTCAACAAGCTTAACTCAGCCATAGATAATCTTGAAATGCCATCAGTAAGCAAAAAAGACCCCAAGCTCGCGATAACCACTCGAGCTGGAACAACAACCAAGGACCCACCTTACCCAAGCTCGTCCCCCATCGCCCCCGATCCAAACAAACCTGGCGAGGAGGAGGAGGATGTAGGCAGCAAGACCCCCGACCAACCTCCCTTGACGACCCCTTCCCCATCAACCCTACCTAACCAACCTGTGAGAATCCCGTTCCCATCCCGATTAAGGAACCAGAAAACTGAGAGTGATAATAAAAGATTCTTGTCATACCTAAAAGACTCGGTTGTCACCATACCCCTCCTTGATGCTTGCTATCACATGCCAAAGTATAGCGCATACTTTAAAAAACTACTTGCTAACCGGAAGAAACTCGAGGGTCTTGTGACCCTGGGGGAAGAATGCTCAGTGGTGACCCATCGAGGGCTACCAAAAAAGGTAGACGATCCAGGCAGCTTCACCCTGCCTTGCTCCATAGGATCTCTATCAATCAAGAATGCTCTTGCCGATTTGGGAGCGAGTATCAATCTCATGCCTCACTCTATGTTCCTTAAACTAGGATACTCTGGATTAAAGTCTACCCGTATGAACATCCAACTAGCCGATAGATCAGTCAAGTACCCCGTAGGGATATGCGAGAATGTGCTAGTCAAAGTTGGGAAATTCAAATTCCCGGTTGACTTCGTAATCCTGGATATGGAGGAGGATGACTTGGTACCCATCATCTTAGGGAGACCATTTCTTGCTACCTCTCGTGCAGTCATTGATGTTTATGACGGTAAATTAACTTTGCGAGTAGGAACCGATAGCACAACCTTCGACATTAAGGATTCTATGGACCTCTCCCTCGAAGCAGCTAACCGGCTCTATTTCATTGGGGAGGTCGATGAACTCACAGATGTCATTGATAGTTGTGTCGATGAACAGATCGAGGAAGGCTGGCTACGGGACGAGAGTTTTCTGCCTTTGCTAGAGGTAGAAAAGACGGAGGATGTTGGTGCAGTCTCCTTCTACCCTAGACAAGAGGCAACGGAGCATATTGAGCTCCGAAAGCCCGAAAACAAGCTTAAACCTTCTATTATCGAACCTCCTGAGTTAGATCTTAAAGAGCTTCCTAACCATTTAGAGTATGCCTTCCTTCAGGGAGAGAACCAACTACCGGTAATCATAAACTCTTCCTCGGAACATGAACAAAAAGGTAAACTTTTAGAGGTCCTAAAGAAATATAAGGGAGTGCTCGCATGGAGTGTAGCCGACATTAAGGGGATTGACTCAACTTTTTGCACACATAAGATTCTCATGGAAGAAGATTATAAACCCACTGTGCAACCCCAGAGGCGGGTGAACTCCAACATTAAAGAAGTAGTAAAGAAAGAAGTCATCAAACTTCTAGATGCAGGATTGATTTACCCAATCTCGGATAGCCCATGGGTCAGTCCTATACATGTTGTACCTAAGAAGGGTGGAATGACTGTAGTTAAGAATGACAAGGGTGAGATGGTGCCCCAGAGAACGGTCACTGGATGGCGGGTATGCATTGACTATCGAAAGCTCAATGATGCCACGAGGAAAGATCACTTTCCCTTACCATTCATTGATCAAATGTTAGAGAGATTGTCTGGACACGAGTATTATTGCTTCTTGGATGGATTCTCTGGGTATTTTCAAATTCCAATAGCACCTGAGGACCAAGAAAAGACCACATTTACTTGCCCTTATGGAACATTTGCCTACAAAAGGATGCCTTTTGGGCTATGTAATGCCCCAGCGATGCATGACAACAATCTTTCACGAACTCATGGAAGACAGCATGGAAGTGTTCATGGACGACTTTTCAATCTTCGGGAACTCCTTCGACCGCTGTCTTGCTAATCTAGAAAAGATGCTTAAACGTTGTGAGGAAACCAACATGGTGTTAAACTGGGAAAAGTGTTATTTCATGGTAAAAGAAGGGATTGTGTTAGGGCATAAGATCTCAGGGAACGGAATAGAGGTGGACCAAGCTAAAGTTGAAGCTATATCTAAGTTACCATACCCCACGACTGTTAAAGTAATACGCAGCTTCTTGGGGCATGCCGGGTTTTATCGGAGATTCATCAAAGACTTCTCCAAAATAGCTCGGCCAATGACTCAATTGCTTGTGAAGGATGCTCCGTTCGATTTTTCCCAAGAATGCAAAGATGCATTAGATCTCTTAAAAAAGGAACTCACACAAGCTCCAATCATGATCACACCCAACTGGGAGTTACCGTTTGAAATCATGTGTGACGCTAGCGATTTCGCTGTCGGGGCTGTGTTGGGCCAACGGCGTGACAAGCTTTTCCAACCTATTTACTACGCTAGCAAAACCATGAATCCCGCTCAAGAGAATTACTCCACCACCGAAAAAGAATTATTAGCCGTAGTGTTTGCATTCGACAAATTCCGACAATATCTTGTCCTTTCAAAGACAGTCGTTTTCACTGATCACTCGGCTCTTCGATATCTTTTTGTGAAGCAGGATGCTAAGCCATGACTAATTCGGTGGATCTTGTTGCTACAAGAATTCGATGTTGAGATTCGAGATAAGAGGGGGGCAGAAAATATGGCCGCAGATCATCTATCTCGTCTTGAAAACCCCTTGGATATACACGATAGAAGTGAAATTAGGGATTCATTTCCTGACGAACAACTCATGTTAATGATTGATTCGGAGCCTTGGTACACTGATTTTGCTAATTATCTAGCAAGTAGACTTGTTCCTGAACACCTGACTAGATACGAAAGAAAAAGGTTCTTTTCTCAGTTAAAATACTACTTTTGGGATGAACCATTTTTATTCCGAAGGTGTCCAGACCAAATTATAAGACGCTGTGTTTCGGAAAGTGAGGCAGTAAAGATTATGAGGGAATGTCACTCTGGTCCCTCTGGCGGGCATCATGGGATAAACACAACTGCCCGAAAGATTTTCGATGCAGGATTCTATTGGCCCACAATTTTCCATGCTGTCAAAGAAATGGTGCAGGCATGCAATGCATGTCAACGGGCCGGGAACATATCACATAGGGATGAAGCACCTCAGAATTTTATACAAGTATGTGAGGTCTTTTATGTTTGGGGAATTGACTTCATGGGACCCTTTCCATCTTCAGGGGGGAACGAATACATTTTAGTTGCCATCAATTATGTTTCAAAATGGGTTGAGGCACAAGCCCTTAGGACCAATGATGCCAGAGTAGTTATTCATTTCCTGAAAAAGCTTTTCGCTAGATTCGGAATTCCTAAAGCTCTCATCAGTGATAGGGGAACCCACTTTTGCAATGCACAAATGGAAAAGGTCATGAAGAGGTATGAAGTATCCCATCGGTTCTCCACCGCCTATCATCCACAAACCAATGGCCAGGTCGAAAACACCAATAGGGCTATTAAAAGAATACTTGAAAAGACGGTTAGTCAAAATAGAAAAGACTGGTCATTTAAACTCGATGAAGCCTTGTGGGCATTCCGAACCACCTACAAAACACCTATTGGAACGACCCCGTTTCGCATGGTGTATGGTAAGGCATGTCACTTACCAGTGGAATTTGAACATAAGGCTTATTGGGCGCTTAAGACATGTAACTTAGACTACACAATTGCTGGAACTAATAGTTTCTTGCAATTACACGAGCTTGATGAGCTTAGGTTAGAAGCCTACGAATCTTCCATCACATATAAAGAGAGAGAAAAAAGATGGCAAAACCAGAGAATTAAGAAACCCAAAGAATTTTTAGAGGGAGACAAAGTCCTATTGTACAATTCTCGGTTGAGATTATTTCCGGGAAAACTTAAGTCTAGATGGTATGGACCGTTTACGGTGAAGAATTCCTCTAAAACTGGAGCCGTGGTGTTATTAGACGATGAAGGTAGGGAATTTACTGTTAACATACAACGTGTAAAACATTATCAAGAAAATAACAATGAAATGATTAGTGAGGAGGATGTGACGTTTGATGATGAGGTCACGTAGTAACCCATGACCTTGAGTCTAGCTACAAGACTCGTAAAAAAAGAAAAGTGCTTCTTGGGAGGCAACCCATGTTTTGTGTGATTTTATTTTGTTTGTTTATTATTTGCTTCCGTATGCATGCTTTATTTTTGTTGTTGGTAGATCATGTTTCTCAATTAAATAGTGGAAATACTTTACTTTGTTGTTTTGGCCTAGTCTTAACTCCACCTAAAAGTATTTTTTCAAAAGATAAGTGTAAGGGGAAACCCCAAATATGTTTTCAAGAAACAAACCAATCATGATTCTCCACAATATTAAATGAACATGTATATTCGTATTTGTTAAAGTCAAATGCTTGTATTGAGTCATAATGAAGTTTTGCAGGATTTTCCAGGAAGTGAGACCAAGTTTTTCCAGAAATTTTCCGGAAATTTAACATAAGAATTTCTGCAAGTCACTTCTGACGGCGTCACGAGTTAACTCTTGACGGCGTCACATGTAAAAATCTAGAAATTTAACCGGTTTTGTTTTTCTAACAGAGTCTTATGGTTTTTGTGAATTATTAAGTTTTATAATCTCCAGGAAATCTGCAAACTTCATTCCACAAGCATTATATCTTATTTTGTTTTCTAGGATTTAGTAACTTATATAGGTTGCCGCCGATTTTATGCGAGGTTGTCTTGTCTATTTCTCAGGATTCACAGGTTATGTATGACAAGAAAATGATTTATATTCTGGAAGGGAAGCTTTGATTGTTCATTTTCTTGGAGGAAGATTTAACCTGGCCACCTAATTATCCATATCGAGCGAATCAGGGGAGTATTTGATTTCATTCTTTTTACTTGTTTACTTTTACATTCTTTACTTGAACATTGGGGACAATTTTCATCTTAAGTGTAAGGGGAGGGTAAAATGATGATACCTTACATGTACACGTTCGCTTGAGTTTGTTTGTTTAATGGTAGATGTGTAATAAAACTATGAGAAATACTTGTTAGTGCAATTTTAGCGCCAAATTTAATTTTTTTTACAACATTTAGGAGTGAAACTTTAGCCATAGCAAGCGTCTCATGGATAGGAGATTGTATGACTAGCACATAACCGTATATTCAGAAAAATTTTCCACCCAAATATTTGAGGTTCGCCTTTAGATTTGATAGGAAAAACATTTACTATTAGTGCTTATGAGTGTACCGGTAGCATTTAGATTCTAGAACTTGCGTTAGTGATGCATCCCGAGACCGCTAGTGAGACTACATTCGTGTGGTAGGATTTACTACATGATAAGAGACATTAGGATCACCCTTGTGTTAAACCCGTATCATAATTACTTGACCATTTAAGTCATATTACTTGGCTAATCAAGTCAACTAATTTTTCCTACACTTTAGCGTTGTACTCATTTTTAGTACACGAAACCCCTAGTACACCCCTCCGAGCCTATCTTTTCGTTTCTAACTTTAAGCATCTTACTTAAAGGAAGAATTTGTTAAACCCCACTTAAATGTACACCCAAATCGCCTTAGCCTTCCGTGTATGCGCTCATCTTTAGTGCATTATTGTTATTTGTTAAACCCTAAGTTAACTATCTAATTGATTACATGGTTGCTAAGTCGAGTCATATCCTTGTACATATTGTTTTGGGACGATTGAGACTCATGGGTAAAGTACTTATTTTATGGAGTAATGGGGAGGAACATTATATATTACCCCCATATGTGCGTTAATCTTAAAAGTGCTCCAAGTGTTTTGATTTTCTTAATTCGAGGCATTAGTTTAGTTTATTGTAAAGTATGTAAAGATTCAAGTGTAAGGGGAATTTTCATTCCCTATGATGTATTATTTTGGATGGTAGGGTAAGAGTGTATGCAAAAAAAAAAAAAAAAAAAAAAAAAAAAAATCGAAAAATCAAGAAAAAGAAAAGAAAAAAAAAATAGAAAAAAGAAAAGAGAAAAAACATACGGACTACCATCCCTTTTTATTCTATGTTCATTTTTATGTTTTTGTTATTTTTCATTTATTAGCTTAAGTCGAGTCTAGTCTTGGCTTAGCAACGCCATATTGTACATGTAATTAACCAAGATTGTTAGCTCGCCACCAGTAAAAACTTCATTTATCCAACAAAACCGTGTATTTCATATCCCTACACCTAACGTTACAACCCTTTAAAAGACCTCTTTGATAGTTTATCCTAGGTGCTTACGCCACGTGGTGGAGGTTTAAACGATATTATCATTTATCATTAGCTAATCATTTCTTCCTCGCACGTTACTCATACAAAGACTCCAAAAGATTTTGATTAAAATCTTCACATAAAGAGAATAATTTAGGTATTGGAGGCATGATGCAGGTTTTACCGATCAGGTTTTAATATTTATAAGTTGCTCGTTTACCTAAGGTCTACCTAATGCACTATCGGGCAGTGTTCTCGGTCGTGTGAGGTATAGCTAGTTGGTAAAGCCTAGGTCATCCTAAGAGCTATGCTGTGGATTCTATCTAAGTTTAGTGTCACGTTTAAAAGGGGGTTTATGATTGTAAAGATTAATTGACTAATAAATGTAAATAACAAAACAAGTAAGTAAAGAGAATCAGTAGGGAGAAGCAGTGTTAACCTAATTACTACTCTTGTTATTATCATGATTAGTTTTCTATCAAGTGCATCCTATCGTTTCATCTGGGGTTATGTACATTTAGGATCAGAGGGCTAAATCACCTAAATCTATCTTACACATTGTCCTATTCCCGCCTATTGTAAAGACAAGATTTCATCGGTCGGCGTGAACCTACGAAGATGCAAGAGTCATTAAGTACCTCTACTAACGTGGACAAGTCTAGTGGGATGCGACATGGTCAGATCTTATACCCCCTTTAGCTTCTTTAAGCGTATCGCATTGGTAGGTGGTCCTAGGGTTAATTCGCACATGTATGGTGATATTTCTATCACCAAGTCACATCCTCATCGGCTTGGGTCCTAGAGTTAATTCACAAAGCCTCCAAGGAACTACCAATACTCAACACTACCGAAATTAGAGTGTCCTAAGACTAGCCAAGAAAGTATACAAACAAGACGATAATAGATGCATAGAAGACTAAATCATAATAACAACAATTTCATAACAAGGCTAACACCAAGAGGTGTTTTAGCCAAACATATAGTAAATCATACCAACAATAATGAATAAAACATAAATTGAATTGAACATAGTTTTTGATACAAATTACTTGATGTAAGGTTAATGATGATGATGATGATGATTGCAAGTGAATTCTCCTTTGGAAAGTGTTTGGTTGCTGCTGGAAGATGCTCTGTGATGGTCTTAATTGCCCCTTTGAAAGGGAGGAAGAAGGATGATGAATAATGTGGAATTTGACCACTATTTATAGGTTTAGGACCAGCTACGATGTAGTTAATGACCAACTACGGTGTAGCACCATTATAGCTATGGCATAGCGCGTTCTGAGCTCAATATGGCACTTTTCATGGCTACGGCGTAGCTGTTTTGTGAGCTATGGCGTAGCTACTTCCGTCCGTGTTTTGGTCATCTTCGAAAAATCATATCTTTTGAACCGTAAGTCATCACGGGACGTGCCACCCGGCGTTTCGAAGGTAATTGAGTCTAGTTTTATTTAAAATTAGTCTCATGGCCTAGATCTCATTTTATCTTCAGTACATAAAATAAATATTACTTGCCGCATCTATCCCCGAACTTCAATACTTCGCTCCCAAGTAAATAACTACGGCGTAACTAAATGGTAAGTTACTCCGTAGCCTTCATATAAAATTACTACGTCATAGCCTCAAGAGTGGCTACGCACGTAGAACTCTCGTTAACATATCTACGCCGTAGCCCTATGCCTAGCTACGGCGTAGTCTTCTTCATGAAGAAATCTTGGCTAAGTAATAAAATATCTACGGCGTAACCTAAACAATATGTTACGCCGTAGCCTTGTTTCTTTGTCCTATTTTGGCCTTTTCTCGCATCTTTTCCGTTCCAATGCCTTAATTAACCTGAAATACAAATATAAACGAATATGAACGAATTAAGTATCATATTAATATAAATGAGGCAATAAACACGGGAATTTGATATACAAAATATCGGGTTAATTTGATGTTATCAAGGCACTTAAATAAAGTCCTTGTGATATCTGTTAATGTTTGATTAACATGATACTAAAGATATTCGTTTGAATGATGCTTATCATAATTACAGACCACCAATATATATATATATATATATATATATATATATATATATATATATATATATATATATATATATATATATATATATATATATATATATATATATATATATATATTATCAGTACATTCTAAACTAGGCTTACATGGGCTTGAGCCCGATACATCAAAGATTACATACTATGGGCTAACACTCCCCCACAGTCGAAGTGGGAGGACAATGGACGCAGAGACTGGAGCGAAATTCTTCAATCAGAGCGGATGGTAAGCCTTTCGTGAAAATATCTGCATATTGGTAGCGTGAGGGAACATGGAGGACCCGAACTTCACCGGTAGCAACTAAATCACGAACAAAATGAATATCAATCTCTATGTGCTTTGTTCGTTGATGTTGAACCAGATTACAGGATAAGTAGATTGCACTGACATTATCACAGTAGACTAGCATAGCGGAAGATAACGGTGTGTGTAGCTCCCTGAGAAGATTCCTTAACCAACAAGTTTCGGCAACAGCATTGGCAATCCCACGGTATTCTGCTTCAACACTAGAATGAGAAAGAGTAGGCTGTCGCTTAGAGGACCAAGATAGAAGGTTGTTGCCAAGAAAGACATACTAGCCTGAATTCGATCTTCTAATGGTAAGGCAACCAGCCCAATCAGCATCAGAATAGGCAACCAATGATGAAGTGGAAGAAGCAAACAACTGCAACCCATAATGTAAGGTACCCTGAACATACCTTAAAATTCGTTTGAGGGCTGAGAGATGGGGTTCTCGAGGATCATGCATGTGGAGGCAAACCTATTGAACTTCATATGATATGTTTGGGCGAGTGATTGTGAGATATTGAAGAGAACCTGCAAGGCTCCTATATAAAGTAGGATTAGAAACGGGATCACCATCATCCCCTAGTTTAGACTCAGTGTCAATAGGAGTCTGACTGGGATTACAGCGAACCATATGGGCTCTCTCCAAAATCTCAATAGCATCTTTAATTTCTTCTGAGATAAAAATCACCCTGAAGAATCACGAGTGATAGAGATGCCCATAAAATAATTAAGTGGACATAGATCTGTCATAGCAAACTCCTGATGTTGGGAACCCATAATCTGCTCTAATAAACTCTTAGAGGAAGCTGTCAAAATAATATCATCAACATATAATAACAGATAAGCAGTATCCATCCCCTGTCTGTATATAAATAATGATGAATCACAACGACTATGGGAAAACCCAACCCGAGTGATATATGAAGCAAATCGCTGAAACCATGCTTTAGGAGCCTGTTTAAGCCCATACATAGATTGTTGCAATAAACACACATAATCCGGATACACATGATCTAAAAACCCCAGAGGCTGATGCATGCATATAAATTGTCTCAGATAGATCACCATGCAATAAAGAATTTTTGACATCAAGCTAATGAATCAGCCAATGTTGAGATGTAGCTAAACTCAGAACAGTCTGAATAGTGCTCGGTTTAACCACTGGACTATATGTCTCATCTACATCACCCCCTCCAATTGATTACTACCATTCGCCACAAGAAGAGCCTTGTAGCGACTAAGAGTTCCATCAGCCAAATACTTATGGCAAAAGAGACACATAGAGTGATTAATGTTAGTGTCCGTAGGTCTAGGTACAAGAGTACAAGTTCCATTCTTAATAATCGCAGTGTATTCATCACGCACAGCATTTTGCCAATTAAGATCACTAAAATCATCATGATAGGTTTTTGGTAATGGTGAGACTGAAGACACATGCATATTGAGATGCTCAGTAGGACGATTAGTCCCGACATGAAATCGTGTGACCATGGGATAAATCGAGACAGGGTTTGGGTTGTGAGGAGGGTTTGAGATGATGTGTTGGTGTTGGTTCGCGGGTGGTGATGGATCTGGTGTATTTTTAGGTGGCGGGTAGTGATGGGTCATGGGACGTATCATGTTGGGCTGTATTGGGACTGGTGAGAATTGGTGTTTGAGGTTCATTTGTGGTTTGAGGGATAGTGGGTTGCACAACATGGGCGAATGTAGGATTGATATTGGGTGAGTCATCCAGAAAATTGTATTTGAGTGCGGATGTTGGTTTAGAAGTGCCTTAAAGAAAAACAGTTTCATCAAATGTCACATGACGAGAAATGATGATTTATCAGTGTTTAATTCAAGGCAACGATATCCACAATGATTTGAGGCTTGTCCCAAATAAATGGAGGGAAGTTTGTGGTTAGGGTATAGGTGCTGGTAACATAAGCAGCCAAACGTGCGTAAAAGGCTATAATATAGGGTTTGGCCAAATAGGTGAGTATAAAGGATTTCATTGGCAATAGCTCTGGAGGGTCTGATATTTAGTAAGTGGACAACCATATTGAGAGCCTCAACCCAATATGTGGGTGGAAGGTTGGCCTGAAAATGGAGGGTCCGGATAAGATTATTGATGGTGTAGACCATCCGTTCAGACTTACCATTTTGTTGTGATGTTTTGGGGCATGAAAAGTGAAATTGAATACCATTGTTGGCAAAGAGTTTTTGAAGGTTGCGGTTGTCAAATTCATCGCCATGGTCACACTGAAAAGACCTGATTTCACACTTAAATTGAGTGTGAACAAAATTACGAAATAGAATAAATTTAGACAGAACATCTGCTTTGTTAATCAATGGATAGACCCAAAACAAAAGGTGAATAATGATATAAGAATAATACATAATATTTAAACCATGAAAGACTCGGAACTGGTGAAGTCCACACATCCGAGTGAATGATGTCGAAACAAACATTAACGATAGTATTAGAACTAGAAAATGGAAGTTGAACGTGTTTGCCAAGTTGACAGGCATGGCAAAGCACGGGAGGCTTCTCTTTATTACATGAAATGAAACTACTTGAAACTAAATGATGTAACACTTCGCTTCCTGGATGTCCAAGACGCTGATGCCACATATGTTGACTGACAAGGAGAGCTTGAGGAATTGGAGATAGATCTATGACTGGATAAAGGTCCCCGGTGCTATCACATCGGAGAAGCACCCGAGGTGTCATGAAATCCTTAACAGAAAAATCAAAAGGATCAAATTCAATAGTACAATTATTATTGCATACAAATTGGCGAACAAATATTAAATTTTTGACAATATGGGGTGTAACGAGCACATTATTTAAGTGAAGTGGTCGAGTAGGAGTTGGCAAGATGCTATGACCCGTATTGATGACGAGAATAGAATCCCCGTCACTGATAAGGAGAAATTTGTTACGCTTTTAAGGGGTCATTTAAGCCCTAATTCGTGATAATGTGATCAATTATTACCTTAAATCATTTCTTTTATCAATTTAGGTACTTTTGAGAAGAATTCTGGAAAAGGAAGCATTTTGGACATTTTTTGAGCAAAAAGTGAAAAAAACGACAAAGTCAATAATCCATGCTGGAAATTGTACCTGACGGCGTCATGTATTTCAAAGGGACAACATCACCTTATGAGACAAGAGGTGGATATTACATTTACACTTGACGCGCCAGAAGATAAATTGAAGCTTAACACGTGACGGTGTCACGTTATACAATAAGTAGACCGTCACGTATTACTCCAAAGCGTGCCAGCCCAGAAGACCTAAAAGGAGACGGCGTCAAGAAGTTGGATTGGATGACAAGAAACCCTAGCCGCGGCGAGATGATGGCGTCAGCCATTAAAAGGGGATGCCATCACCTATGTAAATCTATATATAGTTTTCGATTTTTCATTCATAAGAGAGGACTTTTGGTAGGGAACTTTAGGGTACGAACCCTAGTCGACTTTTTGCAGCTATTTTAGGGTTTCAAACCCCCTTTTCTTCCATGTTTAATTGAAGATAAGTTATCCTTTAATCATTCAATATGTCTATGTATTGTTTGATTATATCTTATGCTTTTCTTTCTTTTAACATGTTAGCTTAGGTTTGTTTGTGTTTGCTTAGATCTAATGAAACCTAGTTATTGATTGTTGGTTGTTGGTTTGTCATTAATTGTTGTGTGTGATTGATTTTAGCGTTAGGCTTAAGAAAACTGGCTAATCTCCTATATGGTAACTTGCTTGAACGTCTTAAGAAACGTAATCGGATGTGTACTACGGTTTTATTGGCTGTATTAAATGCATAAGCGACTATTAATGAGGCCATGATAGGATACTAAACGTGTCGTCATAGGAAGAGATAAAAGCTTATAGAGTTGGGAGAAAATCGTACACGGCCCCACGAATGGTATTAAGGAATGCAACCCTTCACCCATGAAATTGTGACAAACCAATTAATCAATAAAAGCTAATAAGGGAGTAGTGAAATCTAAGTAAACACACTTTTCTCCATATTAGAAGTCTTCACTATTTTATTTTCTGTTATTTATTTTATTTTTTTAAGTAGTTATTTGGGTTAGTTGACTAGCAACTAATTCCGCCCACTCCTTCAATACCCGAGATATTTTACTTGCTTTCCATAAAATAAAAAAAAATCATAAAGAATCATCCCTCACCTCTAGACCTAGTTAGATTAATTTCAATCCTAACTAACACTATTCCCTGTGGAGAACGATCAATCCCCCGGTACTTGCCAACTCACTATACTACATCAGTTAGATACACTGCCTGGTGGGGATTGGAAGCTTCTCAAGATCCCTTGAGAAGTAAAACTTTTGTGTAGACCGCAATCCACGCACCAAAGTTTTTGGCGCCACTGTCGGGGAATAGTTATTTTTTAGGTTGAAATTTATTTGTATTAGGTCTACTCACTAAATTCCTTTCTAGTGAGATTTTTATTTTTATTTTTATAGGTTTTCTTTAGTCTATCTTATTTCTTCGTTCCTTTGTTCGTAACCATTACCATCCGCCATCATGGAAGGTGGTAATATCTTTTTATCCCGTCAATCCACCACAACAAGACCCACCACAACCAAACCAACCTCCTAGAGCCCGCACTTTAGGCGAATACTCCCGACCTAGCCAACAAGGCTATCAAAAAACCATTTAGCTCACTCAAGGATCCAATGTGTCTCCCTTGCAATCTGACACCATCCGGTTGATGCAAAGCGGATGTGCATTCCATGGACTTCGTTTCGAAGATCCAAACCAACATCTCAAGGATTTCCTCAAAATCATAGATTCTATAGACCTTGATGTTGACACTCGAGAGACGACCCGATTGCATCTCTTCCAATTCTCTCTACGCGACCAAGCTAGTCAATGGCTTGAGCGTTTACCCGCAGGATCCATCACATCTTAGGATGATCTTACCTCTCGTTTCCTTGCTCAATTTTTCCCACCAGGAAGAACCACCAAGTTAAGGAATGACATCTTGATGTTCCAACAACGTCAAGGAAAAACTCTTTACAAAGCATGGACTCGTTTCAAGGACTTACTTTAAAAAGTCCCTCATCATGGCATATATCTTTGGCTCCAAATCCAAATCTTTTATATTGGTACCAATCATCAAACTAGAAGGGCCATAGATTACGCTGCCAATGGTAGATTGAGCAAGCACAGTATTGATAAGTGCTTGGAGGTCATTGAAGACTTAGCACAATACAAAGAAGAAGAATGGGAGGATCCAATGTTCTTGGAGGAGGGGAGTTTAGATTGCATGAATGCAACCTAAGAGCAGCTGTTTGAGAACATCGAAAGGCGGGTTGAGAAATTGATGAAAGCCGAGGTGTAACACCCCCAATTTCATGATACGCAGCGGAATTCAAACTGGGTGTTACTTCATGGCACAACAGTTATAACAATAGAAAACGAACTCTAATTGAGTCGTTTTAAAAGATTTATCATTTGAATTTTATAAATATCAGAGTTTACAAAATGAGGTCCTAGTAGTTTCAAGGTTTACTAATTACATTAAATGAGTTTTCGAATGATAATAGAATTTATAGCCTTCTTGAGTATCTGTGCTCCTCCGTGCCAGCCTCGTTCATTATGGACTTGAAATACATGCTAAAGTGTCAACACAAAGGTTGGTGAGTTCATAGAGTTTGTAGAAATAGTTATGGAAACCTTGTAAATTATCGTGACAAGTATAGGTAAATACTAAATATAGTTCTTAAAACTTTCGAGTGTATGACTGTTGTACAAAATACAATATCACATATAGGTAGTGTTTCTGCTACTCATAATTTGGACCAAGTCCTGTTTGTCTCGTAGTTGGACCAAGTCCTGTTTGTTTCGTTTGCTTGCTCTAACTGAGTCTACTTAATGGTTGCATTAATCTCAATAGATCTAACCATAGTATTCGTACTCACTACGAATAGTCCTTAATGGTGAAACTATAAGTATGGCAATAATGTTACTTATCATAAATAAAAATTTAGTTCAGATGAAACACATAGTTAGCAAATAATCGAAATTGAAATTAAAAGTAGTTGAGCATGTATCTCCCCCAAAGAGTTTATAAAACAAGTATAAAAACATGGCTATGACTCACCGTGAGTTATGTAGTAAGTAATGGAAATGGTAGTCGAGTTGCGAAAGTCTCTAAGAGCAACAACTTTTGGCTTTCTAAAGAAAGGAAGTTAAGAACAAGAACTAGGATCTCTAGCTTCCAACTTCTCTAAGCTCTTAACATCAACTTGTGACTACTTGAGAAGGCACTTGAAGTCTTCTACTAGAACACTTCTTGTGTGGATGGAAGATCACCAAAGGATGGAAGAACTAGAACTTGGATCAATCAAAGCTTAACAAGAGCTTTGGAATTGATATTGAGCTTGTTTTCTTGAATAATACTTGAAGTAGAAGATCAAATAAGAGTGTTTTTATGTTTTTGATGTCATGAACGACCAAGAAGAGGGGGACGGAGTATTTATAGTGCCTTGGTTTATATTTTTTCTTAGATAAGTGAATATTTGTTTGATTTTTTACCATAAGACTTTCTATGGCTTAAAAGTATACAGATGATGAATACTTGGTTGTTTTTAGGCCATATACATTCCAAGGCTCATCACCAAGCCAACAAGGCCTTGGTGAGTCCCCTATACACGTTTATGGACAAGGAGGGAGGACTAGGTGGATGAATCTTGGCCTTATATAAGTTATGGAGTGAGTTTTGGTCCCGTTAATCGCTAACTGTAAGTCACAAAGTCTTGAAACTTAAAATCGGGTATCCTAAAAAATATGAAACTTGTAGGAATGATTTAACATATCATTATACTCCATAATAAAATATAAAATGAGTAGTAAGTTCGATCGAGTTGCTTAAACGCTGTTAAAACCGGAAACACGGGTCTAAAACGCGTAATTCGCGTAAAACGCTGAACTGGAAAACGAAAAATTCCAAAACTTGTGGAATTGTTGTAAAATGAGATAAATTCATATTTATATTGTTTATAGTGTTTTATGGACATATCGGGATGCTGGAATGACGTTTAAACCTAAACTTAAATCTCGGACACGGTTTCGTGATTTTTGCAAAAATAATCCGACGAGTGTCAAACTCTCGGATTACCATTAAAATAGTTTGATTTACGATAATATGAAATAAAAATTTCAGAAATGAATAGTGAAAGTGAATAATAACCCAAAAATACGAATTGTTACTGTACCTACCCCTTAAAGGGAACTTCGTCCCGAAGTTCTGTGCGTGTTATATGTTGGAGTGGTGTCGATGAAGAGTTGTGGTTACTGATGAGGCGAAAAATGATCCGTTTTTAGGGGGTCATTTAAGCCCGAATCCGACTTTATTTGATCAAATATTGCCTTAAATCGTTCCTTTTGTGATTTAGGTGCTTGGAGAGTGAATTCTGGAAAAGAAGCCATTTTGGACGTTTTTGGAGCATAAAAGTGAAGAAAACGGCAAAGTATCAATTTTCCATATTGGAAACACTAGGTGACGGCGTCAAGAGTTATACCCTGACGGCGTCAGACATCATGAATAAAATACCGTAGTTGATGACGGCGTCAAAAGTCATCCTGACGGCGTCAAAAGGCCAAGAATAAAATACCGTGGTTGGTGACGGCGTCACACAGGCCGTCATAAGTAGATCAAGGCCGTCCGAGGAAGTATTTGGTGGCGAGGTGACGGCGTCACATGCTTGTCTTGACGCCGTCAGCCCAGTTTTCCTATATATAGTTTTCTAGTTTTTACATTAAAAAAAGAGAAGTTTTGGAGAAACCCTAAAGACGAATTTGGTGCAACTTTTACGGGTTTTTCAAGGGTTCCAAACCCTTGATACCTTGCATTGTAATTGAGATAAGTGTTCTTCTAATTTAATCAATATGTCTATGTGTTGGTTGTCTATATCTTGTTCTTGTCTCAATTCCATTATGCTAGGCTAGATCTCCTTTGTGTTTGCTTAGATCTAATGAAACCTAGATATTGATTATGTGTTGATTACTTGTTTATTCTTGTTCTTGGATGAATGATTTATATGTTAGGCTTAAGAAAACTGGCAGATCTCCAAATGGTAACATGCTTGAACGTCTTAAGAAACATGAACCGAGGCGTACTAGGTCTTTATTGGTTGTATTTAATGCATGAGCCACTGTTTACAATCCCTATAGTTGTGCTGGGTCATGGTGTAGGAGGAGATAAGAGCTCATAGAATTGGGGAGTTATGTATGCCACCCCATGAATGGTATTAAGGAATACGATCCGTCATCCATGCAATTATAACAAGTAATTAACGTGTAAAAGATATCTAGGGAGTAATGAAGTCTAAGTAAACACATTTTCTCCAATTACTGCTCACAACCTTAGTATAAATTAGTTTAATTTCATTTTCATTATTTTATTTTGATTGCATCTTAGTTTTGGGTTAGTTGAATAGCAACTAATTCCGCCCACTCCTTCAAAACCCGAGATTTTACTTGCTTTCATAAAAACATAAAAAGACAAAAAATAATCATCCCTCACCTTTAGAACTAGTAATTAGGCTTTCTAATCCTAGCAACACTATTCCTAAGCTGAACGATCAATCCCCCGGTACTTGTCACTATACTATACTACAACGATCAGGTACACTGCCTGGTTGGGGTTGTAAGCTTCTCGAGATCCTGCGAGAGGTAAAGCCTGTTGCGATTCCCACGCATCAAGTTTTTGGCACCGCTGCCGGGGGAATAGTTATTGTCTAGGTTAGGATTTCTTTTTATTATGTCTACTAGCTAGACTCCTTTCTAGCAAGATTTTATTTTTATTTTTAGGTCTTATTTAGTCTATCTTATTTCTTCGTGCCTTTGTTCGTAACTCTTTACCATCCGACATCATGGAAGGTGGTAACATCTTTGAACCCGTCATCCCACCACAACAAAACCCACCACTAGAACCCCTTAGGCCCCGAACCTTAGGAGAGTACTCTCGACCTAGCCATCAAGGCTACCGAAACACCATTGAGCTCACCGGAGCCAATGTGACCCCCTTGCGATCCGACACCATCCGGTTGGTGCAAAGCGGATGTGCATTCCATGGACTTCGTTCCGAAGATCCAAACCAACATCTTAAGGACTTTATCAAAATCGTAGATTCCATAGACCTAGGTGTTGAAACTAGAGAGACCACCCGTTTACGCCTATTCCAATTCTCTCTACGGGATCAAGCTAGTCAATGGCTTGAGCGTTTACCCGCGAGATCCATCACCACATGGGATGATCTCACCACTCATTTCCTTGCTCAATTTTTCTCACCGGGGAGAACTACTAAGCTTAGGAATGACATCTTGATGTTCCAACAACGTCAAAATGAATCTCTTTATGAAGCATGGACTCGTTTCAAGGACTTACTCCAAAAAGTCCCTCATCATGGCATAGATCTTTGGCTCCAAGTCCAAATCTTTTATGACCATATCGACATCTCCACGAGGTGAACCATTGACCAATCGGCCGGTGGTAAGCTACGTGATCTTAGTGCGGAACAATCATGCGAACTCATAGAAGATCTTGCTCTCTATGACAACGAAAGTTGGAATGATCCCCGTGACTTGAACAAAATGGTCAAGGCAATATCTTTGCCTTCGAACAATTCTAGCACTCCCGACCGTAGGATCATGGAACTTGAGGACCAAGTCAAGTTTCTCATGAAATCCTATGATGCTCCTTAGCCTTCAAGCCAAGTGAACAAAATCACTTCTTCATGCAAATTATGTAGTGGTCCCCATGACACTCGTGATTGTGTGGAACTCCCCGGAACAGCTTTTGCGGACTACGCATCCACGCGTACCGACGAAGCGGGAGATAAGTGGTACACTTTCAAGCCCGAGCCAAACACTTACGGTGATTCGTACAACCCCTCATGGAAAAATCACCCAAACCTTAGGTGGAAACAAAATCAACCCAATTCATCCAACCCACCTAATCGTTACCAACCAAACGGCCCACCATCCAACCGTACTTTCAACAACAATCCTTCTAACAACTATGGTAGTACCAACAATCTTGAAGGATTGATGTCAAAGTTCATGGCATCTCAAGAAGCTCGCATATCCAAGTTTGAAGCCGATTTCAAACAAAAGCAAAGCGAGATGACCACTAGAATTGATGCATTGTTGAAAGTTCTCAATGACTGAGAAATGGGAGCACTCCCAAGCGACACAATCAAGAATCCGAAACTAAACGTTAATGCCATATCTTCAGTTTCGTCACCCACTTCGTGTCTACAATACTACTCGATTAAATCAACGAGCACGTGTTTCAAACAAAACCAAGTTCCCCAAAAGGACCGATCAAATAAAACACCCACTATAGAACCGGTCAAAAGCATAGTTGAAACACCTCTTACGCAAGACCTTAACGATGAATTCAAAGAACTTCTCCTTGAACGCCCCGTCATTGATGTCTTAGCGCGTGCTCCTTACTATAGTGCCCTCCTAGAAAAATATGAGAAGTATAAGCTAGGTAAAAATGGGACCGCCTTCGTTCAAAACAAGTTGCCTAAAAAGCTTGATGATCCGGGTATATTTGTTTTGCCTTGTAAGATAGGAAGATCCGAAGCTTTCGACACACTAGCCGATTTAGGGTCAAGCCTCAACTTGATTCCCTTATCCTTATTCACCGCTATTAAGCTAGGAAAGTTAGAGGAAAAGGAGGTATTGATAGGGCTAGCGGATGGGAGTATTGCCCACCCGGTTGGAATGATTAAGGATGTAGTTGTTCACGTAGGAAGGTTAACTATATTAGCGGATTTTCACGTCCTAGACATGGTTAGTGACACTACATGCCCATTATTGGTAGGAAGAGGATTTTTAGCAACCGCTAGTGCCATGATAGATTGCAAGGAATCCAAGATAGCGGTAGAAGAAGGCGATACTTGGTCGGTGTATGATGTTAAGAAGCATAGTTATGATTGTGATGATGAACCAACACCGCATTGGGTAGAGATGAATAGGAGACCATCTAGATATGGACCTTGGATAGAAAGGAACTTTATAGGACCTCAATGCCCATTCTATCTAGAAAAAGACTTTGTTGAAAAGACACATTCGGTAGAACAACTCATAGCTAGAGATGAAGAGCTAGATCCCTTTGAAGACCCCTTAGTCTTTAGGAAGATGATTGAGTTATTAAGCGTGATGCCCATTAACATAGAAAGGAATAAATGGAAAAGAGAGGGGGATAAGTGTAAATGGAGGTGGGACAAGCCACCTAAAGAAGGTGACGGGTCATGGCATATTAGAATGACCTTGTATGATCCGGATGGAGAGAAGTTTGAAAGGTCATACCATACTAAGGAAACCGATAGGAAGTTGAAACCTAAGTTCGATCCCAAAGATGTCCTCAACGAAGAACTCACCCGAATCACGTAGTAACCCATGACTTTGAGTCTAGCTACAAGACTCGTAAATAAAGAAAAGCGCTTCTTGGGAGGCAACCCATGTTTGTGTGATTTTATTTGTTTGATTGTTATTTGCTTCCGTATGCAAGCTTTGTTTTTATTGTTGGTTGATCATGTTTCTCAATTAAAATGTGGAAATACTTTACTATGTTGTTTGGCCTAGTCTTAACTCCAACCTAAAAGTATTTTTGCAAAAGATAAGTGTAAGGGGAAACCCCAAATATGTTTTTAAGAAACAAACCGATCATGATTCTCCATAATAATAAATGAACATGTATATTCGTATTTGTTAGAGTCAAATGCTTGTATTGAGTCACAATGAAGTTTTTGCAGGATTTTCCAGGAAGTAGGACCAAGTTTTTCCAGAAATTTTCCGGAAACTTAACATAAGAATTTCTGCAGGTCCATTCTGACGGCGTCAGAGTTTTACTCTTGACGGCGTCAGGAGTTAAAATCTGGAAATTTTACCGGTTTTGTTTTTCTAATGGAGTCTTATGGTTTTTGTGAATTATTAACTTTTATAATCTCCAGGAAATCTGCAAACTTCATTCCACAAGCATTATATCTTACTTTGTTTTCTAGGATTTAGTAACTTATATAGGATGCCGCCGATTTTACGCGAGGTTGTCTTGTCTATTTTGTCAGGATTTACAGGTTATGTTTGACAAGGAGATGATTTATATTCTGGAAGGGAAGCTTTGATTGTTCGTTTTCTTGGAAGAAGATTTAACCTAACCAACCTAAAATCCATACCGAGCGAATCAGGGGAGTATTTGATTTCATTCTCTTTACTTTTTCACTTTTACATTCTTTACTTGAACATTGGGGACAATGTTCATCTTAAGTGTAAGGGGAGGGTAAAAAGATGATACCTTACATATGCACTTTCGCTTGAGTTTGTTTTGTTTGATAGTAGATCTGTAATAAAACTATGAGAAATACTTGTTAGTGCAATTTTAGCGCCAAATTTAAATTTTTTTACAACATTTAGGAGTGAAACTTTAGCCATGGCAAGCGTCTCATGGATAGGAGATTGTATGACTAGCACAAAAACCGTATATTCAGAAAAATTTTCCACCCAAATATGTGAGGTTCGCCTTTAGATTTGATAGGAAAAGCATTTATTATAAGTGCTTATGAGTGTACCGGTAGCATTTAGATTCTAGAACTTGCGTTAGTGATGCATCCCGAGACCGCTAGTGAGACTACATTCGTGTGGTAGGATTTACTACATGATAAGAGGCATTAGGATCACCCTTGTGTTAAACCCGTATCATGATTACTTGACCATTTAAGTCATATTACTTGGCTAGTTAAGTCAACTAATTTTTCCCACACCCTTAGCGTTGTACTCATTTTTAGTACACGAAACCCCTAGTACACCCCTCCGAGCCTATCTTTTCGTTTCTAACTTTAAGCATCTTACTTAAAGGAAGAATTTGTTACACCCCACTTAAATGTACAACCAAATCGCCTTATCCTTCCGTGTATGCGCTCATCTTTAGTGCATTATTGTTATTTGTTAAACCCTAAGTTAACTTTCTAATTGATTACATGGTTGCTAAGTCGAGTCATATCCTTGTACATATTGTTTTGGGATGATTGGGATTCATGGGTAAGTACTTATTTTATGGAGTAATGGGGAAGAACATCATTTATTACCCCCATATGTACGTCAATCTTAAAAGTGCTCCAAGTGTTTTGATTTTCTTAATTCGAGTCATTAGATTAGTTGATTGTAAAGTATGTAAAGATTCAAGTGTAAGGGGAATTCTCATCCCCTATGATGTATTATTTCGGATGGTAAGGTAAGAGTGTATGAAAAAAAAAATCGAAAAATCGAGAAAAAAGAAAAAAAAAAAAAAAAAAAAAACATACGGACTACCATCCCGTTTTTCATTCTATGTTCATTTTATCTTTTTGTTATTTTTCTTTTATTAGCTTAAGTCGAGTCTAGTCTATGCTTAGCAACGCCATCTAGTACATGTAATTAACCAAGATTGTTAACTCGCCACCAGTAAAACTTCCTTTATCCAACAAAACCGTGTAATTCATATCCCTATACCTAACGTTACAACCCTTTAAAAGACCTCTTTGATAGTTTATCCTAGGTGCTTACGCCATGTGGTGGAGGTTTGATCCTTTCCCAAGCCTATGGTAATCTATTTTGCTATGACAGGTAGTGAGAGATATCTTCCATTTCCATAATGTTATACTACTTTATTACAGCCGAGAGATGTGAGTATCTAAACACTATTTGTGAGGTGCTTGTGTATGATCTCCGTGCTTGTCTATTGGTCTTTAGTGGAACGATTATTTGTTGTAATTACTTTTATATTAGTGTTAAATGACCCCTAACTTGTCTTTTGAGTAGAATAAAAGCTCATTTTCTTGAGGACAAGCAAATCTCAAGTGTAAGGGTATATGATGAGGCGAAAAATGATCCGTTTTTAGGGGGTCATTTAAGCCCGAATCCGACTTTATTTGATCAAATATTGCCCTAAATCGTTCCTTTTGTGATTTTAGGTGCTTGGAGAGTGAATTCTGGAAAAGAAGCCATTTTGGACGTTTTTGGAGCATAAAAGTGAAGAAAACGGCAAAGTATCAATTTTTCATACTGGAAACACTAGGTGACGGCGTCAAGAGTTATACCCTGACGGCGTCAGACATCATGAATAAAATACCGTAGTTGATGACGGCGTCAAAAGGCCAAGAATAAAATACCGTGGTTGGTGACGGCGTCACACAGGCCGTCATAAGTAGATCAAGGCCGTCCGAGGAAGTATTTGGCGGCGAGGTGACGGCGTCACATGCTTGTCTTGACGCCGTCAGCCCAGTTTTCCTATATATAGTTTTCTAGTTTTTACATTAAAAAAAGAGAAGTTTTGGAGAAACCCTAAAGACGAATTTGGTGCAACTTTTACAGGTTTTTCAAGGGTTCCAAACCCTTGATACCTTGCATTGTAATTGAGATAAGTGTTCTTCTAATTTAATCAATATGTCTATGTGTTGGTTGTCTATATCTTGTTCTTGTCTCAATTCCATTATGCTAGGCTAGATCTCCTTTGTGTTTGCTTAGATCTAATGAAACCTAGATATTGATTATGTGTTGATTACTTGTTTATTCTTGTTCTTGGATGAATGATTTATATGTTAGGCTGAAGAAAACTGGCAGATCTCCAAATGGTAACATGCTTGAACGTCTTAAGAAACATGAACCGAGGCGTACTAGGTCTTTATTGGTTGTATTTAATGCATGAGCCACTGTTTACAATCCCTATAGTTGTGTTGGGTCATGGTGTAGGAGGAGATAAGAGCTCATAGAATTGGGGAGTTATGTATGCCACCCCATGAATGGTATTAAGGAATACGATCCGTCATCCATGCAATTATAACAAGTAATTAACATGTAAAAGATATCTAGGGAGTAATGAAGTCTAAGTAAACACATTTTCTCCAATTACTGCTCACAACCTTAGTATAAATTAGTTTAATTTCATTTTCATTATTTTATTTTGATTGCATCTTAGTTTTGGGTTAGTTGAATAGCAACTAATTCCGCCCACTCCTTCAAAACCCGAGATTTTACTTGCTTTCATAAAAACATAAAAAGATAAAAAATAATCATCCCTCACCTTTAGAACTAGTAATTAGGCTTTCTAATCCTAGCGACACTATTCCTAAGCTGAACGATCAATCCCCCGGTACTTGTCACTATACTATACTACAACGATCAGGTACACTGCCTGGTGGGGGTTGTAAGCTTCTCGAGATCCCTCGAGAGGTAAAGCCTGTTGCGATTCCCATGCATCAGTTACTTATGAGGACTAAAGTCTGGAATTACAAGTGTTGTAGTTTGATTTGTCTCGGAATACGGTGTATCAATAGAAATTGATAAAAAAGTTGAATATCAATAGAGATTGATATAATAGTCGAATATCAATGGAAATTGATATAGCAGTCAAATATTAATAGAAATTGATATAGTAGTTGAACATAAATTGATATAGTAGTTGAATATCAAATAGAAATTGATATAGCAGTCAAGTATCAATAGCAATTGATATAGTAGTCGAATAACAATAGCAATTGACATATGAATCGAATAATGGAAATTGATATAGTAGTCGAATATCAATAGAAATCGATATAGTAGTCTAATAGAAGTTGGTATAGTAGTCGAATTTCAAATAGGAATCGTAATTGGATCTAGTTCGTCGAATCGTGGGTTACTTTGTTATATACCCATAGTTGTCTCATCCCATTCTTGTATATGTCGATATCGTAGTTTATCGAAATCCAACCTGGTAGGGAGCCACCAATCGTGTTGTGTCATTCAGACACTCGTTCTCAACCCATTCTCGTAGATGTCGATATCGTAGTTTATCGAAGATCTACCTGGTAGGGGGCCACCAATCGTTTGTCTCATCCCATTCTTGTAGATATCGATATCGTAGTTTATCGAAAAATCTACCCGGTAGGGGGCCACCAATCGTTCTAGTTACCTTTAACCTCATACCAATAGAAATTGGCATAATAGTAACATCATTCCGGTTAACCTTTAACCTCGTACCAATAGAAATTGGCATAGTAGTAACATCGTTATGGTTAACCTTTAACCTCGTACCAATAGAAATTGGCATAGTAGTAGCATCGTTCTGGATAACCTTTAACCTCGTACCAATAGAAATTGGCATAGTAGTAACATCGTTCTGGTTAATCTTTAACCTCGTACCAATAGAAATTGGCATAATCGTTGCAATCATAGCCTAGTAGGCAATCTGTTGTTATACCTAGTGTTCTCAAATGTTTGTTGCGTTTGTTCGTACTTATGTTATTTTGGATACAAATAAGCCCACCTATTTATAATTCTTTATTTACATAGAGAGGCGTCCCAAACAATGTAAATAAAGGAATATAAACTTATGGTTTGGTGATTTACAATTTCTTTATTTAAATGAAAAGGAGTCCTAATCCATTCAATTAAGGACATCATTATAAGTCATCCTACTTAAGAATTCCCGACACAACATTCATACTTAGCCTGTGAGTTATGTGGAGTTTGTTAGACTCCTTAGATCATTTTGAGCATCTAGGGTTAACAATAACAATGACAATAATATGTACACGCAGCGGAATAAGAAGAAATCAAAGTTATTGCAACAAGGTTTTCCCATCCAAGCCTCAAATATTATTTGATCAGAATAATACGGTTACACCTAATCTGTAACAGGAATCAAGTGATTCTTAAGGCTACGAAACAACTCTAATCCTAGACGTTTATAATCTACATCTAGGTTACACACATACACACCTTTAGTCGAATGCATTATGGACGACTTAATGATAAAACCTGTACCCTTGATCTCTTTATATAATAGAGATTTAGGGTTTACAAAATACTATGAAGGACTAACAAATAAATATTCTATTGCAAGCAAGTCCTTCTTGTTTCTTTCTTCATATTTTGTAGAATTCCAGCTTTGCATTATAGTCCCTTTGTTTTATTCTTTTATTTATTTTGTCACATCAAATTAAGAATCCCAACAATCTTCCCCTATTTGATGATGACAAAACAAATAAAGTCGTGTACGAACTTCCCTATACAAAGTAGAGAAGTTGAGATGTATGCATCTCCCTGAATGAAACAAATCTTGTATTCCCCTTAATCCATGCTATACCACTCCAACATCTTTTCCCCTTTTTGTTATCAACAAATAGGGAATGTAAGCAATATAAACTTTCCCTCGAGTGGTGCATGTAGATCAAATGATTAAACACATCATAATATGCTTCCCTTGAAATCAATGTGTTAACCATCTCTTGAATCTTCAATTCTGTAGGCTCTATGTAATGATCACATATGAAAAGAACCAAATATAACGAATTTGATGAAGAAGTAGAATAACCCAAACTTGTGTCTTATGTCTTGTATTAACCACGTGACTCCAAACTTATACCCAAAACCAAATATATAAGTAGACCACGATCCCTTGACAAATCCTCACCTTCAATGAGACACTGAGCACTACAATGTAACTCTTTTAAGTGATAGCCAATGTGTGCATAGAGCATCATAAGAAAAATCACACATTGCTAGATTCATCAAGCTGTTGTCACCACCGTATAACAAACAAGTTATCTTCAAAGTGTAACACACACTTTGAGATATGATAAGAACACAAACTTGTGAAACTCAACTACAACATCAAATATGTGATAATCAATCTTCTTCGTAATCAGTTAATCCAATAAAAACGAGCCTTTAATCTTTTAAGAACATAAACCAACTTCTTCCTTTGTGTGTGTGAACAAAAATCCCATGTGTGTGTAAAACATCTTCTCATAATCAATAAACGCATCAGCAGAATAAAATTTTTCGAGCAGCATAATCAAATAACTAGTAGTAGAGTCTCAAAAATAGCAGTAGTATGCAGCAGCAGAATCATAAAGCTAGCAGTAGAATGAATTTTGTTGAGTAGCAGAATGAAGATAATGCTAGCAGTAGTATCGAGCAGAATGAACAATTAAGCGTAGCAACATCAGAATATTAAACTTGTAGCAGCAGAATCAAAATTCTTGCCCAGATTAGGGTTTAGTGAATATCCCAAGTTTTCACCAACGTGACTTTTACAAACAGTGTATAGCCAACTTCCATGATGAATTATAACAAGTAACACGAATTAATAAAGTTAAATATGCTAAAAACCCTAAAATTTGACTTACAAGAATTGTTTCAGCAGCAGACTTCAACAATTTTTATCTTTTTACTAATCTCTAGATCAAAGATCCCTCCGGTGGAACTCTTCCTTGATATGTTGAGAACCTCTAGTAAAACATTTAGCCCGATCCAACGGTTAACAAAGGAGAAATCGTCATTTGGAAAACAACTCTCCAGAAAGTTATGAAAATTGAAAACAAATTCGATTTCCAGCATCATTCTTCGACAAAAAACCTTGTGAATCCCTAGGTAACGAGCTCCCCAAGCTCTGATACCAATTTTGGAGTTTGTTAGACTCCTTGGATCGTTTTGAGTGTCACACCCCGCCACTGCGGAAACGTGCGGGTGTAACTTCATGGATATCACAACACCTGGTGTCTACATAGAGAACAACTACATGCACCTAAATAGAGCAATGTACCAACAGACAGTGTTGTAACAATATCCTAAAATAAATAACCAAAACAATAATCCAAAAGGTATCTTCAATAGTTGATTGACTCCAAACGGTCAACTTAACTTGACCAAGGAATGGTCAACCAGGTCAAACTATCTAGAGTCAATGCTCCGCGGAATATAGGGTTTCCCCGGGTCGTTATGTCCCGACGAGGTGTGAATTGTATTCAAACGGGTCTGTGATCGGGTGAATTTGGACAGAAAGGGGTTTGAGATTGATTAAACTAAGGAATCTATAAGGAAATAGCTTAAATAAGCTACATGAACAAGACTGGAAGTTTGGAAAAACCAAAAACGTTTAAAACCTAAAAACGTGTACGTTCAATTTAAATTTACGCGAACGTACAAAATAAAAAGTGAAAACTGAAATCTGAAAACCCCCAGGGGGTGAAAATGACTTTTTTAAAAACCTAAAGATGAAAGAAAATTTTTAGAAAAAGAAAATAAATTTTTACACTAATTACTTATTTAATATTAATTAAATACTATTTAATACTAATTATTAATATTTAAATAACTTAAATACAATATAATATTAATTTAATATTAGAAAAATGAAAATTAAATTTCTAAAATTATAAAATAACTAAAAACAAATTTTAAAACTAAAAATATGTCTTTTTGTCTTTTTGTGATTTTTATATTAATTAATTACTAATTAAATATTAATTACCTAATTAAACTAATTAGAATTATTAAAAATACTAAAAAGACCTAGATAATTATGAAATTTTTTTGTAAATCTAATTAACCATTACAGGAATCCTTAAAAATTATAAAAAGCTTGTTTTACATATTTTTACACTATTTTACTAATTAATATTCTAAATATCAAATAATTACTAATTAAACTATTTAAATTATAAAAACTAGAATATGAACAGTAGAAATTCTAGAAAAATTCCAAATAATTATATTATATTATATAAAAGCTAGGAAAAATATAAAAACTAGGTGTTACTTTATGAAAACTAATTATGCTATTTAATACTTAATTATTAATTAATTATTAATAAAATTAATATTAAATCTAATTAATACTAAATGACAAAATAAAAATCTGAGAAAATTACTAAAAGTACTTAAAGATAAAAGAAAATTAAGAAAAATATAAAATTGCAATGTACTTAATAAAAATCTAAAAAGGAAAATTAAAAAGATAAATTATATTAAATAGAAACTATCACTTATTTTAAAATTGGTTTTTCTGGATTTCTCTTTTACAAAACTATATATTAACTGATTATGAGCAACTTTTATGAAAGAATTTTGATTGGGGCCAAGTGAATAAGCACTTCAAGTTATTAATGCCTTGACAGTTGACTTTGGTCAAACTGTCAAGCCATAAGCTTCAAATAAGCTTCTTAACTGGAACCAATGGAAAAATAAGTTGCAAACTACAAATGTGACTGGCAATGAGTAAAAAGGAACAAGAGTTTAGCACTGAATAAGCTTTGATAAGCTAATAAGCACTTTGACCCACACAGTGAACCAAACACTCCTTCAGTCAAGTTAAGGGGCAAATTGAGCTTATGAACTAAGCTCAAAAGCTCAAATCAGGGACTGAGGAAACAAGATTAGCTGAAGGGCTTACCAAAAAGCCAAAGCTCTTAGGGTGGGACCCACTATGGAGCTTGTGAGATGCTTATGAAAAACCTTGAATGTACTGATGACTCAGTACACTCAAAGAATGGGACAAGCTAAAAGCTGATTGCAGCCCTAGCAATTAAGCTTTAAAAAGCTAAAGATGAACTGGAACTTTGAGTAGGGTTGCAAAACTTCACAAAAAGCTAAATAGCACCAGCTGAAACTCAACAGGTAGCTTATGGAGAGCTTATGGATTTGCTCACCTACATTGATGACTCAGTGTAGGGAGTTGTTTTGAGGAAACATAGTACTCACAATAAACAGTTATAAAAAAACTCATAATGGAAATCTAAGCATGCACATAACAAGGTAGACAGATAAGCTACACAAAACACCAAAATCCACACACTAACACTAATTATTAAAGATTTCACAAGCTTGTGAAGTGAGCTAATTAGACTGTGAGCAGGGCACTTCTATGAAAAAGTGGCCAAAGGAAGCAACAAATTAAGCACTTAAACTAACTAGATAAAAATAAATAAAAATAGCATGATAAATATTAGCAGCTAAATATTTATAATCTAAAAGCACAAGGCATGAATCCTAAAATTGAACCCTACAGAAAATCCATAAGTTTATTCAAAAACTACCAAAGCTGCAATTTTGACTTTATGTGAAACTACTCTAGTTTGACTTAAATGAAATTTTAAAGCTTCTAATTTACTGAAAAGTTTATGAAAAGTTACTATGAGGCTAAACAAGCTAGATTAATAACTTATACAATGAAATGAATGATCAATGGTCCAAAATCCTTGACAGTTAAACTGTGATGGTGAATCAAAGGAGATTTTGACTTTCAAACTAAGTTGCACTGGAATTTATTACTTTAATGAATTAATAGAACTATTTGAGATGTACATCAAACAAGAACAACATATCAAACAACACTTATCACAGTTGTTTCAACAAATCCAAACACACCTTTAGAGTTATCAAAATGAGATTTTCAAGACTTCACACTGATTCAGACTAAGATACCAATTCAAGGTGTTATATTATGATGAACTATGTCTAATTAAGCACAATTACACAAGCAATATCTACATATACTCATATGTCACTTATAAGCATACATGGACAGTGAACATGAAGAACATGAGCAACTGAGAATCTTTGAACAAACAGGAAATGTAAAACCATATATCAACTAATCATGCATCAAATGAGCCTAAAACAACAAAGATAAACAACATATAACCATGGAAGAGTGAAAAGCCAAAATATGAGATTAAAGCTTACAAATGATCCAGAGCTGAGAACAGAGAAACCAAGTACCAAAGTTACTTCCTAAAGCTTCCCATGAAGCTATTGAAACCACTACCATCCAAAATTACCCATCCTCCTTGTTTCTTCTTTCTTCAACACTGCCTTTTTATTTTCTATATAATTTTTTTGTATTTTTGTTAATTTTGGTATTCTTGGTAAAACTTGATGGAGTACTAATTTAAGCTTGTGAAACTTATAACTAAGCTTGTGTAAGCTTATGAGACAGCAAAACTTAACTTATAACATGATTTAAGGAAAAATGAGATTTCAAATAAAAATTGCATAAAACTGGAAATGGAATTATAGTTGAAATTAAAGATTGAAATAGGTTTGTGATACACTGGTAACACTTAATACAATATTTTTAAGCTAAATATTACACTTGGAATTCAGAATTACACTAAAACGTTTTAAACTAAACTAAGACTACAACTAATTAACTACTGGTAACTTTTCTTTCTCTATTCTCTGACTTTTATATCTCCTTGGGAGTTTCCTTGGCTTTCCCACTTGATCTGGACCATTGATTTGGTCAAAGAAATCCTAGCCTTCAAAATATGATTTTGGCGCCAAAATGCCCCACTTGCAGTTAGATAACTTGGAGGATTTATAGGAGCATTAATTGAGTTTTGGAGTGTTGTGGTTTGGAAGGGAACAAGTTATGGAGAAGTTAAGGTGGAGGTGAAGAGGGGGGTTGGTAGGTTGAGTGTTGTAGGGTGTTTGCAAGTGGTGAGGGTGAGTTGTTTGACTGAGGTGTTTGACCAGGGTAATATTAATAAACGGGAGGGAGTATATATTTTGAGTCTTTGGCCTGGGAAGGGAAATTGGGCCAGGGGTGTTGGTTTGGTTTGTGTTGTGGGCTAGTGTTTGGATTTGGTTTATAGGATAAAAGGGTAAAGGTCCATTTAGGTTTGTTTAATTTCACAAGGATTAATTTGTAAATTCTGAAACTTGAGGGGTGTGTTATGTCAATTTCCTAAAATTGTTCCAAGGGCTAAACATGACAAGTCTGAATAGTATAAGGGTTATAAAAGATAATTTTCCATTTTTGAAAACCCGGGGGACTTGTTTTGCCATTTATGAAACTTTAGGGACCAATTTTTTAAATTCCTCAAACTTTTCCTTCAGGGATCCATTGTGATAACTTTTGAGTTTCTAAGGACCAAAAATGATTTTTCTTTTAAAAATATCCCACCAGGGACCAAATCTACCAATTTTTAAACTCCAGGGACTAAACTTGTAAATTTCTAAAACTTTTGAGATTTTTCACCAAAGTACTAAATATGACAACTTATGATTTTTAAAGGACCTTTGGTGATAATTTTCCATATTTTTTGAATGACCAGGGACTAGATTTGACATTTTATGAAAGTTGGGGGACTGAAACTGCTAATTTTGCAAAGTTTGTACGTTTTTCATCTGTTTTTACTCATTTTGCATCTGAAACATATAAAACACAATTCCTGGAATATTTTCAATATTTTGATGCCTTTTTGAGTGTTTTTAAATGTTTTGCAGTTCAGATTTGACCAAAAATGATGAGTGTTTGAGCACTCATCAATCCCCCACACTAAACTGTTGCTAGTCCCTAGCAATAAACTGTTTTTAAAACTTAATGGATTTTAATCTCTTTACCAAAAGCCATTACTTCTGGAGTAGCCAAATGTACCAGTCCAAGTAAGAACTATGGTCCACTTGATAACCATGTGATTTTGAGCAAACCACCAGCTGTCAACGGATTTGATTTGTCTTTACCAAAAGCCGTTTGCTTCTGGACTAGCCAACTCTTGATGGAATATTCAACATCTTGGTGAGCTGATTACCAATTATGGTTTTTCCACTGCCTTTACCACAAGCCATAATCTTGCGGGCTAGCCAACTCTTTCACTTTTTAGGATATGGCGAGTTGAGATACCATACAATTTTGGGCAAATTGTAAGCCATAAACGGATTTGATATATCTTTACCAAGAGCCGTTTGCTCCTGGATTAGCCAATCCTTTTGTCGTTTAGACATGGCGGACTGATAACCATAAAAAATTTTGAAGCACAAGTGAATTTTTTTTTAAAATTTTTGAAATTTTGGCAAAAAACGGGGGTACTAGATAGTAAAATGTGATAAAATTCGCTAGAATACCCCCCACACTTAGAATGAATATTGTCCTCAATATTCAAAGTCCCGGCTATTATGCCGACTCTTTGAACGTAAAAGGGCAACATTACAAGCTAAATGTGGAAACACCATTTTGTTTTTCACTTTATTTGTAACCATAGCAGGGGTAACTCCCCCACACTTAGGGTGAAAACCCTAAATACATGCTACTATTTTTGTTTACCGAGTCGCTAGCTTGACTCGACCCCGAATTCATTGGTTCATGGGGAAGCATGATGTGGAAGAAAAAATCTCCATCGGACTTTCATTCAAGATGTTTGGACAAACATTTGAAGCACGTGAAAGTTCCACACTGATGAGATATAATCCCGGCTCAAGATAATGGTAAATGAAAATTTTAGGATCAAAGATGGTATCTTCATTCCCGAAGGAGTGAAGAAGAGTAGAAGTCACCTTATAGGTGAAGAAAAGGAAGAAAACCATGATGAAAATCATGATTTGATCTTCTTCCTCGAGAGCAGGCTCATTAGCTTGAATTTGGATTTCAAGGGTTAAGCTCAAAAACATCCCGGGAGGGTGGGTGGGAATTTCCAAATCCTCATGATTGAGTGCATCTCCCCCCGGGCTATCATACTCTGGAGGAGTCATGATGTGATGAGTGAGTTCACCGGGGAACTCCTCATGAAGAGAATCTTTCACAAGATGTAAATCTGTTAACTCATGTTCCACTGTGGACTCATCACAATCCTCATTCTGAATATCAAAGAGTGAATTATCAGAAATCAAAGTGAATTCAGATTCGAATTCAAAAAGAGGATTGGTGAGAGTAGTTTTGAAAGTTTCGGGAACAAAGAGATTAACATTCTCTATTGGACTGTTAGGATAAGAAGTGAGTGGTGGATCATGATATAGGAGACTTTCAATTTCTCCCAGATCGGCTTCGAAATCGAGGAGACCATCATCACTTTCCAATGAAAGTGGATTGATGTGAGTAAGTTCATCGATGAACTCCTTAAGAAGAGGATCAGCATCAGACTGTCGGAGTGATGCCTCAATATACTCAATGTCTCCATGAGATGTACAATCATCATTAAAATCAGAGAAACTCTCAAAATGATCGTTTGAACACTCAAGAGGGGAAGGAAGATCACACATATGCTCAAGAATTCCCTGTGACTCTATTGGGATTGGGACCAGGTTCTCAACACTAGACTTTATGAATTCGTCCGATTCCTTTTTAGGAACAGTGTCAAGATGCTCGTCCCCCATGCTCAGAGAGTGAGTGGGAACCTCGGGTGTGATAGCAGTTGTTTGAGATGGAATCTCAACTGCTGGGATATCAACTGATGAACTTGATGAAGTTTTATAAAATTGAAGAATATCAAGGGTATCTTCATCATCACTGTCATCAGGGATGAAACGGAACTGAGAGCTAGATTTGGCTGCTTTTTCTTTTGCAATTGATTCCCTAACAGATTTTTCATAGGCATCTTGGGAATTTATTCTAGCAGCCTGCTTTTCAGCTAGCAATTCTTCATGGATTTTTGATGAGTGTCTTTTTGGGTAAAGTCTTTAACTAAACCCTTAAGATCATCAAGTAATTCCAGTATATTTTGCATTTCTGGAAGAAGTGCTTGATTCATTTGGTACTGTGGAGGTTGGTCATAATAAGGTGTGTCAAAATTATCACAAGGATATGGATTCCCCGTTTGACAATCTGAGCTGAAGTGTGGACCTCCACAGTAATCACAATAGTAAAACTGTTGAGTCTGGACTGGTGAATCATATGGGTATTGGTCATAACCAAAGTACTGAGCATCACCGGAAAACTGTTCATAGACAAACGTGGTTTCCGGCTTGACACTCAAATCCTTGGTGAGGGCCTCCACAAAACTCACACAGATATGTCAGTATCTCATGATGTGGTGGCTGGTAGAATGAATCAGATGTGTCATGGTAAGGATAGGGAGCTTGGTTATAGACAGACACATCTCCTGACTCTACCATGCTACAACCGGGATAAATCACGCCATTATGAGGACCACCACACCATTGGCAACCAAAATGGTGTGGATACGACATATGAAAGAATCAAAGGTTTACAGAGGGGTAGGGATGAAGAATCAAAGATGTGAGAGGGTAAAGGTGAATTTTTTTGGATTTTTGGATAAACATTTTGTACAAATAGGAAAGAAAATGTTTTTGGTTTTTTGTGTTCGTTGAAAACTGATTTTAAAACGTTTTCGGGAACAGTTTTGTATAAATAAGAAGATAATATGAACAAGGGTGGATAAATATACAATGGGTGTATATCCCGATTCACTAATCTGAAAACCGTTTAAGAATAACGCTCACAACCTCCCCGGCAGCGGCGCCAAATTTTGATTGACTCTAAACAGTCAACTTAACTTGACCAAGGAATGGTCAACCAGGTCAAACTGCCTAGAGTCAATGCTCCGCGGAATATAGGGTTTCCCCGGGTCGTTATGTCCCGACGAGGTGTGGATTGTATTCAAACGGGTCTGTGATCGGGTGAATTTGGACAAAAAGGGGTTTGAGATTGATTAAACTAAGGAATCTACAAGGAAATAGCTTAAATAAGCTATATGAACAAGACTGGAAGTTTAGAGAAACCAGAAACGATTAAAACCTAAAAACGTGACGTTCAATTTAAATTTACGCGAACGTACAAAATAAAAATTGAAAACTGAAATCTGAAAACCCCCAGGGGGTGAAAATGACTTTTTTACAAACCTAAAGATGAAAGAAAATTTTTAGAAAAAGAAAATAAATTTTTACACTAATTACTTATTTAATATTAATTAAATACTAATTATTTATATTTAAATAGCTTAAGTATAATATAATATTAATTTAATACTAGAAAAATGAAAATTAAAATTCTAAAATTATAAAATAACTAAAAACAAATTTTAAAACTAAAAATATGTCTTTTTGTCTTTTTGTGATTTTTATATTAATTAATTACTAATTAAATATTAATTACCTAATTAAACTAATTAGAATTATTAAAAATACTAAAAAGACCTAGATAATTATGAAATTTTTTTGTAAATCTAATTAACCATTACAGGAATCTTAAAAAATTATAAAAAGTTTGTTTTACATACTTTTACACTATCTTACTAATTAATATTCTAAATATTAAATAATTACTAATTAAACTATTTAAATTAAAAAAACTAGAATATTAACAGTAGAAATTCTAGAAAAATTCCTAAAATTATATAATATTATATAAAAGCTAGGAAAAATATAAAAACTAGGTGTTACTTTATAAAAACTAAATATGCTATTTAATTCTTAATTATTAATTAATTATTAATAAAACTAATATTAAATCTAATTAATACTAAATGACAAAATAAAAATCTGAGAAAATTACTAAAAGTACTTAAAGATAAAAGGAAATTAAGAAAAATATAAAATTGCAATTTACTTAATAAAAATCTAAAAAGAAAAATTAAAAAGATAAATTATATTAAATAGAAACTATCACTTATTTTAAAATTGGTTTTTCTGGATTTTTCTTTTACAAAACTATATATTAACTGATTATGAGCAACTTTTATGAAAGAAGTTTGATTGGGGCCAAGTGAATAAGCACTTCAAGTGCTTAATGCCTTGACAGTTGACTTTGGTCAAACTGTCAAGCCATAAGCTTCAAATAAGCTTCTTAACTGGAACCAATGGAAAAATAAGATGCAAACTACAAATGTGACTGGCAATGAGTAAAAAGGAACAGGAGTTTAGCACTGAATAAGCTTTGATAAGCTAATATGCACTTTGATCCACACAGTGAACCAAACACCCCTTCAGTCAAGTTAAGGGGCAAATTGAGCTTATGAAATAAGCTCAAAAGCTCAAATCAAGGACTGAGGAATCAGGATTAGCTGAAGGGCTTACCAAAAAGCCAAAGCTCTTAGGGTGGGACCCACTATGGAGCTTGTGAGATGCTTGTGAAAAACCTTGAATGTACTGATGACTCAGTACACTCAAAGAATGGGACAAGCTAAAAGCTGATTGCAGCCCTAGCAATTAAACTTTAAAAAGCTAAAGATGAACTGGAACTTTGAGTAGGGTTGCAAAACTTCACAAAAAGCTAAATAGCACCAGCTGAAACTCAACAGGTAGCTTATGGAGAGCTTATGGATTTGCTCACCTACATTGATGACTCAGTGTAGGGAGTTGTTTTGAGGAAACATATTACTCACAATAAACAGTTATAAAAAAACTCATAATGGAAATCTAAGCATGCACATAACAAGGTAGACAGATAAGCTACACAAAACACCAAAATCCACACACTAACACTAATTATCAAAGATTTCACAAGCTTGTGAAGTGAGCTAATTAGACTGTGAGCAGGGCACTGCTATGAAAAAGTGGCCAAAGGAAGCAGCAAATTAAGCACTTAAACTAACTAGATAAAAATAAATAAAAATAGCATGATAAATATTAGCAGCTAAATATTTATAATCTAAAAGCACAAGGCATGAATCCTAAAATTGAACCCTACAGAAAATCCATAAGTTTATTCAAAAACTACCAAAGCTGCAATTTTGACTTTATGTGAAACTACTCTAGTTTGACTTAAATGAAATTTTAAAGCTTCTAATTTACTGAAAAAGTTATGAAAAGTTACTATGAGGCTAAAACAAGCTAGATTAATAACTTATACAATGAAATGAATGATCAATGGTCCAAAATCCTTGACAGTTAAACTGTGATGGTGAATCAAAGGAGATTTTGACTTTCAAACTAAGTTGCACTGGAATTTATTGCTTTACTGAGTTAATAGAACTATTTGAGATGTACATCAAACAAGAACAACATATCAAACAACACTTATCACAGTTGTTTCAACAAATCCAAATACACCTTTAGAGCTATCAAAATGAGATTTTCAAGACTTCACACTGATTCAGACCAAGATACCAATTCAAGGTGTTATATTATGATGAACTATGTCTAATTAAGCACAATTACACAAGCAATATCCACATATACTCATATGTCACTTATAAGCATACATGGACAGTGAAAATGAAGAACATGAGCAACTGAGAATATGTGAACAAACAGGAAATGTAAAACCATATATCAACTAATCATGCATCAAATGAGCCTAAAACAACAAAGATAAACAACATATAACCATGGAAGAGTGAAAAGCCAAAATATGAGCTTAAAGCTTACAAATGATCTAGAGCTGAGAACAGAGAAACCAAGTACCAAAGTTACTTCCTAAAGCTTCCCATGAAGCTATTGAAACCATTACCATCCAAAATTACCCATCCTCCTTACTTCTTCTTTCTTCAACACTGCCTTTTTATTTTCTATATAATTTTTTTGTATTTTTGTTAATTTTGGTATTCTTGGTAAAACTTGATGGAGTACTAATTTAAGCTTGTGAAACTTATAACTAAGCTTGTGTAAGCTTATGAGACAGCAAAACTTAACTTATAACATGATTTAAGGAAAAATGATATTTCAAATAAAAATTGCATAAAACTGGAAATGGAATTATAATTGAAATTAAAGATTGAAATAGGTTTGTGATACACTGGTAACACTTAATACAACATTTTTAAGCTAAATATTACACTTGGAATTCAGAATTACACTAAAATGTTTTAAACTAAACTAAGACTACAACTAATTAACTACCGGTAACTTTTCTTTCTCTATTCTCTGACTTTTATATCTCCTTGGGAGTTTCCTTGGCTTTCCCACTTGATCTGGACCATTGATTTGGTCAAATAAATCCTAGCCTTCAAAATATGATTTTGGCGCCAAAATGCCCCACTTGCAGTTAGATAACTTGGAGGATTTATAGGAGCATTAATTGAGTTTTGGAGTGTTATGGTTTGGAAGGGAACAAGTTATGGAGAAGTAAAGGTGGAGGTGAGGAGGGGGGTTGGTAGGTTGAGTGTTGCAGGGTGTTTGCAAGTGGTGAGGGTGAGTTGTTTGACTGAGGTGTTTGACCAGGGTAATATTAATAAATGGGAGGGAGTATATATTTTGAGTCTTGGGCCTGGGGAAGGGAAATTGTGCCAGGGGTGTTGGTTTGGTTTGTGTTGTGGGCTAGTGTTTGGATTTGGTTTATAGGATAAAAGGGTAAAGGTCCATTTAGGTTTGTTTAATTTCACAAGGATTAATTTGTAAATTCTGAAACTTGAGGGGTGTGTTATGTCAATTTCCTAAAATTCTTCCAAGGGCTAAACATGAAAAGTCTGAATAGTATAAGGGTTATAAAAGATAATTTTCCATTTTTGAAAACCCGGGGGACTTGTTTTGCCATTTATGAAACTTTAGGGACCAATTTTGTAAATTCCTCAAACTTTTCCTTCAGGGATCCATTGTGATAACTTTTGAGTTTCTAAGGACCCAAAATGATTTTTCTTCCAAAAATATCCCACCAGGGACCAAATCTGCCAATTTTTAAACTCCAGGGACTAAACTTGTAAATTTCCAAAACTTTTGAGATTTTTCACCAAAGGACTAAATATGACAACTTATGATTTTAAAAGGACCTTTGGTGATAATTTTCCATATTTTGAATGACCAGGGACTAGATTTGACATTTTATGAAAGTTGGGGGACTAAAACTGCCAATTTTGCAAACTTTGTACGTTTTTCATCTGTTTTTACTCATTTTGCATATGAAACATATAAAACACAATTCCTGGAATATTTTCAGTATTTTGATGCCTTTTTGAGTGTTTTTAAATGTTTTGCAGTTCAGATTTGACAAAAAATGATGAGTGTTTGAGCACTCATCAATAGATATGAAAGTACCAAACGAAAAACATAAATGTATCAAAACCAAATCCAAATAAAGTCAAATCCCAAAACATAAGTAAAGTCTCCATATGCAACTAAGTCTCGCTAATTGATGCACTCAACTTTGGCCTTAGAATGCTCACCTGAAAATGATGCTTAAAATGTCAACATTAGGTTGGTGAGATTCATAGGTTTAAGACTCATACACGCTAGGCAACCAAAATCATTGTGATTATAAAATATAGCTGTACAAATAATTACAGTTATCATAGAAGCTACATATGTTCATAAATGATGAGGCAAAAAATGATCCGGTTTTAGGGGGTCATTTAAGCCGAAATTGGAATTTATTTGATCAATTATTGCCCTAAATCATTCCTTTTGTGATTTTAGGTACTTTTGGAGTGAATTCTGGAAAAGGAAGCATTTTGGACGTTTTTGAAGCATAAAAGTGAAGAAAACGGCAAAGTCTTAATTTTCCTTGCTGGGAACAGTACCTGACGGCGTCAAGAACATTTTGATGACGGCGTCAAGAGTTAAAATGGTGATGGCCCAGTGAAAACGTGACGGCATCAGAGCAAGGCTGTCAAGAGTAATTGTGGTGACGGCCCAGAGCAACAATACACATGACGGCGTCAGATCTGGATCTAAGCAGTCCGAGAATATTATGGGCGGCGGGATGACGGCGTCAGAACTTTCTTCCTGACGCCGTCACCTTAGTAAATCTATATATAGTCTTTGTTATTTTCATTCTAAAATGAGAGGAGAATTTTAGGGTCGAACTTAATAAACCCTAGCTCGTTTGTAACAGTATTTTCAAGGGTTTTCACCCCTTGAAACCCTTCATGTTCAATTGAGATAAGTTTCCTTTCAATTCATTCAATATGTCTATGTGTTGTTTGAATATATCTTACGCTTGTCTTGATTTTAACATGCTAGGCTAGATCTTTTGTGTGTTCGCTTAGATGTAATGAAACCTAGATGTTGATTATAGGTTGATTGCTTGTTTATAGTTGTAATGGATGAATGTATTCGATGTTAGGCTTAAGAAAACTGGCAGATCTCCATTGTGTAACTTGCTTGAACGTCTTAAGAAACATGAACCAATGCGTACTAGGTTTTTATGGTTGTATTTAATGCATGAGCGAATTCTAATGATCCCATGTTAGGAGCTTCTTGCAGGCTCGACATAGGAGTGAAGTAGGAGCTTATAGAGATGGGGAAGTACGTACGCCACCCCACAATTGGTATTAAGGAATATAATCCGTCATCCACGTAACTGTAACAAACAATTAACCTGTAAAAGATATCTAGGGAGTAGTGAAATCTAAGTAAACATAATTCTCCCAATTACTGTTTTCACCACTAGTTTAATTAGTTTTATTTACATTTCTGTTATTTTATTTTGATTGGATCTTTAGTTATTGGGTTAGTTGATTAGCAACTAAGTCCGCCCACTCTTCCAAAACCTGAGATTTTACTTGCTTTCCATAAAATATAAAAATACAAAAAGAATCATCCCTCACCTCTAGACCTAGTTTTTAAGCTTTCTAATCCTAGCGACACTATTCCTGAGTTGAACGATCAATCCCCGGTACTTGTCACTATACTATACTACAACGATCAGGTACACTGCCTGGTGGGGGTTTTAAGCTTCTCGATATCCCTCGAGAGGTAAATCCTGGTGCAATTTCCACGCATCAAGTTTTTGGCGCCGCAGCCCGGGGAAAAGTTATTGTCTAGGTTAGGATTTCTTTTTATTAGGTCTACTTGCTAGATTCCTTTCTAGTAAGATTTTATTTTTAGTTTTAGGTTTTCTTTAGTCTATCTTATTCTTCATGCCTTTGTTAGTAAAATAAATTCATTGACTATTCCGTGGACCATTATGGAAAACGTGAATCCACCCCTTTCCCCTAGAGAAGTGGCTTTGTTACGTGAACAAATTGAGAATGAGATTAGGGAACTTAGGGAGCTTAATAGGTTGATTAATGTTGAGCTCGACCATGCATTTAGTGACCTAGCGACCGCCTTGTATTCGAATAAGGACCTAGGAACTAAAGATTTTGAGGATGTTGTTGAGGAACTTGAGGAAGGGGAAATAGATCCGAAGCTAGATGACTATTTCAATCTGTACCCCACTAAGAAGGAGATTGCGTACTATAATAAGCTTATTGATAATCCTCTGCCTCCTTTCACTAGAATCGAACCCAAGATAAAAAGAGGCGATCCTAAGAACGCTAAGATACCATGTATGATTGGGTATAAACATATTGACAATGCTTACATCAATTTTAAATCCCTAATCAACATTATGTCCTCAAGTGTCTATAATGATATAGTGAAGACAAGACTTGGACCTAGAAGAGATCCCAAATACCCCGGTGGAGTTTGTAACTTTGTCGGGAGAATTAAAGGTTTACATGTCTTTGTTGGGAATTTTACTTATATCACTGACTTTATGGTTGTTGAAGATCTTGCTAATGTTATTGATTGTCGCTTATCCCATGTTGTGTTTGGTAAACCATTTGTTGAGGAGTCCAAGTTAGAATATGCTGAGATAGAAAGGACCATCCGATTTGCTAGTGGCACCGATAGGATCACTTATAAGATGCCTAATAGAATAAAAGAATTTCGTTTTGTGCCTCGATTTGACATGGATAACATTGGTGCTTTTGAGGACATCAATGAAGAGGATAAGAAAAAGGGCATGGACTATGTACGGGAGAAGAAGAGCCTTTCTATAAGGATTGCTTGACTCTAGGACCAAAATATAGAGTTGATAAGGAGTTTGCCAATAGGATCATAGAAGCAATTAAGCATAAGGTGTTTGGTCTCTATAAGGAACATTTACAATCGGTGGATGAGACCAAGGATGAAGTCATGTAATAACCCATGACCTTGAGTCTAGCTACAAGACTCGTAAATAAAGAAAAGCGCTTCTTGGGAGGCAACCTATGCTTTATGTGATTTTTAATTGTTTGATTGTTATTTGTTTCCGTATCCATGTTTTATTTTTATTGTTGGTAGATCATGTTTCAAACTAAAATGGTGAAAATACTTTATTATGTCGTTTGGCTTTGTCTTAACTTCATCCAAAGGTATTTTGCAAAAGATAAGTGTAAGGGGAAACCCCAAATATGTTTTTAAGAAACAAAACCGATCATGATTCTCCACAATATTAAATGAACATGTATATTCGTATTTGTTAGAGTCAAATGCTTGTACCGAGTCATAATGATGTTTTGCAGGATTTTTCAGGAAGTAGGAGAAAATTTTCCAGAAATTTTCCGAAAACTTAACATAAAGATTTCTGCAGGTCACTTCTGACGGTGTCAGGAAAAAATTCCTGACGGCGTCATGTGTAAAATTCTGAAAATTTTGTCAGTTTTGTTTTTCTATCGGAGTCTTAAAGTTTTGTTGAATCTTTAGTTTTATAATCTCCAGGAAATCTGCAAACATTCATTCCACAAGCATTATATCCCTTTAATTCCTAGAAAGCAATTTAAGATATGTATGTTATTTTTCTAGGATTTATTAGCATATATAGATTGTCGTCGATTTTATGCGAGGTTGCGTTGTTTGTTTTCTCAGGTTTAACAGGTTATGTATGACAAGAAGATGATTTATATTCTGGAAGGGATATTTTGATTGTTCATTTTCTTGGAGGAAGATCTAACCTTGTTACCACACTATCCATACCGAGCGAATCAGGGGAGTATTTGAATTCATTCTTTTATCTGTTTTACTTTTACATCCTTTAATTGAACATTGGGGACAATGTTCATCCTAAGTGTAAGGGGAGGGTAAATGATGATACCTTATAGATAAACTTGCACTTGAGTTTGTTTGTTTGTTTGATGGTAGGTGTGTAATAAAACTATGAGAAATACTTGTTAGTGTAATTTTAGCGCCAAATTTAAAATTTTTTACAACATTTAGGAGTGAAACTTTAGCCTTAGCAAGCGTCTCATGGATAGGAGTCGTATGACTAGCACAAAACCATACTATTCAGAAAAATTTTCCACCCAAATATGTGAGGTTCGCCTTTAGATTTGATAGGAAAAGCATTTACTATTAGTGCTTATGAGTGTACCGGTAGCATTTAGATTCTAGAAATTGCGTTAGTGATGCATCCCGAGACCGCTAGTGAGACTACATTCGTGGAGTAGGATTTACTACATGATAAGAGGCATTAGGATCACCCTTGTGTTAAACCCGTATCATAATTACTTGACCATTTAAGTCATATTACTTGGCTAGTAAAGTCAATTAATTTTTCCCACACCATTAGCGTTGTACTCATTTTTAGTACACGAAACCCCTAGTACACCCCTCCGAGCCTATCTTTTCATTTCTAACTTTAAGCATCTTACTTAAAGGAAGAATTTGTTACACCCCACTTAAATGTACACCCAAATCGCCTTAGCCCTCCGTGTATGCACTCATCTTTAGTGCATTATTGTTAAATGTTTAAACCGTTAGTTAATTATCTAATTGATTACATGATTGCTAAGTCGAGTCATATCCTTGTACATATTGTTTTGGGACGATTGGGACTCATGGGTAAAGTACTATTGTTATGGAGTAATGGGAAGAACATCATTATATTACCCCCATATGTGCGTTAATCTTAAAAGTACTCCAAGTGTTTTAATTATCTTGATTCGAGTCATTAGATTAGTTTATTGTAAAGTATGTAAAAATTCAAGTGTAAGGGGAATGTTCATTCCCTATGATGTATTATTTTGGATGGTAGGGTAAGAATGTATGCAAAAAAAAAATAAAAAAAAAGAGAAAAAAAACATACGGACTACCATCCCGTTTCATTCTATGTTTGTTTTATGTTTTTGTTATTTTTCATTCATTAGCTTAAGTCGAGTCTAGTCTTGGCTTAGCAACGCCATATTGTACATGTAATTAACCAAGATGATTAACTCGCCACCAGTAAAGACTGCCTATATCCAACAAAACCGTGTTTTCCATATCCCTACACCTAACGTTATAACTCTTTAAAAGACCTCTTTGATAGTTTATCCTAGGTGCTTACGCCATGTGGTGGAGGTTTGATCCTTTCCCGAGCCTATGGTAATCTATTTTGCTATGACACGTAGTGAGAGATGTTTCCCATTTCCATATTGTGATATATACTTTATTACACCCGAGAGATGTGAGTATCTAAACACTATTTTTGAGGTGCTAGTGTATGACCTCCGTGTTTGTCTTTGGTCTTTAGTGGAACGATTATTTGTTGTAATTACTTTTATATTAGTGTTAAATGACCCCTAACTTGTATTTCGACTAGAATAAAAGCGCATTTGCTTGAGGACAAGCAAATCTCAAGTGTAAGGGTATATGATGAGGTGAAAAATGATCCGTTTTTAGGGGGTCATTTAAGCCGGAATTGGAATTTATTTGATCAATTATTGCCCTAAATCGTTCCTTTTGTTATTTTAGGTACTTTTGGAGTGAATTCTGGAAAAGCAAGCGTTTTGGACGTTTTTGGAGCATAAAAGTGAAGAAAACGGAAAAGTCTTAATTTTCCTTGCTGGGAACAGTACCTGACGGCGTCAAGAACATTTTGATGACGTCGTCGAGAGTTAAAATAGGGACGGCCCAGTGAAAACGTGACGGCATCAGAGCAAGGCCATCAAGAGTAAAAGTGGTGATGGCCCAGAGCAGCAATACACATGACGGCGTCAGATCTGGATCTAGGCAGTCCGAGAATAATATGGGCGGCGGGATGACGGCGTCAGAACTTTCTTCTTGACGCCGTCACCTTAGTAAATCTATATATATACTCTTTGTTATTTTCATTCTAAAAGGAGAGGAGAATTTTAGGGTCGAACTTAAGAAACCCTAGCTCGTTTGTAACAGTATTTTCAATGGTTTTCACCCCTTGAAACCCTTCATGTTCAATTGAGATAAGTTTCCTTTCAATTCATTCAGTATGTCTATGTGTTGTTTGAATATATCTTACGCTTGTCTTGATTTTAACATGCTAGGCTAGATCTTTTGCGTGTTCGATTAGATGTAATGAAACCTAGATGTTGATTATAGGTTGATTGCTTGTTTATAGTTGTAATGGATGAATGTATTCGATGTTAGGCTTAAGAAAACTGGCAGATCTCCATTGTGTAACTTGCTTGAACGTCTTAAGAAACATGAACCAATGCGTACTAGGTTTTTATGGTTGTATTTAATGCATGAGCGAATTAAAGTGATCCCATGTTAGGAGCTTCTTGCAGGCTCGACATAGGATTGAAGTAGGAGCTTATAGAGATGGGGAAGTACGTACGCCACCCCACAATTGGTATTAAGAAATATAATCCGTCATCCACGCAACTGTAACAAACAATTAACCTGTAAAAGATATCTATGGAGTAGTGAAATCTAAGTAAACACAATTCTCCCAATTACTGTTTTCACCACTAGTTTAATTAGTTTTATTTACATTTCTGTTATTTTATTTTGATTGCATCTTTAGTTATTAGGTTAGTTGATTAGCAACTAAGTCCGCCCACTCTTCCAAAACCCGAGATTTTACTTGCTTTCCATAAAATATAAAAATACAAAAAGAATCATCCATCACCTCTAGACCTAGTTTTTAGGCTTTCTAATCCTAGCGACACTATTCCTGAGTTAAACGATCAATCCCCCGGTACTTGTCACTATACTATACTACAACGATCAGGTACACTGCCTGGTGGGGGTTGTAAGCTTCTCGAGATCCCTCGAGAGGTAAAGCCCGGTGCAATTCCCACGCATCAATAAACCAACCATCACACAAAAGGCAACCATCGGGCGGAACGTGCCCACCGATCCAAATTCACAACATCTGGGCCGGAACGTGACCACTGCTCCAAATAATGGGTAATTAATACCCTCCGATCGGACCACACAGAATAAAAGTGAGTAGGAGTACTACTCTCCAATTAGGTCGTACACCAAAAAGTTTTAATTAGAATAAAATACTTCTACAAGTTTTTATCGCGAATCCTTTTCATGGTAGTCTAAATACCACTTTTACAACCACAATTTACTATCAAACTTTTACCCAAAATTCTGTCCCGGTTTGACAGCTTTGACACCTTAACAAAGAAAAATCAAAAGACCAACTTCCCGACCTTGAAATCAATCGTGGCTGGACTTTTTGGAAAGCTCTTTCATTAAAATTCAATTTTGTAACAACCGTGATTTTAGCAGGTTAGTTAGACTTTTAACTTCGAGTTAATCTAACTTTGTTTGGTGTGTTTGGGTAGTTATATGGGTGTTATTGTGTGTTATAGTGTGGTTAGTATTTGAGTTAGCACTAAATCCTTTCGCGTTGTGGTTGTTATTGTGATTTTTGATGATGTTGATTTTGGGAAAGTTCATTTTGATCACCTATGTGGTGTAGAAATGACTTGTGTATATTTGGCGTTTTGAATTTTTGCGTAACGAGTCTTCATTCAAGTTATTGAGCGTTAGTAAGTTACGGGGATGTTGTTTTTGTGAGGAAATGCTTATGGAGTGTGTAAAAATCTATTTTTGTAAACTTTATTTTGAAAATGAATATTTTCCGGTTTGTTGTAAAATTAAGGTTTATCGCGAAAGACGTTAGGTTTTGTTATGGGAATACATAAAATATGAAAAGCATGAGGTTTTGAGTGTAATAAATTAATTAATAAAAAAAATAATAAAATATATTATTTAGAGGGGGGGCCGATTAAGGGTGTTAGGGGGGAAAATGAAACCAAATTTGATACCAAATACAACTCTAAGCCTTAAGGGTTATCCAAATTAATTATAAATACAAAATCAAAACTCCCCTATCCCTTTTTCATGCATATTGAGTCGACACAAGGGGGAATCCAAGAAGAAAAATTAGGGTTTCATAATTGTCTAGCAATAATCAAGAATCAAGGTAAAATCTTTAACCCTTATGTGTAATTAATCAATTATTGTTATGATTCATGTAATAATTAATATGATGGAATCTAGGGTTTATATACTTCTATAAATTATTGAAGTAAAACATGTTAGGATGATTAGATGTTAATATTATGGTTAATGGTTAAGGGAATTGAGTGTTAAACGCGTTAGATTTTTTGTTAGGGTTTAGACAGATTTGTAAGGCTGCAAAGATGTGAGGGTACATAACAGATGGTGATGAGTTAAGTCACGAATTTTAGGTCTAAATTGTATTATAATGAAAGAGCTTTCCACAAAGTCCAGCCACGATCAATTTTGAGGTCGGGAAGTCGGTCTTTTGATTTTTCTTTGTTAAGGTGTCAAAGCTGTCAAACCGGGACAGATTTTGGGTAAAAGTTTGAGGGTGGGATGTGGTTGTAAAAGTGGTATTTTGACTTGGTCTTCTGGAATAGTTAAGTTTTAGGCTATATTAGACTACCACGAAGAGGATTCGCGATAAAAACTTGTGGAAGTAATTATTAAAAAACAAAAATTTTTGGTGTGTGTTCAGATCCTAATTTGAGTAGTTGACAAGTTTGAATTTTCTATGAGTACTTGTGTGTGTTATTGGTCCATGGCCTTCTGGGGTTAGCTTCTATGCTTATGAGAGACCATGGTAAATTTTTGGTGTGAGTTGTTAAGCTTTATTTGTCTTGATTTCATGTGAGTGAATGTACTATAAAAATTCTGCGTTTTCTGAGTTTTAGAGTGCAAGGGATTTAGTGAGTATTAAGTTATGGTAGTGGTTAGTGTGGTGTCTAGGAGATCCATGATGGGTCATATGAGTCTTAGACATCCATCATATGTGTATTACATGGGTTGTAGCTTTTAGCTTGACCTTGTGTAATGTGGATTATTTTTGTGTGCTATAGATTGTGAATTATTTTTGTGAAAGCTGCGGAGTTTAAGGTGAGTTCATAGTCCCATATTTTTACTTTGTTTTAAACTTGGGATGGGAATGATGCTTGTCTTAAATGATTTGATTTACTGTGATTATGTGTATGGTGTTAAAGAGCTTGGACTTATAATGTTATCGTATGCATGTTATGTGTGATTATTTGCTTGTGTGGATGTTTATGGGATCCAATTAGGAGGATGTTTATCCTGTTACTCGCGCATGCGACCTAATTGATGTTTTATATGTATGTGGGATCCAATTAGGAGGATGCTTATCCTGTTGCTCGCGCATGCGACCTAATTGATGTTTGATATATTTGATGGGATCCAATTAGGAGAATGCTTATCCTGTTGTTCGCGCATGCAACCTAATTGATGATTATGGGGTCGGAGGACACGAGCCGTCCTAATGGTTGCCTTATGAGTGTTGTTGCCTTTATGTGTGATTAATGACTTGCAAATGCGTGTAGCTATATGATAACTATAATTATTTTGTCCAGCTATATTTTGTAATCACAGTGGATTTGGTTGCCTTGTGTGTTGAGTCTAAAACCTATGAATCTCACCAACGTAATGTTAACATTTTAAGCATCATTTTCAGGTGAGCATTCTAAGGCCAAAGTTGAGGGCAGCAATTAGGCGAGACTTAGTTGCATGGAGACTTACTTATGTTTTGGGATTTGATTTTATTTGGTTTTGGATTTGATACATTTATGTTTTATGTTTTGAACTTTCAAATTTATTGAAGATACCTTTTGGATTTTATTTTGTTTATTTTTGGGTATTGTTACAACACTGTGTGTTGGTACATTGCTCTATTTATGTGCATGTAGTTGTTCTCTATGTTGACACCAGGTGTTGTGATGATATCCATGAAGTTACACCCGCGCATTTCCGCCGTGGCGGGGTGTGACAGATTGGTATCAGAGCCTTGGTTATAGAGAATTAGGTGGTTTAACCTAGACTATAGCTTAGGAGTCCCTCATATAGTTGCATTTAGGACCTATGTGTAAGTATAATATCTTACATGTCTATTTTCCTAAATTATGAGTTATTTTATTGAGTTTTGAACGTCTATCGAACCCTGTACTTAGCATCGTGTGTGTATCATTTATAGAATGGCACCTCCTGCAAGAAAGACACTTCGTTAGGCTAATGTGGTTGCTAAGGGACGCAAGAGAGTTGGGAAGATGAAGAGAACCAACAGGAGGATATTGGTCCCCGCTAGCATGGTACCATGTGTGATTGAAGAGAAGATGACACTCGAGAATGTGAATGGGGAAAGGGTGGAGAGATATGAGACAAAGTAGCTGATAAGGAAGGCTTCACCACCAAGTACCCGTGCAAGTGTCCTCAGTTTTTGGAAGATGATGGGGTAGTTTGGGCTAGACCCCGAGGATTGTATGATTTTGTGGATATGATAGATGAAGAGTTAAGAGATCATGAAGATGATTTTGCAAGACATCCTCTACCACCGAATCATGGAAATAGGAATGGGTGGGTGAGCGAGGAGGAGGAAGTGGATTCAGACTTAGAGTCCACTGCACGTACACCGTTTTAGGTCTTAGATAGGACTCGAACTGCGTACGACTTGTTTTAATGTTATGTTTTAATGTTTTATGGTTTTGTTGAGTTGTTTTGACATTGATTGTATGTTGGAATGTGAATTCCTTCGGATTTTTGGGATTTATCCTGTGTTTTAATGAGAAGCCTTGGACGAGTTTGGATATTTATGGTGTGTATATTATGTGTATTATGGGAGTATATTTTGGTTAGTATTGATTGCGTGTTATTTGTTATAAGATGTTACTATTGTTAGATTTGGATTTGGAAGTAAGTACACATGTGGAAGGATACATCTAAAATTGTGGGTGGCCAACACAATTATAAATGTATCACGACATATGTGGACTTACAGCCAATGTTACATTGAATCAATGGTGATATGCTTATGTGTGGTAGAGTTGAGTTTGTTTGGTTATATGATTGAGAGTGTTTCATGTGATGGGAGGTAGATGATTGAGTAGGATTATGGAGATTGTAGAATCTTGTGAATGGTCTCTAATGGTTCTATTGTCCTGCGTGTTTAGGAAATGGCGCCAAGGAAACCAAGACGACCTATCACTAAGTCACCTATGAGTGGAGCTTACCGGACACCGAAGAAGTCCAAGAAGTCGACACCTATTATTGGGGATAGCAACCCTATCTTCCAGCAAATGATCAACCAGCAGCTAGAAGCTTTAATGCCTGAACTAGTGACTCAATTGAGTGCGCAGATAGGCAGTGGAGCTCATCCTAATGGTGCTGGAAGTGGAGGAGGCGGAAATAATGGGTGTACTTACAAGGAGTTCATGGCCTGTAAGCCTAAGGAATTTGATGGAAAGGGTGGTGCAATTGCACTTACCCGATTGATAGATAAAATGGAGTCTGTGATGGATATAAGTGGATGTAGTGAGGTTCAGAAAGTTAAGTATGCGGTTAGTTCTTTGGTTAACAAAGCGTTGACCTGGTGGAACACGCAACTTCAGGCTAGGGGACGAGTTGCTGCTTTGGGTATGACTTGGGAGGACTTCAAAGCCTTAATGACGGAGGAGTTTTGCCCAGTCAATGAGCTGCAAAAGTTGGAAGAAGAGTTGTGGAATCATACTATGGTTGGAGCTAATCATATGGGGTACACTGATAGGTTTCATGAGTTAGCTAGGATGGTTCCTCATCTAGTAACTCCTTAATCGAAGCGTATTGAGAAGTATATCCATGGATTGGTTCCACAGATTCGTTCAATGGTTAGGGCGACTGAGCCGACAACACTTCTAAGTGCTATTCAAAAGGCCGGGGCACTGACGGATGAAGCAGTTAGGAGTGGAACACTGGCAAAGTCGGGAGAGAAGAAGCGAGAGGAGGTTGATACTACTAAGACAGCTGGTTTTAGTGGTGACAATAAGAAATCAAGAAAAGGAAAGGGGTTCGTAGCAACGGATCCTATGATGGCAGTAGGTTATGTGGGAACAGTTTCTACGGCTATGACTGGTAATAATGAGAAGAGGGGATATGTTGGTAATGCCCCTAGATGTGCTAAGTGTGGTTACTACCATCTCGAGAACACTCCATGTCGTGGGTGTTTCAGGTGTGGCAAGCCTGGAAACTTTGCTAGGGAATGTCGTGCGGTGATTACTCAAGCGACTCCAATCAACTCGGTTGGCGCAGGGGCTTAACGTAGGGCATGCTATGAGTGTAGTAGTGTTGATCATCTGCGAAACTGGTGTCCCAAACTTTTTGGAATGTTTGGACGGCCTGGGAATCAGTTGGCTATTGAAGGAGGACAAGGACAAGGGTTTAATAGAAATGCAGCTAAGGGAAAGGCATTTACAATGAATGCAAGCGAGGCGCGCCAAGACCCGAATGTTGTTACTGGTACGTTCTCTCTCAATGGTCATTATGCTACTACGTTATTTGATACGGGTGCGGATTATTGTTTTGCTACTACTGAATTTGCTAGAATATTGGGTGTTAAGTTTAGTGAACTTAGACCTAGTATTTTGATTGAAATAACTAGTGGTATAGAAATAGAAGTTGATAAAGTTATTCGTGAGTGCGTTATCGTGTTAGAGGGTGTTGCGTTTAAGATTGACTTAATACCCTTAGGACACGGTAGCTTTGACGTGGTAATAGGGATGGATTGGTTGGCTATGCATAAAGCTGAAGTAATATGCCATGAGAAGTTGGTTCGAATTCCATTAGAGAGTGGTGGTGTGCTGTGAGTACAAGGATAAAGCGTTGAGAAGAATTCGAAATCCCTTTTGAGTGCGAAGACTAGAGAACTCAAAGTGGGGGATATTCCAGTTGTATGTGAGTTTTCGGGCGTTTTTCCTAAGGATTTGTCCGGATTACTGCCAATACGACAGGTGGAGTTTCGTATTAAGAGTGTATGAGGAGGACATTCCCAAGACAGCTTTTAGAACTCGTTATGGACACTTTGAATTTACGGCTATGCCATTTGGGTTGACTAATGCACCAGCGGTATTCATGGATTTGATGAATCGCGTATGTAGGACCTATTTGGATAAATTCGTAATTGTGTTTATCGACGATATTCTGATTTACTCTAAGTCGAAGGAAGAGCATGGGGAACATCTGAGGTTGATACTTGGCTTGTTGGAAAATGAGAGATTGTACGCTAAGTTCTCTAAATGAGAATTTTGGCTGCAAGAGGTGCAATTTCTTGGTCATATAGTGAATAGTGAAGGTATACATGTAGATCCTAGCAAGATAGAAGCGGTCAAGAATTGGAAGACTCCTACGACACCTTCTGAGATACGCTCATTTTTAGGACTGGCAGGGTACTACAGGAGATTTATAGCAAATTTTTCAAAGATTGCTAAGCCTCTCACTATGTTGACTCAGAAGAATAAAAAGTATGAGTGGGGAGATGAGCAAGAAGTGGCTTTTCAGACGTTAAAGGATAGTTTGTGTAATGCACCTATTCTGACATTACCTGATGGGCCAGATGATTTTGTAGTATATTGCGATGCGTCGAATCAAGGATTGGGATGTGTGTTAATGCAAAGGGGAAAGGTGATAGCTTATGCATCACGACAACTCAAGGTTCATGAGAAGAATTATACCATTCACGACCTAGAGCTTGGTGCGGTGGTATTTGCTCTCAAGAATTGGAGACATTATTTGTATGGTACGAAGAGTACGGTCTATACCGATCATAAGAGTCTTCAGCATATTTTTAATCAGAAAGAGTTGAATATGCGTTAAAGAAGATGGATGGATCTGTTAAGTGATTACGACTGCGACATTCGTTATCATCCTGGAAAAGCGAATGTGGTGGTCGATGCGTTGAGTAGAAAGGAAAGAATTAAGCCAAGGCGTGTGCGAGCTATGAGCATAATATTGCAGTCGGGAATTAAGAGTAAGATATTGGCAGCACAAGAGGAGGCTTTCAAGGATGAGAACCTTGTGGCTGAAATGTTGCGTGGTTTAGATCAACAGATGGAAAGGAAGGAATATGGTGGACTATATTTCTTAGATCGAATATGGGTTCCACTGGTGGGAGACGTGAGAAAGGTGATCATGGATGAGGCTCATAATACGAGATACTCGATTCATCCAGGGTCTGATAAGATGTACTATGATCTTAGAGATGCTTATTGGTGGCCGGGCATGAAGAGGGAGATAGCTGAGTATGTTAGTCGATGTCTAACTTGTTTGAAGGTTAAGGCTGAACATCAGAAACCCTCTAGCAGCTGCCAATTCCTGAATGGAAGTGGGATAATATAACTATGGATTTCATTACTAAATTGCCTCGCACAAGTAATGGACATGACACGATATGGGTTATTGTGGACAGATTGACGAAGTCTGCACATTTTATGGCCATTCGTGAAGATTACAAGATGGAGAAGTTGGCAAGGATCTATATAAATGAGATTGTGGCAAGGCATGGTGTACCTGTGTCTATTACTTCAGATCGGGATAGTAGGTTTACTTCGCGATTCTGGCAGTCGTTGCAAAAGGCTTTGAATACACGGTTGGATATGAGTACTGCTTATCATCCATAGACCGATGGACAAAGTGAGCGAACGATTCAGACATTAGAGGATTTGCTTCGTGCTTGTGCTATTGATTTTGGAGGAAGTTGGGATACTCATTTGCCTTTGGCTGAGTTTTCTTATAATAACAGCTATCATTCAAGCATTAGATGTGCACTGTTTGAGATGTTCTACGAAAGGAAGTGTAGATCACCGGTGTTATGGGCAGAGGTTGGGATGAGTCAGTTAATTAGACCTGAATTGGTACAAGAGACTACGGATATGGTCTTTCGGATTAAAGAAAGACTTAAGGCTGCGAGAGATCGTCAAAAGAGTTATGCGGATAATCGCCGCAAACCTTTGGAGTTTAGTGTTGGAGATTTTGTAATGTTGAAGGTGTCACCATGGAAGGGTGTTGTGCGTTTCGGTAAGAAAGGCAAGTTAGCACCTAGATATGTTGGGCCATTTGAAATTACGGAGAGGATTGGACTTGTGGCATATCGTTTGAGATTGCCTGAGGAATTAAGTGGTGTGCATGATACGTTTCACGTGTCTAATTTGAAAAAGTGTTTGGCGGATGCTAGTTTGCATGTGCCACTAGATGAGATTAAGGTTGATAGGACGCTTCACTTTGTGGAGGAACCTGTTGAGATTATGGACCGAGAAGTTAAGAGTATGAAGCATAGTAAGATTGCATTGGTAAAGGTACGATGGAATTCCAAACGTGGTCCTGAGTTTACTTGGGAGCGTGAGGATCAAATGAGAGCTAAGTATCCTAAGTTGTTTGCTGAGGAGTCGGATGATACGAGCTGTTAAATCTCGGGGCGAGCTTTCCCTAAGTGGGGGATGATGTAACAACAGTGATTTTAGCAGGTTAGTTAGACTTTTAACTTCGAGTTAATCTAACTTTGTTTGGTGTGTTTGGGTAGTTATATGGGTGTTATTATGTGTTATAGTGTGGTTAGTATTTGAGTTAGCACTAAATCCCTTCGCGTTGTGGTTGTTATTGTGATTTTTGATGATGTTGATTTTGGGAAAGTTCATTTTGATCACCTATGTGGTGTAGAAATTACTTGTGTATATTTGGCGTTTTGAGTTTTTGCGTAACGAGTCTTCGTTCAAGTTATTGAGCGTTAGTAAGTTACAGGGATGTTGTTTTTGTGAGGAAATGCTTATGGAGTGTGTAAAAATCTATTTTTGGAAACTTTATTTTGAAAATGAATATTTTCCGGTTTGTTGTAAAATTAAGGTTTATCGCGAAAGACGTTAGGTTTTGTTATGGGAATACATACAATATGAAAAGTATGAGGTTTTGAGTGTAATAAATTAATTAATAAAAAAATAATAAAATATATTATTTAGGGGAGGGGGCGGCCGATTAAGGGTGTTAGGGGGAAAAAGGAAACCAAATTTAATACCAAATACAACTCTAAGCCTTAAGGGTTATCCAAATTAATTATAAATACAAAATCAAAACTCCCCTATCCCTTTTTCCTGCATATTGAGTCGACACAAGGGGGAATCCAAGAAGAAAAATTAGGGTTTCATAATTGTCTAGCAATAATCAAGAATCAAGGTAAAATCTTTAACCCTTATGTGTAATTAATCAATTATTGTTATGATTCATGTAATAATTAATATGATGGAATCTAGGGTTTATATACTTCTGTAAATTATTGAAGTAAAACATGTTAGGATGATTAGATGTTAATATTATGGTTAATGGTTAAGGGAATTGAGTGTTAAATGCGTTAGATTTTATGTTAGGGTTTAGACAGATTTGTAAGGCTGTAAAGATGTGAGGGTAGATAACATATGGTAATGAGTTAAGTCACGAATTTTAGGTCTAAATTGTAGTATAATGAAAGAGCTTTCCAAAAAGTCCAGCCACGATCAATTTTGAGGCCGGGAAGTCGGTCTTTTGATTTTTCTTTGTTAAGGTGTCAAAGCTGTCAAACCGGGACAGATTTTGGGTAAAAGTTTGAGGGTGGCATGTGGTTGTAAAACTGGTATTTTGACTTGGTCTTCTGGAATAGTTAATTTTTAGGTTATATTAGACTACCACGAAGAGGATTCGCGATAAAAACTTGTGGAAGTAATTAGTAAAAATCAAAACTTTTTGGTGCGCGTTCAGATCCGAACTTGAGACAAGTTTGAATTGTCTATGAGTACTAGTGTGTGTTATTGGTCCATGACCTTCTGGGGTTAGCTTCTATGCTTATGAGAGACCATGGTAAATTTTTGGTGTGAGTTGTTAAGCTTTATTTGTCGTGATTTCATGTGAGTGAATGTACTCAAAAAATTCTGCGTTTTCTGAGTTTTAGAGTGCAAGGGATTTAGTGAGTATTAAGTTATGGTAGTGGTTAGTGTGGTGTCTAGGAGATCCATGGTGGGTCATATGAGTCTTAGACATCCATCATATGTGTATTACATGGGTTGTAGCTTTTAGCTTGACCTTGTGTAATGTGGATTATTTTTGTGTGCTATAGATTGTGAATTATTTTTGTGAGAGCTGCGGAGTTTAAGGTGAGTTCATAGTCCCATATTTTTACTTTGTTTTAAACTTGGGATGGGAATGATGCTTGTCTTAAATGATTTGATTTACTGTGATTATGTGTATGGTGTTAAAGAGCTTGGACTTATAATGTTATCGTATGCATGCTATGTGTGATTATTTGCTTGTGTGGATGTTTATGGGATCCAATTAGGAGGATGTTTATCCTGTTACTCGCGCATGCGACCTAATTGATGTTTAATATGTATGTGGGATCCAATTAGGAGGATGTTTATCCTGTTGCTCGCGCATGCGACCTAATTGATGTTTGATATGTTTGATGGGATCCAATTAGGAGGATGCTTATCCTGTTGTTCGCGCATGCGACCTAATTGATGATTATGGGGTCGGAGGACACGAGCCGTCCTAATGGTTGCCTTATAAGTGTTGTTGCCTTTATGTGTGATTAATGACTTGCAAATGCATGTAGCTATATGATAACTATAATTATTTTGTCCAGCTATATTTTGTAATCACAGTGGATTCGGTTGCCTTGTATGTTGAGTCTAAAACCTATGAATCTCACCAACGTTATGTTGACATTTTAAGCATCATTTTCAGGTGAGCATTCTAAGGCCAAAGTTGAGGGCAGCAATTAGGCGAGATTTAGTTGCATGGAGACTTACTTATGTTTTGGGATTTGATTTTATTTGGTTTTGGATTTGATACATTTATGTTTTATATTTGGTACTTTCAAATTTATTGAAGATACCTTTTGGATTCTACTTTGTTTATTTTTGGGTATTGTTACAACACTGTGTGTTGGTACATTGCTCTATTTATATGCATGTAGTTGTTCTCTATGTTGACACCAGGTGTTGTGATGATATCCATGAAGTTACACCCGCGCATTTCCGCCGTGGCGGGGTGTGACAAATTTAGACCAAAAATTCGTGACCTAAATCTTCACCATCTATTATTTACACTCACATCTTTACAACCATAGTTTTCTGTCCAAACCCTAACACGTAATCTAACGCGTTTTACACTCAATTCCCTTAACCAGTTACCATATTACTAACAACTAATGATCCTAAAATGTTTTAATTCATTAATTTATAGAAGTATATAAACCCTAGATTCCATCATAATAAATATTATATGAATCATAACAATAATTAATTAATTACACATATGGTTTAAGGATTTTACCATGATTCTTGATTATTGCTTGAAAACTATGAAACCCTAATTTTCTCTCCTTGATTCTCCTTGTGGTCGACTAAATTTTTCAGGAAAAAGGGTTTGGGAGTCTTGGTTTTGTATTTATATTATTAGTGGATAATTACCTTAAGTTAGAATTGTAATTGGGCTCAAATTCGTCTTCCTTTTTCCTTGTTTTAACCCATTCGGCCAAACACCCCTATACATATATATCTTTTTATTTTTATTATTAAATTTATTTATTACACTCAAAACCTCATACTTTTCATATTTTATGTATTCCCATATCGAAACCTAACGTCTTTCGCGATAAACCTTAGTTTTACGACAAACCGGAAAAATATCCATTTTTAAAATAAAGTTTCCAAAAATAGAATTTCACACACTCTATAAACATTTCTCATGAAAACAACCTTCCCGTAACTTAGTAACGCTCAAATACTTGAACGAAGACTCGTTACGCAAAACCACAAAACACCAAATATACACAAGTCATTTCTACACCACAAAGGCGATCAAAATGAACTTTCCCAAAATCAACATTTCCAAAAATCACAATGACAACCACAACGCAAAGGGATTTAGTGCTATTCACAAGTACTAATCACACAATAACACACATATACCCATATATCTACCCAAACCACACCAAACAAAGTTAGATAACTCAAGGCTATAAGTCTAACTAACCTGCTAAAATCACGGTTGTTACATCATCTCCCACTTAGGTAAAGCTCGTCCCGAGATTTAACAGTTCGTCTCATCAGACTTCTCAGCAAACAACTTAGGATACTTAGCTCTCATTTGATCCTCACGCTCCCAAGTAAACTCAGGACCACGTTTGGAATTCCATCGTACTTTTACCAAAGCAATCTTAATACGCTTCATACTCTTAACTTCTCGGTCCATAATTTCAACAGGTTCCTCCACAAAGTGAAGTGTTCATTTAACCTTAATCTCATCTAGTGGCACATGCAAACTAGCATCCGCAAAACACTTCTTCAAATTAGATACGTAAAACGTATCATGCACCCCACTTAGTTCCTCAGGCAACCTTAAACGATATGCCACAAGTCCAATCCTATCTGTAATCTCAAATGGCCCAACATATCTAGGTGCTAACTTGCCTTTCTTTCCGAAACGCACAACACCCTTCCATGGTGACACCTTCAGCATCACAAAATCCCCAACACTAAACTCCAAAGGTTTGCGGCGATTATCCGCATAACTCTTTTGACGATCTCTCGCAGCCTTAAGTCTTTCTTTAATCCAAAAGACCATATCTGTAGTCTCTTGTACCAATTTAGGTCCAATTAACTGACTCGTCTCAACCTCTGCCCATAACACCGGTGATCTACACTTCCTTCCGTACAACATCTCAAACGGTGCACATCTAATGCTTGAATGATAGTTGTTATTATAGGAAAACTCAGGCAAAGGCAAATGAGTAGCCCATCTTCCTCCAAAATCAATAGCACATGCACGAAGCAAATCCTCCAAAGTCTGAATCGTTCGCTTACTTTGCCCATCGGTCTGTGGATGATAAGCGGTACTCATATCCAACCGTGTATTCAAAGCCTTTTGCAACGACTGCCAGAACCGTGAAGTGAACCTACTATCCCGATCTGAAATGATAGACACAGGCACACCATGCCTTGCCACAATCTCATTAATATAGATCCTTGCCAACTTTTCCATATTGTAATCCTCACGAATGGCCAGAAAATGTGCAGACTTCGTCAATCTGTCTACAATGAACCATATCGTATCATGTCCATTACTTGTGCGAGGCAATTTAGTAATAAAATCCATTGTTATATTATCTCATTTCCATTCAGGTATCGGCGGCTGTTGCAACAATCTAGAAGGTTTCTGATGTTCAGCCTTAACCTTCAGACAAGTTAAACATTGACTAACATACTCAGCTATCTCCCTCTTCATTCCCAGCCACCAGTAAGCATCTCTAAGATCATAATACATCTTATCAGACCTTGGATGAATCGAGTATCTCGTCTTATGAGCCCCATCCATGATCAACTTTCTCACATCTCCCACTAGTGGAACCCATATTCGATCTAGAAAATATAGTCCACCATCTTCCTTTCTTTCCATCTGCTGGTCTAAATCATGCAACATTTTAGCCACATCGTTCTCATCCTTTAGAGCCTCTTCTTGTGCTGCCAATATCTTACTCTTAATTCCCGAATGCAATGTTATGCTCATAGCTCGCACACGTCTCAGCTTAATTCTTTCTTTTCTACTCAACGCATCAGCCACCACATTCGCTTTTCTAGGATGATAGTGAATGTCGCAGTCATAATCACTTAACAGCTCCATCCATCTTCTTTGGCGCATATTCAGCTCCTTCTGATTAAAAATATGCTGAAGACTCTTATGATCGGTGTAAATTGTACTCTTCGTACAATACAAATAATGTCTCCAATTCTTGAGAGCAAATACCACCGCACCAAGCTCTAGATCATGAGTGGTATAATTCTTCTCATGAATCTTGAGTTGTCGGGATGCATAAGCTATCAACTTCCCTCTTTGCATTAACACACATCCAAAAGCTTGATTCGACGCATCACAATATACCACAAAATCATCTGGCCCGTCAGGTAACGTCAGAATAGGTGCATCACACAAACTATCCTTTAGTGTCTGAAAAGCCACCTCTTGCTCATCTCCCCACTCATACTTCTTATTTTTCTGAGTCAACATAGTGAGAGGCTTAGCAATCTTTGAAAAATTTACTAAAAATCTCCTGTAGTATCCTGCCAGTCCTAAGAAAGAGCGTATCTCAGAAGGTGTCGTAGGAGCCTTCCAATTCTTGACCGCTTCTATCTTGCTGGGATCCACATATATGCCTTCACTATTCACTATATGACAAAGAAATTGCACTTCTTGCAGCCAAAACTCACATTTAGAGAACTTAGCGTACAACCTTTCGCTCTCCAACAAACCAAGTATTAACCTCAGATGTTTCCCATGTTCTTCCTTCATCTTGGAATAAATCAATATGTCGTCAATGAACACAATTACGAATTTGTCCAAATAGGGCCATCACACACGATTCATCAAATCCATGAATACCGCAGGTGCATTAGTCAACCCAAATGGCATAACCGTAAACTCAAAGTGCCCATAACGAGTTTTAAAAGATGTCTTAAGAATATCCTCCTCATGCACTCTCAGCTAATGATAACCAGAACGCAGATCTATGTTTGAGAAAAATCTAGCACCCTGCAACTGGTCGAAAAGATCATCAATTCTAGGTAGAGGATACCGATTCTTCACCATTAACATATTCAACTCTCAGTAATCAATACACATTCTAAACGAACCATCCTTCTTCTTAACGAACAAAATAGGTGCTCCCCACAGGGAATGACTAGGTCGAATAAACCCCTTATCTTGGAGCTCTTTTAATTGCGCAGCCAACTCCTGCATCTCCGTAGGTGCTAATCGATAAGGAGCTTTCGCTACCAGCGTCGCTCCAGGAATTAGTTCAATACGAAACTCCACCTGTCGTATCGGTGGTAATCCGGAAAAATCCTCAGGAAAAACGCCTGAAAACTCACACACTATTGGAATATCCCCCACTTTGAGTTCCCTAGACTTCGCACTCATAAAGGATTTTGAATTCTTCTCCACACTTTCTCGCTGTACTCGCAGCTCACCACCCCCCTCTAATGAAATTCGAACCACTTTCTCATGGCATATTACTTCAGCCTTAAGCATAGCCAACCAGTCCATCCCTATTACCACATCAAAACTACCATGTCCTAAGGGTATTAGGTCAATCTTAAACATATCACCCTCTAACACGATAACACACTCACGAATAACCTTATCAACTTATGTTTCTCTACCACTAGCTATTTCAATCAAAATACTAGGTCTAAGTTCACTAAACTCAACACCCAATATTCTAGCAAATTCAGTAGTAGCAAAACAATAGTCCGCACCCGTATCAAATAAAGTAGTAGCATAATGACCATTGAGAGAGAATGTACCAGTAACAACGTTCGGGTCTTGGCACGCCTCGCTTGCATTCATCGTAAACGCCTTTCCCTTAGCTGCATTCCTGTTAAATCCTTGTCCTTGTCCTCCTTCAATAGCCAGTTGATTCCCCGGTTGTCCAAGTGCCCTATTAAGTTTAGGACACCGGTTCCGCAGATGATCAATACTACCGCACTCATAACATGCCCTGCGATTAACCCCTGCGCTAACCGAGTTGATTGGAGTCGCTTGACTAATCACCACACGGCAGTCCTTAGCAAAGTGTCCAGGTTTGCCACACCTGAAACACACACAACATGGAGCATTCTCGAAATGATAGTAACCACACTTAGCACATCTAGGGGCATTACCCGCATATCCCCTCTTCTCATTATTACCAACCATAGCCGTAGAAACTGTTCCCACATAACCTGCTGCCATTATAGGATCCGTTGCGTCGAACCCCTTCCCTCTTCTAGCTTTCTTATTGTCACCACTAAAACCAGTTGTCTTAGTAGTATCAACCTCCTCTCGCTTCTTCTCTCCCGACTTTGCAAGTGTTCCACTCCTAACCGCTTCATCTGTTAGTGTCCCAGCCTTTTGAATGGCACTTAGAAGCGTTGTCCGCTCAGTAGCCCTAACCATCAAGCGAATTTGTGGAACCAACCCACGGATATACCTCTCAATACGCTTCGATTCAGGAGTTACTAGATGAGGAACCATCCTAGCTATCAGTGTACCCCATATGATTAGCTCCAACCATAGTATGATTCCACAACTCTTCTTCCAATTTCTGCATTTCATTGGTTGGACAAAACTCCTCCACCAATATGGCTTTGAAGTCCTCCCAAGTCATACCCAAAGCCGTAACTCGTCCTCTAGCTTGAAGTTGCGTGTTCCACCAGGTCAACGCCATCACATGTTCTTCGCAACAATTTGGTAGGTCGTTTTTCACTTATGGCGAACCAACCTGAAGCTGTTACAACAAGTCCTTCCTCTAATCTGTTTATTAGAACTCCACCTTCTGGAAATTCAACTGGTAAGAAACATATAAGTGTTTTTTTTATAGTATACGCTTTGTAAAAATTAGAGGATTTTCTTACTTCGTTACTTAATTTATTTATAGTATCAACGACTCCCCTTGCTTCGAACACGTGTGGCACTGTTAATCGTAGTAGAACCACGTCTAATGCCTTGCCAACAAGTTGTGATCAAGTAACGCCAGTTGTAGCCACACGAAGACAACAATCTCCTCTCAGTGATGTTTCAAACGGTAATTTTTTAGACACAAAATATAACTAAGAGCAACAATGTTACTTTTTAATTTGGGTTTAATTATGGACATTTTGATGTTTTTAGTTTGTTTGCAATCACCATCGATTCGTCGTGTTAACCAATGCAACAACATAATATCAAGGCCAGGTGTTACAACAAGCATTCCTGGTGTAACAACAGAAAAATCAACATATGAAGTAGGTGAATCATCAAGAAGAACAAAGAGGTCTAAGAGACCAGCTTCTCACTCTCACACACCCATTAGATTTAATCTTAATGTTGATGGTGGGGATGTCAGTAAAGAATATGATAAGTACGTTGGTGTATCTAAAGGTAATTCTATAACTTCTTATTCGATTCATTCAAAAAAGTTATTTGCAATTTCACATGACATTAAGAGAATCGTGTGTTTAAATTTGCAGAGTACTATGATCTTGGTGATCCGTCTTTTGAGTACACAGAATCTCATGCTTTGGTATGGGAACCGGAAGTAAGAAAAGGAAACTCTAATCCACCAAACAAAGCCTATAGTATATGTTGTGGTAAGGGAAAAGTCTTTGTGAAACAACCACCACCTGCTCCACAACCGTTACATGATTTGTTTTTAATGACGATGCTAAGAGTAAAAATTTCAAAAAAATCAAAACATACAATAGCATGTTTGCATTTACTTCTATTGGTGGAAAGGTTGATGATAAAATCAATAGGCAAGGCCGTGCTCTATACGTTTTCCGCTTGCATGGACAAACATACCATAGCATTTGTAGTTTGCTTCGAGAATCAGGTGCTCCTCCTAAATTTGCACAACTTTATATATATGACACAGAAAACGAAAATGAGAATCGAGCAAGAGCGTTAAGGTAATATGTGTTACCTAAGTTTTTATGTTCATTATCCATGTATCATTTGCAACTTTCATAAATTAATAATATCGACATAAACCATCTTATTTGCAGCAGTTCTTCATCGTCGTCTGCCCCTACCAGTTCAGATGATCCTATCGATCGAAACACTATCGGTCAACTAAGAGATATTTTAGACTCCTCCAGTGATTTGGTTCAAACATTTAGAAGAGCGCGTGATCGGTACAATGAAAACAACGAACAGAATATAAAAATAAGACTCATTGCAAAGCAAGGCAAAGATGGACGAAATTAGAATCTTCCATCTTCCAACGAGGTTGCTGGTCTTATTGTAGGTGACTTCGATACATGTATAGAAGATAGAGATATTGTTAAAGAAAAATATTGTGAAGGTTTGCAACGTATCAACATTTTCCATCCTATGTACCTTCCTTTGCAATACCCTTTGTTGATGCCCCGGGCACAAGATGGTTATCATTTGGGAATACCACATAAAAAGAAACATAGAAAATGCTCGGTTCGGACTGAAAGCTCCGACCCGTCCACCAACAACAAGGACAAAACAATTACTATGAAGGAGTGGTTTGCTTATCAGATACAGGATCATCCAAATCAAGAAAATTTATTTACGCGTGGTGGTCGTTTGTTTCAGCAATTTCTTGTGGATGGTTACACTATGGTTGAGACGGAACGTTTGTTTTACAATCGATCAAAACAGACAAAGCTTAGGTGTGATACGTACTCAAACATATGACAGAGCATTGCGTCGGGTAATAACGACCCTACGAGCATTGGAAAGCCCGTCATCTTGCCTTCCTCATTTACCGGTGGACCAAGGTACATGAGACAGAACTATATGAATGCCATGGCGTTGTGTAGATGGTATGGCTGTCCAGATTTGTTTATAACCGTTACTTGCAATCCTAACTGGCCAGAGATTGAAAGATACATGCGAGAGCATAAACTTTCTGCTACAGATCGGCCTGATGTGCTTACAAGAGTTTTTAAAATGAAACTGGACCAGTTAATGCACGATTTCAAAGAGCTACATTTATTTGGACGCGTTCAAGCAAGTAATATACAAAAGATGTTACTATATGTTTATATATTTACTATACATTTTATATTTTGTCTCCAATTTTATACGTTTGTAATCTTCAAAATAACTATTACTATATTTTTCAGTCGTGTACACCGTTGAATTTCAAAAGCGAGGAATTCCCCACGCGCATGTTTGTTTGTTCTTGCACAAGGACGACAAGGTACCAAAAGCTGATCAGATTGATAAATACATTTCAGCAGAAATACCAGATAAAGATGATGACCCGGATTTGTACAAGTTGGTTTCTGATTTTTTGATGCATGGCCTTTGCGGCGAAGATGACCCAAAACAGGTTTGCATGGATGAGGGTCGATGTACGAAACACTTTCCAAAAAAATTCACACAACGCAGCTCCATTGACTCCGAAGGGTATCCAGTTTATAGAAGACGGGACAACAGAAAATATGTTGAAAAGAATGGACATAAGTTGCATAACGGTTATGTTATTCCAAATAATGTTACCCTTCTCAAACGTTATCAATGCCACATGAACGTTGAGTGGTGTAACCAGACCAGTTCAATCAAATATTTGTTTAAGTATATCAACAAAGGTCCGGATAGAGTGTCCGCACAGTTGTATGAGCCGGTTACCACAGCCGAAGGTGAACAAGTTGATAAAACTGTTGATGAGCTTAAGGCGTTCTTGGATTGCAGGTAAAATTAAACATTTATGTTCTATTGATTTTCGTCAATTTCTTAAGATAATATTAATTCATGCAACATGAGAATATTATGGAATGAGAATGTGGCATCCCAAAACCCATAAACAAAATTGCTACTCACGGATAAAAACTTCTAATCAAACATCCTGTCGTAATCATGAAACTCCTGATATAATTTGTTTATAATCTATCCATGCATTCTTGATTACCTAATGCGTGATTATTTCAGTACACAATCTATATAAGTGGTATTATGTTCGTTTATGACGTTTTTCAATTATCACTTTTAAATTTACTTTTAAAAAGTTATAGGCAATAGATATGGTATATTTTCATCACTTCCCTAAAATCTTAATCACATTCTTAGCGTCAATACTTAAATGGTTGTACCAATATGACAAAATAATTAACAAAAACATATTAAGAGACGATGTTTAATTAATAATCTGGTGTCTACATGCTTATTACAACCAACATACAGCTCTCTTATGCATCTATTTTTCTAACAAGTTAATTACAGTTATCGCTTTGTTGGATTGCAGGTACCTATCTGTGTGTGAGGCGGCATGGAGGATATTCGGTTTTGCGATTCATTATAGAACACCAAACGTTGAGAGGCTATCCTTTCATCTTGAAGGCGAGCAGTCAGTTGTATATGATGAAAACGCTAACCTTGAAGCTGCTATTCAAAAGCCAACTGTTGGTGCTTCTATGTTTGATGGTTAGATGAAAATGAATCAAGAATATCCACCAGCATGGGAGTTAACGTATGCTGAGTTTCCTACAAAGTTTGTTTGGAACTTAGGAAAAAGAATGTGGACGCTTAGAAAGCAAGGTATAGGAAGAATTCATAGTGTTCCTATAGGAACAGGAGATGCCTACTATTGTAGGATGCTGCTCAACAGTCGTAAAGGATGTCGAACGCACGCTGACATTAGAAAGGTTAACGATGTTGCTTATCCTACTTACAAAGACGCTTGCTTCATAGCGGGACTTTTGGAGGATGATAAGGAACATGTTGAAAGTATCAAAGATACAGCCCATTGGGCACCTGCTGAGCATCTTCGTGAACTCTTTGTCACATTGCTTACTCAAAAGGAACTTACCACGCCTTTGACTGTTTGGATGGAAACATGGCATTTGTTGGCAGAAGATGTTCAATACAAGAGAAGGCAGATTTTAGGAATTCCAGGTAAAACCTTGAAACACGTTGTGTTGCTATCGTCTTTTATAAATCTTTTCGTTTAATCTATTACTGAAAATGTTATCTTATGCAATATTTATGTCATATCTTTTTTTGTTTTAACTACCAACATGTTATCTCATGCAATAGTTATGTCTCACCTTTACAATTAACAACAGTTTTTTTAAATTGTTATCTTATGCAACAGTAATGTAACATCTTTTCTTTTAATATGGTGATAACGAATTAACTACCAACATGTCATTTTTTTATGCAGATTTGATTGTTAGTGATGATGAGAAAAAAAATATCGCTTTGTACTATATTGAAGAGCTTATGCGATCAAGAGGAAATACTTTGAGAAGTTGGCTTGAGATGCCTTATCCGGACGAGAGATACGTGACTGAATTTGGTAACTGGCTTATATATAATGAGACGGATTATAACCCGGTTAAGATGCAATCTGAATATGAGCGTTTGCATGCCTCACTGACAACGGAACAGAAGGGTGTATATGACACCATCGTGAACTCTGTTCATAGTGGAACAGGGGGTATCTATTTTGTTTACAGTTACGGAGGTACCGAGAAGACGTTCTTATGGAAAACACTTGCGGCCGGCATTAGAAGAAAAGGTGATTCATTTTGAACGTGGCATCCAGCGGTATTGCATCATTGTTAATGTCTGGAGGGCGAACTGCTCACTCCAGATTTCATATTCCAATTAACATAGATGAGACCTCCACTTGCTCAATAAGTTCTCAAAGCGATCTCGGAGCAATGTTAAAAAAGTGTAAGCTTATTATTTGGGATGAAGCGCCCATGGCAAATAAGCTTTGTTTTGAGGCCTTAGATAGGTCTTTGAGAGACTTGCTTCGTAAGAACCGGTATGACGAGTGTGATCAGCCATTTGGAAACATGACCATGGTGTTTGGCGGTGATTTTAGGCAAGTTCTTCCCGTCATTCCAAAAGGATCTCGACAAGACATTGTTGGTGCTCCTTTAAAGCAATCATATTTGTGGATTACTGCAAAGTTCTAAAGTTAACCGCGAACATGAGGCTTACTGTTGGATCACGCCCAGAAGATGTTAGCGAAATAAGAGAATTTGCCGAATGGATACTAAATGTGGGAGACGGAAAACTTGGAGGACCAAACGAAGGAGAGGTTGAGATAGATGTGCCGGAAGAAATTCGAATAGAAGTTGCTGATGACCCGATAGCATCTATTATTGACTTTACTTATCCAAACATTTTGGATAACATACATGATCCGACGTACTTCCAAGAAAAGGCGATTCTTGCTCCCAGAAATGAAATTGTTGACACTATAAATGATCATATATTGGACAAATTTCCAGGAGAAGAAATGGTATACTTAAGTTGCGACAACGTGGTGTTGTCATAGATCAGTCCGTTTTCTCACCTGAATTTATCAATGGACTGAAGTTCTCAGGTGTTCCAAACCACAGGCTTGCTTTAAAAGTGGGAGTTCCGATAATGTTGTTAAGAAATATAGACCAAGCCAGCGGTTTATGTAATGGAACAATACTCCAAGTGGTTAAATTAACAAGAAACTCTATTCAGGCGCAAATCACTAACGGAACCAACTTTGGGAAAAAAGTGATTATACCACGGTTGAGGATTACTCCATCAGATAAGCGTTTACCTATAAAGATTGACAGGAAACAATATCATATCTCAGTTTCGTTTGCCATGACAATCAACAAAAGCCAAGGTCAATCACTTTCAAAAGTTGTTTTGTACTTGCCGCGTCCTGTTTTCACACATGGACAACTCTACGTTGCTGTATCACGAGTAAAAAGCAAGCAAGGTTTGAAGGTTGTTGTTTGTGATCGTGATGGTAATGTCTCCAAAACTACAACAAATGTCGTGTATAGAGAGGTGCTTGAAGGACTGTGATTAAAATTAAAAAAAGGTATGTAAAATACACAAGTCCTTTTTTTTCCTTATATTATCAATTGTATTATATTATCAGTAAGAACATGCATTTACTCACATCATATACGGACTTTTAGGTGTGCATGCCATGGACATTGGGTTTCGAATTGATAGACGCTCACACACATCTTTTGCTACTCAAGACACTCTATTTTGGAGACTCTCGACCTTGGAAGTTTGTTACTTTATTTGTAAGAAAACAATTGCTTATCGCATATTGTACCGATTGTCACATTCTTTATTTCATATGTTAAATGGAACATGGTTACGTTATCAATTTTCTTATCATCTCATTTATCTATTTCTTTAAAAAAATACCCGGTGTCAACGGGTCTCTAAGCTAGTAAAAATATATAATGGGTCCTGCATTTATATCTTCACTCACAACATATACATAAATTAATTATTAAAAAATAAAACTACCCACTTTTTCTTTTAGAAATTATTTATCAACTATTAAAATAAATTTTTTAATAAAATATTAATTTTTTCTTTTACCTTATTTTCTTTCATTCTAAACCGAATCCAAATCCGATTCCAAATCCTTTTACAAACCAAACGGGCCTGAATATGAGAATAAAACCCATATTCAAGTGATGGGTTTAGAAATAAGCAATTCCAAACATCCCTTATACACAACTCTAACATCACTTCATCACCCCCAAATCAAATCAAATCCAAAACCCTAACAGCTTCATTTCATTTCATCTCCAATAACAATAAATGGCACTCTCATCCCTAACCAAATCCCTCCGCTCCCTCCTCACCCGCCACCCACCCCTTACCCCAATCCCCATAACCCAAACACGCCACTACACAATCAACAAAAACCAACAAACCAAACACCGAAAAGGCCGCATCCAAGGCACCCGAGACGGAGGCAACGAAATATGCTTCGGTAAGTACGCATTACAAGCACTAGAAGCACATAGGATCACTTCCAAACAGATAGAAGCAGGTCGTAGGGCATTACAGTTGAACGTTAGACGAGGCGGTGCGAAAGGTGGGAAAGTTTGGGTGAGGGTTTATCCGTGGAAAAGCGTTACTGCGAAACCCGCGGAAGTTCGGATGGGGAGAGGGAAAGGGGCGATTAGTTATTGGTGCGCGCCGGTTCAAAAGGGGCAGATTATTTATGAAATGGGTGGTGTGACTGAGGCGTTGGCGAAAAGGGCGATTCAGATTGCTGGGTCGAAAATGCCTATTCAGACTAGGTCGATTATTAGGGATGCCAAAACGAAGGAGATTGGTATTCGTTGAATTGGTTGGTGTTTTTTTTACAATGTTGTTGGACTATGTTGTTGATCCTAAATGTTTTGGGGATTTGAGTTTGTTTTACTTGTTTAGTAATAATTGTGTTGTGTTCTTATGTTTGATTTTGTTATATTAGCACAAGCTAACTTTACATGACCAGAGAATTGCAATGTTTGATTTGCTGCGTACTTTAATACAATCGTTTGGTTATTGTTTGATTTGGTTATGTATAAGTAGTAAGAAAGCGTGAATTTGTTGCGGGCGTAAAGTTGTGCCATTTTATTGCTTTAAATCTAGGGGTGTTTGTTTTAGCTTACATAGCAAAAAATAAGCTCATTTTAGTGCAATTGGTTATATTTAGCTCGGGTAGTGGTGTTACTTATGGCTCTTATGGGACTTATTGTATTCTTAAGTAAACAAGTTGAGTGTACACCGATGAGACAATGACCTAATGATCACTATAAACTGGGAAGACAGGGTATGGACAAATGATATGAAGGACAAATCGTCCCTCTGATTTATATCAGGTCTACTGTTCGCTGCTTTTACGTTATCAACTTGCTAGATGTTGCAAAGCTTGAAAATTTACCAAAGTGTATGTGACTATTTGGCATGAGATTCGGAGCATTTTTAGGTGCTTTTTTGTTAATATTGAATGCTGTTCCCAGGGAAATAGAAAATTGTTGGCTTCTAGACAACCTGAATTCTTCTGTTTCATGTCTTTTTCTTAGCTCCTCAAAACTTCATATTCAACTATGAAGCATCTGTATACTCTTGACAGATTGTTAGTCGTTGGTATAAGATGTCGTAGACAATAAGGTACATTCTGCAAATTGAAGTATCCGAGACCCGGAAATGCTCCTTTAAAACTGGTCAAATTAGTTATGAAATGGTTGGTGTTACTGAAAGTTTGGCTAAGTGAGCTATTCAGATTGCGGGTTAAAAAAAGCGTGTTTAGACTAGATTGATTATAAGGGATGAGAAAACAACATAAATTGGCATTCAGTGAATTGGTTTCTTGTTTCTAATCTTGGCCTAAATGTTTAGGGGATTTGGAGATCAGTATTACTTGTTTCCTCATGATTGTCTGATCTTGTGTTTAATTTTCTGAATGTATTACTTTTGATTTGGGACATTGCTTTGTCGTCCCCAAAAGTAATGCATCTTCTGAACCAATCGGCGTAAATCTTGAATGTCTTTGTTAACATGGCTATATATCATATAGGCTGTTTTGTTGTTTGCTTGTTTGTTAATAAATGTGTGATCTCCTTGTGTTTGAGTTTTCTTTACTTTAACAGATTGGGGATTTGGGGATGGATGCGTAAGTCTCGATTAGCATTGTTCTATTAGCACAAGCTACTGTTACATGGTTTGGGAATATCTTCTGCCATAAAATTGCGTCTTTTGATTTGGTATGTAGTTTAATCGAAGGACTTGACTACTTGTTTACGTCTTAACATGGTTTGATAGTGGCTAAGCAAAGATAACTTTGCGGGCGTATAGTTGTTCCATTTCGTAGTTGTAAATATATATTATAGGACTTAACCTCATGGCCTTATGTATCTTTGTGACGTAATCTTTGTGCAACTGGTTATAATAAGCTCAGGTAGTTTTTAGTTTAGGGACCTATTGTACTCCTAGCAAATAAGTTGAACGAACTTGCTAAAAACTGTGAAAGGACGTATGATGCGAAGAACGAGTACAGGCTGATTTAGTTTTGAATTTGCTGTAATCTGCTTCCATGGGGGTCACCAACTTCTTAGACGTTGCAAAACTAAAGCTTTAATAGTTTTTATGATTAAGCACCAATGAGAATCAAGCATTTTCCAGGTGCTATTGTGTTGATACTGACGGCCACTGGATAATAGATGTAAATTGTTGGTCCTTAGTTAATCATGTCATAGACCCTCAAACCCCAGGTACATGCTGTATTTAATCTGAAAGGTCATTACTGTAAGCAAAGTTATTATGATCTGAAAGGTCATTTTACTGTAACAAAAAATTCTCAGAGTTGCATTTGGATCATTGGCAATAATTGTGCCTCCAGAAGTTGTAGCAGATTGTTTCTGGAAAGCTTGTCCAATATCCCAAGTAATTGTCAAAGTTGTTAGCTGCAAAGTTATTTTTTTATTTATTTTTATTTATTTATTTATTATTATTATTATTTTTTTTTGGCAAGCTGTTGAAATATGTTATTTGCTGCATAGCCCTGTGTGGTGAAGTGTGGCATTACATTTGTACATTCTGATATCTGAATTTGACCCATGTTGAAAGATTGATCTGTGCTGCAAGGACACAAGTACATGCTCAATTGCTTCTCAAATTCCTTGATATCAGGCATGCTTAGAAGTTTAAACCAATCCAATTGGAAAAGAAGTTTTTATTTTGCATTAGATTGCTTCTCAGTTGTAATTAGGGGTGGAAACGAGCCGAGCCGAGCTCGAGCCCGCCAGAGCTCGAGCTCGGCTCGTTTATATATATAAAGCTCGAGCTCGAGCTCGAGCTCGTTTCGAGCCTCATATTTAGAGCTCGAGCTCGGCTCGTGAAAATTTTCGCAAGCTCGAGCTCGGCTCGGGCTCGACTAATTTTTTGAAAAAAAAAAAGTTTCGAATGGAGTTCGGCTCCTTAACACAAGGCTCGAGCTCGTTGCTCGAGCTCATTTAATTGTTTTAAGCTCGTTTATATGCACGGTTAATCGAGAGGAAGAACAAGCAATATCCAAACAAAAAAATAAAAATAACAAACAACCCACAATCTGTGCTAAACCATATATCCAAACTGAACAACAAACTGTCCCAAATCCAATAACTCTCACCATCACTCCCCAACTCAAAAATCTAATCTAAACAAACCACAACCCATCTCTTCATAACAATATTCGAATACAAAATGAAAAGAAACAACATCTCAGTTTTCTCCAAGTAAAATCACAAGATTTGTTCTTCGAACAAATATATAAGAGATATCATCATAGATCTTTTTTAGAAGACAAGCTTCTCTTGAATATCCGAAAAAATTTAAAGTAAGAACAAAACAAAAAACTGTTTCATTCTTAACTTTCTTTCGGTTAAAATTAACAAAAACAAGAACACATCACCTACCCGAGACCTTTTTCAAAATCTTGAAGCCAAAAACAAGAAGTTCATCAGTCATTCGAGTTTAATTTTGTGGCTAAGAGACAAAAGGATCAATCTTTGTTAGTAGTGGCTCAACTAAAATATCATTTGGATAAAACTGGTTGTGATTCGGATTGCATAAAGAAAGAATATTTACTTTGGTTGGTGAGTATCATAAAGAATAGATAAGATAAGAGGGATGAATATTTTATCTAGATCTGCTTTTTTCGTTTTCGAGAGAAAACAACAAAACAAGTGTGGCTGTGACTTATAGACAATATATATATACCCTATATATTTATAGGGCTCGTTTAGGGCTCGCGAGCCTACTCGATCTTTTTATATAAGGCTCGGGCTCGAGCTCGATTATTAAATGAGCCTAAATTTAGGCTCGAGCTCGGGCTCGGGCTCGTTTAAGCTCGGCTCGTTCGAGCTTTTTACCGATCCGATCCCGAGCTTTTCACGAGCGGCTCGGCTCGTTTCCACCCCTACTCTTCAGTTTTCACTCATTTTATTAATTGTTACACTAATCATATTCATGTTTATAGTACTCTTTTATACTTTCAATGTAATGTATAACCCGAACAGCCGAAAAGATGTAACTGAATTTAGAAAAACATGAAACTGAGAAGGACCCAACTAATGCCAAACTTTCAGAATCACCAATGTTCATTAACTATAACGAGTTAACGCTGATATATTCCAGGTGAGTGGTGACCATTGACATGTCAGCTCGACCGGAATATCTTATTCTCTCTATTTGTTGAACGTACACTTGCAGCATGTTAATAGGAAGTTGTTTTACAACAAGTCATGTTTTTTTTTTTTTTTTTTTTTTCTTTTATATATATATATATATATATATATATATATATATATATATATATATATATATATATATATATATATATATATATATATACTAGTACACTGTTTGAAATAAACTTTTTACCTAAAGTAGTTTATTGTTGTGACATTTGTGCATCAACCCAAAATAGATATTGTTATTTCTTTGAATCAAAATGGTTTTCTTTGAGCAAGTTCAAACAAAATCGCAAAGAAAAATTTATACGTATATTCTTTAATCATATTTATATCGTGATTGTGCTCATCTTAGCTAATTTGAAGCATATGCAAGTGACATAACAAAATCTAGTTTACAGCAATTGGGTTGTCTTGATTGGAGGATCTTTTGAACTGGTTTTTTTGTTGCTTGTTTGAAGTGTTTATTTAGATGTCACAAGTTCTGGTCCGATATCGATGGAGCTTTGTGCTCTATGGCTTAAGTGTGTTGCTTACTTGCTTACAGATCTTTTAAGCAACAAACCAATTGTTGGTCTATTGTTGCTTTGTGCATCAGTTCCAAGTACCGTGAGTTGCAGATTCATGCTATATCAACTGAAGCTCTAACAGCACTCTGTACTAGGGGGTGATCACGGTCCAAAAACCGGACCGGACCGGCCAAGACCGGACAGAAGACCGAGTTAAGGAAAAACCATAGACCGAGACCGGACCGAATGTGGTCGGTCCAGTCCGGTCGGTCCGGTTCAAATAGGCTAAATGTCCGGTTTGTAAGCCGGACCAGAACGGACCGGACCGAACCGAGACCGAAATAATGAAAAACCCCGGACCGAGACCGGACCGTTGGTCCTTCGGTCGGTCCGGTCTAAATGGTCGGATTGCTCACCCTTACTGTGTACCCATTGTGGGGAGGCAGTCATCACATCGTTCAACCAGTGGTCGCCAGTTGTGGGGAACACAGCCGTCTAGATTACCCCTTTTTTTTGCTTTCAAGCAGTCAAACAATTGAATTTTATGAGTGTTGTTTTGAAAAAAAAAAAAAAAAAAGGAGGAAAGGAAGTCTTAACTCTTTAAAATACACAATTCTTAAGTCAATACTAACAAGCTACAGTACATTACAACTAGGGGTGGAAATGAGCCGAGCCGCTCGTGAAAAGCTCGGGATCGGATCGGTAAAAAGCTCGAACGAGCCGAGCTTAAACGAGCCCGAGCCCGAGCTCGAGCCTAAATTTAGGCTCATTTAATAATCGAGCTCGAGCCCGAGCCTTATATAAAAAGATCGAGTAGGCTCGCGAGCCCTAAACAAGCCCTATAAATATATAGGGTATATATATATTGTCTATAAGTCACAGCCACACTTGTTTTGTTGTTTTCTCTCGAAAACGAAAAAAGCAGATCTAGATAAAATATTCATCCCTCTTATCTTATCTATTCTTTATGATACTCACCAACCAAAGTAAATGCAATCCGAATCACAACCAGTTTTATCCAAATGATATTTTAGTTGAGCCACTACTAACAAAGATTGATCCTTTTGTCTCTTAGCCACAAAATTAAACTCGAATGACTGATGAACTTCTTGTTTTTGGCTTCAAGATCTTGAAAAAGGTCTCGGGTAGGTGATGTGTTCTTGTTTTTGTTAATTTTAACCGAAAGAAAGTTAAGAATGAAACAGTTTTTTGTTTTGTTCTTACTTTAAATTTTTTCGGATATTCAAGAGAAGCTTGTCTTCTAAAAAAGATCTATGATGATATCTCTTATATATTTGTTCGAAGAACAAATCTTGTGATTTTACTTGGAGAAAACTGAGATGTTGTTTCTTTTCATTTTGTATTCGAATATTGTTATGAAGAGATGGGTTGTGGTTTGTTTAGATTAGATTTTTGAGTTGGGGAGTGATGGTGAGAGTTATTGGATTTGGGACAGTTTGTTGTTCAGTTTGGATATATGGTTTAGCACAGATTGTGGGTTGTTTGTTATTTTTATTTTTTTGTTTGGATATTGCTTGTTCTTCCTCTCGATTAACCGTGCATATAAACGAGCTTAAAACAATTAAATGAGCTCGAGCAACGAGCTCGAGCCTTGTGTTAAGGAGCCGAACTCCATTCGAAACTTTTTTTTTTTCAAAAAATTAGTCGAGCCCGAGCCGAGCTCGAGCTTGCGAAAATTTTCACGAGCCGAGCTCGAGCTCTAAATATGAGGCTCGAAACGAGCTCGAGCTCGAGCTTTATATATATAAACGAGCCGAGCTCGAGCTCTGGCGGGCTCGAGCTCGGCTCGGCTCGTTTCCACCCCTACTGAAGAGTCTAGGGAGTAATAGAATATGGATAGTCACCATAATCATAAACAATGTCAAACACCTTAACAATTAGTAAAAACTAATAAACTCCCATCATTACATTATATCAACCCTTTCATATGAGAATTGATTTGCACACTCTTGAAAATGATTGAGACACTCAAATTTGTGCATTACATAGTTGTACTATGTTTACAGTGTGCTTTATCTGCTTGTACAGTTGAGTGTCCCAATCATTTTTGAATGTGTGCAAATCACTTCCCCTTTCATATAGTCTGAAACCACTTTCATAATTATAGTAGTGACATAAGTATTGTATTTGGTTTAGTCCTTTCACATCCCATGCAAACAATATAAATTGTAATAGTGTTGAATGATAAGGATCATGGGAATTTGACCCGAATTCACTAACAACCCAAAATTGTTTTCTTACAGTAAGTTTTTCATGATTTGAATATCATATCTTTTTTTAAGAAATTGTGTGTGGTTGAGTTAATATTTGAGTTTCAGACTTTGGATATAATGAAAAAAAGTAATAAGTGTATTGTGTACGAAAAAATGTCTGTTGTGTGCAACTCATGTTCCTACAAATATTCATCTTGATATTTTGTATATACTGAAAAAAGTATATTATCTTAAATAGATAAATTGAAGTGTGTTCTTGTTTATTATATAAATATATATCAGTTTTATGTTATATAAATCAGCTTACATACATTGTTGTCCTGGTGCATTCATACATTTTGCTTTGATACTTGATTCAGCTTAAAATACATTAATAGTTTTTTCCGTTTATTTTCATGAATGTAGCTAGTGCGAAAGATACTGTTTTCGATGTCTTTCAGGTATTAGTATATATTGTTAAATGTTATTTGGTTAGTATAATTATTGCTGTATTGGCATATTTAGTTCTGAGTGATTTTGACACTTAGCTCGATTTGTTTAATGTTCACACACCACTAGTGTTTTACTCTGTCATTCTAAAACGCGAATTGATGTTTTGCTCAGTGTGCTAATTGCTATATATGGTTTTTGGCTTTGCTCCATGTCATTTTGTTTGTATTGATAATTTTGATATGTATAATCTTGAGATTCAAGGAAAGCAGTTACATTTGATTGATAATTTGATATAATGTACGATATAGGGATTTATGTTACGCACTACGTTATTCACCTTATAATGGTACGAAACTGACTTTAAAATCACATGTGCTTTGATGTAAGATTTCATTTGCTATCTACATGCTAGAATGGCGATGATGCCATTTGTTTCAATACTGAGTTGGCTAAAAGGGAATAAATCAACAAGGGATTGGTTGGAGCTCCCATCAGATGTTATGGCCAATATACTAAAAAGAATTGGTATGATTGAAATACTTGAGAATGCACAAAAAGTCTGCACTACTTGGCGTAAAATCTGCAAGGACCCTGATATGTGGAGGGCCATCAATATGAGTGGCTTATGGAATCCATATGTGAATACGAAATTGGAACTGCAAGAGATGTGTAAGCATGTTGTGGACAGAAGCCAAGGCCAATTGGTTCATTTCACCGTCTCGGATTTTTGCAATAATGAGCTTCTTCTGTATGTTGCTGAAAGGTATGTGAGTCAATGCTACTTCACCTTTTGTATCTTAATTAACAATCAAATATGTTTATACTTTTTCTTTATCCATCATTTTGTGTTAAGTTGATTTTTTAAGAAAGTTATACACCTTGATGTACAATTTAGTGAATATATATCTTTTAACAAGCAAAATTTAAAGAGCTCGATTGGACACATTATTTCTTTATGAAACATGGAGGAAAAAATGAAAATGGAAGAAAGATACTTTTATAAGTAGAAGGGTAATCTGATAATCAATAGCCTAACACGCACCACTAAATGATCTTATTGTTGGAAAAATGGTTTTGCAAAATGAGTTTTTGCAAAGTTTGGACATAATTTAATATATGTATATGTTATATATATTAGTGTTTGTTGGGGGCGTTATGTTCTCCTCCAAGAGAGCTTCGTAACAAGCTAAAGTATGTCCAAAATGGAGTAGAAATGAATGAGATATCGCGTCTCAAAGTAAGGCACAAAATATGGAAACTAAAACTATCCCACATCGCCTAGTGAAGGAAGTGGTGACTAGTTTATAAGGAATTCTTTGTGTTGGCTATCAAATTCCTTTAGATGAACTATGCTCCCACTCCTACGTGCGCGCGCAGGGAGGGTGCAGATCTGGGCCAAATGGGTTCGAAGCTTCTGAACTCATGCGGGGCCGCGCGACCTGCGGACACGAATGCAGCTCCGAAATCTCGCCTACGTGCGAAATTTTTTGCTGCAGATTTCGTTGCCAATTTTAATTGTTTCCAGAATTTTGTATCCATTTATTTATAGAAACGATTTAAACTTTGTGAACAAGTTTTACAAAATCTGTTTAAATAAATGGAAGATATTGAAATCGGTTTCATAAGGAAACAGATTTGCATATCTGTTTCCAGAATTTTGTATCAATTTATTTATAGAAACGATTTAAACTTTGTGAACAAGTTTTACAAAATCTGTTTAAATAAATGGAAGATATTGAAATCGGTTTCATAAGGAAACAGATTTGCATATCTCGGTGTATATTTGATAGTGATTCAATCTTGGCGAACAAGATAGGTTTTCACTATAAATATAACCTATTCTCATTCAGTTTCAGACACAAAAAAACGCAGCTCCATACCGGACGATTTCTAGCAGCCCTTCGATCAGAAGCACACAAGAATTTCGTGACCTTTCAGGCAAGTACGTCAAGTCCGGCTGTACAACAGTTTTGAATGTTGTACCCTGGGAAACAGACGGCGAATCTGTTTTAAGGGAATCGTGTTTACACGAGCCTCGTTCCGTAACCTTTACTGCTTTCTTTTATTTACGTTATATAGTGTCTGTCTTCTGCTTCTACACCTTTCTGTCTGTATTTACTTTTCTGTTATTTATTTATCCTTGTAATCTGATTTTATTATAAAAGTGTACACCGTTTCCTACACTTATCTTTTAACTTTTTCTGCTCATTCGACAGATCAAGTCAGCTTAGACATCTAGAAATCGCATCAGGTTATGATAATATGCTTGAAGGCTGGATTGAGGCTTTTAAGAAATTTCCGTTACTCGAGGAACTCAACCTTTACAATACAACAATCTCAAAAGAAGCTATTGAAACTGCTGGCCGTTATTTCCCAATGCTTAAAATACTGAGAATAAATGATAGAGAACTTGATATTTTTGAAAATGATGAGGTAGCCATTACAATTGGAAAAAACCTACCTCATTTAAGGCACCTGGAACTCATCCGAAACAACATGACAAATATTGGATTGCTGGCGATTTTGGATGGTTGTCGTCAGCTTGAATTACTTGACTTACGTGAGTGCATATACATTGATCTCACGGAAGACATAGGCAAACAATGCTTAGAACAGATTAAATATTTAAAAGTGCCGGGCGATTCTATTGAAGGCTGTCCGTATATCAATGACATATCTGACAGGGAGTACTCAGTCTATGATTATGATGATCCTACTGGCTTTGCGGACTTAAATGAGATGTTCGCTGGCATGACCTGCATGGTGCATAGTTTTCGATGAAAAAATGTAGGTTGGTTTATTGGTGTTACAAACAAAACTTGCGAAGATTCCATTTGAAGTGGTTTGATTTTCGGGCAGGTGTTGCCTACCAGAACAATCTTCTTTTGGCTTTTTTACGTAATTCAACTTTGGTAGTTACTCTTATGCTTTTGCTTTTGTCCAACTTTTGGAAAGTGTAGTAAACACTATAGTCTAAAATGTTCATTTGGGAACGACTATATGTTATTGCCTTCTTGGAAGTGAAATAAATACCTTGATTTTCTTACAACTTGTTTAAATTGGTTTGTTACAGCAAATTAACTATAGCCTAATTAGCTAAATGGGGTCGATTAGAGGTACCCCAGGTTTTCACAGATAGAACCTTTGATAGTTTGATATACTTGAAATGAACCTGCATGTCCACAGATTTTCACTCTTTGATTCATTTTTTCTTCACAAAAATCAAATTCTATTCATTTACAATTTTACACAAAAACAGTTTGACTTTTACCAAGAAGTCAACTGTAGTTTCTTCTTCTAAATCTTTGTATAAATCTGTTTTGAAGCACATTTTCTTCTTAAAAACTATAATCAACATGTTAGAGCTTATATACACCGCAATAAACCAGTTTTTTTTATATAACTTCCATCAAATATCAGCATACATATGCCACTTGGCCAAAACCAAATAAAACATCATCATGTTATTCAAATGAATATCTAAACTAAGTCACAAACGTAGTTTTGAACCCGTAAGAAAAAGAGTTTCATTTTAACAACATTTGCAACCATGAGCCACATGCAAACCGGGATTCATATTTTCCTACCTACCCAAACATGCAAACATTATGTTATAGAGTGGAACTAAAAACACGAAGTTAACATTTCCTTTAGTGCCTGCAACATATATGATCCTTGTCTTTCATATCGAAATCTTCAAAGAAATCACTTACAAAGAAAAAAGGGTGACTTAAATTATAAGAGTTAATAAGTAATAACAACTACGTGAAGGGCCTTGTTCTTGTTACATATATGTCAGTTTTTATAGCAGAAGATAATCTTCTGCTATAAAAATATTATGTAATAGTTCTAAAAACAATTTCCAAATAACCAGGAATAAAACTTGTATGGTCTTGAATCTTGATGCCGCTCACTCCTATAGATGTTTTGAAGAGAAGAGGAATTCAAACAAGGGGATGAGGTTGTGGTGGAAATAACAAATGATTTAGAAAGAAAGAAAACTCATTTTACAAGGATAACAAATGATTTAGTAAGAAGAATGTAACTTTAATATGGTAAGAACTAAAATTTTAAAGTTTTTAAAGGAAATAAGAGCTTAACTACTTAAGTATGTGTTTTAATGGTGGAAATTGAGTACATGAGTTTTGTGGGAAAGACAAACCCTAAGAAATTGGGTGAGGCTCATAAGTTGTCTTATTTTCTCTGACCATATTTCTTATGAAAGTTCCAATTTAATCCCTTATCTTTAATATTTATGATTTTAAACTCTATTCTTATATGAAGCATTGATTTTTGGTCTGAAAGTTTAAACAAAACGCATATTTCGTGAGAAACTATATTTTTAGTTGGGAATATTGTTTTAAAGAAAGTAAACATTATAGATTGTTTTAGGAAAGCAAATGTTCAGCTAACATAATTTTTTTTTTTAAAGTCCTACATGATATCATATCTTACGAAAAAGTGTTTAGAACTTCATGAATCATCATAAAATATTTAAAATACTCTACAATTTTACTTAGAAGTATAGAAGATTTATTTTAACTTGAAGACGATTGGATGTGTCGTCTGATCGATATAAAAACAAAAGCCATAATCTAATTACAATATACTATTTTTACACACACTTGAATTCCGATATTAAATGGTTCGTTTCAAAATTTTGGCACATGGCCTTCAAATTTCACCGGACGGCCCAGCTTGAGAAAGATTATATGTTATTGGAATTGGAATGAATTTCCTTGATCGTTGCGTAACTTGTTAAAATTGGTTTGTATATCATATTAGACTCGCTATAGCCTAATTAGCTAAATGGGGTCGATTAGAGGACCCCGGTTTTCACCGACAGAACCTTTGATATACTTGAAATGAAACTATCCCAGATTTTCAAATTCTTAAAAATCAATGCTAGTCATTTACACAAAAGCAGTTTGACTTTTATCAAAAGTCAATTGTAGTTTCTTTTTAAATCTTTGTATAAATCTGTTTTGAAGCATATTTTCTTCTTGCAAACTATTATCAGCATGTTACAGCTGATATGCACCACAAGAAACCATCTTTTTTATATAACTTCATCAAATATCAGCATACTGCATACATATACCATTTGACCAAAACCAAATAAAATATCATGTTATTCATATGAATTATCGAAAACAAGTCAGGAACTTTATTTTGAACCTGTAACAAAAAGAGATTCATTTTAACAACATTTGCATCCATGAGTCACATGCAAACCAATATTCATATTCCTACCCACCCAAACATGAAAACAGTATGTTATAGAGCATAATTAGAAACGTGAAGTTAACATTTCCTTTAGTGCCTGCGATATATATAATCTTTTTCTTTCATATCTAAATCTTCAAAGAAATCACTTATAAGGTTGTTCTTGTTACACATATATGTCACAGTTTTTATAGCAGAAGAAGTATGTGACATTTGATGGTGAAAAATCTTATGTAATAGTTCTAAAACAATTTCCAAATAACCGGAATAAAACTTGCATGGTCTTGAATCTTGATGTCGCTCACTCCTATAGATGTTTTGAAGAGGAGGAATTCAAACAAGGGGATGGGGATGGGGTTGTGGTGGAAATAACAGTCCTTCGATCTGATCGTTTTGAACAAGCTGTGGATGATGATGTTGCGAATATTGTATTGAAAGAAGAGAGTCAGGCTACTACTAATCTGATAGGAAAGACACTGCTATTGGTGAACTAATTGACATAAATGGTGGTGGTACGAGTTGTGACTTAAATGGTTTGAACATAAGTACAGGAGTTACCGGTAACGCTGTGACTAAGGAGCCACCAGAAATAGGTTTAAGTTACATTGATGCGGTGAAGCGGACGTGACCTAGTCCTGCCGTTACGATTATGGGACCTCAAGGCCAAATGATAAGCGTTGCTGCTACTGGTGGTACAAGAGGAAAGGGAGGTAATAAGAAGGTTTGGAATCATAGGAGAGGAAGAGGGGACAAAGGAACTCAGACAAAAGGAAGGGGTCGTGGTACATATACAGTCAGGGCTCTAATCATTTTGAACATGTTGTGGAAGAGGATGATATAACTAAGGAGCCACCAAAAATTGGGTTAAGTTTACGCTGATGTTATGAAGAGGTTCTGGCCTAGTCTTGCTTGCTATTACGATCAGGGCCCTTCGGGCTAAAGGATAAGCGATGTAGAGCTGCTTATACTAGAATTATTGGTGCACATGGTGTTGTAAAAGGCGGCTCTAAAGGTGGGGGAAACTAGTTGTAGAAGATGAAAACGCTGAAAAGTTGGCACTTAAAAACGCCAAGTTTAATAACTTAAGCCAAAAGACGGGTAAGGGTAGTAGTACGTTGGTTAAACTAATGTTGATGCTCTAACGTTGGGCTTAAGGCCTTGTAGTGCTGTTGTTATTAAGGAACCTTGAAAACAAATGATAAATGTTGCTCCTGTTGCTAATAGAATGCTAGGTATCTCAGTGGTGTGCAAGTGGTAAAAGGAAAACAGGTTGCATAAGAAGATGGTGATAAGTTAGCAATGAAAATGGCGATTGAAAATAGCTTTAATCTATATGTTGAGGGCAGTAGTTCAAGAGTAGAACTCAGTGAGGAGATAGCTTCACTCATAGCTAAGATGGAGACCTTAGAGGGGCTAGGAGTCGCCAATGATTGTTTTGATATAGATGAAGAGACTGCACTTGATATTGCTAAGTTTGAGAGCCTTCGGTCTTTTTATAAGGTTGAAAGTCAAATGACTCCAGCATTGGAGAATACGAATGATAGTGATGAGGTTGAGGGGGAGGTAATCCTTTACAAGGGCAACATCACCAATACGAAATATAGCGATGAGGTTAAGGGAGAGGTGATTCTTTGGATGGGCCGGAACCTCATCGCTCGTATTGGTAATGTTGCCCTTGTAAAGGATTAGCTCCCCCTTAACCTCATCACTATCATTCGTATTCCCCAATGCTTGAATCATTTGACTTTCAACCTTATAAAAAGACTGAAGGCTCTTGAACTTAGCAATATCAAGTGTTGTCTCTTCATCTATATCAAAACAATCATTGACGACTCCTAACCCCTCTAAGGTCTCTATCTTAGCTATAAGCGAAGCTCTCTCCTCACTGAATTCAACTCCTGAACTACTGCCCTCACCAGGTGTTCAGTAAAATAGTTTTGAAAGTTTTATATGTCAGTTTGCTATACGAACAATTGCGATTTATGTTGAGTTTATATATAGAATTCAATTATAGGTCAACCAAAACACTATCTGCAGTTTGAACTCGAAACAAATTCAAGAAAGCTTCCTTCCATATTTGATGTTTGTTCAGTAAAATAGGGTTAAATTACAATTAGACAAAAAAGTAACCAACATATTCAAGAAAGCTTCCTTCCATATTAACGATTGGTTTGTTGATCTTGTTTGGAAATCATAATGGGGTAAAGATTAGAAACCTGTTTGTATGACTAAGCTCTACGCACAAGTTTTAGTTGTTCCCTTACGTATCCGATAATGAAATGAACACTAAACAAATTTAATACTCATACACTATTGCCACTTGAATATAAACCCTAAAAAATTTAGCTTGTTTATCATAACCAATTACTCCGTTAAATTTAACCAATGTTTCTGTTATTTTAACACCGAACTTCAAGAGTGCAGTATAATTGTTATAGTTGGGATTGTGCAATGGAAAGTAATTAAGTAAAGTTCAAATCTTACTACTTACTAGCATCAACTTTTTCAAATTCTTTGAGTAAATATTACCTTTCACGTAGCACAAAACATGTAAAATAGTAAACTAATCAGCGTATTTAGTTACTAACATTTGCGGAAATATTTTCCCGCTAGTTAAGAAATAGCTTGTATACTACTAGTATATGTAAGCTCTCTAACCTAGTAGTTATGATTTCAAGTCTCAACTAAAATTATTATGTACAATATTATAAGATTGTAATTTGTAAGGTGACTATTTAAAATAGAAATAAATAAATAATAACATAGTTAAAAAAAAAAATACAATCAAACAATAATTTTTTTCTATATAGTTAATAGGCAAAGAATCGAATACTTTAAGAGCATAATGAATCGAATACTTTAAGAGCACACAGTACCGAACGTTATTGAGCAAGTTAGTGCCTTACAACACGACCTTATGGCTTAAGTCGACATCCTTCTTCGCGCCATACGTCTTGACACCATATCCGCCGGTTGAAGTTATCCGTTTTTTTCTTCTTCTTTTTTTTGTTCTGATTTTTTCAATTTTGCAACGGTCGAGTGTGGTGTTTTAAAAAAAGACATTGTGGGGTTTGATGCTAGCCCTTAAAAAAAAAAAAAAAAAAAAAAAAAAAAAAAACTATTTTATCCACTTTTTAACTTTTTAAAAATCTTATAAATATCTCTTAAATCTTCTAATTTTTATACAAACTTTTATCTACACGTCTCAAAAATATTTCTCTTTATTTCTACATCTAACTCACAAAAATGAATCCAGATCAATGTTAATGGATCAATCAAATGCTCGCCAACCTTCCAATTCAAATACCGAATTCCTCATCTTCATCTAATCCAAACACATCATCATCTACAAATTTCGTTACCTCAAATGCCAACCAACTTCCACTATTTGGTACGTCATACCAAATTCCAAACCAATTTATTAACTTTAACCCTTTGCAAACCAACTTACACCAGAACAACTTGAACTATTCGCTCAATTTTCAACTTCAACAACAACGCAAACAAACACAAATTTCCCAACAACAATACCAACAAATCTAATCACTATACCAAATGGTTGTGTCTCAATGATACCCCATGTTATATGAGAAACTCTTTAATTAAAATAGTTATGAGTTCAAATTCTGCTTAAAACATATAAAATAACAACTCGTTTTGTATACCCCTTTAGCTTGGGGATTTGGAGTCCAATGATAAAAACCCATGATTGGTTTAAAGGTTGGGTTAAAAAAGTTGTCAGTAAACCCAAGGCCCACACTTTTGAAATCCCGACCCCTTCCTCAACTTTTGCAAAGTTTTTCAGATATCAACTATTCTTTTTATCCTTTTTCTATTTTTTTTATTATATATATTTGTCTTCCTCCATTCTTATTTGGAGTATAATTTGCTTTTATATAAAAAGATAGGACCCACCACTTAAACTTTATGGCAAATTATATATTTTATCTTTCTAACATCAAATCTAAATTCAAATCCTAATTCAAATCCAAATTTAAATCCTAAACCCGTCTACAAACCAAACGGGTCATAAATTTGTAATGTGAGACAGTTAAAATTAGACAGAATTGGGACCATTTTTTTCATTACCAAAAACAAAATCAAATTTGGGCTAAAAAAATCTGAGTCCTTCTAGGCTTCTAGCACTTTCCTTTAGCCCAAACACCAAACACACACATTTCACCATTTCTATCTATCCATCCATAAACCCTCACACACACCAAAACACACACACTAACACTGATAATGGCGGCCACAGCTTTACGATCACTCCTAACCCTCCGATCAACCACCACCCTCACACTCTCAAAGCGTCTCTTCACCACAACCACACCCAGACTCATGCCACCATCTTTCACTCGACCGGTCCGGTCAACAGTCTCCATTTCGCACTCGATCCGAGTGACGTCACCGGTTCGTTTGAACCAGATAAGGTGCAGAGTGAACAGGTCAGGAGGAGCGTACTCGCCGTTGAACTCGGGGTCGAATTACAGTGAACGGCCGCCGACTGAAATGGCGCCGTTGTTTCCGGGGTGTGATTATGAGCATTGGTTGATTGTTATGGATACACCTGGTGGTGAAGGTGCTTCTAAGCAGCAGATGATTGATTGTTATGTTAAAACCCTTGCTACTGTTCTTGGAAGGTTACTGGTTTATTTATTTTACTAAACCCTAATTTTTTTTTAGAATCAATATTTATAATTGTTTTGTTATTTTGGGGGTGTTTGTTTAACCTTATATATGGGCTTATGAGCTTATTTCATTTCGGCTTATATTTTATAAGCTCCAATTTTCCGGCTTATTTGAAGACTTGTATAATTTTATTATGACTAGAACGGTACCCGCGCAATGCGGCGGCGGGTACCGTGTGATTATATTTTGCGTTATTTGGTTGCACGTTTAGTTGTCTTCATACTTTATAAGTAGAGATATTAGAGATTGTTAACCCAAATAATTTTAGTTTGAACAACTAACCGCTTCCTAACAAACTTTCTAAGCAACTTGCTTCCTAACAAATTAATTTTGAAATCTTTCCATAATAAGCAAGAAAAAAGTCTGAATTTTAAGCCTTTCTAATTATAGAATAGTCCCAAATACATTATATAGTTTTATTATGATATAATAAACTTATATAGGCTACAAGTCTCCAAATAAGCCGGAAAATTTGGAGCTTATAAAATATAAGCCGAAACTCAAATAAGCTCATAAGCCCATATATAAGCTTAAGCAAACACACCCTTTGCTAGGGGGTGGTAGAGTATATAACACTGTGTTTTCGAGTATCACTTAGGGGGTGTTTGTTTCGGCTTATATACCCGGCTTAGCTTATTTGGTTTTGGGCTTATGTTTCATAAGCTCACTTTTTGTGGCTTATTTTGAGATTTTCTGGCTTGTATAAGCTTATCATGTCATGATAAGTTTATGTAATCTCATAAGTGTCAAAATAAGCCACAAAAAGTGAGCTTATGAAACATAAGCCCAAATCCAAATAAGCCATAAGTCGGCTATTTAAGCCAAAACAAACACCCCCTTAAGGAATGAAAGTAAAGAAAAAGAAGTGAAACATAAAAGGTTGTGTTCTCGAGTATCACTTAAATGAATAACAAGCTCATTTTGGTGTTCTATTATGAACAACTTACTTTTTCTCAAATAAAGTACATTCAAGTTTCGTCTTGATGTAAATAATTTTGCAGACGTGTTCGTGGTATTTTGATAATGTTCAAGTGTTGACGTACACGTCAACATAGTAACTTATTTCAAATACTTCGGAACGTTAGGAAAGTTATTTATATTGGGACGAAATTTGAAAGTAGTTTATTTGAGAAAGTATGTTGTTCATAATGAAACACCAAAATGACCTTGTTATTCATGTATATACGTTGCCCTTTTGCTAGGTTAAATCAAGTTTAGGACGATGGTATAACATAAGAATCTATACTACTTTATAATGTATTTAGGATTTTCTATAAGAGGAAGTCTTAAAAAAAATAAGCCTACACACTTACTATAAAAAGATAGTCAATAGCTTACATACACATAATTAAAAGTTGATTAATTGTCTTAAATTGTTTGAACTTGTAACAAGTTAACAACCCATTTCAAACACATGTAACAGCCCACTTTATAATGGGTATTTATGTGGAGCTTTAGACTTTTGTAAACGTATTTGTGATTTTAAAGTCAAAGTACTAACTTTCTTTTTAATAATACATTATTGTTCAAAAAAGGTCTACCAAAAGTCAAATAATATTAAGCATTGATACGGAAACACTTGATAGAAAAATATGTTCGATGTTTTGGTATAAGTGAGCTTGGGTTGAACTGGACCCGACCTGACTCATTAACTATTTGAGTTGTTGAATTTTTGCTAAAGACGGGAACCACTTTGGATTTACGGCTGAAATGCTTTACCATTGTAAAAAAAAAAACTTTGAAAAAGATTATCGCCAAAAATATAATCACACGGGTACCCGCCGATGCAACGCGCGGGTACCCGGCTAGTTTATTAAAAGAGTGTTGCATTTTTCAAACCATCTAAGAGTTGGTCTCGTAAGAGACTAGGGTTTCTTCAAATTTTGTTGGTTGAATATCTTGGGATGGACTGGAAATGACCACGGTAATAGCGGTTAGGCTGCGTAATCTGAACATGGATCATTCTCTTTACACTCGTTGTTACAAATGATAATTATGAAAGGGTGTTGCTATTAGTGATATGTAAAGTGTGAAAGTATGGTGCTATTTTGCATACTCACAAATGTTATGTGGAAGTATGTTATTAGTTTGTATTGAATGGCAAAGGCTGAGAGTTGTGAATTTTGAGGTATGCGTTATCGATATAGTGATTGGTCTTGAACCAAAGTCATGCCTTTTAAGGTTATTAAGCTGTTAGGTTATGAGAAGGGTTGATTGGATGTGATCGTGACTTTATTTGTCTAGAATTATGTGGAGTGTGCAATGATTAGAATGTTTGTGTTTTTTTACCTTACTGGGTTTTGTTAATTGTGGTAGTGAGGAAGAAGCAAAGAAGAAGATTTACAATGTTTCTTGTGAGCGGTACTTTGGATTTGGCTGTGAGATTGATGAAGAGACATCAAATAAGTTAGAAGGTTTGTCTTTTGGTTTTTTATTTATTTTTTGTGAGTTCGACTAGGTCTGTTTATGAAGTCTGTGGTGACAACTTTTGGCTGTTTTTTGTAGGACTGCCTGGTGTCGTCTTTGTGCTACCGGATTCATATGTGGATGCTGAAAACCAAGATTATGGAGGTATGGATACTGTGCTGACCATAAACTTTTAGTTTAACTGTACATATGGTTTCTTCATTTTACTGTTTATCATTACATGTTATTTATTAGGTTTGTCTTATTAGTATGCACATGTCAATCATACATATCGAAGGAGGTCATAGAATCAAAAAGATAATCAGCAGTCTTGATTGCTTATTGTATGGAGTTTGTTTTAAAAATAATTTAATTCTTGCACTAACGTGTATCAAAATAGTGAACACAGCAATATATACTTTTGTTACGTCACTTTTCTATAAAAAAAACTGATTCAGATGTATTGTTAGATGATTAAAGTTAAACCAGATTTTCGTTAATGACTATGTATCATCCTTTTTAAATTTTCAGCTGAGCTGTATGTGAATGGAGAAATTGTTCAGAGATCACCTGAAAGGCAAAGGAGGGTTGAACCAGTTCAACAAAGAGTGCAAGACAGACCTAGATACAATGACCGTACCCGATATGTCAAGCGTCGTGAAAACAGCCGGTAATCGTGATGTTCGCTTTCCTAAATATGTAATGAATAGATTATGAATCACTATGGATTGGTTATCGATGAAGTAATGATGGTATCTTAGGTGTAATCAAAGTTTCATATGTTAACTGCTTGAATCGACATTTATGTCGTTACGTAAGTTTTAGGCTAAATATTCGTACCGAGTTCGCTTTTGTTTATGATCACGTCTCTTTCCGTTGTTAATCAAGGTTTCTATTGGTGTGATGGCATGGCTCCTAGCCACATTTACTACTTAATTATGTTCAATGGAATCCTGGCAAGATTCTTATATAGAAAGCAGTTTGCAATTGGCGTTCCTAAATTTGTGTCCTTTTCCAAGGACAAATTAGTATTTTACTGAACTTATCTTTGGCTGATAGAATTTATGGCTCAGCCTGTTTGAGGCCTAAGTTGGTAAATCTTGGTTTGACAATTTGCAAACTAAACTGGATGAACAACATATGGTTTTAGATGGTTTGGTTATCGCTAATTTTAAACATCCATGTTCATCTTAACTATTCAGCAAGGTTTAAAACCGGATCTTCTTGGTGTAAAAATGAACCTCAGGTTTCGGCCATGTCTTTTAGTATGTGATACACCTCCAAAGCTCCACTTCCTGGATGGCTAAACATAAGTTTCAGCTTAATAATGTGAACTGATCCCATATCTGATTCATGCTAAGCGTGTTCTATAATTTGAAAAGTTACACTTACAGTAAACAGATTAAATGTTCTATTGGTATGTGAAACGATGTAATAAGCGAACAATGTGCTACCCTCGAACTTTTTTAATCAAAGTATCATAAGCAGTGGCGAAGATTGCTCTCTAACTACTTTGCAATCTTTCTTTATCTCCTCAGCTCCGTTAACTCATCAAAATTTTAGTTGGCTTGCTTATAACTCACTGGATAAACTTAAATAATTTTATTACTTACAATACCATATGCTTTCTTTTGCTATAATGATAAGCATAATTATATTCGCCTTGATAAAGTTGTAAAGTTTAACAGCTAGATCATTCCAAAGTGTGCATAGAATTCTTACACCGCTGAACAAATAACTATAGCATAATTATTTTTACCAAGATTCAAAATATTGTATTACTTGTACAGTACATCAGATCTTGTAGCTTGAATTCTAAAAAATGTTTAGCTTTGTTCCTCTGGATTCATAATTGTTATTTCGTTGTTTCTCAACCAATTGACTAAAACATCTAAAAAATACAAACATAAAAAACATTATACATTAGTTGTGTGCATAATTATATAACGTATGAGTTGTGTTTAAAAAATGGAAGGAATACTTAGGGTCAATCTTGTGCTAAAAATATATATATAAATAAATCTTGTTCTCCAAAAAACTTTCAAATGACACAAAGTTCAAACGCTCTTGTATTTGGCAAAATCATATAACATCGCATTTTTATTTTTATTTTTTTAGAAGTTAGTTTAAACATGCCTGGATTATTTTTTAACATTGAAGTTTGATATCACATGATAATCATCTTGGTGAATGAGGTTATCAAAATCAGAAACCACTAAATTATTTATGGTTGCATTGATCTTGATACCCTGTTATGTAAAACATATCACCAGCATCAATATTTATACTATGCCTATGGTTTCAAACAAAAGATTTGGTAATTAACAAATAATTATAAATGTTTGTCCATAATATCAATACCAACATTTTTTGGTTGGTGAGTGGTGCGAAAACACTATTTCCATATAGAAACGACTTTTATCTTGATAATGCACTTATCATTCATGCCATCAATCTGTGAAACTGCGGTGATCAACATGGGTTTGCATGCGATAAGAAAACGAAGACACAAAGGTTAAAAGGCTAATGAATGATGAGCACCTTTATAGGGCGAGTATATATAGGCACCAAATTAGGATTTCGTATTCGTAGTATAATAGATATCTTTAGGTAATTTAAATATAGAAAAATATCAATGAAGATAATTATCATTTTTAAAATATTCTAGAATCTCGCATCTTATACTTAGAAAACATGATTTTGATGAGATGATTTTTTTGTTTTTACTTTTTCCACACCAAAGTTTTAAAAATCACACCAAGTCCTCATACGCTCTTTTCTTCGCAATTTTGACACACCAATGTTTCGAAGAGTTTTATTTACAAAATCAAGATTGGTTAATTGAGTCCCTCTACGGAGTATATTTATTTTTGGTTAAATCATTTTTCTTTATTTTTTGTTTTAGTTTGCCCCCACTTACATCATCAGTAGTTTTGGGATCGTTAAAGTCGTTAGTCTCACTCTTTCTCAACTACCGATTTATTTATAAATTTGAGGAATAAAAGATGATCGGGGCAGGTAAGATGAAGCAATACTCAAATGTTGTTGATAAACCCCTTAACAAAGCCAGACAAGAGGTATACATTTCATTGCTTTTTTCATCCAATCTTGAAAATGGTTTCATTATTTTATCAGACCTTCAAGATTATTCATTTTATTAGTGTTTCAAATTTTGAATAAAAGTGTTGTTTTTTCATTGATATACAATATTGGATATGGGTTATAAATCTTGATAAAAAACATTTACAATATTTTATGAATTTTGATGTTAAATTTTACTCATTTTTGATGTTTTTTAAAAGATAACATTGTTCGAAAGAAAAATGTAAATTTTCTAATGATTTTTTTATTTTTATTTTATGGATCTGTAGTGATAAGATATTGTGGTTTTAGTTTGGGGACAAAATGTGTGATGGTGTTTGAATCTGCAGGTGAGTTTGAGTGGATTTGCTTTTTTGTTTTCTGAGCTTGTTCAGTATAACCAGACTCAGGTTGATAATATTGGTGAACTCGAGAGGAGGTAACTTTTTTTCCTTTTTTTTTAAATTAGGGGTGTTTGTTTAGAAAGATTAGTTTTAGCTTATCGCTATTCGAAATAAGTTGTTTTGAATGAGCAGTTTCAAGCTGCTTATTTCACTCACAGATAATCAGATAAGCATTTTTAACAAGAAACATCATTGAAATCTGTTGTATCAGAACAGTATAAGCAAGTATGTAGTTTCAAACTCTCGTTAAGCAGTCCCAAACACCCCCTTAGATTTTTAGTACTGCTAAATTACAGTACATATGATACTCATGGTATGTACTGATCCTTATGTGTATTGCATTTTAACTTCTAATTTGATGTGGATTATGTAATTTTTAAGCAAAATTTTGATAAGTATTTTGAACATGGTTACAAGTACTACAAATAGAAATGACTGAAGGTTAGCTGTTCGCAAATAATATTGCCGCCATTGCTGCCTCATTAAATGATTAATAAATTTCAGTCATGAATAATTGACTTTTCAGTATCTTATTTATCGGAATTCTCATCTGATACATATTTGATTGGATGGTATCTAAATATATATCGTGGATCAGATTGGAGGATGCTGGCTATGCTGTTGGAGTACGAGTTTTGGAGTTACTTTGCCATAGGGAAAAGGTAACATGTTGGTTCTTCCTTTGGCAATTGATGCAAGTTAAAAGTTAAAATTAGATAAAATATGATCTGTGTCCATAAACAAAAATGGTTTGTTATAACTTATAAGGCTTGACTCATTTCATGGTTCAATGTTCCCTTTATTCTGGAAGATCAGTGAATTTAAAAACGTCTGCTCTTTACACATCTCTGTTCATGTCTCTGCATTGCTTTTTGTTGCCTATATGGGTAGGAATGAGACTCAACATAACATTTTTTTTCTCTTACACCATGGAACGGACTCACCATCACTTTTTGTTTATGTGCTCGCAGCATGTAAATGTGCCCTGCTGGCACATATTCATACTTTCACAACATATAAATAGTGACCAACAAAATAAGCTGTTAAATAGCTTGAACTAGACTGAATTTTCATTTTATGTGTGACTGTTTTCATGCTTTTGCCATCCTTTCCAAACCGGGGTACCAAAGATTGACTGAAGATTTTCAGTTGTCTTGAAAAAAAAGACTTGTTTTCATTTGCATTTCTCACGCCTTATCTGAGGTGTCACTAGGAGCAAAGTAGAAAAAGTGAAGAACTTCCCATCTTCAATATGTTTTGTGCTATAATTGTCAGTATGGAGCTAAGGCAGTTTGCTCATTGGGCACACCTTCACAGATCCAGCCATTACAAAATGAAAGCTGTTTAGTTTGTCTTCTTAGTCTGAAAATTGAACCACAAATTTTTTATTATCATGTACTACCTAACACATGATTATATAGTTTAACAATCCTGAATGGAAATTGCTGAACCATGTTAACACTGTGTTCATTGTTCGGTTTGTCCTTTCTGCAATAATCATAATAATATGTGTGGTCAGCAATCCAAAGTTCCAAAAAGTTATATGTATACTTGCGTTTATGTATATATGCGATTCTTAATGTGCGTCAGATTGTTCACCAAACTGTGTTGCATCTGTTTTTTTTATTTTTTATCCTCTCCTTTTTTTCTTACTTTATGCCAATAACCCTTTCAAATTTTGTGATCTCAGGGTAACAGAAGGGAGACTCGCTTGTTGGGCATTTTGTCGTTCGTTCATAGTACCGTATGGAAGGTTCTTTTTGGAAAGGTTTGTAAATTGTAATATATTAATCCTGAAGTTTTTTCTCTTAAATGGTTGTAATCTGTTTTTATTTCTTTCGAAAAATGTTCCTATGTAATACAGATTAGTAATTGCATAAAGTTTGATTATCTTCATAGGTAGCTGACTCGCTTGAAAAAGGTACTGAACACGAAGATGAATATATGATTAGTGAAAAGGAGCTCCTAGTCAATAGGTAACATATTTTGTTGCATATGTTTTATACTTTTATGTATTAACATGTTTTTATTTTTATTTTATTTCCTGACCTATATTCTCGCTAATTATGTATGCCCTTGTGTTATTGATATGCAGATTTATTTCGGTACCAAAAGACATGGGTTCATTTAACTGTGGTGCCTTTGTTGCTGGGATAGTAAGGGTGTGTGCTTTATCATCTATATTATCATGTTTTCGCTCTTTCTTGGTTTAAGGTTTTGACATATGCTGTTTCTCTCTGTAGGGTGTTTTGGACAATGCAGGATTCCCTGCTGTTGTGACGGCTCATTTTGTTCCGGTGGATGGTCAACAACGTCCTCGAACAACCATTTTGATTAAATTTGCTGAGGAGGTAAGATAAGATATCTATATTTTGTCATCGTAAATAATCAGTCATTACCTATTTCTTTACTTTGTATTTTCTTGCGGTTCACAAAGAAAGTCACGGTGGTGTGACTAAGCTGTGTTTTAATCAATACATATACGGAGTATGATTTTAACCACAATTGACGAAAAAACGTTAGACTAAAAATAAGTAAATATTAGTATTTAGATAGGAAAAAAAAAATGCAACATTTTGCCTATTGGTAAGTAAACTATGCTATGTTAGTCCATAGAAGAACACTTTGTTATACTAGAAATATAAATCTCACTCACTATGGTAATATAGCTGCTAGTTGCTACATGTAGATTACCAATAGCTTCTGGCAAAAGGACAATTGATGATCATAGATGTGTAGCTTGTAGATTATGAAATTGCAAGATTGTGTATCTGTTTGGTTTTTCTTTAGGTCAGAGTTTAACCTATTGACTTGTCACTTGAGGTGACACTCCCGACTCATTTACCTATAAAGGGGTTGACTGTGTCATGTTTAATCTCCTGGGTCAAATCGGTTTATATAAAGGATTTAACTATAGAGTATACATGTCAAATGGGTCAAAGTCCTATGTTTAATGTATAAGACCTTCTAAATGATATATTAATTAAATAGACTATTATTGTAATAATATAATGGTAATTTGAACCTATTTACAAACGCAATTGTAGGTGTGAGTTATGTATTATCTCTGTTGGGTAAAATTGTTGAAAATAGATACAAAGGAAATCGTTTGAATGGGATGACCTGTCAGAAGATATTAAAGGTGCTCAAAGTGTATTTTAATGAATTTCTGTCTTTCGGGTTAACCCAACCAGTACCAAACAATGAAGATTTTATCTGTTTTGGCAAATTTTTTCGTCTGTAAGTTTTTGTAATCATATTTAACCCGTACCAAAGAGCTTCTTGATCAGCCAAACATGACCCTACCCATGTTGATCCTACTTGCCCACCCTGCACATTTTGCCACATCTACTATTAAGATATTTGGTAGCATTTAGACATCAAAGTTGATTTGAAGGAAGCTCATCTTTATTTGACATAAAAAGTGGAGGCCATGCCGGACATTTGGTTTGAGTATCTAATGAGTTATATCTTGCACTGTGTAAACTTTTCTCGGGACATCAAATTTTAGGAAAATCATCAAGTTGCAGCAAACTAAGACTCTTGTGGGCCTAATCAAGCGTCACTAGATTTGCTGTATTCCATATTTGCGTGTGAGAAGTGTATAAGCCAATATTTTGGTTGATCGTCAAAAACGTATGCTACTTAACAAATACTGAAAGATGCAAATATTATCCTCAAGTTCTAGTGGTGATACTATTCTTAAAGAAATGTCTGCTGATTTTATTATAAAATATATATAATTGCAAGATCTTAAGTAACTGGATATACCAGGTACCAATATCCATTTCCTTTGTTAAAAAAAATGTATATCTACATCTCCGGATGACATACACAAACATGGATAGCTTAAATCAAATACAAATTTGGACAACTATGCACATTTTTCGATATCCGGTTTTAACCACAATATGGGGGTATGTTCAACACTAATTTCACTTTCAAGTGACGAAATGGCCGTGCTCAGCAGATTTTGTAATGGCTCAAAATGGTTTCGTGCAGAAACAGTTAATTTTAGTGCTGTTTGTTGCAGCCTGGATTTAGCCAAGTAGCCATCCCATCTCACACTTTGTCTTTTTTTTTTTTTTTTTTTTTTTTTTTTTTTTTTTTTTTTAACTTGTATAACTGGGTGTTTAATATGATTACAAAAACTACATATTACATTAATAAAATAGCTACTTTTTACTTCTGTAAAAGGGTGTTAAATAAATTTTGTTAATTTGATAAATATTAAACTAGTTTATATTCTACATATATTTTAGGATTTTTATAACATGTTAGAAATATCATTATTATTTGGTACATCGTTGCACATTACTTGGTACATTTTACCAGAGTGATCCATGATGAGCCTGCCCCCCACCTAAACGAGTATTAGGGTACCTAGTGAACTGCTGTCCCAATCCCCGATCCCGTAACGGAATGATCCCTGTTTCGTGTTACTATGGTTTTATGCCATTACTTATATCTTGGGGGACTTTCAACCCATTTGACTTGTTTCTATTTTAGCTAATCTGTTTGATTGACCCGTTAGAGGTGGATTAAATCCCAATTTACCAATTTTCCCACAATTTGATTAAATTGCAGTTCCTACTTTTTCTTTTTGAACATTTCATCAATGTTTACTTTGCTTTTTTATGCAGGTACTGCGAAGAGAAGCAAGATTAGGATAATTTTGTCAAGTGTTTTCTGGCTTTGTATTGTGACCATGGACTGATTGCGGTAGGTATATACTTTGAAGAATCAAAAAGGAAAAACGTATGAGTTTGTCAAAAATTTGTAGCAGCAAGAACTATGTTTTTATGGAATTTTTAGGATGATAACATCATTTCAGTGTGATTTAGTACTTATCTCTATAGAAAGCAGTTTGCAATTGGTGTTCATAAAATTTGCGTCTTTTACCAAGTACAAAGGAATATTTTACTGAACTTATTTTGCTGATAGAATTCATGGTTCAGCCTGTTTGAGGCCTAAGTTGGTAAATCTTGGTTTGACAATTTTGCAAACTAAACTGGATGAAATAACATATGGTTTTAGATGGTTTGGCCATAGCTAATTTTAAACATCCATGTTCATCTGAACTACTTAGTGAGGTTTAAAACTGGATCTTCTTGGTTTAAAAATGAACCTCAGGTTTCGGCAATGTCTTTTAGTATTGTGATACACCTCCAAAGCTCCACTTTCAGGATAGTTAAACATAAGTTCCTTGAAATAACCAAATTCCCCTTTTCTCAGTTTCAGCTTAATCAATGACAACACCTTATCTTCAAAATTGATTATGGAATGGAAATAGCCAATTTCGAGTGAAGAAGAGAATGTTGCTTGGTAATGAGAGTGAGTGGGATCAGCAATTGCTACTAACCTTTTTGTCCCAATGTGAACTGATATCATAATCATATCTGATTCATGCTAAGCGTGTTCTATAATTTGAAAAGTTACAGTAAACAAATTAATTGTTCTATTGATATGTAAAATGGTGTAATAAACAAACAATGTGCTACACAAACTTTTTAAATCAAAGTATCATAAGCAGTGGCGAAGATTGCTCTCTAACTACTTTGCTATCTTTCTTTATCTCCTCAGCTCCGATAACTCATCTGAAGTCGTTAAACTAACATCTTCTATCTCACTATCTTCCATACGTGTCTACTTCTCTACATCAACAGCTTCAGTTGAAAACGACATTTTCTACATACTATCCTTCTTAATTTCCTTCGACCCAATTTCCTCACAAGCGTCATCTTCAATTTCATTTTCAAGCTCGTGTTCAATCTCATCTGCTTCATTTTTGTCTTTTGAGATATCTGGTGTATCAAAGGAGACTTCTGATGAACTTTGATAGTCATCATCTTCAACAGAGTTGTTTGAAGAACGTGGTTGATATGCTTCATCAAGCTGATCAAAGTCTTCATCTGAGTGCCATTTTTGTTCTTCCAATGCTTCAAGCTTCTTAATGGCTTCCATTGCAGAATTTGTGACCTTTTCATAATCAACCGCGTATCTACAAAGACAATACGAAGCATATTTATATTAGTTCAATCAAGCGTATTAAAAACTTAAACGGGTTGGTTCATAATAAGTGTTTATGTATGTACCTGTTTAGATCAAACCCTGTAGAAACAATAGCTGATTCCATCTGTGATACGAGATCTGTCGAATTGTTGACCATATTGGTGGTCATGTATCCACCATGTCTTGCTATCTCAACCAGAAATTGCATGTCAAGAGCAAACTGTTAAGAAAACAGAAGTTAATACAACAAAATTTGCAATTGAGGTGGTTACTTTTCTAAGGATAGATCTAGTTTACCTGATACAATATATGAGACTGCTGATCAGTTGTACCCTCGTTGTCGTGTATCATCCACTTTTCGCCATTTTTGGATATCCAATCAAATGTAGTCTCAACAATCTCTGTAAGTAAGCTCACCAACCAATCGAATTCAACTATATTGTCTTCTGCAAGTTCTTCAACTTTCCTTAGTTCCAGGAACAGTATCTGATCATTTCACTTCACAATGTCAGATATGCAGTACATATATTGGCTAAGGAATTGTTACGGTTACCTGATAAGGAGCAGAAGGCATCTCATCCCGCAACAAGTCAGAGTCAATATGATCCTCAATACAAGATGCTTCATTAGACATTATACCATGTACAAACTTCTTGCAGAAGTTACTTCTGAGTCTACTACAAGTCCCTGCAACGGATAACATTCGACTGTCGATTACATTTCTTAACTCATCCATGTCCTTGAATAGGTATCTGATCACACTTGAAAACAAATGTTCAAGTGTTGATATATTGGCAATAACGGAGACTTTTTGTGGTAGTGATTCTGCCGGTTTGATTCTTGTTCCGCCTTCTATGACATCGTTTGTTTCGTAAGTGAGGGCTCTTTCAAGGATGTCAACATAATTTCTAAACAGGTTAACGAGCTCTTCATGAATCGAGCTTCCCATGATAGGAACCAGAAATGACACATCTTCAGTAACATCCTGAAATATTAAAACAGATTGTAAGTACTTCTTCAAGAAAAAGTTACTAAAATTTGTATATGAACCCGCTTTAATTCCATTAATTTTCATATCACACACCTCGCTTTATATATCTCATCTTAAATAACTCCATTTTGAACATATAGTATATCGTTTCAAAGCTCTTATCAAGGAGAATGTAATCTAATTAACTACTGTTCACGAATCATGGGAAGTCTATGATTATATGTATTAAAGTGGGTGAAAACTCACTTTTCGCCAAAATTTTCCAAAAGATGTATTGTACTTTTGAAGACTGGGCATACCTGTAGCAAAGACACGAACTTCCTACCACTGTTGGTAAGCAAGCAATAATCATGACCTTGTTCGTAAACAATCGAAGAGGTCCCACCTGTGAACATTCCTGATACAAGATATCTTCCCATAACCCAACCATCACTCGACATGAAGATACTGATTAATTTCTTGACATGGTCAAAATGAGCCTTCAGTATACCTTCCGTACAAGGTAGGATATGCTCAACTAAACACGGTCGTAACACTAACTTTTGTTGTTCCAACAAAGAACAATATGTCACAGCAAAGTGCACAGAATCAACCAATGACGACAACCCTCCACTAATATGTGAAATCGACTCAACATGCCTATTGAAACGAGTAGCAAAAGCTTCTACTTCCTCATAAGCCCATTTTATAAGTTCTGAATCATATGAAGATTTTTCTCCGTGTAACAAAACAAAACTTTTCGCTGCTTGTGACATCATAGAGAAAACAGATTTTGATAAATCATGAATGTAAGTTGACGAGGACTGCAAATCGTTCACACCAGAGACAATGCGATTATGGTAATACTTTAGAAGTAAACGAGTTGCAAGATGATCAAAACCAAGGCGGGAAAGACCAGTTAATGATTTTTGTAGTTCTGCTGCTGAGACTCGTGTGCTGTCAGCCACGTGTGTCAATTTATCAGCAAGTGTAACCCTTCTTTCCGCCATGTCAGATTTATAACACATCCAAACATCGGGTGAAATTTCTTCTTGAAACTTTACTTTTGGTGAATTTCCATCTTCCGTCTTGAATACTTCCAAGGCTTCTTCTAATCTATGCTCAAAAAGAAGGTTGTCTAAGGTTTCTAAAACCTCGTTTGCACTAGCCTTGAAGATAGTTGTAGGGTTTTGATCATCGAGCAGTGGTTCATCAGGAGTTGAGTTTGTTGGTTCATCTGATAAAGTCTTTAGACAATCACCGTCCATTAGATTTCGAACAAGTTGTTTTTGAGCCATCATATGGTACTTTAATTGCATCACCTCATTGTTTATACCTTCTGTTTCGTTAAAAACCCTGTGAAGATCATGTTGATCAATATCAACTCAACGCACCGCACATATATTATTCCGAAACTTATATAGTTAAATTACTAACAAATACTAATAGAGTTCACCTTATGAAGGATGAATAATTTGAAATTATGTTCTCTTGGAAATCGACTTCCGATGCTTGCTTCAACTCAACGAGTTCTAAACATAGATGATTAATCCCCTAACACAACCAAGAATTTCTCATTAATGCAACATAAAAAGCGATTAATTAGATTAGAACACTAAATCTGGAACTGAAACCATTTACTAAGTCATTTTGATATGGTATGCAATACACTATCCTTTTCCCCCCTACATTTTGATGTAACAGAACTATTATTTCGTTAATGATGTATGTAAGTGACCTTCTATAACACATGAAGTGTAGTACTAGTGAATTGATCATGTGGCACTTTCACGTGACCACATCACACTTTCACATGTTATAGAAGGTCACTTACATACATCGGTATCGAAGTTAAAAGTTTGTTATATCAAAATATAGAGGGGAAAAAAAGTTTATTTACATACGAAACAATATGGTGAAAGTTGGTTACATTTTGGTGCGATAAACACGACCTATATATTGTCTACCTTGGCAGTCATGGAAGCAAGTTCATCAGACTCAATATCGGATTCTTCATCACTAGTGACTAACGTCGATTCAGAAGTCGTATCTCCCACGATAGATTCCCCGATCTCCTCCATATCATTACCGTGATCTCTAAATCGAAAATTTGACGCGGAAGATGTAATTTCCATGAGGATTTTAGGTGCAAAAGAGATCTAAAAGTGGTGATCAATCGAATACAAAGATGTTTCGGATCTCGAATATGTGCCATTTTTGTTTGAAATATTCGTGGAAACTCTTCGGTTTCTTCGTTCGTTTGGGTATGTGTTTGTTTTTTAGTGGCACAAAATGGTTCTCAATGTAACATGTTGTCGTTATATTTGGCGGGAAATGCAATGATTTTTTATGTGGTGCTACTTTTATCAAAATCAGTCTAATTTTTATTGGGATACTCACGGTACAACCAGTTAAATGCATATGTTAGAGTATCCCAATCAAAAATTTGAGTGAGCAAATCATTTTCCATCCATATACTTGCACTTTTTTGATATTAATCACTTATGCATAAAAAATGAGTCACTTTTATTATTTTTTACGATTTCAAACGATTTTGAAGATGACAAAAATTCTAACTAAAGGGTGTTTGTTTTTAAGCTTACAAAATAAGCTTATTTGAATAGGTTTATATATTATAACTTATTTTAATTGGCTCTTTTAGCTTGTGAACTTATTTTTAATCTATAAGCAAAGGTGGAGACAAGAGGGGTAGGATAAGCAACATCAATGAAAAAAATTGTAGCATAAATTTAATAAAATATCTGGTTATTTTTGTAATTTACCCTCTAACGCATCATTTTGTAATGTAGTTTTCAAAAATTATTAAAAGTTTGCCCATTCGGCCATATTTTTTTTGCTCCACCAGTGTCTATAAGACTATGTTTATTAACAACCCAACCCAACCCAACCTCATCTTTTATTAAAATATTATTTTCTCTTCCCTCCACCTACACAAAATACATACAACTGATCCATACCATTTATCAACAACCTAACCTAAAATAATATAAGTACTAATAAAAAAACAAGAAAAAGTAAAGAAAAAAACAAATAGCCATTAAAATAAAAGCATATGGCAGACTAGGATTGTGATCTTGAGTTGACATACGACTTAAGTTGGAAGGAAAGTTTGAATATGAGTATTAAAAAATGATTAGTTTGTATGAATAGTGTACTATTTGGGTTCACAACCTAATTGATAAACATACCAAAAGTTAATATGTATAAGTTGAAACAAACACCACGTGAAATCAAATGGGTTCTCATTTGTGCCCATTACTCAAAATAAATACCTTGCCAAGATGCATGCATGAAAGATATTTATCTAACCCACCAAGTTTGACGATAGACTTGACAGCAATGAATTTTTCATTTCACAAGCATTGCTTCAATAGATGAGTTCTTATTTGAGGTCTTTCTAATCAATTAGCGATATATTGTTTTTATTTGCGACTATAAACTTTATTAGAAAAGAATGACTACTTTTACAATCTTACGAAACTACCACTATTGATCCAAACTCGTCGTGGTATCAAAAATAAAAAATAAAAATAAAAATAAAATAAAATAAAATAAATCTGACATCTCTTGAGGTGCACATGTAAAATATATAAATCTACGTTGATTACAAGACAAAAGAGGCAGTTAGCTCAATGGTGACGAAAGTGGCAAACTATCACTTTGAGACGTCTGCATTTATTCATTTTTATATTTTTAAGGGTGGCATGCACCGCCACGTTTTATGCAGTAGTTTATCTTAATAGTGGAGTAGTAACATTTAATTACTGTAATTATTTAGCATTGAACCATATGGTTGTTTTAATTAGGTAATGTATTTAGGAGTTGTTATATAAGGTGTTGTCGTAGGTATTAAAGTAGTAATTGCTAAAAGGTAACTTTTAAACTACAAAAAAGAAAAAAAAGTTAGACATTCTTTTTTGATTTGTTATCTTTGTGATATAGTTCATTTCTAAGTGCAGCTAGAATATATTCACTAGAATTATTTTAAAGAACATACAATAGAATCAACTGTTGAATATATAAAAGGGCCCTATAAAAGATACGAGATATCTTGGCTACAATTTTTTTAGCCAATTGGCTAAAATCTTTTACAAAAATTTCACTAGCAATGAATCAGAGACTCACAAAAAAAAATCATGACCCACAAAAAGAAATCAATGACCCACATTTTATAACATAAAATTGTAGCCAATTAGCTACAAAAAAATTGTAGCTAATATATTCCCAAAAGATAAAGATTGACATGACTAAAACTAACATTGAAATTTATGCATAATTTTTTTCATAAACCATTTGAATACGGACATTTAAACTCATACATAAGTTTAATCATATCAATCATTTCTAGATATAATGTAAGTAAAACAATGATCACTGATCACTAATCACTGATACATTACCATGTGACGCGATAAATTAGTTACTAAATCATGTCAACTACTACCTCCGTCCTAAAAGTATTGTCCTCCGACAAAAAACATACCGTTTAAGAAAACATAATCATTACTGCATTCTCTCTCTTACTTTTTTGCAAAATGTCACTTTTACCCTTATGGAATTGATTAAATCATAGAAAGATGTTTGTAATTTTTAGAAACATTATGTACAATATGGTAAACTTGCTACATTCTTCACAACCATATTTGAAAGTGGACAATAATTTTGAGACAACCCGAAAGAGAAAGAGGACTATAAATTTGGGATGGAGGGAGTATTATTTTTGGTTCAGAAGAAATGTTTGTTTTCTTTTTTGTAATTGACATATAATAACTTTGATGAAAATGAATAAAGAAAATATTTTTGACAAAGTAAGTTAAATTTTTATGGAGGTCTAAATTACTATAGTAGTTGTCAAATCAAACTTTTTGTGGGTAGCGAAACATCTTTTAAATGCATAATTTCACCTACTTACTTAAACACCACAACTTTAGTAAATACTTTATTTCTAAAATAAAATTTCTCAAAATATATATACCTTAAAGGATAGATTAAAGTCAAGGCTCTTCGCTCCTTCGACTGAATTTTTGCATCGGATCTCAGGTTCTCTATTGCACTCTATCGAAGTTTTATTCAAAAACCTCGTCCGAGAACTTCGATACCCTTAAAATGATTGTAATATTTTTTTAATTTTTTTTATAATATTAGTTTATTTATAAAATTGTGAAACAAAAAGCAAGAAAGATAAAATATAAAATTTAACAAGTAAAAAGTCGTAAAAGATAAAATATACGAAGCAGGAAAAAAAAAGAAAAAAAAAATTGTCTTGTCCTATTAAAAGTTGGTAAAAGTATTTAAACATACACAAAATATAAAATATTGACAAAAAGAAGTAAACGACAAAGAAGAGGGGAAAAAAAGAAAAAGAAAAAATAGGGCTGTGATATTCAGACCCCTTTTTTTTAAGGTGACTTCCTTTTTTCTGATTTTTTTATTTTTATTTTTTTTATATCAAAAATTATAAACCTGAAAGTACATAACAGAAAATTAGCAGGGTACCCGCGCAATGCGGCTACCTAGTGACTAATTTTGTGGCGAGCAAATATTTTTTATTTATACCGCGTGTTGCAGCGGGGTTGATTTTTAGCCGACTTATTTTTTTCATTTTTTTATTGTAGCTTTTTTGTTTCGTAATTTTTATGATATTTGTATAAATTTAAACATGTTTTAGGCTGCTGCTGGATCTCGAATAATGTATTAATTATATTATACTTTGTGGTTAAAAAATTGTATTTTTTGATAAAGGGTGTTTTTAATAGTGTATTAATTGTATTAGGTGAGTATTCTTTTTTTAGTTTTATGTGTGCTTTGAATCATTGTAAATAATGCTTATAATGTAGTATTTTTCACTTAAGGGGTATTTTAATGACTATTTAATAGCATTAATGTTGTTTGATAGAAAAGTGGTGTGACTCCACGATTATTTTTGTTGTATCATCAGTGACGGAGCTAGGATATTATTTTCGGGTGGGCCGAAAAAAGATACATGTTAATAAGTGTAAAGTATGAAAGGCTAAACACATAGTTTTTGATCATATATTCGAAATAGTAGTAAAGAAATTCTATTAAACCATGTAAATATAATCAATTTTACTAATGTTTTGAAACAAAATATTAGCACAAGTATACATTTTGCAAAGTTAGGGTGGGCCTTGGCCAACCCAACCACCAATGTGGCTCCGTCACTGTGTATCATATGCTTGTTTTGTCGTAATTCTCAAAATTAGGGGCATTAAAGTGTTGTAAACTATGCTTTATTTTTTGTAAGTCTGAAAATTTTGAAGAAAGATTCATTTGTGCATTATATGTTTGTGCATTATATATATATATATATATATATATATATATATATATATATATATATATATATATATATATATATATATATATATATATAAGCTTAAAATTATATGAACAGAAATTGATAAAAAAATATTATGTCACGGGTCTCTATAGTATGTTCCATGAAAAGAAAAGAAAGAAAGAAAGAAAATAGTTGGTACCTACCCATATCTGAAAACTATATACGTAGGAGACCAATCAAATGAAATGAAATGAATAAATGTCCACTCCATTACTCCGGCGAATAGTCTCCGATGAAACTCTAACCCCTCATTCAAATTAACACAATGACAAGTTGTTATTCTTCAAAGTTGATAGCGTTGTTGGTGTTGGTAATCCTGAATATAACGGTGGGCGTGGTTAACGGGGTAGGAGATAATTCGAAGCTGTCGGGAATAATAATACCAGGATTTGCATCGACACAGCTGAGAGCATGGTCAATTCTAGACTGTCCTTACTCTCCTCTTGATTTTAATCCTCTCGATTTAGTCTGGCTCGATACCACTAAAGTACACTCACCCAACACTTTTTTTATTTCATCCTTATTACTACTCATTTCCATCTACTTTATTCATGTTATTCTCATTATGTTAAGCTAGTTACTGATTATTGGAATGTTGCGTGCCATTAGTTTTTAGCTTCAGGAGCATCTATATATCGATTTATTTATAGTGAAAACTTTATGAGTTGTAGAAAAAGTTTCTTTAATTTTTCTATCTTGATTTATTAGAAAAGGACAAGAGTTTTTATCTCTAGGGAAGTGTTGAAAATTACAAAAACATGTTTAGATGCAACTTTTTAGAAAACTGAAAAGTAGAAAGAAAAGTATAGAAATATGCAGAGATTTTTTTTTTTTTTTTTTTTTTTTTTTTTGAAAAGTATAATCCCACTTTTCTAAAGATTAGTTATAGTTAGAAAAGTCACTTTCTAGAATTTTTTTGATTTAACGTGTTTTCTGCTTTTCAAAACTTCTTAGAAGTTTTCTATTTTTGTACAACTAAACAGAGCCTTAGTTGTCAGCAGGGGCGGAAGCACGTTATAGGTTTAGGGGGACAGTGCCCTCTATGGTTCTCCCATGACATATGATTTTAGAGTAAATTTGTTTACTTTTTCGGCTTTTATTAAGGTTGCCCTCAGCCCATGTTTGAGGTTGACCTCAACCCACTTTGATTTCCAACATTATATAGGTTTGTACACAAGCACTGCTCCAATCTCGGATCAGTGTGTATTTGACTTGTTCTATGAGTTTAAAGTTAATTTTGTCACTTTGAATAAGTTTGTATATGGATTTTGATTGTCATAATTGCAACTGTAGTGTAATCTGTAAAAAAAACTATACACCATATTGCTATCTGAGGTTCGTTGATGACTTATTTAAGATGGAATTGTTCTTGCTTAAGATAACATGCAGTTTCAACTCATTTTTGCTAGAGTTTAATAGTTTCTTGTTGCCATTTTTTGCTCAGATAATTTTTTTTTGGTGCATTTTTTTTTTCTCGGTTAAAGATTTTTTAATGTTTTTTTATCAACTCTTGCAAATGTAAATTTTGTTTTCCCCCCATAACCTAACTTCCTGGCTCCGCCACTGGTTGTCAGTATTCTGTTACGAAGAATTCAAATGAAAGTAGAAGGTTACTTGAATTTAGACAATGTAGTTACTACATAGGTGTTGAAGGAAAAAAAGTAAAGCCTAAATAACTAACTGGTATGAAAAGTCACAATCATAGAAAACCGACGTAAAAGGAAAGTTGTGACGAAGAGCCTGTCTTTAGAGATGCATAGAGATGGTTGCCTTGCCAGAATTCACTGCACTTTTGTGCCATTCTAAGTAGTGGCGGACGCAGATATTTGTCATAGGGGATTCACTTTCAAAAAACAAAAAAGAAAAAGGGATTTGTTACTTCGTGTTATTTAAGTGAAGGGTGTGCACTGATTTTGAAGCAGGGTGTGCACTAATTTTGAAGCAGGGTATTCACCAATTTTGAAGAGGGTATGCACTTAGTGTTAAACTACTTAAAAAAAACAAAACTTTTTACACTGCGGATGCTTTTCGGAGGGTATGCACATGCCTTAAGTATGTCCGCCTAATTTCTAAGTGACGAGGAATCACCATCAGAGTAACCATGCTGAGCACCTTTATAAATATCATATCAACAGCTTGCAGCTGAATGGCAAAAAAGGTTTTAAAGCCTAACTCTGTCACATAATATTTTATTCAGTTAACTTGTTGCACGCCAGAAAGAACTTTATTCGGTTGGCGGGCATTATCAACTAGAAATTTAAATGATACAACTGTGATGTGTGACATGTGTATCTCTATATTTATAGGTTTTATTCAGTATCTGAAGTTAGTGAAAGAAATTAATTTTTATTTTTGGAACTTCTAGAGTTGCTCATAGGAATGGAATTAACCTGACCCAAAGTAAAATCATGAGAATTATAAGTGACTCTAGGTATAGCACGTGATGTTTTAACATTATAATTTGGAGTGGGACGCTTAGGGAATATAAGCCATGCTTTATAATGTCTGACCCTCTGAGGTTTTCTTGACTTCTTGTATTCAATCCCTGGTTACATGTGTGCAACGGCATGATAAGACATACTGGATGTTATCTAGTTTAATACGTAGCTCATTTCTGGTCTTGTCAATATACATACTTAGCATAGTAATGTTACATTTTCTCATTTTCTATCCAATAATGTCGGTGGATGATAGAAGAAGGCTACAATATACCATGCAGTGTCTTTCTGCAATGAATTGCTGGCTTAAGTGCATGATGCTGGATCCTTACAATCAAACAGATCACCCTGAATGCAAGTCCCGCCCAGACAGTGGCCTTTCCGCAATCACAGAACTTGACCCAGGTGTTATAACAGGTAAACACTTAAATCATTTCTCTGTCCGGGATTCATGTTGCAATACATATATGTGTTTACATATCTATATACATATGCATATGCATATGTAATGTATGTGTGCGTATGCATCATGCAAATGTAATGTGTGTGTGCCACTGGATTCTCGATTATACATATCCTTGCTTCCCTGAAAGTGAATTCTTGATTCTCAGGCCCGCTTTCATCAGTGTGGAAAGAATGGGTCAAATGGTGCATCGAATTTGGGATCGAGGCAAATGCTATTATAGCCGTTCCATATGACTGGAGACTGTCTCCATCAAAGCTTGAGGAGCGGGATCTGTATTTTCACAAGCTAAAGTATGTATATATATATTTAGCATACATTTATGTGTTTTTTTAAAGTTCTATCTTCTGTTCTTTTCTGCATGACATCGTATATAACTACTTATTTGCACACCTTTCTATTAAAAGATTCATAGACGTACTTTTATAAGCAATATTGAACATGGATTAGCACATTCTTCATTATTTTGATGTCTGCAATTGTCTTTGTTCATTGCAGACTTACCTTTGAGACAGCTCTGAAACTTCGTGGTGGTCCGTCCATAGTATTTGCCCACTCACTGGGTAACAATGTTTTTCGGTACTTTCTGGAATGGTTAAAGCTAGAAATTGCGCCCAAGAATTACATCCCATGGCTAGATGATCACATACATGCATACTTTGCTGTTGGTATGGTGGACTTCATTTGGTCCAACTTAGATCTGTGTCTTGCATTTCCAAATTTATCAGATAATCAATACTGCCGTACATTGATATTGTCTTGTTCTTGTTGTCAGGTTCTCCTCTTCTTGGTTCAGTTCAGACAGTAGAAGCAACACTATCTGGATTCACATTTGGTCTTCCTGTACCTGAGGTCCGTTGTCTTTCTTTTCTATGTTACATGTTTGTCACCATGTGAAACTGTTTAAGTCATATGTTTTGGCATTATATCAGGGGACAGCACGATTGATGTTTAATTCATTTGGCTCTTCACTATGGATGACACCTTTTTCAAAGTATTGTCACAGTGAAACTGTGTACTCAAAGCATTTTTCTGGTGGACACAGAAAGAAACACAATGTATATCACTGTGATGAACTTGAATATCGGTTAAACTATTCTGGATTTCCAACTAACATAATCAATATTGAGATCCCCTCAGTTGTAGGTATGCAATGAGTGTTATAAATGTTTTCATAAAGAAAGGTGCTCGCTGTTGACTATACTAATGGCTTTTAATGGTGTCGCAGAAGCTTATCCATCATTTGGAGATGAAATGCAGGCTAACTTGACTAACATGGAATGTGGGGTTCCTACTCAATTGTCCTTTTCTGCTCGAGAAATAGCAGATGGCACATTTTTTAAAGCAATAGAGGATTTCGATCCTGATAGCAAAAGGCTTCTCTACCAATTAGACAAGTGAGTTATTAAATTTTACGAGTGCTTGTATAGCAGCTTAATCGTGCTTAGATTCCTATGATCTAGGATCCAATATTTTTTTGCTGTGTACTCGCCTTTGATTAAGAATCTCATTTTTTTTTTGGAAAAAGTGGATTAATTAACGCAAGTGGAAAATTTGGAAGAATAAAAGACTTCCCTGCCGTGTGGCTGTATTTCTGTACCTGCATGTTCAAAATGCCAAAACCATTCAATTTTATTGAGAAAATTTTAGAATGAATTGAACCGAGCTCTCTGTGCTATTCAGGTTGTATCATAGTGATCCAGTTTTAAATCCTTTGACGCCTTGGGAGAGACCACCTCTGAAAAATATCTTTTGTATATATGGAGTAGATTCAAGGACTGAGGTGATAATTATAAATCTCAATATTTGATTCAGTAACTCATAGGATATATAGCACCAGAACGTCATATGCTCTCTTTTTTTCAAATAGGTCGGTTACTATTTTGCACCCAGTGGCAAGCCTTATCCTGACAACTGGATTATGACTGATGTCGTATATGAGTTTGAAGGATCCTTGTATACCAGGTAATACTCTCAACCATATGGTGAGGACTTGAGGGTCATTTTATAATTCTTCAATTCTGAATTTCTGATAGTTTGGAACTGAATGGTAACTTACATATCATGGCTATTACGATTTTCAATAAAGCATCACTTTTATTTTAATACTCGATAAAGTCATTGAAACACCATTCTGAAGATATTTTTCTTCTTTCACGCAGGTCTGGGAATCTGATTGAAGGAAATCCTGGGGCTGCAAGTGGTGATGAGACGGTAAGCTAAAAAAGTTACATGAATTTGTAAGATTATGGTACAGTATGCTCTATTCTTATCAAAGTTTTACTTGTCATATTACCTTATAATTATCAAACATAAATTTGCTTGCAGGTACCGTACAATTCTCTTTCCTATTGCAAGAGTTGGCTGGGACCAAAAGTTAATATAACAAGAGCTCCTCAGGTATCACATGTTAATTTGCTGTTAGTATGTTAACACTCTAATTGTTTCTTTCTTGTTAAATGTTCCTCGTGTTTCTCCTTCTGGTAAATATGCCAAGTTAATATGAAATATATGCTTTCCGTACCAATTGTTTAGATGTAATTTCGTTATTGTTTTAGTCAGAGCATGAAGGGGAGGACGTGCAAGTGCAGTTGGATGTAGAACACCGTCCTGAGGCTGACATAGTTCCTAACATGACAAGGTCACCTCGTGTTAAATATATAACCTATTACGAAGATTCTGAAAGCCTTCCCAGACAAAGGACAGCGGTATGGGAACTTGATAAAGGTATCCTGTCTTCTTCTTATATAGTTGGTCAAGTTCTAAAATGAACGCACACGAAATCATTTAAGTGAGTGTAAAATATGGGTGGCAGCGAATCATAGGAATATTGTGAGATCCCCAATACTAATGCGAGAGCTATGGCTTGAAATGTGGCATGATATTCATCCTGATAAGAAAACAAAATTTGTTACCAAAGGTCAGTCTTCTCTTTTCCAGATGCCTATTATTGTTTGGTCAAATCAAAGACTTTTTAAATCTTGACTTGTAAGTTTTTACAGCCAAGCGTGGACCTTTGAGGGATGAAGACTGTTATTGGGATTATGGGAAAGCTCGTTGTGCATGGGCCGAGTACTGTGAATATAGGTAAAACCCACTTCTTAAGTATATGAATTTGCTCTAAATTTTGGCAGTTGACATATGTAAAATGATGCAGATATGTTTTTGGAGATGTCCACTTGGGTCAGAGTTGTAGGATTAAAGGCTCATCAGCTGATCTCCTTCTGAAGTATTTATAAAAAACATGAGGTAGGTCATCTGGACTCTATAAAAGGGAACTTTCTGCTAGTGTTAGTTTTCCGTACTCCCGTCACCCCTGATTCCCCACAATTAAGTCATTGCGCCTATTTACTAGTATGCACACGGAACAAGAAGTATGCAGGCAAACTAAAGGAACTGCACTTTTTTCACTTTGTACTAGTATATATGTGATATAGCATGACCATAATAGTCATATTGGGCGCTGATTTTGTATTCTTGAATTGTTTGACCATGCTTAGAGTTGAAATGAATATGGTCAATCTGGTTGTTATACTCTTATGCTTAAATGGTTATGCTAAATGATTTAACTAAGAAAGAGACAGGCCACAACCACATCATATATCAAGATTATTATTTTTATAATATAGTTATCTACTTATCTAATCACAATTAATGCCTTAATTCATTATAAATTAAATAAAGAACATATAAGTGTTTGTGGTCGGCCCAACCTGAACTGTTTTAACCCACTTTGAGATGTTACTCATTTTACTCATTACCCGTGTTACCCCTCACCAAACCCAGTATCCCACCAATTTTGTAAAACTGAGCCAGTACAATAGAGTCCGCTCCACTTCTTTATTTTGACTGATAGATAACTCTAATGCAGGTTTACCACTCACCGGAAATGTGAAGATGGACTGGTTTTCACTCAATGATGGTGAGATATGCTCCTGGAATCACACCCAGGCGATGATAACCCCGTTCGTGTGCCACAAGGAACTATACACCAAACTGATGACAATCTATGAGAAGACTGTCTGCTTTGAAACAATCCACAGCCATTATTGATTCAAGCATGTATATGTACCATTCATCATGATAAAAACATATAGACAAGCCCATGAGCATTGGCTTCTTTGCCTTGCGCCAGAACTTTGTCTAGCAAAAAAAAACTCGTTTTATATTAGGTCATTTTTATGACATGCCACGAAAGTTTGGTTGTTTCGGATACTTTTGTAATTATGTATTACACACACTCTATGGCACATTGATGACTAGCCACTCCATGGATTAGACATGTGAGTTAGGCTTGTAAATCCTTTTTCTTAACCATTTGGATAATTAAGTAAAACTACAAGTCGCAAAAGTTAGATACTCAATTGCACTTGCAAACATTCCTCTATGTACCATATCATATAGACATAAGAAAAAACAAAATCTACTCAAAAAGATGAAATCATTAAATCCATAACAGCTTACAACTTACACAGGGTAAGAATACGAGTTTGAATAGCAGAATTGCCACGAACTGAGCAAAAGTTTTTTAGTCGTAATAACAGCTAAAATCTCACCAAACCAGACACATCTATAAGTTCACTAGCAAAAAAAGTGCAAAACAGAGAATGGATGCCTTTAGACTTGAAGAATGAAACTTTTCCACTTGGCGTATACTCTACACTAACTTTTCTTCTTGATCTCAAAAGAATAATCAAGCTCCAAATGACACCTCTTATCATCATCTTCAAACTGCATCATCAAACCAAAATTTATTTGACTTTATTGGTCAGTCGTAAATAAAGAAGGGACCCCAAAAAGGAGAACATGACTTACCCTCAGCTTTGCTGTATATATTCCTCTTGCAAGAATGCCACTCGGGGTGGTCTCCTCCTCTAAGGTTTCAACATAGGCATCTTTTTGGGGAGCAAACGTTCCCAGCATATTTTTGATTCGATCCACTGTCACCAACATCCAGTGATCAATAAACAGAAACCAATTCGATATAAACTCTATAACTGTTCATAAAAATATGCTAGAAAGATAAGGAGGTACTAAAAACTAGAGATTCATGCTCATTTCTCTCGTGGAAAGTACCGTTTATGACCTTCATTGTCAAAGGAAGATTATTCCGCCATACATATAAATATGCATATCAAAATATTACCTTGGATTCCTCCTTTCCAAACGGTATTAGTGCAGGTGAGACCGGAAAGTATGTTGTGGAGAACGGTGAATGTTAGCTTAAACCGATATTGAGCTCCTTCTCTGAGCGTAAAGAGTGGACAACCACTTTGAGTTTCTTTCAGTGGTAATAAAATTGTGATCTCCCCGACATCTTTTGATATGATTCCTAAGGAGCAGAATTTAACTTCGGGATCCTTTTGACCTAATAAGGAAACCGTGAATGAAAAGGCCATTCATTAGGAAGTAATGGAATTTAAAAGATTCACAACTGAAACGACAATTGTTTTAGTAAAGAAAATTGTGCGCCTACGAGCATTTGCATGTCATTTACAACAATTTTGATAAAAAAATTGTACCGTAAGATGACACAATCTAGTAACCAACTAACCATTATAACATGTTAAGACTAACCATTCAAATCGCCTTCAACACTGCCAAGCAACTTCTCTTTCCACCTCCTTAAACTTTCATCATCCTGTAAAACCAACATAACAGATCATCACAGAGAGCTAGTGCCGTAAAAACACAAATAAGCATGAGACTATATAGCATTTTCCTTTATCCAAGCTATTTCTGTTTGGTATCATCTTTGAATAAGAGATTTTTACCCTTTTGGAACATATTACCTGTTTTGGAAACGATACAATTTTATCATGCCAAATATTATAATAAGACCATTTTACCCTTTCCAAATTTATACTTAAATGATTTACTTGACCTATTAACAACACACAAGATGGATACATGGATCAAAAATAGAAAATTTCCAGAATTTTGTAAATTTGCAGCTATTCTGAAAATGCAAAGAATCAAACAGAAACTCCAGAAAACCATAAAAGATTTCAACTTTGACTACTAAAAGGCGAAAGGGAAAATAAGGAAAGAAGCCCTGATATATGCAATAGCTTGCTAAGGGAGTGTTTGGATGATAGTGTGTTTATAAGGTTACTTCGTATTTGATTTTTAAAACGTCACTAAGCTCATCTTTTGGCGCTTATCAACTTGAGCTTAAGCTCAACTCTAGTTGATACACTTATAAGCTTTAAAAAGTGAGCTTAGTGACTTTTTCTAAAATTCAAATTAGCTCATAAGCCGACTAAATAAGCTAATCCAAACAAAGTATAAACTAAAACATAGTAGTAAAATATAACCAAAAGTAGTTGATATAATAACATTTATAAAAAAAATAAAAATAGAAAAAGTGAAGTAACAACCTTATCCTTGTCAAGCTGATCCTTAAGAGGAAGAAGTGGGCCAGGAACAAATCTAGAAATACCATCCTCATGATGCTCTTCCTGTTCCTCATCATCATGCTCATCATCACCATGTTCATGATGTTCATGATCATAAACCTTATCTGTAATTTGTATGTTCTTCAAATCCTCATTAACATCATGAAGAACTGAAGAAGACCCAGATGATGTTCCTGCTTCTGCTCTCTCCATCTTTTTTTTTTTTAGCAGACAAGATGATAACAAGAAAAAAAACACAAAGACAAAGAAAAACCCTTTAGTTTGTTTTGTTTCTAAGAAAGAAAAGTAAAGTGTTCTATTTTTCCTTTTATGGTCTTTGATACAGACAGTGGTAACAGTAGAGTCAGAAGCAAATATTTGTTCACTTTGCTTTGTTTTTGCATAAAAATAAGTGCCGTCGGCTCGGTTATACAATTTATTTATTATTTATTTATTTTTTATTATTATTTTTTTAAAGAAGATATGTAAGTCATTTTTCTAACCATGGTAATCTACATGAACTCATCGTCACACAGACTCAAATCAAATAAAGTTCTCCCTTTTCATGAGATTGACATGAACATTTCAAGATTATTTGCACCTAACAAAAATTAAACTTGAGACCTCATATATTTTAAAATGATAATCACAAGCTCTTTTGTCACTACGTCCTTTTCAATTTTTTATGTTTACACACAAGTGCTTTGCTTACTTTATTTAAAAACATTTTCAAATATAAATTCACTTGATATTAACACATACTCCGTATTCTATAAAAACTCGCTTATCATAATTATATGTATTGAATCATGTATTTAGGAAAATAGTGAGTTTTATATTGGAGACATTGTTAATAAAAAGATGCTTAAACAAAACTTGAAAGGCTGTTAGCAAACACAGAATAATAAGTTAGAAATGAAATCTCAAAAATTATTTTCTATGGTTTCATATTTATTTATCATCTTTTTCAAGTTTCTATAGCAACCTCGTGTATTTTTATTTTGAAAATTTTTGTATTATAAATTGTTTGTCGGGGTTACATTGATTGGATATATACAATGAGAATGTAAGAATTGTCCATCATTAGTTAATTAAAAAACCACATGTTCACGTTTCGATGCCAACTATGTCAAACATTCACACCATTGATGTATAGAAAATAGTTAATTTTGTTTTAAGTTCTTATATAAATATGAATAAGTAAATTGTGTAGCATCATGATTAATACAATACAAAAAGTAAATTATGTAACATCATGACTAAAAGAACATGAAAACACAATTTGAACTTATAATATCCGCTTTATGTTATATGTTCTCTGTTCTCAACACTTTTAGAATGTTCGTTGATATTGATAATTTTGTGATTATGTTATTATTTAACAAGTTTTTGTTTTACATGAAATTGAATTTACTTCAGAAAACAAAAGTATTTACTTCAGGAAAAAAAAAATACTTTACCAGGGTAAAAAACCCTTTACTAAAAAAAAAATAATAATTTACTTCAGAAAACAAAAGTACTAATTAACTTTTAAAATGTTTGTTGATATTTAGAAAACAAAAAGTTTTTGTTTAACAAGAGTTTTGAGAGATGAGAAAATCAATAATACATATTGCATCGTTTTCAGAAAATAGTTGTGTTTATCTATCGCTATCTTAGCGCATGCCATGTCGCAAAAGTTACAAATTACCAGTCTCAAAATATTTTAGTGACCTCAAAAACACCATTAAAAGTAAATCTCATACGTACTTTTTAAATTATAAATTTATAATAATAATCGAATAATTTTTGGCAAACCATGTTAGTCTAGATGCGACATGCTAGCCCCACAAAATCTGGTACGTTTTGCGCAATCAACGGCTTCACTTTACGTTTTCAAAAATGAATTTTTTAAAAACTTACCTCAAAATTTGATTGAAGCAAATAAAAATTTTGAATAATCAAAATGAATGGAACGTTCTTGGACTTACTGCATCTCCTTGAATTTTAACACCAACAAAGGACACAACCTTAAAACGAGTCCACGTCATCATGGTCTAGACTTTCGACTACCAGCCCGACAATCTTATCTCCCACAAGCTAACCAGTGTTTATCAGAATGGCTCAATAGGTTCGGTCTCCATTAGTACACTTGCAGCCTGAAAGCAATCAGCAGCTTCACTTAGATACATTGGGCCTTCGTCTTTAAGTAACATGCCAAGATTATACCAAGCCGTAGAGTTCATCTTATCTATGTGTAAGGCCTCGTTTAAGAAGCTTCGTGCCACAGGCCCAGACTGCCGACCAAGCTTCTTGAACACACCAGCTATGGAAATTAGACTCTCCACATGAGCAGGATCAGCATCTAATGCGTGTTTATAAGCGTTTAAAGCTTGTTTCTGTTGACCCTTTACTTCATAGAGCAAACCTGCAAATTTACGGCTTGAGATAAAATGACAGTATGCAGTATTGTGAATTATATGTAAAATAAAATAAAAAATCCGTTTTATGGATAGAAAAAAGGTCCAATGCTAATAGAACATAAATAGCAAGAATGTACCCGTGGCATGCCGTGTAGAAGCCGAGTAGTTAGTGATGGCCTTGGATTTTGATAGACAAGCCTCAGCATCATCCCACTTTGATAAGCTTATATAGACCTTAGCAAGGTCGTTCCATATTTCTAGCTCCAACCTTTTACGGCGATTCTTAACAACCAAGCATATACCAAATTATAAGCAACAAAATATCTTATTCATTAGAAATTATACCAAATATATGAACTGTTGCGATATTCATAGAACGTAGCAGCATTGCTAGTTTGCTACTTTTGCAGAACTGATGAAGTGACAAAGAAAATGCAGGATCATTACAACAAAGAGTATGATGGCTCTTTCTGCATTTGCATTTAAATTTTCTAAAATCTCTAGTTTTTATAGAGTACGGAGTATAGTGTTTTTCTTTTGCGTCTTCACAAAAATGATGGTTTTGTTAGAAACGGAAATTTAGATCTGTTCATTTATGAATGGGTCAATTTTGGTTGGGCTTTATATCAAATGGGTCAGATAAAAAAATTTAGCTAGAAAGGGAGCATGTTAAACAGATTTTAGATCGGAAAAGTCTATTTGCAATCCATACAACCTCAAAAGTCTATTTGCAATCCATACAACCTCCTAATTTTCATGTTGAATATACCTCAAGATGCTTTCTAGACTGAACTTGAAGAACCGCAAGCAGCTGAATATACGTCTGAGTGGCACGTTTCACTTGACCCTGTGCAAGTTGAAGCTTAGCCTTAGTCCATAACAGTTCACATCGATCCCATTTCACAGTCTGATCTAAAGCAGCATCAATAATATCTTCACTATCTTTAAACAGTTTTTGAGCAGACAAAATCCTAGCCAATAACATCCACCCTTTAAGATGGGACCCTCCTTCCAAATTAATCAAACGTGTCACATAACCAAGAGCATCATCCAACATCCTCTGCTCAGCCATTTCTAAAGCAAGCTCATATAGTATTCTCGAGTCAGCCATTTTAGTCAACCTCCCTGCTGTTTCTAAAGACTTGAGAGCATCGCATTGTTTATTAACTCTTTCTGAATCAGTCACTGCTAATCTTGAATTTGCTGAAAGTGAAACACCCAAAAAAGAATAGGCAGCACCAGCCATCTCATCACATTTATGTTTATAAACTTGAATAGCTCTATTTGCAGTCCTTAGTCCTTCTATATAATTGGAACTATCTCCATGGATTTTTGAGGCTATTAATAAAGCTAACCCACAGTTTTGATGGTTGTTTTCGTATATATTTTTGAGAACATCTAAAGCGGATATATTGTCACCTTGTCCATAATAGCACAAGGCTAAAAGTAGGCTCCTTTCATTGTTGTCAATAACCCTTGGAAGTAAGTCTTCCAGTTGTTTACCAAAATACTCGAGCCCGCCATAAATGGATAACACATAAGATAGATGATCTAAAATAGACGGGTCCCATTGGATTTCTTTGAGCGAAACTTTTCTTAACAGATTCATTACAAGTAGAATAGCCTCTTCTATGTTATTAGCTTCTTCTCCTCCACTATATAGAAGAAAAACCACATACACTTTTTGAATCTTTGCTATTGTTTCTTTGTTGAGGTTCCAGTCATGAAGTAGGGCCCGCTTGAATGACAAGTTTGCTTCTTGGGGCAAGTTAGCAAGTTGAAACAAATATGGAAGAAACTCGACTGCGTTACTCAAAGTCTCCTGCAATTTATGGTCTGTG